>CM072164.1:13199357-15771012 GCA_036850595.1 Rhyacichthys aspro
GCGGCAAAACACTTAGTCTTTTTCTTGCAGCCTTGAAAAACAGACTAAGTGTTTTGCCGCGCAGCGTTGAAAAACTTCAGCCCGGGACTCCCGGGCCAACGCCACTCCCACGCTGCGCGGCAAAACACTTAGTCTGTTTTTCAAGGCTGCAAGAAAAAGACTAAGTGTTTTGCCGCGCAGCGTTGATAAAGCTGTAGCCCGGGAGTCCCGGGCTGAAGCCTTTTCACGCTGCGCGGCCAGTTGCACTTTCCCCCGACACAGCGCTCGACCTGCCGGCAGGATTTCAGAAACCTGGTTTTCGGAAACAGAGATAGGTCCAAATCACGGTTCCTGTGTAGCCGATCTCGATCACTGGTCGATGGGCTTACGTGACTCGCCTTCGCAGGGCCTCTGCCTGGTTCCGGCTCCGGTCCAGAGTGGTCGGTTCCTGCGCACTGCGAGTTCGCCTCTGCGGTCCGGGGGAGGGCGGCCTCTCCCCGGCCGGACCCGTGGGAAGCGAGACCCAGACGCCCCGTCTGTCCAAGGTGCCATACGACGGAGCCCCTCCACCTGGCTGGCGGCCCCTGGGCGGGGGGCCCGGCCTCAGAGTGGGGGGGGGATTTCCGGAAGACAATTTTTCTCAAAGCCTGACTAAGAGCCACCCCTGCCCGGGGGGACTCGACTCAAGCCTGCTGCCCTGGGCCTGGGGCAGTATGGTGGAACCAGCTGAGCGGTGGCGCGCCGCTCAGCCACACGGGCTTCCTGCTTGATCCTGCTATGGTTACTATGTTATATGCTTGTCTCAAAGGTTAAGTCATGTTGACTGATGAACTTAGCCGGGCCGGGAAGCTGACCGCCGGGGAGAGCTCTCTGCCACTGGGCGGGCCCGCGCGCTTATCTCCGAGGGCATGCACGGGGCGGCGCACGCGCCAGTCTCGTGGGAGGGGCCGTTCCTCCCGGCTGTTTGTCAGCTTTTACGCAGCACGGTGTGGGGGTCCCACCGCGCGCCTCTCGGTACCCAACTCTCCTCTCCTCACCGGGGAGAGGCGGGGGGTTCAATGTCTCCTACCCTGTTCTGCCCCGGCCGGTGAGCCTGCCGGGCTTAACAGGATGGAGCGCCTGTGAGGGCCTTTATCAAACTTGAAACCTGTCTCTGAGTTTGTGTCCTGCGCACTGGGAGTTCGCCTCTGCGGTCCGGGGGAGGGCGGCTTCTCCCCGGCCGGATCCGTGGGAAGAGAGACCCAGACGCCCCGTCTGTCCAAAGTGCCACACGACGGAACCCCTCCACCTGGCTGGCGGCCCCTGGGCGGGGGGCTCGGCCACAGAGTGGAGGTAATTGTCCGGAAGACACTTTTTCTCAAAGCCTGACTAAGAGCCACCCCTGCCCGGGGGACTCGACTCAAGCCTGCTGCCCTGGGCCCGGGGCAGTATGGTGAAACCAGCTGAGCGGTGATGCCCCGCTCAGCCACACGGGCTTCCTGCTTAATCCTGCTATAGTACTGTGTCTCATATGCTTGTCTCACAGGTTAAGTCATGTTGACTGATGAACTTAGCCTGCGCCGGGAAACTGACCGCCGGGGAGAGCTCTCTGCCACTGGGCGGGCCCGCGCGCTTAGCTCCGACGGTATACACGGGGCGGCGCACGCGCCAGTCTCGTGGGGAGGCCCGTTCCTCCCGGCTGTTTGTCAGCTTTTACGCAGCACGGTGTGGGGGTCCCACCGCGCGCCTCTGGGTACCCAACTCTCCTCTCCCCACCGGGGAGAGGCAGGGGGGTTCAATGTCTCCTACCCTGTTCTGTCCCGGCCGGTGAGCCTGCCGGGCTTAACAGGATGGAGCGCCTGTGAGGTCCTTTATCAAACTTGAAACCTGTCTCTGAGTTTATGTCCACACGAAACAAGCGCATAAGCGCCTGTGAAATTTCCCGAAAGATGGCCTGAATTATGCATGGGCTACCATGTCCCCGTAGAAAGAACTCATATCCATGTAGAAAAAGAGAGATGGAGGGGGAAGAAGAAGGGCTCAAAGGGTGGAGTGTTGGGGGGGCTTAAGCTTGGGTGAAGGAGCGTGTGTTGGGGGCTATACTCCGGGGAGTGGCTCCTGCTCTAAGTTCTGTCACGGAGTACCAAGGGCACAAAGTTTTACGTGTGCGTGTATAGAACCAGGGGCTGAGCCTGGGCCTGGATGTGGAGCACGGGTCTAGGCTTGGCCCTCTGATGTGTTCAGAGAACCAGGAGCACGGGTCGGACCGGGGCTTGGCACATAAACCGGGAGGGGGCTTAAGAGTGCGGTTGGAGAGGTGAAAAAAACCCTCGGCGCCTAATGGGTTCATTCAGTTGCACCCCCATGGACCGCCACAAAATGTTAATACATAATAAGTTTAATGAAGAAGTTGTATTGTTGCAAAATTTTGGCAAATATCTGCTACAACACAAAATGTCTAAACCAAACCCTAGGACTTGTGGAGGTTATTTTTCTGTCTATACTGGTTTACAGTGACACCTTGTTAAAATGTGTTGTACAAAGAAAAAAGCTATTTCTCTATGGACACCTTTAATGGTAGCAATTCATTACATTACCTTTATTTACAACAAACAAATCAGCCATTTTGACTTTCAAATTTCAGTCGTCCCTTTTTTCAGTCTCAGTTTGCTTGAATACAACAGACTAATATCAACACCAAACTCTCATCCAGCATTAAAAAGCTCTCACACACATTATATGACATTTGAAAGTAAAAACAAAACATCTTTTGGTGCAAACATTCATTTACAATAGTGTCATTTACCACATGGCAGTGTAAAAATAACATTAATATCAAGAGGTTGTTTATCCAAAACATGCTAACATCATCTGGAAACATTTGAAATTACAGATCAGTGAAGGGGGTTCTTTTGTTTTGTGTTTTTGGGAGTCACTTTCCTTTAGTCTCACGCTCTTTGTGAATTGTTAGTTCTCATGAGTCTCAGACCAGAGATGTGCTACTCTCAGGGTTGATCCTGACCGGTCTGGTCCTCTTCCTCAGGTCCAGCCGGTTTGCCTACGCTCTCCTCAAACCTGAGCTCTAACCACAGGCAGCACCATGAACCTCTTCTTCACCGGGTCTTGCTCACAGCGGAGACTGTAGTCCTCATGCTGCACAGCGACCAGGATCATCTCCAGCAGAACCACGTGCAGCTCAGGGAAGTACAGCTTCAGGCCCTCTTCCAAGAAGCTCATCATCTGCTTTGTGAAGGCCACAATGGTGTAGCTCAGGTTCACCCAGCAGTCTTCTCCTGTGTACTGCTCCAAGCTGGTGATGCCACAGCTACGCGTCTCATCCTGAAAACACAACCACAGGTGATTAACTCCAACTCTCATTTCTGCGGTTGTATCTGAAATGTACATTAAAAATGCTTACAGTCAGCATCTAGCATTATCAGATTTTCAGTGTATCTTAAGTTTGGCCAGAGCCTCAGGCGTCATGAGGTTCATCCTCCTCCACATTTCCTCTGAGTTTCTGTGCTTCGTGGCTTCCATGATGATGTCCTTATCACTCTGTCTTAACGTCTCTGACCAGCAGAGACTGCAGCGTGAAGGTCAGGTCCAGGCTGCTCACAGTGCTCCTTGGCCTTTTTAACACACTCTGCTGCAGTGGACAGGCTCTCTTTACTCTTTACACCTGTGAAACACAACAGCTCATCTTAGTGGACTGTCCAGATTTCTTTTTAGTCTGTACTAACTTTACCCCAGCGTCTTCTTCCTACCTGTTTGCTGAAGGCATCCACAAACATCCTCATGGCTGATCCGGACCAGACCACAAAGGCCGAGTAGCAGCCTGTGTTTCCTGCAAAGTCCATTTCAAATTCTTTGGCTGTCTCTAACAGAAGGGTCCACGGGAGGGGTGGCTCCGCTGTTGCCACGCGTTACAGTAAAACACGTCGCACTGCTCACACATCACGGTCGCGTCCACTGGGCTGCAGTCGCACAGCTGGCACCTCGGTTCTGCTAGTACCGCGCTACTGTTGCCTCCAGCAGCCGGTTCCTCGAGAAGCCCCTCAGCCCCCGCTCGTCCAGACTCACGCTCCGGTGACACAGCCGACCCTCACGCCGTTGGGAGACTTGAGCTGGCAGGACGTGTAGGGACCGTAGCCGCTGTCCGTCTCGCTGTACAGACTCATCTTGTCCATGTCCAAGTAGTCGTAGTGCGAGCTGCCCGAGGCTCTGCTCTAAACCGTGATGCTCCAGGCAAACGTTGTGGGAACACGGCAGCAAAATGGGCTCCTTGAACAGAGAACCGCACACCGGACATTTTAACTCTTCCTCAAAGGCTCTTGTCTTGTGTGAAGGTGAAAACACTCAGCTGCGCATGCGCGGAGAGGAGGGGCGGTTTTGAGGGGCCAGTGTTGGCCAGTTTGGCTCCCCGTGTGACTGTCCTCGTTTAAAATAAAGTTGAAGCCAGGACCAAGCTCCATGAGCCTGGTCAGAACCACGGCCTCACAAGGGGTCTGGATCCACGCACAACCGGCTAAAAACACAGAGGTCTGGTTTTAAGGGCGGATGATAAACCATTACACTACGTAAAGAAAAACTACAACTAATATCTTTTCACATTGTGGGAACTCAGAGTCTAGTCTATTTTTTTTTTTTTTGTGTGCTTAAAGTCAAAATGAAGTTGAAATCGTAAGAACTGGGACTAATCACTCTCCACTCTTGGGCTTTTGGAGTTAGTTTGGCCTCTTTTGCCTTTCTAATGGGAAATGAACAATTTCTACTGCCTCTAGTGGTGATTTAAGAGAACTACAATGTCTTTGGAATTGGATAAAGATCATTTTGCAGCTTTACAACTAGACAAATCTCCATCAGACTTTGTTATTGGTCTAAACATGCCACAAATCATCTGAGATACATGTTTTATAGTCTACACATCTGCACACAGCCTCTAACTCAGGTGCTACCTTGAATAAATAAAACAAAATGGCTCAGGTTTGGTCCTTATTTAAAAAAAAAAAAAGCAAACTTAACTTACTACTGCATTCATGTGTTGATAAACTGGTTTTGTAATGTTTTTTTGATTTTGTAATGTCCAAATTCTTACTTTTAGAACTGAAAAGCATGTAAATACACCTAAATGAGAAGAGAAGACCTCCTAATTTTGAACTGGGGGCATCTGAGAAGCACATGAACGCAGTGAAAGACACTTTAGTGATGACGCTTAAAGGGATAGTCTAGTATTTTGTAAAAAGTCGGAGCTTATGTATTACCTTATATTTGTCAGTGCTTTCCAAGTTTAGAGAAGCAGAGAGAACCACTTTATGACAAAATACTGAACTATCCCTTTAAATAAATTCAAGTAACTTACATAGCAACTTGTTTAGTGAGCATTTTGATATGTCAAGAAATAAAGATATGTACAATGAACGTTTTGTCCCATTTTGTCTGAGCTTAACCTTAAAGGAGCTACATCAGTGTCTGACTGTTTTATTTTTTTTTATATTAAAACTAGGATCAATCATGCATCCACTGAAATTTTGATTCAACAGACTTTCAGGGATCATTCATGTTGAATTTAGACCATCTTCTATTTTTTTTTTTTTGTACAGAAAGGCGTCCTATAGCTCTACAAACATCAGTTACAGAAGGAGTCAGAGGGAACATGCTCTGCAGTCAGGACACATGCCAGCTACACGGAAGATGGACGTGACGCAAACAATCCCTAAAAACTCAGATGAAGATGGACCAGTCACGTGATCCGACATTTTTACAACGCTTTTACCTTAAGAAGACTTTAAACAATAAGCATCTCGAGCACAGACAGTAGGAGAACAGTGGACGGCTCACAAATAAACTAATAATGGAGGGTTTTAAAGCAAGAAAGGATGAGCATATTTGGAAAAATGTCAGTAAAAAATCTGGATAAAACCAAACTAAAGTAATAAAAAGTCAAGCGAGTTGCAGTGGAAGAACCAGGAAGCTCTAAGTAACCAATCAGAGCACAAAAAAGTTGGAATGGATTCTGCTTAAGAAGTAGAAGGTTGTAAGGTCAAATCCCATTGGTTTGTATTAACATTCACCATTCTGGACTATTAAAGAGTCTGAGTGTGTCTTTGGTTTTGGTTGTAGTTTTGTAGGAAATGCATCAGTTTGAATGAGTAGGTTATGAATTCTAGTGATGCTTAACAAGTTTATACCAGAACAAAGACACCATGATAAAATAAAATCTCTGTTTCAATGTGCACATGATAGAGCAGAGGTTAAGGAACCAGATTGGAGTCACAAAGGTGGCAGGTTCAAGCCCAGTAACACCCTGTAAGTCAAACTAACTCAAAGTTTGTCTGTTTTATTTGCCAAACACTTACAAATTTAAGCTTTTCAGTGATAAAGACAGAGGTCAGGGCAGTTCCAACGGTGGCATATGCTTAAAACAGATGGACGTCTATCGGAGAACCCGGGTTCGAATCAGAGAGTTGGCGCGGTGTTGTTCTCCTGCGGAGGAGAACCAGACATAAGAGAGAGTTCAAGTATGAGAGGAGTCCCCTGCGGAGGAGAACCAGACATAAGAGAGAGTTCAAGTATGAGAGGAGTCCCCTGCGGAGGAGAACCAGACATAAGAGAGAGTTCAAGTATGAGAGGAGTCCCCTGCGGAGGGTGACATCCTGCAACAGGGCGTTCAAACACCGGTGACAAATAAACAGCAAACTACACAAGTGGTGGGACTGAAGGCAAGGTCAACACAAATAAACAAAGGACAGAACAGGGCGCAAGATACTTCAAATAAGGGCAATGAAGGCAGGGGACAATGAGTAGTCTGGCAGAGGGGCAACAGGAGGAGCAATGGGAGAACAGGAAGGGTAAGAGAACGGCCGGAGGGCGTAAACGCAAAATGGAAGGATTCTTTTAATTTTTTTTAAATGATGTAAAAATCTAAATATTGCTCGCTTCAGCTTCAATCCAGACAATTAAGAAGAATAAAAACAAAATGATCTTCTTAAACACAGTTTCCTCTAAAAGTCTAATGAGTCATGGGCTCTAACACTTGGAAGGTTGTAGTTTCTAATCCTGCCCTCACTTCTGACTGACGATATGTTCTTTAGTTCCCACCACCATTCCTGTTTTATATACATTAACATCTTATTCTTAAAGTATGGTTTGAATTCACTTCCAATGGGTTTGATAGGTTAAAGGTTTTTTGTTGTTGTTGTTTGGTTCAAGTCCCACTTCATGTTATTGTTCCTACACCTCTTATTTTTCAAATTTTGTCAAGATGCTTCAAGTAAGTGAAATAAAACCCCTTTTTCAACATGCACTGACAGAGTAGAGGCAAAGGACCCAGGTTAAGGTTGTAAGGGTCGCAGGATCAAGCCCAGGACTCTCCATGCTTCCTGTGAAAGTTTAAAAGTAGCATGTTTCTTTTACCAAACACTCAGACAGATGACAGAGGCAATGAATTTAGAAAACTGAGTCTCAAATTAAGAATAAATACTATAGTGTAGAGGCAAAAGAACCAAGTTACGGTAGTAAGGGTCGCAGGATCAAGCCCAGGACTCTCCATGCTTCCCATGAAAGTTTAAAAGTAGCATGTTTCTTTTACCAAACACAGGTGACAGAGGAAAGAACTAAGAATAAATACTATAGTGTAGAGGTAAAAGAGCCAGGTTTAAACATTGAAGGTTGTAGGTTCAAATCCCTCATCCACCTGTGTTAATATAATAATAGTTAAAGTTCCACGTGACATATGGTCAACATAAAAGAGTATAAAGTAAGTCTTTCTATAGTAATCTAGGCCCAAACTATAACTTATTATATTATATTCTGCACCAGTTGTCACCAAACCTGAGCTCGAGATCTACTGCTTTCATTTTGGTGAAGTCAAAACTAAATCTAAAGAAACACAGAGAAAAAGTTGAATGATTTGTAAAAAAAAAATTAAAAATTAAAAATTAAAAATAAAATGATAATAATAAATATAGCCGAAAGCGGCGATGATCGGCCCTCGAGCCGTGTTGCCGTCTCAGTTGGGGTTCTTGAAGAAACTGATCAAACATTTTAAATTTGAGGCAAATTGGTAAAAGTATGTGTAAGTGATGGTGGCCAATACTCCAAAAATAGACAAATTTGAAGGGTCGCCATGGCAACACCGTTTAATATTCTACAAAACCTAAAACAACTTTTAATCAGACACTTCTCGGGATCATGTTCACCAATTTTGAAGTCATTCGGTCAAACCCCCTCAGACGAGTTTGTTAAAGTACGAAGGGTGCAAATCGGTTGGTCACATGATCAATCCAATATGGCGGACTTCCTGTTGGTCAGGGGGCGTGGCCACAATATAATTTTTTGTTCATCTCGGGATGTTGCATGTATGTGCCAAATTTCGTTATTTTACGACAAAGTAAGTTTTGGGACGATGGGAAGATTTTGTGGTGTTACCAAGGCAACGCGATTGGAGCTGGGGTATGCCCATCATTGGCTTTTTTGATCAGGGTCATGAGAGGGACACATGTGCCAAATTTCATTTGTCTACGATAAAATAATTTTTTTTTGCCCCATACAAACATGTTTTTTAAGGTTTTTTTGCTCTGCAGGGGGCGCTATCAAACCCATCCTGAATTTTCCCATTTAAATCTGTTTAGGGCCCGGGACTGAGCAAACAATTCAAATTTGAGCCAAATCTGACAAAATAATAATATAATAATAGTAATGACACCTGCTATAGCTTACAAGGACCCTTCAAAAATTGAGAAAAGATAATACAAGTAGCAATTTATTGGAAAACCAAAGTTTGCAGGGTGTATTTTTTTCTAGTTTGCATTTTCTGTTTATTTTGAAAACTAGCCCAGTCATTAAATTATTGTTAGAGTTTAAATAAATGAAACAAGCACACATTTTGGTCTGAGAATGAAACATGGTCTAGTTTTGTAGCACAATGCTGTCCAGGCTCAATGTGTTTAAACTGCTTTAATAGGGTTTTTTTTGCTGCAGTACCATGAGTCCGCCACCAGAGGGTACTCAAGGCTTAATGTCACCTGCAGTTGTAATGTAGTTAAGAGGCTTAACGTTGACAGCATAATGCACAAAAATTTCACACTAGTGGGTAGTATAATGCCAATATTTAACAAACTAAAAATTGCACGTGTTTATTCAAGTCAAAATAAAGAAAATAAGATTAAAGACCACACTTCTCGCTAGAAATTTAACCAAATTGATTTTAGTGCTCAAACTAGGCAATAAAATTGCATTTTATCTCCAAAGTCGGCCATGTTTTCCCCTAGCGTCTGCGGCAGCTCTGACATCACGTGACATCAATAGAAAAGAATGGAACAAAAAAACGTGACAGTGTCACAAATTTCGGGCCCGTTTTGTGAAATGTATACGTTTTACCATGTGGACCAACGTGACTATTTTACATTTTGTGCTGAGACTGGGTTGGGTTGTTGTCACCATTTTCATATTTGTCTGTTTGTCTTGAAGAATATAATGTTTAAATATTCCTGTTGTCGACAAAAAACAGCTTAATAAGAACTCTGAAAACACACTTCTGACATTGCAGGAGAAATGGAAACCACAACACCATGTATATCCATTAAAATGAGTGATTGAATACACATATTTTTATTCATTCATAGACCCATATAGACGTGTCTCTAATGCAATCATCAGCAACATAACAGCGTCAGTTGTGGCGTATTTATTAACATCAAAACGAATGATTGAAACGTTGACTAGAAATACAGTGTAATGCAATTCTGTTCAATTTGAATATTTTATCTGAAAGGACACATACTGATCTGCTGTGTCTCATCAAATCCCTTGTCTCACATTGGACTCCCGCACAGTCTCTTCGTAAGTGGGGAGCCGTTTACAGTCGTCGTATGAGGGCAGCGGGGTGCTCAGGTAAGGGTCCCTCAGACCGTCCGGAGTACAGCTCTCCATCAGCATCTCCTGGGACGCAGTGGCAGCCGGAGGACCGCTGTAAGGAGCTGAGAGTTGCCGGGACCTTGAACACAACATCCTCTGAACAAAGTATCCAAAAGCGAACAGCAGCAGCATTATGAGAATCCCAGAGAGTTTCCGTGTGACCATGGCAATGCTGTAATAAGTGTTGTCCACGAACTGCTTGCAACAGGTGACCGCGGTGGTGTCGTTTCCTTGCGCGCAGCACACTTGTTCATCTCGACAAACGTCCCGTCCGCATTTACGAATGGAATAAACCACTTTGCGCGTAAAAAAGACAAGCACAGTGACTGCGAGATTTAGGCTTTGATAGGAAAACATGTTTCTTCAAAGTCAAAGTGCTCCAGTGGTGTCCAGAGACTGTGATGGGAAAACAGGAAGCGTCGAGAAGTAATAAGTCATCATTAACACGATGCGTTTACTGGTAGGCTGGCGCAGAACTGTTGGTGCGCTTTATTCTCAGGGAAATGGACGCTAAAACTCAAAGAGGGTATGGCCCAAGAGCTTTCAACACTCACGGTTATTTCTCAACCAAACACACTGGTAGCTCCTCTACTCTGCACAATATACTAATAAGTTTGCTGTCACAAGCTCTAAGTGGACCCGTGTCCTTGATGTATTATGCACTTAGCGGAGATATTGATGGCGTCTGGTCCCTCGTAAAACTCTTACATTCATGCTTATTTATTTGCAATGAAAGTAAACAGGCGCCCAAGAAATCGACCAGTCGTGTCGGAAGCCCAGAAAAGAAGCTAAGATTAATCATGGGAGTGGGCTTCAAAACGTCACCGGGGGGACGTTTCAGGACCGAGGACAGCTCCACGCGCACGCCCTCATCACAGGGCGCTGTCCTCCACACAAACCACAGCTCTGCAAAACACCGTTGGAGCTAGCAAAGGCACAACAGTCCATTTGGGATGTTAATGTTGGCTCCTGTGCATCATGGGGTCACGCCAAGTTGGGCTGATGTCCATTAAGGATGATTACAGCAGATGCACTTTTTTCAGTGCATTTTTACAACAAATATAGACAAGAGAACTGGATTATTTGAGATTCATATTATTTAATTTGGAGAAACCAAATAGAATTGCATATATTGATCTTGGAATAACACAAAAGCAACAGAATCTTCCAAGCATTACACAAGAAACATGGTAAATCATTCTACTTGATAGAGTTGGCAAAGGTTGCATTTTATGATGTACCCTATAACAGCATCTAATCAATAACAGCAAATGAGCAGATTGTGGGTGGTAATGGACGAAAGTGGCGCCTAAAAGCATGTCTGCTTTTCTCTCATCAAAATGTTAAATGGATTTTTACAGTGGCGAGGAAAGGATGCAACAACACAACTGCACAGATCTGGATGAGTTTGAGTGCTTAAAACCCACTGCTAATTAAATTGTTAGCCAAAGCCACAGAGGATTACCGGAAGTTGGCTTTTGTAAAGTATCAAGTGACAGAACACTTGCCCAAGTTATTTATGTAGTTTTGTGTGAAAAGCACACACAGAAAGAACTGAATCTAAAAGTAAACATAAAAGAATAGTAGACATAAACACAGTATAAAATTTACCAAAAACTAGTGCTCAAAATGATTTAGTTCTCCATGAGTCCTTGAAAGGATGGGTTTGTGACACGCTTTATGTTCTTCGCTGATTGTTGACTGGTTTCTTCAGTGTGTTTTCCCAAGGCCTTGGTCTTTGCTGAAATCTGTTGATCTTGAAGATGGCAGGATAATAAGGGGTCCCAGCTTGAGAGTCCCTGAAAAGCAGCCACCGAACCTCTCCATTGAAATGTGTACATGGATAATGATAGAAGTTATCGGCTTAACTTACCTTGTTTGTTTTCCTCTTCCTGTTTTATTAACCTGGCAGAGGATTCTTGAGTTTTGTGCAGATTTTGATGCATTCTTGGGCGGATACGCAAATAATTGGCTGGCTGTGGTTTGGGTGTATTTTGGACTAAACTTATCTGTGTGGTTAATTGAGGCTCAGATTTTATGCTAATACTTGTTTTAGGGGCTTTTGTAGTTGGAGGATCTTTAACTGGATATGATATGCCACAACTTCTACAATCCTGGTCATTTCCATCAATGGAACTCCATCTGGTTAAAGAAACAATTGTACAACTTCATTTCCACTCAACACAAATGAAAAAACACTAATAATAAAATGAAAATAGGGAACGAGAACATTTTAATTTGAGAATGCACTGGGAAAGGAGAATTTTAAAAGTCTATGGTATTACCTGTTTTGGATGAAAGAGCACGCCCGGTGTTGAGATTTGACATTGACTACATATGGAACTGCAATCAGGTGACAACTGATATAAATCTGGGGAAAGAAATGTTAAAGGTATATAAAAAAGGCCTCAACTATTGTGTACAAAGCAGTACTGAATAAAATACACTCTAAAAAGCAACCTGGTTACTAGATTCTTGGTAGAACCTGAATGCATCCAACTGAAATCGAATCTTGTGATCTTCAACTCTTGACAGAAAACGTGAGCTGGAGTTGGTCAGGTAAGCATCAGCAAGGCACCTAGTCAAAGGAGACGATGGAATACAAACAGCGGCTGTAATTAAAGGTCAGTGTGTGTGTGTGTGTGTGTGTGTGTTTATGTTTTCAAGATGCTTACCCATGATCAATAAAGTCATATCTTAATACTGCATCTGCATCGGGGCTTGCTGTTGCAACACAATGGTCAATAAAGACCCGTGGAGGCTTGTGGTTACCCAAGATGGATGCTACTTCAAAATAAATTGGATCACCCAGGAAATATGTGTAAGATCCCCTCTCAAACTGCCAGTCTCCTACAGTGACGGTAAGAGATGTTAAGATAGCAGGGAAACTAGTGAAGAATCAATATTTTAAATGATGGCACTCTGCTGTTCAGTTTATACCCGTCATAAGCCTCAGACTAAATTCCATCTGATCCTCAGCTGTGACCCTTTCCACAAAAGGGACCCAAGTGGGGAGCAGGGAGATGCTATTTACAGGATAAACCCTAGAATAGAAAGGTTGATAAAAGTCTGTTTTACAGATACAGAGCTAAAATGAACACACTGCACTTAACTTGTCATAATGGCATTCAACTGGAATAGTTGCTGCATCCAGCCTGATTAAACCATCTGATGAAGGCTCAGGGGAGTAGACCAGCACATTAGAATAGATTATCTTTTCTCTTGTTGACTGGAAAACAGATTTTTGTTTAGTCTAATGGTAAATATAGACTGTAGGTAATCAAAGAGGAAATCTTAATAGCGTCAACTGGCTTACTGGGAGTTTGACAGTCCCACAGTCCATGAGATGGGCCTGGATGGTGAATTCAGACGGCCCTGAAGGCACCGCTCGGCATGCACTGGGATCGTCTTTTTTCACTTCCTCCAAACCGAGGCGCAGATGTCTCCCGTCCACACTAAGGCCTGTATTGAACACATCCGCCTGCACCACAACCTCCAGAGAATCCGGATGACACCTCACAAACACAGCCCGGGGGTGCGCACTCGGCCCTCCCTGCTGTGGGTTAACGCTGGTGTGGACGCCATACTCCCATTTAGTCCTGTGAGGAGGTTCTGCTCCGGAGTGGGACAATAACTGGCTTTCTGTCACAGTAAAAAGTAACAAGATGTTCATCCACCAGGTTAAAGGCTGCTGTCGGCTTCGGTCCATTGTTGTGTTCGGTCAGGGCTGAGGATATCTCCACAGGTGTGAGCCATGCGCCTTGATTTGAAGTCCCCAAACACACCTGTACCGTCCACCTGGCTCTGAAGGTAAAGAAACGTTTCAGTTCCAGTTAGCTACAAGTTATCTTTTAAACATACGCTTTAATTGCAGAAATGTAATTAAATAAGGCCTATTGACACAAACAATCAAACAAAAAAAAAAGAAAACATGCAGTAGACTTCGACCGTATCGTCCACTAGGAGGCACCATAACTTCACAGATCAGTCCAGACCATAAAGGTCAGGGGTCAGACAGTCTGAGCCAGTTTCTTTAAACTTTCACATTAGCTCCTCACATTTTCAATAAGCTACGATAGTACCCTAAGCATATATTAAACTAATACGTGGTTCAACGACATTTTAAATCGTTATTTACGCACACGCACTGTTAGTTTAGTTAAGTTTATTTTTACTTTTTCCAGTGATTAGACAAAAAAGAAAATCACAAAAAATTCTTTCAAGTGATAAAAAGCCACTTAGAAGATTTTTACATTTTTGGAATTATTATTATAAGACCTTTTATTGGTGGTGTTGGTTAATTATATATTTTATTGTTATCACTGCTGTTTTTTCTACTGTGGGCTGTTTTAAATGCTCTTCCTTTGCATGGAAGCTTTCTCCTTTTCCCAGACGGATGATGTTTGACACAGAAACAATATCAGCCCCACTAACAACTTAAATGTGTTTTTTATTTGATGACATAATGTTTTGGTTGTTTCCAGCACCATGTTCTTTGGTTCTCAATATCTAGTTTGTAGGCCTATATTCATCAGTTCAAAATGATGTCCTTTGTGTGTGGTTTGTATGCATTTCATTTCCCAGTGTTTGGTGTTTTTCTTAGTGACTGCTGCCTTGCTTGTCTATCTACAGTATGTCCAACCCACTTCACTCTTTTCTGTGGTGAGTGTGTCATAGGCCTTTCTCAACCCCAGTGGTCACAAATCTCAGCAGGGCTGACACTTCTAATGAACATGAAAAAGACACAAACACAAACAGATTCATTTTCAGTTTAGTACAGATAACATAAAGATAACATACAGATAACATACAGCTAGACCAGTCTGATTTGTGTGTATGATTGAATTGAATAGGCTCAGTTGTTGAACATCACATGTTGTAGACAAGTCAAAGACGTCTGTGTGAATATTCCACTGTTCATTTTTAAGATTGACACAATTTGTCAATAGTAAGGAGTTTCCAGCGAGCATGAACAGTCTTCATTCATTTGTACAGTAATCCATGTAATGAATGACTACAGGAAAAAAACACTTTTTGTTTTTGTTTCTTACCACAAAAATTAGCAAGTAATAAGTAAGAAAATAATAGGATTGTCATAAAAATTTGCAAAGTTTTCCCAGTTCCTTTGAAAGAAAGAAATCTTTAAATCAATATGAAACAAAATTGTTCTGCTTGTAAAGTTTTTATTTGACCAAAAGATGTACAATAAATAGACTAGAAATAAATATGTTAAATACAACAATAATGTTGTAAATAAATAATATATAAGTTCACTTTGTTAAAAAGTAGATAAGCACATCATGGAGGTAAAATGAAGTGTTAACTGTCGTTAACTGTTGTTATTTCGAGTGTTCTCCAGAGCTCATGTATCCGATGGCCCTGTTGATGGTGATGGTGCGGACCTGGAAGCCCTTAAGCTCTTTACAGAGACTCAGTCTTTCATCGTAGCTGCTGGAACGGTCCGCAGAAGTCTACACAAACAGAGGACCATGAAGAGTTTTGGCCACATGCTAACAATAAATTATTTTTTGAAAATGTGTATGAAATATTGTAATACCTCCATAAGGTCTTCAGGTAGAGACCACGAGAAGCAAGTCTGTGGATCAAAAAGATATATTTAGAAAGTTTCATCAATCATTTAGCTGTCAGTGTCACCATATTAATTTTAATTCTGAAAGCTGTACATATAGATCTTAATACGCTAGCTAAAAAAGATACCTTCATGAGTTCTCTGAGTCCAACAAGAACAGTATTGTTGAGGAACCTGTCTGGGTCTGGATGACCCACCAGGAACTTGTAGTAGTAACGCAGGTCCTCTCCAATGTTGTGCAGACACAGCTCCTATTATACAGAGGCATATTGTCTTATTCACTTTTTCCTTGTTAAGTTTTTTATCTCTCTCTAAACCGTAACTTACTTGATTGAATTGTGATTTAGTGATCCCAGAGCAAAATGTTTCCTGTGAGACACACAAGATGAAGCAATATTAATAAGCATTATTGAAAAATATTGATCAGGCAATCCATTTTCAGGAGAACAACTTCTTACTTGAGGCGCACAGACAGACACTGTGTCAGAGTTGGTTTTCAGCTCCACATTTTGTTTTGTGCAGTCAATTCCTATGAATAGGTTTTTCTACAAAAAAAAAGAGAGGAGTTTGTCAAACCTTCTATTAAATATATGTGAAGAGATATACCTGAGGAGATGTCCAACCTTATGATGGTGCCTATCGTCCTGAGTGAGGGCATCAGTGATGTTCTCTAAAAGTGCCCTTGCGTAAAATACACAAGAGTCTGTCATTGGTCCTTTGGCCGTCACTGGTACAGAAAAAACGCCATGACAAAGAGAAAATAGTACAAGCAGCAACGCAGGAGCAACGTCTGAAAAACAATACATATACTGTTATATTAGTCTGAAAACCTTGAGAAAACAGAGTTAGTCAAAGCAGCTTGTACTCACAGAGCTTAGCAGGCATCATCTTTGATCCAGCAGATGTTTTAATGTGACTGACTAATGCTGGCCATCCTTTAGGTGTTTTATAGAGCAGAGCAAAAGCAGGGACTTCCCTCACATGTAGCATGTTAACAGCTAACTGTAAATTGAAAGTGCACACTCAAGAGTGTGTAATTTCCTTTTTTCTGAATGTTTTGGTGAAACTGGAATTAACACACACACACACACACACACACACGGTTGGCTTTACATCATTAATATATATCTATATCTATTTTTATCACACTGAAAATAAATTAAAGCTAAAGACATTTTTATACATATTTATAATTATAAAGATACATCTATATATATATTTATATAATATAATATATAGATATAGATATATAGATGTATCTTTATATTTATAAATATGTATAAAAAATGTCTTTAGCCTAATTTATTTTCAGTGTGATAAAAATATAGAATATAGCCAAAGTAACTAAATAAATACTAAACACTTTTTAAAATAAGTAATGCTTTACTTTAACATTTCAAACTTGTTTTTATGTCAATCTAAGGATTTTAAAGTTCTTTCAAAGGACATTTTAATAAGCTTAAAAATAACCCTGGTATACACTCTGTAGTGATATGTTACTAGTGCCTTGACTGTAAGGGTAAAAATCCCATTACTGTACATTTAGAGTTAAGGTTCTCTTGCTCTGTCACTCAGTTACTGAAGTGTGAGCTTGAGTGTACAAGTGTTAGTCCCAGGGAAACTAGACTGTTTAGAGAAACATTGAGAGAAAAATGTGTGAATGACCACTCTCTGCACCATTCATCATTTAAATAAATCAAAAACCAAAACAAAACAACACATAACCAATAATGTTAATACACATTTATTTTTACAACCATTGACAAAGCATAGAAATACTTTTGTGTTAAATGACATTTTTTAAAATGCAGGAGTGAAAACATAGTTAAAGCCTAACAGCAAGGCATGTCCATCTTTTTAATAAAGTTTATTTTAACATTTACACACAGTGTCCATAAAAATGTTTAAACAAATAAATAGATGTCTATAATAATTTAAATGTATTCAACACATTTTACTTTTCTTCTATTTTAGCTTTAAGTAAACTTAGCAAGTCACACTGCATATTTTTAATGTGAGGTTGCCCCTGCTTTTTTCTTATCACCATAATCAAACCACATCTTGTTTCTTTTTCTGTACAAAGTACATTTGGCAAATGAAAACGTGTCTTAAATTAAATTGGTATATTTCTTAATACATTTTAATGCAAGTAAAATGAGAGGCTATTGGATAACACCCAATCAGATGTGTCTTTTCGTAACATTTTAGTGAAGCTGCTGCCGTGTTAGAACACCACTGTGAAGCGAGGCTGCCAAAGTACACAGATATGGATATTATTTTGCAACAGCTCATATGCTATTAAATTGCTGTGATTATAGTCTATATAGTCAGTTTCTTTCTTGAAACTAACAGTAGGTGGAATTCAGCTGCATGTGCACAGTATTACCATGGAAACCAAAGGTTGCAGATGCTCAGTCAAATACAGACAAGTTCATGTAGAATCCCTTAAAACTGAAAAGATGAATTACTCCTTCAATTAAATGCAATAAATGGTAGTTCATGCTGTGAACGGAAGGTCTGCACAATCTCAGCTGTTTCATGACAAAACTATTTAGCCTTCACCTTTCTCAGACCATATCCAATAATGCAATGCATTATCCAAAAGTACAGTGCACTTATTTCTCTAAAGACAGTCATCACAGATGGAGGTATTAGTAATACTGGTGAGAGTCCACGTTGCATGATGGCGTGCAGAAAGACCGTAGGATTGGGGCCTTATTTAGACATAACTTTCTCTGCCTGGTGTCTGTAATGGGTGTGAGCGTGCCTGTCGCAGGAAAGACAAGAATAAGATATGCATAAACAAAACCACTTTCAGTGAATGTTTGAACATATTTTAGATAGTTAAGAGGTGTTGATGTTTAATTTACCGGGTAAGGTCCTCTATGTCAACCAACATAGCATCCTGTTCCACATGAAGTTCATCCCTCAAAAGCAGCAACTGCACAAGCTCCTCATTTAGACCTGCAACGTGTAACAGAGTAGAATCTGTTAAAACTGCCTAAAACGTGATTATTTTAATATTCTAACTTATGTTTTGATAGACATTTATTGATTGAAACTAATCTCTAATATGCCTATGTTAACATATGCTTTTCTGCATGTGTGCTTGTGTACTCACTCTGAACCTGAGAGTGTAAGTCATTAGTGATGACTTGCAGTTGACCAAGGTTCATGTCTCTCATGTCCCCTCGTCTCAGATTTCTCTTCATCAGGCCTTCGCTGATGTGAGGCAAATTGGGAAGCTGTATAAAGAAGTACACACCAAAACAAAACGTTTACTATTAATCCCATTTATGTGTGTTTGCAAATGTTTCTTATGTGACCAATTGTGGTTGTTGACCAGTATTGGGGGATTCTCCAGACCACACACTCATTCATGTGTAAACAGAGATTGACCTTTTATTCTTAACATATTGTACTCAGGGTAATAGAGGCACTAAAGGCTAATTGGTCATTTACTACCCCTCCTTAGCACTGGTGTGACTGTATAGACTAACTGAATCATGTTTTTATGGAAATGCTGGTCCAAACACCCACATATGTTTATGTCCCACTTTGTCTGACTAACCAGGTCAGCCACAGGTGATCTCCTGTGAAGCTGGATTTGCCTCTCCACCTCGACCTGCATTCGAGCCATGGGCCGCGCCAGAGCTAGAGCCACACGGGCCTCTTCCTGTAGCCTCCGTTGCACTCGCCAGAACCCCCCATAGTCATCTAAAGGGTCCGAGTCCTCTTCTGTCGTATCCCGGTCCGATAACGATGAGCTCTGTTTGCTCTGAACAGTAAGTGGTGCAAATAAGGAAGCTGCCATTAATGAGACATGAAAAAACGAAACACAAAAATGTAGCATACCACAGGTGACAGGGGAGTGTCCAGACTGGTCTCTGTCCTACTGTCCTCTGCATCGCTGTCCTTGTCGCTGCTGCTGTCGTTGACAAAGCACACCTGCAGGTTCACAGCACTTTGCCGTCTGAAAGGAAGAACAGAGTGTAATCAGAAAAAAATACTATTATAATTTGTATAGTATAAAGTGATATGTATGGTATGTATAGTGTATTGTTCATTGACTCAACCCCCCTCCCCAAAAAACAAACAAAACAGTAATAGGTGAGGCAAAATGATAAAATATGGCGTGGGTCCTCTTAACAGTGGGATTGCAACAGCAAGATATGTGTGGGCATTTCTCAGCTTTTTAAAGACAGTGACATTGTAGATGGACAGGAAACGAGGAAGACTAATAACATTAACTGTACACTGACTCAGACTGGAGTTGTTGCTGATTCGACTTTATAACGTGTGCAAGTGAACACCACGTAAATTTGTAGTTTTGAAGACATAAACCCAGTCAGCTTTGCCTGTATTTAAACTCTTTGCTTCTGGGTGTTTGAGTTTGTTGATGATGTTGAACAGTGGGCTGTGCGGCGAGATTAGGCAGTTTTTCTTAAGTTTAACAAGGAAGGAGCGGTTGTTATAACAGCGTGGGCTATTACTGACAAAAGTGTCTCTGAGCAGTTTATGGAGGAGTTATTGTCCCGAGGAGAAGTGTCTGGAGAGATCTGGATTGAAACAGGAAAGAGTGGCAGGACATGGCTGTTGTGTGAGATATATTATACAACTAGAGAAGGTAAGAGATTATCTGCCGTTAATAATAATGAAGTAGGCTACTATAAGTTAATATTATGTAAAGTAGGCTATTTCAAAGGAAGTGTAGATAAAGGATAGCATAGTTTTGGGGTATTTGCGTCTGAGCCTTGCGTTCTGGTAACTGTTTTGACCTCACAGACCCTGGTTTCAAACTGCATTTTTTGTTCCGGCAACTATTGATTTAGAAATTAAGCACTGCCCCCATTGTCAAAAAACACAACTTAGAAATACATTAATAAGACATGAGGAAATTAAAAGTAGAAAGATCTTCAACCACCTCTGACTACATTCTGTAAACACAAGATGTTATTATAAGGTCATTTAATATCAGTTCCTTCACACGCTCTGACTTCGTTTTGAAAACAGGAACTATTAACCTAAAGCTTCAAGCCAATAATTTCCTTAAAGGCACAACATTACATAATGCGCAACATTGTCCAACACATCTAACATGTGTCCAACTAAAAAAACCAACATAATTAATGCATAGTCAGAAATAACTTGTATATATATTTATATAGAGAGAGATCTGAGTCTGAGGATGGAACTTCCACCAGAACAAAACATTGAGTGTGCCCCTTTAATAGAGGTCAAATAACTACAATAAATATGGATGACGGCACAAACACAGACAGGGCTAGTTTCAGCTGTGCGTCACTGCCCACATACAAACACTTCCTCAAAAGCCAGTAGTATGGGACAGGCCCTGACCATAAACAGAAACACTGCCCAAAGAGAGACTATGTTCACCAGTGCAATTGAAAACAAAAAAAACAGAGGAGTGTGAAATGTGTGGCTCTGGTTAACCAGATTAGGTCTGATGTAATGCAACTCTTTCCTTTGAATGGCTCTATGCAGGAGCATTTCAAATTTCAAAATAAGAAACCCAACCTTCTCACTAATCTGAAATATCACTCAAGTTTCAGTTTCTTTTTGCAGGTAAACATGATGCATAAGCAATAGAACATAGAATACTCTATGTATCACCCCTTGGAAAAAAAATACGTCATTTTTTCCTTCCTTCGGGCAAACCACATTTGCTGCGCCAACATGTTTCAATCTCTTTCTCGTGAGGCTGGTTGTCTTTTGGGTATTGTTCTTTGGATTGTCCGGGAAGAGTTTTAGCTTTTACTTTCCTTTTTATTTGAGTCATTTCTTCATTTGTTATTGACATTTTACACAGACACCTAATAAGGGTTTGAATTGTCCTATGTTTACAACTTGTCGTTCTAATTTTAAATACCTCTCTACAAAGGCCACTCTTAAGCCTTATACAGCCAGTCTAGCCATAAACAGTACATGTCATTAAAGGATTATGAATTTCAAGACAAACCATTGAAACAAACAGCTCCCTCTTCTGGTTTCTAAATTACCTGCATTCCTTCCATCTAATTCTTTTACACATGCAACAATATACTAGATCTGATCTTATTTCTGAGTAGAACTTTCATTAGCATAACCATATCAGCTGGCTTAAACATTTCATATTCAGTTTGATCTTCTATCAAATCTTTGTTTTTACAATAATTCTATGTATCAGATACCACTCAAAACCATTGTTAATGTTGGCCTTCTAAACACTGACCAATTGTAATTGTCATGTATACATGCTACTACGAACGCACCGGGAGGATGGGCCGTTTTTGCTGCAGCTGCTGGTGTAGATGACTGGCTCGTCGTCATAGAAACTGCCAAGGGCAAGTTTCTGCCTGATGGACTCCCTCTCATTCCTCTGGGCCTGTTGGAAAGAGAGAAAAAAAAGACTTAAATACAGAAAATTAATATTCATGAAAGTCCACTTTGCAAAGTCCCCTCTGTTTCTGCTTCAGTGTTTTCTTTCTTTCTTCATATTAAATGTAGTATAAATAGTCTCCTACCAAAATAGCAATGCACCTGCTGTTGGAGGAAAGATCAAAGCAGTGAATACAAATATAGATGTGGTGCTAGATGATTGAATTACATTTTTTCATCCAACACACTCTTATGGAAGATGCTTCTCTGCAGCCTAATGTTAGATCCAATTCAGAGATCATAAGTAAGTAAAAAAAATTATTTATAATTTTGGAAACCTCTAAGAGAGGCTTTAGATACAATGTTATACCAGACTTATTCTATTTCATAAACTCCATGACCCACGGAATCATTTTTCTGTACATTTACTTACAAAATACAAATAAATCAGTTTTAACATTATCAGGACCCTGAGCGTAATATAGACCATCCTGTCAGCCTACGCTTGATGATCACGTAACACAGAGCCACGTCACTCAGCAAATGTTTAGTTATTTATTTTTTATCAAAGACAATTTGACCACAGTGACAATCCTCATTTATAATTTTTTTCCATAGCCAGTTTTTTTCGTGTCCATTACTGGATAAAACCTCTGAACTTAGTATCAGTCTTTATATGGGTCAGCATTTATTCAAATACTCTCACAACCAGCATACACAAGAGCTTAGCATGGATTGCACTCAGACACTGGTCAGGACTTGGACCAGTGCTTTGCATTCATATTAGACAACCGGATACAATTTAAATAGCAATCAGCCATATCCTTCCATAGGAAAGAAAGTGGTGTGAATAAAACACACTGTGCTTGCAGTAAAGTATAATGTTTTTACCATTTAAACTCAAGTTCTTTCATCAAAATAGGACAAGATTAGCTGAAAGTTGACTAAAAAGCTGTAAAAACCAGAAGATCACACATGACACACCCACACCTACAATGACACATCCATTCATCCAGTATGGCTGATCTTTATCTACAGCAGCACGGCCATGATGGATACCTATCACACATACCTGAAAATATTCTCTCTCCTGAAATGAAACCTTTCAGAATTATACTCCCACAATTCTAAATATGTGTCCACAAACCTGGTAAACGCGTTTCTCCTGGTGCACCATCCTTCAGCGCATCGTACAAACCAGTCGTCCTTCCCTTCTCTACACTGCAGTGAAGCTAGACCCAGGAGACCCTCTCAGTTACTGCAGCTGCGTACAGGAAAGCAACGGTGGGAGGGAAGCAGTGAGAGGAGGGGGACGTAGGAGCCGGAGCGGAAAGTGTAGGATGAGGGGGGGATGAAGGAGGGGAGGCAGACATGACGCGGCCACTGCTCTCTAGATATGTTATCACTTCCTCCATCTACCTCATACATTCACTCATCTATCCTTTACTAAAAACACAAAGTGAATCTCTTCCCTGCTGCACAATGACAAGATAAGGCACACAGATTTACAGAAACTAGGGCAAATGATGGTTAGATAAATGAGAGGTTGTAGCTACTAGGCCAAGCTAAACATAGCCTGATAAATGAGACTGAAGCTCTGCAAAACAAAACCATTAAGACGCTGCAGCTAATCAATAGCAGGTCCTTTAAAAAAGTCAGCATTTATGAGGAGTGTGGACGTGTCCTCTGCATGATTTCATTGGCTTAAAGCAAACAGCATTTTTAATGACACATTATCTGTTTTGCCTCTTGTCGCCCCCTTCCTCATTATACACATGAGCTGTAAGAGAGATGAGGAAAACATGGAGACGTCCACTCAGTTTTAGTAGCCACTGAGAGGATTCATTTGATTCATTCTCTATGCTTCATCGGAGGCCATCCAAACTTAGCCTTCAAGTTATATTAAGAATAAAACTATGTAGACAAGCCTTACACTCTTAAGATTTTTTTTAGGTACATTACTAATATTGGCCTGGACGTGTATGTGTTTTTGAGACATTTTAAAAGAGCTGAAATGCATCGTCTTTCAGTTTGTCTCGTGTTACAAAGATGCTGTGGACACTGAGGCTGAGAGACCATCACTCACAGAGATGCTGCACAGCCTTGTTCGCCCTCCACTGCAACAGTCTTCTGTTTGTGTAAAGATATCCTGGAGCTCCTCGGCCCAACTGCGACTGTTTACCATGCAGCCTCGTGTCCCAGTCTGGGGCTGAATGTTGCTGTTGTCACCGTCTACCCACCAGGGGCCTGCTGTGGCCTTTCTCAAAAGCAATTCTTCCTCCTCGTCCATGTCCACATCATAGTCCTCCATAAAGAAACTGTGTCAAGGCTGTGGGAGGAGCCAGGAACCTGAGGAGAATGTGAATATGGCCGAAGATAATCAAACATCGTATTTGAATGTCAGACAAAAATGTACTTTTTGATGATAATCCTATACAGACAAATTCTAATTGTTATATTATTTAACATTTACTTTTTTTAAATTGTTACTTATCTAGACCCTTAATCGCTTGAGTGGACAAGAATTTTAAGTAGTAAATGTATTGTTAAAACTGGGCTCTTCCCTCTTCAAAAAGTAATTAAAAATAATAATACTCACCTCTGCTGTGGACCTTCAACATGTAATCTCCATTTAAATCAAACACTTAAGATAATCACAGCCTATTAAACAATAGCTGGACAGAGGCTTGAATCCGGAGAACGTCAGGATTTGATGGCCCTTTGGAGGATTCCTGTAGATCTCAGTTAGCCTACATAATCCAACTCCAAGACAAGAACCATACAGAGACAGAGTAGGAAGACCACTGCTGTACAATGCTCCTTTTCAAAGAGAACAGCGATGTCTCTGTCACGTGCAGCTTGGAGGCAGTGAAGTGTGAAGATGCGTGTATGTGTGTCATCACGGGGTGCCCAGAGGAAAGAGTACTGTGTAGAAAATATACAGGAAGAGACAGAATGGGGTGTTTATTCAAAAATCAGACTTGAACTGTGGAAATGGGTTGCACAAGGTGTCACGAGTGCACAGAAAAGCCTTTGAATTTAGAATAAGTTAAATGGGAGAAAGGGCAAGGATCAGATTTATTATTCCCTGCTGTAATTAAACAAACGTCCAAGGCAAGTGGGACCATTTTTGTTTTGTTGCTTTTGGTTATATGTGGTACCTTTAACTGTTCTTAGTGCAACAGTTGAAGTAGTGCCATAGGCTGATATTAGCATTGTGTCAAAAGCTTGCAGTAGACTCAGGTTGTGCTTAAAAAAAATGCAAACCCAACATATTGCCGTATGAAAAAAATTAAGACCACTGATAGACTTTCTTCAGGTTTATTTAGACTTTTGCATAGGTCAATGTTGAGTTTGAGAAGAAACCTTAAGTGGGGGCTGATAAGGCATCTGTGCAGGAGCCTGCTGGGGGTAGTTGAGCTTTGTAGTAGTAGTTTGGGTTGGATAATGAAACCATGATTGAGGACCATTTAGATACTGGGGCCTGTTGGCATTTGTATTTGTCTGTTGATCAGCTGCTGGTGCTTGTCCCGGGAGATACCAAGATACGTTTGCTCCAGGAACAAACCAAGCAAACTGAGGGCCTGGAGGGGGCTTGATTGTACCGCTTGGTGGTGCGCCTGTTGGGACCGGCGCAAAGAGGGGGACTGAATACATGTAAGGGGGTACAGGGTATTGCAGGGAGGCTGGAGGTTTTGGGTTTCCTGCTGCGGGTGGAGCCGGAGTTACTGAATTGGGCACATACCAGGGAAACATTAAAGGCGGCGCAAAGAGAGAGCCAGGTGGAGTTTGAGGGACCGTCGGGGCCACAATTGGGGTTGCAGGGTCTCTAGGTTTGCCCCCTCTAGGTTTGTACTGTACTGGATCCCAGAAGTACATAAAAGGGTGTGGATATAAGAGACCTTGGGGCATCTGCGGGGGTAGGGGTATCGGATCTTGTGGGGCAGCAGTTGTAGCTGGCTCATTTGGTTTCTGTTGTACTAAATGCCAATTGTACATAAAATGTTGTGGATAAACGACACCTTGGGGACTATGAGGGGGTAGCGGCAACGGATCTTGTGGGGCAGCAGTTGTAGCTGGCCCTCTCGGTTTGTGTTGAACTGGAGGCAAATGGTATAGAAAATGGTGTGGATGTAAGAGACCTTGGGGCATTTGAGGGGGCAGAGGCACCGGATCTTGTGGGGCAGCAGCTGTAGCAGGCTCTTTTGGTTTCTGTTGTACTAATTGCCAGTTGTACATAAAATGTTGTGGATAAACGACACCTTGGGGCATCGGAGGAGCTTGGGGCATGGGACCTTGTGGGGCAGCAGTTGCAGCAGGCTCTTTTGGTGCGTTTTGTACTGGAGGCAACTGGTATAGAAAATGCTGCGGATACAAGAGACCTTGGGGCATTTGAGGTAGAGGCATCGGAGCTTGTGGGACAGCAGCTAGGGAAGCAGGCTCTTGAGGTTTGGGCACGACCGGACCCCATGGAGGGTACATGACAGGGTGTGGTAAAAACACTCCTGGGGGCATCTGAGGGCCCAGCTGTGAGGTTCCAGCTTGGTCTTGTGGGGCATGAGGTGCAGAAGCAGGTCCTTGAGGTTTGGGCATGACCGGACCCCATGCAGGGTACATCACAGGTGGTAAAAACACTCCTGGGGGCATCTGAGGGCCTGATTGTGGGGTTCCAGCTGGGTCTTGTGGGGCACGAGTTGCAGAAGCAGGTCCTTGAGGTTTGGGCATGACCGGAGCCCATGGAGGGTACATCACAGGTGGTAAAAACACTCCTGGGGGCATCTGAGGGCCTAACTGTGGGGCTCCAGCTTGGTCTTGTGGGGCACGAGTTGCAGAAGCAGGTCCTTGAGGTTGGGGCATGACCGGAGCCCATGGAGGGTACATCACAGGTGGTAAAAACACTCCTGGGGGCATCTGAGGGCCTAACTGTGGGGCTCCAGCTTGGTCTTGTGGGGCACGAGTTGCAGAAGCAGGTCCTTGAGGTTTGGGCATTACCGGACCCCGTGGAGGGTACATCCCAGGAGGTGGTACAAAGACTCCTGGGGGCATTTGGGGGCCTAACCCTGGGGTTCCAGTTGGGTCTTGTGGGGCAGGAGCTGTAGAAGGAGCCTCTGTAGGTTTAGGGCACCGAAGTGACACTGGCATACCTTGCCAACGCAGCGGTAGCACATAGCTTCCACCCTTAAGGCAAAAGAAAAATTATTCTCAATTCTTATTTGTTAGATGGAGCCTAATAAGTGTGGGCATGAGCTTACCTCTTGAACAATATTGCAGCCGTCATAGGGAACATGCATAACAAGCCCAAAGGGGTTTCTCTGCATGTTGTAGCCACAGTTTAAAGGCACTTGTGACAACGGTAGAGGAGGCTCTGTTGAGATATGCTAAATGACAATGTGCACACTTAAAATTAATGCATTTACAGAATGAAATCAGTACAGTTACCTTGGTCCAGTGCAAAAAGCTTGACTGCTGGCCCCACTGCCCTGAATTTCATCTGGTCCCAGCCACACAGCAGAGAAGGTGACATTCGCTTCCACAGTGCTTCTTTTGAGCTGGCATCTGATACTCGTCCTTTAGGCCAGCCTTAAAGACACAAATTAACTGATGGTTAACTAATCTGTATGACGTGAGTGATTTAGAGACAATACTTTGATTTATTTACCTGGAGAGTCCGCTTGGTAAGCTGTGTCATCGTCCACAGAAGCATTCAAACGAGGCTGCACGTTCTCGGATCCCTTCTGCACATTCCCAAACACAATAACTCCTTCTTGTATGCTTTTCACACCTTCAGTCGCTTCTTTTCGTCCATCCCTTCTTTCGGATCTTCCCAAACGAAAACCTCCTGTTTGTGCCAAATCAAACACTAGAAATACTGCAGCAACCAAGTAAACGGTCGCACATTTGGTTAGTCGTTTCCGCACCATTTTGTCACGCGAAAGACTCGTGGGCTTGAATAACCTATATCTGCAGTTTATATAGGCTTATGGCACTTTTTAATGCGAGTAAAATAAGTGATCCCACAGCCAATCAGCAACAGGCTGCTCTGATTAATGGAGATTGGAGGCACCTGTGCGTGAGACGGAGCGTAGCCACGTCGTCATCCACATTACTATTGACTTTAACCTCTTACATGTTTCAGTAGGTTATACTTATTTTAATAGTAATTCATATATGTCCTTAATTGACAAACTCCTAGCAAACGTCTTAAAGATTGGAAATATAATACTTTAAAACTAAACTGCACTGCCATCTTGTGGAAAAATAGTCATATTGCCATGTCATTGGGTGAAAAAAAAGACATCCTATATTCATTCTGTGCAGAATCAAAATAAACACATGTATTTCCATGACAATAAAAACAAATCAACAGCAAACCAAGCCAAAGATCTGAGGTGAGAAGGTTTACAGTGTCTCCTTTTAGTCTTTCATTAAGAAAAAACATGCACTTGACTTTTATTTTAATAATGCAGAAATACTCATTCATTATTGACATCTTGATTAACTTTTAAAAGAATATATATATAAAAAAACAAACAAACCCCAAATCATTCACTTTTATTCTCTATTGGGTCTATGTACATTTTGCTAAAGTCTGTGATATTTTCACACAAAGCATACTTATTTATTCATAGCAGCACAACCAGTTTGGTAGCCATTGCATTCAACCATAGACAAACACAGAATCTCCAGGGTTACTGACAACACTAATGACACTCATTTGACCAGTGCACTTCATAGGAGTTAGATCAATGTATCTTGGATCATGTACTTTATGTTTAAAGGTTTGATGCTGAAGATTTAAAGACCACTTTTGAATGGATTTCTTACGCTGTGTATGCTTATTCTTTAAAAGGGAATTTTTGTCTGCTTTGGTGCTAATACGACCAGATCCAATATGAGCCTTCCCTGTAAGTATATAAAGTATATTTCTATGGTATTAGAAGAAAACTGCTTACTTCTAACATCACACTCAACTTATTTTACAGTAGATACTACAGCAGTGACTTTTAATCAGGACGCCGACAACCTTCTTTGTGTTATGAAAGTAAGGGAAATGGTAATAAGTCCCTAAATTTCAGGATTATATTTAATAAAAGTTGTGATGATTTTTTTTTTAGTTTCTTAAAATGAAGCAAGAAGGCTCTTCTCGGTCTCCACCCACTCATCTTTCCAGAACTGCAGGAATTTTAAAGTATATGCGTGAGTCTACAGACAACAGGCTGACCATTGTCCCACAGGTGCTAGAATCAGATTTCTTTTTGAGAGGACATATTTACGATAAGTTTTTAATCACTATTTTTGTATTTTGAATTCTGTTTCAAGTCCCAAGTCTTAATGGACTACCAGATAAAATGTGAGTACTGTGGACAAAATGTGTCACCTTCACTTGATCTCATATGGATACATGACTCTGAGGTGAGGGGAAAAAACAAAGATAGGACAAGGATCATTCTTCCTACGGCATGAATTTAACTCTTCTTCTCTCAGACTGCTCTGACGTTCTGTTGTGATCAATGGAAGCACTTATATGAGCTACTTCTAAAGATGAGGTATTTGTTGGAGGGGAAATCTGAACATAGTCCAGCAACAGAGGAAAGCACAGGAAGAAAAGATCTGGTCTATCAACAGAAGACGGAGAAACTCAGCAATTTCATGGACTCGCCAAGAGAGTACAGAGAATGCTTTTCACAAGTTCTCCAAAATGACTGTGTTGAAAAAGCTGAAATATGGTTTATCCTTTCATAGGAATAAACCTGGACTGAGGCTCTTTGAGGATTATGTAATTGAAGTACCCGCACAAGAAACTGGTGAGTATCAGCAGAAACACATGTTATTTAAAGGTGTCATTTTTACAGCAAACCACATTTTGAATCACCCTCTGTTTAATGAGAATAAAATAGTAACATGAAACTTATCAGTTCCATCTGTGCTGTGTTAAGCTGCCCCAGGGTCAAAGGCTTTGAGTTTTCGCCTCTCCTGTCCTCCAGAAGGAAGCTGGGCTAAGTTTCCTGAAAACCAAACTAAGAAAAGGGCAAACTTTCATGATAACAATCTAAAGAAAGATGTGGAAATGCCATTTTCTCTCCCTTTTTGTGACCATGTGCCACTTAATTTTGGTCTTTGCCATCACCAGGTAATTAGAATTGAAGTAGAAGTTATACATTATGTCAGTTTTAAATATTCAAAAAAAGTTTTCACTTTCACTTTTTCATTTCATAGGATGGAAGGGATTTTGTCAACAAGTATTACTCAGATGGCATAACATTTCTTACAGTGTTTGCTAATGGGTCTGCTCAGGTTTTGTATCCACTCAACTGCATAAAATGTAGTGGTTGTGAAATGCCCTTTTATTTTCCTCCCTTAACATCACACCGGCAGTTATCCCTCAGGTCTCTTGGCTATCATTGTTGCAGTTTCTAAACAACATGGAAGGGTCTGCATCGTTTATGATGATACCCCTTGTCAAGCCATCAGAGCTCTGTTTCAGTCTGATGGCAAAGGGAGTTGTTATCACAGCAATGGAAACATATGGTACAGAAAAAATGTTCAATTGTACTCCAATTGTAATAGTATTTTGATTGTGATAGATATTGTTTCTTGTTGCAGGCTGACCATGAACAAATCTGGGGGACAGTGTTTAGATCCAGATGGTACAAGAGTTCGCAGGTGGACATTTACACCTACTCCTCTTAGACCCATCTTCCTGTCTATTAACAAAAGTATTGGACTCAGAATGCTTGGAAAGGAACAAGTATTTGTGTCCTTCCTGGCAAAAGGCCAGCAGGCTAAATTCAACGTGGGGGCTTGGTGTCATAAGGTATGTTGTTGTAAAACTCACACATCGACACTTTAAGTACAGGAAACCATGTAAAATTGTGTCATTCTTTAAGTGTGTAAGTGTAAAGAAAATTACTGTACAAATAATAAGCCATCTTTTGCTGGATATTTTAAGGGTCATTGTGAAGAGACTAAGGAAGTTAAATCTTCTTCAAGACCAACAATACTGAAGGAAGAGCTTCTAGCACTGGCGGCAAGAGTCAAGATACACCTGCTCATTCAACACGTGCACCAGTACATGACGACACCATCCCATCCTAAACTGCCAAATGCTACACTAGCTCCTCACCTCCATCTTCTTGCTCAAAAGCTGTTGAAAGTTGGTAAAAAAGTAAATATGAGTGAGGATGATGATGATTTTCTCCATGACTGCCTCCAGGACTGTCTCTGAGTAGAGCAACAGATTAAGATTAGGTGTAGGGAGAACAAAATATACTTTACAATTTGGAAAATATGTTCAGAGAACACTGTATTACTTTTATTGTACAGTAGATGGTGGCTAATGACAACATTAATAAAATGCTGTAACAAAATATGCCATGTTGTAGTTTTTAAGATGCAATTGATTCTGACACATACACCACAGTGTTGACCCAGGCTCTCCTCTCTACCTTCCAATGTTCTACCCACTCTATTTCTGTTTAATCTCTTTTGTCCAAACTAATTAAATCACTGCAGAGCCTCTAGTCTTCCTAATAACATTACGTTGACCAGATGGTAAAAAGATGCTCACTCAAATTGAATCAAGCCACAACCAACAAGAAATACTCACAATACCATTTTCAAAACGTTTTTCTTATTTGAGCAGTTCCTACTTTACCATACTTCATTGCAGCCAATCACCTATAAATAAAACATTGCATCTTTACAGTTAGTTACATTATGTTTTATTAATCATAGCTCTCATCAAGTTATGTAAATATAAAAATTATTCAGAAATCATCAAGACAGGTTTCCTTAATTATATTTTCACAACATTGACAAAACATTTTTACTTGTTTCCGTCCATGTGTCTAAGCTACTTACAGAATAATAGCTTAAAATTCTACATATGGCTCAGTGGTACAAATGACAACATTTGTTTTATTCACTCTGATCAAATATATGCAAAAAGTTAAAGACTGTTAAGAATCATTGTTAAATGTCTGTGTGGGAAAACTGCAGGGAAACAGATATTTCAATGGAATGACCGGCACACAGATCTCACTCTGGTGTTAGTGGCAGGATTTCTCAAAGGGGCACAGTGATGGAGACATCCAGTCAGCACTAACAGTCTTCCTGCCTTCAGCGCAGACCTTCATAAACATCACTTAACAGCCCAGAGAGAATCTCACCTCCAAACCTAGTTGAAAAGGGTAAAGCATAGTTCTGTGGTCAAATACAAATATATATTTTAGCAGAAAAGATCCAGGAGAAAATCTCTTACATAGAGGGGATTGTGTTCTCAGCCTGGATGTAGAGTGGGTTAAGAATGATGGTGTGGTCTTGTGTTCATGTGAACGTTCATCTTCATCTCATTGTCTAAGATTTGTACAAGCTGCTGCATGGAGGGCAGGTGACCCGACTCTAGTTTGGACCACACAGGAACATCTATGGAAGCACACAATTAGAAAAGACTTGGCTCAGACTGTTGACCATAAACACTTGTCTAGATACTTTGAGATATAGACATTCAGACTCACCATTTAAAGTGATTTCAAAAGCTCCTGTAGACATTAACTGGTTCTCTATCATATTGCTAAGGAAGAACACCATCATGCAAGCATATATCTGAAAACAAAATGAGGTTTCTGAAGTTAAAGGTTTAGATTTAAGCACAGATACATAATGAGCTAGCTTGTGTTAATGTTTTATATTATATATATACATATATATATATCAACAGCTGCCTGAGAGAACCATCATATAGACTAACACTCAGTGACTGAACATTAAGGCCAGTATCATTTGTGAGTAAAAATAATTCATGCTTAAAGATTATAATGCAACATCAGATTATCCCAATGAGACATTTGCATGATGCCCTGGGAATATTCAAACCAACACAAACAACCAGGCCACAGACTGAATAACTGCTAATGAAACCTCATGGGTTTTGGGTGTTGCTAAAGGTGGAGAAAGAGATTTTTAACAAAGTTGGTTGACATTACAACTCTATCTGTTTCTGTATCTGTTTTTGTGTTAAAATATTTTAAATGTGAATGTGTTAAATAAACACTTTACCTTGTTTGCCTGACCCCACTCCCAGATGCCTGGGGCTTGCATACCAAAAAGAGCAAATGGATCCCTGCCAATGATGATCATCCCAATCACCAGCAGTTTGAACATAGACAGAAAAGAGGCAATGTGCCTGAGGGAGTGAGAACACAAAGATCTTAGTTTAACAGGCATTAATCAACACAAAGAAATAGAATTACTACTTACTTATACTACTTATTACTAGAACTATTATTATAACAACTGCTTAAGATAAGACCAAACTTGACTTAGTGCTTATTACAAATATACTAAGAATGCTTATTATAGTTAGTTTGTATGGTAAATGTGTAATTATGGTTAATTATAATTAGTAAGGAGGAGTTTTTACCCCTTGGTTATCACAGTCTAATCAGTCATCTTTGTTTTAACTACCTGTTAATGTTTAACACAGCTGTCATCACTGAACAGACAGCTGGCAGCTGGCATCAAACTGACCTTGGTAAAATGCTCCCGGGATCTACTCTGAAGTGTGTTTATTAACAGTATCATTGATGAGGATCCCAAGGGTCTAAATGATATGTTTTTCTCACATGGGATCACAGCACAAAGTAGCTGTGAATAGCCAGATGGTCTACCATTTCAAAACAATACTGCTGGTTTATCCTAATGCTGTTGTTACATAATTCCAGCGCAACATAATCAAGAGCAAGCCCAAAGCATGAGATAATAAATGCTGTGACAATAAACATGAATATTTTCCATGGCTATGAGACCATCTCTCTTACCGGTAGAGGGGAATGGGAAGATAGTTCTCCCCTTCAATGCGGATGTCTGGGTACCGCTGGTATAAGGCCTGCGTGTACTCCTCAAACACCCGCTTGTACCCTCAGGAAATGCTGTCAGAAACAAACTGTCATTTACAAGGCAAATGCTAACAGTGGCTACGTTTACATACAACTATAGACAAGTAGACCTCAGCCTGATTTCTATAGGGCTTTTGTTATCATTTGTTATTTACACTGTTACTTCACCTTGAAATTCCTGTTCATTTACAACAAGTTATATCCTTGTGTAACAAAAGGTGAGATAGATAGAGCTTTGTTTGGTTCGAAGACTAAGACTAAGTGTAGTGGATATGAAGGAATATACACTTCCTTTGTATTCTAGGCAAAAGACAATTTACAACAAGGCTGAAGACTAGCCAAGTGGTGGTATTTAAGTAAATAATCGAGTAATCGAGTGTATGTAAATATCACATAAATATCCATTGCGAAATAAACAAGAAACATAAGCCCGAGAAATATATTTCAACATGTGTCATCACAGTTCTTAGTCTGATTTGTACTATAAACAAATTCTGCACATTGAAGCCGCAATATATAAAGGTATATAAAGGATATATCAATAATGACCGTTTCTGATAAATGACAGACAAGCTACACGAGTGCTAACAGCTAACTACAACAAAGTAGACGCAGACAGCAGAAGCCTTTTTAACCAAAATTACAAACCGCTGGATCTATATGTCTTTTCGTAAGTTAGATGCGTTTTCGTTTTAAAGTTTAGACAGATATGCTGTTTTGTCTTTAAATTTAAGCTGGAATCTGTAGCCGTTGTGACGTTACGCTGCGCGAGCGTCCCGTTAGCCGCTAGCTTTCATCGATTGTAGGCCGATCAGGTGGAGCTAGCGTGCCATGACTCGCCAGATTTCTTCTTTTTGCTTACCAAATTTGAAATTTGAGAAGTGGCCCTGTGGCAAACTGCATCTTCATCTTTTTCACGCCACTGTTGTCTCCAGACGTGGCGCAGTACAGAGAACAAAACCCCAACACAAGGAGCGAAAAACGCAACCACTTCGCCGCCATCTGTTCCGGGTTTGTGTTGAGAGGAAGAAAAATCCGGTTAATCTGAATATTTACTGGTTGGTCCCTCCTTTTCCTCTGGTTGGATCTAAAATGTGAGTCTAATTGATCTACAGCGGCATCTACTGTGCTGGCTGTGCCACAATATGTTGACCATACATTAACCAGTTAACACCATTGTTAAATTCCTAAAATCTAAGCATGTTCTATAATGCAATATTGTGAAATGTCAAAAAAAAAAAGAAAAAAAGTTAAAAGATGATGCTTTTTATACATCTGCCCCAGTCTCAAATTTACTAGATTTTATTTACAATAAGGTCAAACACACAAAAACATTTAAGACACAGAAATAGTGCTATATTGAGCATAAAAAATGGCACTCCCCGAATCAATGTTAAATACATACAGATAGTGTTTTAACAGTTATTTAATACAGGTTAATTCAAAAATTAAATCAAACGTTTTCAACAACTATGTTTTAAACAGACAGGACTTTATTAAAATAAATCATGGATGTGGTTGTTAGGATCTACTCAGTGGTTCAGTCTTGCCAGTCTCTCTTGGTCTACGGCCGACTTCAAAGCCAGAACTGTGTCTAGAAATGACAAATAAGAAATAAATGAGTACAGCTCCTTCATTTATGACAGAGGACATTTATGACTAGATGCATTTGATAAAGATGACATGAAAATAGCCAACTATGCAAAATAAGGAGGTTATTGCTTTGCATATATTCTACAAACCCATCAGCTTCTGGGAGTGATCCATGAGGTCTGGAAGTCCTGTCTCAATATTATATGAAGTCTGCTGCATTGCCACAACAAGCTCACTTGCCCTCTGAAATACAACAAAATGTTTAAACTTCCAAGCTAATGTGAAAACATTTAGAGAGATAGATGCTTACCTGAAGCTCCACATAGACCTTCTCCTCGAGTTCTGTTACTTGGGATATGGCATCATACACGCTAGTATCCACAGCTGATTCCTTGTAACACAAGTTTTAAACCCTTGTATTTATGATGTGCATACACTACTTGACATGATACTTTTGTATTAATTTGTGCAGTTCTACCTCTGATGAGCTGTCCGAGGACTCTTCGGCTTTTGCAACTCCATTATATTTGGAATTTCCATTTAGTTCCTTAACTCTGTTAATAATAGAAAAGGCATATGGTATCAAATAAATTGTCTCTTTTCTCCATCCTCTTTTTTTCAGAACCTAACAAATACGTGTCATTTCATGATGTCTCAATACATCATTAAATGAGGTGTGAGCAAATATACAAGTATCTACCTGTCTGCATAACGTAGTGTGTTCATTGTGTATTCACATGAGGCCATGCTAGGAGAGACCATTGCAATCTATGGGAAAAAGTACATTTTCAAGCATGGATACTAACAAACATTATATTTTAATCAGTTAAATTTTGCAAACCATGCAGGTCCTTGACTTCTCTCCAATAAATGAATCCCTGAGAACCTTAGTCAAAGTGCTCATTCTGAAAGGAATGTGATCGCTGTTTTTTCCAAGTGAACGAATGCACTCCTGAAAAAAAGTGTGAAACTTTAAAATGTGGTGATAAAATGTTCCAATATTTTTACATAGATATGTTGTTTGTAAACTTGTATGTCAGGCAAAAGACACAAAATGTGACTTAAATTTGAACAAAACTTATCAGTATGGCAACATCAACAGCTATAGTCTACCTTCAGAGCCAAGAGACTGCGGTTAATCTCGGCAGTCTCAACCAAAGTGCCGCGGTCATTGCTGCTAACATCTGTGCCACGCTCATTACCGGCCAAATCAACCAAAGAAAACTTCCCATGCAGCGTGGAATTGCGGTCATTGCGGCGTAGCACAATCTGAAGGATGGCGTGAGAGCGGGATGAGTTGGCGTTGGCAGAAGTCTGTCCTGATGTTCTGCAAAAATTAAGACACAAGAAAACAATTTTTACTGGTTATAGCCACTTTGCTGAATACACTGCACAATACAACTAAATAAAAGGCTAACTTAATAAATTAATATTTACAAGACATGCGATAGTGAGAACATCTCATTCTTGTGAACCCTATTTCCAAGTATGATGGCTGAAAGCTGTGGTTGTTCTGTATTTGTAAGCTGCATAGTGCTCGTATCAGCCACAGTGTATAACATCGTTTTCTTTCAGTGTTTACATATTTTTGTGCCTTTTTGACGTTTTTTTATTTCCACCAGAAAACCATAATGTTGCCTACACAGACAATTTAAAAGTGGTGGCGGCATCTAAAATACTAATGTCACCAGATCACGACATCATGAGACAGCTTTTCACGATGATGACAAATCTTGTCTTGAGGAGCTCTTGTCCCACCTTTACTATTTACTAAGGTGGTCAGTTATTATTATAAGTAATCATTGCATAACTTAGGTGTGAGTAGTCATTGGTTCTCAATTCTCATCTACCAAGGGGACTGGGATGGAAAACCTTAGTGGCACCAGACAAACTATCATGAGTTGTACCTGCAGGCACTGCCCATCTGAATCAGTTTGATGACTTCATCTGCTGAGGAGACATAAATCTCCTCCAGGCCCACCACCTGAACCTGTTGTCGCTCATCTTCTAAAACACGGAGCTTGGCCTTCTTGTTCAGCAAGTCATAGACCTAAAAAAAAAAAAAAGTGTGATATTCAATAAGTTGGTAGATAAAAAATAGTATATTATTATATAATATATAACTATGAAGGAAAAAATTTAAACTTACTTTGCCATTGTAAATCTCAAAGAAGCTCACATAAACAGTCAGATTAAGATTTGTGTACCTCCTGTGGTTAAGATAGACAAACACATCCTGGGCTGAAAGCAAAATGTGAAGAATTATTTTTAGGAGAAAAAAAACAGTGACTATTGAGTGGCCCTACAAAGTGGGTTATTGAAACTTACATGCAAAGGCATAGATTCCTTTAGCACTGTTTTGCTGCCTCCCTGAGAAATCTCCTCCCATTGTCTATTTTCAGTATGGAAAAAAAATTTTATATCAAAAACATTATAAAATAACAGTTAGAAGAGTCAGTCTTACATGAGTCTTTCCACTTCCAGTCTGTCCATAAGCAAAACATGTTGCCATTCCACCTTCGAATATGGACTGCACCAAAGGTTTGGCTGTGAACCTGAATAAAAATAATAAATAGAGAATAAATTAAGACTAAGAGATTAATAGCACTGAATGAATACTATTATCAGTAAGACATCATGCAAATAAAAAAGACCAACATCTAAAATGACACTTATTACTGGTAAGCGTTCATTACTTGTAAACCAGGTCATTGGTAGCGGTCTCATCAAAAGAGTAGTCAAACTTGAAGACTTGGTTGTCCAAATACTTAGTGAGGTCCACTTTCTGTTTTGGTTCATGGACCAAAAGAGCTCCTTTGCCAGGTACAGACACAACATCTATCTCCTTTTTATTGATTTCTTCAAAAGCAAAAAGGCAAAGTTGACAATGGCACAAAAATGTAATGTCTGTGTAATTTATTACAGCATTTATAATGCACCTTGTTTGTTAAGGGGCCTCTTCCGAACACAGACACAAATCCTGTGAGACTCAACCTATGAATGACAAGAATAAAGCATAATTCATGTTTCTATTTAATCCATGTATTGTTCATGATAATTTAGTGTCTCGTTACCACTTCAGTAGTTGATAGTGGCGTTATTTCCAAGGTTTCTCTAAACTCTTGGATCATGTCATAGAATTTTTGATTAGGTCGAGTAGGTTCTCCAAACTGAATGGCAAAAGAAAAACAACAGCCCTTAAACACATTACCATCACTTCTATCCAATAACAAAGAACGAAGAAGAACAACACACCTTTCCTCTTTTTGGTTGCATTTCAGGTGGCTTAATAACACAAGACAACCGTTTGTTGCCTTTGTTGAGTTCTTGGGGTGCCACAGATTTTCTTCTACCACCTGGAATGCAAGGCAAATATAAAGTTCTTAGTCGTTTTGGGATATTATGATATGCAGAATTCAACCCTGTGTTTCAGCAGCAGCCCACATAGTGCCCTGGCAAACTGACCTCTGGCAGACTGAGGAGGCACTTTTTCTGGTTCATCATTTTCTTTGGCCGCCTCACGAGCTTCAGCTAGAGATAACATTGGTTTGGTCTCGTTCTTTTTACGATGCTGGTTGAGAGTGCCTAGATAGAACAAGAGATTGAAACCCACATTCAGTGGTGAGTGCTTTCATTATAGAAACGTACCGAAAACCTATGAAAAAGAGGCCTAGTTGAGTTGTAAATAGGTTATGTGCATTTGTAGCACACAAAATACCAATATATTGTATCCAAGAACACATTATATTCATTGACTGTTAAAAAGACTAACCAGAATTGTTGGCACCTATTGCAGGCTGATGCTCAGATTGAATAGATGACACAGAATTTGGGATTGATGCTGAAGCAGGAGCTGTGGCCTGAAAAAGACATGTCTGCCTGGCTTGGGTCCGAAGGGCAACTGAAAGCAGAAACATAACTAGAATTAGTAAAAAGTATTACACTGAGCAAGAAATCTCTGCTTGTGATTGGGCTATCATTGTTTATATGGTTACTTTTTGAAAATGTTTTTTGATTTTAAAAAGGACAGTGCTGTAAGCCAAAATATTTCCCCAGTGCCAAAATTTCTCATGTTGAGATCATTGTGTTATTCAGAATTCAAAGGCACTATATGTGAAATTTGCATTAAAAACAATGCGCAAAAAAAGTAATCTGAACAAAAGCCCTTTGCCCAGATTTGTATGTAGAGGGGTGTGTTTGAAAATTCCACAAAGTATGCCTTTAAATTAAGAATAGAAAGTGGAAAAACAAGACCAACCATTAAAGGAAGGCATGTGAACATGCTTTAGAAGGCTTCTTTTTAACCCCTTAGTCTTGACTACCTCGACAGCTGAGAACCTCCAAAATGATCAGCCATTGTGCACTTACACCCAACAATCTATTATACTGAAAATCAATTCAGATTAAGATGGATTAGCTTGTAGGAGCATGCGTGGCTTTGCCAACCTGTCTCTTCAGCCTTGACCACTGCTGGTGCATAGGGTTTTGTAGAGGCTGGTAATTGAATTATAAAAATATTAACTATTAATGTCAAAAAATAAAACAATCATTTAATAAGTATACATACAGGAGGCAGGGGCTGGAATCCGGGATGACCGCAGGCGACCCTCATACTTCTATAAAGAAACATATATTGCAAATAAGTTTGTGTGATACACTCATAACACTCAACATATTTATGGAGGATTCTGAACTCACCTTTTCTGGAGCAGTAGTGGGTGGGTTTGAGGCTTTGTTGTTTTCAGCTTTGATTTCTAACAACTCCGGGTTAAGCATGCAGAGTTCCCCGACTTCCACCTATTAGTGAAAGATAATTCAATAACAAATCAATTCAAATGATCCACACAGCTGGGAAAAACAAGTGGACTTTAAAAGCCATATATCTCTGTAGATATAAAAATGGAGACAATGCAGACACCTTTTTGGCAATAGCTGATAAAAGCCAAAATGAACAAGACATGGGATTCTAGATTGGGATTGTAGCTCCAAAATGAAATACATATAAAAACCTAGTCTTAATAGGCTGCTGTGCCTTGTGTCTTGTTGTTACTCACTTCTTTGCCCCTACAATTGCCCTTCTCCTGCCACTCCACCATAACAGTGCACTTGACAGTATCTGCGGTAGTGACGGTGGCCAAATGAATGCGACCTGTTATAAATACACAAATAAAACAACCTGTTAGAGAAAAAAGATCACTGTATTACACAATTATTACATTATGCCCAGTAATACAAGTTACCGTCACTACGACTAATGTTTATGGAGCGCCCAACAAGGTATTTGTACAAGCTCGTGTCCATTTCTGCTTCTTAGCGGTGCTCCGTTGGGTATGATGAATCAAGATGCGGTTCGTTTCGCGTTGAAACCTTTTTCTTTCTCTGCAAAAAAGACCTACAAGTAATTTGTTGATATTGATTTAAATAACAAATGAACATGTCGGAGCGAAATCAAAACTTACCGAGGAATAAAAGTTAAAACCGCCCCGGGATTCAAAAATGCACTATTTCCGGTTTTTTATGAATCTGATTGGTCAACGCAAAAGTCGTCAGCACGCTCGTTGTCGTTTATCCAGACGTCCTCTCACCGTTGTAGCGCCACCTCCTGGATGAGTGTAAAATGACAACCTGTTCGTTTGATTTGTTATGAAAAGGGTAATTTAAAGAGTTACAAGATACAAGTGGTATAAAATACATGAAAGACCTAAGCAATACAATTTCTAACACTAAATTGTAACTGTAATATAACACTTTAGGTCTAATAGGCGGGCAACAAGTAAAGCCATAAAAATATATTTTGCTATGAAAAAACTTTAAAATATATACAGTACTGTGCAAAAGTTTTAGGCAGGTGTGGATATAAAAAGTAAACTGTAAGTATGTTTTTTTTTAGTTTACAAACTGCAAAAGTTGGTGTGACTTTGCCTCAAAACACCATCAGTTCAAGCTGTTCCACTGTCTCTGTCAAAACCAGGCCAAACTAGACTAAACCAGTCCATCAAATCTCAGAAGGAACTTTGGGAAAATTGGAGGTTTTGTCTCTTAACCTACTTTTCCATTTTGTAAATTGATAAACAACATACAAACACACAAACAAACAAACAAAAAAACATTTAATTTGTATATTGTTGACAGCATTCTTTCTTTGCAGCATATATTCACACCTGTCTAAAATTTTTCCCACAGTACTGTACATAAAATAAAAAACTACACAGAGATCACTGTGTTTTTTTTCAAGTTACACATATAGTATACTTTTCCCCCTTTTTGTCTTTTTTGCTGTTGGTCCATGTAGCCTATGTTGTCATAAAAATCATGTCTTCTCATTGTTTCTCTTTTTTGCCCACAACTCTCCCTACCGATCCATATGCACGCCCTTTTACCCCCCAATCCTCTGAACTGTATACTCTCTGGGCTTTTGTAAACACATTCTCCGCTAGTGAACACTGACACATGACAAATCAAAGGTCTAATAAACAGCCTGTGCCGAACAATTTTCCCCTCTCCACTAAAGGATGAAAAATAAACAAATCCATGTCAGTTGGCCCGGCCAGACGATTTGGTAGGTCTGTCTGTGGATGACTGGGTGGCCCAGAGCTGCTTGGTGTGAGGCCTGGGATGGAGCCACAACTGTTTCCTGTGAGCAGCCCAACCCCCAGAACTTCTCCACAACTGGCTTAGTGGGTGGTATTTCCCTCCTCCCTCCTCTCTCCTCCCTCCTACACCCTCCTCTGCCTCGAATGCTCCTGTTGCCTTCAGTGTTCTCGACTCCAACACTCTTCCCCCTTACCCTCTTGTTCTCACAGGCTCCATTCGACGATCTAAGTACTTCCCTTGTGTCCTTACCCAGACCAAGCAGTTTAATGAGGATGTTTGCTACAGTTTAATAGGTTGTGTTTCTCTCTGTGTTCTTGCAGTAGTTTACCACATTTGAAATGAAACATAGCATTTTATATTGCATTTATTAACAATGGTTTTAAAACAAATCATTTATAATACATACAGTAGCAATCTAATCAAATATTTCAGGATGTGACCAGATTTGTCGTTCATGATAAGGTGTGTGTCTGGCATATTTTCTAGTTCATTTTTTGCAAATTTGTGTACACTTTGTACATTTGGAAAGAAACAAAATTCTTCTGATCTGTAAATTAGTGTGGCATTGCTACTTGCAAATTAAGTTATTTTATTTTAGTGGAGTATATTGAATTGTTTGTGTTCCCTTTTTAGACTTCCTTAGCCTTTTCCATGTAAAGAATTGCACTCATGGAAAAAAAATCGCAGTGCAATTTTGGGGTGTTCTTTTCTCATAGCTGGTATAATGGTGGGTGATCTGAGGAAGGAGGGGTCATGTATCTGTTGGCTCTGAGTTTGTTTGACTGCTATCATTTTTTTTTTCTCCATCTATCCAAAATGCATATTTTCTCAGTGTAAAGAAAATTGGCAGAGGCCACAGCTCTGTTCCCCTATACAGACTAAATAAACACATAATGCATACAGTATATGTACAGTACTGAAAAAAGGTTGACAAATCGAAAGAAACAATGTTAGAAAAATAGTGACAAGGATAGGAGTGCAACACTGGAGATGTGTTTCTGCCACACTATTGCATTTTCATTAGCTCTTTCAACCAAAAATATACATAGAAAGAAAAGTGCACATAATATGGATATACTGTCTTCTTACCACAGAGGTATTGCATTACACACTGTGGCCAGCAGAGAGCACTGTATCTACAATTAGCCCACACAACTCCTGACATTAAGAAAAAGTACACTAACTACATAGCACATGAGACAGTATCAGGAAAGCATGTTTTGTTGTTGTTTTTTGCTGTTCATTTTGATTTTCTGTACCAAATCTAAGCGTGCACTGGGATTTCAAATTTTTCCAGCCAAGTCGCTAACTGAGCAAACAGTCTGGAACATTCACTCATTAAAGCATATTAGTATTCTTGGCATGTGAGCATCTACTAAAACATGCCAGTGACCCATTTTGGTTCCTGGCCCATCATTTAAGAAAAGCTGCCATATAGACAGAGCTTACTGTTTAGTGCAGTTCAATAAGCGGTTCATTCACCTTTGAGATCGGCCACACAGACTTGTCACTGTGCCAGTGGCCACCTAAGTTTGCCCAGCTGGCAAATTCGACTTTTTCTTATATTTAGGCTCTAATGTGTGGCTGGAGTAGCAGCTGCTGTCACAGTGAATGGTCTGTCCATTGAAGGGTATTTACAACTAATTAAGTTGTGTTTTTGTTCAACGCAAGAACATTGCACATTTCTGGCAAAAGCTGCATTTGTTACTCTTTTACCGTGTTAGTTTCTTTGCTGGAAATAATACATTAGGTCATTTATATTTATCTGACAATTACCATTTGTCATTTGTAATAATGATATGTGGTGCTTTCAACAATATTGATAAACATCATTACTAGTCCACAGGGCCTCTCTGCCACTCATTATGTTGGTGGTCTTCATTAGAGTTCAACATAATTCTATACAGAGCACAGAGGCTTTAAAACACAATTTAAAGCTTATATTAAACATTTAGCAGCCATATGCATCTAAAACAAATCAAGTCTGTGTCTATAAAATTATTCAATAAAACCTATTCTAGATTCCATTCCTTTTTAAGAACCATAAAAAGCATGGGCTGAGATACTGCAGACCTGCATACAACCTCTTTAAGGGAACACCAGTTGAAACCACAAACCATGAATAGTACAGAAATGTGTCAGTGTGCTTTTGAGATTAATCCCCCGAACCCACCAATGTTTCTTTTTTCTCCTTTTATTGGACTCTTTAGAAAAGTCATATGTTTGCTTGCACAGAGGGGCCTAAAACATGTGGACCCTAAAGATCTCAAAGAAAAACTATTCTCTTTTACTCAGAGTTTTACAGTGTTTCCTGCAGACCACAGTGTGGCATACACATGTGAGAGGCAAGCCCCTTACATCACCTCCATTTACTGAGATTCTAATAATACCTACCACCAACGGCTTAGTTACGTCTCCTGACAAAACTTCACTTGGGTTAGAATGAATGAGATTAAAGCAGATTAACAACATACAGTGAAAACTGATAGTGTACTGATGGGTTATTGTTAGCTCAATTGAATTAAATAGATATTTTATGGTTAGTGCAATGTTTTTTTCTGTATTTGTTTTTTAACTTTGTTAAATGAATGGATTTAATAAGTTGTGTTGTTATAGAATTGAATAAAAATAAAATAAAAAAGGTATCTTGCCAATCGGGAATATACTGTAAATTTTAATTGTAGTTACTATAGTATAATGGCTCTTAGTTGTGGCGTGCCTCAAGGTAGTTATTAAGGTCCACTTTTATTTTCCAGGACTTGCCATTTGTTTTTGGTGTGGCACCATTGCTCTTCTCTTGATACGTCTTCACGGACACGTGTTGAGCTTAGCTAGAGCTCAGAGGAGGATCTAAAATTGGTTGAAAATTGGATTAAGGCAAACAAACTGGTTTTTAACACTGAAAAAACTAAATGGGAACCAGATATTTATTAAAAGTTCCACCCTTGCTAGACTTGACTCAACGGAGGTAAATTTTTTGGAATACTAATAAAAATTGTGAAGGACAAATTAGCTGGTGATTGAAATATTACCTGAATTATTAATTTTGCCATTTATATATTTACTGTTCTATACTCATACACTGTTGCTGCCACACCACTACAGTGCTTCATGTTAAATAGAGCTGCACCACTCTTTAAAGTACTGTAGTGTTAGTTTTACTGTCTGTGCCCTGCAAATGTGTTAATACCATTGTTTGTCTTTTCCATTGCAAAGACAATGATTTGGCAAACCTTTCAACAAACTATATTGAAAAACCACACTCTTGCATGGTGTCAATTACAGCTTATACTTCGCTTTGCCCCATTCGTTGTGGAATGAGCGGAGGCATATTGCTCCCCAGCCTGGCCCAGTCCTCCTCCTCTCTTCTTCACCACATGAAATGGCTGTGTGTGCCAGCCTAGCACTGAGCCTTCATTAGCTTTTACTACCCCACTTGGATGTGTTTAGCCGTGCTCTCCTTCTTTGCCTCTGTGTGCATATGTTTAATTACTGCCCCCCGCCCTCCCTTTAGAGTCCCCTTCAATGCCATGCCACCATATCATTACACTGTGGCTGCCACTTCAACTTCAGTCACACATACAGGCACCAACGCAGCCAGCAAATTATAAAGAGGGGACCGATGTTATTTAGTGAGCTCCTTTATTCTCACTAACATGGCGTTGAAACACATACGTGAGGAAAGGGAGGAAACAGGACACGCATAAGAAAAGCCACAGAGCCCTGCAACACAACCTAGGATCCAGAGCTCAAACTGTTATTGTTTGAACTAAACACACCACTTATAAACACAAGGCCTGTGCCTTACGAGGCTCATATTTAGCCCCTTCTGTAAACAGCAAAGCACAGAATGAATCAATTAAAAGGGCATTACGCTGGTTCCTGTTTATTTAAAACATGTTTACACTATATGGGCCCTCCCGCCTGTCTGCGTGATTGCCTGGAACTTCATCCTCTTCCCACTGCTGCTGCCACCCCTCAATGGGCCCGGTCACGGCCAAGGTAGATCCAACACACACCCATAGTATACACACCGGACAGAGATTGCAAACACATTTGTTATATTGGAGAGCGCTTTCAGTAAATATTGATCTGGTTCTTCCTCTGTTTCTCTGAGAGATGATTAGAAGAAGTCTGGTGTGGCAGCAGCTGCAATGAAAGTATGCAACCAAAGTGCAGCAATATATGCTTGTTGTAGAACTCAAGACCTGGGCCTGATCTTTTTAATATCTCAGTGTTACACATTTGTGAACACATACTCTACTCACATCTTAACATAACATGTAGGACTTAAATCAAGGTCAGGCCAACAACTGATTTTATTTACAGCATGGAAGACTTCTATCCTTAAGTGGAACCAATAACATTTCGTTCCAAGTCTCAAATTACATTTCTTTTATTGAATTGTTTAGTTCAATCATTTGCTAGATATGTATTGAACACTGTTGTGGAAGAGTATATAGATATATCCTTCGAATTTTGGTGGAGAAAATGACATTCATACTCTCTGTGGAATATCTTTTTTAATGAAGCCCATGGACTATACACTCTACCTGTCAGTGGATCTCATGATGCCATATTCTTTCACTTACAAATGCAAAACAGTTCCTTCTTCCCAACTTTCTGTGGTATGCCAGTATACATAGGGTGTTTTCTTGCTGGCTTTACAGTTAATTCCTCCATTCTTCCTGAGCTGCTCTTAGTGCAAACGTACAAACACACATCCCACTCCCTCAGCACACTCAAACACACACTTTACTAATCAGCGCTATTGAATTCCTGCAACAATGGCCGCTCATCCTTGGGCCACCCAGGCTGCACACATGCATGCACACTAACACCAGCATCACCACATCACGAGTTCGTTCTTTTGTTCTTCCATTGTGTTTTCTTTCGCTCCATTGATGTCACCGTCTCCCACAGGTCAGGAGTTGGCGTTATCAGCTGCTGTCTGGGGTCCACCACATAAACAAGCAAAGTTTACACATACTTATTTAAACCAATAGTACATCTCTTCTTTGCATCTGATGCCCCCTTTTACAGTGTTACAACAGTTAGAATTTAGGACATAATGGATGGAATTGAAACAAAACTGTAGCAATCAAAACTTATCCTCACTTTTCCCCAAATCAGATCTGAATGTGATTTGGAAGTCTGATCTAGGCCACTTTTGATGCCAGTGTAAACATAGCCTAAATATCTTTCAGGGAATACATTTTACTACATTCAAAATACGCAGTGATTGATAAGTTTAGTTATGGCCTGCACAAACTTTGGTTTAGTGTTGGACTTGCATGATGACAGTGATTTAAAAAAACAACAAAAAAACGAGGTATCAGATTCAGACAAGGCCACTTTGCTCGGTCTGACAAACGAGGGGCTGTTGTGGGAAGGGAAGGAATTTACAGCATCTACCTTTCATCTACACAGGTGGGCCGGCCCGGAGTGCGTGCGTGCGGTTCACTTTGTGCTGAATCGTTTAAGAATGTGGCGCATACAAGCATTGTAGTGCAATTTGTAACGAGTCACAACAATGATCCAGGAAGCCAGTGATCCCAGGAACAATCCAGGTGGGTCAGTGCTTCTCAGTCTCAAATGTATTTATTAAACACAACACACCGTGGCAAACTCCAAATCACTTCATCTTGGCTTCACTTCATCTTATAATGAAAAGAAAATGGTACAAATAAACTCAAGCTACATGAAAACTTCTGTGACCTCTTAGTGACACCACAGTGACTTGATTGAGGTGGAAGTCAGTACTTGAATTTAACCAGCAAACACTGTGAGCTTATCTGCATTGTGATAGCAGTGTAAAGCCTTCGACAAACACACACACACAAGCACACAAATGAACTGGCAAAGACCACAGAGTCACTTTTGTCATTAAATTTATTTTGTTAGTTTAATTTCTATAGCAGGTGAGGCACAAAACAGTCACACAAGGGGTTTTCTAAAGCATAGTATTCAAAAGTCACAGTGTTTTAGACAAGGACAAGAACATGTTTTTTTTCAATTACAATAAAGAAAGAAGGGTTGAAAGGAATCTTAAAACACACCTTCTCCTTCATCTACTTTTTGCTTTAAAAAAAAGTCACCTCTGCTCTAAAGTGTTGCTGATCTCTCCTCACCATTGCCCCATCTCAAAACGCAAACAAAACAAAACATAACTCTGCAACAAATAGATATATTTATATATAATATATATTTACTCTTTAAAAATAGAACTTCAGTCTAGATACTAGCATCTGTACAAACTACAAAAATAAAATTTTAATATAAATAATTTATATGGCATGACATTAACAATTTTTGAAATAAACTACAAACCAATGCAGAAGCTCCCCCCTCCCCTGACACCTTCTCTAGCTGTCTACGGTTAGATTGTGTGAATGATACTTTGCTGTTTTTGCTCGAGTATTCACAACTGCACAGTAGCTAATATACACTTTCAACATTAAAAAAGAAAACAAAGCTGCCACTTAAATATATGACATGTTGAGTGTTCCCTGCATTTTAACCTGGCAGTGATAAGACCAATACTGATCGACAACTTTTGTGTAAAGCAAATAAAAAATGTATGAGACTGAGACTGCACAAAAGATACTGTAGTTATGTTACAGGGTCACAAGATGAATATGCTACAACCCTAAGCAGCCAGCAAAGACAAACTTTAACTCAGTGACTCCCTTTGCATTGGATTGAGGAATTCCCTTTTTGAAATAATAGCAAATGAAGAACACACCTGTTGCACAAAAAGTCACAGACGTGAGCTTCACTTACTGTTGAGCTTACTGAAACTGTAGAAAAAATATCTCATCACAGCCCTTTCAAGTAGTTTCAAACAGCAGAGGACACAAGACAGAGATAAATGGAACATGATATTCACAATGGTGTAACTAGTCTATGATTGGGACAAAAAACTAAATACTGAGCTGTGATTATGAGTAACATGGACATACTGAAGGCACAATGGTCACTAAACCGTTGTATATGAGTGAACACAAACATATAATAAAAATGTATATGGAGTTGGTGGGGGGAGGAGATACTGCATTTTAAGGCAAATCACTTAAAATTATTTTGAAGTGTAGCAGCAAAAAAGAAAAAAAAAATACAAATAGAGATAAAACACTGACCTTGTATGTTCAATAGTCTAATATCTTAATAACATCTCACTTTCTGTGGACACTTTTTACATATAACACATATCTTATTCTGTACACTGTGGGCAAAAAACAAGAACCCCACAAACAAATAATCTTTTACATCTTACACAAGAGTATACCCATGTTATACAGTACTCTTTTAAATAGCTTCCCTCTTTTTAGTATTAAAATATATACTCATAAAATTATATAATTATTAAAACAGGGCATTTTAAACTGTCCTTGAAATAAATCCTCTCCTTGTGTGTGTAAAAACTATGTACAAAGTTCAAAAATGTGAAGGTGCGGGGCCAGAGAGGCGACAGGGTGCTCAGTGAAGCAGCGACAGACTCAAGACTCAAAGAGACAAGGCAAGTCTTGGGAGAGGAGTCTAGCAATCTTTGGACGCCTGGATCCTCAAGCCTCCTACAGGAAACAAATGTAACAAAAACATGTTAGAAACTGGTCATTTTACAGTCACTATGACAAGTGAATGCAACATGGTTTGTAACATGTCTTACCATGTGTCTTGCCTTGCTGATACTCTGTCTCGCTTTGCATTGCTTCTAAGTCCTGGAGCTCTAGAGAGTCTCTCTTACACGAAGAAAAGTTTGTTTTGTCACTGTAAGTCCTCTTAGCAGCCTCAAAACAGTCAGACTCGCTGTCTGTGTCAAAACCTTCATGCATGTAGCCCTGGTACGCTGCTCCCGGCAAAGTCGGGTGCACGGCCACTGTTACAGAGGCAGTGGCTGTCACCATGGTAACAGGTCCTCCGGTAGTGCCCTGTGGTGCTGGCAGGGCAGAGTTGCTATTGCTATAGCTTGGCCCTTTAGTCCTGTTTGGCTGGGGCCCTCTGTTGCTCTGAAGCCTGGGGCCGCTTTGACAAGTCCTCCCAGAGAAGTATGCCCTGTCACCAGGTAAAGGCTGACTGGTCCGCTTGTGTCCATCCCAGCATGTAACCTGGGAATCATGAGTTGCATGTGATGGCTCTAGTCTTCCTGTTGTATTTTCTTTGAAAGGCTTCACCACCTGTAGAAAAAACAAAATATAATGATTATTATTCAGACAACATTACAAAGAAAGTGTTTTAAACGTTTGGTCATTCAACGCACCGTGAGCTTGGGGAAGCTGGGGTTCTTGCTAGCTTCCAGCAGGATGTGTGATGTTGCAGGTGGAACATTAGCATGTGGTGCTATGTACGCACTCCGGTCACAGTACTTATAGTCATCCTCAATGCCAGAGGTGGTGGTCACTTCGGAGTAGTACTCTGAGTCTGAGGACTCAGAGAAGGCCTGTGGGTGGGAGGACCTGGGGTTGTGATGGCCCGTGTAATAGCCGTGGTGAGTCATTGGAGGAGGCATTGAAGGCTCTGGGGATGGTGTGGGCAGCCGGCTGGAGTTATCCACTGGGGTGACTTCAGCTGGAGGGCCCATTAAAGAAAGTAGGACAGGCAGGAGTACCAAGCCGTTCAGCATGCCCAGAATGGTAAGGATGGCTAGCACAGCGAAGAAATACCTGCAACAAACCATAAATATTTGGTAAGTTCACACGTAAATATTAAAACCTTTCTCTGACTAAAAGATTGAAATAACAGAAGGAGATATAGAAACATAGAAAGCTAAAGCAACAACAAAGTGTTAACAACATACTGCTGCTTGTTAATGTATCTGTTTGTTTGCTGACTTTTTTGGTTGAACTGTAAGTACAAATGTACAATGTACAAAAGTATAAGAAAATAGCTTTAGCTGTGTTACCTTACACAGTATCTAATTTTCTTTACATCTTAACGCTGTTAAGAATGTACCTACATCTAAAGAAGCTGAAGCTTTAGCTACAAACGCACCTATGATTGGCACATGAGGAAGGGAAGTAGCTCATTGGAAGAAGCCAGGGAAAGCCCGGTGTTTGTGTATCAAAGGCAGGGGGTGGGGGGCAAATCTGATTCCCAACTCAGTCCAACTAAAACATGCTTTGATGCCTCTACTGCTGCTACACAACCTTCTCTTGCTCTGTTTTTGACTGTGTGCGTGCATCTCAGTGGAGCTCTGAGGAGGCCAGGGGTGGAGGCAGAGCCACAAGAAAGAGCTCCCCAAGAAAATTAGAGGACTCCACTTAAACACTAACAGAAAGCAGAGAGAGAGACAGTGCGATGCTAACCACCAGTCAGACTTAAAGAGGTAACGAAAAAAAAAAAAAACGATAAAAATGAGGGAAAATAAGCCAACATGGACAGGGATAATAGCTGCAGAGTGTGCTGGAATCATGCCTGTGTCCTCTGAATGGACCACTAAAACAACTATTACCGCTACTTAACGCGACAAAGGTCAGTGTTCAGGAAAAGAGCTCATGATTTCAATGTTGAGTGTGATTTCATTGCCGTGGACTTTCTCTGTGTGACATTTCTTCCTTGCTCTAACCACGACTGTCTTTCAGCCCCACACAGACATTCAATTGGCGTGCATAATCTAATGAAGGCACATCCACACAAAGGCAATGAAACCAGGGTTTTATTGTTAACTTTGTGCGAAAAAAACGCACACACGAAGAGTGAGACACAGAGAGTGAGAAGTTGGTGGGACCTCCAACAGCGTCTCACTGTTAGGAATTCTGTTGTTTATATAAACTGTAATCTTTTCCATTCGTGGCGAGGGTCTGGGGAGCCATGTGTGTATTCGTGTGAGAAAGAAAACGCAAGTGTTTACATGTCTCTACATATGTGCGTATTTGTCTGCACATTTGTGTCCCGCATGCTGGAAGTGTGTATGTATGAAGAAAGAAAGAGTGGACTCTGAGCAGCGCTGAATTAGCCTTGCTGTTTATTCAGTGCATTACAAGGCCAGGAGATGTTTACAACAGTATATTTATGCTCCCCTGCTCTCCAGCTCTGGCTTGCCCCATTCACCCGATCACAGCTACAGTTTAGTCCAAACAGGACCTCCAACAGAGACACTACAACCCTGCGTTTCTCTTCTTACTCACAGTCGCTCCACACAAAAAGATGAGTCCAAGTCTTACTTTCATTGATTCATGGTTAATATTAACATGTATAACCACCACACATTATATAGTGGCATATAGCCATCCTCATATTATTTCTCTACTTCTGTCTCTGTTTCTGCAGGGAAAACTGTGCTTTTTAATGTCATGGAGGCCTGCTGCAGTCAGTGAGCTCAAGGTTGTGGTTTCGGTTTTTGGGCTGAGACCGCATTCATCTGAAAAACATTGAGCTATTTGCCTTTTTTCCACTCTGACCATGAAACATTGGTAAAAAGCACACACATATATTCATTCTGTTCACACATTGAGAGTGGGGAGTCATGTCTGTTGGTGGGCTGTGCACCATCTTCATGGCTGACCAGTTCAAATTTAGTCCCAGTTTTTTTACAGCACCCAACATGAAGAGAAAGAGAGAGCCAAAATGAATGATAGGAATTTTTACAGATTCCCCCATGTGCAGAAGTAGACAGGGTGAATAAGAGTGAGAGACACCACCCAGTGGGTAGCAGAACACTTCCATGTTTACGAGCAGCTGCTACACACCCTTGATGTTTTCCCCATTTGTTGTGCTCTGAGGTTAAGGAGACGGACGTATGTCTGCTTGGATTGACAGAGCCAGGTGCGTATTTGTCCGTGTGTGTGTGCATAAATAGGGGTATAACGTTTCCACCTGCATGTATCCTGACCCCCCACAAAGCTTCCTAAGTGAGACTAGACAACTGGCACCACACACACGGCAGCAGCAGCAGTGGTGTCAAACCAAAACATAGCTCTTCTGAAGCTGACATATGGGCTGTGAACTGACATTCCCACAAGAGAACATATGTGCCTTTCACCTGGGCATATATCCGCATACGCACAGCATCTTACCTCATGATGAAGTCGAACTCAGAGCCCGCCAGCATGAGAACTCCTAAAAGCGTGGAGATGGCTCCATCGACCACCGGGGCGAACATGTGCTCCAAAGCCACAGCTGAACGTTTGTTCCTGTTGCCAATCGCTGTCAGGAAGCCCTGTGGCGGAGGTAGGGAATGAGTTGGAAACCTTGTCGATCACACAAAACTTGCACTTGTGGCTAAAATTGGCAATCTCTGGGATTCCAACATTTGGTTTTGTAGCACTTTGCTAAAAATCCTGCCAGCGTGATGCCTAAACCTCCCAGTAATTCTTTAAACACACAAATTTCCACTTCAGTTCACATTTTGGAAACATGCCACATTTCATTATATAGAAAGCACAATTTAATCTTGAAAACGTAAATATCTTCATTTGGAAAGTATATGAACCTACCAGGGCAATGTGAACAGTGAACTCCACTCCGATGCCAACTGAGGCGATGAGGATAACCACAGGGATGGCACTTAACTTGATGCCAATCAGTCCCATAATGCCAAACAACTCCACTGTCATCATGGCCAAAATAAACACCTGACAGACAGAGACAAGAAGAAAACATTACAACCTGAGTATGTTAATGTAAATAACTGTAATAAGCATGTCTGTAATGTGGCTGCCATTTCGCATTTTCACCCAACACAATCTTTCACCTGGTGCAGAGGATCCTAACCGTGTGGCTTCAAATTACACACCCTAGGGCTAATACCATGGCTCTCTTCCTCCCTCCTTTCTCCCCCCGTTTCTCTTTCCCCGAAGCGAAATGACAGACATCACCTCAGTCAACAGGCGCTACTCATAATGCTTTAAGGTACTGCTCAGGTTATGGTTAATTCATTGTTTTCTACTTCATCATGCGACACTAAAGTAGCTTCAATTTGGTAATGTCATAAATTATAATGTGTTAGTGTAAGCTAAAGTACAAACAACAAAACAAGAGAAGTGATCACAGTGGGGGCTCTAACACCAGGGTGCAAATACAGAAATTTGAAAGCTACATCACTTACAGGCTAGATGAAGCCTTTGTCTGCTGATGTAATGATATGGTACATGCATGTTGCAAAGCTGCTATCTCTTTGATCAGACTGTTTTGAGCCTTAATCATTTCTCCTTGGGGCCGCTACATAAATTAAACACATTCCAAGTGGAAGTGGGACTGTTGTTGCGCTACACTTTAGATTTGTGTGTACGTATGTGAGCATGGGGGCCCTGAGGTAACAGCGGTCCCACCAGCTTGTGTGTGAATGGTTAGACTGTCCCTCACACACATGCATCCCTGATGGATGGGCTGTGTAGGCCAAGGTCGCAACTGGGCAGATCTGTCCTGTCCTCTTCCGTCTGACAAAAGCTGTGAGGGAGTTGGAGGTAGAGGCTTCAGGAGAGCAAAGCCTTTCTCGCTCCTTAGCATTTCTTTTTCTATGGCCGACCCAGCCTGCATTAGAATGACAAAGGTCCTTGTATTTGTGTGTGTGAGCGGACTGGCCCTCCACGGAGAAAAAGGGGCCCCCAAGACAGAATTATTGAACTGTGCTGAGAAGGGAAAGTGAGACTAAGGCTGCAAGGTACTAATGATATTGTTGAGGTAGGATGAAGTGAGTGGATAAAAGTAGGTGAAGTGGACTTACAATGATTCCAGCGGTCCAAGGGTTGAGGAGGAGAACTGCACACACCAAAAAGGTGCAGGCGAGCACCACGCTGATTGACAGAAGGAACCAGTGTCTAAGGCCAATGTACTGCTCCCAGAACAGGAAGGGGTAACCGTTTGGGTAGTTGAACACACCCTTGCGGCTAAACTCGTCACAGATGGCCCGCACGCTCTCAATTGCCTCCACAAAGTCGCTGGCCTGTCTGAGACCATTCAGGTAAAATGGGAACTGGGCAAACTCCAGGGGCTCGGCTGCTGGAACTGCAAAAGGAGGAAGAAAACAAGGTGGTTCATACTCTAAATGCCAGAAAATTTGGCTTTAAAATGGTTGGCAGGAGATCCTTGCTAACATTATACATCCGTTTTTGGTTAAGTAAAAAAGGCTGCTTAAGGCTAGAGTAATTTGTTTTTTAAATGAGATACTTACTACGCAGATTCTCCCCAGTAGTGTCGTACTTATCATGGATCCACTCTCTGGGATGGGGATAAAAGTTGGCCTGGGATGCAGCATACCCCAAAGGATCATTACTAACCCAAACTGTCAGGTAAATGTAAAAGACCTCAGGGGGAATAAGACCCTCAGAGTCCACCAGTCGCCGAGAAGTCAACTACAAACAGAAAAAAACACAATTACATACTGAAGTGTACTAATTAGAACAGCCAATAACGCCGTCATTTGTAGGTAAACTCTTGGTAAACACATACCTGGCTGTAATTAAACGGCTCTTTCTTGGAACCAGTTTGGATGAGAAGCTTGTAAGCCAGAGCTCCGTCCTCTGTGCCATTGCGATAGCAGTCAGCTGTAATCCTGCCTGACTTCCAGTCAGCATCAAAAGCAGCCTGGAGACCTGTGTGTGTGAGGTAAACACATCCATAAGACTTTGTTTCTGTCATTTATAAAACACATGACTTTTATTTTGACTAGAACATTTTAAACAAGGATGAAAATGAGAAATATCCAGCTGGTTCTGATTGACCTGTTCGCTATTACTTCCTTCTGACTGGACTTCTGACAACTTTTAGCCTGGGGACTCTTACAAAGATAACCTGTGACCCCCACCCAGTCTACTGCACCACCCCTGAGCCCAGCTGAATGGGACCAAACAGCACCACTGAACTTTCACTCACCCTTCACAAATTCTCACTCTTGAGCACACACATTTTTTCACTTGCGTCCTTAGTAAAAACTCACACCTGAAAACCTAACACTGACATCATTATTATCTAGGGGATAGAAAATGAACTGACTAACCCATTTAAAAAAAAAGAAAAAAAAGAAAAACAAATATGAGCCTTGGTTCTTACCTTTGAGCCAGTCTTGGAAGTAGTGCAGCCACATCCGGGGTAGCTTGTTGTTGCTGTCCCGGACCACGTATTTAACTGAATTAAAAGCATTGTGTAGCTGAATCAGCAGCCTCTGTGAGCGAGCATAATCAAATCCATCCCTTGTTACGAGGTACATATTATAAAAAGAGAAGTACTTAAACTGAGCATCTATAAAGTCATACTCCTTAGTGTCTCTCGGGACAATGTCTGTTAAGTAGAGTCCATCATGCACCATGGTGGTCCCATATAGGCTTAGTCCGAGTAGTCCGAGGAACAGGACCACCACAATGACTTTGCTTCTGGGCTTCAACAGCAGAGGGGCATATTTCTCTCTGGCAAAGGTTGAGAGATTCCAGTCCAAGAAGGGGAGAGGGACGCACTTTTTCCCCATTTTGGAGTCTTCCACCTGGGCCAGGAGATCCCGCGTGGAGCTGGAAGTGGGGGTGAAAAGTTGGGAGCCGTAGGGGTCCGCCACAGAGGTACTGGTAGGAGACGGCGTTATAGCTAAAAAACAAAACAAATAACTTATTTAGGAGTTCAGATAAAGATGGTGCATTGCCAAAACCGAACACTTTATCAAGCTTTTCTTACCGTGTGCTTGAGAATTTGGGCAGACAATAACAGAGGGAGGGCTTGTCGATATCTGAGATGTTGGTGGCAGTATGGTGACAATGTGCTGTCCAGCTGCGTCACACTGTGTGAACGCTTGCACGGTGGTAGTGATCTGAGTGCTGGTGGTGATGGTCGACCCTGCTGCGTACTGGTGGGTTGTCGAAGCTGCAGAAGTGTGTGACTGTTCACCGGCATCTGACAACTCGTGAGGAGACAGGTGGATAACACGGTCAGAGCAGGGGCTATACAAGCAGCAGAGAACATCCAGTCGCTTGTCCTCTCTCCGGTGAAGGTCCAAGCTAAGGATGGCCGGGAAGATGAGCAGCACCATGGCAAAATTGAACACAACCACAATGGCGGCCTGTGGGACACATATTAAAGAGATGAATGAGGGGTGAAGCCAAATTACAGACATTCAATTACAAAGGTCTCTTTAAGTTTTTCAGACCACAGCTTAGAAAATAAAGAATATACTTCAAAAACTGAAAATATGCTTTAAAGAATAGGTGTAGGGGTGTGTGGGGGTGTCTATATATGTTTGTGGCGAGTCAGAGTGAAACCATCACTGCTACTGCCATCATCTTCAAACTCACCCCTGCCCCTGAAGCTGACATTCTAACTAGCTGTGGTTTCCACTGTGTGCATGTCTTGTGTTTGCCTGTGTGTTAGCAGACCACCCACAGTTACAGTCACAGATCAGAGCAAACCACTTTGACGACCAATGATATACTGATGCACTCCTCAACCCCTCTCTTGTTCTCTTTTTGTCTACTTTTTCAGTCTGTCTCCTCCTGGGATTATTCCACAATAGTTGTAAAACACACACAGGGACACACACAGAAAAAAATTGGCCCGGTAGGTGCAGTGGCAATAAAAGCGGGAACAAAGGCTCTGAATAAATGTCACTTCCCTTAAGTTATCCTTTTCATTTTCAAAGGAGCCTTGGGCCCCCTTGGTGGGCGATTGTGTATGTCTTTGAAGAGCGTGTACAAAACATACCTGCAATGAGAATGCTCGCAGTGCAGGGATGGGTACGAGAGCGGCCATAAAAAATGCAATCATGTTGTTGATGGAAGTAAGAGCCACGCTGGTGCCTGTGCGGCGCAAACAGTCTCCTGTCCTCTCCTGGAAAGCAAAACACAGAGTCAGGGAAGAGGAGAAGAACTAAATCAGAGAAGAAAGAAGAATGAAGTGAAGTTATACCTTCAAGGGGATGTTAGTGCTAGTTTCTGTAAATGAATGTGCCAACAGAAACATGTCATCCACACCAATCCCTAATGCTAGGAAGGGAAGCACCTGTAGCAGAAATTTCAACAAAATCAACAGTTAGAATATTCTAATCAGCAGTAATAAAAAACAGGCTTAACATTTAAATGAATAGAAGTTTTGTTTTTAGTCTTCTTTGAGTTCTACCTGTGTGGTTGCAGCATTGAAGGACAGGCCAAGCAGTGAGCAGAGACCCAGTCCAGCAGCCACTGACAGAGCTACCAGTAGCACGCCAGCCAGCCCCACGGCACCCTGGGACTTGGCGCAGTCCCACCTTAGCATAGTCACACAGGCATAGGCCAACTACACACAAGACATACATATATGAGTAACCACAACACAAGCTGAAAACATCATGTAGGTTTAAATGAACCAATATATGCACCATGAGGAGGTATCCACCAGCAACTCTGATGACACTGACATCGGAAAAGGATTTCATGATGTCGTTGAGGGTGGTAGTGGAGAAAGCATGAATAGACTGGCTGGAGTTAGATGGGACGCTCTGGTGGACCACCTATGGGATCAAGATCAATCAAATGTCAATTGTAAACACTTGAATACACACCTCTCACACAGCAGACAATTATACATGATTTCCACATTGTTAGGTTTACGTTTATCAAAGTTCTCTACATTCTAATGATTTCTCAGTAACACACTCATAATTTAACAGGCCCTTTGAAATGTGCATGTGTGTGTGCTAGCGTGTGTGAGAGTATGACAACTGAGGAGTAATGAGCACAGATGCCAGAGGTTGTGAGGTCAAAGGTGGAAAGGGATGGGATCAAATGGCTTGGAAGGGCTTCTCCCTCTGCTCTGTGCCACAAATTGACCAACACTCCTCCAAAGCTTTTACCTGCGAGTGGTTAGTGATCACTAGCAATCTCTGGCACACATCTGTACCAGCTCTTTAATGTGTCACGAGCAGGGGGCCCGGTGTCTTTGTCAATTTTTTTAGTTTTGTAACCCGCTCCTCTTGTCCACATGTTGATGGCCAGCCTCCCTCTTTCTCCCCTTACTGGGTGGGTGTCAGCTATCACAGCAACAGCTTGTTCCTATAACTAGGGCTCTGACACAGAGAGATGACTGGCCTACCACACACACACACACACATATACCTAGTGCCCTGGTGTGCCCTGTGATTCGCTTTACAAGGCAGTTGAAGACTGATGGAATTCAGGCTCTGCAGAGTAAAGCTCATGCCTTTAAATATGTGTGTGTGCGTGTGTGTGTGCGTGTGTGCAAAAGCAAAACAAGACTGCATAGGGACAAGGAAACACATTCTGTTTTCACGGCTACCTTTTTGACAAAAAATGTTCCCTTTTACACTAGACACTTTGAAGTATTCACTTTAAAAATGCTTAATGTAAAATGTATGTAGCCTGTATGTAGCCTACTCACTTCAACAAATTTCCTTTGCCAAGACTCAAGGATGGCAGTGGCCTTTTCTTCATTCCAGTTGATGTCGTGGATTTCATAGTCATCCTTAAAGTGCTCATATAGCTGCTTCGGGCTCATCAACAGGAACATGGTTTGAAGAGCCTCCGCACTGCAAAACACACACACATAAAAAGATGCTCTTGAGATTTCAGATCACAAGCCCTGTTTATGAAGTGATGAGTTGATATGAAACCAGAACATCTATCCGAAATAAGAAGCACAAATGTTGAGATGTTTTTTCTTTTATCTAACATGCTTTTCTGTGAATGGCTACAGGCAGGTGCCGTTTCTTCCACAATTTGTCTGGCTGCTAGCATCTGCCAGTGTAAACAGCTTAAAGCAGGTGTTATCTAGACTGTCTGTCTAGACTATGATCCCAGATGTCCTCAGGTTTTCTTGGCATGGCCACACTGAGCTGAAATGTACAGGAGAGCACAATAAATCATATCTAAACGTCACGTGTGGCTCTTTGCAAAAGCAACTACTTTTTCATTCAAACCTCTGTATTGGTCACAATCTGGGCTCGGACCCAACGCTGTCACTCCATTTGTTTTGGCCATGTTTTAAATCCATTTCAACTCAGTGTGGATAAAAATAAAACTCTGGAGAAAGTGTTATTAAAAGCTAAGGTTTCTATCTGAAACAGTCAGCTTAAATGTTATTTTACATCTGTCCTCTTTGGTCTCTTAAACCAAATATGAAATGATCTTTCAGTCACTGATCCCTCCCGCTATGATGCTTTTCTAACATCTTTGTTTGGTACATTATTTGGTCATAGACATCCTCAGTTTCTGTCAATCACAAACTTTTGACATGGTTCATCAAAAAAGAGGATGTCTCCATTGTAAACAGCTAAAGATATAAATAGTCTGTACACACCTTAGCAGAGCGTCCTGGCTGTCTTTGACCCGCCCTCCCAGGATCAGCTCCTCTTGCCAGTGCATAAACTTCCTGCTGAAACCATGGCAACCACCCTGGAGACGCCCAGCAATGTCAGGGCTCTAAAAAGAAGGAACACAGAAAAGGGAAAGTTAGACATTTTTATCCTTACACACGACACTGCATTCGGTACAGTTTAAACTTACCTCTCCTTGCTCCTTATTGGGTGCACTAAGAGGGCAGTCTGAATCTGAGGGGTCTAGACAAGGTCTGTTCATGTAGGCATGACCCACCTGTTGAATCACACAGCCATTAAAACCTCTGGAAATGGATAGTATTTACGTTGAGTAAATTTGTTGTGTTGCTGTATGTTCTACCTGAGCTTTGTCCAGCATCTCCCTAAATCCCTCAAGAGAAGTGTACTGACTTAGGTCCTCCATGAGTTTGACTGGGTCGAGATTCATCCACTGGATAACTGATATTCCCCTGGAGAGAAAAGACACACTTTTAATGAGCATAAAACCAAGCATATTCAATCACAACTACAGAATGCGTTCAGTTGCAGGAGGCAAGCGGCAGATACAGGATAAAATAGCGTTTATTATCCTGTTTCACGCTGCCACAATGCACATGGAAAAGGCACAGTTGCCCGCTCGCACCCATTCCTCAATGTCTTACACTAAGTCATAACAATTACCTCTGCCTCTTGAACATCTTGATAAGAGGGAGGGATGGGGACAGGGTGGGAGTGTATCAAACGGTGACGGTATGTACTTAAAAAAAAGCCCCGGAAGAAACCTGTCCTTACTCCTAAAACTTCTTGTATTGATTCCTTCTGCAAAGGACCACACTGAGCAGAGAATAAAAAGGACCCTAAAGTATGGTGACTCTCCCTCCTCTCCTATTCCCACATACCAGGGTCCCTTTTGCTTCCACTCCAAAGACACACTCCTTTATCAGCTAGTTTTTGCTTGAGTGAACCGAGCCCAGGCCTTTTTTGTTTTTTCATAGATTGCTGTTCTTTGTTCGCTCAAGTTTTTTTTCTCTCACTTTCTGCTTAATTCCTCTTCTATTATCTTTCATTTTTTTTCCATTTAAACCAGGGAATTAGAAATGGACTCCACCGACATTAGTGTCTTGTGTTTTCTGGGATAAGAAAAAGTTTAATTAATAAATAAGAACAGATGTTGAAGACTACTTGGAGGACGTGTGAATCATCAAAGGTCCCCCTCTACCCCCTTCTCTGCCGCCCTGCTTTCACACAAGCCAACTGGGGGACGTGAAGGATGGGAAACTTGGGTTTGTTTCTCAATGCGCTGGCTTGTCATGCAACATACCAATGTCACTTCTTGACACTAACATAAATAAATAGTTTGTTTGCAAAGAAACATCTGCTATGATCTAAACTATAAATGAACAAGTCAATTGAAATATCACTTCTCAGGATGTAAAAAACATCTTTGAGTGACTCAATTTCTCAAGGAACTTTGTCCAACAAAAAGAGGGGGAAAAAAGCTGTCCGAATACGCCCAGACTCCACTGTTAACCATCTTGTAGCTTCTCTCTGTCTTTCTCGAGGGACTTGAAGCTTGAATACTGCCCATTTTATTTGTTGGACAACTTGGGAGCTGGAAGCCCGGGGCATTACCATGAGAATGCTGAGTGTTAGCCGTGAGCGGACAAAGCTGGCCCCCCTCCCTCTTCTAGGGCCCCTGCACTGATGGACACTCACTCGTAAACTGAAAGAATGCTTACCATTGTCTGACCCAAAGGGCTCCCTTGCCACCACCACCACCCCCTCCGTTCTACCAACCCACCACCCAGCCATCTCTCCCTCCTCCAAACCCTCTCTGGGTCCGAAAAGAACTCTATTACCGAGCTCCGCTGTCAGTCACAGCAGCCCCTGACACACTACAACTGTATGTCTCCATCCATGCTCTGACCCAACCAGCCTTCAGAGGACAACTTTCTACAAAACTGGAACTAAAACAAGACTTACGGTAAATAGGCGGAGCCTCCCTGCAATTTGGCCCCTTCCCAAAAACAGTCCAGTGGGGTGATTATCATACAGGGGAACAGCTTGTCTATCATCTGGCATCAGGAGAGAGAAGAGGGAAATTTAATGTAGCCCACATGAAACAGCCCAATGTATTGCCCAATGTAAACATTTTTTTATTAAGATGATGACTTACCCTCTCAATCATGACATTCTCAATGATTGGGACTCCTGATTTGTAGCATATTTTGTTCAGATCCCACGATCTATTAAAAAAAAAGCAATTAATATTTAAACAAAGTAAAAACAGCTCTCCTCATAGCACTTTGTCTACAGTATCTGCCGATTGTAGCAAGACACTTACTTTCCAAATAGTGACACCTTCACTTTGCTGGCTGAAAGGGCTGCTTCCATATGCACCAGTAATGCTTCCTGGGTAAGAATATTTGTGCCCTCTTCTTTGGGGGTCTGTATTAGCATCTGTGAGGTAAACACTGACTCTTCTCCTTGCTTCTCTCTGGTGTAACGAAGCTCCTGACTCACCCGGCTGCCAGCTGCATAACAACAAACATTGATTCGATTAGAAGATACATTTGGATCCTTGTACTTGAGTTTTCTGCCCGTATCTGCACACATTTTCACAAGAACACACACATTCATATAGAGCAACGCCCTTGGCCTTCGCCAGTGTTGGTTTTGAAGGCACTTCACACAGGCTTGCGTCTGGCCAAGAGGAATGAGTAATACAGATTCACATTGGTTCCCTCTGCCAAACAGATGTGCCCTGTTAGTTAGGAAAACCAGCCTTCTGATGCCCCGAAACCTCTTTAGCACTTCTGTTTGCAGTAAAGCTATCTAAAAGAAAAGAAATTATTTAAAGAATACGAATTGAATAGAGATAGATAGGAGGAAAGAAAGCAGAGAGTGGGAGCTATGTTGTGCTGTGCGGTAGACTCCAGCCCCCTAATTACAGGAGGTTGCCCTGAAAAGAGTTTGCCAGCCGGGGGGATCTGTGCCTGTGCCAAGTGTACATGAAACATGCCGCGTTGGATCACAGAGGGCCCGTCTGCCCCCTCTTGCTGTCCCACTACATGACAACCACAGAGAGAGAGGGAAAATAAAGCAAGTTTGAAAACTACAAATTCTTAATTCTAACCTTAAGCCCCTCTTTTGCTTCACCTATTGCAGCATCTTTCCCCTGCTACTCTCTGCTCTGTCTTTCTATTAGACTTCTCTGTTTTTTCTTTCCCTATTCTGTCTCCATGAGTGCACCTCCCCCCAACCCAGAGAAGGCTCCTATAATTGATGGGGAGAAAAGAAAAAACAAACTATTCAGCCTTCGCCACTAAAAAGTGTGAGATCAGGTTAGAATGTGGGCGTCAGAGATGCAGTGCAATATTTCTAGGCTTCACTCTCAAGGCTTTAATTACCTACACAGGGCTTTCCTATATCAGGTCGCCTCATTTGTTTGGATTTTTTTTGTTTAAGTCTGGCCCAGAGCATACCCCAAAAAGATCCAGAAAAAACAATTCAATTTTATAATTCTTTCTAACAAAAGCACTAGAAATACTAGTGAGAACACATTTTAAAGATAAAGGAAAAGGTAACTCTGTATTTCTCTTTGGAATTTATTTGAATGACTGTTCACACTTATTCTCAAAGGAGAAATGAAGTCAACTCACTTTGCTCACACTGTCAAATACACTAACAATGAACATGTTTTAAATCCGGATGAGCACCCCACGACTCCACTTAGTTTCCTGCCTACACAGGTTTCTAATCAAAAAAGCCTACTACAAAATGGAAACCCCTTCCCTTTCCGTTGGAGGACCTCTTTGACATCTGTTAAAACCTTTTTTGACATTTTGTATGTTAACCTCAGCAGCGTGGGGTTTTGATCCCAACAGGAATTGGGTGGCTCGGAGAGACTCTGGCTCTGTAATTACAGGCCTCCTGAAGTAAATTATAGCTATTTGTGTCTCGTTCCTCCCATCTGGACCACCCAGGCAGCTCCCTCTCTCCTCTTTCTCGCCTTCCCCTTCAACCCTGGTCCGGCCCCAACCACACAACTTCAAGCTCCGTGCTTCTCTGCTCACTCTGCGCCTACAACTACATCTTGCTTTACATTTCTGGGCTAAATTTCTTTTACTGTACCAGTTTGTCTTCTCCTTTCCCCCCCTATTTCTTCCTGTCTTCAATTCTCACTCTTTCTCAATCCCCTTTACCCATCTCCACGTACTGTGCTCCACAGTCACAGCCTTAAAGAGACAGTTCCCGGAAATTTTCCCACCCTGGGAAGAATGCGCCTTTGAGTGTGGAAAACAGAATTTAACACCACAGCAGTTGGTGATTTTTACAACATGAGTAATTTTTCTAAATATTAGGCAAACATCATCATGAATGAAAGACATCTACAGCTGTTTTTTGGGTGGTTTTAAGGAACATGACTATTATCTACAGAATCCAGTGGGCAAAGTAGAAGTTCCTTCACCACAAGAAAGACACTGAAATCAAAAACAAGATAAAAATATTGAGCATAACAACATTGTGACATAGTTTATTTGCTGTTTTTGTCTTTCTAATGTTTTATGTATGGTGTGTGAGTGCGTATGCAAGCATAAAAACACTGAATCCTGTTTGCCCTGTTTGCACCTGACCACTGCATCTCGAAAACCCAAAATATCTTGTCTTTGAAAAATATTTGGCTCTAAAATAGATTACACATAAGGGTCTGGGTTTGATTACTATTCTATTCAGCTATAGTGGTTTTCTCCTCGGTTCCAGGCCATACTAGGTCAGAGCAGGCCACCTTCAAAGTTCAGTGTGGTAGATTAGCTGGATTAGGGGGCCTCTGAAAGACCCCACGCTGCTTTGGAGGAAGACCCAAGATGACGAGGGCTGCAAGTCACATGTATGCTTCTACCTGCTACACAGCAGTGTGGCCGAACATGTAGGGAAAGTTATCCAAATGCCCATAGAAAGGCACCTATAGAGAGGATGGTCAGCTAATCAAGGTGCTACATTTATGCAAACAAATGTCTTAATCCCACTACAATCTTTAATGGAATATCTTTTTTTAGGTGGCAACTAAAGAGCTAAATAAAGAATGATTAGCCTGGCGTACTGCATCACAAACCCATTTAGAGGCTGCAAAGCAAGGGCTGCCCCGTTCTGGTCATCCACTATGAGGAACAGACTATAGGGAACAGTCCTGTCCTGTGCCATTCTTGAGCCAGGGCACAGCCTCAGAGAGTTGCCCCCAGCAGATGGGCTGCTCCTCCATACAAACCCTCAGTACAGCTCCACACTCAATGCAGAGGCTTTTGTCATTCAACTCCTCAAATTCTTTCAGATGTTTTCCAACAAACAGCAGAATAAAATAAAGAAGGAGCGTTTTTTCCCCAAAAAAGCAAATGGACCAAAACTTTCCCAGCGTGTAAAACAATGGCCGAGTGGGATGTGGGAGGGTGAGGCTTGGGGCACACAACAGAAGCTGGCACTTTGCTATCTTACCTATAGAAATACATTGTGTTGGCATTGTGCACACTGTATCACTTCATCAGTCTCAAGACTTATTTACATTTTTCTGATTCAGTCAATGTCTGAACATGTGAACATAAAATGCTTCCCTGTTCCACTGCTCCTTGCATCAAAACAAAATGATCCCAAGTTCACACCTTCACACAGTGTAAAACTCTTAAAAGAAGATGAAAAATCAGTTTCACTTACATTCTATTCAGATGTGCCAGTGGTGCTAGCCACCACACATAAATTTCCACCACGGTTGGCATTTAGGCACTTTCTATTTCCATATGTATAGGCTTGCCTCTGCTAATTATGCTAATCATGGGCAGTGTTGGCCACTGTGAAAAATAGTCACATTAGACACTCCACTGACCGCTAATACTGCTTAATGTGTGGTTGAAACATACATTCATCCCTGCCTGAAAGGCAAAATTTTTCCACGTTGCTGGTCTCATTCACGTGAGAAATGAATTTATTGAGCCCAAGAACCATTTCTTTTTTCCCTCCCAAGTACCAAGAAAATGTTCAGTCTCTCTCCATCTTTCTGTCCCGTCACTTTTATACTTTGATGGTGTAAAGACAGTGGCAAATGGTGCAAACTCTGAGGTGACTGGTGTTGCTTTATTTCATGCAAAGCAAAGACAAAGGTTTCTTTTAGGTGAGAGAAGAAAGAGCACCACACTATATTAATTGAGTTTTCAGTACCTTTTTTTTTTTTTCTTGCATCAGTCCTTCAGCAGACATCGTCTTCTGTTACAAGAGTCTGACAGTTGAGTGAATTATAAGCTTCGCTCCTGCACTGTATAAAACATGCTTTGTGTCATCACAGCATGTTCTGCATTTAAGGTACATTTAATTAAACTTCCACTATAAATTTAAAATGCTTGTCATTAGCCACACATATTTCCCGTGTGGTGGATGCCAATGTGACATAGTCATCATTTGCACTGTATTTATTGGTGCATAACCTGCCTTTATTTGCTGGGGGTGGTCTTGCTTTTACTTGGGCGAGGGGGGTGTCTAAGGGATGGTGGTGGTGGTGGGGGTGAAATAAACATTTCGAAGTGACCCAGGTTGACTCTGGTCTTGTTTGTTCTCTCTACCAGTGAGGTCCTGGGCCCTGAGCACTGGGAGTTTATTTATCTAGCTGGGGCACCACTGTGCACTATTCACCTCCAATAATGCCTCATAGAGCTCCCTTTCTCTGTCTGAACTGGGGCGCTGTGTGCGCTTCGATGAATTATAGCATTTACCTGCTGTGCTGCTCTGAGGTTTGTTTAGAGTAACTGCTCCAAACACTGAAATTGCCCACATGTGCATTTGCTTATTGACGCAAACTCTGAAGTGTTTTCTCTCTTTCTCTGTTTTAATCAAGGTGTTTCTTCATCCCTTTCATATCTGCAAAATGCCTTGTCTGATTTGATTGCAAGCTAGTGCAGATTGTAAACATTCACGCTATGTGACTGTGTATGGTCTTCAGCTCCCCCTTTACAATCCCCTTTTACATGGCCTTTTTATGGCACATGTGGTGTGCCTGCTATCCACATAGGCCCAGTCTCACTGCACTCATATTTGGACAGCTTGAGTGTGTGTACATGTCTGTCATGCTTCACCTAAACTCTGCCAAGAAAGGATGAGTTTAGTTAATGTAAGAATAAACACCAGTACTTTTACATCTAGGCCATTCCTCTATCTCATTCTGCTTTGGGCTGTGGACTTTTGTAAAAGGTCTGACTATTTAGACAATTATCCCACTCTGTAAATGCCATCCTTAGGTGTCTTCTTTTCTCCCAGTAAAAGTAAAAAGAATGCACTGCTTGATCCTTAGGGGCATGAGAAAGTGTTTTCTTTCTTATAAGCCAAAACACCAGTTTAGTAAAGTGTCGGCTTGCCATAAACTTTCCAGCCTGTTCCTGTCCCAACCCCCCATGTCTCGCCTCATCTTCGTCTTCCTCCTGCACCTCTTTTTACGATCCCTCTTTCTTAACTCTAGGACAATGCAGACTTGGTCAAAGCTTACACCAATAGTGAGACTGAGAGTCTCAAAGGCGGCTGGGCTAAAGGCTTAAAGCATATAATAGCATTATGACTTTTTTTTTTTTTACAAATTTAACACCAAGAACCAACAAGAGAAAAATATATAGTATCATCATAGGATAAGATTCATAGGCCAGCACAAAATGCCCAGTCTCCAGCAAAGTGCCCTGTGCTACAACATAAAAATCCTCCAAAACATAACCCAGGTGTGTAATTTGAGTTGTTGCTATGATGATGTCTTTTCAAATTTTTAATGAGTGTTCTGTAGGTCAGAGATAGATCTTAATCCTCTTGTTAGACTAAACACACAGATACTGTGTGTTTATCCTCACCTGTACAGGTGAGCACAAAGGCGACAAGCCCTTGGAGTTGCGCAATATTCAAAAAACCCAAAGGCCAAAAAGAAGATGCCTTAAATTAAAGCACACAGGTCTGAGTAACAATAAGATTGCAGAATATAACAGTTCTGAACTTTGTCTTTGATCAACTTTTTTGTAGAAAGAGTGCTGTACTGCTGTGCTTCATAGTGTTTTGGTCTTGGAGAAGGGGGAAGCAATTAAAAAAGTCCTGGTGGCCTGACTTCACAGGGCAGGCAGGCAGACAGGTAGGAATATAAACAGAGGCACACAAAGCACAGACAGACAGAAGGGTGCACAGTCAGGAAATACAGGCTGGCAGACAGATGGTTTGGGCAAGCTTTACACCGTCAAGGTGGCAAAGATGACAAGTGGAGGTAGTGTGAGTGGTTAGAGGCTCCTAGTAGTACTAATATATGATAGGAAGCATATGCCCCTCAGAGACATAGTTTACACCTTGTTGGCAGTGTTAAAACATACAGTGTCAGCTCACGGCTAAGGTTTCACTTGTTTATTCTTCACAGTTTAAGCGAGAAAGGTTTGTTTAGGCTACAAAATATACAACGAGGAGGTCACAAGAATATATAAGAAACTACATAAGTAACAAAATAAATTCAGTTTGCAGAGTAGAGTAGCTGCCTTATTAGTAAGCATATCATTCCTCATGCCTGCGTCCTAGCTTATGTGCAATGGAGCATGTGTGTGTGTGTTATTCTGTGTGAGATAGAGGCTGAGGGAGAACTAACCTCGCCTTGTTACCAAACCACTTTACTTTCCATTGAGGCCCTAGCAGCTTTGTCAATGGGCTATTGGTGAAAACAAGGCAGGCAGAAACTTTAGAAACATGGCCACGGCCTCTTAAAGGCACAGCATTCCTTTTTTTCAGGGTTCCCCCCACTGCCACCCCCACATCATCTCAACTCTCTGGAGTCCCACAGCAAAACAACTGGCAAGCAAACACCGAAACATCTCCTTTAAGACACAGCTCTGCCAATTAGCTTGAGAGGTAATCCCAACGCTTTACAGTAACTAAAAAAGGAAGAGAAAAGGGAAGGACACTTCAAATTTCTTGTCTAATTTCTTCAGACTTTATTCAAACATTTGGCTATCTTACTACATGTAAATGTGTCAATGACTACATGTAAATTTTAAGATGTTGCGATTTATTGAAGATCTTCCCAAAGCTCCTGCTCAAGTTTTCTGGTGTTATGGTGGGCTTCAAAAACCTTTAGAGTGTGTTTATATTCACAAACTGCCGCGGCACTTTGAAAACATGCTAAACAGGTGGGTAAACTTCAGCTGCATTCACTTATTTTTTTTTCTTGTGAGGTGGCGGCGGTGGAGGAGTAAAAGAAGGGTGGGGGTTTTAAGGAGGTGGTGCCTACTTGCCTGCCTGCCTGCTTTGCCTCTTGTTGAATGGAATCCAAGAATAGTTAGGGACCACACAGGGAGTGAGAGAGAGGGAGAGAAGGGGGGGAGGGGTCAGAGTCCTCAAAGATGGCTAACCATTCACACAGTCCATCTGCTGTGGGGATCAACCCCTGCACTGAAAGCCTGGGGGTTTAAATGGAATTTTTTTTTTTTGGGGAGACGGTGTGAAAAACCACATAAAGCTGCCACTGCCTGATAAAAATGTACTGCTAAACTTACAAAATGCACAGAAGTAGAGAGTGTCAAATGAGGAGAAGAATTACATGTGCAGGAAGCGATGTCACAAGATGTGTTTTGGGTTGCTCATTAAGAAACCAGCAGACATGAGCAGACAAGACTGAGCTTTGAGAATATAACACAATTTTCCATCTTGACTCAAAGACGTGTTGTTTTAAAAGAAGCGACTGTATCAATCTGGAATGTGTGCAGCTGCATACAAAAACATATATAAAAAGGTGCCCGATTTCATTTTGATGCCAGGCTTCAACCAAATTCTCATAAATTCTTCCTCCAGCCTCTGTACTGTCAGTCACTGAACACCTAGTGCCCTCCCATGGCACAGACATGACACTAACATGGCCACCCTGCATGGCTGTCAGTCAAACTCTATTTACAGCCACAAGAAATAACTCAGAAATGCCACCTTTTGTATATTTTAAGGTGACTCTGACCCCATAATGGAAACTTGCCTGAATAAAAGTGTCAAACCCCTCCACAACCCAATGTAACAGTTGCCCAGCCCCACATAAAAAACAAGATCTCACGCTTACCTTCCACCCACAACTGTTCGATGTCCGTTTCGATGGCTGCCACTCTGAGTCCCACAGAAAGTGCCCCAAATACTAAGAGTCCAATAAAGAGGACTTTCCCACAGTGCCTCTGGATGTGGCATCCCAGCGAGAACAGGAGAGCCTGGAACCTGGCACGGATCCACAGTGGAGCTTTCTGACCTACAGCTTTACCCTGAATCAGAGGGTGAGAGAAGGACAAAGTGTTAAAACCCATAGCAAAACCTTACCTAGTTACAGGCTTTACTGATGCAAATGTGACAACCATGACACACTCTTGCCTAAAGCCTATAAAATGCATAAGTACAAAGACATAAGACATTAAAGCCCATTGGAACACAGTAGTATTTTAGTTTAGTAGTATAGTATTAGTATAGTAGATGTAATAACTAAAACTTATGGCATTTTTAAAAATACATCATTACCCTTTGGACTGATGGAGCAACAGTTTAGCACACGCAATAAAAACTGTACATTTAGCTTAAAGTTCATTAGCATAGTGACAGAAAGGCTAACCATATATGAGGCCATAGGTGTCCTCCACACTGCCTGCTGTCACATTCCTGATTTCCGAAATGTGACAGCACAATGTGACACTTTAAACACACCAATGTACACACATGTCACATTTCAGATCATTTACAATTTAATGTAACGAATAAATTAAGTGTTCACATTTCAAACCTCAGCTTATGCTAAAACTTCGCTAATTTGGATTGTAAACTTTCCGTTCGCATTGCATTTTGAGTTAAAGTTTAGTACAGAACAGTCTGATTAAAAATCTCTGCATAGTTTTGGTGGATAATCCTTTAACCGCTGTATTATAACAGGACTGAGCTGCAAATGTCAGTGCAGCAGAAGACATTGCACTGGTGTTGTGGTTTCTCTCGAGCAGCGCTGAAACACGTCCAAGCATCCGGGCGGTCCAAAGATGCTTTGTCAGATCAAACTCAATCAGTGAATTCCTTTTACAGGACCCACCACATTTCCAAACACTCAGCCCTGGGCCAGTGCGCTCTCCGCTGCTTCCCACAAAGCCAAATACACGCACGACACGAGAGATGGAGAGTAACCCACCAGCACCGTCCCTTTACATAGCAAAAAAACTCAAACTTGTGTAAATAAGGGCATTAACAAACACTTTCATGTCACGTTTATCGCAGCTTTCTCCAGTTCAACAGCCCCTTTTGTTGCCTTTTTACTTTACGCATTGAAACTATCTTGATTTCGCTGTGAGTTTACTCCGGAGCTCCGGTGGTCTCAGACCCCAGACTGGGAGCTCCAACTTGAGCCTACACTACCCACATGTGCCCTCCCCTCTCAGTTATATAGCGATCAAACCAAAAAAACTACTCGAGTGACTGTTCAGTGACATTAGCGACTGAATGAGAGCTGCCCTCACAGAGTAACCACAAGCATCATATCACCTTAGAGATTTGTTTAAGTGCGAACGCGGCGTGGCAGTAGCTGGGTCTGCGGAGGAGCTCGGAGTTTGTAGGCTGCTGCTGCTGGGAGCGCGTATAACTCGGGGGTAAATCTCCAAAGACGCTGGCCCCTGGGACCTCGCGATCCGAGGCCATAGTCCAAAGACTGGAGGGGTAAGACTGGGGGCAAAGCAAAGCGACGTGGAGTAACGCAGCGAGTTCACAAACAATAATCCAACATAGAAGGGGAGCGCATCCAGCGACGCCGGCGACAAGTTGGAAGAACGCTTTCTAGTCTTCCTTAGAGCCAAACAAGTCTCGAAACTCCATCCCAACATTATGCGCCAAAATCCGTAAAGATCCTCCAGTCTTCATTCGCCCTGGTAGTGTGTGAAACAACGCTCGGGGAGGCTAGCAAAGTCGTAGTAGTTGTTGTAGTAGTAGCAGCGGTGTGCGTCTGAGTCGTCCGTGTCAAGTCTAACTCCGATCTCGTAGCGGTAACATTTGGATCTGTTCGCCTCTCGGCAAATCCTGAAAAGGGAGGTTTGATGGAAAAGTGCTCCGGCTCCCATTGGCCAAGGAAGAGGCAAATTACTTTGCAAACATCGCCTATTATTAGCTGCTAAGCAACAGCTCACCAAAGTGGAGAGAGAGGGGGGACCACCCAGGCTGCCGCTGCCTGGGCTGGAGGGGAGGGGGCGGGGGAGGCAGAGGGAGGGGGCGAGGAGGAGGGAGAGAGGAACTCTTTCAATAAACTCTGCTCACACACACACAGGCAGCCTGGTCGCCTCACTTCAGTTGCTCTCTGAACATTATTCCCAGTCGCCAGGCCTCCAGAAACAATCTATTGACATCACACTTTCTATGTAAAAATTAGACATTTTCTCGAGCAGGTCAAAGGAGAAATGCACCCATTTAAGAGGAGAGTTTGTTCTTTTAAAACTTCTCTCTTCACTTCAAGTTTGACTAATTGTGTATGACATTACAGGACAGGCTAGAGCATATTCAAGCTGTGGAAGCTGTGCTGAACTGTGAAAAATGTTTTTAGTTTGATACTTTCAGAAAAGAGGCCTTGCAACATCTCCAGAAATGTAACTCTCATGTATGGACGACAAGGAGGAGCTCCCGTAATATCTACTTACAGGTTCATATTTTTATGTCCCAATGTCAAAATCAACCCCACACCCTGACATGTATGTTTATGGGACCGTTGAGGAGAGATTCTCTCAGGTCTCTGCTGTCAGTGCACTTTGTTATAGGCAGCTGTGTGGGTAAGCTTTTAGCACTAACAGCTGTAACTTCACCCCATGTGACCAAAAGCTTCTAAAAGTAGGTTGATAGGTTTCCTTACACCTTAGAAAAAACCTGCCCTTTGCCCCAATAAAAAAAAGCTTAAAACGTCAGTAGGTTTGCTCATGAATGCATATTTTTACAAACACCTTGAAGCTGCCCGGCTTCAGTGCAACGGCCCCTTATCTCTGCAGACTTTTTGGAACATTTCCACGTCTTGCCATGCATGATTTCATGAGTTCAGAAAGTGCTTCTTGTCAGAACTTTAAAATGAAAGAAAGACACAGGACAGACTGTTTTCTAATCTCCCACAAAAGAAGTCACAAGTGTCTTGGTGGTTTGCTAATCTAAGCCCCCCTCCACCTAAACCTCATTGGCCCCACTCACGACATTATGGGGGTGAAGAACAAACACTTTAGCAGATTACACAGTCGTTCCCTACCTAAACATCAGCCCCCAGGAACATTTGTTACAGGTGTTAATTTGAGGCAGTTTGAGGCTTTGAGGCCACAGTGTGAAAATCAGTCATTCTGTTTGTGACAGTAGCTACAGTGGGTCTCGAAGCCCACTGACTCTCAGCTACATCCGTCATCCCCGTTCACATGCCCAGAGAGACAAAGACAGTTTGAAGGTAAAATAACATTTTCCAGCACTTGTTCTAATGGTCACATCAGATTTATCTAACTTAATCATGACATCACAGGAAAAAGTCACATGAATTGCTTTTAAGTCATTTATCATCCATCCTGGAATAATAATAAAACAGGGGAAGGGCAATATAGCAAGGGGAAAAGCGAGAACAGATTGTTTCAGGTTCCTGTTATGTTTCTACAGAAGCTCAGGAGGGACAAGCCAAACAAATGCTTTAGGTCTCTGCAGAAGTAACAATATTTCTTAGAATGAAATACTTACATGAATATTATAGTGTTTTATTGACTGTTGTCCTCATAAACCCTATATTTTTTTTTGCATGAATCCAATACATCCATACACCAAATACTGTATACCAATTTGATGCACTGTTTTATTAATAAACTGTTATATTATAGTATATCATATTGTAATATTTCATTACTGTTTTATTGATTTTGATTTAACCAGCACTCATTTTCTTGTATTGTCAAAGCCTAAACTTAACCATAAATATCCTAACTTTTACAAAATATCAATTCAAAGACATGACAAGATCTACAGACATTGTTGGATAATATTACATTTTTGTTATCTGTGTTATCTGAGGTGTGCAGAAATGTATTGGGCCACTGTGCTGCAGACGCACTTTCAGCCATTGTCAGTCCTCTTCAGACAAGGTCAGGTGAGGGCTATGGTTACAGTGTGCACCCTCACCACTAGAGGCCGCTAAATCTTATGCACTGAACAATGATGATGAAAATCCTAAGAAGGACCTAATTTGACCTAAAAGACTGAGCACAGTAAATGATTTTGATGTGATCAAATATCATGAATTATTATTTTTATCAGTGACTTTAAATGCATCATAACCGAATACTTCTTACATTCTCATTTAACCACTTTCATTGATGCACCTCTACGCTCCATACTCTTACTTGTCCATCTGTCTAAATGGCGCAGACCACATTCTTTTGTCCCACTGGCACCAGCCTGGTATTGCACTTTGATGTGGCTGGACTTACTGGACTGGGTTGGGTCAGGTTCTGTTCTAGTGGCAAGCCGGCAGCTGGAAATGGGAGCTCACATGGAATGCAAGGAATTGGGTTGTGTGGTAGGGGGCCCCTTCAAGCCTAACAAACTCAGGGAGGTCCGAGGCCTGGTCTGGAGGCCTTGGATAAATAAACCATCGGAGATGACCATGCACTGTGCAGATATCTGCCATCACACCGCCCCAGAGTCTAAACACAAACTACCCACTTTTTTTTCCTCTTCTTCTTGTCCTGTGTCCCAAATGCTCCCTCGACTTTCACATCCTTTCCTTTTTCCTCTTGGATTTCTTCTCAGCACCTTTAACACTCGGTCTTTTTCATCTGCTTCTCTACTCCTGCTCTTCCTCTTGCCCCTCGATCCCCCCTTCACCACCACCATCCTCCATACCTCCAGTTCATCTCTCCCCAGTGGCTCCATCCATCCATCCGTTCATCCGTGCATGCATGGCTGGTCGTCCATCCGGGGTTCTGTATGGGCTATAGGCAGAGCTACAGAACTGCTCTGGCGCTCAGCCGTCTCTCGAACACACACACGGTTCAGGCCGAGGAAGCGTTTATTTATTGAACAGAGCACAGAGCACTGCCACATTTCCTTGTCGCAGGAAAAACGTGGAAAAAGTGACATAAATTGCATAAATGTGTGCATTGTGTAATTATACTGTCATCATATTTAGTTCTATTAGATAAAGCATAAATTATGTACACAGCCCAAATACTTACAAACATAGGTATTCCAGGACAGAACCACAAATGTAACTTAAAAACCACAGTGACTTAAAAAAGATGATATTACCTATTTACAGATACCTTATATCACATTGTGGGGTGAAAAAAAATGTTTTACCCTCTGTTAAAATGTATTTATAACCTTTAAGTATAGTTTTATGTTCTGTTGAAAATCTAGCACATGACTGAATCCAAAAAAAAAAAAAAAAAAATACATACTGCTGGAAACTTAAACACTTTACAGGTTACAACATCTTTTTTTATAGAAAAGTTAAATAAAAAAAATATCACCACTGGACTAAAAAGGTAGTGCTACTTTGTACTTAATACCTCTGTCGGCCCCTAACAGCAAAGTGGAAGCTGCCACCCACGTTCTTCTCACACAAGATTAATTATGATAATGCATTTCTTTTGCCCTTTGTCATCGTAATGAATGGTTGCCTTTCGAGGCGAAAAACTAACAAAACACAGAAAGAGACACAGAGAGAAACACACTTTTCTTTAAGTCTTTGTTGGTGCGGTTGTAACAGAGGTATTGTTGGCAGGTGGTAGAGCAAACTCCAGGGCTGTTGCTTTAAAACAAATCCCACAACGTATATGTGTGTCTGTCCAGTTTGTATTTTCAAAAGAAAGGAGGAAAAGGCATATCCATCAACATTGAAATTATGTACATGCATTTTAAAACTTATAAACGCACCTATATCCATTTTTTCCCCTGGCCTACTAGATGAAATAGAAATAGATGGGACATTCAACAGTCACAGTGCCATGTCATGGTTTGGTACCAGTTATTAAGGTCTTCATGCAAAATATAGTACAGTCTTTTAGCAATTAATATGATTTTTCTTGAAAACCTTATGTCTTATTACCTGTTGGCACAAGCCATGTGTTTTACTCATTCAGTTTGGGTTATCAGACAACCAAATGTCCATTTGACTATATCTCTGTTTGGTGTGTTTGTAACAGCTTCCAACACATTGATTGAAAATAGTTTTAATTGGTCTGTTGATCCTTACAACACTAATAATACTAAACACAAATTGCTCCTCCTAAAGTCAACCAATTACTAGCTTTGTTTTCCCATTTAAGCTTCTGCAATTGATCCCAATCAAGCCCCGAGTCAATATGTAGTTAATTAGCCTGGGGGGCCTCCGTGGTTTAACATGGCTTAGTCCGTGTGCAAGACATGTCTCCGAGGTTGTTATCCCATACACGTCGCTCTGTCTCCAAACACGCTATTGTTGGCCAAGCGACATAAGCGACTGTTGTATCTCTGAAGCTTGTAAAAAGGCTGTGTGTGTGTTCAGATGTTTAACATGGTGCACAGTCGGGGTGGCGCTGGTGCATGGGGGTGATCTTAAAAAAGGTAGTGTGTTGAAGAAAAAAAAAAAGGGAGGGAGGGAGGAAATTCATTTGTGGCTGAAGAACACAGAAGACAAATTGAGGAAGTGTTGTGCTAATGTGTAGGGGTCAGCAGCAAACACACACAGGTTTGTGACTGACTGCCACTTGGGTGGGCCGCTCACTCTCTCTGTCTCTGTGCTCACCCACGATCAGCCCTCGAGCCATGAAGCCACCCAGCTACTCAGAGACCCCCCCCTCACACCCCCCACCTCCCAAACCAAGAGTGGAGACGCCACCCAACCTCTCCGAGCATCTGCGAGTGTCTATGTATCGCACGCTTGTCTCCACTGTCTTCCCGACTCCATCCATCTACTACCACTTTACATTTTCCACCCCGAGGAAGCATCTCAAAGGACAGGAAAGGTCTACATTACTGTCCAATACTTCAGGCCACCTCATCAATCACACCAAATCAAGGTCTTTCCCTTCATCTTTCTCTGCTTCAGATAAAGACACAGACTTTGTTTTGGACTGTTTTCCTTTCATTGCAACATCTTCTGAAAAACAGCCGCTCGAGTAAAAACAAGCATCAGTCAAATCTATGAGTGTCATTTCTTTTCTTGCTTTAAGATTTACTGTGTGCATTTTACTGCACAAAAACTACGAGACACTACCTGAGACATTTTCCTAACTCTTGCGCAGTGTGTGACAAAAGCTTTCCCAATAAACTCATATATGATCCGTACCTTAACATCTGATCTCCACATTTGTGAAACATACGCATCTGTGTGGCTTTTTTTTTTGCAGCACATCTCTGGTGGCACCAGGTGAGGCTGCACACATGGATACATCTTCATCGTATATGGACTGCAAAGGGGGGTTCAGGCGCTGTGGCGTTGCGTTGCTGAGACTCAGGGGTCTCTGTGTAAATATACAAAGTTTTAACCAAACACATGGCTGCCAGATCTCATCATGAGGGAGAAGGGAGAGGTCAGAGTGCGAGACCACTGAAAAGGTCAGGACAAAGAGCGCGGACATCCTCAGCTGCAGTTTCTACATTTCGTCAGCTCGAGTTTGGTCTTTTCAGTCCATGCACAAAAACATAGCCAACTCTGTTCAGAAGAGTTTCTTGCATCATTTATCCTTTATGCCATACCATCCTAAATCTTACATTCTTAAGTTTCTACTGAAATCTTTTGCTAAATGCTCCCTGTCTTGTAAATGTCAATAGTTTTGTAACACATACTTTCTGATGATGGTCTGCAGCACGGATAACCATAATGACATCATTAGTACTGAGTGTTTTTACAGTTTAGGTGCTCCCTCCAGAAAACTGTTTTCATAGTCTGAGTAAGACTTAACATGATGAGCCAAATAATGTGGTCTGGGGAGCCACATAATAGAAATCACAACCCAACTTCTTAAAGCAGACAACATGGCCCTTTTTCACAATTGTTTTCATCATTTTGTTAAATCCCATTTTCACATTGTCTTGTAAATCTTCAAATGTTCTTTTTTTATGACCTCTATAGAAACAAAGCTGTGCTAAGAGTATGGCATGAGCATTTCCCCTATTCCTCACTTTAGCTTTATGTGAATACAGTATTGTTGATTTATGTGTTGATTCAAATTGGGCTAATGAGACACTCTGAATGACTCCTAAGGTCACAGCCAAAAGGAAATGCGGCACAGTAAATTACACACGCACTCGCACACAAAGCATCCCGTAAGACAGACATCCCTGTCCCCATCTCCTTGCTTCGTGACTGAGGAACTTCTAACCTGTAATTTAAGAAATGCTTTGCCCAAGGAATGCAATAAATCTTGTGACAGCAAAGGCAGCAGAAAGGAAAAGAAGAGAGGAAAAAAGCGTCAGGCGCGAGTCAGTTTCCGCCAGCGTGTGTGAGTCTGAGGGTGGGGTGTCGCTGTTAACTGATACAGCGTCAAGCTGGGTGGTCCGCGGCCTACGCATACACCATTTTTGTGTACAAATAAACTTAACCCACACACCATTGTAACCCCTCCCACTGCCTTTTTCTCAGCATCTTCACATCTGTGCATGTTAACACTATTGCATACTGAATCATCAGGCAATTACTGAGTCTGTCAAGTCTGACCGGGAATAACACCAACTTTTTCCAACGTTGAATCAGCAACATAAGAATAATAACAAAGAGATATGAAATAAATGATTAAACTGTAAAAAAAGCACTACTAATACACCTATTTGAGAGGTCAGGCTTTATTAAATTTTGACAATGTACAAAAAGCCTTGAGAAGAACACAAGCTTGGAGAGTCTTGCGGGCTGCCTTCTGATTGGTTAATAGGTTAAATTTCCATGAGCTGGTCCGTTCCAACAATGACCTCGTTAGTCCTCTCGGCTGAAAGGTGACAGATAAGTTGAATTAATAGCAGGAAGGAACTTCTTATTTTTATGAGTCTATGAGAAATATCAAAGCTACAATATCCTCCAAGTTTAAGGAAACTCCCCCCAAACCCAGCTCCATATATCACAGGTCTTGTGGTGAATATGAGACAGCTGTAACATACAGTGAACACACAGCAGAAGAATGTACTGACCGGTGTTAAATGACATTCCATTAAACCATAGAATAACATATCAATTAAATGTATTACAATTGCATAAAAAACATATGTGGCAAAAACATCCCAAGACTACAATAGCATTTAACTGAATTAAAAAAAAACAATGTTTGGGCATATATACTTTTGTTGCTATAGCCAGTGTTGAACTAGTTAATATAATATGTTATGTGAGTCCTTTGTGGATTCATTATTTAGAAAAAAAGTTTTTCTCTGTTTAATATTGTCTCTAGAGTCACATCATAAGAATGGGTCAGATAATACTATGTAGATCTGCAGCTCCAATTATATAAAGAAAACAATGAAAGTTGTTGGAGAGAGTATTATGAGGTTCAAAAATGTTCAAAAGTACACAAAAAGTATTAAGCTTTAAGTATCAGGGGATGTAAAACATACAAACACAATGTTATATTGTAGTAAATGTTCATATTTTGACTAGGCATGGGTCTCAAAGTATTTAGTTTTCTTTGAATTCTATAATAATTGCTCTGTTTAGGTATCACTTACAATCATATCAGTATGCAATGCTTACACACTATTTAATTAAACCGTACAGTGCTCTCCAAATGTGTCAAATCATAATTTTTTTTTTTTAAATAAAAGACTGTGAATGTGGACAGACTTAGTCTAACCACTTTCTGAACCTCCCAATAAGAAAAAGACGATGCCTGGAACTAAATCTGCCTTCATTCCCTTTGTATCTCTCTAAATCTGAGCCTGAGTACAGCCTCAGCTCCCAACATCTCTCTATCACTGAGCATCGCTGCTGATCCAAAGCAAACGGTGGCACGGAGTAATGTTCCTTCCACACAGACAGATTTTAGTGTGAAGGAATCTGTTGCTCTGAACTGGTTTATACTAAAGGGAGGACAAGTGGAGCATGAAGTAAGCATGTGAGTAACTGGGAGAGACACAATCTGGACTGCTCTTTCCATCACTGATACGTTTTTATTTTTAGGCCGTATGTATTTATCACTGATCGTTGACAAAACAAGAGTTCACTTTGGATTGAAGAGGTGATTCTTGAACTGGACATAAAAGTTTATTCACTTATAATTCCTATGGGGAAAGCATTAAGATATCAGATCATCTTTATAAGTCAAAAGTGTTGTAACGTCTTTGTCTATGTGTCTTCATTACAAATACATACAGGTGAAAATGTGTCATAGTGCCCAGAGGATGTCTTATACTAGTGCTAATATCAACACCTGACAGAGCTGTGTGTGTGTGTGGGTCGAAGGCTAACTGTCAGGGTGGTCCTTAGCTGCTAACAGATTCAGCAGCAGAGTGGGTGTGTAATGTCTTTAGCAGCCTGTAGTCTGCTACAGTAGGTGATGAGAGACAATCACCTCTTTCTTCTATAATACAAATCATTGGAGGACAGTGGCTTTCTAGTTTATGCACTTTTAAGTTGTGCAGGTGGCTACTACTACTACTTATTTGAACTTTTAGATTATTTAGTGGCTATTTGATTTGATGACACACCTAGCAATAGTGGCTTGTTACATTTATGTATGTTTGCTTAAAGCCAAGTGAAGATAGCTGAGATGATCATTTTTAGTTATGAATGTCACACATGAGATTACAACTATTATATCAAAAAAAGTTTGTGAAATCCCCAAATTGTAATTATTAGGAGTTCCTGGATGTTGGAATAATGGTAATATGAGTACTTTTTTGCAGTAATTCATTTACAGCCTGACAACTTCCCTATAAGACTGTACAAGTCAATGTGGGAATGTATTCTCTTGATTAAAAATAATAAACATTCATTCAACAATGCTTTTTTTTTTCTTTTTTTGCTCTTCGTTATGATGTTTGTACTGGAAATCTACCATTAAAACAAATCCTTAAGTATTCAGTAATTCCAGATGACTTATGACTTCATAGCTTTTAGAGACACATGCTCCTTCTACATAACCTAAATTATTGTAAAGATGATTTAAAATAACACTATAAATAAATGGTAAATCTTTGATTACAAACAAGGGGAAATATCAGATCTCATGCATGTATAAAACTATAAAATCATTTTTGGCTCATTAATCTCCGTCTGAGCCCCCACTGTTGAAATACCTGCTTCAACTCTTTCAAACATTTTTAGGCCTGTTTAGCTCGAATTCACACTGTTGTTACTTAAAGCGCCCTGTTGTTCACTCAATTAGGCTGCTCAGTCTGGTAGCCGGGCTATACGTGTGCATGTGTGCTGAATGTGGCTGCAGGCCGCTGCTGTTGAATTCCGGGTGGTCCTGTTCTGGCGCTGCTCTCTAACCTCTCCATCAATGTAACACACACACAAACACACACACACGCAGCTAGCTTTGGGGACAAGAGGATTAAAGATTTTTTTTTTAAGTCCTGGACAAATCTCTCTATCACACAGACTCAAGAATTAAGAAACTTTCCTAGTTGACTCAAACGCTTGGCACTTGCAGATGGATACCACACACAGGCATTACACCTTCTGTGCAGAAGTCTAACACAGACAAATTCATTCAGCTGCACAATCTGTATTATATTTTGTATTGTATTAATTATATTCATTATTAATTAATGTTTTTAACGGACTGAAGTCTCATTTACAGAATAAGGGGACCACATAATTTATTTGCTCTATTTGAGATCAAATAAAGTGCAATAAAAGAATCAAAATAAAGAAAAAAGATAATTCATTTATGTGTGTGTTGTGAAATAGTCTTACTTTCAGCTTCAATTCGTTGTCCATTTCCAACCAGACAGTATTTAAGATCTGCTCCTCGGCCAATGACAGCGTTACTGCAAATCACACTGCCCTGGATATTACACCTGGGGAAAAAAAACAGTGACATTAACCATATAAATGAGAAATAAGCTGTTAAATTGGAAAGACAAATTGTGTTGCTACTGTGACACATAATCTAGTGTTGTTTTGTAGTCAACAACACGTCAATTTATGTTAAATCTTATAAACAGGAAAATTTAGCTCCTTCTCAAAATAAGATTCTGCACCTGCCTAAATAACCTGGTACCAGCTGGTGACCAAAAAGACTAACTAAGATTAATATTTTACTGGGATAAGTTGAGTTGACATTCTTTTACAACTTTCCTGTTTATGCTCTAGTTGCACGGAGGGTTCAGCATGTTTACTGTTCATTCTGTTTTTGCTTTTCGGTACACAGCTCTGAGAACATTCACCCTGGGAGCGACCCAGTGACTGCCGCAGCCTTCCAATGTTAGCTGTTCCAAAGCGGAGGTCAAACTGACAGAAGGAAAGATTCCCATTAAGGATCCTCCCACCTGTTGGGAAAACTCAAACGCACCCAAAGGACTGACGTTAATGACATGACATTAGCATTTATATTAAAGAACAACAGCGGCTTGGGCTGTGTGTGTTTGAGCTCGGACATTTTTGGCTCGGACTTGCTGTACCACCTGAGTTGGCATCGCTAGCCCACTGTGCATTCTTACGCACAGCCAAACCATCACCATAAAATTCTTGGACAGGAGACACAGACCGTGTTGTCTAACCATGTAGAACGTGGACGCCTAAATGAATGTCTGTGAGAGTGTTTCAGAAACTGGAGGAGACCAGCAGATGTTGGTCTTGCCCATGCAGTGACGCACACTCGCTTGGCCCAGTGCACCCCACACATAGACTAGCTTGTATCGAGCCTTTCTATTCGGGAGGTTTGTCCTAGAGGGAGAGCTGGAGCTACTGCCTCGGAGGTGGTGGTGGTAGTTGGTGATGGGAGATTACACGATTCGCAGTTTTGTAACATTACAGACAGCGCGACATAGAGTGAGACCACCAAAGAAGCCTCGAAGCTGAAACACCGCTAATTACTAACACCAGGACTCCTCCCTGTCACGACCCCCCCCGAGCTTCTCTCACACACGTCAACCCCCACCTCTTGTGCCAACTCCCCCCCCTCCCTCCCTCGCTGTAAAGCTGACCCCTACTATCCCCCTTCCCAAACATGCAGCGCTTTGTCAACAAGCTCTGGTCAGCTCCAAACAAAGAAAGCAGAAATGTGAGGGGTTTCTGCGACATGGCCGGGGTCTGCTAATCCCCTCATACTGGCTCTTTCTTTCCCTCTTTCTCCTTCCTTCTTATGTTCTCAAAGAAAGAAAAGAAAGAATTGCAATTTCTTTCGTGCGCGCCTTTCCCCAATCTCTCGTTCTTTCATGCCTTTGTGCATGCACCTACATGGGCATCATGAGGGTCCCCATGCAGACGAGCTGGGGTCCCTAAAAAGGGTTAAGACAAGCAGGAGAGATAGAGCGGAAAGAGGAATATGGCAATGAGGCCATGATGGAGAAAGCAAAAGGGTGGAGGTAAAAGAAATAGGGGTTGTGAATGAGTGCATTAAAACTTAAGTGAGGAAGAGATGAGTTTCCTTCCACGAGTTCACATCAGTCTACAGTAATTCTAGTGTGACTACCACCATTCAACAAAGCAATTGCACAACTAGATTTAAGTGGAAGTACAGAATCAGAAAGAATTACACAAAATCATCTACAACCATAAACAACTTCATTCATTCAACACCCCAAAAATATTCACATCATTTTACTTTTGCTCCTGATTCCTCCCACAACTTTCCCATGACTAGTAAGCTGGTTAACTATACTCCAGGTCTTCTGGGAGGGGTGAGAACCCTACATTTTTTTAAAATAACCTTCAATCCTGTGTGGGCTCTTAAAAATACTATGCGACTATGATACTCATTAGACGGATAAAAGCTTCATATCTGACATAGAACAACGTATTTATACTTTAGCTGCTGCTACAACACAACAATGCATTGCTAATAATGCACTCTGGAGTTCATGAGTTTATTTTCTGTATTTCATAATTCAACCCAAATACATAGGATGCTAGATAAAAAAAGGCCTATTGAACTTGTTATTAGCCACTTATCCTATGCTGAGTAAGAAAATTTCAACTGCACTTCCACATCTCAATTTTTAAATAATAATTTTCTTTACCATCACAATGTGCAAGTGGCCATTATAGTTTTCAACTGAAAACCCCTGGATAGCATTTTAGGAGGGAATATGGTGCTCCGCAAATTCCATACCCAGTGGGGACTCTAGTATTGGAGAGTAAATTTGCGGCTAAATGAAATATATGGATGTTGTGTGATTCAGTTCACTAGCTCCGTGTTTGTTTGGAACTGGTCTCTGGCTGGTTGCACACCAATAGATGCATTGTTAACTCGGCGCTCCCTGTTTGACCCCATAGAGGTCGGAAAACAAAACCTTCTACACCTCCTATCAACAGACACCCACACATCACACACACAATTCATAATTTCTCGTTCAAATGTGTTAAAATTTAAGTTAAGGAACAAAAAACATGCAAATATCGGTTAAGGTTAATCAATACAATTTGCAAAAAACAGACAGAAGTCAAAATAAAGTTCCGTGAAATTGATTTTTGGACTTATATGACATGCTCGAAATTATGATTTATATTCTTACCCCTCCTCGATGGTAACGCCGTGCATTAGGATGGAGTTGGTGACTTTGACCTTTTCTTTAACAGATGTGGAGTTTCCAATAGTGGACCTCTTGATAGATGTTTTGTCTGCGATCTGACACATTGCTCCTATGATGCTGTCTGAACCCATCTGAGGAACACGCATAAGGCCACGTCAAAGCTAGAGAACACAACTGAAATGTCAACTGATCTGAGAATACATGTAGTAGATACCTGGCATCTTTCAGAAATGACAGCAGACGGGTGGACTGCTGGCTCCTCAAACAGCTTTGGGGCCTAGTCGAAAAAACACAGAAGGGAGGGAAGCAGGAGATTGAAAACCTGAGATGATTCAATCTTTTTAATAATCCTAAACTGGAGCCCAAACACAAAGACGAGTCCAAAAGATACAATATGAAACAAAGCCGCAGCAAATTTCACAAGCTGTATTTATCTTCATATACGGAAGTTTCTGTGTCACTAACCAGTCTGTTCGCCTCAATATAAGCTGCAAGAGTGTTGACGCGGAAGCATAGGCCCTGGTCCATGATGTGAACGTAGCAGCGCAGCTTTCCACCGTGGTACGCCTCACTCATGTCACCGCGGTGGTCGTTCCAACAGGAGCGCTCGTGAGCCATCTGAAGGAGAGGCTCGTCCCGGGATGAGATGAGGAGCTCTGGACAACATGAGAATGAGATGTTGAAACGATGCATTCTTCTGTATAGCTTTATGTGTCGGGTAACAATCATTTGAAATTAAAATATGTCTGACCATGATTGGTTTGGATGTCGCTCTTCTTATGGCTCTGATCTTCAGTGTCGTTAATTTTAGGACTACTTGTTGTTTTTGAAAATTGTTTGCGTACCAAATAAGGCACTAACTCCCCACGGATTGATGAGATAGATCTAAAACAAGACAACAAACAGTGTAATCAATAACATTAAATGATGTTGTTCTTGGAGACATAAGGTTTTATTAACATCCCATTAAGTTAAAAAAATTCGGCCGATGACAGAGTTTGAATTAAGCATAGTATTTATAGTATAATGCAATAAAACATGACTTTTTTGTGGAATGCGCAAAACATATAGAATGCTCTAAATGCCTGTAACACTGTTTTTAGCCAGTGATCTTATGGTTATCAAAAGGACAATCCAATCAATATAATATTTTGGTATACTCCATTTTATTTGATCTGAATCCTTTTAAATTGTACTTAATTTTACTTAATTTTACTTACTGCAAAACAAAAGCCAAACAAAAAGACTTATGTAAATGAGGCTATATGTCTATTTGTTATTTAGTAACTTGGCATAAGTAGATAAAGCTTAACTATGCCTTATCTTTCTGTGTAATTTCCCTGACTTAATTTCTTTTTCCTCTTTGCTCAGTGCCTCGGCCCAGAGTTGCTCTGCACCAGCCTGCACCCCCTTTCCTCTCACCCTCTCAGTGTCTTTTAAAGGGAGATTAGAATTTCCATCTGAATGACGCGGGAAAAACAACAGTTACTCTGTCTATGTCTATCCTTGAGTGAGAGACACTGAACAAGTACGAAGGAGAATGGGAGAGAGAAACCCTGAAAAGAGTGTCTAAAAAAAGAGCCCAGAGCTGAAGAAAGAAATTAGTCTTCTTGTGAGACGGAGATGATAAATTGCACGGCAGTGGGTGCATTTGTGATGTGGTGACATAAGATTTTTAAATCAACAACATAACATCTCCATTGTAAATGATTATGTTTATCCAGAACTCTCAGAACATTACAGCAGTGGAGTTTTGTGTGACCCCTGCTTCAGAGCTGTGTAAAATGAACAATAAGCACCTTTTAATAAAAGGCAGAACTGAACAATAGTGTGAACTACAATGTAACGTGGTAATTTGATTTCCATGCCTTGTCTATAGCGTCTGAGTATCATAGTATCATTTGCAGTTCAAGTCTATAGCGCATGTTGAAACTGCAATAATTATATGGATTTTTTTTCTAATAAAAGAAACAGATTCCTATACTCTTCTAACTTCACATATAGAGTTGGGCAACTACAGAGGCTGCATGTGACACTGCTCCACTTTGGGGTTAAAGGCCTAACAGCCTACCTCAGTGGCACATAGTAAAACAAATTAACACCTGGCTAGAATATCCTGCTAATAGGACCTTTCAAAGCCTTACATACTGCGTACAGCGTTCGAGCTGCAAACTGAGTGACTGTGAGCTGTATAGTCCCATATGTTCTAAAAAGTCTGTTGGTGGTCAGCTGACACACACTCAACATGCAAAAGGCGCCTTGATATTTGCAGTGAAAATTAGGAATTCATGAAAACTTACTTGTTTTCAGTGAGAAAGTCCACCACAGCTTTTTTGAGACAGTAGAGATGAGCGTCCACAAGACCGGTTTTGATGTGCATGCGGGGATGTCTGGATACAAAAATATATCAAAAATTGTTAATATAATGACTAAACCTCTGTTCAATGTCTTTGTCCTGAAAGCAGATGGAACATGCATTTGTTGTTGTGTATTGTATACATGCTCTGATCTCATGAGAAACAGCTTAACCCTCGCTGCTACTCGGGGGGCTATTTTCTTTGAATCTCTTTAATGCATGCTGTTTTTATATTTTCTGTTTGCTTCTCATTTACTAAACCCCCTTTTTAATCTTCACATGCACAGGAACATTTGATGGAAACCAGACGGCATTAAAGTCACAGACCAGTGACATCTGTCCATTGTCCTGTATCAGCCACCGTAGATGTGGCCCCACAGAGACCCTGTTATGAGGGCTGCCGGCGAGACAGTTTTATGTTGACCTGGGGCCACGTACACATAGATAGACAATCGCTCACTCAAACACACGGTGGCACTGAGTTTGAACATGTGACATTTATGAAGCGAGAGTCAATGAAAGCCATTTCAGCCTCCAAGTTTCAATAAACAAATCAGCCCTCACCTCCTCATACCTAGCCTCCTCTTCCTCTGCCCTCCCAATCATTACATAATAAAAACTGCAGGGTGCACTCAATCAGAACAGTGCTTTTACATGTTGTAGCCCATTTACTTCTAATCACATACATCTTGCATTAGTGTTCAATACTTTGGGCATGTTGCACCAATTTAAGTGATTCAAAATGTCTGTGTTTCATTATATGACTAATAACGTAATGTTGACTCCAAATCAAAAGCAGACATGATAATTGCAGCTTACTTCGAGGTTTAAAAGCTGATTATTTATTACTGATTTATTGTGAATTGTCTAATACATCTGAAATATTACTTGCATTTCCCTGTTTTTTCTGCACATACAGTAGATTGTAAAGTACCAGGAAGACGTCTTATATTTCATTCTTTACCTCTCCTAACTTCAATTCCCCATCATCAAAAACCTGAGTGATTGTTCAGAATCCCTCTGCACCAAACTTATAACTAGAGTGACACAGAAGGATTGCTTGGTCACACATATTTTACAACCAGATGCTGAAAGCTATATATCAAACATTGTGTGCGTGTTCTTCAGCGCAAGGGTATTTTATTCAAAAGCATAAAAACACATGTGCGTGCAGTCCAGGCATGCTCTGCGGGTGATTTGTAAATGTATTTATTCTTACACTATTTCCCCATCTGTGTTTGTGAATTTATGGGAATACCCAAGATCACCTTTTGAAGGTTTTTATTTAATTTTTACAGTTTGGCTTTGGACTCTGGCTTTTTAAATCAAGACAAGCCAAGACCCTAACTGATTTATTTATCAACATTATTATTGTGAACAGACAGAAAACACAGAATGGAAAACATGCAGTTTCGATTTTTTTTTTTACCTGTTTTTTTTTTTTTTGTACACATGAATGATACACCTGTTATCTTAGACTTGACTGAGTCTCAAAAAGCCATTGGTTTTTCACAGTCTCTGCACTCAGATCTCTTTCATGACTTGGCCTCAAAAGCATAGTGTGGTAGCAAGATGTACACTAATAATAATAATTAAAAAACAAACAAACAAACAAACATCAAAAACTGGTCAAAAGTAACATGTCATCTATACATCTGGGCAATGTCTTTTTTCTCTCTTCCTTGTTAACAACAGCTCTGTATTTTTACAAGCTTACATCACTGCAATTCCCAAACAAGGGTAAACATCTTTGATTTTCTCCCAAAAGCATCACATAATTTCCCGTTACTCTGGAAGATGTAGAGCTCAGTGTTGAGGGAACAAGAATTTAGTGCGTCTGCAGGCATGATGATGACTCAACTGTCAGATTAATGACTACTAAAGCACCACTAAAGTCCTCAGTGGAAAGAAGAGTCACATCTCTTTCGTACACACACACACACGCGTGCTGTAATGTCTTATTTAGTTTCTTCTAAACCCCAGCAGACCATGACTCAGACACTGCAGAAGGACTGTTAATACCCTCATTAGCCAGGTTTTACCTTCAGAGCCAACAGAGCTAAATGGGCTTACAACTTATTTAATATATCCAGTGCTTGCCTTGAAAAAAAGTGTGCAGGATTGTGCTAATGGCAGGCTGGACTAATACAATTTTCTGAGTCATATTTTGATGCTGGGTCATAAAGTGCAAATGGGGACTATTCTTAAACACCTGCAGTAATTAGGTGTGAATATTAGCATTTCCCATCATGAGTGTATATTTTTAGAGTCGAAAAGTGCATTGTGTAATTACAAGATACGCTGTCCTTTAATTTTTTACCTTTACATTCCTCAACTAATTTGTCTTTTTCTTGGCCCAAGCACCAAACGACCTATTCGCACAACACTTCTCCAGGTGGAGCAGCACTGAATGAGAAGGAAGCTCAGTTAGTCTTTTCACACTGAGCGGGCCATTTTTCAGGTCAACCAACATCACATGTGCAGAATGTTTGGAGCCAATGCACCACAGCCATATGGAAAAAATAATGAGAGACAAATCACATGACAGGTTTTAACACGCTATGCGCAATGATGTTTTTTGGTTGAGAATTGTAGAGTGGATTAAAAAAAACTACAGACCTTATGATGGAGAATCCCATGTCCATATTTATGACTATACAATGCCGGATTATTAAAAATAAAAGGCACATATTTAATCAAAATCGCTTTAAAACTGCAGTGTCTGTGCACTACATGTGCAGGGATTCTCCTGATGGGTAAAACAGTCGGATCTTGTAAAATGACCTACTGGTGGGTTAAAGAAATACGTGAAACTCTGGAATTTGATTACAACCTACAGCAATAAAAAGAGTTTGAGTCATGTGTTTGTGTTTCATCTCTGTGTGTGTATAAATGATTTGAGATGATTTAAAGGTTGTGAATCTTTCAAAGTAAAACAGAAATGTTTTGCTGTGGGCTCAGAGTGTTACCATAACAGTGCGACAATGTGCGAGTGTTTTTTCTCCATCAATGTCCACCTCCAGGTTTAGTTCAAAGTTTCTGTGTGAGTTTTTGCAAGCGTTACTGTGTGTGTGTGTTTGGAGAAAAACCTGCATGCAGCTGCTCAGCCCCCCTCCTCTTATTGGCCAGAATTTACAGTGGCTTTGGCTCCATGAAGTATTTACGAGCTTCCAAAACACCCGCTCGCACATACGCAAGCATTTCAGAAAGAAAACCCACCTAGAGTAGAATTCCTAGAACTAAAATCCCACACAGGAACTTTATAAAACATCTGAAACTATACCATCTATCAAGTTGACCACATTTTTGCAATTAACAGTTATTCAGCGGAGATAGCTTTGTTTCATTTTAACTAGTCAAATACCTAACTGAGATCTCCCAAGGTCACAAACGGAAAAATGCAAACAATGTGTGACGCAAAAGACAGACATTTTAAGTGGTTAACTAGTAGTTTTAGAATTTTATATTCCACTATTACTCCTTATTTGGGTTCTGTCATCATTTTTAATGCTACGCAGCAATGAAGTCAAAGGTATTCTTTGGATTTAATGCAGATTCATAGTAATAGACACAACAGTTAATTTTGCTAGTGTTTTTTTGTCACATATTGCTTTTACACCCTTACGCTGTCTCATATTCAGCATAATAGGAATAGATGTCTTTTTGCTATATGTATTTCCAGATATCGATTGACTAAAGAGCAGATGTGATTGTGCAAATTAAATCTATTTAAGAAAATGCACAGACCTTTAAGCATTTGCCTTACTTTCTCATAATAGACTTTCTGATCGACAGCCCATCTTCCAGATCTGCTTCATTGGCCATGAACAGCATCCTCTTGCCCGAATGATCCACACCCACAAAATCTCTCTGCTCAGCTGAAAAACAATATTCATGCCGTTGCAGAAAGAGCTGCAAAATGGATCATATCTTAACTTTTTTTTTTTTGGTTACCTGTTTTTTTCTTGCCCTTCTGGCCCGGGACGGTCTCTGTGAACTCATGGGTTTTGCTCATTAGCATGGCCATCGTGGCGTTGTGGGCTCGGAACAGATCCACCACTTCGTGAAGAGCCACATCTGTTATGAGGTCACAGCTCAACACCAAGATGTCCGTCTGAGGGTTGAGAAGACACAGAACGTTCATTACAATAACCCGACTGAGGTTTTGCACACATGAAAGTCTTCTCCACTTGCGGTACGGATTTTAAATATGCGGTAACAATGCCTTACATAAACCACCTTATTTTTAAAAGTTAGATACACAGACCTGAGAGGACGACAGGAATCATTGTTCTTGGTCAGCAGTGTAGTGTTACTTGTACACAGGCCAAACCAAAGCACACGCATACACACTTTGTAGGCTCTGTGTTACACTTACTTAAACAGTCTTGACAGTAAGCAATAAATCCTGTCTTCTTTTCCTGTTTCAGTGTCATTGGGCAAAAATTTCCTTTCAGAACAATCACAACATGAAGTACAACGCAGAAATCTGATACGTACAGCTTGCATTTCCACTATTTTAATACCATATTTGGTTTCTGCACTGCATGGCCGACAATTTAAATTAAACATGCCCAAAATCAACTAAATGGATGCCTATAATAATTGAGTGGAAAACCAACAAGTTTTATATACAAAGTATGCATGTAAGCAAAGTCTAATTAACTACACACCAAGAGGAACAATTAGAAGGAGAATGCAGTCTTTGAGTCTTTTAACTGGTCTCCATTGACGCTACATTTCAGCATGTATCCATGTTTACATTTGTGTGTCTGTGTGCGGTATCCATCTGTCTGTGCAGAGATCTGAGCTGTCAACATGAGGACTAATCCCACCATTAGTGCCAGATGCCCAAATGTCGCAGTGAATAGAGTGTAAAAGAAAAAAAAGAGAAAAAAAAGAATGCCAGCATTAGTTAGGGCTACATTGATTTAAGAAAGGGTGCTGCTATTAATGTTGAAAAGAAAAGATTTTAAAAGGGGTCAGAGTTCACGTAGTTGACCTAGTGGTACCTCCGATCATAACCTAGTCTGAATCTGGCGACAGGAAACTGCCCTGGTCGAGCTGGAGGTGTCTGCAGCAGATCTACCAACACTGAGCCTCTGGGACCTTTCAACTCTTCTCTATCGCACACATACACACACAGACACACACGCATTCAGAAACAGAGCACACAAGCACTCACGTTCCCACACATGCTGAGGCGACTGCAGAGTGGAGTCAGCTGGAGAGCCACAGACACTTTGGCCTTTCAACAGTCACCATCTCTGGACAGGTCAAGACCACACACGCACAAACAATCCCACTGGTCTCTGACATGAGTCTGCTTCCAACTGCCTCACACACAGTCTCAACAGCTGAAGTATATGGCTATTATTGCAGTGTGGGAGATATAGATTTTGGTGTGTGTTCTAAGATGTGTCTGTGCCGATTTAGATTTGTGCATCTCTATTAAAATTGGGAAATGAGTGTTTACATTTGGTGTAACTCTGGCTTTGTTTGTCCTGAGTTAAATCATCTATCAAAAATAATGTCCCTGCAAATGAGAGGGACAAGAAATGATTTAGTAGTATGTAGTTAGGCAGACCCCGTGAGGCCATTGACTAGTTGTAATAGCAAATTAGTCATTTGTGTGTGGCAAAATTGAGCAACATGTTTACAGAGTCAAAGGAGTGTTATTGATTTATCTTATTTTAATTAAAAATAAATCATCTCTTGCCACTTTTGATTTCAATGATGATCCCACAGCCTAGGAGCCTAAAGAAACTGTATCCCCCAATCTGACAATGTATTCATACTAACCTTTTTCGTCATTGCTAAACGTAAGAGAATGTGTGATCTTGGTTTTGTATTATCTTTAAGAAGTGCAAAATAAAGGCAGAATGCAGTTGTTGGAAATGATTTGTGTTATGTCTCTGGTGTGAAGCATGCACTCCCGCCAATTTTGCCCTTTGCTTTGTAGGGAAGCAGTGGAGGTGATAAGATGAGCCCAAAAATGTAGAGGAAAGAAGATAAACCTGGTTTCGTACACTCAACAGTTCATTCAGTTGTAAGTTATTGAAGCAGTACACAATTTTTACAATGCCACAAATTGATTACAGGAACAGAATACGTTTTTGACACACTGTTTCGTGCCGCACGGCTGTATTCTGACTCGCCCTGTGCCTCACATGCTATCTAAAACCAACTTTTAAATTGGCTATCTATTTACAACTTGTTGAGTCTGCATACACGCATACTGCCAGGTGATGAAGCCTAATGATAGTAAAGTAGAGGGTTTAGGCATATAATGAAGTACTTAGGAAGGGCTTTATTCACTGGTGAGGATTCTTAAGCAACAATGAGAAATATCCCTCTATTTTTGTGTCTGTTTGAATAGTGAACAAAATAAAATATGCCACTCATAATCTCCCTTTTCACTAATCAAGAACGATGACCTCCCTTGCTTAGCTGGAGTGTACACTGATTCCTGTAAGCATTTTGTTTGAGAGGTTACACCAAATCCCTTCGTGGGAGTGCGTTTATGTAAGGAGATGAGTGAGTGCGTATGTCTATACTGTACTCATGCATCAGGTTGACAGTTTGAGTGATTTCTGTGCTGGGATTTGGCAGGCCACGGTTACGGTGCTTCACTCGTCACCCTCCAGTGTGTCAGTGAGTGTAACTCAATGCCTCTAATCTAACAGGCTGCTCAGAGGATTAGGAACTTGCCTATTCTCCATGGAAGCATGCTGGAGCTAGTCCTGTTTAAGTGTGTGTAGCTGTGTGGATTTACGCTACGCAAGTATTTAAGCAAAGACAATAATAAGAATGTGTACAGACTCATTCGAATGGCAGAGGCAAAAATATTTAACTCACCTGTCACAACAAATGTGGCATTTTAAGCTTTTGATGAATCCTTTTTAAAAAGAAGTCATTTGAATTCAAACTGAATAATGTGATTAGCAGCAGTGTTCTGGCAAAATATGTTTGATAAAGGACATTTTTTTCCACTGCATTATTTGTGCCAGAATGGCATTTTGATTCCTAACTTGTTAGGGATAGATCGAAACGTAGTAACTAAGGCCCAAACAAGAGTTATAATCAGTATTCTAACAGTATACACAACCACTGCACCATTTACAAATCTTTTCATGATGACCGGAGGCCAATCAGAAGTATGGCATATACAGAGGGACAGCATATACCCTGATGTAGCCAAACACAAATGTTGCACAGATGTGGGATGAGAATAAATGGTGCACCGGGTAAACTGGCAGCACAGGGAGTTTGAGTTTTAACCATGACCTCATCTGTTTAGAGAGAATAAGATGAAGGGAGGGATGGAGGGATCAGCAAGCAGGATACCGAGGGGGTCTGGAAATTGGGAACGGGGGTCAGGGACAGCATGTCAGCATGGAAGCCGTGCATGTCTGTGTGTATTTAAAAAAGGTGAAATGAGGCACTTCGGCAGGCCTGGTCATTCAGAGGAGGGAACAGCACGCATCAGTAGTCATCAAGCATTACACAAAATGGACACAGGGACCTCTTTTAAGCTTCCTACTTATTTCAATTCCGTTTCACTTTGCACATAAACGTTTCTGTCAGTTCCGTCATTATAAGTGTCATGTGTTATTTCATTGTTGATATGTTATGTGTAATTGTCACTGTGTTGATCTTGACCCTAAAATGAACGAGCCAGACGAAAACATGCATAACACAATTATAGATTTTGAATACTGCTGTTGTTTACTTACTTATGTATTTCCATTTACAGGTAAAAAATGTATACTCACCTTTATTTTCTGCTGGATGTGTCTAAGAGCGTCTGCAGTGCCCATGTCTCCATCTTCTTGGATACAAACTACATCCAGTTTCATCTTGACCTCCTTTATTTTAGGATCTGTGCTCATCATCTTCTGGACCTCTTTGGTGGTTATCACTATCACCTCTGAAAACACAAAGGCAGCATAGTTACAAAACATTTTTAATATATCCCCTTTAAAAAGCAGACAAACACACAAAGCACTAAAACCTAAATGGAGCCACAACTACTGCTCGGCTTTTTATAAACTTTGTTGCAACATTACGAGACTACTTTATGCATCTAAAACATTGCAGGGTCCGTCTGGTTTAATTAGCTTTGTCTGCATAAAATGTGTTCTAGTGGGCATTTGTTCGCTATAGCTATGTCAGCCTAGTAAAACCAAATTGCAGGGCTTTGGCTAGTTGGCAGCACACTGTAAATTTCTGGCCACACAGGATGATTATGTATAGAAAGGTAGTTTTATTTAGGGCAGTGAGGACTTACAGGCTCTCATAATAACAGCCCTGTTTACCAGCAAAAATAGCACGCGGCAACGAATCCCTTTATAGGACCAGAGATCCTAGACCTTGCTGCACCAGAAAAGGCAGAAATCTGGGCTGTAAATATAGACAGGAAATGCACACCTTACAATTGCTTATGATGTGATGACAAGCCGGTTAAAGTGAAATTTGTAACAGTCGTTTTGTGAAGTGATGCAGTGTTGGCAGGATTTCTGTTAATAAATAGCATGACTTACATAACTTTAAACCCTATCCCTCAAATAAAAATGTTGACCTATTAAAGATTCATGTAAATACCTCAATAATAATAACATGTTTTTGCCTAATGAGAATAGTGTGCAACATTAGGCACTTATAGGTTCTAGAGATGAGGGATGTGCGATGTGTAATTTCTATACGGAATACCACCAGACACTGTAACTTAAGGCTCTGCTCTGAAACAAATTGAAAGCATCTCCTACAGCAGCTGAGGTAGATCTCTATACTTATACTACCTTCAAATCCTACTCTTTCCAACAGGTTGAGGGGGTACCAAATAACAGGCTTATTGCCAACAGGTAACATCGGCTTGGGGGTGTTGTAAGTTAAGTCAGTCATGCGAGAGCCCCCTCCGGCTGCCATCAACACTGCCTGCAGCTCCATGGTGTCTGCTGAAACAAAAAGACATGGGAAATAGTTTGCAAACAGAGTTATATTCTGTAATATTTATTATGAGAATTACTGATGGATCTTAGATAACAGTATATGATGTTTTATGAATTTGATCACAGAATAAAGCCCTCGAAGCTTCTAGGGGTTAAAGTCCATCCTAGTTGAATTGGGTATGAACTGCAATTAATGCATTTGGTTGGGTGATCTGCCTTTTTTATTGCTTACCAATTGTAAACATTAAAATTAATTATAAACAGTACAAATAATATAAACATGTTATATTACAATTCAAGACACCAAGTTAGTCCCACTTATGCCCTGTATGTGCCCCTCTTTATGTATTTACCACTCTTAAAAAGGGAAGGAAGGCAATAAACTACAGAAGGAAATAATTTGCAGATGTCTATGACAGCAATTATGGCTTCGCATTAGTATTTTAATAGACTGACACTAGTTAACGGTAAGAATTTTTTTTTGACACTATTGTCATTTTTCATTTTATCTACTGTCTACACAGACACATGGTTGAAGCAAACGGTGAGTTCAAAACATTGTACTAAAGACCAACTCCTAAATAGTTCAGTAAAATCCAAGCATACCTGTCAGGCTCTGCTCGTTTCCCGTTAACAGTTTGTCAGCACAGATGACAGCGACGGTGGCGCATGGATGAAACTAGTTGCTGCTGTCACTGTTGTTAGCACTTTGCTAACAGTTAGCACACAGCAGCACGCCGCTCCGCTGCTCTGATTCCGTTTAAAAGCGCCTGGACTTCTTCTATCAATTAACTAAAAACGGACTGCAAGAAAAGATAGGGGTAGAAACAAAATTACTTGACAAATCCTGCGTAAAGCAATCTAGCATCTACTGTATGACGACACCTGGGTGCTTACTCTGAAATGTGTCCGTGCGGAATGCTTCCTGACACTTGTGGTTCCGGCAATCAGTAGAAGAAGTGAAAGGCCAGAGGCAAGGTAAGCGTTTGGCTTTATTTAAAGATCTATACAGAAAGTGTATAAGTAATATAGGCTCAAAGGGGGCAGACATCGGGTAGCCGCTGTTAAAACATTTTGAACATTTATTGGTTTTATTTGCTTGCATGTATCACCTAATCACTAAATGCATTCAATTCATTCAGCTTTTAAAATATTTTTTAGACACCAGGTTACTCTGGGGAGCGTTTTCTACTTTCAAAGAGCAAAAAATAAATTTTTCATAAGCAACCAGAGTTAGTGTACTAGGTCTGTGGGTTAATATATTGTTCAGCTTGAGTCATCCCATGTTTGGACTTACTGCATCTAATTAATGTAGTTAGAAAGCAGGTTTAAATAGAGATACATCTCCCTAGTCCTTGCCTTCAGAAGAAGCTATAGTCCACATGCACACATCACAGACACACACATGCACACTCACACGAAAAGTGGTGTGAACAGATTAGCAGCCACCCAGCTACTCTTCCATTCTTCAGGCTTGAAAACTCCCAATTCACAGAGCTGAGACGTAACAGCAAATTGAGCTTGGGGAATGTGGCTTTGGTTTTGTTTGCTCTGGCCAGGAGATGAGCTTGACTGCTTGTTGCTGCTCACTGGAAACCAGAAGGGAGGAAGGAAAGTGGAATAGAGAGAAAGAGACAAACAAACTTGTTCAGAGGGCTAAGATAAAATAATAATAATACGACAAAATGAAGATTAAAGGGATATCATAACATGAATATATCTGATTTTCATCCCTACCTCTTGCAATGATTTGAGTATATTACATATGCGTTGAACTGTAGTGCTCTGTTTAGGTGTATGTTTTTTTTGTGTTTTTGTATGCAACTGAAAGGAAGGATTAGTCATTTGACCATGTTGTCTGTTTTCACATGTGACATCTTTTGATAAACAGACAAATGGTGTGGCCATTCATCCAAAATAAGTTTGCTTTTGGTACAAAAGCAGCCTATTCTGTGTCTGTTTTCCCCTGTCATCCACAAAAGTTTACAAGGTGTTGTCATTGTGCAGGTGGCATCCCCCTCTTTCTTCATAAATGGGGATCTGGCGGCATAAAAAAGTGAAGCTGCAATAAAAGTCAAATGAAACCATATGCACTCAGAGATTATACTGCACGACTGCTTTTCTGCACATGGTTGATGAATGCAAGACATTTGACACTGGTGTCCCTGACAAGACACTAATATGGCGCTTGAAAATATAGTGAGGCCGGATTAAAGCAAGACTTTGTAACACATGCTGCTGCAAAATCACACTGGACTGTTATATCTCAGTAAATATGTGAATACATAAATGAATGTGTGTGAGTGAATGGTGGCTCAATGTTTCCAAGTGTTAGCCCTCCAATTGACTGGCCATTGTCAAGGGTGTACCCCGCCTCAGGCCAAAAGCAGCTGGAAGAGGCTCCAGCCAACCTTCACCCCTAATGGGATATGCTATGAATCAATAAATTGTATTTAAATTGTGATTTAAATGTGTTTTTATGTGATGGTACAAACAAACATGTGTTGTTAAGATGACTGCATGCCCTGGCACTCACAGTTTGGCCTGCATAGTGAAGTATCTGTCAAACAGGGCACACTTTGCCTTTAAAAGAAAGATTATTGTTCTTTGTTCATTGCTCTTTATTTTGAAGAAAAAAGTTACATAGTAATGCTTTAACTCAAATTTAAACTTTTACTATTTGCTTTTTTCTGTGTATAAGAATAACAGAAAAGTGTGACCTATTGATTTCAAATCATAATTTCTCAAATAATGGCTCTGGCGTTGTTAAAACAGAGAAGCAGACAGACCCAGACTGAGCCTCAAAGTGAAGGGAAGTGTACAGGTCTAGCTGCAGAGTTGACTTCAAATGGAGCCCCATGGTTTTGTCTGATTTTCTCTTTCCTCTTTGGCCGTGTTGCTGCGTCTTGTAAATCATTCTCAATTCACTGCAACAAGCCAGTTGGATTAGCTTGGTTTAGATCATAAACATTTGCAGCACAGACCACCCAGCGAGAGAGCAGAGCTGAGTGAGGGACTTAGAGTGTGTGAGACGTGCACATGTGGATGTCTGTGTGTATACGGCCTCCAAGTTTAGAGGTGGGCATGTACACTTCTATATAGTGGTTTGTGTTTGCAGCACTTCTTGGGCTGGTGTACTGTAGGAGCCTCACTGCTGCCATGGAAACCAAAACAGGTCTGTTCAGTTTGAAATTAACACATGCAAGTCAAAGATAAAGACAGTACTTTTCTACATATATGATTTAGTTTATGATAACCCTTGGTTAAAGGGGTTAAATAGCTCAATATTCAACCTTCTCTGCTGAGTTGTCAGTAACATACAAACTTAGAAGAGAACAGAGATTAAATGGTAAATACTATGTCTGTCCATTCACATGGAATAAAAAACACTGTGTCCTGGGTGAGCTGTTGAAATATCAGTGTTTGTTTGATTAGGTCAGGTTTGCTGTCAGTAGTACTGGACAAGTCATCAAATGTATGCTTAACTGACCAAATGAGTGAACCCTAAGTCCATTTATCCCACGTAATATTTTAAGACCAGCTACAAAACTTTGACCCAAAGATCAAACTATGTTTTCCAGGCACTTTTTACAAGTACATGTGACTTTTTCTCCCCCTCTCCACAAAGTTTAACAGTCTGCGTCACTAGACCTTGAAATTCATTCTTTTTCACTTGAGCACAGATGGAGTAATTCTTTTCTTGTTTCGCTCAACATGTTGGAGGGATTTTAGAGCCAAACTGGTGTCAGAACCAGGAAATATCTGGGTTGGGTTTTTGAGGAGCCAAAGTGTAGAAACTTGGGCAACTCCCTACTCTGAGGCACTGGCATGGTATACAACACTGTATCTGTCTTATGCTCTGTCATCCTGTCTGTTTGAATATCTCTGTGTTTGCTTGCATTTGAAGCTGGTTATGCTTGTCAGTGAATGCTATTTCTTTGTGATCAATGACCATGCACTAAACAGAAAAAGACATGCTGAAAGAACAGGACAATTTATTAGGTGATACAAAGATTGCCAAAAGCACAACATAGTGGAATAGATGTAAGAAGTGGGGATCTCATAGTAGCTTGACCACACAGCTCCTGCTGTCTTTAATGTGTGTGTCTGCACATATTTGGCCACACTGGTGGAGGGACCTCCCACATGGTGGACAGACACTCGGTCAGACAGATAGTGACCACTAGAAGACACATGTGAGCACATGCAGTTTCAACTATTTAAATATATAATGACACTTAAAATTAGATTGATCTGAACTGACACACTTAATATTTTTCTTCAAATAGTGCTTTAGCATGTCATTTGCTGCATTGTTTTTGTTTTTCTAAACATTAAAAATAGATCATTTGATAGATGCATGTTTTACAATTGGAAATTGAAATGTTTTACAGATATTTTTGGGGAGATGGCACTAGATGCCTGACAACACGTCAGTCTCAGTAAAGTGTATCACCTGTAAGCAATGACTCAGCAATGGCTTTAGTTCAATTTATATCTAAACCTGCCCTTTTTTATGGACTACACTTCCAAAATATTTGGTCGTGTGTGATGTGTCTGTCTATCCGGTGGCCTACATGTGAAGTTAAACTTTCCTTCTCTTTCAGCAAAAACTCACAGAGCACATGTATACACACCCAAAAATCTCCCTTTTAACCGAAATAAATGTTTATAGCATTCCAAACATTTTGTGTGTGAGACAGTATGTGTGGTCCTGTCTGCACCTAGCATGAGGTTTGAGGTTAAGGTGTTTGTCTGGTGCTTTGTGAGCTGCGGTGTGTGCATGCCAGTGTGTGTTTTAAGAGAAAGAGAAGAAGGGGTGACCTCAGGAACACCCATGCTTTTACAAAATAGGTGCCTTCAAACAGACAAAGAAGTCAAAAGTATGATCAGGGCAAAGAAGGTACATTGTTACCTGAGGTTTGTTCACAATGAAGACAGGACAAAGCATTGTTTTAGATATTGAGACAGTTTTAGAGGTAATGGAAATATACCATCAACAAATCAGTTTATACCACTGACATGTTGACATCAATGTGGACTCTGGATGATGAACCTAGCTGTCCTGATGCTGAGCCCCTGTCCTGTCTTTTTAGAACAGGGCTTGTTTTTATCTGCTGACTCTGCTCACCCCACTGGCTCAAACATCTTATAGCCATTCATATGGATTTATGTCATTTGAATTTCATCAGACCTCTCTAGTAGAGCTCCAGACCTGTGGGTTATGAGCCCACTTTCTGATCGCCGTCCAATCCCAGTCTGTCAAGCTTCATCTCTGCTGACCTTTTATATGTACATTCAATCTCCATTTTCTTTCTTTCTTTTTTTTTTTTTATCTCTACCATGATTGTTTTGCCAAAATTGTCTTCTGAGCCCTGCATTTGGAATCCATTTTACTTTCAAAATGATTCAGAAGCACTTAGCTTAAATGAATCACTGCTTACTTTGTAATTTCACACACGAGTACTGATTTGATCCTGAAAGTTTCATTTTAGTTCACAGTGTTTAACATGGTGTCTTAGATTAAAGAATCATTTTCTCTTAACATGCGCCTGGTACTTCATTTAAGGCAGATATGTCCAAAGTCCGGCCCAGGGTCATGGCACAAGGTGAGATTTTATATAGCCCTCAGCTTCAGTGATAAAATGTGTTTCTATAAATAAAATGTATTTCTACAAACAGGAGGTTAAAATCCAACTAAAACCTGTTGAAATCTGACTAAAACCTGTTCAAATCCAACTCAAATCTGTTCAAATCCAACCAAACCTGTTCAAATCCAACTAAAACCTGTCCTTGTAGAATAAGAATAAAATCAGAAGAGCCTGTCGGTCCTTGGAAGTTTTGCTCTCTTCAAATGTGGCCCTCTTGGCAAAAAGTTTGGACGCCCCTGATTTACAGTATATCATACATTACTACACTATACACAAATCAAAATAATACTGTAATCATTTCACCGTTGTGTTCATGGGTTTGTTTAACTTACACTCGCTGGCACATTTAGACTCGGCTCAAATGTATAGCCTTCATAAATCTGCTACATCATGTAAAACCACAGAGCTATATGATTTGTGCATGTAAAACAGTGTAACGCTGTAAAACAATAGGCTAATAACCGGTGCCTTTAACAGTAAAGCCATTCACGTACAAGAAGCACATCTACCAACACCATCGCAGCCTTTTACAAATCTCTGTTGTGTTGTTTCCCAAAGGACTGTTACTCCAAGCACTATAAAATGCATGGAAACAGTTGTTTGCAGTTAGAGACTATTAGACCACTAAACGGCAGAGCAAACACACATTCATGGGCATATTCACGAAGCTAGACCACACACGTTCAACAAATGACAGATCTCTCTTACCTTACATTTGTGGATAAAACATAGTTTGATGTATGATTGTGGGTTTTGAGAAGCAGTGAACAAGCAGCTGTCTCTTTACTAAATAATCCCTCACTACTTGTTAAGACATTGGCCTCTTCCATGAAATGCAGCAAAACAGAAAAGTTAGATGTGTAGAGTACTCTCCATATTTCTTGAAAGGACATATTGGTGCATATTGTTGCGTACACAGATATATGCATCTGGTCCAGATGTTGGGAGGATTTGGTTTCAGTGAAGGTAGTGCAGTCTCACATCGGAGCGAGGATAAATCAGAGCCCCTGGACAGCAGTGAAGACACTTTTAGAGGCCTCCGTAAACCTACCGCGTGCACTTTGTTCCCATATGGCAATATTCACAGATGCTGCTTGGAACCACACTTACACGCACCAATAGTGGGACTGGAGTAGTGCTCATAGACAGTCATTTTCAGTGCTAGCCATCAAATTTTATTCTCTGAATTAAGGGATGAAATAGAAACAGTGCAGTGAATAAAACACAAGATGGCACTAGGTGACTTATAATGGCATAACCTAGCCCATATTTTGATTCAGATGGACACCCAACATATAACACAAAGCCTGAGCCATTGCTCCTGTCTGCTTCTCCAAACTGGGACTGTGGGTGTGCCGGCAAATACTTACAGAAAGCTACCTATTCCCCAAAAATTTAATTTAACTATTTTAGACAAAACTGGAGTATCCCTTTAAACTGAGTAGAGGCGTTCCCTACTCTACATCCTCTGATTATCACTAAATCTAACTTTGAAATCTATCAGCAGTTCAAGCCCTGATCACATCCTTTCACTCAACACTATTACTGTGTGATGCACGTGAAATGGTTTGATGTTTTTACAGCCTTGCTCCTATGCACAAATTTCATCATGCTACTTATCCAAATAAGGTCATTTAACCACTGATGAGTCTAACATTTATATGGAAGTGAACAGCAGCTGCTGTGGTCCGCTGTGGTTTTCTGCTTATATCATTATTTAAAATGAACTGTAGCTGCACACATTAGGGCCAGAACTCTAATTATTCTCATAGCTGATATCTGTAATATTGCACTTGGGACGAGAATACTAGCAAGAGATCTCATCAAAACAAGGAAGCCATGATGAAAAAAAACTCTGAAGTATGGTGTTTTCCTGATGAGAAACCCAAGTAGCTGATTGCTAAAGGACATTGGAAACTCAGATCTGTAATAGTCTGGAGTATGGACAAAATATCGCTTCATTTCATCATCAAAAATGACATTCCATCTTCTTTACAGTCACAGACATTAAACTAATAGTGTTAATAGTGTTAGCTCATATGAGACACTAAAGCGCGGTGAGCACTTTGAGTAATCAAATTGACCCTTCTGGTTAGCTGAGTGGCAGCAGCTTACTGGTTTCACTGTTAATATACTTGTCTCTCCTCTTTTATTACATTGTAGCTTTTTGTTCAGAGGAGGCTGCCAATAATAATATCTGTAAATGTGGTCATTCACACATGAGCACAAACACCTCCCACATGCTCCTGCCTATAATGAAAAGTAGAATCTTTTTACCTCATGTATATTCCAACCACATATAAGCCTAGATAATAGGAGGCAATATTATTCTATGACCATGTAATCTCAAAATGTGACCCAATAACTAATAATTGGTAATGACTTTTTCAGTCTGACAAATATGGGCCCAACCTTTGGGATGTGTTTTAGTCTCAGTGGATTTTCTGCTTGTGACAGAACAAGTGAATGATCGCCATCTGCTGGTTCAGTTGAGGTATTGACACTAAGTTGATTTTGACTACAAATGAACTGGAAGTTAGTGTGGTTTAAAATTTTAATATGTGACAATTTTCTTTCTTATCTTGACAGAATAAGCTTTTACCACAATAGCCTTATCACCAACTTTGAGGCCCTGTCTTCTAAATATTGGGAACTTTGTTTTAGATCCTGATTTAGAACATGATTTTACTGAGGACTTTGGCCAAAGTACTTTTTGAGTAGTATCCTTTTTAAGCTGTCTGCACCCACAAAAGTACTCAGCTTCAAATACAGCTCATATGCTTTTCATTTTTACTGGGTATATGTGAGCACCATTTAGCCTGAACAAAGTGGGTAATGGTAGGAACAAGAGTGGGACCACAGCTATAGAAATCCCTGGTGCTTAATTATAAAAACGTGTGTCCTGTCTGCTCCGGGGGGTATTTTCTCTGGACATGATGTGACTGACCTTGTGGCTTTCAAGCCTTTCACGCTGGTTGCCTTGCTTCACTGGTGGATGTCACAGTGTCACCCAGAAGGATGGGGGCAGGCAGAAGGATGAGATGGTTGGGGCACATTCCTGCAGTGGCAGCAGCTCTCCCTCCCAAACACACTCTCTCACACACACTGCAAGTCATAGCATCCTCACATACAGCCAGAGCAATGCAACTGCTGCCCCATTGTCAAGCTCCTTAACTCCCTCCCTCCTCCTTGCACCCCCCCAATCCCTGCTCGCTGGCCTCAACTCTTTTCTCTGGTTGTCATGGAGATGGCTAACAAAGCCATCACTTTTACCAATTTCCTCAGAGACAGGTGCTGGCACAATGACTGCTTCCTTACTGGCTGAAAGGGGAAGGGGGCAAGAGGGGTCCATGGGAACTCCAGGCGGACACTCTGAGGGCTGTCCAAGTGTCCTCCTCCCCGGGCCCGGCCCAGAAAAGAAGGCTAATTTGTTGTCCCTGTTTTCCCAGGGAGGGGGGAGATAGAAGTGAGGAGGGGGGGTTCGGCGCAGAGAGAGTGTAACCAAAAAGGGTGTCCACCAGTTTTCAAAACAGACCGCCTAATATCTCTGCTCGCTTTCTCCTGCCAATGAGTGGAGAGGGCCTTCCCCCCCACCGACGTTCTGTTCTCTCTGGCTTCTCCCATTCTGCCTCCACAACTCTTGGCTACAGAGACAATGGCTAGTCATAGCATCATGACTGCAAGATGTTTCAATTTAGCCCGCACTGTTTTTTCACTCTGTTGTTTGTGTTTGTATCTGGATGGTGATGTTTAGCGACAAATGGGCTTTTAAGTTTTTAAGTACAATAATATATATATATATATATCAAAGCTTTTAGTAGATGTAAATGTGCAGCATGTACAGGTAAGTTTTGGCCAATCAGATGTAATCAGGGTCCTCCTATCTGCTTCCACATTAGAATAAGGGATGCTCCCATTGAATGTTGGTTTTCTCAGCTTGAAAACACAGTGAAAGCCAAAAAATCATACTGTAAAAGTGTCTCTAGTGCTGCTTACAGTGAAACAGCACCAAATAGACAAACAGGAATGAAAGCACAGTGAAATATAGATATATATTGTGTTTTTTGTGTATTCATCACAACGATGCTAAACTCAGCTATAATTTTAAGATAAACCTCAGTTTGATAGGTCTACAATGTAGTTTGACTTTTTTTATATTCATTAAAAGCTGCAGTTTGCTAGGTTGTTGTGGCAGGTGGGGTTTGGTGTGAGAATAGGCATTTTCAGGATTTGTTTTTAGTTTCGATCCAACTACAAATAGCTGACCTATTTACCCTTTGGATGTGTGGCTCTAGTGTATTATCAGGTGTGTGTTTTTATGTCTCTACAGCAGGGGGGCCAGCATGTTATTTCACTGTGGGGGCCAGACTTTCAAACTAAAATATACAGTTACATTACTAAGAATACTTTCACTTTTTATTATTATTTTATTTGGTTTCTTTTCTGAATGAAAACTTTAATGTCACATGAAAAAATAAAACAAATAAATGAACAACGAGAACTACCAGTTTGTCCTCATTGTTAAATGTAGACAGAATAAATCACAAACAACACTTCAGTTATATTTTTAGATTTGTTTTAGTGTTGCACAATCGTCGGCCATGACAACTCCTAGTAGGCAAAGCTGCTGGAACTGCTCACTATTTGGCAGATGTAAATTTCTGCACAGAAGGTTAAAGGTTGTCATTACCGCTAAATCAGCTCAATTTCAGTTGACTTGGAGTCGTTTTAATAGCTATATTTATGTTTCAGCTCTGCCTATTTTTCCCCTCATGTTTTCTGATTTTGATAATGTGCTGGGGGAGCGCTTTATTTGGATACTACCACTAAGGGGAGCCAAAGTCAATAGCCTACTCCACTTGCCCATACGTTTACATTTAGTGTTACATTTAATGCTTTACAGATATTTTCAATCAATTAGAATCCAATCAATCCAATTCAATGACGTGATGTTTGAGTGTGACACAACACAACTGGGGGAAAAGTAGTTAGGTAAGAAGCCACAACAAACTGATGTTTAAATGATAGCAATGTTATATTATATAAATAGCCTACCACGAGTCAGTAGGTCTTATATCATCATATTTTACATCCTGTCATGATTCCCGTCACTTCTCTGTGTAATCTAATTTTAACTGAGCAAAGAGGAATCACCACTGATGCCGTTACATCATGTGCTTTATTTAGATGTGCACCCATGGGCCTTCCTCTCTGCTACACTCATCTTTACTGTAGCTACAAATGAAATACGATACAAATTTCATTCACTTATTTTTGTCACATATAATTTACAGTTCTGTTGTTCCTACATATTGAACTTAACGTCAATCAATCAAGGGAAAAAAAAAATCTAATTCACTCAATCACAGGAATCAACACTTCTCTAAAGCTGCATTGCTCACAGTGACCACTAGATGTCAGTGTAAGAATAGGGTTGAAACATTCTCTGGGTGGAAATCAGTGTATCCCAGAATTGCTTTACACAAAAAAATGGATTTATTTTAGTATTGAGAGATAATGCTTGATGTAAATGTCTTAATAGTTAACATCCATATAAAGCATAGAATAAAAAATATATAAAGTATGTCAATGTGCGTCAATGTGTATCCATCATGTTCAGTTTTACCACTTTGATAAACATCTTTTACCACATCAGAAAACTGCATCATGTGGATCCCCTCAGGGAATTCAAGTCAAAACTATTCAGTAAACTGTAGTAAATCAATTACGGGCCATGCAATACAAGCTGTGTATTCAGGTCATCACATTTGCATTGTTCATTAATAATGAACTAAATCCCTTGCTGTAAAACACTGCACAGTAGGAAACAGCGAGCGATAACAACATTTCTGATGTGCTTGCAATGTTTCTATTTCTTTTCATCATGTCTTTCTTCTACTCTATCCCATCTCTCTGCAGACCTCTGCTTCTCTCCGTTCCTTGCATCAAAGTCTCTCCATTTCTCCATTGACGGGGCTGGTTTAGTTCAAGCCAGGTAAACACAACAACAGGCTTTACTTGTGTTACATCATTGATTGGGTTGCATCCTTAACTCCTCGGAGGCTTTGTATTCTTAAGTGTGCTTCATGCGCTCCACTGGTCCCGAACCTAAAAGCTACATCTGTGTAACATCCATCTCCAAGCTGCTGGGTCAACTGAAACCCACTGTATGTATGTGTGTCATCCCTTACCAGTTACTATCTCATTACATCTTCTGCATGCATTTTAATGAGAGTCCCATGAACGCTGCAGTGTAAGCGGCCTACATACATTTGGCTTGCATGCTTGATCACACTCACAATTAAAATCCACCAGCTTGCTGTTTAAGTGGCCTGACAAGAGCAAGTGTGATACTTTACGCACTTTTCTTTACATTTTATATCAGTTATATCAGTCTATTATTATTATTATTAGTAGTAGTAGTATTATCCGTTAAGTTACCTCGCTTTTTTTCTGTTGATGATTTTTTTTTTTTTTTTTTGAGCAGTTTCGCTGTTGAAAGACATATTCAACTCTGAGAATAGACTTTATCAGCAGCTATTAAACTTCCTGGTCATATGACAAGCTGGTGTGGACCAATGGGAGCGCTCCTTTTTTGAGCATGTGATTGGCCAAGGTTTGTGTTCCTGAATAGAGGTTCTCATCTATTACAATCCCTTCTAATAAACAGTAGATAGCATCATAAAGCCTGTTTTTTCACAAATTATTGTTTTTATAATATACTATTTGGGGTTTAAACCATTTTCCCAACTAGAAGAAAAAAATCAGGTACAGTTGGTTTAAGCCTTGATATAGTTTTCAGTTATCAGTGCTGTAACAGTTTGTGATAATAGTAGTGTCCTATTTAATATGAATTTGACCACTTTTATGGTAAATAATACTTTATGCTAACACCAAGATAAGGTACTTAAAGATAATAAAAAATGTATTATAATACCAAAACAGGGAAGTTCATAGAGACCTGGAGAATTATAGATGTAAAACGACATCTCAGGACAAAATGGACAGTTACGTATTACAACTCCTATTAGCACGATTGAAACATTGCACTGAACAACATAAACCTTGGGGCGGGACATACGGCAGATGAAAAGCATTAGTTCCCAACATTACTGCCATTAAGAGCAAAGAGGATATCATACTCGTAGTTGTAAGAAGATTAGTGAAATATCTCCTGTTTTGCTTGCGTCATGAAACAACACCCGCCACATGTCAAAAGCGCTTTTCCATCCTAATTTCTTTTGAAAGGTTGCATGCTTTAAATGCAGTCTAAAAATAGGCTGACAGCTGCTCTTTTGACTTGCGTCACAGTGGTATATGATTGCATTAAAAATTGCTCAGATCCAGCGAGTCCCATCACAAAGTGCTTATTTGTAATTACAGCCTCTGTGTGCAATGTGCATTAAGACACCCATATGTAACTTTATAAACCGTAATCATTATCGCAGTGTACCAATCTATTTCTGCCTTTAAAGTGGAATTGTTTTTGTTTTTTTTGGAGCAGATTGAAAGCAGAGAACACTTTATTGCTTGTAAATTGGCAGTTTGCTAAATGTCCGGATGCATTAACGTCTCAATCTGCAGAGTTAGTGGATGATGTAACCAGTGCTGCATTTCATCTTTTAATGAGGACCTTTTGAGTGTCATTTTTTTTGCCATTTACCCTTTTTTGCTTTTTAATCTATTCCTCTACTGCGTCATCGTCCTACTTTTATTTATGCATTGTTCTGCTCCGGAAAAAGTACACAGCCGGAGAGGGATTCACAAAGCGGAGAAAACTCACACTTTTAGGACACACTCTTGGTATTTGCGGATACTAAATGGTCCAGATGTGCCGGGCAAAAAATAGTCTGGGGAGGAACAAGCAAAGACGAGTGGGGTTTATTTCTGGGGAGGATTTTCTTTTGTAAAGGCCAGCACAGACAACATCATTTATCTGGTCTCCCCAAAAAGTCTTAACCTCTTTTGGATGCTAAAATAAGAGGGAGCTGGCTGACACACTTAGATTCCATGCTGCAGCCATATTCCTCACGCACTAAACACAGGGAATGAGATGAAATGGGTGTGTGTAAATTAATGAATCAATATAGGCCCAGGCTGATTTATATGCCGACAGGAAGCAAGAGATTTGCTGCAGAGGCAAGCGGAAGAGTAAACAGGAAGTCTTTGTTGTCGGGAAATTTCAGAGAATTTCACTGTTGCTTGGCTTTCACCACATTTTTTCACTTTTACTCTTTTGTTCAGTTGCTTTATCCACTGTGTATTTGCAACTGTGTGCTTGTATTTAACATTAATATTAAAGGCCAAGAATGGTCATATTTGATTAGCTTTTATAAAAACTGATAGTGTTTTGTTTCCATTCCTTTCATTAATGTTTGCTCCATTTCACGTTCCTTACATTGACTATTACTTTAGTGTGAATATTCCTACACTTCACAGAGTGTTCGACAAAACTGTAGCAATACTAGAAAGGCCTTGCCACATTAAACGTCTTCCCACGTCTCCGCTGTCTCCTCTTTTATCTTCCTTCGTCTCTCTCCTCCTCAGACTCTCTGCAATCGAGCTGCAGCCAAGGTGGATTGATGAGCCTATTCTGCTTCTGTGCGCTCTCCTTTCCATTCTCCTCCACTGCCGCAGTCAATAAGCCCCGCGCCTGTCACTAAACTGTTTATGTTTATGTACACGTGAATACATAACAATGGGCTAAATTAGCATTCATAATCCAATGTGGTGCTGAAGCAGAGTTAAAGACAGAATTTTTTTATTGCCTGTTACATAGTTGCACCAAGGTCTTAAATTCTCAAATCTGTTGTGAGACTACATTAGAGCCAAATCCTTTGCAAGATTACATTTGTACATTTCATGGAATTTGCAACAAAACCATTTTGCAGCCTCACTCATGCTGAGCCTATATCGACTGTATCTTGAATAATTTCTCCTAAATAGTGGTTATATAATGGAAATGTGTGAGCAAACTTTGTCAGAAGCCTTTGTACAAGTGTATTAAAAGCTTCCACAAAGCTCTGGGGATGGGTTAGACTGCCAGTTTGCCTGGACTTTCACAATGCTCCATCTGTTGTCAGTTTTTAGAGGCATCCGTTTCTGCTGTGCCTTCACATAAAATCACAACCTTATCTTTTTCATTGCAGCACACATTTTGTAAACTGACCGTCAAAGCCACGAAGATGTTAGTAACTAAATAACAAAACACAACAATCGTAGTTTTTCCTAAATATGGAAATCCCCAAGTGCTTCATAATGACTGGATTCTAATTAAGTGTAAGTTACCCTTCACTGTTGGGAAATTCATTCTGCTTTTAACCCATCCAGTGGAGCAGTGCAACCAGGAACCCTCTCCAGATGTTTTCAGTTCAATTCATTTCAATTTTATTTTATATAGCCCAGTGTCACAATAAAAATTTCCTCAAAGGGCTTTAGAAAAACAAAAGACAGCAAATTGACATACACTAGAACTTGAACTAAAACATCTCCTGTCCTTAGACCCTCCATCAGGTTGAGGAAAAACTCAAAAAAACCTAGCCCAAGATAAACCAGGACAATCACTAAGAAATAGTCCATCATATGTACAAATTATGGAAAATTAATATTAATATTTTTCTACTGGGGTCAGGGGTGGTCCATGGTATCATGTTGTGGAAGTAATTGGTCAAGTTACTAACTGGACACTACAGTGTATGTTTTTTTTTGGTGGGTGAAAGCCAGCTGAACACAGGGAGAACTCCACACAAAAAGACCCTGCCTGACCCGGGAATTGAACTCAGGAACTTCTTGGACTCCCCACTGTGCCACCAACGATACACTGACTGATTACACACTTGACAGAGCTACAAACTGCAGCTGTTTATTTGATCAAGTTTCACTCAAGTTACAAATTAGATGCACTTTTCTGCTCAGCTTATTTGATAAGATCCTAATGTAGCAATAATTGCATAGTGCAAAAAGGAAATTATAGCTGAGCATCTTGAGTGAATGGAACACATATGTCGTAGATGGAGCCGTGGAGAGGTGAATTATATGGCAGCTGTAAATTTAAAAGTCCATCTGCAGATTGCATGATTTTAATTAACATTATGTGAAGATATTTAGGAAAGATAGGAAGATAGAATAAATCTCATAGCTCACACGGACCAAGTGCATTTCATATGTCATACTTAAAGCAATACTATGCAACCATTTATCATAAAAGAATCGTTATATGCATTTTTCCCGCCATGAAAAAGGAGAAATAACCCCTCACAGACAGATCAGTGCCATGTGTGTAAGCAGCAGTGTAATTGCAGACAATGTCTTAACCTCAATTCTGAAAAAGTTATGCAACACAGCCTTAAATTTCAACCCTCTTATTTTTGGATTCCTCAAAGATGACCCAAATTGTTTGTCACCACGTCAATGCTAAAATTAAGTCGCCCTCTTGTTGGAATCATGTTTAAGGTGAGGTAAGAGTTGTTTAAACAAGCTGCTTATTAGGAGCTCTGTACGATTCTGAATAGCTTAAAGAGTTACCCAAAATGATCATATTGTGTTTGATAAATGACAGTGATTATCAGCTAAACCATGAGTGTGGAAGATATTTTTGTCTATCCAACCATAACAAGAAGATTACCCTCTCACATTTTCATCTTTACTCATCAAAAGCAAGACTTTTTTTACCTAAAACAAGACACTGAAATGCACAGTGCAGCTTAGCTCTAACAGTCTGCTTTATGCTTTCCTTTAAATCTTATTGTTTCTGTGCCGGCCTCTGATCTCTAGCATATTTGACATTCCAGTCTTCTGCCGGTCTCTCATATGAGCCAGCAACACCACAGCAGCACTGGACTCAACTCTTACTGCAAACCTCGAAAAACCTTTAGAAATTTCCATGACATATTGTGAAAACTCAAACGAAGAATAAAGAAAGTTGTGATATGTCATTCTGCGATCTGTGTCCTAAACACCAAACACTGTTGTGACTTGAAACTTAAAGCGAGAGTGTGCGGGAGGGGTTTTTGCAGTTTATGGGTCAAACACACCATTGAGGCTCAAACAAAAAATAATAATGATCAGCGAAACACAACGTCAGAAACTTTCCCCAGTCAGTTTATTTTGTTTCTTTTTCCTCTGGTTTGCAGTGATGTGGTTGAGGAGACAGGATGTGTCAGAGGGTCACAGTCATGCAGCCATTTCCACAGTCTCACACGTCAACGCTTCATTAAACCATGCATTTTATTATTAGAAAAGAGACACTGATAACACACATGCAAAAGCAAATCCTGGAAAGTTATCCCTGAACCAATATCACCCTCTTATCTCTTCAAGGAAGTGTAGACATGTTTATCTGGTAGTGATTGTTGGTAAGCTTCCAAAGGTTATTGAGTTATGTTTTTACTGTACCTGACTGACACATGCTCTGTCCAGACAAACCAAGTATTGTTTAACACACCTAGGACACAGATCAACTTCCTTATAGCCTTTTCCAGCTCTGTCTATCACCTCTATTTACAGGAACACTTAGATGAATGAGTAAAATGGGGAGTGAGGGTTGGGGTTTCGCCTCTCCCTCATTTGCAGTCTATTCATGGCACTGACGCAAGCACAAGATCCCACTCACACACTGCACTGACACTGCACTACTACTGCCCCAAAGCATTAGCAGAGTTGTGACAAATGCACATGGTTTGTGAGACGGCATCACTCTCTCTCTCTCTCTGAATGTTTCCAGACTGCATGTCTCCTGCCTCACTGTCCATTACTGTGTTCATTTATCTTTTATCAGCTCTTCGTCTTCTGATGGTTTTAGGTGCATGTGTATAGCTGCTTATTCTGACGATTCTTCTTCATTACAAAAAAAACATCTGCAAGTCTGTGTGGCACTTTGTGATTTCTGCAAACTGACTGAATTTTAAAATTTAACAAATGACAAAGCCTTTAATAAAGTGGCTAAACAAACAAACATGGCTGACACAAGTTTGTTCTGAGTTTCAGAAAGCCCATGATACAAGTCTAGGTTTTCTTGTTGGATTTTGACACCTTGGTGACTTCAAGTGAATGAATAAACTGATAATTCTGCCTGATATGGAAAAATGTAAGCCCACTGGAACATTTGAGGTGATGGGGGTTGTAACAAACAGGTCATATGGAGAGCAGCTACATTCATAGGCAGAGATTCTTAAATCAACATGTGTTTGTTGCACCATGTTCACAGAGTAACCACACACAATGCCGTGATACTGTCCCACAGCTTTGGGTGTGTCAGTGACGAATGGTTTTGTGGTGCACCTCAAGTCCGTACTTACTTTGTCTGCGAATATAGCATCTTTACAGCAACTGTTTTTGTTTATGGATAAATATGCAGGACTGATGCATCTGCAATGTGTTAACACAGAATCTAGTAATAATGTGATATAACTGGATATGACAGGAAACGTGTTTTTATAGCTTTTATGAAAGTTTTAAGTGAACAGTCTGGAACTTATTATTCAATGTGGAAGAGGATAAAATGTGGGGATACACAACACTATTTATTTTAAGCCAGTAATGAATCAGTTTGATAAATGACTGAGGTCTCACACTCCCTGTGAATTGGCCCACTTTCCAAAGTTAAATACTGTTATCATAATGGACCTTGAAAAGACATGGCATTTCATCAAACAATCCCATGTGACTGAAGACAGTTCCATAATCTTCAAAGTCGCACCATTTCCTTCAGTAAACATTCATTCAGTTTCCAAAATGCCATACTTAAATGAAAATGGGCGAGCGCTCTTTCTGCTTATCTTTTCTCTGTCACTTCTGCTTCTCTGTATTCATGACAAAAAAATAGTTTTATTCCCTTAATTCTCAAACCTACAACTGTTGTTTCACTCTTCATTATCTCTCATCTATGAACTGTTTTTTTTTTCTCCAACAAATGGACACCAACCAGATACATCTTAAAATCTTAACACATTTACAGTGCCTTTCTGACAAGATTATTGCTGGGACCATCAACGTACCATTCACACATGAATACATACTACATAGTTTGTTAATGAATGGCACAGTTGCAAGACCTAGGTTTTATAAGTCATGTCTGAAAAGCTCATTAAGTTCTAAGAATATCCCACAATAAAGAAACTTTTCAGTGGCCCAAATCTAGTTATGAAAAGTCTAACAGCTGACCCACTGAGCTGCTGTGGTTCTAATCCCTTTGTTCTAGACACAGTAGATTATATATTTACATATGATCCAGAGTAATCACACAGAGCACTGCTTTGTTTCCCCCCTAAATCCTTTTATATAACTCTGCTGGATCTATTCTCACTCTCTCGTATTTATCCGACTGGTTTCTACCTGTCTGAGTGTTTTATTAGCCCCGGACTGCTCTTTATAGCACAACCTGGAATCATTTCAAAGTGTAATCCGCAGCCGTGATAAGATCTGAACCTTACAAATCAGCTGCAGTGATTTGAATGTGTTGCATGTAATTCCAAAAGAATGTTTGGACACTTAAGTCGTAAAAGATAGTGAGGAAAGAGGGGACTTCCAGCTTGATGTCTGTGCTCAAAAAAAATCAACATAGAGGCGAACAGAAAAGTCAATTTATATTTTAGGATAGATGATTTATACGTGAGTACATAACATTCACAATCAGACTGCTTTTCATGTAGCTTTAAAAGGACAAAACAAAAGTGCTCCGTTGAACAGAAAGTGTGCAGGTAAAAGTTTAAACATTCAATAGTGTAAGCTGTAAGAAAAATGTTTTTTGTTATTCTTTCAGGTTAAATATGGTCAGAATTAGGGTTGTGTAACATGACATATGAGGTGCTTATAGGGTTGTGCTGCATTGCATCCTTTTTCAGCCTGTTATCCGTGAAGTAATGCTACCCCAGAGATGTCTATGCGCTTTACACAGATGAGAATATGAACTGTGTGCAGATTCAAACCTATTGCCAAAACATCATACTGTAATTTGGCCTTTGAATCTGGAACTACTTTCTACAAATGTTTGTGGTGATGTGAAAACAAAATCACAACAACTAGGCCGTATAATTTTTAGTGCAATCTGGTCAGTTGCATGTGAACATTTTTACTGCACTGAACTAACAAAGCTGAGAGGTTTTTTTGGTTTTTTTAAATGAAATGGAACTAACATTCAGTGTTGACCAAAAGGGGGCGCTATGGAGTCACCCTTTTTAGGTCACGAAAACCTGAGTCATAAAAGTTGGGGACTTTTTGGAGTCTGTATTCACCAGGTGACCCTTAAACTCAGGCCTAACTCTGTTTAACACTTACAAATGAACAAGACATGAACCCACAAGTTGTTTTCTTCGCATATAACCACACTAATTATTAAACTGAATTATTCATGTACTGCAACAATAGAAAAAAAAGCTTTCTCTTTGAAATGTAATGCTCCTAATTAATGTGATGAAAGGATCCTCGACATTTCTCCAGGGTTGATAAGAGGCGGATACAAAGCTCTTATTTCGAATTCTGTGACATAGAATACATATGTGTTATAGATGTGCACAGCCTCTGAAGCAACAAATGGGCCTAAGTGCTGAATACGCACCAGCGCTGCAGGGTTGTTGTAGGAGATCTGTGACCGACACGTGCACGGCCTTACTTCTCATGCACATATTAAACACAGCAGACATGATTATGAGGGGTGTCTGCATTTTAAAGAGCCGTGCCCCTCTGAAGTGTGCCGGGGAGCTGGGGGGAGAGAACAACAGCGGAGATTAGTGAGTGAAAAGACGCTCCTCTCCTCCCCTTTCCACGCCGGCCTGACCCCTGAAGGAGGGCGACAGATGGGGCTTTTTCTCTGGCCAGGTCCCTGCTGACAGCTGTCCAGGATACAGGGACCTGAGGTGGGCTGTGCTTTAGGGTAGGATGGAGGGGGGTCGCAAACAGACGGCCAGAGGTCGGACATTCCCTGGAAGAAAGAATGGAAGCGTCTTCAAATTTATACAGGGACATATACAAAGCACACGTGCAGCGGGTGGGGAGTAATGTTACATTCATGGAGCTGCATACATATTCATAAGTGTTTCAGTCTGTCTCTGTCTGCTGCAGTGTTGGTCGGTCCATCTGCTTTCCGGCTTGACCTTTCATCACCATCATCGCTCTTTAATCAGGCTTTTGTTTTGGTCCAAATTAGTCTGGGCCAGCCCCCTTAAACCCTTTACAAAAACAGGGTATGCAGTGCTGATTATCCCATTTGAACTTTGCAGCTTTAATGTGGTTTCCTTTTGCATTCAGGTCATTCCTGTAAGTCAGGATGCTCAGGCCCTGTCTCAGTGCAGGGATTTCCCTTTTCACCCCGCTGGACATGTCTGAGCATGTATGAGAGGCACAGACGCACACACAAAGCACCAGTCACAGGTTGTCGACCAAATTCTGCCAAAGGATTAGAATAAAGTTACTTTGAACCTTTTGACTTATTTGGCCACTTTTTATTCACCTCACATCTGGTGTTTACACTAAAAGGCTTCACCTAAACCGTCTGTTTTCATATTGCACACATTCAACACGAGGATGAAGCAAATTTAAAAACTTGAAATACTTTAAACTCTGACTGCACTTGAGCATGCTAAACTCAGCATTCTTTACCAAGCCTGAATAAATAAAAAGAGGTTTTGGGGTTATTTGTGGTGACTACAGCAGCTGCGACCAGTGACTGGAAGACCACATTTATAAAACCTATAAAAATTACTCCACTACAGAGACCTGCTGGGTGCCTCATGACCCAATTTCTGAAGATAGGTGAACCAATGTGTTTCTGCGTTTCTTAAAATGTCTGAATAAAGGTCACTCTTTAATCACTCTTGTGACATTTTATTTTAACCCCATCTATATAAAGGGTGCAGCATTTCCTGTTTTTGCATTCTGTGCAAAACAACCCACTTAGATATCTTTCAGTAGAGCAGAGTTATCATCTTCCTTTTTAGCCACTTTTAATAACAACCCTAGAATTGAAACAAAAGCTTTTCAACTAGACAATGCTGCCACAGAGCAAAGTCTGCATATAAACAGTAGGCTCTGTAAAAGGATCTGATTAGACTGTAGAGATAATTATCAGTAAATTCTGCAAGTCCTTTGAGCTAAGCCTCTTAGCCCTGAGTTGGTTAATCTGAGCTGTAAGGGTTAGTCTTAACACTGGCCAATGCATCTCACAAGCTAACTTTTATCTACCTATTCTGATTTGTTTGTAGCCTCTGATTGTGGTTTTCCTTGTTTAGCTACAAAGTTAAAGGACTGTTCTCTCTGTTGACAACACAATCAACTCTATATCTTTACAAGTGTTTACAATCAGTAGCCATAAAATATGACATGATTATCTTCGACCCATATTATATGGCACTGTCACAAAACTAAACACACAACATTCATTTACTGAGCAATGTGTGTAAATTATACAAGCAATCAAATCAATAAGTGTTTTGTAAAGTGTGTTGATTTAATGCAGGGACATCAAATAAAACATCAATGATTATGTTGTATCAAAAAGCCAATCCCAAATGACAGAAAATACAGTACTCAAGTGTATTTTTTGTATATTAGAACAGCAGTAGTATGATGAGTTTAAATGGCCTCAATCAGATGAGCTCTACACATTTGATTGGCCTTGATCCTGTTTTACTTGAGGCTTGGAGACCTGGAAATCAATGATGAATGAGAACTGTGACATGTTTTGAATTATCTGTTTATGAATTTATTAATTTGATTGACCTTTTGTAGTGGTTTAATTAACAGATGTTTTTTTTCATCCTGAAAGTAAGACTCAGAGATGCCCATCACATAAATAAACATCTCTAGCCTCAGAAAAGAATATGGACACAAGGAAACTTTCAGTGGTGCAGGAAAAGGTGATCATTTCTACATCCCACTCTCACACTCCAGAAATAACCATCAATGGGAGTTACCTGCCACTGAGATTCTGCAACTCTGCGAAACAAGTTTTTTTTGTCAGTGGTGCACACAAAAAACATATGCAGCCCCTTTAAACTATTTCTAGAACAATTATTTCCACATTCTTCAAGGAAACATTCCAGTCAAGACACAGGTGCTTTTTTGCTGTCTCACAGTCAATTGTTGAGGGTGTGGACTTTACAATAGACACTTTCATGTCCCACAAAACTAGTATTATAGTTTTATATAAGCATAAAATACCACAGGCGTCCATCAAACTTAAACACATCTTTTACATGTTGTTCAGTTTTCATTTAGTATTTTGCAGTCCCACTTTGGACAAAAGCTTACTTTGCAGAGTTGACTAAAACAGCTGGTTTGTGGAGCACGGACACATTCCTCCGCCTCTCCCCCTCTATCTGCTCTCCTCGGTCAGGCATGCGAGGAAGACAGGTGTGGGCCTATTGCCTCCACACACGCACACAGACGGGACGGGGATTTCAATAATGTCATTCAGAGAAGTTGAATAGGAGTCAGTAGGGGCCCCCGCTCTGTCCTGCGCCTCTGCTTGACAGACGAGCAGCCGTGTCTTTATGCGGAGCCGAGGGGGCCCCCGGATCATTCAGCGGAGAAGAGGAGGCAGCGCTGTGGGTTTATGGGGGTCTTAGTTGCGGCAATCACTGCAGCCTGTTGTCATTTAGCGAAGACATGAGCAGAAGGAGGAGCAGCGAAAAAGAGGCAGCCGTTGATGTGTCAAATCGCTGTTTATTGTTATTGCTGCAGCAAATATGGTTCAAGAAATGTTTCCCACTCACTGTTAGCATTGTACTTATTCTTTTGTAAGTTTTAATTTCAAGTCTGAGCAAACAGGGCAATTTGTGTCTGAGAACTCTTGTTGGTCCCACCTGCTAAGGACTATACAAAGCATTGCATAGTCCTTAGCGTTGACTAGTCACAATGGACCAAAGCTGTTGCTCCTGCTGCTGCCTGCTTCTTTCAACAGTTTTTTTCAGTGTATCAGTCACATTAGAAACACACACTTTCCTGAAAGGACCTAAGTCTGGCAGGGTCAGATGAATATTAATACATGGCTCTGTTGTCTCGGTGCTTTTAAGCTAAAGCAGTGCATTAGGCAATTATAGTTTGGCTAAACAAATCCATTGCTGTTCATGGCTATAATATGAAGCTAAAAGGGTTGTTTTTTTTTAGTTTGTGATCTGACAGTCTCTAGGACGTACATGCTGTTCAATATACTTATATAATTCTCCATTTTGCTACTACTCCAAGCACAGGACCATCAGTCAGCACATATATCCCTGAATTAAATCACTGAGCTCCCAGCCACAGACTTGGATGAGTCACTGCATTTGAGGAACAGACTAAAAGCATTGAGAGGTCCCACTTGGAAGCTTTTGTTTTATTAAAGATGTGAAATATTTAGATCCTCTGATAGTGCCGGAGCTCGGCTTGTTGAGAGAACCGCAGTGACAAAAGCAGTGCATCCTGGGCAATCAATAGAAGAAGGAGAGGTGCTTGACATACAGCTATTGTTTCTTCTGAAGCAGTGCCTTAAGAGCTATATTCATAACGCAACCTTTGAGGATGAGAGCAACTATGACGCACGTGAAGCCTGGTAATAGTTCATTAATGTCACTCATGTTGTACAGGATTTACACTCAGACCTTCAGGCTACACTGTATTCATCTGCAGAAGAGAACAGCAAGGCTCTACTTTGCTGGAAAAACAATGATTATTTTTTAATTCATATGTATTTTTGCGTTTGTTTTCAACTTGTCCACTGAATTATGCAGGAGTGGATGAGACAGACACATTAAGAGCAGGCCGAGCCATCACAGGTGTGTTATAACACTGTTATGTAGTCGCATCACGTCTGCGCTGTGACATCACTGCGCCTCTCAGCCCTTACCCCCCTCCACCTCTCACTGTGTTTCTGTCTACGCAGCCTGCCCTCCACTTGGTATTCTGCAGCTTCCCCTGCTCACAGAGACACAGCTCTGTTCCCACAACCACTGGATGCTGAAGTTAGAGACGGATGAATGAGAGAATCTGTTCAAATTTGGGGTAAAATGTAAGATAATTTTGAATAGAAAAAAAGGAACATTGGAAGCACTTAAGATACTGGACAATGTACAGACCTTAGTTTGTTCACTGTGGGAATGGATGGTCAGCTGACTGCTTGTAAAGGAAGCTATTATACTCTCACTGTATCTGTTTGTCTCTTGCTGACAGGCTTGGCACAGCAGATCCACTGTGCCAAGATGCATCAGGCACACTTTATCATCTGTAGTGCTCCATCACTCATATATTACTCGGTCTCATATGACAGCATTGTACCTTGACTTCAAATATTGGGTCTCAGGTTCAGTTTAAGGCACAAAAATGTCTGCTATACTTCTAATACTACATCTCCCTGCATCACTGAAGGCAGAAACATTTGAAATGATTTCTTCACTACATTAACCTTACCTATACATCAAGAAAATGGCTTATTTATGTGAACACAGTCTGACGTTTTTATGAATCTGTTTGTGTGCTTACAATTCAATAAACTCTTAGACATAAAAAGGATGAATAACGTACCCACATTCAAGATGCATAGATGTGCAGCGAGAGGCCTTCAGTATGTGCTATTAGACTTCTTCATTTAGGAATGAGACACACGGCTGTACTGTTTCCAGTAAAGGAATGCATATTGGCTGCCATGAATCATTCTAACCCAATTTTCATCCTGCGCAGATCCGCTGTGACAACGAATACATGACGTACTTCATCCAGCGCTTGTATTGATTATTTGTCTCCGAGCCCACAGAGGAGACATTTAGGCATTGCTTAATTAGCGTTTTTTTTTCTCTCAGTGAAAACTGTTGCATTCCCATAACGTATAAATCTAAATGGTTTGTTTTTGTGTGACCTCCATTTTCTCAAAAAAATTAGTATGTTTTATTTTTAAAGGAGTAAAGTCAGATTATAAATAGAAGTTGAACACAAAGTTTTAACAGGGTCCCAATAAGAGGAATGGTTTGGTCACTGGAGCATAGCTTACAAATTTATGGAATATAAAACTGGTGATTCATTAACCTTTGCAAATGCCAAGTATGTCTGAGATTAATTAGTTAGATAAAGGCTATTGTACTGGCCCTATTATTCTTTAAATACAAAATATGGGTCTGGTGCCTCTTCACACTGTTTCACTTTCTTATATTTGGCTTAAAGAACTAATCTCTGGGCTGTCGACTGAGATTAACCTTCAAACTGTTTTTTACAAATATTCTCCAATGGGTCCTAAAGTAATAACATAGAATTTCTTAAGCCCTGCGGGGTTTTTCAAGTGTGTGACACTAAGAACAGTTACTGTAGAGCAACCTGGCATTTATTGGGTAATCAGTATAAGTGCTGTGTATTCAGGGACTATGGCTGCTGCGATCTCTGCGATACATTAGTGAGCTTTAGGCGCCGTAGCAACATTTACGTAAAAAGCCTGCGTCACATGGGCCTGCACGCTCTGTGGAGTCATGCTAGACACTCGCTCACATCCTTTGGACTAATTTGCAGCTGCTATGGCAACCTTTTCATGCAGGAGGACACTTTCCGCTTTTGCCTTTTTCCATAAAGAATCTGGAATAGCAGTTGTTTGGGATTTCTCATTCACTGTATTAGTGATGTCTGTGGGCAGTGTTATGTGACTCATTCCATCTTCAAACTGTACCTGCTCTTACATAACTCCTAAATGTTTCTTTTGGTCTTTGTGCAGCTGGTGGAGGAACAGAGCATGGCCTCCACTGGTGAAAATAAGAAAGGAGTCAAAGCAAACTGTACAACAACAGAAATCTTACTGTATCTTCTTGCACTGTTAGCTCAGATAGGCTGGTATAGGGCAGTGCTCTCTTTGCCAAAGGCTGGGACTCTTTCCAGCTTATTTGGTGCAAATCAAAATGATGAAATAGATTTTGTAGCTCACAGACATTTGGTATTTCAGAGGCACCCACACCACCATAACAAATCACAGTCTGAATAATTTATTGCAACATACCTAGAAAACAATAACAGCCAAGGCCTACAGTGCATTCCCAACTCCAACGTCAAGAGTGACATATTTGACACCAGCACATGCTCTTTTAGATTCTTACAGTATTTGACTATAGGAACTTCTACCTGGAAGATTTGAGGCTAAATGTGTAATGGAACATGCCTCCATCTGGACCACAAACCCCATTAGTTACTCACTGGTTTATTTTTCCAGTATGTAATAAGGACATAAGGACAGGACCAGCCTTGTCTAACCATGTCTGAACCAGGAACACATCAGGGATTGAACTCAGACCATGACTGAAAAGAGTTCACTGGGTGATTCTAACTTTATGTGGGCTGCATCATTGTCCTAATGTTGTCTGAGAGAGAAGCTGTGAGGAGTTCACACCAGCAGTGAGAATATATCATGTACTCTGTATGGGGTCAGCGCCGTCATTCACTCTGAAGGTGCTAAACACAAACACACAGATAACGCAGACCCCAACAACAACACACCCACTTGTCGTCTCTGCAGTCATAAAACAGTATGGGGTGCAGTGTACTATTAAAGGGAAAATACGCACCACTTCTCCATTATTTGAGATCATTTAAATGTTTACTATTTATATTCATAGTATTTGATGAAATGAAACTTTAGGTGATTTTTTTGAACATACAAATTCTTGACAATTGCATGAATCCCACTAAAAACCCACACGTCAGAATGGGGTTTTGTGAGGTCTTAACATATGAAAACAGGTTTTCCTTGCAACTTTTTTAGCACCTGGAAAAAACACTACACGTTGCAAGGGGGAGGATGAAAAAGCATAGACCTAGTTTCTGGAAAACACATCTGAGAAAGAGAGGGGTGGGGGCAACAGGGAGGACGCAACCAAGCAGCTGTTTAACTGTAAAAAAAACAGTGGGATACTCACCACAGTCTCTTTTTGTGACACACACAGTACAAGTAATACTGTTTGAGTCAAAAAACAATTATAATTAAGGTTTTGTGAAGACTTTTTGTATGAATGTAAAAACAGAGATGTACTTATATGCAATACCTTTCAAAACAAGCAATTGTAGCGACTGTAAAATGTCACAAACCTTAAACAATTGGTTCCCTGTAATATCAGCAATACGTTGTCATTAAATCTGGGCAGGTTATATGTGGGCAGTGTTCTTATGGACAAGGCTCACATCTTATTTACACTCTATCAGTACGTTCATGTTTAAATAGACAGCTAGACTGTAGATCATCAGGCAGTGACACAAAAAGAGGGACTTTAACACAAAAAACCAAACAACTAACAAAACAGTTTAGTAGCCCTTATGCTCAGTTTCATCGAGCATAGGCCAATAGCTTAACTTTTAACCACATTATTATTATTATTGGCTCTAGCTCAAGAAATCTGATTCTTATTTTAACCAGACAAAGACAGTTACAGGTGCCTATAGGCTTGACACATATCAGACCATCACCATATTTTTTTCTAGGGTCAAATTAACTGAGTTGGGAGCTAACATGACACATTTCATCTTATATTTATTGGAAACTGAAGACAAACCTTTATAGACCTATGAGGATATGAATATGGATTAACGGTGGGTGACTCACCAAGGCTCACAGTTACAGTGTGATTAAGGGTTGTCGCACTGCCATGGCAACACATCCTGTGCATTCAAAAACCTCACTTCTGTTCCTGTGTGTTGTGGGTCTGTTTGTGTGTGGAAGTGGGTGGGAGGTGACAGTAATGTCACACTGGCCCATAATTGTACAGTGTGACAGCGCAGATATTTAAAATGTGACACGGGGGCAGAATGGTGAGAGGTCCGAAAGAAATAGCAGCCAATCATGACAGACATTTGGTGTTTGTTGCTAATTTTAAAGTCGACAGTTTCATCTTTCTTTCAATTCACTGGTCCTTGTACAACTGTAAAACTGCATTTTGCTTGTGGCTGATTCATGTGATAAACAGGGAGTCTGTACATTGTGTGTTTGCACATTCAAAGGTCACCGACTGCTTTAAGCATTTTAGGCATTTGTATGTGTCTGCCATCTCTGTTTATCAGTCTCAGTACGTGCACTGGTGTGTGTTTGTGTTCTGATACCAGCGGGAGACTTGTGATTTATCCATGTGTGATTAAACCGGCTGAGTCGACACTACCGAGTGCAATAAATTCCACACGAGTCACTTTTAACGATTGCTGTGGCGCATTAATTAGTGACAAACTTTTATGGCGGGGAACACACAAACACATGCTCATACGTATTTGACCACAAATATTTTAGAGGGATGTTCACAAAGGACAAACCTTTGGTGCTAGCAAAAAATTGGCTGATATTTCTGAGGCTGTTCAGAGTGTGAGTGTTGCTTAGAGGAAAAACGTGCCAGAGAACATTTTGGAGCTTGACACAGACTGACACAGACCGAACATAACCCCGTCTCAACACACTCAGACTCTCATATCTCACTTTTATAGAGACACTTATCGGAACAAAAATGCTTTGTAGTCTCACAGTAATGACCGATTGTAAATCTACAAATGTACACTACAAACAAAGATAGACTGAGAGCATGGTGGTTTTATTTCACAAAAGGGGTTGCCATGACGCCACGTTGGTGGGTGAACAACAAATGACAATAATTATGTAATCCTTTGTGTGTGAGATATAAATTAAAAAAGTGTGTTGCATTCAGACTCATTTTCTTCTATAAAGTTTCCAGTCCAACCAATTCTGAGCACTGCTGTCTTCACACATCTTTATGGCAAGGTTATGGGTTTATGGAGCTGATTCAGATCAAATGACATTCAAATCTTCCCTTAACATTTTCATAGTCACATTACCGCTGTTTCACTTCCTGCTTGTCATTCCTTGTCATCTTAAAATGTCAAACAAATGATTGTACTAAGCTGTTCCTCTTTTTTTTTCTTCTTTTTTTTCAAGCAAAATTCATCAGAAACATAATCAGCATGTATCTCATTGTTCCTTATCATAATGATGAACGTGATGAAGCACAGTTTGCCTTTAGGTGTTTATATTTGTCCTTTAATAAACCTAATTTTTCCATTCTTCTCCTCAGACCCATGTCTAACCTATAAACCCTGACCAGATTACAGGAAAAAAAAGGAAACTTGTCCAGAAACCTTTGGGTCTTTCCAGATAAAATACTTCCAACAAAACGCCTCCACACAAACGCCTCCATCAAGCATTTTTACTAAAACACACGTGGCTCTGTTTGAGGATCTCCTGATTGTAAATGCACACAGCAGTTAGTTCAGAAAAGGTGACACCTGGGACGGCCCCGCTCTTTATTGACATTCATCAAAGCGTGTCCTGAAACACACTGGCGGCTGCGGAGGGGATGACTGGGGTTCCTAGTTAGTGTGTCACTGAAAAGAACTATGATTGTTCCTCCCCCTCACTCACTGCTTTATTTGACTGTTTACCACGTGTTCCAAATGAGTGGTCCTTGTTCTCTTGGTTTCTCTGCACTTTCTTTCTAAGAAGATCACATTTTGTAAGCAGCAAACTGTATGTTTAAACACTTCTGGCCACAACAGGTCAAATAAATGCCCTTTGTCCCCTTCTCCTCTGTGCTGCAGTTTTGACATGTTGTTTAGCATTCTTCGGCTCCTTTATCAAATCTCACTGTGAAAAGCAGCTCACATTCCCATAATGATGTGGGTAGAATGTCTTTACATTGGCATCAAGAGGTTCTGGGACACCAGAAACAAAGCAACGCAGGTTTGAATCCCAAATAGATAGTGTCCTATTTGAAAAAAAAGCATATCTAAAGGGAACATTGTGCATTTTCACATCATCAAATAAGAATACCCCTGCCCTAGGGTCTGTTATAAATCTGCTATGGAAGCATTGTAGCTGTTGGCACATGATGTGATATAAAACACAATAATGCCATTATCTTGTCCCGACTTTCATGGCAGCCGTGTTGTGGGTTTCCCCTTTTTAGGGCCTGGATTATACTACTTTTATATGATCTCTGTTATTATAAGCTCGGAAAGGTTTTACTCCCAGACAGAAGAGTGTTCGGGCTTGACAGCCCTGCACCAATTGCCAAAAACATATACTCTTTACTATTGTATCTGAGCAGTTGTAAGATGTAAATCACCTTGGCTGATATTGAAAGCTGCTGTCTCATCCCCTAAATACACTCTACAGGGACTTTATCAGAACCTCTGTCTCCTCATCTGTCTTTTCGCAAACTACTAGGGTTAGTAGGGGAATCACACAGCAGGTACTTCCCACATTGTAAATCAAATCATACTCTCATGCATACTTCCAGAAATTAAAGCTAATTCTCAAATAAATCTTTACTGACACACTCCAAAGCCTTTTTTTTTTTTTTACTGATCTTTGTGTCATGGCAAAACTTTTTTTTCGAAGTGAGAGTTTGTGTATGCTTGTCAAATGGTCCACAGTGTGGGAATTCCCCAGTTATCAGTCAGTTGACTCTGGAATCTCTTTTATGTTTGTTTGGGTTAGACCAAAAGTAGAAATGTCTAAAAACGGGAAGAGAAACACAACACTCCTCAAAAAGAAGTGTGTGGCTTAAACCCACGATTGTCTTATTGTTTCTTTCTGCAGTCTCCCATATTTGGCTTTGCATTAGCAGCTAATAAATCCTCTGTGGGCTTTCTCAAACAAGCCTCCCTTACAAGTGGACAGAGCACAAAGTGTTTCATTGAGATGTGTGAGTGGGTCCTGTGTGCCTTGTCCTACAACAAGCTTTTATTCTTCTGCAGCCGACAGAGTGGAGTTTGGACATACTTAGGAGAATGTGGGAGGCATTTCAGTGTTTGGCTTGTCGAGCTTTACAGATTGTAGCAGGAAAAAAAAAGACTTCAGGAAATCTCATTTTTTCTTACACTCATGCTTAAGGAGTCCACCTAGAACCCTTTAACAACAATGATTAATAATGTTTTGTTGCTGCTGGTCTTGTGATCACTTGACCTGACCTGTGAATGGGTGATGAGCGGTCATATGAGTGTATCTTCTTCTCAAACATCTCACTGAGTGGACGATGACGAGCAATCCTGTTTACAACACGCTCCTTATCACATGAGTGGATGACCCCAGTGTACTCTCCGTTCTGATTGGCTACTTGGGTGCTTTAATGGGGGACAATACTGACGACAAACAACACTGCTTTCTGAAATGAGCTCCAAATTCTCGACAAATCCTGCTCTGGAGCTCATATGTGATAATCATTTCAGCTGCCAGTAATTAATCACCCATTAACAGTCCAAGCTCGGTCAAATCCCTTTAGGAAAAGTTAATCTGAGGCTCGAGTGCATCGTCTGCATCACTGTTTTTCTGGCCATCTGTTTCCAAGCGTGTTTTTTTTTTCTTTTCTTTTTTTGCCCTGTCAGCAGAGTTTTCCTTGTACAAAAGACATTAGTGGATTAACGCACAAGGTGTCTCCACATAATTCAAGGGTGTGGACAGGCTGCTCCCGAAATGAAAACATTGCTGCATCATGGGAAACAGAAGAGAAATGGTGGTGAAGAAAAGAGGGGAAACATGGATAATTCAGCCACACCTTAAGTCCTTTTATTAAAACATATCATCAAACCACTTTTATTTCAGAAGGATGTGTAGTATTATTCAGCGAGATGTAAAGCAATGGAACTAAATCCATATCAAACTGTACGATATGCCTATTTCCATTGTACAGCATGGAAACTCTGGAGGAGTTGTTGTGTTCTGTTTGTTGCTGTGTGGGCACCGTGTCAGACTTCCTTTACACCTGACAAACAGGAAGTGTGCGCGTGCAGTACAATCATAGTTAATCTTTCCACGAATGATACCCCCCTCATGGCTTTTTAAACCCTATAAATAGAGTGTTTAATAGGTGTGTCTGAATATTGTGCATATGACACTCGAACATATTCAGACGAGTGAAGGACAGGTGCAGTTCTCAAAGCCAAGTTGGATCTCACTTAGCAGCAGCGTTTCCGTTCTCACATAACCCACAGCTCTGTGTTTACAATGCAGTGTTTTTCTCATGTATACTTTCTCATTGTTTTGTCTTGAATGCATTTGCAGTGTCCCATGATACAGACCCTTCCAACAGGATGTGGGTAAATGAATATAATTTGTGGTTTAGATTTAATTATGCATGAAAACACAAAAATATTTCTGTCAAAGAAACCACTTACTTTCAAACTACGCTGTTTGTAATTTGTTACATTTCATCTTAATTTCAGATTCATGGTCCGATAGTAAAGATAAAAAGCAGCCAATAAAAAACAGAAAGTAGTTAGAAACACATTTGAAAAAGGCAGCAGCACCAGATTCTCTACAAGTGGGATTGGTAGCATATTGCACTGATATTTATCAAACTCAACATTATTTTGAGATTACTTTAACTCACAGTTTAAGTTTATACTCACTCTCAAGTTTATACATCCACATGATTCCATAATACAGCTTGTAAAGTGCTTATACATGCAATCTAGGTCTCATCATGAAATGCCACCTAAAGCCTCTGAAAACTGTCCTTTTCTGTTGTTAGTCCACATGTGCAGTCTCTCATGACGTTTGACTTATCAGTGACACTTATTTATCAGTGATTACTAAAATAATTTCTCAAAGGCATTTTTTTTTTTTTTTTACAAAACAAACTAAAGTTGAGGTAAGTGGAAGAGGCTAGTGCCATAGTCCATGCACTCTGTATGAGTCATTTTAACTATAAGCCAAATTTGAGCTAATTTTCATTGTCTATCTCATGCAGGTGGCTGGAAACTCTCCCATCAGCTCTGGGTAGAAGACTGGGTACACCCTAGACTACAGAGACTACAATCCGGCCCATGGAATGAATTTGGAGCTATTCCTGCTATCCCTAATTTGTCCACAGGGGGTTGCACTGTTTTAGTGACAGCAGAACATAACACAAAACTAAGAACCACAACTGAACAGAAGATAGCAGCAATGCAATTACTCTTTTGCTGTCAAAATACACCTTGTGGCACCATCATAACCCGAAATAGCATTAGCATCAAAGCAATATTGTGAGGGTGAGTTTGTGAAAATTTACATGCTGAAGGCTTTTGGCAACATTAGTCTTTTGCTGTTGCTACTGATAAGAACAATAGCATTATAATTGTACTTTGTGCTAAAACAAAGGAAAAAACTTTTTTATTTTTTTACTGAATTGTTTTAGTGGTCTGGCTCCGAACAAATCGGACATTATGTTGCCCCTGAATTAAAATGAGCTTGACACCGCTGCCCTAGACAATCAATGAGTTAATCCTAAGGCTTACATGAACCCATCCATACTCACTATGGGCATCATCAGGACAGGAAACAGGCTGGAGAAGACACTGACACCTAAATGCAGCGATGACCTGGCTGTATTTTTGTGTCTAAATGATGTCTCCTGAGGGACACATCATGGCAGGGTCAAAGAGGTTGATGGGAAGTGAAAAAGAGTACACGGAGGAAATGAATGTGCAGACCTGAACAATACACTGGGATGGGCCTGGTGTGGCAAGATGCCGTGGGAAGGGAAAGAGTCTGATGAAAGTGATGCAAATGACTCGTAAAGTAAAGTGAATAAAGTAAACTCACAGATACAGTCACACACACAGGCCTTGGCTTGTGGCCTTGGCTGGAATTCGTCTGAGGAAAGACGACTACAATGGCTTCTCTGCACATGCTCAGAAGGGGGCTGGGGACTCAGAGAGCTCTTGAGAAAACACAAGTTACTAATTAAGTAAAAGAGTCTGACAGCGCTGAGATGTCTGGCCGGATTCCTTCTCTCTCCACCCTCGTGTATGTCCCTCCAGATGTTCGACTTCCTGATGCAGACATGTTGCTTTTAGAGCTGTTTCATGTTCTTTTCTGTCACAGCGGGAGATAGTGTGGCAGATCATTAGCGAGGATGAATAATAAGCATGGCAGCTAACACGCCAAAGAGAGAGAAAGAAAGAAAAAAGACAGGGAACAGGGAAGGTACATGTTTCAACTTGGTCCAAATCTGGGAATAGAATAAGAGGATATTTGAGACTCAGGAATGGTGGGAAGCTTTATCTGTCAACTGTGTCCAAACCTAAAACAGGCTGTATGCTGAATGTTGAACTGAATGACCTGCTCATTCTGCTGTTTTTTAGCTTCATCAGATTATGCTTTTATCATGTAAACAGGTGCATACTCTAATTCCAGCTGCACATGTAAACACCTTAATCGGAATATGAGCTTAATCTAATTATGAACCTTAATCGGAGTATGATGTGCCATGTAAACGCATTGACAGACGTTCCCATTTCACACTAGTGGGTAGTATAATGCCAATATTTAACAAACTAAAAATTGCACGTGTTTATTCAAGTCAAAATAAAGAAAAAAAATTTAAAAAAAAAAAAACAAAAATTTCCAATTAAATTAAGATAAATTTTCCTCCATAAAAAAAACTAACAAAATTTTTTTTATTGTTTTATTGTTTTTGAAAAAAATAAATAAAATAAATGTTACTTTTCTTTAAATTCATGTAACTAATAAATGTAAAGAAATATCCACAAAAAAAATATGTTTTTCTCACCACTTTTTATATTATTTTATTATGTGAAAAAAAAATATAAATATTAAAACAACAGTTTATAGAAGTTAAAAAATCAGACCTATGTATTTTTATTATTTTATTATTAAAATAAATGATAATAACACAATTCCTTTTTACGCTAAAAACAAGGACCATGAAAAAAACTAAAGTTAACAATTTTAACAATGTCGAGACAAGACCTTCGTTTAAACTCTATAAACTAAATAAAAGTGTATATGAATTAAATAGTTGAAGATTATAAGATTAAAGACCACACTTCTCGCTAGATATTTAACCAAATTGATTTTAGTGCTCAAAATAGGCAATAAAATTGCATTTTATCTCCAAAGTCGGCCATGTTTTCCCCTAGCGTCTGCGGCAGCTCTGACATCACGTGACATCAATAGAAAAGAATGGAACAAAAAAACGTGACAGTGTCACAAATTTCGGGCCCGTTTTGTGAAATGTATACGTTTTACCATGTGGACCAACGTGACTATTTTACATTTTGTGCTGAGACTGGGTTGGCTCATTACAAAACAGTGGAGAATTAAAGAACTATAATTCATCCTGCAAACAGCCGAATGCATCCTGTCTGTGTGTTGTTGAATGATACAGTCCTATGGTCAATGGGAGATAGAGTAGTTCTTAAAATACAGGCTGCTACATTGTGGGAAAAATAGATTGTTAAAAAGCTCTTTGCAACACACTCATAAAGGTACTCTTTTTATTATTTTTTTATTACAAAGGCTTGTTATACACTTACCATCTGTAACTACCACATCCAGCCCTAAATCAGATAAATGCAACTCTTAAAGGAACAAACTGGCTTTCTTTGCCAAATCACAGTGGTGCAAAATCACTTAAGCACAGATCGAAGCCTTGTGTCCAGTGAATGAGAATCTCCTTTGTGCTCTTAATGCGAAGCAGAGGTCGGTCAGTAAAAAGGAAACACACATTTCCTGTAGGATTGGAGTGGGTGACGTAAATAGCAGCGTGTGATGCACTCTCTGTGTGTTGCCCTAACAGGCAGGAATGTGACATCAGCACAGGATCCCGCATCTAGTATAAGCCACAGCCAACACAAACACAGTCAGACGTTCACCACACTACAGCCAGAAAATGATCTGACCTGCTGATTTCTCTTCAATCTCCTCTGGCTCTGCGTCATTTCTCCATTCAGGGAAACTGTCAGAGTCACTACTGTGATATTGTGCTCTCCTGTGTTTTGTAATAGCTGTGACACACACCAGACAACAACCTCAGATGCAATAAATACTCTGAGGCAGCTGCGTCTTGATTCATTTTGTGTATAATCATTTACAGGCTGGCATTTGACATCTAACCAAGCTGTGGTGAGAATAAACTAAACCTGTCTCTGTCAGACTGTGAGTGGAGAGTCCCAGATCTTTAACCGTGGTGTTTTCTGCAGATGTATCCTTCCACAGGAAACCATGTGAGCTCTGACGGTGGTTTAAATGACATCATGCTACACTTGGGCTCATAAATTTACTCTGACCTGCTAAATCCAATTACATCTTATCTTGCACTCACTGTAAAATTGGCCACTGTTTAGATCTTTACCACTGAAGTGTAAAAGATATTAATATTTATAGAGCACAATGTTATAAGTCATGTATAATAATGAGTGCCTGCTGTGGAACATATGTAAACAAAACACGTCATCACTAATACAGTAAAGCCATATGCCAACATTCAGCTCCTAAGAATAAAAGATGCACTTCCTGTTCCTAACACCTGAACCGTTCCACATTGACAATATGTCAGTGAGATATGTGACAAAATGACCCAATTTATATGGATATGAATAACACCCCCACAGTCCTGATGATTGACGAGCAGAGGCACAGGCTTAATCATGGTTTTGTGATGCACTCGCAACCAGTATGAAATGAAAATGCAAAAAACGAGAGATTCAAATAAGAGATGACGACTGTGCTAACGGGGGCTGAAAAAGCAATCATCAGGTAACTGCTGAGTGGAGCTGGATTGTTGCCACGAGGTACACAGCACCGGAGATGAGGCGAGATCCAGTAACATTACCGTTTTTTGTCCAATTGGGGTGATGACTAACATATTAATACTCTGTCTGTACTGTTTGTTCCTCAATCTTCTAATAATATTTTGACTATAACGTCTATTTGTTGGATTAATGCTTTTGGCTTCTTTTAATTCCGTCTTTTCCAAGAAATCCCATCCAGATGCTGTTCGGTAATTGTTACATAAACTGGGCTGTCATTAATTCAGGAGGCATTTGAAGAACATGAAAGCAAAAAGTCAATGTCACTGATTTTTAATACCAAAGCGGATGCATTTAATTAGTTCAAATGGATGAGTTCATTTGGGGTCCAGTACAATCTTGTGGAAAAAGTAGATTGGTTTAGGCAACACAAGATCCACTAAAATGTTCACTTGGAAGCCTGCAAAATCTAAAGAAAGTCTACCAGATTGCAGCACACTTCATTAAAATCAGTGCATTTAGGCTGAATGAATGGCCCAAAGTCAAAATCAGAGTTTATCTTCTTAGGTTTAATTATGCAAGTAGCATTTGCTGTTGCTAAGATTACATCCGAACTGCTGACAAAACTTGGCATCCAAAGTATTGCATCTTCTTATAACACAACACTAAATATTGATCTACAATGTACAAAGTAAAGAATAAATGGTGTAAATATAAGTACAAGTGGTTGGCCAAAATGCCAGACAGTGTGATATTCTCACATCCACAATCTCATTTACACCTCGGAGGTAAAAATCTGGCTGAGATGCTGCGAAGTGAGTGCTGCAATTAAAGTTGAGGAATCAGCACTTTTGAACTGAGAGTCACAGCGAAGCAGGCTTGTGATGTCTTACTGCTGCTGCCCCACTTTACTCTGAGCCTTTCTCTTTTTTACCCCTGCTCGCTGCGGGGGTTATTCTGGAGTTGCCAAGTCAGCCCTGTCGCTGTCAGTCTGTTTGGAGTTTGTGTCTTTGGGATGAATGAGCTCACACAAGGCAGCGGCCCACTGACAAGAAGGTGTTGGCTTTCTCTGTTGATTCGTATTCATGGTTCATTTGTATGCCCTGTCATTTCTCTGTTGATTCATATTTTAACACCTTGAGTCAATAACAGCAAAGACTTAATCATCTAAATCTGTCCAATGTGGTGCAAGAGGCTGAATCTAAAAAAAAAAAAAACCCACAATGCCACTGCCAGATTAAAAGTATTAAAGTCTGTCGAAAACCACCCTAAATAATTCCCATCATCTTACACAAAGAGAGAAGAAAACATTATGCCTTTAAGTATTTAGGTAATTTTAATATATTATCTCATTTTATGGCTATTTCTTTATATTTCCACAGGGTGTAATGTAAAAAATTAAGACTATGTCAGTTGAGAAATATGTGTCCCTTTGTTGCAGATATTTCAACTTGCTTAACAGGATTGTGTTAGCGATGTCACTGTGACTAGTTTATGTAACGTGCATTAAATACCCTTCATGTTTTTACAATTCAAAATTCCATTAATTGTTTTAAGAAGCCTGTTTGTCTCCTTCGTGAATGTAATTTGTGAAATATTTGAAAGGTGACTCAAGGCAAACCCAGAAACTTTTGTTCTTAAAAGAATGAAAGAATCCATGGCAAAGTTGAAACGTGATGAATAATCTGGGTTACCTTATGTTGGCCACTGAATATTTTACAAAGCATTTACCTAGCATTTTTCCAATTGCTCATTAATGTATCCCACTGTGTGCAAAGAGCACTCATTTCGCTAATTGCACTCAAGAACCTAAAATAGCCGTGTTTTTATTCTTATCCGATTCCTGAAACAACCTTTTGAGGGCTATGCGTGTCTGAAAAGAAGAGTTTGACAAAAATTCAGGCATGAATGAATATTATAATGTGACAAATAATCCATGCGTCATAGTGAGTAGGTTGTTGGTCATGTCAGAATTTACATATGTACTCATCTCAAGCCACAAACAACAAATGACATCATGTTGGTTTTCAATAAACTTTATTTTCAGTCCCATCTTCCCCGAATACATTACATACAAAAAGTGATCGGAATTGAACATTTCCTTGTGTCAAGACCGTTAACATTTGCACAATAAATAAAAAAACATGTATAAATAAAAAATAAATAACAGGACATCATGTGCCAAAAAATAAAGACTCTTCTGAAATTGGCAGATGGCTTTAACAATGTTGGCTTTGTGAAAACAATACTTGTACGCAACACTTTGCATTCCAGGTCACAGTTTTAAGGATACAACTCTGGGTCAAGAAAGCAATGTAAACCAATAAGGATTACAGTACAGTACAACAGGAGTACAAGGTTTTCTTTTTTCCATTATAGAGATTACTGGGATATACAATAATGATACCAGTTGTTCTAAAAGCTTATACCAGGTATGAGTGTAGTGCTGTTCAAAGTTACTTTTAGTACAAGAAGTAACTCCCACTTGTAAATCCCATCTACAATGTTGTTTGTATCCAGCTCGACATTCACAGAGAGTTGTTATTGCACTATACAGACATCCCTCAGAAAGGCACTTTATATCACACCCCCTCCCTCGTTCATCATTCCCAACCAACAGCACTGTTCCCCGGCACATGTGGCACACACATTGTAACCTACTGTGAGTTTAAAACTGAAGCTTCTAAAAACGGAATATGCGATCTGGCTAAAAACAAATTATAAAATAAGTGGTAGTAAAAAAGGTTTTGCTTTCCAGATGAAAAAAAAAAACGAAAGAGTGCAAAGTTGTGTTGATCCCATTTTGCCCGTTTGCCGTGTACCACTTCAGTGAAACTTGGTTCTACTACCAACTATTTAAGACAATAAAAAAGTGATGTTGGAGAAGAGTTTGCAATTTTATCCAAACCTTAGCATCATTTTGATTTACAAAAGGCTGGGAATGGTATTGTGCATGTGAGATCGTAGTGTGATCCAATAGCTGGCTTTTAAAAAAAAAAGAAAAAAAAGAAATGTGTGCGCCAAAAGTCCAAAGAGGCTAGAAACCATCTGAGGGTAGGAGGGTCTCCATCTCATCAAACCACAGCCCTTTTCCAAAGCATCTGCTCTGTAAGACAACTTTTCCAAGTCCATGTTGTAAATATCTTGCTGTTGGGAAAAGCCGTCCAGCTGAAATATCCAAGACCTGTTACAAGCAATGGGAGAGTCTTAGTGTTTGATAGGAAACCATGCTTAGGTTATTGGGAAAGGCTGATAGCTACAGGTTTGGTCGGTTGCTTTTGATGCATCCATCCAGAAGCAGTGGTTTTGAGTGAGAGAAGGTCATTTGAAGTTTCATTCAGGCATCAGTCAGTGAGGGATCCACCTTTTAGGCCAGTTTTAGGTATTTCTACCTCAGAGGCATAAGCTGGCCAGGCACAAACCTTTAAGGAAACTTCCTGAAAGTTTGATATGCAGTGTTTTTTTTTTTACCCTTCACGTGTCAATGCGATAATGAGCTGCCTAAGCACCGGTCCAGATGAAAATATTGCTCTGTAAAGCATCCATCAACTGGACAAGCAGCAGGTTTTAACCAGTCAGACTGATGAGCAGAAAGAGTTGCCCTTGAGGAATCCATCTGTCAGACAGCCTCAAAGGCACACAGACACGGCCTTAGGCGTCGATGTGATGCTGCAACAGCTGGACCACATATCGAAGTCTGTGTCGGAGCTCTGAAGTGCAGCCCAGCTCACTCAGCATACTCAGGAGGTATGTGTACGAGACCCGCTCTCGGCTGATGTAGGTGAGCAGGTACGAGTCGTCCGATGACTTGGTCAGGATGATTTTGGTGTGGTCTGTGTAGAAGTTAACCTACAAAAGAACCAAAAAAATGGGTGAATAATACAAATTGGCAAAACACTGCAGTTAAAATACAAATAAAGATATGAAAATGATGGCTTTGAGACTATTTTTACCTGTAGAGTGCCATTATTGAAGAGCATCACAAGTGCGTGGTCAGTCTTGACCCACTGGAGCAGCAGTGGAGGGGGACCACTGACTTGCTCCTCACAGTGTAGATCACCACCCTGAAAAAGACACAAGTCATCATTTATTTACATTAAAAAGACATTTCTCATAGATTTTTATTGCTTTATTTGAACAAATAACCTACCTCCATGAGATTCTGCTCCATGTAGTTGGCCATAAGTTCTACTATTTGTTTCTGGCTGCGAAGCTGCTCAGGTAGAGAATTAGCAGCAAAAGTGAAGTGTTTGTTGTTGGTCAAGCAGTAGTGGACTGTTCTGTTTAAGAAACGGAAACATTCATTAATTTAGATGAGCTTAACATGACAAGGGATATTATTGTATTATTTCAAACAAGGCACTTACTTGCGTTGGTCACAAAGACTGAGGTGTGTTCCTTCATTGAACAACACACCAATGCTTTGGTTGGACAGCTGATAGCCAAAACCATATTTGTTGGAGTAGTCAACCCATTTAGTCACCCACAGGAAGGACTGTGGCCTGGACAGACAGGGCGGGTTTCTGGTAGCTGTTGGAAATATTTAGATTTTTAATTATGACAATAGGCAAATTTTAAAATAAGAGTACCAAAGTTTTAGATTTGAGATGCTTGTTTTGTGTCTCTTACCTGCAGGCATGTTGGCCAAGCAGCTGTTGAGTACTTTCATGGCGGCTTCAGCAACAGCTGCAGGGGTCAGCACATCTTCACAAGCTGGAGAGAGAAAGACAAAATGTGACCGACTGTTTGCCAGAGGAAATTCTTCAATCAAATGCCTTTAGATTGAGGAATTTCAGCTTACGTTCAGTGCTGCTGGCCATGGTGCCTTTAAACGAGCGAGAGATGGACTTCCTGGATTCCTCCTCAGCAGGGGTCTGCTCCAGAGGAACAGAGCTGACCAGCTGACCAGTGGGGGAGGGGGCCTGGGGACAGAAAGTAAACATTAACACAAGGAAATGCAAAAAGAATTTCAGTTGATTACACCATTTTCTTATATTGAGTTTAAAGATGTAATCATGCTTTCTACTCTCAGCCAAACATTAACGTTGTCTAATCTCTGAGGCATTTATATTCATGGTGACTCTACAAAAAGGATCAAGGTACTTTTGATTACCCCATTGTTCCTTTATTCCTTTCTTTACTTCCTGGTATACAACAATTAGGCTGACAAGAAAAATTACAGAGCACAAAGCCGGTAGTCGTTTTCTATAAATAGCAAAAGCCTGAAGAGTGATTGGCCAACTACTGAGCACGTTTCTTTTGTGGCATTTGCGTGTTGCGAATGACATACATGGAACTTATATCCATTGTTAAAAATCTCAGGTTTGATTTGATGATACATGAGCAGTAGCTGTACCTCATTTGGTCCCACTGTTTTGTAGCTGATCTGTCGATTGATGGAACATTTCACAATCCCGGACACCAGCTTTGAAATGTCCTTGTCGTCTTTGTCCTCACAAGGCATCTTTTCCACTGCAACAATTGAATTATCCGAAAACGTTAGACACATTCTCATGGGACAAACAAGACTATCAAGATGCAAGCCAAGTGCAACATAATCTATACTGAATATGTAACTAACCCAGTGACATTTTCAGATTTGTGGCCTACGCTTTCAGTGGTCAGTGTGATTTCTGTGCTACTGCTTACCTTTTGCTTTCTTCTTGCCAAAGAGGCTCTTGGCCATTTTAGTGAAGAATTTCTTGGCAGGGCTTGGCGGGTGGAGCTCTGGCACCATCACACAGCTGCTGGGAGGGAGCTTATCAGGAGTGAAGCCCTAGAGAGAGAAGCAAAGGATGTAAGGCAAGGAAAGAGCCAGGAAACAATTGCAAAACACTAACCGAGTTAAGCATGTGGTTTATTGTGACAAATGCAACCGTTTACTTACTTTGGTGAAGAATTCGTGGTTAAGGATTTGATCCAGGGTGAGTCTGTCGCTGGGGTTTTTCTGCAGGATGCTCGAGATAAGCTTCTGTGCCGCAGGGGACAGCGTGGAGGGCAGGTTGTACCGAACTTCTTTGATACATTTGTAGGTCTCCTTTAGGTCGAGGGTCTCAAAGGGAGGGTTGCCACACATCAGCGTATACCTGAGATGGACATACCAGAGCAACAACCGGTCAACTCAAAGAAAATGATCAGATGCTTTTAAGACCTTTATCCACACTAAAATAAGTACTTACATAACACATCCGAGGGACCAGACGTCAGACTCTGTGCCGTGGCCCTGTCTGTTGAGAACCTCTGGGGCCAGATAATTAGGAGTCCCACAGATTGTCCTGAAGAAGACATAAATAGGATAAACGTCATCTTTTTTTTCCTAAAAACTCATGGCATGCTCTGTGTGTAACTCGAAATTCTTTCCGCACCAGTCATTTTTCAGACAAGTACTGAAACTGTGCTCTAAGGGCAACTTTCAACTGCCACTTTGAAACCTGTTGAGTGACTTACAGGGGGAAGTTGTAGGAGGAAGAATGAGCACTGACGTAAAGGTTTAATGGTAATTTGAACTATGCAAGTCTAGAAAGCTGATACTGATAGAGCGATGCCCTGTTTGTGAACCAATGTTTAAAAATTCTTACTTTTTTCTCTGCTCCACTGTCTCCAGCTTCGCAGCGAGGCCAAAGTCTCCTAACCTCAGCTCCATGTTCTCATTGACAAAGAAGTTGCCTGAAAGAGATGAAAACATTTGTCCTGTCAGCATTCCACAGATTGGCCAAAGTCACAGCAGATTCCTGGGATGCTTTCATGTGTTAACACATTTCAATACTATGCACAATGCATAGCCCATTTACCTAGTTTGAGATCTCTGTGCAGGATTCCTCGGCTATGGAGGTATTTGAGGCCGGATATGATTTGTCTGAGGTAATATCGCACTTCGGGCTCCGTCAGCGTGTGTCTTGCCTTCCAGATGTGAGCCAGAGACTGTGGGAGACAGAGCAATAGGTAAACTGTCAGCCCCATGTCCACCAGTCAGACTGCACCACACTCTTTTATGGTGCTGCCTAAGGACTCCTCTTGAATAGAGATTAGGCATGCTTACAGACAGAAATGTCAGAAATTTGTCTTGTGATCCAGTTAAGACTCACCTTCCGACTGCAAAGCTCCAGAAAAATGTAGATGTTTTCTTGATCTTCGAAATGATGAGAGAATTTCACTACGTGCTTGTGTGACAGCGTTCTGTGGAGCTCAATCTCATTTGTGATCTGTGGAAAAACAACATTCGTGAGTTTATTGGCCTTTTACATGGCAGCTTTGTGCTTGGAACGTGAAAAAAATGTATTTGTGTACCTTGTCCCTCTGGTGTGGTTTGGACACCCTGCTCTGTGGAATCACCTTTACTGCGTACATTTTGTTGGTGGAGAGATCTGTCATCTCATAGCATCGTGCGAAACCACCCTTTGGGAGAAAACAAACAGAACTGGTCAACAATACACGCAGCAGGTAGAAAACCTGCAGTAAGCGGCCTCTTTAAGAATAGAGCTCTGTGCAGCACTAATGCCTCAGTTTTAGGACGCTGCCTTTTAGAGAAAAGTCTGGAAGCACCATATCACCAGCAGGATCCCACCCAAGATCAAAATGGTCGAATATATTCAAATCATCAGTTTATCAGACAAAGCATTCATCGTCCGTAGTCACCTTGGGGTGCACTGAGTTTACACACAGTCAATCACACCAAATGTGTGTTTGTGATTTCTCATTAATGCATTTTCCCTTTGCTTATCGTGTATCTCGAGATGCATAAACGCTGGCGGACATGAGGGATGAAGCAGACAGAGCTACTGCATTCATTAACCGTGAAATTGACTGAGACGTTTCCAGCTCTGCGGCAGGGAGCGCAGAAAAGACTTGGCCGCGCGCCCGATGCAGTGTGTCGATATAAAGCAACGTGTTGATATGCGTGCTCCATTCATACATGCATCCACCGTACATTTCCTCCTGTGTCACAAATGACATCACATGCTTTATCTCGATGCTGGACGTGGTGGTATTTCGACACACCGCTCCTTGTCGACTGTACAAGGACGTAAACCACGGTCATTGATGAAAATATGAATCGTGTGGTTGTGTGAGGAGGTGCCAATCATGGGCACACCTTGCGACTGATTCATTCAGCAGTGACGCGCACAGCATGAAGAGATTGGCCACATCTACCACGAGGTCATTCCCTTTTCCCGCATTACTTTCACACCTGGATCATGACTAATAATCCATTTCAATCGCACTGACACACAGCTCCCCAATACGCCTTAATGTACTGTTCTAGACATCGCCTTTTAAGCCTTTTAAACAAATTGCATCAAAAAGAGTGCGTACATACAAGAAGCGTGCGTAAGATACTCGGAATTACTCGTACCTTTCCCAAAAGCTTCCCTTTGCTGTAGCATCTTCCCGTCTTAGAGTCCGTGATGACCGGAGCAAGCTCGGGTTTGTTCTGTTCGCCTTTGGTCTTGCTCGTTTTTACCGGGGCTGAGGACGGTGGAGGTCCGCGTTCGGAAACAGGCTTTAATAAATCCGCATTCATGGTGTAGCAAGAGATACGCTGCGTCGCAGAGAAACAACCAGTATCCATGGAACGCAGCAGAGTCGAGATCTCAGTTTGTATATATCCCTTTGGTTAAATAATGACGAGTTGGTATGACGCGTAAAGCTCTGAGCACTTCAACCAACTCTCTCCATCTGGTGTAGCATGACACTGCTCTCAATGGCTATATAGACGAGCGGCGACGTCACGGGGAGTGGGCGGGTTTGGATTGCGCACTGGTGGAAAAGAAAGTCCAGGGTGTTTGTTCTCAGCAGCTCCACAAAACGGTTAACCGAAAACAATATGACAACATGAATGGGCGTCGAAATGAACTATGTCCCAAACTGAAGGAAAAAAAAAACTCAACTCATTCCATAAGTTTAAAAGGAGTCAGGAGTACCACATGTGAACTGCTGCAGGGAATTAATCTCGTGAAAAATATTGTAGCCTTTTTTTCTGAAGAGCACGTTTATATGGCACTATTTCATGATTCTGTGCTAAATGCAGATCTGTGGGGTTAAGCACATCCATTCCCAAAGTCTGACCCTTGATTACTTGATGATCAATTGACATTCTACGCATGACGATGTTACAGTGTGCTTGGATTCCCCGTTTATTTTTAGTCCATAGGGAAATGCATACCCCCAAATGTTTGAACAAGGCTGCCACCTGCTGCCACCATCATATCCACCCATTGAATATTTCCAAGTGTGTTCATGGTGTGGGTCATAGGAAACAGTGAAATAATGCCCAACTGATTTTACTTAACATCGTTTAACACCGGTTCTGAAAACTAGAATGACTTAAAATGCTTAAATTTATACAAAAAAAAAAAAAAAAAAGTCCAGTTCTAATATGCCTGGAAAGCCTGTTTATTTATATGGGAAACAATATAACCTATAGGAAAAATTCATTATCTAAGTAATTGATCCAAACAAAGTGCTAAGTGAAAAGATTATCCACTTAGAACCCACAATTGTTGTCCATTATCTGTAAAAACAAACCTAAAAAGCATCACATTTGAGTCCAACAGACATATTTGTAACTTTTTAAACAATGTAAGGACAGTCATTGATACAAGCATCAGTAAAATGACCAGGTTTTATACATTCACAAATGTTTAAGGAAAAACTGAGCAGTCATGTGGGTTTGCATTTTGATGCAACATCTATAATCTCAGAATAGAATTTAAAAAAAAATCACACAAAAATAGCCTGGATATATTTGGAATGATGCATGAGTATTACTGGTTTTGTTTTGGGAAGCATTGATCTATTTAAGGAATGACACAAAAAAGGAATGAACATGGTGTGCTTTGAGTACAAACATTGACAAATGCACTGCGCAAAGAAAATATTGTTAAGACGCACTTTTACCACACAAAGTTTAACATAAAGTAATGTAATGAGTTTGAAAAAACACAAAACATTATGGTCCTTTAAAATGGCTTTACACAAAGATGGAGTAATGGGTCATAGCTAACATTTAAATAATGTTCAACCCTAAAGCCATCTTAAGCTGCTGTCATGACAACCCTCACTCTTTCAGTCTGAGGATGGAAAGAGTGGGATTTAAGTTCAGAAGTCCATCATGTCTCCTCCTTTCATTTTCTTTTCTTGGGACTCTGACCAGGCTTTGTTGATGGTTCTCTTCATCTCATCATCTCCTTCATCGTAAATCTTCTTCAGCATGTTCATCAGGCCCTCGCTGGGATCTGCATTATCATCCATTTTGGGTTTGCTATTAAAGAGCAACAATAGGGCATGTTATGGTATGTCTGAGTTAATCTGTTGCACCTATTGTTTCCTTATTATGTCAGATAACTTTAACTCACTCCTTTTCTTTAGACTGCTTTTCCACCTTTGTTAAGCACTCCCACTTCTCTGTTGACTGTTTCTTGCACATGATCAGAAGCATGTCTGTTTTTACCTGTTGAGAGAAAGTCATCACAAGAATCATCAAAATAAACCAATTTAAATATTAGGAATAAGACTAACAAACTCTCTGGAGAATAAGACAACTGGAAATTTTGTCTGGACAGTTTTGGAGTCTTGAAAATGTCCGGTCATATTATGCCCCCTAGTGGTTTTACCCGTCTATTGACCGTTTTACCCGTCTATTGACCGTTTTACCCGTCTATTGACCGTTTGACTTTGAAAACAAATAGAATTTAGGCTCTAGATGAGAACACAAATATTTGTAAGTGTTGTAACAGATCACAGATTTCAGGGGTGGTTTTAAAAGTGAGTTCAAAAAGGCTGACCAAATGCAGCCATACTGATGTACAAAAGTACAAATACACAGAATGTACTATTACTAAATGTACCTACCTTTTTATAGCTGTCTTTTTCATTAATCGGATGCAATAGGTTGAGAATTGTCATCTGATGATTCTTTCCATCAAGATCTTTTACCAGAACAGAAAATGACCTACAACAGAAAAAAGGTTACCATATTATATTATTTTATCATTACTGAAGGACACTGATAGATGAGTATGTTTTTACCTTTCTTTAAAGGTGACTTCAACATTTTCTGATAGAATCTTGTGCACATCCTTCAGTGTAAGATAAATTTTGACAAATTTATCTGACTGGTCCCATGCTGTAAAAGAGAAGAAAATTTACAGTATCCTGTTAGGGTGTATATAATGTGTGTTAAAAAAAAAATCTATTGTACCATAGTTTGTGATTTTGACAGTGTATGTTGCTTTAGATGCTGCAGCTGGATCTGCCTCTTTTCTGGCAAGTTGCTCCTTCTGTTGTCTTTTGACTGAAAGTTCCTTCTCAACCTTCTTCTGTTCTTGTTTCAGAAGGTCTTGCACCCGCTTTCTCTCAGCCTTCTCCAACAGAGACCCAAGTTCTGTCAAGTCTGCCTCCAATTGATTGATCTGCATTTGGAAAGAGAATTTTAACATGAAACTGTACAATGCACACAATGCCTGGATAAGCTCATTAGAATGTTTTATAAAAACATCAGTTACCCATCAATACAATCCATTACAGTATATAATCTTACACAAATGGTAGAAAAACCTACAATAACAACTCACTCCCAAAACCTGGAAAAAAATATTATTCATAAATCACCCTGAAATTACCAAGACTTTGACAATTTATCAACAGGACTGTCAGATCACAATATAAGTGTCCTCTCAAGAAAACTCACAAAAGCAGAAACTCATCTGTAATAAGAAGCTACCAATAGTTCATTCCACAAAATCAAACTCCAAATCATGATGCAGCTCAAAGAGACTGACTGGGGTGAAGTCCTCAGGAGTGAAAATATCAAAAAATAGCTGTGATATATTTGGTTCAAAACTCAATAAAGTGATGGCACCATTTATTAGAAAGGAGAAACAAGGGAAAAGAAAAAGGATGCTTTGCCCTGAATAATGAATGTAGAAAACTGAAAGACAGGAACTTGTTGCTTTAAAGATCAATAAAATCCTGTCTAACCACAGACAGACACAAAATCACCTCAATTCGAAATAAAGCACAATACACAAAGCTAAGGCATTTTTATGCTTATTATTGAGGATCCAAATTGAAATAATACAATTATTTGGCAAAATATTAACAAACTGATAGGTAACAAAAATTTATGGTTTAAAGCAAGTGTTGGGCCTTCAGCATGGAAGCTGGCTGGTTAATTTTTTTAATCTGGTGATAAAACAGAAATGGCTAGTTAACAACCAGTCCGCATTATTCCAGTAATTGGGGTAGCAGTAAATAATGGCTACACATCCCTGCATCCAATGCAGTTTGGGGCCTGTTAACTGATTCTGTGAAGCAGCTACTCAAGCTCGAAAGCCTGCTTGATAAAATCACTTGTGTTGGACTGTATTTTTAAAGCTGGAGAAGGCTCTTGATATGGTCAATCTCTTATCAAAATTAAGAACACTCGAGAGGCATCACTAATTCTAACACCAGTCGTGGCTCAAGTGCAAAACTGGGTCAAGATATCATACCAATTAAACAGAAAGAAAACTGGCTTTAATGACTGTCAATGCTGCTCGAAGGTTTTTCATTTAATCTTTCCTCATACTGAACACAGTATCACAACCTGGTCATTTGCTGCTGGCTTCAACTAATACAATTACATTTTGAAAAAAGTCATCAAAGTTTTACTTGAAAAAAGACATAGACAAACTTTATTATTTGATGTGCTTGTTTTATATATATTTATATAAAGTGTCACATGTACTTGCCCCACCTCCATTGAATGACTTTATTAAGCTCGAGTCTGGCAGCTGGACCATGACTGGAGGAGACTGTGAGGGATCACACAGAAACACTACTGTGTTTTCTTCTGCGAGTAGTATACACTTTCAATACGAGACAGTTCAACATATGAAACCTTTAAGTTTAGCCCCAGAAAGTGCTACTTATGTTCATGAATCTGTTACAAGCCTAATCTTTCTATTAGTTATTATTCGGCAACAGCGTTAGCGGGCTATACTCACGTTGTTGCTAGAATATTCGAGCCACTTCTGGGCAATAGCAGTGCAGCTACAACCACCTTATCTTGATAGTGAAACAAACGTACCATAAAGCCATTTGGTGACATTACAACCTTCACTGTTGTTTTTTAATTCACGACACGAAAAAGCCGCATTATGGAGAACATACAGGGTCATGAATTGGATGAATCTGTGGCTAGCTTAAATTGAGAAAACAAATGTGCCCTCTGCTTCAACAGACTCATATTCTGATCTTCAGATCTTTTACATCTTAAGTATAAAACGGAAACGAAAAGAAATCGTTTTACCTGCTCAGTTAGATCCATTATAGCCTCGTATTTCACAATTTAGTGAGTAGATACCAGTTGTCTCTCCAGCAAGCACACCGCACAGCATTGAAGAACGGGTCCTTCTTTTCTCCCCTTTGTTTTTTGTTGGTTAACCTGTGTGTAAGCTTATTACTGCCACCTACCGGATGAAGCTATGGAGTCACCCACTGTTAAAGATGTGACTTTTTTCATTCCTAATTTCTAAAGTGGCTTTCTACTAACTGCAACTAATTGTAATTCAACTTATGCAATGATCAAAATTGAAATTGTTTATTAGTTTAATCATTTGCCACTGCTTATCTTTGTTGCAATGTTAATACAAAAAAATTTTTTCTTCAAAGAGAAAACTATTTCACAAAGTTAAATAAGAAACATTAATTTATTTTTCAGTGAGTTACATGGATACTGGTGATGAAAGTTTGAACACACCAAACACTTGTCCCAAAACCTTCACAAACGGTTTAAGCTGCAAACAAGTGAATAAAAGAAGGAATCCATATCCTTGTTAAGTCTTCTTGCAGGGCAAAAACAAGTCCTTAACGTCACCAGTAATGTCACCACCTTGCTCGCAGAATACCAGACATCTGGCTGTGGTCGGCCAAGTGGCGGAAGACGATTCTACTAAGTCTCCATCTCCGCTTTACTCCTCTTGGTCTTGAAGTCATCACACATCTATTACGGATCCGCACAGGGCAGCTGTCTCTAGGTAGTGCAGCTATTTCCTTATCTGCCACCTCCTGCAAAAACGATAACAAGAATAAAAAGGAATTAAACACTTTTGGGGGAAAAGAGCAACATTTTTTTAAAGGACATAGTAAAGAGTAGCATTTTATAAACATAGCCTACTTGTGAAAGTGTTTATAGACTGAAATTTAAAATGCTACAATAACAGTAATGTGTTTTACCTGAAGTGTTTTAGGTAGGATAGTGTTCTTTCTTAGTGCATTGATCCGTAGTCGCTCATCAGCATATTCAAAGGCCATTTGTCTCCTCTTGACATCTCTGAGCATCCTCCAGTCAACATAGTAGCCTCTCACCTGCTCCATGGCCCCCCAGCAGCTCCTTAAGGCCTGCACACAATAGTCCACTAGGGTTACTAGTTCTCAGAGACTTAGAAAAAGACAATCCATTCACGCTGTCACTCTATAACTAGCAGAGTTTGCATAATAATCAAATAATAAATAATAATAATAAAAAGTGTTTTAATCAAAGTCCAACATTTGCGTGCAAGATTAGTATTATCAATCCATAGAGACAGCTTTGCCTTGTTTATTACTATTAAATACAACGGTCCATTGATACCTTACCATCACTCGTTACTGAAAGCTGTCTGTTATAGTAACCATCACTTGATTAAAGTTATTAAATCGTTCATGAGTTTTTTAATTCTCTTTCATAGACGTAGGTTATATTATCTCCTTCGACCGCATCCCATAAGCGATGCCCTCCTAGCATAAGCTAGATGCTAAGATGCTAATGTCCCCGAGACTGGCCACTGCATTGACAAATCAATTCCTCTGTCCTCGTCTTATTGTAATTGGACATATGCACAACAACTACGTTTCAAATACTCTTAATAAAGAATAAAAAACTGAATTACCTGCTTTGGAGCACTGATAGTGGAATAAAGGGCATTTAATCCTAAACATGCTATTCTGTGTGCCGCCATGTTTTCTTCTTCTTCTTCGTTTGACGGTTATCACATTACTATAAGTACATGGCGCCCCTATCAGTCCAATCGCCATCATAGTAACTGTGTGCTGTTTCTGTTTCTCCTTGGCCAAGGATTGGGACAAAACAGTGACAGGCTACTAAGATAATGTTTCCGGTGTCCATGTTTATTGTTGATTATTGTGGGATGTAGCCTAATTGTGTGTCAGCTCCTCAGGAAGTAGATATCGGTCCCAACACAATAAACATAATTGAAGCCTAATGACAATTGTAAAAAAATAAGTTTGCATAATGTTTAGAAAATTTTGGTTTGCAAAAAACACCCAAATAGCATTCACTGTTCAAACAGTAAAGTAGAAGTCTAATGTTAGAAAAAGTGTGCGGTAGTAGTCCAGCAGGGGGCGGCCATGCACCATTTAGGATTGAGTGAAAAAAAAAAAGAAATAGAAAGGAATAGAAAGGAAGGATGACGAGGACGAGGGTATAGGAAAGTATTTATTTATTTATTTCTTAGAAATTGCTATTAAAATGGATAATCAGGGCACGTGTTTGTCAGTGGCTTCAGTAGGTCACATATTTTTCTGGGACATGCAGGCTATACATGCACAAAGAGACAGCAGAGAACTTAGAAGTAACAGTTCTGAGGTATAACCCTTTGTCTGTAATTCCTTTTAGCCTCTAAGAAAGACAGTGTCAGAGGCCTTAGAGCACTTTAAAGGTCATCATCTTTACTTGCATATTTTGGAAGCGAGGATGAATGCCAGATTGCCAGCTCTATATGTTTGTAGGTCGGCAAAAACATTGGCACGCTCTCAACTGAATAAACATGAAGCACTGAGACCCAGTTAAAAATAAAGTAGTTTGAGGTTGCAAATAGCTCCTATAGAATAATTGTTCTGTGTGTAGAGGCAATCCACCACTTTTTTGGAGACCCAACACAATATTAGCATACAGAGAACAGTATAATCTTCTATTCAGTGAAAGATGAATCAAGGAAATATCTTCAAGCTTATCTTATGCTCTGTATATATAGACACACTTAAACCAAACTACTTCTCTGGTCCTAATAACATAGAGCTGTTTTTCATCGTCTTTACCTTCAGCTATAGTCGTTTAGAAATTCCTTCAAACCACAATAAAGAAACATGATAATTGTAAACACAGACCCTCTGGCTGTTCTAGTTGTGGTGTATACCCCATCAAACAAATCTAAAACATGACCTGAGTGGTCTGTTTCCTCTTTGCTTGGTTTGATCCAGACACAGCTTGGCTGGAGAAGCAGCATGATGTGTCTTTCTAAAAGCGTAACTCATCCAAACAGGACCAATATTCAGCATTTGTTAGAAGGTAACCTCTCGTCACCTCTCACATCACCTCAAATTATAATTGGTGCCCCTGCTGCCAAAATACATATCTCTGACAAAATCCCTGCTGCGTTGTAACCAAAGAAAATATAAACGTATCTAACACTGCCATTAGCCTTACAAGACCAACAAAAAAACAAGTCAACTCTTCATCTCTTCTCATTCCTTTCAAGAAAACACATTTTTATATGTTAGAAGCATACCAAATACATCTAAAAAAAAAACAGAAAAAGGAAAGAAAGCATTTCAAAATTCTAGCAGAGGCAAGCGTGTGAAAAACCATTCACCTTTTTCTTTCACCATATGTGTGGAAAAAGAGGGATGCCCGTTGCGTAAAGACTTAAAGACTTTAATGGAATTCCTACATCCTGTGCTCTCTTTTTATGAGTGATTCCTGCCTTTAACCACATAGACATGAGTAGACCTCAGACTGTATCTGCCTGGAGTGTAACTGCAGTGAAATATAAGTTAATAAAATTTAACTATGTTTAGCCTTGGCTCCTTGAGGTGAATGTAATCTCACTCAGGACTGTCCGAGATCACATAATCACACGTCTGAGTAAATGTCATATAGCTTAAATATTTGACTGCATTCTTTATGTGTTTTTATTTCCAGCTGCCTAAACAATATTGTTCCATATTTCAGTATCATAATGTTGAATTGGCTTTATGTAGCATGGCCTGGTATGATACGTATTCCCATTATTATATAACATAATTTATGTTGGGTAAAAAATTCATGGCGTGGCATGTCTCACATTATGGGGTCTTCAATCATGAGCAGACACATACATATAAAAGGAGAATTAATGTGAGTCATATACTACAGCATTCACAGTGGATATCTAAAAGAGATGTTGAACTATATCCTTCAATATCATTAAATACCAAATAAGGCAGTGATGTTCCATACTGCAGTGGAGTTAATGCCCACCATGCATCAAAGTTGTTCTAACAGCACATATTCCTTACACACAGAGAAAACCACGATCGGAAAAGAAAAAAAGGACAACTGAGAAGACAGTTTTACACCCATTCCTGTCAAACGCTGGAGCTAATGTACACATTACATACAGTACATGGAAATACAAACCTGGAAAATATAAACCCACAACTGAGCCCGGCAGCATGTATTTTTACGATTTGTTCCTCGTGGTTAGCAACTACAATGGCTGCTTGTACTGACAGATTTTACAAACACTACACAATATTCAACTGAACGTGGTAAAGTAATTATACATGCCATTAAATCCCCAGCTCCATCTATGAAACCACAGTGAAATGAACACAGGTAAATGTAACCATGAGAAGTTTCCTGTGTTCTGTCACAGGCTAAAATAAATAAGTCTCCTCTAGATGTTGTAAACCTCACGAGCTGGAGCCACACTTTGTGAACCTTGAGTTGGCCCATTGTCCTGCTCCGGACATCGGAAACGCTTTAGCAGAAATTTGAAAGATACACAGACACATGTTACTGTATTTAAAGGCTCTTTAATAAATCATCGACAAAGCGAGCCATTCATAGAGAACTTTTGATTGTGGAAAACCTCGCAGTACTCTGAGTACATTTAAACACCCTGGAAGTGTGTCTTGGGAGAAACTAAAGCAGCTCATTTAGGAGAACAAATAGTCCCGCTAACCACTCAAGCTTAACCACACAAATAATGGACTCGTGTAATGTCATTGCATAACGTCTTCCCGAAACTGTAGCATTGTTGTCGTTGACTGAGTCAGCATGGGGAATCCCTACACTGTCCATTTGACCCAGATACAGCTCATTTAGTAAGAGGCCTTGACCTTAGGAATGAGGGGTCCCTGCTTTCCAGGCCTTAGGAATGTCTAGTATTCCCTCAGGAAAAAAGGGAGCCTGAGGTCAGATTTAAGGCAAGGAAGTGAGCTTTATTCTGACCATATAAGTCCTTAGTAGTGTGTAGGTAGTTTATGACATCTGTACTGTTTCAAGGAATGTCCTCTCAGGTACCTGCACCTTCTTGTCTTACAGCACACTCTGATTTAGTTACCAGGTGTATTACAACTTATTATTTTCGGATTTGGCTTTGTTCTTATGTCCAATTGATGTTTTTGATAATAACGCATGATCACTATATCAACCTCTGATTTTCTCTATAAGCCACAGTTAAAAAAGAACGGCAGAAAAAAGGCATCAAAGGAAATCAAGTAAAAAGAAGGAAAGATAAAATGGGGAACAGACACATCTGTGATAGTACTTAGTGAAGGGACCACCAAGGATCTAGGAAGCATAGTGCGCAAGCTTTGAAAACAAACCCTTGTTGACCCTGGAGATTCAGGTGGAGGGTAACTCTTGGTGCTGTTTTAAGATTAAATAATATCCTTCAGGACATTGATTTATTATGTGTTGATTCATACAGCCAATTTTCGGTTTTCAGAGCAGAAAACCACTTTACTTGAACTTTTACTTCAGTTTGAAAGAGTAAGTTACATGATCTCATTTGTCTCATCAAGTCTTACCAGTCGGGGTCGTAAAGGTCCTGTCCTCACATTTAAAGCCAAATGGTTTGCTTTCCATCAGATTTGATCATTTAATCTCAAAACATCTACAGCACAGCAATTTCTCTTGTAGAAATAAGACCTCTGTAGATAAACACTAACAGCATGCAGCATGGTTTTAAAGTTACAGTCTGCTTCTCTAATGATTGCCATCTTTGTGTGGAGGCTGGTCTTAGATGGACACACATTGAATTCATATGCAGAAGTAGAGCTGCTGGAAATCATAGGAAAAGGGACATGATGTTGTTGACAATATAAGTGATGATGCATCATGAGAATTACTTTTACTGGGATGATTAAAAACTCCATATGGCTTTTTGCCTTTATTAGATATATACAGTGTAGACAGACAGGAAACTGGGTATAAGAGAGGAATGACACTGAGCACAGGGCCGGAGCCAGAATTGAACCCGGGTCGCTTGAGTATATGGTATGTGAACCACCGAGATGCCCCAGTACTGTATAGTATTTTATAAAATATCTAGAATAGAATTTTGATTATCTGATTGTCATTATCACAAACTTTGTCTATAATTTTTAAATATTTGGGCTGTCCCATCTATGCAACTGTGTAATATTTGAATAGAAATAAAAGCCCAAAAGCTATAGGCTGTTGTAATTGAAAGTGTCACTGAGGAAACTTTTTAAGCATTAAATCGTTAAAATATAGCACAAGAAAATTGTCCAGTCAGTGTTCAGTCAATTACCCTTATTTTGTGTTGTCTTCAATTAGTGTAACGTGGTGTTTTTTGTGACAGGAGTAGCCCCTGGTTAGTTGTTGAGATGAAAAGACAGCAGTAGTTTGGTGGTGTCAGCCTATGGACGAGAGGTCAAGTCTCCAAATGACATTTAGGTGTGAGGTCAGCTGACCCTGAGAACTGGTATCTGCATCAGACCGGAGAGCTCTGAACCAGCTGCTCATCTGTCACACAACTGCTGCTTCACCCGTCTCCTCCAATCAGTGATTATACTATTCTTGGTGCATATCTATGTTTTATACTTCCATTTAGACTTCTGTTTATGTTTCATTTTATGGAGCTTTTCACTGTTTGATGCCAGGAAGCCAACATGTTTTGTAGATAGAGGGGCTGTACTCACACGTTTGAAACTAGACCGGGGCAGGGCTTGAACATCATTGTCAGATCTTTCTTGCTCAGTGACAAATGCTTTCAACATATCAGAAGCAACATTAAAAAGCCACATCAAAAAATATGTTCGCAAACAATCTCAGTTTTGAACATTCATAGTTGTTGGCTGATAATCACACAGTGAATGCACATTTAACCCTGCATATGGCACTTTTTATAGCACATTTGTGTCTGTGCGGTTGACAAAACATAAAATCTAATTGCGGTTGACTGTGGGGACAGGAGACGGCCTAAAGTTTATGGACAAAAGTGTGTGCGCCCGCAAGAGTGTTCCTTTTGCACAGTGTGGCAAAGGCATCAAAGAAACACGAGGACCTTGAAAGGAACATACATCATCAGACGTCCATATGGTATTCGTTTGTTTTTCCTTAAACGAGTTACACTTTATCTGCGCCGCATCCTCTAATCTGATCTGCCGTCCACCAAAGTCACACATGGGGGGAAACAAAACGGACTCCCAGACGTTTCACTATGATGCAAAATGTGCCACAGAAGCTAATCAGATTTGCCCTCTCCTGTAAACACGTTGCCCCTAATCTCATATTGGATGAAGGAGAAGTTTGGAGTTGACAGCTCTGTCTTGGCCGTGTTAATGTAGCCTAATGACCTGCAGACAGTCCATGCTTTAAACATATTTCCTATGTTTTATCTTGCGGGTGCTGTTTGGATAAGCCTGTCAGTTCCCATTCGGCACCCGTCCCACCAGACTGTAGCTCCCTTTCGCTTCAAATCAACCTTTTCAATCAACAGTTCCCAGATTCAGAAGGAAACGTGCAATCAGTGAAGTTTGGCTTCCCCCTAAAGCTACTTTGCCATGATTAAATATACCATATGTTTCAAAGTGAACACACTCTTGCTTTGGGTTAGGGCTTAATTGACGTAATGCGGCTCCTGCACATACTGCCTGGATGAAGTCATAAATGTTTAATGCTTTCTGAATGTATTCCGACTGATGCGGTCACTAGCATCAGACACGTTTAACCCTGGCGTCCCTTTGATAAGATGTTGTCAGTCCCTCACATCTCACATTAAAACATCAAGTGCTAAATAATACGTTTTAGATTAAATTCTTTTCCAGGTGTGAGGTTTTCAGACATTTTTGCGGTTGTTTTAACTCGGAATAAATGAGCATCGGGGGAAAGGGTATTTACTTTGGCCGAGTGTAAAAACAAGATAATAAGAAAGAGTTGTAGCCAGAGTGAGAAAGAGGATAATAAATTACTTTTTGGATGTAGCAAGAAGTCTAAGTGAAATCCAAAATCTACAACAAGGGCAAGGTCAGGAGGAAAATCTTGTGAATGAATTAGTTACAAAAATACGTAGCAGTGTTGTAGTGTGCAGCTGGTTAAAACTGGTGTCGGAATCGTTTTATTTGACAAAAAGAGTTTGGATCATGGATTTGATGGATTGGAAGGAAAAGCTTCAAATGTAACAAGAACAATGCTCTTTTCAAGATCTAAAGTAGTGTTTTTGTCGTGCATTTAAAAAGCATGAGAAAAATGTACACCACACAAGCCACGACTATCTAATTATCATCCACAAAAGAGAAGAATCCTTAGCGGTGTCCGATCCAAATTGTCATCAGCTGGTGCCTTAACAACGGCATCTTCCCATTGGTCAAAATACAAACATAAATCTATGTCAAATCTCTCCCGATGTGAAATGTTCAGGTCGGAGCAAAGAAGCATTTACAATGGGAAATGCAGACATGTTTCCCACAAAGTAAAGTGACATGCCTGACATATATTCTCGTTGTCCCATGAAGCACTGTAAATGTCATCATGTCCCGCTCAGCATGTCCTTGTTCAAATAAAACTTTCCGGGCTTTGAATGAGTGAGACATATTATTAAGATGAAGTTGTTTCCCATTTACGCTGGTCAGTCTGAAAAGTTTGTATTCAAAATGCTGTGATCAGATTTCTGAAAAGTACGACAGTTGCTGCTTCGTGTCTTTATTATTAAAAACTGATACTGTGCTGACCCACTAACATTTCTATCATCTCTACTTTCGACTACAAAGAATCCAGCGGCTTTATAAAGTGAACTTTGGGGCAGATTCATTCATCTTATTCTCGGAGAATGTAGTGTGGACTGAAGTGTCCTAGTTTCACTGCTCGGAGATAACTGGAGTGAGTGGGTGCAGATTTGAGGCGTATTCTTGCAAATGCGGGCACAGGTTACACTCCATACTTTTTTTTCAAGAGAGTTTTTGTCATTATAGAGCATTACGGATCATTTCTACTTATTATAGTCAATGATACTCTTCACTCTGCCACAGTAACGTTTATATCGTCAATTTACTCACTTCACTTATCAATTTCAGTTTAATGGAAAAAGAATCACAATAGGATTAGTGAAAGTGTTTTTATTAAAGAGAGTGATCAGAAAATCACTGTAGAAATCAAAAAGATCAAACCGCACCGACCCCTCTCCAGTTTCACTTGAACAATCCCTGCCTCCCATGGTTCCACAGAAACGTGAAACCATAGTTATATATTTAGAGAGAAACAGCCGCTGTCACCGTAAACTATCTGCTGCCAACCTTGACACCTGACCTGGCCTTTTGAGTAAAAAAACAAAAAAACAAAAAACATGGAGGCGGATACTGTGTGATATGTTTTTTCTATGTGTTTTCATCTAAAGAGAAAGTGTTTCTGTGTCATTTACAGTAAAAGGGGTCACAGTATGGTCCCTTTTTTCAATTGTGGTCTCTGTATGTGATTGAAAGGGTTAGCGTGCTTCGCCAAGGCTCCAAGTGGCTTGTTTTGACAGGGATAAAGTGAGAACATTTCAGAGGGAAGAGTGCAGAGATCTTAAATTGAATCAAGCCTCTTGGTTTTTAACTGCCAATCACGTAACCGATGATAGAAAAAAAGCAACCCAAAAACTTCAGATTTTGAAAATGGTTGTTTCTATCACTGGTGAGGCTTTTCGTTCCATGAAAATGCCTTCTTTTGATGCCACCGTTTATCAAAATTACACCCGTGCTTTTGGTATTAAAACACTTGTCATTTTGAAAAGTGAAGTTGTAATACCCTCGGGGAGAGCAACAGTAGAGCGTGCCTCAGATTAAATCCTTACATTTACCCTTTTTTTTGCAGAGGAGTCAGACTGATTTATCTGTCTATTCATTTTTATATACTTGTTTGACCTTTTATCTTGTCCTAAAACTGAGCTTGTATATCACTAAGTTTTCTGCACTCAGCTGCATCCCCCAAAGACAACATTTTTAAAAACCAACCCTTAAAGTCAATTTCTGTGCTGCCTACTTTTCATTAATCCAAATTGTTACTTACTTTCCGATTAGTCATTAGCTCCATTGAGGGAAAGTGCCTCTCATTATGTCTCACCTCTCCTTTCATTGAATGGAGTGCAGAGGGGTAGGAGGAGACGGGACCCTCCCAGACGACCTGCCCACGGGCCTATAGGCACCGGGAGAGGTCTGCAGCCGAGACAGAGGGGAGTCCAAGTCAGTGACAGAGCTTCAAACACTGCTGGGAGTCTGTCGACAGGTGGAGAAGGGAGAGGTTCGGGTGGAGTCCAGTCCTTCACGACAAAACAGAGAAACCAAGGCTCAAGGGTAAGACAACTTTAAAATCCAGCATAAATGACTTTTCTAAATTCACATAATCAATTTGGGTGTCTTCAATGAGACTGGCTAAGATTTGGTTTCAAAACAGATGACTCTTTCCTCTTTTTCTCTTCTCACCCATTTTTCTCCTCATCCCCTCCATCTGTCACCGCTGCCACCTTTTGCAACTCCGAACTTTAACTTGACACCTGGAATTTATCAAGTGTCGTGCAGTTGTAGCTTTTGTAAGTTTGTTTTACACGGCCAGTGAGAAACCTGTGGGAGTCCTGACTGCAGAATGTAGATGAATATAACAGATTTTATTATTTGAAAGGGTTCGATGCGGTGAAAGCGAATGTGGAAATGGCTGTCAAGTGTGAATGATGTGCTTGAACAGAGTGGTTCAACGTTGCATGCTGTTCTGCCGTCACAAAACCGCAGAAGAACAGAGAGGTGTTTTCTTAGCTTACTGGTAAAATATTACAGGGAATGCAATATTAATCTTGTTTCTTAAATACACTATGAATTGTTAAGAGATATGCAGCAACAGTTGATTATTTATGCTTTCTTTTCTCCACTTTATTGCCATGAAGAAAATGTATACAGAATTTGATTTTTTCTACTCGCCAACAAACCTGCCAGGAATCATTTCCCCCACACGGTAATAACCTCACGTATTTGGGCATAAATATTGATGGTAAGTGTCTGCTGGGGTGACAGATATTCACACGGGGCTGTTGATCCACTAGATTTACCTTTAATGCTACTGTGCTGGCTCAGGGAATACACAGAAGCCCTTGGTGAAATGAGCTACAGATGTGGGCCCTGAGCCATGCCAAATAACAGACAGATCCAACGAAAGAAAGAGACCCACAGCCGAGAGTGGGTGGCTTATGATTGCATAACGTGACTGCCGCAATGGAAACCTCACAAATCAGGAGAGACAGTTCATGCACCTTTAAAAATGCAACATTCATAAAATTGTGTGTATTGTGTATATCAATTGAAAAGCGATGTATGTATGGGATGTAGTCAATGCCACACAAACCAGTGTTAAGGAATGACATAGAGTAAAAATTCTAGTGCTCAGTCCACACAGAGGCATGTCTGTTTACATTAGAGTGGTAAAAATGAGCTTTTTCTCAGTGTGGTGATGTTTAAGCTCAAGTTGCACAAGCTCTTTGTTGTTTTGTGTCATGAGCATATGCATATTGTGGATGTATTATTAGAATGAGTAAAAAAAGCTCATTATTTTCATTGGATGTTGCTTATTGGCACAGCACAACAAAAAAGTTCCAGGTTTATTTCCGCCATGGGGTTCCACATGATCCGTACTGACCAATGGGGACCAAAGGTGTGATAGAGGGGTGACATTAACACATTAACAGAGAAAAAGTTTAGGATATGAAAATAGACAATACACACTACAAAGTCCAACCTTTTTGGTAGTGTCCTGTCAGCTGAATACGAGGCGTTTGTTTTTATATTGCAGTTTATGGGGAAAATCTTTTTTTGGGCCACACATTTTGGGCAATACCTCAAGTGTCCACCAATCGAATTGGCGGCAGGGGAAAGGGAGCGGTCCCTTATCCAGATTATAATACATCAACGGTGCATGTCCAACATCTAAACAAAAATAGCGGTGCCAGGTTTACATTTTCGACTCGTCTTTATCAGTTCAAACACTCAAGACAAGACTTTTAGGATCAAGACCAGTAAATAAAAAACAGTTTTCAATACAGTCACAATAATGTGCTGACAAAATGACCTGATGTTATATGGCCAGTCTCTTTCTGTCCAAAAACAAGACAAAACCAGAGAATGATGTGTTCAATTCTGACACTAAAACCTGTAAATACCCTGATCTCAAGAAGACCAAGGCCTCTGTCAAATACCGGAACACTATTAACCACTCTTCTTAGTTGTCTCCAAGCCAATGTAAGATATAAGCATCAACCATAATGCAAATTTACAGCCGGACATAAAACCACAACCCTGCAGTTCATCTTTGTTTTTTCAACTCTTCTTCCCATCCTCCGCTTTGTTGCTGAGCTCCTCTGAGATTTGCGTTGAGTTGAAACTTGCCGAAACAGCCGGCCTTTTGTTTGAACCTTAATGGGTCTCTGGAGAGGAGAGGGTTAGATGAACACAATCTGACAAACTCTTCTTTTGCTTCTCCTTCTGTGCGTGCCACTTTTTCTCCAACTTTGTTAAAGTAATTGCCAGTCTCCTTCATTTGGCTTCACTGTTATATAAGGACTTATTTGTGAGTGTTTGCATCCGCCGCAGCTGTCCGGTGGAAGACTATATACCCTCCATTAATTGTGACAGCATTCCTCTTATAAATGAGAAGCAAGTGTTCCACAAACACACTGTACACACATTACCCTTTAAAACGCAGGGTACACTCATTACAGGTCGTCCACAAACATTTCATAGGCCAATTGACATAGCTGTGCCTAGACACACACTAGTTATTGTCGGGGAGGAATTTTCAACTGTGTTTATGGACATACTGGATTGTACTTGAGTGCCTGTGAATGCCAGAATGAAATGCTATCTGGATAGGGAGAGATGCAGAAGTTCCTAAAGTGATGTGTTTTCCTGCTTTATTCCTCAGTCAAATCAACCCGGACTCCAAAATAAACTCAACTTATCTGCCAGTTCTAAAAGTGTCAGGTTTTATGGTCGCTCTGGACAGTTATGGTTAAAGCTGTGTTAATTAAAGCTGAGGACACGCTACAAGGCTGTTGCCAGATTTTACCGACGATTCCCAGTCTGCACCAGTCTGCACAATTTTGGAACAGTTGACATGGCTAGCTACAAAAATCTGTTACAGTATGAGGGGGAATAGTTGAATGTTTGATTTCTTTTAAGCTGGATGCAGCCAGGTAGTGTGAAACAGGAAACAGCAGAAGACAACAGGAAGTAGTGAGAATATCAAAACTACAATGGCAAACTGCGCCACCAACTGGTATGTTTGTTTACCCTTTAAACTGTCTCCCTCGAGAGAGTTTGATGCGTTCAATTGTGTTTAGTTGGTTTGACAACTCTGTCACACAAAAATCTGCTGAAACCAGTCTGTTAGTGTGTACCTCTAGTCTTTTCAAAATCTATAAAGACTGTCAAAGATCTGTAGTGTGTCTCCAGAGTCATACATACATGATGCAAAAACACACTTATTTTAAACATTGTCAACTTATTTGAGCATTGATTCTAATGAACAGAAAAGTCAGAAAAAAAGATTCAGAAAAGCCACCACAGATACATGAACCAAGATTTCTGACCTTATTTCCTTCCCTTTCTACCATCCTGTTCCCAAGTGATGCAATCCAGTAACACAATGGGCCTCTATGAAACCCTGTGGACACTGGTTTGCACTAGCAATCTATAAATCGGTAACACACGCCACATTAAAACAGAAGTGTAATCATTTTGCCACCTATGAAACTAAGGATTTATCTTCTCCTTGATTCTCTCATAAAACTGTTCATCCTTTCACATATTCCTATCTCTTTATACATCCCTATCCATCCATTTTCCCTCCCGTTCTGTACTTTTCCTCCACGTTCCTCTCCATAGCCCATTTCCTCCGTCCATTAATCCCGCCATCTGTCTGCCTATCCCACGCTGGGACGTTCTCCGCAGTCGGCAGCGGCGCTCCGACATGCTTGGAAGCCTGCAGCCCGACCTCCTCCAAGAGAAATAAGGAATTGCTTCTCAAAACAGCGAGTGTTGAATAAAACCTTGACAGGGAGCTATAAACATGCTTGTTAAGCATCTCCGTGTGCCAGTGTTCACTACCATTCGACGCCGCTAATAGTGCGCCGTTCTCGTCTGTCACCCACTCGCTCACACTCCATCTTTCTTTGCCTCAACCAGCCGCTCTTTATCACCCTCTTCGTCTCTTTTCTTTCTTTTTTTTTTTTTGCACCACACCATTTTCTCATATCCCTTGCTTTAATGTCTCTTTTACATCATCTCTGAATCATAACTTTTGGCAATTGATGTAACACTCACTGAAGTCAGGGCCACCACTTAGCAATAAAAAGTGATCTCATAGTTTGGTTTTCATGTTAGGTTTGGATTCTCTGACCTCAAATTGTAGCTGTAATCTCCAAACAAGGTCAGACACACTGGGTTTGGACCACTTAGAAACACGTTATGGTAATTATACGCCTTCGAACTGGATGGTTTTCAGAGGCAGAGCTCCTCTAGTTGCAGTGCGTCCTGTGTAAATCATCAGAGGGAATGCTCAAAAGTCAAACTAGACCCTTCCTTCTAATAGAAAGACGGGTATTGTTACTCCCTGTTAATCTGATAATGTTATCGTTACGGTGTCTGAAGGATTGGCAGATTTAAAGCTGACTTGTTGACATTTTAATGTTCTGATTACTACTCTGAGTCCAGTGGGGTTTCTGGGGTCTGTTTCTCATTTGTTCTTCCATCTTCTTCACTCTTTGATGCTCAGTGAGTGATATCAGCACAGAGCTTTCATTTCTTCCTTCTTAAAGCAACACTGCGTAACGTTTTACCTTAAAATGCACATCCTCGAAATCATAGAGAACATGTTGAAGTCATTTTGATCCACACGAATCCACAGCCGCATGTGAGTTTGCAGCAGTGCATTTGCAGACAGAAGCCCTCCGTCAAGAGCATATCCTTAGAGTTGCTTTACAATAAAACATAATTTGAAAACAGCAGGTTATTTTGTACACTTTTACTACGCTAATAAATCCATATCTGGGGCCATTCTCCGCTGTCTCCTCTTACAGGTTTCCGTCGACTTTTGTTTCATTTTCTGCAGCGTGAGCATTTATTGTGCATATGTTTTATCACTGTGTAGTTTTCCACTTGTCAAACATCGCGGCAGGACACCCGACACGCCGCTCTGTTTGAGGCTTTGTGTCTTCACAGACCACACAAGCTCGGCACCAGCTCGCTTCTGCTGCTGTTTAAACTTTTACAGCAGAAGCGTACACTTAGGGGGGGAAAGTGCTTAGAAACCCAGCTTAGTTTAAATATGGTTTCTAAGAAAGATGTGGCTAGGATGAAAGTTGACATCACTGTCCCTGTGGCTCGATTACATCATTAAATATGGTTCGTGCTGTTTGAAATAGTGGAGACTTCATTAAAAGGCTGAAGGTACAGAGGGTCTGGCTGCTTCTGCTGAGTGTTACCATGGCTTAACTTCTACAGCACCATTAAATAAAGACTGTATGTGACCTCAAACACCAAGCAGAAAAATATTGTTTGTCCGTGTCTGAACCCACAAGCTGAGGGCTAGAAATAGATGATAGCTAATGGACTACACGAGCAAACTGTAAAGACACAAAAGCTATCTTGCTTTCAGCTCTAATTTGTCGGTGGATTTGTAATAAGTGCTCCGACCACAGTTAATGTCGCACCATGTTTCTGATGTCTGACACTCGTCTATGTTTCTCCTTTAGCCATGACTTCCAGACTCGTGCGGAGGGCCCAGCGTTTGTTGGTCCTGCTTTGCACCATCTCATCATACACTTTGGGAGATGACCACCCAGACCCCTCAGCTCCAGAGCAGGGAGTCACCTTCAGCCATGTCTACAAAATCGACATCCCAGGAGGAGGATCTTCTTGTAAACTAGAGCCCCTTCCCACAGACGATAAAACAGGTCATTAAAACAAGTGTGCTTTGTGAGAGCTGCCTATAACTGTGTGAGGTGTTAACGTTTACGTGGCCTGCTTTGACGTCATGTTATTGTACGTGTAGGTCTCCAGACAGCGACAACTACAACTGGAGAAAATGACATCATCTTCAGACACAATATCAAGCTGCAGACGCCTAAGTGCGACTGCGAGGAGTCGGAAAGCTTCAAGTCACTGATGTACAGAGTCAACGGGCTGGAGGAGGAAGTAAACTATCTGAAGACTCAGTGTGCTCAGGGATGCTGTGGAAAAGCTACAGGTGTGACATCTCACAAACTCTAAACATCATTCTCATCATTATGGCTTTCTATTTATACATATGAGCCAACAATCCCCCCTGTGGCTTGGGCTTTGAATTTTGCTAAAGGCCCTGTAAGTGATAAACTACATTAGGATCTTTGTTGCCCAAGTGAATTTGTCATATGTTGGGGTCTACATTAAGGGCTATAACCAAACAATAAACACCTTTTTACTGCATGGGTTCCCCAGGTGTGGACACAAGCTGCAGCGGCCACGGCACATACCAACACGACTCATGCAGCTGCCTCTGTGACCCGGGATGGGAAGGGCCCGACTGCTCGGTGTCCACCTGCCCGGACGACTGCAACGATAATGGCCGCTGTGTGGACGGGAAGTGTGTGTGCCATCAGGGCTACACCGGGCACGACTGCAGCCAGCTGGAGTGTCCCGACAACTGCAACGACAAGGGCCAATGTGTGGACGGGAAATGTGTCTGTTTCCCACATTTCACCGGCGAAGACTGCAGTATCCAGAAGTGTCCCAACGACTGCATCGGTAACGGCCAGTGTGTGGACGGCCGCTGTGTCTGTGATGAAGGATTTTTTGGGGATGACTGCTCGTTGGGTAAGAAGTCAATTTTCTTGTGTTTCTAGGGAGTGTAGGAAGTTAAACCAATCATTGAAATGATATTGTAGTTTGAATTTGTGATACAACAGACCATTGCAGCATTTTCTGGCCAGACTTTGCATTATGAATTCAATAAGGGATAGAAAAGGAACTTCTGTCATGAAAAAAAACGTTCTTATGCTCGAGCAAATCTCATAACACTCTTTTATTAAAGTGTATTGAACTGTTGCAGTGATGCTTTGTGCTTCTCATGGGACTTATTAGTATTTTGACAAGCCTCTTTTACGCAGTCACCTCTGTAAACAGAACACAGTAAATATTAACTCAATACTCCTTAAAACTGATTTTATACAAAGCCCTGGGACCAATAAAACCATATAATACTTTCCCTGATGGCCCATTCACCTTGATGCCTCCTGTTATCAAATGGCCCGCAGTTATCTTTTTGATGCTTCAGCATTTAGGGCTCACTCAGGGCTCGTAATATCCAGGGAGTTATTAATGGTTGTCAAGGCGACCACTGGCTCAATTGATCTTACAGTCTTGTCACCTCTGCTCTCTAAAAGGAGACACTCTTACACAGCATTGAGATAAATGTGAGATTAACAGCACATTAAAGAGACAAAAGGCAAATAAATCACATGAACCTGAGTAAACTAACTGCTTAGAAAGTATTATTTGAGATGTATCTTGCAGCTGCAGTTTGGACCTTTGAGTGGATGACATTATGGCCTTACACTTTGATAAAACATAACTAGTACTACTTTTGGTCAAAGTGTCTCTGAAACCTCCCCTCATTGCTTGAAGAATCCTCCTGTCTCCTAAACGCACCACTCACTGTGAACACTATTACTGTACCGCCCCAGGAGCAGCGTAAAATTGCATTTTACGGCAATTTGAGGCAAGACATGCAGAAAGGTGAGGAGCAGCTGCCAGGCACAGACAGTTTATATCTTCAAGTTGACTTACAGATTGTGGCAGTCTTTCTAAGAACATCAGATAGTCTGTCTGCAGATAGAAAGCACAGGATTTACCTCATGTCAAAGTTCAGTGAGACTTACTTGTACTTACTGCAGGCCACATTTGAATTCATCTAAAGCTGTCAAGGAGTTTTTGAACTAAGCAGCCTATAGAGCACCTGAATTGTAGCAGTAGCCGGTCAGCCGTCAAACCGCTCGTGGTTGGTTTAGTCTGTCCTTTAGCTGTGTTCTCTCTGTGAAGAATCAGAGACAGGCCCACAGCTCAGCGTGTAGGTGCTACTGAACTCGGTCCAATGTCAACAGTAGCAGCGTGTCAGTGGACGAGTCAGGGGAGAAAGAGAATGGGAGGAGAGAAAAAAGACATACATTGTGTTGATTTTAGATGGTTGTAATAATAGCGGAAATAAGCAGCCGGTGGAGATGAGCAGCAAACCAAAACAGTCAAGGTCTTCTTTATTTTTTGTGGCTAGTTGCCATTTCAACACCTGGATGATGGACGTCAATCCGCTCCATAGGTGACGGCGTCGGAAATTTTAATATACTGTGCATCGAATATTCTTCTCATGAAGTCCCAGCATTAAAGGCAGATGGCATGTGCTCCAGAAGTCCTACTGAAAATAATATCACAGCTTTCAGTGCTTTTCCATGCCTGAAAAAGTGAGATACAGAGCGATAATTAAATATGGCCACAGTAGCTTTGAACATGAAATATTAACAGATGGTGTCGATATGAAGTTCTTATTGTAGCCAGGCGTATGTCCTTTTAGGTGAAACTTTCTCAGATTATGTTTAGTACAATATATCCTTTCAATATGGGGTTAAACCATATGGACACTTTAAACTTAACTGTGAAGTATCTCTTGTGTAAAATCACTCATATTCTTCTAATCTTCTTAAGACATCTTTTCACTTGTTTTTTTCTTATCCAAACAGTCATTTCAATCAGCACAGACACTATCCCCATTAGTCTCCTTGTTATATATTAATTTATTCACCACAGCCGCTCTGAAATACGATTCAAGAGTGGAGATTGTTGATATTCGTGTCTGGAGTGGCATCAGGGGGATATTAACTGTTAGCGGATGGAAAACTGCCCGCTGTGCTCAGAGAAAAACACTAGGCTTCCTGAAACGGCCTTGTGGATATAGCATCTAAAGCTGATGTGAATACCTTCCCTGCCAAAGTCATGCTCCTCCACTACTGCACGTTTCTCATTTTTCCCTCGAGGGTTCGTGCTAAACCTTAAATCTACCACCGCCATTTATTTAACTACATCACAGCCGCAGAGTCTTCTCCTCCATCTTCTTGTTTGTGGAAAGCCTCAGTCACTCGCTGCTGGTGTGTCTTTGGCTGATGCAGTGTTATTATACACCCCTGTTATACAGTAGTTATATACCTTAGCCTCGCTCCTGTCATGTTTTTCCATCGTTCATCTCAGTTAAAAACATACTGTAGATGTTAAAAGTTGACCACAGAACAGCCTCCTTTGCCTTTGAATTTCTAGTTTGAGTTAAGACAAGAACATTACTGCTTCTTACTGTTTTTATGGTTTGTCTTGGTCAGTGCACGCCCCTCAGGGTTTACGTCTGGTCACCGTGACTGACGTGTCGTTGCTGGTCGAGTGGGAGCACGTCCGTGGCGCCGAGTATTACATCCTGACACATCACCCTAAAGATGACAAGAGCGCCCTCAAACAGGCAGGTCTCATTTCATTTCTGTACATCCGTCCTGGGGCTCCATTTGATTGTCCCATCATGTGGTATTTTTACTAGGTTCAAGTTCCAAACACTGAGAACTCGTACCTCATCACCGGCCTGACTCCGGGGGTCACCTACGTTGTCCAAGTGTACGCAGTCATCAAGGAAATCCAAAGTGAACCCGACAAGATTGAAGCCACCACTGGTTTGTATAGATTTGAAATAAAAAGATAGACAAAGTCTGAAGGATGTGGTTTACACATGAGGGTGGGTTTAATGTAATGGGTTTGTACTCTGACATTACTGTATGACTAAGACCATGGACAGGAATTATTTGGTTACCATGGCACCTGTCAGGGGTCAAATTTTGAGAGTTTTTGAGAAGGTCTGTAAGGGTCAGAGCATCTCCAAAAACCTGTAGGCAGTTGTTAGTACTCACTTAAATTTGTGAAAGGAAGCATGAGCAGTAATCTGTTGTTTGGGGTCATAGAGATGTGCTGCAAAAATGCCAGACATCACAGCACTTAAGAGGTCTAGTGGAGGTTGGTATTTTCTGGCAAAGGATGCATTAGTGTAATGGTTAGACACAATTCACATTAAAAAGACTGTACTGGATTTTTTCTTCTTCTTCTAGTTGGGAAAATGGTTTAAACCCCAAATAGTATACTGTAAAAATGTTTTAAAAAAAAAATTAAATGAGCTTTATGATGCTGTCTACTGTTTATTAAAAGAGATTTTAATGGAGTAGAACCTCTATTCAGGAACAGACAACCTGGGCCAATCATATGCTCAAAATATGAACGATCCCATTGGTCTAAACTGACTTGTCATATGACGTTCCAGGAAGTTTAATAGCTCCCTTAAAGGGAGGAAGCGTAAAACGCAGATTAATACTGTCAATTCAATCACATAATGTTTTACAAGGTGGAGATAATTGTCGTTTTGACACTGAAGTAAGTAAACTAACGCTAAACTCTAAACTTCAGTTTGGTAAAATGTATTAGTATTTTGTGGGCAGAAAATTGCAGCTTTTTCGAGGTTTTTTTTCTTTTTTTTTTTACTAAAAGAGAAGCAGGAGAGGTCCCTAGGCTGCTTTTGGAGGTGAGTGGAAACAGGTAGTGGAGCTTTAAGTGCTATGCTATAACATAGTAAAAATTACATTTTAAAATGGTTTGAAGGGTGTGTTTAAATGTGTGATGTGTTTCGGCATAAATGTAGTAAGAGGCAGATGTGGGGGAAAAAAAAAACAGATTGCAAAACACAGAAACAAGGGGCATGAGACAGACAGACAGTGATTTAGTGGGACATTCCTGTACAGCCATAAGAAACCATCATCTGGCTCATGGTCATGAGAAGGATACTCAGCGTGAGGCATACAGCTTGCATAGTTTAAAACTTCAAACGATCGTCTTCAAAAGAGGGCTTCTCTGAATGTTTTTCTTTTGACTTACAGAAGAAAGAGCTGAAGTTCTCTTTATGATGGAGCAGTTTTGGCCTAAAACTTCAGGTTAACTGTCCTATTGTTGTTATGTTGCCTACTTTTTAACATCACCTTTTGCTTCTACTGTAGAGGTTTCGACCATTGGTGACCTCCGACTTGTTGGCCAGACCGAGGTCACCATCGATGTGGACTGGAAGAACCCCGAGGCCCCAGTGGATGGCTTTAGGCTCACACACACCGACCCCACGGGACAACGGGAGGAGCTGGATGTGCAGCGCAGCCAAGAAGCACGCACCAAACACACCATTGTGGGTGAGTGACAACACATGCACAACAGAGAGTCCTTTGATGAGACGGTAACAAAATATTCATGAGTATAAAGCAAGGTAATTACCAAGAAAAATCAATAATAAAGTTTAGTTTGCTATTACTTAACTTCTGACTGCGGTTTCTCTCTTCAGGTCTGTATCCCGGCACCGAGTACTTGATCTCAGTCAGCGCCGTGAAAGGAACCAATGAGGGAAAAGCTTCCTCTGTCACGGGAGTCACAGGTCAGTGTGGTCATAATAATATACAGCTATGGACTCGGTGACTGCACAGGCATAATAAGAGTTTTATTGAAGCTGTCTCTCTATTCTGTGGCACTTAAAAATGATAGACTGGATCTAAAAGACATCAAAGACGCACTGAGGCAATCCATATTCCTTTTAGCTTCTGTCAAAACCGCCATAATTCTCAAGCAGTCGGAGTGTAATATGGAAAACACAAACTTACCACATGATCCCACCTGGTTTTACCTTCTACACGGCCGATAACGTCATAATAAGAGCCTCAATAAAGAGTTATACAATTATAGCTTAATGATGAGAGAGGAATTTACAGCCTTTTAATATGGACTGAATGGTTTTGGTGATGGGAAACATGATATGGATTGTGTAATGGCGACGTGATGCTCCCTGATTATTAAACTGAGGCCTGTCTTGGGTTTCTGTCCAGTGGCAGTGGTATTTGGTCGTATTGTGCTTTTGGAGCAGGTATTCGTTGATAGTTTGCACAGCTGCTCTCGAAATTAGAATTTGAAAAATACTCCACAATGGTACGTCAGCTTTTTTGTCTTTCCTTGGGTTGTTCTCCCCAGTTTTGCTCCCTCTTCTCTTGTAAGTTAGTTCAAATGTCTCAAAGTTGATACCATTCTGTTGTCCAAACCCGCCGGCAGCCAATTTAATGGTTTTTAGCCTTTTAGGTGGTTGCTAGGTATTTTCAGGCCTCACCCCTTGTCTTCTAAAGCCAGTCAGGTACTCAAGAGCTCCTGTCACTGCTAATCTCTTGGTGTGTCTGTGTGTCACCTTCTTGTGTGGTAACTAATCTGGCCCAGACAGACAGAGACTTGTCTCCACTCCAGTAGCCACAATCCTTCATTTTAGGTGTTGCACGAAGCGGCTTAAAGGTGATTGAAGAGGATACTCATGAGCTTGGCTTGACACAGAGACTGCTCTGGTCTCATGATGACTGGCATCCTGCGATAGAAAGAGGACTCACCTTTTATCTCAAAGAACAAGCTGCTCACCTCAGGGCAGCCTGCAATACGCAGAGAGGGATAAGACGAACATAGACAGGCTGTATGGAAATGAACTGTAAAAGTATAGTATGTGAGCCTGATGACTAAGATATGAAAACACAGTGTGAAAGTGAAACAGATAATGCATGTAAACAGTGTGACTGTGTTTCTCTTCAGACTCACTCCTGCAGTGTGAAGCCTGCAAAAAAATAAATATGATTGCCACATTATTCAAAAGCTGATCGAGTTAGTTTTTAGTGACAATTGCACAGGGCAGAATTATTGTTGAATTAGTCTGTTTTAAGTTGTTATTGAGCTGAGTTAAGTTGTCTTTGAGCCTCCGTCTTTGTTTCTCCATGCTGTTAGCTGTTCATTTTGATTAGGCCCACTTTATCGACAAACACTTACTCCACTTCTCATTTTGCTGGGTGCTGGGAGTCTCATTCACGATCATGGTAAACCTACAGGGAAGTATTCATTGAAAAATCCATTATCAAAAATGAAATGCTTAAAATTTGATTTATTGGAGGAGAGACCTTCACCTAAGTTGAATGCAATACCACAGTAATAAATATGGTCCTGTACCCATCACATTAAGTGTAACTGAGAACTGCCCGTTCCATTCGGTCACTGATAAAAAGCCAACACCTTACAGTTTCTCCTCATTCACTAAAGTCACCTACAGGGCCCTTCTAACCAGAAGCAGATGGCCCTGCCTCAGGTTGAGGGAATAAATGTTATTAGGATATAATACAGCACCTCATGTGGTCCACTGGGAGTGCCCTGTGTGCTGAGGCCTGTCCATCACACTTTGTTTTATGCTGTCTATGCCAGAAAAGTGACAGATGGGAATGTGAGAGTGATCGTTTTATAATGGATTCAAAATGGTCCAACTAAAACCTACATCCTACAGTACGGTATATATGACTGTATAATGCCTCACTGTCACTTCCTTATAGACGTGTATCATTTTATGTGTGTGAACATGTGCATCTCATTGAAGGGACATTGGTTACATTTTTGGGTTGTTTAAAAAGTATTCTGAGATCTTACTGTATATAACTTCCAAAAACAAGCAACTCCCAGCCCACAGCCTATCAACTCACGTTTATTTGTTATTTTTAATTTATAAGATCGACGAAAGTGCCATTTTGTGTGAGTCATTAGTAGGTAAAATCTGTTTTCACTACAAATGGGGGCCCATAGTGTCACAAGCCACAACAATACATGCCCCAGCCGACATATAGTCTCCAAAAATGCTTCCTCTTTGACACCTACTGTAATTTTCATTGTCCACCTCCTGTTTCCACTGCAATGCAAGGTGTTGACTCTATACGAGGGTGGATGATGAAGGACTGCCTGTCATCCTGTCATACGCCTCGTGGTCAAAGCCTGGGCTGAGCATGCCACCTGTAATGGATAAGCTATTTTCCAAATGGTTCATGTGGCCGCTGTTGCCCTGTAGCCTCTGTTGCCACAAAACTTAAAGGTTATAAACGTCTGAAGTCAATCTTTAGTACAGGAGGTCTGTTAAGGGAAAGTGCAGAAAGGCAAGAAAAGGCACAGCATCTAAGGTTTGTTAAAGGGATTTAACCAAATCAGAGGTTTAAGGAATAAAAATATCAATGAATTCAGCCTTTAAACTGTCAAGCTACTTTAATTTTCATGGAATTTTAAATCAGTCTGACAACTATAAACCAAAGCTAGAAGTGTTGGTTTCACATTCCTGACTATAGGATTTCTTGTGTATAAATGGCTGACGTGATTAGTCAGAATCTTTACTCAAATAAATCTTCGATGGAATAAGCTGTTATGAATTCATGATGCTATTATGGACTTATGATTAACTGTGAAGTAGTAGACAAGGACGCAGACAGGAAATGGACAGTGAAGGACAGAGACAACATTAAGCTTTTTAAAGTTTGGACAGTTGTGTGGCTCCTTTCTTGTCCTAGACGCATCGTCAATCAGTTTCCGTGATGCAGGCTGCACAGTGACACGAGACTGACCTCACTGAGCAGCCTCCTCTGAGGAATATTCCCAAATGATGATAGCTTTTACAGTTGCGTTCACTTCCTCTTTGCCTCAGTCGGGTTATCGCCAGCCACTGTGTCTATTTCCTCTGTTTGACACGCATTGGGACTCCTTTTATACACGTGCACTGCCAAATGCTGCCTCTTCCATGATACCCGTGGCTCATTGGCTTACAAAGAGAACACAGTGATCTTTTTAGAGAAAACCTGCTATGGGTTATTTGTTATTGAAAGTGATGACAGTGGACTGTTTGTTTGCTCTTCAAAAATAGAGCTGCTTTCATAATTGCACAGTGCTACATATAGTATTACTTGTGGTAGTAAATATCAAAGAATATAAGAACTGACTTGGGAGTCTGGGCCTCTTGCTCTGGCTGTGCACAGTACCTTTGCTGATTCTTTTTACTTCATACATTTTGGATCTTTTTTCTGTACCTTTGGTGCAGGTAGATCACAGGTCTTTTGAAGATCAGAGGAGAGCATCTTTTTTCCCACATTTATTTTCCTCACCTTTCTTCAGACATCGACGCTCCTATGAACCTAGTGACCACTGAAGTCACAGAGGACACTGCCACAGTTACATGGGACCGGGTGAAGGCAGAAATTGAAGGATACATGCTGAGCTATGAGTCCAGCGAGGGCACCAGTCCTGACATTCCTGTAGGACGTGACAGCAGTTCATACAGACTTATCGGATTGAGACCCGGAGTCCTGCACACTGTCTACATCTGGGCCTTTAAAGGAGACAAAGTCAGCAAGAAGAAATCAACTGAAGCTGAAACAGGTAAACCTTCAGAAGGGCTTCTTAAATTAATTGGCCAGTTGTTCTAATCAAGCTGCACTTTGCAAAAGACCTAATCTGACAAAGGTCCTCCTGCAAAGTTGAACCAAGACTGGAATCTTTTCTCAGGTGTATTATTTTTTCTGTTCCTTACCTTATTTGACTCTGTGGTGTGCCATGCACCATACTCTTCTTGTGATAACTGTGTTTAATACTTCCTTGGTGTTAAGAATGCCTACACATTTTGTGCTTAGCACACTGAGGCTGTTTTGCTGAATGCCCAGGAGCAGAGTTGACCTCTTTCTCAGAAATGTGTCTTAACATAATAAGGCTGGGCATCTCCTTTAAAGGCAGTTAAGTTTTGCTGTAGGCTAAATGTCCTTAAGAAGTGTAAGAGCAGCAATTTTGCTTAGCCAACAAAGCCATGTGTTTTTACTCGTCTTCTCGTCAGTCTGGTAATGTGCTGTGAAGGGTGGCAGCTGTTGCTGTCTGCTTCTATCAGTGAGACTTTGAGGTGAACAGTTGTGAGACCTGACTGGCACATGTTCACCTTAGTTTGACTAAAATCATTTAGGAGGTGACCTTAGAAAGAAACAAATACACATCACTTTAATATTTACTGTTGGTAAGTCTTTCTCTGGAGAAGCTTTATCCTGATCTCTTCTGATGACACAAACAGACATGTTACATTCAGTAAACTCCCTCATACGTCAAACAACAGGACTGCACATTGATGTAGTTCTCAGAAAAGGCCTGAAACTCACATTACTGCTCTCTGTTTTTGTGCAAAAATAGAGTAGTGTTTGTGCTTATTTGGCTTTAATTTGAAAGAGATGAAATTTGTGGATTGTGGGTTTAAAATGTCAGTTCTCTCTGTTTTCTGTGATGTAGGTAAAAATGCTGCACCTGTGAAATGTGCATTGTGTAAACAGTATGGTTATATAGTATGGCTTAAAACAAAGTGGAATATATCAGTCAAAACTATATGTTGATATTGTAAAAAAGAAAAAAAGAAAAAAAAAGCACTCTTTGCATTTGCCTATTTTGGATAAATATATAGCCAAAAAGAGAGAGCCACTGTTTCCATTTTTTTTCCACTTCCTACAACCGTCCACAACGGACAAACTGAGCACAGCTGGAAAATAAGTTGCTTTTTTCAGCAGTGAATGAACCAAAATGATTTTAAGTGACCTCATAATTTACCAATTTTAACTAGTTTTGTTCATGGACATCAGCATGACCCTACAGGGCTACCGTAGGTGCTCACACAGCTGTAGAAAGAAGGAGTTTGAGGTCTGGAATTGCCTCCTACGTCTCCAGAAGCTGCAAAAAACTACACACTGCAAGTGTATTGCAGTTGTAGTGTTTTTGTTTGAGTGGCTGAGTGTGCTAATGCCTTTGCATGCTGTTCTTTAAATATAGAAAACCCACTGTACAGTGTACACTGTACAGTGTACACTGTAACATGAAGTCAAACTTGGATTAAAATTGAGTGATTAAATTAGGGTAATACAAATCTTACAGAGCATGTTTTAATTGAAACACTAAAACAAATCCAGCCTTGTCATTGATCCAAGTTTGACATTATTTCTCTGTGCTTTTGTAGTCTGCACTAACAAACTCCCCACACAGACCTGGATGCCCCTACCAACCTCTCTGCTCGAGATACAACTGAGTCCAGCTTCATTGTGTCTTGGGATCACCCTCAGGCTCAAATAGATGGCTACGTGTTAACCCACAGCTCCTCTGAGGGCTCTAGTGAGGAAATCCCAGTCAAGTCTGACAAAAGCTCTTACAAGCTGACTGGTTTGAGACCTGGAGTCCTCTACACTGTCCACATCTGGGCCGTCAAGGGGAATAAAGCCAGCAGGAAGACCTCCACACAGGCTGAGACAGGTTCAGATCCTAACACTTCTGTTCAAATCCAGAGCATATAATTGTATGTTTTGCCAATGTCCACTTTAGCTGAAATGCTAATCTGTCAACACCATAATTATAATAAGTATTCAAAAGCTTACCTAAACCTGGCCAAACTGATTGCTAAAAGACATTGACAGGCTGAAGTACAATCTAGCATGCTAAAAGGCTGCATGTCAATGTAGATTCCAGTTTCATTGTGTCTTGGGATCAGGTCCAAGCAGAAATAGATGGATATATCTTAACCCACAGCTCCTCTGAGGGCTCTAGTGAGGAAATCCCAGTGGGGTCTGAAGTTATTAGTCAAACAAATGAGAATTTTTTCTTGAATTACAGTAAATTTTTCAGTCAGAGTAAGACCAACCTCCTGGGGTTTTACCAACATGCTAGATTAATCAGAATCTTGTTTGTTTGTTTATTTGTTTGTTTAAGCAGTTTTCCAGTCTATCCTCCAAGTGCTTCTTCAGTTCTCAGTAAGCTGCAGCCCAGAAATACCTTTCCCTCAATAACTTAGTCAAGCTCTTCCTGAGAAGTCCAAAGCAGCACAGAGGTGTAGTCTCGGTGGACCACCCTCCAAAATTCCTCCTTCCATCAGTCTTGCAGGAAGCAGGAGGAACCCATCCATTTGTCCAAGTGACTAGTTCTTTTAGAAGGCGGGCATTGTTCCCTTTTCATGAAACTGTGTCCAAATGTTGTTCAGCACAGTAGGCTCTGGATAGCACTAAGACACATCACTTCCTGGGCTGCTGCTCTATTGATGGCCCAAGCATAGACAATACATATAATTTAGTTCTGTCTCTACCAATGATTGTAATACAACCCAATTACAACAGAGACATATATTTGATCAAACAGAACGGAGTGATCTTAAAATTATATGTTTTAGGCTTTAGCGTTAGTTTAGAAACAAAAACATCTAGTGTTGATAACCATTTCATATTTCATCTCTATTAAAAGCATGCCATACTGTATACTTTCTTGTACCTTGTAGTGTGCTTCTGTAGTGTACTAACCTCTACTAACATCTCCCTTCAGACCTTGATGCTCCGGCTAACCTTTTAGCCCGAGATACAACTGAGTCCAGCTTCATCGTGTCTTGGGATGGGGTCCAAGCAGAAATAGATGGATACATCTTAACCTACAGCTCCACAGAGGGCTCTAGTGAGGAAATCCCAGTCAAGTCTGACAAAAGCTCTTACAAGCTGACTGGTCTGAGGCCTGGAGTCCTCTACACTGTCCACATCTGGGCCGTCAAGGGGAATAAAGCCAGCAGGAAGACCTCCACACAGGCCGAGACAGGTTAATAGACTGTACACCAGAGACTTTGAGTTGTACTGCAAACTTGTATTGTTTTTATGTTATGCAATTTCTTGCTTATCAGTTCCTTCAACTCAAACTCTATTCTTCAGTGGTGCATTTTGTGAGTGAAAGTGGTGGGTGTGAAAAGACTTGTTACCATGGCAGTACTCTTTCAAAAACAATCCAGTAAAACAAATAGTTGGTTTTAAGAAGTGATTTTCTAAGACCAAGTGCGAAACGTTTTTGCGACTTGCTGCAGAAGAAAACAAATCCCTCTGACCATTACTATCAGTCAGTGTTTGTGAGCCTTTTATTGCAAATTCTAATGTGTGTTTAGACTGAGGTCAGAAACTACCAAGAATGACCCAAACTGTGACAGGAAATGTTTCCCCCCAGGCCGGGTCAGAGGCTATGTCTCGTAACTCACTGAGGGGTAAAAATGGCAATGGCAGCACATGGTGAATGAGATACAACTGTGGTGTCTTTGTGTGAGTTTGATGGCCTGTAAAATCACCTGGGAGCTGGATCTTTTTCAATTAGGCAGTAAACAGCCACGGTTTTGGATTATAAACTTGTCTTGCCATAACTCATTAGAAGTCTCAGCTGCTGCAGCGTGATCAGGCACATAGGAAACCTATTCTGTTGAACCATCAACCAATCATTAAAATGTTGGATAAACCTTTCGCAAAACAAAGTCAATGCATTTCTCCAGCAAATTTTAATCTCTGATATTAAAACATGCTATTAACAAACTAATACAGGCCCATTAAAATTACACTGAGAGTGCAGTTTCAAGAAAGAAGATTTAAGCATAAATCCGGTCTCCAAGAATTAAATATTACCAGTACTCATTTTTTAGACCATGGGAGGCTTAGGCTCCTGATGTTACATCAGCCAGACAAATAACATTACTGTCTCTTTGAAACAATACAACTAGAGAGAGGATAACAGCCCATTTATCAGCAGAGGCAAACACCAGCTCAGCAAGCAGTAGGTCTGATGTGGTGCTTCAGGTGGAAAGCAATTAGAAGATTAGTAGAGAAAGGAAAGCACCCCATGAATTTAAAATAAAGCATAATAGAAAATAATTATATTTCATAGCAAAGCAAATGATAACAATTACTTTAGATTTAGTAATGTTTAAATTGTATGTTCATTTTTACCTCATAGACATTGATGCTCCCAAAGACCTGAAAGCTTTGGATGTTACAATGGACTCTGCCACTCTGACTTGGGTTCCTCCTCTGGCTGACATCCAGGGCTACATCCTCACATACAGGGATGAAGAAGGCAACATGGAGGTACGGCACTTATAGAACACTTTTCTTTCTTGTTTCTAATTAAAAGACCAGACCCTTGTGTGGTTAATTGCGTTCTGGTTAAAGCATTATCTGCAGTCGTGTGTCTTAAAACAAAAAGATTAATGAGCTATCCCTTGCTGCCTGTAGTTTCCCTCTCCTCACACCTTTCTCATAAATATGCTGAGGCCAGAAGTGTGTGTAAAGTTGAAGCTTTGTGGAACGCTGACCTCTTGTGGCAAGTTACACAATTAGGAAGAAAAAAGGAAACGGGTTGAATGATTTTTCAAGAGGATGGATTCTTTTGGATAACCTGTTTATTTACTACAGTAGTAATCAATACACTCTCGGTTTGGAGAAGCAGACAGGAGCAACACCACAGAGACTAAACCACGGGGTGCTTTAAATGGGGCCACTGGTGAAAAATGTATTTTAAACATTTAACATTTAAAACCCCAAGCTACCTCATTGGCCATTTAAATGTGTGGTCCACAGAGGATAATTCAACAAGGTACTGCTGAAAGATGTCCAATATTTTAGTTTTTAGTTTTTTAGTATTTTTAGACAGCCACATTGAGGTGCTTAAACTGAGTGATGCTCATTTTTAGAGTTGTATAATGCATTAACAGTACTTTTTTCCTGTTAGTTGTTCTGTGTGTTATCCCCAGGCCCCTTAACAACCGTACATAACTCAAAGCCTGTGTCACTGCATTGTTATTGCATTTTTCCAAACTACCTGTCCATAATAATCTCATAGACCCCTTTTACAAAATACAGGACCGTAACTTTTAACTAAGTGTTATGTTTTTTGCATTGTGTTCAGACCGTTGAAAAGAAGCTTGGAGCCAAACAGAAAAAAATGGCACTCTCCAGTCTGGAAATGGGCAAGAAGTACATCGTGACCATCATCGCCTACAGAGGGAACAAGAGGAGTAAAGTGGTGGAAGCCGTCTTCAAAACAGGTCAGTCTCAAATGTGTAAATGTGATATAGTGTATGTAAGATGGTTTCTCAATGGAAGTAATCATTTTGTCGCACTCTTTTCCTAGTTGGCATCATGTATCCGTTCCCCATGGATTGCACGCAAATTATGAAGAATGGCAACATGAAGAGTGGCATCTACACTATTTATATCAATAATGACCGCTCCAAGCCGATAGAAGTCTACTGCGACATGGAGACGGATGGAGGAGGCTGGCTGGTACTATTACAGAAAAAAACATGCTTATGAAACCTTAGAAATATAGCACTGCTAAATAATAAGCATAAGTAATAGCTGATAAACTCTAAATAGACCTGTTCACTCACAGAAATTGATTACTATATTTGGAATAAGGTGCAGAAAACATGGGGCGTTATGAACACAAAGTTCTTTGCAGATCTTAATGCAGAGGCTGAGGCTAATCACAGAAACGATCATTCTATCACTATCAATGAACACAATTATTATTATTCTTGTGCGCTATTAAAAGATGTCATGCACAGTCAAACCAGTGATTCATCCCCGTACTGGGTGATTAGGATACTAATATATTATATCATGTTGTTCGGTTTAATAATTAAAACTGGTGAATGTAAATGGCCCATAGTAAGTGAATCTGAGTGTCAATGGTTGGGGGCGCCAGCTCCTAATGAACCACAACAAGAGAAGAAAACGCACAAATGAAATAAATGGCATAGGCTATTACATCTGGTGTAATGAAGTGTTCTTCAAAGCTGATGACAGCCACTGCGTCCTCAGTCCAGTTGTTTTCTACTTTCTATGTTACAAATAGGGCTGGATGATAAATCATAGTAATTGTTTTTATTTGACTTTAATAACAGTCACAGTAACTCTGCAGTTCCCAAAGATGACTAATAATCACCAGGGAAAAGTAGTCTCATTGCCTCTGTGGTGTCAGGAAATGACACAATATGTACATCTTGATTCAAGCAAATTAGGCATGTGCTTTGATTTAATGGAGCCCTTTTGCATCTTTATATAAGATTTTATCTGGAGTGTAAATTATGCTGGACTATGGGAACAAAGAGGGCTGAAACTAAAAGGTGTCCAACCATCCAGCAGAGTGAAACTAATTTTCACTCTGCTGCTGCTTTGCTACTGCTGTTCTGTCTTGTAATTGACCACAAAAAGAAGTGATAAATAAATAAATAAATAAATAAATACATACATACATACAATTTTTTTTAGCCATGCCCAGCCCTGCAAACACTTTGTTATTTCATCTACTGAACAACATAAACTAAAAAAACAAGTGTTGTTAACATTTATTACCACTGACATTTTGATGGTGGAGCCCTCAGTGCAACATGTTCAGATCACTTGTGTAGCAGCTGTCTGTGTGTAAATCCTGTACTCACTGCTTTCAGGTCCTGCAGAGGCGTAATACTGGCAAGCTGGACTTCATGAAGCGCTGGAAACAGTACGTCGCTGGTTTTGGCAACATGACAGATGAGTTCTGGCTGGGTAAGCCTGCTTTTGTTGTGGGGTTATTTTTCTGCAAACACTGACTCATGCAAATGTGGTAAGTTATATAGCATCTTTGTTTTTGGTTTTTGCTTCCCTCTAGGTTTGGAGAAGATATACGACCTCACCAACACTCCCACTCAGTACGAGCTAAGGTTTGACTTGGGCTACGGCACAGAGAGAGTCTATGCTGTTTACGACAACTTTAAGATTGCACCAGTCAAACAGAAGTTCAAACTCACTATTGGCAAATATAGAGGGACAGCAGGTGGGTTTTTCTTCTCCTCGAATCTTCCAAACTTGAGGGAGTTCAACCCCGTGAGGCTGACAACACATGCACTGTTCAGTGTGTATTTTTCTGTCTGCTACTGAAATAGAAACTGTGAAAAGGGGACAAGGGTAGCAATGGAACAGACAAGGTGGGAATATAGGGGTTTCAGTAATGGGGTGCTGCTGAGAAAGCAAATATCCACCGTCAGTGGGTAGAATATTAGCATTACAAGCCTATATTCACCGGAGTACATGCAGTGTCTATATAGGGAAGTGCTATCTGAAGGAGGCAGGGTTTTTGTCTCAGCCTTTGAAGTCAGACAGATACAGACACACAGCAAGTGGGGCTCGGAGTCTACACATACCACAGTGTGCTGAAACAACATATACTGTGCTACTTTTAGGCTTTTTATTAAATTCCATCTATCAAGGAGCTGATGGAAGCAGAGCAGGGAAATGGGTGAATATGCTCTGTAGAGTGTGTAGTTTACAGCTTGGCTCTAATGATTACTGTCAATTGTTGTTAATGATCCCCAGGTGATGCCATGACCTACCACCAAGGCCGGCCCTGGACCACTGTTGACAATGACAATGACATAGCTCTGGGAAACTGCGCTCTGACCCACCGTGGGGCCTGGTGGTACAAGAACTGTCACCTGGCCAACCTGAATGGAAAGTGGGGCGACAATAGACACAGTGTGGTGAGTGGACGACACTAGGGTTATTTTTGGATTCAGTTTTTGGAATCCATTTTTGGGGTGAGGCAAGGATCAAGAATGTCACAAAGATTATTTAATTTTGTTATCAGCTAAAAACAAACAAACAAACATACAAGCAATTTGTGATCAAAATATCATAAGACAAGGTTAAATTATTGTATGGTTTGTGCTTGCATGCCTGGTCCATTTATAGTTATGGTCACAGGTTAGCTTGCAAATGGTCGTCAGCTTAGGTCATATGAGTATTATTTATGGCCCTACTTATATAATAAAGGCCACAGGTTAAAAATGCAATTTGTAGAGATAGGTTAGGGGTCGGAGTCAGGGTTAGGGTTAGGTGTTTACAGAAACAGTTTTGTTGTCAGATAAAGTTATTATCTCCTCAAGGTCTAAAATTTAGAAGGTTAAAGTATAAAATAAATTCCTTTATTTAGACAAATAGTCATTAATACGGATAGTACTAATAGTAATATCATAATTACATTAACATATGCATTTTGTGGCTAATCAGGATCTTTTGACCTCCATCATACTTATTGTGACTCTTTCACTCTTACAGTTTTATTTTGATGTATTCAGTTTCAGTCACATTGCACACTGTATACACTTAATAACTGCTAAAGTGAGTAAAACAGCTTCTAGCAAGACACACTGCAATTCAAATGCGGACATAATACAAAGCGTTATTTGTGCTGCAACTACATTTGTGGCTGTTAAACATGATACAATTATCACAACAAAGCAATTTTCTTTTGTAAAAAGAAAAGAACAAGAGGAATCCTGTCTGAGGCAGCTCCCCGGTCAGCAATCACAGGCACATTTCCACTCCAGCCCACTTAAGCTTGTGTGCCGTGTTGTTGAGAAAAGGAGAAATGGCCTGAATCCATCAGCAAAGATAAGAAAACACATTTTTCACTGCAGCTATAAACATAAGTGTTTTTCACACACAGATAGGCTAACAACAACAGTTATTATTTCAAAGGAGGCTGAGACTGAGGGACTTAGTTGGTAGGTTCTCTGCTTTTGTCCAGGTCTCATCCAGAGGGTTTATTGTCAATTTAAAATAATTTATGTATATTTTTCATTTTCTTCTTCTTTGTGCTGTGCTGCTGACAGGGCGTTAACTGGGAACCCTGGAAAGGCCACCTGGATTCCCTGGACTTCACCGAGATGAAAATCCGACCATTGGGCGCCATGTCCAGCAGAAAGAGGAGGTCTTTGATGGCCAGAGAAAAGAGCAGGAGCACAGAAGTTTAAAAGATGTAGGAGACAACAATCAGCAGCAGCCTTCAGGAGACATGAGTTGATAGATCTCATTAAATATGTGAGAATGAAGGAGTTCAGTATAACAGAGCCTCAAAACCAGGCACTGACACCTCTGATCTGAATATATTTACAGCATATTGTATCCTATGACAAAGGATATGCAATTATAACTTATTAACTGTTGTAGAAAAAATAAGAGCCACAATTATGTTAAACACTGCATGTAGCCTTACTGTCTGTTATGCCAAACCACCGAGAGGGTCGCGAGACCTTCCACCAAAAGCCATTGCAAAGAACATGTAATTTCAAATGTACTGTATTGGGTGAGCTACCTGCCTATCACAAAATCAATTTTATCCACTCAGAGTAATGCTATGTTATAAAGAAAGTATTGGCGATGGTGAATTTGTTGTTAAACCTTAAACAAGCCCATAACTGCCAGTTTTGAGAGAATCTGGGTCAGGTAAGTTTACATGAGGACACAAGCCAAAACCAGGAGAAAACATGCTTGTTTACATCTTTGTGCAGGTGGACATGGTCCTAGGTGGGCTAAGAGGAACAAAATAACCACTAAAATTGAAAAGAAAAACATGTGGTGGCTCTTCTGAATGAAAGGATGTCTAGCCAATCAGATTCTAAAAATAAATATGTATATACAGTTATACCATGATATGAATGAACTCCTGTTTCACTACAGTTGAAATCCAGAAACAGTAGATTGAAATAAACAGGAATAATTGCATTCAGTTTTTTAAAAAAGTGTTTCTTCCCAAAGCCTGGGCATCAAGCCTTTGTATTATATTTGTTTATTTCTTTATGTATAATGAAGTAGGAGTAGCCATTTTTCTTCTGTGTATAGTATTGTCATAATAACATAAATGCGAAAAGTCAAATCCGGTGTGTTTGAGTGTTTTTCACTGCAGGAGTTGTAAAAAATTTGGCAGGTCAGTTCTCGTGGTTTATTAATGACGAAGGTGGCTGGCTGCATGACATTATACTGCCACTTTACCTCAAACTCTGTCACATCACATTAGGGCGAGCCCAACATGCCACAGAATACCAACTGTCTATGTAGGTCACAACTCTCCCAGGTCATCAGTCAAAATAACACAACCATATCAAACATCAATAAGGTTTAATACATGGCCTTGTTTGAGCCAAGTCTTATTTCAATCTATAAAGCTGACAGATTATTCATTTGGTTTCAGCTCTGACTTTATGACATAATTACTTTCTTATTGTAAACTGTTGGTGTATGTGACATGGACAGGGCTCATCCATCAACCTTCTGCTAATCTGTCACAATCCATTTGGGCTTCATGTCCCTCATCAATTTTGCATTCCCTAATTTCATTCTGAACCTTCTGGGCCCATAAGCCTTTATCTTGGCCGGTTCCCAATCAGTCTTTTAAAGGTCACCAGAGACTGAGTAACAAGCCGTTTAGGCCTTTAGTAATTGGAGCAAATCTGTATTTTAGGTGCACATTGTCCTTGTGGTACACATTTACATCAATAAGTAAACTATTACAAGGCCTTCATGAGTCATCGTCATCGAGAGGACACAGGACTGGTCTTATATAGCTATTCTATTCAGACTCTTCTCACTGTTTATTTATATGTATTTACAATGTACAGAATCAAGTCCATTTTTTTAGTATAGCTGATTAAGTTTAGATGTTTTGTTTAAATAACTTAGTCAGCTTATTACGTAATATATTTGACTTTGCCATCACAGTAGAAGTATGGCTTTTGTAAGAATGTTGTATATCTCAGTACAGTCACTATAAGTATTTTCTATTCACACCAGGTGCTACACACCACTTCCACAAAGTCCAAATAAAAGCATACGTCTCTCTTGGTGTTTCATCATCAAATGAGCTGTATACAGTTTGGCAAACAGTCTGGCATTTCATTTCGAAGTTCAAGTGCATATGTCTCCCAAACACTCACTGATGCAAAAGGCCTCTCCATCCACAGTGACTGCTCATTACTTTGAGAATGGTTCCAGCCATTGCTCTGCACAGCAACTGCTGCGAGAATAAAGAAAAAGGCAAAAAGAAGAGGTTCCATCTCTATGCAAGCTCTAAATAGTCTGTCATATTCGAGACTGAAACTTCCTGTATGCTTTGGGTTTAGTGTGATGTGATTTTTCCATGAGCCAGAGGGTTGTGTTGGTGTTGTAACAAGGGTTAGTTTGTTTGAAGAGGTGGAGAGTGTGAGATGCTCATGGAAATACAGATGTGGAAACCCAGCTCTCTCACCCGTTTACCTTAGAACTCACAAAGTCGCTTGGATGATTAAAGTACTGAAATATTGCTAATTACTAAAAACATATGTTTTTATTAAATTAATAAGTAAACATTTAATGTTTGCATGCAGTTAGTTAATGAAACCACAAGATGTTGCCAACTGACTCTTGATCTCCAGGTCTCCTATGAATACTGGGTGCTTAAAAAGAACCTACAATATTTTGGTAGTATTTTGTCTTTGTGTTTTGAAGCTGTCTTAAACTTTCCAGTCTTACAAAAACCAATCAAAGTACTTAAAAAGTATGTCCTGGCAGTCAGTCTTAACTCCAGATAGAATTTATTCAGTAAAAAAAAAAAGTAGTCAGTGAAAGGTAAATAAGAGTAGAAAAAGCCTCCCCCTGAGGCCACCTTGCAAATCAAAGCTTTACCAGGTGGATCATGGATAAAATGGGTGTTAACAGAAGTGCTAAAATATACTGTCAGCTCACTAATTGCCTGTTTACACATTCACACTATGGCTAAATCTATCAGTCTGGGTGTCAGTTATGGGATCCATTTACTGAAGGAAAGCCAGAGAAGTTTTCAAAGGCGGGTCCTAAGGCGGCACACACAGGAACAAACATGTTTACATCGAGTGATTTAGGCGGTGCTAATGCTGACAACAATAAACGCGTCACGCAGGTTAGCAATCATGAAGCGTGAAATGGAACACATTTACACATCTAAGCTCTTATTTAGACAAGTTCAAACACCTCAAGTGATTAAAGGCTCCTCATCAAACACATGCACATAGTGGCATAAAAGTCTATTAACTACAATGCTTGAGTAAGATGGCCATATTTACACTGCAGGGATGATTTTTGGACCGAATCAAATCGAGCTGAAGCGATTGAATCAGTGTGAGTGCCTCCGTCTTGGTTTCTGTGACAGTCAATGTAATTAACACATTTCAAAAACATTTATTGCATCTTTCTTTAAGTCTGTGTGTGTGTGGCAGGCTCACAAGTAAAGCTAACCACCTCCGAGTCAAAACTCAAAGGCTCTGTTAACTTCAATTTACATATGAAGTACAAAGATGAGACACCACATTGTGCCCTGCTTCATCACTGGATCTGAACACTGGATGTCAGGATAAATGATGCAGGCAGAAAGCTCCACTAAAGCCCAGACAGACATGTACATTAAAACAAAAAACTAAAACCTCAGCATTTTCTTCCATGAGTGGAACAACAAAAACATTCTAAATATACAAATTCATGCATAACTGGATGAGATCATGAAGTGGTGCTTTAATATAAAACAATCCAAGATGGGAGAATTGATCAGAACGGACATACTGACAGATAGTATACATTCTGAAGTGCTTTAGCTGATTTACATAAGCTCATACAGAGGGACCATCACTGAAATGCATTGTTTTTCTCATGTGGCCACGAAATCCGCCTGTTTACTAATGAATCAGAGAAGAAGACGGCAAACACAATTTTCGAGGAGTTGTGATTCCAACAGCTCTTTGACATTTTTCTTCATAATTAATCCAAAGCGAGTCAAAGGGCAACAATACAACGTTCACAATCATCCTTTGTTTCAACATGAAATCTCCCACGGCGCCACGGCAGCACATTCCCCTTGTAATCTTCTTGCTAAACCCTTTGTGTTGTTTTCCGATCTTTCCAAATAAGGATTTCACAATTTGAACCTCATTATTGTGAAACTGGCTCGATGAGCAGAAACCGTGGTGACATGATCAGCCGAGTCGATGACAGCGGGAGGCGGGGAATCTTCCCAAACGAAGTGCAGTTTGCGTCGGTGTGAACTTGAAGCCAATCGACAAACCCCTGACTTCCACGAGGGGCCGTATCTGTCGGAGCGGTAATGAAGTGAGCCTGGTTTTTTTCCCATCAGCACTTGAGCAGGAGGAGCAGCTTAGTGCAAGTGTAAGCTAATGCATAAAGATGATGGGCCTGGTGAGATGCCGCTGCTTAATTGGGCTTTTGAGATGGAAAAAACACTTGAAGTTAGTTGATTAGTTCAGGTCTTTTCCCTTTTTATGATCATTAAAATCAGCCGAATTACACGGATAAGTGCAGTCTTATCTAAATAGCTCAACTTAACTTTATTAGGGTTGACCTTATCTAGTTCGGAAGGACCAGAAATCACAGTAGACATTGCACAGACTTTGAGTGTATTTTTTTTTTTTTTTAAATGCTTTTATAACTTTAAGAAGAACAAACGCTGCAAACACAATTCTGCCTTATTTGATATTTTGATATTTTGACATGGACATTTTAGCATTCAAAAAGAGTTGTGACCATGAATTAATATTATATCAGGACAAAACGGTCTCTGAAATATAGATTAGAAACAGCCAGCTCTGCAAACAGTTACCAATATAGCTCACTTGAGATGAAAACCAACCAGAGTGAAGGTGCCCCGCCGTATCACCTACTGCACTCGGAGAGGAAAGGAACAGGAGTATAAAGAAATCCAAAAAGTGAGTTGTATTTCTCTGTGTGAATGATGTGAGTTGAATTCCTCTCAGTCAATCATCCGTAAAGGTGAAGCTCCGGTCCGTCCTTAACCGACTTCTCTCAAATACAGAGGGAATGAATTTTCGCCCAGAAGAAAGAGCTCTCTACACTCGACGCACTCAAACTCGAAGACAATCACACCAAGGCTGTAATCAAACGTACTCTGAAGGGGTCAGAAAACCGAAGGAGATTCAAATGCCGCCCCAATATACAAACACAAAATTATAGACATTGTTGGCATCCTCAAAGTGACCTCTGTCCGATGTAACTAAATATGTACAGACAGAATTGGCAAAACTAAAGGACTTCTAAGGTAAAGGTCAAGCCTAAACCATGAGTTCCATATCCCAGATTAAGACGAACCAGGATCCTCCCCATCCGTGTTAAATATATTCCTTCAGTAGTCAGCGCACTCCCAGTTTGGAGAAGTAGACAGGAGCAGCAGCACACAAACTAAACCATATGATGGGGATGTTTAATTAAGTGTGTCATCAATGGAGGATATTTTAATAATACATGTTGCTAAAATGCCTATGTTTTTGTTTAGGGCGTTATTGAGGTGCTTGTGCTGGAGAGTGCTAAGTTCTGGGGTTGCATAAATAAACAACACTGAAAGGCTGTCATGTTAAAAGAATGTATGTGAATTCATATTGTGTGTTACTAGTAGTTGTTGTACATATTAATTGTTATAAAAATCAGTGGTGGTGGAATGTAACAAAGTAAAAAATACTGTACAATTTTCAACTATATGTACTTGTAGATTTAAAAGTGGGTACTTCGACTTTACGCACTTATATTTTGGACCAAATATCTGTACTTTCTTCTTCACTTCCTTTTTACATTGGCTTTACAAGTACAAGTAAATTTGATGATTTAAAACCTTATATTTTTTAATCGGTACATAAATGTGCACCTATAGCGCTGAGTTTAACAAAGCACACATGAACGCAGCATTACACGAGTAGCTTTTTCTCTCAGTGATCTGTCCAACTATAAAACAGACACATGTAAACTTCACCTTAATTATTAGCGTAATGATTGAGTCAAAAAATACTTTTACTTTTACACTTCAAGTACAGTTGAAAGCAAGAACTTTAAGAATTTTAATGCGATACTTTTACTTGAGTACATTTCAACCTCTTTGTCTGAGTGCTTCCTCCACCACTGATCAAAAGTACGTTTAAACAGCACCAGTCTACTTTTCTAAACTGGATGGGGGCTGACCATAAGAAGAGGAGAATCTCATAAATCCCCTTTTACAAAATACTAGACTGTCCATTGAAGCCCATGACTACAGCCCTGCCTCACACACATCTGCTGACATGCTTGTGTCAGCATATTTCTCACATGTACCATACACTGAATACAAAATATTGCAAACACTCCCAGAAAACATATACATCATGAATACAAAATGAAACATGTACATTGTCAAACAGTATGTGCCTCATATCCTTCTGATTTTGTTCCTAAAAGTTGTATCAGCGCTCCCATTATTAGTCCGAACATGTCCTCAGACCATCGCCAGGGCAACACGGTCCTGAGTCATGAGCCCCGGTTTGACTGAAATCCACAAGTCCTCATTATTAGCCGAATTTTTCTTCTTTTTTGTCTCTGACCTTGCCGTCGCCATGGAGTTTCCGCAACAGCAACAGCAGCCGTTGGCATGGCGACAGCAGCAGCAATGGCAGCACATTATGAGCGTGGTGAGGAGCACCAGGAGGGGGAGAGTTAACAGGACCACCAGGCAGACCGTGTTGTACGCCCCCTGACTGTGTTTGTCCGTCACAAAGCTCCACAGCTGTCTGAAGAAATCCTCTACGCTCTCGGTTTTGCCCTCCATCTTTCGGAGCAACCTTTTCAAAACAGTGTGTCTGGGAAAGTTTATGTAAATCCTTCAAGGTTTATTAGACCACAAATGTGAGCTTTTCGACTGCTGCTCACAACGATGTAATTAAGAAATGTCTAATTAACACAGTCAGACATTTTGGGGACTTATCCAAGCTTTCATGTTCTTTTTCTGATGGCAGGGCCTTGACTTGTTTTTGGAAGACAGGAATCGCTGCAAGCTTTCTGTCAAATGTCTCTGAAACTGCAGGGCTTTAACTCCACAACCTCAAAAGCACTTGTTTATAAGTAGATCTACTTTGAAATCCATTATGACGATTCTTATCTTAAGGCGGCTGGAGAAAAGTTTGTTTATGTTGTTTTGCATTCCTCTCACATTTCCACGCTCCGTCCTCTGGAGCCTTCTCTCGTGCTCTTGGCCTTTTGCTTCGGTTTAATCCTGTTCACTCTTTGGGCGTGTCACTGAAACACACACACACACACAAAAAAAAAAAATAGGAAGAGAAAGTGAGACCAGAATTTGAGTTTATGGTTTTCCCTTGACAACTTGTCATCTTGGGCCATCCTCGCCTTCCCTGCTGCCGTTCCATCTGCCTGTCTCTGTCTTTAACATCTCTAGCCCTCTTGTCAATGTCAGCTTCACATTTTCGGCGTTTCCTCTCATTAATACTGCACGCGAGTCATTCAGGATTCAGGGCAGCTCGCTCAAAGAGTCCCGCTGTGGAAGACAGGGGCAAAGCAGAAAAAAAACAGAGGCGGGGGGTTTGTCTGTGAGAGCTGAGGAAAAGGTTAGACAGTGATAGAGGTAACCAATCTTTCTGAAAGGCCTGGTGAGGAAAAAGCACCGGCGGAGTGTCAAGGGGGGAGGAAAGAGAGGAGAAGGATGGAGATTCATCTGAATATAGTCGGATAATGGCTCCCATCGGACGCTAGGGATGAAATCTGGAGTTTTTATAAATGTTAGACTATGGTATTTTCCCTGAAAGTGAAAGGAATCTCCCCTAACACAGAACGGAAAAGAAAACTTTAAATAAATACAATTCATTTGCACAATATGTCAAAAATATTTAGTCTTTTCACTAAATACTCAAAAAATATCTACTTCTACTTATCATTTTTATTTTACTTTAGGAGATATGTCAACTTCTCTACTTTTTACTTTGCTCCTTGTTAAAAAAATATTTGAAACAGCATTGTTTTGCTTTTGCTCTTTGTATCCCACGCAGACACAAAAGATTCTCACCTCAACATTTTGCAGCTCCCCCGTCAGCCAGAGGAAGATGCACCTGCGAGCGGATGGCAAATAAGTAGATGTGCTGCAGCTGTCTCCTTGCGCTTACATTCTAATGTGTGAAATTGTTTTTACCCACAAACAACTTGCTAACTTCCCTTCTGTCCCTTTGCTCAACAGGAAACTGAGCGCTTCAGAACATTAGCAGAAACCTGAGACGATCAAGCCTCCAGTGACTTCTTACGGTTTTGTCTGAAGAATAATCCAACATAACATTAAAGGCACATTATGTAGAATTCTCAGTTGATTTAATCTTTTTTTTTCTTTTTTCTGTTGTTGACTAAGAGCTACATAACCAAAAAGATACAGACAATTTAAAGACCAAAAACAGCTAAATCTGTGATGATAGAATAAGTCAGTAAAATCTATGGAAATGTTCTATTCATTAAAAACATAGTAATGTTAGTTAAGTTTAATTTAAAAAGATAAAAAAATAATAAGGTTTAAGGTAATTAGTATATATTATAGTGTGATATGACTCTGGTGAGTGTATCATAATAAAGTAAAAAATAAGAAATATGAGTTTAAATGTGTAAACTAAATGTCTATATGACCAACAGCCATTGGAGTATTTATAAACCACTTAAACAGACTGTTCCTGATTTTTTGTCCATTTCATGCCTTATGATGCTATCTACTGTTTATTATAGATTTTAATAGAATTTAAATAGAAATTTTCAATCCGGGTAGGGGCTTTACCCAGGCACAGCTCACATTCAGAAAAAGGAGCGCTCCTATTGGTCCAGACAGCCATCAATGAAAGGTAAAACGGAGATATATATTGGCAATTCAATCATGCATTGCTTATTGAGACTGAGATTGTTGACGTATTAACAGTAAAGACAGAACTAATAGTTTACAGTAACCTCTAAACTTCGGTTTGGTGTAATATTTTTGGAAAGAAAAAATGTAAAAAAAAAAAAAAAAAAGCAGGAAAGGTCCTGTTGGGGGTTAGTGGTGTCTGAAAAAGAAAAAATAAAATCAGGTAGTGGAGCTTTAAGGATGTCCAGAGCTGGAATTCACTGTGTTGTGAAATCATGTAATCATTATTTTGCAGTTTCAATCTTATACCCTCTACTTCTCGATTCCCACAAGTTGCTCTAAAAATTGCAACAGAACTTACATGACATGACATTACAAACTAACATTTTACTGGTAAAGCCGAGCGCTGTTTGTCGTGACATGTCATGTAATCAAACCCACAACAAAAGCCTGCGCGCACAGTACTGATAAAATGGCTGAGCTGTGGCGTCTCAGAGACATATTTCTGATATCTTCAAGTGACCTTTTGCATTACGAAAACAGTGTCAACACAACAGGCCAAGCCACAGTCACACAACAATAAGTGTTTGGAGCGAGACACAAACCGGCAGTGGTACAGCGATGTGATCTGGACATGACTAAGACTGTGTCAGGGCCTTAGCTATTACACGGAAATTATACATCGCTAAGTGTTTGATAATTATAGTGTTGGAACAATGAAATCACTGTGAGTGTGTGTCAGCGTGGGTTCACCATAGACACCATTACACAAAATCTAAAGAGTCTACACATTACTATTATACTGTTGTAATCTCTTTATCAATGGCCCATTCACAGCTGGTGAGGCATGACTTTTTACTTACACAACCTTACTCTACGTCTTCGCTCCATTTCAATCGTCGTCCAAAAAGCCTTTTTTTTTTTTTTTTTTCTTCAGTCCTTCACTTTCTCATGACATTGTGCTCTCCTGGAGTCATTCACGTACAGGAAAAGCCCATTCCTTCAGACACACAAAGCCAGGAAAGGCCTGAGAAATATGTTATGATTGCAGCGACTTAGCCCATGCTGCTTTTTAAGGAGCATGTGTGACCTAAAAGAGTGAAGGTTGTGACAGAAGGCATGGCAGGAATTTTTAATGACATGCCCCAAGCAAGAAGTATAGAGCATAGCCTCCTTTGGATCAGATCTTTGGAAAATACCGTATTTGTCTATGCACAGTGGGGTTTCACATATGCTTCATTTGATCTGTAAAGACAAATAGAGGCTTAGATGTTTGATCCCGCATTGTTTCAGAAATATTTCCTGCAATGACTGATACTTTTTGACATGGAATGAGTTTAGTGAGAGTCTGCTAAAGTTTAGTGGTGACAATTTAATTCTGACAAAACTGAGAAAAGGCATTAGTATTTTATCACAAGAGCAAGAGATGTTAAGTCTAACACTTTTTATCTAAACTGCCCTGCATGTTAAAGGCCTTTTTAACAATGATAGCAGTTTTCGTCAACTGTGGTTTGATTTTATTCCCGGACTGAGATTTTTCAAGTGTTTTATTTAAAAAGGAGCCAAGATGAGGGCGCTGATTAGAGTGTGAGTCTCCAGCACTCAAAGCCAGGAAGAAACTTATCTGCTTATCTTTAGAGCTTGTCAAACGTCCTGTCAGACACAACCACAGGAGTGGATTAACCAAAACAACAACAGTAGTCATTTTCTCCCTGTTTTTTCTTTTGTTAAACAACATATACCACTTGTAAAATTGCTCACTGCTCAAATAAAAACTTTCTGGCACTAGAGATTTTGTAAAGTGGCACCTTACCCTTCACTGGAAGGTCAAATGTCCTTGAGGCTAATCCGGCAGGTCACAGTTGTGTTGCTTCTGTTTCTGGCATCCAGCTCATGCTCTTTATTGTTCTCGTCTTGGTTGCTCCTTTTTACCAAGACATCTTGACAAGTCTTCACTTTCTGTTCCTGTTTCCTTCTCTGCTGTGGTTCCCCCTCCTCGTCCTGCCCTCCCTCTTTCTTTTGGTCACAACGTCACCTCACCCGGCCCACTTTGTCTAAGAATGGGCCCTCTGTGCTCCCTGCATGGCGCGCCAGATTCTTGTGGTAACTCACTCACACATGATGTCAGACAAGAGGTAAACTGAAAAAGCAATGTGTCATGGATTATTTACAAGATTTTTTTTTTTTTTTACAGCCATTCCTTTCATGACTGCTCTAGCCACACACAAGCTGAAGCTGTATTCTGCACATTGACAGACACTAGAGCGTAACAATCACCTCCACCCATGTTAGAAGTTCAAGAATTATACTGGAAGTGAAAGCAGGTGAAAGCTGAGATAAGGTCCTACCCTGCCTGTGGCGTAGTGGTCGATGCACTTTTAGTCTACTCAAGCGTGAACCCATTTGATTAAAGTACCGTAAGAAAGAGGACAAAAAAGTAGAAAGTATGCTGCTGACATGAAACAGCAGTCGATTTTTCTCCTTGAGCAAGAGAAAAGGTACAAGTGCAGTGTTCACACGCTGTATAGTAGTATGTGTGCTTGTCAATGCATGGCCCAAAATCCATGCATTCTAGTCAGCTGGCATGACTCTCTGTAAAATATCCTTTTGTTTTTCATGGTCAGGTTCAGGGAGCTCTTCTAACTGATCTTGTGCAGCCTCGATAGACTTGCTGACCGGCTGTGAACATGCTGTGTGTGTTTCTCATAGCTCCAGGGCATGGTTACTTGAAAATTGATGAGACAAGCCTCACCATGTCTGCAGGTGTGTTTGAGGCTCCTTGGACAAATAGCAAGCATCCGCCCACACTAACACACACATTCACAGTAGGGCGCTGTTAAACTGGCAGGGAGTATGGTGCTACACATACACAGCGCAGCAGCTGCTCAGCTATTACAGCGTCCAGTCACCTCAGCCTCTGATTAATGACCTCAGTGTAGCACCACATTTCTGGATGGAAATCCCTTTTTATTGTACTTTATACGGAAATGATTTCACTTTATATTCCGTTTGATTGCACCTGCAGATGGGACTTTGAGCAGAGGTGATCCCTCAAGAGCCTAAATGCAGCAGGGGTCACCTAAGGAATAAAATCTTAGTGACACCGACTGCCGCTGCACAGAAGTGAAACTGGAGGCAAGCAGGTCATACTTTTCTATCTAATTTTGCACATTTTTAGTTTATTTAAGTGCTTAGATTTCACAAAAATATATAACAATCAAGGAATAGCCTTTAAAAAGTTGCCTGAATGTTTGAAGATGAAGTAGACAAAATTCATGATTGATTAGGTGAGCTGAGAAAAGGCTGCCATTTCTGTCACACCACATTAACGGCTGCTATGTGCATAAAACTGAAAATAACTGATTATTATTTGCCATGTCCTTAATGGAAACTGTGGAGGAGTTGATATGGTATATAATAACGCTCTATTATGTCTGCCCTTTCCTCTGAGTGTTCCTTATGTTCAGCGTACACTGCTCTGACCTCAGTGTGTGTCCCATTTCCTCTGTGGAAACCTAACTCTCAATGTGTACTCCTCTACACGACCCTGGGCTATAATGAGTGGAGCTTTCCATAGAAACCTTATTGAGTTCACCTCTGAGGCAAGACAATGCCCCTCTTTATTCAACGCGGGTCTGTAGCCGAACAAATTGCAGGAAAGACCACTGGCCTCACACTGGATCACTGATCATACAATCGAGATGGAAAAAGTGAGTGTGACATTACAAGTAGCATTAAGTAAAGCCTCATAGAATTACTGAAGTGTGCAAAAGGGTATTACAAATCGTTACAACCCCGCGGCTCTGGCGGCTGGCTGAAAGACACATGCTAATAAACAAAGTGAAATATGGACCGATGTAACGGCATGTCTGGGCTGTGGCTTTTTGGACGTGAGCGATAATGAAAACTGACTAAAGCCTTGCTGTGGTGGAATCTGACAAGTGTCCAGAAATAGCCTGCTAATAAAAACCAGTCCCTCAAGAGGCAAACCTTAACCATGATTCAAGCCTTTAAAATGTTTGGGCAGAGTATAGTGAAAACAGGCTGACAGCAGGGCCTACAAACAGATGATTAGTCCATATAAGGACACACTGCTCTGTTCGGCTCTCAAGACAAGCCATCCATAAGGAGCTCTTGGTTGGCATGTAAACTTCAGGCTTTTACAACAGGACCTAATGGCACATTCCTATGACGTAGACACTCAGAGCTATTTTAACATCCAGTGACGTCAGTTGTTTTCATTAGCTCATGACTTTGTCTTTTAAAACTAGACTTTGTTCAGGGCTATATTTTCTTGGGGAAAATCTGACAAAATAACAGTGGACGATAAAGAGAACAGTAGGACACTTATTTTATTGCAGGGGACTTTCTAAGTTCCTTATTCCAAATATGGAGTATTTCTAAATACAGGAAACAAGTCTACAGGGAAATAAGTGGCTCGGGGTCAGATAAGTTGCTAACCTTGTGTAACCACTGTAGATAGGTGTCACCCAAATGAGACATGCAAGCTGGTCTCAGTAGAATGTATCTGGGCCTCCACAATAGTCACTGTTCATTAAAAGGCATGCTGGTAAATGAAGCAGTATATGCAAATTAACATTAGATTTAGAACTTTATTCTGTAATGAATATATAGACTCTTTAACAACTGAGATCATTAAAAAGATCCACTGCCGTGCATTTTTTCTGAGCAATCGCCAAGACAAATTCCAATCAACTGTCACATTAAAATGGCAAACTATTGAATCTTGTGCAGTTCATGTTGTAAAAATCAGTTACTCATGTGTGTTTAACAGAGTGAATATTCTACTGATGCCTGTGTGGTTTAGCATTAGCAGTTGGAACAAGGTTACTATGAAGCTTTTTATTTATACCTCAACTCAAATGTGGATGTTACTTTACCTAATAGCCCATGCATTTTTATAATGGCAACATTTTACATTCATGCAGGTTTTGCAGTTTTAGCAATGCATATACTAAACTCGCCAGACAGAAATCTGTCATGCTCTGGTCTTTGATGGAGCACAGATCCTAAAACTGTTAATAACTTTGGCTCCTCATGTAGTGTTATATGGCATTCTGTACAAGTCCAACTTAACTAAGACTGAAGATCATCTAGTTTGTAGCTTTTAGCAGATTTCACAGCTTTAACTCTGAAACTCCAGCCACTCTTGTCCATTAAAAAGATAAAGGGACCTGCTTAACTTCCACCAAAATGCAGTCTTTACAAAAACTAAAAGTGTCCATTGCACATGTATAACATTAAAATGCTAAAACAACAAGAACAAGCAACGCTGAAAATGAAGAAAAGCAAAAAGCAAAAGCAAAAAAACTGAAGCACAGTCTAGCTGGCTATTGGCTCTGTAGCCACTAGTGTACATTGTTTATTTTAACCTGACTCTGAAGTATATTGTCTTTGTGAATTCCAACTTGATTTACAGAGCTGTGGTTTAACATCAGATTAACGGGACATAAATTACTGCTGTGTCATTATCTTTCACAGTCAGGTTTTGTTTGGTCCAAATAAACTTGTCACACTAAACCACAGACAGTGACATGACCTTCTGTGGTCATGAGATATGTACCAGACCACTTCCCTCTTCTTCTGTCTCCGCTCTCTGCCTTTTTGTTGTTACTAAAATTACTACATCTGTATGCACCATCCCTGCAATTTAAGCGGTCACGATTCACACTGAAGGAGAATATTAATTTCTCATTTGTAGTTTCCGAGACATTTTGACACAGAGAGCAACTTCAATTAAAAATTTCCGGTGTGGCGTGCAAAAACAACAACCTTGTTTTAAAATGGGGATCTGCCTCAATTTATATCGACAAGACAGTAATTGAATCCCCGTGCTGCATTAATCTCCTCACTGTGTCACGTTTCCTCATCTCATTATTATCTCAGTATCAAGCAGCCCTTCCAGGTTATCACGGTTAATCATCATCACCTGTAAAACAACGCACTGCTGGCTATAGACTAACCTCAACACCCCACCACAAGAGAGATGTGCTGCCTTTAAAATTAAAGACATAATGATGAGTTAATAAATAACATCATAGTTCAAAATAAATGTGTTAAATCAATGCTAAAATCTGCTTAAAAACAATGTGCATCAGAGTTAGAGGTCTGTGTCTTTGGTGACCTTTGAGTAAAAGTTTGGTTGCAGAGTGAGTGCTCTCACCATTGTGTTTGTTTTCGCTTATCTTTGATGTTTCTGATCAGTGCTATGCATGGACAATGTACTAGCTAAGTTTACAGAGGAAAGAGTTTGTTGTTGTTTCTCACGCTTTTGCCTTGAAGAATATTCGTCTGTACCTGTCACCTAAAACGGGAACGAATAAGAGGATGTAATGTTATGGAAAAGTTTATTGGTAAAAGCATATTGTGTTGGTAGCCATATGCATAAATTAAGCTAGTAGCAAACAGAGTGCATTTGTGTGTAAGATAAGTACAAGTATATTTTTGGGTGTTGATTTATTTTTTTGATTCTGTGTATTGCAGTTTTACAAACAAATTTATCAAAAACTTTCCGAGCGCACATACAATTTAAATAAATGCTAGGTGGCTAACAGGTTTGTCAAAGCTAATTCATGTGAAGTTCATATTTTTGAAATATCCTAAATAATATAATTATATACAAAGATGATGAAGACTTGTGATGTGATGATGAAGCTATGTTCTGCAGCCTGTTATATCCTTTTGTACCACTAGATGGAGTCAAGAGATTCTTGCAGTTTGCCTCATTTTCAGAAAGTTCTGCCATCTGTTATTGATTCGTTACATACAATCAATATGTATTAACAAAGACCAGTAGATAAGATAAGATAGATTGTTTTTCTCTTATGGTGTTTAGCTAAATTTCAGCTTAACAAATTTTAGCCTATGTACTAGAGATAGGAGAATACACTCACATCTCCCACATCAGTCAGTAGCTTAATTCTTATATCTGAATGGCTCCTCTGGTGCTTTTTCTTGTTTAAGTGAAGCAGCGGGGCATTTAGAAACCCTCCTGCCACAATAAAGAATAAGCAACTTCCAGCATTGAAATAGCCCATGCTTCAGTTAAGAAATGGATTAAAAGGGCAAGAACATACATGAAAATGCTGATGAAACAGCTCGTAACAGCAGAGCAAATCTACTCTTTACACTTTGTTCAGCGTTTGCGTAAATTCTACCTCCAGAGACCTGCTGTCAGTTTGGCTGATTTTCTAGGCGCAACCTTACCATCTGAACCATGTCAACTCAGATATACATTTACAGGCCGGCCCTCTGGTAAGGTGGAAGTATGTGTGTGGCATATTTACTACTTGTTTAATGGGTGCACTGTGAGGAAAAAAAAAAATGCCACTATTGTGGACTGCGTTCATGTAAATGGTCAGTCATTATCTACAAAACAGTTTTATGAGATAGTCTTTAAGCTTTTGAGCCATCATGCATGCACTTATTTATGAACTGCTCTGAAAAATATTCTCCTGTGAGCTACAAAAAGTGAAGTGATTTTCAGGTTTTACCTCATTGTCGGCCTTCATGGAGATTTCTGAACTCAAGCTGTTTACCACTTGTCCAATTAGGCCTCAGTGTTTCCAAGGCAATCCCAGAGAGGGTCTAACTGGAAGATCTGGGTTGCACTGCCCTTTTACTCAGATGCCTGCCAGGCCCTGTTAACTCTGTGAATTCAGTGAGATGTGAAGAGACCCGTAGTCCACAAGGGAGACAGAGGATGGCCCACAACGCCGCTTTTGATCAGACTCACCCATCACAGCCCTAAACAGGTTTTAATGGACTTTTAGAGAGGAGATATTGGAATCAAAAATCATCATCAGTATCCTTTTTTTTATTGTGTGTGGGTTTTTTTTTTTTAGCACTTTGTTTTGTTGAAATGTTGTGTGGCTGAAACTGAAAACTGATGCTTGACAATGCAAACTTACCCAAAACAGACAATTTAAGGAACTTATGCAAAATAAGTTGAGAATACTATGGCTAAGTTCTTTAAACAATTAGAGAGACAAAAATAGTAGGATCCTTTAGTTCACTGCTGCCAAATAGTGAGAACAGTCTCATACCAATGCTGACACACTGAATCTCACATACACCGCTGTCACTATGTGGGATGTGCTGCCACCAACAAAAAAGACTTTACTTTAACTTTTACTTTTGCTGAGTTTACTATGTGCTCTGATGATTGAAACTGTATAATGTTATCTGCTTTGCATAATGTTTAGGATTGATTAAATTGTGTTGTAGTAAAGTTGTTGTTACTATAGCATGGAAACATCAGCTGGAGTTGGTCATCGTACAATATTGACTGCTGATTTAAAATTTTATGATATTTATTGGAATTTAGGATTTGCAAATGAATTAATACAAATAGGGTTACTTTTAAGGATCCAATTTTGTACAATATTATCATGTTATGTTGCAGATTGTCTCAGATTGTACTCACCCCCAAAAGCTGTCTAGGGACCTCTTCTACTTCTCTTTTATTAAAAAAATCAAACTGGATCAATTTTTCCTCCACAAAACACTAATACACTTCACCAAACTGAAGTTCAGCATTTAGCATTAGCTTAGCTGCAACTTTAGCATCAGAACAGCAATTATCTCCTCCACGTTAAACATCACGTGATTGAATTGACTGTATTTATCAGAGTTTTATGTTGCCTCCCTTTGCTCTGTTGATACTTTTCTTTTTTGAGCTGTTTTGCTGTGATACAAGACATTTTCAGAGCTGAAAATACACATTGGCAGATATTATACTTCCTGGAACATCATATGACAAGCTGGTGTAGACCAATAAGAGTGCTCCTTTTTTGAGCATGTGATTGGTCAAGTTTTTCTGATCCTATTATAATCCCTTCTAATAAACAGTAGATGCTATCAGAAAGCTTGTTTTTTTCACAAATTATTGCTTTTACAATATATTATTTGGGGTTTAAACAATTTTTCATATTTGTAATTTGGACACCTTGTGTATCTAAAGCCAGTGTTTTTCTTTGCCACTTGTGCACGCTTTACACTCAACATGAACTTATCTGTGTGACCTTTACTACAGCATTACCGCAGCGCCCATTCATTTGTGTTCACCTCTAATGCATTCACAAACTTCTCACAGGCCCATTGTTTACACAGGCTTTCTGCTGACTAGACAGTTGAGGGTATAATTAGTGGATAATTAAAATGTGCCGTTACTAAAGAATGAATGTGGAAACTGCTGAAGCGACCCTTGTGTGTGTATGTCTAGAGTCATAACTGTGCATCTAAAGCTTTCAGTCACAAAGTCAACACAGACAACACAATGAACTGGACTATTAAATATTTTATTAATATGTAGAAAATGTATTAAAAAAGGAACTATATAGTACATGTTTAAGTCAAACTAGAGCTAAATTTGACAGTTATATCCAAGGTTATCCAACAAACAAAATCAGTAGTTTCAACATGTAGAGCTTTTCAACAGTCAACTTCCCCTTTTTTCAACATTTACATTATCATGACAAAACTTCAAATCAATACAGTACGTTCGGAATAAACCCCACCGAAGACAGTGGCACATACCAATAAGGAAAAGGAAAGTCCAAGAAATAAAGCGGGTTTATTTGTATATTATAGAGAACTTTCTGGTTATTATTAAGAACTAATAGAGTCCAGAGTTTAGAAAGAAAAAAAAAAAGCAGTAGAGTAAGTAATGGGCACAGGTGGGTTTCTTTGTGAAAGAGGTTCAGTAGAATTTGTTCCAGTGCTTCAGACCAAGATATAATAATAAGTTAAGGATGTGTTTTAACCCAAAACCATATTACAGCGAAACAACACTTAGAAAATAAATAGTCAAATGTACATTCTTTCCTTGAATCTGAGCACTTCATCAATTCCTGACAACTATTTGTTTTCCTGCTAGTACCAATCTGACAGCATATTTTGAGTGTGACAAGTTTGAAAACGCAAAAGAAATATATTGAAGACTATTAATCCAAAATGAAAGCCTTGTCGGATGTTCAGTTTTCTTGCAGACAGCCTATGCTCCATGATGGTAGTGTTATACTGCACGTTACAGCCACGAGACACACCCTACAAATAACATTCTGTCCCTGTTCTGCAGAGCTGCACCCTCAGGTTTCCTTGAATAAAAAACGCACAAACCCCTAAGTAGTTAATGAAACAAGTACATGGAAAATTCCCTACTCTACAATTAATCACTATGGGAGATGGATTGCACACAAAGCTCACAGACAGTCACTTTGACTCCCAAACATTAATCAGCCTCGGAAAAGGTTGCTCGCTCGGCCCAAACACATTTGTTCTTTGTTTACTTTTTTAAGTTATATCTGTTTTGTTTTGCCTTTGTGGGCAATTTTAGCATTTTTACATTGGTCCAGAGGCTCATTCATCAAAGTTAATTTCTTGTTAAATTCTCCTAGTGCTATCTTATGAGTCATTTTGGTAGTATGATAAAACAATTAAATCAAATCAAAACCTATGGACTTCAGATTGTATTTTAGTTGGCCATGCAGTGAGCTCCATCCATTAAACACAAAATAATCCCGTTTAATGTGATTATGATCCATAATGCTTTCTGATTGTGACTGCATCTAAAGGAGATCACATCAGAAGACAATTCTATATCAGCATACATGAATATATTATGTAGAAGTTTACGGAAATTAGTCTAAAAGGGAGGAAATGCAACCAAAAAAAGAGGTATATGATACAAAACAAATTTGCTGGTTCAGTGAGTATAGAACTGGCTTCACAGTAGTTTAAAAAAAATGTCAGTGTCTGAAATTCTGAACAAGGCCAAATGTTGCTTGCAGCGATGGTGACACCTAGATCCGAGATTTATACTGGATGAACTTTTCGGCTTGTATTGACATTACAAGGCCAGATGTGTGTGGTTCATTGTTAAACTCTGGAGAAAAAGACATTTTCTGTAAACTGCAGTCAAATAACTGTCACACAACACTGAGCGAAACAAAACGCTCGGAGGCCGTGCAGGAGATTATGCCCACCACAGTAAAAGGATACAAGCTCTGCCATGTTTGCTGATTTAGTTGTTTCACTAGGAAGCTTAAACAGAGAAGCAAAAAGGGCACAGAGGAAAGAGTTGGCTATACTCCATGCATATTTCTGCTTTCTTTGTTAATTTTCAGCTAAAGTGAAAGTGGTAAAAAAAAACCCCAAAACATCTGCAATACCCAACCCACACCCAACAATTTTGCAAAGAGTTTAGTGTTCACATTGAATGCACCACACCCAGGGACATGATTAACTGTAAGTCCATGAAAAGTGAGACCCATTAAAAGAGGGAAATGGCCGCCTCAGTTACTCTGGCAACAAATATGACTGGCCATATTTCAAACAGCAGGTTGAGCTAATAATGCAGATCTCTACTCAAATGTCAGCACCATATCTGCAAGCAACCACATCATCTGTAGCGACACAGAGAAGGCAATAACAGCCTTTCTGCTGTTCGTCAAAGTGGAGTTGAGAAAATAATATCCAAGGTACATTGTTCATGAACAGCCATGAAAGAGACATAAATGAACAAGGACAGCATACTCAGTCCTACTCTTAGAACAAATGTTATCTCTGTGGACAGAATAGGTTAATACTGGGGTAATGTCCATTTCTATCATAGTTTGAGTTACTATCTGGAGCTGGTCATAGAACTAAGTCAGCAGCCCTACTCCAGTGTGTTGGTCAGTGGGACTAATGCTGCTTTAATGTGATGTTGAGCACTCATATAAAAACAGTTTAAACATTTAAAATTGTCAGCATTCAGTGTTGATTAAAAAGGACAGGCATCAGTGCTGTAACTAACTAATCTGTCAGTCTATGACCAACCATGCACTAGTCCGGCTGCCAGTGTTGAAAAAATAACTGCAAAACACACATAAAAGCAGCATTATTAATGACCAAATTACAAAATTAAATTACAGTTAATTAACATAAATATGGACGTATTTTGAGACATTTGGAGAAACTAAATATATCAAACATATAATTGTTGCTGGTGCACTGCTTTGTGAATGATTTTGTTCTTTTGGTGGTTGGTGTTTATTTCATTATATCTTTATTTTCTTAATAATCACATAACCAGGCAAAAAACAGGGCTTTAAATTAAATAGATGAACTATTGTCACAATATCAGTTATAAAAATATAGATATCTTACAGTTAAGGGTTTTAAGGGAATATACAGTATGTTTTTGTTAAAAGTGTTGCAGTTTTATGTTTAAAATAATGCTTCCTCAGATTTGAGGATGTTTCTGAGCACATTTCCTTTCTAGTGTAGGAAAGGCAATTCACAGACTTAAAAGAAGAAAAGGCTTTTTGCCTTTCCTGTTTTACAGCAAATAGAACCATTGTCATTGAAATTATTTAATAAATTACATACAGTGTCTTCTGAAGAGAAGTACAGCAGGAAAAGACAGCTCAAGCTGGGCTGGAGGAGATAAACAGAGGTCGGACAATGTTTCATGCTGCGTCAGGACTTCATTGTTTGTTAGAAGGGCTTCATAATGTGTATTGTATTTGTTATTTTACAAATGAATATTAATAAAACATTAGTAGCAGTTTGTCAGAATCTTCTTCAGAAATGGCTCAAACATGATCCGATCTCAGTTTATGCGTCCCTCCAGGCTCTGGGTGCGTTTATACAGGGACAGACCGCCTCCTCTTGCTGCTGATGCTACGGAAGTTGAATGGCCTCATCTTCATCTCCACAAAGGGAATAGAGAACTCATGGCCTTTCCAGTGGTACCAGTTAATCCCCTGCAAAGAAAATTCCCAAACTGCATAAACAAACAGCTTCTAAACAGAGGGAGTGAGTGGAGAGTGAACGGGCATCTGAAGTTAGAGCTAAATGTCAAATTTTCAATTTACTGAAGTGAGGATACAGAACATGTTTTATCAGTAATGTGTAGTTTTTTTAATGGATATATGCTCAAAAGCCGTGGGCAAATATCTTAATTACAGAGTCGTTTTTGGAATGCTAATACCTTCAACCAGACCCTCTTCAGACTGACTTTTCTCTCTGGCAGTTCTCTCTGTACAAGTCTAGCCACTCGCACCACACACACTCTCAATTTCTGTCATCAAAAACAAAATGAGAGGTATAGAGAACGGCGGGAGAGCCTTTAAAGTTGAGCCAGTCACTGCTTCACACAACACTTCTGTCTCCACTTCACGATTGAGCGCTATCGGTGCTATATCCTACTGAGAAAGGGCAGTCTGTCATTTTCAATTTGCTCCATCTGTATATTGTTAGCTGAGTGGGTCAGATTTGTCAGTGTTTGATTGGACTGTACGTGCTCGTTTGAAGTAATAGGTTGACTGACCTGACTGTGTCTGGACTCGCCGTATTTGCCATTGAGGTTGGCCCGGTGGCAGTTCTTGTACCACCAGGCTCCTTTGTAGGACAAGGCACAGTTAGTGACAGCGATATCATTGTCTCTGTCTTTCGTGGAGAAGGGTCGGCCCTGGTGGTAGCTCAGAGAGTCACCTGGGATCAGAGCAGAGCACGAAGCAGAACGTTAAACTCCCGCCGGGAACGTTGAGTCAACATTAGCGCGTAGCTTGCAGTGAATAATAGCGTGATGAGGGGATTTAAATGGACGGGCGGGCAGGCAGGAAGATTGAGAGGCAGAGGGAGAGTCCTGCGGCAGCCTCACTGAATTTATTTAGGCAGTGAGAATTAGAATTATAAACATGAGCGGGTGACAGGTAATTCTGGCATATGGTCATGTTGACAGTGGAAATGTGGAGGAGTGCTGAGACGGCTTTAAGGCATCAGGGAGAGGTATAGACAGAGGGGGAATCGGGACGAACTGGCAGATGGCAGAGCAATGATGGGACACTATTTGCTGTGGAGGCTTAGAAAATGTGCCACATAAATACACTGTCCTTTCTGACATTAAGTAACAACCAAAAGTTTTTTTACACAGTGACAATTTCGGCTTTTCTCTGTAGCTATTTCCATTAGTCATAAATGCTAATGAAAATCACAGATGAGTCAAAATATACATATTCAAATCATACCAGCGGTGCCATTGTACTCTCCTATCCTGAGCTTGTAGAGGTTTCTGGCATCTCCAATAGAGAATTTGTCGTAGTTAGCGTAGACTGACTCCTGTCCGTCCTTCATGTCAATCCTCAGTTCATAACGGCCCTGAGCGGAAATCTTCTGGATGTTGTCCAGGCCTGCAAAGAAATAACACACACTTGACATGTTTAATACTATATTTACACTGTGTTGTAAATCAAATGTAAGACAGAAGTGTGTGTGGTGATGTTTCAAATGTAGTAGCATTAAAGAAACTCACAATTCAATATAAAAAAAGTAGTAAACAACCAATGTTTACTCACTGGGCAATATGTCATCATGCAACCAGCCCTATAAAAAATGTAATTTGATATTTGTTGGTTTGGTTTGTAGTGTTTGCACAACTATGCCTTTTAAGGCCCAAAGAAAACACTCTCATTGCTGCAAAGTAGAGACGTACAGTTACTCACTGTGGCTTGGATCAGAGCTAGGTATCTGGTTCACTATTAAATAATATAAAAAATATTATCAATAAAACAGTGAAGTACTGAACTTTATGTATAGGGCCTTTTGCAATTACAAGAAAATTATATTATAAGAAAAATGTAGGTGAAATTCATGCCAAACTGCCTTTAAAGTTGAAATAACAATTTAATAATTTTAAAAGAATTATTATGATAAAATTAGACACAGAAGATAAAGGCATATAAAATGTATAGCAGCATTTGGAAAATACATGAAAAATGGAGCAGTGAGTGAGTGAGAGAAAAGTGTGTGTTTTTTTTACATTCTTTAATTAAACTTGTTTCATTATCTGACAAAATCTAAAATGTTGTTCTCTGGAGTCTGTGTTGTCATTTTTACTCTTAGTACAGCTACTTCTTGCTGCTTTTCTAAATTGTATGTATGCATGTCATTCCAGCAGCTTTACATTAAGCCCTGTTTACATGATCATTGTGTAGTGAATAATTGGTGGTCTCAAGACTAGTCAATTCCACTCCTACACTTTCAAATGTCACATGTCGCTACTTCCTGAGACATGTAGTTCTACAGTTTATCTTAAAGGGAGCAGATACAGGAACTGCTTAACCCCCAGCAGTCGATAAGGAGCTGTAACCTAACCTGAACGACTGGACCTGCCTTCACTATCAGATTACAAGAAGCACCTATTTGGAAAAAGGTTTCCGTTCCTGCTTAACCTTCAACAGAAGCCTCACTTTCACTTTTTATAAACCCCAGAAATTTTAAAGCAATCATAAAAACCTTCAAGCATCTGCTGATAAGAAGGAGAGAGCAGAGGAACGACTCTGCTGTAATCTATCAATGGAAATGCAGATAAAATCTATGTTATAATCTAATAGCACTTGGAGACCGGGAAAGCAGTTGTAATAAAACTGTAATTCATGGTCAAATCTAATTTTTGTTGTAAAGTCTAACTGCATTATCTGCAATTAATTCTGTGTCCATTATTCCCTTAATGTTTTTGCTCAAGGGGTTTAAGGACAGCTTTGGTTTAAAAAGCACAGAACAAAATGTATTTGATTTGAGCATTGTATTAGCCTACTTTAACACATTGTATTACTCTCACACTTTCACAGCCAAAGGAAAACACTAGCTTCTCTTCCACTGCACCAAAGGACTTTGTGTTTTGTGTAAAACAAGCTAAGGTCATTGAGCTGGGAAAATAGATTGTCCTAGAGCCGCTATAAAACCGGCCATTTTCAAACTGTAACAGATAATAATGAAAGCTTAATTTCCATATTCTTTACTGCTGGCTGGTTAAGTGGCTCTTCTTTCGGTTCGAGTGGAGATGATATTGATGTTTATGGTTCCACGCTGGCCGCTGGATTGCTGTTCTGTGTGTCGGCGCGGTGATTAGCTAAATGTCTAATGGCGCTCGGGGGCTATGACAGTGACCCCATGTGTAAAAAGTGGAGTGAAGGTCAAACGCTTTAGCTCTCCAGTGGCCATCTGTGCAACATTAGCCTTTGCTTTTTCTGTAAAGATAATACATGTTACAGATAAGGCATAACCGGCGGCAATGAGGACTTTGCTGCAGCAGAGTGACAGACCGTGAACCGTGTAACAGTTCAGTGCCAGCTCTGGGTGCTTTTGCTGAATGTCACTGTCTGCTGTATGTCATGCATCTGTAGTGACAGTAAAGAAGAGTGGAAAAAGTGTGAGTGTCTACTGAAGCCCCGATGGCTTCAGTAGAGCGCCTTATGAAACTCATTGATGTTGACATTATGGAGCCAGACATTCCTGTACTTTTGAACAAGGTGAGAATTTGAAAGAGCAACACATTAGCCGTTAAAGTACCACACAATCTGTAATACAAACACCTGTTACATAAGCAGAAACATGAGACTTTGTTATGATATGGTGGTACATAATAGTATAGTATAGCGGATCTAGCTAACATACTTTTGTAGGATCATCATTTTATCTGAGCAACACAATCCTTCAGTCCATTTTGCATGCAATGTTTTCATACTATTTCCGCATTAAAGTACTAGAAAAGACAAACAGAGGACTTCGAAAATAAGCAAAAATATCATATCCCTCACAGCAAAAAGAATAAACAAGGTTGCAATTGTTTATAAGAAGGAATTTGAGGGTCATCTCTAATTTTATGTCAGCTCAAAAATGTTTTCCAGTCTAAATATGTCTGCTGCTGACTTAATTAAGAGGGCCATGTGTTGTTTTACGGATCCTTCAGGTGAAAGAAGTAGATTTCATTTGCTGTAGTGCCGACTGTTTTTTGTGAGCATTTTTTTCTCCTGCTGTAAATGAGAGACTGAGATTTTGGGTAATATTTTGCCAGAATTAAAGCTCAGTCCAATCAAACAGGCCACTGCATGAGCTGCAAACAGGTTAACACATTTCATTCTCAGTCTAATTCAAGCGGTCCTTCTTGTGGCTGTATCCAAAGTAGATATTGTGGACTAACAGGTCACTCGGCTTCGTCCTGACATTTTCCACCGTTCGCCGTGCTTTTGTGTTCCCCGCTGACGTGTTATCTGTAATCTGGCATCGTGGGGAAAGGCTTTCACAGAAGTACACGGTCGCCTTGATGCTTCACACCCCGAGGTTACATTAAGCTGCTTTTAAGCACTGAAAGGACAAAGTACAGTAGGAAGACGGGGAGGCAAAAGGAGGAGAGTGCACCCCAGGAGGTGTTCCACAAGTAACGCTACGCCCTTGAGATGGAGTGGATTAGGGCTCAGGTGCAACCAGGGCACGGGACACCAATGTATTCCACAGACTTTTGTATTTTATAAATGCAGTCCTACAAAAACCTCCGGTCAAGGTCTGGTCAAAATGGGGCTTTCAGGTGTATTAGATTAAGGAATTCCCTCTGTTTGGAGCTGAACACAGGGACATAGGGTCATAATGGTAACGTGTGTGTCATTTTAACTATTTATGCCTGTTATTATTATAAGGTAATTTGTAGAATGTAGTGTGCAGTAAGAAAATAATATACAATGCATAACCTGTTGATTTACAAGTCTTATTATAGTAAGCCAAATGTGTTGTGGTGGCAAGCAGGTCACACAGGAAGTCTGATTTATCAACAGTCAACAAGAACATTGCATCTGACATCGAATTCAAAGTGAGAATAGCCTCATTCAAACTGATTCAATCATTTTGTTTGTAGAGGTTAGGCAAACAGAAACCACTGAATATAACTGAACAGAGCATCAGTCACTTCACCAAAGCTTTCAAATATAACCTATTCAGTCACTAATAGAACACAGTGTGTGACAGCCATGTTGATTCAATTCTCCCTATCATCTTTCACTCTGCCACGTCCTGCTAATATCATGCCACCAAAACTCCCTACAGCGTTATTTAATTTCTCTAAATCCAAAAGTTCAAAAACCCTTTTTTCCGTCCTCATTTATTTGATGAAATATTCATGTAATATTTCCCCTTTAATCATCTGCACCAAACAATAATAAACTGGCACATGAAAAAACATGAGTCATTTGCACATTTTCTAATGAATATAATTATTGTTTCATAATGAGATTTGGGGAAGAAAGAATTTTCCCCAGTCCATCAGTGAGGACGTTGTGTTGTGTTTTGTCTTTGAATTGGAGCGATGCTAAAAACAATTACGGCAGAGATGAGCTTTCACAGTATCCAGTAATGAATGAATCAGAGTGACTTTCTGAAGTCAAGCAGGGGAGGATGAAATGAGCAAAGGAAAAGGTTTGAGCAGAACAGCTCTCCATCTTAATCAAGAAGTACTAGAGCTGTGCTGCCTGTTCCACAAAAAGAAGAGAATCATGTTTTTCTCCTCATTGAATCAATATATCAATTAAAACTAAGTGAATGCTCTGACCTGAGTAAATCCACCTGAGTCAAAGCAATGGTGCACGAATGAAAAGACTAATTCAGCCTTTAGAAAATGGTGACAAAGACTGAACAAAATTAGAGGCAGGTTGAAACTCAACACCAAACTAATTTTAGAGAATGTTACTGTACAAGGCTGAGGAGACCTTAGCTGCTATGTATTTAATTTACACTTGTCAACAGAAATAAGTAAGTGTTCATAAATGGTGAATATTTAAGTGAGATATTTTATCTGTAATGTGTAAAATGATGTACAATAATACTGTATGTGTTATTGACATGCAGTGGGTGACTTGGTTTACTGTAGGTGCGAGCTTAATTATTTGAAACTAAACTCGACACTTCAAAGTAACAAAAGTTCTACAAAAAAGAATGAAATAATGTTACCAAGCCAAAACTCTTCTTCCAGATTTCCAAAACCAGCACGGTAGTCATTCCACTTCCTGGAGAAGTCTGTCAGTCCGTTCTGTCGACGCTGAAAAACCTGTATAAATAAGAAACACAGAACTGAATGTGTAGTGTTTACTCTCAAATATCTTCTATTTTTCACAGCAGGTCACATTTTTGGTGATAATAGTAGATAAATAACAGGATGACGAAGACGACAGAGCTTGTTTTAATTTATGTACAGCAGCTTCTTTTCAGTAGTTTTCTGCAGAATTCTGACTCCTTCCTTTTTTACAATTACGGCTTTCTACTGGAGAAAAAAAAGGTTTCTCATGTGAAAGGTGTTAAAAACAAACAAAGTGGGCTTACAATCCAGCCTCCGTCGTCAGTGGCCATGTCGCAGTACACCTGCACGCCTTGGCTCGGGTCTCTGTTTATGTAGATGGTGTAGACGCCGCTCAGTGTCTCTCCGTTCAGCAGGTGCTGGGCGCAATTCTGAGGTGTTGCAAACAAGCGGCTCCCTGGAGAGAGGCAGAAGAGAAATGTTGACAGAACATGCGTTGTGTATGTTTTCCCTACTGTTCACTTGGGCCATTTGGAGAAGTGTGTAGACTTCATAGCAACAAATCCTGGATTCTGACTGCATATTCCCAGAGCATCTAGTGATCACCCTTCAAAGGAAGACTTAATGTTGTCATAGCTCCTTTTAAGTGGTGCTGGGAGCTGTTGGAAGCATAAAGTCTGTGATAAGTGAAAAGTAAATGTGCAATGCCTGTGAAAGGATATAAATTTCCCATTGAGACTTTCACATAGACCTAATACAATATAAAATATGAGTTTACAGCTTGTTCTGCAACCAACCTTGAATTATTAATTCTCAGCTTGGCAACAACACTTCATCTGGGTTAAACTTTTAACACATATCCTGCTGCTACGTGAGCTATTTTGTTAAATAAATGGATACTGCTGTCGCAATTTGGCGTGTTTATGTTACTTCCTAGTGATTAGCCGCTTTGTGAAGCAGCCTCTAACTCTTGTTTGACAAAATACAAACAGAAGACATTAAAGATTCAAGAACATTGTTTTGTGAGTGCCACCCTGCAGCTGCAGCTTAATGGAAAGTCTCTTCCACAAGTCCACAGGGAGTGGATGTACAAATTGTGCTGGGCTCTGGAGATATGTCATTATACACCTTCAAGGAAGAATGCTACGAAAAGTCACAGCATTAAGATTCATTTCTCACCTGAAGTGTAGAAATATAAGTGTTTATTGTACCTGTAGTGAAGGTAGTGGACACAACAGCGCTTGTATCTAGTCCCCTTGCAGCCTGGAGCTTCACAGTGTACTCTGTAGTCTCTGCCAGACCCTCCAGGCGGATCCATGTGTCCTCAGAATCCAAGATCAGCTCCTAGGGTAGGGACAAAACAGTTTCACATTGTGCAGTGGTAAAACATTTCTCGCACTCTAAAGGTAATTATTTAATGCACTTTCAGCATGTCTTCAGGCTAGTACTAAATAATATCAGGTACATTATGCCATGCCCATAAGACACTGCTAAAACATTAAACTGAGCCGTTAAAGAGACTCGAGACAATTACGACACTCTAGTTAGCTTTCCAGGAGCATGCAACAGTCTGTGTGTATTTAGAATTACTGAATTTATTTTATTTTATTTTACTTTATTTATCCAGGAAAGTCTCATGGAAATTCTAACACTGCTGTCCTTTACCAATCTGAGTGCAGATAATTAGAATGAACCTGACATTTTCCAACATTTTTATTAGGGGTCTTTTTGTTGCCCAAAGTTCAAAATGATAATGAAGAAATAGCATGAAACCCACACTGTGTAATTAGATGTGTGCATTGTATGTGATGATTCAACTATGGGCAACATCAGGCACTGTTCTAGTAGCACTTTATGACCATATGGCATAGTGTGGCTTTCGAAAAGGCTCATGATGAAATGCCAGACAATCGGCAATACACTGCTCATTATGAAACAAATGAAATACTTTACAAGTCACTGTGTAACTACATTTGGTAAAGCCTTCGATAAAATACTGTTTGTTTTTAGAGATATAGACTTGTTGTTTGTTAATGTGTGTAAGGTCTTGAACTCCTTTAGATTTGAAAACTGACTGAGTCTTTGGAAAATGAGGAAATGAGAGTCAAGCACATGAAGAAGAAGAATGTGGAGAAGTGGTGAGTGGGAGGCTGTGGAGCGGACACTTAGACAAAGATAAAAGACTCCAGTCACGGCTGGACTAAAGAGCTGCTAAATAATCGCAAAATAAACAGTTCTATTTTGGTTGGAAAAGTAACAGAGGTTGTGTCTGATATTCTTTCAGATAAATCCTTCTTCAATGGGCTCAACTTCAGGCGCCAAGACATTTTCCAAGTCTTCAATACAGGGAGCACTTTCACAATCTGATCAAAAGGAAACTTGACCTTGTCTGCGCACGTGTTTGTGAATGAGTGCACAGGGATATATTTGGCCTGAATACAAATGAAAAATGAACAAGTGAAATGAAATATTCAGACAGTTTGGAAAAAGCTCACATTTCCAAGCAATGTGTCCATGTGAATTATGCAGGGAAGCAGCTGGTAAATTGAGTCTTTGTACAGTACGTCAAAGGAGCCAACATTTTCTAATTGTGGTTTCAGCATCGAGATAAGAGATTTTCAATGTGATTTTTATTTCTATACCAATGCCAAGTCTTATACATTCACTTTTAACTGAGCATGTGTTGGCAAAGGTTACATGTTTGGTGAAAGTGCGTTTGTCCTTGTGAGATTGTACAAGGGGCCGTTTTCATTCCAAGCACGCACACAGCCTGCATTTACAAACTATTAGCTTCATGTTAATCAGATAAGAAATACATCTTACAGCTAAAGCGTTTTGTGTGAATGATAAAAGGTCTTTATTTCAGTGAGAGCTGGACAGAGACCATTATGTGCTTAGAACACACAATTTTAGCAGAGCCAGACCTCAACTATTAAAAAAAGAAGGGAATTTTTACAAGAGGCTCGACATTGAACGATTTGCTCTGTGCACACGTGGTATTTGTTGTTGACCTACATTCATTCAAGAGGTGACATGGATTACAAAGGTGACTGTGATGTTTCATAAAGCTCAAATAATACAAGGATGTTAAGTAGCCCACATCATTGCGCTGTGGTAGATGGGCTCTTCTATCTGACCTATAACTCTTGCTCAGTTGGTTCTGTTTTGTACCTACATAATCATTCCTGATAGATGTGTACATGAAAAAACAGCATTACAAATAAGACGCTACTCACAGTTACAATGAAATGAAATGGATGGACATTTTATGTAAAAAGAAAAACGAAATGTCTGTGTCTGTGAAGTTGTTAGTGGACTTTAACGCAAATAAAATGCCCCACCCATGTATTGATATGCCTGTAAAGCAGTGGTGAGGGGCCGCAATAGTAAATAAGAATCCTTTCAGGGGCCGAAGACTGTGACACTTGGGAAGCTTTTATTTAATTTTGAATGGAAGGTTTTGTCTTCATTTAACAAAAGTTATCTTTAACATTAGTTTTTTCCTTTTGTGGAAACTGGTTTAAGTTAGATTTGATGGAGGTTTTAGTTGGCTTTGAACAGTTTTAGATGGATTTAAACACATTTTAATTAGATTTGAACATGTTTTAGATGGATTTAAACATGTTTTATTTGGATTTGAACATGTTTTATTTGGCTTTGTTAATGTTTATTATATATGTAAATATCTATGTAACAAAAACTGGCTTAAGATTTTATGAACAAATATTCAAATCCATCTAAAACCTGTTCAAATCCAATTAAAAACCTACTGCCAAAATTATCACCATATACTAAATGACCTGGAGGGCCACATAAAACATTGCAAAGGGCTGCATTTGGCCCCCAGGCCTTGAGTATGACATGTGTGCTGAAACAGTGAATATTTTAGAAGTCTGATGTATTGATTTTTATTAAAAGCTCTTGAAATATCAGGATGATTGATATGATATTCTTTGTGCATGAGTGACACCCGATGGTCAGGCACATACTGTGACAGCGACTAAAAGCCTTTGTCGGGCAAATCCAACCCTATTTGTATAATAAATGAAATGTATTCCAGTCCACATATGAAACAATTTGTTTATCACACATAGTTGGCATTATATTCCTTCATGAAAGCTTTTGTTTGGAATAAAAGGAGTTGTCTTGTGGCATTCGTCTAGTGTGTGTAGTGTTCGGGGGGTGGCACTACTGCAGCTGCCTCGCACTAAAACTGTGTCCTTGATCTCACGCTGAGCCACTGCGCTCACAAGTCCCTACTACAAAGGCCAGTGCACAGGACAGTCTGTGTGAATGTGGAAGTGGCTGCCGATTAGGGTCTTTTGCACTGCCTCCTGGGAAATGCTTCCAGTCGGTTCATTAAAGGGTGTAATGTGTTCCATACACCTATTACCAATGCGCTTTATTACTATTACAAAGCCACATCAGAAAGCTTAATTCAAATAAACAGTGTCTCTAATATGATATCTAATATATCTCTATTGGACAGGCAATTTGTGCGCGTGTGCTTTTGGTTTATCTGGAGACAGGGTGATTGAAAGATAAAATTAGCTCTCTGAAGGGCTTGTCATAAAGTTTTCATTTGGCATTAGCCTTCTTTTCTCGAGCATTGTTCAACCCTTGTCTAATTAGGTGATTAAACTGAGGACATTTTCTACTCGGCAAAAACGAAGAATGAGGCGTTTCAGTACAATATGTTCTGCAAATAATTACACAAGTCCTTCACTATTTTCTGTTGCGAGGATACGTTTATCTTCTTGAAACATGCTGGTCTGGCTGGGTACGCTTAAGGGTATCTAGAAATACATTTGTGGCTGCAGATAAGATGTCACCGCGATATGTCCAGTGAGTCGACGCGTGTTTGCGTCGGTACATACTTTGCGGCTGCCGTCCGCGGACTTGTACGTGAGCATGTAGTTGTCGATTTCGGCGATCGGTGGTTGCCAGGAGATGAGAGCGCTGCGATGGTTCACTTCACTGGCCGTTAGATTCAGCGGGGCATCCATCGCTAACAAAAACAGAGGCAAAAAAGAGCATTTAGTGTTCAGTCAAGTGGCAGAACTGAATTTAATTGAATGGAATTAGAGGTGTAGGAGTAAGCTATTATATTCAGAACAATTAAATCTATTTCATCACAAACAAAACAGTCCTAATTGTGATATTTTTAAGGATTGTATAGTATTTAACAGATGTTTTACAAGTTGAGGTCCCTCTGGCTGAATTTATGGAACGAAAAGAATCAAAAGAATCAAACTTGGCAGACAACATAGAAGCACAAGAGCAGCCAAGAGTTATTTCTGTATACTCTTTACTTCAGCTCTCACAGATAAACCCCCTATGGCCTGTCAAAGATGACTCTACATGCCTCTGACCTATGGAAACATGCCAAGCACAGGTCTAAGTTAAACCGCTCGATGGAGAGAACGCTGACATTTAACTGTAGAGTGAAAAAATAACCACTGCTAACAACATTCTCCTCAGAAAGGCAAGGACACCAACAGCCGGTACACATTATATTCATGCTTTAGCCAGCCATTACTAGACATTCTTACAAAATACTTTTTAATATTTAATAATATCACAGCTCTAAGGCCATGGTATTGTTTATTTTGCATTTCTTATTTCTCCGAGTGAAGGTCTGGCCACAAGGACCTTAGTGTTTAATATCGCACACATATTTTGTTGAGGTTAATAAACTGGGCTAGGGTCAGGGTCTGGTTAGTCGCAGGGTTTTGATCACTTGATGTTTAATGAAGACAAGCCGAGCCACATCCCGCTATCAGCCTTGAAACGCAGACCAATTAGACCAGCACAAAGTAATCAGAGCTGCTGTACGGAGGAAAGTTCATGGCTTGACTTTGGGCTTTTGCAGGAATAATCAGCCAAAACTAAGCAGCAGATTATCAGTAGCACTCAGGATGTGTGTTTGACTCATCCATGTTTGCACACTGACTGTAACAAGACTGCACTGCTCCCTCTGGCAAGTCTGCTGCCCTCTCCCAACCTTTTAACGAACTGGCAGATACAAAAAGGATACACCAAACAAGTGGATACAGCATAGTAAAGCTGAAGGCCACTCTAAAAACAATTGCCTTTTTGTTTTTGTGCTCAATCCAGTGCAGACTTCCCTGAACTACTGTTGGAATCATCTAGTTGAAATATGGTGCATTCTGCCATCTAAAAGAGCACATTAATTTGTTCAGAAAGCCAAACTTTACACAAGTAACCTTAACCGCATTATGTTTTCTTCTACAAAAATAGAGAGTTCTTGTTAAAGTTCACATGGAAGCACAACTTCATCTAACATTTGTGATGAATTTGCAGACACGACATGTTACAATCCCCAAAAACAGAAAAAAAAACAGAAATTAAAAGAAAGAAAATTAAAGTGGATGGTATGTGCAGTATCCTTAATAGCTGCAGGAAATGACAGCTTGATCAGCAGCGTTTAGCCTGTTAGATGCAGCAGTTTGTTCGCACGTAGTGAGATATGATCACAAGTGGTCATCGGGGGAGGCTTCTGGTGGTGCATTTAAATGTCAAAATGATGCACTTAAGACTGCATTTGATGTTGGATCACGAACAGGACAGAAACATCTTCAGACTGGAGCTTAGACCACTTGACATTAGGCTGCTTTTTGTGTCTATATTATAATCAATTCATAGCATGTGAGTAATTTTAAATTAAAGACCAAAATGCCAGAGCAGTGATGTTTAGTTAAAAGCATGCAGTATCACAGATCAGGGAGCCCACCTTGGTTTTTACAGGTTACATTGACTCTTTGGGTTTACCACAAATTACATCACATTCTCCAAGAATATTCTGTGGTCTGTGCTCGGCTTTAAAAAAAGGTCTTTATTACAAGGCTTTTGTTGACACTTTAACTACATCAGTCACCTCCATTACACCACCTTACATCAGCCCATTTCCAGTCACTTTCTGATCGTCCTGTGACTCGCAGAACTATTGACAATTGGTAACCTGATTTAAGTATATAATAGAAAATAGATGACCTTCCAGCCGAGTATCAGTTTCCTGGTGTTACATCACCATCACCAATCACAGCCTAAGTGAACGGTCTTTTCTCTTTTGATATTATTCTCTACAGAAGTCTAACTGCAGGGCTTTTATTTTTAAGAGACCACTGGCTTAAATCTTACTTACTTACTTTCTTTTTTTTTCTACGGCATCCAAATGTCTGCACACATATGAAAACCTTAATGACAGCTCAGTAATTAACACTCGTCTATACAACTTCCCACTAGATGTGTGGCTTCTCACACAGTGACAGCCACTTCTTTGTGCAACAGAAGAAGAAGGACAGGCGAAAAGAAAGAAGAGTGATAAAATAGAGGGTTAGTCTGTGATTAGAAACCTTCAGTGGACAGTCTACTACAATCTGCACTAAACTGCTTCTGCACCAAGTTTTCAACACCAAGGTTTTCTGGTTTCACCTACTAACAACTACAAATACTGCTTTATATAAGTACAACCCCATTTTTTCCCATAACATTGAACACTTAAAACAAGACTGTAACTTTTTACCTCAAAATATGGAGACTGAAAAGTATAAAGGTATATGGCTTTTTGACATGAAGCAGGGAAACCAACCCTATCCTTACACTGAGTGACAGGGCACTATATTGTGAGTACAAAGAGTATCACATCGAGAAATATAAAATCTCAACCTATAATATTAGTTAAAGGGTCCATGTGAGTTTGCAGCAGCATTTGTCTCTTTAGTGAGTATAAATCCTGAAAAAATGAATAATATATCATTTTTCCTCTAGAAGAAGCAAAGTTGTATAGTCCACACTCAGGTACATAAAATCTAGGAGACAGAGTTGTCCTCCCATCCCACCATGGGGTATACTTCATCCTATCTCCATTAAGAGCTAGTATTTTAGTTCTTCCCTCCCTTTTGCCATTCCCTCCTTTGTCCACCACCTCCTTATCTGACAGGCTGCCAGCCGGTTTACTTTATCTTTTGTTCTTGTCATCCCCATCTCTTGATGAATGCCGCTGTGGCGAGGAGATGAGAAGAGGATTCAATTCACTGAAAGCGGGGTCCGCCACTCGTCTTCCCCTTGATTCTGCAATTAAATCTCTCTCCGTGTCTTTGTCTTTCTAGCACGTCCCTACCAATTAAACCTTTGCATGGAGTGTGCCCAAGCAGGTGGGCAGGAGTCGTCCAAGTTCCTGGCAGCTCTGGAGCCTCATACAAGGAGACTGGAACAATATGATTGAGATGAATCGGTTTGGCTTTGTTTAATGTCTCGTTAGCAAAGGGTGTAAACAATGCTGCACACACAGTGTAGCAGATGGGAAAGGATGACAACAGGCAGCAGCCATTTGTAGCCGGAAGAAGAAAGGGAGTTTTTGAAGTGAGCATCACATTTCTGTATTGTTCTGTATGTGAGTGATACACGCTGGAATGGAGCTTACAGATGCAAGTATCACACAACAACTATACTTTTCACACATAAGCCTATATATATATATATGTATGAGTCTAAGATGTACGCATAAGCACTAAGAGATCTGTATTACCCTCTGAAAATATGCAATCTGCAAATAAGTGTGCCTAGTGTCTCCAGAAACACAACAAGTCGATTACAAAGCCTGGCCAGCCGTACCCATTCCCTTTGTGGAAATTCGTTTTCTGTGAAATGGGTCTTGAATCCCTTCTTTTGGAGTAAATTCTGCCAGACCAGCTGTGTCCAACTTAAATCCACAGAGAACAGACTCATTCTTTCCATGGCTTTAAACTGTAGAGAAAATGTTCAGCAATAAACAGAGTGGATCAGTTCTCACCTGCCATTAGAGCAACAGCCGATGGCACATCCCAGTCACTTTGTGCCACTGCTCAAAATAGCTCCCACCTATTTAATACAATAGTCTTACCTATTATTCTGGTAAAATATTTCCAAAAAGCAGCAATGAAGATATCCCAAAACAATAAAGAAGACAGATGGCAGCTGGAATACCTAAAATTACAATAAACTGTCAAAACGCCACAATTGTCTGAAAAATTAAGGCGATGTTCCTGTAATGGAACTCAGTGGCACTCTCTGCAGTCGGTGAAGAGTGAACTGCCATCAGCCCAGAGCTCAGTGAAGGATCTCTGCTGCTTCAAAAACTTGCCGAGCACTACTTGGCAAATGTGCGCCGACACATCTGAGAGAAAAAGCCCTGGTGCTGCAGCCTGGAGGCTTATAGAGACACCCGTAGCAAAAGCCCATATTTTTCGAGGCCTACAGCTTAAATATCAGCCTTAGGGAGGCAGAATAGTCTTACTCTGTGTTGAACTCTTGAGGCTCAGGAAGTAAACAACAAAACAACTCTCAGCTGTGGCTAAGAGGCTTGGGAATCTACAAAGAAAGCCCACCAGACAAAAGTGAATGGCTAAAGCAGCAGTGGCCACAGTTTGACAGGAGCCAGACTCACCAGTTTTCTCTTTTCTTCCTGTGACATGGACAAAGTCTCGTAGAAAAATAGGAAAGAAATTCTAGATTGGACAGAAACCTTCAATGACCCCCTCACCTTTTGCACATCACACTTGAGTTTCAACATGAACCAGAATCAGAATCTATTCTTTCTATACTCCACTATACTGTTTATTCATTCATATTTTACAATCAAACTATGGACGCTCATTACAACTTAAATTGCCTTGCTATACCACTCTTTTCTTATTTGCTGTTTTATTACAAAGAGTTCTAGTGGCTCTACAAATGACAAAAATCATCTTTTTCTTCTCTAAACTGTAAACTAGTTTTGGCAGCTTTTGAGGCTTCTTTTTACTTTTTTTCAATTGTGTTCTAGCAAGTCACACTGACCTGAGCTGGTAATGACAGTTGAGTAAAGGAAATGGTAAGAGAAACATTAACACAAAAAAACAAAAAAGACACAGAAAACATGCTCTTCTGAGACAAAAAAAAAACAAAACAAAAAAAACCACTCCCTTAGAGAGTCTGAGAATGTAAGGCCTATGTGTTCTGCATCATCTATAAGTTGTGTTAAAGACCTTTCTCCTTTTTACAGAGAATAGCGCTCACTGGAAATTTTTTGTGCGTTTAAAAATGTCTTTTTTCTGCTTAGAAAAGCTAAACAACAAAGCACCTAGCAATTTCCTGGAATCAAAAGAACGCGGCATTCCTCACAAAGAGAGAGTAGCGCTTGTTAATCACAATATGCTGTTGCTTTCATCATTAAGTTGTTTTGTGTAACTTTTCAATGTAATGAGAGAGTCTAAAAGCAGCACACTTTCTTGTTCTCTTGAGAATCTTTAAAAAGCCCGAGTACATGACGTACAAGAGCATCTGTTTCCAAATTAGAATTACCTCAAACTGCCAACAGCGTTTATTCATTTGTTTTAGGTACTATCTGCTTGCACTACATTGATATCTTGACGTTGTTAATGTTTTGAAGTCTCTCTCATCTCATCTCTGAGTAGATCCACAGCAGTTTGTTTTTACAGTAAAGCGGGACAGGTAACTCTTATTGTTATCCAGGAAAACGACAGATTTTTTTTTTCCTCTTTTCAAAAATACTTGAAAAAAAAAAGTTTACACAAAGCTGCAACTCAGCGAAAGTAGAGCAGTCCCACTTTCCCCTGAATGGAGCTGCCAAAAAATAAATATAACAGGGACTAGAATGTTAACAAAAGGGAACACAGGTAAGCATTCACTTGTGTATTTTATGTTTTTTCCATTGCAGTGTCATTTCTTGATTCAGTATGTTCAAGTAAAGACATCACTTTTGGATCATTCTACCAGATTTAATATATTTGTTTAAACGTGAGATCTGATTCACTCTCAAATATTTATTATTCCAAGCATGTTCCAGGCGAAAAAAAGAGAAAATAAAGCTGTCCAGTGGAAGCCCACAGAAGCAGAATGAGGACATTTGAATTCCACACAGAAAGGCTCCAGACAGACCACACTGTTACCGCTGAGACACCGTACCACCTACTGCGACCGGAGCGACTGAACAAAGTAAATACATACGCGTCTGGAGGTTGGTGATGACAGTGCCGCTGGTCAGGGGTCCTTTGGTGGCGTATAGGGCAACAGAGTAGGTGGTGCTGGGCTTCAGGTTGGACAGCTGGTGCTCCTGCTTGTTGCCCTCCACCAGGAAAGTGTCGGCCGTCACTGGAGAAGGATACAGCGGGATTTTTATGTTTATGACTTTCAGCCATCCCACGCATGTTCACACTCTTGTTCCAATACATTAGATTATAATTCTCTCTTTGAAAAGAACATGGAAAAACAGCAGAAACTTAAAGCCTGCACTGTTTCGCTACCTTTGGGCTTTTTCCTCAGTTCAAAAGAATACAGTAATTATGCTTTTGGTGAAATATGTGCCTGGATGCTTTTTTTTTTTGCACAAAGTACCACAGAACTATTCACAACACACTTAATAATAATAAAGTATTCTTGGAAACTTGGTAGTGTGCCAAAATCTAACATTCATTTTTACCAGAAGGGATTTGCTGGAAAAGCTATTGTGTCTATGGCCTAATGTCTTTGTCTTGTTGTGTTTTATTTCATTTTGATGATAATGAGAGCTGCTGCAGATTGCTTTTTTCCGAATTGGCTGTGAGTGATGGTGGGATTTTGTGACCTGCCATCTGTCCTTTCTGAATGTGTATACTTCACAGTAACAGCGCTGCTTGTTAATTCTGAGCAGTACAGTGGAGACACGAGGAAACCATATTTTCTCCTGATGGGCTATTAATCTACTTTAATACGACGTCTGATTGACTCATAACAGCATTGTTTAGATTTTACGTGGGTGTTCCTAGATGCTTATTAAATGTATTTGTCATGCAGTCCGATACTGAGCATTATTGACCTTGGCGTAACGCAATGACATCTTTCAATTTTCTTTTTATTGTGTGTGCAGCCTTTTTATGATATGTGTCCGGCGTATATTTATCTTTTGTATGCAAGTTGGTCAGGCTAGAGGTCAGTCTGTTCAACAAAATGTTTAAAATGTCCTTTTAACCAACAACACTCAGTTTTAAGAGCTGCATGAATAACCTGACTCGACTTCTTGGCGCTTGTCCACTCTGGGCCAGCAGCTAATTCCAAAACGCCGCTCAAGGACGATGCAATATGGTTCTGAAATATCTGTCTACGATATTCAAACTCATACTCAAACAGTGAACATGTGGTCTGTAGAAACATATGGCGTGTAATAGCTACAGTGTTTGTGCCAAAGATTAATAATTCAAGATCTGAGAGTAATACAAAATGATGTATAATACCTTGAAGGACGTACTGCGCTGTGCTCACTTATGACTGTGAATTCATTAATGCTACACGTCAGATCGGACTTAAATGATGTGAACTTACCCTGGTTGTGTGTGAGGGTCAGGACGTAGTTGTCCACATTAGACACAGGAGGGTTCCACCTCAACAGAGCGCCTTGTGGAGTAATGTTTAGAGCTGTCAACTCAGACGGCATGTCCATAGCTAGGATTACAAAACACAACACACAATTGAGTAACATTTGTAATTTTCTTATTTTTATTATTACTGTATAGCAAGGAGTGGTCTATTTTATTTTATCTGTAGATTTACCAAAAACTCCATACACTTACATTGGTGTCATCTCTGTTAAGGAAAAGTTTAAAAGATCACAAAGTCCTGCTATGTTCTAGACAACCTACTCTGGTTGGTGAAATCCATGTTACTAATGGGAAAATAATAAAGGAATCTACTACCACCCAATTAAAAAGGCTGCACACTGAAGAGCAGTGCATTCATACTGATTAATCATGACTCGCGTTGCCATTTTGATCACTGTTTCCTTAATTCTTACTCACATCAAAGAGAAATTATGCAGTCAAATATGCCACGGAGAGTCTCTGGAGCCACTTCACCCACCCTCTTCCCAATCCCATTCTCCGACTGCTGGACATGCCAAAATTGAGTTTGAATTTAATTATACCTTTAACCTTAGTGTTTCAACCCCAATTTCTCCGCAGGCATGTTTGGGTTTTTTTTGTTTTTTTTTGGCAGACAGCAGAGAGCGCGGCAGGAGAACACAGAGTAAGGCATGTTTCCAACGCTCTGCCCAGATGAGGTAATTAATACCACCCTGGCCTCATCAGAATAAAAAAAGAATTGCGCTCATTAGCAAACGGGAGTGAGTTTGAACCTTTCTTATCGCTAGAATGGATGAACAAACCTGATTAAAGTCATTACTTTAATTGCAAAAAGGTTTAAGTGAACTTAGTTGCCAAGTCAATTAGTTTGGCTCTGAGAATGCAGTAGAGATGACACAAAAAGCTCAAATATAAACGGGCAATAACCGTCCTATGAGCTCCAGTAATAATCCTAGTGATTATCACCATCTATCTCCTGAGTTAGTACTCTCAGATATTTACTAATCCTATTACTAAATATATGTTTGTATCTAAATATTATATATAATATAAACTATTCATTAAACATTAAGTAAAAAACAAGGACATTTTATAAAATACTTTTGTCTTTTCCCCAAATGTTTCAAGGATAGCACAACTTAAGAGCACTTCAAAAAATGTCTTAGCAGAATATCCTGAAGAGATATGCCGACAAAGGATGGATACTGTAAACAAGTTAGAATTATTATATGCATATATTAGACGTCTGTATAGATTAATGACCGTATGTGTGTAGCAACATTTGTACCAGTATACCACACTGGTATAGTTCCGTTGGACTGGTGTTTGTGTCTATGTTTACACATTCTACAAATGTGTATATATACAACTATTCCTCACAAAAAAAAAAAAAACCAACATAATAATTAATATAAATTAATAAATTTCAAACTGAGCAAAGACAACTCCACATTTAGGAATATCTTATTTTGTCTGTGTACATGCCTCTGCTGTATGATTAGAAAAAGGACTTTGGAAAGCTTCAGGGAATGAAAATGTGGACGAGAGACTGAAATGTTCTTTTTCAAAAATACCAAAAAAAAATTAACAAAAAATAAAATGAAAATAAAAACGTGAACATGGCAAGAGTCATGTTCTAAAGTACAAACTCTAAAAGTCCACTATCTTGCAGCAGGGTACCACAGCAGAAGACAGGTTTACTTTTATTTTTCTGTCAGTCTCATTTCATTAAACTGTTGATAACAGAAATTAAAACTGCGATCATGTTCTTGTGGAACAGCACCAATAGCACATTCTGCATTCATGCTGTTAGCTGTCCAAGTGTTTAAATGTGGATATGAAATTGTGTATTTGAAAGGTAACACATGACCTATCATCACATCCAATCAGGGTTAATCATCACGCTCTGGCTGCATTCAGTTTAGCACCCAACTCTAAATGGTTCATTAGGAAAATGGTCATTATGTACTGACAGGAAGTAATCATTAGCATTTCATTATCATGGTATTAAGCAGTGGGATCTTCTCTGAGAGCTTAAAATTGTGGGAGTGTGAGGCCACTCTGAACCAAATGAACTCGACAGCATCATTCAAACTCATTTACTTGTTAGCTCGGATTTATAATATGCAAGTTATAATATTCACTGCATACATAGGAATAAAATAGCAGACCACATGTGGAAACTAAAGTTTAAATAATGACTGCAACTTCTTAAGTGCTTCGTCTTAAAAGCTATAATAGGCAACTCATGCTGAGTCTGTGAAAGATATACAAAGGCTCAGAGAATATTCACCTGAAGGTTGCTGCTCACCAAAAAGCAGTATGTGTTAAAAAGTCCTAATGTTTTCTGACAAACCTCCCACATTTGAATGCTTTGTTTCTATTCTTTGACTGGATCTCATCTGCAGACAACTTGTCATTTGTAAGGTTTTCTTAGAATATAGCCTTACAATACAAACTGTGTCATAAAAAGTAATTTTCTTGCATAGCACCATACAGGCTTTGTATTTGATCTGTGACATCTGTAATAAAGGGATTCCCGGAATTTTAGATTAGATTGGGCAATACCTGCACTGTTTTCTGCTTTGATAACGTTTTGATTCAACCCCTAACTTATGTGTTTGTCAGTGTGGAAGCTTATCCAGCATTTTTAATGTTTTAGGGTAGGTCTAACAGTGTGAAGGAAAGCCATTATGACAAGTGTTTCCAAAGCAGTCTCTCAACTGATGGCACATTTTTTTCCATCAAAGATGAAGTGATGACAAGTGTTTTTTTCACCTTTTTGTTGCTGTATTGAAAAAAAAAATACTTGACAATGTTCTGTCCTCCATTTCTAAACTTTTTATGTATCTATTAAATGTGCTGCTTTTTTTTTTTCTTTTTCTGGATCAGTAAAGGATTGCATTGCACATTGTTAGCCATAGAAATACAGAGGATTTAAAGGCTGGCATAGAGCTAAAAGGGGGTCAGAGGCTAAGACTTGAATGATCCAATTAAACCAGGAGCAAGAGGCACTTAACCGGTCAGTCATTATTATTCTTAACCATATTCTCTGCTATTTCTCCTGTGTCTACTCTGCAAGGGGAACTCACACACCGGCCAAACTTAAACAAAAAAACTATTTTGACCATTCAACAAAATGTTTCTCACTTACCCAGGAGCAAAATAAAAAGGCCCCCTTCATTGTTCAGTTCTTCTGAACATAATTGGTTGTGCAACTAACAGCAGCTGCAGTGTTATTCAAGCCATTACATCCTTTGCCAAGCAATTGGATTACTTTTGCAAATCCCCTATTTGTGTAATGTTCAAAATGGTATTAAAATGTCCCCTGTTATGCTTTGTATTGTTAGTTACCATTTCTAACAAGGTTGATTTTTAGAGAAACATTCTTTTCAGGCTATGATAGCCCCTGTGGTTCTGCTTATATTAAGTACACAGGGATTGGTAGAAAAATTGGTAAAGAAGAGCGAAAATAAAAGTGGGAAAAAACTACTTTCTCTGCTTCTTATTCCCCGTTGCTGGATTGTTGAACCTCACAGGTCCCAGTGAATCAGGTCTCATTGGCATGCAAACACTTTCTTTCTCCGTTTCCCTCCAGTCCTCTCCTCTCCAAAGCTCTCCTGCTTTTCTCCGCGAACAGACAATCTCTCACACACAAGAGATTATGCATACAGTGCTAGGAGAGTCTGTTAATCTTAGGTAGAGGAGATCATTCACAAAGAAGAAAGCTATCCTAAATTGATATGCGTTTGTGTGAGCAAGCGCAGTCTCCAAACGTATAAATTCAAGGCTAACTTAAAAGTTCAGAAACAAAGAAGAAGCAAAGAAAAACATCTGATTAAAGAGAGACAAGGGAAGAATAACATTAAGTCGGAGCTTAAGGTGATCAGTTGCTGGCTCGAGTGGGATGGTTTTACTGCCATTTCCTGCCTGGTGCATATTTGTCGATTTTACCTGATCCCTGTAAGTACAAGGCTCTATTGCACATTTTCCCCAACACACTACCTCGAATGTTGGAAATAATAACTGTGCCAACTCCCGAAATCATTGAAAGCACACTGAAAGCAGGAGGATTAAAGTTACTAGTTTTCTACAAAGGCTGAAATTGAACGGTGTGAAAATGTCAGAAAGCCAACAGTCAAATGCACTGTTATTATGGAGAGTGAAATGTTGTCTCTTAACATTTAGGCTTGAGCAAATTAGGTAGAAGTGCTTTGCTATTCACGGAAAGGAGCAGTTATTTCCGTCTCCAACCCTTTTGAAAATGTCTGATATATATTCATTTCTGGGTGACTCTTTTTGGTGCTGATTAGCCCTCCTGCTCTCAGCCTTTTGACACGCCAGCTCTAAATGCATCCACACAGCCATTGCGATGAGTTGCGTACCTGTAAAAACAGAGATGCTGATCACTTTGCTCTCCTGACTGCCCCTGACAGCGCTCAGACTCATCTCGTACTCGGTGGCGGGGAACAGGCTGGACAAGGTGTAGTTGGACACATCGCTGTCAATCACCATGCTGTCCACTCGTCCTACACCACACAACAAGACACAATATATACACCACACAGACTTAGAAACCAGTGACTGTTCACCCAAATGGAGAGATTTAATTAAACCTTTTTTACTGATTTGTTTTATAGTAATTAGCTTGTGTGGCAGTGTGTAAAATTGAATTAAAAATAAACCACAAACTTGAGTGGAATATATGATACCTTTGGCAGACTGATAGGAGAGCTTATAGTATTCGAAAGGAGCCATCGGTTTGATCCAGGAGAGGGTCACAGCGTCCTCCGTCACATCAGACACCGTCAGCTCTTTTGGTGGGTCCATACCTGGGAAAGGATAATGGGCAAAGAAGTGTTATTCTATGTCCAGAGTAATGCATTTGATTTTTAAAAGGCTAATGTGGCTATGATAACATGGGTCCCTGGTGTTTTCTCTGGTTTTAGCAATCCAAAAAAAGTGTAGCGACGTGGGCACTGAATTAAAATGCACCAGAAGCCATGCATTTTAAAATAAAACTATACAAAACATAGCTGTGCATTACAATTTCACCACCTATGAGACTTAGTGCTCTTGAACGCGGAGTAATCTTAGCCACACACTCATTATTTTCTCCACCTTGAATCTCCTCTTCATCCACTCTACATAAATAACCCTCTCTATAGCTCGTGTGAGTGTTGTGCAAATGTATTTTAGGAAATGGAAGGTTTTAGTGTGATTTATTTATTTATTTTTTGGTTTTTTTAGAGTAAACCCTGCTCATCCAGCCGTAAGAACACAATGAGAGGCATTAGCACTGTGACTAAGCCGGGTTGCCTCAGAGAAGTGCTCCCTCGCTGCATGCATTTTGTTTTATGTGGCTCTGGGGACAACAGTGCTGCCGTAGAAAAGGTTACGGCGAAAACAATGTGGGCAAATAATTAAACTGATATCATGTCCTTAGTGCTTAGCAAAAATAGAAATAAAGGTGGGAAACCGAAGGAACAGAAATGAGAAGTGGATTATTTCAAGAAAGTGTGAAGGAGACTCTACTCCCTTGCTCTGATGTTCTAAAGAATAATGGTTATTATTCACAAGCAGATGGCCCATTTATAATTCAAAGCTTTGATCTAATTTAATTCTTCTTACAAAGTTAAGCAGCAATTACATAAGGTGCATCATTTCTCATGGACGTATATCTTTGTAATTACATTTAAAAAGAGCAACAAAGAATAATGACTGAACAATGCTGGAGTTTACCTCTGGCTGTCAAAGAATATTTGATGATACCAGGAAATTACATCTGCTGAATTGAAATTAAAAAAGCTAATGCACCCATCTACAATTGGTTGCATGTTTTAGGAGCATGCCAGATTAAAAAGATTTAATATGATACTGTGCCTGTGCTTGCAAAGAGAACTCAAACAGTGTCTTATACTTGAACATCTCACAGAATAAGGACAGGAGCAGTGCACAGGCCCAAGTCCAACCAGGACACCTGCTTATCATGATGTGTGGGAGAAGAGACAGGAGCGTGGCTAAAGGCTGACAGGATTTTCATATGAAACGAGCAAAGTCATCAGGTAGCAGCGTGCAGGTGTCGCTGGCACCGGCACACGGTTTATATATCTATCTGACTTCTCTTTGTCTTCGGAGCTGCATTTTCTCTTTTCATTTCCCTTTGTCCCATTTGCAGGAAAAACAGCTTCTCTTCTCCGTCTAATCCTGACCTTGGTGTCATTGATTCTCAGCACAGATATCAACGGAACACTTCAAAATCAAAAGAGATGTATTGTGAGCTGCCATCCACCATAAGCCCATTAAGGTATGACATAACTGGGCCATTGTCTGTTAACAATGAGAACAGAAGGTGCAAATCTTTACTGAAGTGCAGTAAGAAAGTTAATGTTTGAGTCAAAGGAAATGGAGAGGGATGTCCGAATAGAACACACGCTGAACAATTACCCACATTACATGTCGGAGCAACAACTGATTGTGCTGCTTAACGGTAAATCTTCATTTGTCCGAACTACACTGTGCCAAATTTGTTTAAATATGAATAATAGCCCATTCTTTACACTGGACTCTTGGAGAAATATGGCAAACCTCCACAATCTGATATCACAGAAGAGAAAAACAAGGCTTATATTTTGCCACAAAGAAACACTGGAAAATACTCAGAGAGCTTCACATGCAGAGATCAGCAGGAATCATCCACTCAGCACAGTAGGAACTCAGTCATTACATGCACTGTGGCTAAAGGCCTGAGAGTCTGGCAATTTTAAACACATGTATTAAAAGTCAAAATCAAAGCCCTTTAGTGCACAAAATGATTCCCTGATATTTTCAACCCCTTACCATTATTTTTTATTATCATGCTTTGTGTCTTATTGTTGAAAATGTCTAACAGTCTTGCCACAGAACTGAGGTCTTGATCCTAAAAACGACCAGAGAAGCTTTTTTTTTCCTATTGGACAATTTAAAACCATTCTACAAACCCATTTATTCTGTATTCATCATTGAATTTGAAACAAAAATAAAGAGGCTTTTTATCATGTGGCCTGTTCTTTGGTCGGTTGAGGTTGCTTTAAATATGCAATAGAAATAAATCTTCATTTGAATAGGAAAAACAATGTCAGGAACCTCATACTTACTGCTGTCATCTGCTTCAACAATCATTTACATTTCCACGGTCCATTGCGCCTCACCTGTCGTGAGTGACGCAGTGATGGGCTCAGAGGTAGCGTCCCCTTGTATTGTGATCAAACTGATGGTGTAGTGTGTGGACGGCAGCAGCCCCTGGACCAGTGACCTCGTCTTGGAGCCGTCCAGCGTGACTTTGGAAGTGTCGGTCCCATCGGCTGAACTGTAGCTGAGGATGAAGAGGTCAGCGGGCGGCGCCGGGGAGCTCCACGCCACCGACACCGAGTCTGAAGTCACCTCCGACAAGTAGAGGTGAGTGACGGGCCGGATTCCTGGAGGAACGGGGGTTTGAATGTCAGCGCAAGGACGGATAAAAGAGCTGACCACACGCAGCAGCAGTAGTGAGTGAAGAAGAAATGAATGTGCCGCTGTTATGGAGATGACAGACAAGAAAGTCAGTGATGGATGGAAGCAGTCCAGGCTGTGATGATAGATCGTTTATTACACAGTTGAGAAAATTGGCCTCAGGTGAAATCTTGATGAGGTAGGTGAGAGTCGGACCACGATGGTGTGCCAGTAATGATGTAATTGGTCATAAAAGGGAGGAAATAATAAGATTATGTGGCATTAAAGTGAAGTGTGATTGGACTGATGACAATGGTGAAAAAAGTAGTGAAAGCAGACGTAAAATTGTATGACGACAATGGGATGCATGAATATAGAGCCTTGTCGCTAATACTGTAAAAAATCATTCTGAATTTATGAATTGCTACGTTTTCCTACACTATTTTTCAGTGTAATCTAAACTTGTATTGTTTACACTGATTTTTGAGGTAATTAATAAATTGTTGCCATCTATTATACATTTCCCCCGGGTCACTGGGTCCTACAGCTCTGGGCAGTAAGCAGAAATTTATGTCACACAAATCCTGCACTGGCGGTGAATGCTGATTTCACAAATCAAAAGGCAGCTTCATAGCACTCACATTGGTCTGAGATCTGCATCTAAGTCTATAGCAAGTCATTTAATGAAGAAAAATAGTGCATGCTGGTACTGTGTCAAACTATAAGTTCATAATGTATTAATTGTATTTCTTTATACAGTCCCCGTCTCAGACTCCACTAACTCCAACAGCAGCCAGAACCCCTCCTGCTTTTCTTTTATTAAAAAAAAATAAAACCACACCAATTTTTCCTCCACAAAATACTAACACATTGCATCAAACTATAGTTTAAAGCGACAATGAATTCTACCTCGTTTAATACTGTGTGATTAAATTGCCAATATTTATTCCCGTTTCACGTTGCCTCCCTTTTGTCTGTTTCCTTTTCTTTAGCTGTTTCACTGTGTAAAAAGACATTCAGCCCTGAATATACCCTTTTTCTGTTGTAACAGTAGCAGTTACTTCCTTATTGACAGGCTGTGTGGAGCAATGGGAGCGTCTAGTCAGTGACACAAGGTTGGTTTGCGGCCAGCAAATTAACCTTGTGTCCAAAAATGTGGTCTGGTTTAGGCTTGTGTGTGTACATCAATTTCATTACTGGAATAAGTGTGCATTTTAACTGCTGGAGTGTTTTTATGAGCTGAAAACACGTTTCAGCAGTAAATGTGTTATTGTTTTAGCCTGTCATTGTGGCGTGAGGGAGAATGAGGAGACTGACACTTTACCAACTGGGCACATATAACTGCTGGTAAAGAGGGCCACAGGAAATGTAAAATAACTCTGCTGGCATCTCTTCGAGTAGAGAGAGCAATCCTGACGTGCCTTTTATGCGGTCATTAGTTTCCCAGATGTTAACTCCATCCATAAAGAGCCTGCACTCTGCTTCGAACCTTTACGCAACCATTTCATTCAGGACTGGCATCATGTAATGTGTCCCGTTTGTCATGTAATTTCTATTGATCTTTCCACATGCTGCTGGGCCGGACAGGCTTAGAGACAGCACTTGTATCTCTTTGCTCTCAAATGATTTCAGTAACATGCAAGCATAACATGTTTCTATACAAACACCGCCTATGTGTAAATAAATAAATGTAGTGTGTGTTAGAGCTAAATGAACGGCTTCTCTGTGCAACTGATTCATTCTGGGGAAGAGCACTCTTGGCAAATGCCGTTGTGAAGATGCCAGGCTTTGAGTCCAAATAAAGATTTGTTTAAAAAAATAATCATTTATATTCTACTTAAGGTATGTTTATGTTATTTTACAGATTCACCAGACGTACATCATTGACACACATATATATATATAATGTTTGAACCTGCCCACATTTAAGCAGAGGCTAATCTGATATGTGCTCTGTACTTTCACTTCTGGCACACGCAGATCGGATCCATCAGTTATCAGTATAGCTCGGCCTTTCAGCGTCATGGAGTGCAGTTTTCAGCAGTCAACTTACGCTTTAGATTGAGAAAATCTAGCTCAAAGAATATGAGTTTGATCTCGCAAGAAAAGTGCAGGCAGACAGATGTTGCCAATTTGGCCGAGTGACAAGCTGATGTGAAGCTGACAGGTAATTACTTTCCCTTCGACTTCTTTTAATCTGTCATTTCACCAATTTGTCAAGTCTCTGCTCAGACCACTCCAGATGGTAAAAGAGATGCTGCTAAGGCCTCCAGTCACAACATGAGATGAATGAAATGATGATGAGGATGATGATGATACCTCAGTGATGACAATGACGACAGTGACAAGTCTAGCAGTGGTCAAAGAAAAAGAAGGTGATGACGATGACAAATCTGACAGCAGGTTAGCACATGCCCATCATTTTGACGAGATTCTTTGTGCAACTTGAAATGACATCACACTTTTTGTACAAACATCAAATAGCTAAAAGAGCTGACAAGATGATGACTGGTGCTTCGTCGATGTAGCACGGCTAAAATCCTGAGTACATAAACAGAAAGTGGACTGAAGAGTGGAGAAAATAAGAAAAATAGCTGTGGTGTCAAATGCCATGTTAAAAAATAATTACAACAAAAACACAAATACCTTTAGATGCAGAACAGATGCACAATTAAAGAACACTTGTAAAAGCCTCATTACCCGACTTGAATAATTTACCCCAACTAATTAGTCCTTTAAGGTCTCGGTTTTCTTTTGGAATGGCTCACCTCACCTGCCTCACTTCAGCTCATTATACAAACCATTCAAGTTTATTATACAGCCTTGTAGAAAAAAGGACTATTTAAAGATATAACATATTTTTTTCATGTTAAAAAAAAAAAAGAATTAAATAAATAGCTCTGCACAACGCTCTTCTGCACAAATGTTACAGAAACTATTATGTATTTTATATGTAAAGGGTACAATTCAATGCTGCGTGCACCTGTAAATGCATCTATTGTAGCAGCGGTGCTCTGTTGTCTCCCTCTTCTTGCTGCCACAGTGATTGTGTACTCAGTTCCAGGCTCAAGGTCTGTCAGCGTAATGGTGGTTACATCTTTAGGGACAGTGAGCTACAAAGAAAACAAAAATATTCTCTGAAACCTCTTCTAACTAACGTAAGGTCACAGCCTTGGAGCACACTGTAATGTTCTTTGAGAGAGATATTTTTTTTATTTGTATTTTTTTACCTCAGTAGTGACGCCAGAAGCTGATGTGTAGGTAACCTTGTAATGGTCAATGGGGCCCTGGACAATGCCCCACACCAGAGTTATGGTATTGTCTGTGGAGGCTGTCACAGTGAGATCTAACGGGACATCCAGTCCTAAAAAAGAAGAACAGTAATATTAGTAAAAAGATGGGGAACAGCATACAAGCCCCAGATGTCCACATTAACACCAAACACAAATGAAAAAGCACAAAGGACACTGCAGACGTACATGGTCTTCTTCTCTTCAATCTTCAATTTCTAACAAATGTCTTTAGAATGAACTTTATAAGAGTAAACAGACATTTTACAAATACTTATTCAAATATATGTAAACAACTTTCACTGTACTGCATGAAAAAATAAACAGAAAAAGGTGAAGTGTCAAGCTGACATTATAGATCTTTCCAAATAGAAACTGAACCTTTGCACTTACTGCTCCTCGTTTTACACGAAGCACAAAGTGTTTATGTCATGCTGATGTTTACCTCCTCTTAAATGGAAACTGTATGTATGATTGTTTCAAATCAGAGGCCAAAGGTTTTATCATCTATACAAAATGACATGCATTTTCTAATTTACTTATTACTTATTATTTACAAAAGTCTATTTCTTTTTATCCAAATGTAGTGCAAATCAGCTCCTTATTTGACCTACCATCAAAAAAGCACAACACTGAATAAAAATGTAATTTTCCCATATTATATTATAACACAAGGGTCTTGTCTAATGCATACATATCATTTAATATGTAGCATTTTAACATCAATGATTAAGCTTTAAAGCTGGGTTCAAAAAGAATCCAGCCTTAACTGAACTAAGCCTCTGCTGATGAAAATGTTACTTTAAACGCGAGCCCCACTGTGTTGTGCCTGGCAGATTTTTCAAATGATTTAAGGTTATTTGAGAAAATACAAAATTGATATGGAGCATTTTTACTGTTCAAAGAGTGCATAACTAAAAAGAGCCTCCAAAGTGCAAAATATCTTTAGCCAGTAAAATAAGTGCAACTCACAGTGTGTGTTTATGGGCTTCACAAATAGTTGAGATCAAAACATCTCTATGTAGTTACATGATGACAAAGTTTAAAGACCTGTTGCCAAAAGGACATAAAATATCCTTGTAGTAGATGAATGTAGTCTCGGAATCTTGGAAACAGATGTAGTAGACCTTAAAACCATTTCTTTAATCTAACAACTATAAGCTTTATTAACCCACAAACTGTATTTTCACTCATACCCTGTCTTTTTGATCTACAGCAAGTTTACCATTCACATAATTTAAAAGCCTTGGCAATGAACTATGTGAGCTTAATGTAATCAAATGAATTAAAAAATATGACAGTTGGCTTTAGTGGTTTAATGGTGCCTCAGGTTTTTTTTTTTCCATTTAAATCCACTGTAAACAAAACATTTACAGCAGTCACAGGTAAGAAGAAAGAAAAAACAGGTTTTTGCCAACACATGGACATGGACATTTGACTTCTTACACTTTGGCAATTTCAGTTTAATTACACTCTAACCAAAAAAAAAATTAAATTGAGCACAATAAACTGCTGCCTATTACTTGTCCTTGTTGTGTCTTAGTGTGTGTCCCAAGCCTGTTATATGCAATAAGTGACTCACCTGTCCTGGCATTCATTGTTGACGGGGCGCTCTGATTGCTCCCTTTCATTGCAGAAATGCCAATGCCATACTCTGTACCCGGTAGAAGGTCTGTGACAGAAAGGCAAAGAGCGTACTGTTGTTAGAAAGTATCACAAAGTCTGTCTTTGCACACGGGAGCGTTCTGAAAGCCCACTTAGCACCACAATGGTGACTAAGCAAAATTAACATCATTTAAATTCTGAAGATGCAGGCACTTTACTAACAGCATGACTGATGAGATTCAAATCAATTTTACAGTGTTTTCCCAAGCCACAGAAATAGATATATGGGCTATCAAAAAATGGAAAGAGTGACAGATATTATTAGCAGATAGAGTGCAGACATGGAGAAAATGTGTGTGTCAGAGAGGGAATGAAAGTGGAAAGAGCATTGATTGCATCAGACCAACAGAATAACACCGGGACCTTTTGCTTCTATTCTTATGCCAGTCGTGCCCTTTCAGCACTATGGCCTTTAAAAAAAAAACTCCCAGCTGACCCCTCCTTCCCGACAGCTTTTCAATATGCCCGCAGGACAACAAGCATTTCTACAGACACAATCAGTAGCCTGTCAGCTGAGTTTTAGCTGAGGAGATTATCCTGCCTTGTTAAACACACACATGCGCTTCCCAGCTTCTTTTAATTTGATTGTAACTTTGATGATGATAAATGCATCAGGCAGAACATCTCACGGGCGGGAAACAGCTTTAACATAGTCGGATCATAGAGGAATGATTGCATAAATCAATAATATATGAATGTCCTTTACCTGTCAGAGTCGTCTTTGTGGTTGCTCCTTCATTGCGTGGGACAATGACTTTATCGTAAAGATCACCAGCTAAAGTGCTATACACCACCTGGTACCCATCCACCTACGTATAAACATATGAAACATGAAGGCAATGTACAGAGATGATGACAACGTGTTCGAAAGTGGCAGAAAAGTTGAATAAAAACAAACAAAAGTCAACATCTTGAGGACTAGGTAAAGTCAACTGAAACTACAAATATAAAGCAAAAATGCTAATGTCCTGTACCTCTGCCTCACTGTTGTCCCATTCCAGCTCGAGTGAGGTGGAGCTCTTGGATACGAGACGTAGGTTCTTGGGGGCATCGATCTCTGAGAAAAACGATAAAGCTGACAATGTTGGGGACACTGAGACCAATTCTCAGGGATTGTGAACAAGCAAGCATCAGCAGATTCCAAACACAACTTGTTTTAAAGACATTAACTAATGTTGATGCAGAAGTACAGTCATTTCAATTGTACATCAAGATACTGTGCAGTGATGCTGGTGATGGACTCTCTTTTTTTTACCTTTTAAAACAAGCAGCAGTTTATGTTCATATATTTGGTGGTTACAATTCTTTCAGAAATTGTCTCAGAATATTATTATGAGCCCAAAACTCATATTACATAATCACTGTTTTCTTCTGCTGCAACAAATTATGAGGCACAACCAGAAAAACAGTAGTGTACTGTTTTTCTGAGTCATCATCTTCAGAACGCTTCAAAAACAGATTGCGCCCATTACTGAACAACAAAACATGAGCGTTGTCAAGCTAAAACGGCAGAATTTAAAGAGTGCCTTTTAGCTTTTCTGTGAGAATGTAGTGGAGATAGTATTTTTTATTTATTTTGTTTAAAAGGAACATGTATTAGTATGCTCAGCTGTCTATATGTGGGATTATATAAAGAACAAGTTTGCATGAAAATCTTTGAGCAGATATTTTCTTCCATACCCCACAGATTAGCAGTTTGAAATAGAGCTATATTGCATCCAGCTGTATTTTATGGGAAAATATATTGCATATAACCCTATTTCTGTCCATCCTCACCGGTTGCAAATTCAGTAGAAATGGCCCCACTCTCGTTTCCTTTCCTCACTCCGCTCACTGATACCTCATAACGTGCCCCAGGACGCAGGACCTGCACAGCACAAAAACACAGACATTTGAGTCTGTTCAAAGCTTTGCATGGATTTATTCATTTGTTTCTGCTTTATCTCCTGACACAGACCTCAGACAAGCTGTGCGATTAGATTATTTAACAACCGTGACAAGCACACATACATACATGAGAACGTGGTAATAACCCAAAAACCATCTGAGATAAATGGTTTAGCTTGGCTCAGCTGGCAGGTGAATCTCTGAGTCGTGACTGTATAGGGTCCGATCTGTAGCACCGTGACATGATAAATAGCACACGCATATACAAACATATTGGACAGACCTGAAGGGAATACTGGCTGAGTGTGGGCTGCAGGCGGAAGGTGGTGCGCGGACCCTCTCCTCCCACCAGGCCGTAACGCAGGACAATCTGATCAATTTTAGCCTTTGGTGGGGTCCACTCCACAAACGCCACGGTGTCTGACACATCTCGAACGACCAGCTGAGTGGGCCCATCTATCACTGAGAAAAACACAGAAAAAGACACTATTCAGCAGGCATTTATTGACTAGAGCCATCCATACAATGAATAAACATAGATTTGAACTGTTTTATAATTTAACTGTTGTTGCCTTTTGTTCACTGAGAAGGCTTATGCTGTAAACATAGTGATTGTTTAAATATGAGATATATCAAATGAAAGAGAAAGAAAAAATGTGATATAAACATTGTATAGCTGGTTTTTTTTTTTTAATGAAATAAGCAGGTACATAAATCTCAGTGACAGCCATTCTGTGCTATTCAAACAAACTAAAATAAAAGTTAATATTAAATGCACATTTTCAAAAAGTTTTAGGGCTCAAGGTGTATTCTCGACTGCTCTGAGTGAATAGCTTATCTTTAAGAAAAACTTGGGGGATTTTTTTGTCTGTGTCCATTGCTCGGAGCCTGTGCAGCAGTAGATTTTGTTATCTGAAAATGCTTTTCCCCGACAGCCAGGCATGTAAAACTTATCAGCCCTGACATGCCAGGCTTTATCTGAGCGAGGTGTTAAACACAACTGGCGATTAAAGTCTATCCTGTGTGATTGCTGAAAGACAACGAAGAACAGAGAACACATCAGGTTTAATGAAGCAAATACGCACACAATGCTCGGCAGAATGTGAGTTTTTACATTGATTCGTGGGTTTTCACTGTGAAGCCATCAGTGCTAATACTACGAAATTTACAGACAAGTTAATGAGGTGTTAAAGAATGTGATAATTACCACTCTCTTTCATTAACCTGTTGAGAATCTGCCCCGAGAAAAACTAACATCTGTTGATTATATCAGATGTTTGGCCTGTGAATACATTCTAGTTATTGATATTTTTAGCTTTCCAAATGTAATTCTTAATTCGACCCTACAGTAACAGAATGTAAATGTAGCATGTACGTTCATTTAAATACAGATTTAGTATGGATACTTTACACCGTCCGCATGACACTGAGCTGTAACAAGCACATTAGTGTTCTGTGTTGCTGGCCCCAGGGTAAATGTAAAAGATGTACACACACTGACTAGCAAAGCACTACAGCACATTAAACAGAGCATACACTGAAACACTGAGTTCTTGAATCAGGTTTGACATACTACAGGTCCATTTCCATACGTGATGCATTAGAAATTAGCCCCCAGGGTCTTGTCCTAGAAAACACCCCGAGGAAGAGAGATGCCGAGAAGCAGCTCCCAGATCAGCTGTCCGCTCCCTGTGGCTTTCCTTCACTCTTCACCGGGGCCGCTCTTCTCTCCAAGGAAGATTAAATCTTACAAATAAATTATTGAGTAACTTCAAATTTGTCTTTGCCTTCGTTCTTTATCCAATAATGTGTCCTGCATTGGGCTTCAAGTGAAAAATTCATGAAAAAGTGTCATGAATTATTAATCTATACTTAATTACAAGGTACAAGAGGAACAAAGGCTTGAAATTGATGATGTTATGACTGCAGACACCACAGTTTGAATTTGTTATGGGCGCGTTTTGAATTGGATCTATTACAGCTGTCCAGCCAGTGTTGTGTGGGTGAGGAGTGGGGCGATACTTCACTGTGGTTTACTTCAGGGACATTAATGCTGTCAGAGCAGCAAATACATTAAGGTGGCACCTGCTGTGAGAATTTATGTGTGTGTGAATACACGGCACACAATAAGAGAAAAGAGTTCAGAGTAAGTAAGAAGAAGTTCAGTTTTCAGGTATTTCAGTTTGACTGCATTTAGCAGAACTAAAAATAGGAATTAATTTATCTCCATTTCTCATTTACCTGTTTCCATTTCCTTCCAATTTACTTAATTTTCTTGTTAGACTTAAATCACTGTTGATTAATTTACATTTCCAAGAAGCCCTATTATTGGCACAGCCGACAGGTGAAAGAATCCATTCAAATCTGGTGCTTGTGCATAGGTGATACACTGGTGGATACATAGTGATACAAATGAGGACTCATCTGAAAGTTTAGAAAATGTTTTTCTACAAAATCAGGAGAATTGTCTGTTTTCAACAACAGCCAATGCACCATCTATCCTCAAGTACTCTTACTTTCAGGGAAGCAGTTATTGCTTTAAAGACATTTACGTAAACAGTTTAAGCTTTTCAGTCTTTTCAATCAAAGGAATATAAGCAGTAATGTATGCTCAATGTAGGGTAATATACAATACCATTTTAATAGAAAATGAGGCACGACAGCCCGAACCTTTCAAGGGTCATCTGTAATTTGTTCTTTTTGAGCAATATTTTATAGAAATAGGTTTCAAATGTTATTAGTCATAGCAGTATGTGATTTAACTTTTACATACGTGTGGTGAAAGTGCCAGTGACAGGTTGGCTCCGGCCCTGCTCTCTCAGAGCCACCAAGTTTACAGTGTACTCTTCTCCAGGTCTCAGACCAGTCTGCACAAAGGACGTGATGGTGCTGGGGAGCTGTGCAGTCATCCCTCCGTCATTGTCCTGAGGAAAAAAAAAAACACATAAGAAGTGACAAGGACTCAATCTAATTGGTCTAATGCAGGAGGGGATTGTTTTCTGGAGTAAATTATATGTGCACTTTTGTTTCTGAAATTCCAAAACCATGGCACCTAGTAAAAAATAGAAATATATGCTGCAGTGATGTTTCTCAGACCATAGTCTACAATGAGACCCACTTTGCACATTCACTGAGAGCTGCCACTCATCCATATGGAGCTACTGCTATTCCCAGCTGCTCTCAGCCAGCACTGCACATGCACTTCCTGCAGACTGACAGATGTTATGTCTAATGTCGCTGCAAGATTCCCAAACCCTGCGCTGTGAAAGTTCGCATTAAAACAACATGGAGCAGCTTGCTTGTTTCCCAATTTAAAACTGCAGTTAAAGACATGATCCACATAATCACCAAAACTAAAGTTGGACAACAACACACAACCAATAACAACTGATGTTGCAAGCTCAGTAATTACTTAGTCAAGTGAAGGCAGTGCTTAATTATGCAAAATCAATCATTCCAACAATTTACCCCACTCCCATCTACTGTGTCAATGTAATTAGCCAAGATTCACTCCGTTGGGAAGGTCAAACACTCACAAAACATGATCGAAGACAGACAAAAGAATTTTCGCTCTGGATTTAAAAATAGATTTTGTGTCTTTGCTGAGCCACAGAGTGAAAAGAAGATGGGAAACTCTCTTTGAATCACAATGTCCATTAAAAAATGAAATACGCCACTAAAACTTCTTCTTCTAATCCACTTGGCATCAGAACACAGGAATAATTCTTTATAATTATTATAGTTTTCAAGAACTGTCCAGTATCATCTAAAATGTAAATAGCTTTTTAATACTGTACAACAGACAGACAATCCCAGTGGGTAACTCATTGATAAACAGTGAGCATTGTGAATTGCGTCGTAGCTGCTGGCATCATTTAACATAATTTCAAGTTCATATAGACATTATATAAGCTGAACGAAACAAACAAATTTGCATAACATTTCCATGTGTCCTGAACATTGAGCCCTGACCCACAGCTTGTCTACTCCATATGAATCATAATGCTGAGGTAAGGCCCTTCAGGGACATAGTTTTGCTTGGTCAAGTAGTTCGTGTAGGAGGCTGAATCCTCATGTGCCAAATTATATTTTTTTAATGAGCCTCCAGGAACTAAGATATTCTATTGTTTTGAACTGTATAATAATAATAGCCTCTTGGATTATATTAAAATTGCAATTAATAAATGTTAAGCTTGCTTATAAACATTAATGATGAACAGGTTTGGTTCCAGTTACCTGTCGGAAGGTGAGAGTTATGTAGACATAGAGGGCTGGCTCCTACTGACTTCCTTTTAAACAATTTTACAAGTTTATATGAATACACTTAAACAATCCTGCACGTCTATCTGTAAATACATTTTTAAGATAAATAATCAGCTCTGTCAACTGTAACCTTGCACTATGGAGGATAGCTGCCCAATAGTTAGCAACACCTAACTTTACAAAGCTCTTTTTACACTTGAAAATCTTGTTCAAAATCTTGTAATTTATGGATGTATAATCTCAATCTGTAATAATTCTGAGATTTTGAGCGTTTAACATTAGGTGTCTTCACTTCTATGTTAGTCTGCTCCTCTCAACTCTCATGGGAAAATCTATATAGTCCATTTTTGTGCATTGAACAGTGCAATAGTGAAAACAGCAGGTTCTGAAGCAGACCCATCTCTATTCTCTCTGTGCTTCTTCTAAGGAGCGTAGTGAGTCTTTTGTTTGAACACTCAGACCAAAGCCTTCATGCCTTCTTCCATTAAGAGATTGTCAAAAATTCACAATCCCCATTGCCGGATTACATCCACATGGGGCAGGACAGGCGACTCCTAATATGATTTCCCTTGTGGCTGAAGAGAGTGAGGGGAAGCATGGATGGGCAGAACAAAGAACATACAGTATCTAGAGAAAGAAGAAGAGAGAGAACGACATGCACGAGGAATAGGGTGAAGAGCGAAATGTGAAAGTAGTGGTTAGAAGGGAAGAGGTCGACTGTAAAAAGAAAGAAGTGGAAAGAAGATTGGATAGGAGTAAACCAATAAAAGCCAATTAGATGGCCAATAGTTATTTTTTCTTAAAGGGCTTTAAAAGGCAATAATACAAAGAGTGTCTTCAACATCAAAACTCCTGGCTTGCATTCGAGTCAGTCCAAAGGATCCCTCCCCCTGAGAATGCCTTAAAGGAGAAAACCAATTACTGTGAGGGGCCATGAGATTAGAGTGCCTGGAGTACCTGAGTTTACAGCTTTCGCTTTCTGACTTTGAACCTGGCCCTGCTACGCTTTTTTTGTAAGGTTCCTCTCGCTCAGGGTTTAATGGCTCATCCATCTAATGGGCAATAAGCTTAAGAAAATCCACTTGTTTAATTTAGTATGAGCTTTAAGTTAAGCTTAAATGCTACTACACACAAAATCCAATGCTGTTTTTTTTTTTTTTTTTTGACTACTCAATTTCAAGTGGTTATTTAGATTTTATGAGTATCAGTCTGATTTGAAATATGATCTGTTTGTCCGTCTTTGATTATTAACGAATGTCCTTATGTGTCATCTTTACACATGCAAAGAATGTAACTGTGTTTTGTAGTCTGCTGTAGACTTCAATAGGTTCTGACAGGAGACACACACACAGACAGCATTACACTACCTTAGGGATGAAGCTGATCTCCCATCCATCGAAGGAAAAGTAGAATGGTTGCCACTGGACCTCCACTGACGTCTCTGTGATGGATTTGAAGACTAAACTATCAGGATTGGTGAGATCTGAAAAGGTAGGCCAAGACATATTGTTGTTCTTCAGTGACCCATACGGCACATAAATCACTTCTACCCCATCTTGTGCAGAGAATTCAATTGTGAACTTCTTTCTTTTGACTCTCTCTCTGTTCATTTTAGATTTAGAACGTAACACATTCAATATTTGATGCCATTTACGCCATACAGATCGAAATAATATAAAAAAGCTGAGACACAAACCGAGAGATTACTAATATCCAACTAAATGTCATTCTGCATTGAGTCACATATAGAAAATATATTAACCTGCAAAATAGCTCAGCTCGTATGCACAAAAAGTGACATTTTAACGCATTTCCAAACCATTGTAAGCACATGAAAGTCCACAATGTATTCCGATCCACTCATAATCAACATCCATTTAACGTGGGCACTTTCTTTGAGTGTGAGTGATACCAGACAGCTGTTGGAGTAGATTCACAACTAATCTGCGAAAAGACCAGGTGGTATTCTCACTCTATTGACACATCAGCAGGAGGAGAGGGTAGCACCAAAATAAAAAAAACAAAAACAAAAAGGTGTGAGACGTGTGTGCATGAGCTTGAATTAATCCAGCCTGTTACGGTATGAGAGAGTCAATGACAATATTTAAAAGTGATGCTCAGGGGACCCGTCCACCTCTAAACGTGCACTCACAGGTCGAGACCGTGATGCTGGCAGGGACGCTGATGCTGTTGTTGATGACGGCGAACACGTTGATGTTGTACTCCATGCCCGCCTCCAGGCCTGGGATGGAGCATGTGGTGGTGTTTCCAGGAAGCCTCATCTCCAGCTGTACACCTGAAAATGACACATCAATGCAAAGAAAGGACGATATTTTAAGCTTAAGGGTTTATAAACTTGTTTCAATGTCAGATTCCAGCGCTGTAGTCCGGTATTTTGTATTGATTCTACTAGATAATTTTGGATAGATCATTTATATCATAGAACAGATAGTCAGCACGCTCATATTTTTGAAAGAGACAGCAGCTGGCCACGGACTTAAAGGTCCCATATTATGCTAAATCGACTTTTCTGAGCTTTTAACCATGTTCTAACGTTGTTTCTACCTCAAACACATACCCAAAGTTGTGTTTTGTTTCATTCGCGCATGTTTGAGTAATTTATTTAGTTTTAGCTACAGTCCTTAAAACGAGCTGTTTCACGCAATGACGTCAATATGTGAAATAAACCACTCCTCTCCAGGAAGTGCTCCTCCACACTCCTCCAGCCCCTCTCTCCTGCACTGTCAACAAGTGCTGTGCTCTGCAGCTCAGACACAGAGAAGCATCGCTGCTACTGTGTTCGCTTACTTACAGTCAGCAACATGCACACATATATTATTGCATAGCTCTACATATTGCTAGGCTACTTTATTATAGTTCTTTCAATACACTGCACAGCAGCTACCTTAGGAGTCTCCAGGCAGCATACATTCTCAACTTCAGTAGGCATTGTAAGGCAATTTCCACATGTGCACCGATAAACAGAAGCAGTTAACACGCGCACGCTATGCTACAGGCTACACCATAGAAACATACACAATAAATAGTTTCTCATTTACCAAGCAGAAACGTCTTGTAGAAGCCTTTGAGGTTTCTGTGTTTGCTCATGTTCTTGAACTCAGAGTCAGACTCTGGGTCTAACATATACGGCTCAGTTACTCTCAAAGCCATTGCTGAAAAAGTTATTACTACGATGTACCGTGTTTACTTCAGTCTGTTTCCAGCGCAGCGCTAGCATGACGTCAGGCAGGAAGTGGGCGGAGCCAACACGGAAGAGCTGTGCCTTAAAGTGACAGCCCCAAATCAGACCATTCACTTTGGACTCATGATGAGAGCTCATCCAAACCGCTTGTATAAGATCATTATTGTGTGTTTCATGTTGCAAAACGTGATATGGTAACCTAAATGTATCCAAAATACACTGTATAATGTTCAAAATAGCATAATATAGGACCTTTAACCATGTTGCTGCTGTAAATTGGGAAAGTGAAAATTTCAAATTGAATTTAACTACTTATTTTATTTCTATGAAGGTCAGCCATCCTAATTGTTTGTCTGTTCTATTCAAAAAATTGTCTGATCTGTGTGGATTTGAGAAAAATTTTGAATGGATTGAACAAATGGACGCAGAATAAACTACCTCTGGATACAAACATAATCTAAAAACAGAGGCATCTCATGAAGCTCTTGCCATTTTAGTTAAACTGTTACAATTTGTCCAACAGATTTCTACTCAGGGAAATTGTTCCCAATCAAAAAGGTGCCAGACCGATTTCGCTTAGTGGAGAGAAGGAAGTCTAGCTGTCAGGGTAAATGCTTCAGGTCTATTTTCAACCCTTTCAAGCACATTACAACAGCGGTAAATTGTTATACAAATACATACATTTAAAATAACTATTGGGATTAAAGATACAGATTCAAGCATATTAAATGATGGTTCAAAATCCTTGCACTTACCTCCAGGGCTGTTAGGTGTGTAAGTTACCAAGAAGTCTGTGAGCACAACTGACCCCTCCCACTCCAGGTTGATGGACCGGTCTGTCACCCCTCGTACCCTCAGGTTCATTGCGGGTGCCACTGAAAAAAACAAGCATTTTAGCCAAAATTATTTATGAGATAGATAACCTTGAGGCCAGTTTATAATCTATTGGTGCCCCCTTGAGCCATGTGCATTTTAAATTCTCTATATTAATGAGAAAAGCACTACTATAGATGGTTTAAGTATTCTTCCCCTTGTTTCGAACCATTTCTACAGTGGTGTGGCATGAATTGTGACATGACAACGCGCAAATGTGTCGTTTCTTTGTTGTAAATGCATTTGAAGCAAACTTTTCCAATGTGTGTAGTGCATTCCCTTTAATATAAATAAAGTGAATTCATTTAGGCAAGTTTCTTTCTCGTGTCAGCAGTGCTGGCCTTGAATAATGCAAAAGAGACAAACAGGTCTCAGGGGTTTTATTTCACGAACGAAGCTATGTTACACACTATTAGAATTTATTACAAACAATGATCGTGTGCAGCCTTTTACATTCTTTCTATTACACATATAGATACAATGCATTTGAGAAAATGTTTTGTATTTTAATAGTTATCCTCTTGGTAATTGTGACGATTCTTTGTGCAACTTCACCTTTGAATACCCTTTTCCCCCAGTAACCTTGTGCCACTAGTTTGTTTCCATACCCTTCCCAAGACTTAGACAATGGAGACCCAAATAAAAACAAGCATAAACATAGCTTTATTGTTTGCATTGCGGATGCACATTCCCGGCTGTGAAAGATGTTGATGCTCTTAGCAACAAGAGACCGGTCTTAGCATGAGCGGTGTTGAAGTGGATTTTGTTCAGCCGTAAACCAGCGAGGTGGTGTTGAATGTGAATGACGAGGCATAAACAAGTGTGTTTATAGCTGCTTCTGTGAAAGGAAATGAGTTAGAAGAGGACGAGGGCAGTGAAGGACAAGTACGATGCGGGGAAAAAAAAGAGGGACAGGTGCATGACAGAGAAGGGAGACATTAAATCACAGCGATGGACAAACTCCACGAAAGAATCGGGGAAATATGTGACACAAACAAGAAGCGATAGATCCACAGAGAGGTATAGGAACAATGACAAACAGCCTTTCGCTTCCTTCATTATGTCTATAACCTGCCATCCTGGACTTTACAGCACAACACACAGTCCTCAGGGAGCCACTGGGCACTTTTAGTAGCCGTTTCAGCTACTTCCTCACGCACTCGACAGATGGACACAGTAAAACATCTGAGACTTTGTCAAGAATGTGAGAAATAAATCAAAAGGAGGTGTGCTAATCAATGAGATGGCGAGGGATTGACTGAATGGGGTCAAAGAGGACGGCGAGGAGACAGACGGCTCGAACATCACTGTGAAGGACAGACTATTCAGCGCTGAGTGTTACAGCCAAAAGAGTCTCGTCGGGCTTGAGCAAAAACGAGACGTGTTTCAAAAGAGCGTCAACAGAATATGAGAAGATAAACTTAGCCTGCTTTTACCGGAAGAATATCTAAATTAAAAAAACGTAACACAGTCAGCAAAGTCAGTGCTCATTATGTTGTGTGTAAGTTGTGTATACATAATTAGAAATCTTAGACACAGTGTATAACAGAAAAGCATCCAGCAAATCTAGACTGTTTATATCAGAAACCCATTCATGCCCAGATTTGATTGTGCCCAGATATGGTCAACAAAAGACAGCTGCAGACCACATATTCTCAGAGGTGCTTTGTCATGGAGCAAAATGGAGAATCAATTTCTATTCAACAAACTGGAATGGCTCTGAATATTGAATGGCGTTGGTCACAAGCTACAACACGAAAACCACAGTGACAGTATTGGTCCTGAAGCTGCTGAGGCAGAGCACCGACTGGCACACAGGAATCGAGCTGTCGTTTCCTGCACGCCTGTCAGACCGCATTTAATTCAAATAATATTCAATAGAGTAAAAAGGGTGAACTGTCGAATGGCTGCCAAAAGCTTGTCACTTTGTTTCTAATAATATTTTCGCATTGTTTTATACTGCAGTGTGAAAAAATAAAATGAAAATAATATTTTAAAAAAGCAAGCATGTCCAAGGAAAGTAAAAAAGTCACTTCCACTGCAAATAACATAAAAATTTATAATAAAGTATATGTTACATCAACTGATCCCATTGAGAATCACAGCTACGCCAGTGTCATAAAAGTGCCTGGGATACTTTTTGACTTTTTGATGATGATACAGATTAAATGCCACTCTTCTACACGCTGACCTCTGTTGTCTTTTCAATGAAGATAAACTGTGGCTTACCATGAACATAAAACTTTCTAAATTCAGCAACCTTTCTGAGTGAGAGAATATAGGCTAGAATAATTAAAGCTAAAATGCATTGTGCGTCCTACGGCTTTTGATAATGTGAAACACTTAGGCCTGTCACCACACAGGTCCCAGGTAATTGAACTGCTTCATTTTTAATTCGGCAAACTATCCCCTACGAGCATTAGCTTTTTTTAGCCTCTAATTGCAGAGAAAGATGTAGTTCAGGCTCGCTCACAAAACGCACGAGAGAGCAGAGGGAAGGCATCAGTCAGCAGTATACTTTTTTCCCAGCTTCCTGAGTATCAATCGCTCTTGTTTATGTCCACGTCTGACACTTTCTTGACAGCTGACCCGAATGGCAGAGGAGCATCTGATATTTGGACGTGAACAAACAGCACTGTAGTGCAAAAGGTGTCTTAGTTAAAGCTAATGTGACAGCTTCCTCCTGAGATGAATGCCACTTTTGACAAATGCATCCTGCCACACCTTCTGCTGTCCACAAGTCACATGACCCCCCACCCCCACCTGAATCACCAGCACAGATGGGTTTTATTCTTCACAAATGAGGTAGTCATCATGACAAAAATAAAGAACCGGTTTGTTTGTTGTGACTTTGAACTAAGACACTATGCAGAAAAAAGCTGTATTTTTGTTTCTGCAAGAATAGGCTTAAGGCAAGATGTCTTATTGTTTGCGGGTGTTATTTATCAAGTGCCACAGTTCTTTTTAATAAAAAGAGAACTTCTAAAAAAAAAATAAAAATACTTGCACAGTGAACATTTATTATTTTGGAAGGATTTGTACAACAAACATGATTTAAAATAAATGAAAATGGTCAATAATATGTAACATCTGCTTGGGTTATTCAGTCATTTGCTTAAATGTTTAGTGTCACTTTAAGGAAATGCAAATGCATCTCGGAGAATTTTTAAATCGTACCCAATCAGACAGTATAAGGCACTGCTCTTTCACATGCACTGCAAAGGTGTAATTATAATCATGTCATTTAAAAGCCAAAAAAAAGTTTGTATGTTTGTAATTTTGTAATTTTGTTTACATTGTTTTCAGCCTCATTTTGTTTACATAATAAACTGAAGTGACCACTGGAAACAAAGGAGTGAATTGGCTCATAATGTTCACTAATAATGTGGACGTTTCAAATGCAAATGCACTGAATCAAAATACTGGGGTTTCTTTTGATATGGAAATTGTATTGATGTTTACATAATAACCTGTATTTTTTATTTCATTACTTTGAGAAACAAAGTTATAATTTTAAAAAGTCATTAGACTTAGAAAATAAGTTCCCTAATATCTTTCATCACTCTGGCAGAAAACAGCTACCATACAAAAACTGTCCAGATGACAACTTATTTAGAGTGCAATGACACCTTCCATCTGCATCACCAGCACAGATGGCTTTTGTTTTTTTTATGACCAAGATAAATGATGAGGTTATGGCCCTTTCTGAGAGGATGATTAATTAGACAGAAAATCTGTAAATGGATCACTTGTGGAATTACTTTCTCTCAAACTATTTTGGAGTTCAGAACATCATTTTGCAATACAAACTTATAAATAAACTGTACAACTTTGTGGTTTGTTTGTTCTGACTCTTAACAAAGACATTGTGCAGTTTTCTTTTAAGACAAATATCTGTAAGTATCACTGCATTTGAAATGTTCTGCAGTCTCCTACCTGAGTTGCAGTCATCATAGGAATATATACAGTATAATCTAATTTAATCTAATTTATAAAGCTTTAGTAAGTAAACATTCTTCTTTACCTTCTTTTCATTCTTCCTTCCTTCCCATTCTTCGGGAGATTACAAAGAAGGCTGAATATATTACACTGTTTGTTACCTAATATTTGATTAGGTTAATCATTAGATTAATATCTGAAAACAGAGATACAAAAGCTGTTTAGAAAAACAAACTGAACCTTTCAGACTTATAAAGAAGCTCTACGATCACTATTACGATGACTTTAACATCTTACTCACAGATGTTTTATCACATGTTTTCTGTACGTGACCACTAGAAACAAAGGAGTGAACTGGCTCATAATGTACATTAATAATGTGGACGTTTCAGGATTAATTGGACAGAAAATCTGTAAATGGATCATTTGCGGACTTACTTCAGACTATTTTGGAGTTCAGAACATAATTTGGCAATACAAACTTACAAATAAACCATATGACTATGTGGTTTGTTTGTTCTGAGTTTTCTTTTGAGACAAATATCCATAAATATCACTGCATGTGGAGAGTTCTACAGTCTCCTACCTGAGTTGCAGTCATCTCCAGCAAAGCCGTCCTGGCAGACACAGAACCCCTCTTTGCACACCCCCTTCTTGCTGCAGTTGTTGGCGCAGTAAACCAGAGAGCAGTCTTCTCCCACGTAGCCGGGCCGGCAGTGGCACGTCCCGTTGACGCACTGGCCCTGATCTGAGCAGTCGTTGAGACAGCGCCCGACCATACAGTCCTCACCGGTAAAGGACTCCTCGCACACACACTCCCCGTCGATGCACAGGCCGCGGCCCGAGCAGTCTGAAGGGCACCTGGGCTCTGAACAGTTGTCCCCTCCGAAGTCACGGTCGCACACACACTCCCCTTCCACGCACATGCCCTGGCCCGAGCAGTCGTCCGGGCAACGGGGCTCAGAGCAGTTTTTCCCGGTCCAGCCTTCTTCACAGATGCAGCCACATAGGTCAAAGCTGAAGCTGCCATGCCCACTGCAGCTCGGGACAAAATCCAAACGACCTGCAAAAAAACATATCATTATGACTGAATGGACCTCTGCCATTTTAAGCACAATATGAACATGCATAATACATTTGAAATGGATCAAAACTCACCATTGTTATATATCACAATATTGTGCAGACGTAATCTCATTTTTTTACTTTTTAATCAGAACTTGTGGATACATATTTAAACATTAAAACTAAAAGCATTTTAAATGTCCAATCTCCATATATTTACTTGCTTCTGAAATGGTAGCACAAACAGTAGTCAAGACATCAATGAGGCACTGTAATCTTGTCTCATTTTAGTGCATTTCCATTCCGCGGCGATAGTCCTCAGCCTGGCTTTCATCCTCATTCTGATTCAGATCAGGACTGCGGGAGATAATCATATTCCCTCCGAAGAGACGGCGCATTTTCAGAAAATATTTGAATGGTTTGATGGTGTCAATGGAGCAAAGCCTTTAACTCTAATATATCCTATAACTTTATCCATTCTCGTTTCTCATACAATAATGGCTGCATCTCCTGAATAGTGAAGACTTCTACCAAAGCCAAAGGTTTCTAATGGCTCTTTATCACCGGCCGACCTTAATTCAAAAAAATTGTTGTTGTTCATCCCCTGCAAGTGTTATTTACTAAAACACTAAATGCAGTCATTTCCTTTCTGGTCTTTGTGATACAGAAGTACAGCCTCTGAGAAGTCAACTTGATAAATACAGAAGGTTTGTTGTTTACAGTGAAATGGTGCTCACCCATGGCTGAGCTGTCCCCACAGCATCCAGAACCACACTGTGCCCTGAGCATGGAAACTTCTCTCTCGAGCATCTCCACTCTGGTGGCGAGCTGCTGGATGGTAATGGATGTTGGACACCCACACGCTGCTTTTGGGATGTTGATGCGATGAGTGAATGTTACCTGAACAAAGGAACAGAGAAGTGATTTGAGTTCATAGATTTTAAATTACAAACTCATATACACTGCAGCAGTCTCAGCTCAATAGCTGTGTAAACAGTGTACAATATCTTACATTCTCTGTATCTTGTTTCAAAGCTATAACTCCCACTTAACATCATTATGTACCTGACTCTCACTGTCCAGTGTCTGCTCAGTGTATTCTGTGGGACCCATTGATTCCAGTGGACCCTCAACAGAAGCCCTGGAGCCCAGCTCTGCTCGGGAACCTTTAAAAGAAAAATGAAATATTACACACCCATACATGACCACAAGTATTATATTTTCTAAATTACATGAAATGTTGAATTAGGTGTGCTTGCATTAACTGTCTAGAAGTTAATTGATGCTATGTACAGCTGTCAAGAGATACATAAAGAAAGGAAAGGAAAACTTTCTAAACAGGAAAAAAAACTTCTACTGGCGAACAGATAATGCATTGATGTACAGTGAATGCAGTTACAGATAATGATGTACACAGTGATGAGTTATTAAACTTAAAACATTAAACTATAAAACATCGCTCAGTCATCCTCACCGTCATTGGGAGCTGGTGCAGAAGCGTCCAGGTCGACGGAGCACAGTGAATCCAGTGGTACGTTAATGTTGTAAACATGGTTGAAGACCACAGACTGCTCCCCCATGGTCTGGTTGACTGTGGAGGAAGAGGAGGGCTGATCTCCACTTGAGGTCTGTCTCCTCACTCTGGTGGTCCGCACCAGCTTAGAGTCTCCTGATGGGGCAGCATCACTAGCACCCTGAAGAAATCATCATAACAAACGCTTTTATGTTCCAGTATACAGTAAGGAAGATCAGTTCATGTTTACAATACACTTCCAAGACACTCTAACACACTCTCTCATCTAACTCCAAACATTAAAACACACATATGTTAGTCCTACTTGACGGTTTTGCTCTGTGTAAAACACTGAGGGGTAAGGTGCACAGACTAAAGTGATTAACATTACTTTCTAAAATAATAGAAAATGAATATTAAAAAAGAACTGGGCAGTCCTCCTTTGTGTCACATAAATGCACCATTTATGTAGATACCTTTTATGTTTTACCTGTAAAGGAAGAAAGAGTGCCAAAGCCAGAATCCAGCCTGTTGTGGCCTTGTGAAGGTGCTCTGTCAAAAGCATTCTAGGAAACAGCTTCAGCTCCAGCCAGTCACAGCTGCAAATATAGAGGAATATATACAGTTTATTTTAATCTAATTGAATTTAATATAAGCTTTGAAAGTAAACATTCTTTCTTCCCATTCTTCGGGGGATTACAAAGAAGGCTGAATATATTACACTATTTGCCACCTAATATTTGATCATTGGATTAATATCTAAAAACAGCTGTTCAGAAAAACAAACTAATCCTTTCAGACTTATAAAGAAGCTCTATAAACTCTTACAATGACTTTAAAATCTTGAATCTTTAATCACATGTTTAATATACCAATAAAACATGATTACAGGAGTATTTTCACAAATCCTTAGAGAAATTTTCACAATGCTTACTTGTTTTAGCACATTCATTCTAATGTTTGTGAGGGAAAGAGACTTTCAAAAGGACTTTTAAAAATCCCATTGATGTGCCAGTGTCGGCCTCTTTATCACAACAATACATCTCATGTGGGTGAAGTAGCTATCGCACTCAGCCGGCTCTTTTTGTGAGTCAGATGGGCTCTTCTTTCCCACCAAACTTCTATTTTGTGATCATTTAGAGGAAATGTTGAAACGGTGTTGTATTTGCACATAAATGAGAAAAAAGAAGACTGTGTGAGTGAGCCATGTGTCTTTGTTGCAGTGAAAGAAAGAAAAAACAATTCAGAAATCAATGCAATATCCCAGACCTTCTGCAGTAAAGATTCCTACTTTATGCACAGGTTTAAGCTTTTTTTGCCCCAGCTGAAGCATCAGTCGAACTGTGTGGGGTTTAGTAGCAACTGGAAGCAACCAATGATAAATTCAACACAATGCCTACAGTATGTGTAGAAGAAAAATAAATCAAATGTTGTGTCTTCAATGTTTGAAACAAAGATTAGAGTAAAAATGAGACGAAATTAGACGTTTAAAAAGGCTCTCAATGAGTCTCAAGACAAATACCATGTCTCAGGTACTAGAGCACTAGAGTGGATAAGAATGGAGTGTGGTACAAAGACAATCTTTCATACAAAACATATTGGCACTCGCAATCTATCACAAAAGACCCATAGGGGAAAGATAGTCAGCGATATGTTACAATCTACAACATGCCTGGTTTCTGCCTGTGCCTCTAATCCTTTTAAAAATGACTTTGGCCTTGCTGCGATGCTGAAGAGATAGAAAATGTTCTAGTTTGAAGCCCTCCCCAAAGCATGCAGCCGCTGTCTAACATGACACGAACCGTTTAACCTGCGAATTCACAACAAAATGAGAAGCGCACTGACGATGACAGAGTGAGATGGACAAACCCAACCGGAACATTCACAGCCATTAACTAAAGCACTGGCTCTTTGGCTGCATGCGGTAGGTGTGTGCTTAAAAGACAAGATGATGATAAATGGTGGTTTGCTGATCCTTCACTGGCCTACTGTAACAAGCATGGCTGATTTATACTCAAGCTTAATGATGTGGGATTTTTGAGGGTGATACAAAGTAGAAAGTCGAATTAAAATAGTGTTTTAATTGCCTGTGTCTCCAATATGCTAAAAACATGAGGCTAAAGTGAGGAGTATGTGGTCAATTGTTGTATAAATAAGGGGCTATTACTCCTTTTTTCAGTCAGGGAATCATGAGAAATAAAAATTTAGGGCTACATATGACTACGAGAATATGTATTTCCTGGTAAAAAAGTCAAATTGTTATATAATTAGCTCTGTAACTGATTATTTATTGATTTATTTGGTCTGCAATTCACTTCAAGCACTAAACCAACACTCCATGTCTGTAACGTTAAACTTACTTGATTAAATTTATCTTATATCCATAGCATGAGTAAAAGTAAACACACTGTGAGGAAAATGTGTCATGCTGCCTTTTTCTTTGCTATGGAAAATTGAGATAAAGGTTTTACTTTGGCGCACAAAGTGTCTTGCTTAAAGGCACATTTACCCTTTTAAATGCCACCCAAATATAGAAGCATGCTTTAATGTGACCCTATATATAGTTTTACACTGGCTCTGTTTAAAAGTTTAAAAGCAGTTCAAAGTCAAAGGATTTAGCTTTAGTCATAAGGTCATGGTGCAGGCTGATCCTCGTAGGTTTGTCTTTTTATGCATGACCAGGGGTGGCTTTTCATGGGGGCTCAATTAAAGCTAGACTCGAGTCATTCATATTGAAGAAAATCAGCGTGCCCCAGGCGCTTTAAAACTGTCTCAGTTAACTCACTTTTTCCAACAGAGAAAGCAGAGTCACTTACACCTGAGCATCACAGAGAAAAACATAATACGCGCTGACACATGCGGCTTCTATCTACAGTATATGCACGAACACGCAAGAGCTAATGTACAAGCACAAAACACACCGCTGCCTGTGTATCATTGATGTAGCTTTTCATTTCCATGCCACTCCACCCGCCTTGATGGGAATTAGATGTGTCAGCATGGAGCCGCTCAATCTGGAGATGGCGACTCGGGTACAAAAAGGTGGAATATGCAAGTAAGTGTATGTGTTCAATGTGTACAACTATGGGGAAAAATACATTTAAAGGGAGGCACTAAACAAACTAAAAAACAACATTATGTAAGATTGAAGGATTCAAGATGTATGTTATAACTTGGGTCTGGTATTAGGTTTCCACTCATCAGAAATCCTGTAAACTTTAATCCAAGATGGGACGTGCTATGTTTGATATTTTGTTTTTCTAATACTTTGCATGTTTCGGCATCATTCACTGTATGCTGGTACTGTGATTAGTTGTATCTCTGTCCAGTAATGTTCAGAGGAAGTTTAACCTGCAACCATTTATACCCCCAAAATAGAACTTTAATCCACAGAGACCTGAATAATTCTTTGTGTGGAAAATAAAGTGAGTAGGGACATGCTCAAACAAATGAAAGAAGAACAAATGAACTTTAAGTCTTTGAGGTTCATTTGGTATATACCAGCATTGAGTCTCTTACAGCTCAATGGAAGTGTTTAAGATGAATCTGTGTTCATTTATTTGTATGCAGGCCTAAGATGTACTTATCCTTGGTTAGAGAGGTTTATTTTTAAGCCTGCATTAAAAATTAACAAGAAATTTCAAAGGAAATACTATCCTTACTTTCAATTATGATAAAACCTTTTTATCAGTGCACTTCATGTATTGTCACCAAGGACAAAAAATATCTTATACAAAGGAAGACAGTCTGTAAAATAGCACCTATAAGAAGAAATTCCAAAACCTGGGGCACCTTAAAGTTTAATGCTGGGAAAAAAAACACTTTTATCTTGTCTTTTTAACTTTTTCATCTCAGATTACATTGCCCACAGCCTTTTATCCCAAGTATATTTTCTTTTATGCACAATGTGGTTCATAGGCATGCAAGTCGATATGAGAATTTAATTTTAAAAATCAATTACATTGAGGCGTTAATCCAATCTTTGTCAGACGGCTGCTTCAAAAGAGTCCTTTATCACACAATGGAGGTGGGAGGTAGATGTTGGAAAAGCAAGAAATAAATGACAAAACCGATCACAAAGTGAAAGCAAAGCTCTTTTTGCAGTGTGATATTTTCTTAGCCATCTTTTTTTGGCATTGTGGTAATAGAAAACAGCTGCAGTATACAGGCTGTCGTTAGCAGTCAGACTGTTGAATGATAATTTCTCCTCAGGGATTACTGGGATTTGTTGCTGAAGACACTGGGTCAAAGCTCAGACTGCAATGTCATGGATGCTGCTTCCCCTTCCTCACGCAACACTCCTGCTTCTAAATAAACTCAAAAGCCTATTAACCTGTTTGGTTGATTATACACTGGCCTTTTTGACCTTGATATATATGCGGTCAGTACATGATTAAGTGCACTTCCACAGAAGATGTACACAGAGAATTTAAACTGCAGCTCTATAGTGTAACAGTGTGTTTGTTTTCATCCATGTTCTTTCTGCCAATCACCTTCAACACGATGCAAACTACTTGTGACTGCAGTGCTTTCATAAATGTCTCATTATGACTCACCAAGCTCTTTATCTGTCATTGGTGACATAGCCCTTTACGCAGATAGATACATAATGCAAACACATTATTTATCCATCAACATTATATTCATTGTTTTGATCAGTTGGCTCTTCTCGCTCTAAAAGGTTGATGGAATACGTGATTCTGTTCGACTCATATCTTTGTTTATAATCAGTGTGATCTCACATATTACTGTGGCTTAAGCTTGAGCACTGAGTGATTGTGGAGAGAGAAAAGCACAACATGAAAACACAGGGTTTCTATAGCTGCATTGAAGTTGCCAACTGAGGTGCGAGAGTTGCCCCCTTTTCAGGTCTTTGATCCGCAGCAACAAAAAGATGACAGGTTGTTATTACCACGACATTTTTAACAGCTACTGTAAGTGCTATAGCCTCCCCTTTTAATACTGGCTCTCTGAGAATGGACAAGTGAATGGAACAATAGCTTGTGGGAGTGCAGTGGGCTGCAGTCCTTCAAAGGCCAATGTGACGGCATTAAAAGACGGCATTATTGGAAAAGTGTCTTTGAGGGGTTAATAACAAATTATTGTATGGTTTTAGTCTAACCATATAATCTTTGTAATCTACTTTCCTTTTTAGCTTCAGCCAAAGAACAGCTTGAGCCAAACGAATATGTAAAAGTCATCAAGGCTTTTGACAAAGGCAAGCTAACTTTCATCAAACGGCATTTCATTGGAGCTGCTCATTTCTTAAGTCCTTGGGCATTACCAGTATTCTGTCAGCATTATCAAACTATTATACTAACTATTTATACTGATACTCTTTTTCTATTTTTCACATTTATTTTCTTCGAGCATCATATTACAAGCTGCAGCTGAACGCCTCTCTTCCCACACACACACTGCATGATTACAGTCAGCTTCTAAAAAAGTGCACGAGTAGGTGGGTTTATCAGCGTGTTTTAGCACCAATGGGCCCATAACAGATTAACATCCCAGTTGGATCAAGTAGGCTTCATTACCTCACACTGTGTGCACGAGAGTGTCACTTCCCATGTCTTTCCATGGCCACAGGGCTTTCCGAGTGTCTGCTTCCCTGGCTAAGTGATCACTGTCTGCCCTGTGGACATATGTCTCAATCTGTGAAAGTGGTATCTCGTCCGGGTGGTCCTCGGGGGCTCGGTGAGAGCAGATAAGTCTAGGAGGCAGTTCACTTCCAATTCAAGAGGACAGAGAAATGGTTTATGAAGTAATCGGCCGGTGTAGTCCAGCTGTGATGGTAATCTCTAGTGCCTCACCCGCTCCTAAAACACACAGTTGGACTGAGAAGCGCTGTGATCATGAGCAGTCGGCGTGAAGAAGGGACACAAGTGCTGTTTCCAGCTGCTAATGCTGCAGGCTGCTCCCAACTAGGCACAGAGGACTGGTGAACTTTAATCACCAGTCTGAGTGTCCAGGGGTACAGCTTAAGAATGGCATCTGTGGTCATTTTGAATCTGGACCAATGTGGTTTATGTTTAGTGACAGAAAATAAGGAAGCTACTGCCCCATGTAACAAAAAAGCCCTTCTCACCTTGCTGGACCAGATGAATCTCATACTGGCACTATACTTTTTGCTACCAGTCAGTATGACATATTACCAGCTCACCGGTACAAACAGGAGGTAATTTAGAAAAGTGAACTCCATCTCTTAGGAGGATAAAGTAAGTTGAAATCAGTGTGACGGTGCCAGTCCCTTCTTGACAAGTCTGTTTACCTTCCTGCTGCAATTCCTCATGCTTAGTTTTATTAGTATGATGTTCTGAAGCGGCGAGGACTTTAGATTCAGCACGGTTCACATTTGTCTAAACGTTCCCTCCTCCTGTTGTTGCAGCGTTAAACTGCTGTGTCCTAATAAGCAGTTTAATGGAGGAGGACTGATTAAATGGGCAGCCCTATGGTTTTATTCACCACAGTTGCACACCACCTTTGCTCTCTGCAGCCCGCCTCTCTCGTTTTTCATTATCTCTCCACGTCATATTCAACCTCTCCTTTTATCTCTGACAGTGTTTTTTTATTTTCCTCCGCGCTCTCTCTCCCCACGACCCTCCTTCAGACACTGCACAATGAATATGTTCTTTCCCAGATGTGTGGTGTAATAACATATCAGAGTGAAAAAAGGTGGCAACACTACAGTTCCACTTTGATACAATGGCCTCCTTCAGTTCTGGCAGCAGGCCTGTTATCCTTTCTTTTCCTGCCCTATGGAAGTAAACCCCTAGCCTCCATTTGCACAGGTTAATGTGCAGCCACCCTGACGCGAACACAAAACCAATAGCAGGTTCTCTTGTGCGGGTGATTGCTCACTCTCTCCCCCTTTTCCTGCCTTATTCCTTCGACGGCCATGCATCTCTTTTTATCCCTCGTTCTCTTATTCAGTCTTTCCCTCCCTTTCGCCCTCTCTCCCATTCTTGTAAATTGGACTCTGGAAACATTACGATGCTTTTCTCATTATTCCCTTCACTCTGGCCAAATTGCCTTGTCTTTCAGGACCATTGGGCTCTGATTATTGGCTGCTCCCACAACCTCAGGGCTGCGCCAGCCTTCTCCTCCGTCTCGGGGCTGTTGTACAGTAAACATGGGACCAAGAAATGGATTTTGCACTGTAGAAAATAAGAGATCCTCGGGCCACGGACAACTCCTGCAATTAAGGATAGTGTGACTGAAGACAACATTTACTGAAAACATTACATACTGCCTCCGGTGTGAATTACTATGTAACCAGATATCTATAATTTGAACTGTAACTGTGTGATCCATTATTGGTAGAAATAAAGTGGACTATATGAGGGGGATTGACTACAGTTTAAAAGATGTTCCAAAATACTTAGTCAGCTCATTGTGCAAATGTATACTTTTACGTGATTATCCATTCCTATAATAGCTTTGAAATTGTATAGCAAATAGGAGGCCAGCCAACTGTCACATTAGTGGAATGATGATGACATTCAGCTCAGCCTATAAGACGGGAGTTTTGAGAGTCTTGAAACAGATGTTTTAACGCATTGCAAACTCATCTGACGCAAGACACAAACAATAGGACAACAAACCCAAAACAACACCACTATGTCAGGTTGATAAAATAGTGAAGCTGAGAAAGTAGAGAAAATCAATGCAGAGATCAAACGAAATGACAGACGAAACACAGAAGAAGAGAGTTAAGGAAAGGTGAATGTGTGCAGAAGTGGTTTCACCCTTAGGGATTAGAACAACGGTAAAAATACGTAATTAGCACCACTTTGCTTGTTTTCTTTCATAAAGCGCTGTGCATTAAAATGAGAAAATGAAACAGCTTGTGAGAATTTGGTATTCACTTTGGACCTTTCTCTTTTGTTTCTCTCCATTTTCCCTGTCCACTTTACTGAAGCATGACCTAAAACAAATAACGGACTAAAAACTTCAAAAAACGTTTTCTGTCACTTCACACACCGGTTTGTTTTTTTTTTTCCTTCCTGCCTGTTGTCTGTCGGTCTCCTGCTCCCCTCCTGGCAAGCCTTTTCACTCCTTTTATCTCTCCTTTTCAAAGGCTGCTGTTCCTTGTGGGACAGAACTGACAACTCACTCTGCTGTACGTTTATATACAGTAAATACCCCGCTTCTCCCACCTGTGCTATCAGTGCCTCCCCCTCTTTTATGATGTACAGGTAGCTGGAAATGACACATAAAACGCAGGCTCCATTCAATACCTTAAGCTGCGCGGCGACGATAAAGCGACTAAAGGGGATCAAAAGGATTGACACATTCTTGTGTTGCCGCTGTCGGTTCAATGCCACAACGGTGCGGCAGGAAGAGCCCCGGGCGCTTAGCAGGGATTGTATTCAATTATTAAATAAACAGCTCAATAGCATTGATCCACAATAAGCAGTGATTTTAAAGCTTTTGTAGCATTGTATCAATTGAGCAACGTTTTTATGGCTAAAGCTTGTTTTTGTGGTGATATCATGTTGTGTTTTGTCAAATTGCCGTTTATTGTAGTTATCCTTTTGTATTATTTCCCAAACAAGGAAATATGTATTTTATTGGTTATCTTCGAGTTTTCATTCCATGTCAAACTATTTATTGACACAAATCGAACTATAATTCAAATGTTAGACTAGTTTGATTGTATTTACCATTTAGATCAGTGTTGTCAAAGTGGTTATAAGAATCATTTCAGGGAAGGAGATACAATTTTGAATGTGAGATTTCACATTCATTTGTAAACAGGTTTTACACAGATTTGAACAGGTTTTAGGTGGATTTGAACAGGTTTTAGATGATTTGAACAGGTTTTAGTTTGATTTGAACAGGATTTAGGTGAATTTGAACAGATTTTAGATGGATTTGAACAGGTTTTAGTTGGATTTGCACAGGATTCAGGTGGATTTGAACAGATTTTAGATGAATTTGAACAGATCTTAGATGGATTTGAACAGGTTTTAGATGGATTTGCACAGGATTTAGGTGGATTTGAACAGATTTAAGATGATTTAAACAGGTTTTAGTTGGATTTGAATGGATTTTAATTGGATGTAAACAGGTTTTAGTTAGATTTGAACAGGATTTATGTGGATTTGAACACATTTTAGATGAATTGAACACATTTTAGTTGATAGTGGTAGATTAATCTTTGTAGCAAAAATCAAAACCATCTGAAACCGGTTCAAATCCATCTAAAACCTGCCCAAAAATATAAACTACTAAATGTATTGAAGGGCCACATAAAACATTGCAACCCCTGGCCTTGAGTTGGACATACGTGATTTAGATGCTCCGGTAATTGGACAGATTTCGCTTATTGAAGCAATTTTTGAAGGTTTAAGCATTGTGCATTCATTACCTGTTACATGTTAGTTCTGCATCTGGCTGCATCTGATTTCCTAAGCCTTTAAGATGCTGAAGAAATGTTGTTCACAGTATCTGGTCTAGACTGAGGGCTTGATCAAAACAAAAGCCTTGCTATTTAAAAATTTACTTTAGAGCCGCTATTTACACAGTTGAGTATTTGAAAACTCTAACTCCCAGAACAAGCAGTTTTGCAGGAGTAAGGGTCCACATGTTCAGGTGCTTGAAACTGATGGAGCTAACACAGGGTCAAATTGGAAACGTCTCTTGTATGGAGAAGAAAAGGTCAGATTGAATGGGTTATCTCAGCTACATCCGTGTACTGCCACATTAGATTGTGATACTATCGGTTCCAGGAATAGCCTGTTGGGGCGCAGATACAAAGGTCCAGTTCATTAGCAGAGCTTGTCACAGTGACAGACTGCACTGACTGCTTCAGCTCTGTGGCCTTAAGCACGCCCAGGTAGAAATGGAAGACACTCTCGCTAACACTGGCTATAAATTAAAAGAAGAGGAATTTTGCAGTTGTTATTAATGCAGGTTTCTAAAGACGGGATTACCATTTTTAAGACTGCAGCTACAATTTAAAGACACATGAATTCAGTGGCAATGTTAAGCGAAGTCATATTTTTGGAAGCATTAAAATTCAAATTAGTTCAGTACCTGTTTATAGACTGATTCTGAATATAAATCTAGTGGAAATGTTTCACTACAGATTGTTGGGAGCATAAAACATGGCTGCCAGCCTTACCATCCGTACTATATTTCATTTCTATGCAAACTGAAATGCAATTAGTCTGGTCTTGAAGAAAATGTGTTTGATTATTGCATCCAGGGAGTAATAATGTTTTCAGTGATGTGGCATTAACTGTAGTATAAGTATAGAAATAAGATGTAGCTATAAAACTATCATATAATAAAATAACACCAAATTACAGGAAGCCTATGCTAGGTTTTAAATTTAGAAAAAGTACAAGTATAATCCATCATATCCAAAAGCTGTCTTCAGCAAACGTCAATGAAATCCTGACATCTTAACTCCCCAGATATACTAAGAGAGATCCATCTGCTGTCAGTACGAGTTGAAAGAACCTCAAAGATTTTTAAGTAGTCCTCCGGGGTCCGTCTGTCCTTCCAGTGCAGTTTTTTTTCATGTGCAACATTTTCAAGAAGTATTTGCCGCCAAATTTTTCCTCCTCATAGCGTAAGGGCTCTCCACTGCTGGCACATTCCCGTCACAAGTGGCGGTTCCAGTGAGTACATGCGACAGCTCAGCCCCCACAGACTATCTTTGGGTGTGACGAACATGTACACACAGGTCTTTCATTTCCACTCTCCGCTGCATTCATATCCAAGTCAAACTCCTGTCAGAAATGCCTGATGCCTGCTCAGATGCCGGCAAACCTGTGCAGAATTACAATTGTTGTTGGTGTGTGCTACTCTTTAAGATGCACCGGTGTCTCCCGGCGCGTCTGCAGCCATAATCGGGACTGACACAGGCACACAGACCATAATCCCCATTGATTAGAAACCTGAGATCAAAGACTTCCACTGCCATCACTCTCACCTCCTGTTCTCACTCTGCTTATGCCGCTTCCTCTTCCCTGCCTCTTTTCAGTCTGTCTCAGTCATCACTTTGTGTTGATGTGCTGGGAGGTATATCAAAATGCATTCTTTATTTTAAGAAGAAAATATGGTAGCTGGCTGTTCATAGGACTGAAATTCATCCAACCTGGAACCAGTCAATTTCCTTTCAAGGCAATATCAGTGGTGCTCTGTTTTGTAAAAAACATTGTAGAACATCTGCAAATAGGCTAAAAATGTGACGATAAATTTTAGACACAGTGCAATTCGAGGAGCACAGAACATGATCAGTTCTGTCACTATATTCCCATCTTCTTTTTCAATCATACTCAATGAAGTCAAACAACAGGGATTTATCACACAATATATATTCACAACAAATTCAATACTCAAAGATATACCTGGTAATAGTGTAATAACTAAATGTTATATCGCTCACATTCTTATTGTTCACACTGTATTTATTTCCTCTGCATTCAGTGCTCTCTGCCTGGAACTCAAGCAGTGCTTCACAAAGAATAACTCATTCTTTCTAAAATATGTTGGTAAATGGTATATGCCTTGAACACTGTCATTCAGACTGCATTTCTACATTACATACTTTAATTAAGCCATTTAATCTTTTACAACTGAGAAAATTGTATCCGAAAATAGCATGCTGAGAGTAAGAGGTCCTTTCTTTTTAACACAAACTACACATTGTGGTGTCTCATAATCCCAAGGCACTGTTCAAACTCTAATTAAATGATGTGGATACTCCTGTTCTTATTAAGCACCGCACTGAGGCTTTTTCATTTCTCGGAGTTTACTTATATTTAATGCTGCATTGTATTTCATAATGTGTGTTATATTGACAGGAATGCGCTAATTAGAAAAAAAGGCATTTCATCTGTTAGTCCAGTTTAATTCTTAATCTTCATTTCATATTTAGTAGCTCTGTGTATTATCTGTGTAAATAAAAGCCTAGCCTCATAAATCAGTAATTATCTTTAGCTGGAGTGCTTTAATTGTGGCGAGACAACAGAAGGTGGTGAAACAATAGCAGTAGACAATGGCAAAGAGCCGATTACACATTCTGCAAGTGTAAACATCTCCAGGTCAGCTACTGAGGAGATGTAATTGTCCTGGTTTGTTACTAAGGTATGCTCTATTTGTCCGGTCCGACAGACTCACAATCCGAGATACGTGTGTGTACGTGTCCGGTGTGAAATAGTGGGCTGACAATCCATTTGTGTTCTTATTAGAGAGCCAGTTATGGTGATGAATACATACAGGCAAATTAGCCCAAGACGAGGGCTAATTGTCTGATTAGATGTGCTTCAGGTTGATAGATGCACAATAAGACCACGCACATAAAGCAGTCATTAAGGGACATTAGACCATTAAATTGAACATTACAGTATAGCCAGAGGGGAAAATATGGAAGTTCATTAATGCATCTGTGCACGTAGCAGTGGGCCTGTGTTTGTGTGAGTGCGCACAGTACCTTTTCTGTCAGGATGGTGTCTTCGTGTCTTGTTGCCTGTCAAGCTCTGACTCTGCACCTGTCCAGGAGAAGGCGAGGATTAGATTAATATTACAACAATCGCACATTTGCACAAGTGTACGGCATTTCCTGAGAATCATTTGAAAAGCAAAATGAGGCGGCGATGTTTGTAATCTGAATAAGGGACACAAGTTTATGGCTGACTCCTGTAAATACACTTAGTGGGAGGAAGGTTTGGGAAGACTGCTCATCTGAGTCACATTTGACACAGGTAATGTAGTACAGGAAATAACTGTGAATGTACATCTTAAGGCAGGTTTTCAAAGGAGCAGTACTCTAGCACATTTTGTTTGTAAGAGGCATCGCTAGAGTCAAAAAAAGCCGAAAAATTGCACCGAAACCCTTCAACTGTGGTTGCAACAGTAGAGTGGCGCAATTACTAAAGGTGGAGCTACACACTGCAATCTGTTGATTAGAGAATCGGTGCTCGAAAGTAAAAACAAAACAGCAAAACTGACTGCCATGATATTCTACGAGCAAAGAATACTGAATGCCGTATTTTTTTGAATCAACTCAAACAAAGCTAAGGTCACATATCAGCATCTGTTTCTGAATTTACTGTCGCCGTATTAAACACTAGCAAATGCTGTGAAATTAAATAGCGAGTTATGTGGAATATATAGAAAACTGCTGCAGCTTCTTCCAATTTAAAAAAAAATGAAAAAAGAAATAAATGTTTAGGGTATATGTCTCTTTACAAAATACACTAAAGCATGGCAATTTGTCCAAAAATTGCTTTCTGGTGGGTTCTTGAAACACATAATCAGGGCTTGTTAAGTCTTCGTTGTCGCCTATAGTTTGCCAATGTAAATGTATGCTAATGCACCGGCTTGTTATTATAAATTAGCAGTGTTTGTCAGCCTTTCTCTTCCACCGAGCCAGAAAATACTGCTCTCAGAGTCTCTTCAATAAACAGAGGAACAATAGGGCACTGCAGGGACACTGAAGGCACACACACACACAAACACACACACACCTGTGCAGGCACCACAAAGCTCAAAGCGCTCCACAGCTCACACTAGCGTAAGTACATACACTTTACCCTGCTGAGAATAACAGGGGCATGTCAAGGCTCTCCGATCAACACAGAAAAAGAAAAAAATATGCATTTTCTGGTCTGCCGCTGAGCTTTTTTTGTCGCACCACCCCTCCTGAGGCACCCTTTCTCAAAAACACACACCAGCCCACGCAAAAACACAAAACACTAAGCCGTGTTTGCTCTTGAGGCCATCTCACTCACCCTCTGAGAGATAAAATTACATGCTTTGTCAGACGATTTGTTTTCAACTCAGACGAATCACACATGGTTACAAATGGTGACACTTGGGTGTTCTCCAATGAAAGAGGCAGATTTAATGGAAAAAAACACATCATTTTGTCATTGGAAAAATAGACAAGTTAAAACTGTTAAGGTAAAGTGAGGTGAATGCTCGAGATTACGTAAAAAATGAAAAATGTATTTAGCAAAAGTGTGACTTTTAGTTGAAGACATGACATTTAAGGAAGGCTTACTTTAGAGACTGAGGAATAGACTGTCATTTAGATTTAAATTTGTGTAGCATAGGAAAAAGGATTCATTTTGCTGTATACACTGCACAGCAACAGTAGAGCCTACAAATACTGAGCTCCTGAATATAAATTATAGTGTGCCCATGCAGTTCTGTATCGGCCAAGCAGTCATCCCAAAATGCTGTTGTTGCAAAAAAAAACAACAACAAATGTGACAAGAAATGAATACATATAATAAAAAAAATGTGCATTCCAAGCATAAAGTTTGACAATGAAAGTTAGGAGACTGGATTGCAGATGGAGATTGGAAGAGCAAATCGTAGTTTTTGGCATTCAAATCTCCTGACGTCTTTGAATCTCACATCCACACAGCATGGTGTGGAGGAGTAAGCTAAAGGGATTGTGTGTCCTCAGCTCCCATCTGCTCTTGTTGTTCTCCCATTCTGCTAAACTGGGGCTTTAAGACAATTACAAGAAAAAAGGACGACGTTCAAAACGGGCCGAAGAGTGGCACCCGGCAGCAATGTGGCGCGCCGCGATGTATTTAATTATTTTTGTGGTACTTTTTGATGTGTGTTTTCACCTGGCTGCGCAGAATAGATATCCACAAGGCAAGAAGGCCACACTGGCTTTCAGACTGCACTGAGGGTTTTTGTGAAGTACTCACTCAAACAAAGTACACTGCGATTTTGATTTAAATCCCTATAGAGCTGGTAATATGGAGTCAGAAATCGAGAGTATGTGCATAGACACCTAACCACATATTTGGCACTTCCACTATGCTTATGGAAGATAATGGTAGCCAGTTCTGTAATAGTTCAACATCTGAGATCCATCTTTTATTGCCTAGACCAGACATATATGCAACATATTCAACAAACTCTTTAGTTTTCAGTGTAATGCAATTGTAAATCAGAACTTCAAGTAAAAGGGTGTTAAAAACTGAGCATCTTTTTAAAAAGCATTGAAATTTAAAAACACAAGAGAGCAAATGGCTATGCTTAAAACCCCAGCATTTCCATCCCAGTGCTGCCTGATGCACTACATAAATCATATTGGCTTATTGAATTGAAAAAGTATGAAATATCTCAGATGATAGATAGTTGGTATTTAGTAAGGATGGCACAGAGCCACTTGTGATTCCGCTTGGCTCTGAGTTTGTGTGGAAAAGAGAGATTATAGCGGCGTGTTTCTCACACATAACTCCCAACACTCTATTGTTGTGAGGTGGAGATGGGTCTAGTGTGAACCAGTCTTGTCTTTCACAGTGCAATTTTTTTATCAGTGGACGATCCCATTTCCGTTGTGTAGATGCAGCAGATGGATTCCCTCCCACTAGCCATTCATCACCTGCCACACCAAAAAACCTGCCTTTGCCCCCTTTTTCGCCAATGAAAAATGGCTTTTAGACCACAGAATAAAAGTCATTTACTGTGCCATCAGAGGTTTCTTCACAGGAGCCATGGAGCTTCCATTCACAGACTTTTATTGGGTGTTTTTAGGACATACAATAACGACAGGAATGAAGAAGTGCACAGAAGGTTGATTAAGTAACCCCGAATACAAAAGTTAAAAATGGCCAAGCATGAGATTTGATTTGGCCACAAGACGTTCACATAAAAAAATGAGTCACAATTTTTAGTGTATTGTTAAAATGAGTTGAACTTCAAAACTGATATGTGTCAGTATCTTAGTAGCAACTTTAACATTAACTTTAACAGCAAACATTAACTGCAAGTGTGAAAAATACTTATACTGCATACATATTTATATTCAATTGGAAATTAGGTTACTGGCACAATTTTATATTTAAAAATCTCATATTGCTATAGGGTGCTGGCTTTGCTGTGGTCCACCATTAAGATTCAGATCTTTTTATGAACAGGTTTTTTGAAAATGAATGTGATTTCTATGTTTTATTTAAAAATGTTGAGGCTGAAGTCGATTAAAAAAAAAACCCAATATGCACAACTTACAGATAATGGTTAGAGGGGAAAAGCATGTTTGTGGTTTCGATGAGGTAATGAGTCAACAGCCACATTCAGGCAGATATATTGCAAATGTCACGATTTAATTTAAAAATAACTCCCCTGAGTCGGTAAAATTAATGAAGCCAGCGCTGTTAGTGACAGTTAATGCAATGAGCTCATTTAAGTGATGAGGGCAGATGAAAATGAGGCATTTGTTTTTTTCCACGGCAGTAAATGTAACTCACAGTCACATTATTCTGTGGACACCACTGAGCATCTTGTAAAATAGGACTTAAAGCTAATTGGTTCTGTGTATGTTTTGGAATATCATGTCTCAAAATCAAATCAAATGCAGATAATAAAAAAAAGTGTCAAAATCTAAAATGTGATTGGTTGGGTAACAATACGTCTCAGACTCGCTTGTTTTATCTTTCAGAAAGGTATGCATTTCCTTTTATTATTTGCGTGTGACTGTAAACATCCTGTTGATGACAGCGCAGCATATTAAATATCTGTTGCAATCTCCATTATAACTATAATAATAATAGTCATAATAATAAAAACGTCCGTGCCTTTAATAGTACACGTCCTGGACAATGCTAATTTAATTTGTGCTATACATCCCTCCAGCCTTGAGGCTAGAAATACAATAAACCAAATGTCAGGATGAACTATGGGAAAGTTTAATTGCTGTGTATGCTTCTGTAGTACAAGCAGGAAGACACCACAACAGTTTATTTCAAAAGTAGTGCTGACTGTATGACCGTGTTTATGTTTCCAAATGCTTCTGAGTAGTCTTGGTTAAATCAGCTCGCTAAACGTTGCTGCAAAGAGGAAATACAGTCGCATAAGGACATTACAGGGACTGGATGTATCTGTGAACAGTGAATAAAACCACACGCTTTGGTCACTGAGCCTTCACAGTAGACTTTTAATTATGACAAAAATCAATCCCACAGGCAGAGTCGACAGAGAAGGACACGACAGGTGCCAGCCCAAGAGTGTGGTTAAATGTGCACATCGTACAAGAAATAAATAAAGGGGTTTTGAAAGCAAATCTGCATTTACTCAGGATGAAACACTGACCGGCCCTAATATGTATTCCGAAAATAATACCCCTTATTCTCATTTGGTGTCTGGCATGAGCTGAATTTACATTAAATTGTAAACAAGCACATCAGCTCTACCACAAGACCTAATCCTCCAGTCAGTGCCCGTGACCATGGTGCAGGCTAAGGTCTGGAGATAATCTATCTGTAGATTACTGCTCATTTTACAAGCTTCTGAAGAAAAAACAGGCCAATTAACTGTCACTGATAGCCCACATGGGGACGAGTCTCCTTGAGCCTCTGTTTCTGCAGAGAGCACACACTAACCTGCCCCATGCTCTGTCTCATCCGCCTGGAAAGACAGCACAGCCTTTGTTTGGGCAGTGTAGAGGTTACAGCTGAGGGTCAGGCTGTGGATTTCCTTTAGAGGGGAGCTTGAGAGAGAGACTACCACTCAATCAATTGGTATTGAACCTGACTCTGGAGGATAACAACGCTCACCACAAGCGTGTGCATTAAGAAAAAAACAGCTTTAACACTATCTCTGCCTGTTACTGTAAGTGATTGCTCTTAAGGACGAGAATACATGTTAAACTAAAGACAAGGAGTCAGTGAGGGCTTTGTGTGAAGCAGAACCATGGCTCTATGTAACAATTCATTTTATTCTCAGAGGAAAACTAGTTCATTGGTTGTGCTGCCTCTTGACAGGAGTCTTGTTTACCAGTGGGATTATTCCTAGGAGAGTATCTACTCGAAAAATAATGTGCATAAGTTAGTGCTGGCTTCTTTGCTTTCCTTCCCTCAACCTGGTGGAGGTAGATAAACTACATCACAATACTGCTCTCCAGCTGGATCTGGCTTATCTACTGGAACAAAACAACACTGTGACACACTTGCAATCAATTCAGTGTTCTTTTATATGTAATAAAATAGAGAAAGAGGCTTCTGGATGTAAGCCTGGTTTTGACTAAATAACACAACCAGCACAATGTTGTTAAAGAAAGGAAATAATGATTGGAAGATAAGTGTAAAGATGGCAAAGGGAAATCAGCAGTGTTTGAAAAAGTAGTATGCCACAGTCAAGTTAATTTAGTCTCATCAAATCTGGACAGAGGAAAGAGACAGATTATTACAAATTACATTTACACCCCATACATGAGTGCTACAAATTCAATTTGCGCCAACCAAGGTGTGACTCATTCATCACATATGGCAGCCTTGTCCATCACTGGTCTGACAGTCAGACAAATGACTTACTTTCTTTTTGTTGTTTTTATTTGATGAAAGAGGACAAGTTTGGCAAATCCTTGCTTTAACATTTAGTAGGCTCACGGTAAAATACAAAACACCCAGAAGGCAGAAAGCACCATGTTTATAGAGTTTTTGTGCATGTGCTGTTTTATATTTAAACAGAAGTGGAACACCAGTGTGTGTGATTTGTATTTTTGTAGTTTCACATTGCCTTTGTGTGTAAAAGCACTCGTGTAACAAAGCTCACGGATGTTACAAAGTCGATCCTTTAACTGAGGCAGCACAGACAGATGTGCTGTGTTGTCTGAACACAGCAGATGAACTGCAGCTCGTCTCGTGACAGACTTTGAAGTAATCTCTGGAGATGCGGCTGAATGCCAATAAGCCAGACCGTTTTGGGGTAAGAGAGAAGGGGCCTTTGATAAAAGTTTTTCTATTACCTCAGTTACTCAAGCAAAACCGGTGAATCAACTTTGCATGTTTCATTGATTCCCAGGAAGGTTTTCATAACTTTAACCGTCATCTGCTTGAATCCAAAGGAATATTTCTGAGTTAATGGCTTAATGTGTGCAGTGCTGTGTGGCAGGGCTATCTACAATATTCCTTTAATGCTTGTGCTAATGTTTAATTATTGAGTGTAAAACTGTGCACACCTACAGATTTAACAGGTAACATAATTTTCAGTTTAAATTACCACTTTAAAGAGTAATACAGGAAAACAGTGCTGCTATGGTGACAATTGGAAGCTTGACTAAAACCTAAATAAATGATTCATTTAAATTGTTTAACTATGCTATAATTCTGGCTATACATTTCCTCCACTTTGTGCAGTATTCCTTCCCAAAGCTCAAAATAAACAGTCTGTTGTAGCCTGGTGCAGCTGCAAGACTAACATTTGTTGAGGAATATATTCAGAATTGACGTAATAGTTATCTTCTAAAAACAGATGAAACCACGACCCGCTGTGTTTCTCATTCCTTCCTCCTGTACGCCATCTCTGCAGATTCGCCCCTTTCTGTGCCGTCAACTCTGCTCTGATGATATTTGTTATACAGAGCGCACAGATCAAGAGGGCTTCTGAATTGATTTTACTTTGTTATGACTCTAAACTGTGCTCTGGTGCTTTCTGCTAAATGAGCAAGCCTCACGTACTGTGATATACGAAGACAGATGGCTGCGGGCACAGGACTTGATGCAAGATTATTTGTTATTTTGGGCACATTGATTTGTGTGTTCTATAATAACATGAGTTACTTTCAAAAGCATCACAATGGCAGTCAATTTGTGTGTGCTCCTCTATTCATTGCATTCTAATTATGAGATCAATGTATCCATAAAACGCTGACTACACAGGAATGTTCATCCAGAGAAGAACACACGTGTAAAACACATTTGACAAGAATGCTGCAGAGAGATGACACTGTTTTATATGAGGAGGCATACAGTTTCCCTGAATATCATCCATCATCCACACATCCACAAAAAGATGAATACATTACTCTATTTTTAGCCATGGATTTCTACATTTTGAGGTTACACTATATGCCTCTATTATCTTACAGTAAAAAAAAAAAAAAGGTGCAGTAGATATGCAGGGAGGTGAATTTTCCTATCAACAGGGAGCATCATTTACAGGGGGTCACGAGTAATGGAAAGTCATTTACACCAGAGGCTGTTTCCATTTTTCCATGTGGGTAGTGCTGCCAACTCAATAGGACAAATGGCTGCATGGGGCTTAATCATAATAGTAACCTAGACAGAGTAGCTAAGTAGTCCCAGTTTACAGATCCCCCATATTTATATCTGCTTGTGTCTAAAGAAAGGAGAGGTAAGTACTGTATTCTTGGTCAAATAATTGTATAACAAATAGTCCTTAATCCCCTAATCACTATATATAGATGTATAATATAGTGGACCCAACACTTTTGTTTGTTAATAACATGGCGCTGGATTATGCAGAAACAAATATCCACTAGACTTTGCTGCAAGTGGACTTCTGTAATAAACTCTGACAAATGATCAATTAACAAATTATTATGTGGACACAGAATTTATCAAAAAACAGTCCACTTCACATTCATTAAATCATTAAATATTGCCTAATTACATATGCTATATAGTCACTAAGGAGTAGTGTTAGACATTCAGGGTTTCAGACAATTACTGACCAGATAAAAGTAGATTTTTGTACATTTTTCAATAGAGTGTTAGCATTTTGAACTTATGATACATAAAAAGTGGTAGACATTGAAGGATTTCTGGCTACAGTAACCCAGCATACGCTACAATTTGTTTTTTAAATTTACCTTATCCATCTTTATGTTGCTGAGGAATAGCCAAGAATGGTGTTAAATAATGAGGAGGTCTTTCGTCCATTGTCAGGAGCAGTAACATACAGAGCAGGCTACGAGGCTAATGAGGCGCTTGCACGGGAGAGCACAAGCTGACCTGACTGCCTGCAGACACGGGAAATAGGGTGATGTCTTTCTAAGACTGACTGAGCAGAACGTACAGCAGATAATAACCAGAAACAATGGGAATATGGAAATAGATCAAGTACAGTATGACAGGTCGTTTATGTTTAACAGTTGCACCGTGTGTTTGGATAAAGGTGAGACAGACTAGTTGTGATGACTGGAGATAATAATATCATTTGCTTAAAAACTCTAACACTAATCGGCATTAGGAGATTCTACTGTAATTATATATATCTCATTGCTCAGACCAAAGACAGTATAAAAAGCTGGACAGAGAGGTGGGTATGTTGCTTGAAGAAGCCAATAGACAGCACAGCACCTCTATGAACCTCTGTGTTTTACCTCTATCCATCTAACCGTGTCAAATTTTAAAAAGTGCCATATCTGCACAATTATTCAAACAAACCAGGTATTTCCCCATTAAAATACTGCTGAGTGCACACATGGTGTTCTTAAAGAAGTACAATAACACTGTGACAATCAAATTTAATATAAACATAACGTTGTTTAGTGAATGTAATATGTTTGTAAGCAGCACAGTCATATAGAGTGATGAGGGCACCTGCACATCTCAAACAATAATGCAGCAGTGACTGCTGATGCATGAATACAATCCAGAGCTCAGGCTAACACAGCCTACTTTAATTAGCAACAATAATTAAATCACTTGCCGAAGAGTTTAAATGCTATAGCAAAAAAAAGTAAGAAGTAAATTAGCTGTCAAATCTGTGTCATCTTGATAGAAATACCTGAATAAAATAGAATACCAAATACCTATTTATATTCATATAGTCTCACACTCACATCAGGCATCACATGCAAAACGCTAAATGAACTGCTGCAATTATAAAATGAACCAAAATATGACCACTGTCCTTTACAAATGACAAAAAGCCAAGCCACTCTTTCAGTGTCTCTTTTCCACAAAAGGGAATAAAGTGCACACAGTGGGACATAACAAAATGTAAAAGCTTCCTTTGAATTAAAATTGTTAATGTTTTTAATAGATAATGAGTGCCACTTAACAGTTAAGCAGTAAAGCAAGTAATTGCTTTTTCATAGACTCAGTTTTGGAATTTCTATCATGTGGTGCCAAATCCAATCACACGGATAGCAATTAAACTCTTCAGTGATTTTCTCACACGGGCTGCTTTCAACGAAGTCACATCACTTGCAGTGATCCATAGCAAATTTCCTCTCAGGATGTCAGTAATGTTTACTGTATGTGTCACAGACTGATATCATATACACTACTGCTGCCATCTACAAGCTGCAAGTCAACTACAAATAAGACAATGCTGATACCATCTGAGCAAACAGAATATTACAGTTTACTCAACAACACCTGTAGAGTTTTCTGAATCCTCAAAAAGTCAAACATCAAGTTACAATTCAAGTTTATATCATCATTTTTTTGGTGGTGGTGGAAATCCAAGTGAAAGTGTGGAACTACTGCTTCCCTGTATGTCTTAACTCTTGTGGTATAATGCAGTGCAGAGGTAGCTGGAGAATGACCTGTTGTTTCACTGTTTAAGCCAGAGCTTCTCTGGAATGGTTTTCAGTCTGAGACACCACAGCTGAAGAAAATAATGCACGAATCCTAGCAATCCTTTTGATTTCCTGCCGTTTCTATTTCTGAGTCAGCCTGAGTCACTCTGCCGCTGCTTCCATATGGTGTCACGTCCAGCAGCTCCAGCAGATTGCATTATGGACTGGTCACAGCCAATGGTTGCTGCTAACAAGTTGCTGCCCCTCTCTGACCCCTGTTTGAGTGTGCGCTTGTTGCAGAATTCGCCTGCTTGTCTGTGTGAAGGTCTGTCTGTGTGTGAATTCCTGGGTGCGTGACCGTTACTGACTTGTATCCAATAAGCAAATGAAATCCATGGTAGGTTCAGTCCCTTGCCAACTATTTTCATTCATTACTTCACCTGCACTTCCTTGAGCCACTGAGTGTGCTCCCATGATGCAGCCAACTCCCGGACAAGCATCAGCAGCATCTATCATGTGGACAGAAGTGCTGAGTGGCTATTACTTCTCCTCGGACCACATAAAAAACACAGCAATTAAACGCTATCGGCCCATCCGACTTTGTCTTAGAGGGGGAAAAAAACATGTGAGCGAGGAGGTGAGTTACAATTAAAAGGAAAAAAAGATGGAGCTTAAGTGGTGCTACGTGACATGCTACGTTTCTAATTGGAGTATCCAAGGAGTAAAAGTGGTTGGAAAATGTGTATTGATAAAATATAAATAAAAAGCTAGGTCTAAATCAAAAATCCATATGTTACATTGAGTATTTTTTTTTAGAGATGTACTTGTAAACTCTCCAGCCAACAGCAAAAAAACAATAGGCTTAGATTGAATAAATGTCACTACAGATTATAAGTGATATAGACCAGATCTTATGATGCTCTTTGCGGGAATTTAAAAAAAAAAAAGTAGACAGGCCACAAGTCCAACTGTATGTTATTGAATTGAACTTTCAAGTATGGATCAAGTCGATACTTATGTTGACCTCCTGATCTATTATTGTCTCTGTCCCACTGACCATGAAATCAACTCTCTATGACCTTTTGAACGTAACAGAGCTTGTCATTATTAATACATTGAATGACACCACCATGATAATCCAGCATAGTTCTTTTAACATGAAAGTAGTTATTATGACAATTCCTGAAATATTGTGTTTGAGTTGATTAGTCAATTTCTGTTTCATTTTAAACACAGTTAAAATACAAAAACGTGTTGTGTTAGATTATCACTTAAAAGCTTCTCTGCAAACAAAGACTATCCTCAATGACTTTCTGGTCTTTGTCTAAACTTACCTCTTCATGTAAACAAAGCCTTGTTTTTCTCAGCGTGATTTAGTGAAAGCATCATTGTAGATGCAACAGTCAATCCCGCTACTGTTGTTGCTGCTGCCAGAGTGGAAGACCATTCCCATTCATCACAGCCTGTCTGCCAATGTAGCACGCGACTAAAAATAGACGTCTCCAAACTCATAATCAGAGGAAGATGAAGGTACTTGACAAACAAAACGCATAACGAGCAGCGATCTAAAGCTGAAAATTACAAATGTCTGCTTGTCTTAATACTTTACCAAATCACATTAGAAATACCTAGAAAGTCCAAAATAGATGCAACAGAGTGTGGGCCTTTCTCAAACAATCACAGTTCTATTTGTCTATTATGTCTCATTCTCTCACCAAATTCTTTTGCTTAGTCTCTTTCATTTCTGTATTTCTTTGTGTCTCTTTGTCAATTTCTCAATGCTGACCAGGCACATATATTCAAATGAACATCGGGGACAGGGCTTTGCATTATTCAGGCGCTTTGCTGGAAGCAGTGTTGGGAACAATGACAGGCAAATTCCTATTAATGCATGTCATTTGCTGAGAAAACAAATTTAACCACAGCAAAGCAGATAAATGGCACAACAGAGAGAATTTCAACACTTACAATGTAAGACTAGTCCCATTGAATAGAATGGTCATCACAGTAACATGACAAATCACACACAGCATATCTTCAGTTGGGTGTAAAACAACTTTTGACACCTCTAACTTACCACACAGTTAGTGGAGGCTAACATGGACTGAGGGATCACTGAGCAAACAAAATGGCTGGCAGCCTCTGAGCTCTCTGTGAACCTCAGTGGAAATACCTGTCACATCACAAATTTAATGTGGAAAATCAATTGACTGGGGCCAATATCCTGGATGTGGCTGCGCTGGATTGAATGTGCCCCTAGCGCTGGAGAGGTCAAAACACACCAAAATGTGGTTCACAGATATCGAGGCTGCAGTTTTTAGAAATGCCAGTGTCATAGATCATACACAATGGTTCTCTCTTGTAAAAATAAATAAAAAGTGCTGGTGTAGTTTACAAAGCCAAAGTTAATAAATGGTGGAGTATTACATTTACACAATGACTGTGTCAGAGGTAATAAATTACACTGTGTCATTTTTATGTGTTTATGCTGAAAGCCATTTTTTTAATAAGAGTTTTCTATTAAAGCCTAGACAGCACACTTTACATAAGACACATTCTAACAAACACAAACATCAGTCATTATATAGAATTAATGCCACAGCAGCATCAACTAATATTTGTATCTAAATTAGTAAAGGAGACTATAGCTGACTGATTGTGGCCCTGTTTCTGACCCTTTGACATAGCGATGTGTTTAGTCCACAGGGAGGAACGACTTGTGATTTTATCCAATGAGAACAAACAGTCTGCCAATAGCCTTTGGCTATCTCGATGTGCAAGTAAGCACACTGTTTCCCCCGGCCAGATCAATGCTTCTCGATTAGACCACCCGAGCTAAAAGGAAAGCAGTGGCCTCCCAATTTATCAGCCAACCAACCTATGCTTTAATAACACACCACATAAATATATGTGTTTTTAATGGCTATTGTCATCCACACACTCTTATTTTAAAACACTGTGCAGATGTCACAAACAAAGCTAGACGCCGAGACGTCATCTCTCCCGTGGCATTTAGCACAAACGTAGGTAGAGCCTTGCAAAAAATCAATAGGCATTTGCAACAATCAATGGCTGGGTTCCTATGAGAAGTAATTAGAAAGGCAAACAGCAGCCTTCTTCCTCTTTTGGTCTAACATACACTTCAGTCACAAAGCTATTAAATACAGCAAAGATACATGTGAGAAAAGAACCCAACAGTCCAGTCCAACATTAATGTGTTATGGTAATTTCAAAACATCCTTTGTCTTATGTTGAATTTGAGTTAATGTACCACATGTTATTGAACCAAATATGAATAATGTATTATTATTTTTTGTGAAAAAAATCAATATATCTCTCGCTCAAAAACAGTTGCAAACATGTTGCAAAAGGACTTCCCCAGAATCCTGGTAAATGTAATTGGAAAAGCCCCTAAATGCACTCCAAGACTACTGTAGCGAGCAAGACAAGCTATTAACACTGGTACATAGCAAATGGTCCTCTGCTTATCTGAAAAAGCCCAGTAGCCAGGCTTCATGCAGAAACCCCACACTGATAAAAGGGTTTCAAATATTAAAGACAGGTATCACACTGTGCTGCTTTTCATTACTTTGTGCAAATACACTCCTCCTCGCTCACATACACTCATACATAAAGATAAGGAGAGTACAGTGCATATTGCTGCAAAGAATGAACTGTACTGAAATGCGGATGTTCAAAGGGATACAGTAGCACACACATAAGGAGACTCCTTACCTCAAGAGCACTGAGAAGAGTTGATCTAAGCTGGAGTTCAGAGATGGAGCTGGTGACACAAAAAGAGAGAGGTTCAGCATTAAAAAGTGTCGACTTTCCGTTCAATACATTCAGTCAGCGATGCAATATCTACCTTCAAGAATCTGCTTTGTTACAATTCGTTAAACATAAAAATGCTGCTGCCACGACAATGTTTGCAAAAAATGTATGGATTACAACTAATAAAGATACAGTTTGTATCTTTAATGCCTTTAAAGGACACTGACAGTCCTCCTAACGCACCCAGCCACATATTCTGTTGCCTTAGGTGGAAGTAAATAATGCTATATGTAAAAAATGTGTTAAATGTAGCAATCATAAAAAGCAAATAGATTAAAAAAAGGCTCTGGACTAACTTCTAATGCTCATATCATTGCCACTCACTATGTTAGGACATGTCGCGATTTGATTTCAGGTTATGTCCGTCTGTCACAAGAAAAAATAACAATAAGCTTGCTACATATTTTGCTATCGTTTTTTTATCTTTAAATTCATGATGGGGACACACAAAGCAAAAACAGAGGGATGGTGCGGCCAAAAAAAATACAAGACAAAATAATTGTGTGGGAGCTGAGACAAAGTAAAAAAAAAAAATAAAAAAAGCTGAGTTGCACCAAATGAATATGTGGAAAAACACACCTGCTCCCATCCAGAAGCACAAGAAGACTTCTTCACTGTGTGGCACTGAGAGGAGACAACAGCTGCTACTCACTATCCTTTGTGTGGATGATAGCGACAGAAATCACTGCAAAGCACATCTTTCTGCAGCTCCCACACACACAGTTTAAGTCTCACATTATTTTTGTCACTATATTCACTGAAGAGGGAACAGGAGCCTAATGAATTGTGTGATCACATACAAACATAGAAGCCTCGGTGACAGTTTGATTACAGCAAATCAACCACGGCAAGAAATTATTTATAGGAGTAGTTCTCAGAGCTTCTTCCAAGGCTTTACTTTAAGGCTTGCCTGACATTACTTTGACAGCACACATGACACTTACAACTTTTGTGATTTTTAATAAAACCTCTGAGACATTATTGTAAAATAATAATGTCCTCGAGCGTAAAAAGGAGAGAATATAGCCAGCAATGCATGTGATTCAGTCAAATCTCTATCCAAATGGAGCCATTGTGTACCAGTTTTGATAAAACACAGGAACATTTTAGTCCCTGTTACTCAGACCACTTAGTGGCAATGAGATAAAGCCAATTTTAAGAATGAAATTAAAAATCTAAAAGCAAATAATGACTGCAGATTGTGAGAGCAAGCAGCTGGAGGTCTGGAGTCTTTAAATGTGCATTCCTTTTGATTGCACTTCATAAAAAGATCAGATTATCACCTAAATAGATTTCTGTACATGTTTACAGTGAGGCCCAACCACACAACCATTACGCCTGTTGTTACACCACAATCCTGTCTCTTAAACAAGATAAGCTGATGTGTTTCCAGTGTTTCTAAAGTTCTGATGCTGCCATTTCCAAATCCAAAGTAACTCTTCAACTCTGTCCCTGACGTTTGGCACATTCAAAACCCTGCAAAATTTGTGGTTGAGGTCAGCATGGGGTGAGGCAACATTTTAAAAAAGCAGATAATAGGCCCAGAAGCATGAAATACCATATTGCACTTTTTTTTTTATCTTCCTAGGCATTCGCTCATATCCTCTCCCACCTTTCTTTCTTGAGGGTGACATAGTGCTGCGGAAATGTCACAGGAGCTCAAGGTATTGCATTATGCATATTTCTGTGGCCGGCTGCAGACCTTCTGTCAGACGACAAACTTCTTGGCTATTTGTCCTCATTACAGAACAGCTTCCGACTGCCCACCTTAATTCCCCCGCCCGTCCCTCAGGGGGCCTTTTTTCCACCCCTGCCTGGCATGACTCATTTTTATCACCACCACTTTGGCCCACGTCGGCCTGGGCCAGCCATGCTTTAAACCCAGCACGCCGAGTAAATCTGCCAGCTTTAATTAAAATGGCTTCTTTTGTAATGCGTTTTCCGCCTGCTTCCCTTGTCCCCAGTGACACAATGGTCATGGGAACTTCTTCTGCCGAGCTGGCTCTAAAGCCCTGACCCTTTAGAAAAATGAAGGTGCAAGGTACTATTTTATGATGAGTTGGCAAGAAATGGGACATATCTGCTCATCTTTCCTTGCTTTGACCTGGTTTCCTGAGTGAAAACATGATTATTGAGGTTATAGGTACACTGCACCGAAAAGAAAAAATATTAAAACGAAGTATCACACAAAAAGCAACGTTCTTTTGTGGTATATTCTCCACAGGGCATTTACTATTTAGTAGAAGTTTCCGGCTGTGCGGAGAGATAAATAATACGCTTTTTGTCTTTCAAGGTCAGCCTTTCTTAGTGAAAGTAACGATTTGTTAAGCCCAATCAATGACAGTCGTTGAAGCCATTTTGCCACAATATTGTTCAGGGACCAACTTTGGTGCCATTGATTTGCTGATTTATGGTTGGCATCTGTTCAGAGCTTACAGTGGATCTGAGTCGTTCATTACAGAAGCATTTTGTTGAAGAGAAGACGAAACAAAGAGCAGCAATCACTATCATTATCAGAGTTGAATTTATGGAGTCAATTAAAATGAAAAGAGTCAATTGATTTCAAAGCTTTTGTGGTCAGAGCCAGCAGGGGGCCAGTCAACAGGGCAGGGGACACCTTCAATGCACCCACCTGAGGGGCATGAATGTGGGAGAGGGCGTTTTTAGCTTATAGAACTCAGAATGATGGGGATTTAACTCTAACACTCTCTTTTTTTTCATTTACGAGGTCTTCTCAGCTTAACACTGATTCTTCATGAACTATATAAGAACAAATATGTGCAACAAGTAAACAATAGATTCAACACTATAGATAAAACATATTAAAGACAGTAAACGGAAATTCATTTGGTCTTGCACATTATTGTTAAAATGATACTACACTGCACATTTTACTCAGATTAGAGTCTATTTATCTCATTCTTCTACATCATTTTTTTTCATTTCTTTTTCTGTACTTGCTCGTATCCTCTTTAATTTTCTCTCTTCATTCTTCCTCTCACAAAAAGTCCAGCTACAGTAATACACCGCCCCCCTTTTTTTTTCCTTCTTTTTATTTCCTTTGCCTCCTTATCTGGTCCCCTGAAGGGCTTGTCTGTCTCCTAACCAGCTAAAGCAAGACTTCCGCCGGTCTGCGCCTGGCCCCTATTATCAGAGCATGACAAGGAGCTGCAGTGTCGGCTTGTCAGACTAATAAACATCCTTTATGGCAACCGCCTGGGTGTGTTTTGAGAGGAGGCAGCCAGCCACCAAGCAGTGGTCCATTGATTTCATGGATGGGCCACAGTACTTACACTTCCATTTGTCTATTGTGGCAGTGGACAGGCTGCTATTGTTTTGCCAAAGCCACACACATGACACTCATAGTCAGGTGGGCAGAGAAGCCGAAAGCTGTACACAGGTAAAGGTACTGTTGTGCAAGTAAAAGTAGTCATATTATTTTCATTATTTGCTGAGTGAAAAAATGGGCAAAATAAATATATTTTGATTCATAGTAAAAAAAAAAAAAAAAGTCCCTGGGATGACGGGTTGAAACTTGAACACAGTTGCTTTCTTCTAAACCAAATTGACCTTGACGTGGATAAATGAGCCTTTTCAGACGACCCCCCTTTGCACACAGTCCTCGAAGCCTGTTTGGTTTGAGATAAAGAAAAGAGACTGAATTAAAAAGGTCACCGACACAAGTCAAGTATGACAGCGGTCTGAGCAAAAGCACATTAAATCACAAACTGCTTTTTGACCTTAACATAAGAGTTTTTCTAACCTTTGTTTCGCAGGTCCAGGTCAATTGGACTTCATCTTTTATTTTTCTCACCAGTGGTATTGCTTCTTTTGTCTTGGTGGGAGAGAGGTGAGAGGGCACAGCACTGTTCAACAAGACATTCAGTTTCCAAACAATAGAAATCACACTTCTTTTCTCCTGTATAACGTCTACTGCTCAGGGACCAACACTTAGACTGAGACAAAGAAAAGAACCGAGAAGAAGGAGGAGAAATAATCCAGCTTCACTGTGAACAGAGGACTACTGCTTCAGCACCACGGACAGCACGCGTTCCCCGACAACCAATCACAGCGCCGGCTTCGCACCAAAATCAAAACGTGCCTCTTTAACCTTTGTCCGGCATGAATATTTATACCAGGTGAGCAGGCAGATATGACAACTTAGCAGGCAAACGGCGTAGGCTCACTCTGCAAGTTCATTAATATCAAACACAGGTGTGGAAATGATGAAATATTAATGGAGCACATCATGGACAAGCACTGTTTTGTTTTAAAGCCGTGAATCAGTCAGTGTGTGGAGCTTATGATGGATGGAACTCTTTGAAAAACATTTACCTTTAATTGTTCCTGGATGCAGTGCTGGAAAGGGTTATATGTATATTTGAATGCACACAGGAAAGACTGACCTGAAGCAAAATGTGTGGGGTCACTTTCAGTTCTGTCTTGCCTTTATTGTATTTGCTAGATTTTGAAATAGACGTCCATGAGTATACAATGTGATTGTAACCGCTAGCTGAATAGCATTATAGAGCTTTGTGGAGTGTTGGCTCTGAGGCAGAAGAACACGTAAAACTGTCAGCGTGACCTTCACTTAACCTCAGTATTGATGGTCCAATCATACAGAGAATATGAATCAGACCCTTCAGGGATTTCTTTAAATAGGACGATAATTCTTGGATATGTCTAAAGAAAGAGGGATAAGTCATATTGTGACTTTATGGCATGGCCAGGAGAGCTCAGAAGATGAATTCAAAAAACATGCATTTCCTCCCTCCAACATGCTACAAAATCTGTTGTGGTCAGAATAATGAAAAGAGCATCCAGTTTACCCGCTACGTGTATACATTTTCGAGCTTTGGCCGGACATGATATGCAGAAACAGCCAATAATGTGATTTGTTTGGTTCAGGCACTTCTGAAGAATAAGTTTGAAAATGAAAATAGCCAAGAAAATGTGATCTTCTGGCCAGCCACAGGTCAAGTACTACATATATTTTCAAAGGAGCAGAGTAGTATCCCAAATGGTAAAGCTAAACTTAAAAAAAAATAATAATAAATTACAGTGAAATACTGTCAAAAGGCCAAAATAATATTGTACATTAATAAATACACAAAATCTGTAATAAAATCTCAATATAGTCTCTGAAACTTACAATTATATTACAAATATGTCATATTGTCTTCTATAATGTACCGTATAATGTATGTATGCGTACAAGACTCAGTGAGGCATAATGGTATCTGTAAACACTCCAGAGGCCTCAAGATAACAATTATGGAAATGCAACTACAACAGGATAATAGTGATCCCAGCCTTACAGTAAAAAGTACATTGATGGTGAGGTAATACACAAGAAATGACCAAAGGCATATCATTTGGAGCCACAACAACATCAGTGGACGTACTCTAGACATACAGTTGTCAATCATCAGCTTGAGTTTTATCTTGGCTCATAAGATAAAATGTGAAGGCAAGCCCTATATGTTTATAATGGTTGTTTTGCACTAAATCATGTGGTGAGATTGAAAGCATAGTAAAATCTCGCCGGTGGCTCTGCTCTCTTCGTCTTTAGACAGCCTCCTATTCACTGTCATTGCTGTTTCTACTATAAATAGACATCAGTGTCCATTGCTGATTGTGCGCTTTTAAAAGACCCTGTTGTACTTTCCAAGCTGCCTGTGCCCACCAGGATTTCTCCTTTCAGACACTTGATGTAGCCTACAACTGGAATATACTATGTTTGTTTGTGCTTTCTGCAGTAACCTTCACCACTGTCTGCCTTAAAGCAAGATATTGTGGAAATGGAGCAGGCACTAATGTATTTACTTTAATGCATACATATGTCAAAACGACTACAGCAGTGATTTATCACAGTCATATTTTATTTGTTTTGTCAGTTCAAGACACCAGACAGGCTTCATAAATAGCTTTTTATAATTAAATTTCAAAGCAACAACATTACTTTTTGCCTTATATCTCATGTAAAGAGACATAGTTTTGTCCTAGATTTGTTTGTAGGATGTGGGGTGTAGTGATAACTCTGCTTTTATCAGTGGTTCATAAAAGGACAACGTGCAAAGAGCCTTTGGATTCACATAAAGAGAACCTCCTATGAGTCATCTAATGAGCAGCACTTTTGTTATATTGAAGAAAAGGCCAAGCCCCGACAACAGTGGACATGCATTAAAGACAGGCAAGATGAAGGGAGCATGACCAAAACAGAAAACGTAGAAATGGCTTATAGGCTGCTCTCTACTGGAGCTGAATGAGTGAATATGTGGATGCATTATGATTATACAAGCAACCTGGATGTAATGGAAAATCTGTGAATAAGAAACTAGCTGCTTGCATTTCTGCTCACAACACAATGATAAATAACGTGTAAATGTTTCCAGTCCTGTAAATGTAGATGTGAGATTATTATCGATTAGAGTTCAGTGTGACATACAACTACATTGACAGGAGCAGGATATTGGATTTTAGTGAAATACATGACATTTGGCATCGAGCCTCGTACGCTGTTGTATGTATTTGTATGCACACACACACTTCCAGGTATGTCCCACTGAGCAGACCACGGGTGCAGAGGTGCTTGCTCGCTCATCAACTCCAGGCTCAAACACAGAACCGCTGTCAGGCCAGAAATACAGCCCAGTGGGGGACAGGGAGTACACCGCCTGAATCCTGGGCACATTTGAATGTTTCTGACGGTTACTGTGAAGCGCTGCAGCCACTGGGCAAATCATTCAGGTCTGGCAGAAAACAAACCATCTTTTGTTCCACCTTTTTTAGTTTGTGTGACAGACAGAGGAGCTGTATTTGCCGGGGGCTGTGGTGGGTCGTCTGTCCGCTGCTCTTCTGGTTCTGCATCTTAGTCCTGATCAAAATGTTTAGAGCTTGGTCATCTCCTTGGGTCAAAGGGTCAACTCAACCTTTTATTTGATTTAGCTCTTCACTACCACCACAGTTTTTTATACTTTATCATTTAACGGATTCAACTTAAAGTGTATATCTTCATTATGTTTCCAAAATTCTTACGTGAATAAGAAAAGTATTGATCAGAAATTGTATTGACTGACAGAATGACTAATGATGGTAGTATTGTTGAAGTCGATTTCTTTCTAAGATTAAACGGAAATGCAAAAATGCAAAGTGAATGCTCAATCTAAAAATGTGAGCGGCTCAAGTTTGAACTAAAGTAAATCACTTTATCCTGGCACAACGGTAATGAAGGTGTAATATTTCACTTTGGAGCCTCTTCATATCCTGTGGACTAAAGGCATTTACTGACAGTGATTAAGCAGCCAGTTTTATTGGCACAGATGGCAGGTAGAAATGATGAGAAATGAGGACATTTCTTTGGATAATGCTTCAGTTTATCAGGCCTGTTCATGAACTGCTTTCCTATTTATGGTTCCAAGGCTGAACACAGACTACACTTAGAATAAAATATGTAATTTAACGGTGATGTATTCTCAAATGGTCCACTGGCTCTAAAATAGCACAGAAACTAAGGGCAAAAAGATGCCACACAAAACATGGACCCTGTGAGAGCAGCGGGGATCAATGAGCAGCGGGGTTGTCCTGGAGCCAGAGAGGGGTGATCTATGTAGATCTCATTAGCCCCCTATGATGACAGACATGCGACCAAATGATTCATGGCCAGCTGGAGAAACAGAAGAATTATCGATGTGACCTTTAGCTCCTGTTCAGGGGAGAATAAAGCGACATGTCTTCACTGAAATGATCCATTTGGACATTTCCATCCTTTTTTCTTTGGCCTCTCTCTCTTTGTGCCAATATCATTTTTAAAAATGTGTAACACATCACATTTGGAAAGTGAAAATATAAAGAGACATAGCTCATTTTGTGCATGGTATTATTCTGGCCTTCTGTCAGAATCTGTGACTATTCTCTATTCATAATGCCCATAAAAGTGTTAAATTCTCTTTTAATGAAACTGTGGTCGAATAGTCATCTGCCAATTGGATTTTATGGACATATCCTTTGTGAATAAAAGTCAAAGTCAATAATGGCGGACAGTGTCATCTGAAATGATGAGCTTTTAATGATGGGAAGCCGTCCAGTCACCTTTTCACAACCTCCAGAGATAAAGGACCACCGACCGCGGGAGGGGACGTTCAAGGAATTCATTTAAACTCTGTGTGCGTCAGACAAGAGTCAGTCAGAAAGAAGGAGAAGAACTACGGATTCATTTCTATAAATTCTGTAAATGAACATGTTTTATTGTTTTCCACAACTAATTCATTGTAATATATTTGGGATGTTTGATATATTCCTTACTTTGAAAAGACATCTAACAAGGGCACAGAGAACATTTGTGAATACAGAGGATGGGATCTAAAGGATGGAAGTGGAAAACACAGATGGCAGATATAAGGGCCAAAAGACCAGGAAAGATAAAGAGGAGAAAACAGAGCACAGCATTAATGGAGGAGGAGTGGCGGGTGGAACGTTCGGCGATCAGAAGTGTTAGGAGCTCTGGCGATTAATTGGTTTGAACGAACACAGATGTTAACGCTTTGCCTTAGGCTCACACTTGCCTCCCCACTTTCTCGGCCTCCTCCGGTGGTCTATCACAATCAATCGAGAGCTACCGCAGCTACGCTTTTACGGCTCACTCTGAGGGACGGTGATTTGATTTACTTTCAAAAAGCCATTATACAAAGCAAATTAAGCAAGTACTCTGCTCTTTTTATAAATGCAAAAATATTCCTCCTCCATAGCTTTGGCTTTTCCAGATTCAGTATTTTGTTTGTGTGGTTTGAAAACGGCAGTCTTACACTTGCTGTTTCCAGCATTTAACAAGATGCTGTACTTTTGCATTTTGTTGAAAGCTTTCTGTTCATTAACATTCACCCATTTCGACTTCCAACAACTTTGCACGTGCACTGCCTGTGATCATGAAGCGCCACTTAACAAGCAAAAACAGTGTGCTGAGGTAAAAGAAAAAAGGCAGATTATTGTCGTTTCTTTTTATGGATCATAACGCATTTAAAAAATACAAAATAAAGGACAGGCTCGAATACGACATCACTCGAAACAGGAACATTGTGCAGTAAGTAACAACCCATACAACCCAGCCAAAAACTGTTGAAAGTCAAAATAACATTGATGCTCATGGTTCAAAGCAGACCATTTAGCTGTAAAGGTAACCTCTAGCATTTGTAACAGTCCCAGTGTGTTAGTTTGGCTTGTTATTGGGCTGTAAACCTTATTTGAAGTGTATTTTTATCAAGCTAACCTGATGTCCAGTCTCCCAGAGGCTGTGGACTATATTGACAAGAAATACAGGAGTGATATGTCTGGCCCTTTAACATGGGGGAGTGCCTTGGGTCTGGTTTGTGCTGTGTAGTCAGACACGGACCACATTATTTCTGGAGTCCTGAAATCGAATGCAGGTCCCAGCTGGGTCGTATCCACGTCTACGTCTTTCCATCCATTTTGTCTGTCCCTTTCACTGACTGTTAAACAGAGATGTCACTGAAGCAGCAAAACAACTCAGGCCCAAATAGTGCAATGTAGAGATTTTTATTTTCTAATAATTCTTTTATTCTAGGCCACAAACCCTTTGAAAAAAAAAAAGACCAAGAGAAATTCAGCCGTGCTGGTTTGTTGTTTGCTCCCTGTAGTGTTTCATCAAAGCATCACCATATGTCAATAAATCTTCAAGTATGTTCCTTTCATCCTTTGTTTACATGTATAATGATTTCCCCAACAACGCACTACCTGTGAAGATTAAAGGATTAAAGAGGAGATGCTGATCTTCTGCTGACAACACATGCCCAATGAGCAATACAGTGACATAAGGTGAGAAGTACAACAAACACAGTCCTCCTCCACAAAATCCAATAACCAGGCACCAAAGAAGGCAAAAAGCCTCCAGACGATGTATCACTGTTAAAACCTGCTCAGTGAAATGGATGCAGTAAAACATGTCTATTATGGATTAGCTGTAAGCCACATTACACTGTGGTTGTGTTGTGTGGTAAAGCCACATTACACTGTGGTTGTGTTGTGTGGTAAAGTGGCAACACAAACTCAACAGTTTCACTCTGTCAGTGTTTTTGAACAACTGATTCATGACATTTTAGGCAAAAGATCTATTAAGGCACTATGTTGCTTCATTATCGGAATTTTATTTCATATAGTTTCATACATTTTAAAGTAATGACTTGTCTATTTGTTTTTTTATTGTGTTTAATGATGATGACGATCTGTAGCAAAACAGGCCCATGTAGCACACCTACTGCTTTGACAAGCATCAGATAAAGAAATAGGCGTGTGGTCGATGAAGCTTATAAATGGCTCATCTCGTTCCTATGTAAGGTCACAGCTCTTATTATTTACAACATGGGGTCTTTGTCACGGCTGGCTGACACTGACCTTGTACTGCTCCACGTCGCTCCGTCTGTCTTTAACGCTGGCTGCATCAGCCTTCATTTTCTCTGCACACATGCACTACCTGTTCCAGATTGTTCACTACGATGCACACTAAACGTGACAGTTGTTAGTATGAGTACACACTAAAACCACAGAGTTATTCTCAGGCCACAGGATTGACCTTGGTCTAGATTAACAATTGTCCTGGTGGACTCAACCTCATTTAGAAATCCTTTGAGAGATCTAGTGTATTTTTGTTATTCTCCGTGAGCTCACACTATACTTAGACTCTTCACTAAACATTTGATAGCACAAAAAAGAGCCTCCCTTAGTGCTTTTCCAATTGGCAGATTGTCTTCAAACATTGACAAATTATGTGACGCTCCAGTCTAATAGTTTGTGACTTCACAAAAACCTGAAAATTCCTCTGTTCAGGGATTAACGACCTTTGGAAATCAATTACCTGGTAAATGGACCATTTCAAATAGCACTGAAAAAGGTAAATACCAAATCACCATGTACTTATCTGTGTTGTGAATAATTTTAATAAAGCACAACAGACTTGGCACAAAGATACACATCAGCGTAAGCGCATTTCATTAAGGCATTCGAACAATTTGCGACACCGCGGGTGCTTTGCTTTTGATCCCCTTGCAGATACACTCTCCTGATTGCCTCTGATTCAGCTCCAATAACAGCAGAAATAAGATGCCTTAGCTAAATGACTCGGGCTAGTTTATGAACACAAGGCATCAATCATCTGTGCTATTTTACCTAACGTTGCTGACCACGGATGATGAGTCACAATGATGGTAATTTGGGGATTTGTCTAATGATACTGCTGAGACAAGCAATCCTGTTCCAGTAATGCCGCATTGTGTCATTATGCACAAGGCCACCATGGTTCAAACGGGCTGAATCCTCAATGTCAAAACCCTATGTGGTGTTTTGATTTTGTACAAAACACGCCCTTGATGAGTTATGCCCTGCAGAGACACACTTTAAATTTATGGGTCTCGTCCAACTGCTGGCAACACTAAAAAATGGCAAATCAGCATATAAATGAGTGCGTTATTGAGAGCGCTAAGAAAAACATCAAGCCACAAGTCCATTATATTAATTGGAATCACCCCCCCACCCCCAGTCGAACGACGGTCGAGGTGGTGATAAATGAAAGGCTGGACTATGAATATGGCCTTGGACAATAATGCGGCAGAGCATGTGAACAACTGCTCCCTTTTGTTTATACTGACCTTGTAATTAATCAGAGTCATGCAGTGATGGAGGAAAATGTATAGGACTTGGGGGTGGGGTAGCGGTAAGTGGGGAAGACAGTGAAAAGCCTCCTTAGAAAAACATACACAGGCAAATCCATGGTAAACATGAAGTCCAAAGTGCCTTCAAATGTAATGTTGACGATGGTACATCAAAAGGATCAGTGGGTTTAACTGGAGAAGCCATGGAGCGAGGGAATTTACATGTGTTTGTTCCCACAGATGGGCACCTTTCAAGTTTACTGCAAAAGACAGCAGTGTTAGGCACCATTACCTGATGCCTTTTCAAGTGAAAAATATCCTTTTAAGTTTAAAATGGGATAATTGTAAACCATATTCTGAAAGATCTGCATCTAATGGAAACCAAAGCCACTCGAAAGCCAATTCTATAATCTAGAAAAAAGACATCACGCAGAATACGACCATTGTCATTATAAGATCTGTATTAGAGATGATGTAAATGGTACAATGCCACACAGACTCCCAGTTACAGATAACGACTACCTTCCAAAACAGGAAAAAGTCCCAGTATGACATCTGCAGATTGTGATGAAGATGCTAAAATAACAGTGTCGCCATAACAAGCAAGTGAATGTAATTCTGACATCATCAAGTGAAAGAGTCAAACTTGCTGTTCTACATTTTCAACACACAAACACTGATCATTCATAATAATCTAGCAGTGATGTGATTTCTAGTCACCTGAGAATGGAATGGATTTGAATCGATAGGAACTGAATAGAATGGAATGGAATGGAATAGAATATAAATAGAATAGAATTAAATGAAAATAAAATAAAAGAGAATAGAATAGAATAGAATAGAATAGAATAGAATAGAATAGAATAGAATAGAATAGAATAGAATAGAATAGAATAGAATAGAATAGAATAGAATAGAATAGAATAGAATAGAATAGAATAGAGTTGAGTTGAACTGAGTTGAACTGAGTTGAACTGAGTTGAATTATATGTAAATAAAATAAAATAGAAGAGAATAGAAAATAAAATAAAATAAAATAAAATAAAAGAGCAAAACAAAACAGCAAAATAGAATGGAATGGAATAGAATAGAATAGAATAGAATAGAATAGAAAAGAACAAAATAGAATAGAATAGAATAGAATAGAATAGAATAGAATAGAATAGAATAGAATAGAATAGAGTTGAATTGAGTTGAGTTGAGTTGAACTGAGTTGAATTGAATTGAATTATATGTAAATAAAATAAAATAAAATAGAAGAGAATAGAATAGAAAATAAAATAAAATAAAAGAGCAAAACAAAACAGCAAAATAGAATGGAATGGAATGGAATGGAATGGAATAGAATAGAATAGAATAGAATAGAATAGAATAGAATAGAATAGAATAGAATAGAATAGAGTTGAATTGCATTGAATTAAATGTAAATAAAATAAAATAGAAAAGAAGAGAAGAGAAAAGAAAAGAAAAGAGCAAAACAAAACAGAGCAAAACAAAACAGCAAAATAGAATGGAATGGAATGGAATGGAATGGAATGGAATGGAATGGAATGGAATAGAATAGAATAGAATAGAATAGAATAGAATAGAATAGAGGAGTGGAATGGAATATATAAGTAAAATCCCTATGTTGTGGTCTCCCCTGAACCACTGTCTGTTTAGCTGCTACATGCCGACTATGCATTTAGCAGGTGCCACTTGTAAATTTCTCCGAGTATCTTTAAAAGAATAGCTCTTTGGGGCACCACAGCATTTTTCCTCAGTTTGTACTTGCCAGACCTCTGCACCTGCTGCTAAAGTATAAAGAGTGTGCTCTATTCTATAATTTAATCCTCCTCGGGTCGTCCAGTATCTCAATAAAGCCAGTGCAGTGTGTGGTGGCAGTGGCAGTGAGTTGCCTTGTGAAAAGCCTGCGTGGTAAAGTTAAATGGGTTGAAATATGAGATTCCTAATTGGACTATTTGTCTTTCAGAAGCAATGAGCAGTTCTTTATTCTGGAGGACTAAATAAAAAATGAAAGGTGAACGAGCTGAAAGGTTAAACACGTGATTGTTATTAAATCATTTTGCTGCATTTTTCAAAGGAGATAATAGAGTGAGCAACCTAAATTATGAAGTGAATTAGTCAGCTTGTTATGCCTGCCAGTTTTACATCTGCTCTTAACCACTGGGCACTGCACAGAGGAAGTGATGTAGCTTTATTTAGCAAATACAGAGATTTATTTCAGCTCCACAAAAAATTGAAACATGACACAGCTTTATAGCAAAGCAATAATTCCAAACAAAGAAAAATATGCTCATGCGAAATCTGATGCATTATAGGAATTTATAATCAGCGCTGCACACTGGTCATTAATAAATGGGCAGCTTTGTGGGAGCCGCAGTACAGTATGCTCGTAGGAAATCTGATGAACAGTCTAATGTCAATAAGTTAGAGTTATCACTGCAGGCAGTTCAGCAAATGTCAGCGCTTTATTAACTATGCGAAACCCATTTCATTTAAATCATTTGCTGGTGTCCATGAAACAACAGGATTTTTTGGTGACAGAACAAATGATCTCACATTTTTACCAGTTCAGTTCTACATATTTGTTGAATTTCATAGTCTCTCAAAGTTACAAAAAAAGAATGTAGATATATTTGAGCACAAGTTTCTGATGTAGCACACATTTTTAGCAGCTGTTAAAAGAAAGCTTGAGTGGCAAATCTCCTATTATTGCCGTATGAGAAAAATATATTAAGATACCAAGATATAAACTAAACGTACTGAGATATAATTTTTGGTCCATATCACCTTATAACATTACAACACAACTTCTACAAAGCAATCATTTCTTTAACGACTTCAAAAGGTGCTCTCTAAACTAACTGGAAAAACGGTTGTGTCCATTTCTCGACAGTAAACTTTTTTTATGAAACAAACACAATAAACCCGCTTCTATCCTGAGGGTCAAAACTTTTCTAATACGGTGAACTGTTTACAATAAAAGCCTGACATATCGACAAACTGTCAAGGCCTCTCACCGCGATCAGGCAGTTTACAATTTGCTGGCTCTGTGAGCTCGGCGCAGTTCTTAAAGACTAGCAGTGCACAGTTTACATCTGACTAAATGAATAAAAAACATCTTTTCAAGAGATACATAAGTACAAGTATTTAGTATTGACCGTATTTGTTTTTGTCTTCAATGAACCGTCACAAATTACACACAAGGCAAAACTACTCGCAGTACTGCAATTACACCCGTTTACATCAGGCACCAGCCCCTAATAAAAATAAAAAGTGTGTACTCTCATTGTGTAAGTGTGGGGTGTGTATGTGTGCTTTGTCCAGCCAGCCAGAGTAATGGAGCAGCCCCATCTGGTCCTAACACACGGGCCAGACTGTCCGACCTGTCAGGGGATGAATGTGCTCCCTAGACGTTGTGTGTGTGTGTGTGTGTGTGTGTTTGAACTACAGAGGCTGTGAGTGGTCAGCCAAGAGAAGAGGCTGAAAAGCTGCACCTGTTACTGCTTCCAGATACTCCTCAGAAAGACCGGAGTGTAAAAAAAAAAAAAGAAGAAATAGACTTTAGTCCAGAGAGTAAAACGGTTGTTACAAAAGTGACCAAAATTAAACGATAAGAAGAAAACGAACCGGTACAATTTATTTGTCTGCCTTTTTCTATATATCTGGATCTAAACAACATGATCAAGGCCTAACTTTATTACACTGGCAGTTTTTGGCCGCAGCTGAAAAGCCAGATCCATTTGGCTTATCGATGCCTCCGCAACTCCACTAAACATTCAGCTGCTTGGCAGGGGCTGACAAGGGGATGGCAGGCAGCAAAAGAAACCAATTGTAGCTCTGCAAAACAGGAACTGTAGCCCTAGTGAATGAGCTCATTTTCAGCCCACTGCACTGCCTCATCTGCAAACACACTCAACTGTTAAAGCTTAAAGTTATGACCAGTATCTTGCTGTAATATTCCTAAATTTATACTGGGGGGTCTATGAAACAGGGGAGCACTGAATAATTGTGAATTTTCTCCAGGCACAGTTCATTTTGTTATACTTTTCCTGCTGCATTTTTTTTCAAAAATATTGTCATATCAAGAAGTAGAATATATTTCTCACAAACTAATAATTTTCACTTTTCTTCCCCTAAGAGAAAGTTGAAATATCAGTATAGTATATCAGTATATCTCTGGGTGATATCCGGAGCATAGCTGTAATAATGAAAAAAAAACAAAAAACTAAATGACCGATTGACTTATATTGACTAATAGAAGCTGCTTATAAACTCCTGCTTACATAAAAGAGTGGTGCATCCGAGGGACGTTCAAACACACCCACACTTCATCACCGCAAAGAAAACAAACGTGAAGTCAGGATCACGAAAGTCCAGGCGTGATGATTTACTCCATGTTTCCTACATTCAAAGATAAGTCTGCTCAGTCACGGCTGAAAGAGACACAGTAATCTAAACCTACCCACGCACCGTCGCGAGTATATTCACTTTGCCTCCTTCGTCACATCGAACACTCCCCCGGGGCCCGCTGACAAAATAGAGCTGCTCAGGTGGAATGATTTACCTGTTGCTCCGTTCGGTGGTTTTGGAGAGGCCTCATTTCTCACTGAGGACTGACACCATCTCCCGAAAAGTCATAAAGAGACAGGGCGCCATCCCCGGAGCAGGCATAGCTCATTCCTACGACTGCATCCGCCAAACTTAACGATGTTTTTTTTTCAAACACCGCCGAAATATAATGCCCGTCATAAATGCATGTGTAATCCTGGCTGAACATCGTCGTAAACTAGCCGGGCAGGGAATAAATATCACAAACAAAGGTTCACTGTGATTTTTGGATCGCTTTACACTTTCTTCTGGACTCAAACCCTTATGTGGAAGGCTAATTGTTCAATGCAGCCTTTCCCAGTGATCTGTATTCAACTTTGAGGCTCTCACCGGGGCTTGAGCTCCATCCACTTAACCCACCTCTTGTAGTGCTCTTCCTCACCACTGGGAAGACTAAACTGTCTGTCCTCTGACCCTGCAGTAAGTCCGGTAGGTGGTGGAGTCCTTTCACAGCTCCGATCCAGGCCTGAGAAAAGAGAGACCGCGGAGACAGATCTGGGCACGCTGTGGGTGTCAGAGCTTTACCAAGAGGCCAGTTGGACTCGCAGAGATGATTTGGCAGTGTTTGATTTGTTACATGATTTGGCCACCAAGGCTGCAACAGAGCCTCATTTAAATTCATGCACTTTTTGAAATGCGTTTCCAGTGCTGGGGTCTTGTCGATGTGACTCTGATTTACTGTATCATAGATTTTGCATATTAAGTACTTTAAGACTTTTCTGTAATACAATATAGCTACTAGATAGAAAAAAAAAGAAAAGAAAAAACGTACATACAATGCTTGTTTGTGTGGAAAGGTTGTGGTTTGTGTCTCAAGCTATCTCCATGCATTATTTTCACAACGCTGATGACAACTCCCTCACACGTACACAGAGGCACAGTTTCAACCTCCAGCACCCTTCATCTGGGCTCTGACACCTGTTCCCATGGCAACGCTATCAATAGGGCACCGACCAGGGTCAGAAAGTCTCTGTGTCTGAGCGCTTCTCCCCCCTTTTTCATAGGTCCTGACATTTGAAGCTCCGTCTGGCTGTAACCTGTTCATCCCTGAAACATTTGTACAGTCAGACACATTCGCCTCATTCAACCAATGCAGTTTTGAAAACAAAATTACAGCATGTACACACTATCCTCTTATTATCACATATAACATACTGTAGCTTCTTTAAACAATTTGAATAGGCCTATTCTTTCTGGGCCACAGCTGTCATCAGAGGCTGCATTCTACAAAAGGTTTAATGCGATGGAGTGGCATTAATCATACTAATTACAATATTTTCTAAGCACTGCCTTAGCCAATTTTATAATATCATTAATTTATGTCTGTATAACATGAATCCAGTAAATGTCACTTAATGTCAATGATTTAAGAGAAATCTTCATGGATTTTATTCATCCAGACTGAAGTCATTGGATTAGCTGGGAGACGGGTGCAATTACAGTAAATGCTGACACATAATGGATTTGGGCTTATTGGACACTACATACAGCTGAAATAAAGGCATATAATTAAAAAAGTGAAAAGTTGAAATTGTAAGCAATGACCCATCTTCTATGGGATACATTTACTTTGGCAGTAGAAATTTTCAATTAAACATAGTGACTAGATCAGTGCTCAGTGCAGGTTTTAGAGCACAGTATTTCCAAAGTGCTGTGTTGATGCACAGTAACAATAGTTTAGTGTTTGGCAACAAGAACGAAATTTTATTCCATAGAAAATAAAGATTTTGTGAGCAGATTGAGGGCAGTTCGCTTCACCAGAATAAATCAATTCTCATCCTGCAGTGGTAACCAGGACAGGACAGCCAGCTCCACCTCACGCGATATGCAAAGTGCACGCAATTAATCTGAAGATAGTTAAGGGGTGTCAATAATATTGTCACATTTTCTCTGCAAGGAATGTTTTGTGGCCCCAGCTAACCTATTTTAATCCCATCCCAGCGGTGCACTGCAAAGTCGATCTGAGCAGCGTACTTTAGAGAGAATGCCATTGGCTGTCACACAGCCACCGGCGCATGTACCGATGCCAGCTGCCAGCACAAACCCTCCCGATTAGATTATTCACAATCTGATTTCCTTTTTTTTTAAAGGAGCAGTGTTGTCTTTTCATTTTGGTTCCTTGTTATGTAGGAAAAACAAAGGATACACTTCTAAATTGGGATTAATTAAAGCTAACATTTGAAAGAACTTTAGAATTTAAAACTAATAAATTGTGTTGTATTTTTCTTGAGTGCAGAATATTAACATGTGTGTTCACTCATTTAAAATAAAGGGTAAGTCTTGACATAATGCAAAAGAAGTGTTGTTTTAGTCAAAGTGCCCTCCTGGGTGGCCTGTTATATCACTTTCTACCATTAGGTGGAATCAAGACTCACTGTAGCACCTTTTTTCTACGGATGTGTTTGGGTATTCTCTGTAGGCTCTCTTCTGCACAGTATTCTCTGGGGGATGACTGGATTTGATTTCTTTGAATGTCAAAACTACAGTATATAGCCCCTTTAAGACGCCAAATGCATGAAGGTTAAGAACAGTCGTCTTTTGGCTTTCTTCCAACAATACAGTTTAAAATATTTTGTTTAATGTTAAGACACAACAGTTTATTGAAGCTGCTGTCTACATCTGAGCAGAGCGTGTGAATACAAATAAAGTTCTTGATGAAGGAGATGTGCTAATTAAAGATGCATCCTGCATTGAAAGGTCTCAAAGGAACAGTGGAGAAACCTGACAAGCCACTTCAGAGGACTGTCATGTAGTGCCATGCTTCCTATCCCACTCTGCAGTACATTTTGATTATCTATCAGTGTGAAGACTGTTGTTTCAATGACATGGCTGCTCCACTCCCCAACGTCTGCCAAATGAAAACAGCACAGTGCCATCCCCAGAGGAGCTTAATGATCCACAAACACACACAGACTGTATCTATGCATCCAACACACACGCAGGCCCACACACAGACAGCTTATTGATCACTGTCAGGTCTGTCTATAGACTCAAAACAAGCCTCTAAGCAACACAAAATTAGGACACTGATGATTTGTTAGTTAACACAGACATTACTGACACCACAGTCCTCTGTTCCAGCACACTTACACACATTCAAAACCACAGACACACAAATGCACACAGTAACTGTGAGAAATGGAAATGCGAACAAAGACTTCTTGTGTTTTTTTAGATGATGTCTGGCTCTGAACAATTTGGGATGAGTCTTTGGCAGACAGTGTCTGAATGGGACCAGTAGAGAACAAGGGAGTGAGAGTTTCAAGCGTGGCAACGAGAAAACATTCCTGCAGAGAGGAACGAACCGTCTGAACCTCACGGAACCCCACTGTGCTGCATAAGAGCCACGTTGCTCGGACAAATCCCCCAAAATATGAACACAAACGGTGAATGAGGCGATTGGTCTCAGCCAAAGTGGAACCAAATCTAATTTACTTGTCTAGAGTAGGCATCTCCAACCCTGGAACGTAGTGCGAGCCGGCTTGTCTGGGCACGGAGCTAAATGTGACAGTGTAAAAGAAGGTGCTACAAAAGTAGAGAGCATAGAAAACAAGGGTGTGTGAAAACGAATGAGGACAGATGCTGTTTCTGTGACTAACACGATTGTAACTAACAGCCAAATGGCATAGGAGAACAATAGAATTAGTCTCCGCAGTCGCCAGTATTAACAGGTTGTTTCAGGTTGGAGCAGAATGTGTGATTAAAACAAGACATGAAGCAATTAACTAAATTGGTCCAACAGGGCCAGGCTGCAAATTATTCCAATTTTCTTAACTAAAAAGCTGGCAGTGTTTAATTTATTTTTGTCCCAGAGAGCTCTTTGTTATCTTTGAAGTGTTTTCAGTTTCCTTCCATGTTCTGCTGTGGTGGTTCCAACTTCTCAGTGAGTTTATTAAATTTACATCACTGTCTTATTCGTGACACGGCAACATTAATAATGTTTTATAGCTTTCACTTTTCCATCTAAAGTGTATTTTTGAGAACATTTTGAGATGTGCTTACTTGTATTTTTGCACGTATCCCATGAGGCAATGAAGTGGGTTGAAACTGAGGTGAATAAAGATCGAAACATCTCGAGACAGAACACGGCCCTGAGCTATGAATGATACTTTTGAACACAGAACACAGAGGGAGAGCACAATAGGAAGTGGGGAAATACTCAACCAGCTTTATCCAGTGTTGTCATAATGGCCATTGGCTTATTTGTGGGATATCTTGATTTTTCTCCTAAAACTTTTTCACAGAAGCTTATATTGGACAAACTTGGAAAGCTTTTTGTGAGTTTGGCATCCACCCTTTGCTTCAAACTGTTAAATCAATCCAAAACAATGTAAAAAGATAGTTTTTATTGCACAAAAAGATATAAGTTGCTATAAAAAGTTACCACTGTCTGTTACATCCGTCAAGGCACATCAATGTATCTACAAAGTCCCATAAACAAAGCAATCTTCTTGAGTTCATAAAACTGTGTTTCTAGTTTTACGTGCTGCACCCTTTTAGATTTACATTTAGATATACAATTGAAGAAAAATTCAGTGACCTTTGCATTGGCCACAAGCGCAGTGGGAATAAATGCAAAGGGGATCGCAGTGTTTCTCTTCATGACCCACTGAAATATGGGTGATGAGCACAGAAAAGAAGACAATAGGCACGAGAGTAGATTTAACCAAAAGGTGAATGCAGATTCTTCCGTGTTGCCGTAATGTGTGATTTCACCCAATTTCAAGCATGAGTGGCCCAATAAGACTCCTGCATCCCATTTCAACGTTCCTCCAGAAATAACATTTATCCAATTTGTTTCATGGCTTCCCGCTCCCATGCTCTCGCCTCACACATGCCTGTGGCAGCCAAATGGATGGTTCAGGTCGTGGAAAGAAAGAGAGCCTCTGGTCCACTTTTGTAACCGTATCTGAGCGCTAATCCAGCATAACGTGCCTCTGCAATTTAAGGAAGGAAGGTGATATTTGTGGAAAAGATTACCTTAACACTTACACCTTCTTCTAACAAGGTGTGCACTTTAGTCACATTATACAGTATTTCTTATAATCCAGTTCTGTGGAGGTTTCTTTGCAGTCAAGCAGACTTCGTAATACAAACGATGACCTTCGATTTTTCCTTTTGAACACTGATAGTCTGTGCGTCCACATTTATGTAAACAACTTACATTTGTTTGATTAGGCAGATGGGGTTGACTGCAGTGCATTTCATTCCTACCTCACATTTCACAGTGCCAAACCCCATATTTTTAGTGTTTTCCTGGCTCTGCTTTCCTGTGAGTGACTCGGGATGGCGGTGCTGGATGCTCTGTTTCCAGGCACAGGGCCTATCGCGGCGGCAGCATGCGGCACAACATGAAATCCATCCAGCTATCAACCACAGCCCTTGCTATTCTGCTACATTTCCTGCACCGCTCACATTGCTAATTAGAAATGAACTGGGTAATTAACCACCTTGTCTCATTGTTTTTTTCTCCCACTATGCAAAGCTTTTGTTGTCAACTCACAATGACAGCATTTCTGTGCATCACTCCAAATCTAATCCGAATTACCAGCAGCTCAAGAGACTATATTTAAAAAATGGTCTTCAAGGAAGGAATGATGAAGATGAGGGAGGAAGACAGGAGAAATGGTAGTGCCTGTTATGTGTGATGGCTCTGTGCCTTATCGCAGAACACAGCTCCCTCTCCTCTGACATACAGACTTATCTCTGGTCACTGCTTTGTTTTCACTCTGTGCATAAGAAAACTAACTCAAAACTCAGACAAATCTGCCGTTTTCTATTATGAGTATTTGTCATTTGTCAAACAGCACAGTTCATGAGATACACACCTTAATCTTAATTATTGAAAATGGAAGAAATGAGTAAATAAACTAGATTCTGTAATTAAAAGAAAATAGCAAAGTGACTACAAATAACCAGCACTTTTTGTTTGATTGAAGATAGCAGTATCCATTTTGTCTTCAGCAGATGGAGGCTACACAGAGAAAGTTTTATCTTACAGAAAGTAATGATCACTACGTTTAAGGTTACAGATAAGGACTGAGGGGATAAAGGGATCGTTTTAATGAGGAACTTATCTAGAGTTTTGGACCGCTTTCCTACATAGTTCTAAGCGTTGGTCTCCGATTTTAAAGACAGCTTTGTATACTGTAATTAACAGAGATAGTCTGCTAACTTTAAGTATTTAACGAACCTATTTGATAGAGCTGTTCTAATTTTCCTGCCCCAGAATAAAAGCTTTAAAAAGTGCCTGTAAAGTCTGACAGAGAGAGAAAGAAAGAGCACACAGAAGCACAGAGAATGAGGGAAGAGCAGCGTATTGTGTCTGCTCTCTCTGGGTGGACGGTCTTGTGTAATGAGAAAAATTAACATTGCCAGTTTCTTCTGGTTGAGCTAAAAATCATCTTGCTGGTACAAAGGAGTGCCCCTAAAATCCATCCAAGCAATGAATGGCCTCTGGCGAATGTGTTCACGTGCACTTGATTTAATCCTGTTTAGGCCACCATGAATAATTTCACCTGAAATCTACAGTACATCATCACCTAATGGACAACTGAAGTTTCAAAGCAGAAAACGGATTGCATCTTTTTTTTTTCATGTTCATTATTGTATGCAGGACACTTGCACTTTTTTGTCATTTAGTTGAAAATGTTTAACTCAATTCTATTCATCTTCTACCACTCATTGCTATCACTCAATATAAACAAAAAAACCCTTTCCTCAATCAATTTCATGTTTAGGTTTGTCTTAAAATATTTGTTTTATCACAATTTACTTCTATGTATAAAGAACCTGTGTGTCTCTGAGCCATTGTGAGACATCATAAACATGCAACTCATGATGGCATGGCATTCACTGCAATTATTTCATTTATGACATTTTATTTTGACAGATTCCTCAAAGTACTTTCTAAACAATAAACATCACCTGGTCTCTGTGTGTATTAAGTAACCTCTAAAGCTTCACATGCTTTTTTCTTGTAAATGATAGCCCTGTCCCACTTGATTGTTTAGCTTTACATTCTTACACACCACATTACACTTGTGCTCACAGTGATAATGTAGGACACACATCCTCATTCCCTTCGATCTCTCTGTCATTTATTCCGAGCAAGTCAGAGGAGGAAAATGAACGCAGTCAACAATGCATGCAACATCGACGCGTCCAACCACTACTGTCTGTTAAAGTGGAATTGACTTCTGCTCATTTCCCAAATGACACATATTTGACTGGCCCAGCGCTGCAGGGGCTACAGGAAGCGCAGCGACACAGAGAGTCTCTCACACACACTCTCCATTTCTCCATTTCTCTGCGGGGAATCAATGATGTCTGCTTAATTATTGGGTGAATTTAATCAGCAGCACAGCAGTACTTACTGCCTTGTGACCCACTGGCTGTCAGGAAGTCATTCGCTTTACAACAGTTAGTGTTCTAATAACACCGCAATAATTAAGAGTGCAAGTGTTTAATTGTTACAGCGGCATAAAGGTAACAGGAAACTCGAAAGCAAACTGCACCTACAGGTATTGGACTAAATCTCATTAATGTTTAGTGGAAATGGTGCTATAATGATGCAAATCCCCTATGTGGTACAAAGATGTGGGGCCATTTAAAAAAACTACACAAGACCGGCTTCAGCCTTTACATAAACACCTAATGAGTTTACAGAGATATAATCTTGTTTACATAAAACCTAAAATGTTACACTGACATTTTAAGCTACTCCTAACTGAGTCCTTTGTTGCCATGACAACTCAAACTCACCTGCTAAATCATCATGTAAGTGGTGGTTTTAGGGCATGTTGCTGAGTTCAGAAATTAAAATCAATTGAAGTTAATTATAAAATCATAGGATTATTACTACTTTAACTAAAAGGGTCACTCTAAGCCACCTTTGAGAAACACAGGCCTCATTTTCAATCCAGCCGTCACTCTTATAATAAATAGAACTGGTCAAAATGTCAAAATCACTGTCTTTAACAGTGGCTGATCAGGAGAACAGACCCCTGGAGTCATCTGGCTTGGTTGGCAAAGTAACAAAACATGGACTTAGAAGTCTTTATGGTGTGTAATGTTAAATGTTGTTAAGTAAACAATTACTGATTTAAGTGGTAGAGGACATGTCAATAATTGTGTTTGTCACTAGAATTGCATCTTTTTTCCAAACAAAAAGTACAGACCAAATGGAAGCTACAGTGGTTTCATTGACCTTGTCATCTCATTTCTGAATGTCCAATTGTCCTTTTGCAATAGGAAGAATCTGTGTCTACATCATGCGTCATGTTGTAGCTGTTCCATAGCCCAAGGGCACTTCAGGAGCTTTCAAATGGCAGCTCTGATGCATGTATAAAGGTCTTCGAAAGTAGGTTGCAAACACTGCCTCATCACTTTCCAAACAGATATTGATTGAGAGAGTTCAATAAAAAGTCTGTATGCTATGACAAATATCATTTTAGGGTGCAGCAAAATAAGGCATAGAACACTAAGTCTGTTTTGTTTGCAAACAAGGCATTGCAAACAAAACAGTTCTGAAACGATAAAAAAGATCTGTTACTGTCAATGTTGACTATGGTTGAATCATATATCTCTAAAATAATCAGCATGTCCACAGTGTTTACGCAAAACTTATAATGAGGTGTCTTTTTTCTTATTATTATTTAGTAGTGCATCAGTAGAAAGACATGATTTCTAATATTTAAATGTTTAACTGGATAATTATGTAGACTAACTGAAACCATGGCACTGTGACAGAGGGCGGCATGTGACTTATTATAGAACATAAAAGAATAGAGTATCTATCAGTATTTAGACTGAGCTGTTAATGAACATCCTTTTTTATGTTCCTTTATGAAAAATGGCATTGGTTCATCAAGCCAATTATTGAGTGTATCATGTGAAAACTGGCTCACAACTGTGTTTAGAATCTTAATTAAAAATGTAATGTTTAACTTAGAACTGGTTGGCAGACGCTCAGAAAGGGAAAAGCTGTATGTATGAACTCAGAACATAATACGTTAACGACAGACAGATGGAAAGTTCACAGAGACAAATAGCCATCGTAGTTCTTAATCACTTGTGCAATTAACTGTGTAGCTCTGGCTGATGATGGCCGTGTCCCATTGCAACGCTCTTTTTGGGAGAAATTAGTCTTGTGGAGAGCGAGAGCAAGGTGCAGAAAATGTTCCCTTGTGTTTTGACTGAATGTAAAGTGGAAGGCACAACTGCAATGCAGTCATGTCATCAAAGGTGGAAATGGGCCGACCCGCACTGGGACACTGGACTGGGATAAACAAAACAGAATCAGCAATTCAGCCAAGACTCGACACACCTGAGCTGCTGCTGTAGAGTTCAGACTTGGGCACTCACTATACTGTGAAAACTATATTATGTAGGAAAATAATATTTAACATTTAAACTCACTGATCTCCAGTTAATAATTACGGCACAGTGATTAAGTCAAGAGCAGTCTGCAGTGTGTTGCTGACAGATACTCTGTGTTGGGCTTTGTTTCCCTTTTCCTAATCAAAGGGACTAGTATTGAAGTTGTACAATGTGAGGGCAATTCTTGTTAAAGCACAGAGTACCATGCATAATCATTTGAATTTCTGATAAGGCCACACAATGTACAATACAGCAAGACATGGCTCTGGAAAGAAACACCTGAATTTTATGTTCATCTTTACTGGATGTGAAAAGTGCCATAAATGTTGATGAACAATTAAACACTGCACTGTAAGTACAAAGTTTAGGTTTTTCCCTTTAGAACAGTTTATATTGATTTTGATCAGTGAGAAGAAAATCTATATTGTAAAAATGCTACTATTGGATAAAAGTACACAGATTTTAATTACTCTGGTAATTAATGCTAAATCAAATAGCACTTCACCATTTGTTGTTACCTGAAGAGAGAGAACAGGAGCAGCACAGTTCCAAGCGCAGTCTTTCTCATAAAGAGTTTTATTGCAACCCAAATGTCAACCTTATAGATCTTTACAACTGGGGCCAACATCCCTAACTCCACAAAATCTGCTGCAGAATTGTATTTCATTAACCTCTTACTCCAGAAATGAGGCTGCGCAATTAAAAGCTCTCAAAAAAATGCTAATCAGGCATATTTCAAACGAACACGGTACGGTGTACTGGAGCATAATTCATGTATCCGGGGCACATTTGGCTGGACATTTTTTCCTTCAGAGTGCTGCTCCACTTCACGTCCTACAAACAGGTTCAACACAAAGACTGAACATATAGATAAGTATCAGAATAAGGCAGAGAAGCAGTGTGGACTCTACATCCTGAGATAATCCTCAGTCAGCCAGGTAACAAACAGCGTCTGCCTCTTGCTGCTGCACAGTTATATAAACAGAGTCGGAGCATATTTACCCTTCAGCTAAAGGTGTCTCCTGAGCCGACATGTTTGTATATCTGAACACTCTTCACAGGCAGCCTGGAGGGGGCTCACGCCACAACTTTAAACTTTTTACATCATAGCAAAGCAGGTCATCAAGAGCGCTTCCTCGTTTTTTTAAGGAGGACATACATGCACTGTGTACATATGCAATCACAAATAAACTCATTCATGAATACATGGCAGCAGCACCCAAAGGAAGCAGCATCCAGTAAATATCCCAGTGGGAAAAAATATGTCTGAACCTGATGTTGAAATAGATGGACCTTTACACATTTTTTCTTAGTGCAGGCTCTCAGGTGGGAGCGCAGAGCAGAGCCAGAGCAAAAAGCAACGACAAAAAAGAAGCAAAAAGCAGAGGGAGATGTATGAGACAGAAAAAGGGGGGGACCAACACCAAATGTGAAGGAGCAGTTGAGGTGGATAGATTCCAGTTTGGCTAATGAGGATCATTAACATGGCCTGCCCAGCTTCTCTAAACGCTGGGGAGCAGTGGAAAATAGGGGATAAAAATAACAACTCTAAAACATATTCCCACCAAATTCGTGAGGCGGGCACTTGGCTTTGGAATGTGTCTCTTAAAGCAACAAAGTGAAGGGTCCTGAAACGGTGAACAGGCACTTACACACCCAAGGATATCCAGCTGAACCCTGAACTTGTTGGCTTTAGAGGCCCACTGGCAAAGGAAGCTATTTCAATGTCTGAGCTTGTACAAATTGAAATACAGACCAAGGTGAATGGCTCTACAGTTTTCTATGATACATAAATCAAAGATTAAATCAGTTCAGTTTTGTTATGCCAAAAAGAAAGCTTTCTTACAGGTAGAGAGTAAAAAATCTCTCTCTTAAACAACCATAAAGCTCTTTTCTTCTATTATTTCAAGTGAGAAGTCCACATTTCTCCCAGCATTTATGATGCTATCAGCTCTGTCAGCCTCCCTCTTCACTCGCTGTTTAACACACACTAAAACAAAGCACCAGAGAGGCTGAAAAAGCAATCCAAGCTCCTGTCCTGCCTCTTTAAATCACTAGTGATATACAGCACACATCTGTTTTAAGCATTTCCGAAAGCATTTACAGCCCAATCAATGAAGTGATTGAATTAGACAACATCAAACCGTCTTTCGTCATTGGTGCAGAATACAGCAGTGAGCTGCTGTCTTAGGTATCCTTCATTGATTCTTGTTTTTCCCGCTCTCAGCACTGTCACTCTACACCGCCGGAGGGCTGCGTATGTGAAATTTACAGCATCTCGCAGGCTCAGGCATCCCCATCCAGCAAATATTGCAAACTTGCTCTTCTATCAGTATTTTTATTAGAGAGCACAGAGATTCCCACAATGTGCCGTGTGAGTACCCACGGCTGTCAGCTGACAAATGTCCTGATAAGATCAGCATAATTGGCACATCCATTGCTCTTCTAGTAATAAAGTGCTTTGTGACTGAGACATCAACAGTGAAGAACTGGTGGCATTTTTCACAGTATTGATTATATTAAAGGAGCATCAGCCATATTTTGTATTTTCTATTAAACACATCCCATACATTAAAGTATGATAATGAAACCAGCAGCTGAAAAACCCATTTGTGCAGCACTTAGTTCTAATCCTATGGTGAGACTAGCGGAGGAAAAAGGCAGAAAGGAAATTCACGGAATAAAAAGAAAGTTCACTGTTTTTTCTAATGAAAGCCCACTGCTGTATAAAGCACAGCAGCCTCTTCAGGCCTCATCATAGAGATGGACAGGGATGATAGTACAGGAGCCACTTAGGTACTTCTTGAAAAGATCAACCTTGGCTAGAGCAGAAACTCACTAAGTGTCTTTAATGTATAAATCCTACACGTTGAACTACTCTTTTCACATTTATGTATTTGTGATACATTTTATGAGGAAGTGAAAAATTCAACATGTAATAAAAGGAAATAAACAGCAGTTATAACTGTGCAGTATCTGACAGATGTTTCAGTCGCTAATGAGAGATACATCCACATCTAACAGTTTTCCTAACGATAAGTAATGACAGCAGCTTAGCTAACACAGTTTACAGACACAGAGGAAAATACAATTCCCCAAGAATGAATATTATGTAAATTATTAATTACCGCAGACGATCGCAATCTTGTTCCACTGCCCATTGGCACTCAAAATGTGAACGATTCGTGAACAGAGAAAGTGAAGATAATTCTGACACAGAGGGATTGTGGGAAAAACTGAACAAATACCACCTGCTCCTTTAGCAATTTATAGAAACAATTTGCATTTGCAATTAAATGACTAAACGTAGGCTCATAGCCAGGCTTCCGACACATTTCACTGGCAACAAAACCAATCAGGAAAGTAAGGATGAAAAATGAGAGTCAACATATGAACAACGTGGCTTTGTTTGACTAAATGAGATGTCACTATCGTTAAATCAAGAAATTTCAGCTTTTACAGTAGCCAAAGAAAACCCCAACTCCTCTCTGTATTTAATTTAGATTTCAACCACATCATTTCTTGCCATTCTCATTCTGCTTTAAATAAGGAGTGCATGTTTTATGAGAAGCAGTTTGTGTACATGCAGCTGCAGATGTATGTCTCCTCCACATGTTTATGCATAAGGACTGTATGTGAGGCAGAGCACAAGTGAAAAATGAACACATAAAGATCAAGTGAAGGAAAAGACAAAAGCACAGGGAGAGTCCGACTAAGTGCCGGGGAAGAGAAAGCGTGCTGGGGAGAGAAAACGATCTCTCAGATTCAGTGTCTCTGTTTAATGACACAGGAGCCACATGGGAGGGAAAGCCAAGCTCGGTTCAAGACTTGATGAATCCAAAGGCTGATAACCTCATGCCTCCCTGTGCGTAGTACACACACACACTGTCTGAAAAAGAAACACATCTGAGGAATTAACTAGTCAGCTTCTCTGTTTACAAAGACTTTGAGCTAGTGGCACTATGTCCTCTGTCGTGTGCTGTCAACCGTCATCTGTACATCAGCAGGGCTCTAAATACTGTGTCAGTAGCCTCCCTGATGCCTCCATGGACAATATGTCTGACTGACTGATAATTTAAACCAAGTGGATATATAGCAATAGCCTTCACAGGATGACACGACCGCAAGAGTGAAGTGGAGATGGAAGATAGGAAGGAGGGAGTGCCGAAACAGGGGGGCACTTGACTACTAGAGGTTCAAATGTGAAACCAAGAACATGAATCTGTTATATGACTTTTCTATTGGTTTAAAGAGTGCAAACAAATCTAAAATTGTATCTGCTATATTTACTTTGAATGACTAAAAGCAGACACAAAATGTGATCACGGTGCTAAGATGTTTGATGACATCGAGACCAGCTCTGTAAATGTCACCATATTTCATTATAATCCAGTATGTGTTTGCAAAAGAGGTGGTCCTTTTTACTGTTCTCATCAAGCAGTGGTCCTCTTGTGAGGTTTAAGCAGATCACAAAACACTAACTTGAAAAAAATAACTAAATGTCATTATAACCAATTTCTTTCCATTTGATGAGGATATCTATATATGCTCCTTATTGATGTCATAATGAAACTGATACATGGCATTTGTTACTGAAAATGTGTGTAATAAACAAGTGAAAATAATATACTGCTCTATACTTTACTAATATTTTACTAACAACTAATATTTCTTGAAATGTTTGACCAGGAGCATCATGCAGCAGTGGTGGCTTCAGAGCAAAATCAATCACAACACAGCAGTTTTGACAAACTGCTTTGCAGCAAAGCTACCTCAATTAATATGATCAAATAACTTTTTAATGACTTCATTAAATTGCAAGTGAAAGCCGTTTATACACAGCGCACTTTTGTAAAACAATCTTCACACAAAAACACACTTTAAAAGCCCCCAAATGCGCACACACCATCACCCACCAGCAGCATGTGGGTGTCGTTAAGCTGCTATTGTTGTGTTCCTCGCTGCCCAGCATGATAACGCCTTGATTGATGCTGAGGTTTCCCATCTATTCACCTGGCTATAAATGTTGCCGCAAGTAAAGCACAAAATCAAAAAGCAGAAGAAACCATACACACAAATAAACTTTGCCAGATGCCAGACCTGCTCTCATGTCACGGGTACGATGGCCCTGCCAGAGACTCTTCACTCTGAGTTAACTCACCTGTTCAGAGTGGCCAGTCAAAGCTTCTGAATGAGCCTTAGGTGATCCTCTTCTCCTCAGCCGGCTCCTCTGTCTTGTGAGGCGCTGTGCTGGTGTCCTATGGGCTGCTCACCTTCTCTGGCTGCGTGGCTTGGTGTATTTGCATCGATCTGTCTGCCGCGTGCTCCGTGGTCCTGCTGTTTCCACAAGGCTGTGATGTGCGCTCTCCTCTCGGCCGGTCGCTCTGCCTCACACAGCTGCAGTGAGAAATATGAAGAGAGGCAACGTGTTTGAGTGCTGCTCCACTCTCCGCCTCACTCTCCCACTCTGCTCTGAGCTCATATGCTCTCTCTCCCTCGCTCTGGAGATGCTCACTCTCCTCACTCCCACTGTCTCCTTACTCTGTCACTCTCTTCTGCCAAAATGTGCTACTACCACACCATCTTTTTGCTGTTTCTCTATTGATTCATCTGTCTTTCTCTCCCTCATTATTGATGTATGTATTTGTGTCTTTACAAGTGCAGCCTCTAGTGGCTGAGCTGCTCATAGGATTATAATACAATGTTAGATACGAGTATATGAAGCTGCTATAGGGAGGGGCACCAAAATCAATGTGAAGCAAACTTAAAAAAGATTATGTAATAAACAAATACATTTGATTCTCCCGTGACACTGAGGTCAGAGCTTGCATCTAATATTTTAAAAGAACATTAGATTGCTTCTTACATTATACGATGCAATTAGTTATTTTTGTTATCAAAAAGACAACACATCATAACTCAATTAACAGTAAATGTACAGTTATCTCTAACTTTTTAATTCATGGCTAAGTTTTACCCACACCAAACAAGTTATGAGTAAGATATTTGATGTCAGTGCCTGCTTATCAGATTGGGTTATGATATATTCTGAGGGTGTATGCAGTATGACAGTGATCCTCAACTGGCGGCCCGGGGGCTACATCAGGCCCCCTATAGCTTTCCTTCCGGTCCCCCAGCACATCATCAAAATTAAAAAACATGAGGGGTAAAATAGGTAGAATTGAAACAAAAATAGTTATTAAAATAAATCTAATCTTAAATTAATCTTATTTATATCTGTTACTTGAACTATGAAACTATGAAATAACATGCTGGCCCTCAAGCAAATTTAGTTGATGACCTCTGCTGTATGATATTTATAGTAAAACATGTTTAGCCAAGACAATTTATACTTGATTCATACTTTACTACACACACTCCATAATACATACACATTCCACTTACTTCACTAACCAGTGTGCCATCATAACCACTTGTAGGGCACCTTTCAGCAGCTGTGAAAATAAGACACCTTGTTAACATTGTGTCCTTGAAGTGAAGGAAATAAAAAATAAAAAAAGCAAAGCAACTGATTTGTGCTGGGCTATAGTCAGTGCTTACCAATAGTTGTGCAAGGAAGGAAAAGTGCTATGTGTGGAGACAAACACATCTGAACCATGGGGAGCCACTCTCACAACAGGATAGCACTGTGTCTATAGCTTCAAACATCTTGAGGGCCCAATGCCATAACACTTCTTCAGAGGTCTAATGGAGTCCAGGTCTCACTAGCTCAGGGCTGTTTGGGGCAAGGGCGGACCAACATAATTATGGTCATAATGTTATGGCTGGTCGGTATGATTGTTCCCCATTGAGCCATGCACAAGATGAGTCCAACAACGAAACAATGTGCATGCCTGAAAGAAAAAGAGACCATAACAAATACTTTTACGTAAATAGTGTTTTTTACCCACATTAGTCAAATTGGGCACCACCTCCTATCACACCTGTTTAGCATCACTTAGGCTAACAGCTAATAGCTGATGAGTAAATGAGTTGATTTTGAGTTAAAATTACAAAACTGATTATGGTAAGTGCTGCCCCTTGGAGGTGAGTTCTAGTACTGCACCTGAAGGTACCCTGCCAAGATCACGACAAAAGTATATCAAAGCCAGCTCATAATCACATAGCTGAATCACATATTTAATCGTTAATGTTAAAGAAAATTTGATTACCCAAAGAGGGTTTAGTCCCTATCTAGTTATGTTAATTAGCCGTTTAAAATGTTCATGAAATTAAATTGATATATAGAATATAAATGGGACTATTCTATTCTAACAACCAAGCTGCTGCTCTTGACAATAAAAACTGCAAAGTCTGATAAATTAGTCCTATGTGAATGTCAGTGCTATAATGCAGTAAAGGTCATTTAAAGACAGAGGTCAGGCTTTTTATGTCTTGTGAATATTGCATAAAAAGCCATCTCAATTAGCCTGTATTCTATCTACACAGTTAGACACCAGGTCCATTAGTTTACCAATCCATTAGTTGATTGAATGCAAAACAAAAAGCAGAAAAATAGAGTCCTTACATTACTTAATATACAGTAAGTTCTAGTATTTATCATGTTCTCAAGAAAACTGCGAGATATTTTACAGCTTTGTTTATCTGTTATGACAATAGAGAAAATGCCCTAAAAGAAAAGATGATGAATTATTTTCGGAAAGACTTACACCAAAGACTTTCACAGCCTCGACCTGTGCTTGCAATTATCATAAATACACAGAAAGTCAAGACATATTCACACCTTGGGAGAGGAACCAAAAATATCTCAGGCTTTCCGGCGGCTAACATGATGATAATTGTGCGTATGTGTTGGAAAAGGCCAATGTGTGGGCAGGATGAGACACTGGCCTAGATAGAGATCCATAGGGCCCAATTAGCCAGGTATGGAAGGAGATGCTGATGCTTGCTGTCACAGCTGATGAACACATGCAGGAGGAGATCTCTCGTTGGATCAACATATGAAGCGCATTAAAAGTGCTTCACGAGGGAACACATGAAAAGGTAAATGTATGTTTATCCCTGACATGAAAGGATTACCAGTGTTATTTCACTTTTTTTTTAATCACGCAGATAATTATAATTTATTTTCAGGACAGCAGTCCATTCGAGGGTTGGGTGAAAAATGAAATAGACAACAGACTTTAAAATTGATGGAAATGGCCAGGAAAGCCAGAAAAATACCATACAAAACAACATGGATCATCCTCTGAAAGCCATACACTACAAGACCTGCCACTGAAGCCTTTATGAGATTTAGAAAGTGCTTGTAATTTTTAATATTAAATGTTAACTGTGCAATAGCAGAGGTCATTGCGTGTGGTTGCAGAAGCTAAAATTTTAACAAAGAAAAAAAAAAACAGCTGAACGCGAGGCTGAACTTGATGAAATAAGTCAAAACATGATACATTTTGTCAAGACTACTATTTTATTGATGTAAACTGAATGAAAGTGAGCGAAAAACAAGCTAAAAATGTATAGGATTTGTGTTTTTGTGTTTTATTTTGCAGCTTTACAATCTACAGGGAACTGGGGTGAAATTATGACCTGTTGAAGCTCATAATTCAAATTCTGTGAGAGTGTTGAGAGTTACATTTTATGAAAGAGCGCATCTTTCTCTACATTTGAATATATAATTTGTAAGTGAAAATAGTGGCGGTAAAAAGGGCTAAAACATGAAAGGTGTGAACACTGCTGAAAGGGACATCACCCAGTGGCAGTTGAAGCCTAGCAACCATAACAACCCATTACCAAAACGTAAAAGGTACAAGAGAGTTTTGACGTACGTGACTGGCTCAAGGTCTTGTTACTTGTTAAAACTTTAAATTGGGCGGAAATCTTCAAATTCACAGAAGTTATCAATGACAGAAAGAGCAGAAGAATTTCCAGACTTGGTAGACATGTGCATAATTTCCATAAGAAATGAATGGGCAAAAAAAAAAAACTGAAATATATAAAAAGGATTTAAAAGCAGCTATTTCCTGATGGCAGATGAAAAACCTTGGGTAATAATAAAGACGGAAAAGAACTACATAAGATAATAAACCTTATTCACCCAGATGCCTGCTTTACTGTCATTTTCACCTACTCACTGTGTTTCTATATGATTAAAAATAAATAAATAGCACTGCAGTGGAGATAAGTAATTATTTCCATCACACATCTCGATGAAATGATGAAATGTCTGTTCATTTCGAAATGCACTTTACACTCAAGCCACTTTATGAACCATATGCAGACAAGACTGTCAAATACGTCATATTTTATTCATGGTCTGATGTATAAGATGTTTCCCATCATTTCCAAACAGCAATAGTGATACAGATTATTTTTAAACAGCTATTTCTATGCAAAACACAATAAAACAAGCTGTACAGTACTCGACCGCTCTATAGGCTTGGAGATTTATTTAGCTCTTTTGAGAATCACAATGCAAAGAGTGCACTGTGCATGTCACGGTCCTTGTATTCTACAGCTATTCATGTCATTTATGGGCCTGACAAAGTGAAGATTTTCATGAAAATTTGACAGTGAGCAATGAATTTTGATGATTTGAAGGTAACCCGGGCCAAAGCAGAAATAAAGGAGACTGTTTCAATATTTATATGAGATTGGATGTGATGCAATGTGATCAAAGGCTCACCTCTCCTTAGCACTGTAAGCTGTGTTTCTGGTGGAAAAAGTGGTCACAACGTCTTCTGTGCACATGCGGCCATTGTGCCGTCTGAATAACAACACAAAGCTTTTATATAGGAAACTAATGCCATTTCAAAACCACAATAGGATTTAAGTCTGAGCCGTTCTTCCTGGGAAACGCAGCAAAAGCAGAAGGTTGAGCAGTCAAAAGACCTTGGTTTATCATTAAATAGAGACAAGGGCACCACGCAGACACACACTATGTGATCTTGCACAGGATCAGAGGTGCTGACTGGCAATAACGACTCCCACACTTTAGTCAATAAGGCTTTCTCATGATTTAACATTGGTACTTGAATGTGCCAATAATCCAATTATAGTACGTACGGTTTACACAGATACGAGCAAAAAAAATAAAAATTTACTGCCAATGGAGGAGAACATAGAAAGTATGGCAATATTAACACATCAGTCCTATGGTTAGTTAATTAGGCCAGAAAACATTTGTTCATTGTATGTCCCCAAAATCTGAGTGATATTTAATTAAAATGAGTAATACTGTCAACATCTGTCTTTTTCTTTCAACAGGAAGCATCCTCTCTTTGCTAATCATTAAAACATTTGGTCTTTTGTTCTACAAACTAATTAAACATCCACTGAGCAGGCCAAGAGAAACGTAAACATCCCTCCACCCTTCGATTCCCCTCCACAGAGAGCATCAAACACAAGCCTAACACTTCCAAACCAAACACTACCTTTCTTACTCTTTAATGTTAAGTTACCCATATGAGGTTTGGAAATACATTTGCAGTAATATCTTTTTATAAATATAAAAAGTACACATTGAGTTCTGTTCTAACTAGTTTCATAATCTTTTTGAGCAGTGACATTGATAATTCATCGGCATTTTGTTCACTTTACCTTGAGCTGGGACTGCATGTGTAACAGGGGCTTTGAACGTTGCACTACTCGGAGTAAATGCAGATTGTGGTGGGTATTTAAATGCACAGCACTGAGAGAAGTCAGGTGTCCATATCAGTGTCCTATGAAAACATGCATGGCAGCTTTTACACTGAGGACCCCTAGTGGACAGGTGTTAACCTACACCAATGACCAAAAATGAACTAAACCCAAAAGCTTTTTCCTTGATTATTTTAATGAATCTCTTTCAAAGCAAAGATCGCCTCTTTTTGTGAAGCTTTACTCCACCGCTTCTTTTACCATTTTTCTCTGTACTGTGTTAATCTAATTCATTTCTAAAAACAGGCCAAATGGTTCACGTTCAAAGAAATATTATTAAAGCTTGTGCAGGCACACTTGCCAGTTTTGCATTCATTTTCTCACATCCAACCTGTGCACTGAACTAAACAGCAATAATATGTGAGTTAATTTCATAGTGAATCTAATTTAGATTAATCCACATTGATGCTGGCCTTGAATAAAAAATTCTGACGCAGTTAAAGGCACTTTGCTTTGCAATGTTTCTAAATTCCTGATTGAAGCTGAGATGTGCCCAAGGAGGAGCTGGCAGATAGATCTATTACTTTTCATATTCGTAGAAATGCTTTTTGTAAAATGGGCTGTTTGAAGTTCTTTCACTGGTATAGCTTCATCTCCACATTTTCCCACAGTGCATTACATAGTCTTTCATTATGACTGTTGTTATTTATCGTTTTCATTTCAGTCTCTGTAAAACGCTATATGAAAAGCGCTGGTGCTGAATAAAAATGAAAAATATGCTGCATTGTTGAGAGCAAAGGGAGTTAAATCAAATGTGTGCTGAGGCTTTAGTGAGGAGCGGTGCGCCAGTCTGCAGTCAGTGAGAGTCACACAACAGCGTACAGTGAGGAGCATGTCTCACATCTTGTTCAAAACTACCCGAAAAAGTCTTGATCTTTGAGATAAAGCAGCTACTAACGGCTTGTGGGAGCGCGTGGCAGTGCTTATGCCTCCATAGGTTTCCGTGCTCAAACTGTGTCCAATTAAAGCACTTATTTTTCGCTCACCTGCTGTGATTTTCTTCAGGTCCTCAAAGTTGTCAGCACAAGTGAATAAGTTTTCTCACAGGCTAGCTTTGAAGAGTTGAACTGATGGAAGAAATCAGCTGCATGTGCAAAATCACATTGCAAATACATTACAATGACCTTTGACCCTGATAAAGAAACACTACATGAATATCTTCTCTGCTGCTATCCGACAGTTATGCCCAAATCCTTTTCCCTTATGTTTTTGTTGGACTACTTTTTATAGCGGTGTTCAAACAAGACATATGAGATTAGCCCATTATGGAAACCTAAAGTAGGACAAAGGAATTACCCCACCTCTATCAGCAATAACAAGGACAACATATGTGTGGCATGTCCTCTAATTCTACTTATATTGTTTTCTGAACAACGCTGCTGTTCTCTTGTTCAGAGCTTTATTTTTTACATAATTTTTGTAAACAACAGTGCTGGCCTTGTAATCAAGGATTGTCCAAAGTGGATAAGTCAAACATAGGGACTGTGATATTTAGCCCAGTGGTTCTTAATCTTTTTACATCAAATCTAGGCCCATTTAAATACTATGTTCACATCTACCTCAAAATGAAACAAGAAAATCATTCAAATCATTGAATTTTTGGTTCGACAGATAATGAACAACGTAGCTGTGATTTGCTGGACATACAATCTTGCCAGAACTTGTCAAATCCACACAACTTAAAATATATAGGAATAGATAAATGGCTCAGACTACATTTGGTAAAACATTGATACTTTACATAGATTATTTTATTCCTCTATTGATATTATGATTTGATTGTTTTTTGTCTGGTCCTGTTTTCTTTCCAAGTCTCATTTTCCCTTCCTGCTCTGTGACAGTATAAGTGCTACTGTCTTTGTGTTAGTATGGTTAGTATGGCGACTTTTTGATTTAGTTTATCAGTTAGAGCAGTCATTGTCAAACTTTACTCACCAAGTACCATCTCATAATATATTTGTTTCTCCAACTACCACCTACATACTAAATACAGTAATGGTTATGGACATAAAAGAGGTCTAAAGTGAGTTGAGTTCAATTTAAATACACTTTAAGTGCTTCTTGTTGGGTCTAGAGCAGTTTTAATAGGTTCTAAATGGTTTCCGTTAGACATGAATAGATTTTGACCTATTTTAGCTGGATTTCAATTGCCTTAAGTAATTGTAGTTGTTTTTTATTTGGACAAAATAATAAGAAGTATGATCAAAATGGGCTCTTTCTGGTGGAGGATAATAGAGCTGCTTTAAAAAAAAAAAAGTGCAGCTCAGGTTATCATTTTTAATTTCAGTTTGAAAAATAAAACTTCTGAGGGTCCCTGAGTACCACTCAAAAAGCCACAGATTTAAAAAGATGTTAACACTTACCTTGAGCTGTTTTTTACTTTTCAGTCAGTGATGTGATGCAGACTCTCATGGTCCCCTGGGATCAGATTGCTTTAATGCTTCAGCTTGTTCCTGTACAGAACATAGAAAACTCCACAGCACAAACAAACAGCTGGAGAACGGTCTCACCAGCGTGGGGCGTCTCTTGCATTTGCAATTGATATCTGTCTTCACAGTTCATATTAGTGTACACAGATTTGGACTGCCACAAGGACAACTTGTGCGTGACACCAAACAAAAAAGAACTAGGGCAGTGGAAATAGAGGGAAACAAGCTCAGATTAGAGAATGAGATGAGAAGAGCAGTGTTGGAAAAGGTCCAAGGAAAGAAACAAGGAGGGTAAATGTAGAAAGGAAGTGTGCAAAAGCATAAAGGTTGTTGGAGAGGTAGTGGAGAAAAAAAGGTGACAAAAATAAAGTGTTATGGTTGTGAATCTGTGGATCTCACGTGGTCCCACCTTCACTTAGCATTTGATCAGTGACAGCTGCTTCTGCTCACAAGGTTTTAAGAGTGTATAACAGGACACATATACTGGCGAGAGAGTCGAGAGCAACATGAATGCCTTGTGAGGGGCTTAGTGGAGCAAGAGAAGCAAGCTCACAAAAAGTAATTGGATTTCATTATGGTCTGCGGGAAAAAAGGCGATATGCTGTCTCCTCTGAGCTCCTACAGGTATTATAGCAATGTGTTTATATGATGCACAAAGTCTGGCCAAAGGAAAGATAGGCTGGTGAGAATCTTGGCCGGTTTCATCAAAAATGCATCAGATTCATCGCTATACGCTGTTATTTCCTCATCTGCACCTGTTGTTTACCTTTGAGTGGCGATGCGGAGGATGAGTATGCATTCAGTTCTCCCGCTTTGTGCCACGCGGTAGTGATCTGGATAATGACACAAGACAATGTCAGAGAATAAAGCTCATGAGCTCATGTTTAAAGTCCTTTTTGTCACCGCATCGCTTTTCCTGCAGCGTCTGCGGTTGGAATAAGGTCAGGGAGGCGAGGAGACAGCCAACAATTTTTTGTCACGTCACAGTCTGAAAAGCACAGGTGGGATTGGCAAAGTTAATGAAGGATGAATCCCATTTAGCTCTAGTCGCAGTGCACTGGTTTCACATTGTAATGGGTTATTGGAGCGCTTAAATAGAACAGGGCCATTCTTACTGTAATTAGTGCAAGCAGCATTAATCGGTGTGGTCTGTAGAAAAGCCTACTGTACCTCAAAGAACAGTGACACAAGAAACAAGAGACGCTACTTATTTCTTTGCCAACCAATGGAATCACAGACAACAAGACCTTAAGTCCTCATCTATGTTTCTTCTTGGTAAACATTAACGGCTGAGTGAGTAAACCCCTCTGATGAGATGCCTACTGCCTTAAAGAGACCATTTTCCATTGTGTGCGGCTGAAGAAAAATAGCTCCTTAAAGTTATAGGACGTAAAGTCTCCATCTAGGGACTCGTACATTTTCACACTCTATTAATCTATGAATAATTAAAGGCTCTCAGTAACCCCCAGAGGAGATTACAGCACTTTGTCTTTCAATACAGTAACTTGTTTAGCAGTGTCCAACTACAGCACACTGCGGATGCTATCGTCAAGAGACAAAAATGAACACCTGCACTAAATTTTTACAAACTGCAGAGAAAATAGGTCACAAAAGAGGCTTCCGCGCCGCCAGTATTGGTATTGTTTTATCTGAACTGACAAAAATATGCGACTTTTACTTGTATCACCACCACTACACAGAAGAATGTAACAAAATCAATCCTCATTATTCCGTCTCTGCGTTTCCAAACAGCACAGGCCCGATAACGCACACCCAGTTTTCTGATCTGCTCGAGAAGGATGTCCAAACAACATCTGTTATTACTGCTTTGCTTGCTTTGAGGTCTGCAGTGCTCGCTGGCTGCGCGGCTGACAGTAAACAAGCGCTCGTGTGTGCAGACGAGAAAAAACAAATAGCTTTCTATCACTTCAAAGATGAGGCAAACACTGCTGGATGCAAAGGCCACATACTGAATTGCACCAGTAAGCACCTGTCGCCAAAATGTTCTGCGTTCAGCCGGCTGTTTTATGTTGCTGTAAGTGTCACAATACATTTATGATGTCTTATGGGGAGCCAATTAGAGGTTACATTATGTTTGGAGAGATTTTCAGGGCAAAACAAATAATGAATTGAAGTAATAGTACATTGGACATTGGACAATAAATATGTTTAACTCTCAGATTCCTCCCACAAGCAGTCAATTCACGAAGAACTGCAAAACCGTCTAATTATACCAGCCACAAAGAGGAATTGCGCAGAAGATAATGAAAAATGTGGAGGCAAGCAGTGTCACATAGTCACAGCAGAGAATGATTCATTTTACTTCCACCTTATCTGCCAATTAATTTCTCGAATTTATCACGTACCGGATTTAGCGCATACGTTTGCATATCACCTCGCTCAGATGAATTCTCACTCTCTGTAATGACAGGAGTGTTACTGTGGTGTTGGCTTAGAGGCCCACACTAGGTTCAATTGGATTAGACTTTCACAGTAGGGCTGCACAATATATACAATGCAAATATAACCAAAAAACAAAAGGTTTTTCTAAAAAAACTTTACTTTGCCAAGGTTGTTGTTCAGATAAGTCCACTAGAGTTGAGCAAGGGTGTCTGCAGGCTTATGTGGTTTAGTTATGGTCAGAAATCTTTTTTTTTTTTTTTGTATGGTGACCGTAGCTTGCTGAAGCTCACTCGGGAGCTAATGTACACAACTCCAAAATCCCATCTAAGCATTAGGTGTATGTGCAATGATGGTCGGATGAGCAGGGAAGGACATCCAGGAGCACCAAGGTTGGCTCAGCACCCAACTATGAATTAATCAGAGGCCAACAGCTTCAGCAAGCACACTGAGCACACACACATAGACACACACACTGAATTGTTGTTTTCTCTAGCTCTTAAAAGTTTATTCTACCTTGCTTTCTTAAGGATATGCAATACTCATCCTGGTGTTAATCCTTCTTTGTGTTTGTAATAGGTAGAAGTTTAAAGAAACCTTAAACAGACTGTATCTGATATTTTTCTTCTAGTTGGGGAAAATGGTTTCAACCCCAAATAGTATATTGCAAAAGCAATAATTTGTGGAAAAAAACAACCTTTATGATGCTATCTACTGTTTATTATTAGGGATTTTAATAAAATGAACCTCTATTCAGGACCGGAAAACCTTGGCCAATCATATGCTTACACAAATCACACGCTCAAAAAAGGAGCGATCCAATTGGTCTAAACTGGCTTGTTATATAAGGTTCCAGGAAATTTTGTTGTTGTTTTTTTAACAAAAGAAAAACAGGAGAGGTCCCTAAGCTGCTTTTAGGGGTTAGTGGAGTCTAAAACTGGGAAGGCAAAATCAAAATCAGGTTGTGAAGTTTTAAACACCTTAAACTGAGAGGATCTTCAGTGAAATGAAGGTTAGTGGTTATCCTAATATAGTTTATTATATACATGTTTATTTCTGGTTTCATAGTCTCAGATTTGGTCCTGATCTGTCCAGGGTAAAGTCCTAGTTTAGTGCATCTATCTTAACATGGTGCTCTGTCTGTATTTGATTGTTTGCATCCCATTTTGACATGTTTGCTACATGCTAGCTGCTAGGTAGCTTTAGCATGTCTCCAGTACAAAGAAAAGAAGAAGTCAATCCAATAAACAACAAGTGGACAAATCATGTTCTTTAACCTACTACAAGCGCTAAATGAGAAGAGTAGCTCTCATTTCTTGGCAAAAGGACTCTGGGGACATTTAGCTAAGTAACTTTCAGAATAACACATTGTAAATGCCTGTGTCCCTCTTAAGAGATAAACTTTAGTCAGCTACGTTTGCCATTAGAGCTAACGTCATACTATTAGCTATAACTATTGCATAAAGATTGTGTCCATTTTGGCAGCATTAGAGTCATTGTATTGTAATGATATTCCATGGTTTACGGGTGAAACAATTACATGTGCTACACAATGCAGAAAAATGTATCCACTTGACAACAGAATGTAGCCTGTATGAGGTGATTAGCATTTTCGCTGAAGTGCTGACTGAAGATTCATCTCTTGAGAAGGCAGTAATTTGTCTGCATGTGTAATTAGCTGAGATACTCACAAGGACGTGTAGGAGGCTCTTATGGCTCCCGTTACAGAAAACAGAGAAGTATAAGTCAGAGTCCAAGTGTGGAAGGTGCATTGGAACGGAACAGATGGCACGACAGTATCAAACCTTCCACATGCAAATTAAACCATATGGGATGCTAAATGAATATAAAACTATAGATTTATAATAATGTTTACATGTTTTGTCAAGGAGTAACATTATCGCCTGACATGACTGGATGTTAGATGTGAGTGAGGGTGACTGCAGCAGGGTTTGTTGCCTCAAGAGTTGGAGTGAGCAGCGGGATTTCTGTTGCCATCGTGTAACGCCGGAGGGCTTTTTTCTACTCTCAGGCTGAGCAAGGAGATATGTGACTTGTGTTTTGGCCTCGTAACCTGCTTTAAGCAAGAAAATTCACAGGGTTGACACTGTTGACTGGACAACAATGGATTCTCACGTGTCTTGTGAGATTTCATTCTCCTGTATCCACTCAGCAATGATGTTTGGAATCAGCAGAAATGATGAAAACAGGTGTGAAGTCAACCCCAGCCGTAATTATTCTCCTGTATAATCATTTCCCTGCTTTAGTGTTGATATCTTCTAATAGGAACAATATCGGTTCATTGTAGAAGAAAACCGCCAATTTACGATATCTATTTTCTCAGTAATCAAAATTTCAAATGCCAGAAATGTTAAGAGCTTATTATTTTCAAACTTTATAAAGTCATTTAGCGACTAATCTTGAAGTTTTGTGTTTTCTTCGTTGTAAATTATGTTCACTAACTCTTTGGCCACTCCAAAACAAGCTTAACCTCCGGAACTGTTCTTTCATCAAACATTTTTTCCTTCTTTAATAATTATGCCGGATCTCGGGCCTCCATTGAAGTTATTGTTTGAAAACAGTAGGTAACATGAGAGGTAGTTTGAATGCATTAAAAATACAAAAATACACAGAAATTTGTCAGTCACAGGAACAATATACTGCGTTGTTAGTAAAGCGAAATAAATATGGAGCCAATTTGATGACTTTGACAGTTATTGTGTTGGGCCTGAGGTGACTTTAACAGCCTTAAATCATCACTTCATGTGCACTGAAACTCACAGGGCACCAGAGGTCTCAGGCTGGCGCGCACATGATTTCAAGTTCCCTTTTTGGGAGTAGTGGAAAAGTGGTGATTAAAAAGGGCTCGTGTGACTCAGCGTGGAAGTGAGGTGTCAGTGAGGAGAGAGACGAAGCTGAGTGTTGGGGAGGAGCAGCAGTCAGGGCCAGCGCCAGCCGCTCCGTTTTTATATGGGACGGCTGTAATTAATTTGGACACTTGCTGCTGGGTGGCGTCAACCGTAATACGCGTGAGTGTATAATACGTGTGTGAGGCGCGTGCACGGGCCTTTTTATCAGCGATGACATATCCCGCCCTCCTACTGTACACTGCCCTTGAGGTGGCGATCATTAATGTCAGAGCGGGGCACATTAGGCATAAAGACTCAAAAAGTATGTCGTAACTTTGGACTCATATTTGTATTTTTTTTAGTTTGTCCACTGTTTCCAAATCAAACTCAGTGGAAGTCAGCCTTTACCACGGCAGACCTGCAGTTGGAATATAAAACACGGGCATTAAAAATACATGCATTCTGTTTCAGGGCCCTGGGGGGGTTCAGGCTGTAGCCCACGACAGCAGAGTGAACAGAGAGCAACATCCAGTTTAGGTCACCACCAAAATACTACTTCAGTGCTAATGTAAGCCTCTGCCAATCTCTAATCAACACTTTTGATAAAACATCCATCCATGTAAAAGTTCACCTCTGAAAATGCAGTACAATTAGTCCAGTCAACAAACAAACCACTCTTATGAACTTCAAATGTTAATAACAAGCATAAGACGGAGGCAGAAGTGAACTATATTTGGAATAGGTTAGGGAGGCATAAAGTGCACACACGGAGTCACAGAGTTAACCATCGAGGAGCACTTCTTCAACCCAATGACTCACCGGCTTTAAAAGCATGACTTCAAGGCTAGCAAAGGGCAGGTTGATTGGATGTTCTTTTGGTCCCGAAATCATTCTTAAAACAGCCGTAAACAAATCTCTTGAGATTTCGTGGGGTACGTCAATGCCAGGTTACCCAAAGCCAAATATCATTTCTACATCTGCTTTCTACATTGTTGTCGGCTACTGTTTTCCTCACTCCACTATAACATTTAGTCCATTTTAGTAACACAATCATTGTCTTCAAATGCTGTATGTCTCTTGGAAAGTCTTGCCTTCAGCTCTGCAACTTCAAATAGAAATATTTTCAATTTGATTACTTTGGTGATTTTTTCAGCGGACCATAAACAGGAAAAACAAGCAGGATGTGCTACCTGCTTCCATACAGAGTTGAGTTTTTTTGGGTTTTTTTTACCAAAGGCACAGTGTTAAAGGATTATGCAGCTGCCATTGATGCTCTCTACCCACAGGCTTCCATTAGGTGGTCCTGACCGCCAAAAAAAAAAAACCTCTGATCTGCTCCTTTGAATTTTGATGCTCAGGAGGAGATGAAAGCTGGAGCACAAGCTGCCCAAACATCTTGTTTTGCAGCTGCCATGTGGACAGGTTTTACTGATATCACTCAGACGCTCTTACCCTGATTGTACCCACTGCGAGACAGTCATTCGTTTCTCTTGAGAAATGAAAGCCAACCACTGTACACAGCTGATTAATAAATGTTCCAAGTGGATTCAGCCTGTGAATGTGGACAAATCTGAGTTTGTCTGAATTTTAAGGAGGATGTTTTCATCAGAATCTAAAGACATCGGTTTGATGAAAGGAGGTTCGAGACGTCTCACGACATATCTCTGACCCTGATATTTTATTTTTACTTCATTCATCAACGGCTTCTCTCAAAGCTATACAACAAAGCTCTAAGTGCAGCATCTGTCCTTACTGTATGAAATGAAAAGCTTGCTAAAGGTTACTAAACCCATTAGGGAGTTCCTTGATACAATACTGACAAAGAATACAAGTGCACGTCCCTTCATTAGAAATATCCGCCCACCCGAAGGACCTATGCATGACCCACAGAAGGATAAATGAAATCTTTGTCAGGCTTTACAGATTTGGAGCCATCTGAACTTTATGTTCAATTTGGTACAAGACTAAAGCTCTATTAGGTATGAAGACTGCCCCCTAAAGGACAACAGCAGGGAGTAAGAAGTGACATTTACTTAAGGGTAGATTTGATTATATTTTTAGTTGAGTATATCTCAGAAAATGTCATGTTACTCTTTACAATTGCATTCAGTGAAATCATTTTTCTCTGCTGGCTTTGAAATACCAATGTTGCAGAGATGAGGAGAAATAGTCTGAAATGAATTTAAGTCAAAGTGAAAAAGGTGCATGTGGGAGTTAACCTTGGGCAGAGCGTTCAAAGGGCAAACAATCGACAGAGGCAGCACTCTTCCTGCAGGCGGCAAAAAAGGGGGGCACAGTACAATGAGGCCTTTAATTAAATTTACACATGTCAAAGCTCCGATCAGGAAAGCACATCCCCCCGCCTCCCCACTGTCAGTCATCTGTCCATCTTCCTCCCCCTTTTTTACCACCCATCCCACTCCACCAGGATGCCAACAAGAGCACTGTGACATTTACTGTCATTTAAAGTAAAAAAAAAAAAGAAAGATAATACCATCTAAGGGAATATACGTATCCCACTCATTCACCTACATACACTCAGTCACGCTCAGACAATAGAGAACAAGTGATTCCAGACAGCTATTGATCCGCTGTGCAGCCGATAGGACAGTAATGAACTTCCTGTAGAACAAATGACAGGGAGAAAAAAAGTCTGCTCCCAATGTCCTCAACATTTCAGAGCTTTTTGACTGACTTTTAATAGACACAGATTGTTTCTTTGTGGAAAAGCTGGGTTTTGGGAACACACCAAGGACATAAATGATATGCTGAAAGTTTGAAAACTAAAGCAAAGAGGTGAATCTTTATCATTTAAGAGATTATGGTTTAGTTTTACCGAAGGTTTTTGACCATGACTATAACTCCAGTTGAGAAGAAGTAGTGATGCGAGATGTGAGGTAGAGTGATATATTGTATTGCAGCAATAAAAAGGAGAAAAAGAAGATTATCATTCTTTCTCCTTGGAAGATCACTGTTTCTAACAAAAACAAGTTTAATTGACAAAAACATTTCTGTTTTGTGTTTTAACTGTTGTCACTCATTTTCATGTCATCCAATAAACTGCCTTTTAACAACTGTACCACACTGTTTAGAGCCTGTGGGTCACCGAAGTAGGACAATGCATTTATGTGCAGCACTTTTGTCAGTTTAAAACTAACATGTACTGACTCGACCTGTATCACACTACTGCAGTGAAAATGTGGCTTATGACTATGAACTTATGCTTTTATGAAAATGGAATGCCATACCACACCCACACCATAATGCCATCTTCATTTGCTTAAAGGGACCTTTTCCATGGAGTTTATAATAAAAAGAAAAGTCAGGGCTTTTTGAGAATTATATCAGTGCAATGTAGTGACTGCAGTTCCATTAATAAGAGTGGGATCATGCAAAAGGAGACTTTGAATAAATTGGCTGCAAAACACAGGGATAAACCCAGAACCTAAGAATTTTACCTACCAAAGAAGGACTTTCCATTCCAAATAAATGGTGACCATCTTTGATTTAGCGGATTGTCAGAGCCAAGACTAGTGTCTAGTGATTAAAAAGCTATTTTCTAGAGTTAGTTGACCCATCCAATGTACAGAAGCATGAATAAGGGGATGAATTAAAATAATATATATATTAATTATTGTGCACAGTAAGGACAACCTGGTACAATGCCCAATTATCAAATGAAGCATGACCTGAGTAGTGATAGTTTCCAGTGGACATCGTTCTATACAAATTGACTACAGTGAAATAAGTAGGGAGCAATTAAGTTAAGCCAACCAGAAGGAATTCATTTGCTGCAACTGTCTTTTCATTATGAGACTGACAGAAAATACCTCAGACCTGAATGCAGCAGCAGGCCGAGCTGACTCACTCACTATGACTTTATGAGGATGGAGCCTGCCTTTTATTGTCGATTTAGTTTCATGAACAACCTGTCAGGCACTTACCTACGTGACCTCAAGTACAATAGGCCTCCATTACTGTCACCGGAACAGCCCAAATGATTGTAAAGGAGCATGCTAAGGACTGGCCTTGCCTCTTTAGAGTGACTTTTCTTTGTCTTGCCGTGAACTGTGCCCTATTTTCCTCTTGGATCTGTGCTGTATAATCATTAAGGTAATGGAGCAAAGTCTGAATACGACACGGAGAAGCCGAGGGGGTGTATGCCCCTAACGGCCCTGGCAAGCACCTCCCCTGAATTTAGAGAGAACCCTATCAATCTCCTGTCCAGCTTCCTGCCCAGTACTAATAAACCTGCAGTACTGTATGTGTGTAAGCCCTGGGAGGGACCTTCTGCTAAAGGCAAGATAATAGGACCTAATGGATATGAAGTTCATGGTCTTATACAGTCTCTCTCTCTCTCTCTACATCTCATCATCTTCATCCTCCTCCTCTTCCTCCACAGCGTTTTGCTCTGACTGACAGCCAACACACTCCTTTGCTAAAGCTTTGGCTGAGGGCACCCGCTGCACATAAATCTTAAATATTCCTGTAGGAAGCACTGCTGCCAAAAAGGTAAGGTTGCAGGAGGATACAGTTTCTGCCTTGACTCAGGAAGGCAGTTCTTAAATGTATTCATTTTGCTGTTTGCCCTCTCTGCCTTCACCATGTACAAGCTCTTAATCCACTTAACAGTTTTTGTCACTTTAAAACCCCCCCTGCCAGTAGTTCGCCAGGCATCATTAACTCCACCCCCACCACCACCACCCGACACGCATTATGTAAAACATGCTTCTTATCAAAAATGTCCTCCCTCTGAGAGTAAACTCAAAAACAGAATTGTGCCGTTAACGCAGATCATGTTTGGGCATAAAGATGTTTACTGTAATAGACCTTAATACATATAGTTTAAGATATACAGTTACTCTTAGGATACATTACAATGCTTATGTGGGTATACAGTGAAAAAATAATTGCACACTTGGATGCTACTTGATCAAATATGATGATTGAAAGCATCATATTTGTACACTTTTGTCTGGCTGCCACAAATGAGGAACCTATATGAATAAGATGTTGTGGAATATAATCAGCATAAATGAACACGTAATGCATATACCTATCAGGCCAGGTATTACAAAATATAAAACTGGATTTTTTTTCTCCATAAAATACTAATACATTACACTAAACTGTAGTTTAGAGCTTACCGTAAACTTTTAGCTCTGACTCCAGCCTAAAACCGAAGCATCTGACAATTATCTAAATTATCTTGAATTGACAATATTTATGCCATTTTCACATTGCTTCTCTTTTCTCTGTTTATGTTTTTTCTTTTTTGCTGTTTAAAAAGACGTATTCATCACTGACTATAGGCTTCACTTTTATCAGTAGCCAATACTTCCTTATTGACAAACTGTGTGGACCAATGGGAGTGCTCCTTTTTACAAAAGCGAGCATGTGATTGGCCAAAGCTTCCATTCAGGCCTGAAAATTCTCATTAATACAAATCCTTGATAATAATAAACTAATGCTTTTTGAGTGTGCTGCCATCCAGTGCTTATAAGTGGATTGACAAATAAAAAAATTATAATCCCTTCAAAAGAGGACTGTTTGTCTTAAAAAATGACCAAAGCCCACAAATAGACAGGTAGCAACAGAGAATAAACCAAGAGCAGCTCTGAGCACTGAGCAAGAGGTAACATGGGCACTGTGACATTATCATTTTAAACATGGCGTCCTTCCTCTTCCCCCTTTTGCTTCTCATCCTCACACCTTTCCAGCCCTTAGTCAGAGCCACTCTTCTGTGTCGGGGTGTAGCAGGGATCAGATCTTCAGCTAAAGGTCGTGATACAACACTCAAATGGGACAACCTGCTCCACCAAGCATCAGTTTACAGCAAAATCCACTACTCATGACACATTATACTTCTATCACTTGGCAATGATGTAAAAAAAAATTGGTATATATTGTCTAAAACCCCATTTACATTACAGATATTCATCTATATTGTACTTCTAGATGGATTGTATTTTGCATATTGTTAAATCTCAACCTGCAGGCTGAAATATGAATGATTGCACATAAAACTCCAAGGCTTAAAGCATTGCAGTGTATTACATCATTCATCACCATATCCTCACTATTCAATCATAAATGTTTCAAAGTGGCATATTCAATTAAAATTCATGCAAAGTACGACGGCAGATATTGATCAAATTCCATATTCCCTGAAAGTCGCAATCACCTTGTTTGTTTCAGATATTTAAAAAAAAGAAATATCGAATACTGTAATATGCAGCAAACTGTCACACGTTGCCAGGTTTGGGAATAATTACCACAAGCAGAAGCTCCCACCTGAACATCGAGGAAACTTGTAATAAGATTTCATTACACCAGGTCGCAGAGGGGCACTGTACGCTGCTTTAACCACAGTTTTATAAGAGCAACACTGAGACTGATAGGAATCCATGAAATAAATGTGACATATACTGGAATGCATCGATTCTTACGCATTAAATTAATTTGTGGATTTCATGGATTTTATGTGGTACTATTGTGTCCTAAAGATGGGGTGTGTAGTTTGTAGTAGCATGTGAACAGCTATGTGGATCTAGGTCTGATGCAGAGTTAATTTTTTACGACAGATTTTTGCAGCCGAAAACAAAATGAAAACTATTAAAAAAAAAAAAAAAATACATAAAATTGAAGAAAAAGAAGAAGAAGAAGAAGAAGAAGAAGAAGAAAATTCAATACCTTTCCATAACAGGTTAGTAGTAGTTTCATTGCATTCAGGTAGAAGTTATTACTTCAGAAAAAAAACACACAAAAAAAATAAAAAACACAAAATGCATTAGCCTTTATATTTTAGTTGACTAAATCTATGGTAGATATAGTTTTAGTCGACTAAATATCATAAGAATTTAGTTGACCAAGACTAGACTACGACAAGATTAGATGAGTAATTTATGACTAAAACTATACTGCATTTTCAAAAAACTAAGACTAAACTAAATAAAAATTTGCTGTCAAAATTAATACTGGTCTGATGGGGATCACTTAAAAAAAAATGTTCAAAAATACCCAAATTAGCAAGATTGTGTGGTCAAAATGAAACACTAGAGTGCTTCTCCTTCAGCAGTGATCAGTTTGTCTTCTCTGAGCTGTTGTAGGAACAGGAAGCGAACCCACACTACTTTCTTAACAACTTCATTATTGACATCATCTTCAAGTTACTTGTTTACTAAAGTTCCAGGACCTCTTCTACAGCAGCAACGGTGTGCAGCCACAGCCATTACAACATTATAACTTCTTCTGAGTAAAACAGGTGGAGCTGGTTGTTTGTGTTTTGAGTGCTTTGTCCCTCTGCGAGTTACTATGCTATTTATACAATGCACTCTGGCAAAACTTTACCTTCAGAGACAATTTGTTTCCTCACGGACTCTGCAGAGGTCATCCGCACAACAGGATGTATAATATTTTCTGTCGGGGCTGCTGTGTATCATAAATCTTTCGAACTTCCACTCTCATTTTCAAAACAAAACATTGCTCTATACACCATACAGTAAGGTTATGTAAGTACAGTACGTTGGAAACCAGGCCATAAAGGTCAACAGATAATAACTGTAAAGCTCTTGTCTAACACCATTATGGACATCATACGTCTTTTTCTACGTGAGTGGCGTTCATTGAGGAGGATGTCCTGTTTGTCCTTGGTTTAACAGTGGTTTAAGTTGATGGAGTTGATGCTAGAGACTAGAATGTCCCTGATATGATCCACAGCTTCGAGGAGCACTAAGGTCATTGCTGAGAATTCCCCGGAGACTGACTGAGAAGAATGAAAGCCCCGGATCTAACTGTGGTCTATTACATATAAACATAATAAGCAGACAATTTGAACAACTGTTGTAGTTATTCAAAATATTATTTATATTATTATTTTTTTATGACTTAAAGGTGTATTTTGAAGATGATACATTTAAAGAAAGTCAAATCCTAACTTGCTTTTTAACTTTCACAAATGCACTTACGATGCTCTAAAAATTACTGCAATAGTTTCCAATTTTCATGCAAAGACCCTGCCATATTCTCTTATCTACACTCACTTTTGGTATTTAGCTTGACCACTTTTTTTTTAAAAGGCAGCAATGTTGTTATTATATACAGTATCCCATGTTCATGTCCTTTTGTGTATTCTTATATTCTTATGAGCTGTGAATTGCCAAGTCAAGCTCCAAAATGTATACAAAACTAAAACAATTGAGATTTTTGATTAGATAAAGCCACAGAGCCACACAGGCAGTGTGTGAAACATTTCCTGAAGTGATACAGAATTGTGCTGTGATGCACTGAATGGAGATGGTACATGGCAGTGTTGTTAAGAAGAAGCACATATTCCTTGTACTGAACTGTCTCGGTGTCACTAAAGGGGGCTCGTCACCTCCGATTCTTCTCACATCGTCATTCTGCACACGTGTGCTCGGGGAGGAAAGCTGAGTGCTTAACATTTAAGAAGCTGATTACAGTATCTTCTTGTGATTGTGATGGGAGTGGAACAGGAAGCAGATGTCAGATCACAGCAACATAAACTGCTGTCTGCGTGTCACCCCACATCCCCTGCAGTCTCGACACAGCCAGAAAGCTGATGAGGTGAAATTATAGCAGTTGAGCGGGTTTCATTTATTCATCTCAACTGCTTGAAGTCCCTGGTTTCACACTGGGAAAATCACTGTGACTTGAGAGAATGCATATTTACATTCATGTTAAATAAAGTCGACACACTAATGCACTCACATTTTTAGGACGATTTAATTTAGGCAGCATAGGGGGAAAACCAAATCACAGAAACTGATCCTAATCTCACCTTTAATTGCATATTGCTCTTTCAACATGTTCTTTTGATAAAGATATAGCAATCCATATTTGGATGCAGTATTTCACGCACAGTGGTTTCTGTCCACACAAGGTCAAGACTCTCAGACACCACTGTGGTCCCTTTTCAAGCCCCTCGTCTTATGAAAGCTCTACTCTGTCAAAGATCTCTCCGAATTGAAAGGGAAAACTTTTCGGCACTCTCGACGCACTCCTCAGCCCCTGCTATCCTAGGACTGACGATGCGGCGCTGTGACAGAGCGTGCAAACTAATAGCTGCCAGTCAAATGGGCTGCACAACAAGAGACGAGTGATTGTGCTGTTGATGGAGGTAATTCTGCACCGACGGGGGGCAAGGGGAGGGGATTGATAACAGAATACAAATACAGGCGGTGATTGATAAATGGAGTATGACAGCACTGCGTCTCGATGGTCAAAGTCAGGGAGGAGGACGCCATTGAAAAATCAGTGAATGACAATGAAAAGAGGTTGTGTAAAAAGTCACACAAAGGCATTCTGGTTCAGCAGAGAGCAAAAGTGTGCCATGAAAGAGCTGGAAAAAATATGCAGCTTTTTTCGGAGTGAATCAAAGTTACCATGTAAGTATTATTTTCAAACTAATGAAGCCAGAAGTGTCATTTTCCTCTCGATACACTAGTCTTCTACTGTCTCCGTCAAAGCATTTAATCATCTGTCAACGCAGAGCAGCTCAAATTATTCAACTGTCACCATTAGGGCACAGAGTGACAGGAAGAATTAGTTCATATATAAAGCAGACAACCTCATCCTGAAAGCACAAAAGTGGAAATAGGTGATGTCCTTGCGGCGCAGAGACTGACGGGGTGCTCTCTTTCTGCAGGCCTCAGCAGCATGCTCCATCAAGGGTGTCTAAGCACCTATATAATACCTTCACGCTCGCTGCTGGTGACTTCATCATAGCTTTGCGTCACCTATGGGGAGACTGCGGGTGGTGCTGGATAGAGATACTGAGCTAAGACGCTGCTGTTTGACCCCCGAGAGCATGCCGTTTAGCCGGGGAAGGATCAAAGAGATGAGGCAGTGCAAGCGAGAAGAGACTGAAAGCTGTGCCTCACATTTTACAGCAGAAAAGACTTCTGGCTGCAAATTACGTCTGCAGAAGCACAATGAGGACATCTAGTGGGCACTGTGCGAATCAAAATTGGAGCGTTAAGGCAGGAGTTTGGTAAGCTCAAGACAACACATTTACATTTTAAAAGACACACTCTTAAAAACATAAACATCAGAAAATAGCTTGCTCTTGAACAACATGAAAACAAATATAAATTAACCTCCATCTACTACACATTGACTTATTTACGCGTCTGGGTATTATGGTTTATTCCGACATTCCCATTTTACAGTGCACGATCCAGATAGGGACATTATTTATCAATGACATATGTAAACTCCAAAGCTTTTTGGAAGCTTTAAATGTCTTCAGACAAAATATATGCTGTTTACTTTTCAAAATAAAGTAACACCGGCCCGATCATATTTTGTTTCTTGAGTTTTAAATGTACAGTATTTATGTACTATGCCTTTTTTCCATTCATAAAAACTAGTTTTGTAAGGAGTCACTTTTTCTTTGCCTTCCCTCTGCCCTTCCTTAAACTTCTCCGGTAGGACCTCTTCTTCTTTGTTCCTTTCGGGTCACAATCAGAGTCACTGGCATTTTCAAACTGACTAGAGCGCTTTCTTGACGCTTTCTTGTTCCCAATTGTTTCTTCCTCTTGCAGCAACTCAAACGACAGGTCTGTGAGCTCCTCTTCACTCTCTTCATTCTTGTGGTTTTTGTTCAGTTGTGACTTACCACGCTTTGAACCTCTCCTTTTCCCTCTCAGAGCTAATTTTCCTCCATCATTTCTCTTGGGCCTTCCCCTAGGTCTACCAGTTAATAACTTAGAGAGTCTGGGCATAACAGCTCTCTCTTCTTCTCCCTCCTCTGTCTTATGTTCTGTTTCTTCGTTGTCGTTACAAGAGTCTGATTCTGTGTCATTACTGTCAGGAGCATCATCAGTGTCGTTTGACCTTTCATTGTGGTGATAGCGCTGGATGTGGCTCTTCAAGCTAACATTGTGGTTAAAGGATTTGTCACAATGCCGGCATTTATACGGTTTCTCTCCCGTGTGCAGGCGCATGTGTGACTTCAGATGACCTGGTTGGTTGAAGCCGCGTTCACACACCGTACACTTATATGGTTTGACTCCTGTGTGAACCACCATGTGTCTGTGAAGAACATACCTTCTTCTAAAAGTAATGCCACATTTGTCACATTTATGTTCCTTAGGCTCTGTGTGAGTTCTCAGGTGTTCTCTGCGTTCTATAAAGAAAGCAAATGTCGCAGGACAGTCAGGACATTGAAAAGGGTACAGTGTGTCTTCATGAGTCTCCTGATGGTCAAGTTTTGCCTGTTTTGTTTTAAAAGGAGCATAGCAATACTTGCAAGTATGTACTTTGCTATCATCGTGTATGAGACAGTGAAGTTTCAGAGATATTTTAGTAAAACATCTTTTTCCACACACATTGCATGCGTATGGTTTCAGTTTGTGCTCACATATATGAGCCCTGTCTGTGTGATGAAAATATCCACACTCATTACAGAGCTGTTTGGTACTTCGGCGAACTGAAGTAGGCAAGTCCACATAGTTGGGCACTTCTTTTGTGTCCTCTTTTGAGTCCTCCTCCTTAGCCAGGACAGGTTTCTTTCTGGGAAACCAATCCTCATCTGAAGTCACCTCTCCACCTCCCTCCTCTTCATTGGGACTATCACTGGTCTCTGATTGGCTGTGTCCATTATCTGTTGGGTCAGGCTGGAAAGGCAAAACAGTGCACAGCAAATTAGTATTTAGATTTTACACCTAATTTGTAGCAAAAAAAAGATGGCTTATCAGTAATACCTCTATGGGAACTTCTTTGCTTCTGTTCTGAATGGGAAACCAATCCTCACTTGAAGTCTTATCACCACCTCCCTCCTCTTCATCAGGGAGGTCACTGTCTACTTTGCAGGGAACAGTTCTTTCAGAACTGCTGTGTTTGTCATCTGTTGAGTCAGGCTTGTTCTCACATATGTGAGCCCTGTCTGTAGGATACGAACATCCACACTTGGTACAGCAAACTGAAGTAGGCGTATCCACAAAGATTGACTCTTCTTTTGCGTCCTCCTCAATGTCCTCTTCTTTAGCCAGGATAGGTTTCTTTAAGGGAAACCATTCCTCATCTGAAGTTGCATCCCCATCGCCCCCTACCACCGGTTTACTGGGAACATCACCTTCTTCTTTGCAAAGTGTCTCAGAGTTGCTGAGTTTGTCATCTGTTTGGTCAGGCTGGAAAGACAACAAATGGCAGGGCAATTAATTATTCTTTTTTTATACCAATGTTGTATAGAACTAAATAAATTACTAAAAAGTCATACCTCTATAGTTACTTCTATGCTTCCAGGTGCTGATGCAGTGACCTGTTTTTTAAACTCATTTTGGTATTCACACTGAAGGCATTGTTGGGTCAACGTAATGAGTGTTCCCTCAGTAATTTTCATCATCTGAAGTTTACTGTCACATGACGGACATTTATGTGGAAACAATTCAAAGAGACAGTTTTCATTCATGAGATACTTTTCTTGAACCTGTAGAGGATCAACTCTGAAAACAATTCGGACATGACATTATTAGATTAACTCATTAAATACACTTGAACATTTTATAGCAAAAATGTACAAATTAAAAAGTCACTCACTCTTCCTTGTACAACGTCTGTTGAGTCAATGTAGGCTCTGTGTCATACTGACCAAAGACATCTTCAGGTTTTAAAGGCTCCTACAAGAAACATTATTATTAAATGAGAATAATAGATGAATTAAATATTAAAGTTTTGGGACAATGACATTTGTAAGTTCAATAAATTATCTTGTTTTGGAAGTGTACCTTATTTTTACCTGCAAACTCATGCCATAACATTAAACTATAAAGTAATTTTAGTCTAAAATATAACAAGTTTTACAATGTGCCCTTTTGTAATACGATACTTTTCCATGATTGATCACCGATTGTGATGGTTGTTTGAAGAGCAGCTGGAATTGGAAATACTAAGAAAAATTGTATATTTTTTTATCTTAACATTTACCCAAGCTTTAAATGACGTTAATAGACACAGTCACTTTGTTACTGAATAGTTGACAGCTCCCATGACAATATCTCCGGGTATTCTCTATCAACTGTCCTATGATTATTAAATTGTGTTAGATGTGTAGGCTTTTTACATCTAGGAGCCAAATAAAGCACTCACCCCCAGCAGCAGGCTGTCCACATATTCACCCACTTCTGACTTGATCCGGACTGTTGGAACAGCACCAGGCTTTATCTGGACCCTGTCTGTTTCCACTGGCTTTTCAAAACATTCCCCTAAAAAGTGCTCTCTACAAATAACAACGTCAGTCCACGACGATTCTTTAAAAAGTTGTTCATCGTCTTCGGCTACAAACTGAAGCCACTGACGTCTCATTTCAGGATCTTGTGGTAGACTAAAACACTGCGCGCTGCGACGCCAAGAGTCACATCCCACCACAGAGCACATCTTAGAGTATTACACATTAAGTGTTAGCCGACAGTAACATAATCAAACATAATCAAAGACGGCAGCGCTCTGCAACAAGCTAACAGCTCGGTTAGCTGTTTAGCCCCTGTGCAGAAGAGTTAGAGGGGTTTTCTGCTTCAGGCAAAAACAAACCGGATAGCGCCACCTGGTGTTCTGGAGAGTTACATTTGTTTTATACCAAAAATGTGTACATCACTGCAATGCATATTTATCTAGGTATATGTATGCGTAAAATGTATTAATTTTTCTTCTCCTTTTGCAAACGTTGAAATACACATTATCTGTAGATGCATGAAGACAGACAGACCGAGGCAGACAGAGTTAAAGCAACTCTCACTTTTTGCTATAACTTATGTTTTTATATGTATTGCAGATAGAGAAAGAGCAATTTAGAGAGTGCAAACCTAGAAATGGTTCATAGTGATGCTTTAAATATTAAATTTATTATGCATGATTAGAACGGAGAACATAACCTTAATTTGTGAAAATGCAATCAGAGACTCAATGTGGAGACTGTGAAGTTCATCTTTTGGCCTTACTTAAATGCATTATTGTTAAAAATACACTGTATTCTTTATATTCATTCGAAAAGGACTGAAAAGGATCCAGTGAATCAAATGCCATTTGTCACAGGTCTTTTGGTGTTTTTAATCTTGTTCCTTCCTTTTGGCAATCCACCAAATTGCAATAATGTTTTTGCTTGGTCTAACTTGGAATAAAAATTCCAACTAAATTACACATTGTTAAAGCTACGTTCAAGTCAGTCATTTTGTACACTCTACTAACTACTAGAAACAGACTGCTGAGGCAATGAGTTTTTGTTCCAGTACCTACAGGTGGCAAATATCTAACAATGAGCTAGCAATAGCAAACAGTAACATTTGTAGTAATGTTTTGTATTTGTTTAAATACATCAGAGAATCTAAACAAAAATGCAAAAAAATGTATTGTAAATGTATTTTCAAGTAATTTTTCTCAGTCCATACTTTGGGTCAAAAAACATTCAGCGCCTCAGGAGGGGGAAGCAGTGTTCCACTAACACTGTTTACACTTGTGGTGTTGACCTCCACTGGCAGTGGAGGGAATATTCTGAGCATCTCCCTAAGCCCACCAACATGTCTTTTACTGAGGTAGCAGAGGCTGAGGGCTCAGAGGTGGACTCGTCCATAGCCCAAGCTGAAGTCACCAAGGTAGTTAAGTCTGTGGCAAAGAACCAGGGGTGGATAAGATCTGCCCTGAGTACCTCCAGTCTCTGGATGCTGTGGGGCTGTTCTGGCTGACACAACACAGCAACACTGCATGGAGGTCAGGGACAGTACCACTGGACTGGCTCTATTACCCTCTCCAGGTGCTGGAGAGTTCGTGGGAGTTTGTCCAACCAGTCCATATGAGCTTCAAATTCGACCATTCGACCGTGTGTCTTGTGGCATCTTTTTTCTACTCTGTCAGCACAATCATGTGTCATGACTGTGCAGAGCTATCAGATGTGTGATAGCGTTGAACATGGCTCTTCAAGCTAACATTATGGTTAAAAGCTTTGTCACAATGCTGACATTTATAGGGTCTTTCTCCAGTGTGCAGGCGCATGTGGGACTTGAGATGGCCTTGTTGGTTGAAGGCACGTTCACACAGTGAGCACTTGAAAGGTTTGACTCCGGTGTGGATCACCATGTGTCTCTGGAGCAAATTATAGTGTTTGAATATAAATCCACAGATTTCACATTTAGAATTCTTTCGGTTTCTGTGACATTTCAAGTGGATGCTACGTTCACTTATGGTAGTAAATGTCTCAGGGCAAACAAGACACTTGTAGGGCTTTGGTGAATAATCATGAATCTGTTCATGTAAAATTTTCTCTGACCTTTTTTTAAAAGTTGCATGGCAGAACTTACAACGATTTTCATAGTTTTCATCATGTGTATAGGTGTGCCTTATTAGAGATACATTATTACTACACCTTTTTCCACACACATTGCAGACATATGGTTTTGATTTGTGCTTACACTCCTGAGTTTCAAATTCAGCACAGAGCTGAGGAACTGTAAGGTGACCTGAACTAAGCTTGTCCTCATGGCTCTTTCCTTCAGTGCTCTTCCTGGGAGTCCTTTTCCATTCTTTATCCAGTTCAGGCTTATCTGAAGTCACATCACTGCAGTCACTTTCCTTCTTTTTATCAGAAACATCGCTCTCATCTTCAATGGGACCAAATGTCCCAGAGTCACAGGAGTAGTCATCTGTTTGCTCCTCCTGAAGAAGTAAACCATAATAATTCCATCAAAAATGTTATTGATAATTGGCACTAGAATTGATGGAGGAAAAAAAGACAAAATGCTTTATACCTTTATAGTGACATCAATGCTTCCAGTTGATGACTGATGTTCTGTTTCTGATGCAATGATCTGTCTTTTAAACTCGTTTCTGTATTCACACCGAGGACAGTGTTGAGTCAAAGTAATAAGTGTCCCTTCTGTGAATGTTTTAGTCTGAAGCCTATAGCCACATGATGGACATTTGTGCACAAACAATTCAAAAAGAAAGTTTTTGTTCACAAGAGGCTTGTCTTCATTCTGCAGTAGTTCAGCTCTGAAAAAAATCAAACATAATGCTTTGAGACAATGGTTTGAAGACCCAGTGAACATTTGTCAAACAGTAAAAGCTTACTCACTGTTGCATGTACAGAGTATGTTCAGTTCTTTGAGACGCTGTTTCAATAATGGGACTAGCATCATCCTCAGTTTTAACAGACACCTGTTCAGTAAGTACAGATGATTAAAGGTGTTCAGAGTTGTACAGTTAGAACAGAACATTATAATAGTGACACACCTCCTGCGGCAGGATGTCCATAGATTCATCAGCTTCTGACTTGATCCGGACTGTTGGCACAGCACCAGGCTTTAGTTGGACATCGTCTGTTTCCACTGGCTTTTCAAAACATTCCTCCAAAAAGTGCTCCCTACAAACAGTAATGTCGGTCCACGACGACTCATTAAGATGATCCAAAAGTGCATTAGCTTCAGCAACAAACTGGATCCACTGAAGTTTCATGAGCGGATCCTTTGGCAAATTAAAACCTTGAGCTCTGCGTCGCCAGGAGTCACATCCTACGACTGAGCACATTTTAGCAAATAAGACAAATTAAAAAATTAGTAACTAAAGAAGCAGCAACAAAAATACATAGATTACAATCCTGTACTGTACTGTAAACAAGCTAGCGACTAATCGAGCACCATCTTCTTTTCTTCTGGGCTGGGCCAATCAGCGCAGCAAAGGCGTAAAGTAGATGACTGCTGCCCTCTACTGTTTCCTTTTGAAAGTTACATTCTTTAACACAATATGTAGACGATGCTGACACTTTCTCCACCATAGCAAAAAACATTAAGTCTAAAACTGTTTTTATTTTCTGTATGATACCTCGATGGTTTCAGTGCTGCATTCAGGATCACCTCTAGGTAAACTTGGTGTTTGCAAACTGAATAACAGTGACATTGGCATAATACAATGCATCGTAGAAAAAAATAATTATTTTATAAAGCAGCATTTTTATCTGAGCCTGCATTAGCCTATTGCATTCTCTGCTGTTCGACGACACAACCCCCTTTATAAAATCTTTTTTACAATGTAATGATAAAATACCAAGTGATGAACCATCCAATCAACATTTAATCAAGGTCGTATTTAAGTCATGAGCAACTTAGTAAAGAAACAAACATCACAACAGTCCTGTTCTTTTTTTTTTTTCCTCTGGTCTTCCTCTGCACCTCTTTTTGTTTCACTTGGGTCATAATGGAAGTCACTCTCTTGATATTTTTGCCCTTTCTCATTGCTTCCTCTTTCGCCTCATCTTCATCTTGTGCCAAGCCAAATGACAAACTCTTTTGTTTTTGTGACTCTGTTGGTGTGCAAGTCTAGAAGCGTCTGTGTCACGACTGTGCAGAGCAGGGATCAGATGTGTGATAGCGTTGAACATGGCTCTTCAAGCTAACATTATGGTTAAAAGCTTTGTCACAATGCTGACATTTATAGGGTCTTTCTCCAGTGTGCAGGCGCATGTGGGACTTGAGATGGCCTTGTTGGTTGAAGGCACGTTCACACACTGAGCACTTGTAAGGTTTTAGTCCGGTGTGGATCACCATGTGTCTCTGGAGCAAATTATAGTGAGTAAATATAAATCCACAGATTTCACATTTAGAATTCTTTCGGTTTCTGTGACATTTCAAGTGGATGCTACGTTCACTTATGGTAGTAAATGTCTCAGGGCAAACAAGACACTTGTAGGGCTTTGGTGAATAATCATGAATCTGTTCATGTAAAACTTTCTCAGACTTTTTTTTAAAAGTTACATGGCAGTAGATGCAGCGATATTCATAGTTTTCATCATGTGTATAGGTGTGCCTTCTTAGAGATACATTATTACTACACCTTTTTCCACACACATTGCAGACATATGGTTTTGATTTGTGCTCACACTCCTGAGCTCCACATTCAGCACAGAGTTGAGGAACTGTAAGGTGACCTGAACTAAGCTTGTCCTCATGGCTCTTTCCTTCAGTGCTCTTCCTGGGAGTCCTTTTCCATTCTTTATCCAGTTCAGGCTTATCTGAAGTCACATCACTGCAGTCACTTTCCTTCTTTTTATCAGAAACATCGCTCTCATCTTCAATGGGACCAAATGTCCCAGAGTCACAGGAGAAGTCATCTGTTTGCTCCTCCTGAAGAAGTAAACCATAATAATTCCATCAAAAATGTTATTGATAATTGGCACTAGAATTGATGGAGAAAAAAAGACAAAATGCTTTATACCTTTATAGTGACATCAATGCTTCCAGTTGATGACTGATGTTCTGTTTCTGATGCAATGATCTGTCTTTTAAACTCGTTTCTGTATTCACACCGAGGACAGTGTTGAGTCAAAGTAATAAGTGTCCCTTCTGTGAATGTTTTAGTCTGAAGCCTATAGCCACATGATGGACATTTGTGCACAAACAATTCAAAAAGAAAGTTTTTGTTCACAAGAGGCTTGTCTTCATTCTGCAGTAGTTCAGCTCTGAAAAAAATCAAACATAATGCTTTGAGACAATGGTTTGAAGACCCAGTGAACATTTGTCAAACAGTAAAAGCTTACTCACTGTTGCATGTACAGAGTATGTTCAGTTCTTTGAGACGCTGTTTCAATAATGGGACTAGCATCATCCTCAGTTTTAACAGACACCTGTTCAGTAAGTACAGATGATTAAAGGTGTTCAGAGTTGTACAGTTAGAACAGAACATTATAATAGTGACACACCTCCTGCGGCAGGATGTCCATAGATTCATCAGCTTCTGACTTGATCCGGACTGTTGGCACAGCACCAGGCTTTAGTTGGACATCGTCTGTTTCCACTGGCTTTTCAAAACATTCCTCCAAAAAGTGCTCCCTACAAACAGTAATGTCGGTCCACGACGACTCATTAAGATCCAAAAGTGCATTAGCTTCAGCAACAAACTGGATCCAGATAAGTCTTATTTGCGGATCCTCAGGCAAGTTAAAGCGTTGAGCGCTGCGTCGCCAGGAGTCACATCCCACAACGGAACACATTTCAGCATCTCTTACAAATAAAAAACTAGAGACCAACGAAACAAAGCTATCAATACAGCTAAGCTCTTTTTCTTCTTCTTCCTGACCGAGGCAGAGTAGCCAAAACGATGGCGTATTGCTGCCCTCTACTGTAAGCCATCCCTTTCACAATAATGCGCTGACAAATAAACGTGAAGATTTTTATTTTTAAATCGATTTATACATGACTCATTCCAGTACTGCCTTCAGAAACACTTGGTGCTGTTTGTCCACACCACTGATAACAGGCTCTCAACAAATGTCATTCAACAGTGACACTGATAACATGTTATATCTGAAACACAATGTATCCAAAGAAAAAAAAAGTCCTTTTACAAAGCAGCATTAACATCCATGAAAACAAATTGAGGTATTTAACATAACAGTCCTGTCAGCAAACAGTGTTGTAGGGTTTTGGTTATTTTTTATTAAGATTCTGGTTTTCTTGGTCTTCCTCTGCGCCTCTTTTTCTTTGTTTCTTCACTTGGGTCATAATCCAAGTCGCTGTCTTGTGACGTGTCAAATGGCAAGTTACTATCTGTGAAAGACCTCTCACTTTCTTCATCAATGTCATGTTTTTTCTTTTGACACATTTTTTTCTCAGACCTAGAAACTAATTTAGCCTCTAAATTTTTCTTAGGTCGTCCTTTAGGTTTTGCCAATTTTCTTTTTTTTGTGTTAACTTCCACCTCCATCTCCACTGCACTGTCATCACCAGACTCTGCTCCTGACTTTGACTGCTCCTGGGCATCCTCACTGTCACTTGACATTTGGTTTGTCTCCTCTGTGTTGGTCTGATTTGCTGCTTCTTCGTGTATCTCATTGGGGTGAAAACGCTGGATGTGGCTCTTCAAGCTAACATTGTGGTTAAAGGATTTGTCACAATGCTGGCACTTGAAAGGTCTTTCCCCTGTGTGTAGGCGCATGTGGGACTTAAGATGACCAAGTTGTTTAAAACTACGTTCACACACTGAACACTTGTAAGGTTTCACTCCTGTGTGGATCAACATGTGTCGGGAGACACAAGACTTGTCCGGAAATTTAATCCCACAAATGTCACATTTATGTGCTTTTGGCCCTCCCTTTGTTTTCAGGTGAACTCTGCGTTCCTTATTGGAGGCAAACATCTCAGGGCAGTCAGGACATTTGTAGGGTTTTTTCTCTTTGTTGTGAATCTGTTCATGTGTAAGTTTGTCTGGTCTTGTTTTAAAAGAGATATGACAGTACTTGCAAGGATGATCATAGGTCTCATTGTGTATGTTTCTGTGCGATTTGAGAGAAAACTCTGAAACAAATCTTTTACCACATACATTGCATGCGCATGGTTTAGTTTTGTGCTCACACGTGTGTGGTCGCTGTACATTATAAAAATCTCCACACTCTGCACAGAGCTGCTTGATTCTTTTGCAAATGTAACCAGATTTTTTCTCCTGACTTGGCTCTTCTTTGTCATCATTTTTTCTGTTTTCCTCAGACAAAGACTCGTTCGGTTCTTTAGCCATAACATGTCCATGGTTGGGAACCCAATCCTCATCTGAAGAACTGTCTCTGTCTTCTTCATCTGAAATGTCACTTTCTTTTTCACTGGTACCCTGAAGGAAGGATTCATCAGATTCATCAGGCTGGACAATTTTGCATTTGTAATTTAAACTAAACCTGAAATAAAATGTAAATTCATGTAATTAAATCCTACCTCTATAGTTACTTCTATGCTCCCTGTTGATGGCAGATGTTCAGCTGTTGATGTTGGGGCACTGTGATTGATCTGACTCTTAAATAGGTTTATGTCCTCACAGGTTTTATGCACTAAATAATTCCCTTGAAGCTGTAAGAGATCAGCTCTGGAACAAAAAACAAAAAACATGACACCACAGGCATACATTGGTCAAGTGAGCATTTACAAACAAATGTTACTGTTTCACTGACTTGTTTTTTTCAGGAGTCCTGCTTTTAGATGTTTCAGTGCACCGACGAGCGCCATCTTCATTTTTCCGAGTCTAAAAAACAGTAAAAAAAGGAAAAGGAGAAATAAAGATGCATGGTAAGTGGCAGTCATCAGTCAAAATAGAACAGACCCACCACAGCATAGCAATACTCATCAGCGTAACTTAATAGGCATGAATATAGTTGGCACAGCACCAGTTTTAGGTTGGACCCTATCTGTTTCCACTGTTTTGTCACATTTCTCTAAAAGGTGCTGCTATTAGCTTCAGCAAGTCAGTCCACTGCTCACCAAAAAGTTAACAGAAGCTAACCGAACAGAAGCTAGCTACCATTTAGGTCGATCTATCAGAGTGTGTTACGTTTTTTCCCAAGTTCATGTTTTTTTTTTTTTAAATATATTATTAAAACATGCAATGACCCACACAACTAATATAAAGAATACAATTATATTTAGAAAAAATAACATTTATTTAACACAATGTTGCTGTTCTTGTTTGCGCTGAAAAACATGGACATTTACATGACTCAGCTGAGGGGCGCATTCAGGGACAGTTGTGAAAAGTTACAAAAGGAGCATCACAGAAGAATGACTGTGTTCTAAAGCACAAAAACAATCTGAGTAACCTGATGAGTAAATGCAGCATAGTTAAATGCAATTTGAACATTGTGCATTGGCCTATATTGAAATTTACCATAGAACTTAGTCAAGAAAATACAGTCCATAAAGACAGAAAAATTTACATACAGACCACAGACCTGGCCGTTCATAAATTTATGTGTAATTTTCTATCATAGTTCTTTTACACATCATAATTTTTTCTTGGTCTACCCCTGCACTTCTTTAAACTCTGACCTCTGCTTCTACGTGGCTTCTTGTTCTTTGTTTCTTTGCCTGGGTCACATTCCAAGTCACTGCCATTTTTATATTTACAAGAGCTTTTTCTTACTGCGCCCTCCCTCTCCTCTTCATCCTCTTCTTGTGCCATGTCAAATGAGATGTCACTATCGGTCAAATGTTCTTCGCTTTCATTACTACTGTCACATACGTTGTTTAAATTCTGCCCCAATGACTTAGCAGACTTCATAGATTTCCTTCGCCCTGTTTCAACTGCTTTCCCAGAGGCATTTCTTTTAGGCCGTCCTACAGGTCTTTCTGAGGTCAACCTGTTATGTTTTGACTTAACTGTTTCATTCGGCACCTGTTCTGTGTCCTGTTCTTTATCTACGTTGTCCACATAATCAGCTCTTGTGTCACTGTGCTCCTGAGCATCACAAGTATCACTTGACCCATCATAATTCTTGTCCGTTTTTTCCCCAACCTTAAATGGATGATAGCGTTGGATGTGACTCTTCAAACTAACATTGTGGTTAAAAGATTCATCACAGTACTGGCATTTATAAGGCTTCTCTCCTGTGTGTAGGCGCATGTGGGACTTGAGATGGCCTGGTTGATTAAACGTGCGCTGACACTCTGAACACTTGAAAGGTTTGATTCCTGTGTGGATCACCATATGTCTCAGGAGACGGCCCTTTCGCCAAAATATAATTCCACAAATGTCACACTTAAATTCATTTGGGCGTCTGTGTGTTTTCAAGTGCACTCTGCGTTGCTTATTGGAAGCAAACGTCTTAGGACAGTCAGGACATTTGTAGGGATTTTTTGTGTTTTGGTGACACTGCTGGTGTGCAAGTTTATCCAGTTTTGTTTTAAAGGTGACATAACAATACTTGCAAGGAAATTCATGGCTTTCATTATGTATGTAGCTGTGTATTTTCAAAGATATCGCTGTAACACATCTTTTTCCACACACGTTGCACACATAAGGTCGAGTTTTGTGCTCACATATGTGAGGCCTTGTTGAATAATAAAAAGCTCCACACTCTGTGCAAAGCTGCTTCATTTTTTGGCCACATGAAAAACCTTCATCCTCATTCATTTCCTCTTCTTCACTGTCCTGCTCAGAGGATGTTTTTAGTTTTTCATTCTCTACAGTTTCATTTTGAGGAACCCAATCCTCATCTGAAGTTGCATCACCATCGTCACCACCCTCCTCTTCATCTGAAATGTCACTTTCTTCTTTGCTTTGAGCAAATGCCTCAGAGTCACTGACAACATCATCTGTTTGCTCAGGCTGGAAAGCAAAAGAGCTATGATAATTTAGCACTGGCACTGGCTCTTGTTAGTTTTGTGAGAAACAACATGAAACAAAGTTGCATTTATCCTACCTCTATAGTTACTTCTATGCTTCCAGGCTGATGCTCACTTGGTGGGATGTTGATTTGCCTAATTAACTTGTCTCTGTAGCCACACTGAAGGCATGGTTGGGGCAAAGTACCACTATCAGCCACTTTTTCAGTCTGAAATGTACAATCACATGATGGACACCTGTGTGAAAACATTTCAGGGCAGATTTGTTAATGAAATGCTTGAGAACAGAGATGAGAGTATGAAACAAACACCTATGTGGCTAGTTTAAAGAATAATTAAGCATGTAATGGCAAACAGCAGGCAAGATAATTAAAAGTGAACTCACTGTTTTCTAGGCACTCTTTTAAATGTTTCAACACACTGACCAACACTGTCTTCAGTTTTTACAGGCACCTACACAAAAGTAGATAAAATAACAATCAGACTCCCATTCATTCTACATGATAAGTTACATTTGTTTTATTAGAAAATAAGTTAAACTAGGAGAATTGTGAAGGACACAGTACTACATGGTAAGTGGAATACATTTGCCAAAATGCAGCCAACCCACCTCTTGCTGCAGACTGTCTATGGATTCATCATCTTCCGACTTGATGACTATTGTTGGCACAGCACCAGGTTTCAGTTGGACCCCGTCTGTTTCCACTGGCTTTTCAAAACATTCTTCAAAAAAGTGCTCTTTGCAAATAGTAATGTCTGTAAATGATGATTCTTTAAAAAGTTGGCAGTCTTGACCCACAAACTGGACCCAATGAAGTCTCACTTGTGGATCCTCTGGTAAATTAAAACATTGCACATTGCGACGCCAGGAGTCACATCTCTTGACTGAGCACACTGTAGTCTGTTGAATAGATAAAAGTGTTATTCGGCAACAACACAATAAGTAAAAACAAAATAAATAGTGGTCCAGGATGCTAAACCTGCATGGAGTGGTGGTAAATTGGACAGTTCTGGCCTATACTGGTAAGTTTTACCAAGTATAAAATATAATGTTTTTCATGAAAAGGTAAGTTTTGAATTCAGACCCTAGCTGCTATGTTTGTGTTTTCACCCGTTTTCATTTTCATCCCTGTTTTTCCCTAAGTGATGCTGTGTATCATTGGGAGGCTAAGGGTGGATATGTCTGCTACTTGTGTACATGTATGCAAGAACATTACATCACTTTGCATATCCCTGTGTAGGTTTGACGTGTCCATGGCTGCAATATTTAACATGACGCATGTGTGAGGTGCAATATGCATACACCACTGGTAATGTGGATGTGTTGGAGGAGCAGTCTGACCAAAAATGAGGAAATAAGAGCATTTTCCCAAGGGAAAGTCATTCTTTGTGCAGTTTGAAGTGTTTACTGTACATGTTGATGAGTGACAGTGCCAAACTGGCCCATAGTCTCTTACTTTACCAATAATTATTGTGTGTTAGTCAGTGTGGACAGATTTTTTTTTTTTACTAAGTCTCACTTGTCAGTTTTATATATCATTTTGTTTAAAGTAAGAAAGCCACAAACCTGAGTCCTATCTGGGGAGACACATGCTTTATTGTCTACCTGTTCCATAACTGATCCTTCATCAGCAGTGACAGTGGTCTCATTAGAAGAAGAAACTCTTAAAACATAAGTATTTGTCAGAAAACACTGACAAACAGGACTAAATATATTGTGTTTTGCTCTAAAACGTTGTATTTACAACAACTAACACAAAAAATAGATATTGCAGTTAAGAACATATTTACCTTTCAGAAACAGAAGGAGGCTGAGAGACAGAGCTCAGAGAGAGGTGTTTCGTTGAGCTTGAACTTGCTGTCACCTTCTCATAACTGAGTGAAAAAAAAAGAAACACAATGAACAGTCTTCTGGCCTTTTAAACCATAATGTTGTAACTTTGTGGTGACCTGGAAAGCTGACAAACGAATTCGCCATCACTCCAAGCCCTTCTTGTCACAACGCACTTACAAGACAAAAGTTTGCTTCGTAAACTGTTAGCTGAAGTTGCTGTTGATTACTTTAGATCTACGGAAAACCAAGGGCCACAAAGGGCTACGTACCGTTGTAAACCAAAGTTAAGGTAAAACAGAGATCCTACAGCTGATACAGCTCTAGCTACCTGTCCAAAAGCAATAACACCAGCTCCGCATCGCTTTTGAAGCCCTTGGCCGATTTGAGTTTTTTCCATCTGTCAAAGGCAGCGCCGATGTAAATGCGCGTCTTGCATGTCTCCTGCCTTCTTTTCTTTCGGGCAGCTTTCTTTTCTTCGAGTGTCATTACTCTTTTAGAATATTTAGTTGTATATGCTGTGCTTAGCAGAGCTGGGATAGGTAGCTTCGTTTGTTCTGCCATTGTTTAAACGCAGCGAAAGCAGAAAGGCGACCATTGATGGAGGAGACGGGACCCTTCTTCTTCTACGATTGAATTCAGGCAGACTGTACGCTGAAGTAAGGTCTTACTGCCGCCACAGTCAGAAACGAGCAACCTCTCTATATAAGTCAGCCAACAGATACAAAACCCCGAGAACCGAGAACAAGTCAGCAAGGGAAATAAGTTACATCACCTTTAATATGTTCTAACATAAACAAGGACTGGTTCAAGACCTAATCAGTGCATAGAAAAGCAGGGAACAGTTCCACAGATCAAAACAGATACAGTCCCACTTCAATGACAGACCTGTCTTGCACTAGGACAGTGAATAAGAGCAAAAAATATATTATTTAATCCAATCACAAGTATGTTTTGATAATTCAGTTGTTTAAATCCTTACTTCCACTCTTGATCAAATAACCTGAGGATTGGGAAACCAAAAAACTATGACTCTAATGACTATGTTTTAATAGGCTACTAAGCTATACAACCTTTAAACTGAACTTAGTTCTTCTTTAAATAACCAAAAGCCAATATAATACAGACCTAAGTAAAAATAGTGGCATGTGCTGGATAATACAAAGGGATAACTGAATCATTTGATTAATATTAACTTTACAGTGGTCTCATGATTAACATAACATTGGGTAAGTAGCTGACCAAATTATAAGGAGAAGTATCTGTTATCAGAGAGACCTTCCTCCAGGGGGGGCTACTGGCTCAAAAAGCAGCAGAAAAGAAGCGCGGGACACAGATAAGAGCACAGTAGAAAACACGACGAAAAAGAGAGGGGTTGATGGTCTGAGTTATGAGTTGAGATAGTGCAGCGTTACATTAGTATAAAAGAGGAATGCTCAGACCAGCAAATGCCAAAGCCGATCATTTGTGAATAAAATGCCGCAGAGACAGCTCCGCCGACATGTTTTTGATTTAGGATATGTTTTTAGTGAGACAATGCAGTTAAGTAAAGCTAAGTAGGCTTTGTACACTTACCTCTCCATCAGAAAACAAGCCAAGTGTGCATCAGTACGTATTGAGAGCTTTTCCCTTAGGTTCCGCCAAGGTTCAAAAGCAATACCCAGGTTCACCCTTGTTTTAGCACGAGCCTTATCAGCCAGTCTTTTAATTTCGGTTCTTGATTTTTTCATGGTGTCCGCCATCGTGCTAGCAACGCAAGCTAAACTCTGGCGCCCGCTGTCGTCAAGCTGTGATTGGTCGAAAGTGAACACGCCCCTAAACGTCCTGACATCCGGGGGTGAGAGAAGAGCATACTTGAAAACCACCGCCTCTCGCTTCCTCCATGCAAGTATTATTAGAACTTCTTCTAATTCTCAGAGTTTCTTGAGTTTCTTTTGATAAGGCATCTACTTTATACTTACTGTAGCAATTCACTACGTACAGTTTTTTATTAGCCTACAATGCCAAAGGCTACTGCCTGGGAAATAGAAATGTCAAGGGGGCAAACATATAACAAAGGCATTAAAATTTCCAAATCATTGGCTTTAGAACCTCTAAAGAAGGAACATACTATGTTTTATTATTTTAGAGACAGTCGGTACATTTACACATATTTATTCATTAAAGGCATTTCTCTATATCAGTTTGTTTTTTAAAGGACTAAATAGTGTACGTCAAGAGATTAAATATCAGTAAGACTAAACTCTTTAATTATCATCATGCTATATGCCTATTGTATTGTGATAATTCCAGGTAACTCAGTTACACAAGTTATAAAGACTAACCCTAACTTTCAGTAAAAGTTGCACAAATATGTGCAACATGTCCACACAGCATTTTTTTTTATTCTCTCTAACTCTCTATGATTATCACACAGTGAATAAATGACATTTTGCCAGTGTGGAACCCAGGTTAAAGTGTCAGAAACTAAACCTAACTCATAGTTAGTGTAGTACTCATAGTACTTTATTGGGAGGTGGTGGATGAAGTTCCACAGGCCTTGGACATTTGAGTTTACGGTCATACATGTTGTGCCATTTGTTCTTATTAACCTAGAGAAAAAGACTAATTTAAACAGATGTAGCAAAAGGCAACTCCAGAACATTAAATTGTGTCTGACTGTAAATAGAACATACATTTTTCAATAGCGTCACTTCAGTGCCTTAAAACCAATATTTATATGACAAGGTCAAATTAGCTATGTTACTTGAGCATTGTCATGTACTTTTCAAAAGTTAATTGGAGAGAAAGGACCACAATAAAACGTAATGTGTTACATTTATTTCTTTGGTTTAACAGTAAGGATTGCATAATATCAATAAAAGAATCCCAGATCAATGTGGAGTCTGCAGCTGACTATTTAATCTAAAATGACTTTATAATATTGTCAAACAGTTTATATAAGACTTGGGTAGATTCTTGCGTTTGTCTGCTGCAGCTGAGAGCAGTCATAAGAGATAGATGTGGAAATGGATGTGACTTTTTTTTTAAAAGACAATGGGCTACTGCCTAAGCAACAGTGCACAGTGACAAACTGTAGCCCACGGAGCAAAACGAATACAGTCGTAGAACTTACTGTTAACCTACGCTGAAAATGCGGTATCAAAGTGTCAGCACGGTCCTTGTTTCAAACAAAGTTCATAACATTTACTCAGCGAACCCTTAACAAGCCAAACAACTTCAGTGCTCTGCTCTCTCCGAAGAACTCATCCAGCGATATTGTTCCTTGCTTTGTCTGCTTGCCCTTTATGCCAAAAAGTACACAGTTGGATCAGATCAAATATCAACAGCAAACGTTAGTGATAAGTGATAGCAGTTTCCTGTAATACATCCATGGTACAGCCAACAGGTTTTGAACAGGCATCGACACAGCAATCTACACTACGTATTGTTTTTGTTACAGCAACCCAATGCCGCCAGTTTTCCTCGCACACCGGAGACTACTCTAACTAATACTAGCATTAGCAACATCAGGCTAAGCCCTGGCAATGTAAGGCTTACATCTGTTTGAAATTCATTTAAAACGTAACGAGGCAAGAGAAACCGACCACAATGCTAATAAAAATATAGTGAATAGAACGTTAGTTACCAGTCTAGAAGATAAGCAGCCAGCTCAGAGTCCAATTTTAGACCAATGCAGTCGCGTAGTTCTCTCCATCTTTGGAATGCGGTTCCAATATTTATTCGCGTTTTATTTCTTTTATCGTCCCATTTGCGCTTTTCTGGTTTCTTTACTCCTTCTGTTTTCCTTTGTTTATGATATTTAGCAGTGTATGCAGTAACAGCTAATGCAGGAATAGCTACCTTGCCCTCTGAGACTTCGGCCGCCATGCTGTCTCTGTTTACCAGTTGTGCACGCGCAGACCATGGCAAAGACGTTGTACAGCAACAGCCAATGGGGTTCTCGGTTTATAATATAGGCGGAATAGAAGATGTTTGCGAACATTCGACAGCAGCGACTGTTGGCCAGTTTTTGAATAAATGCGCATGCGCAAGACCAGCCGACTTGTTTCACAGTTCCTTCCGGGGTCCCCCCTCCAAAACAACGTGCACGCGCCAAATAGAGTAGCCCTGCCTGTAACGTTCTACAATAATAAGAAATAACTTCTTCCCACCAAAAAGAATAGCGATCAAACATTACGTGTGTAACAAAATACAGTGACAAAACACCAGATAATACTCCCAACTAGCAGTGTTTAATATGACAACAAAACATTGAGCCTAAAACTTACCTGTCGAGCAGAAATTTGGCGACCAATGCGTCCGTTAGTATTCCTCGCTGTGCCTTCAGCGCTCGCCATCGCTCAAACGATGCACCAAGAACAACTCTGGTTTTGTTTCTTTCATCTGCCATCTTTTTCCTTTTCGCAGCCACCTCAAACATAGTCTTTCTTTTACAGTTACCTTCACCAGTGTTCTTCGCAGCCATTGTGTAAAACCTTGCTAACCACAAAAAATATTAACTAGATATAAATGTAGCCTGAAGCTAACGAGGAGTAGCTAGATGAACAAACTAAAGCTAACGGATGGAGCTAACGCTAGTTACACAGACTGTCCCCCCTATCTACACAAATAAATAAAGAGAAAAAGAAAAAAAGGGAAATAAATGACTATGTGGTCCTGACAATGGAGCTGCACGAAGGAGCAGTCTGTGCCTGACAGTGAAGCTGTAGCGTGAGGCTGTTTAACTGTAGCAACGCAAAAGCAGCTGTAAACAGAATAGGGGAACGCGCACGCTTCCGCCCTCACGTAGCAGGAGTGATTGACAGGCTGATTGACCAATAGAACATGCGATGAGAGCGTTTTTGATTGATGTTTTTAAGGCACCACCACTTCCACAATTGACATGTAATCAATTTTATTTTTCAAGACCTCTTATTTTCCGATGTCTTATATGCAAGTAAAAACTAATATTTATAAAATATAACAAAAAATGTTTACAAAAACATCTTCTATTCCACCTGGTCAAGTCGTCAGTAGGTTTGTGATTGGCCAAGAACTCCCCTTCTCTGCCTTGGAGTTGCTCCTATCTCTATTGAGTGTTCATTTCTTAAAATTGCTTATAATAAGCAGCAGATGGCATCATAGAGCATGATTTTTTTCAAAAACGATTGCTTTTGCAATATACTATATGGGGTCTAAACCATTTTTTTCAACTAGATAATGATAAATATATTAGGTACTGCAGTTTTAACGTGAATGCAATTTAAAAGGCGGTTATTTGTATACTGAATGCATTAGGAGAAAGTGGCCCCATTCTGAGCGACCACTGTTTTGACCGTTTTCAGATACCCCCTGGTGGCCTGCTACTTGCTGACCGTTTTTACAAATGTGGCAGGCCATTTAGTACTTTTCGAAAAACTTTAAAGTGCATTCAGTACAAAACTACTGCAAAAACTGTAGTTGTAAATGTTATTTGTGTTTAAACCACTGCATTAAATCCAAACTTTTTTCTCAGTTTCTCCAGTCATCGAAAATGATTAAAAAGTAGTTAAGGGAGACATTTTAAAGAATTTGTGGCCATATAAGAAAACAGTTTGCTGCTTGATTGGACTCTTTGTGATTTCCATTTTATAGATTTATGATCATCACTAGGATTTCTAAAAATTCTTGGATAGGCTTCTAAGAACATAGGCTACTGTGGTGCCAATTGCTTATTACAATGTGTAATATTAATGCAAACCTAAAATAAGGCACCTGTAGATAGAGATTTAATACAATAAGAGAACTGACCAAAACCTCACTTTATAGACCGTTTAATAATTGTCAGAGTAATCCACTGTTTGACCCAAAATTATTCTGTCCCCTGGTTCACAGTTGTTACCAATAAGTAAAGTACCAATAAGTAAAACTGATGTAGCCATCCTAAATGTATTTGCTCTTGCTTCAACATTGGGTGCAGTTAGTTAAATGCAGACTTCTTCATAAATAAATAAAAAATAAATATTCAAGTTATTAAAAAAAAAAAAAGCAACATACTTAGATTTTAGTCCCATTTCTCATCATGTCAAAAATCATGATTAAATAAGTATACTTTTATTTTTCCTGCAAAAAAAACCACTGGTTCCTCATAGTAACCTTTCCTTTGGACTATATCCCCAGCTAACTAAAGCATTTCAAACACAATAATAAATCCCCAAAAAAATGACTGAATACATATGCTGCTCTGAAAAATACCAGATGTTGGCGCTGTTTAGCTAAAGTTTTCAACAGTAGAACAAGTCTGGTTTTAGTAGCCCAACAGCTGCTTTATTATCACAGACACAGCCGCCAAATGTGCCCTTTTTTTGCCTCTAACACTTTGTAGTGGTCTATCATGGATCCAAGGGTGGCCCACACACATGTACAATGCTGTTTTACTGTTTTAATCAGGAAATATGTCCATCTATTGTGTGCTGTTGAAGCTTATTATTTGGTTTATATATAGTATATATATATATATATATATATATATATATATAAAAAAAAACATATTAAACAATAAATATATTTAAAATTTAGTTGAGGTCCAAAAGTATATATGTATCTGTGGTTTGTAACAGCAGCAAGCAATGACAGATCCATTGACTTTCCTGCACATTGTTTTATGCTCAGTGTCAGAGGCTGGTCTATAATTCTCTCACCACTGTCATTTATATCCTCATGGCTCAATGTATGAACATGATTGTGATGGGGAAAATCTGCTGTGTAGATATGATTACATTTTTTACTTGTCACTGAGCCAGCCATGATATAAAGCACCAAAGTAATGGGAGGACAATTATATAATGATTGTTTTCACTTACAAAAAGTAAAGACTGCTAAGAGTGGTGCTAATTAGAATTGCACAATTGCGTCATCATTATCATCATCAACAGCCAGCCAAAAGTGCCGATAAACAAAACATAGTATGGGCGACTGATTTACACCATTTACCAAATAGCAAACCTTTGTCATACACAGGTGCCTGAACCTGAGTAAAAGCAGCAACAGTTCAGAAAAACTGTTGAAAAAGTCATCTTTGTTCTGCGTGTTTGCGCAAAAAGGAATTTGACCCCTGACTTTCATTTCTGTTCTATCATCCTTCATCGTTTCATTTCTGGGAAACAGGAGTGCAGTCGAAACATGTCAGCTGCCTTTCACATACTCAGAGGAATGTTGGCAAGACTTCACAATGTTGTCAGACGGTATGCCAGATAAGGGCTTGTAGTTCATAAATACGATTGATGGCATTGCATACCACCAGTTCCTGCTTTGTGTTTTCCCATACTATCTCATCTGCTCATATCCTCTCACTTCAGGCCCAGACGTGCCGCATTATCCTGACATATCCCCCCTTTAATTTTCAATCCATGCTTTTTCACGACGGGAATGTAGTTTGAGTTTACTGAGATTGAGTTGCGCAACTTGATTTGGACATGACTGGAGGTGTTTCAAGGCTGGCACAAAAATGACCATAAATAATTTATGATCAAGGGGAAGAGATCATTTGTATTTCCTTTCCAGTTAATCACATTAAACATGAAACTTGACAGTCTTATGCTATTCCCAATAGTTAATAGCATAAGATCTTCCACTTTGTTGTGTATTACTACAAGCAGCCGTTTTATTAATTGCACATGCACGTCACAAACTTCCAAGAGATTTTAGTACAGCAGTCACAATAGTGTCACATACAGTATTGGAAACATGGCATGCTTAGGATTCCAGTCTTGCTTATTACTGCAAATGTGTGAAAAGTTCCACTTTAGTACATTTCACACAACCATAGGAAACTGGTGGAACATGTGATGAGACAACAATGACACCATGACATTCATTGTCCTTGCCATTGTCACACTGAACTGTGAAGTTGCTTTGTCAGTGCTACTAAACCGCCCCAAACCGGCAAACGTTAATGTGTGTCCCTTTGGTGTGCCTCATGTGAACAAGTGATAGATCTGCACTGAAACAGACACCACTCAACACAGTCCCCAATTCACTCATCGTCTAATGGCCCGTCTGGTTGTAGTTCATAAATACCTCTGGTTGTGGGCTAAAAAGGAGGCAATAAAAGCTTTTAGGAATGTAGCACATGGTTGGTAAAGGTGTATGGCAGCACACAGGAATTTCAAATGGCATTAGCGGCTAATCTGGGAGAAACCTGCCTTTGTCACGTATAAGGTTACGTGTCCCGATGAGAATGCGATCTATGTCAAGCATGCTCTTCATGGCAAGAGGAGAACAAGAGAGCAGGCCACCCGAGAAAGTTGAACCCAAAAGAATGCAGCACTGGTATTCATTAATGAAGAGCACTTGTCTTAGTGGTGGAACAAGAGGACAGGAATGAGGAGATAGAGTGACAGTATGACAAAGATGTCGGAGAGGAAAAAGAGGAAGGAAAGTTTCATCACATTTACCACAAATACTTTTTCCAGTTTACAGGATTTGCTTGGGTGATTATGCAAGCCACAATCACCAAAAATAAAAGAAACAAGACAGCAAAAGTATATTTTAAACTTTAATTGCTTTATGAAATGTTGGGTTCAACTGTAAAAACCTTCATATTATTTGAAGTTCACGGAAATGTCATTTGTGAAGTCAACACTAGGTTGGTTGTGTACAGCTCGACATGACCGTGATTGTCAGCATATAACTTATAACATACATACATAAAACTCTTTGGCATTCTGCTCAAGGCAATATCTAAAATAACAAGACATACATCTGTATAAAATATATAACAATAACATTATTAATATTAACCTGTTTGTTAGTTTAAAAGCTCACAGTAAACAACACAAGAGTAGTATTCAACCCCTCACTTGGTGGCACTCGGACCAGCAGAGCTACCACATTCTGTCACACTCTCTACATACATACAAACATACAATGAGAACAAAAAGGGTCATCAGAATCAACAACCACACAAAATGACACAATGTCCATGTGGAAAGTACAATTTGTTTTATATATTAAGCACCTCCTGTTAGCATTGCCCTGAGCATTTGTAGAACCAGCTACAGAGGCTAAAGGAATGGACAGCAGGAGCCATTAAATTAAGTGTGTGAAGTTTTTGTTCATCAACATATGAATAGATACCAGATCCATGTGCTGGGAATGGGGTTACTTAGATTAGCTCTACATTTTTTCAAAAGGAGGAGAATGCCAGTCTGGACTCCACATAAATTAGTTCATATTTAGAGAATGTAGAAACCAGATAGGATAAATACATAGCTTTAAAATTCAGTTGATTTAGAATAACATGTAAGGGTAATAAAGTATGGGGAAAGCAGCTCTTATTCACATATATATTTGGAGTATATAAATATTTTGGCATCCACTCTCAACAACATGTTGCCCTGTTACAATCCACAATACTGCACAAGTACCTCAGAAGATTTCTCTTTTCTCTCTCTAGATGGACAGACTGCCGGCAGCTGTCCATCTTGGTGAGAGCTAAGTGTGAGTCGGAGCACAGCTCTGGCTCTAAAATGTATAGTCCATTTTTCACACTTTAGCCATTCTTAGGCTGTTATCTCTTCTTTTAATTAAAGACTCTTTTCTTTCATTCACAGAATCACGTTCAAAATCCACTAACGAGTTCTTTAAATGAAGATTTCCACTGCCTCTGACTCCAGTTCATCAAGGCCTTTAAAGGGGTTTAGTAGCAACTTCTTAGACACTGTCTTCTCTGAAAAAAACAGAAAGGAGAAAATCAGTGACTGAGTAAATATTTTAGCAAAACAGTGGGAAATGTCATTGTAGCTCAACTATCATACTCAAACAAACCAAATGTGCTCAGTCAACAACAGATTTACATTATTTTCAAAGCATGCACATTCCTCGAGGCCCACAGTATGAACTATGACCTGCCAGATGGTATCTGATACACTGTTTACACCACAGCATGGTTAATCGATGTGAACGTGCATGAAGTGGAGGTCTATGAACATAGTACTACACTTTATGGCACTATAACTACACAGTAATTTTATGTGTGTTTATTAATGTACTTTCTGGATATATATATTGTATGTGTGCAACTTTTTTTGTATTCTTGTTGAAATTAAAGTCCATAGCCATGAGTAATTGAATAGATACTTACCAGTGTTAAGCTTAGTTAGGCTAGATGCCTGTTTGGCTTTGGCCCCAGCAACTGGTCGTTCCAGTGTCCCAGGCTCAGATTGGGCAGAGAATTGCCGATTTGGCAAAGTCTGATCATCTGAAAGACTCTTTCCTGAAATGATCAAAAACAAGTTGTTTTAATAAACCACTCTCCTCTACTGAATAGTTCAATAGTTACTAAGTTAATGCTGTATGGAGATGCTTGGCAGACATTCTAGGAGCACTATATAAGAAATAAAGTTGTTTGACCATGTAGTGTAAAACACACAGTGGGCTGTGGCTTTGGTATCAGCCCACATTAAAGATTAAAAGGATGCAACATAATATTGCTCACCCCTGCTCTTAGTGGTGCTCATGGTGGTACTGATGGCAGGAGTGGAGGAGGCTGGTCGCAGGGGTGCCCCCATGTTATTTAGGAGCTTTGTGGAAAGAAGCTGCTCTTCTTTTCTCCCTTGGTCTTGGTGCAAGCGCTGGTTAAGGATTTTTATTACAGCGTCCTTTTCCAAAATTTGAGCATAAAGAGCACGAATCCTAAGAATAGATTAAAAAAACTTTAGAAATCTTCAATGACAAAAAATGTATTTCTTAATAAATGCAAAGCAGATTGATTCTAAATGATCACCTGTTTTCCATCTCTTGATTTCTGTAGTCAGCAACCGGTAGGTCCTCATTGAAGCTGTTGTTAGAGGAGTGGCAGGGTGAGTGGTTGATGATGGTGGTGTCTCTGTAATCAGAGGGAAATTGCACTTAGGTTAATTTAGGTTAATTGTAAGCATGTGTGTTGATGTTGCAGCATTAGTAGCATTCTCACCTTTGGGCAGCCGCAGTAGCAGCCACCTCCATGGCAAACTGTCGCATAGTGCTCTCCTCCAAGTACTTTTGCTCCCAGCGCACCATATCGGCCTCCAGGGCCAGGATACGCTCTTCCTTCTCCTGAAGACGCTCTTGAAGAGAACTCATAGTTGTCCCTGGGGGCTGTGTCTGCCTCTGTGGTTAACAAACATGTGGCACAAATAGAAATTAATACCAATGTAAATTACCTACAACATGAATCTGGTATGAATAAGTTTAAATTTGTTTTTCAACATTACCTGCTGTGCCCTTAAGCTCCTCAGCTCCTGCTCTAGCCGAGTCCTCAGCTTCATTTCTAGGCTTTCCCTCTTTTCACAGGTGGACTGCAGCTGAGCCAGGGCACTCTGAAGTCTTTCTACCTTCTCTACATACGCTCTCTTTCTCCTCAGCTCCTCTTCGAGCTGACGCCCACGTCCCAGTGCCGCCTCGAGGGCATCTTCAAGGCGCTTTGCCTTCAGGGTTTGCTCCTCTGCAGTCACCCTCAGACGCTGCAATTCTCTCTCAATGCGCTCACGCTCACTGTTCTGCTCTTCATCTGTTGCATCGAAAAAACAGACAGATGTTTAAAGTTGATTATAGTGGTCAATTGTGATTTTAAGAACAATTTTCTACTAGCAAGACTGATCAACAAATTCTTTCTTTGGAGCCTGTAATAAGTACCAGAGCTCGTACATTGTGGCTAGTGTTCTTCATTTAGTGAAGCACTCATGGTATGCTGAAAGGAAGACAGAAGAGGAAGGGGGAGAAAGCTGCCCTATCCCTTTGACCCACATAGCACTGAGCATTCCTCATCAAGGCTACACAAACACTGCCTCTCTGCTTGAGTCCAGTTCTTTAAACAGACAACATAAATCACAGGTGGGGAACCTCATTTTTTACCACTTCCATAGCCACTCTGTAATTTATGAGCCTTTTAGTTCCCTCTTCTTCCTTTCAGGGAGCAGTGTGGATTGAATTCCCTATTATAAAGCTTTCTTACCAAACAAGCTCAGGTTATGCAAGTGGAATTCCTACAAGAAGGAGTCCTTAACTACAGAGGGGCCTCCTTTGCTCTGCTACAATCCAATCCTACGTTGATTGCGAAGGAGGATGCAACAGAGCTGGGGAGCACATGACACACGCTATACTTACTTTGTTCAAGGAGTTTAGCCATGATGTGCTGGTTGTGGTCTGCAGCTTGTGCTTCTTTTGCAACATGTGTTCTGGCGTTTTCCAAATTTTCTGCAACAGTAAAAGTAGAGTTAGATAAAGCTTATAAGAATGAGTTGTAGTAGTTGGATTATCTTTTACCGGTCCGTACCTCTTAAGTCTCTGTTAAAGTCCTGTAGCCTCCTAACTTCTGCGACCAGTCTCCTCCTCAGTGTCTGCTCCAGGTTTTCCCTCTTTGTGCTCCCCTTCATTAGTGTTTCATAAGCCTCAGAAATACGCTGGATCTCCTGCTCCAACTGGGACGTAAAAAGGAAGGGGGAGGAAGAAAGGGGAACAGAAATAGCAAAGTAGAGAGAAGAACATTTTGGTTAACCTACTTCACATGCCTGGGAGGAACTGGAATGTAGGCTTATGTTGTTACAGTACATACATGTTTATGTATAGGGGTTTGTATAGTACACTTAGCCAGTATGTACAGTATGTGTTATAATTCTGAGAAGGAATTCAAGCTCGTACCACTCCCTGTGTGACTGATTTATATCTACATTCCTGAGGGCTGATAGCTCTAGTTCCAGGTGTGAGCGCAAAAAGTGCATGTACACAACACAACTTCACGAACACACAGACTCACACGTACACACTGTAAAAAGGAGTCTGGGAAGACTGCCAACCCTAGGAAGGTGTGCATGCCTGTGCCTAGGTTGTGGAGACCGCAAAGAGACACCCACCATTACAGCAGTCACACAGGCATGTTTACTCAGGGCAGCGGCCTGACGGGGAAAACTTTCCAACCCCAGCAATTACCATTCTTTAAGGCTAAGACCAGGCAGGAACCATGTGACATAACTCCAGCGGAGAGTGAGGTGAGATTTAAAATGCTTGGCTAAGATGTCATCTCTCTCTAAAGTTGTTGCGAAAGGAGAACAAAACATCTTGTTTTAGCCCTGTTTGGTATTAGTTAAAACCACAATGGCAGTTAAACGACTGGGACAACAACCTAAACGACTGCCGACTGACAAGTGGTAGATGAAAATCTGTGGCCTCCCCGAAACTAAAGTGCACGTACATTCTGGCTGCCACTAGGTCAGCAACACAATGAGAGCAGTGTGTAAACAGGGCAGCAGTGGCCACTGGTATGAAAGGTGGCAGCTGCTGATCTCATCTGCCTGTGCAGATGAGGGAGTGTGCCCAAAGTTTGTTGACAACTGCTCATTGGGCTTGTGTTTCACAGACAGGTGGTTAGAATGGCTGGCTGTTCAAGTAATTATGTTTTGCATGCTCTGGCTGACAATAGGTTATACCATGGCTTAGTCACATATATTGATATATGATATACTAAATAAAAGTTCACCTGTATATTAAATATTAAGGAATCCACCATAATAATAAGTTGAATAGCTGTATGTTTATGACTGAACAAATCTGCTATAGCTATATGGTTTTGATTGTATTGAGACATAATGCTCACAAAGTGTGTATATCAGACGTATGTAAATATTGTTTCCTTTACCTTTTGAATACGACTGCCTTTCTCTCTGTACACCTCTAGTTCCTGCCTCAGCCTCTCATTCTCCATTATTAGCAGCTCCACTTGGTTAGGCTCCTCCAAACCAGCAGGGGGCAGGCTGTGTAATGAGCTGTAGCAGGGAACTTCAACTTGTTGCTCATACCTATGGAAAGCAAGGAAAAGTGAGAAACTAAAAAAGACCTCACTATATCACTATAACATGTTTTACTGTCCATACATGAGCAGACTAGCAGACTGTAGCAGCTGAAAATAATGCAAAAGCCTGTATCAGAAACATACTTGGTTCAGACTTCAAGATAAAAACAAGCATGTGAAGCTCTCCTCTTACACTATGCTGAGTATCACAAACTTTGTTGGACTTGTTCTGCAGTGAGTAAAGAGTTCACGATGGAAATAAAAATTGGTTCACGTAGTGGAATGTGGTGTGACTCATATTCACAAGTATGTGGTGTTTACGCGTGTGAAACAATGACGAGCCCTAGAAGCTCAATACATGGCATTCTCTGAAAAAATTGCACCAGAGTATGATGCAATGTTAAAGTAGTGTAGAATAAATAGGTCCCAATTGTACCTTTGTACTGGCTCTTGGAGCTGGTGAGGGATAAATCCTTGGCCCTGAATGGGGGCTGAGTACTCAGGCGGAGGGCAGCGTTTGTCCTGGCCTGGCGGGCTGTAGTAAGGCAGCTCTGGGTAACTGTGAGAAGTGCTTCTGAGAGCTTCTGCTTTGGTGGCATCACTCCTCTCTAGAGATATCTGCATGCGCTGCTCACTCAGTGATCGAGCATGGCTGCATTTCAGATCCATGTGGTCTGCCTCTACTTGGAAGACCCCCTCGTGGAGCTGCGTGATAGGGCCTGTGGGAGCCCAGTGCGAGGCCAGATACTGGGAGTGCATCTTTGCCTGCTCATATGTTGGTAACTCCTCACCATGCAGCTGGTAAAGCTGAAAGGCACTCTCCGAATGGTGGTAGTCTCCCTGATGCTCCTGGCCCTGTGGCTCTTGCCGGGCTGAGAGCTGAGGGGACGAGGGCTCCTCCTGAGTGAGACTCTCCAGAGAGGAGCGGGGGCTTCGGCCCATATCCCCACCACTGCTCGGTGCACTCCCATTGCCACCCCGCAGGGCCTGCTGCTGGATGGCTAGTAAGGTGCGTGTGTCTGTGGGGTTGCCATATCGAAGCTGCTCTTGGATGAGCCGGTGCAAGACAGTGCCAGATGGCTCCTCCGTCGATGACATAGTGCTTTCTATTCTTTGTATGGGACAGTTGAGCTCTTCAGAAACCTTTAAATAGATCCACTGTTAACCTGTGTGAGAATGAGAAAGTTAATTAGTATTACTATGATATGACATTGATAAACACAAACACACATTAGATTCTACTGAAACTTGCCATTAATAGAATACACTTTGTGGCATGTGAGGATGTTTTAGGTTCATTTAGGCCTAACTATGTCTCACATTGAGCTATTTTTCATATAGGTTTTCTTGTTAAAATAGCATTGTATTGAAAGTACTTTGAGTCAACTTTCACAACAGCGACAACACAAAAATGTGGAGACATTTTCCATGGCAGGCAAAAATACATGCGCCAAAAATTCCAATCTCACGGGGGAGCAAAAGCACACAAACCGCGCTGTGAAAGAATATCATTTGGTTTCAGAGAAAACTCGTTTGAAAACCTGGCGGAAAAAAAACTTAAAACAAAGTAAACACAACAAAACTGTTCAGTAAAACACTTCTGCTACACGAGACGCTGTTCTTGTTTTCATCTCGTTTGTTTCTGTCCAAACATTAGAGAAAAGGCTGTTCTTACCAGCTCACGCTCTCATCATCATAAGATCCTTAATGTCGAGTCAAATATGGAGTCATTTCACTAAGTCCAGATGTTACTCCAACTTTAAACGTGTCTCATTTGTTTGTCCCATGAAACGTGGTGCCTCGGTCCTGCCTCGCTGTGAAATGACTGTGGAGGGGAGAGAGCGGCGATAATAAGTAACCGAGGAGGGACTGAGGCCGGAATGTCAGGAATGTAAAACGCGAGCTCCCTCGGGGATCAAAAGCGTAAAAGCACACACTGAAGGGCGGGAGAGGGGAAGGGGGAGGGGCGCTACCGCTACAGGCTAACAGGCTAATGCTAAAGCTACTGTGGGGAGGGGAGGCTAATTAGCTTAACAAACGTGCTTATTAACAAGGGTGGTGAGCTCTAATTGGCACTTAACACATCTAAAAAATGAAAATAAAAAATTGAATACAGCTCTAATATTAGAACTATGGGCTTCTGTGTTACTCTTGATAGCTCTAAAATAATACTTAGCTCACCAAAGTAGCTTGCGTAGGCTTTTTTGCTACTCACTTTTTAAAGTTCACCTTTGTAAAATAGGTTAATATTCATTTCCACATGTGTTAGAGAATGCATATACTTAAAAATAAATAATAGATATATTACAATATGCTGAAAACCATCCATATTTAATTCAATGTGACATATTTATCAAAGGGGGACTAAACATGGCAATATGATAGTCATTAATCCAGGGCTAAACTAAGTCTAAGCTAAACCAGGACAAAAACTTAAATTAAACTCAGGTCTATCCCAGAATTAAATTAATTTGGACAACCTAATTGACCATGAAAAGTCAATAATGTGCAGGAGAATATTGAGTAACTTCTTGGTCCATCACCTGGGGAGCTCTAGAGTCTGTCAGGTCAGGCTTTTATTGTAATATCAGTTAAAGTTCAACAGAAAAAGGACTGATCCTGGATGATGTGTTGTACAGTCTTCCCTATTGTTCGTACCCTAAAAGCTAAACCTGACCATGTTTGAATTGGTATGATAATACTGGAACAGTCCTGATTTTAAGCCCCTTGTCTTGTGTCCGGTTGGATATTTACAAAAACACAGCAATTTGCCCCCATACGTCCCATGTCCTAAAAGACTTTGCTTGAACTTCTTCCTGTAGCCTACTGTGTGTCAATCACAGAGTTACCATGACAATGACAATATTAACCAATTGAAAAAGATTAACAGTCTTCTTCATGTCAATAGTGATTGGTCCAGTTATGTTCTTAGCCACGAGGCTATTGCTTATTGCCTTCTTATTTCCAGTTGACAAAAAAAGACTTTAAAAGTCCATCAGTAGAAAAGACCAGGAATGATTCTATGACTAATATTATTAATAAATAAATAAACAAATGTTGACGGTAATCAATGCAATCAGTTCATGTTTTTTTTTGTTTGTTTGTTTGTTTGTTTTATGTTTACTGATGTTGTAATGATTTAAGGCAACATTTTTAATTTGTTAGTCTGCTGTCGTTGGATTGGAGTAAAATTAAAGTGTCCTATTTTGAGGTTTAAAAATATGGTCACCACAGAAAAATCTTTGTTAGAAAAATATGTTGTCTTAATTCCACCTGTGGATGCTCCTCCACCCTTGAATTCAGGCCGGCATTCACAACAGGTCACTAAGGGTAAGTAAAACCCAAGTGTGTGAAGGCTGTGCATGCCTTTATCATGTGTGTGTCCTGGTCTGATGTGCAGCAGCTGTCCCCAGGAATCCAAGGTCTGTGTATGGCTCATTACTACCAACACTAAGGCTTTGTATCCAGTGACACACTCCATGGTGTAAAAGTGAGCCTTTGGGATGCTGGCTTGATGATTAGCTGGTTTCAATCTATTGCATTGACATATTATAATTATTTGCTCTGTCTGACACGTGTATATTACAAGAGAAAAACATCTGTTTAAGTTGCATTCCTTTGAAGAGATAACATTACTGCCTCAAGGTGAAAAGCAAATTTTCATGATAAGCTTCTGCCAAAAGACAAGCTATTTACTATCCGGTTGGACCTAACTGCTATGTTGAGGCTCTCAGATGGCTGAATCATTCTACACTGGTCTCTTAAAATAGCAGACACTTAGCTCAACTGTCCAGAGTAAGCCACAAGATCAAATTAAATGGTTGCAGTTTTCATTTGACATTTTTCTCATTATTGGTTCACGCAACAAGCATTTTGTTAATTTCATTATAAAATCTTTAAAAGAACACGTAGATTGTGTTTCAAAAGCTGGAAAACACATGCAAACACCAGGAATTGGTGCAATCAAATAGGCCACAGTAATTGATTGTTGTACTATGTGACCAGTGGCCTCGGGATGATTATCTCATTAGACCGAAAAATCTATAGGGCCCAGTGAATTGGTATTGACACACCACTGGTATGTCCCCTGTCATCTTTCTCTGGCTGATTTACTCTCCTTAAGTGAGCACACACACACATTCTCGTCATGTTTCCAATGTGTCCCAAAACAGTCTCTTTCAAAAAAAACATGCAGACTCTGTGTCTCTAGGGGCGGCCCTCACATGGAGACGATCGGTCAGCAAACTGGAACATGTTTGCATTTCCCTGTCACATCCGCACTGTTATGCAGCACAGTCCCCACCTTTTAAAAAGTCTACTCTGTCACTTAACACCAGCCCATGACTTCCTCTCCCGACTTCTGTCCCCAGTGACTCCTCTCCGGACAGCGCCTCTGGCCATGCTGTCCTCCATTGTAGCACGCTTCCTGTGAACCTCCAAAGGAATGTGAGGCTGACCCTTTGAAAATTACAGACAGTTTGAGAAAGTCATTACAAGAGATGACAATTGAAAATAGTGTGCCACAAAATTCCTCAGTGTCTGCTTTTCTACGGACCCAGACACACCATGTATTTCATAAATCCTTCCTTGTTTGTGTTACAATGAGGAATATTTGAGGGCATCCTTTAAAATGAGACACAGTTGCTCTGTTGCTAAAACTAAGTCACTTTTGAGGTTTTGGTGGAAACATGACACAAATGAGACAACACAGAGAGTAGTCAAACTACCAGTTACAAAAATGGAAACAGTCTCACTCTAAATTTGTTCATCTGAACTGTATAGAGGTTGGTATAAAAATGGGTGTGTGTTTAAAAAACTGGGCCCTAATGTACAAAGCACTATTTGTATGACATAAATAGGCTGTTTCGCCAAGCTGCTTATGCAACTATATAGATTTGAAGTAGTGTGTCACTGGTATAAGGTTTTAGTTTTCATATTTAAGATAAGTGCCAAGAGACACAAGCCCAAACATTTGCCTTTCTCTATATCTCTGACTCTTATTTTTATCTCATAATCCTTCCTACACATTAAAACAGATTTGGAAATTAGGTCAAATTGGGGGAATCAGCTAAATTGAATGTGACAGAGATGGACAGTGTGGGAAAGAGCAAGACAAAATAGAGGACAAGGTCATCTGATAGGGCAGTATTGGTGAGGAATGTAACTGATAGTGTTGGATTCCTCTCACATCCACGGACAGCTTCCTCAGTCACACAATACACAATAGACAAGGGCAAGGTGCACTGCACTCAGGCAGTATCCTGTTCTCAGGAACTCTCTGACAAACAGCTTCCCATGTCTTCGTGTTTCTCAAAAGCTCACTGGCAAATCAAAAGCTTTGGCGTGAAGTTAATCCTTGTCCATACCATGGTGGTTGACTTCGCTTTTTAAAGATCTCTTTTTCAGACAAAGGACTCAGGAACTTGAATACCAACATAACGTGTTTCATTTTTCCCATGTATCATGCACTTTCCATGTCTTAGGTTGGTCTCCATCACTAAATGTGTTTGCTCATGTCTCAATTTAATCTGGTCTAATTCTGGACTTGTACTGTATTGACTCCAACTCCACTAGAAGCAGTACTTATTGCTCCTCTTCTTGTTAAAGGTTTAAAAGGAGAAATCATTACATGTTGGAGCCTGTCAAGTCCTATTTGAGGGACTTTCCAGACATTCATGGCAAACACACTTCAGACATGACTCACAACTGGCCAAACTTTTCAATGTGCAGAGATGACAAAACAGATGTGTAGTGTTCTCATACCTGAGACAGGTTGTATTTTATTATGTTCCACAAAGAGGGAAATATACAATAAATCACTTTTAGAGCACAACCTGAGGCCTCAAACCTTAAAATAGATTTGGGGAAATACACAGACATGCCATTACATGAGGAACAAAATGAAATGAGGAACAAACATACTGTTTTTTTGTTTTTTTCCCCCCATTATTTGTTAGCCACTCTCTACCCTAACTATCAGACTGATTAGCCTTAAATGACTTGTTCTAGAAAGTGACCCTCTGTAACTGGACAGTCCACATTTTTTCTCCTCACCTGTGATATGTGAGAAGCCCTCTTTTGTGGACTTGAGGACGTCCTGCTCAACTTTATTCAAGGTGAAAGGATGACTAAGACAAATACACTTTATCTGAAGGCTAGTATTGAATTACTTCAGGCACCTCTGTTGACCTTAGCTTTAAGGATGGCCACTTTGTATTGTAACTGAGAAGCAAATCAAAGTAAACAGTTGCCTTACAGTTGACTTAAATGTGGCAGTGCATGTTTGTAAAACAAAGAGGGCATGAGTGATCTATGATTTTAAATCAAACAAATCCCCAGACATTTGAGTTATTGGGAGTGTGCGTTGTTGCATCACTCGTACAGTCAACAATCCTCATACAAGATATACATGTTGACATCGCTATAGCAACATAACTGCCTCTTTTAGTCTCAAAACACCCTGAATACTTGGCCCCTGCTCTGTTCAGACACATTACTCATACAATGCTGAGGGCAAATAGCTGAGTGTCACTGTAATGATGTTGCCTTTTCTCCTTGTTCTTCTTATCCATCATTCTCTTTTTACACATTTGGCCTAAGTTAACTTAAAACTACTCTGGCAGGGCCACAGATTAGTTATTGAGAAGGAAAACAAGTCACAAAGTTGTACAATAAAGAGTTGGTACAGAAAAATGTTAGCTTTGAAGAGTGACAAAGACCTCTTATGTTGTTTGAAGCACAGGGGCCAGTATTTGCCACAAAACGTCCTAAAATTAATCTTCAATCACAAGATTTAGAACCAAAGGAGCACTATTCAGCTGAGACGTAGCTCGGAGGCACTTTATTTGTGTTAAAACAAGCAGACCCTTATTCAGCCTTCTGCCTCGGAGACAACGTAACTATCAGAGACAAATGACACAGCAACAAGCCAGACACCCTGTCCTAAAACAGCCTCGCATCCCAGAGGTCCACTGCCATCCTGGGAGGTCACCCGAATGCCAGTCATTCATCTGAGCCCCAGCATGTGTGCCCCCAGCAAATAGCTGCACTCCTCTGCTGCTGAGGCTGCACATAGCATGTGATCTGATGGCTGGCTTTGGCCAACAGTGTGTAGAAAGAGAGAGAGGGGTCTCTGTCTCTATGAGCTCAGCAGCTCTGAAAATGTACCAGGGGCTTTCCATGGTCCACAAGCAATGAGGGGAATGTGGGCTGTGTGTGGGGGGCTGCGATGGGGAGGAGGGTCAGTTCAGAGGTGGACAAAGTAAGGTTAAAAGTGACCAAATATGTTAGTGTTATTTACATACATGCAAAAAACATAATCAATATCATATCATAATCATTGTCATTTGATTAGACAGAACATTTGTATCTATCTGGATATCATAACAGCTGTTCATGTGAATGATGCACACTTACACTGGACATACACAAGTGGGACAAGAGTTGACCTTCAGGGAGGCCACTACTGTATTTACTTTATAGTTGATTATAGCCAATGCTGAGAAATCTTCACTGTGTATGTGTAATATATTGCTCACTATGCTGATGGTAGGCTTTATAATTCTCTTTCATGTGCTGCTAGATCTTATCACTCATTTTCTTTTATGCACTTTTTGTCTATAGACAGTCCGTTCACTTGCTTTTTTGCTTACTGTGTCCTGAGACCATCTCTTCTGACAAACATCGAGACCAATGGGACATAAAACTATGTGTTAACAATAGCTCCTGACCTTATTCAACACCATCCACTTTGAACATTTTTTAAATGAAGTCTCTGGAACCAGTTCCTCTGCTTGGCTTGCTGCCACCTATTGTTCCAATCAAGTCATTTCCAAAACTGAATTCAGAAGAATAAAAATCATTATCTCTCAGATGACTTCCAGCTTCCCTGTTACTACCAGTAACCAAACATGATTCAGCTGTGAGATATGTTAATGGTTGCAACCCAAGGCCTGAGTGTGTCTGCTGACACATAAAGACGGTATTGTGTTGAGTAAAGAAGACCATTGTCTTACTTCATACACACTTAGACCTATTTTTTACTCTGACTTGAGGGAAATATCAGTTTGGAGATATATTTAAATGATCATGAAATTATATGGGCCATTAAAAAAAAAGCTGGATTGTGCCTTGACCTAAATTGATTGACAGTTGTGTGTGCACTTGTAATCCATACAAAATTATCTCCCTTTTTTTAAATTTTATCTGCGATACAAATGGAAATCACACATTAATATCACTTGGTTGTATCTGTACCACTTCTGATATAAGACATTCTGCTTTAAGTACATTTTCTGACCTATTGTTAGGTTAAAAAAAAAAGAAGTAATTTACTGACTTCCATTTGTTCAATTCAGAATAATTCAATTTTATTTATACAGCCCCAGCAATAACAAAAAAAAAAATATTTATAAAATCATAAAATTTGTTAAACAAGAAAACCCAACAAAATCAGCAAAGAACAGGAAAACGCTCTTGTGAAAATAAATATTGATCATCTGTGCAGCATTTATCAAGCCATGAAGGCAAAAACAATGCAGTGAAAAGAAATCTCCTGAGGGGATTTGATATTCTACACTCTAAATAAAACGTCATATGTCTGAAGGGATCAGCTGCACCAGCATGAGGCACTGCTGCCATGTTTACAGCACTCTGGGTAAATGCTCCACATCTGCCTGCTTTCTTTGCCCCCTGCATATAATACCCACTCGGGACAGGGCCGTGATCACAGGCAGTGCTGTTAGCGTAGCTGTCCCAAAGAAGAATGCAAACACCAGAGGAGCTCTTCCAAGAATTCCCAGTTTGAGGATCTTTCTGGAATGCCCTAATGAGCCTTGTCCGCTGTGTTTACAGTTCCAGACGGACGGCAACCCTGCAATCTTCTCTGCCAGCGTATCATTATCCAAACTCCTCAGAGGACGCACAGTCAAACAGTGAGAGTCCGAACGGCTTTTCTTTCTCTCTAAACAGTTTGTCTACATTTTGCTCTAAAGAGACCAAAGAAGACAAGAGGTGACCACAGACAGTGACCTTAAGCGTTGTAATAAATTACACAAAAATGTAAGCTGTGAGATGTTTGGGAGTTGAGCAATTCAGTACATTATCTGTTGAAGCAAAAGGGACGGTCGTTTTGACTAAAAGTGAGTTCAGATTAGACAAACAGGAGAACTGACATTGACATTCTTCGAAAAGTGGAAACTTCATGTCAGTAACGAGACAAGGGGTCAAAAAAGTGAGGGAAAAGCATGTGACACAGCTGTGATGGTACGTGTAAGCTAACAACAGATCAGAAACACAAATAGGACCTGAGACTGTATCGCCTTCAGGCTCTTATGCAACCCAGGAATGTTGGAAGAGGATTGACCCACTCAATCAAAAAGTTGCAAAAGAAACAGACGTTACAGTAGTAAAAAAAATGAATGGTTTTGAGCAGCAATGTTAAAAATACTGTTAAGGAGACTCATTGTTTAGGTTGTGTCTATAAAAGATACAGTGCACTTCAGGCATGTTGCATATAGACATTGTGGAAAAAAGATAATTAATTAAAATGAAATGAGTTTTCAAAATGGCTTCTAAAGTATGAGACATTTCAGTTTGCATATATATCTTACTTACATTCATTTCAGTTGCTGCATGCTCTTGATGCCAGTAAATTTTAAACACTCACTGAAAGACAATGCCACATTCCTGACTATTTCCTGCCCACAACAATAGCATGAGGAGAGAGTGACTGGAAGGCTACACTTGCTTAAATATTCTCAGGCCCCTCACACATACTCTGTGACTGTAACTGGAAGCACCCCCTCCCCCCATTATGAAGAGTCAACAAATGTCAGGATGCCCAAAGTGTGGGAAATATACATGTGATGATTTTTAAGAAAGAGTCACTGTGTGAAGATTTCCCTTTGTGGTTTTACACCTGACACAGAGAGCTGTTCCTTAAAAATAGAAAGCATACCTAATGTTTAAAGCACAAAATAATAACAATAATTTAAAAAAAAGTTTGTCTAATGTGAAACACTTAACAAAGTAGCTTGTCTATGTTGGTAGCCTCATATTATTGATGTAAATATGCAACATTTTTATTGATCACTCATTAGTGTTGTACTAATTTAGTGGTTGCTTTACTGTCATCTAGTGGTGAGAAAAATAGTTGCATTTTTTACTACTGTGGGAATGCCGGATCAGTTTTTCCATGTGGACTCCCTTGTGGTATGCAACTGGAAAGACAGAATAGTTCCTTATTGCAGAGACAATACCAGTGTGCAAATGCATAAGCAACAATGCTAATATTTATGTGCTATTCTTTTAAAATGTGAGCAGATATTTTACAGAGTGCTGAAGTATGTGCTTGGCTTTGCAAACCAGTCAGAAAATGTATTCCTAAATAAACAAAGACATACATCCATAATTTCTGAACATGTTTCTCATCCTCTGTTTTGAACGTCATAGCAACCAAATACCAAATGGGGAGAAATATCTGTGCTCAGCCTGGCTGAGATTCATCTCTCTGGCAGTCAAGCTAAAACTCTTGAATCCCATGACAAAAACAACATTCCACATCTAAGTGATAGTCTTCAAGGAATTCCTGTTAAACAGAGGCATTTCTCACTGAGAATGCGTCATTGTATTAAAACCATCTGGAGGGCCGTGTGAATTCCTTTTCTTCAAATCCACACAATGGCAGAGGCAAGCAAACCTTCTGTGCATACAAATATACTGTGAGATTTTCTCACTGTCTCCTCCAAAACAAATTGTGTCCTCTTCAAATGCATTGAGTAAAATGCTGTTGTATAAAGAAATCAGTCATAACTATGTTTGTAGTACTCTATAATCACATCATAATAACACTTGTTTAATTTTTTTCTTTTGGAAAATTAGACACGTCATGCTCTACTAACCCCAGTGTTTCCAATGGGTTTCTTCAAAGACAACAGCATGTCTCTACAGGGAGCCATAGCTGTTCACCTGTTCACACTAAAAAGTGGAAGTGTGAGATGTGAAATTGCAATCTGCACTTTTGCCACCAGGCCGAAAACCACACAACCTACCTTCAAACGACTGTTAAAAAGAAATCATGTTACATCCATCTAACAATGATTTGGAGAGATAAATGCATTCCCTCTCTGCGGTGTATGTGTTCGTTTGTTTTTTTAATATATTGTACAGTCTTCTATCCTAAATAGTATGATGCCTTGTACAAAAAGGAAATTGTAATCACTTTGTGAGATTTTGAGTGAAAAAATAACTTTTCCTGAAATCCTAATTGCAATCAAGGTCATAATACAAATGTTAAAGTCTGTTTATTATTATATTTTTTCAAGGCTTATCTGTGTTCAATATTGCCAGATATCAATTATGTATGCAGGACTGATCAATCACTGGAAGCAGCCTTGAGAGTCTGGAAAAGGTCGGGAAATGCTGTGAAAGGCCCATTGCAGGATGCCATCGAAGGAGCCCTGCTGGGACACACACAAAAGAAGTCTAGTCAGTACACCTCTGGTGACCTCACCTGAAGAGCATGAACTTGGTTAACTTGGTTAATGAGCTGATCTCACCATGCAACTATTTTTACTGCCAGTTATCAAAGTGAGGCCTCACCTTTCAATAACTCTCGTGGCTGGTTAAGCACAAAAATGAAAGTATGTGAACTCTAAATGACACATATGAGATAATAGTTTGATTCACATAATTCTTTCTCAGAACCATGCAGTGTTAGTACTTATATAGCATATACATATATAAGTTTGTGCAAAATATCTATAAGAATAGCATCATTCTAAGATACTTATCGAGTAAGTCCTTCTGAGAGGCTGTGTTGGTGTGACAAGCCATACATGTCAAAAGAAATGAAGTCATATGAAACTGAGACCCACTCACATCTCCCAGGATAGAGTCCAGTTCATCTTTATGAAGGATGGGATCTAGATCAGAGAGGCTCTGATTGTGGCTTTGTCCACTTTGAACTGCAGGAGTGAGCTTTACGAGAACACATACACAGAAAACAGAAAATACATACATTTAAAGATATTTAACAGTTATTTTGTAGAAAAAGCTTTACATCAATGTTTGAGTACACACCTGGAAACATTCGGCTTCCCCATCTGTGGATCCACCCCATTGTCTAGAGCAGGATGAGCAGATAGACTTTCCTCTGGCATGGAAAAGCATAGATTGACAATGAGACTCTGCTATATCACAAGTATTTCTGTTGTGTACATGACTACCAGACAATTGGGACTCCCACTATATCATTTACAATCGATTTTAGTTCTTTATTGCAAGTTAAAGCTTGCAGATGCCTACCTATACAGTTGACTAAGCATTAAAACTTGAAGGATTAACTGGAATAAACACATTTTAACAAATCTTACAACAAGTGCCTAGAACTACTACTAGAACCATATTTGGGCCATTTGGTTGTAATCAATGGATTTGAAAGCCTGACTTTAGTTGAAGACAAATATATAGTGGCATCTAGTGGCAAGGGTGAACATTGCAACAAGCTCACCATTTATTCAAAGTACGGGTACTGACCAATAAATAAATGTGAATATAAAAAAAAGCTAAAAGCCACTCTCAAACCATGTCAGTGTTGCCATGATGCTGAGACAAGTTGTGGGAGGTTTCCTTTGAATCAGCCTGTAATTCTATGACTATCATTCTGTTAAATGTGTGATCATTGCTAACAGCATACATGCATTCCCTGTGGCTGGGATCCATTTACAGTCCATTAGTCACTGAGCAGAAATGACCACCAAAGCACGCTGCCTTAATGTACAATAGTGATCAATACTAACAAGAATTCAAAGGGAGTTCTGTGCCAGAAGAAATCCATCTTCAAACTTAGTAATGTATAGACGATGAAGCTAAAATTAGACCTCACTCCAGGGTTTCTTTGTACATTTATATACAGGTAGCAAATCTTAACAAATGATCAATGCAGGAAGATGTCTTACTTGGAAAAATGGCAGTGTAAGTGGTATCGCTTTAGACACTGGAGGCAGTGAGACAGGTCTTCTCCGCTGAGTTGACAAACCCCACACGTTTCTCTGACACCAACTGTCTCTCCGACACCAACTGTCTCTCCTAAGTACTGTTTACATATCGCACAAGCGGGGCAAAACTGTTACAGAAAATAACACAAAAGTGATTGATAAATTGATATATGAATGGACAGTAGTGTTCACCTGGTCAGGTCCCTTCATGTGGACTGTTGTTGAGGTAAGAGAGGACAATGATGGGGCGAAGTATGAGGTTGTTTGCTCAGTCTGTTCTGTATGTGGCTGTAAGATGAAGCAACAACAAATAATTTTGATATTATGTACGATCATGGCAGAATTACAGCCATCGGAAATGTCCCTCAACCTTACTTACTTGATGCAGCTGAGGAGCTTCCTCTTTCTTTACTATCTTCCCACAGCACAACTCACACTGCCATGTGCCGCTGCCGATTAAAAATCTCATAAAACATCCTCTTTTAAAATATATTACACTCAGAAAAAACAATTGCAATATAAAGCTTAAGTAGTGGTAGAAGTATAGAGACAGTACACCTTGGTATGGATGAGAGAGGAGGGTTCAGGCAGGTGAGGTGAAATGCACGAGGACATCCATCACAACAGATCAGCTCTCCTCCGTCTTTGCACGCGGCACACTCGTCATCGTTATAGTGGACCTTTAAGCGATAAATTATAACATAACATAGAACATAACACATTCTTTGGCCACACTGAATATTAAAGGATCTCTACCGTGCCACCAATTGACTCCCCCTGGTGGTTGTATGTAGTGCTTGCAACTTTAGATACTGATGCTGCGCTTGTCTCTACAGAAGGACGACAGGAGTAAAAATCCTCACCAACTTTTATGTACTTCCACGGAGTGCCTGCCAAAAAGAGTTGCGTAAAAGTGCTGCGCGTTTTTGACAGAAAAGATCAAAGACCTAAAGCAATCAGGCATAGTGTCAGTGTGTGACTCACCATCTGATCCCAATGTCTTTTCCCTGGCTTTGTGGATAGACGGTTGCTCAGTGGCGAATGCAGAGGTGGAGGATAGTGGGGCTTTTTGCGCTGCAGACGTCCCATCTTTTGACATAATAAAGTTTTATTAAAATGTAAAAGTACGTTTATATTATACCTATGTACTTACTGTTTTCAGAGGGTAGTTGTGGATCAGGAACGTCACTCTTCACTCTTAATATCTTCACCTTTCCCCCTGGGACAAGAATAAAGTGGTTGTGTAACAGGCCTACATTGCAACTTGTGTTAGAAAAATGAAAAAATAATAAAGATACAAAACGTTATCATGCTTTGCAAAGATTAAAAGCATTAGTGACTGTTTTGAATGGTAGAAAGTGAAAATAGACAATCCCCTAAATGACAATCAATATGAAAGACGACATTTTAGAGGAAAGGCAGTATTGTACAATGAAGAAAACATTTTAGTGCGTGTTGTGATCCATTACCGGGTCTGTCAGTTGCCCTGGCTTGGTAATGTGAGTGCTGGCTGTGTGAGTTTGTCTTTTTGTTTTCATGACTCCTTTTCTTGCTGTGATTTTTGTGGTGACTCTCAGTGGACTGCTTCTCTCCTCTCAAACCTCGAGCTTGTATACCTTTAAAAAAAACATTAAAGATATTAAGCCCTAAAACTTAAGGAGACATAAAAATTAGGGGACTAACGGCATTGCAGGTTGGTCATCAGCGTCCGCAGCTTTGGGTAACTGTCCAGGTTGTAGTCTTTGTTCAAGCAGCTCCAGAAATCCTTGACTCTGGATCTGCTCTGCTCCAAAACCCAGGACAGAAGAGAGTACATGGCCTTGTGGACCCCTTCTTGAGCCTGCTTTTCTAAAGTGTCCTATAGAAAGACACATAAACCTCTTATGTAACCTATATGTATCAGATAGAAATTATATTCAAAATTAGATGACCTCACCTTTAGTTGTTGGTCAGTGATGATGTTTTTATCCACCAGACCATAGACGAGAGGAAAAGCGTCATCGACAGCCATGGCGATATCAGTGCGAAACTCCTTTAGTAGTGAACATAAGTGTGAGTTTCTAAAAGCCTCCACTCTAGACATGATGAGCTTTTTTTGTGAATGAAAAATGGCTTGGACTCATCAGACCTGACATCAAGTCAACGGCACAAAGGAGGTGTGTCCTTTTCAGGTAAATTTAAAGACCACGTGAATGTTTAATGTTTGTTGTTTAAAAGGTTTAATTTTTTATGCACAAAACATGTACAAAGCTGATGTACTAACTTTCTGTCAGTTTTTTCAGTAATCTTGAATTTTGCCGTTTACCAATAACATGATACCTGACAACAAAACTATCCACCTATCAAACATCCTTAGGATAAGATATAGTTTATTAGCCTACTTATGATTGGGAAACAGAGAGACAGGATACCAGGAAATGATTTCTCTGTCAGTTTGTGTCTCAGTCATTCAAGTATCCATATTAATTTATAGTTAAGATTATATTATCATACAAGGGATATATGTTCTTAAATATTTATATATTGAAATTAAATAATTGTACAAAAACATTAAGTTTTCTGTTTGAATATAGCACATTAACCATTATCTTACCAAAACCCTAATTACTTACTTCTAAATATAGTCACATCCATAAAAGTATATCTTAAAGTCTCTGTGGAGCTCATTGTACTGTCTCTGTTCACCTTTGTGACTCTAATGAGGATCAAATGGCCCACTGTCAATCCAGGGGAATACCTGTCCTCAGATTGCATAAACTAAGTGAAACAAGCCGTTTTCCTCCTAAAAGGTTCTTTCCACTTCAATTTCCCCTTAACTTTCAGGTTTTCAGAGGGTGACTCATCACTCGGAGCTTGTCATTACTGCAACAATTATCACTGAGCAAAGACAGAAGGGAATAAACAGAGTACACAATGAAGTGATTGACAGGTTGATTACATGTGCCCTTAAAGCTGGGCTCAACTCATATCTTCAGCACTTGTCAGTATTTCTCCCTGAATAGACTGTACTCTTTTCAGTTGTCTCTTATAACACATTGAATACTGAAAAGCAGGCAGAGGATGAGGGTTGAACCTTGTGTTTCAAACATGGAATCTCTGTTAGACTGAAATATATGTTTCATAAATGATCATTATTAAAACATACAGAAACATATATTTTTTAAACCAATTCAAGTAGCTAATGATTTCACTTCAACCAGAGAGAATACATCCAAATAAATGATGGACTGTTTTTAAAAACAGCTGAGTTCAGTTTTTACATAACTAACACATGTAGCATTGTCAAATATTAACATTAGATGTATGTAAGAGTTAGTGAGTTACTGTGTTTTATTTACTTGTACCTCTAATGTTTGTTATTATGAATATGATCTTTAAGTTATCTTTACACAGTACAACTAAACACTAAACTACTAGTGTTATCTACAACTAAGACAAATTTATTATTGGCAATGATTTATGACTTTGAGTTGCTTTTATACACAATGTTTCAATCATTCATTTTTTAGTACATGGCAATTACAACCATATAATTTTTGTCAAACAAATGAGCTCTTACCTATTGTGTCGTTCATCAAATCTGTCACAGACATGACAAGCCTGAGAAACCATACCTCCTCAGTACTTAAAGCTTGAAGTTAATGTAAATATTAAATCAATTCTTTATATAAATATTTAGTTGAGCTGTTGTGAGCCATACGGTGAGTGTTTATGGTTAAGAGAGTGAAGCCCTTTAATCTGTAATTTATTAATCATTAAACATTATTACATTATTCATACTGGTGAACAAGGACCACTTCTACAGAGGGACGTTCACAACATACATATTACATTTTATATACAGTGCAGTGCATTACAGTGGATCGTTATATGTGTATTTCCAGGATGGAGGGATGGGGGGATTGGAAAGGAGAGGGTTCAGGAGGGAAAAGCGGAGGAGCGGTCAAAGGGAGGGACGATTGTGAGTAAGTAGTCTTTTTTTATTACTTCTTTTTTAACCACAGGACATTTTGTTCTATAAAAGTTAAACCCATAGAGCGATAAGAGTGCCACGTTTTCACAGCTACTGTTGGTGAACCTACTGAAGTCGACTTTTGTGGAAATATCAAATGAGATACGTTTGTTATGAGATGCTATAGAGATATGCTATAAAACATTCTAAGACAGCCACCCTCCATCCAGAGAGGGCCGTTCAAAGGTCAAAGATCAAAGGTCAGATCAGCGTGCATGCGTGCTGTAGACATTCAGATGTGTTTGGCCACCTCCAAAAAATGGCTGACCCCTACTATTCCTCCTCCTTCTATGTTTAGGCATCATTTTTGGTGCTTTCCCTTTTTAATATAAAAAATACAAAACATAACAGCTCAAAGAAAAGAATCGTTGGTCTTCTCAGTTTTCCTTTTTCATTCGGCAAATTTTGTGTTTGCATTTCAACATTTTTCTTCACCTTTATTCCTCCAGTCACTTACATATTGACAAAGTATACAATATTTTACAACTGAACAAGACTGAAAGATAACATTTGATTTGTCCAATCAGATACAAGGCCGTGATCCTATATCCAATTAGAGAAGTCAACTGGAAGCTAACCAGTAGTAAGCAACACAACAAGCCTATGGTGTGAAGGGAGCTGTCTGCTTGCAGCTCTACATTAACACGAGCACCCGCCCTCGGGCACAGTGGGCTCCGCCGGTTTGTCCAGCTTAATGTCAATCACTGCAGATGGTGTGGTTAAAGAAAACATTTATATAATTTACTGCAATATTTTTGCATGCTTAACACACAACCACACGTCACTTTGTACATGAACAAGTGGTATGGGCATTATGCTACAGTGTTATGCTACACTTCAGTCTATCTACCTCTTTGGCTTAATGCTCTTCATTAGACAAACAATTTAATGGCTGATGTCTCTGGAAGGGAGCTTGGGATGTCTGCGCTACAGCCAAGGACCACTAAGAGATTAAAAATAAGCTTTCTATCTCACTTTGTAAAGGATACTGCCTTCAGGATTTGCGTCGTCCAAGCTTTCCATCCCAGGTAGGGCTGCTGCAACTCGGCGGAAAAGCTAGACGGAAAGAAAAGAGAGAGGATTTAGCAGGAAACAAGGAATACATACAAATATATAAGAGTTTAGAAGCCAACAAGGGAAAATGAACACCGAGAACACCAAGTAACATTGAGCCAAACATGAATGCTCATTTAAATATGAATCATCCATGTTGCTGACTCAAGACAAAGGGAGAAAAAAGGCACAGAAATCAGAATGCAGTGAAATATGGTGAAACCACAGGCATCACCTGTTTGACATTGCAGCCTGTCTTGGCACTGGTCTCAATGAACATGACGTTCAGCTCTTTGGCTCTCTGCTCTCCTTCTTCAATCGTGATTTGCCTAAAAAACAGGCAAGAATCAGCACTGTGAAAACTGAACACTCTTAGAATATACTCTTAGCTATACTCTTAATATTTTGGGCAACAGATTAGGGATGTTGATCTTCATGTAAAGAGTATTGAACTTAAAGGTTATTTCTTTACTAAAGTTAACATTTCAACATGGATGTGATTAGTTACTATTCTAAATCTGACAGTACACAATATTAGGGCATGATTAGAAGACACTTGCAGGTCTTAACAATACTTTTTCTGCTCACCTCTTTTCCTCCAGGTCGGTCTTGTTGCCTACGAGCATAATGATGACATCACTTCCTCTCTCTGTTCTGACATCATCAATCCACTTTGTAGTCTGCTGAAATGAGTTTACATCTGTGGAGGCCAGACATTTCATTATTTTCAAACAGAGACGCACGAATAAACAAACTGGCATGTAGCTAATTCAGTAGGTCAGCTGCTTCTTACTTGTGATGTCGTAGACCACCACAGCTACTGTAGAGTCACGAATGTAGCTGGGAATGAGGCTCCTGAAACGCTCCTGACCAGCAGTATCCCACAGCTGCAGCCTTACCTACATTTGTACAGACACAAACATTCAGCTTCTGTTTGAAATCACATGTGTGTAAGCTGATGAAAGCCTTGTAAGTACACTTCCAAAGGGGATAAGCCTGTATCAGCTCAAGTGCAGGCTCCAGCAGCATATTATCCTGACATAGTAATAGTATTAATGTACGCTAAAGTAGATGATCCATAGGACAGGCTTTGACTTCAAGGGTTAGAAAAGCCAAATCTATTACCACCAAAAATAACTTTAGGCTAATCATGTTAGGCTGTGAAGAGAGCTGTAATTAGGCAAATCAAATCAAGGATTAGTCAAAAACTGGTAGAAACTGGGATATTTTTACACTGACTCATACTAAAAGTTTAAACACATTCACATTTTAAGCAAATAGGTATTGCTCTTACTGTTCGGTCCTCCAGGTACATTGTCTTTGATAAGAAGTCAATTCCAATGGTTGCCTGTGGTAAATACAGAAAATCATCAGATCACAGGAGAACACAAAGGTTACATTATTATGTATAATTAGCTATTTTCATTGACTACCAGTCAAGAGTAACAACCAAAACTATTCAGAAAAATAAACCAGTAAACACTGAAATTCAATCAGACAGTGTAAGTAAGTGAGTTAATTTAAAGTGGCTTTGGGCCTCATAGATTTAGATAGTTTTGTATGTTCTGACACCTTTTTAAAATGTAAATCAGTCACTTGTATGCAACAACATACTATATTATAAGAGTACAACTGGAATAAATGCCATTTAGTCAGTAAAAACTGAAATCTTTACAAATTCATAATGTACTTTATGTACTGTATAAAGCTAGAGTATTGTGGTTGTTTTCTCACCTGATATGTGTTGTCAAAACTGTCATACATGAATCTGGTGATGAGAGATGTTTTCCCCACTGAAAGAGAGCACATACATGCATAGATTAGTCCCATGTAGTTCTACGATAAAAAAACTGTTGTATGTCAACCAAAAGTGTACAATAGTCATGTAGTGAATACCTTAAATAAACTGGTAACGGTAAAGATATCACAAAATGACTAATAACATGAAACCTGTTATGCTTTCACATACAATTCAGTTATCTTAAAAGTGAACATTATCTACATAGTTAATGTTAACAAGGTTGGTCGGTAAAAATATACTAAATAACATGCGGTACTATTGTTTTAGTCCGAGTAACAGTTTAGTATTCAAAGCATCGTATCCAAAACTCATTTGATTACTTTGGTGTGTCTTCGACCAAGGCTACAAAAGAAATAATCTCAGTAAATAACAAAGGTAAAGATGTATGCACCATAGAATTGCCAGTGAGAAATAGAACAAGGACATTTTAAAGAAAAGACCGATTACATGACCACTTGAGTCATGATGGTTTATCTGAGGATTGAAGATGAGCTCCATTTTTGTTTACAGCCTTCCCACCACCATCTTTTTTTTTTAAATAGCCTGCTCTGTCCTGCAGGCTACAAAAAACCGGATTGGAGGCTGCGTGTCTGCTGCCTGCCAGCGATGGGCAGTGGCCACGCCAGGCCTCAATTCAGCACCGCGGACAGCAACATTGCACCACGGGCCACACAAACGCACAGGAGCCTCCTCATAGACATGCAGCACACATACTTTGCCATCTCAGTCTAAGACGTCTACATTTATCATTTGAAGTCTATATGATTGAATTGTGCGGCTTTTTATCGGATAAAGGTTCCTGCTGCCACCTTGGATATCAGACACGTATTGGGCTGCTTTAAGACCTATCGATCCTGAATTTGTGGCATCACATCAAGGCACGTACACAGCCATTCTCCACAAAACAGATGGATTATCGATGATATAGTATAAAGCGGTGACAGTGTCAGCTCGGTTTTATTTGTCTATTTGTGGGACGGAACCGAAGGTGCGAGGTTTGGAGAGGCTATAGACACGGCCAGCCTGAGCCTAGGGTGTGTCCCGAACTGACACATGGGGGACTGTGTGTAATCTCCGCCAGTGCTCGGAAAAATGGCTCACTTTGTCTTTGCCATAAACGCGTGTCCAGATCGTAAATTACCGATGGAAGCGTTCTAAAGGTGTTATCTGTAAACACAACGAGGGAAATTTGTCGGTCACTGCACCAAGCACATCAAAACATCCCAATCCACGGCGCCTGCTCTGACACCAATGGTGCCAATTTGCGCAAAGAAATATAGGCATTTGCCACAATTATGAATAGTTTGTCCTTGAGTATGGGTGCTTATCTTGAATAATTTAAAGCTCTATTTGTAAGTATGCGTCTCTTATCTCCCCCCTTTCCGCTACTAATCAAATTTTCCTCAGGCATTGATATGTGCCAACATCTACAATGGTGTCAATAATGTAACATAACACAAAGGCAACCCAATGCAGCACCTAGATTTAGTCAAAACTAAGGGTTACATACATGGCCCTCAATATAAAGCTTACGTATGTTTAGCGTCAGTAGAAGATGATAACCAAAGCGCACCGATACTCACCGCTTTGCTCTCCCAGAAAAACGAGTTTAAATTTCCTCAGGGGGTTCCCCAAATCTCCTCCAGCGGACATGGTGGTGGATGAAAAGGCTCAACTTGGGTTATTTATTCTTTTCTTGTGGGTCGGCGTCTCCTCGCTTGTTGTGGTGCGCGGGGATCTCTTCCTCACAAAATGATGGGAATGCAGCTCAGCATCCTCCTGTCAATTTCAAAGTGCCACTGCGCATGCGCGACCTCACCTAGTTCCAAGCCCTTACCGCTCATACACACAAAACATTTGTTTTTACTTCTTTTTCGAGTAAAGAAACGAGCCTGTGCTGTGTCAGAACGTCTTAAATGCAGATTAAAATCGACCTTTAAAGACTGAAATCGAAAAATGAAATAATAGCTTCACTTGTGTATTAAAGAGGTAAATTAGCATAGCAAACTAGCTAAATAGTCGGCTAATTGAACAAGCAATTAGACTATTTGAGTTTGTTGCTGGTTTCACTAAACATTAGGGAAATTAATTAAGCTTACTGTGGTCGTTTTACTGTGAAATTACGTTTAACTTTCTAAACTTTAGTCTCCATTTTTGGAATAGCACATTAATGTAATTTTTAACCTAATCCAAATCAAGGCTCCTTGACATTCAAACGTGTCACGTCAGAGTGACCACGCCCCGTTTATCTTTCATCCAAAAAAGGACTTCCTGTACTGTTTATCGCACAGACCCACACCCCACAGCACTATCTGCAAACAGAAAGTATATTGATATTTAATCTCATTATATTTAATTAGCAATATTGTAACTTTTCTCCTAGACTCTTTTATTATCAAGCTTTAATAAACTCATACTCATCCAAAGTGTTATAACATGAATCTTTATGAAATATGAATTTGTATTGCCATCATGAAACTTGAGATGTGAGCTGGCGGTGTTGAGAAAGTTTGCCTGATGAAAAAATAAATCTTAATTCTGTTTTTCATCAGCTGTTTTATTGCATTTTTATTTGTGTGACAAAATATATAAGACAAACTGATGTATAAATCATTCTTTTACCCTTTAGATGATTGCTCAAAGTCAAACATTTCTGCCTCCTTTTCTTTCCAGAAAGCAAAGCTACGATCAATATATTTACAAATGTCTTCATTGTTGAAACACGAGACCCCACTCATGCACTCCTCCGGGCAACCAGTTTGAACTATCACCTTGGGCACCAGTCTCGACTCTGATAACACTGACAGTGACGGGCAGCAGTAGGTTTTTGAGTCCCCAAAGAAGTGAGCTTTAATGTCCTCGAAACCATCGCTCCATTGCCGTCTCCCGGTCTGAATCTCCTGCAGAACGGCTTTGTGGAAGTCCCTCACTGTCTCCCAGGGGAAACTGCCAACGTGGTCGAAAACCTCAAAGCACAGAAGATGTCTCATTTTCCTCTCTTCGGGTGACAGCGGTTGCTCCAAAATGTGAAAGTATCCCAGCATGAAAAGATCAAGAGTTAAGCTATCATAGGTCACTGCGTCACCGTTCACATCAGGAAGGAACTGCTCAGGGGAATAAGTGACAGAGGGGAGTTTATGATGTGGCATTTGGGCATCTTTGATTTCTAGTTTAGTCTTCCATGAGTTTAGCATCTTGTCTACAGCACATTTCTGTTGGCAGAAGTGAAACATGGACTTTTCTTTCACTGCATGTTGACCCTGTTTCAGTCTCGCTGCTCTCATGGAAATGGCATAAGCCGACTTTTTCCAGTGGCTCAAAAACAACACGACAATGCGTTCTTTCCTCAAGCTAGTATTTTCCATCACAGGTGAGGGTTTTCGAGGTCTGTCACAGTCTAAGCCCTTCCTCACTGAATTATTCTTTCCCATATCTTCTTTCATAATGCCAGCAAAAGGATAAACCCCACCAATTTGACCTTCAAAGTTGGATCGAAGATTTCTTACTGACACCCCAGACAGTTGGATCTCTCTTTGCACTCTCGACCTCTGACCTCTGATGTAGCTACTGGCCTCTAAACGGTGGCTGAACGCTGATGCCATCCCTATGTGGGGTATTCTACATCCACCTGAAGCCTCCCCATGATCCAATGATGTCTTTTGTACCTCTCGCTCCAAACCCTGGTTCAGTCCAACCCCTAAACTACCCCTTACCCCCCGGAGTTCCTCCATGCCCTCCACTGTGTCCTCTACAACAGGCATTCTTTCTTCCTCATCTGTCATTTGGCTCAGATTGGCTAAAAGCAGCGACATGTTTTTGACCATCTCCGAAACACGGCTGCACCAGGTCTGTAAAGTCCGACGTCCCTCTGCATCCATTTGCTGAAGGGCGTCTTTGTTCAGGGAAATGTTTACAATAGGGTCAGGTAAAATAGCCCTTAGCTCCTCAGTTAGCCTGGTCAGCTCCAGCTCATAGGCCTCACACCTCTTCTGAAGTGAGACGTTCTCAATCTGCTTCTGGAGATAAACTAAATCATCTTCACTTAGCAGCTCGCCGAAAGGTCCCAAAACTGCATTGTGGGATTCGGAGTATTTAAAGCCATCTTCTGAAGGGTAGCCATTTGTTCTGCCCTGTAAGAGCAAAAATACTGAAGTCAATTCATTCTCCAACACTATTTCTGTAATCTTTTTATCCATATTCTTATTCAAAAGTGAAAAATACCTGTTTTGTCTGGCCCTCTTCATCCTGCAGCCGGACCTGCAGCTGGCGGACCATCACCTGTCGCTTCCACTCTACTATAGGGTGCCCCGCTTCATCGTGAGTAGGCACCAAGGAGTCGATGTCGGCCAGAATCCCATCAGTTAGGGGCACTTTCTCCACCCCTTCTTCACTGTCAGGCCTCTGTCAGTATTCAGGAACCAGTCAAAGATGATTTGCAGATGGTAAGACTTACACTAAATCTCTTTTTGAAGGATTGCATACATTTGTGTGGGTGTCAAGAATTGGATTGCTTGAATTGCTTAAATCAATTGCAATCAATTTTCTTTGTGTTTAGAGGGGGTTTTTTTCAAATGGAAACTTAAAAGAAATAAGTCAATTAACCAATATCAGCATTCAGGTCGTCTAATTAATGTAGTCTCACACAAAAAATCCTATTTCCCATTATGAAAATTGACAATTGTTTAGTGATCACCTTCCTTATTATGATACAGCTATTTAAATTGTATTCACTGATTTATATGCACATTCATAAGTGTTCTGCTTACAGTTTGTCCGGTGAACACAGCTGTAAGACCAGCATGTCTCATTGACTTGAAGGATTTCATGTGGGAGGCCAGAGTCAGATCTCTCTCCGGGGGTTTCAGATAGTTGAACGAAGACACCACTGTTTACATTGAGTAAACATAAATGAATACACATTTTCTTATGATGTAACATTGTGGAGATTGATGGAAAAAGTGTACTCACCTGATGAGGCCACCTGAACATGCTGGAGGGAGCCTGTGGGGTGTTTTTTGGAGCTGGCGGCAAGGGTCACGGAGGAAGAGGTCACAGGATGTTGGTCTGGGTGACGAGGCAGAGGGGGCACCTCCTTCACTGGCTGCTGGGGGACACAAAACACGGCATGGGTGAGCCATATTTAGAGCAAATCCAACTCAAAATTGTATAATTGTTTGATCACCTTGATGTTCTCCATTTTGGTGTTTGTTCCAGCAAGGACCCCTTTTTCTGAAAGTAAGCAAAACTACATTACAAATAATACTATAACAATGTCCAAAAAGCAACCCCAGCAGTGGGTAATTGTGACACAGAATATCCCCTAGGAATAAGTGTTAACAGCAATTTCCTGAGACCCCCTGATGGCAACAAACGTAATGTGCCTGTAGTCGTTGGAGCAAAACCACGAAGTGCTGAAACAGGAACCCGATGCATGAATGTAGCATAGCCCACACAGAGTGCAGGAGAAAGCATGGTTGAGTTAAAAGATATCTGATATGCTGCTTCAGGTAACCCCACTGATTCAGAGCATTTTGAACAACCTCACTGGCATTCAGGAAACTAAGTACTTACTCACCAGTAAACGCAGCGGTTTCAATGATTACACGCCACACTAAAGGGATTAAAACATGATATGGGACACTCTCTGAAACCCACATAGTTAATGAATAAATTCAGTGAATAGAAATGTTTTTAGATTTTGGAATCCAATATTAACTACTTACATTTGGATGAAGTACATTTATACTCACATCAGGACAACTATAACCAACTTTATTGTAATGCAGCATATATTAACATCACAACGATTTTTATTTGTTGAAGAAGTAATTTTCCACAGACTAATCACATTTATATACACTGGCAATAAGTAATTATGGCAAGTGGGAGAAAATAATTAAATGTATGTCCAATTACTTTTTAATTCTAACATTAACTATGCTACTGTAATACAGTCATATCTTGTAGGTTACTACAATGTTTTGACAAGTTGCAGGATACATTATGACTATCACAGCCATTTGGTGGACTAATATAATATATATAATACATTCTCTATAATGTACATCATTCAAGTTAGCATAGACTCAAGCTTGTAATAAAAACATGCCACTAAATGCCTCCTTTCAAAGTGAACATCTGTTTATATATCTAGTAGTGAAGGTTTACTTACATGGCTGTTTTTGTCATGCAACACCAGCTCTTTCAGAGATGATAAAAGTAGAAAAAAATGAACGGGCATAAAAACATAGCTTGAAAATCCAGACTGAGTTGTTTGTCTTTTGACAGGAGGAAGCCAAAGAAGCCCAGGACCAAGGAGCAGCATCACCTGGCTCCAAACCTCAGATGGGGGTCCTTCTTACTGTGCATAATTAAAAAGGTGGGATTGGGTGACCTACACCTGGAAGTATAGCTCTGTAGATGTATGTTGGATACAATATACTGTACTCTGGGGGGGGGGGTGCAGTGTTAGAGTCTTTAAACCAAAGAGTGAAAAAGGTCACAGAGCAGGAAGAAAATGCAATGCAGTTTTTATAGTCCACGTGTTTTATAAAGCTGTTAGGGCCGTGCATGATGCCGCATCTCAGAGAGTAGCATATGACAGGAGACAGCTGCGCCTCAGTCAGCCCAGAGCCTTTGTGTCAACCTCCCTATTCTGCCTGTGCTGTTAGTGGATTAGTCTGACTGGCCCTGCTTCAGCTGAGTACATGGTGAGTGCATAATCAATAATGGAGGGCTGTACAAATGGCGCAGAACAGACGCTCATATGAGCAACAGTACAAACTGTTACAGCTCACATGAAAAAGATCTTCATGTTTCTTTGGCACAAATCCATGTATTGAGTTGCCCTCTTGTTGGACTCATGCCAGGCCGGTTGATAAAATGTCTTGAATTTTTTTGCAGTGAAAATAGATTCTTTTACAGGTTTTACTATGATGTGCTAGCCATTCAATAATGTACTTACTATGAGCAGTTTAACAATAGTATGCATTATGTGAGGTAATTAGGACTGCATTATATTTTTTTATAAAGTCACCACTACATACTTTAAAGTGGTTGGTTTGGCCTTACTGGCATAAGTAGTAGGTAAAAACAAGGATTGCAGAAAACTTTAGATTAAAATGCATTAACATGAAAAGTATTTAAATTGGCCAAGACATGACACATGCAGATTGGCCATTTCTTCTGTTTCCTGTCCATTTACATATAGTAAGGCCAAAGCTGGCCCTTTAAATACGCTGCCTCTCAAAGCTTATAATGAAGAAAAACATGCAAAATGCACCAAAAAATAACAATTAATACATTTTCACTGATAGTTTGATTATATACTACATATATACCGGTACTATACTATATTTTAAAAAGGCAATTATGAATATTGGCCCTTGGTATTTTTTAGTGTATTGTATAGTATTGTCTAGCAGAGAGGTGCATGGTGCCAGTGTAGTAAGCGCTCCTGCCTCACAGCAAGAAGGTTGTAGGGACAATCCCAGACTAGGGCCTCTGTGTGGAGTCCAGATGTCCTCCCCATGCGACTATTGGTTCACTGCACACACTCCAGCTTCCTCCCACCATCCAAAGAGATGCCTGTATAGATTTGTATAGAATTTGTGAAATTTAATTTCCCAGAGCAAATGAGAGTTGCTGAATGAATAATATTTAGCAGTGTAGCCATCAGTAAAAAATAGTTTGACACAGCAAAACCACTGATTTTCTCCTAGAGGTGAAATATGACAAAATATCTACTATTATGCTCAAGTCAAAAACATTACCCCAAGACACAGCTGAGGTTTAAACACTTAATTAGTTTATTTGCCTTATTTTTTCTTGACAACTTTTGTTACGTGTTCACAGACATGAGAAAGAGCTCCAGAACACTCAAAAGAGAAAGACTTTATCACAGGCCTGGTTCCTGCGTCTGTTTCTGTCGAGTGCCGTCCTTGGGTCATGCAGGTCAACCCACATCGACCGACCTAACCACACTGTGCCAGAATGTGCTGAAAACGAAACACAGGTCCACACTCTTAAGCTTAAGTGACAGTTGAGAGAGCAGAGGGTCATTTACTTATTCATCATGGTATACAGAGAGTTAATATCATCTGTGTGATCGGAGCCGACACAGAAATCTCCATTTATATACAAGACAGAGCCAAGAGGAGGGTTTCAGTCAGTCATTACAAGGATGAGGGATAATACTTTACAAGTAGCACTTCAGGGGAGGAGAGCTGTTGTCATGAGCAAGCGGTAAGGCAGGAAAAAAGGACAGAAGCAAAATCAGTACATTTAAAGAGAAACGGACCTGCATGCTTCGATCCTTAAGCTATGACAGTTAAGAAGCAGCCAAATATAAAGTAATTCAACCCTTTAGCTATCAACAATTATACTGGGTGGTGCACTAAAACTGTTTTGAAGTCTGTGGTTATCTGAAATAGACAGTGCAGGGCTTTGATTAATAAAAACAAAAAACAAATCTTCTCGTTCCATCAGTACAAAGTGTCTCAGTTTTTTCTTACATTCTCAAAAACAATATAAAAATCACATTAAATTAAATAAAAAAGCTTTGTACATGAACCTAAATAAATAATGCTAAACTTTATAAATAAATCTTTGTATTCTCTACCAGCAGGCAATACATACATCTACAGGCATTTAATCAAACCACATGAAATACCACTATGGTCCAAAAATATATCTTGCTATTAAATTGTATTGAATTGTTTTGTCTCAATAATGACAGTATTAGGCTGTATTGCTCAGCAGGTTGGCTGGCCTGTGGTATACAGTCCTAAATACATCAGTATGAAGGACAAAATTGGAAAGACAAAATGGCTGGTTGACCAAGTCTTTACCTAGCTTCATTTGATAACAATATACTGTATGGATTACTGAAATGATTATTGGTTTTGGATCATAGTGGTATAAAAAAACACCATTGCTGTCCCGGATTCTCTCATAAGCATCAAGCTGTCAAATTTCTAGCAGCTACAATACCAAAAGCATTGAGGGGAGCTGTTTGGAGAGATATAGGTGCAGTATTGTTACAGGACAAACCAACACACTACATAACATTAACGAGAAATTGACCTATCCTCAATATAAAAAGATCTCTAGTGTCTACTTCTTACATGAAAGCTTTACTTTCTTTGTTGATATTAAAAACAGTGATTATATTTAGGACCAGCTAAACAATAGTGAGGAAAGGGAGGCACTATCTGGTGCATGGACAACACATTTGCCCACTCAGGGGAGTCATATCATAACGACGACGACAGGTCCAACAACTTCCCATTCAAGCTACTCGAGGACACTTCCTGCTGGCCCACTTTGGACAAAATAAGTGCAACAAAAACGATATCTTCACCAGACATACATCTTAAATATTGAATAGAAGTAGTATTCTTCTCTACAATTTCCAGTGTCTGCCGTTAAACCTCTCGAGTAAAAACAACAATGCTTTGGTTAAAACAAAACAATAACACAAATAATACAGTAAAGTGCCATGCAACAAAAACGGTCTGTGGTCCCATCACAAACTGTAAATAGCAATAAATAGCTTTGTCGAATATACACACACAGGATTATGTAAAAAAAAAAAAATCAGAACAGGGAGAACAACATTTCTTACAGTGCAGTATTTTACCTTAGTTTAGCCAATGAATATCATTTCAGAAACACAGACACATGTACAACAACAATTACCCCTTTTCGGATCGCGTATGCTACTATAATGTTCAAATGACCAGCGGTAGAGCACCAAGCCATTACAAAGTGAGGTAACAGTATATGAAAGATGTAGGATGTATGCGTTTCTACTATCCCTGCATTTTACACTTACTTACAAAGAGAAACATCTTGCTTGTAGGTTACAAAGCAGATGTTTTCATTTTCCGATGCCACATTGTTAGGAATACATGACTCGTTGGCTTTTAACTGGGACTAATGAACTCGGGGTTGATCACATAGTGTTTGCCACTATTTCTTTACACATACATGATGACTAAATAGCACTAATCCTTTGGGTGGTTAGTTTGTCTTATGTGTCTTCTAAAGGTAAGATCATGCAGGGTACTGAGAGCGACCGCAAAAACAGGGACAGCACTGTTTTGGTTTTAGGTGAATAGGCTAGTATTCATTTTGATTTATGAGTTCGTATAATATAGCAGGTTCATAAGTGGGACGTTTAGATTGTTTAAAGTTTCCACAACAGGTCCACCAACTTTACATCCTCTGAGCCATTGCAGCAGGTGGGGCCGACTGGACTGACTTTCTTCTTGACAATTTTGACCTAACGGGAACAAAAAAAAAGTAAGAATTCAGACTTTGCAATACTACATTTATATACAGCTCACTGCACTGTTTTAGATCTATCATTTACCTGATGGTGCCAGCTAAGAGTGGGTTAAAAGCATACAGCCAGTCATGCATCTCTTTATCATTGGTGGCCTGGAGTAATATGCCACGATGCTCAGTGCAAACAGCAAATGTGTTAGGAGTCTGTCAACATACGAGTAAGAGAAATCAGCTTCATTTAGATTTTGATTGCGGAGTATTTTTATTACTGAATGGAAGCTTCAGTCATACCCGCAGTAAGGTCTGTTTGTCTTCGCTGTACTCCACCTTTGCAGATGACAGGTTAATAATGGCCCTCTCCACACTGTCCCTCTCGCTGCGGTACAGATAGACATAGGGCCGGCGCACCACTACGTATCGCTTCACCCAGCCGCTGGTGTGGGGCTCCAGGAAGTGCAGGTAGCCTTTCTTTGATACAATTGGACTGAAAGAGTTATGTAAAAGAAGTTCAAATCAACCATTTGTCAGTAGTTGTGCTAGCATTTGAATCAGAGAAGTGGTCTAACCTGACTCGGATCTCCTGTATGTCAGGAACAAAGGTGCATCCTCTGAAAGCTTTCTTTTTGTCGACTGGGCTGTAAGGGTCCAGGTCTGGAGTGGACGCCCCTGAATTGGGCTCAGTGTGTCTACACATAATGAAAGCAAAACATTATCAGATCTAAACACAGAAACTGACTATTATCGTAAATCCATGTTAGTATTTTAAATACACAGTGTCAATGTGAGGGACTTGAATCTTGATTGCAAATGAATTAATTAAAATAGTTAAAGATGTATAATAATTATAATACTAATTATTATGAAAACTCTGGCTAAATACAGAACCAACAGAATCAAACAATATTTTGTTCCTGCTGTTATCAGTTGTTTAAATGTTACATTGTGTTTGCCTTTGTTATATTACTGGTGCTATTCATGTCGAATGCATTTAGATTTCTATTTGCTGTTAACTTTTAATGTCTAAACATTGTAGTGCAATACCTGATGTCAAAGTTCCCCTCAATTAATGAGGGACAGGTAGAGGATGGAGTCAGGGTGCTCAGTGCAGAGGAGGACGAATCTCTCATTAATGAAGCTGACATCTCCGAGAGCTAAAACCCACACATTCACAAGCACACACATACCAGACCAAACAAAGGGACAAATACAGACAAAACATAGCAGGAAACAATTGAGCACATACAACATAGACATGCATTCAGAGAATAATTAAATCAGACAATGTCTTCTTTTTAAGTATTGTACTATAGACAATCTGTGAACAGTATAGTTCATCATGTCTAAGAGCCCCTTGCTGATTAATGTGTCAAAGACATGCAGGAGTAGACTTACAGGTTTTAAAGAGTGGGGAAAGTGGGGATTAGGAGCAATATAATGTGTTTTAAAAATGCAAAAAAAAAATAAAAAATAAATACATGTAAAGGGTGGATAAGTTAATGCAAAGCAAATTCATTTTAATTGTCTAGTTCTGTCCTTTAAATCCAGTCTGCTCTGATGGGTCAGATGAGAATTGCCAAAGTGAGGCTATTTTTCTTCTTTTATTGGGTTTATGTTATTATGTTACTTGATTAAATTATTTAGATATTATTGAGATTGAGGTTTAAATGATTAAATATTATGGTGGATACAGCTCCAAGTAGTTGCAATTTTGTATCTTTTATAGCTGCCCCACAAAAGCCTGAGAAAAAAGGATAAAGTATTCTAGAGCTGTGTAATATATGGTGCTATCAAGGTAGGCAGATAAAACAAATAATTAATAAAGGTTATGTTAAAAAAAATATGTAAAATGGATGAAAGTAACATGGCTAATGGGCTAATAAAAACAGTAAAAAATTTAGAAAATAAAATGTGATTAACAAATGAATTGATGCAAGAAGATATAATGGTGTGGGTTTGCAAACTGGCAGCAGGGCAGAAGATTCACACGGGCCTGGTTAGAAGGGCTAGGCTGGGGCTCACCTTGCTCTCACTGGCACTGCTGCTCACCTGGCTGTACTCTCTGTTGAAGGTGTGCATCAGCAGACGCAGACACTGGAGGCAGCAAAGGAGTGTAAGGTTTCAAGATGTCATGTTTTAAATGTCTGAAAATATCTGGAAATCACTGAGAGTGAGTAAAATGCATAGGTTGTAGAGACTTAGCACTTACCTTAGCAGCCAGCTCTCGCTGCCTCTGGTTGGGACTGTCTGGGGCAGGACTGCTAACTGGAGTTTGGCTGAGGACAGGGCTCTTGGCGAAGTCACCAAAGTCATTGCTCTTGTAAAGTGCATCCTGCCCTGCCAGCAGAGTGGCCTCTAACTTCTCCCTCAGCAGCAGGTAGTGCCTGGTCTTCTCCACCTGAACAAAAAACAAAGTTTCTTTGTAGTAAACATATACACATCATGCAAGAACACTGTTCTCTTTTCTATCTGTGAGCTATAGCTGACCTCCTGCAGCAGGCTGAGTTTCTCCAGCTCCCACTGATGGTCAAGGATGAGACTATCGCTCCGTGGCCTCCACCCGGCCAGGTTCTCCTCTCCACGGACATATGCCACAGAGGTGTCCAACACACGCCTGCGACGACGTTGCATACCTGGGGAAGATACAAAATGTTGTTATATCCAATTAAGGAGAAGTGCCTTTAAATTTTAATGATTTTTATACAAACTTTATTCTCACCTGGACTTCCATTGTCGGCCACATGGCAAAGAGTGATCTCATAGACTCCAGTGACACGATTACTGAAAAAAATTACAAATAATTTGTATATATTTCGTTTTTGTTAAACTGAAGGTCTGCTGTCACAAATAAGTGACATTAAACAGTCCAGAGTGGAGCTGTACCTCTCAGATGGCCTGAAGCAGCCGGTGCTGAAGAGGTTTCTGATGGAGCGGGAGGCTGGCAGCTTGGTGTCCCGAGCATAAAACACCATGCAGAAATCTTTGGTGATCACAGTCGGCTGAGTGCAGTTCTCCATCTAGTTCAAACATATATGGTGCAAACAAATAAGAATCACTTGCATTTGGTTAAACTGCTTTATAAACAGTTAATCATTACCTCTAGATAAGTAGACAGTGTGATATAGATCTTCTCGCCGTAAGGAGTGACTCTGTTCAGGAGCAGGGAGTTGTGCATGGAGCTGTCCCAGGCTGCCTCGAATCTGTAGAATGTTCTGCAGAAAAGCAAACACAAAGGCATTTAATGTTTGGCTCAAGCACCTTAAGGAAATTGTTTTCTTTTTAAAGAGACCACGTATTAAAGTGTTATTATACCTATGATCGACACCCAAGGAGACACTGTGCACATGGAAAATAAAGACAGTGTTAGAAAGATGTATTAATTTGGCCAATAAAACAAACAAATGCTCTGAAGCCACAAATAAAAAAATTCTTTAGTCAGTTTAATGTGATTCAATAATAAAATAGCAAATATGGTCCAAGCTTGAAGCATGAAGTACAATATGTTTTTTCTGAAAGTCATACTTGTCATCATGTTTTGGCCAGTAATATCCAGAAGACAGGATGTTGAGAGAGAGGATGTTTGGGTCGATGATTGTTTCATCAGCCTCTGGGGTGTTTCGAATGCGACCTAAATACAAGCCAAGTCGAGGTTAGTAAGATGGTGTTGACTAAAGAAGATCTTCATTCAGTTCCTCACTACTTACCGATCACCAGCTCTTTGACCTCTTTCCACTCAAAATCATTTCCATTTTCATGAGCGATGGTGACTGTAATCCTCCTCTGAATGCCCTGTGGAGCATCAAAATGTGTTTTATAACCTGTCTTATAGTTTAGACAGAAAGTTATACTCTATAAGTTTACCTGATGTAAAAGGAAAGTGCCATGGCAGGGCATGCCCCCTCTGTGATCAACAACAGCTGGGATGTACCTTCAAACAAAAAAGAGGATACATTGCTAATAAGTAAGAAAGATTCATACGCTGTAAGAAATCGTACAGCGTACCGTAAAAATTTGCTTTACTCTACTTTTTTGGGTCAAACATTCAAATTTAACTCACTCTCCATTGGCCTCCAGCTCACAGATCTCAAAGAAGACCATAAGGTCATACTTGGCATGACAAGGTCCTGCAGTGGGGCGCGTCAGAGTGCTGAGCTTTGTGGCTGGCACTGAAAAGAATCCAGAGATACATTTGAGATAATTGTATACTTAAGGTCAGATCAGGATTTTCTGTTTTTTGCACTTCTAACCTGGTTTGGATAGGGGCATGACTCTGGGAAACTGCCGCCTGGAAGGTCTAAGTGGACTTAATTAAAACAGAAAACAAATGTTAAGATTTCTGTGTGATTAATTATTTATCTTCTTTTTGCAAAGAAATAACAGAAGCTTCCAAACCTGATCAGGTCTTTGCAGAGTGGAGGGAAAGGCTGTTTCTGATAATGCCCAAACACCTCAAATACTATGGGCTGAGTCTTGATGTACTCCACAAAGGATTTAGTCACCTCGACAGTAATCTAGAGGAAAGAATGTTTTTTCAGTCAAAAACAGCACAGATTTATAAATGTGCTTAATTTGGTGTTTTGTATTTTCAGTTACATTTTGTACGTGGTAGAAACCCAGAGGTGGTCCTCTGCCTGTGTTCTTCAGTGGCTCTGTGGAGAATGCTTCATCATGGCGATGGATGAAGCTAAAACAAAATTATGCAAAACACATTTGGATAAATGTCCAGTGATGGTGCTGACAGATAACAGACTACTCTAATAGTATTATAATATATTATTATTATTGTTATATAATAGCATTGTGCTGTATATAAAGTTGACTCACTTAAATTGACAGAAGATGTCAGCATACTCTGCTGAGATGCTAGATGCCTGTAAGACTGTGACCCTGAAAGTGAATGTGCTGCCAATCTTGAGGTGAGACAGGGCTTTTTCTGGGGACAGTTCCAAAGGAAGGTCCAGACCCAAGCCCAGAGTCTTTGCAGGGCTTTGTGGAGGATCCAGAGTGGCTTCAGAAAAGACAGCAATACAGCCTTAGCAAAAATGAATGTAACATCACATATTTCTACTTGTGTTTTAGGAATAGGACAAAATATAACTATACTACACTTCATATTCATTGATTTAAATTATTTTTTCACATTTTCAGACTCACCTGCACAAGTGTTGTTGTTAACTTCATCAGCTGAAATTCCCATCTCTGTGTTTTGTCCCTCTCCTTCGACAATTCGCAGCTCCTCCTGAGATGTGTTGGAGTGTGACATACCACTTGGGCATGACTCTGTTTGGAACTGAAGCACAAAATGAAAACAACAGTGATTAAACCTTCAATTATTACTCACGACCCTTAATCTGTGCAACATTGATGTGCCATCTGTCATTTTGTGTTGTGGATGAAAAATTCAGAAAAAAACTAATCTAATCAAAGGATAGGAAGTACCTTTTCAAACTGTTTATCTTCAAATGAGATTTTGGCAGTGCCGGACTGCCTCACACCAGAGCCATAATCAGGCGCCTCCTCATCAGCTAAAGAAAGGCAAAAAAAGTTTAGGAAATTCAAATACAAATGTCTATATTTTCTCCATGACAACCTCCTACTATTGTAGCTGTACCTGATATGGCCTGCACAGCTACTCTGAGGAAGCCTTTGACCTCTCCTTTTTCACTGACAATGGCCACACGATGCACCAGGGGCACTGGGTACAGCAGGTTACTCAGGTACACAAAGGCCCTGGGGAACAGAACAGGAGGGCCTTTAACAACCTCTAAGTGCGCTATAAAGGTCCATAATTAAATCAAATTGTTCTTTCTGAGGGCAAATGTTGTTGACCTACCGGCCGACCAGACGGAACCATGGGAAGCGGTCATAGAAGGGGTCGCCTCCTGTGAGGGCATGGTCACAGTCCTCTACAGCACTACTGGGCAACTCTGCAGCTCGGTCATACATTTCCCTCATTAGGTCCAGCCTCTGCCTGCAGGGGGCAGAATGAAAGTTAAAAACTCAGGGTTAGGTGGCAAAAAGTGTGTTTGTGTTAACACACAACTGACAGTGGTCATAGTTCGTTACCGAAGTTTTTCCAGAGTCCAATAATGTGTGGCTCCGTTCTTCTGATCCTGTACCTCCACTGCTACAATGGTCTGGGGGAAAGGCCGTCTCTCCCTCTCTTTGGCCACACTCGGGGGCAGCAAGTCAGGAGGAAGTGGGGAGTAGAGCGTGTCAGTCAAAAGAACAAACTGGAACTGCACCTGTGGACAAGATGGGGTTGGGTCATAAAAAGAGTATATAGATATACAGTATATGGACTGTGGCTTACAGTCTGCACACTGATATTTAAATAAGTCCTAGATACATCACTGAGGCATGACTGGACAAATGATGACTATTGAAGGGACTCACACTGATGCAAATGCAATTAAATGGCTCTGGACAATAGATACTTCACTGCCTCCAGTCTAGACTGAAGAGCTAGCTCTTTGGGTAACAATTACATTTGTTTAAATGCAGGAGATGTTTTAATGTTTTATTCAGGCATGAACCCTGATAACTGTTACCTGTTATTCACTGATAATTATGTTTGACCTAGCTAGATCTTCAATACGCATTTAGTACTAAACGCAGTAAATGTTTTGCAAAACAAACACCTTCTTCTTCAGTTCCACACTGATAGCATTGGCCTCTTTAAGAAAGATGGCGTTGCCCCACAAAAGGTCCCTGAGAGAGGTGAACTGGTAGAAACGCCACTTTCGGAAAGCCCACAGAGCCAGTTCAGTTTCGTGTTTAGTCCATGGAACTGAAGGTTGAGACAATTTGAAGATTAAATACATTTGGCAGGAAAAATATCCACAAAGCAAAGAAAGAACAAGATGATAATCAATAATGACAATTTTTAAGTGACACTAACCTTCCTCTTCGGGTTCCTCCTCTTCCTCAGGTGACTCCAAGTACCGTGAGTCTACTTGTTTTTGAAGGGCTTCCAGTTTGCTCTCATAGTCCTAGTACAATGGCAAATGTTATTTTCACTAATAACAAAGATAAACCTTTTAAACTATTAAAATAACCTTTTTCTCACCAGTCTCTGCTGTTCAAGTAGGTTACTGGCTTCTTCTCTTTCTCTTCGGTACTGATCCTCAAGCTCCTGAAGTCTGAAGAGAAATAAGATCTCATTATTCTCCTTGTCAATGTAATTACATTATAACAGAATCATTATTACCTCAAAGCTTCACACTTTTCATCATAATTTAATGTTCTTTCTCACACACCTCTGCTCCATTTCCTGCTTCATGTCAATGCCCTGTTTCTCTAGTAGTTCTCTCTGAGCGAAGGCCCAGTCGACAGGCTCCACAGGCGTCTCAGCACACGGAGTCCTCTCTCGCTCCATACGGGCCTGCTCCGGGTCATTGAAGCGGAACACATGACTCTTTCCCATAATGATACGATTTCCTGTAAAAAAAAATCATCATCATGTTGATCTTACAACAAAGTATCACTTTGATTGTTCAAGCAACACGTTTTATAAAGATATGCACCTGATCGCAGGACAATAGGAGAAGTCACCCTTTTTCCATTGACATATGTTTCTGCCCCCTCACAAGGCTCCAAGACAACACAACCTGTTTAAAAGCATACACAGTAATAAAGATGAGGACACTTTTTTGCAAAAAATAGATAAATTCAGGACACTCAGCCTTTACCTTCGCCTTGTGGGCCTGTGGTGCTACTAAAGGTGCAATGTTCATCTTTGATGAAATGGCCACTGAGAACAATGTCTTGGCGAGACTTTGCGTTTTCACGGCCAACTCTGAGAAAAGGTGAGAAGTTTGGCAAAATCTAAAATAAAACCTATTTAAACAAATATCAAACTTAAAAACATACTTGGTAATGCCATCTTTTATGTAGTAAAGCAAGCACTCAGACATCAGTGGATCCTCATTCAAGTTCACCAGATGAGGAGTCTGCATGAAAATTAAAATAAATACCAATAAGAACAGTGATGATGACATTATATAATATAAGCAATACGAGAGCAAAGCATGTTACCTTTTTGGGTGAGAAAACACCCACAGTGCCTCCATCTTCCCTCATGGCAACACCCATCTCAGCCAGCAATGCCTCTCTACCAAGAAATTAGAATACAACATATATAGATTTCTATTTTTCTACAGGCTTTCAATAAACTTTCCAATAAAAACTTCACACTTCAATCATGTTTACCTTTCCATACGGATGGCTTCAGTGCGTCTTAGTTTCTCTTCCCAAGTCTCATTAAGCTCTGCAATGATTTTCTCAGTTTCCTGTTGGAACAGTCAAACACAAATGTATCACATAATGTTATTATAAAATGACCTCATGTTATGCATTTCATTTGACTGTTAGCTGCAGTAAATATTAACACTTGCCTTGAGCCTCTCGATGGCCTCCTCGCTGGCTGGGCTGAAGATGCGATCGTGGAGGTTGCTGATGGACCCGGCGCGACTGGACAGAGCTGAGAGCGACGGAGAGGGGCTCATTCCCGTCATAGCATGGGTCACTGTGGAAAGATCACCCCTTTGATTGAGGGCCTGGCGATTATTCATCAAGTTCTTGTAATCGCACAGGTCTGTCAGAGAGAGGCGTCGCATGGGAGTAAGCACGAGAGAGGGAAGGTAGGAGCAGACGTTGGATGATTTGGGATTAAAGAACACGCAGAAAAATAGGATAAAAAGGGGAAAAAACAGGGAAACACCAGGGAGTACAAAAAAAGAGAAGAAATTCAAACAATGTGTCAAAGAAGCAGCTTACCAAAGAAATTACAAACTAAGTGAGGAGAGGAAACTTATGAGCACAAAAGTAAAATAAAATGCTTTTTTTTCTCATTTCCAAATTAGGGCACATTCAACAAGCTTACAGGCGTGATGAATGGAATAGAAAAACAAAAATCCATCTTTATAATGCATATAAACTCATTGTGCATGATTCATCATGTATGAGCTATTCAGCACAGCCTTAGTGTAGCTCCTGGCAGCGACTCAGCACCTGACTCACAGCTTCAATGAGCTCCACAGACAGAGACCCAGGATGCTTCTCAGAAATCTAAAATGGCGTCCTCCCAGTTACACCTTTCTTCCGTTATTATCCCAATTATTATTTCAAATCAAGGCAGGAGTATTTCCAGTCAGCTGAGCCAACCATTATTGTAACAAAAAAGGACAAAAGGCTTAAAAGAGTGCAATGCTTCCCTTTTAAGTCCCAGCTAATCTAATCTTATGATGTGGATCAACTCATATATTACCATGGAGGTCAATTTGTAGGCTTTCTATTCATGACTTTCTCTTGCATGCTATATCGTGCTATAATCGTACTCTCCTGGGGTTAGTTTCTCTGTTGTCGGCTTGAAATTCACTATTAGTTGCAAAGCACAGGCTTGCACTTATTGTTATACACACATTTCAAACCACTGATGATGGGGCCGGTGCAGCGATATGCTGATAGGACAGAAGAGAAAAGACAATATGCATGAGAGGCACCCACAGTCGTAATTCAACATCTGTGTTGAATGTTCCAGGGTTAAGTGATAGTTCTGGGTTTTGAAGAGTAGTTGTGTGGGACCCTTGTGGATAGATAGTCAATTACCTCTATTGGATAAGAAGTGTGGGGAAGCACAACCAGCGCATCAGATTTACAACAATATTGCTGATTTAAGGCCAGATACTGAGGCTGTGCTAACCATCACTGAATAGAGGTAAAAGACTCTTCATTCAGCTCTACTTTAAAAAACTCAAACTATGACTTTAAATTCTGTGCTAAATGTTTCACAAACATTTTGACTGAGTCACACTCACTCTCAATGATGTCTCCCAGTCCCTGTGCGTACAGCAGGTCTTTGAGACGCGCCACTTCCTCTTTCAGCTCACGCACCAGGCGGTTGTTGGGGTCCTCATTGATCACAGCATTACAACGGATCTGTTTGGCACGGTCAGCATATCTAAATGGACAAAAGGCAGGAAAGGGTTTAATGTGAAAAAACTGTAAATTAGATTCCAATAAATGTGTAGATTAAAGCAGTCTATAATACTTCTATCATATTAGTTTAAACAGACCTATTGACATTTGTCTTACCGCAGAGTGCTCAATGTCTCGTCATAGTTGATATCTGCAGGACTGAGAGCTGCAACCATGGCTGTGCGTGAGTTTCCCCCTAAAGACATTTGAAGTAACACAGTTAAGACTCACAGATAACTCACAAAGAAAACCATGTTATGTTTTTATTTGTATTGTTGCATACCCAAGTTTTCCCTGAGGAGCCAAGTCAGCACAGAGTCTCTGTATGGAATAAAACTCTCCACTTTCTTCTTTTTCTTGTTCTGCACAACAAATAAATTATAGTAGACGGTCAACTTTAAATGCATCATTTTGCTCTTACAAATCTGTAACAGTTATATACCTACCTTATTTGGAACTGAATCCTAAAAAAATAATAAAAATGTATTATTCAGTTTACAAAAAAAGGTTTGTTGTAACAGAATATGATCAGAACACTGCGACAGGTAAAGGATACACATTATAAAATGAATCAACATACCAGTTCGGCCAAAGCTGAAATAACTTTTCCAAGTGTGGTCAGAGATTTGTTGATGTTTGCTCCTTCCTAAAAATTATACACCGTCCAACAAAATTACGATTGATTTTTCTTGAACATGTCACAGAAATATGATTAAAGATTGGAATGCACACTCACTTTCAGTCTGGTCCCTTTCGCTCCTGTTGAGTCAGCCCTCTCACTGCCAGCCAAGTCCACAAGGCTAATTTTGCTGACCTATAATGACATACCATTTGATTTATATGAACTGCTGCACAATGAAGACTAAACGCCAACAGCTCAAACCATTTAAAAACTTGTGGTTATCTCAGCCTCAGAGCATCTCTTCTAAAGCCAAATAAAACAATGGTTTGTGTCGCACCTTCTCTGATGTGTTGTCCGTCTCCGTGTCGTATTTCTTCTGTGTAAAGATGATGTTAAACACAGCGTGTGAGCGGCTGCTTGTCTCGTTCATGTTGGTAGCAGCCACCGTCCTGCAAAAAAAAAAATCCATTCGTTGTGAGAGATGAACAGATCTACTACAACTTCAGTAAGTCTTGCTCACTTGTGTTTCATTACCTGGCTTTGTTACCAGAGTCCATCAGGTCCTGAATGTCATTGTAAGAGGTGACAGCAAGTTTGGACAGATCTTCAACATACGGTCCCATCAGAGGATGCTCCCTGACTCGCAGGTTGCCCTTGTTTTTGGGATTCAGCAGGTCGCGCACACGCTCACAGTAGATCTCCATGTAACTGACCTACACAATACAACGATGGCACTGTAGTTAATTCCTTTTGCTTTTGTTTTTGTTTGATTAAGCTTGTTTTACTGTGACACAACTTACCTCTACAGAATATGACATACTGTTATCATTATTGCTGTCATTAATCTTTGTAAAAAGGTCCTCACAGAGCTAGAAGACAGAGAGGAGATCATCATAAATTCAGAATTTGTTTTAAATGAATACAGTGTTAACTACATGCGCTCATATTTACCAGAGGTATAATGCCCTGCTGGTCCTTTTCCTGGCGGCCCATCATTGTGTAGCTTTTTCCTGCTCCTGTTTGTCCGTATGCAAATATACACACGTTGTACCCTTCAAACGCATGGAGCAGCATTTCTTCTCCGATGTCTTTGTACACCTGCATCTGGGACGCATAGTTGATGTCCTCAGGCTGCAGACAAAGAATTAAATGGTAAAAAAAAAAAAAGGGCAGTAACCATTTGATCTACAACAACTCAACAACACTATATTGCTAAGGAACTTACTGTTGTGTGTGACCAGTACGAGAAGTCAAAGTTGAAGCTCTTGTTTTCTTTTGGCTGTTTGGGGTTCAGGATTGCTAAAAGCAGCAGAACAAGAAGAGGCATATTGCATTTGTGATATCCATATACTGAATTATTAGAGTTAGATCAGCCTATGTATATGAAACAGGAAAGAAGCAGGCTTTGCTTTTGTGGCCCCTGCAAACAGGTTCATTACAGCAGCCCGCATTTTGGATTTGCTCAGGCATGGCTGCAGAAATATGCAGTGAGTCAGAACAGCACAGTGATGCAGAAAAATGGACCAGGACTTTAAAAGGAGAAATAATCGTTTTTTAACCCTACTGAGGAGCCTCATTGACACACAAATGATCAGCTGAGCCTTGTGTCTGGCTGTGACCACAACAAGGGCTGCTTTTGGTCCTATGCAGCTTGTCTGATGAGGGATGAGATGATGGCTACATCCTACACACTGCAGGCTTTAGTGGCCTGGCCTGACTGACTAAAGCTATTGTTTGCTGTCTCAGCCGACAAGAGGCTGCGTGCCTTTGACCACTGTTCTGTTCTGTTCTGGGGAAACTGCCTACACGACAAATAACTGAAGACCGGTGCCAACCAATGTAGGTCACAGAGAAATGTTCAAACAGTCACAATGTTTTTGTCTTTAATGCAAGAGATAGGCCCACTTCACATAGACAATACATCTATATTTCCCCAAAGAGTGAAAGGTTATAATGCTGTGGCCTGATTAGTCTTTTTCATGTCATTAGCTTAAAGCAGTATTGATGCTTAACAAACCAAATAACAACTGGCTTCCAACAATATTCTAAAAAAATCTCCGCTTTTCATTTTCACTGCTAATGCCAAGAGATTTTCCCCCAAAACTTGGTGTCATCTTCAAAACTAACAAACCAAAACATGATACTCACTTGTTGTGTTTCCCGACATCTGAATGATGCATTTGCTCTCCTTCCCAATCTCTCTGGAGTTGAAGGGTCTGACCCTCACAGCCACTTTGACTGAAGCCCCCGCCATGATGCAAGAGGCTGAGTGAGCAAGCCTAAGAGTCGGAGATCTGTGTAGTTACACACCAGCCACCTGCACACAAACACAAACAATATGTACTGTATAAAATATAGAAAGAACAAAACATAACCTAAAAAACACAGAAAGAAATGAAATGAATAATACAGGTAAATAATTATTTGTTTGCTGATTAAATAAATAAAAACGGTGTATTTTAAAAAAGATGGTCCTGAGCATGAACAGCTACCCTGTTATTCTACATTAAAATGGCTGCTTATTCTTTGGGCATCTTTCCTGGCCTTGTCTGTTACAGCCCAAGGCCTTGTTAGGAGAGAGCTCTGGTGCTTCACAACACAGCACAAAAATACAGTAGGCTACATTCGTGTAAGTTTATCTGCTCCTTTTTCACATAATTAAATTAGTAACTTATACATTTATAATTATAATGTTGCTGTGCCAGATTCTGAATGTGTATGTAGCGTACAGTAAGAGCCAGCATCACCATTTCTAGGCCTACAACAACAGCGCCATATTAGGGCTGTGAAATCAAAAACAACCTCACAATAAAAAGAAAAAATACGTATATAAAATGCCAAAAATGATTTAACATGGATCTGGGAACACCCATCTTGCTTTGCAAAGCTCGCTACAAAAACAGACACCCAAAACACCCAAGCTAATACAATACTGCGTCAGAAAGGAGGTCAGCATTCAGATCCAGCGTTTAACACAACAGCTAGTGTTTCATATGTCCATGAGATGAACTATTTAAAATATATATATGTAATATTACAGACCTATGTGTTGACAATTCGGTGTTTGACGCAGCGTAAGAGTCGACATCGTTTATTTCCAAGGCGTGACACCCTTTTGTGCCAACATTACGCGGTGAAAAACATCTAAAAACGCACACACAAAACCCCCAAAAACCTTACCTCGACAACTCAGACTCGACGAGCTCTGAGGCCAGATCCTGCGTCCATACAAAACAGCCTCTTCTTCCTGATGTGTCCCCAACAACCAGCGGTGTTTTTGCGTTTTTCTCAATCACTGCTCATCCTACAGCGTCGCTCCTCAAAGGCGCGTCCATACATGGAGCATCCGCCGGGGAATCTGAACTCAACGAGGCGTCAATTACACCCAAAAAATACGCGTAATAAGAGGGAGGGGTAATGAGAAGGAAGGCACACGGATGCACCGAAGATGGGTGCGGGATGCTCCAGTCTCCCCGTCGTCACTCAGTCAGTCTAACTGGGGATGGAGGGAAAATGGCGGCGCTGCTGTGGAAGGGATGCTGAGAGGCGGCGGTGACATCAGCAACAGCATCATCAGCAGCGAGCGATGCAGCACACGGTCCTACACCAACAGACGGCCATACAGAGGCAGGTGGGGTTAGGTTGGAGGGGTGTATGGAGCACAACAGTCCAATATACTAACCCAGAATAAGAGTCAAAGAAGTGCATCACAACCAGAGGCGGTTTATGTCCCAAAATCTTAAGAAAATGATTTTGTTTTCAATATTGCCTGCTGTTTTCTATTGAGCTCATAAAGCCCAAAATACAGGGGTTCCATGAAAAAGAATACATAAAATGAAATTCACCTTTTTTTCATCCAACCCCACTGACCCTATACAACAAAGTAGAGGCGAATGTTTCAGTCAACCAAGGCCTTCTGCCTGTATTCTATCAAGAGAGGGACGTTTGAGTTTCTTCTGTGACAATAACAGGTTCACAGTATAACTACAGTAAATGAAATGACGTGAGTGTGAGTCAGAAGTGGCAATAAACAAACAAATAAATAAATCAAAGGCAATCATAAACAGTCAAATAGTTCAACGCTGCGTCATGGCATGTTGACCGTGGCGGCTAACTGGGAGATTATACTAATCTAAAACCTGAGAAATGGAAGCAACCCCAAAAGCTCAGGCCTTGGCATTACATTCTAAGCTTTAGTTAAACAAAATTATACACATCAGTCCAAACTATGCTTTTAGTAGAGTATAAACCACCTTAAAAAGCAGCCGTTCTAAAAGTTCCCGAACTAGACTGTTAAAGCTGATTGTGCATGAATTACACTTTCCACTGTTCAGAGTCACATGCACCTGCAGGGAGACATAGTTGTTCACATGCTCTAAAATGGAATTGCAGTCGCCACCTTCGCCACCAGATATCACCAAAAAGGCCTAAAACTGCACACCTCACTTTTAAAATTTGTGAAATGAAGTGACCCCAGTTGTAACCCAAAAGACTATAAAAAATATTCTGTAGACTCAAAAATACCATTGTAGCATCTGATCTAGATTTCTGTCAGATGGCTTAAATAGAAAATGGCTCAAATCAAAGCCATTACTGCTTTGTCTGATCTTGCCTAATGAGGCTTTTGTACTGTAGTGTTGCTGTTGATATAAACGTCACATAAAAACACATTATCCCATGTAAAACTTTAATTTAATAAAAACTTATATAATAAAAGGCTGTTTTGCCATGGCTTACTTGTATTACCAATTCTAGCTCGGTGAGTATTAGTCGTATACTGACTGTTAGTTGTGTACTGCTATAGCCTAAATGTGCACCTCTTCTTGTCTCTTTTCCACAGCTCCTAACTCTGCAATGTTTAGCTAGGCTATAGATTTGGAGTTTTTTGACAAGAGCAAAGGCCAGGGGGAGGGTGACACACTTTTATTTACAAGCTGTGTAATCATTTACCAAGTTTCAGGCTATTTGGGAAGTTAACACATACATGCCAAACATGACAAAAACACATTTTTGATGACACAACAAAAATACACATTTTTATTTTAAGTTTAAAGGAAATGCTTTTAATGCTGTTCTGTAAAATATGTGAATATTTTATTTGTTTTGATGTCCCTTAGTCTTTAACACTATTTCAAAGAAATACTAATGATCTCTTTAATGTTATCCCAGCCTCAACATTCAGCAAAATACATTAGTCAGAATACTGGCTGTTTGAAATATGAGTTTAGACTAAAATAAGTTTGGATTGTTTCTCTTGGATTTATCTGAACTGTTTATGTTATGTTCATGACAGAATATGTTTAGGAGACTGAAGGGGAACACTTACAGATTACAGCCTGGGACCATGCCAACTGCTACATCTGTCTCAGTTACCTGCCCAGTGAGTACTTCAGTACATACAACTGGTGCGTACTGATAACAAAATGAACATAATTCATTTTATTTAGACGTAGAATCTCCACATGCATACCTGTTATTGACATATTATATATGTCAATAACAGGTATATTATATATTATATTATAACTGTTATAGTAATACTGCTTATAGTAAAAGGGTAATTATTATATATATTTATTCATCTTCTGCAACTTATTCCTGTTAGAGGTCACAGGGGGCTGGAGCTTATCCCAACAGTTTTGTATACCCTGGACAAAGGCCAGTTTTTTGCAGGGCGGCACGTGTGAGAGATGTGCACTGACAGACAACCATTTACTCTCACATTCATTCACTAGGGGCAATTTAGAATGACCTATACATGCTTTGGAAGGTGGGAGGAATCCAGAGTACCCAGAAAGAACCCACGGTAACACGGAGAGGACATGCAGACTCCACGTGGAAAGGCGCTCAGCACCTGCACCTACAACCTTCTTCTAAAAGTGATTATACACAGAAGACACTGCTGTCTCCTTCTCACCTCACTTCCACCATGTTGCACAGATGTAGCACTCTGTAACAGCGCCCTGGTGGCACAGGTCACCCATTTGCAAGGGCACATCAACACAATTATCCACTTATACATAAGCTATTTGGAGAACTGTCCCATGTAAGTTTGCAGCACTGTTGTTAGACTCAGGACTGTAGAGTAATCACAAATCCTGAAGTTACTCATACTGTAAATGTTATATTTTAGGATTCACATTAATCAGACTTATTCATGAAAAATAACTATAACACATTCTGAAGTTGTCTACTAATTTAGCGAAACTGGCTCCAGTCCCATCTTGAGAGAAAAGACTGACAATGCACCTGGATTTTACATGAACTGATAAAGATATGGTATGGCCATAACCTGCTCTGTCTCTTGAAATGGGCCTGCTGTGTGACATGTGGGTGTGTGTTGGTGAGAGTCAGCGTGACGTCACCTGCCCCCTCTCTGAGAAAGCAGATTGGCTCTTTGAGAGGAGACACCTCTCTAAAACCTGCCACAGAGAAGCGGCAGACAAAATCAATAAAGAACATGTAAACTTACCTGAACTGGTTTTGAGCTGCCAAGTACATGTCCTTTCTGATCCAACAGAGTTCAAAGGTCAAGTGTTTGTACTAGGACTGAGTCCAAAACAAGCTTCTTGGATGCACTTATCAAAAATATGAACAACTTTCATACTGTTGTGCAAGTTGTTAGAAAGGAACAGACATTAAACATATAACCATTATTTTTGCTGCTAAATAAATTACTTATGTAATACTACAATACCAGAATCACTTATGACATTTTGCCCCTTGCTAGAGTTAGTGACGCACACCTGTCACAGCCAACAGGTCAAAGACCTGTTTGTTTTAAAACTTCACCCAAAACTCCCAGTCCCGCTCTGTGCCTCTGAGTGTGCGTATGCTCACTTAGAGCAGCTTTCTCAGGACTTCAGTCAAGATGCAGCGCGCTTTGTTCCGCCGCAGCGCGCAGCTTGCCCAGCAGGCAGCGACTGGCCTCGACGGGCCTCTGGCAGCGAGGAGCGCGCCCCTGTTGCAACGACAGGAGCGCCCTATGTCTTCTGTCACCATTCCACCTCCAGCATGCATGCTCCGACCTCTAGAAGCGCCCCTCCGGTATCTCTTTGGACCAGGACCCTCAAACGTCCCTCCACGAATTTTAGCTGCAGGGGCAAAGCCGATAATTGGTCACTTGCACCCAGAAATGTATGAGGTAAAGACCCGTGTTTGCATGGAAAAATAGTTTAAGCGTATACTTGTTTTAAGAACTTTTACACCTCTTCACACAGAGTTCGTTTAATAACACAGTGAATGACCATTTTTCAAATGTTACGTTTGTAGATCATGAACGACATTAAGAAGGGAATCCAGTATGCCTTTCAGACAGAGAACAACATGACAATAGCCATGAGTGGCTCCGGACACGCAGCCATGGAGTGCGCAGTGTTCAACACAGTGGAGCCCGGGGAAAATGTAGTAATTGCTATTAACGGGATCTGGGGAGAGCGAGTGGCGGAAATAGCAGAAAGAATGGGTACGTCTTTACGCACAGTTTTACGCATACAACCAAACCCAAATCAGTGACAATGTTTCATTCATGTCATAATTAATATTTTGTCAAGTCACAAATGTTTTTTTGATCGTAGGTGCTAATGTGCATAGGATGGTAAAAACTCCTGGAGGATATTTCTCCAATAAGGAAATAGAACAGGTTGGAACCATTACCTGTTGTTGTTGTTGTTGTTGTTGTTGTTGTTGTTGTTGTTGTTGTTGTTGTTATTAGTATAACTATTAATTATAAAATTAATAATGTAAACTACACAATGCCAATCAATTACTATCCCCTTCTCTTAGGTTATTGAAAAATACAAGCCTGTCCTGTTTTTCCTCACACATGGAGAGTCTTCGGCTGGTCTCTGTCACCCAGTAGATGGGATTGGAGACATCTGCCGAAAGTAAGTCAAACTAATCCATCTAATCTAATACAGATGGCAGTGCATTTGCATTTACAGTTATAATTTCTTACTTCTGTAATAAATCCCCTCAGACACAACTGCCTCTTCTTGGTGGATACAGTTGCATCTCTGGGGGCAGCACCAATTTTTATGGACAAGCAAAGTAATATAATAATAAAGGCCAATATATACATAGGCACATTTTCCTATTCTGATGTGTAATATAGTTTTGGTCTGTTGTTCCTTTAGACATTGACATTTTGTACACTGGATCTCAGAAGGCACTAAATGCACCTCCAGGCACAGCACCCATCTCCTTTAATGACAGAGCATGGTATGTGTGATTGTGAATATTTTAACATCTTTGTTATGTAATAAGTTACCTTTACACAGAAATAAATGTTTTTTTTTCTTTATACAGTAACAAGATGTTTAACAGAAAAATCAAACCAGTGTCCTACCTCTTTGACATGACATATTTGTCCAACTACTGGGGCTGTGATGGGAAACCCGCCAGAGTGTAAGTCTCCAACAAGTAACAAATGAAAAAGGGTTAACAACAAAAAAATCACTATTTGATCTCTGTGTCCTGACTTTTAGATATCACCACACCGGACCAGTGTCTGGCTTTTTTGCACTGCGAGAGAGTCTGGCAATTCTTGCTGAGAAGGTAAAAAGCATGTGCAGCTGAAAAGTCAGCAAGTTACTATCCAAATAACAAAAGGAGTTTTTATTAAGAGTAGCTTGGAATTTAAATCACATTTTTCTCTCTCTAGGGTCTAGAAGAATCGTGGAAGAAACACAAAGAAGTGGCTGCTTACCTGTACAGAGGCCTGGAAGACTTGGGTCTCAAGCTCTTTATTCCTGAAAGGGTGAGATATACATTACATCACATATCACACAATGTTTAAAACACAAAGGATCCATAGGATATACCATTTAAACAATATCCATGCACTGCAGGATTTGAGGCTTCCTTCAGTTACAACAATTGCAATCCCTGAAGGCTACGACTGGAGGCAGTTGCTTGCTTACATCATGAAACACCACCAGATGGAGATGACTGGAGGCCTGGGCCCATCCATTGGCATGGTGAGTTAACGATGACAGTTTAACCACAAAATTATACTTTCATCTTTCACTCAGTTGGTATGCTATCCACAGTGACTTTTTGATACCTTAACATTCTAAGCATTGGCTTCTCAAACTTAAAACTTATTTAGACTTAGACATTTTGATTTTTTTCACATATTAACTTACAAGAACGCCACATTAATTGTCCACTTAAATGGTATGTAATATGTCTTTAGAGCTTTCTTAATCCCCCACTGAGTCACTGCTGTTTCACACACAGCTTTCTAATGTATTAAACCAATCTTCATTAGGTGATGCGGATTGGACTGATGGGCTACAACTGCGAGAAGACTAATGCTGACATGGCACTGCATGCTCTGGCAGATGCTCTCAAGAACTGCAAAAAGAGCAAGGCCTGAGAAACTGGACTGATCCTGTAATCATTCTTTTGGAAATAAAAAAAGAAAAGAAAAGAAACAAAGGACACAGGAAACAGTGTAAACAGTTATAAGGATAATAACCTTCTTGTATGAAGTGTTTAGTGGGAATACTGTTTAATGGTTCAATGTTGAAGTCATAAATAAATTCATTATTTTGTCAAACTGTCTCAATACCTGAATGAAAGGCTGAACTATTAGAGTTCAGATTTCTGAGTACGTCAAACTACATTTCCCAAGATTCTCTGGTTCAAACGCGGTCTGCAAAATACGTCACAGTTCACGCCAGGTCGCTTATCAAACTGGTTCTACAACATTTAATTTATCATGACCTGTCCCGTACATAATGCAGGTAAGTTAGCACTAGCTAAATTTATTATTGTTTAAACACATTTATTTATTAAGTCCACCACAGTTGCCTGGATTTCTTTGGTTGTCAATTTTGAGATTTTCATTAAACTACCCATGCCTGTATTGCTAGCATTAGCTAAGTTTTTTATTTGTAGCATCGCATCGAAAACGAAACCTACCGGAGCTACCGGTGCAAATCTCAAACTGTTGTTCCTGATCCTTTTCTTTAAAATTTGTAAATATTTTAAACAATCTTCAGAAATGTTTGACAATGACACTGTATTAAATGCACGGAGTTGTAAGATAAGGAAAGGGAATTTACTCAAGGTTACAATGTGCGACTTATTTGAACATTAGCGCCATCTGCTGCTTAAAAAAAGACATGGCACACAGGTCACAGTTTTCCCCTCACTGCAGTTCACTGAAATGTAGTGACATTTCAAATTAAAAGACATTTTGTGACGTAATAGGTTAGTGTGTGAAGTTTATTTTATGTTTTATAAAGGTAAATATTAGAATCATTAGACAAATTGACAATTTTCACATAGCCATATTAGTGCTATAAAAGTGAGTATAAAAGTGTTTTGCCTTTATTAATTTCATTAAATTATGGTTAAGTATCCTAAACCCTATATTTTTCCATGGATCATTCAAGGTGATAACTATGTGCATGTTCATATTGTTGCTGTGTATTTGTTTAGCCTCAGTGCCCGTGAACTCAGCAGTCACCCCTCTTGAATGGCTGCTGGGGACATGGGAGTCAGATGAACCTGGAGAGGGCAGTTTTCCCACCATAAAGCTTTTCCGTTACACAGAGACACTGCACTTCAGCCATGTCGGACAACCTGTCATCAACTTTATGTAGGTTATTATTTAAGCAAACCTGTACATGTCAAACGCAGCACATTTGTACATGGTTGGTTGAAATGTTTGAAGTGTTTCAGTTATTTAACATTTCACTTTCCCTATTTAAATCGTGTTGCAGGTTTAATGCCTTTCATGTGGAGACTAAGAAACCTCTTCACAGAGAGTGTGGATTCATTCGAATAAAACCTGGGACAAACAAAGTGGCATTCATAAATGCTCAAAATACAGGTACTTACATTCACAGCTGTTTCTAATGAAATATGGACAGACATAGTGGACTTTTATTATACATTTTCCACCTATGCTAATGTTTTTTCAAGCTCAGTGTGTCTTTATATGCAGGTCTGGTGGATATTGAGGAGGGAGAGCTTACAGACAAGCAACTGAACCTGCAGAGCTGTGCTTTGTCCAGGATCTCTTTTGCTAAAGAACCTCATGTTCAGCAGGTAAAATGTTGATCTCCATTTCCACTGTTTGTTTGTGTTTATTACCTGAACTTATGTCAAGTATGGATTTTACCTTGTAGCTGTATTCTTGTGACCTCAGATGATACTTTTTATGTTTTAGATTTGTCGAGTGTTTCAGCTCCGTCCAGATGGGAAGTTGGAACAGACAGTTTCCATGGCGACAAACAACCAGCCATTGACGCAGCACTTGCACATCACTTACCGACGGAAATCATGAGCCAACAGCCTGGCAGATATTTAATTCTTCCAAACACCTTGTAATGATCACAATCAATTTTCCGATCACATAATTCATAGGTATGACAGTACAAGGAGAAAGGGATCACCAGTGACCTGGAACTCACTGAGTGTCTAATATATTAATTATAATTGCATTGCACTGTTTTATTGGACGTTTGTTAAGCTGGAGACTCATGGGAGCTGGTTTATTATTTATATTTTTGGTGTGAATCTACAACTTTGCTAAATGGATATTCAGCATTTGTGTTCTATTAAAGATGACATTAACTGTTTCTATCAAATTATGAAATTGAGGGACGTGGGTTATACGTTTTATTCTGTGTTATACTTGTTGCACGGCTTATTCCATTTTTATTTTTTTTGTGCAAGAAACCATTTGCCAAAAAATATTGACTATTTTGACTTCATTTTACAAAAGAATAACTGATTATTAAATGATATTGGATGGTTTATTGTGAAAAATGTCTCGACACACATTTATAAATTAACACTGAAAAGGAACAACCCACAGGCATACTGCACAGTCATCCTGAAGACCCCTTATTGTGGTTGTCGGTATACTGCACTGGCATCATTGCTGAAATAACCAAATGAAAAAAATCAAAGTAAAAAAAATCATAAATACTATTTACAAGATAAAAATGAACTTCAATCAGCACCTGTTGGCACTTGTATCATTCATCTGTCTCATGAGCTTTTGTCAAAAAACATTCCCTTGACAAATCGCAGCAGATCAACAGGTGCCAGCATTCATACAGGGCACTATTTGTGCTTTGCTTTAGTACAAAGTGTGCTCCAAACCCATACAATATAACCAGTTGAATAACCTTCAGTATTATTGCTCTTAACCAGCACTCAACAGAATGTCATCTGTAGCATTAACATTCAGATGCTGAGTTTAGGACAAGGCCAGCTGAGTAGCCCCTGTTTCCATTATAGACATAACTTTCGCTGTCAGGACATGACCCTTGGCTAAATCCTCTCTGACAAAACAGTGTTGAAGCAATAAAAATAGTTTATCTCCAGAGTACACATATCCCCCCTTTGCTCACAATTAACCTCAGCACCATATATTACGATTCAGATACAACACTGAGAAGTCATGGTTGACTGCACTGACAAAAGCCAAGAAAGACATTAAATACAGCTGGCGTCACACAATAGAGCCCATCTGTTGATTTGATTTCTTCAGTGTTACTCTTTGGATGAAAAGCAACGCCTGACAGCTTCATAGCAACAGATGTGATGCTGATGAAACATTTGTTGGTGATTCAGCAGCAAAAGTGGCCTTCTACACATCCATCTTTAAATGACATGTGCGAGGTATCAGTCTCAGCAAACGCCACTGGCTACTGTGACCTTTCATCGCTGGCTGTTCATGGTTCCTTCATGATGTAAACGTACATCGCAGTGAGGAAGTACTTCATAGAGTCTATAACAGAGGTCAGCCAGTGCTGCTCAGGAAGGAGGTCCTTTCTTACCACACATTTAGTGATTTCCATCTGAGGAGAGACAAATGATTATTAAATTAAGTGCACATTATAATTACATTTCATAAGCAACAATCTATATTGGGAAAAACATTTGATCAATGTCAGAAAGCTACAGTAGAATGTGAGAAAGAAAACACTGATTCAACATGCTTAGATAACTCACCCATCCTCCGCGTCTTTTCAGCCAGTGAACCAGAAACTTGCGGACAAACTGGCCTAGACTGTCCACTAAGACATGAACAGTATTCAGATAGCCTTGTCTGACACAGTCCACTGCCAGAGCACCTGCTACTGCGTACATGGCCACCACTTTACCCCATGTTATACCTAAAACAGAACAGTTTGTGTGATGTTATTTTGTAATCGAAGTAATAACTGCTACTAAATGCTGCAAACACAAAAATGACACTTTAACTGTAGCACATTGACAAAAGCCCTTCTTTTCAAGCCTCTTTTTAAGCATTTGCATGCATTTGATGCATTTATATATTATGTGACCTGACACAAATAATTTAGGGCAGCAACTGCTTGCACTTAAAGTGTAAATACCAGGTTTAAGTCAACAAACCATTGCATTTGTGTTTGTGTGGCTGATAAGACGCCTTGCTGTATTACAGACCTGCTGCCCCAGTGTGGAGGCGGCTGTGACACAGTTTTACTGTGAACAGGAAAGAAAATTCTATAACATTTGCTGCTATAAAACTATATTTGCAAAGTTATTTCTGCTTAGCTGACCTCAAAACAAACTAGACCAGTTAATTAGGGCTTCCGGCCATTTCTACGTCACAGTTCAAGGCCAGAACAGATTGTAATAATAACCGTCAATGATGCAGTGGAGAGAGCATAATGGCATTAGCCTCCTTCAGGTCAGCTTGTAATGTTATAGCTGCTCCTTAGAGCTGACCAACACTGTCTGACAGGGCTGAAGTATAAAGGGATAGAAGTCTTTGGAAGCTTAAGGGAGATAACTGTCCACTAAGGCTAAGAGGGCAAGTCATGTCTCCCTCCCTACTGAGAAGCAAGCCAAGAATAGAGAGAAGATTGTCAGGGATAAACTAGAACCATAGTTAGATAAATGGAAAAGTTTTTACACCACAGATGGCCAGTTAACCACTTCTGAATGTGATACAGCTGCTCCAAATACAATTATGATGGATTCACTGCATATAAAAAACATTAAGTAAGAGTTTTGTCACTATCCATGTCACTACATTGCCTGAAAGGTAGCCATAAAAGTAATTCTGGACAGCAAGAATAACAAATCATCATGCACTTCCTATTTATATCACCACAGAAGGCTGGGGCAGTCTAAGTTCAACACTTTGTTTTTCTTTATGAGGAATCCCACGCTGTGTCTAAAAACAACATCCTTGTGACGTCCAAACAAGCACAAGTGCAGTCCGAACATGGGCATTATATCAAGCAAGCTTCTATTTTATCTTTCCATCAAGGAGGCCAAGTCCATGGGGTACATCTCACTCTGTCCAGACCGACTAGGGACCACAAAGGAGCTCTCAGAAGACACACAGTCACTGTTTACTTGGATACTGGTGTACACAGTCTGAACACTGCAAGTCCCAGTCTACTTCTCTCAAAAATCACTTTAAGTTCATCACAGCTGCCCTCCTATGTCTATGTCATTTATAAATCGTGCCATATTTCCAAAGAAAATAAGAAAGCTGGTAATTGCTGATAATGATCCAACTCAACAATAATACTTAATAGCCATGCTAACATGCCAGTGTGTGGAGACCTGCCAAAACCCCAGTGTACAGGCCACAGACATAAAACATGTGTCATTGATCATTAGCACAAACCTGTTGAGAAGATCTCTGTGGCCACACCAATGAAGGCATCAGACACCATGTTCTCCATGGCAACAGAAATGTTGAGCTGCCGCGCCACATTCCTGTACAAATTGGGCTGTATACACTCCAGCTCATCGCCTAGGCAACAGAGAGTGAGGATGGACAAAAGACATGAGGACGTTCATGGTCAGTGAAAAGATCTGTTTTTTATCAGTCTGTGCTAAAAGTACAACTACTTTTTACTCACAATAAAGAGGCCAAATTTTGCTTTTTGAAGTTTTACAGCATTTATCCAATGTTTGTCTAATTCAAGGCTAATGTGCTGAAGATTAATAGCAGATCCACACATTGCCGTCTGTCTGTATTTTGTGGTTTCTCTTTTTGGCTGGCCCAATCAAAATGGCAGACATAGTAGACAAGAGAATAAAGTAAAATCAGGTAAATCTACATGACAACAGGGTTTGTTCAAAAGCAGAGCAATCCTGGGTTTGGATTGTCCTGCTTTTAACCTTTAAGCGAGAGAAGGGAATGCAAAGAGACAGGTTTTCTGGCAAACATTCCCCTGTAATTTCAACACAGTACACCTTACTAAAGTGTTTTGTTTTGCCATTTGTGAAAGACTTGGCTTTACCTATCCTCTTCAAATGATATGAAGCAAGGATATGTCATAAGTCCAACTCAGGTTCAAAGTACAACAGCATATTCTAGCAGTGATGTAGGTTATAGGCTAGGTGTGACGCCTGTTCAAACCCTTAACTCCAGCATTTACACACTCTTAAGATCTTTATATGCAACTTACCAAGACACAGAAGCACCACAGAAACTTCAGAGAGTGCTGCATTCGAGGGGGAGAAATTAAGTTCAGTTTTAGACCACCCAAGTCCATTCTGGTTAAGTCTAGAGATAATGTAGTCTCTGCACAAAGCTTTCGACTGGGACACCAGTTCTTTATCCGTCAAAGACCGGTCGAACACATCCAGGACCTCTGCTGCGAAGCCGGTAGACCGCCGCAGGACGTCCATGTCAAGGGGATGTGGGTCAGTGGGCGACTGACCTCTCCAGATCTGTGTGTCCCTCTCAGTCTCAGAGGAACAAGTGTTAAAGGACGGGACAATAAGGCACCTGTGAGGAGAACAAGACATTTGAATGGTTTCTTTTGCAAAAATAAAGGAGCCTACGTTAACACAGATTGTCATACAATATCTAAACCATCTAGGAGACTGCTATTGTATCAGAAAAGTGCATTTTGGTGTTTTTTTTTCTTTTAAACTCTTCCTGTATCTCATCTATTCATTTATTCTAACAGAAATTATCATGTTTTTAATGTGCTTCATTGCTGTGTGTTTGTATATTCATAATGCCAAGTTGAAAACAAACTTTTGCCCTGCCCTGTGCATGAATAGGGGAAAGTATTTGCTATGCTTTACAAAAGCAAGAGAAAGTCATGAGAAAGATGGTTCACAGCGGTACAGAAATAAATCAGTGGTTTGTCTATGAATGAATACACTCTCTGAATACACTCCTCTATGTACAGATAGATTTTTTAACAATGTAGGTGTCTAAAACTTATATAAGAAGATGTTGGAGGCGTTATTGTTGTGAGTCACATGGTGGGACAGTCAAGATGTTGCTACACTTCTTGAGTTATGCAACACTAAGCACTGATACCACAGGATAAGAATATTTTGATGCTAAGCGCCAGAAGACCCATTTTATTTTATATGCATGAAACTATTCTGGAACATCAGGCCTGCCAAAAAGCCATTTAACATACATGCTATTTAATTTCCTCTCAAGACGCCATGCTTACCTTCATTTTATCCATATACAGAGATGTTGGCGTTGCTGTCTGAGATACTGGCTCCTGATTAGAAGAAGCAATCAAAGCACTCTGGTGTAATGTTTCCCAGTCCAAATGACCAAATAACCAGACTTCCGCAGTAGAAGTGCCTGTACGCTCTTCAAAAACTCATCAAAAAAGCCATTTGACGAAGTTTTGCCTCAGCGCTGGTCTCCATTGGGGGCTGTCGGTTCAGTAGGATCCACTCGTTTCCTAAAAGCGCACGGACTGATCTGAGAGACGCGGCAGGAGGACGCCTACCTGTTGGTCCACCTTCCCGTCGACGCTCCGTGGGTGCGTTTGTTTCACTTCCATCCAACCGCCCAAAGGAGGAGAAGACAGCCTCCGCCTCACAGACAAAGACCCAAAGACTCTTCAGAGTGAATAAACCAAGCGCACCCACAGCTTCATTCAAAAGTCTTCAGGCTAATTGACCCACTGGGAACTTTTCTTTTTAAAAGGTTCCATTGAAGTTTTTTTTATTTGAAAGATTGCCTAATAAAAACAATAATAACATACGTAGTTTGACATAAAAAGCGGTGGTCTGTTCCTGCGGCCGGCTGACCTAACGCCGGAGTTTATGTAAGTGTGCCTTTCTGGAGCCAAAAGTGTCCTGCCTCTAATCCCCGCAGACAAATATAGACACCTTCTGATACTTTGAACCTGCAGCACTAAGACTGTCTCAGGTAGATGCCATTTGTTCATACTTCTTACACTGGTCAAACAGCTTTAATGCTTTTAATTATGGCTAACAAAAATCACCAATTATAAATAATATTACAATTATAATAAATAATAATTATAAATAAACAGTTCAGATTGGTTTACAAACAGGTTTAGGGAGCAACTCAACACATAACTACCAGCCAGGTTGTGAGAAATAAAAGAATATATTTTTTGAGTTCTTCTCGATATATATGCATTTATTTTTTACAGCACTTGAATCCGACTCTTACGGTGTGATATAAATTTGACCACAAGGTGTCGCTGTTGCCTATAGGCCACGTTTTTACATTAGTTTCATAAAACCATTATCCACAAATCTTTTACAAACCAGAGATCTTCCTGCTTAGACACCAAACATTTCAAGGTTTTATTCCCAATGGAGCTAAATTGTTATAGATTTTTTAAGTGTTAAGGGAAGACAGTTCTTATAAATTTGACCTTTGCCCCGTTAAATACCATTGCACACAAAAGTTAAAGCTTTTTGTTGAAAGTATTGGATTTTCCCAATTACACAAAAGTCACACAGACATAAAAAGATGTTAGTATCGTCGAGTCATGTATATGTCTTTGTTCTACATGGGCCTTTAATTAATGAATTGTTGTTTCATGAATTTGAACTGATTTATATAGATAGCCATCAGTGTCACAGAGGAAAGCTGTTGTGTATTTGTCCATCCCAGACTGTTTTAGAGTAATTAGCATTTTAGTGAGGAGGTTTCAAACTCATTTTGCTCATTAGAAAACACAACCCAGAGCCCATTCATAATCATGAACGTACTCACTCTCTCTCTCTCACTCTTCACTTTCAAAGGTTTCAAAGCTGTAAGACCTCAGTGAGAAGTAAAGTTTAAGCATGTTTTAAATATTACTACGATTGTGAAACAAAATACTTTTATGTGTTACTCAGCCTTTAGTGAAATCTGGTCTTATGTCATCCTCAATGACAGACAATAGGATTCCAGCTGTTACTGTCACCGAAAATGGAATTTACAAGGTTAGGTTGATGACTCTCTGGATCTTCTGATATACTATAACTCAGAAAAATACTTCTTGGTAAAAGTTCATGCATTTAAAGAATCTCAAGCTGCTGCTGCTGTCTATTACAAAGGCATCCTTTGTCCAGTTTATTAAATTGCTTAATTGAAAACCATCAGGATGTCTGAAGGACACTGGCTGACATTTTCTGGCTGAAAGTGATGTTATTTGTTAGTTTCTGTGCAATAAATTGTGTTGCTTTGCAAAACACTACAAAATTCAATATGGTCACACAATGGTCACATGAACTGGCTGTTGTATTGAGAGTTGTGTTGTGTGGCATCTGGGAAAACAGCTGACAACAGTGTGCTTACTGACTATAGACAATGGAAATTAAGTCTTCATTTTTCACTCCTGGGTTTTGACAAAATGTTAATATACAATACAAGTTTCTGAAAAATTTGATCTGTTGTTTATGTTCGAAATTATTTTATTTTGTCTGTCTCTTTTATCTATATTCAATGAAGGATCTAAAATAAAAGTGCATTATTAGTGAGTGAAAGTGCTGGGTTAACTCTTTTCTGGAGACTTTACTGTGAAAAAAAAACACATCTCAAAAGTGGTCAGTAGTAGTCAGGTAGTTTGCTTAAACGTAGTAAAAAACAATCGTATAGTATGTGTTCTTTTGCTCATGTTACAGCTGCGATTTAAGCCCCGCCATGTGCTAAACTGTGATACACTATAAACAGATAACACCATATCCTCCTTTGTTCTCTCGTGCACAGATTCTTTTCATTCCAGCCAACCGTCCGATGTAACGTGCAGGTTTAGGTGTCTTCCAGGCCACACACCCATCATCTCTGGTGCTTGGAAAACAGGTAAAACCAGAGCCACTGGAGAGCCTGTCATAGCAGACCCAGCCCTTGTACCATGCGAAGGGATGGGTGAGACATGACGTTAAGTTTGTAGGAGTATGATATCTAATTTCAACTTTACCCTAAATATGACAGGAGCATTATAAATGTAATTGTTGATCATGCCATAATGGATGGTTAAAGTTAAGCATGATTTGGCATTTGAAAAATTGCATAGTAATATATTTTTAATTTATTTTATATATTATTTTTTTTAAATGAACTTGTGCTGTTTGATTGTTATTTGTTGCCCCTCAATGGAGCTTTTATTTTTGGGGTCTAGGTTGCTTTAACCATGGCCAACAACTCTCTGACCCAATCCCATTCACTGAAGAGCCAGTCCAATCACAGACAGCCATATTCAGAGTGAGAAGGTGGAGCCACTGCTGAAACAGGGTGTGGTTGTGAAACTAGCAAGGTTTCTAGTAATGTCTTGGGGTTTAAATTGAATTGGATGCATTCAGTCAGTCAGTAGTTGACATAGCTAGACACTTTAACACATCCTTCTGGTGCTTTCTCTGTGCTTTTCTCGTTTGTTTGCTCTGGGACTTTGAGCAAGCAGCTGAAATATCTGTATATTCAGTTCATTGACTGCTTCCTGCTTGCTTGAACTGGTGCTGCTCATCTGTTGGATCCTCTGGGCTCAGTGCTGCCTCCCCTGGATGTGCAGCTGCTCTCCTCAAACAGTGCCAGGGATCAGGGATCAGTGGGTAAGTTATTTTTTACTTCAACAACAGCATAAGTTGAAAAAAGAGAAACCAATTTCTGTCTGTACTTCACAAAAGCTGGTGAAGGAGAGAGATTTCTTTAAAGTATTTGAATCGATACTCCCGCCTCGAAACACATTATCAAGAAGAGATAAGTTAATTAGTTACCTTTTTTTGTTTACTCCTTGGCTTTCTAGAGTCAGTTTGTACTTTTGTTAGCCTGGTTCATCTACGAGGTTGGCCATATGGGTCACGTTCTCTGCCTCACCTGTTTGACAAGCTCTGTTAGTCAGCATGAGAATATTTCATTGTTTTAAAGATGACAGATGTTTCACAACTTCTCAGATTGGACACAGATTCATTCATTGGACACCCCTAATGAACATATATGATGTTCCGGTAAACTAACGACCACTGATGAAACATTTTAGGATTTTAGAAAACACGTTGAACAGTTGATCAGAAAGTAGTGAGGCTCCAAAGCAGGACTTTCCGACTGTACAAAATGGTATTGTTTGAAAAGGTTGTAGAAAGATTTATTGGTGTTTGATGAGGCTGTGCAGCTGGCTTGTGTTTATTCAGGGAGGAAAGCAGGTGGTGAGGTTGCTCAGCAAACCTCACACTCACTCTTTTCTCTTTTTGTGTTTTTTATTTAATTTTAGGGGGGTATTGAAAAAGAAGATAACCGTCACCATGCTGCAACAAATTGCATCAGGCATTTCAAATATCGACAATTACTTTTTTGAAAGGACAGGTGAGTTTATTTCAATCATTGTCGTAGTGTGTGATTGTGGTTAACAAAAAATGTCAATCAAACAGTCTAATGCTGGGTGTGTTTCCAGATGCCAGAGTCAGAGTCTACCCTCTAATGCAGAGTCATGTTCAGACGACCGCTATACTGCTGGCCTATGTCTTCTTCTCAGTGTACGCCGGCCCTCGGTTCATGGCCAACCGCAAACCTTTCCGTTTAAACACGCTTATGATTGTCTACAACCTCTCCATGGTTTTATTCAATGGCTACATAGTGTATGAGGTAGGTTCATGAAGGACATCAAAAACCTGAAATTATGAGCCATGAATATCTGCTTACATCTTTAATATGTTTTTTTTTTTCGTTTAGTTCTTGATGTCAGGATGGGCTACAACATTTACATGGAGATGTGACCTTATTGACACGTCAAGCAGTCCGCAAGCTCTAAGGGTAAGACAATCCCTTCCTTTACTATTTTGTACTGTACTGTAAATGAAAATAGAATTGTAGTCTATGGTAGATTGTCATCATTTTATTTCCCCGCAGATGGTTCGAGTGGCATGGATGTTTTATTTTTCGAAATATATAGAACTTCTGGACACAGTACGTTATCACTAGCCCACTTCTTTAAACATTACTTCTACTGGATCTTCATGGCGTCTCATTGAACACATATCTGACTATATTTCAGGTATTCTTTGTACTGAGGAAGAAACAAGGCCAGATTACATTTCTCCATGTTTTTCACCACTCCTTCATGCCCTGGAGTTGGCGGTGGGGCGTTATCCTGACTCCTGGTGAGCCGTTCATATTGTTCTTCTAATCTTTAAATGAATAAAAAAGTGAGATAAAGGAGCAAACACCATTTATACCCATATGTCCGATGCAAAGACATTTGTGTGTGCTGATCCTATTTTCTTATTTCTTTTCTGCCATTTTGAATCAGCACCTGTAAAGTCGCAGGATGTGCATGCTTTACATCTAAACAACTAGGACCATATAATTCTAACAGTTGGATTACATGCATGCTGAACCTTCAATATTATAAGTACTTTAATATTTAGTAGTGTGCTTAAAACGTGTGCTCAATATTCAAGACTTTCTACATACGATGTCCATGAAAATGTTTGCTTCTTCTTCTAAATGGCGGCCAGAGAATTGTTGAATGACAGTGTCTAAAGAAATGCACACCTATGTCTCTTCTGTCCAGCTGGAGGAATGGGGTCTTTTCACGCCATGGTGAATGCCACGGTCCACGTCATCATGTACTTCTACTACGGACTATCTGCCGCCGGGCCCCGCTTTCAGAAATATCTGTGGTGGAAGAAGTACATGACGGCCATTCAGCTTGTATGTCCTGATTCATGAATTGTAAAGTCAGACATTTATTGTTATTTTTTACTCACACCTACTTTGTACTTTATTCTTTACAGACTCAATTTATCCTGGTGTCTGTTCATATCAGCCAGTACTACTTTATGGAAAAATGTGACTACCAGTTTCCCTTATGGATTCACCTCATCTGGATGTATGGTGTCTTCTTCTTCATCCTGTTCTCAAACTTTTGGATACAGGCTTACATTAATGGCAAACGACTTCCAGCCTCAGAGAATACCACAACAATGAATGGATCAACAAAAGAGGCCATCACTGTGGTGGCCAATGGTAAACATGTAGGGAATGGGCATGCCCACCACCACATTAACAACAAAATAGTCATGGGCAAAGTAAAGGAAATTTAACCCAGAAACCAGCCTAGTTGAGTCTCTCTTGGACTGTCTTAAATTGCCCATTCATATCTATCATCATGTCAGAATGGCACAAATGTTAATGCTTCTCCAAAATTGCAAAATGAAACAATGGCTCACCATGTCCATGTAAGGCTGGTCTTTCTTTGAGAATATGCACACTTTCTGGGATGTGAATGGCAACTTTTTTTGCTGTGAGCTACATGTGCCACCTTGTTATTTCTTGTATGTAACTGTTAACTGTGTTGGTCACTGTATGAAGATTGGTGCTCATTGTCACTAATGATATTTGTAAAACTCAGGCTTGAATCTGACCTGCACACTGATGGGCTGCATGACTGTTGTTGTTTTGGAGTATTGCACAATTTCTACTGAAGACTAGCACGTGTAAATACAAAGTGAATGTCAAAAGAGAAGTTTCATTGTAAATGTCAATTAATAGTTTACTTTATTTATCTATTGAAATAAAAAAAATTTTACATAAATGTCTTTGATTTGTGATTGAGATGTAATGATGTAAATGTGGAAAAAGAAATTTTATGCTCCATGTTAGGTTGCTTACTGTGTTCTATTTACTCCACACTGAAAAACCTACAGCACTAATCTTGTTATATGTAATTGAAATTAATTAATTTACATGAAGCATTATTTCTTTCGTCAGTTAAAATAACTGAAATAAACACACAGCCTTAAAGAGACTTATATTCTCCTGAAAGAAGTTGGTTACGTTGCTACATTAGGCTTTTGAGCCATGATGCCCATGTCACACTGGCTCTGTTGCACTAATAAATTCCAAATCTTAATTCAATTAGTTCCCCTTGCCTGTAGAGAGTAACAATATTTTCTTATGCAAGATGTATAAAAGTTTGTGTTGAGCTCCCCGTTCCCATCAAAATTAATTACTACATGTTATTCCAACGCTGAGGCAAGATGCATAGTGTCGGAGTATATTTAATTTCAAACTTGAGCAAGTTTTGAAGTTCACACAACAGGAGTCAGTAGTGAGAAAGAGGGAATTTATTACCCAGTCCAGTATATCATAATTATAAAAATTTGTTAAAGATTAAAACAACAACAAAAAAAAACTAAATCAAAAACAGTGAATGAAACCCCCTAATGTGCACTTTCCAAAAGAAACAACCTTTACACCGTCAACAGAAGGAGCTAACATGCCAGCTGTCTAAAACACTGGGTGAAAAGTCTTTATTATAGATTAAATAAAATAGTTCATTTAGCATAATGGAAAACTGAAGAGAACATAACTTGATTATCTGATAGAGTGATGCAAGCCACTGGTAGAAGATTTGACCATCCTCTCCATGGCCTTCTTTTTAACAGGGTCCACCTCAAAGCTCTTCCACAGTTGAATGGTCTCATCACCAGCAACACTTGCAATTGTGGAGTTGTCTGGGCTCAGAATCAAACTGAGCACTCTGTCTTCATGTCCTAAATTCAACAACAACATTAGTGTTAACCAACTGTGCAAAAACAAAACCTAGGCTACTGGGGTTGCCTTTTCAGTCACTGATAAACCACTCACCATTGAGCTCTGCTACTTTTGTAAGTGAAGGGTACTTCCAGATTACAACATTGTTGTGGGCATATCCATGTGCAGAAACCAGTTCTTTGTAGTTTGGCGCAAACACAAGAGAAGATATCTGAAAACAACAAAAAAATAAATAAAAATTTGTAGAACGCTGAGTGGACCATGTCGGCAGTTTAGATCTTGTGGTGTAGGCTGCATTGACTGGCTAGTTGTAAACTGTGAAAAGCATTGAACAGCCTATTGCATTAACACGTAGCTCCTAATCGTGGCAGGACTATTGAAGTCATTAGCTTTGTTTTCGTGTTTAAGTGCTGATGCAGTGCATTGTTTAAATATATTTACCTGCGACTGAGTGTCAAGTGAACTGATGCAAGCGCCACTGTTAACGTTCCAGATGCGGATGTGACGGTCACTTGTGCCACCTCCTGACGCCAGGATATTTGATTGCCATGGACACCAGGCCAAGGCCTACAACAGAAACCAATGTACTAAAAATGACATCTCAATGCATATGGATGGGTTGTGATAAATTTCACAAAGATGCAGACCTTGACTGCTCCTTGGTGTTCGCTCCAGCAGCGGACTGACTGGCTTTCATTGCCGCTACTACCATCTGAAACACGGGGCCATACACACACCAAATTGTCATTGCCGCCACTGGCCAAGTATCTGCCGTCAGGTGACCACTTCAGCCCACATACTTCCTGCGAGTGGCCAGTCAGTGTAAATCTGTGATGTTGTGCCGTTCTCACATCATGATGGTGGATGTGTCCTGATCGAGAGCCACTTTAAGAGTTGAATAGAGGCATACGTTTTAAAAAGCAAAGCCACTAAACCACTGATCTTTGTTCATTGAAACGACTAGCTACCTTGAAAGAATATGGTCATTCCAACTGAGGCTAGTAACTCTGGCTGTGTGGCTGGCCATGCTGCGAAGGCGCTTCTGGTTTTCAACATCCCACAGCTACAACAACAAAAAATTAAACACTGAATGATTTTTTCCATCAAGAGTGTTGCATGAAATAAGGAAATTACAATGTACCTGAATTTTGCAGTCACTGGTGCCAACAGCAAGGTAGCTTCCCTCTTTAGTCCAGGACAATGAGCAGATATAATCCTCCTCACGCTCCAACTTCATTAGAAAAATGATATCTCCTTGAGTTGCATCCCACAAGTACACATTGTTATGAAGTGCCACAGCAAGCACATTTCGGCTGCTCCAGTCAAGTAGATTTAAATCTGAAACAAAGTTGATCAGTTCACGCATAGGTCTATGTGAAAGATGAGGAGCACATTTGGAAATCTCTCATATTATTGTCAAAAAGCATTTGCACTTAACCTACAGAAATCATTGCGAAGCTGAGGAGCATCCAAGACTTTGTCAGGAGTTGAAGATATGTATCTGGTCTTCTTGATGGAGGCTGGAGTTGTTCCCTGACTGTAGAGGACCTTCAAGTTGTTCTGGTAGCCTGAATGTAGATGAATGTTCCATATTCAGTGCAGTTTCTGCATGTATGAAGTACAAATCCACACCAAGACAATTCTGTAGGCTACCTTCTGGAGCATTTAGTGGCTGTCCTCCAAGGTGTAGGATCTTAGCATCTTCAATGTTGTATCCATTTAGAGTCACTGACAAGGCTTTCTGGTTTTCCTGTTAAAGGGCAGACACACATCAGACAAATTGTTTTAAAAAGGCTAGACTTTCATCCATTTAGTTACTCTACTCACTGCTGAAGTCGTATAAGGGTTGTCGACAGAATCATTCTCTTTAGCAAGCAGGAAACTAGCCACATCCATCTGTTTACTGTTTCGAATTGGGATGAAACGGTCACCTCCCAGCTTGGAGGGAGTTTGTTTTTTACTTTTCCCTGCAACAAAAAGATTTGATATTGGAGTTAGGGCCACGCTTAAAACGTCCAACATTTGAAAAACGCGATGCATTACCTGGTGTTTTGCTTGGCGTTTTGGACGAACTCAAGGATACATTTGCTGACTTCCCGGGCGACAAGCCATTTACAGCAGATGCGTTGGAGGAACTGGCCTTTCTCTGCCACCTTGCCATGGGGGCATTTGTAATGGGCATATCCAACTTCAAAATACTGTGAATATCGTTCTCAAACCCGAACTGTGCCATCTTTTCTCGGCGTTCTCAGACCTGGATATTGGGGGAAGGAGGGAGTGTTGGTTTTGAATTGTTCACAATAAGAGAACATCCGTTGAGAGTAAACGTAGCTTTCGTCAACGATAAAATGTCCGCGTTTGTATCAGCATTTATGATATAAGGCCAAGTCAGAAAGCTTGTATTAGCGTTAGCAGTGCAATATAGGCTAACTACTTGATTGCGATCGTTACATTAAAACGGAAAGTAAACGCTAGAAAGTTATTTAGGCTTTCGTTAACAGCATTAAGATGTATTTAGTTTCACGTTTAAGAAAGAGATAGTCCTCTAAAGGCCATTTAAACACAAAAGAATGATCTTACCTTTGGGATAAAATGCGAACGCTCAAAGGAACACAGACTTACGTTTCTCTTCTCTGGATTTTAAATTTCGTCACAGCATCGCCACACGGTTTAAATGTGTGAAAGCTCCAAGGCGATTGGTCAGTTTCCGGCTGCCGTTAGGGCATACCGTTACTATGGCAATAACTAGAAATGCATGAATGTGATTGGTGGAGGCTCAGCAATGAGCTTCCGCCATACTACTTCGTTCTTAAACTATATCGTCCTCTGCTGGACAAAAGGGTTCATCATTGAGTTTAAACATTTGAACGTGGACTAAACTTCACAAAGAAAAAACATGAGGAACACGTGACAATTGAAGCATTTTTTTATTCTTTATTTGGAATGGAACGGCATTGATTTTTTTTAGATTCTTTTAATTCATAAAAAAACAAAAACAAACAAGCAATACAATACAATACAATTCTGTTCTCTGCAATCATTTGCTTTGATCATATAATGACCAATCACCATCTTAAAGACTCATACATGATGTGATCAACAGTGATGAATATGGGTGCTATTCTATTATTTTGCTGGTTTTTGCAAGGCAATCCAGTATAATTCTAGATAAAGTACAATAGATAAAATAAATAAAATATATCTTTAATTCATTGTTTCTATATATAATTACATAAGCATATGATAAAATCCTGTCATATTATCAATATGAGAAAAGCAGTCAGTCAGTGTCCATCCAGCTTTTTATTTTGAAATGGTTACAGTGTCTTAGACTAAATTGGAGTCACACAAAAAGACAGTTCTATACCATTATTTCTGTAAATCCTCAAAACATTGTCACTGTATTACTCACACATTCAGACAATAGGCAGTAAGACATCAGTGTGCAAATACATTTTCTATATATATCTACAATGTGCAATAGTCCCACAAGGGCTAAAATCTTATATTGCAGTGTGGTGTGGGCACCGTGTGTTTGGATAAAATAAAACAAGAGAAAAAAAATAATTTAACTATTACAGAACAAAATGACACAGCAAGTCACAGGGAGTGCTGAATTATAAGGAATAGTAGCCAAATCCTTTTATCTCAGAAGTCTCTTCAGTCATGTCCTTTGGATAATGTATAACTGATCCAATAACACCTGCAAGAGAATTAAACACAGTTGTCACACTTAACAAGTGTGTCTAGCAATTAACAGTATTCATTAAAGTGTAAGTATTTCTGGATGTACATAGTTTTTCATGACAAGATTGAAGTGTTATAGATGGCATGCAGCCTGTATAACACTGCATGCCAGTGTTATACAGGCTGTACAGGGAGTGTTGTTGTTGAATTACCTCCAGGGTGCCTCAAACCTAGACATAGAGAGGAAAGCAAAACACATGACCCTCAGAGTCCATAGCACAACCATGTGACATGTTTTCAAGTAAGGCTGCATTCAACAAGGAATTTAATGACCGAATAGATAAAGAACACAAATACCATAGGATTCTGAAAGCTTTATTTATCTTCTTAGGTTTAAAGAGAAAAATCTAATTGAATGTACTCACCCATGTTTTTGGATAAGCGAAGGCTGATAACAATTAGACCAGTAAAAGCCAGCACTGCCAAAATAGGGATCAGTAACTGAGGCACAGGAATGTCTGAAACTAAGAAAGCATACCAAAACATTTGTAACCACACTTGCTTACAGCAGTTTAAGCCAAACAAGCCAATAACCCTATCTAGCACCAAGCGTAAATCACAGTGACAGAATTTTAGCTATGTGTAAATCAAACATGATAATAGATGCTTGTGTTGTGCGCAGATAAGATAAGGTATTGTTTTTATTTATGAGGGGAAATCAGAGCAAAATATTTTAAATTGATTATTGATTATTAAAGATTTGATTAGTTAATGAATCACCTATAATTTTCCCATTAATAGCTTTTTTACTCTATATGAAATTGGACATATTTGATTCGAGAACCATGCATGCAACTTACCAGCTGTTGAGATTAGAATGCATATAACTACTATGCTATTTTTAAACACTAGACACATGTACACATGCACATATACTATGTAACAATAACAAAAACCTTTTTTGTAAAAAATATACCTGGCTGCTCCTCAGAAAACTGTAATTGTTTCATTAGCTTAATGCATCCCTCCTGAAGGTGGATTCTCTCCATCCTTGTTCGCTCGACTTCCTGGTCCCACTGTGCTTTCAGGACCTGTGCTTGTGGTAAGTGTGCTGACCAAGTGTCAGTGGCGTCAAGACTAAGATGAACTTTTCCATCATAAAACACTCTATCAGTCCAGTGCAGCTGATTCCCCTCCAAGATGCACTCACGAGAGCGAAGGACTGTGTGGTTTCCTTGAGAGCAAATTAACAATTAGATTACACTCATTCATTTTCCGTTTTATGATCATCTAGACTGCATTAGCAAACTTACTGAGTTCTGTAGTCTGATTGACACTGATCAGAAGTGGGAGGAGTGCATCAGCCATAATACTCTGAATAATACTGTTAACTTCCTGGCTTGTGCCAGTGAAGGCAACTCCATTGAGAAGAACTTGTTGCATGAGTGGCTGAGCACCCACCTGGACCTGAATTATAACTGTATCTAATTGAAGACAATAAAACACAGTCATTAAAAAAGATAGTAACCAGTAAACACTAAAGATATAAACAAAAATGGCATCTACAACACTAACCCTTTGTAAACCACTACTAAAGACAGGGTCATAAAAACAATACAAAATATTTTTTTTTTTAAATGTGTGTGAACATTACATAAATATCAAACCACTACAAATAATAGTATCAAGTATTGTACGTAAAACAAAATACACCTTACCAACTGGAACATTGAAGCTTTGTGTTAAATGGCATAACGATAATACAAAATAGCAACCAAGAAAATGCATTTTAGATCAGCTGCAAGTATACCGAACCTCCCGCCGTCGATCTCAAACCCCTCCAGAGTTAACTGATTCACAGGACTTTTTAAGCCATTCAGGCCGGAAAACAAAGCTACAGCATCGCAAAACAAGCCTGGGGTTTCTGAAGTCTACGACGAAGGTAGTGGATAGGCGATAGGTTTTCACTTGAACGAAAAAGTTAAAGTGTACACAAAGCTCGCTTCTGATTGGCTACTGTAGGCGGCACGTGGACTGGGCGGGCCCAACAGTGGGGTTTATAATCCCTCCATGGGTTTAGGCTTAACCCTGGTTTAGCAAATGAGTAACACCATAGTTACACTGTTTAAACTGAATAAATTATAACATATATACAATAATTCTAAACATCAATGGCCCAGTAAATATTTTTCTCTGAGGTTTAATGAATTTTGCTATGTTTGAAACCTAAATATATTTTACTCTCTCCAAACACATAGTGGTTTCATTGTATGTAACCAATTCAAATAATATTAATATATGTATTTTGTGTTTATAAGAATTCTCTTGTGACTGCTAATAAAACTGCACTGAACAAGAGCACCTCAAAAGCACTATTTGCAACAGTCTTGCAAGAGTTTTTTTTTTTTTTTTTTTATGTGATGGTCTCACTGAAATGGGTTTTCGTTCTGTAAATTACTCAAGACAAGATAAAAAAACGTAGGTGTTGAGTTTAGCAACTGTTACTGTATGTTCAAGTCAACAGAACATGTCGTTTGAATTATTATTATTATTATTTTATCCTTTATGAGATTAATTTGTTTGTTGCTGCATACAAAACAATTTGTTTGTCTTGGTCTGTTATGTCATGAATGGTGCCAAAAGTTATGGTGTTGCAAACAAATGATATGGGGCACAAGGCAATGATTAGATACTCTCATACTACAGTTGGTTACTATAGACAAAGGCCTGGAATTAAAACAGAAGGCATGCAAGACAGGAGGAAGTCACAGTGTAAACAATATGTCCTGAAACTTTGCGAGTCACAAGCCACACATTGGCTACACCTGTACTCTTAGCAGTGATGGGACAGGCAACATAGAACATAAGTTCTGAGATGGCACATCAGTCTGAACAAATTAAGGTGTCTTTTCGGCTTAACATGTTTTTCTTTAATGTGGTAATCTATTTGGTTTGGACCCACATTACCACTTTAACTCTTGCCTGGACCTTGCTGTTTTACTAAATCCTAAATACAGCCATGCAAAATTAAAACTATCAGATAATAGTTTTTAGTCTGTTGTAGTGTAGTTTTTAGTGTTGTGTAAGTTTTCTGTGTTTTTTTTTTTCAAATAGGCTACTCCACATTCTTATTTCATGTCAGGTCTTAGCGCCCCTAGTGGCCCAGAGGCGCAGTGCCTGCAGCGGATTGGCTGAGCGGTTGTCGGCAGTGTTTACAGGAAAACATGGCCTCCCTGTCTGTTGGAGAGCTTCAAGAAATGGAAGGTGAGTGTATATTCGAAGATGTTACGTGGCGCAGGCTTTAATTACACCAGTTTGAAGGACTAGCATGTAACTATGAAAAGCTGTCTATTTGTGTTTGAGCGCTCCAACAGACACTTTATATGTGCAGACCTCTTTCATGGGATGGGGGCTAACGCAGCTAACAACATGTCTAACGTTTTCGGTTCGCATCGTTTAGCAACAAATAAAATACACCTTAACATCCCTTGATACATTATTTACTTTAAGGGACTGTCAGGTGAACTTAATTTATTATGTGGTAAATTATACTATCGATCTGTAGGTTTCTGATTGTGAACCAGTAATAATAAGCGAGTTAACCTACGCTAGAACATTAGCATCGTTAGGCTATGTGTTCATGTGAGTAGTCTACATTGGTTTTTGTTGGTACTAAGCATTAAAGTAAAAGTTGGCTACAGAGAAACAAAAGGCTGTAGTTTCTACAACGCAGTGACCGCCAACATTTTGCAGAGGTTGGATCCATGTGACATTATGACATCCCTTCAACTCCCATGAGAGGAAGGAAGGCGTGGTGGACATGGCCCTGGTCTATGCATCAGATTACACATGCATCAGCTGCTGTTACTGATACATAATAAATGAGCATCAGCAATGTGTCCGTGCTGAAATTAATATTCTTTCTGTATGCTAACTTTAGTGGACCGGAGGGGTGAGTCTGAAGAATCTGGAGATGACGAGACCAGGAGGAAGAGCATCAATGGAGATGTGGATCCCAATCAGCCTTCTACCACAAGTAAATAATTACACTCTATACATACTGTATATGGAAGAGAGACACTACAGACTGCTTGCTGTTCTGTTTAACAATCTACTTCTCCTGGTATTCCAGGATCACATAACATAATATTTCCTGCTAATATACAGTAGGTTGATATAATTTTAATATCTATATATAATCTGGGGGTTTTGTTCTTATTTTAGGTAAAGAAGAGTCTCCTGTTGACATGGACACTATAACCTTGGATCCTGAGGAAGAGGTAGATGCATAGGTTTGGATAACTGTGATGACTGTTTTAGTTTGATGATTAAGCCTAACCTGTGGGATGTTTGTCTAGGATGTTGATCTTGTTCATTGTCGCATTGGGAAAATTGAAGGGCTAGAGGTTCTACAGAAGGCTAAAGTAAATATAACAAACATTTGTGGTAATATACAATGCAGATATGTGTTTTAAGTGGCAATATTTCTAAAAATCTTTCTCTTTTTTGGCAGACACTTTCCTTACGACAGAATCTCATCAAAAAGATAGAAAACCTTGACAGTTTGAGGTCACTGCATGAATTAGATCTTTATGACAATCAGATCCGCAAACTGGAGAACCTGAACAGCCTCACAGAATTGGAGTAAGTGTATAACAAATAGGACTTACTGACATTTACTCTTTCACACCTGACATGTTTGGTCCGATTAAAACAAACTCAAGTCCGGTCTACTCGTTACTTCAGTTCATTTGAGCTGGTGTGAAAGCAGTTCAGTGAACTCTGGTGTGGACTAGTGGACCGTACCGAGACCACCCAAAAAGGTGGGTCTTGTTACGCTTTCAAGCAGACAACAGTGCGGTTCGTTTGTGATGAACCAGCCACAATCTGGAACAACTGCATTATGGATTAAATGGGCTCCGTAAGCGAGCAGAATGGATCTTTTTTCTGCAGAAATATGACAACACCTCATGGAGATTTTGTGCCTCACACAGATGTGATTACATTTTTGGCAATACGTTTTTATTCTTTATAAGACACTACTATTTTAACTCTGACGCGGTTAACGGTCTCCTCCTGCACCCATTCACTTTACTGATACTGCTTCTATTACGAGATACATTTAGTTAAATATTAAACAGTGTATTTAAAGTAGTAAGAGGACTCACGTAATTTATGACCGCATGAAAAGAGCGTGGGAAAAGTCCTTAAGTGCGTTTCTGAAAAAAGAACAGTCAAAAACCCAAATCCACCCAAATAGACATGGTGTAACAAAATTCACTTTGGTCCGGACCCTGGTTCAGATTTTAGGTGTGAAAATGCATATATTACATAGGATTACATTATTTGAGGAAATGCACCACCACCACTAATGCACCACTAATTTCTAAAATAGTTATGTGTCCTCCACAGACAGCTCGATGTGTCATTCAACATTTTGAGAAAAATAGAGGGTTTGGAGCAGTTAACTCGACTGAAGAAACTTTTTTTGCTTCACAACAAAATCAGCAACATTGCCAACTTGGATCACTTTACATGCCTTGAGATGCTAGAGCTGGGCTCTAATCGAATCCGGGTAATTATTTAATTATAATTAGCCAGAAACACTTCTAAACAATGATCTAATCAATGATTTACTTTTATTTTGTGTACACAGGTCATAGAGAACTTGGATTCACTTTCAGCTTTGCAAAGTTTGTTTCTTGGAACTAATAAAATTACAAAACTTCAGAACCTTGAGGGTTTACATAACCTGACAGTTTTAAGTATTCAAGTAAATTTTTAAATTTTTTCACGTATTCATATATGAAGGTAAAATATAAATACTCAAAAACCGTCTGTACTTAATTTTCAGAGTAACAGGATTACTAAAATTGAAGGTCTACACAGCCTTCTCAACCTGAGAGAGCTCTATCTGAGCCACAATGGCATTGAAGTCATTGAAGGCTTAGAGAACAATGTAAGTTATTTATATTTAAAGCTCAAACAATAAAGACCAATTACTGCATGTCTTTTAGCAAACTTGGTTTTGTCTGAAAAACACTGTTGCTTTCCATTGCAGAAAAAGCTTACAACGCTTGACATTGCGGCAAACCGAGTAAAAAAGATTGAGAACATCAGCCATCTGACAGAACTTCAAGAGTTTTGGGTATGTGTAAAAAAATATATAATATTTTACATAACAATATAGGTTACTTTAACTATCATGTTTTACAAAATTCACTCACTCATGAGAAATGTAAACCAATTTAGTGTTAATTTGACTGAAATGAAAGTTAAATAATGTTAAATTAAATTTCTATGTTTCGTTTTATTCTCTCTGCAGATGAATGATAATCAGATAGAGAACTGGTCAGATCTTGATGAGTTAAAGAATGCCAAGTCTCTGGAGACAGTTTATCTTGAAAGAAATCCACTACAGAAAGATCCCCAGTACCGGCGAAAGATCATGCTGGCACTGCCCAGCGTACGCCAGATTGATGCTACATTCATCCGCTTCTAAACTGCAGTATACAATAATTGAGCTCCCAATGTAACAGTGTTCTCCTTCACCTCTCAGCCTGCCCTAACAACAAAACAGACTTTATTTTAAAACACAACCTCACAAATCATTGCTTTGACACTTTCCCCACAGATGTACATTCCTACTTTACACCCTCCCATGGCTTTCTCAACATACATGAATTCATGTATGTTCTCTCTCACGCCTCACCTGTGCTGTTGTATGAAAGTTAATTTATTTAGATGGATGTGAAATATGACATGATATCAAAATACCTGCTTTTATTTCCTCACTCCTAAAGTTTTTGCATTATTGTTTTGCATGTGGTATACAATGTGGTATGGAGACTTCTTCCATTATGCACTGGCCTTTAAGTAAATTTGGAAATCCCAAAAAGATTACATACTAAACTGATGGCACTATTCAAGATATATATTTGTCATTCTTATCTTTGTAATGATTTGTGAGCTTTTGGCTGGTTAGGATTGTTCTGTTTTAAGAAGGTACGGGGAATCTGGATCAAACAAACAAAACATATAAACCTTAATATTAAAGGGAAATTTAATAATAAAACCTCGTTATAATATTTTAATCCAATGCATGTTATTTTGTTTCACAACAAAATCTTCTGAACCAGGTCTTAAATGATGTGAAAGCTTATCAAAAGGATGCTTATAAGCAGCTTATTGGCAAGACAGGTATTACTGTAAAATAGGAATTGTCAAGAGTTTACAATTATATATAATACATGTAAGATTTGAGGCACAACTTCAAATGTGAGACAAGTGTTTTCTAAAAGCTAGCAGACTACAGTGATATCGATAATTTAATTTTACTTAAAATAATGCTGTGAATAGACACATCAACCTAATCCGTAAGAGTAACAAAAACTAGCCTGTTTTATATAATTTCTAGCGGTGTATTGTTTTTAGCTGAATTTACCATTTAGTCCAATGAAGACATCTTTTGTATAGAAAGTGCCATCTCAGGGCTCAAAAATCATATGTTGCTAAAAAAAAGTGTTATGATAGCACTATACAGTCCTTTCTGTTCAGTGCAAAATAATGACCATGATCATCCCATTTTAACTCAATTTGACATTAAGATGGCTTTTCTTTATCTTGTTCCGTATAAATACATTTACTTATTATATACATAGTTTACCTGGAATACATTATGTATTGTTAATATGAATGTAAGATTTTATATTTGGCATTACCTTAAATAATTACCTGGTGGGACTGAAACAGGAGGTTTTTGTAAATAGCTTTAACATATCAATATTATCAGTGCTGTCATCAACTAGATTTAACGCAAACAATTTTCACTTAAGTTTTTTTTTTTTTTTTTTCAAGTAGGACAGCATTTGATCTGCATAAAATGAGATAATGTGACCTTCACTGTCAATGAAATAGGTAAAATTGCCATTATAGCTATCTGATGTAAAGTTTTGAGTAGGGTGACTCGGTTTTGGAAGTGAATGTATTATGCAAATAAAAACACGTCACTTACATAAAGTGTGATCCTTTAACTTATTTGCTATGAATTTAAATTTGAAATACATTGGGATTCAATGAGCCTTAGTGCACAAACTACATAGTTACTATGTACACTTAATTGTTTTGTGCCTTTACTTGTTTATTTGTTTACCTTTAGTTACATTCAATTTAGGTGGACTTCGTTTCTTTTTAACGGGGACCAAGTGGTAGAAGATGAATGAAGATGTTTCTTTTTAGTGCTCTTTGCGTCACCAGTATTGTCATTTTTAATCGTGATTATGTTTTACTTCGGGGCCTCATGTAGCCTACTTTCACAGATAGTCTGCTGAATAGGCCGCTCATAATGTTGTGGCAAGTTAACTGCCTTAATCTTGACAAAACCGTCTAAACCTATCCATTTTTATGTTGATTAATGAACTACATTACCCACAATGCAACACAATCATTGGGCGACGCATGGGGGGCTCGCGCGCCTGGCAGGAAAAAGGTCTGGAAAGCGCATGCGCCACATTTATGTTGTTGTTTGTGGCGGTAAGATGGCGGCGCTCGGAGACACCTCAGCTCCGGGGATGAACGGGTTAATACAACAATTCACAGCAATAACAGGTAAAAATAAAACCAGTGGAAGCATTTGACCTTTTGTGTATGTTAGGAATATTGTATATCAGCTGTCCTCTTTGTTAAATAAGCATACAATAATTGCGTGTATGAGAAAACGGGCGAGAAGTCTTGCTCCAGCTCCTGCGCTGTCAATGCTGTGCACAAGGAAAAAGCACAACCAGTTATCTGCTAAACTCTAGTTAAAGACTCAGTAATGTTTTAGTAAACCATCATATCCGTGTATAATCTTTCACAACCACGTGTAAAATACAATTTTAGCATTACGTTCTTCTGATAGACATGATCTTTTAAACAGTGGTCTTTTTAGATGTACATTTTCGTTGGTCGTTGTTTGATTCAGTGGAATGGACGTCGGCTGTGGAGGGGTTCGCCTCTTCTTCAGCCCGGACTACTGTCAGTCTCACTTTGTCTTAGTTGTGTTGTATACACTCGGGGAATGCACATTTTGCATCAGAAAACACTTTAAGAAGTCACCGGTAGTTTGCATGTACTTAATACCTGTGAGAATGGCTTGTTTATAGTTAAAAACAGAAAGGAGGGCCGATTTAGTTGAAGCTGCTGCTGGACTTGGAAAGTGAAATGGACATGCGCAGTAGGAACAGAGTTAAACGGAACCAGCATTCACTTTACTAAGAGTCGTAACGTGTCTTCTTTTCAACACATTTTAACAGCTTTAAGATATTTTTGTAAAGCACTTGACAGCTAGGTTAGGGAGAGAAGTCACGTATTTATCTATTTATCAATGAAAGAATTCCTTTAATTTTCGACTCTTTAATAGCAAATCTGCAGTTAAAGTTACAGTTACACTTTTAAGCAAACAGTTGCGTAAATGTTGTGACAAGATATTTTTAATATGTTAATAAAGCCCTTAATTCGCTTAAATGTTTTGAAGTTTTGATGTTAAGGTTTGTTGTAAATACCTTTCAATTAATTTTGTTTAACAAATGAATGCGGTTCTAATAATGTTATTTAGAGTACGATATTTATATTATAATTTCAGTAACTGCGATGCACAATGCATCGTGTGTTACTGTCATTCCTGAGAGATATGCAATTCAATGTATGTGAAAAGTTGTCTGTACCACTGTGCTAATTAATGCTAATTATTTAGTTACAAGTTCACAAAGCTAGTTAACTGTGTTGGACTCTGCTTTATTAACACATTCCAACTCTTTTTCAGGGGCCACAGAGAGTGTAGGAAAACATATGCTGGAAGCATGCAACAACAACCTGGAGATGGCAGTGACCATGTTTCTAGATGGTGGTGGGATAGCAGAAGAGCCCAGCACTAGCTCCAGTTCTACAGCATCTAGCAGTAGAGCTCCTCCTTCTGAGTAAGATGAGAGTTTTTAAAAGATAATTTTATGGGGCTTTTTGGCCTTTATTGGTAGATTTAAAGTAGCTAGACAGGAAGGGATAGAGAGTGGGGAATGAAGTTGGGCAAATTACCTGACTGAGACTCAAACCCGGGTCTCCCTTGTGCTAGGTATATACTCTACCTGAGCTGCCAGGGGTATTTTTGGACAGACACAACAGGAAATAACTTTTTACAACTTAATTTTTGTTGTTGTCTGGTTTTAAAAAACTTTGTTGTGTTCTCTTGCAGCGAAGTGCGAGCCCCCATTCCCCAAAAGCAGGAAATCTTGGTTGAACCAGAACCCTTGTTTGGAGGTATCTTGTTACTCTTAATCATGCTTTTTCTAATTTTAACTATTTATAAATTGACATTATTCTGTTTGAATTGTTTGTTTATTGTGAACATTGTGTGTTTGATTTGATATACAGTGCCAAAACGAAGAAGACCTGCCCGTTCAATATTTGATGGCTTCCGTGACTTCCAAACAGAAACAAGTTAGTATTTACAATATAGTTTTTTGTTTTTACAGTACCACTGACATGATCTTAATTCTATGCAATTGTTATTGTTTTTGTTTTTTTTGTATTAGTACGCCAGGAGCAGGAGCTGCGTAACGGCGGTGCAGTGGACAAGAAACTTAGCACCCTGGCAGACCTTTTCCGTCCTCCCATTGAGCTCATGCACAAAGGGAGCTTTGAGACAGTGAGGAAACATTTGCTGAATACTTTATACCACACCACATTCATCTGTGAATTTTGAACTTTTACTGAAGTTATTCTATTATTCTGAACCAAAGAGTAAACATGCACGATCAATTTCTTGTCAAACTTAAAATTTTTGTGCTCTTAGTTTTACATCGTAGTATGTTTCATAAATCATTATGGTCTCTGTTTTTCTTTGTTTTTCCATGCCCAAATAGGCAAAAGACTGTGGACAGCTAGAGAACAAGTGGCTCATGATCAACATTCAAAATGTTCAAGACTTTGCCTGCCAGTGCCTGAACAGAGATGTTTGGAGTAATGATGCAGTGAAGACCATCATCAGAGAACATTTTATATTTTGGCAGGTACACTATTTCAATTAAAGTTCTGACTTTTTTTTTTGCAATAAATACATACTTGTTACAACAATTTTACATACTTATTTTCATATATACATAACATATTTATATATATATATATATATATATATTTCATTTTTTTTGCTTTACCTGGTATAGGTATATCATGATAGCGAAGAAGGACAAAGATACATCCAGTTCTATAAGCTGAACAAGTTTCCCTACATTTCTATCCTAGATCCACGTACAGGTGGGTATTATTTGTGTTTCCTGTGACCTTTCCTTTGATCCTAACATCACAAAGATGCAAAACTAGATTTAAATGCTTTTGGTCACCTCTACAACTTAGCAGAGTCCTCTAAATAAGTCACTTAACAATTACCTTTGAAATATGAAAATGTGTGTTTAATCTACTGTGAAATGTTAAAACACTATTATTTATACATTTACAATAGTTCTAAAAAGGCTACCTTATTGGCCCCAAGACAGATAGTCATTTGCACAAAGCGTAAATTACTAGAGAAGACAAGATTGCGATCGTCACACATTGGTTTAAACTTTCCTTTAGGTCAGAAAATGGTGGAGTGGAACCAGTTAGATGTGGCGTCATTCATGGAGCAGGCAACTGGCTTCCTTGCTGAACACGGACAGTTAGACGGCCCATCCTGTCATGCACCGCCTGCAAAAAGGGCACGATCTGTGGGTTATTTTCTTTAGTTACCTTTTTGATTCTTCTGTGTAAATGCAGTTTTATCCATGTTATTGTTATGCTGTTTTAGTATTATTTCTTCTTAGAGCCGGGAGATATGGCCTCAAATGTATCCCACAGTAAATGCAGTGTTTATTTTTTTTATAGCTTACTATAGCTTACTTTAATTTGTACTGTAAATAGCTTCTATTTTTTTATTAGAAAATAACTGAAGGAAAATGGCATTGATTATTAATCTATTGATGATTACGAATAATTGATTATTAATATTTAATGTTAAATGTTTGTGTATATTTTATATTATTAATACTAATGTCCACACAAAAAAATATTGAATTGTTTTAGTAGCTGTATTTTTTATTTGCCCATCCAGGAGAGCTTGATTGATGCCAGTGAAGACAGTCAGCTGGAGGCAGCAATTCGAGCATCGTTACAGGAGACCCACTATGAGTCTTCAAATGTCCCAGAGGCTCCCGATTCTCTTCGGTCTGATGACGATTCAGATGCAGAGCCTTTCTCTGACAGTGAGGGTCCCATCTCTGTGGACGGCTCAGACAGTGAATTGCCAGAACCTCAGGAAGAGAGAGGTTCTGCCAACAAACACGCCTCGGTACCTACCTCTAACACAGTCCAACAGCGTCCTCATCCCGACAGTTCTTCATCATGTCACAGAAAGTCTCCATATAAAGAAAACAACCAGAGTCACAAGAAAGAGGAGAGTAAAAAGAACCACCTGGAGCCTTCAACTGTCAGTGCTCATCATCGTCAGCCTGAGGCAGATTCTGGGGGTGATCTCTGTACTGCAGCAGCCAAAAATGATGGTCCTTCCAAAACAAGCACCTCCAAATCCAATGATATTGACTGCCCTGATGACAATGGTATGACATGGTGACATGAATACAGTGTTAAACACAAATAAATACTATATATATAAATACTAAATACTAAAATTACATCGGTTTAACACATGTAAAAATAAGTATGGATTTCATAAAATTAATCTAAATTAATAAATTTTGTTTGTAAGCACTTCCAAAAGTTTGTATGGAAGTCTTTCATAACACATAGTATTACCAAATAATGTGAAGCGACACGCAGAAATACTTAAGTCTATTGTTCAGAGCTCTCTTAATTTTGAATCAAGATCATTTTAAGTGTGTATGTACTACAATAGATACCAAGTTTACAAAACATTTACAACAGACCTGTTTTGTATCTTATAGGCCCTAAAGCCAGACTGATGCTACGTTATCCAGATGGTCAAAGAGAACAAATTTCTTTATCTTCAAAAGCAAAACTTTTGGTGAGAACACACTATGTATTTTCAGATTTACTTTAAATATAGAATTACTGTATATCTATTATATACTGTTTTTATAACAAAAATATTCCTTTCTCTTTTAAGGCATTGGTAAAACATGTCCAGTCCAAGGGCTACCCCAATGAACGCTTTGAACTTGTCACCAACTTTCCAAGAAGAAAGCTTGCTCATTTGGACTATGACATCACACTGCAGGAGGCAGGGCTATGTCCACAGGAGACTGTATTTGTCCAGGAAAGGAATTAGCCTTTGATGCCCTCACTTTTGCTTGTGTGTACTTCTCTGGTAGACCTCACCATTTCACAAATGACCTGGAATGATTTTACTAGCCCTTATCCAGTATCCTAATCCTCGTGGAATTAGGCCCTGTTTTTTCCCCAAGACAACTGTGAGTGGATGGAAAATGTGCCCCACAAATTCAATACTGACATCACTATCCTAATAGAGCTCTACATTTGGTCAGTAAAACAACATGATGCCAGCACTATTCAATTTTGTATGATATATTCTGTTGTGATGAAGACCTCACTAATATTTATTTAATATTATATAATATTTGTAAGGCACACCAGAACAGAATATATGTAAATTATAATATAGCACAGGTGGGGAAAAAACCCTAAATATGAATCAGTAATGTTGCAGCGGCAACACGGACTTGTAACAAAGCGTTCTCTCCTGGAAAAGGACGTTAAATACCAGAGTTTATTTTTCTTTTTCTTGACAATTTCTGTACCTTAGGACAGGCAAAGGGAGTTTTCTTAATGTTGATTTTCACTGTAAAACAGCTTTTTGGAAAAAGTGAAGTTTTACAAAAAATGTCTACAAATTACAACCATGCATCACATAAATGTTTTGGATCTTGTCACACTTGTCGGACAGAGCAGACATCATCTGCACTTTTACTCAAGTTTGATCGAAAGGCTTTGTAAATGGATGGATTTCAAGTTTGATACGGAAGTGAATGAAACAAAGAAGGCACATCTCATCAGTCGGACCTACACTGTACAGAGATGGCTTAGCGAGACTGATATTTAGCTGTAGTAAATGTTTCTTTTCTTTTTATATGCTGCCAAGAAAATATGCTGATGTTGAAATATAACCAACAAAACTACAGGGCATTGGTCTTTTTGGTACTTTTTGAACTTTTGGTGGTAGAACATCATTGCCACATAAATGGCCGCATACTGAAAACAAATGCCAACACACACAACAGTGGAGAGGCATGTTGGCGTAGGTGTAGGCTTTATGTGTTGTCTAAATTGAACATTTTATTGTTTTTTGAAGAATTTCACGAGTAAAAAAATATTTTCAAATACTGATTGAATAAATTCACCACTCTTTGTAGGCCAGTTTTTATTTATTGAAATTTTATTATTCACCCAACCTGGTATGAGGGCCCCAGCTGATAATAGAAACTTTCTGTACAGGGCAACGGTCAGTTCATAGAAAAGCCCTTGCAGCTGTACAAACAGATGAGGACACTGACTTTATTTTACTTGATTGCACTACAGGCACCGAAGAATATTGCTTTATGCTGAGATTTGTAAAACAGAAAATGTACAAAATTTGGTATAAAAAGTCATTAGCTTACAACATATTGACATGCAATAATAATAAATTGTTTTATAGTGTGTGTAATGCATTATGGGTGAGAGTGGGGTCATCAGAGCTGACTGGTTTTGGCGACTCTGTTGCATAAGAAGGATGCTGACCCCTGTAGTTCTCCGAAAGAAGTCAATGAAAGTTAATGAGTGATCCAACGGCCATTTCGGGGGAAGGGGTTTGGTATAATTAACAGTTTTATTGAGGCATATTTTATAGATGCTATAAAGATTTTTTGTAAATTGTAGATGGTCTGAAATGTGACAAACATTTTGATAAGTCTTAACTAAGAGTGTTGACATCGTGTGTGGGTATGACACATCACCAGCTGCCATGTTTTACGCCCACACTATACTTTTGCCTTCTGTTCATGTGCAAAAATGACGGTCTCTCCTGACAATGTTGTTTTTTTTCTATACAGTGCAACACATGCGTGATTATTTAGCAAAAAATTCTTTTTTGAGTCACTTATGATTTAGAATCATTGATATATATATATATATATATATATATATATTTTATAACCCTATTCTGTGTGTCTGTATGCTGCTAAGAAAAATGTGAGCAAAGACAAAAGCACCAGACATTGACATAACCTAATCTGGTTCAAATCAATAATATAGACTCAGTCATGCAGACAAAACTAAAACAGCTATGTAAACAAGCAGATCGAAAAGGAAGCAATTTGAGGGAATGATAAAAAACAACAAAAACTAAAGACAAAGTCTTTTTAACATGTTAACCATCAGGCCCTTCTTAATCTTAAGTTTTTGTTGCGATAAAACTATGAGATCCACAGTGAATATTTGAAAACTTGACATTGGATAGTTTTGGAATTCCTGAATTATGTATTATACGATTATCTGAGGTAAAGATAAGGTTTTGTATGTTTTGAGGGATAAGCTTCTGACAAACATACAAAGATCAGGTCAGATTGAGTGACTTAAGGGTTACGCTAAGGTCACTCTTACGTAGTCAAAAGAGTTTTTTTTACAAAGCTGTTAAGAATTATAAGTAGTATGACTGTAATTTCCATGTATTAGTAATAAATACTGTGACACACATAGACAAATACAACATATGGTTACAGCATAGTTAAGCCTTTATTTAGATGCTAATTCAGTTTCTGTTATGCTAATGCAATGCATAGTGATACATATTTTTCATATTTCATTGGAAGAATTACACATTTATGTTTGATCTCTAAAATATATGTCTATGCCTAATTAATCTACAAAATCAACGTCAACCAAATGGCAATTTCAAAGTCAACCCCCTTGCATGTTCCTATTCCTCACTAAGGAGACCCACAGTATTAAGCTTCAGAGATCTGTGAAATTAATTGCTTCAAAATTACTTTAACTTGCTCATTTGAGGATGTGGTTAAATACAAGTGCCAAATAAAGCATTTGGCAACTAATTGAAACAAAAAGACATAGTGGTGTAATTTATCAACATGAACCTTAAGCTTTTGCCTTAAGCAATATTGACTCTGTAAACATTACTCTTATGTAGGTCGTTATGTAGCTTACCTTTTTAAAGGAGCCTAAATATGACTTTTTTACAGAAGTTTATTCTTTCTAATATAATTTTCCCTGCACAGTATCTTCACAGCTACCTACTCATACACAGCACACCCTATAGCCCAAGCCATATTGTCACATTATATCATGTGCAGAGCAGAAGTCATTTGACAGTCTCATAAGTATAAAAAATCATTAACATTTGACATTTAACATAGTTTGTTTCATTTACTCTTATGTTGTCAATGTCTAAATGTCCGGTATGGAGAAAATTGGGATTTTCCATGTGCAAGAGCAGAGGTACAAAGGTGCACACATACGCCTACATTTGGAAACCTGAGTAAACTCTGGTCTTTTTTCTTTTTTCAGTTCATTGAGAGGTTGTCTATATAAGCCTCAGCTACCGTCGCCTCTTTGCTCTGCTGACCTGGAGACCCTTCCGTCAAACATGAAGCCTCTCCACCTTGTAGCCTTACTGTGCGGTCTGGGTAATACTAATACCAGCGTCTTCTAACTACTACATTTACAAAAATGCATTCAGTTCATTTGCTCTTTGTTGAAAATGTGCATCCACAGCCACAGCCTTTGCGGCCCCGTCTGCAACGATGGTGAAGTGGTGCGTCATATCTGACCCAGAACTACGGAAATGCCAAGCCCTGAAGGAAAAATCTCCTGTTTTCTCCTGTGTGAAAAGAGAAACCCCCTTGGAATGCATTGGTGCCATCAAGGTGATTACATAATTAATACACTGATATGAGCAGGTAGTTGTTAATATTCCTGTAGATAAATGTACATATATTATAGTTTGTTGAATAAATGCAAATTTTCTAAGTTATATATAAGTTATATTTCATTTACAACAGGCTGGTGAAGCAGATGCCATAACTCTGAGTGATGTGCACATCTACACTGCTGGACAGAGAAACTATGGCTTGGTGCCCATTATTGCTGAGGACTACAGCAGTTGTATGTTTGTTTTTTTCTGATATTAGCATATATTTGCAGCATTAACAAGAATCAAGTTTTAGTATTTTGTAAGAATAACTTAATATTATTTTCACTAGCCACGACTGACGCCTGCTACTACAGTGTGGCTGTGGTAAAGAAGAACACTGAATTTAACCTGAAAAACCTCAGGGGAAAGAAATCATGTCACAGTGGATTGGACGACGCAGAAGGCTGGAACTTTCCCATTGGTACTCTGTTAACCACGGGTGTGCTCGACTGGGCAGGTGTTGATACTAAACCTCTGTTGGAAGGTAAGTTCAGTGCCAGACAAAAAAAAAACACCCCCTTGCACCAAGGTTTTCTTAAAGGCTGTGAATACAGATCTATTGTTTTATGTTTTAATTTATTTTGATTACCTTATTTTCAGCTGTTGCTGAGTTCTTCAGTGCCAGCTGTGTTCCTGGTGTTACAGGTTACCCAAACCTGTGCCAACTTTGCGGGGAAGACTGCTCAAAGTCCTCGAGAAACCCTTACAGTGGTGATGCTGGAGCCTTTAGGTTAGTATCAGCCTGGTCTATCAACTTCTATATTATGTAAAAAAAATATTACATTATACTACTGACAAAGATTACCAAACACCTGATTTACCATTGTTTTTTGTTTTGTTTTGTTTTTCAACAGATGTCTGGCAGAAGATGCAGGACAGGTGGCATTTATTAATCCTACTGCTATTCCAGGTAAATTAACAATATATTTTAGCATTTTTATTTCGACCTGTAATGACCATTTTGAACACTTATTTTCAGCATCTGAAAAGAAAAACTATGAGTTACTATGCAAAGATAACTCCAGAGCTCCAATTGACAGCTACAAAACCTGCAATCTTGGAAGGGTTCCAGCTCATGCTGTTGTCTCCCGCAAGGACGCAGCGCTAACCGAATTAATCTGGACCAGCCTCACAACTGTCAGGGTATGACATATAAAAGAGATACAAAATAACAATAGCAGATATGTAATTGAATCATGTAATTTATCTTCTTAGGGCTTTAACCTGTTCTCACCTGAAAACTATGGTGGCAAAAACTTGATGTTTAGTGACTCAACAGTAAGTTTGCAGCAGGTTCCCCCAGACACAGACTCCTTCCTGTATTTAGGTTCCCAATACATGAGCATGATCTACTCTCTTAAGAAAGGTACTGTTTCTATTAACTCACTGCTGAATATAGGCTACCAGACGTTGCCTCATGCTTATTTTCTTTTTTCAGATGCTAGCCGGGGCCAAGCATCCTCTGCTATTAAATGGTGTGCTGTTGGTCATGCTGAGACAGCCAAGTGTGACAACTGGCAAACCAACAGTTATAATACTGATTCTGACACCTCTGCTATTGAATGCCAGACTGCCCAAACAGTTGAAGATTGTTTCAAAATGATTATGGTGAATATAAGACAAGAAATGTATTGTTTCTTCAGTTTTCTCACTGGTCTAAATCTTTGTATTTTTTCTACTGCAGCGTAAAGAAGCTGATGCAATAGCAGTGGATGGAGGGCAGGTGTATACAGCTGGAAAGTGTGGTTTGGTACCTGCTATGGCAGAACAGTATGATGAAGGTTTGTTTTATTATTGAATAAAAAGCAGATCATAGCATTCTAACACATTTAACCCTTTTGTCACCTTTAATATTTGCACCTTTTACTCTTCACAGCTAAATGTGGTAGCACTGGAGGTACTAGAAATTTTACATTTTTTTAATGGAAAATATTACTAGAATGTAGAAATTGTTTTTTTTTTTTTAAATCATATGTTTCTTCTTTTGTAGTGTCAGCTTCCTCTTACTTTGCTGTTGCTGTGGTTAAGAAGGGTTCAGGTGTGACCTGGGCCAACCTAAAAGATAAAAGGTCTTGTCACACTGGCATTGGCCGCACAGCTGGCTGGAACATTCCCATGGGTCATATCCACAGAGCAACAAACGACTGTGACTTTAGTAAGTACAATTAACAATATATACAGTAATTAGCAATGAGTATAGCATGGCTATAGTACAAATAAGTAGGGCTGCATCTGATCCGTATGTTAAGCTGCTGCATGAAAATTGTAAAACATACCTTGGAAGAAACAATAATATGTATAATTTATATTTACAAACTATATTTCTTTTACTTAGCTAAGTACTTCAGTAGTGGTTGTGCCCCTGGAGCAGAACCTAGCTCTCCATTTTGCCGTCAGTGTATAGGCAGTGGTAAAACAGTTGAAGATGACTCAAAATGCAAAGCCAATGCTGTTGAACGGTACTACGGCTATGCTGGTGCGTTTAGGTAAGGAAAAAAAATACAAATATTTTATGAATAATGTTTTATGTAAACCATAGAGAAGATTCCATAATGTTGAGTATGTTTCATTTTAGATGTCTTGCTGAAGATGCTGGTGATGTTGCTTTCATCAAACACACTATCGTTGGAGAAAACACCAATGGTAAGAGACTGTCACTGGTTTGTTTCCTTCAAAACTGTCACAATGTGGATGGAGGTGAAAAGATATATGTGGACTCTTTTCAAAGGAAATGGTCCAGACTGGGCAAAGAGTCTGAAGACTGAAGACTTTGAGCTGATCTGCCCTGGGAAGGGTCCTGTGCCAATTAGTGATTTTGAATCATGCAACCTGGCCCTTGTGCCTGCACATGCAGTGATAACAAGGCCAGAGATCCGCAGCAATGTAGTCCGTGTTCTCCAGGAGCAACAGGTTAGAAATGATTGTATCAATTTGTTATAGTCAGCTGTATTTGACTAAACTTTAACTAACATAGAACAATACACCACATTTAAAAGTACTCAAGAATGTTTACATATAGGAGAGATTATTAGTTTTAAAGTGATGTGTTTTGAAAATTTGTGAAGGATGCAAAACAAATGCTTTACTATATTAAAGTGTATGAATATGTGCATTTTTATTTTACAGGCCAAGTTTGGGAATAATGGCAGCAATAACAATTTCAGAATGTTCCAGTCAGTTGACGGAAAGAACCTTCTCTTTAAAGACTCCACCAAGTGTCTCCAGGAGATACAAGATGATTCATATGAAACATTTTTGGGAACTAACTACATGGCTGCCATGCAATCACTCAGGCAGTGCAGTGCCACTGCTCCAGGTTTGTACAACCTAGAATTATTTTATGAACTAACTTATGTGTGCACATTCAATGCATTTACTGAGATGTCTAAAACTTTGTCTCTTTCCTTCCTGACAGATCTGGAGAAATCTTGCACTTTCAATACCTGTCAGTAAAACCACCAGTGAACAATGTGTAAAAAATAATGTCTCAGTCTGTCCTCAGCCACTCATGACTAGAATAAATTCTAGATTTAATTGTTTATTTTTCATCCAGCACTGCAACAGAACAGATTTTTTTTTTTAACATTACACTGTCTTGTGTTGCTGTTTATGTAGCATTTCCACTTTTCACAAATAAAACATTTGAATACTCTAAATGTGTTATATCTCAATTATTTTCCTTCATATGTCTCAAGTCGGTGTTGCAGTGGTGGATTAGCAAAACATTAATAAAACAAAGACTACGACCAAGTATTAGGATTGAAGTTAAAGCAATACACCTCAGGTAGAAACTTATTATGTACCTATGATGTTTGGGTTGGAAAATACAAATGACATAATGACAAATACATTTTTTATAAAATTTGTTAATTGACTGTATTGTTTATTTGAACTCTGTTCCCTTGATTTATTTGATAATGGTGATACTGCTTGGACAACCCTTTGTGTGTCTCTAGCCAAAGTACTTAAAGCACAAAATACAGCACAAATTATTTTTAGCCTATGTAGGACTATATGGGCCTAATATTTGTCACATTGTTTCTTTCTTATCAATCATTCAGGTTTATCTAAATACATATCTGCATGTATGTAGAAAAATAAAGCAGCCATCCCATTATTCAACTACAAACAATTTTAACAACCATTTTCGAAATGACCAAAACTTGCTTCATTTCGATTACCACATTATCTCAGTTGGTGAATCTTCTCCGGTATCACATGACCGAGGTAACGACATCGTTTTAATTTTCCCGGAAGTCAGCCATGCGGCTCGGAGGCAACCGGCTCCGTAGAATAAGCGCTATGGCCTCGCTGTGAGTGTCCTCAAAGGCACTGTGTACACACCTCACCGGCAATCCGTAACCATCGACGCCTTGATCATGGACCTCCAGTCCAGGGGGTTGTTTGGGGGCCACTGGAGTAGTCAATAGTACTATCAAAGTATTGTATTACTAAATTTTGGTCACTGTCACTTTTGCAGCCCGGGGATTTAAACTGCAGTGACAGAAGTGGCATTCATCCATCTGCCGGCTAGCCTAGCACGCTAAGTCTAGAGCCAAAGGGGCATTACTTTTCTTCTGGAGAAAAGGACTTCTTTCGTAAAAAGAAGACAGACGTTTCTGACGTTGTGGTGACCAGGTTAACATCAAACAACGCAACAATTACTAATTTCTGGTAAGAAAAACTCACCTGCCGGTACTAATGCAAGCCAACCCAGGTTGGCGATATTAAGCTATCTCAAAGGCATAGCTAGCATTAGCAGATCAGGCCTACCCGGCTGTCAGTCCTCTCAAAACGCAGCCAATCTTATTACTAGAAGGAAGCAGTGTGCTACGTTATTTCATAACAATATTAAATTACATTATTCTTATTTGAATGTGAAGGCAGCAGAAACTGTGTTTTAAGCAAATCTTGTTACTCGACCCTACATGATGGCATCTGTACACTGTTTTTGCTTTTTGATTGGTAAATGTGATACAGAAGTAACTAGTAAGACTGGGATGTCTAAACCTTTTTGTTTTTCGCTTTTCTTAAAATGATAGCGTTTCATTTGGCTGTAAAAGCTTAGCTGTATGGCCTGTAATAATATCCATCTTAAAGCCACCCAGAGCTAACATTAGCCAACAATGGCCTCACTGTAATAAAATTTAAGCGTTATTTTTAAACGGCAAAGTCAGCTTTTTGTCAGTTTCTGGTCTGTTATTGAACACATATAGCGAAGTTTGTAGAACAAACATCTGCACGGATGTTAAATGTTTCTAAAAGCAAGGCAAATGACGGATAGAAGGACACGTAACATTAGCTGACTGCTAAGAAGTCCTGGCTACTAGCAGGCCAGGGAAATGCTGGTTTTGTATTGTCTCCTATAAAATGCCATAATTTGCCGTACCAGTCACATTTAATAACGCTCATTATTATTCTAACCATTATTGAGGTGATTAGTTGGTACAGAGTTTTGTCGATGCTCGGTTTAAAACAAGCATGGCATTGAGCTAGCAGCTAACATAGTTCCCGTGTCAGCAGGTGTATAGTGCATGACACGTATGCAAGTGATTTCAGTGCATTGTATATTTCAAAAAAACACTATATTATGATTATTTAGTGGCAAGTGAAACCTGTCATCTTAACTAGACAATTTTAGCAAAAAATAAGTGATTCAGACGCAACGGATAACACGGTAAATGACCTTTGACCCAAGGTATCCATTTTCTTAAAATGTATCAAATCAGATCATATAAAGTCTAAGTAATTTTGTAGCTTTAAATGACTCTGTAAACAAATTTAAACTGCATTTCATTCTTTGCTCTCTGTTTAGCTCAGTCCTTATCATTTTTAGAGTTGGTTTCTAATAAGGTTTGGTGTTAAGCAAGCCTGATACAACCACCCCTGGAGTGTGTTTGAATTTAGAAAGGTTGTATCAGGCTTTCTTTTTTTTCAAGCAACTCACAATAATATAGTGGGTAAAAAGTTCTCACAAGAAAATGTGTGCAATTCATTAACACACATGATGAAACATGTAACATGTGTTTTCAGATTGTGAGACGTCATGGTGTTATCATAGGCAAAACCTCAGACCACACCCTCACTGTCAGAGTTGATGTTTCTACATTTGTTTCATGACTCTGCAAGCAGACCTTTGATATTTGACAATGCCATGTTTATTTGTGATCAACTTGACCACTGTGGTGTATTAAACATATTTGGATAAAGTTTTATAAAGAAACTGTCTGGCTTGTGATATAGTTCTTGGTTTTTTTTTTTTTTTTGACAGAAAGGCTGGCAACAGAAGGCCACCCTAATGCAGAACCACACAAGAACGTGAAATGAACAAACCACCACAGCCTATAACGGGACCCACTTCTGTCCCAAATCCTGCCCCTTCCCCAGGACTGACACAGGTGAGAATCATAAACCAAGTTTTTAAGCACTTTTAAGCACTATTCCATGATATTAAGCTTCCATTAAGTGTCTATAAAACTCTTAAAATACTATCTAAGACTTATATTCTGCTATAATTTTTCCCTTGTCTCCACTTAAGGCTGCTTACGGCCCTGGACAGCCCCAGTCTCTCGTATTTGCCACCCCACCAACTCCTCAAATGAACTCGGCACCTCCTCCAAGACAGGTATCGTTCTCAACCTGGTTTCTGTTTCTCTCTATATATGTTGTGTTTTGCCATGCACAAGAACTTTCCCTCGCACTTTGTAACATGACTGACATAGCATCTTCTGATATGGCTTTGACTGAACACGTGTGTGTCATAGCCAGCGCTCCTCCTAAATGTCAATCTTGAATTCTTCCTCTCTTTTTGCTGTCCTACCAGTTTGCTGCAGGGCCCCGTACTTTACACCAACAGGTACTAACATCCCTCAGTTTTCTCGCCTTCCCTTTGACTCCTTCTTAAAAGCATGCAATTTTTATTATTAGTTTAGATTTTGGAAAATAGTTATAACTTTATTTTAACTCTGTATACACTATAAACTCTCCTTTTGAATGTTGACCTTTTCTGTAATTAGGGTAGATGTTCATTCAGGTATAGTTCTTTTTATCTCTTTACTTGACAGATACAGCTTGCCCGCAAAAAGGGGAAAAAAAGCAAGCTATTTCATTCAGTGCGGATTATTACCGATGCAGTGTTAGTCATTGTTCATACATAATGCACACTATGCATGTAAGTCATATTTGAAACTCAGACCTGGAGTATTTTAGGAGATCCTTTGCAATGTTGCAAAGGTAGCAGTTTTTATCTTACATTTTCATCCTCTCCCTACTCTTTATAATCTTTGCCTTCCACATTGTCTCTTGTCCACATTTTCACCTAAATCTCACTCCTTCTCTTGCTCTCTGCTCATGTGTTGTGCGGCTGAAGGGTGGATACAGAGCATTACAGGTAAAAGATCTTCTCCTTAGCTTCTCTTATCTAGGGGTAATTTCTGATTCACAGTGAACTTTTACATTTAGAACAATTTATACACTTATGTAACTTAAGTGCTAAACATGCTGTTCACATTGGCAGTTAATGTCAGTGCGTTCCTACAAGTTGGGATTAAGTGTGTGCATCTCTGTAAACAAAAATACTTGTAAAGCAGGTGTTGCTTATGTGTGTCCAGTTACAATGTGCGCTGCAGTGCAATTCAGTACGGCACAGCTCGGAACAGCAACAATTTATTTGGCTTACTTTTCTATTGTGGAGTGTGTAGCTGCATCTACTTTGCAAATGAAGAACCCATAGATGTGGTACAAAGTTTAATATATGATAAATCTTTAATTCAATAAAAAAAAAAACTTCCCTTTGTAGTGATGTGGCAGACTAGAGGTAACTGCAATGAACAGTATAAGAAGATTGCTTCCTGTTGTTGCCAATTCAAGCTTAAGCAGGAACAGCAGTTAGATCCGAGACAATCGCTGTTTCTTTAAAAATGTATTGTGCTCTGCCTTGGCTGGTGGATGTTCAACCAGCAAACACACTGCATTCTATCAGGCTCATTCTTTTCCCACTGTCAATACCCAATGACAAGTGCCTAAAGTGAAAAATTAATTAAATTAATTTTGAAAGTTTTGAGAAGGTTAACACATGTGATAAACCACATCATTTGGTAAATACAGGACCATATTGAACAGGTCTTTGTGCTGCAGTTTTCATCTTTGTTTCTCTTTGTATGTTCTGTTGTCTGTTCTTCAGGGTTACTATCCAACCCGACCGACGACTATAGCTGCCAGTGCTCCAAGGGTACAGACAAGTAGTGGCCCACGACCTGTTGCACCCCATGTCTACCCGGCCAGCTCCCAGATGATGATGATTTCTCAGCAGCAGATCCCTTTTGCTGGCTCCCCTCAGGGCTACTTCATTCCCCCTGGGCAGGTGGGTTGGCTTGAGCAGTAAATAAACACACTTTAACGTTGCAAACAACTAACAATCCTGTCATACATTTATGTATGAAGGGCTTCCACAGAAAGTATTTGCAAAGGAAGGTACTTATGTTGAATATCTGGTTGGTGAATAAATCCCCAGTCAGTAACCAAATTTTATCCTATCAAATCATTGCCATGTTGTTTACTTTAGTAACGGTAACAGTTGCTTCATCCTCAAACCTAAAATATGCCCATAACTGCCAGTACTGTTTGAAAAACAAACAACATCTGTACATATTGTGCCACTGTCCGTACAACACGGAGTCTATAGAAGAGTTTGGGCGCTCTACTGGCAAAAAGTTTGGCAGGGTGGCTTTAATAGTAAAGCAGTTAATGATCTTCTACATTCTCAGCAAAATGATAAATTAGTATACGAAATTATAGGTGTCCAAATCATGACATAGCAACTGAACGTTTTGAATTTAAATCTTGCAGAGCTGTTCGCTTTAAATTTTAATCGAGAATATTTACTTACCGTCATTGATGTCACAAGAGGTCATTAGCTTCTTGTTCAGGTGACAATGTCTTGGAAAAGTTTAAGTCAAATTGTGATGGAATCTTTAGCTCATTTTAAACAGTAAGTAAGTATCAAGTAATTAAAAATGTATGTAAATCGAGGTTTAATTTTCAATGTAAAATAATGTGTATCCTTAGTATTGTGGTAATGGTTCATAGGGGAACTTCTGTTTCTGCTCAGTTATTTTTAATATTGTTTTGACTCTTTGCTTTGCAGTACCGGCCCCCATATATGACAACTACTCAGCAGTATCCTGTGACCACTGGTACAGCAGGCTTCTATCCAGGAACTAGCCCAGCTGAATACCCTGCATATGGTAAAGTTTTCTCCCTGCCAGCTGCAACAACCAAGCACAACCAAGCACAACCATGACAGTAACAATCGTACACAATTGTCATTTAATGAACAATAGTGAGCCCCAAGTATTATATTGACATTTAAATGTGCAGGAAGTATAATATTGTAAACATGCATGTTGTAAGTCATAACTTTTTAGTTGTGCATTTTTCTGGTGTCTGAAGTGAAAGCCCAGCTATAGAAGTTTGTTTCTCCATTTTTGAAACCTATGAATTACATCATGGTGAATGGTTATTGTGGATTCCTATACCCCCAAACATTTGCCACTCTAGGTTTTTGTACGTATCCAATATATAATATTAAAAATTCCAACCTCAGAAGACCTCATGGTTATGGTTTTGCTTGAGATGTTGTTTATTAGTTTTCTGGGTCAGAATAACACAGCTGTATAGTGAACTGCCAGTTGCATGTGGTCTGGCTCAACTCTGCTTTGGCTTGTGTTCTTTCTCACCTGAAACTGCCTTATAGGTTCCACGAAATGCTTACGTTCATCTAAGTTGGATTAAATGCATGTCAATGATTGTTAAAAGAGAACCAAAATTGAATGTACAACAACACTTGTAAATGCCGTTTGCCTTTCCCCCAAGTTTCAGTTGGCACAAAATAATACATCCAAAGCTGTTAAAGTGATTACATTTCATGGGACCATTATGACCCTCGGCTTCCCCTGGTTCTTCTCATTAACTCATTCTGCATCTGTCTTTTCCTGCCCTCTCTGCTTTTTTCTTCCCTCTCCGTCCCTTACTCCTTTTCTCTTGTGCTGCGTGGTTCAGAGCCCTCTCTTGCTGCGAGGGAGAGACGGGGTGGTGGGGGGAGAGGGGCTGCTCGAGAGAACGGCCGTCTCTCTCTCCACGGTGCTCCTCTCACCTCCCAGCGCTACCCCGGTGAGTAGTGTGTGTGAGTGCGCGCTTGTGTTGTCAGTCAGCAGGCTTCACTGTGGCACTTTCTCTTTCTGATAGTCTCCTATAGACCCCCCCCCCCCAGGACACGCAACCCAAAATTAAAGCCTATGGCAGGAAAGCTTCACATCTGTATATGTTGCTGAATTTATAGGAACATGTCACACTAACACCCCTCTGTTTGTGTCCCATTTGATCAGAAAGATATTAGATACCAAACCTGTGAGAATTAGAGCCTCAGTTGCTTTTTCTTAGCATCAAGTACTCACTGGAAATCCAGACTGGTTTTTGTGAACCTTAGAGTTGGTCAAAGTCCCAGCAGGGTATGGCAGCACTGTGACATATTCAAATTGATTTAATAGTTAAGTTTTTTGCCATAAAATGCTTGGATTGAACTTCAACAAACTATCTTGAGCATGCGTAACATGCTCAATTACTGGTAACTGCTATTGAACAAGTGTCTTACTTAACTAGTGCTCAACAGTAAGTCACCCGTACTTGAAGGACTTTCACACAAGCATCAAATGATAGATTTCACTACCTTGATGACAGTTATTTACATCCACAACGCCTCACTGTAAATTAATGTGTGTTTTTGAAGGTAGAAATTGAACAAAAACCTCTCCATTTTCATTTTTACAGCGGGAGCCTACTATTCAGCACAGCCGCAGTACCCTCCATCTGTCCAGCCTGCGCAAATGATTGTCAGCCCAGCCCAGCAACAGCAACAAGCTCCTCCTCCTCAGCAACCTCCAACACAGTCACAAGGCCCAATAAAGAGGGAACGCAAACCGGTAGTGTGTCTCAACAATGGGGATTCACACCTCTTGTCTAAGGTCAAAAAAATGAATAGGGCAAAAGCTTATTGACAGTTCAATGTGGAACTTTCCTTTTTACTGCCAAATAACAATAGTTTTAGTATGATGGGGTGGTGCTACATCACCAGTGAGCAAATGGTTACACACTCTTCTGTTTGTTAGATACTTGTTTTTAGACCCAATTTTTTTCTTCTTTTTTGTTTAAGATAAGAATACGAGACCCCAACCAGGGTGGGCGTGATATCACAGAGGAGATTATGTCAGGTGGACGTTCCTCCTCTACACCAACACCCCCACAGGTAAGAGTCATTTTAGCTTATTAGATATTCAGTGGAGTTGAGTCTCATTATGTTTATGTCAGTGTCCTGTTGTAAATTCAGTTTTATGTGTTAGGGCTTTTACTTGTCTTAAAATTAGGCCATATGTCATACTTGAACAAATATACCCTAATATACTATGTGAACAAATGTATTTTTATACTTAACCTATTCTAGGCCTCGGTAGTAGACGTGAATCCTGCAGAAACCAATGGTGAAGTGATACCGCAGAGACAAGGTGCATAAAGTTCTTTCTCTTTTTGTTTTGAAAGTTAAATATTCCCTTTAAAGAAGACTACTATGTGGTACTTACATGACATTAATTGATTGCAATTTTCTTTCTAAGATGAAAGCATTGAACCTCTTCCTGGTGTCGAAACCACGCCACCTCCTATTACTGCAAAAGCTGAGGTACTGGAAGAGACCAAGCAGGAAATGGACTGCCCGATGACACCAGCTATGGACATAGCCTCAGAATCTGTAGCCCCTACACCAGCTACTGATGTGCCATTGTTAATAAAGGATACGCAGCCATCCCCTTCACTGCCCCCAGCAGTGGAATCTTCTGCTTCTGTGGATGCAGTAAATCAAGTCAGTACTGAAGTTAGTGACACAGTAGATGCTCCAGTAGGTCCATCTGCATCATTAGCAGCACAAGATATGCCTGTCAAAAATGATGAACCACCGATTGCTCCAGTTGAGTTGGCACCAGAAAAGGAACAAAAGATAGAGGAAGTTACAAAAAATGAAGAGCAGGTAACTAGTGCCACTGTGGAGCCCACAGTTGAGTTAGCAGCAATTCTCCCTCCCCTTGGTACAGCAAAAGAAGAGACTGTTTGTCCAGCAACTAAAACTGTTATCGAAGCCCCTGAGCCTCCAGCCTCCGCACAGGAATCTGCTGCTCCACAGTCTCAGATCGAAGCCCCGAGCTCCATTAAAGACCTTGAACCTACAGTTTCTGAAACGTTAGAGCCTCCTCTCTCCAACGGCTTTCCTCAGGACATTGAGGAGACATCAGAGGATATGGCAATACCTGACACTACACCACTTGACAAGTCTGAAACCCATAACTCTCAGGAACCTACCCCGGTGGCCAAAATGACAATGCCCGCCCAGGTGCAGGAGGAAGATAAGATAGAAGTGAGGAATGAGAAAAGTGAGGACGCTGCACCAACCTCTGTTACCTGTCCAACGGAGGAGTCTGCTATGCAAGGTTGTGGATTTTATCACTATTTACAATAATTGCCATGTGCTAAATAGTTTCATATGTAATGCCAATTTTATTTACAGCTGCTACATCTGTGCCAAAGAAAAAAAAGAGCATGAAAGAACTCAATAAGAAGGAAGCAATTGGGACTCTCCTGGATGCCTTCACAGAGGTGTGTATGACATTTAACTTGATATATGGTTTTGGAACTTCAGCCGTCGAGCCAATAGTAAAAATCTTACTTAACTTTGCGGTCACCAGGTAGAGCTGCTAATCTAAGAGAAACAGTTTTGGATATTATCGTTGCCATAAGAGAAAATGTCTGCCATTCTAAACATGTTAACACCTTTTCTTTTTGTTCAGGAGAAGGATACCAAACCACCTTCTGAACCCTTGTCCGTTCAGGCCGATCCTGCCCCACTTCCCACAGCTGAACCTCCTGCTGAGGCTGTAGAAGAGACCTGGGAAGAAAAAGAAGACAAACAGAATGAAACTAAACCCACACCTGAAACCACCGAGCAGAAATATCAATACAAAGAAGGTAAAAAAGGAAATTTATTTTATTTAAGCATTATTATGTTTCCTCTATATTATACCTCCTCTATATGGCCCTAAATTTGTGTTTTCTTAAAGAACAATGGAAGCCAATTAACCCAGAAGCAAAGAAGCGGTACGACAGGGAATTTTTGCTGGGCTTCCAGTTCATCAGTGCCAGTATGCACAAACCTGAGGGCCTGCCAATAATTAGTGATGTTGTTCTAGACAAGGTACATGATCTTGTTATATTTTATTGTGACAGTTTTTAATGGACAGTGAAATCTTGTAATAAAGAGTTTGTACCAAATACATGTAACCTTTATTAAATATAGCTTTTTTGAGCTTAAGTTTAGTTGCTATTATATGTATTTATTCGATAACAATTAGTATTTATTAGTACTATGGAAAGTCAGAAAAAGGTTGCACTAAAGTTGGATTAACTGAACTGCTTATCTTGCTGTGCCTCTAGGTGAACAAGACTCCACTGCGACCTGCCGACCCAGCTCGACTTATGAGTGCTGGTCCTGATTTCACTCCCTCATATTTGGGCAACCTTGGCAGCCGATCAGTGGGAGGACCGCGAGGCCCGGTAGGAAATTCTTCCTCTTGTTAAAGTTGATGTAATTTAGTTTGGTAAAATGAATACCATGTCTCTGTGTTTGAATTCAGCCCCCAGGACCTCGCCGTTCTCAGCAGGGTCAGCGAAAGGAACCCAGGAAAATCATTAGCAGCATGAACGAAGATATCCAACTCAACAAGGCTGAAAAGGCTTGGAAACCCTCTGCCAAAAAATCTACGCGCAATCGAGGAGAAGAAGGCGGCGGCGAGGAAGAGGACGCTGAACAGGCCAAGACTCAGGACGTGCTGAAACGCCTGCGCAGTATCTTGAACAAACTGACTCCTCAAAAGTTTCAAGAGCTGATGAAGCAGGTGACGGAGCTGCCTATAGACACTGAGGAGAGACTCAAAGGAGCAATCGATCTGATCTTCGAAAAGGCCATCATGGAGCCCAACTTCTCTGTAGCCTATGCCAACATGTGTCGTTGCCTTTTGGGGGTAAGTCTTAAGGCTCTTGTACCACTAGTGCACACATTCCCTCAGCTGAATAGTTGCACATGCTGCTTTTTGAGTTATGACAGTTGGCACTTCCATTGGCGCAGAGGGGGCTCATCAATGTTCCTCACTTACTGCACTGCTTTACTGTGACAGTGCAGTTGCATCATATCATTGATTAGTCAATTGGTTAATGTGCTTGGCAGGTTTTCTTGTCTTAAGTTTTTCTTTGACTCAACCCCTGTGTGTCACGTGCTTCAGTGATCTTCTGTTTTGTGCCACGTGTCTGGGCCAATGAAAGCCTATGATGGTATTGAGGATCTGAAGAAGCAGCCTAATAAATGTCTCTGTACAGGTTCATGCTCTTTACATTTCTATTTATATATTTGCCTTTATGTCATTATTTTTGTCCACTATAGTTGAAAGTTCCCTCTTCAGACAAGCCGGGAGGTACCGCAAACTTCCGCAAGCTACTGCTGAATCGTTGCCAGAAAGAGTTTGAAAAGGACCAGGATGATGATGAAATCTTTGAAAAAAAGCAAAAAGAGTTAGACGCTGCAAAAGATGTAAGCTGTTATTTCCATGTCCACTTGTCTACTGATTTAACATTAGTGCGCCCCTTAACATCTTATCATTTGCCTGTATCTCAAAGGGGGAGGAGCGTGAGCGCTTGAAAGTAGAGCTGGACGAGGCGAGAGACAAAGCCCGACGTCGGTCACTGGGCAACATCAAGTTCATCGGGGAGCTCTTCAAGCTAAAAATGCTGACAGAAGCCATTATGCATGACTGTGTTGTAAAACTACTGAAGAATCATGATGAAGAGTCTCTGGAGTGTCTATGCAGGCTGCTGTCTACAATCGGCAAAGACCTGGACTTTGAGAAGGCAAAGGTAGGTGCTAAAACAAATACCTAAACCTTAGACATATGTGCTACTATCTCTAGGGATGACGTTTATTTTTGTGCCACGTGTCTGGGCCACTGATGCTTAGTGATGGTAATGAGGAACTGAGGAGATGACTTCTAGAACCTAAACTCTAAACAACAAATTGAACATATGATTAATTTAAACAACTTTTATTTCCAGCCGCGTATGGACCAGTATTTTAATCAAATGGACAAGATCATCAAAGAGAGAAAGACCTCATCTAGAATTCGTTTCATGCTGCAAGATGTATTGGATCTCAGAAAGGTAGGATTTTTTCTAGGCCGAGATTAGCTTTAATATCTTGAAAATGTTTTCAAATTTTGTCAAATTTAGATGGTGAGAAGTGAAATAAAGATTTTGAAGAGGTATAAATTAACCATGTATGAAGTGTGAAGACAATTTCTTTCATCCACAGAGTAACTGGGTGCCTCGCAGAGGTGACCAGGGACCTAAAACAATCGACCAAATTCACAAGGAAGCCGAGATGGAGGAGCACAGAGAACAGATTAAGGTCCAGCAGCAGCTTCTGTCAAAGAAGGAGGGAGGAGGGGGTAGAATGGGAATGGGAGGCAGAGGCCCACACACACCAGGAGGCGGCAGGGGCAGCCAGCCTCAGGACGAAGGATGGAACACAGTCCCCATTTCCAAAAACAGACCGATTGACACCACCCGCTTGAGCAAAATCACAAAGGTAACATGCACCATTTGGACAACATAAACATTTCACAGAAAACTATTAACCACATGTCCAAGTGTTTCTTACAATACTGTTGGCTTTATTTAACTTTCTTTTTGAAAATGTCAGTTTTCTAAAGATGCTGTTCATGTTTGGTTTTTTTTTAGCCTGGAGCTTTGGACTTTAACAATCAGCTGTTGGCTCCAGGAGGCAAAGGCATGTGGGGTAGTTGGGGAAAAGGCAGCAGCGGAGGAAGTGGTGCTAAACCATCCAGTGGAGAGCAGGGTAAAACACCAAAAATTAGATTTGTGTTGTGGATTATTTTTGTTCTTGGGTTAATCTTGCCTTTTTTTGGCTGCTTCCTTTTTTAGATTCAGGTCGTCCTGCTACCAGCACACTCAACCGTTTCTCAGCCCTGCAGTCTGGTTCATTGTTGTCATCATCAGAGTCAGATCGCAGGGTTCCTCAAAGGTATACTTTTTTTTGGATGATGAAATGAGTCAGAACAACTTTCAATTTCCCTTATTAGGTTTAATTGATTCTTTGACATATATTGATTTTTATTATTGTTCTTATGGGAAAAACATAATGGAACAGAAACAAAATCTATTCACTGAATTATCAAGTTTGTTCGCGTTTAAAAATATATATATATTTTTTTTAGGTCCAGCTCCAGCCGAGAACGTGGGGGCGACAGGGACAGAAGTGATAGAGACAGAGAGAGATTTGACCGCTTCGATCGCCGGGAAGGACGCGAGGGCGACAGAAACAACCGCACCGAAATCACAAAAAGAAGCTTCAGCAGAGAGTCACAGGAGCGCGGCAGCCGAGGAGGAGATGGTCGCGGTTCGGTGGAATCTGTGCGTCGTGTGGCCAGCATGACCGATGACAGGGGCAGCCGGGACAGGGGCAGCCGGGACAGAGGCAGTCGGGACAGGGGCAGCCGGGATAGAGGCAGCAGAGATGGAGGGAGCAGAGACCGAGGTCCAAGCAAGGACATATCAGGTAAAGAAAAGAATATAATTCATTTACTCCCATTGATATTTACATTTCAGCCTGTGGGGTGTGGTTTCATCCTACCCTTATAGTCTGTATATAAGTTCACTGTACTTCTTCCCTAAATGAGACAATGACAGACAAGCTTAAAAGGGGCTATAGAAAATATAGACTGATGGTGTTGCGCTGCAAAACTTGACTTGTGTTGTGGTTCTCTTTAGTTAAGCGTGAAAGCGCCCCAACGCCTCCTCCTTCCCTTCCTAAACCTGCCATGTCCGAAGAGGAGGTGGAAAAGAAGTCAAATGCCATAATTGAAGAATACCTCCACATCAATGACTTGAAGGTAGACACTGTTTTGTGCCATGTTTATTTTTTGGAGGCAAATTGTCTCTTAACAAATGAAAATGTGTAGACGCATTTGAGTAAATATACTGACTAAACAACAAACTCAGACCATTGCAGTGACTGACCAACATGTGTTTTTCTTCCTCTGCCGCCTTACAGGAGGCATTGCAGTGTGTTTCAGAGCTGAACAGTGCCTCCCTGCTTTTTGTATTCGTACGGATTGGTTTGGAATCTACACTTGAACGCAGCACCATTGCTAGGGAGCACATGGGCCTGTTGCTGCATCAGCTCATAAAGGCCGGGACATTGCAACCGCAGCAGTACTACAAAGGGTCAGCCTGGATTTATTCTTAAAGACAATTCAAACAGTTTGGTTTTTTTTGTTTGATTTTTAACTTTTAACTTTAACATTTTATCATTGTAGGCTGCATGAGATCTTGGAAGTAGCAGAGGATATGGAAATAGATATACCTCACATCTGGCTTTACTTGGCTGAACTTATTACCCCTATGCTCCACGAAGCAGGGCTCCCTATGGGACAGCTCTTCGGGTAAATAATTAAGTCAATAAACTTTGCAGACTATTTCAGTATTGTCTAATTTGTCAAGAGTTTCTATTTCCCTTTAATTAAAATGGGGTACCTAATTCTTTGTGTTTCAGGGAGATTTCAAAGCCTCTAGTGCCTCTTGGGAAGGCTGGTGTGCTACTGGTACAGATCTTAAACATGCTCTGTAAAGGAATGGTGGGTAACACCAGCAATTGGTCAACTAGTGATGTTTATAAGGAGACTGTGAACTTGAATGATCTTATTTTCTCTTTTAGACCCCTAAGAAAGTCGGGGCTATGTGGACAGAAGCTGGCCTAAATTGGAAAGATTTCCTGCCCAGTGATGAAGATGTCAACAAATTTGTCACAGAGAAGGTTGGTAGGAATAACCACTGAAAAAAGACATGCAGTGAATTTGTTCTGCTTGTAAAAGTACAACTATGGATATTTTCTCCAATGAGTCGCAAATGTAATCGAAAATAATATATATATTCAAAGTCAAACTGTTCCATTTCAGAAAGTGGAGTACACCATCGGAGAAGAGAAAGTGTCCAAGGAAAGCAGTAAAAAGGTCTTCAGTGGAGAGGAGCTTAGCAAACAGCTGGATAGGCTCCTTCAAGACAAAGCCAACAATCAGCGAATCAGAGACTGGATTGAGGTGTGTGAGCTGGATCCCTCTACTCATTTTTTTATACCAACTTGCATATTGAACTCTGGTTTTTACAGGCTAACTTGGATGAACAGCAGACTGCGTCCAACCAGTTCATTCGTGCATTGATGACATCGGTCTGCCAGTCTGCCATTATCTGTAAGTATGAATCATCACAGCAGGTGGCAATAGTCTGTGTTCATCAAGTTATTTTGTAGCATGCAATTTGTGTTTGTCCTGATGATATCTGACAGCACATTATTTTTTAGGCGACAACCCGTACAAAGTAGATGCAGAGCAGATTGGCCAAAGAGCCAGTCTGTTACAGAGATATCTATATGACGAACAGAAAGAACTGCAGGCCCTTTATGCCCTTCAAGCATTGATGGTGCACATGGAGCAGCCAGCAAGTAAGTGGCCACATGCCTGACTGTATCTATGCCAACACTACATGTTTGTTTGAAACAATGTCTGACCTCAGTTTTTTATTTCATTGAATGCAAAAATACAAAAATTTCTGTTCTAAAGTCTAAATAGAAATATAGCTTTTTAAGAATGTTTAATCCTTACAGGAGTAAGTATGGCACTAGTAGTAGTAACTATTGTTATAATTGTGTTGCTTATAATTCTGATTTCTTAATGTGTTCACTGTCAGAAAGGCTACTAAATTTGGGATACAGTGTGTTTTACATAAATTGACCTTGTTGTTTTGTTTGTAGACTTGCTGCGTATGTTCTTTGATGCCTTGTACGATGAGGATGTTATTAAAGAGGAGGCCTTCTACAAATGGGAGTCCAGCAAAGACCCTGCGGAACAAACTGGCAAAGGAGTGGCCTTGAAGTCAGTCACCGCTTTCTTCACCTGGCTCAGAGAGGCCGAGGAGGAGTCGGACAAAGACTAAAAGACTCTTGAAAGCTGCTGCCCTCTTTTGACAAAGCCTGGACTCGGCAGGTGGTAGTGAGGAGTCATGGACAATTTTGCCAGAGGCAGACTTAAATGAATCCTCAATGAGGATAATTCTTTGTTTTGTTGTTTTCCTTTTCTTCTTTGAGGGATGGACTCAGAAAACAATCACTTCTCTCTCCCCTCCCTTCTGATCCCTCATTATGTCCCACCTGCTTGTTGCAGCAAGTGTCCTCATCTAATAAACTTGAAAACTGGTGCAGCAGGATTGCTTTGTAACAAGGTTTGAAATAAGCCTCATCACTACGACACATTTTCTTTTATCAATGACACAGACAGGCTGCTGTTTTTATGAGTCTAGATAATTCTAATGCCTACCATCGTGTGGTTAAATGAGAATAAAGAGGGCACGGGAAGTCGTTCCCAGGTGTGGGTATCATGCCATAATGTGTTCAATTCAAACACAGCTGTTCTTTTTGCCCATTACTTAGTGTGCAGCATGACTGAAGTGTGTTTATAATGATACAGGATTAAATGTCGACAGGCAAATGTAAAATTGCTAACTAATCTTAATTTGACAGATGCAGTTTTTAAACAAGTCTATTTTTTTCCTTCATGTTTCCTATAAGGGGCCTCACAGAGGACACAGTGACTGTATATGACCTTTGACCTTGACTACTACGGGGTGGTCTTAATGCTTCCTCAAAGCCATCGTCTCCCATCCCGAGTAGTGAACCACACTGACTGACTTGTCTTTACCTCTTCTTAACTGAGCTGTGGGAGAAACACTTAATTACCCAATCATTAAAACTTGAAATCTACAGAAATTGACTTGATGAAATATATACATTAAAACACAGAAATGATCCGAAAGCCTTTTCTACTTTAAGTAGAAACAATTTCAGGACAGTTCTGTATATATAAAGATTTTTTTTTCCAGTTTTATTTTTCAGAAACAGTAAAATTGCTGATGTAATTGCAGTGTATCCTTTTCCAGCAGAAACCACAGTTGTCCAGATGCAGAGAGGTGCTTTAGATAATCCATTGATTATTAGTTTTATTGGAATTTTTGTAAATATTTTTTTTTGCTTTCTTTATTTAAGAAATGAATGCTTCTTTGCATCGGAAACTGGAAAGATGAGTTAATGGAACATTGCAAATAAAGGACTTATTAAAATGCAGAGTATAGCACGAGTCATTTGGGTGAAACACACTACAACACAGCCTTGTTTTATATTTGTCTATTCTGTACAACATATATTGTCGGATCACCATGTTGAATAAGCTGTTTTACAGAAGACCCACTTTAATAACCCAATCCCACTCTTTTTACAACATCTCTTTTATCTGTACCGTATCCCCTGCATTTACGCCCCTGACATCAGGCGTGCCTTAATGACACCAGATGAGACGCTGCAGTGCTTTGAGGGACTCCTGTATCTGGCTGTGGGAGGGGGGGACTGTGACACCGCCTCGCGTTGATGACGCTCGCCATCGGGAGACATTTGGACAGCCTATGTAACCCATATATCCTGGCGAGCAACAAATGGTGCGTCGTGCGCCTCCGACCTGATGCTGGAGTTGGGGACGTGCTCGCCGTGAAGCTGTAGCGCGACGGCAGAGTGCTGCAGGAGGCTGTCTGTTGAGCTGATTGGAGACAATAAGCGCTTTATGATGAGCCGCCTTGGTCCCACTTCCAGGTACGTTCTGAGAGTCCCTGACACGGGCGTCGTTAGAGCAGCGAGACGCGTGTAAAGGGCACGCTGCAGGCATGGCCCTATTGGTATGCAGATGGGTGCCCCACGAGTTGCCTGGAGACCCTCTGTATCCACACGCGCTGCCATGTCTGATTTTTTTTTTTTTTTTTACGTAAATGCGGGTTAGGGGTCTGCTTCAAGCATCAGTTGCGCGGCGATGTGTTGCTCAGTCGTCACTGTGTCCATGAAAAGCTTGAGAGAAACCCAGAGAGCACTGCGGTCCGTGTCTGCTGGTGTTTGTCTGCGGACTCAACTGGCTTTAGTCGAGCCCACTTGTTGGTCCCGCTCGTGTCTAGATCTCCAGAGACGGACTCGGGGGGGATATCTGTTACACGATGTGTGTCAGTTTGACCCAGTGACTTTCCAGGTCACTTCAGACACGTGAAGTCATTAGGGTTGAAAGCTTCACAGCACAGAGCAAAGACCTGTTCAAAACAACTGCAGTATGGAGGCAACAGACTGGCAACATGAAGAAGTGACTGGATTATCAAAAGGGAGAGGCAATACAATTATTTGTTTGGGGTTTTTTTTTACACATATGTTGCCTATATTATGTTACAAATCTACCAAATCATCAATTTACTGCCTATTAACCTATTATGCTGTATTAGACTAATCTCCATCAAAAGGATTTGGCCTGCATTCAGTTTACAAGATGCCCCTCTGCTCTTGGCATGTGTTCACTTTAAGGATATTACCACATTATCATTTTTTTTAAGCATGAGACATTTACATTAAGACAAAAAAAAACCCAGAATTGTATTAATCTCCTCATTGAATTCAGTCAGGCCAATGTTATCTAAGAGGAGAGCGTCCCACTGGGAGCCGTGCACAGCTCCTCGTGCCAAACATGTGTTGTGTTTGTCACTGTTGAGCCCGAGTTGTGTCTGCGGCGCCCACAGGTGTGTTTTGGAGCAAAGCCGCCCTCTGAGGAGCTCTCGACGTCATTCAGGCCGCCAGAGCTGTTTGTGCCTTCACATCACAAGCTCCCAGAGTCCTTTTTGACTTCACATACAGTAAGCCTGACCTTTACCACAACCAGGAGCCTCCTTTTTTGTTTGTTTTTTTGTTAGCAGCTTTGGGCCAATCTGTTTAGGATTATCTGCCAAGTCATGCACGTGCACACTTGGATTCATCAAGGTTTCTTAATGAGACTTATATACAATAAATATATGGATCTGTTACTTAAATGTCGCTTTACTTCATGGACTGCAACAGATTCATGTCAAGCTCTTTGCATTTATTCTGGACATGCCCTGAGTTAGGTAGCGCTATCACTTTTAATAGGGTTTAGCAGCTTTGTGGATGGATTTGCTGGATTTGCTTTGGCCCGAGCTGGTCACGGGCCATATGTTTGCCCCTTTGCATGTAGACCGTCACCACCAGCCCTCACCTCCCTCAACCCCAACCATTCTAACCGGCTTTAGCATCTGTGCAGTAAATTTAGGGCATAGCTGTTTTCTCGACCGCCTCACAGTTTAAATCACTGAACTCAAGCTGTGGTTTTCAGTCGAGGTGCTTGGCTTGCGCAGTGGTACCATAGGTCTGTGCACGTTCCACAATGAGGCTAAGTTCCAGAAGTCGAGAGCGGAGGGAAAGACAGAGGGAGGAAGAGGTAGGACGGAGGAGAAATGTTCTTTTAGTAACAGAAAGCTTTTGGCGAGCCTTGTGTGTGTTGTTTTGGTGGATGTGAGTGCATTTGGGCTCATTCTTCTTGACGTACAGCTACAGCAAAACAAACAACGCCCATTATTTTTTATCTCTTTTGTTTGTTTTGGTTTGCTTGCAGGTGAAATTCGAGGAGAGTGAAATGATTCCCAAGTCAGGAAAATCTTCAGCAGACTCCAGAAAAGGCGTGAGCATCCATGAGTTCGCGGCACTTGCCAGATCTTCCTTGAATGGTAATGTGTTTTTGAAAGTTTTACACGCACAGACATTGTCTCTACCCATAATAGGGGTTTTTATTGGGATTTAGAGGAGATTAAGTAAACAGGGCAATGGAAAATGCACCATGTTTTTTAATAAAGCTAAAGTGACCTTCCGGACGATTAACGAAACGTGCCTTCTATGTGCAGTATATTATGACCTACACAAAGAATGCAAAGAAGTAGAACGTGCAATTCACACTTTTCATGAAATAGAGAGAATATGACGTACACATTTATGTTGAATTAGACTTGTGAATATGAAATCCTCGTGACGCTCCACCTCTGTGCGCAGGTATCTCTCAGGCGGTGAGGGATCATGTCACTAAGCCCACCTCGCTGGCGCAGGGTCGTGTCGCCCACCTCATCGAGTGGAAGGGCTGGCCTAAACCAACAGACCCCCCGCCGGCCGCACACACACACTTCAGCTCCTACTGCCACCTGAGCGAAGGAGAGAAGGAGGCTCGCTTCGCAGCAGGTACGCGATCTGTCATTTTCACACTGTGCTGTCGGTTTGTTTACATCCTCTTACTTAGCTCGGTTTAGTTCCCGCCTCATCTTCTGTCACGCACCTAATCCTTAAAAGTACTGAATGTCATGCGTTTGGACCCGCCCCCCCGGCCTGTGTATTGGGTGACGGCACATCTTGGCAGCAGATGGTGGCCTATTAGACGCCCTCCAAAAAACACTTGACTGCCCACCGATGGTACAACAGCTCCTGTTGTTTAGCTGTGACTCATCCTTTCTGGCGCTGATGATGACATCGGCGAGAAATTGAAGGGAGAGGCAGAGGAGATGCAAAAGGATACACAAGCTCAGTATCTTCAGACCAAGAACTTCGACGTGCACGTGCATCAACAATAGTAACTGACCACGAATGAATAGGCTAGGGCTGCTCGATGATGAAAAAAAACCATGATCACGATTATTTTACACGATTAGTCATTGATTTTGGAAAAACCTTGGATTTATTGAACAAAACAATGATTTCTCCTTAAAATAAATAAATATTCATTCATATAAATAAATAGCTTAAAAAATAAACAGAAATAACAACAATGTAGTGCACTTCCACAATCTCGTGGAGAACAAGTAACAAGCAGTAAATAAAAACAAGTAATAAATAATCGTATTTTCTCAATTACAAAGGTTTTTTTTACATAGGTTTTGTGTGCCGAAACTGAAATTGAAAATTCAAGTAAATGCACAGCCTTAGGATAGGCAATATTTTTATTCATTTCACACTGTAAAGACGTTTCACAGAACACTGAGTCATGAGTGATGAGATTTATTTTTAGAAATTCCAATACAGACTAATGCCTACAGTTTGCCATTTCTAAAACAAATTATTTTCATTTCACAATAGTTTGAAAATGAAAAATTGAATATGTACTGTTTATAGGTCTAGATATAAAACCTCTAGCAGCTGATTCTTTCCTCATCACATTTCTTTTTCTTTCCAGGTGTGGCTGAGCAGTTTGCCATCGCCGAAGCCAAGCTGCGCGCCTGGGCTTCTATGGATGATGACGATGTTGATGATGAAGAGGAGGACGATTCGAACGATGAGGATGCCAACACTAACGGACAGAACCACACCTTCACCAGCCAAAGCTCAGGTACCAACAACAGTCAACTGAGGCTTTTATCCATTCATTTCATCTCATTTCACTTTGACCCTTTCGTTTCCATCACTGACTAAACTCCACTCGTTTTCCCGTCCGCCCTCCCACCATCTACCCATCCCCAGGTGTTCTGACTCTTTGCTCCTCCCTCAGACGCCGCCACATCTCGTCCTATTTCCGGAGCGCCACACCCGCGTGACGTAGACGCAGGGGAGCCTCAGCCCTCTGCCGTTTCCCTCGGATCCAGCAGCAGCAGCAGTAGCAGCGGTGGCCTGCTGTGCGCCAGGCCTCCCTCCCACAGTGACCCACATTCGTCCCAGACCGATTCACCTACTTTACCCAGCGACTGCCTGAGCCCATTCATGGAGGAAGAGGAGGAGGAGCCTGCGCCGTTACAGGACCATCACAACGAGGTGTGCGTCCACCACAAGCCGGAGTTCAGACCTCGGGCTCGGAGCAGCAGGTTCGACTCCTGCTACTCCACGTCCCACTCGGAATCTCCCGGAGAGGAAGACGAGGAAGACGAGGAGGAGGGCAGCGTGTTTAACGAGATCCGCGTTTGGCACTGTAGCCCCAGAGGCTTTTTCTCCGACAGGGCGTCGTCTGGGGTGGCCTCGTTCGACGAGGAAGAGGAGCAGGATGAAGAGGAGGAGGAGGAGGAGAAGAAGGAGGAGAAAGAGTATTTGATGTGATGTGTTGTCCATCTTTGTCTCTTGGAGTGTGTGTTGGTTCTGGACATAGTTATAAAAAGTTAGATATCACATTTGGCCATATTGAGGCTTATTTTGTTTATTTACACACTGACAAACTATATTATCTTAAAATATTATGGAACATCAAGTAATATTATAGTGAGTGTTAATTGAGAAACATGCTTGGCAGTGTAAACCAAAATGTAAATGTGTCTTATGCGTAGAAGGCAGAAAAAAAAACGGTGATTTGGGTAAGTTGTAGTATCACTTTGTCCGGTTCAGATGAAAGTAGCATGTTTGTTGTTTGTCGTGCTGTCGGCTGCTGTTCACCAGGGTTAGTGTATTTCCCATTTGATGAAAAACAGTCTGTCTGACAGTAAAATACACAGAGTGGGTGTTTGAGCGTCGAAACAAACCATTTTAGATTTTAGGTGTTAAGTGATGGGTCCTACTTATTCTTGGTTGTGGGATTCTCACAGAAACACATGTAGAGGATAAAACTGGATGGTGTAGCCTTTTATATGCGCAAAAAGGTGTCATACAAGGCAAAAATAAAAATCTGAAAAAGCAAATTTATTTTCCAACATGGCCGACACATCTGCACAAAATGCCAACATAACATAAAGGCCAATGCAGTATCTACCTTTTTATATCTTTAGTTCTGAATATGACATTGTCTTCTGCTTTAACTGTTATTCCACCCACCTCCTCATCTCCTTCCCTCCTTCCCTCCCTCCTCCTTTCCACTCGCTGCCTTCTGTCTCTCATTCTCTGAGCCATGTTCATGTACTGATCTCGCTCCGTGTTAATCGCTGCTGTGAACAGTATCTGTGGGAGAGTTCAACCGAATGTAAAGCTGTTGTTCCAACTGAGTTTTGTACAGTTTTGTGAATAAGTCATGTGTTGCTATTGCATTGCGTTTTCTATGGATATTTTGTAGTGTCGTTTTCTGGGCCATGCTGTGTCATGTGGGGCGGGCTATGTTTGATACTGAATGTCTGAATGTCCTGCGTAAATAAATATAACTTTTGGAATGAAGATGATTTGTCCTTTCACAAAATCTCAAAAAAAACAAACAAACAAAAAAAGACGAGAGAATCACACTTTTTGTTTAAATTTAATCATTCACCCATGTACAAAAACAATTTATGCTTTCTGAAAAATAATAGTGGCTGATTTCAAATGCATATATTCTCCTATACACAGTATGCATGTTTATATTTTTATGTACAAAGCATATACAGGTCAGTGCCATATAAAGGGAGATACTACAGACTTATTGCTTAACTAGATACGCTGCAAAGTAGCTTAGACACTCTCTATTAAACCCCTTGTACATTGTCTTATATGGCAAGCACTATTTCACATTCTAAATGCAAAACAAACTTAAGACACAAATAAATTATCGCACACATGTTCACAGAGACAAAAACAAGCCCGGGTGTGTGTCTATTAAAACTGATATAAAGCTATAATGCCTACGTACATTTGAAATATGACTCTTCTCTCTCACACGTTTTTTGGACTGTGCTAGAAACATCTCCTCAACATTGCATCAGAAGCCAGGCTGGATTAACTCTGTCATGAAGATGCATGTAATGGTGTGAATATCTACAGGGCGCATACGTACACGTGGCGCGTCCATGCACGTGTGGTCTGTACAACAACCTCTATTATCCGCTCACTCAAGTGCTGTTCCTGAAACATGCCAGAAACACGATACAAAATCACATAGTTTGAGCTCTAGAGGCAGTTCATACAATTTAAACGTGTTCCATATTGTCGAACAAGAAAGTACCACTGATGGATGAATCAGTCCCTTCAAAGCCAAACAGGGCTATGTGCATTGAACTATAGTGATGGTAATGACAGTGTGCTTTACTTTATTTGGAGGCCTGTTCTAAGCCTTTGGAAGCTGCCTTTGTTGTGAATAACATCCCAGCTGATTTTTGGGGGGGTTGACATCAATGAAATGGAATAATGACATGGCTAATTCTGCAGATTGTTGTAAACATGGAGCCTCGTCAAGCTGAGTATTTGCTTAATTACGAAATATAGCATTATTATTGTAAATATATTGCATATTAGGTATTTTCTGAACTGTAGTTTAGGTAGTTTTATTCATTTCATACCTCTGTGTGCTCGGTAACGGAGAATAACGCTCCATTGCTGTGCTTTATTATTAACTGTTGTTAGATCCATTTCTTTGCCTCTCCTTTGATGATTATAATCATGTTGACACAATGTTCATTTGGCATAAGTACAAAAATAAAGAGTCAGAAACTATGGCACATGAGGGACAAGTGTCAAAAAACTCACACATTCTCAATAATACTATTGGGTCCTTATTTTTCTTATTGTCAACAAATCCTTAAATAATATAAGTGACTACAGTAGCTTTTCTACATAACAACATGCACAATATCATACGCTATACGAGTCTTTTACAAAGATGCATAGTATAAAGCATTAGGTTAAAATGGAGCAATACAATTTAGAAGAATATAAAGGGCTTTTGTGTTGTTAAAGAATTCAATAGTTTGGCACCCGTTATGTGGCAGTCTAGCACAACAGATGTAACCTTACTGTTAAAACTCATATTGATTTTTCATTCAGTTTTTTGAGTTTGTTACTGATGCTGAGATAATGAAATAATTCTGAAGGGTAAAACCAAAGTTAATTTGCATACATATTTGCAGAAATTACCTTTTACCCCATCTTCCACCAATAATACATTAAAAAGGAGGATATGGTCCCATTAGTGGGCTCCAGGGATCATTAGACCTCACCAGGAGCTAAGGTGGAGGAGTAGACAGAAATACCATGATTGTGAGGGACTAGTAGGCAGCACACTAACAGCATGTGTGACACTTTGATCCTGTCTGACTAAATCTAATTGATATTCCATGTCTTCAGATGAGATTCTGATTACACTGATTGAAAGTCTTTCTGAAAGTTACAAGGATTTGTTGACAATAGTTATTGTAGTTTATTTCTTATTTCTAAAACATTATGTTTAAATACAAGATGCCACATTTACTCACGCATGCGTTTATCCTTTCGCACCACAACAATGTTATAATGTTATAGATACAAGTATCTAGGCTGGACTTGAGTGTCAACATTCATGAGGTGACAGTGTGCATTCACCTTCATCAACCTCTGCCTCAGGTTCTGATTGGTCCCTGTTCAGAACTTGGTCCTGCTCTGTATCATCTGGCTCTGGAGTCTGACTGGGGGGGTCATAGTCACAGGCCAGTTCTGACTCCTCTGTGTGGGAGGGGCTACAGTCAAAAGTGAATTCAGATTGGTCCTCTGTAAATGAGGGGCTTTCTTGGAGCACCATCTCTGCTGAGTGATTTGTGATGTCAACGGCTGGGCCAGCTGCAAACTGCAACATGGATGTGTCCGTAAAATCGACAGGGATCTCTTTAAACGAGATGTTGGGCTGCTCCTCCATTTTGCGGCGATTAGGTTCCATTGGCAATGAAAGGCCCCTGTGGCGCATGCACAGTTTGTGGAGTTCAGTTACCTCTGAAACACTTGTGCTATTGCCACTGTCACGAAAACTCGCTAAAGGGGGACGCACTTTCACTCCAGTCACTGTCACTGATCCCTCAATGGCTTTGCGCAACTGCAAAAGAAATGCAATCGATCTTAGTTAAGTAATACTGAAAAATTATGGACTTATTTTTAAAACTCGCCTCTTTGAGAGAAACAACTCCAACTAGTCGTCCTATACTGGTTACGTAGGCGTGGTCCAGGCCCAACAGAGAGAAGATGGTGTGAGTCTGTGAAGACAGAACAAGACACGGTTAAGACAGAACTATTGGGTTTCAAAGCAATTCTTAATGTTAACTGTGCTAACGGGGATCTCGGACACAAACATAGTTAATATTAATGAGCATTGACATTGACATTAAATTATTGCAAATGCTATAGTTTCAAAGCTGTTCATTTGATAAATCACACATCCTGTCAAAAAGACATGAGTGCCCACAATTTTTTCACATAATGTTGGTGTTTTCCTATAATACTATCACTCAATCGCTCATCTATTTATTCATTAACAACTCTAATTTACCTTATGTAGAGATGTTTGCTCCACCAGCTGGAAGGGAGCAGGGTCAATCTTGCAGTTCTTGAAATCTACAGCCTGATCGAGCTGCTGCTCCTCCCACTCTGCAATCTGAAGTCAAACAAGTGACAAGTCCTATTCAGCAGATAATTAGTAACTAGAGAATTCCCTTCTTTGATGAATAATAAAGCTGTTCAGTATATATTAGAGCAGGGCTAACCTCTGCTGGGGTCATGCAGTCTTCCACTTCAGCAGAGTCCTGAAAAACAAAGCTGTGCTTGTAAATCTGTACAATTCTATACAACAACTGTTCAGCATAATGTGAGGACTCAGTTTGGTGCAAGATATTTAATTTCAAATCACTTTAAACTGGATAAGAGTTGCAAGAAAAGTGTTCACACAAGAATCAATAACATTATATAAAAACATTTGTAGGTAACTAACTGACAGCAGTGTGAGTGCACATACAGCCACACAATGATCAAGCATTAGCTGCTGATGAACATTTGGTTCCACTCAGATGAAGGACAATTAAACCTTTAACAAACCACAAACACAAACTGCCCCACCTCTCACACGTCCTTTTGCTCTCTCTGCAAAGCCACTCTAATGCTTTCCTTGGCGCACCACAAATGTTTTGGTTCAGCCCTCACTGTGCGCTTGTCGCAATGCAACGGTTACTAAGCAACAGTCTCTAGGCGGCAGACAATCTTACCGCCATGGAGATCCTCACTCGTTTAGGCTTGGGCTTTCTGTTTTCAGGAGGAGCCGGCCCAGGGCTCTTCCGGGCCGAGGAGAGAAGGCATCAACACAACATTAACACAGTGTCAGTCAAAGTGGACACTTTCACCCACAACACGGCACACTGCAACATTGGATCCTAGTCCGACTTCTACTGTGAGAAGTACCCGCTATGTGAGCACAATGTTGCTGATAGCCTATAATTACTACAGCACAGATGAAGGTGAAGGCACAGTCTGCACCAGAAACCCAATGTTACACAACACTCTATGGAGGAAACTGCCAGGAAAATGGCTTTTGAACATCACAAAGAACATTTTAGCATTTCAGTCTGAGCCTTAATGTTGTCCCTTAACGTCAAGTAGAAGCTTATACATTGTTTTACAAACTGTGAGATCAATACAAGTCATTTAGGGTCAACATTGTAGACTGGAATGATTGTGACAGGAACTGAAGCTGAACATATTCAGGTGTTTTACAAAGACAAGCAGATTGTTGTAACATAATTGTTGTAGCATAGTCTTATTTAATATTAGCTTTACTATGATACTGCTGTGAAAAGCCAAAATATTTCAGGATCTAAATCAAGTGACAAAAAAGAGCTTGAAAATGCTGGTAAAAATTTCACTAGAAAAACCTGTCAGAGGACAAAAGCACACCTGTATACAATAAAGTGAGTGGTGGAATTTGATTGAACAGCTTCAGCTTCAAGATGCTACCTCACAGTCATGCTTACTGTGACGATTAAACATAACAGAGCCATCTTTAATGATATTCTGAACACCTGTGCTCACAGGAGGGCCCTGTTTGTTTGTTTAGCTTACATAACACAATCATGTCTGCAGTTCATGTTCTCAGTCCTTTCAACAGCACAAATATTTACAAATGCAAGAGATACAATCATTTGTATAAAATACAGATAAAGCAAGAGTACAATCTAGTATTTGCGTCATTCAAAAAACTGCCAGCTGAAAACGTTTAATGCTAACATTAAAATTAGAAGAAACAGTTTAATTAATAAATACTATACCATTTTACTTCTGTAAACTATAGCAACTAACTAACTAAATCAAGGATTAACACAACTAAATAAGCTTTTGCAAAGTTTAAATATTTAGGTTTCATAGGCTAAATGATTGTATAGGTGTCTTACATATAGCATATCATTCTATGTTAATACACTATGATACTGTAAATTCCAGCATCATTGCTAAGGTTTTGTTAGTTTATATGTGCATTCTTCTGAGACTCTTGTGACTCTTGTCTTTTCCCTCACAGGGCCCTAACACTTTCTGTCCCTATACATTAAACTAAACATTCTTTGGACATTCTCTGCACATAACAAACTTTTGCTCATAAATTTGTCAAAATACTTTGCTTTATATATAATATAATATATTAATTGTCCTTAATCCAAAAGTTCTAAAATGTAGGATGTTCAAAGACACTTGACTGGCAGCGATCGTGTTGTGTGGTGATGGGGCATTGACTCACAGACGTTGAAAAAAACAAAAAAGCTATGTTACAGCATTGGATCAGAGAAATCAAACCGTGCTGCCTGTGGGTGGACGCTGCCCATCAGCAGAAGGAGGGCGACGAGGTGTGTGTGTGTGTGTGTGTGTGTCACATTCGTACGGTGCACCACTTCCACCCACACTGAGAGTACATTATAACTTTTATGCTCACCTCCAGCAGCTCCTTGTCTTGGTCAGTGCAGGAAAGCGTCTGAGAGCCTAAAATTCAAATACAAAGTGCACATTAGCATTAAGATGCCTTTGTTGTTTTGGTAGGTATCATATACACAGATACAGAATGGTAGATGCCACTTTGTTTATCTGAAAAGATACTACTACTAACATGAGAATGCTACAGTTGTCAAGGTGAAATATGTGTCAGATTTACCATAAAAAGTAATGAAGAATTTCTCACTTTTGGCTAGGAGCATAATGCCATTTTTTACACAGGTCACTGACAGACTGTCTGTACTTGATGTATAGGATTACCTCATTGCAGACAACAGCAAATGCAGCATCTATCTATCTATCCATACATGAGTAATTTCAGAAATAAAATTGCATGAGCAGCAGAGAATACTTACTATTGGGTGTCTCAGTGTCACTGATGGCAGACACTGTTTTCAAAGCAGATTTTAGAGGAAGCTGTGCATTGGACACCACTGGACTGAAGGACGAAGACTCCTCTGTGGAGATCTGTGTGGAAAATATATTAACAAGGGAAGCCACACACAAGCAAACACATGCACGTCCACAAACAAATACAAACACATGCACAAGACAGAACAGGTAAGGGCACAGACGACAGAGAAAGAGAAAAAATGTGTTAATGTACAAAAGTGATGACATGTACACAAACTTGAATCATAAAACCTTACCCTAGCGGCCCAATTTCACAATCTGTGCCTTTACCTACTGCTACATGCTTCCCCCATGCTGAATGTGCAGCAGCCCGCCCCCGGACGCCTCACACCTGTTGCGTGCTCACCAAAAAGCGAACCGTTTGGCGAGCGTTGTCGTTGGGAGTGGCATTGATGACGTGGGTTTGACCACAGGGTGAGCTGGCGCTGCTGTCAGAGGTCAGGCTGGGCAGGGGGTCCTGGGTACCATTGTCCTGAGCCATCTGACGTAGATACCTGATTCTGCGGTGGCGGCCAAGCTGAAGGGACAGCAGTGACTGCAGCTGGGAGCGTTCAATGGAGCCCAGCAGGATCATAGACTCTGGAAGGTAACAGGAACATAAGTTCAATCTAAATAGAGACCATTTTGAGGCCAATAAATAAAGAGTAGGGTTAACTTCTTATTTGTTTGCCCTTGTTGTACAGGTACATCAGTTAATCATATCCTCACCTGTAGATTCTACCAAGGCCAGAGTTTTGAGCTGGCCTGTCAGAAGCATCTCTCGCAAGTCCCGATAGGACGAGCTAAGCGTTATGTAGCGCACATCTCGGACCATGATATCCTCCACTCGGATATTGTACTTTCTGTGATGTGGGTGAGGTTAGGTTACAGAGGAAAAGGAATAGGGATTAAAAAAGAGTCAGGACCCCGTGTTAAACAAAGAGAAACACAAAACTCACTCGTGATGTCCCATTCCCAGCTCGGGAAGATAGGGAAGCTTCTTAATGCGGATGATAGAGTCGTACAGTGAAGGCTGGAGAGCTTGAGCCACAGCGTTGGCAAGGATCACAGCGATCATCACAGGCAGGATGTGTGAGATCTGACCAGTGAGTTCAAACACGATGACTGCTGTAGATACAGTGTGCGTGACTGCTCCAGACAGTGCTGCAGCACCTAAAAAAGACATGATTTTTTCCTGTTTGTATACTATTCATACCACTGGAAATGCTATTTAAAAGTTACACACTATAGTTATTACTGAGAAGAGACAGTAAATCAAAACCCAATTTGCTGCTTGATGTCACTCTGATTCAAATCATTTCACACTGTTACACCAAGCAATATGTTTTTTATTTTACTTCGCAACTACATTAAAAAATTAAGTAATAGATCAACTCCACACTCCACAAGGCACTGTCTGTTGACTTTGCACAATACTGTCTCAAATTACAGTGCTGAGCTCTGACACAGTAAAATGTAATAAAGCCAAAATATGGAGCTAAATCAAGGCTTTCTGTTTGTAACAAATGTCACCTGAATACCACAAAAAACAAACCGATTTCATGGTCCTCAGTATCGTATCAAATTTTGTAGTGATAACAAACATACCAACTACTGCATATCCTCCAGGAACTATGGGGTAGACACTGCCGTCAGAGTGAATGCCATCGGGAAACATGGCTGCCATTATCTCTCCAACAAGTCTGCCAAATGCTGCACCTGTCAATCAAACACACAGAGAATAGAGAGCTTGTAGTGGTATCCCCTTCCACTGCAGGATCAGCTATAATGAAAACAATGGACTCACCTATAAGGAAAACTGGCATAAAGGCCCCACAAGGGACCGGCATGGTTGTGGCCACAGCAGACATCCAAAACTGTAAAAATGAGACCAATGCATCTGAGACGTGTTTATTATTGACAAGTGTCACACCAAATCAAATAAAGAACACATGTACACATGCCTTCATTATGATGAAGAGAATGAGAGTGATGAAAACATTGACTTGGGGGTGTTTCCAGGCGTGATGGTGACTGATGTAGTCGAACTCCTCGGCGACGCCCTGACGACACCATGTCCGGTTGTCAAACAGAGCCACTAGGGACTCGTGCTGTGTCAGCTGTCAGTGGACATAACTTAATGTTAATAAGGATATTTTTGTGCAGAAATTGTGCTAGATAATGCAATTTGCAGTTTTTGTTGGAAAACATTTCTACTGATTCCATTGTGACGCTATTTGAACAGAAGTAATGGGTGGGATTATATACAAGTTAAATATTACAGTAAATAATTAAATCAAGTCTAAGACTATATGCGGGATTTCCAGAGGTAAAATGACCAGTTTTGGTTATCATTATACCCATTTAAAAAGTATATCAAGAAATATATCAATAATATGAAGAAAAGTTTAAAGAGGTTTTTCTTTATTTTATACATAAGCACATAAATCACATCATCGAGAGCTTCTTTGCAAAATATAAATATCCAATTACATAGACCAGAAGTTATTTTTGCCTCAAAATGACTTGATTTTATTCTTCAAATTCATCTATGAGGGCCATCACTTTTAGGCACAACACTGACTTGGGCCTGTTTGCTCCATGTCAAAGCTTCACTCCCTTGCCCTTATTTTATGTGTCTTTTTATACTGTATATCTGACAAATAAAAGGTCGAAGTATGCCCTAAAAGGTTTTTCTCTTAGATTTTCAACTTGAGTAACTGAGCTATTTTACTTTCTCTTTAAATTCAGGGAACTCATTGTTAATTTATTGTCGACTGTTACTATTTTGCTGCCAAATAGCTGTTAGAAATTATAATTTATACCAATCAATTCAATCGTTTCTTGCTAGCATATATTTAATTGGTTTTAGGGATTTAGGCCCTTGACAGGCAGCAGGACATCCACCAAAAAGTGTGTTAGTCTACTAATAAAATCTCTTGTACGCTCAATACTTTCGGCAGTAAACATCAGTGGATAAGAGAAGCTGGAAATTATATCTGACCCAAGGCGTGCACTCTTTACACACAACTGTCAGCCTTCATTTGTTTCTAGTAGCAACAGCGACATGATAAATGAAATGTTTTCTCACCTGTCCAGCCATGAACTGGCCGAAGCCTGGGGGGAACGTCAGCGTAGACACCAGCAGCGTGACAAGGGCCGGATACAGCAGACGCCTGACAGGAAGAGACGGACTACAGGGTCATTAATGGGTGTTCTTGTCACAGCGAATCGGCGGGCTTCAAATATGAGTGGTGAGGATGAAGGGCTATAAATTCCTTGTGTGATGCGAAAAACTGACCCATTTAAATGACTTAATTCCTTAACCATAACTTTGTAATGTGGGACATCATGTCTAGTCTACTTATTTTTAGTGGTAAAGTGCTGTGTATTTCCCTGCTTCCACAACAAACATCCCTCTTGTTCTATATGTTTCCTTAATACAATGGAACTGAATGTCTTTGCACACATACCTCCTTGTCTGTATTTTGCTAGTGACCTGTTAAAGCACTGGTGTAATAGTGGATTTGGTAAAAAATTAATGACTAGATGACATTAAGTGCAATTTTATCAAGCCGTATGTCATTAGGATTGCAACTTGACATAGACTTGCTCTATCTGGTCTGCCTCCCTTGTTAGCTAGGGAATCTAATCTGATCTGAGACTCCTTTTATCCTTTTAGTAACTAAAAAATTGATAAGCAAGTATATTTAAAGCAGTATACTCTTGCTTATAGTATGTTTGTGTATCATTAACACTAAGCAAAATGGGGACTTAGGCAGAATCCAGTCAAGGAGGTGGTCAAAACGTTTTGCAAATCCTGCGTATTGCTTTTTTAAATGAATGTTCCTTTTGCAAAAAACTAGTAAGGTTCAGATACTTACTTTCTTAATAAGAACTTGTTAATTGTCTTCCACTTCCTCATGCATTCGACTATGAGCCGGTTCAGGTAGACAAACAGAGCGCCAGCAAATCCACAGGCAATCCTAGATACACAAAATATGTACTCAGACTTTTCAAGGTGAAACAGCAGAGCATCCCAGTGTCTCCTGAGATTCTTTGACAGTAAGCCAGCTTTTATGTTGTTTCTCTATTATAATATTTTGGCATCCAATAAATCAGAACGCATTGATCTAAACAGTGCTTCCTCTCGTAATCAGTAGACGAAAAAGTTAATTTCATGCACTGTTCTTTGTGACAGATCACCCGTGTTTTGAGGAAAGCACTAACCCCAGTATGGCGAATGCTGGCAGTTCCTGCAGATCAAACGGGAAATCCAGACGGAATCGGGTTTTGAACAGAGCAGTGATGGTCTCTGAGGAAAAACAAGAATATTTTCCCTGAGAGAAAAGTACACATGGTTACGCTGTTTAATATTCCACTGGGTGCTAACCACAAAATGGAGAAATTCAATGTTTCCCTCCATTTGACCCAAAGAGTGATAATGAAGAGACTTTAATGATGAATTCAGACAGAAAAGCAAACACAAGCGTCTTTACTCAAGTAATTATTCCATGAAAAGAATCGTGTACCTTCCTCCTGGTTCCACACGGCCAGCACTCGGAAAATGAAGGCACTGAAGGTGGCAGCGAAGAAGCCCCTCCAGTAGTTTCTCACCGCAAAAAATGTGGAGGTGACCTCAATACTGAACAGGACCCCTGTAACAAAGGACACATCAACATGTCACAAATGAGAAAACATATCATTAACATATTCACCTTCTCTCAGTGATTATATATACTGAGCAGTAAGCCAAACTGGCAATGGATCTACAGTATGTGATTAAATTGGACAGGAGAGATTATATATTATTAATGTGCAAGCAACTTGTCACATGTTAATCAAAGGAGACACATGAACTGACAACAGAAATCCAAAATGGTCAAAGTTCATTTCAGTACAGATCTCTTGGCTCTGTATGTTCTTCTAAAGCCAACATTTAGACAACCAGGTTTGATGAACAGTGGCATCTTCAGGCCAAGTATTCCCTATCATCTAATTAACTCATGTAATTATCTGCCATAATTAGGTAGCATTCAATCAGAGGCTACGGCCATGTTGTCTCACCTCCAATAGGGGCAGCAAAGCAGCAGCCCACACCCACGGCACAGGCGGCCGACAGCATTTCGGTGTTCCTCAGCTCATTCTGTCCAGACAGAGGCAGACAGAAGCATACAGAAACCTCCACATGCAGCGACACATTTAAGCATATACAAACACTTAAAGTACAAGTGGACACGTGCAAACTGTGTATTTCTCATGCATTTCTAATGAAAAAGCCAAAAGATGTGGCTAGAAAATAGGGCTGGGCATAATCAGAAAAAGTATTGAATAATCTTGCCCATGACAATGCTACTCATCATGGATTAGAACGAGATATGCACTCTTTCATTAGAAAAAATGTCCCACCTTCAATAGTTGAGCATATTTGCAGTACAAACCTTGTCAGTAAACTATGAGGGCAAAAAACAAAGCAAAAATATTTTTTATTAATCGCAAACAAAAAAAAGTGGAAAAGTTCAGTTAATTAGGTTAAGGTCATATAACCCAGCCCTACTACAAAACACCTGGACATATGGTACTACACAAGCTCAGAAACATGATATGAAATGATTGAATTTAGAGGATTAAAATATGAATAATTAAGTATATTCTCTTTCTTTTGCCCTGTATTGAGATTTTCAAAGAACTATACAGCTGCTTTAGAATGATTCCACCATTTTAACTTCATCAGAATTCTTAAGGATGTCGGCATCTGTTCAGAAAGAACCTCTAGGACACTTTATTTTCAAATTTTGACATAAATTAATATTGTCATCTAATATACTTTGTTTCTGAGATTTGACTCTTAGTTAAATGCTGCACGTTTCATTGTTGCAGACAACAATGTCTTGAACTTAAGGCAGAGTACTGAATATCAAAGAATGCTGTGTTATGTAATTATCATAAACCATGTGTTAAACTTAACTAATTATTTTATATCATATTATCCACAGCTTTTCACCACTAACTGAAAGCTCGCGGCTGAGTGTTGAAATTATGAAATGAGATGTTTGTACAAAAATCAAAAGCGACACAGATCGATGCCTCACTTGTGACACTTCATTGAGCACATTCAAACAGAAATGGAAAGGCATCAGTCTGGATCGGTATGAGTAATGGACAGCATGGTTTATTAATGTGGATGGTATTGGCAGAAAACAAACGATCGGATTTATGCATTCATACCTTGCTTCCCTCACAGGGCTCTTCCTTTAGCATAAACAGTAGGGGAAAGACATAGAGAGAAATATGTGAGTGTAGGAATTACCTCTTTTCTCTTCTTGGAAGTGATCCAACTTATTATCCACAGCCCACAACATTAAACAAGCTGCAAATGGGCTTCTGTAAACAGTCTTGCTTCCACAGTTTACTGAATTAACATTTCCCCAGATTGATTGGATTTAATGGCGGCGTAGTTGGATTATTTGAGTCAGTCTAACTGCGCTGACATGTTTTTGGGCTGTCTTCTTCCACGTCACTGGTGTCTATCTCATTCCATACTGAGGGCTGCTGGTGCATGGAGGACAGCTCTCAGTGATAGAGGCTGAGATTAGTCCGGGGCAGATTTAGAGCAGAGGCCCGTGGTGTGGTCTCGCATGAGTGAGAGTGTGTCCTGGAAAGAGGAGTCAAAGGATTTCAGATTCTTCTTTTGTTTAAGACTGTAGTGCCTGTATAAGAATGAAACAACAAGACACAAAGAGAAACAACCCGCTCTCAAGTGTTTTTGTTGGCAATTGTAGTGATATTTGTTATGCTGTAAAATTATGTAACCTTGGTACTTAGTATATAATTGCCTCTTAATAACACTCTTTGGATTGTCTATCTTGAAAAAGCCATTTAAAACTCAGAACCCAGTGGAAGTTCCATTACCTCCTGTGTTCCTACACCTGCCTGGAGAGAGCAATTCATGTTACTTTTGGAAAATACATTCTCACATGGAGTATTTAGACATTTATAAACTAAACGGATTTTGTTTCCAAATTTTTTTAAGTGAAGTCCTCATGTGACCTTTTCCCACAGCATATGTGGATGGTTAGCAGGCTCGAGAAAGGAGAACTGCAATCTGCAATGCTGCCAAGACAGACATGTGAGTCACTGCACTTATAAACTGTGCCATTTCATCAGTGAAATTTTAATTGGCCTGATGCTGTAGTTTATGCACAAGAACTGAGTCCATCATTGGAAAAAGTTAAAATGTAGAAGGGGGGGAAAAGTATTGCTGAATTTTGTAAAGAATTAGTGGAGCACATTGTGAAAGGTCAAGCTAAACACAGACTCAGTGCATAAATGGGTCTTCAGTATAACCACTTTAACCCTGCCAAGGAGTCATTTTTACCCCCTTAGCCTTTTTTTTTAAGTTACATACAGTTGATAATTATTATAATTTATACCATAAACCCGCAGGATGACATTTTTATGCTACATTATGGATGTCTATAGCAATAAAGATGACTCACTAGCTACTACTAAATGGTGCTGAAAACAGATATTTTTTAAAGCTTAATGGCATATTACATTTGTTCATAGGTGCACATTGTATTAGCTCACCTCATACATTACTGTTTATTATATTAAATTGACAAATTAAACGTACATTTAATTATAGGCTACTATGTTCTCAAACGCCAATGCTGGTGGTGCATTTTAGGGGCTATTAGAAAGTTGGTAATTCTAGTGCTAAAAACATGCTTTGAAAGTGCATCTGCAAATTACAGCATTATGGCAGTCATTTGATGTCCTGCTGTTTTTTAATGTTTCATAAAGTGATTACCTACAAAAAAAAAATTAAGGAAATTATAGACCAGAATAATTTTTTGAATGATATCCAACTTTGCAATTTCAAAAGAGCGAGAGTCTATTCTTTTAAACTGTGACATTTGCTAATTTCCCCATTTTTAATCTACTTGCATTGTTTTATCATTCACCGCCACTCCCAATAGCAATAATCTGGTCTCTCAAAGGTCAACTTTCCGTATAGAAACCACAGAGGCCCAAAGGTTACAGGAGCTGCGTTTTAATGAGATAGTTTCTCATTAGATCTTGGCTTGATAGCTGTAAAGAATCCCTTGGGGCTGGTTTAATATCCATCTGAACTGCCAGTGGGATTGCTTGATAGCTTGAAAAAATGTGTACTCCACTCTGATGTGTAGGAAGGGGGTGGCATCAATTGTACTTTTGATGACAACCGGGCTTTCAGGTTGATAAAGGTGGATTTGAAGCTTTCTTCGAGTATAGACTTTGTAAATTTAGGAAAAGGTCCTTAAGTTACAACATTTTTGCTTTTTCACCATTCACTGTGCTCACCATGTAAATCCCTCCAAAAACTGCGGCCATGAATTTACTCAGGAGAGCTGCGCACAAGCTGGCAACATGCACAAAAGGCCCCTGCCAAAGAGATAAGCGGAGATAGAGATGTTAGTACACACAGGACAAGGCTGGGAGCAGTTTTATGATCACTGAGTAAAACACTGGCACTCATATTTATGGATAAATCCTGCTTAGATTAATTTGCCAACTATGTTATTACTCCTCTAAATGGGACCTGCAAGTGTTATTAGCAGTAAATCACATTTTTTATTTTACTTGACTTTAATGAGACCAGAAGAGCAATGATTTTTAGATCTTGGAATCTCCAAGAAGCAATCTGTCATGAGTCATTTATGCAGCCAAGAAGAAGTAATGACTGGAATATATTAGACGGATAAAAAGCTCTACCTCTTTTCCCAAAGGCATACCGCTGCCCAGGGCACAGGTCAGACCGATGACTTTGGCCACAAACGTCTTAAAAGTGAGGTACTCCTTCAAGACCACCCCTCGTAAAATGGTCTTCATCTCGGGAATGCCTGATCCTGCGAGGCGGCGGGATGACAAAGTGACAGGGAAAGACAAGTTGAAGGGAAGCAATTATTTGGAGACAGTGATAAGAAACATAAATTAAAAACCAGGAGGGAGGAGCAGATGAAGAAAGCTGATTGATATTCATATAGTTTTGTGTATGCACATCTCATCACTTTATGGATTTTCTGCAGGCGTGGCCAGTAAAGAGGCATATAGCCCGTGTCCTTGAAGGCCTTACGGTGCATTAGGGGGCCTATTAGAATATTCAAACACACACTAGGAATTAGATGGATCCATAGTGCGTCTTGTTAACATACGAAGTCTTACCGACTGCTTGAGGAGCTAGGATCTGAGTGAATCCCGCAGAGAATGTGATGAGCACAACGGGATAGGTGACCCAGGCGATGTACTGTAACAGCAGGTTACTGTCCAGACCGCCGTACATCCACTTCTGTGCTGCACACATAAAATGCACAAAACGCATACAGTAAGAGGACGCGCGTTCAAAATGGTCAATTCAGTTCAAGTTGGTCAAGTTTTCTCCTGTTTTACCAACCTCAGCATACTTAATAAAACTTTGTCATTATGAAATACACTCCATATACTGACAACAAGCTCAAGTTAAAGAGCTAGAGGGTATGGGACAAAAACTAAATGAGATGCTATTTATATATACATATCTATTTATGGTTATTCTCTTAAATAATAATTTTCCATTATAAATTATTATTAACAAATAGTAAGTAAATTCATACAATCCATTCATTAAATACTGTACTTAAGAGGACAATTAGGTGAATTAAGTGCTACTGTGCAAAACAAATCTCTCTCGTTATGCCTCTGACTTTACAACCTTGATACTGCAGATAGAACTTTTAAGCTAACAGCACAACAACAACACAACAACAACAACACAGTAACAGCACAAGCAAAATTTACTTATTTTGATATCTACTTGTTAACATAAAGTATTCTTTTTTCCTTTTTCGAGTTTTTTCTCTCTAAAATACCATTATACTGTGGAAATATTTTGGATACACTGTTTTTGACAGCCATTCTTCTTAGCAAGCGAGATGGCTAACACGGCTAGCCCAAGATGCTATGGCTAACAATAATGGACGTCCATGCTAGCATTGGATTGTTTACACCTCACGATTAGAAGAGATCTTCCTGCCGCCTTTAACTTCAAAGAGCCAGGTAAATCCAGCAGACTAGTTAGCTAGTTTAGTAAAAAGAAATAAATACATACAACATTTGACTGACGCACTGTTATATTGTTGCTTCCATTGATGGAAAGCATAAGGATATCTCAACCTTATCCCTGGCTCACCTCCTATCATGAGCCTACCACCTTAAGAGGATAAGCTATGGCTCAGAGTAATGAACAAATTATATGGATAGTGAAGCAGCAAATGTTGTTTGTAATTCTGAGTTAATAAGATTGTGGTATAATAGCAGTCAATGGTGATATCCTATGATTATTTGGTGTCACACTATGCCCTCTTGGCATGGCATGCTTCATTGGTGTAAATGAGAAAACTCAACCTTGGGTGACTTAGTAATTTATTTTTAACACCTTTCCTCTATAAACAATGTGTCTCTTTAGTGCTTACCTACTCTTTGGGACTCTCTTACCTTCTTGGCAGAACGCAATGGCATAGTCCATGACCCAGCTCACCAGAGCCATGAGAAGTCCCAGCAAAATGAGGAAGATCCAGTCTTCTCCCACTCGAGAAATGAGGAACTTCTGGCACCGGGACGCACACACTGAGGAGGTAAAAGCCACAAATATACAGTAGGTAAAAAAAAAAAGAAAAAAAGTCTAGTATGCAACAAATACACCAATTCTTACCTTTGCAAATATGTTTGGGAAAAAGCAAAGCTGGGTCATGGTGTAAAATTGTCACATAATAATCTATATTTCTGAGTTGGGTCAGTTAAAAGAAGCAACACTGGACCTATTTCTTCTCTTGTCTGCACATATTGCCAAAGCCTGGAATTGACTTCAATATCCAGAGCATTCATAGATGTGCTGCTCCCTAGAGAGGTTAAAAATGTGCTACTAACGCTTGAGCCAGATCCATATTTCACAAGTGATCAAGTGGAGAGAACAGAGCCACACGTGTGGAAGGTGCCAAAAGATAATGACAGACAGTGAAGTATAGCATCAAATCAGGGCAAGGCTTTTCGATAGAATTTTGATGAGAAGAGGCAACAGACTGGGAGAGGTGTAATAGACACAATAGACATACTGTCAATTCCACTCTAACAAGACCACATCATGACTTGCGACTGTGGCTCTATGGCAGTTCAACTCAATTACAAAAGATGTTTTGGTCTAATTAAAACGGTAGTGCTTAACTAAAGTTGTCATAGTATTTTTAATAAATTAAAATTTGTGGGTAAAGCTGTACAAATACATATTCCATCTGGCACCTGCAATAAGACTATCGCTCCATGCACATTCTGGACAGCACTCACATCCGCAGGCTCTGCAGCATTCACAGATGTCTTCTTCAGACCCTAACATAAAAAATCACACCTAAGGCAAGACATTTTTTTCATTCCTCCTTGTTCTGCACATCACGTTTTACCAGCAAGTTAAGATCATATTTACTACAAGAACAAGGGCGAAAATACAATATTGAATTTCTAATGCAAACATAAGACAGTGCACACATGCTGGGCAGACATTTATGTAAGTGTAACTAAAGTCAGTGTATGATTCAGTCCATCTTTTTTGGCTCCACAACACGATCGCTTTTGCAGCATGTGTAGGCCGTCGTGTTCAAAAGCTACTGATCTGAACCGCACAAAACACTCTGAGTCCAGCACCCACAGCGAAAATGTTCCCACACAAACAAACGAGAGGAAAACACTAAAACACCCACTTGACCAAATCTGAGGGCTATCACTTGAACGACAAAAAAACAACAGGCTGAAAAGGCAGCAGCAGCGGAAAGCATCGGGGTCTAAAAATACAAAACACCTCTTGATCTATGAGCACACACACGGCACAGACAGCGAGCGCACAAATCACGCCTGGCTCCTGATCTGAACGTGATTGTTTTAAATGGCTCCATTACGGCAGCTGTCGGCGGCGGCCTGATGTAGTGTAGCTTTAACCTATGGCGTGATCGTTCCTACTTTAATCAGATCCCCCAGTCACAAGGGCAAAGACAGAAAGATGGATATTAGAAAACAGCCACCAGCCTGGCTCTATTGTGCAAGCTTTAGACTTTAGCTTACTTAAAAAAAAATGATTCAATGCCAAACTACCACTAAAACTTCGACTGTCAAAAATGTTTAAAGGTCACATCAGAGTAAGCACTTTCTAAGATTTTGCAATACAAGGTTCACAGCACTGAACAAAATCCAAAACAAATATGTGTCCTCAAAAGTCAGAACAATTTCTTGTTGTGGGAGCGCAGCTGTAAGGCATTGAACAAGAGTGCTAAAAAAACATTTGGACAAAACAAAGCCAAATAAAATAAATAAACTTGAGTTCTAACACTGAGCCATAGATTATTGACTCCTATTCTGAAATCTTTGCATGGGCTTTGCAAAAAACGATCTTCAAAATTTTTAGAAAAGCTTTTGTTTAGGACCAAACTGCTGTAAATCAAAAAAGTAATTTGAGTCAAAAATAAAAGAGGGGGGCACAAATATTCACTTTTTATAGTCCAGAAATCAATTAAGAAAACTGGTAGTCTGTCTGAACATGTAATATTGAAGTACTTATTTTGCATATTAAAATAGATGAGCATATTTTCTTTTATTGCATCTTTAATTAACATCAGCTCTAAAGAGTTTCATTTTGGTACTTAAAGGAAGAAACACATTGAAATGGTGAAAGCAAGAAGAGTCATGCTGATTTTATTTATTTTTTTTGTCTTTCAATTAAAATTAAAAATTAAAACATTGCACTAAGTATGCTTTGCCTCTCTCAATAAAGGCTAAATATAAATAAGTAACTGAAACCAGTGGTGGACATCAAAAGTGCCATATGCTGTCAGCTGAAGAGGGAGTACTATTGTGCCAGGGTGGTTTGGGAGACTCCTGAGGCAACAAGATGCATGCTGGGATGCCAAATAGACTGTGACCCTGACAGGTATGATGTGGGGCCAGAGGAAAGGACTTTTGGTTGGTCCTAAAGAGGAGAATCGGATCTGACTTCAGGCTGTCGGATTCAGGAGTAACAGAGCAGTTGTGTTAAAGGGTGCATGAGAGTTTGCTCAAGCAGTCCATTTGTTTTGTGCCTCTTTTAGCATCAAATAGAGGTGCTCGGGGAGTACAGGGTGCGTGCTATGAGCTGTCACTTAACAAAGGGCCTCGGGCAGAAGCAGCGAACAATAATAAAGCGTCTCTGAGATATGACAAAAATTACACCTCTGTAGTTACTGTGTTTTTTGTGTTTGGTTTTCTTATATTTTTGTGCATTGTATCTTCGTGTGAAGCATTTGCAAGTGTCTGGAATGTGCTAGAGATATTCACAGGCTTTGATTATTTAATAATTTAAAAACTTGGAAAAAACTTTTGTTGCAGTGGATGATGCAAACTCACAAAGTCTAACTCAATACATCAATCTTAAGTTGTGCTGTCTTGTGCAGCTCCCTTATCTGTAGTCAGGAGGGAGGACGAGACACGAAACAATCTGACAGTCCTGAACTGACTCTGCTTTCACAAACAAACAAGCGGCCAGCAGAGGGCGCTCTCTTAGTCTGACATTGAGAAAGTCCTGTTGCTGGAGGTCATTGCATGGATCAGTCACATTTAATATCCTCTGTTACTCCTCTGTGCCAAGTAGTTACTCTGGCCTACCTGAACAAGACACTGTTTCCACACAACTTTCATGCTCACTGGAGCGCTGCGTTATGCTTTACAAGGCTGCTGTGCGTCTCCAAAGACTCTCACAGCAGACTTTTTATATTATAAGGCCAGAGCACTTTTTTCGACTGACCTTCTGGGCAAATGTCTCCCCTACTAAAAGCACTCTACTGAGAAGTGAGCAGCACTTAAACCATAGAGGGACAATTTTTCAATGCCATTTTCGAGGTCTGTCCTGTTCTGAACTACACCCAACTACAAACTTATGGAGGCAGCTGGCCAAAAGAAAACAGAAGAAAGATGGATCCTTCGGCATGATTTCAAAGGTCATTGAATGTCTCATGTTCCATTAACCATATAATAAGACATGGATTAGTCAATGTAGCTATAGTTAACAATAGTAAACCATGCACCCGCAACATAAACCTAAAAGTTGAGGTAAACTATAGTAGAATATATTCATTTTAGATGTGTTAGTGTTAAAGCATAGTTTGTTGGGGTAATGGTCTGTAGCCTTTGCCTTTGTATTTTTCAGGTATGAAAAAACAGAACCAAAAATGATAGTGAAACGGGCCATAACTGGTCAAAATAGCTGTCACTCAGACATTTTTATGAATGTGACTTGGACACAAAATACACGGTAGTTATTTCTTTGCACATCTTATGCACACACTCTGTGACTTACTCTGGCACTTGGCACAGGGGTCCTTCTCATACTCCAGCACATCCGCAGCACGGCTCCTGACGCTAGTGTTCCTCCGCGGCCCGGCTCCATCCCGCACTCCCCCGTCCTGTAGGCGGGCCGCTTCCTCCTTGGCATACACACCCAGCTCCTGTGTGTAGCGCCCATACATCTGTTTGAGTGACACGGAGAGAACAGTTTTATTTGGGTTGTACAGGTGGGCGGCAGGTGGAAGGTACAACGAGAAAGTGAATCAGCAGATTTTTCTTAGAGTACAGTTAGAGACTCAGAGGTGTATCAAAATATATCAACTCCAACTTTATAGGAGTAGCTTTATCCACTTTATTTTAAGCCTCTACGGTAAAACACTCTGTATGGTTTTTAAAAGTGCAAAATAAAAAAATAGTATAAAGGTGAGATAAGGCGTACAGAACATGAGCTACATAAAAAAAATGTATGGACTAGGGATTTCGTAAAGCTATGGACAGGACCTGCGGCAAAAAAAGCTTTTATAATGCAGCTACCTCTCTGTCAAAATGCCCTCAGAAAGACAGAAAAATGAAACACATTCCACTCTTATCGATAAAACTATTTTGTTGGTCTATTCCAATTATCTGGTTAGTTTAAAAAAAAAAGTGAAGCTGTATTAATTGAAGAATAAGTCACAGTTTCTAATATAGACATTAAAATATGACAGCTTCATTAGAGTCATACATAAGGACATTTTGTTAAAGCACCATTCATTTTACTGTTTTCTTTAATTCACAAATCAAGTTTGTCTCAGTGGTCACATGACTTCTTCGTGACAGATGAGCACACTCCACCTGTTTACTCTGAGCTGATTAACACGGCAGGGCTGGAATACAATTAACCACTAATAACGACAGGGTGGCACTCTTAGCATACATAATCAATCACACACAAAGGCTCTTGTGTGAAGAGCTCCTATTGTTGCACATTTGCCCATTGTATGGACAGAAAAACACCATAATGGAGCGCATCAAAAACAATCTGTTTGGTGTTGTGATTGTTGTTGTTGTTGTCATCTCGGTCTGTGGTTCCCAAAGTCAATGGATGCCATCTATGCAAAAACCATGGGCCTCTCCTTCACAACTCCCCAAGAATCCATTACCTTCCACTACAACAACAGCGCCCTTTGACAAATGCCATGTTGAGGAGGGCGCAAGGATCCAGTGTGGCACCACAGATGTCACCCCTGAGCAGTGTCAAAGCATCAACTGCTGCTATGATGGCCGACACTGCTACTATGGGAAAGCAGGTATAGTTTTACAATGTGAAATTCAATATGTAGTCTAAAATATAAAGTATTCTCAGGGGGAAATTCTTTTAACTTTCTCAGTAACGGTGCAGTGCACCAGGGATGGACAGTTTGTGGTGGTTGTGGCTCAAGACTCCACTTTGCCTCACATTGATGTGGATTCAATCAGTCTGCTGGAGTCAAATCATGAGTCCTGTAACCCTGCAGGCGTCACTGCAGCTTTTACTATTTTTCAATTTGCAGTGACTCAATGCGGAACAAGAACCAGGGTGAGACTGAGACTCTTATTTATTTTTGTAAACACATGTACATGATAGCACAGTGGGTCTATTTTGGCTTTCTCCCACACTCCCAAGATGTGTGTAGTTGAATTTTCCCAGTGAATGAATGTCAGAATGAAGTTTTGTCAGTATGTCTAAGTGTTAACCTGCTATTAACTTTTGAATGTGTGCCCTGCCTCACATCCAAAGTAGGAGGAAGAATGGTAGAGAATTAATTAATTAAAAAGCATGTACACAAAGTTAATCGAGAAGAATAAAATAGAATCTCAAGGCAGATTTGTCTAAGCCTCTGTGCTTTATATTCTTGCAGGAAGAAGATGGCTATGTTGTTTATGAAAACCACATGTCTTCATCATACGAGGTGGGAATAGGGCCCAAAGGATCAATCACTAGAGACAGCCATTTTGAGTGAGTTAAGTCACAGGAGACTAGGTCAAATTTAATTGTCTCAAAAGGACAGCATCTCTATTCTCCTGAGATTCTTTTAAACTGTGTGCATACCTGATGCCTGTGAGCAGAATGAGAGTGATTTTTATATATATATATATATATATATATATGGACCTTTTAGAGGTAATGGTCAATTTTAAAGTACACTTAGTGGTCAGAGAATTGGAAAAACAAAATCAAAACACATTCAGTACAAAGTTGTGATTTTAACTCGTGCTCCAATTCCTTTCCCTCCTCTGACAGGCTGCTGTTTCAGTGCCGGTACTCAGGCACAGCAGTAGAGGCTCTTGTCATGGAAGTGAATGATGTCCCTTCACCGCTGCCTGTTGCTGCTGCGGGGCCCCTACGAGTGGAGCTCAGACTTGGAAATGGACAATGTCACACAAAGGGATGTGTGGAGGGTGAGTTAAAAGCTTTGTGCTATCAGATGGTGCATTCATCATTACCTATGCTCTTTCTCTTTTCAGAGGTAGCGGCGTACAGTTCCTACTACTCGCCAACAGACTACCCCGTCACTAAAGTGCTGAGGGAGCCTGTTTATGTCGAGGTGCGCATCTTGGACAGGTCTGACCCAAACATCGTTTTGACACTTGAGCGCTGCTGGGCCACGTCTGCTCCAGAACCTGACAGTATGCCTCAGTGGGACCTTCTGCTTAATGGGTATGAGACGTGGATTAAAACCTACTGAAGCTGCACATCTTGCACTTTAGGCCATTACTCAATCTCTGTAGTATAAACATAACTTTATCTGCTTATTTTTCTTAATGACCAAAGCAGAAATCTATTCACAATCTCAGCACAAAGAGCTGCTCTCATTCCCAAGGCCACTAATTCACTGGTTTATGTCGTCATGTGTCGTATATTCTTCTATACTGATGTCCCAGATTTGTCATATTATGCCTGAGGAGATCTATATTATCTGTACTTTCACCTTATGTTAATGTTTTTTTTCCCCCTAAAACTGAAAAAAAAAGCCAAACTAAAAACGTTTCTGACTATCTTCTGAATAATTCCTCCAAATGTGTCTTAGTTTCTTAACCATTTTAGGGTTCAGAAGTAAGTACATGTTGTGAATCCATGTAGCTGTATTAGTTTGTGATGATAACATGCTGGTGCCCTCTGCTACAGTTGTCCCTACTCTGAAGACCACTACTTGACCACATCGGTACCTGTGGATGCTTCTTCTGGGCTTCCTTATCCAACACATTACAAACGGTTCATCATGAAGATGTTCACGTTTGTGGACCAAACTAGCTACACGCCCCAGCAGGACATGGTAAGAATGGCTTGTTAGAGGTCAGTACTTGGTAGAAGGAAGTCTTTCTTTTCCACTGTTGCTGATGATCAGACCGCCATAAATTGTGGCTAAATAATTATAGCTAAATTAAATCAATAACTTTCCTCTTGGCGCAGGTGTTTATCCACTGCACTACAACAGTGTGTTATCCCAGCAGCACAGACTCATGTCAACCACACTGCCACCGGCAAAGTGAGTACTACCTTTTCCCTTGTATGTGTTTTCAGAGGGAGATGTTAAAATTAAATCTCATCTTGCAGGGAGAAGTGCCGCAGCAGTCAGTGTTTCCTCAAACCAAAGGGCGCTGGTGTCGAGTGGAAAAGTCATCCTGACCAGTGACCTGACCTTTCCACCAAGCCACAGAGAAAACCATTCGCCACATACTTCTGGCTCCAAACTTAAAGAATGACAATCCGCTGGCAGCAATATCTTTTAATAATAAAGCTTGTTATAAGCTTGTGTTATAAGTCATCCCTATATTCATAAAGTGAAGGTCAGAATTGACTCTTTGAAATGCTGACGCAGTAAGTTTTCTCAGTAATGTAACCCGTCTTGTGCAGTGCTGAGAACCCACAAGGTTGAATTACAAGTCAATATCAGAGGCGAGTGTAAAGCCGAGGCCTGATAATGAATGTAAAGTTGAATTTTTGGCCCTAGGTTGCCTGAGGGGTGCAAATGAAAAGGTGCCTGCAGGTAAAATGTTACACAGAAATACTGGCTTAACTAGTGCCTGCAGGAGTTTCCTGAAACTTGTTTTCAGCATTACTTGAGTCAAAACCTTATTTACAGCTTGCTGAGACACTGATCTCACTCTAGCCTTCCTCAGCTACATTAGGATGAGCATCACGACTCCTCCAGACTCTCTGCGCCCTCTCTTCCGTACTCTTTATTTTTTGATAATGGTCCCTCTTGGTTTCTCTTTGTATGTTACAACCTGCAACAGCTCTCCTCCTCTGCTCTGTGCACACCTCCCTCTTTCGTCCTCCACACCCCCCTCATCTCATTGAGATGGGCATCACGACGCCTCCAGACTCTCTCTGCTCGCATGAACAGGAGGTGCAGGCTGAAAGCAGAGCAGCCATATAGGAGCTTTCTGACTGACTTACAAAGCCGGGGCAACGCTGTCAGGATGCTCATCTCCCTCTTCTTTACCCCCAACCTGTGGGCATTTAAACAGGGCACAGTGATACATATTCATACAGGCACACTGCCTCATAGTGGGGTAAGAAATGTTAACAGGTTTTGCAACTGTCAAATAAAGTGGGATTTTTGTAAGTGGATAGGGCTTGTGTTTAGCATGCTAAATGGGTTTAAACTAGGCCAGTCACAGGATGAAAGCAACATTTCATGAATTAGACAAATAGAGACTGACCTAATGCTGTGCTAATGGGCACGAGCTGGTTTCCTTTTGTGATGCAACTTCTAAATGGTAAAACTTTAGCTCCTTGACAAAGCAGGAGTGCTAGTGCTGACCAGACGGTGTGGTCTAACCTTTTTGTCATAAAGAGTGGCCTCGGGCAATGATGTCTGTCGCTCCTGCCAAGTGACTATCATCGCCACCAGATGCTTCTGGCATCAAACTCGGGCACCAGAGATGGAAGTTAAATGAACCGTGCTTAAACTTGCTTTGGCTTTCTACAGTAAAATATAGGTTTATGAGTTAAAAAAAAAAAAGGCAATTATTTTGACTTTGCAGCAAAGGCACATTGCTTATTGGTTTATGCTACAGTTGTAATGTGAATGTATGGTAGGTTTGTTTGTTTTTTGTTGTTGTATGCAATCATTTGGGGTAAGTGGGCTGTTTTTCATTAGTGCTTTGGTGAGGTACATCCCCCATTTGCACAAGATGGTAACATGCCGCGTCATTCAGAGTTACATGGAGCATCTGGTTTGGATTTGAATTTGAAAATGTGCATTGTGCCAGGTTTGAGCCGGGTTGCCACTTTCCACCTGTTCTCCCAGGACAGGTAGATGTTACAAAAGATAATTGAAAATGCATGCACTTGGAGTACAAGATACCAATTTATACAGTTTATCCACTAAACATTCACACTATTTACCATAAAACAACCAGAGGAAAATCAGAAAAAAAGCAGTTCTAACTTACTAGTCCTGACCTCCTTATGCATTGTACTATTGAAAAAAGGGTTATTTGTTATAATGGGAATCAGTGGAATTAAAATGACTTGGCAACTATACATTTTACGGGAAAAGTGTTGCTTTAAAGTTAGCCATAATGACCTTTATATCAGAGAGGAGTGAAACTGTGCTCTTAGACAATTGACCAAAAATCAAAAAGTATATGTAGGCCAGGTCATTTATTCACCGAAGCAGCAGCATGGCTGTGGTGGTATTTCCTAAATTAAATGACCTATATCTGTCAGCCGGACCAGGCGAATACAGGATGAATTGAAAGTGGCAGACACTTCATGTTCATGTTTATAGTTCACTTAAATTTAACTTTCCCACTAATGATGGTGCGCTCCCACACAGATACCGTACTATAGACAGACACAAACACCCACAAGGAGTAGCTATATGGGGCCTGTTATTGTGGCTTTTTTTTTTCCTTGGGCCTGTGAAAAAGCAATCAGTGGCCATCTGGAGCACGGCCCCCTGAGAGAGCAGCAGGTGGGACCCTGTGGGTTAAATGAGTTGTTATCTGTAACCAGTTTAACTCCCACGTGAACGACTTATGTATATATTAGTCATCTTACCGTCCCACCTACCAGAGCCCTCCTCACCGGGTTGACTCCTGCCTCCCACTGGTGCTATTGACTTTAACCATGAAACCTGTTTGGAGAGATCTGTTTGTCACAAAAAATCAAATACATTTCTGGCACCCATCTAAATGAAACAACTTATGGCACAAAATATTAAAATAGGCAAGATATAAGATTTTTTAAAAAGCCTTGAAAGTGTTGTCATAAGTAGCTAGTCCAAGGTCCTACCCCAGACTCTTGAACCTGCCCCAGATATGTCTCTTCTATGGATTAGACACAACCAAGCAATCACAGTACCAATATAGAGTACGAAGACTATGCCTTTAAAGTAAAAGTCTATCACAAACCTGGCTTTACTAACTGGCCATTTAACTCGATCTGACCATGTGCAGGCAACAGATGAGATAAAACGTTTTCATTATTACTGCTCAGCAGCTCCCCAGTCCCTGCAGTTTGATTTATGCACTGCGAAGACAAACCAAGGACAAATATGTGAAACTAATGATGAAGACTTAGAACATCCCAAAACTTTGCTGTCCATTTTAATGCATATTTATGAGTCTTGTTGTTGGTGAATGTGAGGATGAATTAAGCCGTCGTCGCGCGGGAATATAAGATGGATGTTTCGGACACTTTAGCTTCAACGTACTGTATAATCTTGTGGTGATTACTTAAGCACCTGCTCAGTGAGTATTGATGAGTGAGGTGGGAATAATAGGACGACTCGAGCACTTGCACTAATCTACGGCCTGGTGCCCCGAGGGACAAGACTGAAAATTGAATCAGGGGAGGAAGTGACAAATTTGACTCATCCCGCTGTCTACATTTGCATTAATACAAGCGGGCGGCTTTTGAGAAGACTTACCTAGTATGAGTCAGAGCTTGCACAGACTGAGATAAACACGGCGAAACCTTGATGCAGCTGTGCAGACCCATGTGTGACTTTCATACAGTGCCATCGTATTAGCGGAGAGCGGTGCAGAAAGGCTGGGGGGAGGGGGCAGTGATGTCAGTCTGAAGGCTCAAGCTGCGAGAGTGGCATCTTGTCAGAAAAGGACCTGAAAGAGGGTGGTTGGGGGGGTATTCTATATAGTGCAGTGTTTATCAAGACAGTATACATTAGCAACAGGTTTAAGACCAGCATCACATGGAATCAGAGCTTTTGCAATTTCCTTGCTTATTTACTAACTGCAGGTATTTATGGCCACTCCCCACTACTTCATATAATATCCTATGGGATGTAATCTACAATAAAATAATAGAGCATAAAATGATAGAGCATATATAATAATAAAATCAAATAAAATTCATCATGGGAGAAAATTATTTATTCACATTGAACGTACCCATTAGTGGTGGGAGGTTATTCTAGGAGTAAAAGTACAAGAAATACCAGCACACTGGTACCAGTATCTTTGATACTTGTTGACTAACCTATTTTTATATATGTATATATTTGGAGGCAAGGGCATATATAAAAATGTAAAAAAAAAAAAAAGTGAAAACAAGATAGTTAAATGGTATGAAGAAGTTATTATCCAGTGCAAAATACAGAGAAGTTAAGAGTCCTTACGTAAACCAAAAGACCAACCATCATTTTAACATTTCAAGTCACACTTCCATCTAATAGTTTCCACTCTCCACAGAACTGTGAACACAACTCATTATCCAAAATCTAATTGAGCTTTCCTAGGGGTTTTCATTTAGAGTGCTGGAGCAAATCACTGTTTCTATATCCCCCCCACACCTATATAACATTATACAATACAAGGTGCACGGTCTATTTTTAGAATCAGGTGAGATGTGATTGTGCCGGCTCTGCAGTGGCCCGTTCAGTGTGCGTAGGTAACAGCACTATTGGGAAGTGACAGGACCCGAAATGGACTGGAGCCAAGCTCTGTGTGGGAGATGGGACAGAACGCTGACTCTGAGGAACAGGACGCCCCGATAAGACAGCTCTTTGTGTGTCTGTCTGTGTGTGTGTACAAAAGAGACAGATGGAGAAAAAGAAAAGAGATATGATCATAAAGCCTATACTTTACAATCAAATGTTACAGTTTACCTTATAGCAAACAATTGTGCAACCAAATGTTTTTAACAGGCTGTAACACTTCCAAAAAACCCAGAAATCATTTGAAATCATAAAAGGAAACTGCAAACAGAATGCTCTTATTTACCAACCCAACTGCTCTGCGAGTCTTTACACCAACAAAACAAAAGAGAAAAGAACAAGGCAGCAGTTTGTGCATTGGCAGGTCTAGTGCTTGGTCACTTCTCATTAGACCACAATCTGTGTCTAAGTACAGCATGAAAGACGGCACATACCACTGACGGTACTTTGTGTGTGCAACTGTTTGTAAAAACATTGAGTTTGTGAAATCACTAATGATGTATATTTTTCTCCAGCTGTTTAAATGTCATGGTCGTTACATACATTTTAATTGGACAGTAGTGGCCCCAGTGAGAGAAACGTGAGAGTCCTGTCTTATCCTGCACCACTCTATGCATATTTTTACATAGAAATGTTGCTACAGTGTGGCTTTAAATATTAATCGACCACAGACATATAGAACATAAAGGAGGGGGAAACAGATCCACTATTTGGTCATCTTTATGCAGCAACACACAAACCTCTCCAAAGTGGCAGCTAGCATGTTCGCTATATGATGGGATTTTGCTGCTGCAGTGGCCTGTGCGTGCTGAGGGTGGGGGCGGGGGTAAAGGTTTCAGGGGGGGTGAGTCTACTCCAGGTTGATCATGACTTTGATCCATGCCGCAGCCAAATGTTGCACCTCCTGCCGATGCGGAGGACAGGAGCATGTGGAGACTAACATCTGCTCGGATTGAGACCCGTTTAGCCTTTGAGTGCTAATATGTACATACCAAAAGGCTGGTCTGTAAGATGGGATGTTTTCCATGAGTCCAGTAATGACACCAGGAGTATGTCTGTGCCTGTAGGGGGCAACTTTATAAACAAAAAAACCTGTTCTCAGTCTGGTCCAAATACGATGTTGGTGTCATAGTATGTGCATGGGGCTTATTCCACAAGGAGCTACAAGGTTATAATTGCGACTGCAGAGGGAGAAACCAATTGTGAGGTGGTTCTTTGCCTCTGCATCCTGCATCCAAAACTATGCAAAATACATAGAAAGGAAAGCTTCAAGATAGTCCTGACAATCATCCACTTTATCGCTTGCCGAAGTATTCCATAGCGACAGTAAAATCGACTCCACATAACTTTTCATGATGTACTTTAAGTCGCAAGGAACTGTATCTTAAATTTTTAAGTTGTGTTAAATTTTGTGTGGATGTGACGGGTTCTGGTGAGAGAGATTTGTTCTAACCAGATGGTAGCATGCCACGTCACTCGAGAAAGGTCGAAATAAGTTAAACATGATTGTGATGCTATGTGTTTTATGGTTAAAAGTTACACAGTGTGTCTTTAATAACTTTTGCCATGGCTTTAAATTGGAGTATTATCAAACAGAGCATGTACAGTCCCTTAAATCCCATACTGCCTTTTTTCTAGTGTTTCAGTTTTGCCATGAACGATTGGTTTGCAGCATTCATATAAACAAAAACAAAAAAAAATTGTGGATGTAACCTGAACTAATTAATACGCTCTGTGCTACATATTGTGCAGATGTATAAACACCTACACGAGCCACATAAACTTGCTTTTGAAAGACGAAAACACATGGAGACACGCAAAGACCCGTGACACACGCAGGCCTCCCACACTTGTGAAAAAAAAAAAAAAGCTTTAGAAAAATGCTTTGACACAAGTCGCCGCAGTCATTCCGCCGTCTGTCTCCGACTCCCTTTCATTTTCCATCTCTGACCTGCCTCTTTTCCATTATAGCCGCTCCATCCCACGAGATGCCGGAGAGACACAGAAATCCACTGCCTACTGTCCCAGCATGCACTGCACCTGACGTTATTGTAGAAGCCAGTGACCTACGCGCCTAACCTCAGCTGCTTTCCCACTGTCAGTCACAACTCCCTAGATCTCTGCAGGAGAGAGGGGCAGCCACTGCACTTTGGGTACGTGAAAAAGCTTAAGAAAGTGAAGTGAAAGATAGATCACCCGAGAGTAGTTCATTAACGTCTTCATTGTTAGGAATAGCTTGTTTAGTTTTCCTTGGCTTAATGCATTTGGGTTAGATTGGATTGCTAAAATCTAATTGAAAAACCATTAAGAAATAGAAAAGCTGAAAATAGAGTATTGCAAACAAGAATGTGTGAACAAGAAAGAACAATATAAGCCACCTCTATAAGCCACTTCTCACAGCACACACAAACGCTTATAGACTGTTAAGTACAGCAACAATGAATTTCACCTTTCAAGCTTAATTGTCTCGGTAAACACTATAGCTCCTTACTTACTAAATGGCATTTTGAGGAGTGGCATTTCAGTACAATGGCTCTGAACGAGGAGATGAAATTTCTATGCCGCTTTCTCCTGGAAAAGTTATCAGACGAATCTCCATTTTTCCCTCTATCTGCTCTGTGTCATCTGCTCACTTCAGCTACAGCACCAGGGTTTCAGTGCTGCCAAAACTCAACTGCAAAACCTCTAAATCTCACTGATGGCAAACAATAAAAATGCCAAGGGACTTTCATCAACATTAAAATCCAATTTTAGACTGCGGTTACATCAGCAACTTTCCACTGGGGTTAAAACCTATGATTGTTTTTCATGTGACTGGGTTTACCCTGGTGTGTTGTCAGGACAAGGGGGGTATATGATGAATAAGCTGTCACCTTTCTTAGAGACTCACAGAGGATGTTCAATATTGCTTGCATGTGCAGAAGCACACATTCAAGCATCTATTTTTGGGTAATGGAGTTAGATGAAGGGAGTAAATGATGAAGCCATTGATCTAAGCTCAGCGGTCAAAGCTAAGGGAGGGGGAAGAGGGCACGCTCCAATCCAAAGGGACACCGGCTGCCATTTTACATTACTATCGATCTTTACACTTAGATGCGCAGCGTGGCATCGATCGGCTCACAAACAAGACCAAAAAAACACTTTGCACCTCTTGGGCCCAACACATGCACAGTCATGAGCAGACCAAGAGATTGCATGTCGCGTTTCACAAGCACGTGCAGGCATATGGTCAGAGAGAAAACACACACACAACTTCAGCATTGACATTTACAGTGAAAGCACCATGAGCAGTGGAAGAAAAACTGAAACAATGGCAGACCAAGAAGCTCATGCTGAAATGAGGCTAAAGGCTGTGTATGGTTTGGCTATCCATGACTCACATTTATTTGCTAGTGTTTGTAATTTATGAACAACTGTGGTGATTTGGCTGTTATTGCTCAGCTCCCTAACTTTGACACAACAGCCCAAAACGAAAAGATTGTTTACTTTTTGACCGTTTGTTTGCACAAGGATGGCATTCTCAGTCCTAAAAAAATCAAACACAGGTTTAATTTTATTTGTAATGGCCATGACTAAACCATTAGCAGTGGTGGGGTTTGCAGCACCCCTAGTGGCAAATACTACATACTACAGCCTTCTCCACAGCATCTCAGAGAAAGTTTTGATTACACTATGGGCCAGTGCTTTGCATTTTGGCCTAGTGGAAACAGCCCTAAAGCTTTAATTCTAAGCTTCAAGACTTTTTTCTTTTCAATATGCTGTATCTACCCCCCTCTGTCCCATTAATAAATATTGAGAGTATGAAGAAAAAAGCAATCTAATATGAGGTTTTAAAAAAAAAACACATCTGCCACTTGGAAGAGGTAGTATAAAAGGAGCTAAGGACTTGTTGGAGTTGGTTAGCATCACTAGCTACACTGAGGCTGTAATGTTTCGTTTTCCTTGCCTCTCTTTTGTAATTACTTCTGACTTCATCCACAATTTGCAGGTCACACACTTAAAGGCGCTGGATGGTGCGAAGCGCTTCAGGGCACCACCGTCACCGCCGTCATGACAGAAGTGTGAAAAAAAAAACTGGTGCATGAGAAAATTAATATTCCGAAACAGTCTACTTTTAGGTCCTTACTATAAAGGGGTCGGCATCCTGAAGAGGGATGGGAGAACGTTAGATGAGGGACAGTCTGCAGGATGAAACGGCATACACATGACGTGAGTGAAATGTAATCTGGATGAGGCTATAATCACATTCTGCAGGCATATTAACAGCTCATTAGACCATCATAGGGTTGCACACATTCCTCTGAGCTGAACAAATTCATCTGTTATGCTGCAGCAAAATCCTTCATTTGATAAGAAATAATTAGGACTGAGACAGAAGTGATGCAACACCTGTGGATCAAGGCAGTAGGAAAAGACTCTCACAGACAAATGTATGGATTTTGTCATGAAGTGGAGATTGCAGGAAAATCTGCACCTAATGTGTCCTTCTTGTGGACCATGAGGAGCAGCTAGCATCTGCAGCCCCTGAGTAAACATGTAGCAAACCAACCTAATGCTACACACACGCCAACGTCATCTCAGACTTCATGGGGGAACTCACCAAAGTTTGCTGGTACTGGAGCGTTGTTTTTTCGCCCTTGTCCTTCACCATTGCAACAGTATCCTCAGAAATTAGACACGTGAAGGGTCAGTGTGACGTAGCATGTCTGACAGGTTTCTCAGCACAAGCCCCCGGTGCATGATGTAAAGCCCCTTCTGTGAGTCCCCCCGCTGCGTTTAACGGCGGTGAGAGGAGCAGATGAGAGCAGCTGGCTGTTGTCTGCACAGCGCCGCGGTGCCGTTTGGGCTGACTGCATAGTGCCGCCTCCCCTCCCTCTGCTCGGTCTCTCTCAGGGCTAACTGAACTTGATGATGTTGTACATTTGTGTGCATTGTGCATTGTGCAGGTGCATGTGCGGCCTTTCAAATCGGTTCAAACATGATGGCAGATATTTTTTTACATTCTCATCTAAATTGATAGCTCTTAGCTGTCCTTTGCTCCTGATTTGAGTCATTTCTGGACTGAAGTGTGATGACTAATTCACAAGGGAGAGGCTCAAACTGAGCATAATGCTCATGATATGAAGTTATTTAATGGTGAGAGTTGTCAAATCATACTGCCAGAGATATTATCACAGTTGTGTAGTTTTCACTGGATTGTTTGATCTAACACGCCATAATTTAATCATACTAGAATTCTCAGGGGTTGATATTGTTTTTACTGAACCGCAAAATTTACTAACCTTCATGATCAAATGTAGGCCAAAAAGTAGTACTTTGAATCCAGAGACAATAGAAGTGTAATGGACTAAGAAACTCAACTCAACAAAAAGCATTTGATGAAAATAATGAGAAAGAATGAGCCATAGGTCATTTCAAAATGAGTTTAGAAAGTGAAAAGCATGCACAAAATAAACGTATCTATGGCACACTTAATGTAGCTGGTGATGTTAACTAATAAACAAACAAACAAAAAAAAAAAACTAAAGTGTTAGTAAACTTGGGTCTGGTTTGAAGAACTATTTTTAAAAAGTTTTACATTGATCTGGCAAACTGGCTGAACTAACCTTGTGCTGCAGCCAGGATTTGGGAGAAAAATAAACTGAAAAATGAACTGTATCATTTAGAGTCCAAACAGTGGCCAAACGTGGCCAGTGTGTCCAATGGTATGGGCCTGTTTTGGGTTTGAAGATGTAGTGAAATTGTAAAGAACGTAGACAACTTGGCACTGCTCTGACTGGATAAAACTGTGGTTAATAAGCATTTCTATCTGGCAGAGTCAGGTGAGGATGAGCAATTCCATGGCTTAACTGCATTAATGCATTCTGAAACATGCCCTCAAAGAAATGACAGCAGCCTGCACTGCACTGCCATCATGGGAATAAACGCAGTGAGCATCTACTGAATAATAGATAATTAGACTGTTTACATGATAAACAACACTTGGTTATGGCAGATTATGAAAGACTATTGTTCAAGCATGATCCCTTTTGACAAGTGAACGAAACAAAAGAGATGAATTTGAGCTGGCCCGTGGGTTTTATGTGCTTGTAGGTTGAAGATACACTTCTATGTTGTTTTATTCTCTGAGATGACATCTGTATGATTATACTGAGCTCATGTCTCCGGGCTTCGTCTCAGGCTTTTCAGACAAGCTCCTCACTGCCACTGAAATCTACTGCACGGAAAAATGTGATGCCAAGAGAGACTCACACCTGAGAGATAACACACTTCGAACCATTGAGAAGTGCATTTTTCAGGAGCCAGACACTACTTGTGCCTGCCAATATGGCTTGAGTACAGGTGTAAAAACACAAATACGTGATGTACTGCCCTTAATGTGCTCTCACACTGGGAAGCTAATAAATTCAATGTTTAAATTGTTGGCATCACATGAATGAGCCACAGATATGTGTCTATGAAACGCTCTGATTCAGGTTAAAAGGCTGGACTCCTCTGGGAACCACTGACTCTGACAGCTCCTCAACAAAGCAGTCCTGTACAAGGCTGATTGAATTTGATTCTTGAGGTCCAGCATACCCAATCAGCACAGCCTCTCTGTAACTCAAAGCTACATTTCATATGAATCCTAAATGCTGGCCCAACAGTGAAATACGCAGCTTTTTGTATTTGCTTTGACTCACAATGGCTCTATTTTGCAGAGACACATCATGACATAATAAACATTTTAATCCTAACTGCCACAAACTGCACATTGGCAAAACAAGTAAAAGCTCTGCCTTATTCATCAGATTTGAAAGAGATTTGAATTAGTCAGAAATTCAAACTAAACTTGAGTCGCGCTGACAATTGTTGTTCATGCTTCTGCAACATCTTTCCGCTTGCACCATAGTTCCAATCGGAGCAAGCAGAGTGTAATGTTTTGTGTGGATTTCTTTCTTAGGCCAGGCTGCCATTATTCCCAAATATATATGGTTTAAAAATGACTAAACTAACTCAAAATTGACATCTATTTTGACCAGCTGCTGTTCCCGTTTAGTCTGGGGCAGTAAAATGAACCCTATCCGAGACCCCACAGCACTTCCTGTTTCCCTCTGGAAAATAGAGGGGCAAAATGCATCAAACTAACTAAAACTGAACATTTGGAGCCAGTATAATCATCACTTTCCCTATCTGTAATAATACGTTTATGGGTTCTCCCTTGAAGCCCCACAGCAGCAGGTAAAGGGTGTCAGGGGCTATATCAGGGAGCTGGCAGACACAGACGGAGTGCCCCGGAAGAGAGGAACTAGGTGTTCTGCTGCCCGGAGCTCTAACACGCTGACCCACATCACTGCTTTTCTAGGATTAAATGTACAACACACCTCTGTTTGGTGCTACACGAGTAAACATGATGTGGTCTATTATTATTCCAGCTGTGCCAACATAATCAAGAATAACAGAGATGGCAAGAGTAATAAAGTTGTTTTCGAAGTTACAGGTGCTGTGTGATATAGGATTTTTTAAAGTCGGTCAGAAATGTTATTATCAACTTCTGCTGTTTTGGCTCTCTAAAAAGAATCTAAAATCTAATCTAAAAAACTGCTGCAGGCTAGAGTTCAAGGTGAGACCTGGAATAACTCCGGCTGACCATTAAAACAGGAATAATCCATAAACATCAACGACAGCCTTTTTGACTTGGATTTTTTTTCACGTTCGGTTTTATGTGGAAAAAGTAATAGACCAGTGTGGAAACTGTACGTGTGAGTCATGAGCAGTGCTGTAGGCAGCTTAACACTTTTCTCATCGCACCAGGATACATGCAGCCCAAGACCTTGAGTCCTTCGTGCGCAACATGAAGGTCCCAAAGCACCTGCCCCTTTGCTTCTTATACTCATTGTCATTCACCTCAAAAAAAAACAAAAAACACGCAAACTATCAGAAAATAAGCACCGACTGACACCGCCACATCTGCAATAACACAGCAACTCAATCAGACCTTCGATTAGGGTTTGCCCTTGAGCGGGACGTGAACAAAGTTAACAGAGACACGCGTGGATTTGACACATAAGACACTGATGCGTGTTGTCAGTGCGCAGCATACTTACGGTTCCCCTGCGGGCTGTTATTTCTCCTCTTTTTCTTCTTTCCTCCTCGGGTTAGGGATTCAGAACCGTCAGCTGTGTCCCTCCATTGCGTCTCGAATGGTGACAGCAAGAAGAGGGCTCGCAGCTCAGCTACAGGTTGTATCGCACACTTAATGGGCGCTGAGATCGGCCAGCGGACGACTCCCGGGGATTCACACTTCACTCCAGCGGGTGGGATTCTCAGTGGCTCCCAGACAATCCATACATCACCGCTCCAAAGTTGACAAACGGTGCGTAATTACCAGCTTCGCGCCTCCAGAGCAGCGCACAGAGGAAAACGCTGCATGAGATTGTGCAGCAAAGCAACTCTGAAAAGATGCTACAGGCTGCTCGTCGGCTCCACTTGAGGTGGGAGGGAGCCAGCGGGGTACCGGGTGTCGTGTCCGTGATGCAATGCGGGTAGCACCAGTGCCATGGCCCGCAGTTCTCTCCTTGAGAGCGGAAAGCAAGGCGCTCCGGTCATTATGTGCGCAGTGGCGACGCACATTGGTCTTAATTAAGGCCGGTTGTGATTGTCTGCAAAGATGGGAGGAGATAAAAAAATAAAAAAGAGAAACACAACATGCGTTTAGTACTGCCTCGCTTTCTTCATCCCTCCTTGTGTGAGCAGTTACACGCTCTTAGGTCTAATATTAGGAGCCATGCGTCTTGATAATGGCACAGACAAGCAGCTGGTCATGAACAGAAGGAGGAAGGGGCGCCGTCGGTGCGCAGGCTGAGGTGACGGGCTGAACACGTGTCCTAAACGAGGATGGATGCTACATTCCCCCGTGTTTCTCTTTTGTGTGGCCATGACAGATATTACATCTTAAATCTTCACTTGGCATTTGAATGGGACGATCACTGCGTCTTCCAGATGCGCCCCCACAACCGATGGATGACTGCGTGTATCCGGGCGCACACAGCTCCTTCGCCGCCCCCCCTTCCGGGTGATGGATACAGGTGAAGTCTTACAGCTACAGGTAGACCACATTGTGCTCACTGAAACACTCTGAAACATGTGTTTTACTGTGAAGCTGCAGAAACACACATTAAACACATGATGTACAGATACTCTCTGAAAGCATCGATATGCAAAACTCTCTGTGTGACTTCACTGCTCTTATAGTTAGTATAATTCACAACATTCAGTTTGCGGCTAAAACCAATACATTTTATTTATTTATACTGTTTTCATTTTAGTTTGACGCAGAGGCAGACTCAGTGCTGCAGTAAGTCATACATACATCTAGTGGTACAAAGTTATATAACAAGTTTTTCTGGCCTCAAGTTTTCTTAGTGAAGACACTTTTGGCATTCAACACATAGGTCTTTAAAGCCCAATGACAGGAAGTTTTTGACTGTGTACAAGCAAAACAGATGCTGTGTGCTTTGTGTCAGGTCCACTCAAGTGACCATTAACGCCTCCGTGTGACTTGAACACGCCTCTTCCTTGACTTTATATGGGCTGCACCCCTTTTCCTGACACCTTTTTTGTACACTATGCGAAACCAGCGAGCTACAGCTATTGGTCCGTGAAAACATGACAAAAAGTAAATAGCCTCCAGCAGCTGACTGGATTTGATGTCAGCTGTGTAAATGCAGTGTTGCACAATAATAAATCATTAACCTTTAAGTCACACCGTAGACTTGAATGTCATACAAAAGCCAGTGAAGTGGAAAAGAAGCAAAAAAAACAAAAGTAATATCATTTTCAGTCTAACATTTTGTCATGCTCCACTGCAAAGGGAAGTTGGGCTAGATAACACTCGCACTTCCCACTACTGAATGAGAAGGTGGGAAATCAAGTTGTGGGAAGACAAAAAGGACACACTGCTTGTCTTTATGACACGCTACACTACAGTGGATACGGACATCTGGCACTTTACTTCATGGAACAAATGTGGACTTTTCAGGAGTGGCCGAGCAGGGTATGGCTTTAGGCAGTAAGTACCGTGAGACAAAAGTGAACATTGCTTTTGACTTGCTGTTCCAAGTTCATGAGACTCTAAGGCGTTTGTGTTGATTCAGGTTTACTGCTGCTCTGTGTGGTCACCTCTCAGGTGTGGGATGCTCAAACCAAACCTATAGACTTTGTTTGCACTAGAGCGGCGAGGGAGGCTTTGAATATTGTACCGGAGATGGAGAGTGAACTGGTAAGACAAATATATCCTACTACCTGAAAAATCACTTTTTTCAGCCTTCTTTCAAACTGCTGAGTGATCGTCAGCTCACCCAGCATGTGTCTGTCTGAAGGGGACTGTGTCAGCATTTACTTTTATGTATTCTGAGTAAAATATAATTGGTCAGGTGTACCTTGGTGGCTACACTAGAGCACGTGTTGCATTAGGGGGAGCATTTTGGGTTTGTTTCAGGCCCAGTTTGGGTCCATTTTGCTCTTGTTTTGTCTCCCTCTCACTCTTTATCCCACGTTTTCTGTCTAATCAAATGAATCTAATATTAATAAACAACTGCCACAAGGTCCTTCATTGGACTCTTAGATAATTTTGTACCTCTAGCGAGAGCGAGAAGAGACTTGTTCACATAACTGACCATTTTGTTTTGACTGTTTCTCTGGCTTTTAATTGCAGTCTTGCGAGAAGAATTAGCCGTCTGTTTTACCTAATGTTGCAAAAAGGCAAGTGTCATGGAAGTCAGTCTAACCTTAATGTCCTGGATGAAGGAATAAAAGAAGGAACAGTCCCATAACACAGACTCAGTTCAGTTATATATTATTTTGGTGCTTTCTGTTCATCACTTCTCTCATACCTCTTCCATTTCAGCGCGACTGTGATGGCCTAGCGACTCTCTCAACTGCTGTTCAGCTTCCCTGCACAGGACTCCATGTTGCATCCTGGGAAAACAAATCAGTATGTTGTCAAACCCCCCACAAAAAATGCTTTTGATGATATCAGTCCATTAAGAGCTGATTTGTTTAACGTGTATCAATATGAATGCTACCCCAGCCCCAGCAGAAGAGAGGAGACGTGGTAGCTTCACTGACGCTCCTAATTGAAGGTGTGAGGACTGCGAGTGCTCTCAGACAGCCGGCATGTGCCACTTCTTTACTGCAAAGACTGGAACGTAACATCAGCAACTACCTGCACATTCTCACACACCTGGAACTGAGTGTAAGGAGTCACCATGGTAACAAGCAGCACACGGTCAAACACTGAAACACCTTTATCTAAAAAAAAATCAGAAAAACAACAAGCTATTTGGTCATTTACTCATAGGTGTTATCAATAATAGTGGTGCAGAAATATCCTGGTTTCTCATAAGTGTCCCCTCTGTCTTTCCAGTAAGTATGTTGTGTGACCTCAAAGCTTCCTTCCTCAGGACAAGATCATGATAGTGCATTTCTGTTCGACACTCATTTTCACACAAGGCCCAAGAAGAATTAACACTGTTTTACAAAAGACCCTTAAGCAACGAGACTGGAGAAACAACTGCTCATTTATAAACACGTGCAGCTCTAAATAAAATATTAGACAGTCTAGTTTACGCCTGTCTGATTTCATGACCTTCTCACAATGTTTGTATTTTTGACATGAACCACCAGGGGCCAGTGGAGAGTCCAGTTTTATCTTGTGTTCCTAGAAGCACCCACAGCCTGAGCACAGTGCTGCTGGCATACAACAGACTCCTCTCTGGCAAATTGGAGCGCTTCATAGACAACCTGTCAGACAGATGCACTCCTCAGTGACTAAACAACTTCAGCGAATGCCATGAAAAGCACAAACGGGATGCAAGTTTCCTCAGTGGTACATAAAGACAAAGATCCATCACTGCAAGAGCAATTCAGATTTACTTGTCACATTTGACAGGGTTCTTTATCTGTGTGCCATCTGCTGTTGTGAATCATATCAGTCTATGACTGTCATGTAAACTGCACTGTAACACTCTTCAAGAGTATAAAATAGAAAGTGGATGTTAAAGAAATTTAACTAATACATTATCTGCACTGAGATTGGAGAAAAGGCTTAACTTAATGTTGAAAGATTATATAAAATAAAATATAGTTTTGTAAAACATTTCATATTTTTTATGTGGGCTACAAAGTGGTGGTTTGTAAAATTAATAAAATTCTGTTGTTTTTTGCTTGATCAGATGTATTTAGTTCTTATACTGTTTGCAAATACCATAAAAAATATTCTAAAAAGGAAAAAAAAAAATTATAGAACATGGAAGAATTATATTTTGTAATTTGGTGATAATGAGTCATTTCATTTCAACTTTATTTCAGACTTGTGGTCTAACCATTGAAAACAGACAAAGTAAGTTGAATTGCACAGTACAGTTTGCTTTAGACAAAGTCAGCTTCATTCCTTCTGTGCATGATCGAAACAAGAGCAAGAGAATATTTGCGAATGCGATGAAAATCATCATCCTCCTCTGTGATGATATTGCTTGACTTCATCAGTGACACTTACATTAGTATTTGACAAGCAACAATCTGGAAGTTTCATGTTTATAACCTTCTTTGGTTCTACAGATCATGACCACACTTTGAGTTGCATTGTGGCAGTTTCTATACACTTTGCCTGGAAGGGTGGGAGTTATTTTGATAATAGCCTACTAACTTTCTTGATCTTAGACTTAGAGCTCCTTGAGGGTAAGATAGCCTATGAATTACCTTCTCAGTGACGCCATCTACTGACATCTACCCAACACAACGACCACTTGATTTTTGACGTTAACCAATTACTGAAAGCAACGTCATTAATTACCTGCAAATAGTGAAGTAAACGAGGAAGGTGAAGAGTCCGCAGAGCGTGTCCTGAGAGCTTCTGCTGCTGAGGCCTTGTGGATGAATGTTGGCCTATGTGGAGCGCACGCTGTAGCCTTTCACAATGTCAGAAAATACTCCTCTTCTACATTATCGACTCGCCGCAGGCTCGAACCCCGGGCTCAAGCATGAATCTCTGCAAAGTGAAGTTACGATGGACAGAAATCCACGATGCAACGAGGACAAGACTGCTCCAAAGCTCGGGAGTGTTTTCGGAGTGGTGGTGCCAACTTTACTGTCCATGTTTGGTGTCGTCGTGTTCCTGCGCATAGGTAGGACTAGTTTAAGTAACTCTGAGTATTGTGTTTGAATAGCCTACACATTTTTAATTGTTTCTTGTCTTCTAGGCTTTGTTGTAGGTCAAGCAGGGCTGTACCAGTCCATAGCCATGTTTTTGGTGGCATATTTTATCATCACAATGACAGTGCTCTCTGTCTGTGCCATCTCCACCAATGGGGCTCTGAATGCAGGGGGTGCCTACTGTATCCTTCAGTGAACGAGCCTTCTCAAATTGATCTACAGAAGACACGGTTTCTCTCTTTCAAAATTCAATAGTTTATTGCCAGTTCAGTGAAGAGCACTGATTGGAATTTGTTTTGGTGATGGCTCAGAAAAAAATAGACAACAAGGAAGACAATACAAAGAAATACACATGTTTTTGCGTTAAGTGCATAGATGAATAAATACATGTGATGCCATTAAGAAGGAAGAAAGCATAAAAAGATACCAAGATTAAAAACAATACATTAGTTAAAAACTGTCAGAAAGTGTCTGGTGCATTGTGGGAAATCCTACAAATGACTTAGCTGAGAGTTTAAAGCCCTTACTTTGTACTTTTAGTAATCAAAAATTTTAAAATCTTTTTCCTGAAGCAAGGGGGACAAAAAGTGCATTTGCTGGATTTGAAGGGTGTCTGGTCATTTTCTGCCCTACCTTTTATAATGCGGAAGTTATAAATGTTAGTCATACTTGATGCACTTCTAACAACCTTGTTCAATTGCTTTTTGTCAGCTGTCAAACCAAACAATAATCACTGCTTTGTAAAAACAGTACATCCAACCTTTGATGCATTGAACCTCTTCAGTTGTTAAAGAAAGAACAATTGTTGGTGAGCTTTCTTGACATAAGGCAAACTCTTTATTATTTTAAAAGCATGTATTTCTTTATCCTTAACTTCACTCCTTAGATATGATCAGTCGAGCTCTAGGTCCAGAGTTTGGTGGAAGCATTGGGATCATGTTTTTCTTTGCCAATGTTGGTGGCAGTGCTCTGTATGTTTTGGGATTGGTGGAGGCTATTCTTTCAGCCTTTGGTGTCCCAGAAGGTAGGCTGGATGAGAAAATAGATGCAAAAGCAAAATTATAGCACAATATTTGTCTTTTTTTCTCTTCAGATGGTATATCAGATGTGGTGAGACCCTTTCAAGTGTTGCCTCCAGGTTACTGGTGGTCTCTACTCTATGGCAGTGTTCTGCTTTTTCTCTGCTTCATTGTCTGCTTGGTGAGATTTCATTTGTTGATCAGTATGACAGCGTATGGATTTTTTTTGGTTTTTACATCAGATTTTTTTTTTCGTTATAGGTGGGAGCCCACATCTACGCCAAAACCACCTTCATCATTTTTATCATAGTCATAAGTGTTCTGGCCTCTATCTGTATTAGTTTTTTCATCGTGGGACCCAGAGAGATTGTTCTGCCAGACGGTAGTGTTAATGGCTCCAGTCTGACTATTATAAATTATACAGGCTTTCATCTCAACACTTTAAAAAACAACCTAATGCGTAAGTATGGATTTATACTGTGATAAAAACAGATTGAAACACTTTAATCAAGAGATAAACACATTTTTTTCCAGCAAAATACACTGTCGATTACACCACTGGCTCCATGATGAGTTTTGCCCCAGTATTTGCAGTCATGTTCAACGGCTGCACAGGAATCATGGCTGGATCTAACATGTCAGGTAAATATACACTGTGAATACTACATCTGTAAGTCATATGTTTCTGATGTTTTGTCCTGTTTTTTTTTTTCAGGTGATCTAAAAAATCCCAGTTACTCCATCCCCAGAGGAACACTAGCGGCTGTTTTTATTACTTTCACCACATACAATCTGCTTAGTTTGCTGGCGGCCTGCTCCTGTGACCGGTTAGACTGAATTGTGTGAATATTTTCAACCTTTTAGTTTATCTAAAGTGACATGGCACAGCTTGTCTTATCTTAATGAAATACACCATGATGTATGTAAGTACTGAAGCTTATCTTTAAAATGGACTGTTTGTAGGAGAAAAATGAGATTTAAAGAGATGTTTGTTGCTGTGGAAGTATTGCATTGTCTAATTTTGTATTTTTGCTTGTTAGCCGCCTCCTGCAAAGAGACTATAGTTTCTTCGGACATTTAAATATATGGCCTCCTCTTGTGAAAATTGGGGTTTACTCTGCGGCCATCTCTGCGGCCATGAGTAACCTAATTGGAGCCTCCAGAGTCCTATATGCCCTGTCTAAGGATAACCTTTTTGGTAAGTCAGTCCTGCATGACCACTACTGCCAGCTGATGCTAATAGTTGGTTAACCTCTGACTCTAATTCTTTAATCAAAAGATTTAATTACTTGTTTTGGCTGTTAAAGTTATGAGAAGGGCTAAATAATTTATTCCAATAATCCAAAAGTAATCTCCAGCTGGTCTCTATAAAGCAGTCAACATTTTAATAATTTCCAATCTGTTAATAGAGCCTTTGTGGACAATTGTTATTAGTTTAATTGTGTCTCATTTTCTCAGTGCTGGCGTGTTTATTTGGAGAGCTTCACTTGACACCAAATAGCTTGCAGTGTTGACTGTTTTAGGAAAGGGATAAACGATTATTGACTGATGGACCAATGCAAGATCACTCTATTGATACAAGTTAGAATCAAGGGCTTTAAATCTGATTTTCTTTTGTTAATATCTCTGCAGGTGGAGTTCTTGCTTTGGCCAAAAAGACCTCTCGTAGTGGGAACCCCTGGGCATCAGTGCTCATTTCCTGGTTCCTTGTGCAGGTTAAATGTGACACTTTATATATTTTCCTTCATTTTTCATGATTATGTCTTAAGTTTTAAATAAAAGTTACCCATTGCTAACTTTATGCAACATCCATTCCTTCCTGAAATGTCATTTAACTAGTCTTGTATAGTTTTAATTGTGTATGGTTTACAACTCGCCCATCCTTGAGCAATCTCTTGGTAATAGTAAATCCTCCGTATTGTAGCTTTAAGAGTGAATGATTGATTTTTGCATGTGTGAAGCTCTCTTTGTCTCTTCTTTCCTTCCACTAGATGGTGCTCTTTGCTGGTAAATTGAACACCATCGCAGGCGTTGTGACCATTTTCTTCCTCTTGGTGTACGCTGCTGTCAACCTGGCCTGTTTGGCTCTTGAGTGGGCCTCTGCACCAAACTTTAGGTGTTGCAAAGAAAATCACAAATAATTCCCCTTCAACAACTCGACTTTAAATGCATGGATATTTCATGTTACATCTTTGTTCTTTCTGTGTTTAGGCCTTCGTTCCGTTGTTTTACGTGGCACACTTGCACATTTGGCATCCTCGGCTGCATGGTCATGATGTTTCTGATAAATGCCATTTACGCATTCACCAGCATAGCTTTCATGTTGCTGCTCTTTTTGCTTATTCATCATTTTGGTCCCATCAGTGAGTGGGGCTACATCAGCCAAGCCCTCATCTTTCACCAGGTATGCCATATTCACGTTTACTGTGTCACTGTGTGCGTCGCTAATTCAACCTTTCCTTCACCTAAAGGTGCGTAAATACCTGTTAAAGTTGGATGTTCGTAAAGACCATGTGAAATTCTGGAGGCCCCAGGTTTTGCTAATGGTGGCAAATCCTCAAAGAAGTGTGGGCCTCATGACCTTTATTAATGACTTAAAGAAGAGTGGTCTTTATGTTGTAGGACATGTCACGATGGGTTTGCTTGGTAAGAAATGTGTTTTGTCATTGTTTTTCTAACTAGTAGATGCTTAGTTTAGTGTAAAATCTATAGTTCTTTTGTGTCTTTTCTTGCCTCTGTAGATGGCCTGCCCTTTGACCCTTTACAAAGCCATTATGACTCATGGCTGTCTTTGGTGGATCACCTAAACATCAAGGCATTTGTCAACCTGACACTTGCAGACTCTGTCAGACATGGCATCCAGAACTTGCTCTTCATCACAGGCTTTGGTATATTTAGCTAATATGACTCACATGATTATTATGGGTATTCATATAAGCTGTTGAGCTAAATGTGCATTTGTGACGTCAGGTGGAATGAGACCTAACACCCTTGTCCTGGGTTTCTACGGTGACGGCACGCCTCTAGACCATCTCCAAGGGCAAGACACAGTGGGCCCCATTAATGACAAGACAGATGAGCATCCGCCCTTCTTCCCCATTGTCCATTCTGCTCAGGAATATAATGAACTTAATGAAGTGGAATATGTGTCAATCATTTCAGACGCGTTAAAAATGGGGAAGAATGTTGCACTGGCACGTTATTTCAATGAATTTTATCGGGATGAAGTTTTAAAATCGGGCAGAAAGATTGGGGGCCGGAGCAGGACGGGGCCGTTTATAGATGTGTGGCCTCTGAATCTTCTCAGACCGGACAGCCTCGGCTTTGTGGATGTTTGCTCTTTGTTTCTCCTGCAGCTGGCCTGTGTGCTTCAAGAGACCAGAGCTTGGAGCCAGGCACGACTTCGCCTATTTCTCTGTGTGGAACCTGGATGCAGTGTCCAGAAAGAGGAGACCAAACTTCAGGCAATGCTGGAAGAACTCAGGATCTCCGCTCAGGTACAGATGGTCACCTGGGACAAGGACGTGGTGCTGCACTGGCAGAGACATGATGGTTTCTGTGATGGGGATGTAAAGATGAATGAGAAACAAGAGGAGGAATCGGCAGAAAAAGAGGGAAGACGACAACAGGTTCCCTCTAACTTTGTGGAGGTCACGGATGAGTTTATTTGCACTGTAAACGAGCTGATACAGCGACACAGTGTTCCTCAGCCTGCTGTCCGTTTCCTGTATTTGCCACGGCCCCCGGTGGACACTAATCGTTATTCGTCCTACCTGCACCAGGTGAACCTGCTGAGTCGAGACCTGGGACCAACTTTGCTCATTCATGGCATCAAGCCTGTGGTAACAACTGACCTCTAGGCCAAAACAGTGATCTCTTCCCGAAATAATTGTGAGTTTTTTTATTGGGACAGATTTTGGCATAATGTCATTTAGATAAAACTGTTCTTTAGTCTGTAAATGTTCACCGCACTGTAATGTACACTTAGATCAATAGATTTTAAACTGGCATCTCTTTAAGCGTGTTTTTGCCTTGGTGAATTGCTGTCTGCACTTAATGCCAGCAGAGGGTGTGCTAACATGCCTGAACTGCCTGAACTGGCCAGGCATGCTGCTTCACGTGCAAATTCATCATCATCATCTTTCAAACACTTTTTAATTACCTTTTAAGCATAGAGATAAATTGGCATGTCACAAGGTTTCACACAAGTTTGTATATCGTTTTGCTTTTCACATATTTCTCATGTTTTGGGTTGGTGAGAGGCTTTGCACTCATTTTGTTTTATGTTAAAATAAATGTAATTTCACTGTTTTTTAATGTTTGGGATGCCATAGAATAAGACTCAATAGTGTGTGTAAATAAATGTAAGAATGTCTTTATCTATTCTTTATATGGAATTAAATGGTTTGATTAAATTATATTACTCTTTTGATACTATACTGCACTAGTATAAAGGCTATTATTTTGGGGTTGTAAATGGGTTAAGTCATTAGTCATATTTTATAACAGCATAGAAATAGGGACATAAAGACCTGTTACATGCCTCTTAATATTCCTGTTGACCATTGATTAAACAGAACCCTTGTCTGGCCAAACTGCAACATCAACAAATCAAAAAATATACTTTTTATACATAAACATCAACACTAACAGACCATAAGCGTCAAAAGTTCTTCCTGGCTTCCTGCAAATGAACAGGTTTTCTCTTGGGCAAACATCCAACTTCCAATTTAAACTTTTCCTTATGTGAGATGATGGCAACACCCGCCGGTGCCAGCATTTCAACTGCATCATCTGTGCTCTGGGCCTTGGCCCAGAACTTAAATGCATGCAGGTTATCAGTGCCCAGCTGGCCTTGTTGACTGCAGAGGCCTGATTAATCCCTTAGAAGGCCTTGACTTTCTCCACTGCTTCCTGTCTCTCGACTCATTATCATAATAAAGCGCCAGTTCTGAAAAACAAGATTCAGACATGTTGGCACAGTAAAGTGGTGGGCAACAGAGAAGCGTACCTTCTGACGGAAAACCATCACCATCTGTGGCATATGTCACGTTTGTTAGAGAAATTTCCATCATTTTCGGCTGAGGAGTTTTGACACCCACCTACATAACACTGACAAACTGCATGTGGGAAGGAGTGTGTTCACAGATGGAGGCAGAAATGTGCATTATTAAGAGATATCAGTGCAGTGTAAAAATGTATTATTCCAGAGTCAATAATATGAAAAGCAGACTTTTACAATGTTACAAATGTTGAAAAAGTAAACATTGAAATGCTGTAGATTGTGACACTTTTACTTTGAAAGGAACAATTTGCTTAACATAATTTGATAGTATATAATAGTTGTCTATAATAGTCCTTTTATTATAAAATAAATAGAAGAGCTTTTCCCAATATGCAGAAACATTTGTTAATTTATTTCTTTATCCCTGTCATTCATTTTACCAACACAATAAAATGTTTCACATTATCTTTTCACTGAGTGGGACCGCTCAGTGTCAAGTGCTGCTTGTTGTCAGATAATGTCTAGTTTGCAACTACCATATTTAGACACAACACAAATGAATCTGACGTCATCTACATCACGAACAAAGGCCGATCATTTGAACGAGCATTGCCATAAACAGTAAGATGTGTAGAAAGCTTTTTGCTGTGACCTCTTGTAACCTTAAGGGGTAGTCAAGGACAGAATTGTGTTGTGTGGTAGGTGTAGATTTAAATAGATGTAGTCATGTTTGTTCAGGGGGATTGCTGTGTGACTCACAGTTTATATATCTCCATAGTTACATTTCCTTATTTTAATCTTAACGTCACCTGCTTAAATCTGACACATTAGACCTCCTGGTGGAAGGGATTTGTCATTAGCGTATTGATTATGTTCCAATGAGCCACCGCTACCTCCACCAGAGACAAAGAAATACTGTGAGAAATACATCTGTAGAACATGTCAAATTTATGGCAGGACTCCAGTAGCTTTCACATAGGAATACTGGTATCCACCTTCACATTGCATGTAGGAGAGGTATGGTCACAGACTGGGCTTCAAGGACTATAATGGGATGCCACATAGTCACGCAGGTATCCTAGAATGTTTACTTCCTACACAACTCCTACACAAAACATCATTTGTTGTTCTCACTCAAAATCCACTCCAAGCTGAGGTTTAGGGCCCGTCCAAAATGGAGGAGGTGAATCACTTCCTAATGACTGGTGTGGGCCGGAGAGCTGCAGACCAGGATTAAACATATGCAGGGAGAGAAAGGAGGCCACCTATCTCGGCCACTTCTGTTGTTAAATACAATGCAGCTTTGACATTTAACGTTGAATGGCCATTAGAGTGGGCAACTAGTGTCACTTTAATTAGTCATTGGAACCCGGGAAAAGGGTTAATTAGGGGTGAACTCCATTAAATGTTGAATGACGTTTTTCAGTGTAATTTTGTGGTGCTCAATACTCTTGAAAGGGTTGCAGTTGTATGCTAGTTACAATTTAGCTTGCATGTTTGAATGAATAATTTAATAGTCTGCAAATATGAAAAGAATTTGCATGATAAAAAAAAGGTCAGTGTACCTGAGTAGGGACAAATTCAGAGTGTAACCAAGGTCCTATATCTGAATCTGAAGGAGATTTTTTTTATTTAAACATTGGGAGCTGGCACTAGTCCACCTTATAGAGCACAGGCTGATGTCTGTAGGCTGCTGTAAAAATATCCCACTTCTTTGGCCTGTGCTGTTTGAAATGCTGCCAGATACGTAGCCAGCACAAAACTGCTGGCTTAGAAATAGCAGCACTCCATGACAGCGGTGGACAATAGACTGCAGACCCTCTCATTTTGGGGGAGGGACTTCTTCTACCCACGATCACGTTTTTCACCATATTATTTTCCAAAAGGATAGCATATTATTTACATACTGGTATTTTGCTAGTGCCTCATTAAAGCTATTGTTTGGTTTTATTGTCCTTCCAATTCCATGTTATGAAAAACTATTTGTGAATTGTGTTTACTCTTAACTATTGAAGCCAATGCAACATGAATGCAATGGTAATTATTTGAACCAGTTTTATATCTTTTTATATATTCATATTACTCACAGCATCCTGCCCACTCAGTATCTGTTGCTCTAGGCATATTTGGACATTGGTGATGGAGATTGTCATACATGCCGCCTCCTTGTACCGGGGAATCCTTTCTCGCCATAGTGGCCTATGCTGGCGTTGTATTTGCGTCATTTTCACACTCACACAAAAAACTGTGTTGCCATCATCATACTTCATCGTTATTTAATCTGTATTTAAAATGAACACAACGTTTATCAAATCATCAGTTTTTAGAAAGGCCATGGCCGAGTTAGAGGTTCTTATTGTTCTCACAGGGTGAATACCTCTGTCTGCCAGGGTTGGCAGATGGCAGATAAACAAGCACCAAACCAAAAAAAGGCTTGATTCTTTGTGCCATCTGCTTTTCTGTTCTTTAGGTGGCAACCCGTTTTTGTCTCAGCAACACCTCAGACTCCAGAAACAGGAGTACGTAGATGAAGCAGATTGATGAGAGCTTATAGAAATCTTCAAAGTTGGACTATTTTCAACACTCAAAAAGGACGACTCTATCTGGAACAAACTGACACAGGGTTAGATCGAACAAACTTTGAATGTTCAGTCAGTAACATGCATGTTTCTGTCTTTCAGCTTTGCAACATTATTACATTAACAACAGCATTTACACTGCCATTGTTTTGTCCAATCACAAGCAAGAATTCAACAAGTAGTCTGTGGCTGGGTCTCAGACAGAGGTGGACCATGCAGGGAGTTTTAATACTCAAATGATTTAATGTTCTGTAGATGAACGGTATCTCATGTGTTCCTGCTCTATGTTTATATATAAAACTAAGAAGTTGGCAGTTTGCCGTAGCAGCATAGCAGATTCATTTTTAGACATTGTTCCACATGAAACTCGATTTCATTTGCATCTTATCATAAGTGTGATCATCTCTACCTCTCATAGTCTTTATTCTGTATCTGTGCATCATCTTGTCACTCAGTCAAGTACACATGGCATATGGAGCAGATGGCATCCCTGTGTCACTGCAACTCTATAAACGTGTGAATGGGAGTCATCACTGTGCAATATTTATGCTAATGAATCCTGCCTGTAAGTCAGGATGGAAATATATATACGTCTGCTTACAGATAACACACTTATTTTGGGTCAGTTAACTGCGGACTTATGTTTACTGAAGGGGATGAAACCATGGTTTTGTCTGCTGAGGTTGTACTGTATCTGTGAGTGAACTGGTGTTTTCTTTGTGGCTCTGACTCCCTCTGATAGTGCATCCATTTTTGTCTGTTCTACAGTTCACAGTGAGTGGTGCCTGGTCTGAGTGAGGCTTCAGTCTTAACAAGTTGACTGTGTTTAGAAAGAGAGTGATACGTGATTTTTTTTTATAGACGTGGGATTTTAAATGTTAGTATTAGTGATCCTCGGCCTGAATTCAGCACATGTCATACTGGCAATTTTTTTTTGTCGGATACACAAGTACAAATAGGTTATTAATAGATGGCATGTGTAGCTATTGGACATAATTCAATCAAAAATTAATAAATTAAGGAAATGATTCATCCATCCACTCTTGCTCAACAGATATTAAAACTGATATCCAAGTCTGTGTTTTGAATGAGCTCTAGCAAGTTCATGTAATTTTGTTGTATTATATTCTCCTCTGTGCGCTGTTATTGGCAGAAAGATACACACATAAAACATGGCTCCAATGTAAATAAAAAAGGAAACTGGTGAATATGAGCAAAGTTTGGTTTATAGATTCATCCCTAAATGGAAAAACTGTCAATATTTCAATTCCTACTGTAGCCCTTGATCAATTTGACTTTGACAGGTAGGGCTGGACTTTGTATGGTGCCAATCTATTGCATGCTGGTAAGCACAGTGAATTTGTGGGTCGTTTTTTGCTTTTACCCTGTCACTTTTGCCCTTTTATTCCTGCATGTATTATCCTGCATAGGTTATTTGAACAGGTAAAGTATTTAATAATGGCAGAAATAGCCTACCATCGATTCTTGTCTACATAAAATGTAGCACGAACAAAGCAATATAAATGAATCACATTATACGCACATTTTGACAGTAAAATGAAACCAAACGTAAAAACGTGCAAGCCAGATGCAGTAATATGAATTACATAAAAAAGTGTGCACGTTCACCGCCACATCACATCGAGCAGAGTTGGTAAAGTCCCGCAGCAGCTCGGGCACACACTTGTATAACCGTTTAGATAACCGTTTCATTCATCAGCTGCGTTTCTCAGGCAGGACGTAGTTCCCACGTGAAAGAGGCGCGTCCTTATATAAAACGAGCGGCGGCGCGGCGGACGAACCTCTGAGATGAGCAGCCTTCAACGAGGAAGCCTCACAGAAACCGCTGCTGCCATTGGTCAGGAGAGACATGACGTAACAGACAGCGTGAGCGCAGCCAATAGGAGAGCGGCGGAGGCGGGGCTTTAACATGACCTACAAATGAGGTCAGTGCCTACGCCGAGGGGCGGAGCACGTCCCGGAGAGAGTGAAACCTGAATGGGACCATAGAGAGCACAGAGCGCACACAGAGGTTGTTCTGACCGGGTCTGGAAGCACATGCAGCTCTTTTCACACGGGACTCTGCACTTTTTATCACTACAACTAGGCTTTATTTCTATGAGACAAAACAAACAGGTCGGACACTAACAACTCTTCTTTTGTGGGGTAAGTGAAGTTTCTCTGTTGGTAGTGAGTGTCAGTGGCGTGCCGGTGAAGGAATGTGCATATTTAGTTGTCTACTTTAGACACTAAGGTATTGATGGAGGCAGTCAGCGGAACAAGTGTAAAACGAGGCAAACGTGAACCGTGTCGTTGCATAACTGTGTCAGTGAGAGTGAGGGTCAGTCACGGTCAGTAGATTACGATAGTCCAGCTCCAGCGGTCCAAAGCCCGGCCCATACGGTGACAGCACGCAGCCTATAGCACGGAGGACCACCCCGTAATATAAATAAATGATATTCTTTCACTGTAGCTACTTTCTATAGCTTCTCTGAGTTGAGAGTCTGGGAGTGCGCTGTCACTGGGGTTAGTCGTTAAATCATTTCCATCTTTACTGACGCACCCTGTTGCCAAGTTTACAGATATGTCAGGCACGTCCCGTCCAGAAGGGTATGCCCCACTATAGTCACATAAGCTGCACTGTGGACGGCTCACATGAAAACACCGAGTAACGCCTTACATAAAGAGTCTGGTGCAGCAGCACATGGCAGAAGTTCACATGCGGAGACGCAGAGACGCAGAGTCTGGAGTGAGACCGGCTTTCTCCGGAACATACCGTCATCATGATGCAGCTGCTGGACCCGGGCTCGGGACGAAGCCACGTCACTGGGGTGGACTGCTTTTCACTCAGCAGTATTAAAAAAATCTGCATCAGAGGAAAGGGTTGAAGTTTCCTGCTATTTCCTGAGGAGACAGAGATCACGTGACGAGCATATTTGGTCGACTATGTAATGTGGAGAAATAGTCCAGCTGTGTTAGCTCTGTTAGAGAGTTATTTTTTTATTTAGGATGGATAAAGAACCACTGCCTTTTATGGTCTATGAAAAAGTTTATAAGCAGCAGTGAAGATGTGGATTTCTCATATTTGTATGTAGCCAGCTGTTAACTAATAGACCATTATTAATAACATCAGCTTTTAAAAGTATAATTGTATGATCTTTTAAGCCACAAGAGTTTCCAGCAAAATCTAAAAATCATTATGGGTATCCTAAACCTAGTAGAGGTATAGCCTATAGTGGTTAGTGTCACCCACATTGAAACATGAGTCCTTCTCATTCTGTTTACATGGTATTATCACATACCTGTACCACTATAATAAATAAAAATTACATAATGAAGATTTAAGTTTTGCCTCATTTGTATGTATCATGACAGTTAAAGCCACAATGGACTTAGTTAATGTCTGTGCTTTAGTCCCAAAAGCCTACTTAACTACTTAACTAATAATTACAAGAGGCAAACCTTATGAGTAAGGCATTGACAGTTTTTGTGGAGTGTATGATGAAGCTTACTGAGAAGCTGAAAGGCCTATTGAGTTACCATTTGAGTTTATTCTTCAGTAACCCAAAGCATAACGTTCTGATTAGATAAACCAACCAAAGGCACGTTTTTGAAACTGGACCCTTGGAAGAAAAGGGAGGATAAGTGATGTCTGACGCAAGCAGCACGAGAGGCAAGACTAATGTTGCGTTCAGTGCTGGTTTGGCTCTGGTCCAGACGCACTGTTGTAGAGCTTTCACTCCAGTCAGCATGTCTCCTTTTTTAATACTGAAGTCATGCGGTCTAATGTTAATTATCTTACACGTTAATGAAATACCTTGAGCAAACTTTTTTTTTTAGCCAGCTGGAAAATGTAACCCTTTATGGAGCTGTGCTGGGTTGTTCTCTTCTGAGTGGAGCTATTTCAGATGTCAGTGACGATAAATGTAGGTCAGTGAAAGAAGGAAAAGCCCTAGAGAGCCACTAGAGACGTGCTAGAACTCACACAGGACAGAGTGAATGAATATTGATTTAGTGTTGACGCTATTAAGAGTGGAAAGATAGCGACATATGTCAGGTAAAAACAGCATTTGTGGATTACATGCTTCTTGGTACCACCAGGACTTTAATGCAATGTCATTTAGAGTTTTCTGTAAACAATGGAATGGCCTAGTTTTGTCTGCAGACATTTGAGAAGATGGTTTAAAGAGAACACCTGCGGGCACTATGTTATCAGATATGTAATTGTTATTCTGTGTCTGTGGAATATGCACCCTATGTTTTAATGGCAGTGTTGGTTGGTTTGTTAACCAGTCTTAGGAAATAATTGAATGTCAAAGTGAATTATCTCAAAAAGGCATGGAAACAGCCATTGTAATGAATAAACGTCATCTACCAATTTATACGTAATATCCACACCAAATGGTATTTCTTGCTAATCTTTTAATGTGTTTTTTAAGATGGGTTTGTCAGCTCTGAATCACATTTTCATTTTGTCAGTCTCAGTCCAAAATTATGTAAGTCCACATGTTTAGGACATCTGTATTAATACAATTTCCGCAACATAATGGGCAGTTATAAAACGACACCTTCTTCTGATTGGCTCTCGAAGAAGGGTAGAGGTGGAGTATTAGATAATCAGTGCAGGGCGGTGACGTTAAGAGCCCATATTTGAATGGGAATAGGCTTTGATGTGGAATTTCATGTTCTCACAAGAGTCTGTATTACAAAATAATTTGACAGCAGTCTTTCATTGTGGACAAATGTCTCGTCTGAAGAACTGATGAGTCACTGTATTCCTCAGAGAAGAGTGAGCCACAAGGGTTTTTAGAGAGGTATTCTTTTATTTATGATTACGTGTAAAAAGATTCAGTCATATCATAAGAATCAGACATTATTATTCTTTGGACATTTTACTTTTTTTTTTTTTTTTGCTTTTTTTTTTGGGCAGAGCCAGCATAGACAAAACAGTGATGGCAGGGATTGACATCAAGCAAACGACCTCAAGTCGGGTTCATATGTTGTGTATGTGGTATGTGCTCTACCATGTGAGCCACATAGGCACACCACGTGTATATATATAGCCTAAATGTATATAAAAATGTCTCTGCCTGAATGTTCTGTCCCAGACATCTTAAGTCTCCAAAGAACAAGTTAGCAACATGTTCCCTTGGGTTCAAGATGCTGGACATGTTGATTGTATTACATGACTTTAAATGGCCAAAAGAGCAAACTGTAATGGAGTTACTTTTCCATTCTGGCCTGTGAGCCACCTCGTGATTGTTGTGAATGAGAATGGATACGCGTACGAGAAATCATGAAATGAGCAGCAGCAGAACTGCATTGTTGAATGTCTTTCCGTCCACTGGCGTAGGTCCAAGTGTGTGATGAGTAGATGTCTAGTCATTATTTTTGACCTCATGGACTCAGACAGACCTTTGCATAGGAGCTGCTTGTTTTATAACAGCTGTGACGCATGTCCAGCAAAATGCTTTGTCAGCATTTTGTGCAGAAAGTTCATTGGTTTTGTTCACAGAGTAGTATGTTTGCTGAAAGGACTCACTTTTCATGTCACTCTGCCCATTTTGGTAATGCTTTCTGTAGGGTGTCAAAATAAAACACACTTGCTGCTGCTTTTATCAAGTCCACATTTGCTGACCTAGATCATAGCTGCAAGTCAAAAGTCTCCTTCTGAATGCTGTACAAGGTCACTGATAAGCACAATGACTGACCTGAGCTCACTTCTCTTTGACAAAACCCATGACATATTAACTTGAGTCTACTACAAATATTTGCCCTTTTTTCCATCTCGTAAATTTATTGGTTAATGACGTCCAGCAGTGCAGTCACCTGCATTAACACATGCATCAAGTCACTCTTGAAGCTCTCTGTAACACAGAGATTCTCAAGTAGGTTATTTAGACAGTGGTAGTTGTTGTCTTTCACAAGTGCTACATTTATTGCCGATGCTGGGCTATGGCGCTATTATTACTTTCAAGTACAGAGTCTGGATGAATTTTATTTGATTTATTACACACACTTTACTGAATGTGGTCAAATAAGGACATTTTGTACCAAACAATCTTTCAATATTTTGTAGATATTCATTAGGTATTTTTTCCTTCTGAAAATTTAATTAAAGATTATTAATTAAGTCAGGTCATATCAAGTTCCAAAATCCAAAGCAGAAATCTCATGGACTAAATTGTCTAAGGTCACAAATGACTTTAGTCTAGATTGTTACATCCATAATGGTTTTATGTCTATTTTCCGATCACACAGAATGTCACTTGCATGATGACTGTAGTGCACCCGCTCTTTAACGTGTAAATAAATCTAAAAGCCAAACACTTTTTGCCACATGCGTCAAAAAAACCTGAAACAAGTCAGTCACACCAATTTTTGCAGAGTAGTTCCTCTGACCAATGAGAGCTCATGAGGCTTGGAAGGAGCAGACATTTAAAGAGACAGACTAGTGAACATCAAAAAAAAAAAAGAAAAAAAAAACAATTTTAACATAAAACACTGAAACACCTCTAGTTAAATATTTGATTAAAAAAGCATAAATAAATTTTGTGCTCTATATTTTTAAATCCTGTCATTCATATATTTGTGAAGAATATATACCACTTGAAGTATTTAACAACCTTTCCCTCTTGACCTGACACTTGTACCACTCAGTCTCACCCTCTGATTTCAGCGGACCATTATCAGATCAACAGTGAGCGTCACAGGAAAAACCTGCGTAAAAGATGCCTGTAAAAGCTTGACGCTATCACACCAGCTTGGATACTCAAAATAAACCCACACCCACTCTTGTGCTGAATCTGGGAGGCCACTGTGTGTTTTTAGTCATGGGAGAATTTAGGCGTTTTTCCATTGCAGCGCCAAGGAGGAGGCATGCCAGAATGGAGTTAGAGATGGTGCCTGAAAATGGGCCAGAGCAAGGGTTAAACATGGACACTAACTGGTTGTAGGTAACAGGATTATGTGTGGTTAGCTTGTTTCTCCCTCCTTTCTCTCTAAGTCTGTCGGTCAGTATGTTGTGAATGGGTAATAGTAACGCTTTACTGTAAAAATCTTCACACTACAGAAGTTTATTTAAACTATCACCACACATTGTTTTATCATTCATTGCTGATTATAACTAACTTGTGTTGTCACGTTTTCCTTCTTGTATAGACCAAACACTACTTTTAAAGCTAAGACCAGTTAAACACAGTAAGCCAGCAAGCAGCCTATGGTGGGATTTACTTTTAAGATTTGTGACACTTTGAACGGGTTGAAGGGCTAGAAAGAACACACGCTGTTTGTAAAGGCCACACTGTTTGTTTGTAGTTGTGAGCCCTTCACTTCAGAGAAGCTCCTGCAGGATCAACAGAGGTCAAAGGTCAGGTGCTGTCAAGTACAACTCCACTCAAAACGACTGCTAGGCCTTGATGTTTCTCCCTTTGTAACATTTAAACAAATACTTGTGGTCATTAGGTCACAGCTAAAGAAAAAGCTAAATTGCTGCAATCTGGTTATTTAATTCTCAGGCTGAGAAACTACAAACAACATGCAAACAATCAGGCCATCATCTTAACAAGTTCATTGAGAACACATTTGAAAAATTCACACTTACCTTTTGAACTTGTTTCCACAGGTAAATTGATATTGAGTCCAATTGCCATTGCAACCCCAGGTGAAGATGGGGTGACTGTTTGTGAATTGCACAACTATCATCTCTCCTAATGTCAGAAGATTCAGACTCCAAGCCCTACTGCTTCCCAGTGCTGGAGGACCAGGATGGGGCCCCGTCTTGCAGCTCCATGGGTCAGCTGCACAGGATGGGTAGCTACAGCCAGGGAAGGCCCGACTTAGGCCTCCCCTCAGAGGGCAGCGACAGCAGCGGCCAAGACAACTCAACCTCACCACAAAACCATCGCAAAAGCACCCGCTCCCGTTCTCTGCCCGAGGAGGATGTCGAGATGAAGAGCAGCGGGTCCAGCGGAAGTGGGACAGAGTCACACGGCAATGAAAGCCACGGCAATGAAAGCCACAGCAACGACAGCCATGGCCACGAGTCAATGGGCAGCTCCAATGGCAACAGCAAAGACTCTGCTCTGTTGGAATCTTCAGAAAGCAACAAAAGGTAAGTTCTGTGTTTGGCAAAAGAAGACCATAAGTAATCCCAGGCTTATTAAGACAAAGAGAGATTTAGGAAGCCATTGCTTTTGTTGTCTTGATATATATACATGGATTTAAAGGCTTGATATGAGTTTTTATTAACTGCTGAATGTCCAGGTTGTAATTTGTGATCCAGGCCTCACAGCTCACGCTGCCTGCGACCCTTGACAGGATAACCCTTAGAAAATGTATGTCTGAGATTAGAAATCTTTTTCATTATGTGAAATCTTATAGTCATGTAAGACATGTTGCTAGACAGCAATGTTTTTTGCTGCTGTCTAGGACAGCAGTGTCAAACTCATTTTAGTTCAGGGGCCACATATAGCCCAATTTGATCTGATAGCATAATAGCCTATAAATAATTTCTCCCCTTTGTTTTAGTGCAAAGAAGTACAATTACATTGTTAATGTTAAGTCATCAATTGTAACTGCTGCAACCTGTCACTGCTCATGCACGATATCTGCAGCATTCAACAGGTATATTTTCATTCAAGACATTTGAATAATGAGGCTGACACAGAGGATAATTTTGACAGCAAAGGAGTAAAGCGTAATTTGCAAAATTTGGGGTCTCGTGTTGTATCATGGCTGATACTCTTACTAAAATAGTAGGACCCCCAGTTGACAAATTAGGATTAGCAGTTACTTTTATGTAAAAATTGCAGGTAAAGTCTAAAATCATCCCATGGGCTGGATTGTACACTCTGGAGGGCCGGTTTTGGCCCGTGGGTTGTATGTTTGACACTCCTGGTCCAGGGCATGTCTTAGTTGATTTTCAGTTTTAAACAGACACTTATTAATATAGAATCTGAGTTTGCTCAAACTAAGTAATAAATCATGCTAACAAACAACTTCTGTTCCGATGAGATGAGAAATAAAATATAGAGAAACAGTAGCTCCAAATCTTTCTTTTACAATACTGTGTACTGCCTTCAACACATACAGTCCACACCCATGTCTGGGCAAGTGACGTTAAGCAAATATTCAATTCCTGTAAGGGTTTGTCATTTTAAATCTCTTCAAAGCTGTAAACAGTCCACAGTGTTCAGGTCATCAGAACATTCACCAAGTACCTCAGTCCAACCACAGTCTGACTCTAAATAGTTTTCAGACAGCGTGTATGGTACACTCTGTGACAGAAGAACAGTTTATTCCTCAACAGTGGAAAAAGAAAAAAGGTCCCAGCAGGATGTGTGGATTAATGTCATCTGAAGGTTGGAAAATCAAGGCCAGTTTTTTTTTTTTTATTTATTCCAGATGGGTTGTCGCAACACTCGTGATTGCTCTGGCAACAGACTGTTTGTGTCTGTTTATTCCTGGGTGGGGCGGTTGCTCTGCATACTCGTGAGCATGTACTCTCAACACTTCTAGCCAAGCCCACATTCAGTTACTTCCCTCTTTATTCCTACTTTATACGATGGACACTCTAATGCTTTCTTTTTTGGATGAGGAGACATTGACGTCAGATACTTTCAACTGTTCCTTTCTAACTCCCATCCATTTAAACCTCCAACTTTTTTGAGCATTTTGTAAACCTGCCCATCCACGTCAAATCCACAGACCTTTGACATTTTTCTTTGTAACACGTATTAATCAGGATTAGATTCCTTGTCGTCTTTGTAACATTAGCAACTGCTGTTTACTGTGGCAGGACTCAGTCTGGTTAAATTTTACAGTATCTATTGTCTTAAGACATTTTTATGATTTGATCTGCCTTCTTTTCAAAATGCTACAGCTTAAAACTGGACAGTCTTAGTTCCCCCTGTATTTCTCTGTTATTGATCAGGCTGTAATCCGTGGCTGTGACTCACTGAAGGGGACCAAAACAGATGCTGCACAGAACTGTATTCCATAATAAGTCTTGGGCCCTGTTCTGTTATTTATCAATATAGTGATTGTCATAACTTCTGATTTATAGTAACACGCTGTATCTCTTCAGACAAGGTTTGATTTAAGATCACAGTTTACCTCACATTTTAGCTGAATGTCCCATCTGTCATTGAACAGTCAGAGCCTGCTAAAGGCCACCTTGACCTGATCTTGAACAGGGTCAATGCAAAGTGCAAACTCCCTGAGCTCTTTATTGCAAGACGTTTCCACAGACTCTTAGTGTGACACTGAGCATTAGCCTTCAGTAATTAATTGTGTCTTTTTTACTCTAATGCATTCTCAATCTGTCCAGTCTAAAACCAGCTGTGGCACTCTTTAGTTTTGACTGCTAAATTTAGCAGGCTTAGACAGCTAACTAAGCTCAGAGAGGCTTTTATAGTTCAGGTTAATGTTATTTTTAGGCGAGGTAATTAGGTTATATATAGTAACCCAGGTTGTACTGCAGGTGTGTTGTTACCTCAAGCGGCTGCTAACAAGCTTGACTTCAGCCTGTAAGTTAACAGTGTGACACTCAAACAAAGATAGGCTAGCACGTGTTTTACTTTTGTACCTTTTTCACTGTAGACTAGTAACTTGAACATGGTTTTAAAGCCTAAGGTGTTTCATCTCTCATCTAAAAAGCTCATGTGGTGCTTTGCCTCTTTTTAACCAATAGCTGGCTGACTGTAATTCCCCATCTTACTAATGTTACCAACTATTTTGGTTGTTGTCTTAAATAGATTTTTCTTTGTAAAATGTGTAAACTGAGCAATAAAGTGGACAGTCATTGAACTAGTCTGTGTCCTTTTAAGCATTTGGCCATGGTCTAGCCTTATTTTTTTAATGGGCTGAAGCTGGAATCATTGAATAGCAGTTTTGAGATTGGATGATTATTGGTTTGGACAATTGGACAAAGGGCCCAGAACAGACCTGGGTCTGGAAGGGGCCCTGATCCCAGTTGTATTTTGGCCCCTAATGGCTTCTGCATTAAGCTCTCCTACTGTGCACCCTTATCACTACAGACCACTTAGTGTCCAAAAGGTGAGACTGACCTGAGGTCTAAGTGGTTTGTCTTTTGTGGTGTAGCTTAAAAAAAATTATGAGAGGGTACAGAGGGCTTGCTCTCTTTTCAGATTACTACCAAGGCAAACATCATGTATCATTATCTTTTTTAGGCTTTCCTTAACAAGCTCACATTTTGTGTAACTGAGTATAGCCTTTATATAATTAGGACATTTGAGCTTTTGTACAATGTATCTCAGCTGAGGAGGTGTTTTTCTGACATTTTTTGGAAGATGTCTTCTGCTGTGTGTCTTTTGATTAATTTAGTGAGTGTATATTCTGTATGTTTTTATGTATCCTTGATCATTTTTACAAATCCCCCATGAAGAGGTTATTATGGATAGACATTATAAATAAAAATGCTCATGTTTTTTTTTTTCTCTCTCTCTTCCAGAGCATATATTTTATATTGTCTTTCTCTTTTACAGCTCAAACTCCCATAGCCCATCTCCTCCCAGCAGCTCGAACGCCTTCAGCTTGCTGAGCTCGGAGCAAGACAATCCTTCAACCAGTGGCTGCAGGTATCTCTTCACAGCACAATCTCCCAGTCTGCTTATGAAACCTAAATGTCCTCTGATAATGTGCACCGTACACTTACACGGTTCCATTATATCTCATTGCTCATGTGCATTTGTGTGTGATTGTACCAACTTGCAGTAGTCAGGAGTCTGCCAAAGCTAAGACCCAGAAAGAAGTGATAAAAATATTGAAAGAACTAAAGCTTCACCTGCCTGCTGAGAAGAGACACAATAACAAGTCCTCAACACTGAACACCCTCAAGTACGCCCTGCGCTGTGTCAAACAAGTTGAAGGTATGAGCAGATGTTATTAAGATTGCCTTATGAAACTGAAGAATTTGACTGAATCAACTTCCTCAGTTTCATTTTGGCTAAGCAGTCCCATAAAAACCAAATCAAATGTGGAACTATACAAACAAATACTTTTCACTTCATCATGTGTATTGTTTTCTGATTTGACTGTGCACTTTTCTTGCAGCTAATGAGGAGTATTACCAGTTGTTGATGATCAATGACAGCCAACCTTCTGGCCTGGATGTTTCCTCTTATACAATAGAGGAGATAGACAGCATTACATCTGAGTACACACTAAAAAACAACGTGAGTCACAAAGCTGCCATCATGAAGATAAAGGGAAAGATGTTTCACACAATAGTATCCCGATGACCTTGTCTTTGTCTTTTTCCACAGGACATTTTTGCTGTGGCTGTGTCCCTGATCACAGGAAGAATAGTCTACATTTCAGACCAGGCGGCCACAATCCTCAACTGCAATAGAGATGTCTTTAAGAACACTAAGTTTGTCGAGTTTCTGACGCCGCAGGATGTCAGCGTGTTCTACAGCTTCACCACGCCTTACCGCCTGCCTTCGTGGAGCATGTGCACTGGAGCAGGTAAATCTCAGCTAAATGATTCTACAATATCACATAAGAGTCGATTTAAAAGCAGGAGGGAAACATTCATCCAACTGAGTGAGAGGAGCTGGGGCTACTTGTACAAGGGGTACGTTGGGTATGGCCAGGAGCACAGATGGTCTGAGGTAAGGTCCAGTCATCACTTATTCACTCCACAGGAAATGGAAAAACCAATTGAAATCTTTCACTTGGGATTAAAGAATGTCCTGCCGTTTAGGTACATGACGACCTGACCTTTAACCAGCTCTGAAATTGATGTCTATTTAAAATACACCAAACTTTTAGAAACAAAAGTAGGAATGCGAACTAATAAAAACTAGGAAAAAAAATTCAACCGGTGGTGTCATGCAGCTTTAGTTGCCCTCAGACAGTTACCATTTTGTGTTAATTTCCTGATAACCGGAAAAGTAACTTTTGTTTAGGTTCACTCCAGTGCTACCAAATAATGCTTTTATTGTCTCTAATAAACGCTGATGCACCTGCGGGAAATGACAAGACTGACAGGATCCGATTGCTTTTGAATAAAAACATGTCTCTCCTCTTTCCAGAGTCCTCTCCATCTGAATGCATGCAGGAGAAGTCCTTCTTTTGTCGTATCAGGTGGGTGGGAAAAGCTTTGCCCTGGCATTAGACCATCTGCTACTCGTACCTTTTAGTCATTTATATTCAAACTTTTAATTCCTCTTTGGATGCTTTTCAATTAGTTTGTGACATCATAGGCGTACAAGCTCTAATCTGATCTATTTTCCAGACTAAAGCTATACATAATGGACAAGACCCACACCCACATGAAAACAATGTGTAAATGTATACAGCTGACATTGGGTTTTATTGTTCTACTGAATTTTAACTCTATCAAGTCAAATCTGTTGCTAATCTGTTTTTTATCTGGTATAGAATTACAGATGAACTATCAAAACATGTTTATAGTTACTAGTTAATTACTGCCACCTAGTGTTTTTTTACTTGACAATGGCTATTTTAAAAAAGTGTACTATCTGGGTTTGATGCATGTACTCATGAAGGCTAAGTTCCTTTTATTGAAGTCTTAACCTTTTTTTCAGTGGTGGGAAGGAGTGTGAAGGTGACCTGCAATACTATCCGTTTCGTATGACCCCATACCTAATGAAAGTCCAAGATACAGTGCATGCTGAAGATCAGTTCTGCTGCCTCCTTCTGGCTGAACGAGTTCACTCTGGTTATGATGGTAAGAGTCTCACTATAGCTATGTTATTGAAAGACTTTCCTTTTTAAAGATTTCTAGTTCATGATTGATTTATTTTCTCAAATTTCAAGCACCTAGGATTCCCACAGACAAACGTATCTTTACCACCACACACACTCCTAGTTGTGTTTTTCAAGATGTCGACGAGCGGTAAGCGTTTTATATATAAAAATCTCACCAATATGTATTCTATAGAACAAGATGCACACTATATACTTTTTATGTGTTTGTTAGAGCTGTTCCACTCCTTGGATACCTCCCTCAGGACCTGATCGGCACACCAGTCCTCCTGCACCTACATCCCAATGATCGGCCTATTATGCTGGCCATCCACAGAAAAAGTGAGGCATCAGAATTCCAGACAAAGAACAATTTCACCTGACTGTCAATAGATCTAACTGTATTTTTCCGCAGTCCTACAATATGCAGGGCAGCCATTTGACCACTCATCTATCCGATTTTGTGCACGGAATGGGGAATACATCATCCTTGACACCAGCTGGTCAAGTTTTGTCAACCCCTGGAGCCGTAAAGTGTCCTTTGTTATTGGGAGGCACAAAGTCCGCATGTGAGTTGAAGTATTATTTGATTTAAAGACATAAACATATTCATTTCATAGTCACTCGTTTTAGTAAGGGTCATATAAAGTAGCATTTAAACCTGATGTATATTGTTGGTGTTCCTCAGGGGCCCTGTGAATGAGGATGTCTTTGTGGCTCCGGTCTCTGCTGTGGGAGAGGTGAAAACGATGGATCCGGATATTCAGGAGATAACTGAGCAGATTCATCGTCTGCTGCTGCAGGTTGGATATTAGGAAGGAAATCATAGATGAATTTTTTAGCTATGCAGTTTAACAGAATTCTTAGCACAGTAGTTTATATCTTAGGTGAAATGAAAATATAAAGAGATAGATAAAAAGATGTTTGAAGTGGAACATCATCTTCCTTTTTCTCCTTTTCATCTCTCTTCATGTGATCTATCATTAGCCTGTTCATAACTGCGGTTCCAGTGGTTATGGGAGCCTGAACAGCAATGACCACCTTCTGAGCATGACATCTTCTACAGAGAGCTTTAACAACGGCAGCAATTCCAAGATGCTCCAAGAGGAGGAGGAAGAGACCAGCAGAGCAAGACCTGTTAGTAAACCCAGTCTGCTTCATCCAATTTGTTGGAATGATTTGACCCTGTCAATTTTTGTAATTTTTTTTTTTTTTTCCACAGAGAACATTTCAGGAAATCTGCAAGGGAGTTCACCTTCAAAAATGTCAGGAGCAGCAGACAGGCAAAACAGACAAAAAAGCCTCTGGTAGTAAGTCATCCAATAAGTAGATGTAATTAGAAAATGAGAACATTATTAATAAAAAAGTTGTGTATTGTCAGTGCAATTAGATCTAATCCTGTCCTGTTTCCAGTAGAGTCTGTACAGAAGAACCTAGTGGTGCGGCCCAAAGACTCAGCCACTACTCTTCACTGGAAGGAGACTGGAACAGAGGAGGGCAAAGCCTCTGTTCAGGAGGAGCTTGCTTTTAATGATCAGTCTGTCTACTCCTATCAACAGATAAGCTGCCTAGACAGTGTAATCAGGTATATAAATTAGACCCTTAAAGCAAAATTTCTAACACAAAGTGTATAAACAGTAAGTTTATTACAAATTAGTTCTATTTAAATATAATTGATTTAAATTGTGATTCCTGTAGGTACCTGGAGAGCTGTAATGTTCCTATAACCATGAAAAGAAAGTGTCAGTCCTCCTCTAACACCACATCTTCAAACTCAGATGAAGATAAGCAAAAGGGATGCAACAACAACATGCAAGTGTCTGAAGGTATAATCTTGTTTCATTTGCCAGCAACATTTACTTCCTTTTAATACCCCATGGGACTTTCTAATGTGAGTATGTCCTGTTCTGATCTCTCACAGAACCAGCCTTGTTGAAGGTTCAATCTGGGCTATCCACTTTACATGATCGGGATAAAAAGTCTGGTGATGCAGCTACAGCAGTTGTGGGCACTTCACTTCCCCTGCCTGTACCAAACAAACCAGAAAGTGTTGTGTCCATAACCAGCCAGTGTAGTTACAGTAGCACTATTGTGCATGTTGGAGACAAGAAACCTCAGCCAGAGTCAGGTACTATACTCTGTAGGATTATTTCTCTATGCTATTATTTATTTGTTACACTTTTGGGTTCAGTATCAAATGTTAAATCTCATATTTTACCAACATGCTCATTTGTACACAAACTTAAAGCATGGAACAATATGAGATTCTGAGCCATGCCATGATACTTTTTCTTTGAGGGGGGGGTCTTCATTTTTATGTGTTGCTGTATTGATAATAGTAAAATAGAAAATGATTTTTTTTAAATGAAGTACCTTAACACATTCTTTAAACTAAATTTCCACTAGTTTTACAAATCACATTTTTAAATGAGTTATGGGCCCCTCTTTTACTTTGCCTGTGGAGTTCTTTCTGTACATTTGACCATTTAAAGGCATGCTTTACAAGATGTCCAGAACATTTTTGTAAACAAACCTGGCCTGTGATCACCTCTTCTTAATGCTGTATTTTGATTTGTTATGTGAGCTGTCATTGGCTGAGAGTTACACACTCAAAAACATCCCTTTCATGTAAACAAAACAGATCTATTGGTAATTACAGGCAGAGGACAGTTGTTTGTTTTTTCTTGACAAATTCCCCTCCACCTGCTTTCATCTGTCACTGTGCATTACAAACGTGCAACTATTTAAGAGTTCATAGTTCTTTTCTCATTCACACAGAATTAATAGAGGACATCCCTTGTACAGGAGAACCAACAGAAAGCAGCCAAAACCCTGGTGCTTCTCCATGCGGTGTCTCACTTCTGAGTCAGGAGCGGGAGTCCTACAAGAAACTAGGGCTGACCAAGCAGGTCCTGGCAGCGCACACACAGAAGGAGGAGCAGACTTTTCTGAATAGCTTCAGAGAGCTTCGAACTCTCACAGCGCTCAAAGCAGACTGTTCTCAATATCTGGAGCGCCAGAGGGAACAGACACTTAACGATGGTGACCGCCAAACTTGTGTCCATTTTAACAGATGTGCATTTCTGACTATATTGTAATGTCTGGTTCAAAAAGATTGATCCTTTCTATTTGTTAATAAATGACAAACTCTCTTCTTTGTCTTTGACCTTCCAGTTGTACAGGCTACTCGTTCATCTAAACAGAGGGGCCCAGGTGGGGAACCCACCACTCGACGAGGAGTGCGCAATAAAAAAACCAAATCGAAGCGCGCCAAGCAGATAGAGTCATCTGACAGTACAGTTTCCCATCCCAAGCAACAGCTGCGGCCTCCACGTCTCAACCACGGCCTTAATCCAACATCCTGGTCTCCTTCTGAAACATCACAGTCCTGTTTCCCTATTGCCTACCCAGCAGTTATGCCGGGCTACCCCCTCCAGGTTTACACCAGGCCCAACTCTGCCCCCCTCACTAACACTGCTCCTTCTGGCTGTACCGACCACCCGGTCAGCCGAGCCCCTCAGTGCCCTCCGCCTATTCATCATCCCGCTTATACCACTTCAATGGTCACCCCTGTTGTGGCTTTGGTATTACCCAACTACATGTACCCCCCAATAGTCCCGGGACCTCCACCACCTCAGCCTATATACGCTACTGAAACTGGTGGCTATTCAACTCAAATACCCCTATGTCCAGCTGTATTTCCAGCACCAGGTGCCTTTACTGTCCCACCTTATAATGGTCAAAGCCAGCACAACTCACAAAATACTCACATCCCCTATACAGCATCCCTGCCTACATCATTCCCCTTCCCTCCACCCACTGAAATCCCAAAGGGTGCTAGGGAAACTCACTCTCGGCCTTCAACACCACAATCTGGAGGCGGTGAAGGCAACTCCTCCCCGCCCCTGTTCCAGTCGCCCTGCAGCTCTCCTCTCAACCTGCTGGAGCTGGAGCTGTCTGTACAGGACAGCACTGGGATTTCAGCTGCAGGACAAGGAAATATTAACACAACTGAAAGGGAGAAAGGACCAGGTGGAAACCAGACCAAGGAAAAGGAATTACAGCAGGTAATTGACAAACCTCCTTATTTTGTACTTTTTGCATCATTTTCAGTGTTATTCAATAGGGCTGCCCAATAATAATAACAATCTGTGAGAGATGGTCTAAAGACATTTGAAATTCTCCATGAGTAGAATGAATATAATTAAATCTAAAAAAAAAAAAACATGAAAATGTTAACAATATGCATGATTACAATAGAGTTGGGATGTATTGTGCAGCCTTATTGTCACATGCCTTCACCTACAGTATGTTCCTCTCTTCAGCCTATGACAGTGTCTTAAAAACTGGCATGTTGTTTTGTCAGTTTTGTATTAAATTGTGGTGGGTTATTTGAGGCCTGTGTGTGAGCTGTGGCATGTTTACTGAGACATTCATTTATGTCTCAACCTTTTGGGATTTAACGCCACCACAATATCAACAACCTATTTCCAGTTCTAACCTACTGTATTCCTGTGCCGTGTGTAAAATCAAGTCAGTCTAGATGAAACCCAGGGTGTTAACACATGATGTCATTATCCCTTACACCCTATAGCCATCTCTCAGTCTCCTTGGTCCACCAGGACCCTTGTATTACGTGGACACGTCCTGTGTCTGTGAGCGTTTGTCATGGAATAAAGTGTGCTGTAGTCTGGGGGCTTTCAGCAATGAGGTAGGCGAATCATCAGCAAACCTGTACATTTCTCCAATCCCATATTCCTCCCTGATTTTATGTGTCATTAAAGTGTCTTAATTTTACATTGATACAAACATGATCCACGAAGTTACTTACAGACTTTATTTTAATTCAAGCATGGGACTAAGAACCTTTATAAAAACTATTTGTTCATCTCTGTCATCCAAATTAAAATACATTCTACATTCAAGTCAGAGAACACATTTGAATTGTACTAAAATGTTTTCAGAAATTATTTCCACTACTTTGCATACAAGGCCTCAAAAACTTTAACCATGAAGAATGGAAAGAAATAGAATAAAAAGGATATGCTTATTTAGAAATTAAATGGTTCATCCTGATTTTCAATAGCCGCTGAAGATTCTCTGCCAATGGTATGACACAGTTTTCAATGGACAAATGTTTTAATTCATTTTATGGTTCCCCATTTTAAAATAAAAGACAGAGGTAAGATGCTTCATGGCCAATGATATTTCATTTGTCATAGCGTCATGAGGTACCAGATGCTGGAAGTCTTACATCATTGTATGTAACATACATTTCTCTTCAACTTAATTTTTTGCTTTGTTCATTGTAGATAAGCTCACACGGTGATGGCAACAACAGTGATGCCAACTCTTCATCCAGCGACATGTTTGACATAATTCTACATGAAGACTCCTGTTCTGGTACCGGCTCAGCCACTTCAGGGTCCATGGGCTCAGCATCAAATGGGTGTGGGACTTCTGCTAGTGGGACATCCAACAGCAGGACTTCAAAAAGCAGGACTTCAGCCAGTGGAGGCTCTGCTAGTGGCATCTCAGGCAGTGGAACAGGTGAACCAGGCTTGTTGTCATTTAGAAGGCACTGACTAGGACTATTACAATTTCATTGCAAATGTATTATCTTTGCATTTATAAGTGCAAAGGCTACTTTAACAGTAATGTTATGGACATAACTATGTTATTGGCTGTGACTAGGCATTTACGGGGGACTGTGTTACAACAAAGAATTTATTAAACCTTTTATTTATTTTTTAAGCATTACATATAGTGCAAGTCATGTCATTGCCATAATTAAGAATATTTTGCATATCAAGTGTTTTAAAAAGGGCAGCACTAGCTCAGGCTTGACTATGTTTTAATGTATAAACTCTTCCATTGTTTTTAGGGAGCAACAGTAGTAAATACTTTGGCAGTGTGGACTCATCCCAGGACAGCCAGAAGGTCAAAGTTCATTCAAGCAGCATCGCGGGAAGGCCTTTGAAGATAGATCAAAGCGAACACTTCATCAAGTATGTACTGCAGGACCCGATATGGTTGCTCATGGCCAACACAGATGAGACGGTCATGATGACCTATCAGCTGCCCTCTCGGTGAGTGAATGCATGGGGCAGAACCAGTCAGGAGTAGGATAGTGGGCCTGTCATAAGTACTTTGTAATTTAATGAAAGGCTAATGGTAACCATATGTACAGATAAATTGGCCATGGTTAATTACTGTACTACTGTTAAGTGCACCAATTCCTTGTACAAATGAAAAATTTTACGTTTTTAGAATATTTGAGTAAGAGGCAGAGGTGCTCGCGACGACTTCAGTGGTTGCATTGACATACTTTTACCACAAGGTGGTGCATGTACTTCAGCGAAACAAAGGAAAGACATTTCCTTTCTGAAATCTAAATTTCCTTTTCCAATCCTAAACCGTAGTTTATTTTAACATTACTGTATACCGCATTTATTGATGTTTTTTCCTTGCAGTATATGGTAATACCAATCCATATTAACTGTTTCCTCAGTTTTTTAAATGTAGCCGTGTATTTGATGTGCCAACAGTGACATCCAGAAAGTGCTGAAAGAGGACCGAGATAAACTAAAGCTGCTGCAGAAGAACCAGCCGCGTTTCACAGATGAACAAAAGAAGGAGCTGATTGAAGTTCACCCCTGGATAAAGAAAGGAGATCTGCCCAGAGTCATAGACATCAAGGTACATTGGGAACTATTATCTTTATTGTGCTTTTTTTTGTTTATAGATTTTAAAGAATTCAAATGTTCTCTCATATCTAGGTGTGCCCCTGTTGTGACGGTGCATCAGAGCTACTGACCACAGCAGAAGCAGAAGATCAGCCAGACATGGAAATGGGTGACACAGAGGCAGTGGAGCTCAGCTGCCAAAGGACTGATGAGTCTTCAGACACTTTAGTCTCCTGCTGTAGCCCTGCTGCTGGTCCAAGCTGTCAGACACAAAGACAATGAAATTCTGCCATTTTGATGATGTATGTTCTACTCTGCATGGCTTGAAGATTACCATTCAGAGGGATGTACTTTACAGGGTGCATCAAATAGGCACTACCCCAAATAATTCAGAACCTTCATTCTTTTCTCTTTTTCACAGTTTAAAGGGGAACTGCGGAACTTTTAGGTAGAGGGGAAAAAAACCCTTACAGACTCTATCGTAAAGTTGTTAAATAAATAAATATATGTATATAGCATTATATTTTGTATACAACCATGTTACTCAGTGACAAATTGACTCTATTGACTTTATTAGCTGCAGCGTGCATGACTGATGTAAGACCAAATATTACTGCGACTGAGAGCTAACTCGGTGATCCTTGCAACCTGTTGTATTTTTCACCACGATGAATGTCATAGTGCGCCGAATATTATATTTCTTGAGCACTTTAACTTGCTGCATACACTCCAGGAAGTGGTATATTTTTCTTGGACTACCCCAACCCTATGTCTACTTTTCTCCTTTTTGACAAAGACATAAACAAGGCTGCCCCAGTGGGTAATTTCCCAGCAAAACAGTAAAGCGAAATCCCATTTATGGAACCAGGTGGCTCATTGCTGCCATCTGCTGTTCAGTTCTGGGTCTCAGCGTTGTGTTATGTCCGCTACTCTTAATAAAACAGTCCAATCCCCAGTGGACAAATTAGGAATAGCAGTTACTTATATTTAAAATTGTGGTAGGCTACAGTCTTCTATGTAATTTTCTCACATTCCAAAATCATCCCAATGCACAGAATGTTTGACACCCCTGATTCAACATAATGCTGCCATCAGTTGGCGGTTTGCCACAAGCTAACAGTCCTAATGCTATTGCGTCTGTTTGAATAATCTTTCTTTTCTGAGCCGCTCTTTGCTGCTGTCACTGTTACCAGGGAAACGGGGCTGCACCCTGTATTTGAGAGCCATAAAGCGCGTCAGTCAAGTAATCTCTCATGATATGTTCTCGTCCCGTTATAGGAACATTATACTAGAGGTTTCTGTCCTGCTGAGGGTACTGTGTCAGTGAGATAGACAGGATTCTACCAATCTCATGTCTAAGAACCATCAAGACAATTTTGAGAATATATATTGTTGGACTAAAAGTTACGCAGTTCTGCTTTAATAGCTTTCAGGCTACTTTCAAAAACACGCAAAAACTACAAACCGTTACAATACATAGAAATATCTGTTGATTTGAAGGTTTGTTAAGTTAATATATACTGTTTTTTTGTATTTTAAGTTAAATAATTATGTAAGTTGCACTTTTAAGTTGTTGCTGGTGTCACGTAAATAGGCTACTGTATGCCGCAGTGAATTGCACTTATCAATGCACACGTGGAAAGGGAATTTTTATAGAAGTCATATACATTTTAAAAAAAGGGTCAAAAAAACAACTCATTTACAAGCCATTTACTCGACATGTCTGCCTGGTTACATTGACGAGTTGTTTATGTGTTTTGTGACATGGTTTCTCAGTTAAAACGCTGTCATATTAACATATAAACCTACTCTACACCGGATGAAAAAGACAAGAAGCAGACTTAGTGTGGCAGACAGTTTGAAAGTTGAAGTTCTGCATAAAAGAAACATTCCATTGTTAACAACAGATGGCAGTATTGCGAGAATGTAAATCCCCTAGAAAGCTAAAATACAATGTACTGTAGCTACACATCCATGTCAAGACGTTCTAATAGGTGCTGTGATCACTCCATTCAATAATTTCTGTCCTCATGTTACTGGAAAAGAATGTTATTTGAAACAGTGCAAATGTACTTTAAAAATCCCTCTTCGTTGTTGCACTCAAACAGTGTACAAAGCCTTTACCGCCTTCGTCGTCTTACGCAGAAGGTTAAATTAAAAACAATATTTCAGCAAAATGTTGAGGGACGTTAAACTAAAGAGCTGTGAATAAATGTGCAAACAAAACTCCCAGGGTGGATGGATCTAAAGAAAACCTACCCATGTGTGTTCAACTCAGTAGCCTTTATCATTTCAAAATATTTAAGTGTGCAATTAAAGTCAATGTGGTGTAGCTTGTGGTTTGGCCTGTGAATATTACACGTTTCGAGATTATTTTTTCAGCTGTGAAACTTTCACTTACTTTTTTTTTTTTTCAAAGCCAACACTGTTTATTTTATTTTAGAGCTCAATGTTTATAATGGTATTTTTTTATATCAAATATGTTCCTGTTTAAAAGAATGTATGCTTTTAATTTAATGTGTTTTAAAAGCAAACTGGACCAAGTGTAATTGAATTGAAGATGTTTTTGTGTCATCCACACTTTAACCCTAAAGGGATATACAGTAATGGTAGTTTTAGTGTGCTGTGTAACACTTGTCTGATGTTGGCCCTTAATAATTGACATGAACATCCTGTGGAAGAGACTGAAGCTCATTACCGTTCACAACAAACGTGTGATGACTTCAGAGGGTCAATTTTAGGGTTATTGCACTGGTATAAAGCAGCCCAGACAGATGTCGAGTGTGTATCTGGAGACTATCCTTAACTTTGAAGCTGTCACCTTTCAAGTGGAAACGAAAAGATTTTTTTTTTCTTTTTCTGAGCATTTCCTGAATTTGTCTTTTATTCCTGTTGTTTGCACAGACAACTAAGCACCTTTTGCTTTTATTGTAAATGGAATGAAAGCTCTTTTCTCTAATTAAAATCTATATGATTATGCTTTCTGTCGTGGCCTTACTTTCAATTTCCAGAGGACACGCTGCGTTAATGACGTTTTAGCGCAACCTTTAAACAAAACAGCTGGTCCAAGGCTTGCCAAATACTTTTAGATTACCCTGCAAGGCCTGTATGTTCATATACCTTGACCTCTCTTCATCTTTAGGTTATTATTGCTTTTTTCCTTCTCCGTGTCTGTCCGCTACAATCATACTAAGGTCCCTTATCTCGTGCGCAACGCTCCGTCTCTTCGTGCCACACATAGTCTGATCAAAGCGGCGCCCTCTCCGCCTCCTCCTCGGCGTTCACACCTTTACACGGCTTCCAAGTTGGACCAAGGTGTGAAAATTTACAAACTGGCCTCCTGCGGCGGCCATTGACACCTCAACAAATCCGGTCTAGCCACCAGACAGCAGACTAATACAGATCATATAGACTACTCCTGATGTTGTAAACCCAGGACCAGGACTGTCTAAACCCAAGACAAATCCAGGATGAAGACCAAGTGACAGCAGAGTAGATCTGCAATGAAGCCCATGCTTGAAATAAATAATTCGTTTAGAAACAGTGGGATAATGCCCCTGGAGCCTACAGTGTATCAATATTTCATCAATTCTGGCACAAAGGCAGTGGTTTTAGCAGAATTACAACCAATCATGTCTTTTAAGCACTAATCCCCTGGACACAATGCAAAAACTGACACTTAAATGCACATCACAGGAACTCCAGGGGAGGGCCAGGATTAGAGGTAGACTAGACTGCACTCAGGATTGTTCTCCTTTCTTATTCATTTGTACAGAGAAGGAACAGTGTCTGCAGTCCCCAGTTGGACTAAAAGGGTCAGGTCTGAGTGTACAGACAGGCTTTCAAAGACAGACACAACTACAAAATGTGCAAATCTGCAGAGACTTAAAACCCAGCCGCATCATGTTTCTTTAATTGTAAGTGTTTAGTATATTCATGACTAAGTTATTTGTGCTCATGTTCTTTCAGGGCGATACTATTAACTCTAGACTTAAAAAGGAGTTTCAAAGACATTTGCCAAGTTGTGGGCCTATATAAAGAGATTACTCATTTCACACCTCACCAGCCTACGACAAGTTCAGGGATCTTGGAGAGAAAGCTGCACACAAATGGCACACAATTGCAGAGTAATAACTACTATTCTGAAAACAGACATGCGTAGGTGGTCCTTGGGAGAAGTTTCAGAAATAGATGTTTCTCAAAAAAAATAAAATAAAAAAATGATAACATGGCATTGTTTTCCCAAAATGAGTTTTATTGAAAAGTTTGAACACAGGCAAAACATTGAGGTAGCCATCTAATCGTCATTTGACAAGTATAAATACAAAGTTAAAGGAAGGCTTTAGGCATTAATTTACACACAGCTAAGACGTCTAGTAGGACACTTATCTTCTATACAAGCCAGTATTAAACAAGAAAATATTTACATATGCATTTACCCCTTTTACAATAGACAAGATAACAACCATTATAATTCCAAATGAGCATAATGAGTTCAATAGCATAATTTATTAAATACATTTTATAATGGTAGATCCAGAATAATTACATCAAGAGCTTCTCTGGTGCCTTTCATACTGAAGTCTATCCGGCACAACATCCTAACACCAACATTAGTCATCCTACCTACTGTCTCCTAATACAAGCTGGTTCTACATTTAAAGGGTCTACCATGGCCTCCACATTGATTTAAAGTAAGTGTTGGATGGTAAACACAAAACATCTGAGTCCTCAGATGAAGAAACAAGGCTTTGCTCTGACTCTGTCTCATCCAGGTCTGAGCAGAGGTCATCAGAGGAGGTAGTGGAGGGGGCGGGGGACACCAGGGCCGAGTACAGGCTCTCATTCAGGGACCAGTTGCTGTTATTGCCGGGGAAGTCTGCCAGGTTATCGGGCATCATGACCCGGAGGCGATCCTCGTTGTTCAGGGGCATGCTCTCCAGGAGGTGGTTGAGGAGCTCAGTGGCAATAGAAGGCTCTATCCCGGGACAGTTGGACACAAACGTGTGCACGTCATGCATACACTGGATGTATCCTGCCGCAAAGCGCTCATAGGCCTCTCTGTTCACTGCATCCACTTCTACAGAGAGATACAAAGCAACAGTCAACACACAAAACCTTCAGGCTTATTGCACGTTTAAACAACTCCTACTATGACAACACTAAAAATATGTAATGAGCTCAATTTGCTGTGACCGCAGTGCAATTGATTAGGTATCACTACGCCGACCGTTATAACCTCATTTGAATCGCCACAACATGGCACTATAACCTTTGGCGGAGGGACATTAAGGTTTATATCACTAAAATGATTGTTAATGTGATTGATGAACACGCAGTTGAAAGTTGAAATGAAAATGTCCGCGTTTTTACCTTGTTCCCGGTTTTGTAGGATGTTCTCCACTCGTCTCACCGTCATCTCCAGCACTTCAGCATTTTCCATCTTTACCTGCAAAAGGGTGACCAAAACGTGTTAAGCTAAACATTAGCCATCACTGCTAACCCCTCCATGCTTATCAGAGTACTAGAAGTATAATATTTATGCATTAGTTGATAAAGTGTCTCACATCTGCGTCCGCGATGAGAACTCGGAGTTCTTGTAAACTTTCATTGATGCGAGCTCTTCTTTTCTTCTCGACCAGGGGCTTCCGTATCTGCAGGGAAAGGTCCAACATTGTTAGATAAAGTGGACTATGAAACAAACAAACTATTGCATTGTTGTGTTTACACACAGTTTGTCCTTACCTTTCTGTCAGATTTGACTCCACCACAGTTGTCCCCTCTGTCCATGCCGCTGCTGTTGTTTCGGATGGGGGCCATGTTGAGTTTAACCCTGCTGCTGCCACAGGGAGGTGAGTGAAGCCAAAGTTCCGTTAGAGTCTGTCAAAGGAACAGATGGCCTGAAGATCAGTGTCTAAAGCTTGTAGAGAGCCTTGGCTCGTTAGTGCCGCTCAGAGGGGTCTGTACTGGCTATATACTGACGGCTCATTTACATGACAATGTGGGAAGGGGCTACGTGGGTTGTGTCAGTCACAAACTCAGGAAGTTTTACCCAGGTTTATGTTACTGTGAGCATTTATGATACTGATAGAAACAATCTTACAACAAGTTTATGGAATATGCATTCCCAAGATTACCTATTCATTTTAGCACTCCACACATATTACCCAGAGTACAGTAGTAGATTACACACAGCCTATAGTGTTTATGATGATAATATATGAGTCTAATTAGGTTATCATAAAATATATATCACTGCTTACAAGGCCTTACAATTTATCAACAGGAATTAAGTTCTTTCTTTTTATGTTTTTTGTTTGTTTGCACCCACTTAATCTTAAAAGACTCTACCAGCAACTATACTGCTGCAAACTCAGATGAGATGACTGTTAGGTCTCAGTATGTATTTTATATGTCAGATAAAAACTGCAGTCTGTGTTGTTACCACAGCTTGTCTCAGCCACTAGGGGCGCTAGTCGTGTGGTCCGACCAGTGGTCCCCTTCACATAGGCCTAATACTACAGTAGGCTATAGGCTATTACTCCTGCCCCTTCTCAGTAGCATTTCAACATCTCAGTGCATTTGACATTGATTGTGCCCGGTGACCACAGCGAGCATCGCTTGTCTCAGCCTCAAGGGGCGCTAGTCTCGTGGTTGCAGTGGTCCGACTGGTGGTGTGCTATGTCTAGAAATGTACACAGGACACAGGGACCACTGCTCGGACCACAGGGACCCCCTGTCTGACCACAGGGACACCGCTCTGACCACAGGGACACCGCTCTGACCACAAGGACCACCGCTCTGACCACAGGGACCACTGCTCTGACCACAGGGACCACCGCTCGGACACAGGGACCACCGCTCTGACCACAGGGACCACCGCTCGGACACAGGGACCACTGCTCTGACCACAAGGACCACCGCTCTGACCACAGGGACCACCGCTCGGACACAGGGACCACTGCTCTGACCACAAGGACCACCGCTCTGACCACAGGGACCACCGCTCGGACACAGGGACCACTGCTCAGACACAGGGACCACTGCCTGGACATAGGGACCACTGCTCTGACCACATGGACCACTGCTCAGACACAGGGACCACTGCTCGGACACATGGACCACTGCTCAGACACAGGGACCACTGCCTGGACATAGGGACCACTGCTCTGACCACATGAACCACTGCCTAGATACAGGGACCACCGCTCTGACCACAGGGACCAACCCTCGGACCAGAGGGACCACTTCTCGGACACAGAGACCACCACTCTGACCACGGGATTTTTTTAAGCAGGCCTAAAGTTGGCTAAGTTGGCTTGTTGGACCTTAGGGAACATATGACTAGCGCCCCTAGTGGCTGAGACGAGCGGTGGTCGCTGTGGTCACAGGACAGACGGCAGTTTGGTTACAACCCCCTCTCTGTAACTTAAAACATTATGCATTTAATGAAAAGAAGCAGCCTAGATCTTTTTTCATGTTGAAGATATGTGACACATAAACATGTAAAATGTGTTTTTACATATTTTTCTTTTATTATTAGGCCCTCAATAGTTCTCTTTAAACCTTTGTTGAGCTTTAAATTGCCTAAAAGCTGCACATGCAGCATACTGTGTGCTTCAGAGTGTGTGCAGTTAGTCATGTGAACACACTGTCATGGTTATGTACATATGCTGATGAGAATGACTGGCTGCAAATTAGCATGTGTTGTTTTATTTGCATAAGAGACAGATATCTCCATGAATGTACAAGATTCACGTGATTCTTATTTGTTTTAATGTTTTCTACAGTGTTTGCAATTCAAAACTCGCCAACAAAAAACATTTTTTTCTATTACAAAAAAGTAAAAGAAAAATTACATTTGTCTGTGTGTAACTGCATGTGACAAGTGTTTCTTATCTACAATAAAAAAAATAAACGTTATAAATGCATAGATAAATGACAAATAGTAAATAAAAACAAGATTCATAAAAGTAAATCTGTTGGAAATTGTATTTAGACTTTAATTGGGAGTTAATAGTTAATATGTTGTTAATAGATTTTACCAACGGTTATTATTGGTAGTATTATTATTATTAGTTGTAGTTAATTATAGTATTGTCTGTCTTGTCAATTCTGCTCAGTTACTGAGAGTTTTCTAACATTCCTACATTTCCGGATGATCAGTGATGAGAAAAGGAGGTGCAGCTTTAAATAAAATGCGGAAAGCCATACCATATCAGGCACTAGCTTTCAGAATAAAGGACTTGGGCATTTTATCAGCATATAATAAGCTAAAAAAATAAAGTCAATTCATTGAGATCAGTAACCTCCAATAAAGTACTGTGTAATAAACAATTACATTGTAAAATAATTAAATATTGTAGAATATTTAGTTGTGTTTGCCGGCCGTGGACTTTTACGTTGACAGCGGCGAGGCGGCTTTTCCTTAAGACCCACACAACGCTTGTTCGTCAGAGAAGACGCTCTTCTGAGGTCACTGAGTCCCGGGGGCGAGACGAAGCCGTCGGTATAAAACCTTCTAGCTCTGTGGATGAAGGCAGCGCATTAAAACAGATACGAGACAAAGCAAAAACGACAAACCGATCAAGCAAACATGGTGAAGATCACCTTTCAACCAGTTTCGGCGCAGAAGCCTGAAAAAGACAGCGACGGAGACAAGATCATTATACCTCAGGCTCACGTGAGTTTGCACTCTTTGTTTTGTGTTGTGGACATTTGTCATGTTGTAGATTCACTTTGTTATAGATATCCTACTGTCTATATATCGTGTTTCCTAAACTCCCTTGGTTGTAGTGAAAGCCAAAACTCACAATAGGTCTCAGTTTACTAATGCATCATTAAGGCACTTAGTGGGGATTAGTTATTCTTGAAATGTACTATTTCTTTATGCAAGGGGCTCTTCGTTGGCTAACATTTATACTGCACGGGCTTATACACATTCTAAGTTGTAATAACAAGAAAATGTGTGTGTAATAGCAATGTCAGGATGCATACCATCCCATCCTGGAGATGTTGACATTACGTCACCTTGTTTTGCCAGTGCAAAGACACCATGCAGATGTTTGACCTTAGCACAGCTACTTTGTAGATTTTGACCGTTATTTATTTTTATTTTTTAAACTAAAATCTAAGTTGTGCAGTGTAACTTCTGAATAGACTTTTGTTTAACGCAGAATAAAAATGAGCAGTCAGACGTCACTGCACCAGTCAGTCCCTGAGCACGAGGTGTTACACTTGATAATCCTGTAGGGAGCGCACAAGAGGGAGTGGTGGTTCAGGATTACTGCCACTGTATGCACACTCTGGGCATTGGCATTATCACTTTCAACCGGTGCCAGTCTCAGTCTTAGCTTTACTGTAAGGCACTTTAAAATTGAACAAAGGCATTGCATTAGGATATTAAATGCTGGCAGATCAGTTACTATCCAATGAAAGTAGGGACAAAGCTTTCTTCTTGATTGGTTTTATTTAAAGTGGTTAGGAGAATTAACATCTAAATCTATAATGCCAGGACATTACCCATGTTAAAAGTTGTTTTGCTCCAAGTGCAAACTCAACAACGGCCAGTTCCTTAACTGTTAATTTCTTCACTTGGCAAGTCTTTGGCATAAACATAAATCTGGCACGTAACATACAGGCACCTGTCCAAGCCCATCACCGCATTGTGTGCAATAAATAGTACTGAATGACACATGCAACACTTTACAACGGATCTTCATATACCTATTACGTACAAGCATAACTTGTGATCTCAAAGGCGTCCTGAATTCCGGTTGGTGGAGACAGCAGTGCAAGCGTCACAGCCAATGTTTGCAGTTCTATTAATATGGTTGATTCTACTGAGGGACCCCTGCTCTACGCAATCGTTCTTATTCTGACTCCCACTGAGGGCGTCAGGGAACTTACTGCAAATATGGAGTGTGGAAGTGGGCCTCTATGAATAGCACTAGACGGCCACGTGCCAGCATCTTCGTCAGAGCCTGGCACAATCTGTTCTTTTTGCTTCTGCTCTCCATGGCAACAGTAGTAGGGAAAGGCAGCAGATTGACTGAGAGACTGTGGGTGGTCTGTTTCATCCCAGCCCATGTTACGTCTGCCAGATGTCCTCATCTGAGTAACGACTTGGCCATGAGTTAATATCCGAATGGTCTCTGTTACAATTTGGACACATGGAAGTCTTGGACAAAACACCTTCTGGCCCTGCATCATTATAAGGACTGGATGTTTTCAAATCTCATTTGACTATGCCCAAATAAAATGAAAATATTAGGATGGTCCAACAATTCCGAAACAAAATGAGAAAATAAAAGTTTAGTCATTGGTAGTGCTTATGTCTAGAAGATCCTGATTGTCTTCTAACCAAACTGTTGTCTCTACAGGAGCAGCTGAGTCTTCCTGTAAGTTCCAAGAGGCACTTTCCAGCTGGACTATGCTGCCTTGCTTTTGGTCTGGTAGTCTTCATGTTGGGATTAGTACTTGCATCTGTGTATGTCTACCGCTACTACTTCATATCTCAGGTGAGCCCACAATACAGCTCTTTCCTTCAAAAACATATCAATAATTAAGTAATAATAAAGCTTTCCTGAACTGTTAAGAATTGTTCCTTGCTGATGTAGCTCTGTTTTGTCCCATTAGCAGATGCCAGAGGACAGCTTGTTCCATTGCCGGGTCGTCTATGAGGACTCAGTATATGCTCCTCTCAGGGGCCGTCAAGAGCTGGAAGAAAATGTGGGCATCTACCTTGACGACAACTATGAACAGATCAGTGTACCTGTGCCGCACTTTGGAGGCAGCGACCCTGCTGATATCATCCACGACTTTCACAGAGTAAGATGCTTAAACCTGGAATCTTGCATTGATTGTATGTTCTCATAATTGCTTTTTGTGTGACTTATCAGTTTTGCCTGTTTATTCCAGGGGCTCACAGCGTATTATGACATTTCGTTGGACAAATGCTACATCACTGAGCTAAATACAACGTTGGTCATGCCTCCGCGCAGTCTTTGGGAGCTGCTAATCAATGTCAAGGTAAGGCACCTCTGTTTGCTGTTTGTGTCATTGTTAGAGGTAGATAGCAGCGTGACAAAGCGAAGGACAGGGTGTTCCCAGCGTCAGTTTCACTACAGAGTGTGTGATTATTTTGCTGTCTTTGTCACAGAGAGGGACATACCTTCCTCAGACCTACATCGTTCATGAAGAGATGGTGGTGACAGGGAGGGTGAGGAGCATGAGGCAGCTCGGTCCGTTCATCCACAGGCTTTGCTTTGGCAAAGACACCTACCGCCTTCGACGCCGTAATCAGCATCGACGTGAGTACAACCCCCCTCCCTTCCTTTTCCAGTTGACTCAGGCAAAATGACATGCTAATGAGCCCACTGGGCCACTTCCGCTAACTTCTCACTCGTTTTTAACACCAAAAAGTGTGAATTGCGTCATGTGATGTAAACTAGGTCACAATTATCTTCCTAAAGCAGAAACTACTTCACATTAAATTACAATCGAAGAGACTTGGTGTGAAGGAGTAAACTGTGTGTAAGTGACCTAGTACGACAAATACAATCAGATCCAAATAGGGTCTTCCGCACGGACACTTAGAGTCTTGGTGCAGCTTTGATCCTCCTCCGACAGGCTGCCAGTGAGTGTGTGGGAAGCCGGGGAGCTTCCTGCTATGTGACTCACTCGTAGTGCCGAGGACACATCCACACACTTGTGGAGGAGGTAGTGATGCACGAGTGATTTCTCTATCATTGCCGCCTTTGATTGGTGCTTGAGCTTCAGAAATGATGCAACAAAATTCCCCTGGAGTACATATATGGATGTGATTTCTTGGGGATAACCACTGATGATTCATATTGGCTGTTTAATGAACTGTTACAATAAGAATCAAAGCATAACCAAGCTCTGGTTTCACTACTGAACAGATCTCTAAAAATGTTTGTCTCTTTTATGTCTTACAGGTATTGAGAGGCGTGAGACAAAGAAGTGCAACAGCATCCGTCACTTCGAAAACACTTTTGTGGTCGAGACTGTGATCTGTAATGGGATGTAAATCTGAAGCAGAAATCACGACTATTTAACACTGAAGCCAATTAGAAACAATACCTCTTTAATTCTTTAGGCTTTGAACTGCACTTTAAGAGCAAATTTTTGTCCAGCAATTTAAATGTTGTCTTGTTTATCTCTAATTGGAAACTCTGTTTAATTTGTTCTTGTACAAATGACCAATATGTGTCTTTTTTATTTGAGTGATTTCTGGATGATGTTTAAATGTGTCTAGATATATCTGTAATTTGTCACGTTGTGAAAAATTTCATGTTGACATCAGATTACTTGATTTTTTTTTCTTTTTTCTTTTTTTACCGCGACAGTGCTCTTTTGCCGAGTGCTTTTGCAACCTGTGAATGTGTTATTCGTTTTAATAATTTTTGCTTTGTTGTTTTGAAAAGCAAAAATGGCAAAACATACCTCATGTAGTTTAGACCCTCCTTAAATGGTTTCTATTATTATTCAATGTGGTGTACATAATATCCTAAGCAATATAAACTGTAAATTAATTTTCTTCTTCATTTAAAATTGTTACATGCATAGATTTTTTTCTATAACTGAGTTGTTTTGTGAATAGTCATTTATTTGTGTTTTTCTTGGTATCACACTTTTCATATTTCTTGCATATTAATGGCTTCAGACTGTACTTAGAAGCAGTGCTTTAGAGGAGCAGAAGGAACCAAAGTCTGTAGTGATCATGTAATGCTTAGTGTTGAGTATAGAATGGTATGTAGAGAGAGCACTTGTGGTAGAGGCTGTAAAAGGCAGGACTCATTTTGTCACGCTCTTCCTTCTCTTCACTTTGACTGTTGTTTTGTTCTCGCAATTTGTCTTGGTATTACTATCTCCAAAATGTTCATCTTTACCAATTGAAATAATTGGGATGTCTTTCTAATGTAAAACTGTCTCTGTTGACAGAGACTGCTCATATGTGCTCATATTTCATACCTTATTTCGCTGTACATGAGATTCTTGTAATATCTTGCTGCTTAAAAAATAAACAATCAATCTTTTGTTTTTCTCTTTGGTGTTTTTATTAAGTGAAAAAAGAGTAACAATACTTAACATAATACGAACAGTGTGTACTACAATAGGGAAAGAACAATATATTTTGTAACTTCCTCTCAGTAGATTAACATCATGGAGTTGATAAGCAGTTTTGGTTAACATTACTCCACATTTAGTGGTTGTGTTGTTATTTATTTATTGCCTTTAAAACTTGCTTGCTAAACATAAACATAACTAAACATTTGTCACAAAAAAACCCCAAAACAATACAACACAAAAAACAGACCTGTTTAAAGAATGATGAAAAAGTCATTATAAAACACAGCTATTGCAATAAAAAAATAACTTACTTATATCAAAAATATTTTTGATTCGATTTCATAGTAATTTTTTCTGCATACAATAGCAGTATTTTTTTTTAAAAAGCCCACAGGAATTCATTACAGTTTCAATCCAAAACAGAAACCATAAAATAACTCTCATAAGTTATATGTACATTTATGCTCTATAGTATATATACTGTCTCAGAAGACACTCGATAGCAGACAATTGATTTTAGGCCATAGTTTATAAAATGCATTATAGAATTTTTTTTCAAATAAGGCTGGTAAATAAGTTTGTTTGTAAATTATAAAATATTTTGTGGAAATGTGACATGATAGACAGGAACAAATATTTAGTGACACATTTTTCAATGGTTACAAAATTATATCAATATGATATAAAGTACCTGATGTCAAGTATTTCCTCTTTAACTAAGGTGCTCTTTTCATTACAACATTGTTAGAATGTTTTTGCACAGTAAATATGATGGTCATAAATCTTTTGCAGATTTTGAGCTGCCGTGCTGTTTTAAAAAAGTTTCTAGCCCGAGGTTGTAAGTAGCTCTGATTGTGATTTTTTTACACCCTACAGCAGACCAAAACATACTCCTTTATTTATTTTTTTCTTCCAGCACAGGATTTGTACTCTGCAGTGGTTATTCGACTGACATTGTGACCTGTGGTATTAAAACTGCACACGCTAGCCCATTCTTGTGCCACCTAATACAAACCACTGCCACTCTAAAAATCAGGAAGCCAGTCATTTTGTTTAGAACAAGTATGTCTATTTGAGTCATGTTGTCAGACCTCGGAGGTGCTGAATGTGGGTCTTCTGTGGCGTACCGTTGACAGCCTGAAGCTGTGCCTGGTGCTCTTCACCTCAAGAGTGATGAAGTAGTAGCACAGAGCGTCCAGGCAGCAGGTTACATTGGACAGACACAGAGCAAGCTGAATGAACAGGCTGATCTGGGTCTTAGAGCTGCAGTTCTGAATCACACCCTGATGCACCTAGATAAATCACAACATTAGGATCAAGCATTCATATAACAGACAATTACTGATGACTGCTGGCCGGCTGAAGAGCACAGTTTACTTTTAAGATTCTCTATAATCTCCTTAATCCTTAAATAGCTAACAGAAAAAATATAATAATATAGTATCAGTTTCATTAAAATGGATATAGGTTCAGGATAGAGGGGGATCAGGAAGACCTTATCGTATTAAAATGTCCCTTTTTTTCCATATACAGTTACACACTCCATTCCTAAAATAATTTTCAAATTAACTACCACTAAGTTATCAAAAAGCATTTTACTCATTTTTATTGACTTCATAATATTGTAAATAATGCTTTTCATGAAGTATAATTCTAGATTAAAGGCAAAAAAGGTTTTGTTTTATTTTGTAAAGACCTACAGCCTATGCCCCTCACTGAACTTACCAGAAACTGCAGCAGGATGGCCAGGTGGCTGGGGGTCAGCGGCAGCAGAAAGGCACACAGACTGCTGTAGATGTACTTGACGCAGGCTCTGCTCTGCTGGCTGTGCTGCCCGGACTGCTTAAGCGCCCGGATGGTCTTCACCGAGCAGTAGAAGACCACCAGCGCGGGCAGAAGGAAGCCGAACACCTGCAGACAGACGATCACCAAAGGTCTCCAGCCTTGCGCCGAAAAACTGTGGAAGCAGTGAAAGTCTGTGTGCCCTGCTTGTCTAAAATTGGAGATGGTTGTGGAAATCACTACGAGCACCAGCGCCCACACACAAATGCAGATCCCCAGGGCTACTTTGCGTGAGCGCCTCTGCTTGGCCTTAAACGGGTGGCATATAGCTAACCACCGGTCCACAGCTATACTCATGATGGTGTAGATGCTGCCATATATTCCAACAAAATAGAGACTTTCCAAGAAGGAGCAGAGCGGCTGGAGATGGGAGGGCCAGAAGTGGTTGACAGCGTGCATCTTAAAGGGAAGAGGGAGGAGGAGCAGCAGGTCCATCAGAGCCAGACTGGTCATGTAGATAGTGGTCTCGGTCCATTTGGGCAGAAAGAAGCAGAACACCAACAGTGCTCCGACATTACAGGCCAGACCGAGGAGGAATATGGGTATGTAGATGAGCAGCTCCAGATGTTTCATCACATCATCCACACTTTCAAAGGAACAGTTGCTCGTCATGGTGGAAGTGTCAGAGGAGCTGCAGGGAGATTTAAAATTGAAAACAGGACTTTAAAAAAAAAAAAAAAGCAAAAAGAATCTCCCACGGTCTTAAAAACTCACAGCAACCACTCAGATGTGTGGGTTCAGGAAACGTTTTAGATGTGATTAGATTATATGTGAAGTAATATTAAGATTCTGCAAAACGAAAAGATTTTGTACATTTTGAGTTTAAGAATCAAATTAATCCTATAAAGCATTTAGCACACAACATAGAATAGAATTTAATTAGTTATTTAATCATAATTCACATATTGGGTTGTTTCTGATTTATAAACCAATTAATGCAGAACATTTCCATTGCCAGGTAATCCCAGGCAGTCATTTATTTAGCAAAAATGTTCCTTAGCAAAAAATTGTTGAATGAGAATAATAGTTTCAACAAAGACGCAAATGAAATGTTCATGTTATAAAAGAGAAAAAATGCAATGGATTCTTTACCTTTAATACCAACAAATTAAAGATTATTATATTATAGGCACACTATTCTATATTTCTGACAAATGTGATCATGCCTAAACCCCACGCTCTAAGATGCTCCAAGCCTACACTCTTTTATTATGAGTCGCAAAAGAACGGAAAGTTTGCATTGCAGCTGAAACCTTACCTTGATGCCAGTCTCACTGTTGTTTTCTGTTCATGTGGGGCTGTCTGCACTGTGCCAGACGCACTTCTGCTTTCTCCGACTGTTTCCTCACCACTTCCTGACTTATACCACTCATTGTGCTCTGTTGTTCATACGTACATTACAGCCATCTGAAATCAAAGCTGACCTGACAGTGTCCAGTGGAACCTATGATAACTTTTTTTTTTTACGCTAACCTAAAGGCCTCTCGTGCCTTCTAAAAAATTGAGCATGTATGTGTAATGTATGTAAGTGTAAAACCAATCAGAAGATTCAACAAAAAATCACAGTCGTTGCAAGTCTTGACTATGCCATGTACTGAAAGGGAGGCAAGTTTAGATTTAGCTGAAACCACAGGTAGCTCTGGGATTTTTCTGTTGTGGTAAGTATTTCCCCAAACTGTGTTCTACAATGCTTCGAAATATGAAGTCACGTACATCATGACCATCATGTGATAATATGTGCCAATGTGTTTGATCTGGTGACAGTGAAATAAGCAGCATTTCGGCTTAAATATATTATTTTCTACTTTATGTGCCGTGGTACAGTTTATTTTTATTTGTTTTTCTGTGACAGTGCAGATGTGCAAGAATCACTCAGAGCAAAGTTGAAAGTGTTCACATTTTGAAGTGAGGTGCTACAGAGGCAGATTCTGGTTTTTGGTTTCAGGTGAGAGATGATTGGAACATGCGTGGGACTGAGAGTGATATTATCTTTTGAGAGCATAAACGGAAGCAGCATGATATCTTATTGATGAGTGTCATGTTCAATAAAATAAAAATAAGGTTTAGAGTACACCGATGCACTTTTATTAGGAGGAAAACCAAGAACTTTCTTCATAGTTAAAGGAGTTAACTTTTATTCAATTATCAAAACACAACATTTGATTATGTTGGCAATTCAGCTGTCAAAGTCAATACTTACTGAATAAAAATGAAAGAGAAACAACAAGGAAGACATAGTTAGGTTTTAAATATAACTCGGAGATAGGTTTGAACACATCTCAGCACTGAAACGTGAAGGTTATTTATTGTTATGATCTCACACATTTGGCATCTGAGTGTATTTATATACCGTAAACATCCCATGTAGTTGTTGGCACTGAGGTTTCCATGGCAACATTTAGCAAATGTGACGTTTTATCAAATCCCTCCACCGCTTTTGTCTCGGTAAACACTTCTGAGACCCTGTGTACATTCAGGAAAAAAGCCCAAATGTGTTTCTTATTTTTGACTCGATAAGTGTTTGTTTAAAGAAATAAAAACAAAACATATTAAATTATTATTTGCATATGTTAGCTTTGTCTGTTTTTCAAATCTGGGAGTGATGCGGACCATTCAGCCTCTAAATTATGGATAGAATAAGTGACAGAAACAAAACATTTTCTTATGAACCAAAACTCTTCCCTTAATGAAGTAATTTCACTTTTGAGAAATTGTTTTCATTGTTGTGCTAACCTGCCTGTGCACTAAGGGTGAAAAGTGGCTTGTAGCTAAATCTGGCACAATGTAGGTTAGAGGAGATGTCTTTGTACATGACCCCTGACAAAGAAACAAATATGATAAACTAAATAAGTTGCATCAGAATAGAAAGAAAGCACCAATACCAAGTGAACAGACAGACAGCTTTCATGGGGTAATGGAAGCAAAAAACAACAAGAAGGAAATGGACACAAGACTAAAAAAAACAAACATTGTACAATATCCGAAGCAGTTTCCACTGGAAGACCCAGCCAGTTTCACATTGCACTGTCTCTAACATTTTGAACATGTAGCCTTTGAGAGGAAATCTAAATTTAGGCTGCTGTCTTTTAAAGGGACCTGCCACATTTAGCATCTAGCGAAGCAACACATACACTCATCATTTTTGACATGGAGGGAGGCAAGATGGGAGCTGAGAAGTTGAGAAGAGACAAAAACATAACAAACTCACAGATGCACAGTTCAAACTAACACATACCAACTCTCACACATACACAAAATGGGAAGACTTTAGGAGGCTGTGAACTTCCGGATTGTGATGACGATGAAGGCGAGGAGGACAGATGCTCCCAGGAACACTGCTATCACGATGGCAGTGATGGCCCCTGGCCCCAGCACCACTGAATGTACAGACAAACATAAATGCATCAAGTTACAGAGATCATCCATATTAAAGCTGTAGTGTGTATTTTTTCACTTTCAAAATGTAACAACATATCAAATTTTCATAAAAGCCAGACAAGATATGCAAATAGCAACCATGTTATTTCAGGGCATTAAAAACATAACTTTGAGTGTTGTGTTCCCGTTTTACACACTGCACCTTTGAACAGTCTCACCTTCCTCGTCTAGGGCCTGGGAGTGTGTAGCGTCCTCATAGTCGAATGTGAAAGACTGCTCTGTTGCTTCGTGGAACGGGTCTTTGGTGGTGACATCGCTGGAAGAATCTCCTGAAATTGTGTCCTGGTTATCTCTGGACACCAAGCCAGGGTCTAAAACACTCTCTGGAAGAAAAGAAAACACTATTTTATCTCTCTGTATAGTATTCATAATGAAGACTTGCATATATGACAGGATGAGTTATGTGTTTATGTGATTGCAGTGTATCTTTGTTCAAAGCCAGAGGGCTCGGTCTGCAGCGACTCCACAGCCTGTCTCTGTCTGACTGGGCTAACGGCTCAGGCCCCTGTATAAGGCCGTCTTTGTAAGGGATGAACATTTTGACCGTTTGGGCGTCAGATAGCCCCTCAACACTTTATTTTCAATTAGGGCTTAACCACCGAACGCCGATGTGGAAGGTTTTCCATGAATGTGGAAAGGCACATAGTATTATAGTATACTATTTCTAAAACATCTCTAACATGTGGATCAGATAAAATATGCTCAAGTGAATGCATGTTTTGCTATACATAGAAAACTGTCCAGCGAGGGAAGTGTAATAATAATACATGCTACCCATTAAAAGCATTATTTACATGACAGTGTTCCACAGAGATTTGAGTAAAAAGTAAGTGAGTGATGACTCAATATACAGACTTTTCACACCTTTGATCTATTCAGAGAGGGTTGCTCTTATAAAACAGTTTCCGTCTTACATCATTTCTCAGGTCACAGGAAGAAGCCTGTAATTGTAAATGAACAGTTGAGCACTCAATAGAGTCTAAAGCCACATAACTCTCAGATTGTGGTCGCTCTATAGCTGTAAACCGCTGTAAAGCCATTTGTATATAATCCTAATTGCAAAGAGAGAAGTATTTGATCCTCATCTCCTTTAAATAAGCAAACTGCAGGCACAAGCCCACCCATTCACAGAACTGATTCACTTATCCTCAACGGGACGCACACCAAGAAAACCATACACCAAACATGTTTACTCTGTGCGTATTTAACGCTACATATTTACTTTGTAGCTTCTGACGCCCACAGTAAACCCTTTCAACCCGTTTCACATATTATGTTTATACATTTTCCTAAATAAGATGTGTCTCTTGTCTCAAATATGAAAAGCATAATGCCCAGGAATAAGACACAAAACCCTCTACAGTCTAGTCTGTGATGTCCGGATGTGTATCTTCTAAATTCTGCAGTATTTTGATGCTGCTGTGTTGACTGTCTTGTGCAGCTTCCTGTGCTGTAGCTGGCTGAAGGCTTGGAGTTTGGGGCCTCTGGCCAACATTACCATCAATGAGGCCTTCAGCCCGAGGCACAAAAGGCAGCTTGTGCGGTCACCGAGGACGGCGGGCTGCAACCAGTAACAACCGGCCAGGCCCAAAGCAGGCATGGAGTGGGCACTCGATGTCAAACAAACTTGTTTATTAAATAGTCCCTGTGTGTGAAAACCTGCGCCTACTGGACAGCCTGTTTTTATGAAAAGAACAAAAAATAGTATGATGCATCTTTCCATGAGGAGGAGTTTCTTGCTTGTACTTTTTAGTCAAAAACAGTTAGCTTCTTACTCAAGGTCACACTTAAAGAAGACATGTGCCAGCTGTCAATCAAAAGATTCCTTTATACTGCATTGACTGAGACTCATAAAACCCTGACATGCTCAACACAGACACTAAAAGCACAGGAGACCATTTGTTGACCTCTTCAGTCAGGATTTCACACCAGCTAGAGAGATGACTCTGCGAGCAGACAGGTGTGCGTGAAAAACTTACCGTATTCCCTAAACAGGCCAGTGGCACAGTCGGCCCTTACACTGACCTGTTTTACTTTTTATACTTTTCAATTGTATGAGTAACTGTCACGTTGAGCTTATCTGACACATCGTGCCGTATCTCCCCTGCTGGGTCGACTGTGGAGTGTCACGCTGGTTGAATCATCAGGTCGGTGGTGTGGTCAGGACTGTTGAAGATAGTTACAGCCAACACATTCGACAACAGCAACAATCAGTCAACACAACATGGGAGAAGATCTTTTGTGTAATTGTTTTCTCTGCACATTTTTAAAAAGCAATGGATGCTTTTTTTTTTTTTTTTTACTAAATGTTCACTTTTAAAGGCTACAATCCTTACAGAATCAAGCAGTGCAGAAGAAGGCTGCCATTACAAGACCAGTTCAAATCTGTAGCACTACAGTGTTAAAAACAATAAGAGGCTCTTGGGGTCAAATCCTCCACAGTAGGTTTTGTGTCCTCAGGTCACATTTTCTCACATTTTCAACTTGTCAACCCACTGCCCTGTTAACCCCGGCTCTGACCTATGACCTGGACGTGTTTTGCCAATATATGCTTTGTTTTAAGATTTTCAATCACACAAAACTGACAACATTTTGTACAAAACAAGAAAAGATCTCAAATCTTTTCCTGCTATAAAATAAACGTGTCAACATTTTACACGATAAAACCCCTTTTTTTTGTATTGCGTGCGTCATAGGTGGTAAGTGTTGCGTTTCAGACAATTTCAGGCATCATGAGACCTACTGAGTCATGCTATTTGTCAAAGCACAGCACTGACAGCTCAAGGCTTCAACAACTGCATCATTTACACCGGGCTACGCAGCACATCCAAACCTGTGCATGTGTGTGGCCAAGATGGAGAAGTCATCAAATGTTAACATATTTTGTGAACTATAATAAGCCATTAATATTCCAAATGCAAATATGCCCATCAGAAGAAGAAACAAAAACCTCTTTATTCATATGTTGCCCTTTTTTTTTTGGTAATCCTTGCAAATCCTTAATAAAATCAATGCTTCTTTGTCATTAATAAAAAACAGTTGTCTTACCTGTGTGTACAAAAGTTGCCAAGAGGCCTACGAGCAGCAGGAGGACAATTCTGCAGATTGCGCCGCTGGAAACCATGTTGGCTTAGAAGACGAACAGAAATAACGTCGCCAAATCTCCTCAAAAGCCTCGGTTGAAACAAGTATTGAAGCCCTGGACAGGAATACATGGAAGAGCAGAGGGGGAGGAAAGGTAGGTCTGGAGTGAGGGAAGAGGTGGGGCGAGGTGTGCACTGCCCTGGACGGGAAGGGACGGGACTGTCTGGACAGCGTGTACTTTGTGAAGACATCATCGTGAAGGCACACCCCAAACTCTTGAGCGAGAGGGTTAAATAGACGCTGACCTTAGTGGGGTCACACAAAGTTTTGCTTACACATAGCTGTAAACTGTTCTATTTGAATGAGAAATGGGTTACGTACTCATTGAGAGCCTTTGTTTTGCTGTTAGTAAATGGGTTACATATAAAACGTTTTGTTAGATGAGCCAGGAAATCCGAAAAATGTTTATTACATTTCTGAACGGTTAAAAGTCTTTCTAACATTCAATTTTTGCAAGTCATACGTAAATAAACCTGTTTTTTAATTAGGTTCATCTGTATTACCAGTTCCCCAAAAGCCTCCGCAAAAAGGGTTTCATTTCCTCTACATAAAAGCATTAATGTTAAAATTGTGCAACAGATCTATCAAGTCTTTAACTGTGTATGTGTTTTAATGCGTCTCATTTGAATTGTGAAACCCTTGGGACGGGTGTTGAGTTTTGAATGATTCAGACACAAATGTTTACAGCCCACACATCAGACTGTTTTATTTCATACCGCAATAAAAAAGTATTACTCCAGCAGATCCTTTTCATATAATATAATACAGATGCAGAATTGAAAGTTTATTCTTTAAACAGCCTAGTATTTTACAAGAAATAGATAACTAGTTGGAACTTTTGAACATGTCCTTAAAACAGGACATAAGTGGGCATGAATCCTTGGGCTCTACTCTGCCGTTCTTATCCATGAACATCCAGCGAAAAGAGAGGGAAATAGAAGATGGGAATAAAGGGGGGATTTTTTTTTAATAAATAAAAGGAAAAAAATTGATATACTCTATCTAACCCCTCCCATAATATCCCCAACACCCCAGCCATATATCCACAAAAAAGCCATTAATGAAGGCCAGGTTTCAAATGCGTTGTCAAAAAATGGTTGATCATCACAGTGCGTTAGCAGATTTCTCCAGAATTGTTTACGGAATATTTATTTGGCTTTTTCTTTTTTTTTTACTGGCCATCGATATTGTCCTCTTCTGTCATATTTTGCTTTTATATCATATGGATTCTTTAAAGGCAGAAAAATATCTGCCTTAGAGTTCACAATTTAGACAGTGTGTTGGAGAACTGGAGAAACTGAAAAATCAAAGGTAAGACGAGGAAGTAGTCGGGCCAAAGGGAGATGTTTGGGTGAAACAGCTGTTGTTCAAATTGGATACAGTCACTGGGGGGTTTGCTTGGCTGTAGTCCCTTAAAAGTCCTCCAAAGTCTCAATCTCTCCCATATTAAGTCTCTCAGATGATGCGTTCACAGAAAAACCTAGAAATACAAAGATATCGTAATTAAACATTTCTCGTTACCTCACTTTTCATTAAGCTCAAGGAAAATAATCTGTCGCACCTAAAAGGCTGGGGTCTGCACGGACCATCTTCTGTTTCTTCTTCTTCTTCCCTGAGGTGACCATCTCAAAGCGCTGCTGCTGACCACTTGTGTGATTAGACTGATAGAGAGAAGAGGATCCACCCCACACAGAATCCTGAAAACAGACAACTCATTATTAAAAGACTGCTAAGCACATTTCTTGACCAGGCTGGTTTAACTGAACTATTGTACTTAATTATAAACTGTATTATGTAGGTCAAGTAGAGACATTTCGGTTAAATGGGAAAAGGCAATATAAATATGAATCACAGCTTTTGTTTGTTTCTTTGTAACATCATTAATCCTGTGCAGAAAGTGGATTCTAAAGCAAACAAACAACTCCAAGTGATATATATCTTTTTCACTCAAAGAAATGTAACAAATATGTTTTTAGGCTGATCCAAAAGGACGATGCTGGGCTATTCAACTTCAATCGCTGGAGATCAAATAATAAAGCACAAGGGATGTAAGGGCCGGACCAAACATTGATGAATTACTGGCCAATACTAACTAATAAAAATGATGTGTCATAAATATATACATGTAAATAACCAGTGGCACACAGCACTTTTTGTATTTTACTATAAAATAGATATTAATTTGACTTATATGCCTAATGTCACCACTATCCCATGTTCCTTTTTACCTTTTGCAGATTAAGAAGCACTTTTCAGACACATTTATTAATGATAATAGACATTTCAAATTTAGGCTACTCAGCTTGAGAGGCAGTCAAGCACACTGCAACTCTTACTCTTGCTTACTCGAGGCTCTGCATCACACACATAGCATTAATGATGTCCTACTAACATCTGAGTCAACATTGACACAAAACGGCGAGTTTAATTCAGACCCCTTCAAGCAACTAGCAAATGTATATGTGCCTTGTTGGCCCATAGGCCACGTTGCATAGGTCTGTTGTATGACAACAAAGCGTAAAAGAGATTGTTCACTGTCTTATAGATGCCATGTCCATAGCAAAAACCAGGTTTGAATCATAAAACTTAGCAAACGCACAAAAAGTACAGTAATACAACTTTTATGTTGCTTACCTGCTGCTGCTTAGAGGGTTGCTGTTGGTTTGGCGGTGCCTGTCTTTGTTGGTTAGCATTCTGTTTGGCACGGCGTTCAAGAAACTGCTTGGCAAAGTCCTTGGCCTCTGGAGTGTCCCCCAGGTAGGCCCTCACATAGTCATGCACTTCGTATGGCGAGTCCACTTCTTTGAGGAAAGAAGCAAACGTTGGAACTGTGGGAAACACATGGAGAGTGTTATTTTATTGGTACATATGGTGTTGGTGGAAACCTTTTTGAGGAATATTTGAAAGACTTACCATCCAGATTATTGGCTGTGTTGAGAGTGTGCAAAGTTTGCTCACACCACTGCATAAAGGTGTCCTGGCTTTTATTTACACCTTGGAACAACTTAAGCAGCTTCTCCTCTTCCTCTACCTTTTTGCTGGCTCGAGCACTCAGAGAATTACTTTTGGAAGACAATAGCAAGTCATCAGGGCTTGTATATTAGCCATTTCTTCATTACAAATAAGAACTTGTATCACGACTTTTGACAAATTTCGGATTGGGAGGTACCTGAGGTTGGCATTTCCCTTGTTTTTCTGAGCATTGCTCTTTTTAGTTTGCACAGGCGGCTGGGTGACCTCCTTTACAGCCTCATCCCAGAAGCCCATGTTGGAATTGTGGGTGTCCCCCCAGATACTACTGGAGTCTGAACCCCAGTTTGTACTGGTGTTGACCGCACCCCACACTGAGTTACTCAGAGTTGTCTGTAATTCAAAAAAAAAAAAAAAAAAGTTTAAGTGCTGAACTTGTGCCAGTAGACTCTGAAAGGAGCAAGCAATTAACTGCCAATAAAATAAATAAGGCCTAACAAATCACTATGTCATTTGCCTACTTCTTGCCAAGACCTTTGTCTGAAAGCAAGGTGAAAAAGGAAGCTCGTGATAGAACATTTTAAAAGTAGTGGTGATTCTGCAAGGTGATGAAATGTAAAGACTACATACTGCTCTATTTTGAGTGCGGGTTTGTTGAGGGGCAGCTGAATGCTGTAGATCCTTCCGCTGCTTCATCTGCTGAGCCTCTTCCCTCTGGATCTCCAGCAGTGACTTGGTAACAACCGGCTGCTTGGCCACATTGCCCCATCCTGACAGTTTGGCCTGGGGCTGCACTGCCTGCTGTAGGGCCTGTTGTTGCTGAAGCTTCAGGAGCTCTTGTTGCTGACGTCGCTGCTTTACAGACAAGATCAGGAGGTCAATTTCAGTAGAGTTTCTACATTTTTACAACATAAACAACTTGTCAGTTTCCTTACCTCCTCTCGGGCTTGTCGTTCTCTTTCCTCTTCAAGTTTTTGGATCTCAGCTAGAGATAGAGCGTTCTGATTCTGGTTTATGGAATTAGTCGTCTGCTGGCCCCATTTGGAAGAGGATGGAAGCTGGGAAGCACAAGACAGTGTTTTTAAAAAGGAGAACATGATCAAGTCAAGTTTTAGAGCTAAGGTAAGAATGACATTTTCTCTACTGCCATGTAAACATTCTGTTGCTACACATAAGTGCTCTACCTTCATTTGAGCCAGCTGTTGCTGTTGCTGCTGTTGCTGAAGTCGCCTGAGCGCCTCTTGTTGTTGCTGTCGTTGTCGCTGCAGCTCCTGTTGCCTCTGTGCCTCTTGCTCTCGTCGTTTCTGCTCCTCCAGCTGCTGTTGAGCCAGAGCAGCTGCTGCAGCAGCGGCAGCCTCTTCCTCAGCTCGTTTCTCCTCCTCTCGTCTCCTTAATGCTTCAAGTTCTTCCTGCTTTCTGCGCTCCTCTTCCTATTGAGGTGGCCACAACTGTTTAGGAACTATATAGGGAGATGTGCTTTTCAACAAAATAAAGATATTGTTGGGCTTACCTGTTTGCGGAGAAACTCCTCACGTTTTTTTCTCTCTTCCTCTTCCCTCCGCCTTTCCTCTAACCTGCGCAGAGCTTCTTCTTGTGCCAGCCTCTCCTCCTCTTCTTTTTGCCTGCGCTGTGCCTCTTCTTGCTCCCGTTGTCTCCTTAATGCCTCCTCCTGGAGATTTATATTAAGTTCATACATGTTCAGATAAGGGCTGACCAAAATGTCAAGTTGTGCAACAATTTTTTTGGAGCATCAAACCTGTTTTTTCCGCACCAGTTCCTCCTCTTCTAAGCGTTTGCGTTCTTCTTCCTGTCGAGCCCTCAGAGCCTCCTCCAGCCGTTTCCTTTCCTCTTCCTCCCTTTTGGCTCTCATTTCTGCTTCACGCCTCTCCATTTCCAACTGGAGTGTTTTAAAATATAAATATATGTTCACTTTGTGGATAAAAACAAACCTATAAAGTCCTTACATTATCTTTTCAACAGAGGTTTTGACTGACTCACAGGAATGCAAAATGTAAGTGCAGTTTGCAAAAGAAGGACTTTTGTTTGGCTCTATTCTAGCAGTGGACAATTGAACAAACATAAATATACTGTATTGTCAGACAAGACAGAAGTCCTGGTTACCTTTGCAGACTTTGACTTCTCTAGCTGTTGCATCTGCTCTAAGGTAGGAGCCGGTGCCAAGGAGTCTATGGGTAAATCCCAAACACTGCTTCCATCCCATGCTTTAAAAAGAGTTTGGGAAAAAAAAAAGGCAAGATATTTACCACTTTTACAAAATGACATCTTTTTCAGATACTGGGGTTTTTTTACTTGGAAACCTACTGCTTGGAGCAGTTTGTTGGAGGTTTGGTGTGCACATGGCCTGAGATGAGGTGTTCTGCATTTCCCACACAGAACCAGAGTCTGATACAGATAGGGAACGTGTCACTGGAGGTAGGAGGCTGTCAGAAGGTCTAAAACACATAAGCAACAAGAACCAAAGAGGTAGTAGAGTGAATACAAGTAACAATATGTCAATACAACCAAGTGTTCCAAACAAGCTCAGAGAGGTAAACAGTTTACTGAATTATATGGACCTTATCTTGAGAGCCTGGTATTGCTGTAGAAGGAGATTGAGCTGCTGTTGATGCTGTTGCTGTTGTTGGAGAGGAGCTGAACTGAGGACAGCAGCTTTCTGTTGGGCCAGGGCCTGTGCATACTGCTGCCTAAAGGAAAGAAAGGACACAATATTAAAAAAAAACAAAACTGTGCCACAAAAATGTAATGCAACATGTCAATAGCTAAAATGTGTTCCAAGTTATAAGAGGCTGTACCTGAGAAGGTATTGATATTGAAGCTGCTGTAATTGGTACAGAGCACTGAGCTCCTGCTGCCGCTTTAACCTCTCTTGATCAGAATCAGCCTGAAGAGGATAAAAGCCATATTGTCTTAATCATGGTAAAACATGACCACAAGCTGCACCAAGAGGGAATCAATGCAGAAGAAAAAAATAACTGACTAAATAAAAATAGACTTGATTTAACAGAGAGATATTGTACAGTCAGTGGGCTACATAAACTGGACTCACACACCACCCTGAGGCCATAACTGGCACTGCATCTAACATCATGTAAAAACTTATTTAAAACGTACTGGGAGAGGTGGCGGTGCAAGGCCTGGCGTGAACGGCACCCTTCCCCAAATCTTCATGATCTCACCCAAAGGTTGAAATGTCTCATCACATCCTCTTTTAACGAGGAGAGACATGGTGAAATAGCCTGCCTGGAACCACTCTGACATCTCTTGGTTACTGAAAGGACCTGAGTGCACACAAACAAAGTTCCCACATTTACACTTTATCCAAGTAATATTAAGAACAAAGAAATACTTGTCTCCTTACCCTGTATTTCCCCTTGTGGGTCTTTGTAAAACCACTTCAGAGCAGCTTCGTGAGAGGGTGGCAGACCTGCTGTTTTGGGCTTCTCCGAGCTCTTTGCTGATAGTCTGTCATCATCAACCACACCATCTTGTAGATATGCTACCATCTTTTCAGCCTCCTGGAAAATGACCAAATTAAACCAAAGTCTGAATTACAGACTTTTCAATTAAAACCAGACTTACCTGCTCAAAGTGTTTCAGACCCTCATCTTCATCGGTTTCATGTGGCACAGTTGTGGGCCTCCCAATAGGTGCCATTATACTAGAGGGGAAGGGTAATGGATTGTTCATAGCCACAGGAACCTCTATAGGTTTTTGCTGTGGTAGTTGGACTGTATGCACTAAAGCCGGATGTTCTGAGGACACACAAAATGAAAAAGACATTCGTTAATAATTTTACTGTAGTGGAAAATGTCTTATGGCAGCTGGATATGCATGTAAGCATATCAAACCTGTATGTGCGGAAGAAATATGACTCAGGGGTTCCAGCATGCTGTTGGATATAGGGACCTGCAGAGGAACTTTACAGGGTTCCGGTGGTAGCTCAAGAGGAGGAAGCCTATCTGTCCGCTCAGCTGGCCTTTCAGGCTCTTCTATTCTGGTAGTTTGAGGCTGGGATAATGCCTGGACTACATGCGGCTCCGAGACTGGGGTAACAGCAGGTGGAGTAACAGGTGGTGCCTCCTCCAGCACTCGAGACAACTCTGAAAAATGAACAGACATTGAAGAGGAGAAACGTTGCATGCCCTCTTTCATGGAAAAGTCTCCACAGCAGAGACTCATCTACAGTTAACAGTATATTTTATCAGTTCGTTGCAGAACAGAACAGGAAAAAAATTCTGCAGGAATTAGGCATTGTTCTTAATACACAAAATCTCAAACTGAAAGTGTGCTACTGTAGGCTACATTTTTGTTTTTATACTTCAAGTTTTATCAACATACAATCTGTAAATCTGTCCTGTGTGTTTGTTTATGCAAATTAAATGTCCCCAATGCAAATCTGTGAAGAGAATGACACAGAGGATCAAGACTCAAAACCCAACCTTTTCGATCAGAATCTCTCTTGGCCTCAATTTCTGTTTCTTTGGTCTCCTGGGGCTGACCCTCATCCTCCTCAAGACCCTCCTCAGACTCCTCCTGTTTAAAGTCAAGCTCTGCCTCTTCCATAATGGGCTCCTTGGAGGCTTTCTGATAACACAATGAAGCAACATTATACCAGATGTCATTCAAATACTTGTAATATGCTTGCGATAATATAATCAAATAATTTAATTACATGTTTTGGCTTACTTTTGCCAGTACCTTGAGTGATAGAAAGGCCCCAGAAGAGTCGAAGGTACCAGCCTCCTCGTCTGCATCCTCCAGACACCACTCTGGAAGGCTGTCCCTTTCATCCTCCAGGCTACCACTGCCTGACCGCGGCCTCCTGTAACTGCGCTCCTCATCTCTGGCATCAAATGGGAAGCGCCGACGCTGCTCTGGGTGTTCCCGCCACCCTGCTGACCGAGGTACATCTAAAGAAATGTTTCAGACAGTTAGTTGTACACCCCTGACCACGAAAATAACCTGATGGTACCCCTACTTTTTTCTTTTTAAGTTAAGTTTCTTTTTAAGGTAGCTAAAAAGAAAAAAAACAATGTTTCCTCATGGCGTCATTTTAAACATTTTAACATGGCGAGTGCCCACCTGGGCTCGGGGGGCACCACCGGTCACTGTCCCGTCGAGAACCTGCCAGGCGCCAACCCCCCTCATCATCCTCACCATTCAGCTCGTCGCGAGAAGTACGCCAGTTCTCACTCTCTGAACGTGTGAAGTCATGCTTCCTTGGTATGCCTGTTCCACCTTCTTCATAGTTCCCCCGGACTGCAAAAAAGTAAAAATGAACTTATTACTGAGAAAGTGTCTCCTAAAAGCCTCCATTTAAAGTCAATAGATTCTGAATCATTAATGCTACCCATGTAATAGGGAACTAATCTTCAGCTTAAAAAAGTATACTTTACAGCTTTACTGCCTAAAACCTTTAAACAGTACTCTATAGGAGGAAAATGTACTTACTGTGATTAATCTGAAAATGTCCTGCAGCAGCATCTGACAGGTTGACAGAGAGTCAAGTATGAGACAAGCCAATGCATTTCCAGTCATTACATCATGTATGAACAGACAAGTTACCAACCTGGGTCTTTTCGGCCTGGTTTGTCAAACCTTCGATCTGCCCTGTGAAATAATAACAATTGATCGTGTATATTACTCTTCAAATTGATATTGCTATGTAACACAATGTACACAAGAGCAACAATACCTTTCTTCCCAACTCTGGGAACGGTGCATCTCCCTCACTCCACGGCCAAAGCCTTCCACGTCATCAAAACTTCTTTGGTAAAAACCTCCGTCACCTCTTCCCCGACCTACAATATGAAGTTTACACAGTTATATCATGAGCTTGGATTGTGCGCTACATCTGCATGGAAGATTTGCCTGGATTAAGTTCGAAAACATTGCAATTTTCATGTTAAATTTGGAGAGTTTTAGCTGCTGGCAAAGACTATCGTGAGTGAGCACAACATGTACAGAAGGGGAGACGGGGTTGTCTCAAACTGAAACTATTGATGATATCTTTACTATGAACAGGTGTTATAAGCCTAAAGAGTTACCCAACCCCAACAGTGCAACTTAATTAAGATGATAAATAAATGCATTCATAATATCAATATATACCTCTACCCCTTGATGTACTTCGTCCTCTTGGTGCTCCTGCTATCGGACCACTTCCCCGCCCTGTCAGCCGAAGTACAGCTGCACTGTTTACAGACATGGAAAAATTTCTCTGCAAATAAAAATATGGAAAGAAGTGCAAAGGAAAGCACTGTCAGCACTGCACAACCCGGTGTTTGGTAGTCACTTTATAATATTGATATTTCAATGAAAACAAGACTCTCATTATCTGAGACAGCCTCAACCCAACAGTACTCTAATGGTAATCCCACCTGTTCCTCCTCTGTAAAAGACACAAGTGCCAGGGGTGGTAAGGGCTCCTCTTGCAAAATGGGCAGAAACTCCTTGTCAGTTAGGTCTATAGGGATCTGAACATGAAATAATTCTTTATTAAGACAGAATTGAACTATTTTCACAAACAATTGAAGCTAACATCGTCTAATTATTATCTAAATAAAAACACAGCAATAATACCTAAGGGTTACTTACCTTGTTATCCTTTACATAAAGTGCTAACATTTCTTCTCTCCCGTAGCGATAGTCTGCAAGTTTGTACTTTGGCAATGCAGGGGAAAGTGGAGGAGAAGCAACTGTGCTGCTGTTTCCTCCACCGCTGCTGCCACCTCCCCCTCCAGACAGGGCACGGAGCCTGATGGAGTAAGAGACAACTCTAAACAAAAAGGTGGCAAGTGGAATGCATGAAGCTCAAAATGTTCTTTTCCTTAAAGGCATAAAACACAGGAATCCCAGGAGAAAAAAATGTAAACAAACCTAGCCACATACCAAATGTACCATACTCATAATTAAATAACAGTCAAATCCTTGTTAACTCAAAGTTTTGAGACATCTCCAGCAGCAACTCTTACAGTTTTTCTGTATTTTCCATTCATCTGTGAGGTGTGACTGACTAAGAGACTGAGAGATGTCACTTGCATAAAAACAAACTAATAAAAAAATAAATAAAGGTGAATAATAAAAAAAGAAAAGGAATTTGCTTTATAAATACATTCCTATTAACATTGTTCAAGAGGATCACAGAAGTGAAATAAAAAGGATTACTGTTGTGAGAGATTTTTTTTTTTGGAGTTTTGGAGTTTCATAGCAAATTATTAAGTTCCATTGTTCAATTAGTTACCATTCTGGTCCAAAGTTGAGTGTCTGGGTTTCAGCCATTCTTCTTTTAAGTTCTATAAATATAAAAAAAAGGAAAAGAACATTAATATCCTTAAGAATAACACAGTTAGGAAGGCCATAGAAAGGATTTTTTATTTTAAATCTCAAACACACTTATTAGTTTAATATTGTATATTATATAAAATAAACAAAAATTATTATTCTAATGAAAAATTACTTGACCCCAACATAATTATTGTATTGAGCATCTTGCGTAGTGGAATTAACTATGTCTTGAAATACACTGCTTGGATTTCTAACCAATTTACTATTTTAATTATGTTATTAGTTAAAGCTAATTAACCTTGTTTAATCATTTATATGAGGTGTATTCAAAATATATTGAAACAAAATAGAGTAACTTTTGGTATAGACTTTTATATATTGCAACCCACCCTTAAGCACAACCAGTGTACAATTTCAATCTGCTAATTCTATTTTAGGAAGTCTCCCTTTCTGTAAGGAGTGTATGTCAGACACCTGTAATTGACAAGTCGCCTTCTGCGATCTAACCAAAGTGACCCTGTGACGCTATTTCAACGCGGCTGCATCTGGTTACAGGTCTATTGAAAAGGTCCTACCAGCCACACTGTTGAGTGTTATGACATGACAGTGACAAAAAGAGTAAACTACACCCCAGGGCAGTTGACCATATGGACTAGCGACAGCCACGTGTAAGTTTGTAGGAAAAGCCATAAATGTGCTTGAGAGCTATTCACAAAGCCAATCTTTGCGTTAGAATTGAACCTAGAGTTGAATGTATCGCTGATGTAATGTCATATTCCTAAACGCGACACACACTAGCCACTCTTTAAAATGCTAGTTACATTACAAAGTGACTGTAGTGCCTGAGTAGATTGTTAAACGCCCAGATCAAGAAACCGTCTACTCATCCTAGAGCGAAATGCTAATATTTAGTTCTCAGCTACGCACAGTTACCCTACTCACATCGATAAAAGGCAATATTGGGAAGGTTAAGTTTAGACAACTGTATGCTGGACACAAACAACTATAAAGGCAATCCACATGACATTTGTAGTGAAAATGCGTTAATACGATCACTAGAGCAGTGTTTAACAATAACAACACTACTGTGCAAATCTTGCAACAGAGAATGTAGTTAAAACACTTGAGCAGGTTGGCCATTCCAAAGCCATATAGTCATCCCAGGTAAAGCTAACGCGTTAGCAGCAGATGGTCAAGAGGCTAACAAATAGCCACTAAATGTTTACGTTCTGCTTGTCATACGTTGAAATGCACATATTTATAAGCACCAGTGTATCAGCCCACGGTTAATTCATTTGTTCCTGTTTAATTTGGTCGCAAATGTAACATTGCTGGGCTACAACTTAATCCCTAAACTCAACATTCGTAGCTAACAGGCTAAAGCTAACTAGCAACACGCGGCCTTTCGAGCAGCCAAAGACATTTCCTTGACAACGCGCCCGAACTTCACAGAGCTCGGAGCCGCATACAGAGCTACGAGAGTCCGGGGCTTAAAGGCCAAGTAAACATGGAGGTTTTACCATAGATCCGAGCTGTGCAGCCCGTAATACAAGCCCCTGACATGGCACTTTATCTAAATGTACAATAGTTCTTATTAGTCTATTATACTTTGGCTGTCTTACCTCTACTTGTTCTGACAGCACAGGATTTGTATGCGGGCTGTGTGTGTGGCTCTCTCTCTTCGTTTTCCACAAGATGGCTGAGCTCGAGTCACATGACCCTAGATAAAACCCGTATGCCACAGACAGATTTGCTGACTGTACTATAATCAGAAGCACCAAAGAGTTAAATGATGCTATTATTTGAACTGGACAAACGTATATCCGATTTATGGGCTATGTTACCTAAAACGTCGTCATCATTATGCTGTATCTTGACGTTAAATTGCCATCTACACTGACTTGTATTGTTAAAATTATATTTATTTTATTACTCTTGAGTTATGTGATCGCACTTCCTCCAGCCACCAGTTTGTTGTAAAAGTACTTATTTAGTTAAGTAGAATATAGTTATCTGGCGTTATAGATCAACATATAAATAAATAATGAATAATTTACTAAAATAATTATACTACGTTTATTATGCTACAGTGCTACGGGCATTTCCATTGCCATTTAGTATAATCCTGACTATATATTAGCCACGTTAAATTGCCGTGAGATTAGCAGTCAAGTTGGAATTAAGGTTTGTAATGCAACATCTACTTACAACAAGCTAAGTCATAGTCCGATGTGTATTTTTTTTAAACATAGATTAAAATATACCGCTTGAAAACTTCATTTTCTTAACCATTATAGTGAAAAGAGGTTACTTTGGGGAAAATTGGACCTGTAAAGTAACTGAGCAACTTGGCTCGTTGGTCTAGGGGTATGATTCTCGCTTAGGGTGCGAGAGGTCCCGGGTTCAAATCCCGGACGAGCCCTCCTTTTGGAATAGAGAAAAATAAATCCTCAAATGAAGAAATTGATCGCACTTCTTGGCCTACGCGATAGATTAAAAAAAAATGTGAAAATGATAAAACTTATTTTCTGACCCCGACGTGATTTGAACACGCAACCTTCTGATCTGGAGTCAGACGCGCTACCGTTGCGCCACGAGGTCTAGGCTGTATATGTGAAAGAAGGCCTTTAAATACACACAAGAGGAATGATGAGAACTCTATTTGAATAGTTTTGACATTTCTATTCCTTGTCTAATAATAAATGGAATAACATTGTTGTTAATATCCATTCTCACAACCAGGGAATGTTGCCCAATGCACTCTGGCCTAATTCACTGGCGCCATGTTAATGAATCAATGTGTTTTTGATGGAACACACAATAGTTTACCAGAAACACAAAACCAAGTTGACGTCGCACTGTATGCATTGCAACGCATTATTAAATAAAAAGAAATATCTCAAAATAACTCGTACAAGTCAGTCGCTAACATAACGTTTTCATTCTCTACCCAGGCACTAACAAAATCTTTTCTCGTAATTATTTGACAGTAGTTTCTGTAAAAAAAAGTGTAAGGTGTACCTACGAGTAATTAAGAGTTTAATAAGAGAATTAAGAGTTTAATTGTCTTAATAGTAAAATCTAGTTGCATAATCACATTTACACATAACCCTAACTACTAATATGTTGATAATCTCAGCTTCTGATGTATTCGTGGCCGGTTAGCTCAGTTGGTTAGAGCGTGGTGCTAATAACGCCAAGGTCGCGGGTTCGATCCCCGTACGGGCCATGATTCCTTTTCCGGAAAAAGGAGGCCTGTGAGCCTTGCTCGGTCCTTACAAGTGAGCCCTGAACAATAAAACCTATTTCGAATACTGAAAAAACATTTCCCAATCAATGTTCTGTGACTATTCACTTAAACAGTTTGAGCCCAGCACATAGACAATAGTTTAGATTAAATATGGGAAGAGCATCAGTGTGGTGTCTTGACGATCCGTCTTAATTACATTTTAAATTAAATATAAATGCCGTTTTAAAATGAAAATACTGCACACAAAAAACCAAAAAACTTTTGGTACTGTCTCTCTAATGTCTCTATAAAATGATACATAGCTACTGACAAAAACACAACCTGCCACCACACAACTACCCCTGACCCATCTGCCTTTTATGGCAAACTACTTACAGAACTTAAATAAAGATAAACGTAACGTTGTTGATGACATTATCAGTGTAAGTACATTTTCAATAAATGGGTGGTTCCTCCCTCACATTTTTCCATGTAGGTAACTAAAGAACAAAGAACATGGTCACAAAAAAGACAATTAAATACTGTATAATCAAATTTGGTATAGCAACATAATAAAGGCAATAGAAAGTAACGTGTTTAGGGGTTTTAAAACTTATTGCAGAGCTCAGATGTTAATCAAATAAAGAACAAACAAACCTGTCATAGTTTATAAAGCTTTGAGGCTAAAGTATTGTACTGTAAATGATGGTAACTCTGTGTATGAGTGAACAAATATAAAGAGTGGATGAGTGGGGTTCTTATCACTTGTCCAAGTGACGCTTCATCAGTTTAGGTCTCTCACAGGCTGGCTTACTGTAAAAAACACAGCCACACGCTAATGAATAATTAAACATCGACACATGGCTCCAGACACAGACGGATGGAGTTTACTTGTCGAACAGGAAATGTTTCACTCTCCCTTTTACCCACTAACTTTTATATCTTCACTGCTGTCTTTCCCCCTCTGTTGCTATGGATATGCTATTCCTATGGCAACCGCAGGCCTTTGTGGATGGCCTCGGGCCCCCACTTTAGAGGACTTTCTGAACCTTTCATTACACATTCCCTTCAAGCTCCATCTGGAAACTGTGTGGGCCCTTATTATTTTACTGCCCTCCCATTTTCTCTGTGATCCCCACGTCCTCATTTGGCCGTGGCTTTTAAACCTCTGTCTACTCACATGTTAAGACACACTGCAATTTATAGGTTAACAGTGTTTATGTCCCTTGCTCTCCCCGATGGTGAAAATGCCATTGAGAAAAAGATGTGATCAGATTTGTGGAAGCGTATCGTTGTCATAAGAGTCAGTGCAGCATGCTTTGTAATTTTCTGCAGTGAAGGAAACTAGAGCTCCTGTCTTTAAAGATGTATGAGACTTCTTGAGCAGCAGAGAATAGGCATGGATGCACAACCCGGAGAAAGTGTTGCTGTGTTGGAGAGAGTGGAGAGGAAAGGGAGGGCTGAGGCTTTGTGCAGAAACAGAAAAGTGTCCAGTAGCACTGAGGGGCAAAAAAGTTCTGTTTGGTCTTTGGAACTTTGAGCGGCGGGCAGGTGGTGGGGGTCCACCTGCTGAATGAACCCTGTTAGTATCGGAGAGTACCATGGGCTGAGGGTGGGCTCGTCTCTGCTCAGCATAGTGGCCGGCTGCGTCATGATTGGGGTGTCCCGAGAGTGTGATGCTGATGCTGTCGGAGGCATCTTCTTGGGGGCAGGAGGCCTTGGTAAGTGCTGAAGAACTTTCTCGATCTATATCACACCACTGTAGGTGTGATGTAGAAAAATATCATATCAGATTAAAAGATATTTACTGGCTTAAATATCCATGTGCATTTTGAGCATGTTTTCCTCCCAAAAAAAAAAGCTCCAAACACAAAAACAAAATCATGATAACAGTTTGTGGTTATAACTTTGTGTAGCTATAACTTAGAGTAGCATTTTAAGTAAGTTGAAGAATGTGCGTTGTATCTGTTTGGTTTTTCATTGTTACCTCAGACATTTATTCCAAATCTTTGTTACCCAACAAGTACAATTAAATATATATTAACAAATGTGCAAATTAAGGTAAAAAGATCTGGGGCCTGTGACATTTTCCGTCCAGTCTTATCTAGCAAAAACACACACACTTTCATTATTCGATACAACCGCGTAACTATAGAACCAACTTCGCTGCAGTGCCAAGATAAAGGAGAACCCTAACAAGAGCAAAGGCCAGGGTTTTTAAAGCAAGACAACATCAGCATGCATAGTTAATGTGAAATTTCATTCTTACTGATGATTTGATGAGCTCTCAATAATTAATTAGTCATTCCCTGCCCGAACCAGCTGAAAAAAAAAAAAAAAAAGGCAAATTCAACATGTGCAGCAATTTGAAAAGACATTTGGAGCTACGTAGCATCTAATTATATGTTTTCCGACTTTGCCATGTTGCCTCTTCCGACACATAGGCTGACTAATGAATGAACACAGCGTTCTCGGCAAAATCTTTTCACTCCTTCAGTTACATGACATTTTAAGCGCGCACTTGCATCACAGACACCCACTAGACCTGCCAGGGTTTAATACCCGCTTTTTATGGCTTATGAGGGAAATCAATAACTGTGTCAGATCGGAGCAAAGTGCCACTGAAAGACACATGGGCCTTTAGTTCAGATATTAGCACACACACACAACTCTATAACAGAGAAATGTGATAACAAGATTACAGTATCAGAAGTTTATTACATATGATGCTGTAGTTACATGTAATGTGACTCTATGTTGTTCAGGTCTGCTCATATCAATTTACCCCTTTGTAAAAGCCTGGTTTAACATCAACCACATTCTACCGTCTTTCGGTAAGTTTTTAGGTTTTCTGTTCATTTAAACTGAAACCCTTTACTACTCACTCACTTGAATAACAATGTGTATACTTCTCAGGGAACAGAGTGCACCCAGCATCTACCAACCCAGCTCCAGAACAACCTATAGATGCTTTAAAACGTGAAGGCGAGTTTCTAAAATCATCTTATTCTTATGGAAACAGTCTGATACGTAATGGCTTTGTGGGACAGAGGAGACCTGTGAAGGAAATGTTCTTCTTCCCTGTGATTGAGTTTCTGTTGTTTGATATGTGAGGCCTGCTTTAAATGCTAATGAGTAATACCAGTCAAAACAGAAAAACAGAAAGGAAGTGAAAGTCTTGATGATATTTTCAAAGGATTTTTTATCAAATGCAATTGAATAAGTACAATAAAGACAGAAAACAGTTGTCCAACATTGTCAAAGAAATGTTAAAGAAAGTGTTTGACTGATGGATGTTCTTCTGCGCAGGGACTCAGAGCCAGCTACAATTGGAACGTTCTAAGAGCCGAATGGGAACCTTTATAGAAGGAGGAGCAATGGCTGAGAACAATCCGGATGAAGGGTATAAGAATGTCCCCTGACACTGTAAATCATATACACAACAATAAATACTTATATATAATAACAACTGTGCAGTTTCAGAAATGATTTATTAGGGTGAGATTTTAAACACTGCTGTCCTATGTCTAGAGTTAGCTTTAACTTTATATTTTTGCAAAGTTTCAGGGCTTATTTTGTGGCCCCTAAATTGCTTGTCTGTTAAAAAAAAATGTTGGTGGTATTAACAAAAGCACTTTTTGAGAGTGACGTGTTTATAGTTTATAGTAAATGATGGATGAAGAGTTAGCATGGCATTTTGTTGTTTTTGAATAGTTAATGACACGTCATCCTGCCTCCATGGGAAGCCTTGGTGTCCTTGTGACTGCTTATTATCGCTTGTAGGTGTGGGATTCCTCAGGGGTCAGGGTTAAGCCTAAGTCTGTTTCCTACATGTACTATGTGCATACTGCAGTCTGCGGTACATCAGTACTGCATTTGAGACGTCATACTTCTTCATGTAGATTGTGTATTTAAGTTAAAGTGTATGAAAACATGCACTTTTCTTCTTACCCTTTACTGTTCAGAACTATAGTGTTGTGATGTATAAATCTACTGCCTGTCATACTTTACAATAGAGATCAGCAGCTTTCACAATACTTTTCAGCGTAGTTAAACAATCAAGTTGGATGTTGTTACCATGGTAACCCAGATCCCAGATCAGATGTCAGGTTACATTTTTCACACTGGTTACTGCATTAACCAGTGTGAAAGTGGACATGATTTACACAGAAGCTGTTCCCTTCCTTCTTCGGACTCCAGCTCACAGAATGAAATACAACAGAAGGACACAAATGCTTCACATTATTTTCTTAACATTCTCAGATCTGTTGGGAACTGTTTCATGTTAATCAGGACACAATGACACATTCATTTAGATTGATCTTTCTCCCTTGCTAACATTTATCATGCCGTGATTTGTTCCAGAACATCGTCAGAAATGCCAGATGTCTTAGCTAGACGGAAAGTCAAGCAGTCACCTTCTGAACAAGACTTGCCATGAGGGTAACAAGTGTCCTGATGCAAGTGTTCACACTAGATTTCAACTCTAGCAGGGTTTTATTCTTTCCGACACACAGCTTGTTTCCTGCGGATATCAGTTTTCTTATATTATAGGCTGGATTCTGTCATGTGTCTCAATAAACGGGCATCTGGTGTAAAATTGGTTGTTTATTTAATGTCTTGCAAAACGACCTCACTCTAATGCTCATATCATAATGGTACAGTGTTACCATCCGCCAATAAAGAAATTATGATGGTCATTATGTGATGATGAGACGTCATACATCATACCAGGAATAAAACAAATTCAAATAGAGTAGTTTGGAAGCACTAACCCAGAAAAAAGAAAATACACCCGCTGCAATGCACATAGTCAAGTACATCCCCGTGTTCAAACATAATACATTGATATTCAGGACAGTGCGGGCAGAAAGGCTGCTGCATGGGAAGTGCCTGGAGGAAGAATGCCTTGCTATGACAAAAAAATAAATAAAAAAAATGTTTCGTGCTGTGTGGCTGAATGATGCCAGACAGTGTTGATGGGTCTCAGCAACAAGAGACCAAGAGAAGAGTCTGCTGTGTCTTGATGAAAGCCAGCAGTTTGATTGTCAAGTCCCAAATCACAAAGCCTCTTCACAAATGTCTGTGCCACTAAACAATCAGAGAGACATTCATTCAAACCTAATCCACACAATCCCAAAACTGGTCAAAGTCCATGACAACACATTCAAATGCACAGAGAAGAATTACACTAAATGCCAAAAATCCTACTCTTCAAAGCTGAGAAAAGGCATTCATTATTCACCACAAAAATGTAAGTGCTGAAAAGAACACAACACAAAGAGAAACAGTCTTTTATATTGGTGAGATGACCCACAAAACACAGGTGACGTGACAGGTGCACGGAAAAAAAAACACCAGCCGTGATTGACATAATTGGATTTGTTGGAGTTCTACTGAGTTTTACTTTTTTATTGGCTAAACAGTAAATCAGGACATCAGCAGCAACTCTACACTTTACCATTTCCCCAATGCTCAAGTGTACACAATCAAATACAAGCCAAATGTGACACAGCAAAACAAAAATGTAAAAAAGAAAAGGAAACTTTAATTTGACTAAATACAATTGTATGAGATCAAATCTGAACCTAACTGTAGGATTTCAGTGTGATTTTAGTTCATCCTTCAGCCTGCAGTCATTGTATCGCCCTCCACATCCACACAACAGGTTCAGTCAGTTCACGCACACACAGCCTCACGCTGAGGTGGATGTGAGAGGCAGGGAGGGAGCAGTGAGAAGCAGGAGAGCCACATCCAGAGGTTCACAGAGAAGGAGCTGCCCTGCTCTGCTCTGCGCGCCAGATCCGGGCAGAAAAGAGCCATACTCCCAGAGCCAGACACCAGACAGACCTGTTTGATGTCGGCAGCCTATACCGGTGACCTGTCAGGTGCTACCTGCGTCTCATTTCACGTCTGGAGAAGTGCTCTGCGCGTCTGCGTTAACTCCGAAGAAATGCCATTTCATCTGAGCGCTCTCTTCTCGGATTTGTGTTCATGCTGTTACGTTTTATGTGATGTTCGGCGTGATTAAATGGCTGGCATGACTTGTGCCCCCGGGAAGCCAAGCTGTGAAAACTCGATGAAAACCACACGTAAGGCGTTTAACCCATGCGTCCTCGCGAACTGTCATTAATTACGCTCAGCAACAAGACGAAGCATCGCGCTGAAAATCCACATTAAAACGATGAGAGACCTTCGACGTAAATGGTAAGATGACATGCCACCCCTTTACTTTGTATTTCAGTCGAATGAAACACATCAATACAGTGAACATTTTATTGGTGTTGGTCATGGTCCTTGATTTGACAGACACATGTTTGGTTAAGATTGTGCATGTTCATGTTGGATTGAATTAGCTCATTGGATTTAAACTAACAGTTAATGTTATTCCTCACTGGCCTATAGCTGACACGAGTCAAGCAGCTGCAGTGCATTTGTGCTCAGTTTATTCCACAAGAGCAAATAAGAACAATTTACAGACATAGGCCTACTTCTAATTTACATCCGAGATTAATTACATCACACTTTTACACCATAGTCTTTTTATGCCACTGATTCTCCAGGGTTAAGCATGTTTATACTTTCAAAATGACATCCATATCTGTAACAGTTCATTTCAATCTTTACTATTACCAAATCTTTACATTGTCCATTTTGGTGATTTTTTTTTTTTTTTTACAGATCATTAAGAAAAAATCCCAGTGTCCCTTTGTACTTGTAAACATATAACTCTCTTCAAATGTAATAAGGAGCACACAACTGATGAAATACAATAGTTAGAGGAAGCCTCACCAGAGCCACAGATATAATTAGATGACTGATAATAATGAGAAGTGAGGTCTATTCAACGATTTCACTGGGAACAGATTTATTATCTTTCACTGAGTAAAAACAACTCACTGTAATATGTGTTATTCTTACAGACGTATAATGTGTCACTTTGGACAGCAACCAGTTCTACAAAGCCATGTAAATACTGAAACACACAGAGCTATAAGAGCACTGTGAAGGTGAAGACATGGTCATCACTGACAGAAACACTTCAGCCCCTAAGAAGGAGGCCCAGAAGAAGAAGAAGCGGAAGTCCCGACCACATGGCCTGCCCTCCCCAGCTCTGTGCTGTGCCTGTGGCCTATGCATCATGCTGGCGGGACTCAACATCACTCTGGTGGGAGCGTTTGCCTTCAGCACACTGGTGCCTTCTGCCAACCCACCAATAATTATCGGACCGATCCTTCTGCTGGTGGCCTTTTCTTTCTTCGGGGCTTGTTGCGTCTGTAGCCGTCTGCCTCCTCCCCACAGCTCTCGCCACTCCAAGGTGGGCGGCAGGGGTGCGGGGTTAATGGGACACGGTGGTCTGGCTGGAGGAGCTGCCTTTGAGATAGAAACCAGCGAGCACACGCTGCAGGACACTACAGCAGTGCAGCTCAGCCCCACGTCCTCTCCTGGATCTTCCCAAGTGTCCAGTCCTGAAAAAGAGGCTGCCAATCGAGATGGACCCGGGACGTGTAAGCTCTTTACCATGGAAGCCAACGGTCCATCGTCAGTGTCTGCCTCAGCCGTGTACTCAGCCGCCACTGCAGTCGGTGGAGAAGTCCGGCTCAACCTGCCATGTGAACAAGTGGGCACCTAGCACAGCCCACTGCAGCTGGACCCTAGCGATGTAAATAACTTGAGTTAGGGGCTCGCTGAGTATGACTCTGGTTCCTAGTTTACATAGTGCCATATTTCCAGTTGGTGTGAAAAAAAAATTCTGTGCAGCAAACTAGCATGCAGAGTCATTGGTATATCCAAGTACATGTGAAAAAGATAGGAGTTTGAATATAAATTCCTACCTCTAACTCTGTTCCACAGGTCTTTGTTTTTAAGTGGGGCATTATGAACTGTAAAAACCGAGACAAGCATCAAAACTCAACTGTGAGTGGAACTTTATGTGATTGGTTATTTGTTGTGAAACGTTAAAAATTAGAGGTGAAAGGTCATTGTTGAAAAAGGGGAATTGAACCGACTGCTCAGGTTTGTAAGTGGTGACATGTGGCATTTTGTGGGACATTCTCAGTGCTGAACTTTAGGGGCATGAAATATTTTAGGTCACAGTGGTCCCGGAGCAATATTCTCTCATGTAACATTACATTCCTGGCATTTACTTTTTGAGTTGTTCAGCTCAGAAGGATTTTACGCTAATATCCATAGTCAATCCATTTGTTACATGGTGCATTGGAGTGCATTGATCATTCAGATTCATATCCACAAAACTTTATTGATCCCCAAGCAGAAATTGACACTTAACATTTAGCTCTTTTTCATGATTATTGTCTCCTGTATGCTGTGTTGCAGTAGAGAGACACCATTAACCCCTGTAGTGCTCGGTTTTGCATCATATTTACGTGTGTCGCCCCAAACTGAATGCTGCAATTAGCCATAAATGCAAGATAAATGTGCTGCAGTGTGTCTTGGACAGTAAACAAAAAGTCCTCCCAGGGAAAAGAGCCAGGGGCATCTATATTTGTGGCCCAGTCAAGCTTGTTGTCCAGATACACTCCACAGATATGTTAGGTAACTGTCTGGATCCTGACATTTGATAATATGCCTGGTTACTGAGATTTCACAGTTTACGCAATGGCCACAGTATGATTTGAAATAATTGCGTACTTGTTGTGTGTGCTTTTCCAAATGAGACAAGGCACCCCTTAATAACACTTGCCTCCTGGTAATAAAGGCAGTGGTTGATAACAACAATCAGTGGGAAGTGATCGAAACAAGAAATGTGTTCCTATAAAGAAGAACATAGTCTTTTCATAGTCGTTTCAGAACATAGTCTTTTCTGGCTTAGCCATAGCCTCTTATAAAAAGCCAAGACAAAGAGATTAAATATATTCAGAATGCATTGTATTGCCCATCACTGTGATCTTTTTATTCAGTCCAACACTTGACTGGTCAAAAAATACAATTAAAGCCTGATTTTCTTTGTAAAGAATGTTGCCTTAGAGATTTCAGGATCAAACTAATGAGGGCTATATAAAAGTGCACACTAATATTTTCTTTAAAAAGCCATTGTTTGGCTCTGAATTACACTTTGTCTGAAAAGCCTCAAGTTAAGCCTTGTTTTTGTTTTTTTGTGGATATAAGAAATGCATGATTTAATTGTTTCATCTTTACTGTTTCTAATACACCAGAGTAATCTGTGTCTGGACACTGTTAAAGCCACTGATCCCAGCATCTTCTCAGTATTACCCAGCATTCATTGTGACTCCAAAGACGTTTTGTCTTTGTCAAAGCTCTGCATGTTCAGAGCACACAGTCTTGGAACTGCAGCACCCTATTGTGACTTATTGATGTTGTATGTTTTTAAAAATTTGTGTAGCACCTATGAACAAATATTTTGTGATGTTTTAAAAGTAATATATACAAATGTGTACCATTGAAAAGGTAAAAAATAATAAAAAGCCTGTTGACGTACATTGTTACACCACTTTGTTTTTGTCAAAGTTACATAATGTGTGCCAGTATCCTGATTTCATGTTGAATCCAGTGTGATGTTGAAGAAAGACATGTTTCTAGTATCATTGTCTGAACAAGAATTTTGTTGAGAACATCAGGCAAAGACTTATGTGGTGGGAGAAAATGGAATGAAAATTGGAAGAGAACTAAATAGAGTAAAAAATGCCCACTCATCTTTCATGTAACTATGAGCTTTACCAACCTCCACTGTCCACAGCTGCCAAGTGGAGGGCCACGCTGTCACCACCAGAGGACGCTATTGCTCCATGTGTGATTTTTAATGGAGTTACATAAAACGTGTCCGTCGTTTCAGATCAAACCAATAGATGTCAGTGATTGGTCTGTTGGCTATTGTGTGCAGTCCAAACATATGATGATGGTTAGAATTTGCTGAGAATTCTTTGATTTAGTTTTCACACAGTGCATTGATGCCAAATCAAAGTACGTCACATGACTGTTGCTTCTGACAATCGCAGCTGATAGGGCTAATTACATCAATGTTATCAGGGCATCAGTTTTAACATCCGGGATACAGATAATGGTCCCCATTGCTCTTGAAATGATGAGCCATTCTAATCTGAAGTGCCCTACTTTCAGTGATGACAAAATGCACTGGGGATATTTTTATTTCATGGGTAACACAACAGATCGTTTTCATTTTAGCATTTGTTTTGTGTCTTAAGACTTGAAAGCAGAGACTGTTCTTGAGACTCAGAGACTGTTCTTGAAGAGGCCTGGTGTCATTTTACATAAGTTTACTCTGAAGATGAGAAACAAGTGTCAAGAGTTTGCAGCAGCAGATGGTGGTTTGAAGCCAGTCACTCTTTCTGGATGAGCCAAGCAGGGAACTCGGCCAAGACAATGAGTCTGGCAGATATGCACTGGGCTTTTCAGCAAGAACAGTTCATATTTTGAGAAAATACTGCTCTGTTTGTAGTTGTGTTACACAAACAGCCAGTTATCTGCATCTTCTCTGTGTTGGCCCTGATTCAAGAGCATGAGAACAGATTAAAACTAAAACGAGGTAAATATTTTCATTTATGCCTTGTGTGAGCAAAGGCAAGAGCCTGGGGTCACACTTTACTGCTGTAGTTTAGCTTAGTTGTCACAAAAATAGGTTCAGTTCAAATCATTGAGTGCCCTTTGAGCCTCATTCAAAAGCATTTAGTGTAGATTTTATAGTCATTTGGAGTACACTGACCTCACTGCCCTCTTTACTATGAGACAAAGCCAAATTATATCGTCAACTTTGCCTGACTACTTCACTTTACAACAGATAAATATCATATTTTAGTGCCCCACTTTATTGCTAAAATGTAATTATAGTTCTTGAATATCTTCTTTGGCTGTCAACATTCGTGCCAAATACTGGGTCAGCACATGCAATGAAATCACATGTACCTTGTTTCTGCAAAATGTTGACTTTAGTTATTGGCCAGACAACAAAAACCGATCAATGGGTTTTTAGTTCCAGATCATAATGAGAAAAGTTGACAGTGAAGCAGATGTGTTGCCTCCATACTGATGCAGAAAAGTGTGGAAATCATGCACGTCTCCTTGTTTGTCTTAATGGTACCACACACTCGGGCCACATGCACACCTGCTATCACAAGCTTCCCATCCGCTCCAAACCGGAGTGTGGCGGATCTCTACTCTGCGCTCACGCAGCCCCCTGGTTGTGTACGGGAACACTCTCGGCTCAATGAGTCGGCAGAGGAGGGGATGGAGAGTAATCAAGCAGAAAAGATTAGGGCAAGACGAGCTGCTGAGGATCTGTGAGAGCAGACACTGGTTATATAAGCCTAACCCAGTTCGCTGCGCTCCCAAAGACAGACTGGGAGGAGGAGAGCGCGGATTTACTAGGGTGAATCCTCATATGTGGACTATATTAACCAGGCCATTGCTTTTTTGTATTCACTGTCCCTCCAGACAACAATGGCTTTCAAAAATGGTCTTTCATTTCTATTATGTGTTTTTCAGGGCAACATGGACGCCACAGATTTGTCACAAACAGCACTGACATATTTCACACAGATTCAAACGCTGTAGTGTGGACCAACTCAGATTTGTCTGATGAAAATGATGGGACATGTTTTGATGAAATGTTAGCAGTCCTGTCTTCTATTTTAATTTCAATAATAAATAGCTAACATATTCTGGGTACCCTGTGATTCAATCCAATCAGAATCAAACCGAGTGTGTCTGTGTGCAGGGGGTTTAAATAATGGCAGAACTGGTGGAAACCAGACTGAAAAAGAATATGAGCTTTGTCCCTGCAAATGTGTAATCTAAAGATTGCTGTTTCAAATAACGCTTATCCAGAAATAACAAGTGTTTTTTATATTTCTGCCACCAGGCTTTGCAGCTTCCTGAGTTTTGTATGTGGCAGTATGAGAGAGTCATGGAGAAGAAAGCCCCCCACAGATCATGGACTAAAGATGCAGCAGATTTTGATGAAACCCAATGAGGGTCTAAACAGTGATAGGTCAGCGGCCTGCATACTAATGAGCCCCCACAATGGCTCCCTTGCCATTCTTAACCCTCCCATTCACCCTCAGTAGAAGGCAGTTTATTCAAGTGGCCGAGCGGTTGCATAACTCGGCTTTTCACTGGTCTATCTGTGGGCCCCAGGAGAAGGAAACATATAGACAACGGACGGATCCCTGGACACTTTGGGGAAAATAAAGACACAAGCAGTGACTGAGGGACTGAACATGATGCTTGTGTGAACGGCATTAATGCAGATCAGAGGCTTCTAACCCAGGTATAAACAAGGCATGTTGCTGTTGGTGCTTGTCCAATGTCACCTCGGTGGTACTGACCTCTTCCTTGAATGTTATCATTTTGCACATGGCTCACTGTTTGACAAGGAAATCAATGGAGTAAAAATAGAACTGTGGTGTGCTAGTAATTTAAAGGTGAATGAATGAACTCAGCCTCAAACAAACCAATATATTTTGTTTGAGACAAGGTAAAATAACCAGGCAGACATGTTTTTACAGCCTTGCACGTTCTTTGCCCTTTGCAAAATGCCAGAACCTTGTGTAACATGAACTTACATTTGCTGACAATCCTATAGAAATGTTATAAAACAGCGATCCAGCCAAAAAAAAAGAAAAAAAGAAAAAAAAATGAATTGGGATGCCCTGATAAACAACTTGATGTTCCTTTTGATTCCAGTAGAGGTCTCTGTTTTCCAATGAAAATATGGGACAATGAATATAAAACACTTGGCCACAGCAGACTGCCTCAGACCGGTTTCAGTGCTCCACTTTGAAGGGTGCCATACTAATCCTGCAGCACCTCAGCCGGAGCCTTTCTGCTGCAGTCCACAGGACATTGTAGTGTTGTTTATGGGGAAGTGCTTGACGTATTGTGTGGTGAAAGACTTGTGGTTGTTTAATGACGCTGAACAAGTCGCAGACAGGGAACTCCCATAGAGGCTTTTATGCAACAATGACAGCTTTATGTCATTACAATACGTTTAAATTGCTACTTGTTGTACCTTATCCCCAATGTGCTGTTACAATTGTGGTTTTTAGTAGTTATGGAGCAGATAAAGGCTCTGTCTAGTTCACCGCTTAAATGTACACTGTATGCTGGAGTAATGATATGTTATGTAGCGGTTTGTACTGAGGTAAAAGCACTCATTATATTATTACTTAGATGAAAGTAACAAAGTCTGTAGAACAAGTAAAGCCAAATTGCTTGAGCAGTCTTTTTGAAGCAACTCAAGCCCTTAGGAGTGAATCAGAGGGAGATTTGTAAAACCCACTTTCCACATCAGGGCAGCCATTGTTGATGTCATTGATTTATGCAACATTGGAGATTTTCTTTGCTGTGATTGGATATAGTCAACACAACAATCAATCAGTCTATATGTTTGTACACTCCCAGGGAACAAACAGAAGGTTCATCGTATAGTATTGATATAAAAGCTTATAGTAAGGGTGCAAAGGTACTTATTTACTTAAAGCCTCTGATGATCCTAAGCAGGAAACGGCTAAGACCTCACCTTAACCCCCTGTATTAAGTATGCACAATATCTTTTAAATACAAAATGAACTTCACAGTGCATGTCCACACCCTTCCAACACAAACGAAATGAATGAAAACTATTTTAACATGCTCAGAAAAGGCTTGATGTAAGACAGTGGCCACCTGTGGAAAAGAGGAAGCCCTTCTTGCCCAGTGTCCACTTTTTGACCAGCCGACCAGTTTGCCATGGCAGCGGTGAACGGCACACACAGCACTGCGGAGGTGGCCAGTTTGTGTCAGCTCTCATTACCATCAGGCTCCTTGGTGGACTGCTTTAGGAAGAAATAAAAGAGAGATGCTTTACACTTTAATGACTTTCCCACAGTGGCTCTCCAAAACAACAAATCCCCTTAAATTGCTGTGGCCTGGCTGAGGCTGGAGGAGAGTCCCCACTGCTCGCGGAAATACTGAGTCCACTGTCTGTCCACTGCAAGGCCAGCCAACAAGGGGGGAATAATCAGGTCTTTATGTGGCATGGGGCCTAAAAGGGACAGCCTCTGCATTGTCTCCAAAATGGCACCCCTGTTTCTCGTTTGATTGTTCCTATCCGGCGATCACTTCGGGACACCCCTTGAACCCAAACTACCGACCAACCAATTGATGTTTTTGATGTAATCGGTATAAAATCGACAATATCAGTGTTTCAAATTACTTTTTGAAGACATTAGTGTACATTGTGGAAGGTGTCAACAGAAGGGTCAGACTGTGCCATGATGGGTGGCCTATTGTATCAGCTTTTACCACTAGGTGAAGTTGTGAGCTACTTTTTTTCTGTCATTCTTCAAAACCAAAACAAAAGCACATCAAGACAAACACGTGAGGATTCTGTTCCCCCATGTACTCTAATGTGGTCATTTTCCAGGAACGTGTTCTTTTTGGTATCTGTTTTTGGCTGCTGCATTAAATAAATATGCAGAGCTGTTTTGTGTCTTACGTAATTTCACGGTCTTTTTTAAAAATCTTTCAGCCGACAATGTTGAGCTATGTTTGAGTTGCCTGTTGACATTGGAGCAGCACAACTAGGACACTGCCAGTCCCACAACACAAACAGAGCACATGAGATCGTCAGAAAGTGTTTTTTTTCCTTTTTTTCTGGGAAGGCCCATTTCAAAACGCCAGAAGAATTTTAACTGGCACTTTGCATTCATTCATTTCATTTTCATCATTTACATGAGCTATTTTGGTGAAGACTAAGCAAAAGTTATCTGCGTTTTATTTCTTGATCAATGTCAGCAAACACTGTTCATTCTAAAGTGGATTACAGACAGCAGTGGCATGTGTATTAAAATGTAATCCGAGCTGTAAATCCTCTCTGAGCCATGTTGTTACAGCGTCTGTTATGATATAACTAATCATGAGTGCATGTGTTTTGTAATCCTTTTTCTAAATCTATAAGATGGGCTATGTATTGGAAAGAGGACCCCTATTACCCAGTCTCGTCACTGACAGAAGAACTCCATAATCCATAGTGATGAAACCGACGGCATTGACGTGTACAGGAACTGAATTGATTTAATCATGTAAAGACAACATGGCTTCTGTGTAGGTTCTCAGTCATCCAGGAAGTCCTCTTCTCAACCCTTTTACATGTCATCAGTTGCATTTGAAAAATAAAATAAAGGACAGAGACAGTGACCATGAAATCAGAGTCCTGATCAGAGCTCTTTTTGTCAAGTAAGTACAACTGCAGACAGACCTGAACCTGTAGCCCTCCACTAATCCAGATCTAATTACATGCCTTCACCTGTTGCTATACCACTGCAGAAAGAAAGACGCAAAGAGGCAAACACACAATGGCATGAAATGGGAAACCAGACATCTGTGTGTGAGCAAAAGAAAACAAGGCCAAGTCCAGTCGGACAACTTAAAGAAGTGATTGTTGGCTGATGCATCTGATCACACCCCTCTGTTTACATTCATGTAGTCTGTACATGAGCTCCATATGTTTGTATCAGATGGTCTTGTATTTATGGCTCTAGTGAAGTGGTAGTCACGGTTACTAGTCAGGAATACAAGGACAGGCGGGGAGTGAGGAAACAGCTGTTTCCTTCTGTTATCCTGACTCAGTGCAGGGCCAGCGCTGACTCATAAAGAACAAAACATGCTCACTTTGTGCTCACAACTTGGATGTCATTTGTTTCCCCTTGTGTAGATGTCTTCTGTTAAATAGGTAAAAGGTCTAAAAAAAGACTTTTTCACACTCATCTAACACAGATGAAAGAAATAATTAAGCCATTTGGGTATGTATGCACAAATGAATATATACATGCACACATAGTTTGTTTAGTTTGGTGAACAGTGGGAATAGAACCTGCTGTTCTTTTTTATTTTAACAAGATGTTGTGTCTTGCCAGTGACATGAAAAAACATGATAAGAGCAGTTGAAGGTTGAACTTTTACGTCAGGATGTCTGGCTTCCTGGAATGTAATGCTTTTTAGCACTAGCTTTGCAGATGTTTGAGCTGTGTGACTGAGCACCTTCACAACATGAAGTGAATTATTATTTCATATTTTTTTATTTGAAGCAATACTGAAATGCTCCTCTTCAGGCCTCCTTTTTTGGCAACGAATCTGGGTTTACAGCAGCCATTGTAGTAACTCCTTTTCTGTGACAATGTTACGCCTTAGCTGCCAGTCATCCTGGGGCTGATGCCAAGATAACTGTGTGCCCTGTATCAGTGGCACGGACCATGTGATTGACAGAATGTGGGCCATGTGACCCGTCCCGCCTGACCGAGACATCAGAGTAATCAAGAAGCCATAAAGACAAAGTCTGTTATACAGAATGAATGAATAGCTGCTGTCTTTTATAGTCACTGTAGCTCCAGTTTTACGATGGACAAGGAATCCTTAAATCAAAGATAAGATGTTACACAAGGCCATCACTGTCCTCTTGTCACAAAAACACGTGTACGCTGATGATTTCCTTTAGTGAGTGTGCAGAAGTGGCTATCTAATAGAGTACTCTGCCCAAGAAACGAAAAGTGCTTCACCTATTTCTGAATTTCCTCAGTCAGCTAATCCTCCACTGTAAATGAACTATGATGAATAGGAGAAAGGTATTGTGTTGCATGGCCAAACCATTAAGCTCATATATTGCCTTTGTGTTGCAATGTTGTGTGCAGCACGGTACCGTTTCCTCCTTAAAGCAGGATTTGAAGCTGAAATTTTTCCGGTGAGGCCTGTTCTTGCATGCACTCCCTCGTTCAGTTTCATACCGGCACAGTTAAAGAGGCTTAAAACCATCCACTCCTAATGAGGCTTTGCACGCTCATATCTCGGAAAGGAGCAGTGACCCAGCTGTGTGTGGCCCTGTTCACTTTGTTTTGGGACGGGTCAGTAAAAATGTATCATAGAACGTGTTGTTTATTGCCCGGGAAAATGGTGTACACAGGTGTTTTCAGCAAAGGTATATAAAAACACACTTATATAATCATTTAGGACAAGCCACATATGTTTTATCTTCACATTGCGTGTAAGCAGAGTGATTACATTTCCGTTTTCACAGATCAGCGGGCCTGAGAAGTTTGAAAGAGGCTTTAAAGAGTCCCTCAATAATGGAGCCTTTGAGAACCATCGAGGCTTTTGGACAAACTGAACTCCCTATGAATAAACAAGCCTCTCTTACATAAACCACTCGCGAGGCCAGCTCTAATTATCATACAGCCACAAACAATGGGTTCCCAAGCTGAATTTTATGGTGTCCTAACTCGTTGGTGCATTGCTTTATGATAGGTTTGGACACTGAGTGACATTATTTTACGGCAGTCCTCTGTACCAGGGACTGTGTTTTGTTTTATCCAGTGTTCAAAAGCAATAATCCGATTAACAAATATTGATCTGATTTTAAAGCTGATCTGCATTCAAGGTTTTCTGAGGCCAATACGTGTACTTTTCCTGGAGCAGTGGTCCAGTCCGATGGCCACGAGGTCACCATACGTTCATACATTCAGTCTTAATGACAGCTCATTTGCTGGTCATTGCCTCAGCAGGTTACCGAGGACAGAGTTCATAAACACAGTTATTGATTATGTTTACCATGCAGCTAGTGCCTAATGTACACTCTTTTTGTGGCATGGACCTCTCCTTGACCTTTTGACAAGCTGACCTTTGCTGTGTACCTCGGGTAAAAAAACAAAAATGCACCCGAACATGTGAACTGAATGTTTTTCATAATACATAAATCGAACATAGACTGCTAGTCATATCAATGGCCACTCATGGTACAACTAAAAAAAAATAATAATTGAGGTACGCCCATTCACAGATTACTAAATGACACTCAATGACATCAATCAGGCACAAGCAGCATCCTGATGCATCGTGGACTAGAACCTGCTGAGAATTTTAAACATAGGCCCATAAGAAATGAACAGTAACTTGTCAAAACACAGTAAAAATCATAATGAGGTTTCTTGCAAATATAAAGAGTCAGTTTGTCATAGTTGCATTGAAGTATTAATTAAAACGCTTCAAGAAAAACGCTTTAAGAGCATGTCCCAATGGCCTTGTTGGATAATAATGCCTTCAGTCTGTGGTCTGTGCTGTACCCAAGAGGAACAATCGGACGCCTCCGGCCCCGGCCCGGTTCGGTCAACCCGGGTGATGTTACACGGACAGGCCGCTGTGTGCCAGCCAAATGAATTGGGTTTGTGCTGATAAACAATTCCTGTTTTATCCGGCTCTCCCTCTTGACACTTCCCGGGCCACAATGCCGAGCTTTGCGCTAATACGGTTCCCACGCCACGGAGGCCGACCTGGGACACTGTGAGAGGCGAGCGGTGTAAGGAAGCACCCGTGTGTCCTTACCTCTGTGACCTTTTACACCGCGGCTCCGGCCCTGATTAAATGACTCGGATGAAAAAAGGAAGGATTTCTGGTGGAATAAAAGACAATAATATGAGGCTGCATTGAAAGTTAAAAAGATAGCCGACACAAAAATGAACTTTTTGTTGAGTCATTGTAAAAACTGTCTTAAGGGAACAGGAATGACAAAGAAGATGTGAAAATACAGCAGAGGAAGTTAGACTAGACAAGAACAGAGCACACAACAACCAGGACAAGGTGTGTCTATGCTGGAAAATGTAGCGTGGGCATTTAGTTTTAGTTCATGTTGCTGTCTTTGTCAAGGCAACAAAGACTTTCTGCGTCAGGGAAAGTTTTTTTTGTTTTTTTTTTGTTCATTCGCAGAATTCAAGAAGAAATCCTCCTGCAACACAGCACAATACACACCAAGAGTTTACAGCTGTACTTTTTGTTACCACCGTTGTACTTCTGGAAAATATCACATCCATGATTGCAGCAGTTTTTTACTTACAGTATGTTACAATGTAATGTGGCTGTCTGTGTTTGTACTAAGGGCCTTTTCTGTGGCCACTGGAGGGCAACCCCAAGCCTCAGAGTTCACAGTGGTTTGTATGAACCTCAAACCTCACTCACTGCTCCCCTGACAAAAGAGGAAGAACAAAAATATATTATCTATCATATATATTACATACCGTATGGATTTACTCATCTGGCTGTCATGTATGAGTTTATGTGCACTGCTGTAAATCCTTTGAAAGTATGTGCTGTTCATGATAAAGCAAAGCATCACACACATTTCATGATCTTCGATGTTCTTTAAAATAAATCATCTCCCTTGTCTCATTCCTAACATTAGAACATTCCTCCTGTGTTCGAATATGGTCAAGACAAATATTGCTTTGTCTTGATAACATAAACCAGTGGATGTTAAATCTTCTGCAGACACGGTGCGATAAACGCTGTAAATTTCAGTGACACATTTGGACTGTGACATTCACAAACAACCAGTACAAACAGACAAGTCGCGTCTGTGTTGGAAAACTCCCGGTGACAGAGAAACAAACGAGCAGGTGCAACAACACAACAGCGTCACAGGGAAGCAATGAAAGATTCAACAGAGCCCAAGCAACAAAACATAACCTCACAACTTTCAACCGAGCCTCACAGACATGTAAACAAGCAGGAAACTCACACATGAAACCGACATTAAATAAACTGGTTTTAAAGTCATGTGTGTGAACAATTGTGGTGCATGTTCCAACCCTGTAATCTGTGCCGCTTCACCTCGCTGCTGACGTAAGTGGGCTCACACAGACAGCTGCTCGCCCTGGCCTTTAAGAGTGATTATCAGGCAGATATGTACTTTCTTTATTGACTTTGTAAAGCTTGGCCAGAGTATGTAGGTACACACGTCTGGAAGAGCGCTGAAGGTTACCGCTTTACCGTTTGGCTCAAGTGAGAGTCAAGAGCTCCAAGAACGCCAGCTACAAGAGACGAGACTGGTTTGGTATGTTGAGGTTAGGTTACGGTTCTGATAATGAACAACTTGAGTCTTTTAGTGAATGAAATGCTCTGACACAGCTGTACGAAAGGAGATCACTTATAAAGGGTTCATAAAGTGGGGCACTGACAGGTGGCAAAGAGTTTGTAAGTCATCAATTAGCTCTTATGACGCATTCAAAAAGTGACATGGTGTCCAGTTTTATGTGGTCACGTTTTCTATTTTGCTGCAGAAGTCTATTAACTGCTTAACTTTTTGACTCCGAAACTGTTAAGTACCTGTTCTTGACCCCATATTGTAAAGTGATGTATTTATTTGCTGTTCATTCATTAAAAATAAAGAGTTATTATTTCTCCCTAAAGTTTTATTGTGCTGTTTGTTTGTTTTTTTTCTTCCATTTTTACTCTGAAATGTGGAAAGAGTATAACTGACTGTTACTGAGATAAAACAGAGGTGACTCATCCTACACTTCTCTAAACCACATGGTCACAATATGAACCATGCTGTGTCAACACATGTTTTTCAGACCCAGACCCAGGTCCAGACATGCATCTGTCCTATCAGTGGGCTCTTTGTGACCCCCTGCACCCCCATCACTCCATGACCTCCTTAAAAACCTCTGGCCTCAGCAGCCGTGATCCTGTTACACCCATTCTGTCACAGATAGACGCAGCGGCACGGCCTTATTTGAAAAGACGTCATCCCTCTTCTTTGCGCATCATTGTATTCTGATTACTGGCTTGGGATTAGAAAAAAAGATGAAAATCCTTGGTGGAACGACGCAGCATTTTGTGTCTTTGGTCAGACTTGGGTCATTTGCCCGAGTCGTTGTTGGGTCTCATTGACGCAGACTGTGGTGTGTGTGTTGGATGTTCTGGGGAAAATAAAGGATTTACTGGGATTACATCTTTGCGACAGACTAATGGCAGTAAGAAACTTGCTTGGAACCATAAGATACATGATCAGCCTTTAATCTCACAAAGGCTCAGGGGGGTGAGGGAGGCCAGAGGGCACTCTACTGCTTTCGTGTAATAATTTCTCGAACTGGGTTTAAATATTCCCCTGACTGCTTCATCTGGTGTTGTTTTTGTCATGCTTTTGGGAATCACAAAGACACAAAAAGAAAACAAGTCGATTATAGACGTTAGCTGATGTGCAGACCGATGTACGTTTGTGGGATCAGCTTTTGTCATCTTAGACGTCCAACTAATGCTGCCATGCTGCTGGCTATTACGCAACAACAGCATTCAAAGATTTGAATCAGCGCTCGCTGGTGACAAAGATTAGACCCTGAGCCTTTCCCTCACAAAGCCAAGCAGCAAACAAGTCCAATCTAAACTTACTAAACCATTCTACAGTCTTTGTAAAGTGTTAGCACGCTGCACAGTGTCAAGGGCAAGCCTAAAAGACTTGTGTGTTCACAGTTGTAGTCCACTTTTTTTAAGATTGTCCCGAAACAGAAAGCGATCCATTTAGCCTGGGGTTCACATTTTAATCAAACCATGCCAGAGTAGTTGGAAGCGCTCCTAGGCATCTGATTTCAACAGGTCTTGGCGCACACGTTTGGTGAGTGCTGAGGTTCATATGGCAGCGTTCACATTTATCCACTTGAATGCCTTCTCTGGGCACCAGAGTTTTTTGGAACCACTCCGAACACTGCAAGTAAGAACACACCCTTAAAGATAGCCAATAGGACTAATCTTTGGTGACAGGGAAATTTTAATCCTTTAATAACTGGAAATGTAAGACAACTGAAACTGTCAATCAAGCTGAACAAATTCAGGTTCATTTACGGTTCTTTCATTTTTGGTTCACAACTGTACTTTTAAATGCAAGCTAGTGCCCTTAATCCACCGAGTAAATTTTCACCAAGGCTACAATGTTCACTCACTTAATCTTTTTGACATTCCTATAGCCATTGGCAAAGGAACCTCTCTGTTTTGTGTAGGGTTGAGGGCACAGAAGCTAAAAATGAATGCAGAAAAAACGCATGCATAATCATAAGTCTGTTATCAGAAGCCATAAAACCTGAGAGGTCAAAGGTTCCTGAAAAAATATAGGACAGGTCTCCAGCAGGACAATCCTGTGTTTAATGTCCCTCAACTTCCTGTCATTCAATATGGCAGACACACAAAATCATAGTTAATGACATTATATGAAGGGTTTATTAGAAAAAAAAAAAAAAGTCCAGGCCTGATTTAGGTAATAACACTAGGGTCTATGCCACACTGTCAACAAGGACAATCAAATGTTCTTCATCCTTTTACCATCTGGGTAAAGCTAACATATAACCCAGTAACCGGATCACTTAAGAAAACATTTCAATATGCAATCCAGTCTAACTTGTTCAGACGCTTTCTACAACAAAAGCCTCGCTAAATAGAGATTAAGTACACCTTAATTAAGTGAGTACAAACATGCAGTCTTATTACATAATCATCAAATCACAATTGTGTCATCCCTGCCCTGTTTTAGCATGTCACCCGTGAGTAATCAAAGAGCTGTTGAGGTTTTGTTGCATAATGTAACGACAGACAGCAGATGTATGGGAATAGGTACCAAACCTCTCACAAAAGGGCAGTGTGTGTAACATGCCCAGTCATGTAGGCGTAAAATGTGCTCTCGTGCTATAAAACACACTGGCCATACCCTGTGGAGATTACATAATGCCAGTGTAGATTGCTATCCCTGTGGACACAGTCCTGAGCTCACTGTTGGTTTATCAGTGATGAGGTGTGGGCCCTTTTACTCATTGGGATTTACATCTTTTGGGCTGTCCTTACAACACCTGTTTGTCCCCTTTTTTAAGCAGCTTGACATGACTCACAACATTTCTTAAAACATCCAACCAAGCATAACTAAAGAAACACAGTCAACTGTCACAGCTCCAATTTCTCAAACTTCAACTGATCCATATATTGGGGAAAAAGGACTTGAGGGATTAGATGATTTCTGTTGTTAGCAATTTTCAAGTTGCAGCTGAACCAAACTATAGTCACAGTTAGAGTCAAATTCACTGAAGCTACAAGTAAATGTAATTACTTATTAACAAAAATGTTGTCTAGATCTACAGTAATAATCAGAATACATTATTTTTACAACATATTTTTAGTGTAAATACCCATTTACTTTTTAAGTCAAGCGGGTTTGGAACTCCCCCCTTTGAACCATACTTCTACAGAGCTCAATACGACTTGCCCAATCCAGTAACTGTTTTTCTAAAATAGGTAGGGCTTAATGTGATTCTCTGTTTTTTTAGAAGTATGTTTTTTGGTTGTGTGTACTGCATTGGACGAGAGGCAGATTATTCTGTGTATGTTAGTATTGCTCCTGAATTCTGTCTATCCAGTTGTATTCAGAGGAAGTTTCATCAGCATCCATTTGTTCTGCCCCTTACAAATCAACAAGAAACAAAACAACAAAATTAAAGTAGAAATGCAAACTAATTCTTTAAGTAAAAATCCAAAAGAAAATAACTGACTAAGGATGGCTGGTGAGGCCAGTTAAAAGAGCTTCATGAGCAAATGATGCGACACACACAATACAATACAATGCTGTAGCAAATCATAAGTAACTAAATCAATCCAAAAGGTAATAGTAGAAGTAATTATTAATACAATAATTTTTATCTTGAAAATGAATGATATACATAAGATACATATAAAAGGTATAAAGTGTTACATAAAATGTTTATCACGTCTCTTACATAACTAGTCATATCTGTTTTAAGACCAAAGTAAATATAATCAAGATTAAATTCAGCAGTAGTTCCCTGTTTTCCATTGGCCTTATCACAGTCTGAGGTCAGATGTGATGTATAATATTAAACAATGAAAGAATACTTTGACTTTGCAGCTTGTCCCTTCAGTGTTGACCACCTTAATGAGCTTATGCTTGTACATGTGGTCACAGACATGTTTGTTCACTCAACACTCTCTGGGTGTGCACCGTCGCATGGCTCTACAGTGTGTGTGCTTAAAGGGAGGTGAAACATAGGCCAACGTGAATCCTGGAAGAATAACCTTTGTCGTGACCTTTGTCTATTGGGAGAGGTGCTCAATAGAGAACAGACAAATAGGCTTCTCCTGTCTTAGCTGGTCATGACCAGAAGCACACGGATGGACCGACCGATACAGACAAAGCGACCTGTTTTTGACTTTTCGGCCCACTGCCATTGTCTTGTTCACCAAACAAACAATGTCCAACAGTGAACTTGAACCATGTTGAGTTTTGTTGTCACAGAAATATTATTGCTTTAATTTCCTTAAGCTTAAAGGACAAGAGGAATACAGTAGAAATACAGTCATCACAATTCAAATTAAGTGATGCAACACGAACAAAAAGGAGGATACACAAATGTAGGTGTGTTGTTTTTATCCAAGGATTCATTGGTTTGAAATGTCACAAAGCTGTGATAGGTCATTTTTGTTACTGTGTCAAAATCAGAGCATATCAGTGCAGGCCTTTTAAGGGACCAAAATGGGGCTTTAACTGAGGGAAATGTGAAATGACATAAAACAATGATATAAAAGGAAAAACTTAATGTTAAAAACAAACTGATGTGATAAAGGCTTAAATAAAGATGAGACCTTACATTCAAACACTGTATAACTTAAATAAAGATTCCCAAATGTCACTGTGTTCAGCCCCTGAAAGGATTCTTATTTACTATCGCAAACCCTATCACCACTGAGTTAGATACGAAATTCAAAGTAATGGATATTGACAACCATTGCAAACATAAGGCAACGTGTTTGGGTTTGTGGAATTGACATGTTTATTTAGCTTTTTTTTTTTTTTTTACTATGACCCAGTTTCTTCTCAAGCTTAACTCTAGATGATTATCTGAACAAACAGAAGAGACTTCAGAGAAACTAAAAAAAGTGTTCAGTTCAATAGTTTGGTCAAACAGATACTGTGTTCAAAGTGTTATTTTTAGAATACAGACAAGAAAATTCCAGTTGAAAACTCAATGAGACAAGCACATGACGTGGCCTCTGTGCAGCTTCTGCTGAGGGAGTCTAAGTACAACAGAGACACAGTCACATAGTTTACCCATTCATTTACATGTATTTGTGCAGGAGTGTACAATACCACTGAACTAGTGTGTTAAATGTACTGACTGACTTTGCAGTAACTGAATCATCAGTAGGTTTAGGCAGACAGAAATGTAAACAGAGAGAAACGGCTGAATTTGAAGGTTTCATTGTCTCCAAAAGTTCAAATCCACACACTCTTTACACTTTGTTCTTTATTGTTGTTGGTGCAATGGCATTTCTTAGTTACTGGTTGTTTTTGTTTCAGTCCAAAGGAAAATAATCGGCTGAGTATTACATTTAAATGAACTTGACCTGTAAGTTAGAACTTATATTGCCTTGACTGAACCTAGGTGTGCAATGTGTGACTGACACCAGAGTGGCCATGTGTGAAGACCTTTAGCTGACTCATCTTGCAGTTGTTTACAAGGAACCGTGAAGGGTCATTTGGGGCTGGAGATGACCCCTGACACTGACCTCTTTAGGATCAAACAAAAAGTTTAGTATAATTGCCGCAATGGGAGAAGCAGATGTGAGAATCCACACACACACACAAAACAGCGCACAGTATTGGTTTAAAATAATTTAGCCATTAAAAGTGTATATTCCATTTTTATTTGAAAAGTGAAACTGATGATACTCACTTTTTAATGAAGAGAATGAACTGGAGCCAATGTCTGCCAAGGAAGCTTGTTTGGAAGAGAGGTGTGGCTCAAAGTCCAACTTTCATTGACTCACAATCAAAAGGTGTCGACACAATTTTAGTTTAATAATCATAGGAATGTTTTCCACTGGGATCGTATAAAGTGCAGCAGTATTTTATTGTGTTAAAATTTTGTGTGCCATCCATCAAAATTACCAAACTATGACCATATGCCAAATATTGTAATCTGGCTTAATAAACTCTGACCTTCTGAACCATGTTGGGAGTTCATATTGTTTTTGCAATGTCTTTTTCCAATTTAAGTTAAAAATGGGTGTGCAAACCTTTAGCCTTTGCCACTAACTAACCTTAAGTTTACCTCTGACCCACTTCGGTCTTGTAAGAACAGACCCTCACTAAAGGAGGTGGACTGGATTCTTTGGATCTTTGGCATCTGGAAGATCACTGTGGCCAATATTCAAGGACTGTGTGTGGATCAACTGATCTTCTGTAAAACTGCCCAATTGGAACCGGTTGAGACCTAACTCACGTGAAATAAACACATGATGAAATTAAATGCGGGTTAATTCAGTCCCAAACATTGCTGCAGCAAATTAGGTCAGCTGAGATTGAGAGCAACACCGGCTTCAAACACTTCTGCTATAAAACTATTTATCATTTCCTTATTTAATCCACTTCACTTTAACAAACACAGCACATTAAACCACTGAACAGCCTTTCAGCGATCCGCTCTCAGCTGGAGGCAAAGGCAACTCGCACTGTCTGTGCTGCCTACACTCAAAACTGTGTCACTGTGTCATTTGTAATGGCACGACCAATCACGGCACAGGTGAGCTTGAGTGGCAGCGGGCAGCTCAGCATCTGCCCAATCGTGCCGGAGCTCTCAGCCAATCAGAGCAGGGCAGGGTGCAGCAGCTGTCCCTGCAAGAAACGTGTGTGTGGAGGTGAACAGGCTGCAGCTTGCCGTGTTTTTGCCCTATGTAAAGCTCATGTGTAAATGAGAGCATGTGTCACCAGCTTCCCACTGAGAGAACACGTGCACGAAAAATGAAAAATGTGTTGACGGTTGGAGATTGAATCGCAGTTAGAGGTTGTTTACTGGATGTGCTGTCTGCTGTCTTTAATGGGATTTTCAGTGCTTCTTTGTGCCATCAATGATATGTTTTCTTTCCTCTGCAGTGCTTTATGCGGCATTTTCCTTCCTCATCCTTTACAAAAGAGCTTTAACACAGTTTTCTTTCTCTGAAGCACATTATACAATATAGAGTCCATTCTGGTTTGAACTAGTACGATGGGTTATACAACACAAGCCAAGTGAGGAGAACTGTTCTAAACACACAACAGCAAAATGCATTACTGTGGCTAATCTGTCAATAATGTGAATTTTGGATATCCATGCCACATGTTTTAAAAATCATGCAAATGTTAAAAGAAAATTGCCGGGAAAGCCGTTGCAGAAGAAATATAGTTATTCCTTGCAAACTGATGACATTCAAAACTGCATTTGAACATTGGGGCTCTAGTGCAGCTCCATTTGTGAGACCCCATTTCATGATTTCTTTTTTCTTTTGCTGCTTACATAACATGGATGTGTTGCTACGACCCCCCTCTTCAGGATCGAGCCTGTACATTCCGGTGGTCGTCATAGCAACAGGGCAGCATCCCTCTCTCCATCCTTTGTCCAGTCTCTCCCCGCCGTTTGTGCTTCCCAGGCAGACGGCGCTTTGGATCTTGCATGCAAATACCCGGCGGTAATTGAGCTTTCGATCAGGGCAAATAGGGAAGGGGTGCACTGTGGATGAATGTGTCATTAAGAGGCATTCACAGGTCGAGGAAGTGTGGCAAAATCAACACACCCTGCAGTGACTTGAACACAGCGTGGGAGCAAAACAACCCTGTCAAGAGCAGAACACTGCAGTTGATATCAGGAATAGCAATGAAATGGAACAAACAGGGTTCAATGCTGTTTGGCTTTTGATATTATTATAACAATGTATGAGATATGAAGCAGAAAAACAGTCACGTGAGACTTTGAGCAGAACACTGTTTACTTGTGAGATTGTGATCTGTGCAGTGCAACTAGACTGAAGTCCTTTGTAGTGTGGCCACTTGTTCACTAAATGTGGGTCTCAATTGTATTTAGAGGCTTTGGAATAGGATACTAAAATACTATCTTATAAATTGTTCAAACAGTCCATTGTGGTTTGTATAGACATGGCTAGCACACACCAAAACTCTAGCTTTAAGTAGACTTTCTGTTTCACTCTAAACTATTCTCTAATACAACTTACTGAAAACTTTTCTTAATCTTGAAACTGCAAAAAAAACATGTCCAAAACAAAACAGTTCAGGGTGAATGGGTTCAATTTGGGGAACTCTACAAAAACAAAGTACATGCTCCTGGCTCCCACCCTGTCAATATCCTCTGAAACAGGACTGAACCTGCCCCCTGCATTTGGATTGGCTTCTTCAGAGAAAAGTTAGCCAATCAGGAATCTTGACTGACGCTCTGTCGTGAGGGCAGTGAAAAAGTAGGCGAAAGGTTCCAATGTGAACTTGTTGCCCTTCCCCCAGATAGGAAGAGCACAAGTAGTAAATGTTTACCTCACGTGAAAGGGAGCCTTTTATGGAAAGTAGGTGACGTGTCCATTTCAACTGAAAGACACCAGTAAGCAAGTACACAACTCAGGTCTAAAACTCTTCCAGACATGCTCAGGGTGCCATGGTGTCTATGACATAGCACTTCTCGGAAAACAGGCTTGAGGCTTTGGGAAGGAATATAACCACCCTCTCGTGACTAAACTGTCTTCCAGCTGCAATAGTTTTCCAAAAATAAAGAAGCGTTTTAGCCAAGACTATAAAGTACAGCCTCAGCTTCCTTTAGAGGGGAACAGCTTTTAATAGTTCATGCTTTTCCAGCAAACAATGCCATCATCAGAATGGGATTTAGAACTGTAAGCAGTTTAGGTTAGCTTAATTGTTCCGGAAACTAAGTTCTCTGTGCCAATACCAGTGAAACTTTTACAAGGTGTTATTCATCCTGTTGGGAAATGTGCAGTTACACACAGATCTACACAAGTCAAGAGTCAGACACGAGCTTGTGATAAAATAAAAGTTTTAAATGTCATAGAAAACACCATTCAGTAAAATGAAGTATTTTACCAAAGTGGGTGCATTACAATATCAGTTAACAAAAGGATAAAACTCCTTGAGGAATCTACAAATGGCAGTATGGACAAATTCAACACATTTTGAACAACATACACTGGGTACAGACATCTACAAAGTGTACCATACATTGACCCAGTGTGCCAAAATCTGAAGACAAACATCGCCATTTAAAAATAGACACTTCATAATAAAAATCAATTAGTAACATTGAAGACTGGATAGTTCAAAAGGCAGGTCAACATACATTAACAGTACATGAACTAATCATTTATTTTGTTACACATGCTGTCCAGCCGTAGCAGCTCTACTTTTCAGTGTCCATGTGCTTTTAGTTCTTTTTAGTCAAACAAAAAAAGGAAAGGTAAGACAGGCTAGAAAACTTACAAAAGCCAATCCCGTCTCAAGATGAGGGGAAAGACATACCCTGCCATTACCAGCTCACAACAAACAAGAGTGTGAATACCTTGACATGTTTAAGTTGACCAGCCAACTTTAGCCATTACAACGCAGGTTAAAATAATCTCAGTGGGAAAGAAATACAGTACTAGCTTAAGAGATAAAGTCAAGAGGGCAGTCAGGAGTCAGTCCATGAGTTGTGGATTTAGTAATCCGTGGGTTCATCCCCCTCCTCACCCAGCAGACAGGTACGGATGAGGGCCTCGGTGACACCGTAAGGGTCACAGTTGGCGGACGGGCGGCGGTCTTCGAAGTAGCCCTTCTTTTCCTGACCAACACTGCGGGGAATGCGGATGCTGGCACCACGGTTGGCCACACCAGCAGAGAACTCGTTGATGTTTGAGGTTTCGTGGTGGCCTGTGAGACGGCGGGCATTGTCGAGCCCCCCTTTGGGATCGTAGGTACGGATGTGGTAGCTGTGCCTCTTCCCGAGCCTCTCAATGGAATCTTCAATAGCTCTGAAAAAACAAGATCCTCGTTAGAAATCAGAAATCAACTTTAGGACCATTTCAGTCTAGTTTGACACTCACTTCAGTCCACCCTCTTCCCTCATCTCTTTTGTGCTGAAGTTTGTATGGCAGCCAGCACCATTCCAGTTTCCAGGGATGGGCTTGGGGTCAAATGAGGCGACCACTCCAAAGTCTTCACACACACGGTGCAGGATGAAGCGAGCAGCCCACAGGTGATCACCCATGTTAATGCCCTCACAAGGCCCGATCTGGAACTCCCACTGAAAGAATAATAATTAAAACATGTTAAATGCATTGAACTCACTTTTAACCTCAACTTTGAGCAGTTATGAAACTCAATTTACCTGAGCGGGCATCACTTCTGCATTAGTGCCACAAATCTCCACTCCAGCATAGAGGCAGGCTCTGTAGTGGGCCTCCACAATGTCTCTGCCATAGGCTTTGTCTGCTCCCACACCACAGTAGTATGGACCTACAAATACACACACATTAGTTAACAAGCCAACTGTTAAATAAATTAGAGGTGATCATATGGCTTACCTTGTGGTCCAGGAAATCCGTTAGATGGCCATCCAAAGGGGTGTCCGTCAGTCCCCAGAATGGTGTACTCCTGCTCCATGCCAAACCAGGGGTGCTGGTCTGCCACCATTTCCATGATCTTTTTACATGTGATTCTCAGGTTGGTTTCTGGAAGACAAAAAGTTAATGAAGTTAATGAATGAAGGTAATGAATGAAGAGTTCGGACAGTCTGTCTGATCTTGTCATTAGGACATTGTAGAACGAGAGATGTTCATGTTCTAGCCAATATTCAACCACTGCATTGACTATTTAACCATGCTTAATTTGAACTTTCAAAGTACCGTTTTCACTTTTCTTGCATTAATAAGCAAATAGTATACGATCAAACAGTTTGTTACCTGCAGGTTTCCGGTTGTACTTGAGCACTTCACACAGGACCAGTTTGTTGGGGTCTTTGCGGAAAGGGTCACGAAACATTGCAGAAGGGACCAGATACATGTCGCTGTTGGAGCCTTCTGCTTGATATGTGCTAGAGCCATCGAAGTTCCATTCAGGCAGATCTACAACACCACAGACATCCAGTCAAGTCACATTTAGGTTTATCAGAGCAACAAGAGGGTGTTTATCCACCATTATGGTCCACTTACCTTCGATGCTTTTAGGCTCACAATCCAAGGTCCTTGTTTTGCAGCGGAGCCCTTCTCCAGTGCCGTCTATCCAGATGTACATGGCCTGCACCTTATCCCCCTGAGGCAGCTCCATGTACTGCTTTTTCACGGCTTTACTCAAATGGGAGCTGGCAGACGTGGCCATTTTCACTGCTACTATAACACACCTGGGGACGAGATCAGCATGGCAGGTGAGGACCACGTTACGCATTGATCACATGTTGCGTAACCGGAGTTTGGGGGGCGGGGGGTCCCCATTGTTTGTCTTCCAGAAGGAAAACAAGCGAACAACGCATCGAGGAGGTAAAGAAGGATTGATGTCTTGCTTTCCATCATCTTAAAACAACAAAGCAACTTTTCACTGCGCATGTGCACAGAATGGTTGTTTTTCTACAAAAGGCTGCCTCGTTAAACACCGCATAAAGCCAGCTTTATGGAAAAGTGGGTGTTAATTAAATGGGGAACACGCTGTACATCCCGTGAACAATGCGCCTGAGGTAGTCATGGTTACAGTAGTTAACGAGAGTGAGGCAGCATTACATCATGGGTTTCCTCGTTGCAAACCAACACAAACAATTATATATCGGTAAAACAGAAGTAACAATACTAAAAAACGGGGCATCAAGGCACTTCAAATGTTTAAATGGTAAATTGTAATGTCTATAAAGTCTAAAAAACTATGAAAAGTAAGACAAAAAGAGTTCAATGAAAGCACAGTGGACAAAACATGAATGTAGCAATGATGAAAAATAAATAAAGAGCGTTTTACCTGGATGAACAAGGAAATACAAATAAAAACTAAAGGACTGACAGGTCCAATGTCTTGAGTTGTGCTGTCTCGCTAGTGCCTCTACCATTCTCCAGTGAAGTGCTGCAAACACGACAATATTTATAAGACTGGACCTGGCACTGCGCGTCCGTGGTTGGTCCATTTTTGGGTGATTGAAAGCAAAAGACGCGCGCTCATTGGACACACAATATCTAACCCCGCCCAATAGTAGGACCAGATCCGCGTGTGAATGTGCGTGACCCTTGTGTGTGCATCCGAGCCCTCACATGATGACACGGAGCAGGAATTACGGCGAAGTAAGCGAGACAGAAGGCGACCGTGAAGGCTTTTATTGAAAAGGTGCGGTATTGATGAGGCAGCGTGGGACAAAATGTACAAGACTTTCATTAGAAACACGTCATGCATTTCGAACACAAAGCGCCATCGTGTGGTGCGTTTATTGAATGCCGGAGTGCACTGGTTTTAGTGGGAAACATTATGTAATTCACCAAGAAAAGTTGGTGCAATCCGGTTGTGCACTGGTTGCCCACGCGAGAAAATGAAGACGAACCTGCATGTTTTATCTTTCAAAGCGGATTTCTAATATAACATTTGAGTTTAGTTTGATTAGCGTCACATTTAAACTTGAAGAGTTATTTTCCTTAATTGGTGCTAAAATTATTCAGTAATTGATTATATTCTTCCACTCACTGTTTCTCCCAGTGCTTTGATGATGCAAATGAGAACTCGCTGAAGGTGCATCTAGTCAATGCATGGAAATCACATCATTTCCATATTAATAAAACCATTGTTGGGTTTAATGGGATATTTCAAGGACCACTCCCTTTAAGACTTAAGAATATATTAAACACATAACAAATAGTTGCTTTGTTAATTTTGTGTATTTTTCCATATATCAGTTGGTGCATTTGTTATTCAATAGTTGAACGAAGGACAAGGCCTAAAATGAATGTTGCAAGTGTAGAAGATCCTTTAGTCTCAGGTTGGATCATTCTGAGGAGCTGCTGTCCTTGCGGCATTAAGTGTGCCTTAACCTTTCAGTAGGCTGGTGCTGTGGAGAGGCAACAGGTCTGTTCTTTAGAGTTCATCTGGGCAAGGATAAGAAACAGTACAGAAGGGTTTTTTCATTATCTGGCTTAAATATCTAGTGGAAAAACACAGTGTATTCTTTGCCTGAAGTCTTTAGTGCAAGACAAGACACATTTCTGTTCTCACATGGATCTTCCATTATCGTCCCAGGGCACTTCTGTCCTCAGTGGTCAAATCAAAGCACAAATTTAGCAGACATAAAACAGTATCACTGACCACTAGATCCAATTGCACAATCCTGCAGCGTGACATGGTATTTTTGTGCTATTTTTGCATTTCATCCATAATGCTCTCCACTGACATTCTTTATGTTATGTTGTATTGTCCCAGCTCCAGAAAGAACATTGTATACGTACATCATAAATACACATCTGCTTGTGCCTCAGCTGGGGGTCTGTAAAAGGGCCCAAGGCCGCAATACCACCACCATCTCCGCCATCTGGGACAGGACTGAAACGGGAACACTCTGTGAACATATACATGAAGAAACAACTGGAACTTTCTTTCAGTACGCATAGTTTTGGAAGAAATACATTGAAATGGAACAGAAACCACAAATGTGCTACATGTGAGCCGGCAGACCCCTGACACAGATGACCTAAATAAAAACAGCTGAAATCCGTATCACACTGTGTTCCGTATGAAACAAAACTATAACACACTCTAGCTTTTCATATTGCCACCAAAACAGATGCATGTCATATGTAATTAATCATTTTAGTGACACTCTAAGATCACATTGCATTTCAGTGACATCTGAAGAATCATTTTTGTGTTTTTTAGATTAGTGAGACAGCAGCGCCACCTCATGGAGTCAACTGGTAAGTGACAATATACACATACATGAACCAAAATGGGTGACTATTATGTAGATTATTGTTCAACATCCACTGTCAACATTTAGTTATTTGCAGGGCAGGATTGTAAATGTTTTTTTTACTGACCCATGTTTTTCATTCATTTGCTGCGACATAGTGAGTGTAAAGCTTTATTTTAAGCTATAAAAGCTATATTATAAGCTACTATTTTCAGACTCTGTTAATGTCTTTTTGCCAGGTAGCATTTGTCAAACTCTTCACTTGTATTTTTATGGAATCCGTGATAGTGGTACCTATATAAATTTACAGATAAAACTGAATCCCTCTTTTCCCTTTAGGCTTAATAGTCAACTAAATGTTTCCTGCTGTGGACAATCACTTTTAGTTTCTGACTCCTGACGTTGAATTAGAAAATCAATTTGTCCAAGTATCATGTTGTGTTTCAGATAAAAAGAAGTCATTTTCAAGTGTTTCTCATTATGAACATGTGACATTCGGTGCATTTCACAACACTGTCACATTAGGCCTGAAGACAAGCTGGGACTGAGAACCGTAGTAGGATATTCAGACGAGAAAAAGCATAACAGAAGAGATGTGACTTTATGTCTCCTGTACTGGTCATGCTTTAGTTGAAGATGCAGTAAACATATCAGGCCTATTTCAGTATTGTTGTCCAGCACACATGTCTTATCCAAGGCCTGTTTGACACCTCTGCTCTATTATATTTTGTTTTGCTGCTTCAAGGCTCATGGTTGTAGTTAAATAAACTGATTAGTCCCAACACCCATTTCCTGCACCAAGTCGTGGTGTATAGGTCTTAACCCAACAGTGCATGTCCTCCTGCTATAGTAAACAATGTAATGATGAGCCTTATCAATCAGGCCTATAGACCAGAGACAGTCAGTGAAGACGTTGGAGGTTAGGTGATCTTTCTGCTTATCTGGTACAGAAGTATTGAATTCAACATTATCCTAGGATAGCAAAGTTCAAGTAACTTTTATCTATTTCTATCTATAACTATTTATCCGTGTGGAACTTCAGTTGTGCAACACCAACAAACATCCAACACATTTATGCACAACAGGGCAGCCGCAACAAAGCAATCATCATAAAATCCATAAAGGATAATAAATATACAGTAAATATAATTAAAAAGGCGAGCTTATCGGTGGGTCGCTGTGATCAGTCTGATTGATGTGTGGCTGGACAGTGCTCTTTTGGTTCTGAGTGACAGTGACCTGCATCTGTGTCCTGTCAGTATTTACCTGTTCTGGCTGTGGACTGTGTCAGTGGCTATCTGTAGACCTTTGGACCTAAGTTTTTTATTATAGATGTTGATAAGTGAATAATTTTGCTGCTACGTATGATGATCTTATTGAGTAGGTTGCAATAATTGGTGGTGTAATTTTGAATGTTATAAGTGACTGAATGAAGCATTTGTAGAAAGAGGTAAGAACTGACTGATTTTATTTAGAAAATATAGTTGTTGTGGACACTAGAGATGTTTTCACTGTGGAGTTGGAATGTGAGTTTGTGGTCTATTATTAGTATTTGTATGATTCTTTATGATGTGAATTGTAGGTGTGGTGCTTGTCTAATGTCAATAACCACTTCTTTTCTTTTTGATGTGTTAAGGTCAAGGTAGTTCTGTCTGCATCATTCAGCAAATGTGTCCATTTCAGTTTGTAGCTGTCCTTCAGTGTTTGCAGTGTCCATGATAACTGTTCCATCTGAATATTTAATGGATGTTATCTCACTGAGGTTGACTCTGAGCTGCTGGTGTCTCTCTGTCAGGAATGACAGGACCCAAAGGATCAGATGTGGGCTGACATCTATCTGGAGCAGCTCACGTCCCATCAGGTGGATTTGCACAGTGCACAATGCACTTGAGAAGGCCACAAAACCAGCTGGATGAGAGACTTGGGCTTCTTAAAGTGAGTGAGAAGTGTCAGCACGGCTTTGCCTCAGGTAGCAATGCATAGCTCTTATCAGTCAGAATTGATGAAGAGTAACATTTAAGCAGCGTAATCAAGAAATGCTTTTGATTGTTTTGACATGCTTGAATATCCAGCAGAGGGCACTATATACTAGTGGCAGAACTGACAATGTGAGCCGCCAGCAAAATTTTCACTAACATATTTTGAAAAGTCTAAGGCAAAAAGGCTAGAGTAATTTTACTTTATTAATCTAGAAAAAGGAGAGAGTAATATAATTTATTTAATCTTTAAATTGTTTTGCACTGAACCTTTGACTAAAATAAGTCTTTTTTAAATTATAAAAAGACTTATTTTAGTCAAAGGTTCAGTTTTTTATGTATCTAGTTTCTTCATTGATTCACATCAAACAAAAATATCAATAGTCAGTGCCTTGGTCGATCATCTGGTAGAGCGCATTCCACATACTTAGGCAACCCAGGATCAATTCCGGCTTGGGTCATATGGCCAATTTCATTTTCCTCTCATCTAACTCTGTATCCCGTCTAAGGCAAAAAGGCTAAAAAAAATCTTAATTAACATTTGTAACATATACTGCAAGGAGACAGACCTCGAGAGTATTGGATGTTTTTTGTCATTTGATGAACTATGCTCCATACATTTTACAACTTCACCCTTGTCAGCCCCTTAACAATTAGGTCCTAACCCCTGCCTTCTTCCTCCGCCATATATCACCCCGACTAGTGCGTAAACCACAGGTCAACGCTTTGCCTTAAAAATTAACAAGGCTCACAACATACTTGTGGCTATTTGAATGACCAGCATGTCCTGTGTGACTCATCACTTGTGCTGTAAATCAGGCCCGGAGCAGGCCCTAAGGATTCAGTTCCTCTAAAGGACCTCTATACGGAGCATCAATAACCAAACACTTTGCAATAACAATTATTGGCACCCCAGCAGGGAATACTATTGATTGTTCAAATGAAAATCCACGGGACACTAGCTCTCCTTGTGCACGGTTCACTGCTGTGAGTGGTGTCTGAGAGGATGAAGGCACAGCAGCCCAAGCCATCGTTGGGTTATATTTAATCCAGCCCTGCTCCTCTTTGGGATAATAACTTTTTTGCTCCATTCCAGGACTTGTCTGTCATCTTGACACGGCAATATCTCCCAACTCCACTGTTTCATAGTCAGTTTCATTTATTTCCAAATACCATTTCACACCCTGCTGGCTTTAACTAGGTATTATACAGCGAGTGGGGAGTGCGCGGGAGATTGAATCGTGACAGAGACAACAGCGTTTCTGCGGGAAAAATAAGTGAATATTGTAAGTGGCAGACTATATGAAATGATTTTTTGCTCCATTTTCTTGGCATGAATTTGTGTGTTCGTCATCCGGCCTCTCTCAGATTCATATGGGATGTCTGCACGGGATGAAATTTGCCACCTTTATTTTGTTTTCTGGCTTTTAAATTCAGTTCTGGATAAAGAAGAGGAAAGAGCAGAACTACTGGTGGCAAAAAGGGTACATTTTTTCATATTAGAATATATTTTTGGATCCATGTTACAATAATCTTATTCTCTGAAAAGATGTAAAAATGTTTAAATTTTACACTATTAAATTAAAATAAAGATGTTATTGAATTTAGTGGATCACTATAAAAAAAAAAAAAGCTACTTGATCATCGAACAAAGTGAAAATATTTCAAATGTATTATTTGACGTTCTGGTAGAAACGTTGAAGTCTATAGTGCAGCAACACAATGCTTGGTTCCTTTAATAATCCATCAATACACTCGATGACTCATAATGCACATGACTTATTGTGAACATATTTGCAAGAAAACCGCCAGCGCTGTGATGGAGGACCTGACAATCATGCTGATCAGTTGTTAAAGACTTCATGCTTCATTTTTGCCTTTATAATCCAGAAAAAAACGTTTAATATCAGCTGCAAAGGAAGCGTCATGTCATGTGACTATGAATAAATGGGACACTGGGATCAGCTGCAGACAGCCCTGGTGAAGGCTGGCTCCATGAAGTCCTGCTCCCCAGTCATTCACATTTAGCCCTATAATCTAGACCAGTATTATTATTGTTTTTGAAGGTTCATCTACTCTTTTTGAAGAATAACATGCCAATCACTCTCATCTGACACTTTTTATGCATAGGAGTTTTCATACTAGTCTGTTCTATCACATATGATAGACTTTTTGACAACCTACCTATTTCATGTTTGACCTATTCGTTACTGGTTGGCCGATCATTCCAAATCTGAAAGTTTAAATGGAATACTCCCACGTTCATTTTCTGTCATGAGCACCTATTGACCTGTTAAAAATAGACACAGCCACTTCTTCCATCTTTAACAAATCAAAGTCGAAGTGTTTCTTTGCGATTCCTCCTTGTGTAGTTGTAATTGCAGTGCTCACGCCCACAGTGGCCCCCATGCAGAGAGCGGCGATGCCAGTGGGTGGTCCTGCCCTAGTCCCTGCTGCTACTGCCGCTGACATATCAGAGCTGTTTATTAAGAGGATGACAACTCTATCAAGCCCCATAAGCGGGCCCTCGTGCACAGGAGTTCTTTTGTTACTTTCGGGGAGGGTGTCATCAATCTTGCTGCCATGCTACTCTCTTGAGCTGTTGATGGCAAACACGATTCTTCCCCTTTTTCTGCCTGGCCTCTCCCGCCTCGCCGCCCGAAGCAGGGAGGGGAGCGGTGGAGATACGAGGACTTTCCCCCCAGAGTGCCTTCTCTTTGACAGGCGACAGAGCGGACCGTTTGGACACCAGCGTTGGATATATGGGACCATGAAATGAAAAGACGCTGACAGGACCTGCTTGCTCTGTAATGAAGGTCCTCTGGAGCTGTGAATGGACACACACACATCTTTCACGCTTTTGTCTCCCACTGCTTTCCCACAGAATCCATCTCCATCCATTTTCAACCACAGACAACTCTTAAACATTTACATTCAAAGACGTGGTGGAAATGTTAATCCTTAGCCGTTCAAGCTAGGGCAGGACAGTTGATCGAAACATAATGAAAACTGAGATTTCACACATGCCTCTGATGATTTTAATCATCATGGATAAAATAGGCAGCTGTTTATTAGAAAAACAACCCATCTTTAAAACTATATACACCAGTATACTGTATACATCTGTATTAAAAAGGCTTGTCATTAAAATAAATGGGGGGAAAAAACAGCAGAATAATTCTTTAATTGTAATCAATGCAATTGTTAGATGCATTTGAATTCTCCCAAAATAAGTAACACTCACTGAGGTTGATTTACATAGGATACCATTACAAATTAATTAAAAGTCTATAAACAGTTCTCCTAGGTCTTTGTTATTGCATCATCAGACATCACAAAGATATATTTAAAAGAAATGAAGACTAGATGGAAACCAAAAGGCTTAAAAACAAACACTGGTCTCGTTTGTTTATGTGTTTTCTGGGTTCTGTGTGCTGGTATCTGGCTCTTTGCTGGAGTTGGAGCATGCTCAGAGCACTTAATCTGACCTTAGCTCAACTTAGCCATATTCATGCAGCAGTAGTTCGACCATGAATAATATTTTCCACTTGTGTTAGTCTGACTAAGATAGATTGGAGTTACTGCCATGTCAGACTAAGTTTACATGCATTTGAAAATGTCAGATTAAACTCATATTAAGGCAACATTCAAATTTCTCTTCTTGAAAGTAACCACGATTACATTCATGTCTCCATCGGCCAAACAGACAAAATCAGTTCTTGGCCTGTTGGACGTCTCTCCAATCAACAGCACAGATTCTACACATCAGGGGTCACCAACCTGGTGCCCACAGGGACCACAGGAGGTGCCCGCGAGGAAAGCTCTAAAAATAGCAGTAGTCACCAATGAGCTCCTCATCGTTAATAATTATTGTGAGGAATCAGTAATGTGATCAGACAGTGTCTTCCCACAGATGAATATCATTAATCATTATTAATAATAATATATAAATAAAGGTAAACCACACAACTTTGTTATTTTAGAAGTGTGTATTAAAATGATAACCCTTCATATTACTCAGTACCATTGAAGTAGCTCTCAGTTTCAAGAGGGTGGGTGACCCCTGCTACACATCATTCCCACGTATTATTGTAAGTGTGTTTGAAGAGCGAGGTGGTGCACTTTCCACAAAGACAAGAGTAGCTGAAGATCTGTGATGTCAGGTAGCCTACATTTGTGCAGACCTCAGACTTTGGGAGTGCACTGAGGCAGTCCTCCTTTGCCTCTCTCTGTCGGTGCAGCTCAAGCCTGCGTAGCTTACAGAGATGGACTATGATGTATGTACTCCACTTTAGCATTGGCTGAGGTCACACACTCCATAAATGTCTAAGACAAGTCTGATATTTTAATCTCTTTTTAGTGAGGGGATGTTGGGCCTTTTGCCCAATCAATACACTGGGCAATAGCCTTGCCAAGATATCTCCTGGTAGCTTTTCATTGTTCTGTCTGCCGAGCCCAAATGTCAAGCTGGATAGCAATGCTCAAAGTGATGTTGAAATATGGTGGTTTGGAGCCGTCATTTTTATGAGTTACTGAAATGAATGAAGTGCAGAGGTTGGAGTGGCCACAATCTCTACTCAACTAAAAGTAAATGACTCAGCTGGTAGTTATACATTGATAAAGGTATGTATTTAGTGAGAAGACCAAGAGTTACTAAAGCCACTCTCCCTATTTGCACTATTTGCACTGAACAAAAAATAATTGAGCACAAATGAACGAAATGAATCCAGTCAAATGTAATTGAATAAGCCTTTTAACAAAAACTTATGCAGTCAATGTAGCTTGTTTTTAACCACCTCTGATGAAGTGCAAGGTCGGAGAATGAGGAGCACACTTTAAATTTCTTCTCTCAAATCAACTCGGAGCTGTTTAATTCACAGTCAACAATAGCCCCGGATCCCAAGTCTTTGTAAGCACACACCGCCAAAAATATCAAGACGCTCTCTCGCATTAACATTGCTAATTTGTTTGCCAATGGTTTCCAAGGCGCTGAATAATTGGCTGTGAGATATTGTTTGTTCAGGTGTTCTGCATAATTGAATTCTGTATTGAAAATACTGTGCATGAATGTTGGACAGAATACTGAAAAGAGGCACGTACTTTGTAATACATTTTCTTTGAAATGGACCGATTGGCGTAGATTAGTTTTCAACCCAATAGCGACTGGTGATGATTGCCGCGCATTAATTATCCCGGCGCACACGTTTTGAATTCTAACTCTCATTCACCCGTTTTCAATTAATGTCCTGTTGTTAAACTGTGAAGCCTTTAGAGATGATATGCTTTTCCTCTTGTTGCTCCAGGATCCATTGCTTTTTGCACATGATGACCTTTTGAAACTCGCACATTGATTTCATGCATCCATTATTCCTATGAAACGCTGCTTTTGTCAAGGCTGGGGCTGTGAGCTGCGTGCTGATAAGGCCGCTAATGTGTGTGTTGCAGTGTGGAGTACGGCCGGAGCACATGTGGAAGTGATATTGGGCCCAGCTGGACACACGTGTTGACAGAACAGCGTGATATATTTGATCGTAGTTAGCCGAGCAGGGAGGGACTTTGCTCGAGTTTGATTCAGTTTCCCAACGCTGACCTAATGCCTCGGCTCAATCAGTCACCTTGTCCTCCCCTTGACTCCTCACCCCGCGATCCCCCCCCTGACCCACCCCAAAGGACGCTAGAAAAACAACCCACCAGGCGCCTAGACTTCAGTTCTGTCCTGCTCACAATCTGCAAAGCAATCTACTCATGGACTAGTAATAAAAAACAAATAGAGTACAAAAGTGGAACATTTACTGTACAATATACTGTGTGACCTCTACATTTTCGTTACTAGAAGGAGCACTTTATACCCTATACAGTCATTTGAATGGTTCCTCGACATGAAACAGAGCTAATAAAGTTAGCACCAGGTCGGCTGCCCAGAAACTGCACTATATAAGTTGAAGGTGCAAACTGGTAACAAATTGTGTGAAGACCATAAAAATCATGGCCTAACTTCTTGGTTTGGTTTAGGGTCTGAATAGGAAAAGGAATTTTAGTTGTTTAACCCCAATTTCTTCCATTTGATCACCATTTAAGGCTGTTTTAGTCAGTTACATCACGGTTTTGTTCCCTTATTTTGCTCTTTTTAAGGACTCTGAGCATGGTGTCATTTCTTCTCTTTTTTTCCTCATCTTTATTTAACCTTTATTTATCCAGGAAAAGATCCATTGAGATTAACAATCAAGATGAGCAGCAGTACAGACTATGTGCAGTGTACAAACAGGCAACTAAATTACTTTATTTTACTGGACATCACGCTTATAGACTACAACTAACCTTATTCTTGTCTTTTTTTTTTCTTGGGACATGATAGAAACTTTTGTCGATCAACATAAAATCTTTGGTGACCTAGTGCTTGGGAACAACTGGTTTATTCAAGGATGTTTTTTTCTTCTCTTTACGTTTGCGTCAAAAGAATATAACTATAAAAACTGTCATCTCCTGTTAGCATGCCGTCTCCAGTGCAATGTGAGCTACTGTTTTTTACTTTGCAAACAAAAAAAAAACCTTGTGCATAAACAGTTACGAGACATATTTGCACCAAAAAGTAAAAGGCTCACTTGTGTTCATTCTTTGTCGGTGTTGTAAACAAAAGCACCTTATTTGCGTCGAGTGGCGAGGCCTAAAACAAAAGTTTGCAACAATTTGGATGGCACGTGTTCAAGAAACTTATGCAATGTTGTGATATGTGTGATGACAGGTTGTTTCTGTGCTTCTGTCCTTGTCTCTCTGTCCCACCAGTGCTGCTTTTTTCATCTTATTATCATTTTTGTAATATTCCTGAGAGGTCATACCCATCATGAAGACAACCACAAATCACTTTTTTATATAACTTTCTGGACAGATGATATGTACATTGATACAAAGAGTGCAGTCACAGTTTCTCAGTGTAGCTTTATTGTGTCTCTTTGAACCACTGTGAACTTGTAAATACTGTTCTGAACTTGCACTGTTTGAAGATTTGTTCTGTCTCTTCTTCTGTGCTTTTTATGCCGACAGAGTGTGTTTCTTCGGTCTGATAATCAGTGACAGAGATGTTATAGGAGTGTGACAGAGTGCTATTTGCCATAACTGACATCTTCATCCCATCACTTTCCTTGTTTTGTTTTGTTTTTTGTTTTTTTGTTGTTGTTGTGCAACTTACCAAGTGCTGGCATCTGCGGTGTTTCCAGGCGGATACACTGCAGTGGACTGGGAATTTCCTTGGACTCAGACAAGGCCACAGCAGCTCAAGCAGGTGGAGAGAAAAGAGAGCTGTGCACACACAAGCTGTACACAAGCAGAGCCCAGCAGAGAGGGAGAAACGGACTGACTGACTGGCATCTCCTTCTTGAAGTGTTTAGCAGACAGGCTGTCAGATTCAGGGGTCAAAGGGGAGGATTGTATCGATGGGTTTTATTCGCAAGTGGGAAGCAGACAGGAAGCAGGCTCGAGCTGCGAGTGGTTTGTGATGCAGAAAAGCAACAGAAATCAGCACATCGAGCTGAGAGAGTGAATCTGAATGAGACAGAGAAGCACAATGTGGTGAATATGTGGTCAGCATTTCTTTTTATTTCCTAAGTTTTTTTGTCCTGGGTTGTAAAATGGTCTAAGGTGGAAAAGGTGACATTTGAACATAAACATATTTGATAATCTAACCAGTTGGACTCATACATATTTCAGGTTCAGGTTTTCTTATGGTATATCCTGCTCTGCTAAGCATCCCACTTTGCTAAGTCACAGTCCTTGGAGACTTGAGACATTTATCATGGATAAACAAAAACAACTGTTGGTAAAGATTGATGGTCCTTTATGAGCGAGTAAGTTTGAAACAAAACATCATCACCTGCCAATTAAAATCCGACATTTATAGATTTGTATAAAGTTAGATAATTCTCTTCAGTCAGAAACATATTTGATGTCAACTACGAGGAAGGTAATTCACCAAAATATACTTCTTATACTTATTTTCACTTAAAATAAGCAAGGAAGGTATAAAGTATATTCTAGTTTTTGCACATGGACTATATTTTATTACATTATATTCATTTGTTCTTTTGTTACAGGTCGTGGGTGGCTGGTGCTTATTACAGCTCCTCTCAGCATGAGGTGGACACCATGGACAATCACAGAGCTAATACAGTAAGACACACACTGACAGACAATCATTCGTTCTCACATTCATTCTCTGGGCATTCACCAAACATCTTAAATACCATACAATGTTTAAAACCTCCATGTTGTAAGTGCAGTTTAAATCACTATAAATCCAAAATACTGGAATCATACCATGGATCTATGTGCTGAAATATTCCCCAACAAAGCCTCTAACCTCTACCAATGATATAAGTATGAACAGAAACCTGAAACAACTAGAATGTGTCTAAGGCAAGTCTTTCTAAGTGAAAATAATCCTGTGCAAAGTTGCTCTAGTGGCTGACGTGTCTGTGGTATTCTTCTGTGAAAGCTTTAAGTATACAGTGCTGACACAAAGTAAATGGGTGTTGTGTTTCTCGGGCCAGTTTGCCCAGGCTTTTCAGTTGCCAGTGGCCCATGATGCCTAACCCCTCCCTCCCTTTGTCACCGCTGGCGCTGCACTCTGTTTTCTCCCATCTCTGTGGCAACCGCTGCTGCGTGCCATTGTTGTGATGTTTGTCCACAGCTAAGGTGTCGGCCGTGTGTTTAATGGACCTCCCAGTCCGCTTCAGTGTCCGCCTCGGAGTCCTCCCGGCGGAGCTGCGCGCCTGGGCCCTGCCACTGATTGTCCCCGGTGTCAGTAGAGTTGAGGCAGGCTGGGGATGAGATATGCCTGATAATGGCTGCTTTGTTCTTGGGCTCGATGTGTTGAAGCTGTGCTCTTGCCGACCGGGAGACGCCTGGTCAAACAGAGACACACAAAAGCGCTGGAAACGGTCAGCCGTGGCCCATTCTCCTCAGACTGCCATGCTGCCAGCATTCTGCACCTTCTGAATTACTACCCTCACAACCTTTCACACATATAAAAGCACTCTTTCACACAGTGGGGACCCTGACATTTGCCTTTTGTTCTGCACAAAGGATTTTTTTAATAGTCACTTTTTTCCACGGTGTTTATGCTTAAGTCATATACGCCTTTAGTATCCGTATGGGGGCTCTCCCTTCAAGGCCATTCACTTTTTTCAGCTTAAGTCAATCCTATTCCATTGGCTTTGATGTGTAAGTGCTTTGCTTTTAAGATATTAAGCTGTATTCTCACATGATTGATTGACAGCATAGGTGGAAAGCAGCATCATTGTCCTTAATAGTGTTTTGGAGGAATCACTCTCCATTATGGCACTTTTAACATTTGCAGCGTGAGGAAATATGGCCGCACAGAGAGTGGCTGTGTTTTGTAATTGTGCACAGATAATGGTGAATTTAACAATCAATAACAGTCAAATGCCACGGTATAATCTCCAGAGCAAATGCGCCACATATTCTCATCTAGCGGCTGGTGTTTTAACCTCTTTAGCATAGCCCCCGGAGGAAACAGAGGATATGATTAGGAATTCGTTAGTGGGCTTCTATTTTTATGCTGATGACACACTTTCTTCTCCCAGGCTCTGGATGTTGCTGGCTCTTGACTTTCTCACTGTCTTTTCTAAACTAGATCAGCTGTTTACCGCCGTGTAGGAACGTGACTTGAAGTGCACTGACTAAAGCAGCTGTGAAGCGAGGACTTCTATCAGTCAGGAAGAAACCTCGCTGTCATCTAAAATCTAGTCACACACAACAAACTTCTCAGAAATCTTTCAAACTTGGAGCTTGTAGGACCTGAGGTAGGTATGGTATGGACTGAAGAGAGTAAATCCTTGTATACAGTGATGCAAGAGGCTGGAGGTATAGCTGTATACCGCTACAAAAAACAATAGTAGAGGAAGATTGTTTTCCATTTATTCACTGCTTTTTAAACTTAAGCTCAAGTTTTGGGCAATGTAGACACTGAATGCATGTTTTTAATTCATGCAATTTCAACGCTAAAACCGGAAACGGCTGTTGCTTAAAACTGGCTTCTTATCAAAAACATTTAGCATTCTTTCTTCCTGGAATATGACTAAACAAGGCTGTAACATCTTGTCTGCTCTGCGGTCTCAGTCATAACTTGCTCTTTGTGGTAGAGACTCCAAAACTGCAACCTTTTTTCAAGCTGCTCTGTTCCTGTTGGACTCCACTTGCCTTGTCTATTGACTGTGAGATACAAAAAGGAAAGCAATAAAAGGGTGCCATACAATTTTGTTGAAATCCTGTGTTTTTGTAGGTGCCATCATGTTTGGAGCAGATTACATGTGCGCTCCCATGGGTGTCTTCTCTTGTGGTGCAGGTATTGTGACCAGGCAGGTGGGCTGGTGGCCCTGGGCCCTGGGCGCTTTGGAGAGGAGAGGACAGTAGCTGCGTTTGTTTCCTTCTGAAAAGGATTACAGGTCCTGACGGCCGTGATTAATCACCCAGAGGCAGACATCTGAATACGGCCAGGGAAAGGTTCAACTTTTTAATTCATCCCACACACAATCTATTCGAAGCAGCTGTTGGCGCCGCTCTCCCTCATCTCACTGCTCTTTCTTCTCGGTGACCATTGCCTCCACTGTCTTTCTCTCCTTCGCTCCATTTATGGCTCACATAATTATCCAGGGACGCGCAGTTGTTGTAATTGTGGGGTGGCTTTGGACGCCACTCTCCGTTCTATTTTTATTGGAGATGGGCTCCCTTTCTTCTTTGATGCAGAATGGTTAATTGACTTTGTTAATGCATTTGGGGATTAGTGATTCCTCAACAACAAATGACCTTTTTAGAGCTCACCACATATTGTTGATTGTGAGTGTGTTGTATCAGTTCATATAATGCCTGAGCAATCAACGTAAAAAGAAATTAAATTCAAAAAGATCCTCAAAGTAATTTTATTCACTTTTTCTCTAGTAACCTTTTAGGCCTTACAAAACATATACGAACCCAAAGCTGCTGCTGGGGGAGCATTTTACTGATGGAAAGTGGAGTTGCACTGGGAGTTTCAAGATTTTGTGAGGTCACAAATTACACCAGTAATTTAGGCTTCATGGAAAAGGAGGCTTAAAGGTGGTCTGGTAAATATTTTCAAAAATAGATTAATGTGTTTTTGATGTAGAATATATAGCTGTTTAGTAAACATTGATATATCCTGAAGTATTTGAAAAAGAATATAAAAAGGAACCTTTAAAATGTGTAAAGAAGGTTATGGGCCACATAGCTACACTCAGTGGTTGAAGACAGTCTCACATGCAAAAAGATCATTCAGAAAGTGTTCTGAATGTAAAATTGTAATTAATCCTGAGATTGTCTGGCTGATGTGAGTCCATGTCACCCAGTCCTGGTCCACATTCTTTTTAGTGCGTGTGATCCGCTGTGACCTTTTCGTTTGTCAGTTATGTTTGTGCCTAGACAGAAATATTCCTCTCAAAGCTTATTTTTTTTACTCCACCATCAAAACCCTTCAAATTCATAAGCATTTGGCAGTGTGCTGACAGACAGCTGAAATTCTTTGTCTGGAATAAATTTCACATTTGGCCATGTTCATATCCACTCATATGAGCAGGCCTTCTCATTAAGACTCAGCAGGTTATATGATGGTATTGCTGGAATCCCTGGAGCAAAATGAACAGGGACAGCTACACTGCTTAATGCAAGGTAGCCTAGCAACAGATAGTGGGATGGCGGTGGAAACATACCCTCATATTTATGTTTACATGAGAGAATGATTTGTCTGTCAGCCTGATGGATCCTAATGTTCTCCTCTCCCCGGGGCTTTTCTTGTGCCGCACGCAGCCTGACACTTACCCTGAAGGACAGGCACCACCTTCCCCAACACGCATGAATACTTAATACTGTTAGACTGCATTTATGCAAAGAATGGAAATGGCACTGGGGAGAGGAGAGGGGGATAAAATGCATCAAAAGCATGACACAGAATGCCTGGTGAACATGGAGTGGAGTGATAGAAGGCATACGGAAAAAGACAAGATATAGGAGTAATCCGATTGTAGTTTTGGAGAAGGCACTTGTTCTGCGCGAATGTCGACAACTGTGACAATCTAAACGAGTCACTTCCAGTAAGTACAGTACATGCTATATGACTTGATAGAGTCTGTCTTTACTGTATGTCCAGCTCCTCGAGGGACAGACTACATCAACTCAATTAGCCTGGCACAGCCTGAGTATCAGCACCATAGATTAGATTTCAAGCCGGCCTTGTTTACCAGAGAGCGGCCCGCGGAATAATATCTATACAATTTGTGCTTTCAGAAAAATGATGATGGTATCAGAGTGAAGAGCAGCGGCTATAAGCGTCTCCTCCGTTGTGGTGTAGGGTAACTGGCTGCCAGAGATACAAGGAAGCCTTTTGTCAAGAGATACAGGCATATCCCCGCTCATCTCAGGAACTTGTTTCCATAGTTACATCAGTGTTGTTGAAGTGAGAAGATCAGGTATTCCAGTGAGTGATCCTTTACATGAGCTTTACTTCTCTTCTATTGATTTTCATCCCCTGTCGAAAAAAAAAAACGAAAAAGAAACAGCCTACTGCAAACTGTCTCTGAGATATTGTGGAAGTAATAAAAGGGCGCAATGTGTCGGAAATGTACTGGACGGGAAAGAAAAGAGAATCCACTCGAAAAATAGAGAGAGCTTTTCCCTTGTCATGTCCAGTTTCTGTAGTGGTAGAGACTAAAAAGCTAATGTGCATTTAACAGTCAATCATGGCAGCGTTGTTAGCCGCATGTGCTCATGTGAAATCTCCTCCGCAGTGTGCTAATGGCTCCGAGAAGAGAGTTAATCACCGCTGCACGTTAGCCACATGCTCGGCTCTTGCAGCATCGGCGGTGTGTTCCAGGGGTTAGCATAACACTGCTGTAACACATGATCGCTCTTTATGAGGCTGGGGCCTGCAATGCTCACGGAGAGAGAGGGGGCCCACAGACGATGCTAAAAAGACGGTAATGACAGCCATTCACCGCAATCCAATTATGCAAAAGGGAGTCTAAACAATTCCATCATCCCCTAAATTAGATTGTCCTAACGAGATAAAGGCACCAATTAATCCTGAATTAATTTCTACAGCTCATTTTCCCCAGAAAACACTCTAATATGCAAATGCCAATGAGAGGCAGAGAGGCAGCCTTCTGCACCTTGCATTTGCAGCTCTCTGTCTGACTGCACCCAGTGTTTATTAGGAAATTAAAACAAGTAACATGTGTGACAGCTCAGGTGTGAAGCCAAGAAGAAGTGAGGAATAGGAGAAGCACGTTTGTCTAGGTTTTAACGAGTGCAATTACACAGTCATGGGGAGCTCATAAATGTATTAGATGTAGTGCTGTGATGGCAGAAGACAGACAGAGAGTTATGTTTGGTCGGTCAAAACAGCACATGACACTGTGTTTATTTAAAAAGAAGAGTTAGCCTGGCCAGTCAGACCCATTCACTTCAAACAAACCAATCATAGCCATTTACCTGCTACTTTAACTTTAACTGAGTCCAGAGGCAGGTACTTATAACCTATTGGTACTGCCCCCTGTTTCTGATTGGCTGTAATGTTGTAATGCTGTAATAATTAGGATCAGAGGCAGCTTAATCTGTGATCATTGATACTGCCTCTTGATAATCAAATGCACAGAGACCACATTTAATCCCTTAAAAAGAACAGAGAAAGAATCAGGACTGCCTTAGTACCTGTTCTACTGTTTGGGTGCCACAGTTTGCATTGGTGTTATACGGTTATTTTATGGTAATTTTGGTTCCCTTCTAAAGTTTTAAGAGTTGAAACACAAAATCATCCGATAACAACAGGGCTATAATGCTAAAAACTGTTGGATGCTGCAGTCAGTACCAGACCTCTGAAGCATTGCATCAACAGAGACAGAGATGGCGGCTTCAAAAACAAAGCCATTAGAATTTTGCTTCATCATAATCATCATTATCATTCGCACAGTCCTAATTGTTTCACTGCCAGCTGTCTTGAGTTGTTCTAATTGAGTGATCTGACACATTTTTCACCAAAGCCTGTGATGCAGCCTCCACTATATGTTTACACAAACCACATTACATCAAAAGTCCTCATGACTAAGATTTTTCCCTGGGTTCGTCATAAACAAATAAAAAATCAGACATGGCTCCTTTCTCGCTCCATATTTTATCACACCGTACGTCTTTATGAACCTGGTTGGGGCCTTGAAGCACAGCATTTATCGATCGCTGTGGTGAGCTACTACCACCTGTGCGCCCACCCCCTCTCCCAGTGATGACAGAAACAAGCGGGCTGTCAGTTGCCAGGCAATATTCACAACCACTGGCCCACATCAGCTAATTACCAGCAGAAATCACGTATTGACAGATGGGGCCCCTTGCATATTGATCGGCCGGGACTGCCACGTTCTAAATCACCAAACGCTAATGAATCATTTCCCATTTGGGAGAGCGAAGGGGGGGGTGAAAAAAAGCATTAGTCTCGTGCTTTGACATTATACCTGAACCGCGTAGACACAAATCACAGCAGCGGAGAAATCTCCCCAGACTTGACTTCATAGTCTGTCTGTCTCTAGCGCTATCCTTTCTCGCCTCTATCTGGTCATGTGTGCTGAGCAGTTATTTTTCACCGAGCTCGGCCGCGGCAGTAAATACCCCTCTCCTCAGACTGCGGACCCAGAGTGACCCTGCAACCTCGGCGCGTCTCCGATGCCTCTGCCCAAGGTCTCTCATTGTAAGGCCCCTCCGCTCGCTCTGCACACCCTGTAATTCACCGGCCTGCTAGATCGCCTGCCAGGAGCTATTGATTTTTGTTTCCCCAATCTCCAGGAGAGAGGGGAAGAAAAGATTAAAAACACTTTGTCAGTTTGGTAGGGAATAAGAATTCTGCGCAGGGGGATACCTAAGAGGGCACGGGGTCAAGGCTGAACCACTGTACGTCTTTATGGCTTTAACTGTTTATACACACCTCTGTCTGGCACTAGCGAGCGGTTATCTTAAAGCCACCCAGACATTCTGTGATTAAAAGGAGCGAACCAAATCACTTTGTATTGTGTTCCTCCTCCGACAGACTCTAAAAGGCATTTCTTCATTATCTTTCAGTTTTTGCAGCATAATCTATCCGTCACCATCACTCTGTTAAGCTCAAGGCTGAACTTGCTCGTGCTTATTGGTAATTCCCTGTCAGTCCGCTCTGAGGGTTGTTATTATGACACATGAACATTAAGAATCACTCACCTCTGTGGCACTCAAACACTGCACTGTTGTATGTTCAACGCAGCTATTTGGCCAGCCAATAAAAGCAGTGATGATGCTACATTAACAGATAATAACATTAACCATCTCATAGGGTATTCATGGAGAAAATAATCCGTTGTTTCTTTTGCCAAGGAAAGATTGTCCTTAATCTTATTCCTACCCCATGCTGTTTGATGGTTTATGTCTGTCAGAGGGATTATGTGAAAAAAAACAAAAAACCTAGAAGTCTGGTGGAAATGCTGGGCATAGGCCAATGACAACACTGTGGAAATGAAAGCAAAATGAAATAGACTCTTAGGTCATTGTCTTGATATTTTCTCCACATTCATTTTAGCATGAAAGGACTTTAACATATGCATTTTACCTCCAGCAAATATTATTTTCAAAACAATGCAACATAAGTGGGCTGAATGACCCTAAACTGTGAAATGTTGCTGAATGTAGAATGATGAATTGTACTTACAGTAAATGTAAATGTAAAAAAACAACAACTTTGTATAATTATCTGCATATTTTAGTGTATCCTTTATTTGTTAATAATAGTGTGATCTGGATAACAAACTGTACTGTATATTCCTGTTACACAGAACTCCACACAGAAAGCGTCTTTATAGAACTGCTTAATCCCCAACTCATTTGTTTAAACTCAGGATTGTAAGCCCTCTCTCAGGTGTCAGCACTATTGTAGAAGGTTGTTGGTTCAATCCCCGGGCCAGCCCCCAATGGCCTTTCTGTTAGGAGTCTGCATGTGTTCACTCTGGCCACTCCCACCGTTCAAAGACATGCATGTATAGGTGAACTGGTCAATCTAAAACGGCCCTGTGAATGAATGTGAGAGTTTGTGGTTGTATCTGTCAGTGTCTGTATATCGTCCAGGGCAAATCCCCCCTAAGGCCCTGCTGGGATAGGCTCCAGTCACCCACGACCCTTAACGGAACTGACCAGAAGAAGATGAATGAATAATTGCATTCAATAACAAAATTGACTTGTTCCTTTAAAGAGTATTCTCTGTACTCTAAGTGTGATTTATAAAAAAAACTACTTAAGTAAATGTGTAAGTAATGTGGTAATTTACTACAAACTGCAGTAGGATACGTTTTTCTCTGCGTTTTGACTTTTGTTCCTTTCGCCACATGAGTAAAGTGATAAATTGAAAACCCATGTGCTCTGTGCTCCCCAGTTCCTCATTTGAGTCATTTGGGAAAAACCTACACCCGGCATGGCACAGTCAAACACAGTCATGCTAATGTGATGCCAATGCATTAGGCCATCAGATTGCGTTACGCATGGGCGGCTCTTATCATTTCAACCTAACTTTCAGCTAAATGTGGGGAATGTTTTTCCCCTGACATTAGGCTTTGGTAATGGTGTCTTTCAGGGCCACTCTATTTTCTGAAATGAAATATTCATTCATTGGCGAGGACAGTCTTAGAGGAAGTCTGTCTCAAATGTGAATTCATGGTTCCAGCAGACATTTCTTCAATATTTGATGGGTCATCAGAGCTCTGTGTCTAATATTGCTCCCTTCATCTGAATACTCACTCTCTGCTGCTTTATTCTCAGTATTTCCTTCCTTGGTTAAATCTTCTTAAGCAAATCAGACACAAAAATATGCACAAATACACCTCCCGGCTTAGTTCTTGTACATGTTTTGGTTGCATTTCAGGACAAAACACTAAGCTTGGGTGTCAGTGTTGTTATTTTCCTCTCAACAGGTTAACATCTCTTAAGTAAGTCCAATCCATTGTGGGGAAAACGTCACTGGGCGCTCACTAAATCAGCTTGATTGCATGCCAAGAAGAAGATAAAAGACACGGAGGTGGGTACAGTAATCCAAAGAGAGCGGGTGGTCTGCTCCGAGGCATATCGTTTTATTCTCTCATGCATATTCACTTCTAAGCCTCGGAGTATGCAGATTAGTCTCGTCTGAACACTGGACTGTCCTATCACATCCCACTTTTGCTTTTTTCTCTGTTCCTCGCCTCTAACTGCGCCCCGCTGTGCATGAGTGCGAGGACAATGACTATAATGTCTGTGAGTGTGTGTGGAGGGGGATTTTTGCTTGTTTGCAAGTTCGGGGGCAGGCGGGTTTGAGTGTGCATGCATGAATAAATGCTCCTGTGTGCTTGTGTGTGTAGGTATGTGTTTGCCAGACACATGGCTTTGTCTTGTCCTGGCACCATGCTCGATTCACCAGATGTTCTCCTTTTTTATCATCCTCCACTCGCACTGTGTTCTTTGAGGTTGAGAGAATCTGTGCCGCTCACATTCTACTCGCTCTGTTCTTCTGCAGCGTTTTTGTAAAAGAACGACAAGCACTTTAAAGCCTTTAAAGCCTTGGGTAATGTGGTTTTCTTTTTGAATCAGTGAAAGGATCCACCTCCTCCAATAGTAGGACTTCATTTGGTTCTAGTTTGGTTTCAGACTTCTTATTCTACCAGGAGAAATCCTAATTGTGAATGAAATCTTATTGTTAATTGCTATTTTACATTACTGCTTTACATGTGTGGCATGTTTATTTCTACAGGGAACTGTATGTCAAAACAAGGGTTCAAACAATGTCACATATAGATAATATTATTTTACAATTATTATTCATCACATATCGCTCATCTTTCTCCAACTTTGAAGATACATTTTCATTTTAGTTGTGTTTAGCAAGACAGACTGAAATGCTTTACTGGCTGTTAGCATTGCCAGCTATAGGTTACACAACACTGACTCAGTAGACTCATTATTTACAGTCCAACACAGATTAGTGGATCTGGCACAATTTCTTGTTCTTAAGGTTCTAAAATTAATACATTTAAAGTTTGGTTAAGTTTCTTTGACGTCGAGTATGCATAGTCCTCATAATGGCTTCATAATGGCTAATGGCTGTCTTGTTGGTTTGGGCACAAAATGAAGTTGATTAATAATATTCAGGGAAGGGTTAGTATTATAAATCATGAAATAAGGGCTTGTGTAATAAAACTACTGCAACAAGGAACATAAAGAGAAGATTAGGGGTTAGACCCAAAGATGACTTAAGAAGTGTTCAAATCAACTATCAATGGATACAGTAACAGGACACAAGCGTTAAACACATGGTTAACAATAGGTCTATTTATTTTACATTTAATACAAAAAATAGTATTTGATTTGATGTGATTAAAGTATTTCATTCAGAAATGTAGTTACTTGGTAGCAGTACAGCCGAATAGGCAGAAGTCAATAAATAACATTTTCTTGTAGAGATAATGTTGTCTTTTGTATAAAGTATTATAAATTCAGTTAAGACTGTTTCCCTGCCTTAAAATGTACTTGGAAAACCAACTTTTTCTCACGTGGTACTTTTTGTGAAGAGTTTAAAGAACCACTGGACAAAAACTATAACAATAACTACATTAAAACGTTTTGTGGTACAATTACTAATTACATTGTACCATTATATACTGTAAAAGTAATGTTATCATGCTGTATATTTATCAATATATAACCAGAAAATTGTACCAAACAAGTGTCGCTTGAACCATAATAGTATTATTTCACGTCATTCCACTGTGCAATATCAGCACATACCTGTGTAATAATTCATTTTTTAAGCAAATATTCTAATTCCAGTCGTTCCTGCTGCACTGTTTTGGGACACAGCTTATTTTTGCATCTTGACTATGTTTTCCGGTTGCATAATCTGCTTTATTGGCAACATATGATTAAGCAGGGAATCTAGCAGAAAGGTGAAGCAAACTAAAAGAGAGGAGGAGTGCATATTTAGTGTTAGGAGAGGTCAGAGCTGCACTGACTGACCGTGGGAGGAATGCAGCACTGCTCTCCCTTCTGTGGGCCAGGTATGTGGAAGGTGAAGAGGTTGGAAATTAATTGCGTTTAATGGCATGTTTGTGTTTGCCTGCTGTTTCAGGTGTTATGAATAAATAGTGTCGACTGGTGATTGTTGCACCAAACAACATGCCGCCCGGTCAGCGCCTCTGCCCACAAATAAACCGCATGTGTAATTATAGGAGGGGCTCCGATTCAGATGTGTTTATTTGCCTCCAGATCGACAGAGGGACAGCTCTCCTCCATCTGTCATCATCCAAGCCACACACACGCCTGACGCACGGATTCATTCGTCTTGTCGTCTTTGACAGTCGGATTTTCCCGCCGCACTCCCACCACAAGTCGCACGGGATTTTTGGGGGGAAGCAGACTAAAAAGAAAACACTCTGTGACAAGGAGTAGGCTCCTTATGAATGCAAATGAGTCTGGGAAAATTCACAGCTAGCGGGCTCCGAAGCTCCGGCATCAGTCACATGTCCCCCCGCCAGACTCGGCCCAGGCTTTGCCAAAAGGTCTGAGGACTTACAGGGGCCCTACAGCAAGACACACTCATGAAAAAAAAAGGTCACAGAAAATCCAGACCACATAATACATAACGTATATTTGAAGTAAACAATTAAAATGTCACAAAATTGTTGAGCTTTCATGAAGCAGATAAACCTTGAGTAACGTCAAAAACTGAAGGTTACAGTTGAAATGTAGAATAGACCTGGTGAAAGTAAATACAGAGATTCAATGCTCTTGTTTTTGTTCTTTTATAACGCAGCAACAATGAGGCATACGAAAGAAGCAGGACCTCTATAATATAATGTTGCCACATTAAACTTTTTAGACCATTAAAGAGACTTGTAGAGCACAACTACACTGCTTCAAAATCTGTATATACCTGTAATTTGTTGATATGGAAAGATATGTATCTTATGCATAAACGTTACATATTTTAAACTATACATTAAATGGTTTGAGTAATGATGCCAGAAAAGGCTGGTTGGACTACTTTTTTTACTACAAACATGAACCTCCCATCCCTCTGTGCATGTGCATGTGTGTTTGAGGATGCGTCACTCGTATCACTTGACATTTGGCTCCCCTTTTATCCGGTTCCAAGGATAGTAAGTCAAATGCTATGTGACAGGTCGAGCCCTTCATATCAGTCATCCTTCACCCTGACCCAGCCTCAGCTGCTCAGCTCAGATGCGGCCGGCTCCTCTGCACTGAAAATGATCATTAGCTACGAGCTACAGCCGGATCCCGCTGTGCTAAAGGCAGGAAGCTGTTTATTCAAACTAACAAGGCAACAGTGCATAAAATCTCCATCCTAACCAGCCGATTCCCACACAGACCCCGATCGGGCTTTATCAAAACACAAACACGCATCATGCGCAAACATGAAAGAGCATGGCAACAGCACATTGCAAATGAGCATGAAACTGTTCTGAAAGCAGAGTTTAGAGAAACTATGTTAGGTCGTATACATTACACTTCTTACATCCGTAAAATAGCTTTAAATGGTGAGACAAAGGGTTGCAGAGGCTCTGGATTTGGAAGTGTTACCAAAACAACCCTTAGTTTCATATAAAACTGGAAATCACAGCAACACCATGTACTATACATTCTGTCTACACTAGCTTTTCAATAATTGTAATTTTGGCAATGTACACCAGGGGTGTCAAACTGAAATTGGTGAGGGGCCAGAATAATAAATAAGAAGAATTTCAGCTGAAACCTGTTCAAGACCATGTAACAAATGTTCAAGCCCATATAAAACCTGTTCAAATCCAACTGAAACCTAATAAATTCCAATAAAAACCTGTTCAAATCCAACTAAAACATATTCAAATCTAACTAGAATGTGTTATAAAACCTGTTCAAATTCAGCTAAAACTTGTTCAAACCCAACTAAAACCTGTTTAAGTCCATATAAAATGTGTTCAAATTCAACTAAAACCTAAAACCCATATAAAACATTGCAAAGGGCCGCATTTGGCCCCCGGGCCTTGAGTTTGACATGTTTGATGCACACAATGTAACTGCGGGTTGCTTCCCTAGCTCCATCTCATCTCAATGGTATATTCTTACTGTAATATATTAAAGGTATCATAATGTTTTTTTAATGCAGTAAACAGTGTAAGATTACACATTCACCTCCGTCCCATCTTCTCCCTCTTTAGCTCGGCAGCTAAACCTGAGGTGCAAAGAGGCTGGAACTTGTAGGTATTTAATTTAGCCGGAGTTCAAAGCGGCGTGGTCAACAGAGGCAGAGCGAGGCCTCCGAAACGCTGACTCTGCTCCTGTCGCTTAATCTATTTGAGGCGTGATTAAAGTTTAATTCGTGCCCATCTCCTAATGCTAGACGCTGTGTGCTCCTCGGCAGTGGGTTGGTGAGTCGTTTCACGCTGAGCCCAGGTCTTTTCTCTCTGTCTGTGCCTCACTTTATTCATGCCTGAGGGACGCCAGGAGCTGCAAACAACTGAATTTTTCATCAAGGTTACTTCCTGGAGAGATGTGCCATGCAGTTGCTGCTGCTTTCTTCCTCACTGTGTTTCTATAGCTCATACATAACTTAGCCTGCTCTGACCTGCAGCCTTCTCGGGGAGCTTCGACCCTGATCTGCTCAAGAACATGCAGGGCCGTGGAGTCAATAAGAGTTTGTTATAGATTTGTTTTAAAAATGTGTGTATTTTATTCAGATTAAGAAAGCAGGTGTTTGTGATATATGCACATACAGCACATGGTTTCATTTAAAGTTCTTAAAGCAACACTATGTGAGTTTCTTTCTATAAAATAATGTGACCATACATCGCCAAATAAAGACAACTTTCCACACGTCTTACATGTAAACACTACACATTGAAACGTAATCGTCCCATTGGAGTGTGCAGGAGTGTAGGTGGAGACAGTCAGAACGTTTACACGCACATAGAGAAATTCAAAGTATTGCTTTAGTCTGATTATAACACTCCAATTGGGTTCATTTGAATTTCTCGAAGTAAGACACCTGGATAATGCAGTTCATTGTCGGATTACTACAGCACGTATAGCTACAGCTTACTCCAGTTAAGGTCTGACAGTGCACTGAGCATGCTCAGAGTAACACACATAAACACATGAGGAAAAACATCAACAGCAGTGTTTAGAGACATACTCTCTCATTTTTAGACCGGCAAAGACAAATATAAAGGGTCATGTTCATGTGCACAGTTGCCGAGAAAGGGACGTGTTGTTCTTGCTTTGTTGTGTTCATGTGTTTTTAACTCATAAAATCGAAAAATACAAAGACCACAAAGAACACAGCATTACTTTGTGTGGGCTGCTGGTTACATAGTACTTTGATTTTCTTTTGTGCTATAAACTCGGATAAAGTGAAAAGTCCTGAGAAGGCTTCATTAAGGAGTAAGCACTGCATAAAAACGTACTGAGTGTTTTTCACTTGGTGCAAATCCTTAAAAGTTACATAATGTTTTACATTGACAAATGAGAGACATGAGTGTAATACTAGAAGTTAATGGGTTAAACATACAACTTGGGTGTATTAGTTCATAGTAGCAGGGGATTTTAGTCTGAGTAACCAATAGGATACCCTTTGTCTAGTCTTCTTAAGTCCCACACAATAAAGCAATACGTTTATTACAAATACGTTACCTGGTTTAAATAACAATCACAATGGAGGCATAAGAAGTTGACAAAAAACTCATGTTCAAATAAGTGCAAGGAATTCTCTGCTTTTTAAAATTTATTTTATTCATATAAATACCTCTACTTTAGGATAACTGTTACAAATAAGAAATGAAAAACAACATGAATTGCAGGCTTAGTATTAAAATCGCCAACAGTACTACAATGTGAGAGTCCTATCTACAGAACATCCAGACAAACCAGAGAAGAACAGTGGCTGTGCATCGTCATGTTTGCTTTTCTGGAAACAGCCACATCCAGCAAGAAGTTTCCAATTAATTCAAAGCACCTGACTTAATTCTGATTGAAAACACTGTCCAATTTCATCTTTACTTTAACACTGTCTTATGCTATATCTTTTCCCACCAGTATTTGAGTCGCTGACACGGTCTGAATCACAGTGAGTCGCTTACACTGCATCAGGTTTCTAATCAGAACAGAGTTTAATGTATGGCATGTTCAGTTGTAATCACAGCTGCCTCACTCGAGAACAATGATAAACAACACAACTCCACAAATCCAACTAGTTCAGTATCTATTGGGAATACAGATATACTCAGCATTAACATTTTTAGTCTTGGAAAAACAACTCTGGAGAAAAACATGTAGTATTTATAAGAATATTTTTGCTTCTGAATTCATTTGCAATTCTAATCAAATCCCAGTTATTCTTTCTTGCAGGGTTATTAATGCTGCAACAACACATTTGCTTTTAATGGGGGGAAAATACGCCATGTCAGATGATTTTTATTTTTTTTTCCCGCCCTTCTCTTTCATTAAGGAGGCTCAAAAAAGGTTGCTTTTCTCAATACAGCTATCTGATCCACAAACAAGCTCTCATTTATTCTTTTCAGACTTTTCCTCGTTCCCAAAAGCATCCGAGTGCGGACGCCTCTGGCTCAAAGTGGAATACATTTGAATTTAGAGCAACAAAGAATTAGCTCCTTAGATCTTATATTTAATCAGCAGCCTTGATTTTAAAACCGGATCCGAGACGAGAAGATACCGTAGAGCAAGGTTTGTTTTGGGGTTTTTTTTAACACCATAAAACCGTTGATAAAGTGAGGAATGCTTGAGAAAAACCTATTAAAATGCTTAAATTGGACATTTGAAAAAGCACGAATTGCTGTCAAAGAACTGTGCAGTAAATCATTACAGCTCAAAATACTGTTATTAGAGTAAACACACCTCTTTTTTGACGCCTAACCTCTGAATGGGACCAATCAGCGCCTTTATCTGCTGCTGCGGAAAAGAAAAGCAATGTTTTATCTGTTTGCACGTCTACTATAAATGTAAAATCGTAAATTTGGAAACGTGTAGCTTTGTTGTCATAAAATCACGTATAGCTTTATTATCCACGTTCCTTTTCAAACCCAAACGGCACGTGTTAAAACCTGCATCTCCTCTGTGAGGTCTACCCGACACAGATAACGCGGCCTGGTGTTATGACCCTCTTCAACAGGGAAATAAAATCACCGCCAATGGCCGCCGGACTGCTTATACTTCCATTTCAGGGGCTGCTGTGCTGTGCTGTGCAGTGTTGCGTCAGACATTATCAGCAGCACTATACCCTCAACCTCTCCCTGCCCCTTGTGACAATTACTGGCCTACCTCCCTATTCAGCACGTAATGAGAAAACTGACTGATCGATTGTGTCCGGACAGTAAAAGAAGGCAAGGGAAGCATTTGGATATAGTCTCCGGGGCCGTGCACAACTGCAGCGTGTCAAGTGATGCAGTCAGATTCACACATGGAGACAATGTGGGCTCAGTATATTTCAGGTTTGGCATTGGGAGGAAATCTACATGAGCTACATCTATTCCTGTGATTGAAGACATAATCCCCAAATGGCAATAGATCAATAACTGTCATTCATCTGCAGCTGATAAAAGAACTGTCTTTCCTCTGCAGCTGATAAAACAGTTGGGAGTCCTTTCTTATTCCCAATGCACAATATATTGATCTAATATAGAATTTTATAATGAGGCACCACGAGCACATTTTAAAGTCTGTTTAACAATTCATGGCATCATTGTTTAAAATAACCTAGTGGTGAAGGGCCACTATAGTAAAAGGGGAGAAGACTGTCAAACTTGGGCAGCTTTTGAATTTCACAGTGAGTTGGAATGTAGGGTTTCATCTTCCTTTGAGTCTTTGTCACATTAGTTTGTTTTTAATATTTCCCCATTCCACCATTTCTGCCCCCTTTTCATGCCTCATTTTGTGAATTCTATCTCAAACCTTTGCAAATTTGACTAAAACCGTTTCAAATCCAATTAAAACTTGTTCAAATCCATCCAAAACCTGTTCAAATCCAACTAAAGCTTGTTCCAATTCAACTAAAACCTTTTCAATCCATTTTTTTTTGTATAATTTGTATATAATTTTTAATCATTTGTGAATTCACTTCAATTCATTTTCAATTTGTGCCACAAACCTGATTAGTGTCATTTGGTCTCTTTTTACAGTGGCATTGTTCCCTGTTGCATATCTTTATTATGATTTAGCCCTTCTTTCTCAGAATAATATGCAAAGTCCCAAAAATATCCACCACCAAACATATTGGAGAGCCAAATAAAACATTGCACAGGGCCACATTTGGCCCCTGGGCCTTGAGTTTGACATGTGTATATTAGAGGGTCCATCAAGATGTGCTGATATAGTGTGCTGTAGGGCACTTTCTATGTCAGTAGAGGATGCATTTAGTCAGAAAGTGTCAGAATGTAATGTTTTCGATGAGGGCTGATGCTTGTTACAAAATAAAGCTCCAAGAAACCCTATTAAAACTATTGCAAGAGCCACCCTTTAACTGTAGATGAGTATACATTATCATTCATCATTAGTCAATAAACATTAAGTCATTCGTCACTGCGTTAGGAACAACTGATAAGCAACTTTGGACACAAGAGCCATCATTCATCTGACTCAGAGAAACAAAATATCATGAAGAAACACCTCATGAAGCACATTTCGCTTTTTCTTTTCCTTTTGTCCATCATCTGTTGAAGTACCTCGCGGCTGGACATCTTACAGCACTTGAGGAATCACTTGTGGTTTTGTGTTGCAACAGCAACAGGCCTCCCGCAAAGTGCTGCTTGCGCTAATAAATTCACTCTTGATTTATTTTTGCGTTGACTGATTGCGCGGATGTAAATATTCAGAGGGGGAATATATAGTGTGTGTGACAGGGCGTCTTTCCCAAGCAGCACAGCGCTGTCCTGTTGGGTCAGCGCTCCACTGCCACTCACAATTATTTATTAGGCTACATATTCACTCTCTATCCATCACTGTATTGCCACCCGGTCCGGTCACATCTCTTTATGTTTATTACAGTGTCCCACCTTCCCCCAGGAGGATGATTGACGTTTTCGGAGAGGCATGAGGTGGGACTTGCGCGCAGCTTCTTCTCCAATCGCGGCTCGAGGGGCGGAGGCTTTCCATCCATACTCCGATTATGAGTCAGTTACCAGACATAAGCGAAACAATAACACTTGGTGGCACTTTGTACGCGAAAATCTTCCACACAGGCAAGTTATTTAGAGCGTTATGGGGGATCGAGCGTAAACAGGGGCTAGCAGCACCTCGTGTTGCACTTTTAATCACATTAGGAGCCTGTAATGTTCAATCCTGTTTTTTTTCTTTCTCCTCTCTCTTCCCTACAGTAGCGGTGCAGGAGTGGCCAAAGCCAAAAGCAGCGATTCAGATCAGATTTCACCTAAACCAGCTGGAAGAGAGACCGAGAGAGCTTCCCTCCTCCCAAATCTAGAGAAGCTTACCAAGGAAAAGGAGGAGTGTCGCGCTGCGAGAGGCGCGGAGGGATCCACAGGAATTTCCACGGGATATTTTTTTCTTTTCGCTGTTAAAAAAAACAACAAAAAAACACATTTAAACAAAGTTGGAGGTGAGACAGCAAGAGCCGTGGTCGAGGATGGACGAGCAGCCGCGGTTGATGCACTCCCACGGGGTTGGCATGGCCGGACACCCCGGCCTGGCGCAGCACATGCAGGACGGTACGGCGGGGACGGACGCAGAGGGCAGGAAGCAGGACATCGGAGACATATTACAGCAGATCATGACCATCACAGACCAAAGCTTGGACGAAGCGCAGGCGAGGTGAGTCCAGTGACGAGAGCACAGTGCATGTGGGGACGGAGTGAACATTTGTAATGAAAAGGCAATTAGGTCCATTGAAGAAAAACAGCTCACAAACTTGTCACGATTCAAGTTTTGAAATAAATAGAGGCATTTTACCAGATGAGTTGCCACTTGAAGCACTGCCACAAAGGAGCTTACAATGTAATCCTGTCATAATAACATGTTGCAGATCACCTTCTATTCTCACTGTTCATACAGACAGCCCAGCACGAGTTGTCTTCAGTGTGGGTCAAGTTTGAATCCAATCTAGAGTTAGCAGTGTATGGTTGCTATTGAAAAGTGAAGCTCAGATATTGTTTACCAAAGCTGCCATGTTGTTTCAGATGTGACTGTGACAGCAGTGAGCTATAATCCAATGTCCAAGCTTTAAGAAGACCATATTTTCACATCAAAACCGAGATGCAGTGAGAAATCAGTTGCAAATCATTCCCAAAATTGCCTATTCTAGCTTCAGGTAACCTTTAGTATGTCTCAGTCTTACATCAGGATTGTTGCTGGTGTTTGGAGCTTCCATAGTGTAATATAACAGGCTTACTTGTTTCTGAAGCTAGTGTTTTCCACAGTGGGTCAGGAGCAATGTCGATTTAATTTGGGTCACCACAACATTTTCGTTATATTTCAAGCATTTCACAAAATTCCAGAAGTGTGTTTGTAATAAATAGAAAACAGCTGGTTATTATTGAAAGGAAAAATGACCTAAAATAGTCACAATAATGAAAATCTGCTGGTTTAAGCTGAACTGTGATTTATTTGGCATTTTGCAAACATGTGTCTTCCTTAAAAGTTTGACAAACCCTGCACGAGGAAAAAAAAAAAAGAAAAAAAAAGCATATTAGGATGTCTTTGGTGTTGCCACTTGTTGGATTATTTGTGATTGGTGATTTTTCTTCTTCTTCTCTTGCTCTCTTTTTTTTGTAGGAAGCATGCACTGAACTGCCACAGAATGAAACCCGCTCTTTTCAACGTCTTGTGTGAAATCAAAGAGAAAACAGGTACGTTTTTATTGCGGTTTTGGCTGGATACCTTCATTGACTCTACAGTTTATATTTCCCCTTGATCTACTTTGCATTATTCCCTAAAACATGCTGTAAATCCATCCATCCCCCCACCTACCTGTGAAAAGTCCCTGGATGCTGTTGTGTCATTGGACATAAGCGTGTTTTCATGCCGACATTTGAGGCCTCTCAGGGCTGGGGCTTTTTCTCACCCCTCTCGTGTGTTTTCTTTGGCCGGGTTTTCCGATTGGTGTTTGCTAGGCGAAGCTGTTTTACATGCACGGGCAGGTGAGAAGGATTCTCTGTTTATGTTCGCAAACCGGGGTCAAAGCCATGAAAGGGAATGTGCGAATTATTACTCAGTTAACAGCAGATTAAAGCACGGAGGCGGCTCACATGATGAAAGCCTGTGTGAATATTCTCCCAGGGATACGGTTGTTTTTAAAAAAAAAGAGGAGCTTTTTTCGAGACAGGAAATAAAACAAAATGTCCAATATAACCTTATCTGGGAACACAACTTTGAAGCTGCCTTTGAGATTATTGAGAGAGCCTTGTCACTCTGTCAGCTGGTGTTGTTGCAGCCATTGGAAATAAACACGCTTATGTGCAGGCAACATGTTTTCGTTTGTGCGATGTAACTCTATCCTATGAGTAAGGACTTGGCAGGGATTTGAAGTATACATTTTAGGATTTTTTTCCTCTTCTCCATTTCTAAAGAGTGTGGTCTGTGTAGAGGAAGCTCTACTAAGTTGGGGCCCTGTTCCTAAATTGCAATGCTTGGAAAAGTAAGGAGAGTAATGCCTGGCTTTTTGTAAACTGTCTGGCGTCTTTCGGAGTTCACACAGAGTTCGTTTCCAAAAAGAAGAACAAAATGACTTGGACCTTTTCCTGGCTTTTCCCCCAGCTTCTCCTCTCTTCCCACCGTTCTTGGCACTGAGATTTTCAAAGAGAGACTCCCCTTTCCGAGTTTGGAAATGAAAAAAAAAAAAAAAATACACCACGGTTTATATTCTGTCTGCCTTAAGTGCGTTCTGATGATTAATGTTTACTGCTGAAAAACATGTTGCTAACCACAAATCAGCCCCTTCTAAGTGATTGTTTTTTATGAGCGCAGATTACCATGTAAAAGTTGAGAATTACCCGCACGCTTTACGAGAGGAGCAAGACTTTAATGGCTGCCTCCTCTGTCTGCGTTGAGAAGAGATGAGCTGCGTCTCATCTTCGCCCATAGTGCAGACCAAACTGAAAAATCCTTTCACTGCAGTGACAGAGAAAATGACTCAAACCTTCACCATGGCATTTACAGCCAAATGTGCTGAGTGCAGTGTATGCGAGCGCAGTACAGCCTGTAATTTGTCAGGTCTTTTTTATATTCTTTATAAAGAGTCAGCTCCTCTTTGCTTTTTACATTGTTGCAGTCAGTGTCTTTGGGAAGAGTCTAGAGACGAGTGCTGCCAGCTCCGCTCCTTGACCTCGTGCTTTCTCCCACATTTCTGCACACTATATATAAATGTTGCATGCAGTGATGTACTTGTGTGTTCCTTGGACTTGTCTGAGTGTTGACAGCCGTAACGCGGGACATTGAGGTGTCCAGCAGCGAGCAGCTGACAAACAAGGCGGGAGTGCATGCCAATAGACCAGGCATTAACTGATGACCCCACCCCGCTCCCTGTGTATTTGTGTCGGGGTCGGCCTCGTGTCATTGCAAGAGAGTGTTTAGCAAGCTTAAACAAGCTCAGGTTCGCACACGGCCTCATGGAAAACCAGCAGCTTGTGTTACCACTTGCTTCGTTGCTTCGGCCACTCGTCTTGTATTTCACAAAAACACTTGCACCCGTCTACCGGCCCCAATTCTCACTTGTTCTTTTTTTTTTTTTCTTTTTTTTTAACTCTAGTCATTGTTTCTGCAGTTCCTGAGAGCACTTAGCATGTGTTTTCCTGTGCTTGCTTCACATCCTGAGTCAGAGACCATCTTTGTTTGCATGGAACCATTACTGCGAGGGAAGCTGGCACGTACAGGTTGACTAAGTAAGAGAAGCCAGACACCAAGTCAGTGTTTCTGGGTGTCAGATTTCAGGCCCGACTCTCTCCCCGGCTCTGCTTCCCGCTCTGTGCATGTGTGTCTGTGTATCAGTGGGCCTGGGACTGGTTGGTCAGGCCACTCAGAGTCAGCAGCCTCATATTACCCCCATGCAGGCTGGGGTCAGATGGAGAGCTCCTGCATGACTAATGCGATCAGACGGATAATGCATTATGCCGCTTGAACTTATCAAAGCGGGAGACCTGCTGAATCAGTCGCTGCCCCCTAACTGCAGCCCCTCACGCTTGCGCTGCTAATTAGGCACATAAACACATCTTAGATATTCACCGCTGCGTTAAAGCGGCCACTTCAGGAGATGCTGCTGTGTAGTGCCCTGTGAAAATCTGTTAGAAATGACACCGATGGCTTTTAAGTGAACTGCAGCATGTGTTTTTACAGAAGGTTAGAACCGCAGTAAGATAGGAGCTAGTTTGAAAGCTAGTTCCTGATTGTATTCTTTTAGTGCTGTAATGGACGAAAGATGCAAGTCCACACTAACTAAACCTAGCCATGCCTGAAACAATAGTGTGCAAAGACTAAGAGATGACCATGGTAATGTCTTGACTTGTAATGCAGTTAACTCTATTGACTCAATAATGATGGCTCAATAATGAGACCTTTCAAAAGGGATCCTAAGACCAAAACTGATCCTAAGTACTACTTTAACATTAAATTGGATCAATGCTTCATGTTTCAACAAAAAATACTTAGCATCGTCTCCTATAAACATTTGTAAATACACCACTGAACTATGTACAAAGACAGATTCCATATTGCAGTGGCGTTGTTGTAGCAGGCTATATGAAGTCTAAAAATCTTTCATCTAGAATAGTATTTATGATATATTTTTCAGGTTATTGTAGTTTGGTGTTGGTATTTTTTAATTGTTAGCCTATTTGATACAGATCTGTAGATGGATGCTTAATATGGCACTAGAATTCATTTCAATTTGGGCATGAATTTAGCTTGCTTAGTAATAGGATGTGCATTTCTATATCTCTATTTGGAGTGCCCAAAAGTCAAGTTGTGTGCCGTTTGGAGATGTTAACACCAAGCGCTGACGGCAACGCTTGTAGAGTTGCCATGAAGCGCTGGACGGACTGGTCACTATGGCTCCCAGTGCTGCTGTTTTTCAGTATTTAATTGACACGGCTGTCCATGATGAGTTCAGGGGTTAGTGTTGCCTCTCTTTGTTACTCTCCTCTCATCTCCAGTGACAGATGGAGGCATTAGTCTCCAATGTGGCGCTGTCCTGAAACTAATGGCTATGTCCTTGGTTTCCCCGCTCGAGCCGGGGAGACTGTATATCTGTCCCCGGCTTGGAAGTGCAGAAGCAGCAGTTTACCCCCCCTACCAACCCCTCCCCATGTTTTAGTTTCCACAGAAATAAGGCTGAACAGGACTCTTGTCTGTTCGCTCATAAATAACTTCAGATAAATAACTTCAAAACGGGTGCAAAAGTTGGAGGGAAAAAACCTTGCCGGGCTTTGATTTGTGAGTTTATTGGAGAGACTTCCACCGCTTACCAGAAACTAAGTGAATAATAACAAACAGTAGATGGATCTTCTTAAGCAGTGTAAATGGGGACACGTTTATCTTAGCCTCTAAAGTGAGTTATGTCATATAAAAATAGACCGGAGCGCTTTTAGTCACTGACTTTTCTTCCATGCTTATATTTATATTCCTACATTATCGGCGTAGACAGACTTCAGAAACAAGCGAGCGTTTACTTTTTTATTTTTTTTTTTTACGCTGTTCCCCGTCCTCTGATATAAACTCGCTCGCAATTAGGACAGCTAATATATTATGCAAATGTTGACTGGCTTAATTGAGACATGTTAATCATGTTTTAAGAGGCTAATTACAGCCCTGTATATCTGAGGTGGGAGTTGTAATTAGGCGTGATAACAGATCTGGCTGGAGAATGGTCATATTCGGTGTGTGTACATATGGTGCGCGGCGTTTTATGAGAGCCTTTACTTATGTTATGGGGACGTACATTTGTTTACTCCCTTTGATTGAAATGAATGGCTCCCTTGTGGACAAAACATAAACCTTGGAGTCTTAGGTAATAGTCTTAGGGCTAAGATGTGTGCGTACAATGCAGATTAAACCTCTTATTTCCTAAGAATTTGGGTTTTGATATAAAATATGCCAATGTAATAGAATTTAAATCAACCTTATATGGTCCAGTCAATGCTATACAATCATAAAGAGACATATATTTTGGTTGGTGAGACTTTTTTACTTGTAAGCCTGCTGCTTCAAACGTGTCAAACAATGTCACATGACTGGCAGCATGCTGGTGCACACATGCTGAGTGCACTGTTCTCAAAGGCAACATAAGCTAAATAGAGGCATCTCAAATTTAGATTCAATAACTTTGCCACAAAATGAAATCACTGCACTTTACAAACTCTTTGAGCCCATGTCGAAAACTTGCTCAATTCTATGTCTACAAGCTTTTTTAAAACAAACAAGCAGACCAGGACAAATTGCCTTGTGCCTCAGAGGGCTATTAAGCCTGTCACCTTTAAATATTCAACAAAGTCTGTACCTAATGCGTTTTAAGCTGCAAACATTAACCTTTTCCCCTTTTGTGGAAAGAACACTTGCTTTTAGAAGAACTATGAATACATCTCCATTTCCCACTTTGTTTCCTGTACTGTACTCAGTTTATTTCTTTACTTTACATGACTGTGCTCTTCGTTTTCTGACAGAGATCATATTGTGATCCATTACACTAAGAATGCCTTCCCACTTATCGGATATAAAATTGTTTTAGAGAGGAAATTTGCTTTGAATGGTGGAGTTTCTTTCTTTTTTTTCTTTTTCTTTTTTTTTTTATCAGATGTTTGTCTCTGGAGCAGCTTTTAGTGTCTACGAAACAGCTCCTGTGACATTATTGCACTGGCAATCGCCTCAGCCATTGTTTTTCTTATTGGTGCTGTTTGGGATTTGATTGGATTTTCTACAGTCGTGTGGAATTGCCTCACGCTGTCGGACCGGCGTATATATATATCTTCATACGGTTAGATTTGAAACACCTGCAGATCTTATTACTGATACACTCACACGCCTTCGCCACAATAATGTTAGAGCTCTGTTTTATGTAGTGTTAAACTTGTTGGTTACGTGGCTTTTTCTTTTTTTTTTTACACTAACTCATTCGTATATTAAAACTTGCAGAGGTTTTCTTGAGCGCTTGAATGAAAGTGGTTGCAGTGGCAGTTGATAACCTTTAATTCGAGGTGTGGGATCTCATTTCTCTGGCACCCTGCCACTACGATGTAAGTGGTGCGTTGGCAGCCTGCTGGGGTTGTACAAAAGGAACAACCCCCCCTTCCCTCTACACACACACTCTCCCAAGCCCCCCCCCACACACTACACTTACCACCGCATCCCTCACGTCACCTCATCTCGCACCCGTTCCTTACTTCCCTGACTTCGATGAACAGTCAAACATAAAACGGTGAGCGCTCTTCCCTGGCTGACTTAGTAAAATTGACATAAATTAATACATGCTGCTTAAACAGGACCAAGATTAATGGTTGCCTTTCGCTGCAGCTTAGATCCACTGTCAGTCCCCGCTCGCTGCCCAGATGGAATCAACACCAATCAATGCGGCTGCCCGGCTCTCCACGGATATGCTGCTAAAGATGCTGAACGGGACGTATTACAACGTACACACGCAGATGTTAGATTTAGGCTACAGTCACACTTTTAATTTTAACAGATGTACTTCGATGAGTAATCGAAACAGTGGATCGCAGTCGTCCGGGTTATCAAATAATGCGGAAAGGGTAAGAGGAAAGCATTTGGAGATCATTTTTAAAGGTGGACATTATGGCAGTACATTCTCATAAGGCTAAGTCTCTGGTAAAGATGACAAAGCAGCTGATACAAGAGGAGTTTGAGTGTTTATGTGAATATTTTTTACATTTTCATTCATATGTTTGAGCCCATTGTCCACATGAAAATAATGTTTTTGTAAAACAAGGCTGAGATGTGTAGACAGGTGAAACATGAAAGCTTGGTTGATGTATGTTGAAGTATGAGGTGTGTATGTTGTTCTGTATAATTAGCCTGGCCAACCATCCTATTGGTTTTCTGTTCTATACACAGAATTAGTCTGGGCTCAGTCAATCCAAATAGTGGGTAAAACAAATGGACACATATTAAACTACCTCTCAGTGCAATTGCATAGACATACAACCAATCAGAATTAAGAAAGCAGTAACAACATACGTAGAATAACACAAAAACATACGACCAATCAGAGAAACAGAGCAGAAAGCCTGCCACATTTTAGATAAATGTTTATGATTGGTCTGGTAAGGGAAAGGATCCAGACCCACTTCATGTTGCTAAGAAAGTGAATGGGTCTGGATGGCTATAGGGAACTGTTTTATAAAAATGCATGTGTCTATGGAAATGACCTAACTGGTAGTTTATAGCTTGCAACCTTCATCACCATGACTTTTACCGTTTATACAGTGATTGAATGAATATGATATGAATGTCACCTATAGCTCTGCGTTTAAAATATTTTGTCACATGCTCTCAATGTACATGAAAGAGCAGAACACTCTCGATTATACATCACAAAAAGTAATGTGTTTCAACATAAAAAAGATGATAATGGTCATAGCCTGAGCTCCCGAGGTATAAAGTTGCAGACTAATCCTGTATTACTTTCCATACGGTGGGCTGTTCAATCAGGTGCCACCAGTCAGATGGGGAAGAGCAGTGAGGCTGATGGCTCAGTAGTGATTGGATGTTTCAATTACTGATAGTAATGCCATGGTGTAGTGAGTCATGCCGCGCAGATAGCACCATTTATTTTAATCAGGACAGAGGAGAGATGGGTGTGGACGTGTCTCCCTCGTTTCAGACTTTCACATTTAGATGCAGGAGCTGTCTCTCTTTTCTTCTATTCTTTATTTCCCTCACACACACACACACACACACACAGGTGGATTGAGAGCGGAGGAGAGGTTGCCGTGGGTAACGCGTAGCGACAAGGTACTCTCGCGGTGAGCTATTCTAATTTATGTTAATAAACCTTGCCGTTGCCGTGAGAGACAAAGAGGCCACAGATGAGCCTTGGTAACCTCGGCACCTTCGCAGAAAGACAAAGAACAATGCTACACACGCTGAAAGAGAGAAGAGATATTGAACTGTAGAGAAAGACACAAATACTGTGGCGGCGAGAGATGATAAATTTAGCCACACAAAGACTTGTTTTTGTGGCTGCAAAATCAAACAGCCTCTTGCCGGCAGTCTTCAGTGTGCTCTGTGCTATCTGTGTTGGAATAGGAAGGAAGGCAGGCAGTGTCTTGGGATTGGTGCTGCTAACTCTGTGAGGCCTATAAAGACACAAGGCACACACAAGGCGCACACAAGGCACACACGAGGCACCGGGGCAGCTTTGGATCACGTCCCAGGGCAGAAGTGTCACCACAGGTAGCATTTAGCTCGGTTGGAAAAGTGCAGGAGTGTCAGCGAAGGTCAACGGTTGTACTGGCGAGCTGGTCATGTAAGCACCATCTTAAGGATTTTTTAAACTAATTGTTCATTTGTTCTGGTTGTGAGATTTAATTTTTGGCTTGGATCCCTGCTCATTGTGTCTTCAGGAGCTGTTAGTTTAAAAGACACTGCTGATGGAAAGCTTTACCGCATCCAACAATCCAAAAGTCCTTGAAGAATAAGAATTCCAATACTAACATACGAAAAAATCCACTTCAGTCTATTTTTGCTTGTGACACTTTTTGTCTATGAGCCATAAATACATCATCGACAACAGTCTCTTACAGCTAAAAGTCGTATTTTATTCTTTCCACTAAAATCAGAGCTAAAACGAATGATTGCCGTCATTATTGATTAACCCCCTAATTATTTTGTCACTTAATCAAAAATGTCTATAATATGTCAGAAAATAGCGTATTATTATTATTGACACAGCCTGGGGAGACTTATTCACATTATTTGTCTGAAATGGTCAATGCCACAGTATTGAATTTCTTCTCCAACATGAAAAAGCGTTTAAATTGCGTTTTAACATTTGAACTGCCAGCCATTTGTTTTGTCTATGTTGTTATCTGATGAAAATGGCTGAATAATTATACTATTAGGGTTGGCTAAGTGATAAACTTGTCATTGCATTTTTAGAAACAGTATGCGTTCCACTGACCAGCATGAAGCAAATCAATACGGGGCAAATCAGTGCAGCGTATAAGGGTTATATTTCCGGACAACAGCCACTTACTTTCTCTGCTCGTGTTGCAGTGTAAAACCAGGCGAACATCTCTATTGTCAGACCGGATCTCTAACAAGTGGCAACAATCAAACGGGGTTTTCACGACTCCCGCAATGAGGATTGATAACGCAGCGAGGCTCCGGCGCCGCTCGCCTCTACTGTAGACACTGGTATCCAAACTCAAAGAGGGGAAAGCTGTGGGTTTCCTCTGCACCGTCTGTCTGCCAGCTTGCCTTTGGCGATGTTAGTTCTGGACAGTTAACTCCTACTGAAATTATGTTAATTGCTGTCATTTTCTTTTTTCTACTTGAGCATAATCAGCAAATTATATACTTCTGTTCATTTATTACCGGGCCACTTTTAACGGAGCTTTTACCCTTCAGAGATCAAAAGTTAGAAGTTACTTTAGGATATTATATATATATATTTAAACACATAAGATTGCCAGTGTTTAATGCTTTATGGTTTATCTATGCATCCTTGCAATTTATTAGGTATAATTGCAACGGCTCATCCATGTTCCCATAATTTACCATATTAAGTTTATATACTACGGGCCTTTAACTAGGTGAGAATCTGCACTTGCTTCACGACTTGATTAAAATTCACCCATTAGCAATTCAAATGCACAACATTTCTTGATGCATTTCAGCCGCTAATACGGAAAGACAATGATAGTGAAAGCTCTCATCCCAACAGGAATACGCCCCGGGTGTAATTTACGACATTTCACTTCTAATCGCCGGCCGGTCTGGAGCGGTATGAGGTAAGAAAGTTAACATGTAAAGATGAAATTGGAATAAAAGTAATTAAATGCAGTAAACCTTGGCGTCTGCGTGAAAGAAGGCGGGGCTTGGAGAAGGGGGTGTCCGGAGATGGCGCTTAGGGTTAGCGCTAGGGTTAGACCTCATCAGCTAATTACAACCAATCCAATCAGGACGGTGACAGGGCGGGTCGGACAGCCCTACCTTTTGTCCGGCTCCACCCCCTTTCTCTGCGGCGAGGACAAACTTGGGAAATGAGATAGTAAAATTTTATTGTTGTTGCAGTTTACACAATCACAATATTCATATCACAAAAAATTAAAGTGATGGATAAAATATAAAACAAGGGTGCAGTCATAAACCATTCCCAGTTGCAGATATTTATTATCAGTGGATCAGCTATAATCTTTTTTTTTTGTGATCCCTTTTTGTCCATTAAGTAGATAAATAAAGGTGAAATAAACAGGCTTGTAGTATGGAACAAAAGATGACTTTGTTTTGTAGAGTGTACTGCTCTGGAATAAACATCAATTATTTTGCACATGTTGACTTTGATTTTACAGGCGTTTGCATAAGTTCACTTTTAAATCCTTCCACTGATCATTCAAATTCAAAAGTTATAACACTTCCGCTTATCACAATGATTATATTTATAAGCTCATTGCAGCAGTGCCTTTACCACTTGCCGTTTATTCTTTCTCACACCAGTCACAAGATTCACGAGAATGGAACAGACGATCCTGTGACTCCAGCATGTGTCTGTCACGGCTTCAGGCTAGACCCTCTTCTTCTATTAGTTTTTATTTGGCTGCTGGCACCACCTTGTAGCCCACTTTATTGGACATGTCCTTCAGCACCATGTTTAGCAGTCTCCTCCCCTAAACACATAAAAAGCCTTTATGTTCCTATTACTTGGGTTTATGAGGAGCGTCTTCTCACCCCCCCCTCTTCCTCTCCGTCGCTGCCGATAAGATCATATTGATAGATAGATATTGGGAAAGCTGTAGTGTGATAAAGGCGCAGGGTTAAGAGCTTCTTGGATAGTTTAACCTTGATAAAACAGTTGTTTCAGTGAGGCTGATTTGGCCCCATCCGTCTTCATCCGTCAGGGCCCCGCTGAAGTATGCAAATGAAGGCAGTAGAGGGAAGCGCCGTGTGCGGTTAAATGGGGCGTTGCGAATGTGCGGTGTACCGCGCCGACGGGGTGATACTACTTACTGTCCAAATTTAGTGTGTCTCTTCTGAAACACAGCCCTCCCTTCTCCCTTTTTGTCTGCATTTGGAGAATATATACAGCCCCGAGAGGAATGGTGGCCTCTCGTAAAGTGATTACTGCCATGGCAGCAGCAAAGCAGTTTAGCTTGCATTTTCTCCCACGTCTGTTTTATTATTATGGATTTTAATGTTGGTGAAGTGGAATTTAGTGACTACAAGATGAAAACCAGTGGCATGTCCCTTTATTTGTGTCTTTGTGAATATTTACATGTTCCTAGTGGGGGTTTACTGCAGTTCCAGCCATACATTTTAGAATGTAGCTGTTTATTATGCTAATTAGAAAGTCTGGAGGTGTAAGGGTAATAATCTGTATGATAATAACTGTTTATGTCTTAACACTGCTCTCTATTCACAGTTAGTTGCTGGGGCAGATTCATTTGGCCGATTAGTTCTGTACCTACTCAGCAGCATTAGGGATGTTTTTTGTGCCTTTGATTCTCTCATTTATCTCGTGTGTCGGCATATTGATTGATTCCCTCGCTCACTCATTATTTTGCTCTGTTCTTCACAACTCATTTTCAGAAGGAGCAGGCGCACTAAGGCCAGAAACAGATAGCAACATGTCTGGTCCGTGCTGTCTGACTCGCCACCACACACATAAAGCTGTCAATCAGGAGCTTTCCTGCGTGCCCTTTGTTATGGAACGCCAGCTCTGTGGGCGGGTCTTGTGGGTGATAGATGGCTCAGAGAGCCTATCGGACTGCACAGAGCATCCATCTCTGTCTGAAGCCTGTTAAACAAGCTTGGGAAAGCAGCCATGTAGTCCTAACCACCACTGGCCTCCACTAAAAAACCCCATTAACATTAATGAAGGATAGCTTTAAAAGTTCTCCAGTAATAGGCTTAAATTGGATTTATGAGTCAGATAGTTTGCCAGAGAGTACGTCATGAAAAATGTCACTGGTAGATAAATGGAAATGAGCATCTGAAAGGGCTTGGGACAGTGTTTGAGTGAGGATTTGAGCTCAGCCTGAGAATATATTTCTCTGCTGCAGTCTCAGCGCAGCTCTGGAGGGAAAGTGAGGGGTTTGATGTTTGAAGTGACTGCTAAGATAAAACTGCTCATCTCATGCACAGAGCTGTTGCCTTGAAAAAAAAAGTTCTTAATACTTTTTAAAAGGCCTTTCATCCCAGGTGGCCTGGCCATTTCAATATCTTGCAACTAGCACTTTACTTGTCTGGAAGGTCCCTATAGATGGCTGATGTGAAGCTGCCATTAGCCAGCCAATTCCTCAGCCACAGATTACTGTGCCACTACGTGGTTATCACAATGTTGAAAAAGGTCTGATTGCACTCCATCCAACCTACAAAGTGTGGCATAAATGGGCTTTTCGAAGGTCTGCAGTGGGTTGTTGGTATGTCATTATAGTGCATTAGGACTGTCAGAAACAAAATGGCAGTTTTTGAAACCTCTTTCATTTCATGCGAATGATTAAAAGGATGCAGAAATACACTCCCACCAAAGTGAGGGAAACAAGTCCCTCAGTGATTGTTCAAAGCACCACAAATATGAGTCCAGGCTTCAGTGCAACACTCCATTCATGTTCCATTAAAATAGTGGACTATACTTATTTTTATATGACCATTTCTAATATTACCAGCATCACCCGTGTCTTGGTGCCTTTTCTTCTTGTTGCTTGTCTCCTCCAATAGCCACGTTTGGTCCTCTCCACTAACCTCTGATGTCATTAGCGTTGGATGGAGGCTGAGGCGAGAGCCGGTCTGCTATTCTTAATGAATTCCGCTGTGTCTTTGCGCTCCCCCACCTAGTTAACCCTACCCCCTCCAATGCTCAAGGTGTCAAATTAGAACAGCTGGAAGAGGGGAGAACAAGGAGACGGCCAAGGTACGGCTCACCCCCGCCCCACCGCCCGACTCTCCTTCAAATCACCTAATCCAACACGGGAGTCATGAGGAGGACCCATGTAACTGCTATGCAAAATGCTTGGATGCACTCCACATCTTCACTTTAATGACTGGAGAGCTGCTACTGCAGTTAATAAAATGTAACTCACAAAGAAAAACCCAGCCTCAGGTGCTTTCACTTATTTGTCTTCAGTCTGCAGTGGGAGAAGAAATATTCATATCATTTACTTAGAAAAATTAACATAAAGTATTAAATGAAAGTGCCTCTAATGGAGGTAGAATTGCGTGCTTCAGTTTTCATGTCAGATATATTATCACATTCTTATTAATAAAATTCAATTTTAATGTGCCTAGTACTACTTCATACACTGGTGGTAGCTCCAGTAAATCATTTCAGAGCTGTTTTTGTATTCACTGTACAATGCCTCGTGGCACATGTTGAATATGTGAAAAGTGCGTTTTAAGCTATTCCTTCTAAATATAAAAAAAAGGGGTGATAATAATCTTTTATACCACTTTTGATTCTACTTCATAGATAATAAGACAAACATTACTTTAGTTTAAACTTATTTTGATTTGCCAAAACACACTGTCACTGATGTCAGTGTTTGAGGAGGTCCTTATTTTATCAAGAATGCACTAGAGACCTCAGTGTGGGGGGTCTTCATTATTTCAGTAGGGAATGATAATAAACAGGAAACAGTCTGTGAGACATTAGCCACTTCAGAAACAGCAGGGCATTTAAAAGACCCCGAAAGGCCCATGTTTCTGTGCCCCTTCCCTTTTTCAGAATTTGACCACTCAATGGACAGTGGAATAACATCAGAGAGCTGTTGTATCTCTTCTGACAATTGTCACATCCTCCTTGTTTTCAGCCCCAGCACCGCAGCAGAATGAGAAAAATCCCACCCAGACAAATGGGCACAGAGATGGAAGCCCTGTGGCCTGTAGGACTTCTTAACGATGTTTAAGTGTTTCAGGGTGTTTTTTTCCTGCGAGCCTAGCAGAGTTGTTGTTGTGGCGTTAACGGCTGATAGTCCTGACTCAACAGAGAGTCGGCATCCCCCCGTGGCTCTGCTTACTCACTCCTGAGCCCGCCGTTTAGTTTTCCTTGGCAGACCCAGGCCACAGCTCATTAGACTAAGAGAATGTGCCTGCCTTAATTAATGATATGTAAATATCCTTCAATTGGTCACATTTGCATATTAAGAGAGATTTGTGGAATCTGTGGAGTAATATATTTTAATTAGGGATTAATTAAAAATAATGGGAATTTCATTTCGTCTGGCTGTTTGGTGTGAAGCATGCCATGCAGCAGGCCTGCTTTTTGAACAGAGGCTGCATCCAACATGTGAAGGAAGCTGTGCTTCCTCCTGCTATCTGCGCTGCATACAAACACACTCTGGCATCACATTCCTTGAGATGCCAGCGCCTTCCCAGGGGGTCTTCAAAGCGCCAGTGCTTTGAAAAGAGGGCGAGCGAGCAGAGGGGGGATCCAGCTCCAACACCCACAATATGTTTTTTGGGATGGTCCCAGTTTGGCTCAATTTCATCTGCTCTCATCTCTCATGCTTCTTTGCGTGTAGTTGGGGAACGGCTCCGAGACACGGAACACCAGTTATGTTGGCAATTATGTTAATGGGATGCCATTAGGCCATGATTGTGTATGAGCGAACGGGGAGAGAGGGCACGTTTTCTCAAGTCTGCTTTGATCTACTTCTAGGAGACTCATTGCCAAAACATTTCCCTCTTTTCACCCATTCATGTAATTCATTAAAGCAAAAACAGTTTGACCAAGATGTCAGCAGTCGGTTCGTTTTGGGTAATGATGTACTCTTGTGTGACAGCCGTAAAATACATCTGAACAGAGACAAAGAAAGCATCTGTCATCAGCATGTCTAATAGCACTGATAGCACCGCTTCTATCGGAGCATCTTCGAGGTGGAAATCATTCCCATTACCAAGCATCAAGGCAGCCCCTCAACTACACTGCACAATACAAAATACAAGACAAAATCTTCCATCTTTATAATATCAGCATTGACAATGTATTAAATAGTACTGCTTCAGCTGCATCATATTACAGCATTCATGTGTGTGACTATTCCTGCCTTTTTAAATGCTAGTACAGTTGTTGTGCTGGCCTCTCACTCAGTACATTTACATGCACAGTTATGTGGAGCTGCAGTCATAGCTCCACTAGGTCATTTAATTGGACTACTGTCCTTGTCCCAGTCTACAAGCACAAGAGACAATTGATTTATTGACTGAAGTGTGCCCAAATCTGCTTTGTTCTTGGCTACACTCCACTATGATTCCTGAACCATTTTTATTGACCTTTTATGCCTAAGGTCAACCAACTACAAAAACAACTTTGGAAGTGACGTATTTGTATAGACTATAGGTTCAAACCACATATTCATTATTACACAGTACATTTACAGGATGTGTGGGTGTGTGAGGTCTGTGTTAGCAGCAAACCCAAAGCATAAAATAAAAAAATCCATCAAAAACATTCTCATACTCCTTTTATGTATATCCAGAGTGGTACTGTCATGGTAATATTCTACAAATTCATACAGCCCTACAGATAAACACCACCGGTCTTGTTGCATTCTGAGGTCATTTTCACTGTTAACATCATGCTTTTCCCGAGCCCACTTCTCAGGGAGAGAGGCGACTAGCGCTCCATTGGCATTTGTGATGTGTCGTCAGTGCGCTGATGTTATTGATCCAGGACCTTCCGAATTCATTAGGAGATCCAGCTCAACTGTGCCGCATCTTTATTTATGTTGCCCCCTCCCCGGCCTTCCTCTCTTCCCCTGCCTGCCCGGCTCTTTCATCCACCATGCATTATTCTTTTATTATTCCTTTACAGCTGCCTTATCGGCCGCATTTTGGCGAGGATAAGACCTGTCATCTTTGGGTCTTGTCTGCAGAGATGATGGGAGACTTGGAAGGGGAGGAGGGGTTGGAAAGAATGTCTGCTGTCCCCCATTTTCTCCCCCCTCCCCGTCTGAAAATGGACCTCTCTCTGCTTCAGTCTACCTTCCTTCCACTCCGCCTGTCTCCCTTTGTAATGAGAGTCTGTGTCTAATTGAAGGAGCTGCAGCGTGCTGGCCGGGGGCGAGCGGGGTTAGATTGTGATACTGGCTACGTGACCGTTATGCTGATAGAGGTGGCAGATCAATAATTTAGGCCCTGACCTTAATGGCGGTGTTAAAATGCTCATTCCTCTGGAGTCTGCGGGCCTTAAAGGTGCAGGAGTTGGATAAAGGTGGGCGGTGTGGAGGTGGGAGTGGGGGATGGTGTGGAGCCGATAAGAGCCGAGGGAGACAGACAGAGGAGCGGTGTGAAAAAGAAGGGATCATGAGAGATGTTTTTTCCCTCTTTCTACATTGTCACTAACATTCATCCTCTTAGACTGTATATGAATGCCATAAGCTTTCTCCTTGTTGTTGTTGCTGCTGGTGTTTGCTTGTAATCCGTTTTCATAAGAAATCCTCCACCCATCTTTACTGAATACATCAGGAGCAGCCCAGACACCACAAGTGAACAAAGAAAGTGGTAACGAGTGGGTTTAATCTGGTTCTGGCCCTGTCTCACTCGCTGCTAGCTTAAGGCCATGCACATTGAGAATTCGGACAGGCATCGATTTGATTCTGAGGGACATTAACGTCACACAGCCTCATGCGTCTCGTCTCTGAATCTCTAAGATCCGACTCATTCCCTGCTGGCAGGATGCGACCATCTCGCCTCTCCCTGCTCACATACACCCACCCTTAGGGGATGATATATTAGATATAACCAATTCAATTTTATGCAGCCAGGACAGACGCCCTGGGGACATAAACACACACATTTTTAATACACTCCACGCCAGGAAGCCCAATGCGCCAGAGCCTGCGGCTGCCCCGGGTCTCCTCTCACACTCAATTATTAATGTAACGGCCGGAGTGGCTTAATTAAATAATAAAGACAAGCTCACTGCGAAGGAATGGGCAAGGACGAGTCCGAGAGGAAGACAGCCTCTACAAATATCTTATTGTGATATATACGAGAATGCACCTCTATAATGTGCAATAATGTTTGAAAATAAAACCTGCCTTTTCAAACAGTGTGCCTGAGCTTGCATAAAAGAAGCCATTTATTGACTAAAAATCCTATTTTATTAAAAACTGTGGTGTCACATTGATAAAGGGCCATACAGGTAAAGAAGAATCACTTCAAGGACAAAGATATAGATAAATGACTAGATTTTATCGAATTGGACAAAACGTTTCAAAATTCATCGTATACCATTAATGTCTCATGTTATTTCTTTTAGGCATCTTTTTGCTTTGTTTTGGTGGTATGTGATTCCTTTTTAGTGTTGAAGCAATTCTTTTAGTCTATTTTCATTATATCCTTTTGACTCCCCTGTCTAAAGCAGAGCATATTCAACAACCAAAATGTTTGTTTTTACGGGCCACGCAAAATTTTGCAAAGGGACGGACTCGGTCCCTGTCCCTTGAATTTGATGGGCTTTTAATGTTTGAACACATCATTTGAGTCAGGTGCTGGGACTTTTGGCTCGAAGCATCTCATCTGCTCATAAATCAATCGTCTTAAGAGTCAGGTCAAACAGGGGCTCATGACACCTCAACTACATAAAAAGAATGATTTCCTCAGATTATAGATTCGTGCCACCTCAAGGGCGAGCCGCAGGAAGCACTCGGTCTCCGACGTGATGAAATGTGGCGTTATCTTTTACTTTGTTTCATTAGATCCACTGGAGATTACACACTCCATCCTCAAAGACGAGATTTTCCAGCTTTCTAAGATGAGAGATCTTCTGGCCTCGGGGCGAGAGAAAAAAAAAACATTTCCGAGCTCCCACTCCCTTCTGCTTGTTTGTTGGGTTCATATCTGTTTTAACTTGCAATTAATTATTCAAATCCATTTTGAAACGCAGGGTACATTTTGAGTAGCTTGTTCAGAGGCAAAAGCATGTTTTTTTTTTATTTTGCTCTAATGGCAAGTAAGCTCCACCATTAGATTGAAAAATTGGTCCATTGTGTGTGTTGACTTGGTGGCGTACTGCGATGAAGGATTGCGACAAACTGGAGTGTTTAAATCGGCGAATTGAAATTAATGCCCTCTCAAAGCGGGGCTTGCTGACGATACATTAAAGCTAATACACCAGTGGGGTCGAGCAAATGTTTGTTTATGTACACAATACACAATGAAATGATTTAATTTAACCCAGATAGATTAAAACTAAGGAACAAATTGCAGTGATTTTCTGTTATCTTGATTTCTGGGGCGCCATGTTTCACATATATTCCAACTGTTTATGCTTTTCTTTCTTCTGCGCCGCTGACACATTGAGCCACTTTCAAAGGTCAATGCCTCAAGTCTGCCTTGTCACATGACTTATTCAGACTCCCTTTTATTTATTCATGCCACTTTTTGATTTTAATAATTCAATGCAGTGAAATGCTTCTTTTATGCGCCTATAAAGTGCCCGTGAGTAGTGTTGACGTCCTTAAAAATATGCTCCAACTGCATGGCTTCTTCATACCAGCTGTATTAAAATGATCTCTCAATATGGTGAACTTCTCCAGCCAAAAAGACCCAAAAAGTCTATTTCTCTTTCTTTTTAAATTTACTGCCAGTGGCTAAGAGTGGTATTTATTTTCCTCAGACTGTGCTCTGCTATCCTGGAGTTGGCAGAGTGATTTTGTAGAATAGAAACATTATAGACTGTTAGTGTCAAAGTGTTAAATGTGATGTATAGGGCTGGGGGTTTCAGAGGGAAGGCGAAGAGAAGGAGGAGAGCATTGGCAGCCATGACTGGAACAAGGTGCTCATGGGAGAGAGGAGCCATCCACCATGTGAGGGATGGCGGGGTAATGTGGCGGGAGGTAATGGCTTTTCTCAGTCCGCTGAAACAGAGGGGAGATCGTTAGGAGAAAGGAGGGAGGGGGATACGTCGCTGTCCGTTTAGCCCCTTAAACTCTGTCCTGTTTGTCTATCTGTTCCTTCCTCGGCTCTGGCAGCGTCGCTCCGAAGAGGCCGCGGTGTTTGATGATTATTTCAGGTCTTTCTCGCAGCGATGGATAGCCGCTGACACTCCACGTTACAGCCACACTTGGATATTTCCTTACCAAATGCTTCTCCAGCTGTGAAATCGAATCAAGTAGCCAGCGGAGACCTGACGACAACCGCAAACATCCTTTAACCTGCGCTCTGCTGTGATCCAATCAAGTTCCAAAATAAAAAAAATAAAAAAAAGTAAAACTAAAAATAAAAGCAATTTGCAAGTCATTACAAAGATCACAGCTTCAGTCGACAGTGTTATGCTACAAGCTACCACTTAGCTCTCTTGTTCTAGCCGCAATCAAACGAGAGTGTGACTTCAGACGGAGATGGTTTTGAAAAGCTTGTAGACAAAACGGCCTTCAGATCTCAAAGGCAAAACACAGACTCTTTTATTTTCGGAGGTCTTTGGTGCACAAATGATTACAGTGGGTGATGTCTGAGGTGCATTAAAGGCCTGTGCATGCTTTAAAACATACAGTAGATGATCTAATAATGGACCAAGGAATCTAGGGCTGTCAAACGAGGGCTGGCTCCAAGATGACTGGCTCTTATTTACCGCTATTCAAGTAACGTTTTGATTTTTACACACATTGTTACATTGTCTTGTTGGAGGTCTAAGTTGTATAAATAACTGCATTGTAAAAGACATTTTTGAACAATTAACAGGCAAGGTTGTTCTCATACTGCTAGCATCAAAAATTGAGCATTTTTGTTAGCATCTGTGGCTCACAGGACCCTCTACATTATGTTTCATTGATGCTTTATCATGGCTGCCAGCGTTTAATGAGCATTACTGTCATAAGACATTGACATAGATCTGTTTTAAATTCATTAGTGATTTGCTAGCATGCTAATACACACTTGATTGATAATCACATATATTTTTCTGGACAACTTAAGGATGCATTGAGCACCAAATCGTGTAAACAGCCATAGCTATGCTGCTTTTCCCATCATAAACTGTGACTTTTTTCTCTACATTGTTCTCAGTTTTGGCTACAGAATAAACACCAGCACTCTCACAGATCTGTTTAATTTATAACTATGAGGTGTAAAGGTGATGTCATTATCCCTTGGTCCATTATTTTAACATTCAGAATCTGTTTTTGTTTACATGCGACATGAATCTACAATTGCAGAAAGAAAATGCTGCTTTCTCTGACCTGTGTTTGAAATCAAGGTGTGCATCAGTGACGACTCCTCAAAAGGCGGTTAACAGCACTTTGAGCTGTCGGTCGATTTTTGCCCCGGTGAGCGTCCAGCGCGGCGTGACAGAGAAGATTGGACGTCATTAGGGTCTACACTCTTTCCGCTGTCTGCCGTGTGCGTGAAATGGCTTCTCCAGCTGCCAAACGCACACTGCTTTTGTGTACCGCTGACTGAAGAACAGACCGGCGAGCTGCATATTCATCTTGCGGTGTCACTTACCTGCAGTGTATTAGATTTGCAGATATGTTTTTGCTTGGAAAGTCACATCTCTAACAAGACGATTCTCCGTGGGTTCCTGTCAAGACTCCTTCTGTGGGAAGGAAAAAAAAGACCCCTGCGAGAAATATGATCACTCGTGTAAAATGGACCAATTACTCCCCATTGACAACCGTCAAAGCCCCCTTTTATTGGCCGATTCAGCCAAATAAAACTTTATTGCACATGCGGAATGGGACACAGTTTTTGCATAGCTTTTCTAAGCCTCGCGTTTATATGAGTCAATGTTATTACACCTCTGTGACATTTAAACTTTATTGAACAAGACTTTAAAATCTGTAGGCAGTATATAAAAGATTGAGGAATTTATTTCTTTCGGATGGAGCGACATTTGAATTCGCACCGGGGCAGACTGACATACTTTTGTTGTGTAAGATCTTTGACATATTAAAAATTGAAGATTTAACTTAACTTCCCACTTCCAAAACCTGTTTTTTTTTTTTTTCCTTTTAACAGGGCAAGAAGCGAAGGCAAAAAAGCATCCGGGGTGGAGGTCTTGCCCCCCTCCTCTGTGTAATTAAAAAGGGGTGTCTGTCAGAGGCGGCTGCTGCATTGTGTGGCCCCATATGTTTGGGCGCTGATACAGGGAGGATTATTCTGTTTGGAAGCCTGATAACAGCCTGTTTATAACCTTGGCACAGGCTGGGGTCTAATCTGGCAGCAGCACATCTCCCCCCACCCCCACCCGCCCAAATTTTCACTGGAAACCATATTGGCTTTTTTTCTTCCCCCCAACCTCAAGAACAGTCATGACCCAAAAAGACTTATATGTTCTAGCTGTATCTGTTGTTCGCCTGTCGATCATGTTGATTTTTAGGCTCAAATATGAAATGAAATGTGACAATCAGAATAATCCATGTCGGTGATAACTGTTAAAATTAGTTGGTTATTTTCACGTACATTTTGTTTTTCCTCTCTCTAGGTTTTCATTTTGGTGAGATACAGCCTGCTTACCCTTTTTTACGTCAGCTTTTCTTTCCATTTTCATTGAGTCGATGATTAGTCTCGTTTTTTTCTTTTTTCTTCGGCGACTATTTCATCATTTTATTCCTGCAGAGCTTTCTTTGAGCCTTTTGTCCTCTGTATTGTTTCTTGAAAATCACACATGTTCCTTTTGACTATGTGACTGATTTTATAGGACTAATTGAGAACTGGCCGAATGTCACGCTTGCCCACGGTCTTAAAAACCCTGAAAGCTGATGCTGCGTTTGCCCGCATTGGAACATAATTATTCTCAAATGGCTCAGTGTGACCTTATTATTGATTTATGAACATTTTTTTTAAAAGGCAAAGAAGTAGTGGCATGGCCTTAGTCATTACATGCATTGTGTGATACATCGCATATACATTGTGTGAGCACAATATATATATATAAAAAAATGACTGAAAAGTAGTTATTGGTGATTGAATATTGGTGCATTCATGTGGTCCTCGGGAAAACGTTTTTTCGAGTTGAAAAACAGCTCGGAAACTTGGGTGAGACAGAGTTGGCCGAGATTCCATTATTGACATTATTTCATCATAAACATGGTGGAGGAAAGAAACATTTAAGATATTTTAGTAATATAAGTCATGAAAAAATATTTCTACCAGTTGTTTTGCACATTAATAACTTCATAATTTGACAGTACAACTAGTATTTTGTCCATATAGGCTTAGTTCATTAAGTTATTATTTATTTATCCGGTATTTAGAGGTTTCAACATACGTCATACCTTCTTATGTTTTGAATAGGCTACCTTTTCTTGAACCGCTACTAATAGGGTAAGAATTGCAAATACTTTGACTGTATTGACTCATTTAAAAATAACATTGGCACATTTTTGACACATCCATCTTCCTTGTTGGTATGGTTTAGGATGTTCCATCTTTCCGAGCAGAAATCATCATCATCAACAATACTCCAAGTTTCCGAGGACCCCATGAATGCACCATATACCTCATTTCCAGCTATGTGTTTTTTATATATAGTTTTACATATAGTATATAGATATAGTGACAAATGATAAGAGTAAAGAAGATACATTTGGAACATTTTGAATATTGTGTGAATATATCATGATTAACGTCTTGCCTCAGCTATAAGTTAAACGTTCCTAAAAAGGCTCCACCGTCGCTGATGAGTTTGGGGCGCTCCAAATAAAAAGTCACTGCCGCTAATGCACTGTTGTACGGCGAGGACCCTTAACCGGCGCACTGCGGGGAGAGGCAGTTGCTCAGAGTGGCAGGCAAAGAGAACTGTCAACCTGTCACATTTCTCCCTCCTCTTCCCCCTGATAAATTAAAGTTACACAGTGTGCGTGTTGTAGCAGCGGAAGGCTGTGCAGAAAGCCTGGCTCCTCAGGTCTCAGGAGATAGCTGGCAACTAGGTCAGACTGATAATGTAATCCGCTGACTGGATCCTCAGCCCACTACATCCACAGAAAAGCATGACAGGAAGAAACGGGAAATGTAGTGGGAAAATGGGAACTTTTATGCGTTGTTGCACTTAGTTAGCATACCCTGGCCGGATATATCTAATCAGGTTTGCGGGAGAGTTATGTCAGTGCAAAAAATATCGAGTCGGTGTGTGTAATTATTAAAGAAAATCTAATCCGTGTCTATACTTCACAGTCGTCAGTCTCGAATCGTATTGACGCGGCTTCCATTTCCTTGTGTTATCTTCGCACCGCATACCGCACTGCACATCCAACAACAAAATAGTATCATGTGAGTCCGCGGGGAGAGAGTGACAAGAATAAGTTCCTGCATCAGCAAGGTGCATTTTCATTCCCATGCAGTATTCCAGAGAGAGGGGGCTCAGCGGGGCCCACTGTGACAACTCTGCCTCCCTGCAGGTGTGGAAATGAAACGCCGACTATAAATAGCGGCCGGCAGCTGGGGAGTGGAGCGCTGTGGAGCGGGGGGGGTGGGCGGAGGGGGGGGGTGGGGGAGAGAGGTCCAGCTGGGGATGCAGGTGTGGAAGAGGCTGACCGTCAGAAAGAGAGTGCCGGCTCACCCAGGGGGCCGGGACGTAGAGGGGCCGGGCTGCACCGCGCTCTACTTTGGAAACTGCACATACGGCACACGAGAAACAAAGTTGTTAAAAAGAAATATGGAGTTCGGTCTTAATTGTTAAGATTTAATGGGGATTTAATAGACGCATTAAATCCATTTTAATGCAACTAATACAATTTCAATGAGCAGGAGTTGTCTGTGTGTCTCTGTTGTTACAGTGTCTATGTAAACACACTCGTGACTTGGTTGAGGACCATGAGCTGTCAATTTGGTTTCAAACTAGGAGAAAATGTCATTTAATAGAAATTGCTTTAAAAGGTGTATCAGGACCATAGTCTAATGTGTACTGTAGTTGTATTGGTTTTGAGAAACCTGAATAATTCCAAAAGTCCCTGAAAAATCCTGGCAACATTAGCCACACAGCTTCTTCTTCTAGTTTTGCATTTTGATCTCAGCACTGCTCTGGTGAACTGATAAGTGTGGACTGGGTGAATCCCAGTGGAACGTTTGACGCTGTTTCCATGGTTACGGCAATCTGACTGTTGAGTTTTCTGCCGCTGCTGCAGCCATGTCTCTGTCCTCCGCTTCCTCCCATTCAAGTATCACAGGGACACAGCAGCTCAAGTCCATAAAAATATTGTACAGTTCTGGTTTATGTGCAGTGGACTAATGTGACAAATGTAAGAAAAGAGACCTACACTTCTATTTAAAACAAATAAAAAAATATATAAAAGTGTATCTTAAGCAGCTTTAATTTTTTTTTTACATCTTTGCTATTTTACCAGCTGTCTCGAAGGAGCTGATGTCAGTAGAACTGAGACTAACAGAAATGTCAACCACCTGCAGAGGATCATGGGATATGGTAGACGTGTCTTGGTATTAATATAACAGAGCTATGCATTTCTCATGTGTGTCAGTGAGGACGCACTCAAAGGCGAGTTCAGAGTTCGGGCTGTTTCAGCAGGGCTGTGTGCGTCCCACTCCTCTTACATCCCTCAAAGCACCGCGACTGTGCAGTCCTGTCCTTTAATGCTCCTTCATCCCCCTTTTAGACGACACTGACCCAGATTAAACCCACTGAGGTGTTTAATGTTAATAGATCCGCACGTGCCAGACACTTTGTCATGTGTCACTGATATTTTTACTTTTGTAGCTTTAGGTGGAGACTGCTGATGACAATGCACAGTAGACTGTTTCATTCAGAGAGAGCTCATGAGGTTTGGAATATGAAGTATTTTTATCTTGATCTTCCCTTGCTATTTTTTTCTGAGACATTCTTTATGTGGTTGACATATGTTTTAACCACTCATGGTCCAATCAGAAATCATGTGATGTTTTTGTACCGCCACACTTTCAGTTTTAAGGTCAGAATAATAACAGAACTGTGTAAAATGCCTCCATAAGAAGAAAGAACGTTAGGAGCTTGGATTATCATTTTATGTCAATGCAATGGACACTGATATATGCTTGTGTGATTTAAAAAGGGATTTAGTATTTGTAATTTTGACGCAAGGGGCTTTGCATACTTTACCGGATGTGTGTGCTTTCTCTTTCTTTTTACAAATGGCAGCCTTGTCTATATTTTTCTAAATCAAACCCGAGCTTTTAGGGCAGAAAATGCTACTTTCATTCCCACTGGATGAGCTAAAATGCTTTTCATGTAAATGGCGTCTGGCAGTAGCACACTGGTGTTTGCATTAATGCATTAATTCCTCACTGCTATATGCACTTTGTTGCTGGAGGCAAAATGACACATTCTCATCAAAACACACACGCACACACACACCCTGCCACAGTCACACACAGTGTTTTCAGCCGTGATTGACAGCAGGAGCTCGGTTTGACCCAGTATTGTGCTACAGTGGGACGATCCCACCGGTCTGTGATTAATGACTAGGCTTTATCCGTGAGCAGTGTGGTGGGCCTGCCATCGCGACCACTTAGACTGCCTGGACCACTAGCTCCGCTGCAAACGCTCACTCAGCCTGCCCCTCTTTCCTTTTTCCATGCTGCCTACACTGCCATCCATTGTTACAGCTCTTTGTCCTAAGCTAACCTTCCTCACTCTAGCCTTATATAGTCATACATAATAACACACCAGTGATGTTCTTCCTTTGTTGAGCAAGAAGCTGCATCTTCTCATAGCCAGCATTAGTCAAATGTAATTTGCATCATTGCTGCATTCGTTCTAGTCGTGTCAGTTGAGGTATCATTATGCATAAAAAGTACCTTCATTTGTCATTTCAAGCACTCTATTTGTATACACAAATGATTGGCTCTGATGCTCTTTTAGTACAAAGCTAACCATCACCTGCCTAGTGCTCTGTGGGGGTTAAAAGCATCCATGTGACCTGGGAATATCTCGGAATAAATAAAACACATCTCTAATGGACAGAGATCTCTCCCTCTTTCCTAATAGCTACAGGCAGAGTTACCATAGGCTCTTGGAGGACCATTCTTGGCAAAACAGTGAACCTCACTGGGATTTCTGTGGCTGTGACAGCGTCCAAACAAACTGCACACGCAGCAAAACAAAAGCCAGTTTGACTTATTCCGTCTTGATGGGAAGCGCGCTGATAAATGTGCAGGGAGACAATATTTCCTGCCGGAGCAAGTCTCTCAAGTGTTACAATATTAATGACACCTCATACACTATCAAACATTTGGAGCTGCCAAGTTCTACACTGCAACTTCGAACTGAGGCTACTAGGAACTTTTTCATGTCCAGCACATGCCTCGATATGGATTTATTTTTTATTTTTTTTATTTTTTTTACAGATAAAAACAAAAGCATTTTTAGCTCTATTCTTTCAAATCTCTAATATCTTGGATCTCTTTTAATCTTTGAAAAGTTGTCAGCGTTGTTTTCTAGATTAAATCCTGTCACTGTGTTAATTATTTGGGATGTTTTTGATAAATATAACAACTGCACATAATTCAGAATCTTATCTGACTTCCATTTTATTAATTCGTTGGTTTTTACTTTGATTTGACACAGGACAACAAAAGTCTTTTATGCTGCTGTGTGATCTGAAGTCATGATGGGCTGCAGGATTGAACTGTGTGAAACTAAGAAATGAGATAGACCGCTATCTTGTTTCACTTTAACAAATACGTACAGCTCATGAACAGCTATAAGGGTCATTGAAATTCTCAATGGTTAGAAAAATGGATTCAATTATTATTACAGCTCCTTCTAAGTGTTATACCATATACCTTCTGACGTAACGCTCGTGTAACGCTGACCTGCATAGAGACTGCTTTTACAGATGCTTAGTTTAGCTCAGACCTATATATAGACAAGACAATAGGATCATATCTATTTACAGAAAAGCTTTGGCATATAGCTAACGTCATTATCATGGCATTCAAAGCACTCACTGACCACTTGAGCTTTACAAGAGCAGCACTGTCATCATGAAACATATTGCTCCCAGTGGAAATGAAATGCATCATGGGATAATCTAAGTAACCACTCAGATCTTTTTAATAGTAGAGGATAGTACAGACTTTAGCATGTGACTGGGGCTAATAATAATAGCTCTGTGTGACTTTGTAAATACAGCCCATTTATTCTTCCAGAGAGACCAGCTTTGTTGTGTAAAATGCGTTGTTCACATGTTGTCGAGTGAAGCCGAGCACAGCCAAGCAGAACCACAGGCACTATTGTCTACGCCATATGGTGGGTGTCCTTGCATGGTAGCTTAAGGGAGCCTTTCTCCCTGAGATGAAACAATTTAGTGCAGAAATGAACCTCCACTCACAGCCCTCATCCTTGGTGCGATCCCGCCCCATCATGCACCTCTCAGGTCCCCACAGAGCGCCGGGAGCAGGGATGTGCGACTGGCCATCCCACGTAGACCTAAACAATCTCGACACGCTCCCCCTTGTCAAAAAGCCTGTCCCCACTCGTCTACCCCTTCTCCGTGCTTCCAGATGTGGCTTAATTTACTGCGACTCTGCTAATTGCTGTAATTAAGGATTAATTACTGTTAATTACCTTAGCATAAACTCATCACCAGTCAAAGAGCGGCGCCTTATGAAACGTGCCATGCTCAGGAACACACAGCGTGGGGACTGGAGCGGCGTGGTGGAGCTGGACCTCTTGTTTCATGACTTGTCCTGGTGCAGAGGGGTGGCTTGTAGGGCAGTCCGGATGCTAACTGTCATGGACCATCTCCTCCCGCCTCCTAAGGCTTCACACCTCACCTCCTCGACAACTGTTGCACGGGACACCATCACTATGCTGCCTGTCACTCCATCAGCGGCTCTATTAAGGAAAAGCATCATTATTTGGCACATGTCATTTCTAGATTTTTAATGATGCAAAAGATTTTTCAAAAGATTTTTCATTCTAGTATGCTAGAGTAGTATACAAATTATGTTTTCTGGTTTCATATTTTCATTTTATTATTTCCTAATGAGCTGAGAGAGGAAAATGGGTGTGCACATCAGAATGACAGCTGTGTTGGCTGTGGCCTGTCTTTACTGGGAACTATAGTTTGTTAAGCAAAACACTAGTGAGTTTTAGCAGAAAGTGCCCTACAGGATTTATGTGAGCTAAAATGGCTAAGGTTGTGTTATGTGCTCACTGCCTGGTTGTCTCCTCTGATCTGAGAGATACTATCACCTATTATTAAGTGATAGATTAGTGTGAAAAAACACTAATGCATGTAATTCTCACTGTTTTATATGGTTACACATTCATTTAGAAATATAGTTCATTTTTGTATTAAGCTTTATCCAGGGACTTGGGTTAGTTTTGTGGTTTGTGTTTCTTTCCAGATGATATACGCCTCTCAGAAATGTCTTTCCTTCATTTAGCTGCCGGCTCATGACTTCTCCTCAGTTCTTCAGCCTTAGTAGTTTGCAATGCTGCTGCCTGGAGCTAGTAAAATTGCACAGGCTATGCACAAGTTTGATTCAATCAAGAAGATATATATATTTTAGGACACCTTAAGAAAGACTGACAGCCAGGGGGCTAATGTATTGCCTATTTTGAATAATGAATTATTTTAATGAAGCTTTTGAAATGGGATTGCTGCGCGTTGGTGGCAGGGCGGTGCTCTGAATGGTCTTCTCCTCTGGCGCTGGCTGCCTCATTATCAGGCCAGACCCTCAGGCCTCAAACTGGCCTGCTTAAGCCTCCAATGATGACGATAATTACCGTTATTAGGAGTAGCTGCAGGGGGAACTTGTTCTGAAAAATACCAAGCTGAGTTCTTGCCTCGCTTTCTTGCCGCCACCGCTGCCGCATGAGAAACTACCGCTCGCCAGTGGAGAAAGCCAGAGAGGGAAAAAAAAGGAGGGGATGAGGGGAGCGGCCACCAAATCCGCCTAATGTGACGCCTGTCAGCTCGTCTCCCACCAGCTGTCACCTCCCAAATGCACTGGGGTTCATTTTTTTAATTGACACCTCGCTTTCCCATTCCATTTCTATTTTTCGCCTTTCATTCTCCCTCCATCACTCTCCTCGCTCGTCGCCTGAACCATCCACATCTCGACGTCGCTCCCCTGTCCCTCCTGTATTTCTTTGGTGTTTTTCCTTGTCCTTGGCGTCCCCCCATCCCCCATGCCTCCGCCCGGTGTCAGATACAACACTGGAGCTGTGCACTCTTTCCTCATATGATATTTGCGATGGCTGATAAAACATAAAGCTGTTTTAGAGCAGCTTTATGACTATGCCCTTGTGTACTGAGCCTGTACAGCTTCCCATTATCTGGTGATGGAGGGAACGTTTTGGGCCTGAGAAAGTTTCCCGTGTGTTCAGATGTACTCCACAAATCAGGTCTTCAGCTTTTGGCACGTCACAACTCATGCCATTTTTAATAAAGCTTACAATACAGCACAGGAAAAAACCACAGTTATTAATAAAACTAAAGTATAAAACATCACAGCAAAGCTAAGTTCTGAGATGGACACCTTTTAATTTATCATTCATTCATGATAAATGAATATCCATTCATTAAGCTGGATGAAAAAAGCAGCCACTTACAAATCGGAGAAGTGGTTGTGTCACTAAAGTTTTTTCTTCCAGTGACATTAAGAATATTCATGTACACCACATCTGAGAAAATAACAATAGACTTTATGGCATTGGTTTTATTGTAAGCTGTGATTAGAAAATTTTAATGATGTCATTACAGCCCAATCTCAATTCAGCAGAAATGGCCACCAAGAGTAAATTGGATCTAATGCTACATAATATTCCTGCTCTGTTGTTAGTAATGGTTATAGCCTTGCTTCGCTGTAGTCTTCTGGTCACTGCTGAAGCGCACAGCCACTCTGTCTGAAGCCTTGTATCACATGCAGATGAGAGTTGGATGGCGGGCCCCTGGAAGGAGCAGGGAGGGGGTTTGTATTAGTGATACTTGTCATGTCTGCTGTAAATCACACTGCTTTTTTCAGGTTCCTAGGTTGTTGTTGTTTTGTCTGAGAATGCTGCGTGGCAGGGATGAATGGTGGTGATGTTACATTATCATGTGGCTGTCGCTTTCACTCCTGCTGACTGCTCTGTGACAGGCCCCCCCACACACATGGCAGTGTCGGGAGCAGGCCTGATTTATTAACTGCTGAAATCCTAGATGACGTGTGCCCACACAATCGATAGGGAGCGCAGCCACTGCCTGGCCCTCTCTGGGGTCATGTGATGTGGACAGCAGCTATAGAGGAAGGACACACGCGCAGTCATACACCCCACTGCTGCAGAGTGTATTGCATTACTGTATTGATGGGAAATGGATCCAGTCCAGCGTTGGCTGCTAGCTGCCAGTCAGAGGCAGGGAGGCTAAACTTTCATCATGGCTGTCAGGGATATCACTGCTGCCTTGTTTGTCCGTAAATCTTCCTAATTGTGACAGAATACTTCAACATCATTAATTAAACATGTTTTCATTTAAAGCACTCGCAGGGCGCCAGGCTGGGTGCTCAGGGTAGTCTGCCAATGTGTATTTTCCTTGTGCATGTACCGTGTATGTTTGCATTGTGTTTGTGAGCGTGTGCACCTTGATTCCTCTTCTATGAGTGGGTGGCTTAATCGTCATGTTTATTTACACTCCTGTTGTCTGCAAACAGCAGGCAGTGGCTATGGGTATGAGCCAGCTCTTAAGGAAGGAACACACAAAATTAATCTAGTCAATAACCAAACAAAAGCTTATTCTTAGATTTCCATTCATTATTAAAGAAACTGCTCAAGAATAGTTTCGGATGCATTTTCATTTTTTATGCGTGTTGCCTTTTTGGGTTGAGTGGCCCACATCTTGGTGAAAGAATTGTACAAGAGCGCTCACAAAAGGAGGGAAGGAAGGAGGAGGGAGGAAGTGACAGAGGGGGGAATAGCGTCCTCTCATTGTTCAATTAAGTCTGTCAGTAATGATCAAGATGAGATGATGGCCATTTTCCTTTTATAGATACTAATCTGTGACTGTCTATGGAATAAGAGAATCTAGCAGCTGCATGAACTCAGCGCTTTTGTTGCCACTATCAAGTTGAAAATGTTTTTTGTCAAAGCTGGTATTATGCTGGTGTTGGGAGATGAATAGTAATAGAGGGCGCTTTGCTCTGTCAGGTGATTATGTTAATGTATAGTCCGTGGTTGCAGAGTTCACAATGAGCACTCTGACTGGCATTGAGGCCTAATCGATTTCATCGCTATTACTGAACAGAAATAAATAAAGCTGATGGCTGTGGTTAGGGTAATTATGCCACAGCACAGTGAATTGTTTGATTTTCCTTATTAATTGTATTTATTTAATCCATTTCATGCTTTTAGTTGTGCACTCGGGGACTCGGAGGGAATGAATAAATCACTCTTAGGCTCATTAGATTCTCCCTGTAGTTTGGATGTGCCACTATTTTGTCAGAATCAAATCGGCCAGTGTTATAATTTCTCGCTGGTGTGACTCACATGAACAAAATCACCCACAGATACTTCATGTGGTACACGCCCAAGCCAAGCGAGCTCGGTCACTCGCGCACATGCTCCCCATCTGAACTCCTGACCTTTTCCAGCCGTCTGATAGCCATTGACATTTGCCTCTTGAGCTGAGCTTGCTCACGTGTTGGGGGCTGATGGGAATGGATGATGTTATTGCTGGAGGAGAGGAAAGACGGCGGAAGCGAAGAGAAAAGAGGCGAAGGAGGAGGAGGAGGGGGATACGGTGTTGGCGGCTGACTACGGTAGACGCGCTGCTCCCGAGAATCCATCTGGATCCCCGGCTCAACAGGAAAGGTCACGGGCCGACTCAACCTTACATGGCCATTACAAATAAGCCGTAGCTGTGACCAGGTTCAATATGGCTCAGTACCTGTCAAAGAGAGACATATACAGTGCAATTGTATTAGCACATATGCCCTGGAATGTGTTTACAGTTGTCCGGAGTGAGGTGCAAATGAAAAAATGTTGTTTGTCTTTGTCCTTGAAGACAGTGGATGCAATGGAGGGCTCCACCTGGTCCTCTGTCTCCTTGCACCTTTAAAACAGGACGCTCTGCTCCTTTACCAAGGGAGCCTTCTAGTGGCAGGAAGAGGCAGGACACTCAGCCACTAGTGAGCAAGAGCCACTGCTTATCGTCCAAAACATAACATGAACTTAAAAATAGCTTGGAGTTTGATGAAGGGACAAAGACGCCCACATTTCCTGACAATGATGTACAGTAGGCTTGAAACCGTCTCTGTCAGGCCCCTCTTTGTGGTGTTTACACGTCACTTTCCACATGATGAGAACTGAGTGTTTTAGTCTGGAGCTGAGCGCCTGTAGGCTGTGTGAAGGCAGCGCGTGTTTAAACCCCCGGAACATTACAAATACAGCTCTTTGTCAAGAGTAAAGGGATCCAAAGTCGCGCTAAATTAAGATGACAGTATTGTGAAAATTTCTTCAGGGTTTATGGTGTGAATTTTGAGAAACTTTGAGACTGTGGAGAATTTTGAGGCTCTGCTGTAATACGCCACCAGCAGTATTTTTTAGAATGACTGCAGCTTTAATATGAAAACAATAACTACATGCTTTAAGGGGCTCACTTTGTCGACAGGACTCTCAACTCTCTGCCTCATGTAAAGATTTACTTATTTGTCATACATCACTGTATTTTTCATCTAATACAGTCTTCTCCTCTGTCCTGCACAGTGCTCAGTATCCGCGGCGCCCAGGAGGAGGAGCCACCAGATCCTCAGCTGATGCGATTGGACAACATGCTGCTGGCGGAGGGCGTGGCTGGACCTGAGAAAGGCGGCGGGTCGGCAGCTGCAGCGGCGGCCGCGGCTGCCACGGGAGGCGTCGGCGCCGACAACTCGGCAGAGCACTCGGACTACCGGGCTAAGCTGTCGCAGATCCGGCAAATCTACCACACAGAGCTAGAGAAATACGAACAGGTGCAAACTTCTACACTTTTGGCTTATGTTATGTCCCATTGTGCTTCTTAATTAGCAGACAAGATATATTTCAAGCTCCGGGGTATCTTCGTGACCTGTGACTTACATAAAAATTGATGCACTCGTTTCTGCAGATTTTAAACTAAAAAGTGTCTGGTTCCGTATTACATATTAGCATTCAGAAATTATAGGAATAATCTCACATGGATTAAGGTGAGAACTCATTAGAAAAAAGGAGCTCATCTTGGAATTGAAGTTCCACATTTTTTCAAAACTTTGCTGATTAATTTGATTGAAATTAAAATATCGATCAATTAAAATGTTGATTTAAGGCCAGCATGCTAAGACTAGGACAAAGAACAAACCAAAACACTATGTAAAACCATTTGTACCACTTAAATAAATGTATTAGCACCACTGTAGTATTTTCCATCTTTTTTTTAAGTGTAATCTCCTCAATAAACTCTCAAAGGCCAACTTAAGACAAGCCAAGCTTCTAGCGATACTATCTGCAGCATGTGATCAGCCATTATATCAGTCACACACCAGCTCTTTCCCAAAGACTGTAACGTCTTGTCAGTCCCTCGGAAGTGGAAGTATTCTGGGTTTGTCATCTTCGCCGAGGAAGGCCAGTCATCGTTAACTGTCAGCGTCAATACACACCTGAGCATTTGTGTGTCACCGCGCTGCGTACACCTCGCCAGTCTATGAGTGAGTAGTGTCTGCCACGAGTGTGTACAAGCAGAACGGCGGCTCGGTGCATCACTTTGACTGACGTAACCCTGGTGTTGACAAGCAACAGACACCTTGACTCTGAATGCAGTCATATCTGGTGACTGATTCAGACACAGGGAGAATGAGGTAGACTGAAAGATGGAGTGAAAAGACAGTTTAAACCTCTTGAACGTGAACGGGACTGAAAGCTTGCTGTCATTTTAGATTTCTCTTCACTTGTCACATTTTCGTTTCTATTGAAGAGAAGTCGTTTTAATATTCCGAGCACTGTGAGTCTCGCTGCCTCCACTGTATGACACCACTGCCATTTGTTTGGTGTCACACATCCTGTCTGCTGCTTTAATTTAGACTATTCTTATTACTACTGTTGTAAGAGCAGGCTTGGACCTAAAGGTTATGGTCCATTGGCATTGACACTCTGTCCTGTTCCAGCCGGTGAAATAGAGGATATTTTCAAAAGACTGTCCAATTCCTAAATGAATGTCCTTGATGTCAAATGCAGCCCAGAACACTGCTGATTTCTGGCCCGTGAGTGAGAATGCTTGAATGTGAGCACTGTTTTCCTCAGATGCAGTTTATAAAAGTCTTGAACATAGACATACTTTATTGTCTTGGACATTACTTGGCCTCTGTACACTCTAGGGACTGCTGTGGTTACAACAGAACTTATTACCTCAAACTCTGTGAGACTGTCAGCGAACCATCTACCAGGCCAAGGCCACCCGCTCATCAAAATCTAATTTCATCCTTTTGTTCTCTCTGAAGCCGTCGGGCCCCGTGTGATAGTTATTCCTTGTATGAGTCATGTCCATCTGTGCTTCCAGGCGTGCAATGAGTTCACCACCCATGTGATGAACCTGCTGAGGGAGCAGTCTCGGACACGGCCCATCTCGCCCAAAGAGATCGAGCGCATGGTCAGCATCATCCACCGCAAGTTCAGCTCCATCCAGATGCAGCTGAAGCAGAGCACCTGCGAGGCCGTCATGATCCTGCGCTCGCGATTCCTCGACGCCAGGTCTGCAGCGAAAACACTCTCTTTGTCACACTATCTTTAGCATAATGAGAAAATCTAAATTTATTCTGTGTTTGCTCTCCAGACGAAAGAGGAGGAACTTCAACAAACAGGCCACAGAGATCCTAAACGAGTACTTTTACTCCCACCTCAGTAACCCTTACCCCAGCGAGGAGGCCAAAGAAGAGCTGGCCAAGAAGTGCGGCATCACCGTGTCACAAGTTAGTCCTTGTAAACAAACAAAAACTATGAATATAATGAACATAATTTGAAGTATTATATTAGATGTACAGTATAAAGCCTATTAACAGCTCCAACTGTTTTGTAGCAATGCTCTTTGAAGACTATACTTTTTTGTAAACAATTTAATCTTAGGTAATTATAGGTGTTTTTTTTTTCCACAAACAGTGTTTTAGCTTGAGCTTAAGCAGTTTCCTATCAAACCATTATATATTCCAGCCTTGCAGAGAAGAATATAAATGCTACAAAGATAAGATGATAAGAAAGGTTATCTAATCAAGAGAGATATTACTCTAAACCAAGTGCACCAGATAGAGTGAATGGAGTATAGTCAGAACATTATACTGATCTACTAAAAGTATTAAAACGGTATGTACTCAGACACAATAGATCTTCCGAACAAAAGCTCTTGTGGTAACAGATGAGTCAGTCTCCACATGCCATTGTTATCTGGGTTTAGCTCAAATGTGTATCTTCTGTTTCCTCAGGTATCAAACTGGTTTGGGAACAAAAGAATCCGGTACAAGAAAAACATTGGCAAGTTTCAAGAAGAGGCCAACATGTACGCAGCGAGGACCGCAGTGAATGCAACCAATGTGTCGGCTCACGGAAGCCAGGCAAACTCCCCCTCTACTCCCAATTCAGCAGGTGAGCTTCAGCAGGTGGAGGGGCAGGATGGGAGGGTATGAAACTAGAGATTATTGATGCACAAGGAATTCTTTAATTAAAAAAAAAAAATTTTTTACTGGGCCCCAACTCAAGAACGGAGTCTCTGGGGCTCTTCAATGGTCCCTTATCTTCCTAACACTTCTTATATATTTTCCTTCTTCCTTGTTTCCGTTGGCTGCTCTCACTTTCTCTCTCCCTATCTCTCACTCTCTCTCGGTTATTGACCTCTTGGTCTTGTGGACGTTAATTTTTCCTGCCTCTTGTCCGGTTGACCTCGTGCATGCCATTAAGCCGCTCTGAGGGCAAGCTAAGTCTTTTGTCATATAGAGACTTCTTCAACTGTATTGGATTAGGACCGGGTGTTGAAATCAAGTTACGCATCCTTTCTTTACATCTGGGGAGCTGGGGTCCATTAAAGGACGAAGACAATTCTTTGGGCCTTCCTGCAAATCAATTATTACTTCCTTAATGAAACGCTAGCAGCATGGATCTTTAACAACAAAATAATCCATAAGGCTGATATTAACAGGACTGTTTGATGATGCTTATCTGTCTCTTTGTGGCTGTTCCGACCTTTTTAAACATAATGTACACACACAGTAACTAACCCACTCGGTCCACGTTCGCTTTTGCATGACCATTTTAACTCTGTCCCTCTTTTCTTCCCTGTCCCTTTCTCTCTTCTCCTTCTCCAACTCCCATGTTTTTTCAGGTTCTGCTGGCTCTTTTAACATGTCAAACTCCGGAGACTTGTTCATGAGTGTGCAGTCCCTCAATGGGGACTCGTACCAAGGGGGGCAGGTTGGGGCCAACATTCAATCCCAGGTAGGAAAGCATAGCGTAATATTCGTCATGTGTAATATTGTCTAAGCACTGGTCAGCACGGGAAACCAGATCAACACAATAACTTGACCTAAGCAGTCAAACAAAGGGTAAACACTGCCTCGAGCCTCCCGTTAAACCGTTGTCAAATCATTGAGTGGACGTCTGCGGACAGTTTTGGAAATGGTACAACACTTATCAGCAGCTGTGACGGGATTTCACATAGCCACTGGTGCCACGTACTTGCATGACCTTGCCTCAGTGGACAACGATGACCAACGCTGCGATGGCGAGCGTTAAAACTCGCGCCGAACATTAAGGAATCATCTCCTGTGGTTATATTCTCATTGGTAACCGCCGCTTTTGGCATCATCGTCTATCCCTCTATCCCTCTTTTCAATTCCGAACAGCTCTCCAAACGCTTTAGGACGTTCATAAATATGCAACAGGGACGATGCTTAGAGGAGGTAGAGAGGTCCACAGGGTTGGTCCTTAATTATTTAAACTCATGTTGCTTCTAAGGGCTTTGTTTGAAAATGACGTGACCTCGCTCTTGCGCTGCGAGTCGGAAAGTAAAGTCTTTGACTGAAGCGATTTGATTGTTTTGATTTGCTGTGAGATCCACATGGCAGGTGTGTTTTCGTGCATACCCGGGCTACTAAGAAGCTTTTCAATAAATCCTTGAGAAAACATGGCAATGGCAGTATTTAAATAAAACATAGTAAGCCGTGACCTCAGTTTTAGGCAAGAACTTGAGGTAAACGTGTTCTCATGATGTTTTTTTAAAAGCTATGCGGTAAAACAAACACTGTACACAAACTGTACTCGATTCTTTTCATAGAGTAACCACTGTAGGAAAACAATTTGATGTTCTGCTTTAATCATATTCATTGTGTGATTGTCCTTTTGCATTGGCCGTTATCAAGCTTGTATTAGGAGCCAAATCATAGCAGATTCTCTGTTTGTAACCTTTTCCTGTTTATGGTACCCTTTCGCTATCAGACTGACCTTTCCTTGTGCATGACTGTCTTTGTTTAGCCAGAGCGTTTGTGTGACCGGGCCTTTTGTCTCTGTGTCCCTGTTGTTCCAGGTGGATACCCTTCGCCATGTTATCAGCCAGACCGGAGGATACAGTGACAGCCTCGCGGCCAGCCAGATGTACAGTCCACAGGGCATCAACGTAAGACCTGTAAACACTCTTTCTCTGGACTAAACATTGCATTTGTCATTTACCGGCACAGTGGGGTTTTTTTGCCATTGTGGTAGAAAAAAATTATAGGTTAAATTATTTCAAAGCTCTCTGAAAATAGTGACATAAGTGCTTTATGTGTGGTGTCACTGCAATTATTTCACTGCATTCTGGGCAGTTTTGAGGTACTGAGGTTGAAGTTTTGACGTTCTACTTAGCAACAACAAAATGTGAAGCAGGTTTCTTTCAGATCCAAAAAAAGTTTGCTTGGTTCTGTGAAAAAGTAGGTCACAACTAAATGGGAAAAATCTGGGTCCCAAGAGCAGGCCAGTAGAGAACAACTGGCCTTGAGTGTGGTCAGCTTTACTTTACAAGTCAAGAGATAAAGAGAGAGAAAGAGAAATTGGACTTCTTATTCATCAGTGTTGAAAACTATAGCATCTATAGTCCACATATCAAGGATGCCACTTAGCAGAGTTTTCACGCTGGCGTCTGTCCAGCCTGTTGCCCCCCCTGCTCTGGTCGTGCCCTGGGTGGCAGGCAATGAGGCAGTAGCTGGACATGCTCCGAGGCTGTCGCAGGATATTAGCGTTAGCGAGGCACCTGCAGTCGACAGCAACAAGGACACAGATGTCATCCTCCCTCCCAAAACTGCTCCGGCGTTGGCACCACGCGACGAGCCATCACACCTTTTCTCCTCTAAGACCGGACTCGAAATAAAGCTGCTAATTACTAAAAATAAGTGGCCCCGTCAGAGGGCGGGGTCTAGGTGGGTTGTCAGGGCGGGACACTGGAGGCGGTTCGTATGTAGATCCACAGCGACAGGCGGCGCGGGGCTGAGCAGAATCGATACGACAGACACAGGGACAGAAAGAGCGCGGCTTTGGGCTAGCAGTCCGAGCACATTGGTCAGATCATTCATCCACAGGAACAGCCGCACTGACAGCCAGGCCCTCGCTCTGAAATACAAGAGCGAAGACACATCCAGCCTCTTAGAACAGTGCTGGATGGGAAATCAGAAAGACTTTAAATGTAACTCTTCGACGCTGAACTAAAACTAACAAAAGACTGATCTACCAGATTGGTAAGCGCAATTGGTTTTACTCCTCAACTCTTTTTATTATCCCTAACTATCTTCATTTTTAAAAACCAAACTGGAGGAACAATTTTTCTCCAAGTTAAAGCACAAAACTGAAAATACAGTGCATAATTACTATAATATCGGCTTCATTGTACTGTGTATAATGAACAGACTTTGTTCCCAAAGGAGCTGTGAATGAAGTGCTGCACCTTTGCGTCGTATTTTATATTTATTTACTCTGCCTCAATAGTATTTTTTCTTCTGCGAGATCCACTGACTGAACTCTCATGGTTCACCTCTTCTCTTTTTATCCTTGAACAGCAATTACACCCCTGAAATTGCTGGTGGGTGTTGCCTCTCCCAGAGAAATGTTTTTCTTTTTTTCCCCCTTTCTCAGTCTTTCATTTTTTTTCCTTTCCACTTCTGCGTCTGAATAAGATGACAGACAGTCTTTACGCAAAATAACAGGGTTTAGAAATAAGAGGCTGCCACAGCACGTTCGCTGCTCGCACTAATAGCACGGAAATTGCAATTAATGTCCGTAATGGTCTTTAGTCAACCTTTTATCGTGATTTGAGAAGGCTTTCATTTTAAAGAGCAATTTTTTTTTTTTATTGTGATAATTTATTCTTTTATCAACCATCTCAGGGGTATATTCAGAAATATGTGAAAGTCTGCGGAGGAACAAAGTGAGGAATATTTAGAAGGGCACATTCAGTCTGTTTATCCGTCATTAGGAGTGAAACTAGGAACAACTCTGGATCCAGTAAGAAAAGAAAATGCACGAGTGTTCACATTTTGAATTCATGAAACCTTCAAATATAATTACTGAACAATAATTTCTTGTTTAACCGACTTTAATTTGGTGCTAAAAAGTAAAGCAAAATATACTGCAGGCAAACCTTCTGTGGAAACTGTATTTATGTTTTTATATGAGTTGGCTTTTTTCATACAGTGTGGAACATTTTATGAGAATTCATACAGTTTTCTCTCATTTCCTTAAATAAAAGGATGATTCTTTAATGCCTATGAGTGACCTGTAGAATGTAACCTTTGCAATAGGGTGCTCCTTTTGTTACACAACAAAAAGCGATAAGACTTTAAAGCAAACAGCAAACAAATCTTCTTGGTAACACTGCCCAACCATTCCGTTACGATAATAATAAATAATCGTATTAGGCCATTTTTATATGTTGTCACGCTGCTACTGTCTATCCTGTTTGTCTGTTATTTTGCTCTGTCATGTCGTGAAAAGTTTAGAAGAACAAGCTCAGTCTACGGTAGCTTGTGATGCGTTCAAGTGCTTTCAGACGGCGCAGTTGCCAAGTAATGAACGCGCTGTTTTTACTTTGTTGTGTGTTTGTCTTTTTAAGACATAAAGTCGATGTGTTACTGTTGATATTTATCAATCACTCAATGGTTACTGAGCAAATCATCCGTATATATTAGCTTTTAACACTACAAACAAGTCAGGTTTAAGGTTTAAGGTTTGCTTCTTTTCTCTTCTCCAGGTTAAATACAAATGACACATAAATGCAGCATTAGCCCGGACACATATATACAATTCTCTCTGACAACCTGTGAAACCCAGCTGCAAGGGCTTAATTAATCTATGAGCATACTCTGATTAAGCTCTGCATGTAAACCTACTGAGTTTAAATAACAGCTGCCAGTCAAACCTTTTTATGGGATACATAAAACAGTTATGAGACTAATGGCACCTTGTACACTAAGCTGTGAAAAAGTTATCACCAGTGCTGGACTAGACATGTTTACAGTAGGATTCAGTGTTTACAAGCCGTGTAGACTAACAGCCAATGGGAGCATCCCTTATTGTAACCTGGAGTGTCCTATATTCACATACATAGAGCCTTTGTTTATGGTAACTTTCCGTGTCATGTGTCCACAGACAAATGGAGGCTGGCAAGATGCCCCGACTCCTTCGTCAGTGACATCGCCCACAGAAGGTCCCGGAAGCGTCCATTCGGATACTTCCAACTGAATCTATCCGTCTCTTCACCCCATCCACACAAAAAAAACGATGAACTGACCTTGCTATTCACAGTATTAAACAGAGGACTTTGCTGTTCCATGGTGTGAAGAGGTACAGCGAAATCCAAACCACTGAAAAGTCAAAATCACTTTTCCTCTGCTCTACAGTTGGACATTTGGGATACAAAAATACAAAACGTTTCAAATTGTAATCAATGGAGATGTTTGTACAGATTTCACATTATATTCAGAGGGCTGGGGTTACTTATTCACTCATAATGTTTTCACTCATAATGATGAAATGTTATGATAAAGTAAAGAAATCCAACCATTGGTTTTAACTGAAAAGACTTCATTCTACCTCTCAGCCACTTAAAAAAGTAGAAAAAAATGTCAGTGACCATTATTTGTTTTGTAAAAATGAAACTTTTTGTCTTTGCAAGCAAGAGGCACATCTTCTTACTTACATTTTGTTGTCTCTCACTTATTCTATGGTACGCCATTTAGACTTAAATATTGCTCAGTTGTTTACAATGTGTGCTTGATAAAGTCTGTCCATCTTCCCCTCTGTCTCCGACAAGTCAGCGATCTCTGTCAGGAGATGTGACCTCTAAGGTAACCCTGTGAAGTATGTTATCTGTAAAACAATAAAGAAATACTTGTCATCAAATTGGACAAGCCTGACATCCTTCATTAAGCTCAAACAAATGCACTTTTTTTACTGTTTTGGTTGTACAGCATCTTGGTAATTTTACCTAACTTGTCCTCTATTCTCACAGATGTTTTTATGAGATGCCAAAATGCTGATGTAACCAAAAGTAAACTTTACTGAGTGTCAAAATGAAGCATTTCCATTCATGAAACATATAGTGTATGCTCATTTTTCCATTAGCTCCTGTGCTACAAACAAGCTCATAATGCTTTCGCCATTCAGTCAAGATGCCGTATATTACTTTATGCAGAAAACAAAGTTTATCAACGAGGTCCGTAACTGAGTTTGTTTTCTAATACATTACTGCAATCCACTTAAACAGGAAGGCAATTATGTTAATAGAGTTTTACTTGCTCGCACAGTGGACCCAGATGCCATCATAAATGCATCTGATCGAAGCCCTGTGTTTTAAAAGACTTTATGTAAAAACATATTACTGTCCACATTTTGATGCGGGGTTTGACCATTTATTCACAGAATGCATTTCAGTATATTCTTCTAATGGTACTGCTTTTTTAGCTCTAAGACTGACACCAAACAATTATTTGTCTGTGTCAGATTGGTTTTTAGTATAAACATTTATGGAAATTGTAAATGTTAATCATTCAGCACTGAAAAGGGACATGCCATGCTGTCAAATGTCTGTGTTTTTGAGCGGTCCTGCCATGTTTCTGTATATGTTTTATGTTCTGTGGCCTATTTGTTTTGTATCTTGATACTTTAATGGTACACTTAATGTAGGCTAATTCTTTTTTTTTGTTTGTTTTACTTTCCAGCTCATAAAAAAGCTATACCTTTCGATATGTGTTATGTGCACCATTGTGCTTGACTTGCTTTGTTGAAAACGGACTTTCATGCATTAAAAATGTATGTAATACAGAGAGATTACACTTTAGCCTTCTTTTTGTGAAAGAAAAAGCCTGTAAGATGTAGAAGCATGATAGTAGTATGGATAAATGTAAGTCAGCCAAGGTTAGCAGTCACAGCCTGTAGAAATAGAGCAACATCTACATTTGGGTTGATGAACAAAAATTGAAATCAAGAAGGCAGTGTGACGTTTACCAAAATGAGTGTCCTCAATAATACTTTGGGACAGTTTATAGATTACTTAAATGAAATCGTATTGGGAAAAGCAGAACTGTGATGTCCTTGTGAAATCCATACAGTGCAAACAAGACCGATGACATTATCTGGGTGGACAGTTGCACGTCCAACAGAATTATTTTCAGAGCAAGTGAATATTCATAATTGGCCAACGCAGGGGTTCAGGGATGAGGGTCTAAGGGAGCAGTTGGCGCTAAAGTCTGTGGATGGTCATGGGCCTTGACTGCTGAGTGAGTGTGAAATGCCAAAGACAGACTGCTCCCCTTCCACCCTCGGGGCATTGAGAAGCAGGCCTGCCTTCACCAACCCATCAAAAACAATCTGACAAGACTTCACCCCAAAAACATCTTCCAGCATTGTTTAATAAGAACAACTAAGGACTACGCACAATAATCTAAAAAACAAGACTGCTTTGTGTCATTTTGAGGCGTTTTCGTCATGCAGCGTAGTTTTAACACCTCTTCATTCCTCAGAGGTGTGGCACTGCGCAGGCTGATTGAAATCTAATGTTTCTGTTGACATCTGCCTCCCCAGCTGTCACTGTAGCGCTGCTTGTAATTACAGCTGCCGAGGAAGAGCACGGGTGGGTGGCCCAGACACCTTGTCTTAGCCTCTCGACAGAAACCGGCGCGGTGCTCTAATGTGCACTGACACAGCATCCCGTTCCCTGCTGCTGCCGCCGCCGCCCGACAAACTGACCACAAGAGTCCCCTCAGTGCTACAGTCCCCAATTCACCCATTCACACACTGTCACTGAGGCAGAGGGGGTGTTAGGGTGTGGCCACTGTGCAAATTACACATCCACGAGCTAAAAAGATGAGACACTGTATGAATATTGTGTACTTTAAATAGATGCAACAAAAGAAGGGAGTAGGCTGTCTTTTCATTTCTGCACAAAATGACATTCAGCTTTATTCTGTGTTAGGATTTTTGTGGAACATAATGAAAAGAAAGGATGTGGGACAAGAATGACATTTTAGAACAGAATAATACACAAAAAGAAAGGAGGTTTTTATTATTATTATTATTATTATTATTATTATTAATTATTTCTTTTTACTTTTGTGAACAGGAGAGAGCTGTTTACCCTCAGGCTATCGTGTTACCATGGTAACACTCAGTTAGACTAACCAGTTGCTTCAAAATATTGGAAAACATAGGTCATAAATAATAATGTTGAATAAGAAGAATGGACTACTACATGATTGTGCTTATATGTATGCATTGAAAGGACCTTCAGTCTGATGAGAGCATTTATCGTCTGCTGAATGTAAAGTGCTGTAGCAAAGGGATAAAAACAACATAAAGGCTGCCTGTCACATGCAATTCTTTGTGTTTTAACAGCTTCTATTAAGAACATACAACCCTATATATTTATATATATGTTATAAGAGCCTATATTTTCATTCAATTGTTCATCTGCAAACAGACCTTTGTTCCTTAAATCATTCTTTGAATGTAATACTTTCTTGGACAGTTTTCCCATGATTTCTCGGTGTCTGCATGTGATTACTTCTGTGCTTTTATTGTGTTTGGCTACTGTCTGCGAAGCCCAATGGAAGTGTTATTCTACTGTTCCACTATATCATATAACAGCTAATTGTTTAAACAGGTCAGAAATGCATACAATAAAAGAAAGAAAGAAAAACCTCACATTTTGGTTGAATAATATCACTGTGAACCTCAAGGTTTCTTCGACACAACTGTTTAAAATCATTTACACAACTGAAGTCTTTTACTTTTTTATTTCTTTTGAATCATTGTGGGAGTAGGATGTTGTGTGGTGCTAATACTACAGTAGGTCATTGTCAGAACACCCGGATCAATGACACAGCCACAGTGTTATGTGTGGCTGTTAATGGGGTCAGATGGAATACACTTTTATGACAGGATTTATAAAAAAAAAACATATTGGGATCATCTCTGAGCAGCAACTATTCTCTATGGAACACACTTGTACTTTGAAGGAGTTAAATGGTTGAATGTTAAGTGACAAAAAAGAAATATACTTACCTATCCCTTTAAATAAATGTAAGGGTTGCCTGCCTCATACAAGTGCTGCCATTCATCGCACTTGCCTTGAATACGCTATGTCACAGCGCCCCCACTGTCCGCAGGGCGTCACTACACCACACACAGGGTTTCCAGCCTTTTTGATGGCGGTTTTCACGTAAACAGGGAGAAATTCCTCCACCCCGATGCTCCTCCTCTCCTCTCCTCACGCTGCCAAACTCCTGCGAAAGCCTTCTACACCCGTAATTTGAGGCCGGAACCGTTTGTGTTGTCGGGAAAACAACATGGCAGACGTTGTCGCCCATGCTCCAAAAAGAAGCGACGGGATCGTGGTAATTATAATGAAACAAGTGTGTTGAAGGGTAAAAGTTGGCGCATCCGTGCGTTCCCAGAGTGGTGCATTGTGCGGAAGTTGTGATCCACTTGTTGCAAACGTGTCCTGAAAAGTAAATGGCGTTATTCAGTATCTTCAGGGGTTAAATGCAAACTAATGTTACTCCATGTTTTCTCTCAGATTGAGGATGACTGGCCAGGCTACAGCTTAGATTTGTTCAGTTATCCCGCTCACTACTCTGGAGACTTAGACAGTGTCATCATACCGCATGGAGTCATCATGGACAGGTACTACATGTGTCCCCCAGATGTTACTGTCTCCTCGTCCTCACACCACTGAGCTGCAGGCGATGACACTGTTTTCAAAGTCTTCTCTAAAGTTATAATTTGAAGTCTGGAAAACAAGACAACAACAGATGTTCTCTTGACTCTGTAATTTAGACCCAGAATTATACTATATGTGTTTGTTTGTATCTAAATTTGCTTCAAAATAAGATAATAAAACACAAAAATATAGAAGTTGTCCACAATGACCACCTTGGGATAAAGCAGGCTTGTTCATAAAGCAGCAGACTATGTGTAAATACTATACTATCTTTTGCAAACTACAGCAGGCCTATCTTAAGAAGCATTTGGCCTGCAGTAGGTTTAGTTTGAGACTCTGTGAAAGTGGTGTGCAATAAATGTTGGTTGAGTTCAGTTTATATGTAGAAAGTTAGTAAATTTGGGTGCTACATACATGGAAGTAGAAAACAGTCAATGAACAATCTTTGATGCATGCTTATAAGGCTTTCTTGATGTTACTTAACTGTTGAAATCCACATAAAGTATCACAATTTGTCATTTAATTCAGCCATCTTCTCCCTCATATTATTACTTACTTGCTTATTATTATTACTTTCATTTTTGCAGGATAAAAATAAAAATTCCCACAGCTCTAAACTAATGATGGAGCAACTTCTTTTTCCTCTTTCTGTGACTTTAGTAAAACCTCAGTATCTTGAGGCTCTGAGTCTTTTCCTGAAGTTCACTTGTCGTGCTTTTTTCAGGACGGAGCGTCTGGCTCGCAACATCATGGATGATCTGGGGAACCATGACATTGTGGTGCTGTGTGTGCTGAAGGGGGGCTACCAGTTCAGTGCAGACCTTGTGGATAGGATTAAAGCTCTCAGCCGCAACTCTAACCGCACTATCCCCATGAGGGTCCACTTTATCCGGCTCAAGAGTTACCTGGTGAGTTCACAGGACACCAAAGGCACAGACTAACATTATTTGACTTGGTTAGCACTCTCGGTCGACATGGAGATTCATACTTCACGCTTACTATGACTACTTACATCATTTTTTTTGGTTGAGTCTTATAAAGATGTGTATTAGTTGTGTTTTAGTTTTAGTAAGAAGATATCAAGTAGAGAGTATGTAGTTTACATTTTTTTACTTTGTTTTTGACATAATTTTACTAACTAAAATTCATTTCTATTTGAGGGGATAGGTGCTTTTACCATTTACTCATGTTCACATATAAATGCCATTAATCTTAATTCTTTATCTACACAGAATGACCAGTCCACAGAAGATCTACACATAGTTGGGGCAGAGGATCTGTCATTTTTAACTGGAAAGGTAAAAAACTAAATTAACAGGTGTTTTAAAAAGAGGTGTGTTCAAAAAGCTTTAAACTCCATGATAATAAACTGCTGCAACAGAGTACTGATATACTTTGGCCTGAAGAGGGCAGCCTCTCTTTAATCTTCTATCTCTACCCAGGCTGCTCTATTATGAGTTTTATTGATTATATTTTTGTAGATAAGCAATTTGACCTCAATGACATTACAGTGTTTAATCATGAGGGCACCACCCAATGCGTTTAATTCACTGTAATCTATTACACAGGAAACATTAGTCACAACTTTAGTCACTTTGTGTTACTTTCCATGAGTTTAAGAGTGGTACTAAATTGTGATTTAGTTTTCAGGCTGTATTGTTGGTCACACATTTCAGTTCATTTAAACACACTTACCTTAAATATTTGTCAGATGTTCTGTAAAAGTACAGATTAGATGTGTGAAAAACACATTCTGTGATTGTTCACATGTCTGCAGCATGTGTATTAGCTCACTGTTACTCCTCTACACATCTACATGAATCAGTGTGCGTGTAAACTCAGGGATCAATTACATAACTGCTGCTGCAGAAATCTACTGTTGAAAGTATTTGTGGTTATTATAAATCAGCTGATTAGAATCCTCATAGCTATACACAGTAATACCTCCTGCATAAGACACAGTGTGGAACATGACCAGGAACATGAATATAGTAGGAGGAAGCAAGCTTTAGTCACTGCTGCATCCCACATACATTATTTTAAGAGTGCTTTTGAAATCCCTGAATTGTACTTGTACATTTTCTTGTTGCTAACTTTAGTAGTAGTTTATGTCGATTCAAATATGTCATCCTCAGATATCTAAGCTTTTTGTTTAACATTTCTCATGGGCTTATTGCGTGCATAACAATGTCAGTACAATACATGCCTTCATGGTTGGCTGAATCTTTGGTTTAAATAAGAGTCAACTCCACACAGTTAGTAGCTACAACATAGAGTCTGCATGTATCTTGGCCTAGCAAAGAAAAAAGCCTGGATTGTAGCTCTTTAATATAAATAGTACCCAGTTGTCTCTAGTTGATTAGATAAGCATTTGCAGAATTATTGCTATTTCTTTGGGCCATTCATAGGGCTATCTAGGATTTCCAGACTGGATAAGGATGACATTTTTAAGTGCGTATATCTCTGTGTGCGATCAGTATCAAATTAAATAGCAGACAGTCATCTAATATGGGCCATTTAATTGTATCCTGACACAAAATTTACTGTACCTGTCCCTTTAAATGCATAATTACTGTATTTATAATGTATTTATCTTTGGAATGTGTTTATGGTTGATTGGTAGATACCAGAGCTTTTATCTGTTTGTGACTAAGAGTAATTGTTTTCCTTCTTCCCCCTCGTCTCTCATAACCTATCATGATCTCTTAAGAACGTACTGATTGTGGAGGTAAGTCAAACATGTTTATGTTACAACTATTTTTTTTTTTTTACTTCCTCTAATGATGCCATTGTCTGTGTCTAGACATTTAAAGTTTTGTGTATCTGGACAGAAACTTCTTAACTGGCTGACCTATATTTGGGCACTCTAACTTTTAATGTGATTTTTGAAGTTCAGTAATGATCTGTACTAATATGTATATTTTGGACATGTATTGATTCTGACTATTACAAGCTTATGAAATCCGTAACTGCACTGGGTTTCCCTATTACCCCACAGCATGATTTAACTGTTGTTTGTCTACATTGTTGCTTCTTTAATTCCGTTTTTGCCTTTGTAGGCCATAGTCGGCACTGGAAAGACAATGAGAACTCTCCTGAAGCATGTTGAAGCCTTCAGGCCAAACATGATCAAAGTAGCAGGGTAAGTTATGGCGGAAAAAAAGGAGTTTTTAAACAAAACCAGCCTAGTCTTCCCTTTGTGTGAATCACTCAATATCTGCCTTGTAGTCTAGACAAAGAGGCAGAGGCAAAAAATGTGTTACAATACATACTGTGATATACTATGTGGCATCTAAAAAGGGACTTCCTGGGTCTATTTTTAATTTCTGCAGACTACTTGTGAAAAGAATACAACACAATTCAGCTTGGCTTCCAGACTGTATGTATCACCAAGACTTTCCATATGTGTTTATTAGTCAATACCATGTTCAAACAATTGAGTCAGTGACTCAGTTGACCATCAAAATGCTTACAGCTGATGATTTCTTTGTCTTTTCTTTCAGATGTTGGCTTTGAAATCCCAGATCGTTTTGTAGTTGGATATGCCTTAGACTACAATGAGTATTTTAGAGATCTTAATGTAAGTTTTGGTTGAGAATATTTATGTATTAAGAAAGGTATTCTCATATTCTTTGTTGGCTCACATTGTTGTCCTTTGTTTTCAGCATATTTGTGTAATCAGTGAAAGTGGAAAGATGAAGTACAAGATTTAAAATGGGATGCTTGCAGGAGACAGGACTGTCACACAGATGTCGTCTAACAGCCAGCCTGGACATGCTTCATGAGATGCCACTGACACACAGCTGCTATCGAGACATTTGATCTTAAGTCTGTTTTGATTTAACATTCTTTCCTATGCTTAGCTTATGGTTTAACAATAGACACATAAATGTAACTGGTATTTTAGTAACACATTGAGTGGTTTTATATTTTAACAAAGGAAATTCTAGGACAGACTTTTTACAGTTTTGTTATGTTACTGTAAGCTATAGTCAGATTCTGACACTAAATCCAAATTAATATGAAAATTAATATTTGAACCTTTTTTTGTATGCAAATTTGACATTCATCCACCTTTTAATCTCAGGAAATAATGTCGTTTTTTTTAAGGTTTTTCCTAGCAATTGACCTCATTTTCCAATTAGGCCTATGTGAGGTTTTGCATTTTGTAACATGTCCGTATATTAAAGGATTGTAATTTGTACCATTCCTTATGTCTGTATTCCGTATGTGTCTTCCCAGTTTAAATGTTTGCTCAAATGATTGCTTTAATAAGCTAACATCACGTAAAAAATCCTCTAAGTCTCTCATCAGAGTCCATAGGTGTTTTACTTTATTACATTTCTCCAAGACGTCCACCGTCTGAGCTTCTCGTATAGAATAACATCTCCAACTGTTTGTGGGCCAAAATAGCATCGCGAAGAAATAGTTGAAGATCAGGTTACTATTCTTTAGTTATAAAATAGGTTAACCGAAAAATGAACTTATAAAGGAAACAAAGGATAGAGGTGCTTGTGTAAAGCTGCAGCACTCTTTGTGTACACCTGACACATGACTCCTAGTCTTTAAGCAAGGAACGGGGAGAACTACAACAACAAAACCGCTTTTCTCCTGAGTCTAGGAGGGATTACATTGAATTGACTATGTGACCTTTTTGCAGAAATTGGTTCTACAAAGATGCCATTATAAAGCTCTGTATAATTGCGTAGCTTATTTCCAAGTTTAGTGACATGAAAGGTGTTTGGTAGTCTTTCTTTTGCAGGTGAAAAAGTAACAAAAGCGTGTTGAATGTCATAAGATTGTATGTTGTAAGAAATACAGTTTTGCTGCATTTTGTCAAAGGGTAGTCTATTGGTTAATTGTATAATTACTTTGACTTTCCATCTGTGGGGGTATGCGACTGCCTTAACTGGCCAAACATTTTAGTCTTTTAAACCACAGAAAAGACACTGAACATGCTGGACAGGGCAGCTTTGTGAAAGTCATCTCCCTAAACTGACCTCTGTAACAAAAGCTGCCAATCCAGGGAACAGGTGGCTCCTTATGTTGGAGAGGAATAAAAGAGACATTTGTCGGGGCCATGGGAATCTGGATCAGTCACTAAGGGAAAAAGGTTTAACATTTTATGAAGTCCAGAAGTTCAGTGTTTTGTTTTTGTGTAGAACTCCAGTGTCAAACTAGGATCATTGAGGATCTATTATAGCCTAAAGGCCTAACAGTTATATTATTAAACTTGTGATATTGTTCTATTTAAATGTCTTTTTGTCAAGATTTTACTGTTATTTACTGTAGTTAGTGTTGTTTGGCTCCATCTTTTCTTTATTAGACTATAAATTATTGGTAATCTGGCTTGTTTGTACATCTAAATGTATTAAGGGGGTTCTAACGTGTATGCAATGGAAACAAGATGAAGACTAACGTTATTTACCGTGTGGTATGTGTAAACTCTCCACACTGCCATCCACACAGCAGTCCACATGCCAACTCTACTCGACCTCACTTTGAACTGGAACATGTGACTCTTGTTCAGCCTTGTTGTTTATATGAATCGAAAGCCGACTGCACAGCGGAGAGGAATGTTAATTAATCTCAGAGCGCCCTTTCGCGTTCTCTTAATTCGCCGTACTTGATCGGTAAAATATTCTGAAACGCTACCGAAACGGTTAAAAAAACACCATCTTTTTAACTTAACAGTGCAGCGGCGGTTTTGTAAACTCGTACGTGATTGGCTTGCTTAAATAGAACGCCGCTCGTGATTGGCTCAGAGTGTCCTGTTGACCGAAGGTGGACTCCCAGAGAGTAGGGATCGCTGGAAGCAGAAAATTCCTGCTACAAAACTGCACCATGCGCCTCCCCTGAGTGGGTTTGGAGTGATCACCGGGAAGTTTGGACTCGAAAATATCTTAAATTATGACACCGCCGGACTATCCAGGAGTTTACACACAAAGAGTTCACTTTTGTCGCGCTTTTTTATGGATAACCATTGCCGCTCATGCCCCCAGTAATGACGCCTCCTAACTACACAGGTAACTTTGTTTAAACTCCATTCGTTAGCATCAATGCTAACTGCAGCCCTTTTAGCTCATTACCTCAACTTACTCGCTGCTTTTACTCAATTTGTGAACGTAACGAAAGCATTTGAACGTATTTGGCACAGCGTTTAGCTAAATACTCTTTCCCGAGTCGTCTTTTAGTGTATTTTGGTAAAGAAAAGCTACTTTTTTTGGCTCGTTTGAGAACAACAGCCCGACACGCTCTGTTCCTATTGACTATCGATTTCGAACTACAAAAATGGCAAAAGCGTTTTGGGTGTCACAAAACGACGTGCTTCGTTTACTGAGTACAAACAGTGCTTTTCCGTAATGATTTCGGACTTGATTAGTAATGTTTTATAGGCGTGTGGTACTAAATTTTCAAACGTGTAGGGCATGTATCTCGCCCTGCCTCCCTCAGTCTGTAGTCCACTTGTTGCTTGCCATTCATTATGCAGTGTTGACTCTCCACGTTGTTGTGCTTTAGGCTGATGATGATGATGATGATGATGACAAGCTCCAATTGTCCAAGGCAATGAAAAAGGCATATGCAATTTAAAAAACTGTAAAAGCCAACTAACAACTTTGAAATAGCTACTTTGTACACCGAGGTTTTGAAATTCCAGCACCATCAATGTGTAAAACTTGTAAAGTAAAGGCGTTGTGTTGAGTCCTGTTGCATAATATCCAAAATTAGACACGGATGGTCTACTATTATGTTCAACTTAGGTATTTCTGTCTTGTTGTTTTGAACTTAACGCAGTACAATAAATAAATTCACACGTTTAAAGCATCTACATTTCTCTAAACCAACTTCTCCTTTCTTTTAATTCTTCAGATGGACCCAATACTTGGCTAAGAATGAAAGTGTAATTTTAAGCAAAGCAGAACCAATGTTTGTTTGCACCTTACTGGAACTACCCTTTTCGATGTGGCCCATCACAGATAACAGGATTTTAAGTGAAGTAAAATAATGGCATCACGCTGGGCTCATTCTTTTGAGGATGGCGAGAGACCACAAGCAAGATCTTCTTTCTGTGAGGTAAGATGACGACTCTCTACAACCATTGTTTCATTCATTGAAAAAAAGACTGTTTTGGGGGGCAGAAGAGTACCCCCTGTTTTTCAGTTTGGTTTTTTTGGGAGGGGGTGTAATGAGTTTTACCCTTTGTCCCAGCTGCTCCCACTTGTAACAACACTTGTCAATGTTTTTCTCTTTATCTCAAGAGTCTGCTTAAGTTTTTCTTAAGTGGGAGGACTAGGTTGGTCATTTTAGGTGGAGACATCATCAAAAGACAAGCGCAGTTACGTAAGAGTGTGTAATAAGATTTTAATTTTGACTCACAGGCCTTTCTGGGTGTAGTGGGAGGAAGATTGAGTGCTTGTTGTTAATTCAAACCTAATCTTTTACATTTAAGTCATGACCCTCGTAATACCAGACAGGACACCATCTGCTCTTCTGAAAGCAGCTTGTCCAAATGAAGACCTTCACAGGAAACTAAGTGGCAACACTGCTTTTTGAATTAAAATGGCACCTATTTATAGGCCGTCTAGTTTCTTTCATTTCCTGCATTGCCTTTAATCTAATATTCTATTCAGATAAGCATCCTTGCTTCTTCATGAATAGTGAGTAAATAACAGCTATTAAGCTCCTCATGTTGACATAACAAGCCTCATGTACTAAATTGAATTAGTCAATAAGAATTTGAAAGAATAATTAAGTAGCCTCCAGTGTAAAAAAAAAAAAAAAAAAATCTGAATAGCTGTAAATAATCAGGGGATGTCAACGAGTGTATACAAAGGAAAATAAAAACAGCACATATATTCAGAATTTTCTCTAGTATGTATTGATATATATTATACTTTACAATTACGGTTAAACTATTTCCCCACACAGAGCTCAACATGCCGGTCTGCTTTTGTATTTCAGAGCAGTATCTCTCATGAGAATCATTGCAATGTTGCGTTGGTAAAGTGGGAGAACAACAGTGCACCAGTGGAAATCCTTCTTTCAGCAATCCTTATATTAGGCCGACCACACAAACCAATTCATGTGCTAATTTAGAGCCGGAAACCCCCCAGAGTCTGGTCCTAGGGTTTTCTGGAAATGATGACACTGTAGGTCTCAGTGACTTCAAACTTTATTTTTGAGGAGTCTGTAAGATATGCCTTAGATAATGAAGATTGCTAAAAGTTTTAGATTTAGATGATAAATGGGTGTGCCTTTGTTTTCATTCAAAGAGAGCAGTGGCCCAGAAGCAGTTGTAAACAAGCAGCTGGGAGTAAGAAGAAGATGAGTTACTGTCCTAGAATATATATAGCAGAGTGAAAATGGTTTATCTATCTGATAACTAAGGAAAAGTTAAGATGGTGCTTTTTCATTACACTGTGGTGTTTGTGTTTTATCAGCTCAATGGTGCATGGCGTTTCAACAGTGCAATTCATTGGTAAAGCCAAACGACAGAAACTTTCCTCATCTGGGATTCCTCTGTTTGATAGTGACTTGGCAGCATTGCGATTTTTTGATTTAAGTGCTGATAATCAGTTGCCTGTGGTCAATAGTAGAAAGGTCACTTTATACTTCTTAGTAGAACTGCAGAGTGTTTTGCTTCAGCCGTACAACATGTATTAGTTCACTTAAATTGATTATTTTTTGGGATGATAGAACATGATCCTGATTTAACTCTGTAGGGGGCTATTGACAAACAGACCTCCCAGTCTCCACAATCTTAGCCTCATTAAAGCGGAGTGTTCATCTCATTTAGGCTGGCTGCCGTTCACAGAAGCCTCTGCACAGGCATCACATGCCTAACTGATGGCAATCGGAAGGAAAATTAACCCTCAATTGGATAGAAAGAGTCTGTAACTTCCTTTTGCAGTACAGTTGTGTCTGCGTCATATGATATCTGATTTGGTTAGTTTGCCTTTTCTTTGCATGTTGTTTATGTTGTTAGAGTGTCGGTGTTTCTTCAATATTCTTCCTCATTTAGTCCACTCTTTGTCAAAAACATAGGCCCAACATTCAAGGTTGTGCTTTAAAAACATGTTTTAATATGGAAAAATTGAAAGGGTTGTCCTCATTTCATGCAGTGATCATTTGACTCACCACAAAGCAGAGGCTCCGTAGGGTAACGTGGATGTTTGGTCAAAAGGGCAGTATTTATCTGAGGTCAATCTTGTTAAGATTTTTGCAAAGCTTTTGAAGAATCATACATTTCATGGTCCACAAACTGGACCATTTTGTTTTTAAGGAATACCCCAGGGGATTGTTATTGGCACATTTTAGATTCATGGCAAATATAAGTTTGCACTCTATAGGGAAGTCCAGCCCTTGCTACCAAAGGAGGTTATGTTTTTCCTGATTGGTTAGGTAACAGTGAAGACTCTTTGAAATGACAACCTCCAAAGCACTCAGCTCTCGGACCTGTCGTGTGTCACGTCTGTATGTTACAATAAGACGTGTGGAATGAATGAATCACGTGTCTGTATATGCTCGGTAATGATAGCTTTAACCTTGCACTACACTTCACGGCTGAGACGCCCAGAGCTCACCAGCAGCCCTCTGTGTCATTATCTCCGGCTTTTCGCAGCTAAGTGCTCGGTTTGGACGGGATGTGGTGTAGAATTTAGCAGCCCGCGGAGAAGTAGGTTCCTTCGCATTTGGAGCTGCGTACTTGTCAGATGTTTTCAGAGCTGATGTCATGTGGTGCCAGTGATGTGTCATTTGATGATGTCAGCACAGGTTTTTAAACTGCACTTGCTTTCATTATATTCCTCAAATGAAACAAAGTGGAAAGTCCAGTTTTTTTTAGTGTAGCTTGTGTGCATAGACCTCGTGTCGTGTGTTTATGTAAACGTCTGAGCTTATTCAGTGTTTCCACTAATATTTCTAATGTTTGTGGGCGACATTAGTGTTTCCCTCTAATCCTATAGGTTAACCGCCGTTGTGGTCATGTTAAAACCTGTGGAAGCGAACACATGTCGAGTGGCTTTTACCTAATTGCTCCTACAACTATTACACCAGGGGTTGATTCAGTTTTTAAAAAGACAGGCTCAGAAATAGCTGATAATAAACCTTATGAATAATAAACCTTTACTACTCACAGATGGACGGATGGATGTTGATCATTACTCAACTAGGGCACCAATAATTCCAGGATTTCTTAGATGATGTGTCTGTATAACTGTTGCTGAACTTTATTTTACTGAAGGTGAGTGTAGCTTGTATAATGATATAGGTTGGATTTAATTTGGTTGAAGTTTAAATTTAGATACTACCAGGTTTGTAGAAGGCCAGGAAAGCTACAGTAAAGTTTTATTTTGACAGTTCTCTTGTCTATCTTCTTTTTCATTCTTGTTGTGGGAAAGAGAAACATTTATCAGCCAAATTTTGATCCTTTCTAATACTTTCTTTGACTCCGAACAATGCCTGCATAAATGATAATAGTGGTGCCAAACATAATGCTGATACATAACAAAACAATGCATCGGACTAGTTCAGTAGCATTTCATAAGTGACAGGAAACATTATTTTAAAACGTGGCTCTCGATGTTGTTGTTCTCTAGTGAGTTTTAAGACGTGTTTTGTTATGTGTGTGTAGAAGTCTGCGTGCCAGTCTTAGATAGCAGTCTGGCCACTGCTCATATCCAAGGGATTTTCAGCACTGGAACAAATGCCTACTCTGTGCCTACTTTCCCAGCTGCCTCACCCAGTGCAAATATCAGTCTGGCATTCTGGTGATTCATAAATGAGTGAGAGGCGGCCATTTGTGGCTGGAAAGGATAGGTGTGTGTTTTTGATGTGGCTGGCCTTTTCATGCGCTCCTCTTTGTAGGCCCTTTTTTTTTTTGTGAATGAGTGATCTCATAATTTTCTTCTTTATGTCTATTACCTTTTGTTGATTCTCATCTGAAAGCACAAATGACCTGGTCTGTCAGGTTTACAGCAAAATGAAGTTTTGTTGTCCCGTCTAAATAATGGGTAATACTGAAGAAAGGGAAAACTTTGGAAGTGGAATGTCACAATGGGTTTAACTATGCAAATGGCAGTGATAACACTTCGTGGCATGTGTCTGTCAAGAGGCCCGCTCCCCTTCTGTCCTCCACATGTAAAGATCACAGGCTTGGATGGAAGCTGCCTAGTGCACCGGTTGCTAAATAAGATCCAGGACTCTGGGAAGGGCTTGCCCCGAAGACAAGAGGGGAGCCATGCAGGCATTTCAAACATCCACTTGATCTGTGGGTTGAATTTTACTCTCTTCAACCTTTATAAATAAGAACAACAGGCCGACAGGATGGATGTTCCATTCACTAAAGATTTGATTTTCTCATTGACAAAACTGTCCGCCTTATCTACCCAATAAAATCACTTTTTATTAAACTGTCAGTCTTATGTTACTGCTAATATACAGTCTTCTAAAAGCACAGATCACATGCCTGTTGTAAAGTGGAAAATAGATGTGGCATTTTCTCTCCACAACTTAAATCTCTAAATAAAAACACTAACAATAAAGGGCTTTAAGCCACCTGAAGTGACCTTATTCTGTTCACATGTCAGTGCTACGTCAACATTGTAGCTGAGTAATTACTCGTGGCCTGGTAAACTAAAACAGAGGTGTGACTTTCTTTTCATCAGGCAGGTCACCTTTTAATAATTTACTACTTTGTATTCATTCTCATGCTACAGTCTGTATGTGGTAATAACTGAATAAATTGGATTTATTACATCAAGGAACTAATTTATTGCAGAGCACCTCAGACTGTGTTATAATTTCAATGTTTTCAAATGCTCAGGGGTCAAACAACCACACAAAGGTTCAACATTGAAGCACTGCTATCACAGAACACCACGCTAATGCACTGTAAAACCTGTTTTGCTTGTTTTATCAAAATACATGGGTGTCAGCTGCACCTGCAGTTCTGTTCCCAGACAGCCTCAGCGGAGCAGTAAGACTCTTAACTCTTTATGCGTGATTTGACTCCCTGGAGCTGCTCAGCTGCTCTGGTTGCTGCTGTAGATATGATATTACAAGTTCTCAGGAGCAATACGGTTAAAAGGGAAAATAACTTGGCTGTAAAATATTAGTCAAATGCCACAGAGAAACATGCTTTAACTTGGCACACACCTGAGGCACACAGTACATTTCCAGTCTGTTGAGCAAAACTCATTTTGTTACATGTTCAAAGAGCTATTGCACAGGACGTGTTAAAGAGCACTTTAATCTTCTCTAGAGAAAGTATGTAACTGAGACATGCAAATTTTGGGTGTTTTTGAGAATCCATCTGAGAGAAATGTTTGTTCTTTTGATGCCTTGTGTTTAGTCTAGTTAGTCAGTGATAACATACAGGTAATTCAGAGGTTCTGATATTTCACTCACATATATCAGCTGAGGCAGAGATAGCGTGAATGCAAACTCATCAAATTCCTGACGTTGTGGCTGAAGGTCTGTTCCCTGTTTGTGAAGGGGAGGGTCTGTTTGAGACAGACTGAAGGAAAATACTTAGGAAATACTAAACAGCCAGCCCAGACATCTACCTGGATATTGTACTGAAAGTAGACAAATGAGAAGGGGTAAGTAGGGGTGTGTGACGGCAGACATGATGCCACAAAGGTGCGAGGCTATAAATAGTAACCGGGGGTGGGTGACCACAGCCCTGAGGTCTGAACTCCAACTGTTTCAGGGAGACACCATTACCTCAATGTAAACAATGATGTTTTGTTAGCGCTTACTTTTAAACTATGTCCAACTTTCGTGACTCAGACTGTGTTTGTTTTGGGGCAAATGCTCTTCAGGGTAAGCTGTCATTTCCACTACTGTTCTAATCATTTCTTTTCAGAAAGAAAAGTGTGGGTCATATGTAACTAACAACAATTTGATATTTCACTGGGCCTTTAAAAAATATTAAAGCCATTACTGTGTGGTCATTTAAAATAAAATGTAATGTAATCACCACCTGCTTATATAATCAAGCTTCTAAATAAAAAGTTTCACTGTCTGCTAGGATTGCAGTTTCGCTGCCTTAAAACAAAATCATTTTTCAGCATTTTTGCATTGAACAAAGAAATGGTTAAGTATTTAAACATTTTGTGAGTTTTGTGATGTACTGTAACTCTAAGCCTCATTTGATATATTTATAAATGACTTTAAATTAATAAATAAATAAATGACTGAAATTGAAATGTCATATTTTTTCTGCAGAATGACTCTCCAGAGTGGAGAAGCTTGGCTGATTCTCTGGCAGGGCAGTACCCAACTGAAGAGGAGACATTCTCATGGCCCAGACCGAAAACAGTGCATTTACGTCGCACTTCCCAAGGTTTTGGCTTCACCCTGCGGCACTTCATTGTTTACCCCCCTGAGTCCTCAGCACACTTTACATTTCTGGTAAATATCACAAGCATAAACACAAGCACTGGATATATTTGAACCCGAACATGAAAGTCACTTAAGTTTTTTGTATGTTACAGGAGGAAGAACACGGCCGCAGAGGTAAGCAAAAATGTGTTTCTTTTCATAGCTGCCCTCCAGCACTGCTGAGTCAGGCCTGTGCCCCTGACTTCTAATGACTCTTAATCCATCCACTCTCTGGCTTTTTGCTTCCTTATGCGATGAGAACAATGTAGCTCCCGTGTGTCACTGACCTTTGTGGAGGCATAAAAGGTTTGGTGAGCACCACCTGTTTCTGTCCTGCACTGACCCAGCTTTTCATATTGTTGTACTTTGTTACTCTTGCTGTTTTTCTCACCACCCGCAAAAAGGCTGTCAGAGATGGCCTCAGTTTTGACTGCATTGGGCATGTTTGAACTGCTTTTCTCTAGTTGGCTTAAAGCAACAGTTTTCTTTGTTTATTACAGAGTAAACATCAGTGAAACCCATGGCTCAAGATTGTGGCTTAACTATACTTTATCTATAAAGCTGCAAACTTTACTCCCTGTAAGCTTTACTTTCTGAACTACAGTCATGCCTTTTCAAAATATTGTTTCATTTTACTGGTGTAGAGCAGTGTTACTGTACTGGGATTTCCCATGATGAGGTTCTTCCAATAGGATTTCTTATATTGAGTAATCCTGTTAGTTCCCACCTAACACAGATTGTGTCTAAATCTATGCCTGTTTGCAGTACACGACAATAGCTGTTTCACCAATGCTCTTTCAGAAACATATTCTTAAACTCAAAAAGCAAATTTGTGTGATTAGAAACTACTTACTATTTTGTGTCATACGTCACTGTTTTCATTTCGCAAAAGGAATCCATTATCTACTTTCCCAGTAGTCTCTTTCATCATGTCCTGTTTTGAAACACCAGTTTTTTTGAATCAGAGAAATGCAACACAAAAACTCACAACAGATAGTGCAGATAGATGAAATATGTAAACAATGTTGTCAATGAATGAAAGTTTAAATGAAATGTATTGCCTGTTAGCTCCTAGAATGAGGAAAAGTATGCACTGTTTTGAAGTGAATATCAGAGAAGCCCTATAGTAAGTATAGTAATAAGTCCTATACACAGGAAAGGAAAGCTACTTGGCATTACTTCTCTGGATCAAATACTACTACAAATGAAATGAATAGTCCTTTGTAGCTTTTGTGAATTGACCCATTTTTTGTGGTGATAGAACTGCATTGCCACATTCTGCCATGAGGGGGAGCAGGTTTTTACCTTTGCACTTGAATAAAACTCCTGTTGAAGCATTACATAATGTGTGTTTCTGGATGAGTAATCTCTGTATAAGAAAGGGGAAAATGCTCATAACGCCTTCAAATGCTGTCAGATGTGATATTAATAGTTTCACTTTAAGCCACATTGCACTCTGTGTACAAAACATAGAACACATGGAGCTGGATTTTCCTAAATCCAATTTGTAATTATTTACTATTTTTTGTAACAGTTTCTGTTCTTACTCTGGCCTTCCATTTAATGTAGTCGTGCACTGACTCACTACCAGAATGTTAACTCCAGTGACAGGCTCTTAGCCACTCTTTGGCAGTGCCCAGAGCCTTTTCTCACTTTATAAGGAAAGAGTGGGAGTTGGAGCTGAGCTCATTGTCACTCCACCTTCTCTCCTTTCCTTGTTTTTTCTTAGCTTTCCCTCATTTCTGCAGTCATGCAGCTGCTAGGCCACAAGAGCTGCATGTGCAAACAGGTTCTCCTGTTTTTAGCAAATGTCCTATCCTTAAACCCTCATAGTTTTCCCACTTTTCCCTTCACTTTTATGTCTTCAACCCAGTTAATTAGCTTTCTGTTTGGTTACCAGTCGCCAGAACAGCCTGCTCTTCTGTCACTATGTTGATTCACATGTTGTGACAGTTCTTACAAATATACATAAATACAGGCATGTCCTTCACCTGTAAAGTAATACTTTACAAGTCATTTTGTTTATCTATACTTAATTTGTATTGTTAGCATTATTTTAAACATACAATTGTATGTCTTTTTTCTCATCAGGGAGACCACGGAATAGGCTAGAACCAATGGACACTATTTTTGTGAAGCAGGTCAAGGAAGGTGGTCCCGCTCATGGCGCAGGGCTCTGCACAGGTGAGAAATGTTATAACACAAATCAGATGGTGACATGTCAAGTCTAATCATTTACAGTTACAGTTTTCTGGGGCACAAGAATCAGGGCGTGTTAAAATGGAACTAATGTTCTTTCTGTCATTTATTGAAAACACACCTTCCATATGACTTCCTAATGTCATAATCCTTCTATTAAATTTTAGGTGATCGCATTGTCAAGGTTAATGGTGCAAGTATCATTGGCAAAGCCTACGGTGAAGTTATAGCTTTGATCCAGGAGAGGTATGCTGGGATTTTCTTATAATTTTATTCAAATATATTTACAAAATGTGTTTCATAAATATTTTGTCCTCCTACAGCGGTGACTTTCTCGAACTTTGTGTGATGCCAAAAGATGAGGATATCCTTCAGCTTGTAAGTTTGTCTTTATAGTTACTCAAATGTTTGCAAATGTTTCCACTGTGCAAAAGCTCATAGTTTGTCTTTTACTTTCTCACTCAAAACTACAGAGCTGCTCTAGTTAAAGGTCTTAGTGTTGGGACTGCAGTCATATGATGCAAGCTGACTGTCCCATCAGGGCTCGATATCTGGGTTCCTAAATCAGGACAGTGTAGCTGTTCCAAACACACTGCTTCTGCTATTTAAAGAAGGTTTATACAAACATGTCGTTGCATTACATTTTACACATAACTTTAAATTGTAATAAATATGAAAAATCTTCTTTCTTTGTTAATGGTTAGTTTATTTACAGATATAAGTGACATTTGACAATTGTCATTACCCTTTAAAGCACACTGCAGGGAGAAACTGGCATATTATACACATTCTGCTTATTCAGGCTAAGTTTGCACTGATCGTTTCGTATTTATAGCATGTCTCAGGAAAATGCACATTTAATATTTATATGTCCAGATTGTCTTATGCTATATATTCATTTAGGAGGCCCAGCATGACTGAAAGAATCAATACAACATTTTTATAGTTGAATAGTTTTATTTCAGTTTGGCAGTTGCGTGCACATGCGAGTGTGGTGTGGACAGAGCAGAAGCCTCATTAATGAACACTTGGCTTCTAGCTTTTAAGAACCATCAATCACAACAGCCTGTGAGCAAAAAAGTAAATGTCAAGCTCTGAATATCACAATGAAAAATTTGGTATATGGTTTAGAATAGATCATTTTCTCTGTAGAAATTTTAGATTTTTGTAAGAGTCTTCACCTATTCACTGGTTTCTTGTACCTCATCTTTTCTGTTTTGTTACATTATCTTCTTTCATTGTTTCTGTTTATACAGTTCACTGTTCATGCCTTACGTCCTTGGTCATGCTACTACATAGTAATGGCCTCAAGTGTTCATAAGAACAGGATGATCCTTGCTGAACGACATTACACTGTAGAAGGCAGCACACACTGACTGCTTGGAGACAGGCAGCAGTTGCTTAGCAAAGACACAGAGGGTGTACATTCAGAAAGCAGAAAAGGGAGGGAACTGTTCACCAGGAAAGCAGAGGCAACACTGAGGCAGAGAAAAGCGCTCAAACGAGGAGATAAAACTAAAAGATAGAATCTGCTAACAGACCGGTGATTTAAACAGGTTGTTATAAAGGGAATAGGAGAGAAGAGAGATGAGTGGGAGTGGAGCATCACGGCTAAATGTATAATCAGCAGCTGCTGCTTCTGTCATGTGAGCAGGAGTGGAGGGAGGGAGAGGAGACGTAGACTGGAGGCACCTTGTTCATTTAGCGTAATATTCTGGCTGCAGATGGATAGAACCATGGAGACTTAACAGCAACATATGAGGCACGCTTCTGCTGCTGCCACCTTACCCAGGACAGACTGACACTAGCAGGTTGTAACGTGGCAACCCCTGCTACATCAGTGCTTCTCATCCCTCTGTGCTGCTGCTGCAGCTCGAGTATATTTTTAGCATGTCAAGCCCAAGCTCCACTGTGGCTGTTTCATGTTCTCTCCTTTTTGATTCTACTATTTTTTTCTTCTGTATTTTTCACTGCTGGCATCTTTTTGTCCTGCATCATATCTCTCTTCATTTCCAAATGCTCTTGTTTCCATATGTTGTAATGGCAGCCTTTTTCTCTGGAAACTGCTTATCTGGTAAGCAAACAGCAGACTGGGTCACCTGACGTTGACATGTTGTGCTTGCTGTCTCATTGTACATATGTCATGCATGCAGTGTCATTATGGTCTACTACAGCGTACTCCTCTGTATTCCTTTGTAGCTGTCTTGTTGCTGTCATTATTGTCAGTAGTGACCAGTTTACAGTTGGAGGCTGATGGCACTCTTCCTGCGGTACCTGTTAGATTGGGCACTTGAGTGGCATACAGCTGGCATTTCAGTAAAGCCTCGCCCCTTCTTCATCCTCCATGCCTAGTTTCATTATTGTGATTAGGGCCCCCTGAACTCCCCTGCAGACAAATGCTTGCACAGTGAGGAATATAGCAGGTACTGGACACTGTGCCACATACCGTTTGATTCTGCCTGGTGTTAATTTACTATCATTGATAAAAGTCCTCATACCTTTACTTTTCTTGTTAGTACAATGGGTTACCAGTAAACTAGGTAAACATTTAGTGGCAGTACCAGTTTTTTAAATTGAAATTTTAAAAAATGTAGTATGTTGTTACATAACAAGGAAGGCTATATATAGCCCTTTCATTATGATGGATGGGAGACATTAAGTCCATTTGAGCTGACATTCTGCTATGATCGAGGCTCACAGCATGATTTTTTTTGTTGAGAACAACTGTCTCTTTCATTTACAAACGACTGTTTTTTATTTGAAGATGGCGACAATAAGAAGTGCTGAAATGTTCCCAGAAAATGTTTTTTATAAGATACATAGAATTATATTTTGTAACTGACCACAGAACTATGGACAGTAACAATTACTGCATAAATAACAAGCAGATGAGGTCCAATGACACCCCTGAACTGTTACCGCCTCCGCTCAAAACTCAAACTGCAACATGCACAGCCCACACGCATGCACACAGCATTTGTAATATCATGGTTGACTTCTCTGGGAGCATCTAGTAGCACACTGATGAGTATTGTGCTCTTATTGGTACACTACAATGTATGAACTCAACACTGCTTTTTTGTGCTGTCCCCAGGCGTACTCCCAGGATGCCTACCTCCGAGGCCACAGTAGCTACAGCGGAAATGCCTGCCACATTCCTGAGCCACCTCCAGTATGCTACCCCAGAGTAGACTGTAAGCCTTCGGGCATGGCCCAGACCACAGACTCTGCAGGGCAGGTCTGCCGAGGGCCAGCTGCACCTGCTGACCATGGGTACCGAAAGGAAATTACTGTGCCTCCATCTCCCCCTCCGCCATCATATCCAAAAAGCCAGACAGCAGTGTGCATGCGCAATGATAGCGTAAGGACAGTGGTAGTGCCTCCTGATACAGCCCATATGGGGCGCATGGGACCAGCTCACAGAATTGATTATATGGACCCGGGCTTTATCAGGGGCAGGCCTGGGTCTTTAGCCCAATATCCTCATTCACGAAAGGCTGATGTCTATCCCAGTGGACCAGGAATGGTTTCATATGGAGGACCACCAGCTCATTACCAGCCCAACCATCAAAATATTGATTGGCGTACCTACCAAACATACAGGGAGTACATTGACAACAAAGGAATCCATTCTCATGGTAGCAGGACTATCCAGGAGAGGCTCGACAGTTTGCGAGCCAGTCAGAACTCTTTCAGTGTTGCCCAGCACATCCCCCGGGGAGACTGGTGCTCTAAAGGGATGCGGCGTAGGAGCACTTCGCACGAACGATCATACCAAGGACCTCCACCTCACTTTCAGATAGCCCCCCGGAGTGCCTCACAGGACCGCTTAAGTGGGTCAGAAAGGTTATCACATATAAGGAACTGGCCACCCCGCAGTGTGTCCCAAGATGGCCTCATAAACAAAGCCCGGGCACACTCCACAGACTATGTTGACCCTTCAGAGCTTGCTCGGCCAATGGAGAGGATGGCGGGCTATGGACGAGCAGACCAAGGTACTAGGTCCAGCAGACAATCCATGCCGGGACAGGCTCTGCTCTACAGGCCCTCAGTGGGATATAGCGGAGGCATGAGGGGTGCTGCAAATCCCCCTGTATACAATAAAGGCCCAGACTCTCATCAGTTCCGCTCTTCACCTATGCTTTCAGAAAGACCCCAACATTTTGGGAAGAGCACAAGTGCAGAGCATTCTCTTTCTGACCAAAGAGTTCCCTTCAAAGCAACCCACACAGGGCACCCTTCAAAACAAAGCCAGAACAGAATCAGAGCTGAGTCCATGCAGCACAGGTCTGCTTCCTGCTCCACCCCAAAACAAATGTCTCAGAGACCAAGCAATCTTAAACCCCCCACACAAGAGTCTCAGACTCAAGTGAATGGACGCAGCCCCACTGAAAGTGGGGTGGTTTTGAGAGAGAAGCCCCCTTCTGGAAAGAACCCTAGCCCCTTACGTCACCCCTCTTACATCCTTGCTGTAAATGACGATGGAGCTGATCCTACAGCAGATGTGGTGGCATGCTGGCTTCCCAACGACGCACGCCGTGAAATGCGCATGCGGCGCCTTGGAGAACAGCATCATACCTCCTGCTCCAGCAACCTGGATGAGTCCCTCGACTCAATCCCATTCATTGGTAAGAGCTGCTGTCAGCCTTAGACCTAGGTTGTCATAGCAACAACGGTAGGCAGGGAGCATGAAGCAAACTAACAGTGCAGAGAGCCAATCAGAAGGCTATAGGAATGTCCTTATTCATGAAGGATGATGCTAAGTAAAGGAGAGAGTAAAGGATTGAGTATTTTTTTACCTCTCCATAATCCATTATCTTTAAATTGCCCAATTACTTTATATATATATTATGTAAAATTTATTTTTTTTATTTTCTTTTTTGGGGGGGGGGGGTAAAATGCTTAGCCATCTGTCAGTCACCTACACTAGTAGTGTGATTGTGTAATGTTAGTAGCAGGTTGAGTAAAAGACACCAGGGACACTAGTAAATCCATTCTAGTGAAAAGAATTGCTTAGAATCAGTTCACTACTGAAAACAATTAATAATTTACAGCACGTCATAAGCCTGTTACTATCCCACTGAGCACATTGCTATAGTTACATTGCTGGGGGCCACCCTGAGTGCAGGAGAGTATGTGTTCACAAAGAAAACCTAAATGCATAATAGTTACAAATAATTTACATTTAACCTGGATGTAAATAAAGGTGATGTCAGTTCCTGCTGCAGTTATTTTACACCAAACACAGATTATAAATATGTTTTAAAGAATTTCCCAAGTAAGCATATTTCAAAGTTAAACTAACAAAAGTTGATAGACATAAAGGTGTACTTTGCAGGTAGACTTTACAGGAAACTGGGTCAGTGGTAGGCACAGTGCTAGAAAGTATTAGTTTGATTTGAGGGAGAACAAGTAGTTTTTTGGGGTTATAATTGAAAAATATGTTGACTGTTGGTTGAAATCTCAACATTTTATTGCTTTTAAGTGGTGTGATATCTTAGTTCTTGAAAAGTTGAATTAATGTTCAGTTCTAGCTGAATGTTATTGCCTATGTCTGAAAGCCTGACTGCCTTTTTAAACAGTGCTTCTATGGTTCCTTTAGTGATCCATATAACATTGGTTAAAGATCTGACATGCCAGGTGCATACAAAGCCACCAGTGACAGTTGTAATGCAGCAACACCACCATTCTGGGACTTGTGCCCTGGCTCAGAGGAACAGAGCCTCGATTGAGCATGCCAGTGTGCTTTTACCAATAGCCTGCTTGAAAAGGTCTCTAGTACAACAGTACTAGCCTTTGCCAGTTTAGTCTAGACTCTTATAACTTAAATTACCTCATTATTTTTTTCCTCTTGTGTGTTTTAAAACTTAGCCTTTTTACATATAAAACATACATACATGTAATACTTCCTGATCCCATCTTACAGCTAATGCTATGGATGAGGACATGTTTTTATTGTTTTTATTGCTGATGAGCATAATGGTCAGAACTGACTGCTACTTTGGTGTGATTTAGAGATAATGGATAAAATTATTTTTGTTCCTTTTCTATAATGTTTACTGGCAATAAAGTCTATGCAGACCTCACTGCATCACTTTTCCCCTGCCCTGTTTTAAAGTTGGAACATGCTGGAATTAGGACATCCTTTAAATTTAGCTCCAAAAGCCCCTTGGCTGCAGAGAGCTTGTTGTACTCTGGGCTGTTTCATATTTGAAACAGTTTCTGTAATAGGTAGTTTTAGGAAAGTGTTTTTCTCTTAAAACAGTGAGAAGATATTTTTCCTCTACTCTGTGTTGTTCCATCATAGCTATGTTAGTCATTGTTTTGTGCCTTTTTATAAATGCTCTGTCATCATAGATGAACCAGTCAGCCCAAGTGTTGACCGTGAGGCTGCTCCTATTCCTCCATCTGCTGTGATATCTGTTGCACCATCAATAACGACAGGCCCCTCTAGTCCAACCTCTACATGCCCTCCAATCCGCCGCCAGCTGTCACATGACCAAGGTAAGAAATACTGGAAAGGTAACTTAAGATGGTTATAGGTCATTCTTACACAATAGAGATGACTCATTTAACTACAAACCTACATTCAGAAACCCTAATTGTGCTGTAGCTAAAGATGACTAAGACTTCCATGTGGTAAAACTTAAGACATCATATACTTTTTAAATTTATACTTCCATCTTTGGTTTAGAATCTTTGAGAAGTGCTTTGTTGGAATCAGACTCCAACAAAACAGAACGATCCAAATCTTACGATGAGGGTCTGGATAACTACCAGGATGAGCAAAGGGGGTAAGTTTAAATTTTGAATGTTATTTTTTCTCAAACATAAAATATTTGTTATTGTATCATGTATTTAATGACTGGGTTTTTAACATTTTATTTCTCCAGGCGATCATCATCAGTGTCTAAGCATATGCCTAGTCTCAGGGGTTTAAGAAGGGTAAGTACTAAGACTAATTCTAAATGCTACACTGTCCAACACAATTATACGATCCTTAACTAGCAGATACCAAAATAAGCACACATAATTTGCAAAATCCATACACTTGCCTAATATCATGCTTAAAGGAAATGACTAATTTGTAGAAGATTTGTAGTTTTTTTTAATGACCAGCTAATTATAATGTGTTTTCTTTTCAAATTCTATGTTCTTACACTACCATTGTCACTAAGATAGATTGTTGTAACCCAATGTAATGTTTTTTGGTGTATTGATACTAGGCCCTGGACGGTCATAAGTCTTCTGGGGAGTCAGGATCTCGGCGGGATTCCTCATCAGATATCTTTGCCAATTCTTCCAAAGAAGGGCTGCTTAACTTTAGGCAACTTAGCACAGATAAAAATAAGGTAAGCCCCTTTGTGTGGTAGCGCTTTGATTTGACAAACACCTGAAAATAATTCTCTCATCTCTCTTGTCTCTCTTTGCAGCGTGTTGGAGGTGGCATGAGATCTTGGAAGCAGATGTATGCTGTTTTACAATGCCACACTCTCACCCTGTATAAGGACCGGAAGGATGCACTTTCTCATGCTTCGACGCCATCTGACGAGGACCCCTTACAAATCAGTATTAAGGCCTGCCTGATTGACATTTCCTATAGTGACACAAGGCGCAAAAATGTGCTGCGACTAACCACGTCGGACTGCGAGTATTTGTTCCAGGCTGAAGGAAGAGAAGAGATGCTGACCTGGATCCGTGTCATTCAGGAAAATAGCAACTTAGACGAAGAGGTGCGTTCTAAACACAGTCATAGACAACAGTCATGACACATTAAAATGGCTACCATGAAAATTGTGCACTGCAGAATATGTGTCCCTGTTGTATACTTCTTTTGGGTGTGAGAAAAAAATAATTTAAATCAATTAATTAGTGTGTTGGTAACTCCAAGCGAAGATTATTATCCTGTTCACAGGGATCAAAAGGCACATGCTTGAGTCAGGGTAAAACTATAGAAAACTATAGAAAGAATTGTGTGGCCCATTTTGTATTGAATCAAGTTATCATTCATGATGACTAATTACTGATTCCCTTTTAAAATCCTAGTCATAGTTTCTTCTACACCAGGTTTTTATAACAGATTAGTCATTAACAGAGGGCCCTCTTCCTCTTAGCATGAGTTTTGTGGGATAGTCATTTTTATTACTTTTTTTTGTTATTTCAGAATGCTGCCGTAACAAGCCAAGACTTGATCAGTCGCAAGATCAAAGAATACAACATGATGAGGTATGAGAGGCTCAACGCTGCCCTCTTGTGTACATGTCCAGAACTGAATATTGTTTAATTTATGTTTCTGGTCTTTCCTGAAACTGACTATGATTTCTCTGATTCTCTGATTTAAAATGGCGACAGTACACCCAGTAGCAGATCTGAACCTTCCCCCAAGACATCCCGACAGTCTCTTAGCATCAAACAAGCCTTCCTTGGCTCTAAAACAGAGAGCAGGGGACACAGCCCTCATTCGCCCAAAACTGGAGACGAGCGACGAGCTCTGAAAGGTTAGGCTCTTATACGTACTGTCTGTTCTATGTTATGTAGAATATTAAACCATGAGAGGCTGTTCTAAACTGCATTTAATCATTTTGTGTCTGTTAGATGACTCCAGTCCACCACGGGACAGGGCAGCCTGGAAAATTGGTATTGCAGGGATCATGAGAAAGCCTTTTGAGAAGAAGCCTCCTGCTGGGGTCACTTTTGGAGTGCGACTTGATGACTGTCCACCTGCACAGACCAACCGGGTGAGCCACCTTCTAGAAGTATTCACTTGTTTTTAGAATATTAGTTTTAACACCTTATTTACTGCTAATTTAATGACATATTAATCTAATCATAGCCATAATATTTAAACCACTATTTTCTTTAATCAAGCACATTCATATGCGTTGCAGTTTGTTCCTCTGATTGTGGAGGTGTGCTGTAAAGTGGTAGAGGAGAGGGGTCTGGAGTACACAGGGATCTACAGGGTGCCAGGAAACAATGCAGCCATCTCCAACATGCAGGAGGAGCTCAACACCAAAGGCATGACAGACATTGACATCCAGGAAGATGTAAGACATGTAGCACACTGAATGTTGATGGAAAGAAAACCTATCCACAGTCACTGAGACAGACCAAGTTAACATGCTGGTGTTTATTTTTAACTGCAGAAATGGCGGGACCTTAATGTCATCAGTAGTTTACTGAAATCCTTTTTCCGGAAACTTCCTGAACCTCTGTTTACAAATGGTAAGATCTTCTTCTGACATATCTTAATGGAAAATGGCTAAATATCTTTGCAGCAGTCCAGATGAACTTTTTTCATAATTTCTTGAATTTAACAGAAAAGTATGCGGATTTCATTGAAGCCAATAGAACAGAAGACTCAGTTGAGAGACTAAAGGAGTTAAAGAAGCTGGTGAGTGTATATATATATATATATATATATATATATATATATATTTAAGTTTTCTTATACCCTCTTACGGTAACCTTTAAATAACTAGGTAGATCTAAACCTTCTTTATTGTATTGCAGATCCATGAATTACCTGATCATCATTTTGAGACCCTGAAATTTCTTTGTGCTCACCTAAAGCGAGTTTCTGACAACTGTGAAAAGAACAAGGTTGGACAGTTAACCACGTTTAAGGTCACTGCTACAAAACTCTCTCTAATATAAGTTTAAAACTCATTTATTCCTGTGTTTAGATGGAGCCTCGTAACTTGGCGATCGTGTTTGGTCCAACGCTGGTCAGAACCTCTGAAGACAACATGACCAACATGGTTAACCACATGCCCGACCAGTGCAAGATAGTAGAAAACCTTATCCAGCAATACGATTGGTTCTTCACTGATGATGGGGACGAGGACCCTGTTGTATGTGGAGAATCTTTTTTATTGTTTTTCCAGTTGCAGCATCAGTCTGTTCTGATTAGTTTTGTATCCACTCATGTTTTATCCTATTCTTATGCTTCTTATTTATCTCCAGACCACAGCTGAGCAGGAAAGCACAGTGCAGTCTCAGCCTGTGCCAAATATTGACCACCTGCTGTCCAATATTGGGCGGACTGCAGCCTCACCAGGTGAAGTGTCAGGTAAGTTATCTACTATTTGCCAGAAACACACTATATTCATTTTCCTATCAAAATGGTATTTCTAAAAATATTGCTAATATATATATCAGTATTTTATGCAGAATAATGAGCATGTCTGTGGATAGTCATTTTTAAAAATGCTTAAACGCTAGGTTCTATTTCCATTCAAATCTTTTCAGTTAATTTTCCAATGCAATATTTGTTTGTCAATTGGAAATTACTGAAAAGAGTTATGTTGAGCCTTTTATTATTATGTTTGGCTAAAAGTCTGTTTTGTTTCTCATAATATATTTTTTTCCTTTCTTTTTTGGCCAAAGATCAACAATTTTCTTTACATTCATTTCTTTGTTCTCCATTTTATTTTTTTCTTGCTCAAGTCATTTTAATTTTTCCCTGTGCTTTACTTGTGTTGAGACGACGACTCCTTTTCTTTCTGTTCTTTTCTTCCCCTCCTCCTTGTCTCACATAATCCTGGCATGTTCTTTCCCAAAGACCAATCTAAAATCCAAAAGGCAAAGATGGAAGTTGTAACCCTTCTGACCTCTGCCCTTTTGTGTGTAGTGTGTTGTTTCTCTCCCTTATTCCCTGTCCAGCACTCACACATTACCCAATCTTGACACAGGCCAAGTGGGCGGCGTCTATCACTCGATGATGTCACTGATGGACTCTGTCCTGTCAGTGATGGACAGCTGGGACTGTAGGAAGAAGGACGAGTGTTGTGCCCATTGTAGCTGCCTAGTCTGCAGACACCCGCAGCTCTTTTAAAATTGGGCCAAAGGAAGAAAAAAGATAAAAAAGAAAGAAAGAGAAGTCGATGTTTGTCATTTTTACTGTGGTGTGCACGTCTCATATTTAAAACCAGTACCCTAAAATGAGGGGATACAGAGCAATGCCGCTGTACTTTGTCTGAAAGCCCTTCTGCTGTCTCTTGTTGTCTCTAAAGCTGATCGCAAGGACAAGTAGCATGGTACGGTCAACCTCATGTGGCTCAATCTGTCATGATGTCTGAGGGCGAGGGTCCGAGCGCCGATGTTCCCCAGCACTCACGCGTTTACTCACAAACAGGCAACACAGATAGCATCGCACACAGCAGAGGCAGACAGTGTTTACAGCTGTAATAGAGTTGGATTTTTAGTTTCAAACGGTCCTTCTATGTCCTTTTTTTGGCCTGTGTGTCTCAGTGTAGTCTCCATTCAGCATTTCCACATCCACAAATATATTGTTTCATGCCAGTCCATCTCCTTTATTTACTTTTCTATATGTACATCATCTCCGTTTCCATGATTTTACACAAACTTGAATAGCTTCAGCACAGAACTGTTCACATGGGCCCTTTCAGGAACTCTGGAACCACAATGGACCAGTAGAGGTTGGCAGTGATTTAAAAAGTAGAAAATGTAAATGTAAGCCAATACAAGACCAAGACATAGCATTGTAGAAGGTCATTTTGAATCTGTTATTCGTAGGATGTGATTTTCCAGTGGCTCCATAGTTCCTGGAACAGATTAGGCTTTTGATCTGTGGCTCGTCTGTGTTTTTTAAGTTTTGAAATCTCTGTGTTTTGGGTTTCTGTTGTCGACAGTGACAGGCGACAGGATTTAATCTAACGAGTGACGTTTTGGTCAGACTAAGGCTTGCCTGCGCCACACACTGACTGTTCAGTTCAGGACTTTTTGCCTGTTTTTCAGAGCGTCCTTTTTGTAGTGACGTTGTTGAGTTAGGAAAGTATGCCCACAGCCGGTTGGTGACTTCGTGTGCTGCTCTGTTGCTGCCGTCTTCGTCCGTGATGTGCCGTCGTCTTCATCGAAACATGAGCATGAGCTGCTTTTGTGTCTTGTTCTACTGCCGGGTCTCTCTTCTGCCACTTATTCCACTCCTCCTCAGCCTCTCCTCTCGTTCTTGCACACTGTGGCTACATGTCGTCTGTCGTTGAGTCTAAACTGTACCATGTGCTTCCATTCAGCTGCTCTCATTGTTCTCATCTCGTCTGTTCGTTTGACTCTGAGCAAACTTTTACTCCGCTTTCCCACTGTTTCTTGTTGACCGTTTAAATCAGGTGATAGACTGCTACTAATGACTGTTTTTCTTAAATGCAGATTCAGCATGTAGTGATTCTTCGAAATCAAAGGTAACGGTGATCCTATTTGATTTATTTGATGCGTGTTGCCTGCTCCCATGTGTAATGCTGTGTGTGTGTGTTTTGTGCAGGGTTTATGGGGCTCTGGGAAGGATCAGTGCAGTAAAGAGATGCTGCGCTCGTCTTTCTTCGTCAGCCGTAAGCGCAAGAAGCCCAAGGACAAAGCCCAGCCCAGCAGCTCAGACGACGATCTGGATTCAGGGCCCCGTGTCCCAGAGGAGGAGGGCGGCACGCAGCAGCCCGTGTGGTCACCTGACAGTCGAACTGAGGATGAGGAAGAGGAAGAGGAGAAGCAGAGGAGCAGGCTGAGCTCAGAGGACCAGCTGGACGGCCCTGATAAAGCGCCCATGTCCCCCGAGGTCCAGACCCCCTCGCCCCCCCAGTCCCCCAGCCTGAGCGAGCGCATGTCCATGGCTCACCAGTCCACGCTGTCTGACCCACCTGGTAACTATGACGACACAGTGTCCGACCTGGGAACCATGAACAGCACCAGCTCCCAAGCCTCAGTGCCCAGAGGGAGACGCTGCCGGACACTGGCCGCGGGACCAGAGGGTGTATTGGGCGGTCACTGTGCAGACGTGTGCTCCATCACCTCAGACTACTCCACAACGTCCTCCATGACCTTCCTGACGGGCGCAGAGCTCAGCGCCCTCAGCCCCGAGGTCCAGTCTGTGTCGGAGAGCCGAGGTGACGACGCAGACGATGAGCGCAGTGAGCTCATCAGTGAAGGACGTCCTGCTGAGACGGACAGCGAGAGCGACATGTCTGTGTTCACCGTGGGTCGGGACAGTGTTGTCCTTCGACCGCTGCCCTCTCACAGGCTCATAGAGTGTGACACGCTGTCCCGCAAGAAGGCCCAGAAGACCACCAGTGAGTCCTCTCTGGACGGCCGCAGTGATAAGGACTCCAGCAGGCTGTCCCGGGCTGTGGGCTCCACTAAAGGGCGCTCTAGTGGCAGCCTCAGCTCCTCGTCCCGCAGTGAGCTGGACAAGACGGAGCCGGCCTGGAGGCTGAAGATCACAGACCGCCTCAAAGTGCGTCTGCGAATGTCTGTGGATGACATGTTCGGGGTGGGCAGCCAGCGCACCCCCGAGGGCCGCAGCAAGAAGAAGAACATTCGCCGTCGCCACACGATGGGCGGCCAGAGGGACTTCGCGGAGCTGTCTGTGCTGGACTGGTCTCAGCCCGTCGCCATCGGCCCCCGGTCCGAGCTGTCAGCCGTGGACCGGCTTAAGCCTAAGTGCAGCTCTCAGGACTTCTCCATCGGGGACTGGATCGCCCGCGAGCGCCACCGCACCAGCAACCCAGAGGTCAGCCTGGACCTGGGGGACCAGCAGGGGGAGCGTAGCGCCAGCGCCTCAGCCTCCTCTGAACTGCCCTCTCGAGCTGCAGAGGCCATTAACGGGGACATCCCCCCGGCTAAAAACCTGAGCCTCTCAGCCACTGCTCACCCCCATAAACTGACCAGCTCCCAGGTGGTCCACTCCCGCTTCTACCAGTACCTGTGACCCGTGTGTGGGACATGTGTAGGAAGTGTTGGTGTGTATGGTGTGTAGTATGTGTCATGTCTGGTAAGTGAGCATGTTGTACAAATTGTCTTTCTTGAGTGTTTAAATGGTGTGTGGAAAAAATGAGTTACTGCACACAGGGATTGTTGATCTTGCTCATGTATAAGGCATGAATCAAAAAGTTGTTAATATTTTTCCTTTTTTTTACTTTTTCATGACTTTGGGATGTTTAGCTGGAGGAAGTGCTTCCTCCTGCTTTAGATTCCTGTTCAGATGAACACTGAGAGGACCTGGTGCTCGTGAATACTGAGCCTGTGAAGCTTGTGCGAGGAGGTGCGATCGGGTACGAGATCGTTTAAAGGTTTAGTTAAGTGGCTTTAAAGATGAACTGACCTAGAATGAATAGGAAGTAGATATAGACAGATTTTGTAGTATTGCAGAGGAACTATTTTTGTGTAAAGAAAGTTATGGTGTTCAGAGTCTCAGTAACCAAATGAAGAATGTACAGACTGCTTGCTGTAAAACTGACTAAAAGCTTTAGATGCTTGTGTTCATTCAAAAGTGTAGAAATGCTATTTTTCTGTGTACTTGAACTGTTTTTGGTACGGCCTGTGTGGACGAGCTGTCTGCTCTCAAAGGGGCCTTTCCAAAGGTACAAAGTAGAAATAAGACAACGCTGGACTTATGCAAATAAAAACAACAGAGTTACTATAATCTCAGATCCATGGTTCGAGAGCAGTGAACAACATCCCTCTGATGCAAACGTTTAGTGTTTGTGGTCCATTTGTTAGTGACTGGTTGAAAATTGCCAAGAAGAAAAGAAGAGAAGAAGAAATGGGTAAATCAGAATCATGTTTTTCTCAAAACAGGAAGTGCCTCACAATGAAATGTAAAGGGTGCCATATTGTCTTTGTTGAGATACACGAAGATGCTACTGTGAACGACATTTTTACTGTTGACTTTCACAGTCGATCTGCAGATTTCTGTAACAAATGCCGAGCTTCCATTCCTTAGGCATTCCATTCTGGTCTTAACATGTTTTATACTTTCCCCATTTTCATTTTTGATTTTAACAGAACTTGAATTTTAAATATTCCTTGTGAAATAAGTAACTTAATTGTATATAAGCACCATGTTTTAGCTGCTTTTATTTTCATTTCCATCTGATTGCAGGTTTAAGTACAGTATTGTAAGAGGCTCATGAAACCTTTGGGTGTTGTGGGCGGTTTGGTACTTGTTGAGTTCCCAGCACGAGGAAACGGTGTCATTGAGCTGGACCATTTGTATCGATGCTGCGTTCCTCTGATTGTGAGAGGGACACGGATTCCTGAAACACTGGAAATAAATTTTGTCAATGGCAAATGATTTTGTTTGATTCATTTTGTTTTTCACATAAATACTTCAACACTATCAAGTAGTTAAAGGGATTACTTTCCCTCGGTATTGAGGATAACTTATAGTTAGTGTTGTTTTAATCCCATGTTTACATAGACAGTAAATACGTGAATGTTTCAGTTCAGCTAAACAAAAAAAATCTGTAAGGGGTTCCCGGTTCATATACAAAACACCCATTTTTTTTAAAACTCAGTCATGACTTAAGACATTTTACCTCAAGTATGACTTTTTAAAATCATAATTTCAACGTAGTGTTATGAGATAAAGTTATGATTTCGAGTTTTAAAGCCATAATTGTGACTTCCTGCAGGACTTCTTTTAAATGCCAGTAACGGGCTTCCATAAATATGATCCCATTTGCCGCAATAAAATATTTGGAGTGGCAATGCTTACCCACACCACTAGGGGGTGCAATGACTTAAGCGTAAATTTACTGTGAAATATTCGCAGTAAAACCAACGTGTACGTTTCAAAATGCTTTATATACAAGTTGCACATACAACATAAAGACTTAAACAATATAAGATTTATACACTTTGTACATCAGCTGACTAGAAACCACTGACAATACAAACAGAAAGTCAAGCCAGTTAATACACAGTTCAAATCAAATCACAATGGAAATGGTAATCCAGCATATTTAATTTACCAGTATGCCAGTTTAGAGGTACATCTCAGACTATCTGCAAACTAAATATTCCTTGTATTATTCTTAATACTATATTTCCAGCAGATATGTTACATTTTTCAAGATAGAGCCATAACTTGAGGTTTGAAACCAACATCGAGGAAAAAAAACAGTGTGATCTGGCTTTCTAGTCATACACAGTTCAAACAAGGCCTATCCATATTTACTCCTTTAGTGTCAGTGGGCTCCTAACAGAAACATTTGACCCACAGTAAGGCACAGTGACAATTCAGAAATATGCAAAAGGAAAGTACAATGATCTTTTTTTGTACAGAAATTAGATTTTTGAGTTGAACCAAAGTTCACATTGTGCCCTTGTTTTGTAAAGCAACTATGGACTGATGCAGCCAGACATTCACTCATTAACACAGAACTACTGTAAGACACTGAACAGAGCAACAAGTCGCAGTAATCAGAATCTTGAACACAATATCAGTAAATTGGCAAGGTTAAAACATACTGGCAGCCTTTCAGAAAGGTAAATGTCAACATAATGAATTCAGAAGGATATATTGTGCTGCAAAAAGCGCTTGATTAATGTGCCACGGTCGGAATGGAGTCACATAGCTCAGTGGACATCATGTTGATCCTCGATTTGTCCACCAGAGGGAGCACTACATAGACGGCTCTTTAACACTATGTCCAGTTCAGTCCAGTTGCAGAGAAATAAGACTGTCACTTTAGAGATTTAGTCATGGTCCTTGGCCAGATTTCTTTGCCAGCAGCCAGCACAAGGTGAGAAGGGATAGTTGTAGGCCGAGGTCACTTTGCACATGCAAACTCTGCACCTCAGAGTGGACCGAAAACCAGATTGGACAGCAGAAGAGGGGTGGATCAGATTCCAAAAATATGTTGCATAATGTGCTGTAGAGCTGGCTTTAGCTGTCCTCCTCCTCCTGTTGGTCCTCTGTCGGGACATCTGGGACCCGGAAACACTCCTCAAAGAAGTTGACCAGAGACTGGCTCAGATGCTGCTGCGTGCCTTCGCTGTGTAAGAAGTGTCCCTCATCGGGGTAGATCTGTGACACAAACCAGCAACATCAGACTTGGGGTGTTACTGTCACTAAAACAACCATTAAACCGAATGATTTACACAAGTTAGTCCTGAGTTATTTTATTTTTTACTTTTGTGACTTCCAAAACCTTGCTTCAGTTTCTTTTCACATTTTTTGAAGCACAGCTACTGAGTAATCCACAAAAATATATCTTTTGTTTTATATACCAAAAACAGGCTTTCTCAAATATAGTTGTTCAAATCAATACAAGAGGGAATTGGTTAAGCTCTGAGAGAGGAGCTTAACCAATTTCACTTGTGAAATTGACTTTGTTGGGTATCTGTCCCCACTCTGTTCTCCCTTAGGTGTGATAGTGAGGTCCCACTCACCTGTAGAGTATAATTAGCCTTCTCGTTGATCAGATGGTTGATAAACTTGGCTGTGTGCTGAAAGTGAACCTTTTCTGTGAAAGATGAGAGTGGACAGACGCATTAGGCTTGATAGTGTTTCACTGACTGCATCATTAAGAAGTAACACATCTCCAGACGTGCTGTAAATCCCTTACCATCAGCAGTTGGATGAACGATCAGGTACTGCTTCTCCACCAGCTGACCTGCTCTGTGTGCTAAATTAGCCATCTGACAAGACAAGAAAAATGCAACAACATCTCTTTAAATGGCTCCACTTACTGCCTGTTCACTGACTGAGAAAACTCGAGCATGAATTAGAGACACTGAAAGGCTTTATCTTTACCATATAGACCCTGGAATCTGTCTTTGGGCCAAGATATCTTTCTGAAAAAGCAGAAGCTGAAAAAGCAAGAGCAGGTTTAGATATTCTGTAAGGTTCTGAATTGCACAAGTTCACTCAATTTGACATTTTAAATAGTCAAAGCTCTGAACCACAAAGTGAATGTATTAGTAATGCACTTTAAGTTACTGTATTTTATAGATTTAATAGCAGCCTATACACAATTCTCAGGACATTGTACAGTGAGATCAGAAGCTATTAAATGAGATGCTGATGAGTACAATACATATATACATTGTAATAGCTTATGTAATGTACAAAGCAATATTAATTCATACCGTAGAGTTCAAAATCTGTAATGGGGGCGACTGCTGTTCCACATTTGAGCTGGGTGAATTCCTCAGAGCTTAAAAGAAGTGTAGCTAAGTATCCACCATAGGCCTAAACAAGAGAGATACACAATGATTACTTCACTGACCAACGCTCAATAACCAACTGTTCCACATCCTCATTAAAGCAGAGCTCTTACTTACTTTCCCATAAACGCCCATTCGGTTCTTGTCGATGTAAGGCTCTTTGGATATAAACCTAAAGTAAAGAAACCAGTGTTTTAAAGCAGCTTTGTTAAAGACAGAGTATCCTGGTGATGCTGGGAGTTGAACCTGAGCGCCTCCAGCTGGTCCCGCTCCTCTAATTTCCCCAGTTTCCTCCTGACTTTGTGCAGGAGGTTGGTTCCCTGAAAGCCGCTGCCGTGACCGTCGAAGCGGATGACGATGGTGTTAAAGCTGCTGACCAGAACCGTGGCCCAGTCCACCTGGAACTGCTCGGTCACCATCTGACCACCAGGGGTCCCATCCCTGAAACAGAGAGAGAGATGTGAAGCGTTTCATCTAAGTGTAAGGATATGACATTTAACCGGAGAGCACACAAGTCAAACTCAAATGCGGCCCTTTCCAATGTTTTATGTGGCCCTCCAGTGCATTTAGTGGATGATTCTTTTGGCGTGTTTTAACTGGAATCCATCTAAAACCTGTTCAAATCCATCTAAAACCTGTTCAAATGCATCTAAAACATGTTCAAATCAAAATAAAACCTGTCCAAATCCATCTAAAACCTGTTTAAATTCACCTAAAATGTATTCAAACTCAAATAAAACCTGTTCAAATCCATTTAAAGTGTGTTCAAATCCAAATAAAACCTGTTAAAAAACAAATAAAACCTGTCCAAATCCAAATGAAACCTGTCCAAATCCAGCTAAAACCTGTTCAAATCCATCTAAAACCTGTCCAAATCCAAATAAAACCTGTCCAAATCTACCTAAAACATATTCAAATCCAACTAAAACCAGTTTCCATAAAAGGAGGACATTAATGTTAAAGATTTGAAGATGAAACCTCACATTCAAAATTTAATGACCACTCTGAGTTTGACACGACTGCTGTAGAGTTTCTTTGGACAAAATGACTTTATTTTTAGGGCTCAACGTTATTCATAGCAAAGAATAGCTTTATTATCTTCAGTATTGCTGGGTTCTTGAAACTATTGCATAATATTACACCATAAATTTGAGTCTGACATAAAAAAAAAAAATCCAGCAACAGCATGTGAGAAAATCTAATACTGTTTCGATTAATACTAACTTATCTTGACATTTCTTTAACATTAATCAATGCAATAGATAAATACAGTGTATGTTTGATGCTGTTCTTGTTATACGCTGTGTGTGGCCAATCAAATACTTACACCAGCAGCAGTAAGGGGTAATGGGCCGTGTCCACAAATCCAGCAGGCTTCAGGATCTGCATCGTCAGGGCTACAACACAGAACACATACAGTAGTTAAAACTGTTTGTGATCCTAGTTAGTTATTGTCCAGGAAGTGAAGGGAAAATGACAGACTTACTGTAGTCGTCGATGGTGATAGTCTCATACTCCACTCTGGGCATCTGCATGTTGTTGTAGGTAGTGTTTAGCCTCTCATTTGTTTCTATATCTAACACCTCTGCAGGAAAAAAAAACACATTACATTATTTTAGATAAAGATGACCCCAGAATATTCTTGTTTTTTAACAGATGACACTCACTTTGTTTGTCGTTGGTGCTATAAATAGCCACACTTGGTATATCGGGGCCTACAAAGACAATTCAGAATAGTAATCACTGAACACAACAGCAGTTCATGCAGAAAAGATGAATGGCTCTGCTCTAACTTTACCCATTTTCAGATTTCCGAAGCAGTGCTCGTACTTAATCTTTATAATCTACTTCCTTCCCACGAGAAGCGCTGGCTTACTTTTATTTCACAGTGGAGCTACTCTCCAAAGATCCAATTAATGGAGAGAGTCACTGGCACTGGTTCCTCTCTGGGAGTGAGCCCCTTAAACAAATCAACTTCCATGGAAACACTGCTTTTGTGCTCTGGGGGGGTTTAAACAATAGCGTCTCGGGGGAAACAGCACTGCGCTACGATAACAACCTCAGGCCGAGTCGTCTTATCATTTGCCATTGAATACTTAAAGCAGGAAGCCACTTCGAATAAAGTTAGTGTCGGCTAATCACAGGGATCCCTCAAGTGGGTTGAGGTTATCCGCAAATGTCCAGTTCGATATAATGTAAGTCCTCAACCTGACTGAGCGCTAATTCAATTACTCCTTCTGCACAACGTGGCTCTTTGCATCCTCTCCTTTAATCCTGCATAGTGCTGGGTAAACTGCGGACTCTCACAATCGAGTCGTTGAAGGTCACGTGCGCGCTCACCTCTGCAGTTGAGTAGGAAGTGGCGCATGTCGTGGCTGAAAGAGACGTCCACGTAGCCGCATTTGAACTCACACGACAGGCAGCAGCGGTTGAACGGAGGGATGGTGTCTGCGCTGTAGGAACGGCACGCTCTAAGTACCACTTTCAGAAAAAAAAGCTCTCACCAAAAGAGTAGCACTTCACAAAGACAGAAGCGTACCTGTACAAGTGTCGGGTTTTGGGGTCGTCTTCTGTGCTTAGAAAGTATCTGGAAAAACAAACAGGAGAGTGGCATTATTACGGAAGAAAGGAAATGGATGGTGTCTCTCAAGGACATCATCAAAGGTCATCTTTAACCTTGGAAAACTGAATAAAAAGATACATCCCTTTGTACAGAAATGGGTTTTTAGCGTGCTGAGAGGAACATGCTGCAGATTAAGGCCAGTTAAAGCTGTAGTTTAAGCATAAAACTGCACAATGAACAATTATTATACGCAACAGTTTTATGTCGGTTACAAATGTTTCGTTGCGAGAATAAGAAGCTTGGACTTGAACTAAACAGGGTTGAGATGTGCTTGAAATCCTGGAGGGAATGTACATCAGCCATTGGTTTGAATTGTAGTTCTTTGTTTTTTACTTATGTTTCCTTATTTGCTTCTCCTTTTTCCTTCCTGCCAGTAGACTCAGAGTCTGCTCTATCTGTGGTGCAATTCGATATTTATATATAAAGAAAGACAAGGAACACTAATTGGATTTGTCTACATATGAAAATAGGCATAGATTGATCATTACTTCCTGGTCTGGATAAACTGAGCACTACTGGAAGACAGACACACATTCTTCCAAGAAGGTTTAAACCATTAGATTTATTTCCATTAGCACTGATGGGCGCCATAGCTGTTCACACAGAAAAAAGATGAGCGCGAGGTGTCAAACTGCAATCAAAAATATATTTAAAAAATTGTGTAGCACCTACTGTGTGTCAAAGTGAGCAAACATTCAAATATCTTACATGAGGTTCCTCTCGTGATTGTAGGCCAGGATTCTGGTGACGTCCCAGTCTCCTGAGGTCAGTGACTGAAGTATGTCTGTGCTGCTGTTAGGCTGCATTGAAAACGACTCCAATCAGCGGCAAAAACTCTCAAAAGGATAATAGAGAGAGAAAGTTTGGTGCCGTAACTCACCATAGATGTGGACATAGAGATGTGGAAAAACTTCCCTCTCCCGCCCTGAGGTATGGCCCTGGTGAAGAAAAATTTGTGTCCGTCTTGGGAAAAGAGTGGCGCTTCATTCTAGAGAAAAGAGATAAAAAAAACTTAATGCAGTGCGTCCCTAAACATGCCTTCAGGGCTTCTGTGCCTGCTGTTGTTTACTTGTGTGAGATTCAACTCTGGAGCAAACACACTGAGTTATTTTTTTAATAAAGTGACAGTCAACAGCAGGAAAGCAGTGTTTTATATCACATACCTGTCTGTGCAGCCAGCTCTCACTCTCATCCTCGTGTTTCTGCAAAGAGAGTCATGAATACTAGTCAAATTATTCAAATTTGACTGGATTAGACCAAATGAACAGCTCAATGCAAGAAATCTTTTATTCATTAAACATATTCCAATGATTTAGTGCAGACCGTCATAAAGCATTTTAAAGGGCTTTCATAGAAAATTGAATTGAATAATAATTTGGATGTGGTTTTGAGTGATATGAGATGTGATAGAGAGATCCAAGAAGCCATTGTAGTTCTATTACTTCCTGTTTCTACAATTAGATTTTTAAAGTGATATCATCTCATTCCACTGAGCCCCACTTTTAATAGATAAAAACTATATCCAGATTTGAGCTATAGTGTCTAACCTTGATGCAGACTCCAGTTGTGGCCTCACACAGCGTCAGGATGGAGTTGTTCTGGGCCCTGTTGAGCCAGTTCACGGCCAGTTTGGTGCTGGTGGCCCACTTCACAGAGGTGATATAGTATTCACGCCTTAATAAAGAACAAGAAAAGTAAACTTCTGTCTGGACCTCCTGTGGAAAAAAACACCTTGGGGCTATTTTGGTGCTTGTTACTTGAGGTGTGTTTGTCCTGTCACTCACCCGATTCGGGGGTCATCAGGTTTCTTCATCACTACCGTGTGCAGCGGACCGTTAAAGCTCACCACTGACAGGTGCACGACAGGGTTTTCCTCCCCGGCCTAAAAGAGAGGCACAGTAACAGGATAGGTCAAGGTGGATATCAGGTTGACACCGCTGCTGTATATCATATTCTGTCAAACACATGAAAACAAAAGAATATTTTCATTTAGGACTGAGATTTGTCACCTTTGGGTAATGATACTCCCAGCTGCTAGGGTACGGTGTTCCGGTGAAAAAGGGGACCTCCATTTTTGGCACCTGCGAGTCATTGATGGTCATGTAGGCCAGGCGTAGTCCGTCCGGAGACCACCAGTGCGCTATGTGAGTCTGGAGGATCTCCTCTGAAACAGTGAGGCAACAAATACATTTGAACAGTTTCGTGGACACAGCTCACCAAACTTTTTGTTTTTGTTTGGATATTTACTCCTCCTATGGCAGACACACAAGTCTTTTATTTGCAAGCCAGAGTCAAGTCTCAAGTTTCTGGCCACGAGTCCAAGTCAAGTCCAAGTCTGCTGGTCACAGGTCCAAGTCAAGTCCAAGTCTGCTGGTCACAGGTCCAAGTCAAGTCCAAGTCTGCTGGTCACAGGTCCAAGTCAAGTCCAAGTCTGCTGGTCACAGGTCCAAGTCAAGTCCAAGTCTCTTTGCATACACAGGTCAAAAAAAAAAAATTTATTGTATCATTTTGCAAAAGTATTTTTTAACTATAGAGTATTGTTAAAAGAACAACAAAACATTTAGATGTATTCTTAACTGTATTTTGTATATGTATATTTCATACATGAATATCCAGAACACTCTTTTAGTAAAACTGACCTTGCAAGTGATAACAAATTCAACAAACAGATAACGTTCTATCATTCTGTTGTCTATGAACAAATCCAATAGAAACAGGTCTGACTAAAACAAAATCTTTGCCCTAAATCTTCATTCAGAAATGTGTTCAACAGGAGGTTGCTTCTCTGTATAAACTTACTATATCCCCGCCATAGTGATGTTGTGAGTAATTTGGTTGACACAGTAGAACATGTCATTAACTGTTGATGAACTCCCGGCTCAGAGAAGGGAGGGGGAGTGAGTGCTGGGCTGGAGAACGTTCATGAGTCTCAAACTGCAAGTCCAAGTCAAGTCCTGAGTCTTTAGACCACGAGTCCAAGTCGAGTTACAAGTCTCTGTCTGTAGCGGCTTAAGTGCAACTCCAGTGTGAGTCGCTAGAACGAGTCCCCATCTCTGTCCTAATGCAGCTGCACACTTAAAACATCCTTCTCATGTAATTTCACAGATCATTTACCTCCCCAATGTTCTAGAGGTTCACAGACTATTAAACTTTTACATTAAAAGCATAGCCACTGACAACAATTATGCTGCTCCAAAACCAAAACTGACATCCTTGATATTTAATCTGACAAAAATGTTGTTAATCTATCAACTTTAGACTCTGCTCTTTTCGAATCAGCAGAAAACAAAACATCATTTAGCCATATCTAACTTCATCAGTGCAGCCCAAGTCAGATGAAAAAAAATGCTGTTGTGGATTCATACCCTGTAAAAAAGTGAATGATTTCATATCAATAACAGTCAGCTATATCACGATCAAAGTTTGCTCATGTTCAACAGCTTATTTTCATCCCTTTAGATTTTTCAGTGCTCATTGTGTATTAATGTGTGCTATAAAAACACATTTTTACTTCCTAAATTTATATTATCTGAAAAACTAGAGCCTGGCTTCATGAAACTGTGGGAGACAATACATTTTCTCCAGCAGGGGGCACAAGAGCTTCACCCAAAACATTAGTACAGTCTACCTTGGTGAGTTACATATTAATACCAGACAATGGCTTTTCAGATACGCCACAACCTTGGTGAGGACTGTTTTTTTCCATGCTACTGGCAATCAACAATAGAAAATGATTATTTCTGTTTTCAAAAACTCAATACACAGTTTAAAGCTCCATACAACAAGTATAAAGAAGGTTATTGTGCACCCAGGGTTAAATTTGATGGGAACTTATACGAAGGCCAGCTAGATTGTTTGGGTTCAAGAAGTTTTCAGAAAACATATGGACACAAACACGGCTGTTCATGTCCATGTGACAACAGGACAATTCAATATGATTCCAGATAAATCATTATTACCACATATAAGGCACAAGGACAAAACAGAACACTTTAATTGTGATGTAAAGGTGTGATGTAATGGCCGTCCAGTAATGATTTTGTAAAATGACAGTGGCACAGGTCATTCTCCAACGAATCCCACAAAATATTCAAAGCTCCTTGACTCGGTGGCGGTAAACCAAATGACAAACTGCTTCTCTGAGACCCGCCTAACCTCAGTTAACACAGGGCACCTACACACTCACACTGTTCTTGTAAAACTGTTTGTTATCCAGTGATAAATCTGTGAACATAGACGAAAGACAGCAGGACTAATCTTTGTGTAGAACGGATTATTTCTTTCATGTCATGTTCTGTGTCTACAACAAAGCAATAATCCCATTAATGAAAAACCAATTAGAAGCAGACTCTGAAGCTGGTCTTTCGCGATTACATTACAGACTTACATTGCAGTTTTCTCCCACACTGCTGCTTCAAAGGGTGCTTGAAAAGTTGCACAGCCTAAACAGGGAGTTAGTGGACTTTACTCTGAATTCGTTGTAGCACAGTCACTTTGGAGAGGTATGTAATTGAAACGTCTGCCTCGCACTGCACTAATCAGAAATGTCTTGCATGAAATTACAAGGCTTTTGAGCAGCTGCTGAGTAATATGGCGCCACTACTGATACGAATTCATTAAAAAGGCCCAAACACAAAGACAAGCGACGGGAAGCGCGGAGAAGGAGGAGCTGAGAGTAGTGCCACCTGTGCTCTTTCAAATGGAGTCACAACAAGACTGTATAGGAGTCTATGAGGTGCATGGGCTCCTATATGAGTATGTGTTTTATATTTTGAATGGTGTAGGATGATGGTGTGTGAGATTCTTCATTCACTGGGGCGGAGACTGTAAAGCGTTGTTCTTTCATAGGACATCAACCTGAACTAATGGACTGTGTAATGGATGTGGCCCTACACTGCATCACTGCATCTAAAGTGTATCGAGCGTCCGCCTTTCCCCCGAAAAACGATGAATATTCAGTTATTTTGAATCAGATTTAGCGGTAACATTATTGTGCTTAGTCAAAGGCAAACACTGAAAAACCAGCAGTCACTTCATGCTGTGATTCCACTTATAGGCATAAAAATAGGCTTTTATTCACAACTAAAAGAGAAGAAAAATGGCTAAGTTGACTTGCTACACTGAAGAAGTAGAGATGGTGTCTAGAGAAAGCTTAAAGATATTTTAGTTTTTTGTTTTTTTTTTCAATTCAGATAATGACCGAAGAGGAGTACATTCCTATATTTGGATGATTAAGAGTTTTCAGACTAGTTTGTCATAATAAAAATTAAAAATGTCACCTTTTTGCCATAAATATAACCATAAACACATAGAAGACCATAGCTATATCCATATCGCCATGTGTTCTATGGCTGCTATGGATCTATGTACTTTTTTTTCATTTACTGTTTTGTTTCTAAACCTTATTGCAATATCTTTTTGATGAATCTTGGTTATGACATTTTGCTGGATACAGAAACATATGTGCCATGTTTTACTGTTACCTTCATAGAGCCAGTCAGCCAAGCCGTTGAAAATGACCCTCTCTTTGCCGGTGGAAACCAGGCGGATGGTCGGCTTGTCCACTCTTGCTCTGTAGTAGATGTTGTTTTCAAATATGAAGACCTGATGAGAGAAACACAAAACCAATATTACCGTCTCTTTTTCTGTACAGCATAGCTACTAGATCTACACTTGAATTACGTTATGTGCTTTTCCCTGCTCTCTGCGCGGTGTGTTTGCATCAAACCAGTGGTTCTATCACAACGTGGCTTTATCTTTATCCAGATTTGAGCCGTGCTTCCCACTGAAAGACACTTAAAAGCTAATAAAGTCTCTGTCAACACTTGCCTTGAGCGCAGCATTAACAGATATTTGCCTCATTACAATCGGAGCTGGCTTCCTCTCCAAAGCAAAGTCTTTCTGGCGCTGATCAAAATGTTATCGCCGCATGGTCCCAGCGCGAACACACACACACCGATGCTATTTCCTCTCCTCTGTGCTTATTGAGACGTTTTGGTGTCTGCTGGAGTGATAGCTGAGCTGATCCTTGAGTTAGTTTTTGATTTGAACCACACTATATGTAGCGTTGCCTGGGGAAACACCACAGATGAGTTTCAGCAGCTCAACGAAACAGTAATAAATGAGCAGATAAACAATGAACAGATTGGTGAAGACGTCTAGTGTCACTGGGGTTTGGAAAAAAAACCCACACATACAATGTAAGTCGGCAAAAGGATCAAAAACACAACGATGTGGTTATGACCTACAGCTGTTGTGGGAAAAGCTACGTTTTATAATGAGGAATCAACATCTCTGGAAAACAGATCAATTCAAGGCTTGTAAGAGGAAGAACGCAGTCAATTGTTTGCAATACTGCTACAAAAGCCCTAAACAGCTACAGAAATGAAACTGGTTACAATTTCACTTGACCAAAAGATTCTACTTAAGGCTTAAAATGCTACTGTACAAAATATCATCAGGTTCAAAAGAGGCAATTTAAAAACTCCCATTAAAGTATTGAGGCGTAAAATGATCCAGCATGACCTAGGAATAATTTGGGAGGCTTTTCTGTTTCTGTCAAAGCATTAAAAGGATGAAAATGGAGGCTGCAGAGAAAAGTAATTTCAAAAGAAAGGAGAGATGAAAGCAAGTGCATCAAAGATACCTGTAGAGCGCAGATAGCAGAGCTGCTTATTTGTGCTAATAGTCTGTGTTTTCTGTTATGAAATATTGTTCAATTCTGTCAAATGATGGCTGTTTTAATTTAGTTTCCTAAATTTGCCTGTCTTGTTTTTTCTTCTGTCATTGTAGTCCCTTTCAGGTGTGTGTTTGTGTGGTGACCCAGGCTCGCTGATTGCTCTGTCACGCTAGAGTAATTGCTTGTGGTTTAATGAAGGTAGCACTGCAGGATTCATCTCGGCGCGATTCTCACTGTACAAGCGACGCTTCAGCGCTTCACAGTCGCAAATGCTCGCACGCGCCTCGCCGTCAACATGCTGATCAAACAATCTGGAATAAATCGCTCCACTTCTGATGGGGGATCATTATATACAAAAACAAAAATCATCGGCATCATCAAAGACCTAAGTTGAGAGCTAAACTGTTCATTTAATCAAACACGAGGTACAGTAGCTGCATCGCAAAATGAACAATCAGGTACACTATTAGCAGATGCAAATGAGCCAGCTTCATTCCCCTCCTGGGCAAAATCTCACTGCACACTTCAAATGTTAATATTTCTCTCTGCAGTGTATCTGTGATTTAAGCAAATTAGTAAGACAGCAAATCTTTGTGGGAAGCTGATAAAATAGTGCTGTCAGCTCTAAAAACCACAAACAAAGAACACAATGTGTTATTTTTCTGCAATGGTAGAATATTACATCAGAGGAGTATCTTGTGTTTTGATCTTTCTGTGGCTCTTTTCAAAATAAAGGAGTATGTATTTACTATTGAAAATGGGACAAACTAATCTACTTAAACTGCATTAAAAGGTGTTAAGGTGTGTATTTTGTTATTTTTGATCAGATAATGATTGTTCTGAAAGTGTTTTAAGATACATTATTCTGCTTAGGTTTGACACAGGTCACTTCACTCCTCCAGGTGAGAAACACCACAGTACAAATATAATTCATTTCCCATTTGTGTTGTTTGTCTATTTTATGGCAGAGGAAGACTGCTGCAGTAACTTCATCTATCAAGTACAACTGTATCAATTCTAACTTTAATGCCTACCAATAACAATAAAAATATGCTGCCAGATTTACAACAAGACGAGTCATCAGTCCCAAAGGAAAAGTATGACAGCTGGGCTGGATTTGACATTTGACCAATATGTATGAATGTCATGGCCACACATACTGTTTAACGCAATGTGTCCAACCCCACACTGTCCAGGCTCAAGTTTGTGCCACTGATGCCATCTGCCTCTGTGGCTCCCTGAAGCGCTTATTTTATCTCAAAGTTCAGAAACTAAAATTATTTTGGCTCCTGGTGCCACCGAGGTCAGAGTAAAGACAGCTATTTATCGGGTCATAACAGTTCACTTGTTGTAAACCTCTTATCGCTACAACATTTCTGCGCTCTGCTGTGACAAACCATAAATCACCGCTGTGCCTCCCTGCGATGCCAGACTGTTTCGGACACATTGGCGCAGCGTGCCAGCACTGGGTGAGTGTAATCTTACAGTGCAAGCGCCTTACCAGCTGCTGGTCCAGCGGTCCCCATCCAGCGAACTGCAGGACAGCATCACGCACTTCGGGAGGATTCAGGGGCCAAGTTTCCCTGCGGAGACAAAACATCAGAAGCTGTCACAATATTTGTAGACACATTGTGCACTATATATCAGCTAACAAATGCACTCAACCTAAAAAGTCATGTTTTTGGCTTGTTCCCTGACTGTAGGCTTCATCAATCACCCAAGTGCATTTTTAGTACAAGCTGACTTTGCTTTGCGCACCAAGCACACAGCAGTAGGGTTATAAGCAGACATAGATGGATGAAAGGCTAAAAACAGGCTTAAATATAATTCTACAAAGTGGCAGCAAAGACAGGTAAACAGGGCTGTGGTCACATAAGTGGCCACATATAGTCAGGCTAAGGGCATAATGTTCAGACTGAGACCTCCAGAGGAATAAAATGGAGCTGAAAGGAGGTGATGCAACTGAGGAGTCTTACTGTGTTTCAAGGCTATAGATGATGTATTTTGCCAGAAATGAGTACTGGTAGATCTGCAGGGAGATAGAAAAGAATCATTTTGTCATTTTGTGCGTAATCCATGGAGACATAAGAGCTGAGAGATGTTCTTACAGGTTTTACATCAAATGCAAAAAGCACATGTCGCATATCTGGAGAGACTTGGTACTTTGCGGCTCTGGATCTGTCCTGGAGGCAAAAACAACAACAACACTGTATTAGAAAGGCTTTGTGTCGAAGAGTATAGTTAAAAAACACCGTTAGTGATGATTGGACTCACAAACAACTGGTTGGGCACGACAACTGTTGTTTCTTTCGTGTCGACATTGAGCTTGACAACATCCCCCTCTCTTGTACGATACAGCACCTCATTGTCTGCACAAGAAAATTAAAGAGCATCAGAGGGAGACAACAGACAAGTTCCTGTTAGCCTTGTCGTGTTTTTATAAATATGACGAACATGACATTCACATCCCAGACTCTATCATTTTAAGATATAAAGAGCCAGTGCATTAAATTACTGCAGAGGTGGTGTAGTTTGTTCCTTCAAATAAGCATATTTTATGGTGTTTATGAAACCCAGCTTGTTCCAACCTTGTACTGCATTATGTCTGCTAAGTTCTCTGTCCTTATTCAAACAAATATGAACATTCAAGTGTCTTAAGTCTCCAAAGTACTTAGTGTTGAGTTTCTTAAGTCCCTCACTACTACACAGTTGTTCTTGCCACTACTTAGTTTGTAATCCGAGAAAGGCTTTTAGTGAAAGAACAAAAAGTGTGCTGTACAACACGCTTTTGTTATTAGTTTAAGCGGATCGTCACAAATGCTCAGTTCACACAACTCGCACGACTGTGAGTGTAAAACTTGAGACGTTTTAAACAGACACGCAGAAAAACAACACTGTAAAAATCATCAAATGTGAGTGTCATTATCAGACATCAACACTTCAGCAAAATCCACTTGCTGCCACCTGTTAGTGACACTATTGGTTTCCATCTCTCAGCTTACTTACTTAAATGCATTGCCAAGTTTGAGTCTCAAGGGAGGAAAAAAAAAGTAAGAAGAAATCATGAGGTATAGATATCCTTTGTTTATACTGGAGCAATTAACTTCTGTTATATTCGGTTATTTTTCACCAACAAAGGAAAGCACAACTGTCAAAAGTAGTTTTTCACTTCAGAGATCAGTGTGAAGGTCGGGATCAGTGTGAAGGCCTTTGAATCCGAGTGTGTGAGAAACTCAGAGGTCAGTCCAAAGACTACTGAGGCAAGAGGTGATCAAAGAGCAGCGGGGATCAATTACACGTCGCTGTGAATGAAGCCCACAAAATATTGATGAGGGCTACTGAGGTGTGAGGTCGTCCCGTCGGGCTCCTTATCGGAAGGTCATTAGTGGCCAATGGGACTTGATTACATTAACACAACTGACAAGATGCAATGTCGCACAATGGATTGCGTAGCTTCCATCAGGTGCAAAGGACAGTTTCATCACCATTGTAATTGAAGGGCACACAAGCAGAGGGATCTGACTAATTACATGTTAATAAGACGCTAATGTAAGTAATCAGCGAGCAGTGTGCGCAGTTTGACAGGTGGACGGCAGAAAGGTCAAAATGTTTCTGTCAAAGAAGTTTGCAAATATGATTTACAAAGTTCATACGCACGTGTCCATACACAAAAGTCCCTCCTTTATCAGACCAAAATCCACTGACTAAGTGAACTGACACTTAGACTCACTTAGAAACTTTTATTTTGAAACTCAATAAAAAAGTGAAATGTAAAGTTCATTTTAGAGGTGTTAAGTATAAATTAAGTCTTATCTACTTTTTTAGCCTAGCCTTGTAATGTTTATTGCTTACAGGGAAAATTATATGTAAAAATGAAAAGATAGTGTAATGATTATTAAATCAAAAAATGTTTTTTTCTTCCTCCCCACTCTCATTCCCAACTAAAGTGCAATTGAAATTCACTTGAACATGTCTATACACTATTTCAGTGACCCTCAGCTCTGAGTCTATACTTTTTCAAAAGCAGATCATCGGTATATGACAAAAAAAAAAATTACAAGGACATGAGAAAAATAAGATTGCATTCATGAAATAAGGCAGCATTCTTTGAAACAAAGCAAAGCATTTCCATTTATTTCTATCAAACAAAACCACTCACCTCCAACAGCAAAGGGCAGCATTTCACACTTAAGTTTTGTGTAAAATTACTTTCAGTAAAACAAAAAATAAAAATAAACTGAACAAATTCTTTCCACCGTTTGTTGTCAAACAGCAGAGGGCACTGAGTCAGCTGCGCTAGCATTCATAAGCTCAGCCACAGCTTCCTACTCAGTTCTTTGTCAAGGTTAAAGAGGCAAAAGCAAAAACATGTTTACATCTGTCCAATTTATATCTGTACATTGTACGCTAATCAGTCCACAACAAGTTGCACTGTTGTACGAATTAAAGCTTACATACAATAGTATTGAATCAGACTTTTAAGTAACGGCAACATGCATTTCAACAATATCACCTTATACATTACAGCTACAAACTGTAGGTGACATTGAGAAATATTTGAGAGAGAGGAACCATATTAATATGTACCAGTATAAATGTCTCAATAGGCTTAATATTATATACAGTAACTTCATTATGATGAGACTGATTAAATGATGAGTCATGGCTTCACTGTGCAGTGTGATCTATTGAGTTAAATGGTTGGATATGTAGTGTAGATGAAAAAAGCACAACTGCTCGTCTGTGTGGTCAGCTAGACTAAGAGAGTGTGTCTGATTTAAATACCACCTACTAACACTGATGAACGGGCAGTCATACCTCTCTGGAGGTGTCGGAAAAATTACAACTTCGCAAATGTAAGACAGGCGTTAAATGTCAAAAGCAGTCTGCGCACTCACCACTGAGCCATTTAGCATCTGGGTCATGGATGTGTAGGTCTGGGCCGAACACATCTTCTATAGTCACTTTCTTCTTAAGGGCAAGACTGTCATCTTCACCTGCCCAGAACATCACATACAAAATAATCACACAAATGCAAAATCTCAGTCAGATACATATACAGTGGTAGTTAATAATACTAATAGAATAACTGTATTTTTATTGATAATTAAATAGATATGACATACCAGGTGTAAAGTTCTCCTGGGCCATAACATTTTTACTTTTTTAAATCTAAACATTAATGGTGTTCATGTATACATTTTTGCCCCCTGCTATCACATATATGTTATGCATGATATCTCTAAAGCATTATTATTTTGGTTTATTGCACAGCCCTAATAAGTACATACTGTTTTCGTATGTAATGCACTTCAGCTGTCCATTTTTATTGGTTGTTGTAGGGACTTGTTTCGTTTATTTTTCAGTGCATTGCCTCACTCAGGGGGCCTGAGTCTCACACCATGTACTGTCACCATCGCGTTAAAATATACTCCTTGCTCTTCTCAAGAGATAACATCTCCAACAGCTACTCGCACTTTAGGTAAAGCAATTTGGAGCAAGATACAAACACGAAAGAGGCCCCAGGTATTGCTCTATTGATCTGAAAGCATCAGTTCACATCTGCCAGCTTCGTTTTTAGCAGCGGGGGTTGACTCCCTCCGTTCTTCAAACTTTAAATGAGCTCTGAAGCAGACAGAGCAGCTGCAGGTGGAGCACACAACAGCCAAACACCACTGACTTAGAGCAGATGTAGAGAAGCCTGTTAAGAGTCGCATGTGCACCTTAAGTCAGGAAACAACAGCGAGACACAAGTCGTCACTACGACTGACAGCCCAGTCTGCACAAATCTCTAAGATGACAGTTTTTAGCCTGCTTCATGTTGTGACTGGGCTCAGAGATGTGAGTGTGTAAATATCATGTCAGACATTGTCAAGTGTTTATTGACTTGAAAATATCTGACAGTTTCTCTTTGGCAGGAAGCTGCGGTCTGCCAGGAGGGACCTAATTTCCTATATGAGAAAAATTGTATTCCTGATATTGTGCCAGTCTGACAAATGGCAAAAAGCATTGTTGCATAATAATCTCCATTAAACTGGAGTGAGCCACTGACCACTCTATATTAAAAGTACAATCGGCACCCAAAGAAATCACACTTTCTATAACACAAGTTTAATTAAAAAGGCTTTATGTAAATCTCTACTGCCAGAGGATACAGGAAAGACATTCATTTTAGGTCTGAGCATTATTTCACTGAACCTAAAGCTTAGGCTTGGCAAATGGTAATGTCTATTTGTTAATAACCAGCACATTAAAAATAATCTAATTTCAATAACTCCCCAATAGGCACTGCCAGTGAAATATAATGATTCATTTTCTGAAGGTGTTTTATGTCTTTTTAGCCAATTCAATATGCTGTTCACAAAATGATATCCCATTATGACAAATCATTATGGATACTTTGAAAAGTACAGATCCAAATTCATATTATACTCAACTACTTTCCTCCGTTAACAAAAATATTATGTGTCAAATCTGTTAGGTGTTAGTAATGCATCATTGAGGATTTATCTGGTAATGTGATTTTGTAGCAGTAGAAAAACAGAAAGTAACCAACAAGCTGATGTGTTACTTAGAGACTGAAGATCATTCACTTTGAATGTTAGAGTTTTCTATTGTTTTTTACAGTGCAGTATTTTATTTTATTTATTTATTTTATTTTACCAAAAACATGATTGTACAATGATTCTCTCTTATATCCATATGGCTACTGTACAGAAAAATCCCACTTGTAAATGCAAAGATAGCCTTTTCCTTTCTTCTGACTGGATAAAACAGTAAGGATGCTTAAATTTATTCTGCTTTTCTTACAAAAGGACAAATGCATAAACTAAGGCACTAATTTAACTGACTGAACACTGCCTGTTTCAGTATCACTTTGCCCAAAATACATTACTTCCCCTTTAACAATTCACAAAATGTCACCTTTTGTCTGCCTTCACACTGCACTGCCAGAACCAGATGCCACATTGAGCACTCATACTGTGCAGCCTTGCTGGGGTATTTTATTCATAATCCCTTTTTGAGGTTCATAATAAAATGTTTTTCCGCCCACACCTGAAGTCAAGGCTGCCTCTGTAAACATGTACACAAAAGCTGGTGCTGTAGAAGTGTATTGGTTTATATATGAAGTATTTGTACACAATTTATTACTATCTACATGTTTCACAAGGAAACAATGCCAGAAGGTCGAATGTACCTCAAGCACTTCACCACTTTTAAAATATGTGTGATGTTGTAGTTCTTCTGTTATTTTGTTATTTTTATTTTTTAAACACAGCTTTCAGGAAAAGTTGTTTTCTTTTAGTCTTATGTTCCAATTGATTCAAGGTGTTTTGTTGTTTTTCTATTATTTGTAATTCCTGCGTGCATGTTGCTGCATGCTTTTAACCTTCCCAATCACTGTATGTCTTCTTTTGTAACTACTCACGAGGGGTCAGCAGAATGACGGAGGTGACGATCAGAGAGCAGATGATGAGGATGACCAGCAGAGCGATGGCGATCCCCTTCCAGTTCCTCTGAGGTGGAGCGCTTCCCACCAGGTCCTGCAAAACAACAAGCGCATTACATTAGTCCAAACAGTGGGATACACATTTAAAGGCGAAGCCATTGAACTAGAGCCTTGAGTCATGAATGTGTTTGCCAATGTTTCAAATGATGTATAAGTTTTTAAATTACATTGCAGGACAATTTTGACTTTTAAGCCTCTTTCATTCCTTTCTCATGGCTAGAAAAATCTATATACAAGCTTTCCAGGGACAAATGTGAATACTGCATGACCTTGAAGTGCAGCTCTGGTTTAAAATGCATTACTTTTGCGACACATACATTTTGTAGTGTCACAGATTGGACACGGTACAGCTTATTCTCTGTCAGTCAGGCGTCAGCTACTCAGCCACTTAAACATCAACACTGCGTCCTCCAGCTGCTCCGTGCCGCTCGCGTACAAAGAGCGTCCCCGCAGCTTTCCCTCACAGCAGCCGAGAGGAGCTGTGGCCTTAACGCAAACACTACACACGGAATAATGAGCCGCTCTCCTCGCACGGCCCAGCAGATGGTAGATGGCTAATCAGCGCCGTTTGAAGCCGACACTGCAGAAATCCACAGGACATACAAAAACATTTTAGCTGCAGGATAGCTTACTGGTCATCAGGCTGCCTCTGAGGACCACACTCTCCATAAAAAGTGGAAGCACTTTACTGAATGAACAGGCATAAGCAAAATGTGTTTTAGGATGGGGACATTAGTTAAGGAACATTTGTAGTGCTTTATTCCATTTAACAGCCAGATGACAGTGCTGTATGAAAATGTATTTCCCAGAATGCCACAGAACTCTCTTTCAGTTGACTGTCTAGACACAAAAATAAAAAGATATTCTAATAGATCTTTGTGACAAAAAGATCCTTTCACTGATACTGGACTGAGAGCGACTGAGGATGAGCACTGCAGTAGCTCAAGACTCCATCTTGTGGTACAAAGTGGTATAGCAGTCCAACCCAGGACAGCACTTTCTAAGTCAGGGGTGTCAAACTGAAAGTGGTGAGGGGCCGGAATAGTAAATAAGAAGCATTTCAGGGGCCGAAGACTGTGACAAATCCAACAAAAGTCTGTTCAAATCCAACTGAAATCTGCTCAAATACAACTGAAACCTGTTCAAGACCATAGAACAAATGTTCAAGCCCATATAAAACCTGTTCACATCCAACTGAAACCTAATAAATTCCAATAAAAACCTGTTCAAAACTACAACCTGATTAAGACTGTATAAAACCTGTTCAAATTCAGCTAAAGCCTGTTTAAGTCCATATAAAACTTGTTCAAATTCAGCTAAAACCTGTTCAAGCCCAACTAAAACCTGTTTAAGTCCATATAAAACTTGTTCAAATCCAACTAAAACCTAACCTACCAAAAGTATTGAAGGGCCATATAAAACATTGCAAAGGGCCGCATTTGGCCCCCGGGCCTTGTGTTCTAAGTAGGTTCTGTAGGTAGATATAGCACAACACACTTTTTAGTTTAATTTAAAAATATTTAAAAATATTCCAAAGAAAAAATACTTCTATACTAGATCTTACTGTTTTTAAATCTTAAATGTAGGTTAAATGTTCGCATATTTATTGTGAAAATAAATGACGGCTGTTCACTAGCTTGAAGACTCAGAACAGCTCAACGTGTGAATTTCATTACGTTTGCCTCAGTGACAGGATTTGTATTTTATATATGCACAACCGTTCAACTGTACAAATAAAAGAGTGCTATCCTTGTAATTATGAACTACTGAAGGAAACCTACACACCGAAGCTATTCAAGTTTATTTATTGAATGTTTAAAAAATGAACTGTAGTAAAATATCCCAAATAAATGGATATGAATATCTATTTTCATTCAGTTTGTAATATTGGTTAAACACTTTCCAGTGAAAATCTTAGTATTTTTGCCTGAGCTTGATACATCACAGTTTTCTCTCTCCTCAACCTGAGCTGTCTTTCTAATCTTCTCCATTCCTGTCAATGTTATATTAAGGACAGTTTGGAGAGGCACTGCAGCTGTTTTAGGATTTTGACTACGAATAGACAAAATTTGCATTGAGGGCCCTTAAAGAAAAAGGTCACAACTCAAGTGTCATGGCTCTCTAATTAATAGCCTTCGACCTTGTGTGTCTACGCGGCGACACGCACACGCACGATCATCTCTGAACTCAAAGGAAGCGCCGCTGACCAGCCACCTGTATCGAGCCAGCTGTAGATATCCCTGTTAGCAATTAGACCTGGTTTCGCTCTGCCTACAGTCAGGGCTTACACAGTGCTCGGCAGCTCACTGAACCATTCACAAGTTAATGAGGGGGATATGTGTGCGCACGTGACAGGAAAGCAGACAGATCAACCCTGTGGCAGAGACGCTATTTTTTAATATCCTTAAAGACTTCCAATTGCTACACTGCAAGTTACTTTCCATTTAAATGCTCCTGTGAGGTGTGCTCGCTGCCTGTGCGTCTACTGTCTCTGAACAGTTTGTCTCACAGCAAAATCGATCAATACTGAAGCCAGTGAGTACACATAGAAAAACAGCAGGGGCATCGATACGCTGATTTATAGCCACAATGGTAGAGATCTCCAGGTTTAGGTGTTCTGACTTGTGTACTAAACTTGTACGATCAAAACCCACCTCTTTCTTCTAATGGAAAAGACATGCTGTTGACGTCATTATTGTTACTGACATGGACCTTTGACCAGAGCTAGAAATAAATTAATCACATGTACTGACATGCATTAAAACAGGATTATTTTTGGCACTGTAATGTAATGTAATGGAAATGGCGACACTTTAGCACAAACAGGCAATAAAGCATCAAGTATCTTGCTCGGTGCAAGCTGTTCCTGACTGAGAGGTACAAATCTATAAGTGCAAGAGCTGAATCATGCCCAAGAGGAAAAGTACCTCTCTACACAATATGGCCACTTTGCTGCCAGCATGAATTGAATTGCATAAATATATGAGTCATTTGTCCATCAAGTATGTTTCCGCCAAGTGCCAACATGTTGACTTTTCTTTCAACTAAAAAGCTACATGCAACTCTAAATGTAGACTAAGCAGCAAACCGTTGCTCCTGGAACCACTTTTATAGTTATTAGATTTTATTAAAAATTAGAAAATGCAAGTGTACCTCTATTATATTTTGTGGTTTTGTCACATAGTATTGATGTTATTCAAAATGTATTACAGAAAACTTTCATCAGAGAGTTCATAAGGCAAGGCCACCTTATTTTTGTCTGTTCCAAACACAAAGTTAACTGTGGTTTAAAATCTGGGTACAGCATTTTAATTTTAGCATTTCAAATACATGTGTCACAATATTACTGGGATAATTCTGGTGAAGGAAATGGAGGCAGAGCACCAGTAGCCTGCTATACTGACTCTGCCCTGCATTTCTGTAAACAGACATCCAATTATCCACTTGCAGGTCAGGGAGCTTTTCCACAATTAAACCCAAAGGTAATCAAAGGCTGTCTGCCATTTGACTGTCAAATCATTATTGAAATGTCCTCCAGACGAAGGGCGGGCAATTCAGTGTCAATATTTCCAGCTTCAGATGAATCTAACAAGTATTTATTGCTTTTGAAGTGATAAACCAAACAATGGTCAGCAACACAGCTGTTGTTCTCGTTTCGTGCACCCACTGAGTAACCTGGCCAGCTGTCATTATGGCCTGCAAAAAATTCATCTGGTTACTGTGGATTGAAGTTTTCCAAGAGGCAGACCGGGAGGGAGATAAAACTTTTAAACATAATTGAATGCGGCCAATCAGCGAGCAGGCGGCAGTATCAACACAATAATAACTCTGGACATATGAGGCAAAAACATAAAGATCTGCAACTCTTCTATTAAAAATTACATTTAAAAACTGACTCTTTAACCAACAAGATGGAAGGACTTAAAGAGGACGGAGACCATTCACACCCAGAAACTAATGTGTCTAATGCACTGGAGGCTGCTTAACTCCACTCCAAAACGAGGAGTGATTTTACCCACCTACTCAAACCACAGGTGAACTGAGAGCTCCAACGTCAGACTAAATTCACCCGCAAAAAAATTGTGAAAGGTATCTATCCACTGTTTTCCAAAAAGAACACCTACAAAAGCTATCTTCTAAAGGAATACTGGCTTCGGCTGATGTTTACGCTGCCACTGCACATTAAACCTTAACCTAACTGAAGCGCTAACCTGTTCGAGTAGACATCGTGACCTTGGATAGCTCTCCCAGACAAGACAAGTATTATGGCCTGTCTTTGTTAGGCCATCTCCTCCTGTTAGCTCTTGTGAAGTGGCAGCCACGCATGACTTGATAACGATAAAAGCTGCATCAATAAATGATAACGGACGCCATTTTCGCTCAGACGCCACATCTAAACAAACTGTGTGCATTTTCCTATCGCTTTGCAACGCTGCACCGACTGCTCCAACCCCAGAGAGAGGAAGCAACACATTTTCTCAATTCATTCGTTACTACTTTGATCCTATTTCAAGACAGAAAAGGGCCTATAAGAATGAAGCATCTTTTAAGGTCAAGCTTTCTTTATCCCCTCACTCTCTCTGTGCTGCTAATCCGCTTTTCCTCCCACTTTCCCTTTGTCGTACCATCTTTTTGTCTCTGCGCTCACTGCTAGAGTGTGAAATGGATCTTTCCTGATCTCTGAGCACCTGGTTTCCAAGGGAACCTGGAGAGTCATTTGAGTCAGATTTGCAGCGGCGACGGTGCTCGCTGGTGCACAGAACAGTAAGGACTAATATTACTGCTGCATTCCCATTTAGTGCCACATGGGATATTTGCCCCGGGGCTTACAGCGTTACCTCGCGATGCTCAAATATGATCCAAGGAAGCATAGACTCTTGAGAAAGCAAGCTTCAGCTGTCAGCCGGGCTACTGTAAAGAGACTGGACACCTGAAATACGATATATCAGCCCACTGTAATGGAGTAACAGTCAAACCAAGGCCGCACCACTGGACGTTAGGCTAAACTTTTCCTCTAGAACTGCATCAATAAATCATGGCCATTCATCAAACAGATTAAGAATTCATGCAAGCTGCCTTTTGCTTCATAGAGGGTAGGGTCTCGGTGTTGGTGCTCTCCCAATGTTGACTGAAAGTATGGAAACCTAAGACCAGACAAAAAATAATAAGTTAGACACCTAAATGCATACGACTGCCCAAAAGTAAAGAGGGAATTAAAAGAAATCCACATTCTAAACAAGAATTTAATTTGCAAGTACTTCTGGGATGTGTAATTACTACTACATAACAGTTTTTTAATATGAATGTATTGATACCATTGCAGAACATTTGTCTTGTGGAACTATAGGCCATGTTATGGTGTCCAAATTTCAAGTAGCCATTATTGCTGATTGAAAACGTCCCACAATGCCATGCAAAAAGTGACTTACCTTACCGTACTTACCAGAGAACATATTAACTGGCATCACATAAAGTCCTAAGTTGAAAATGCAGTGAAGGGAAGGGATCTCAGACAAAGTAGGATAGCTGGCCAGGCAATAACATGAGTAATGCTGATATATTATGTATTATAATATATCATGACTATAAAATTATGCTATATATGGCAGCAGCTCAGGTTTCTTCATAAATGCATGACTCAGTTTGTACCCAATTGGTAGACAGTGTGTGAATATGTTCTCTAATGGGGCCATAAAGACTTTCTCCAATACAAGAAAAGCAAAAAACAGCAGCCACTGCAGGTATTGAACATAAGTAAATAAAAATGACATGACCTGGAGCAACTAGACATATATTTAGATATACATTTTTTTAGAAACACACAGCAGACAGAACGCAGTGTAAAGGGACCAGCAAAACACATAGTTTTATGCTTGGAGATGTAAGTTTAAGCTCTGGCTAATACTATACTATAATACATACTTAAAACTGTATGGAAGTGGTATAAGCTGAAGGGAGCAAGGAGACTCCAAGAACATAGTGTTGTTCTTTCGCAACTCAAAATAATATTAAATGATTTACAGCACTACCTTTTATGCCATTATCTGATTGCACTTGGGAATAAATTATTCAATATCCCTCGAAACGTTTTCTCAGCCAGGGCTCTGACTTTTCAATTCATCCAGCCCTCTGTAGTATTGTGAATGTTGACAACTTTAAATTAAATAAAACCCAGCCGGTGTGTCTCATTTAAAAAGTCCACATGGGCCACTCTCGTCAGTTTGTCAGAGCAGGTACATTACCATAAAGCAGTCAAAGGGGCCTCTGTAGCTTTAGGTTGTGCGTATGTGCTCATTACAGTTAGCTTTGATGCCAGTAGGTCTTGGAGCTGTCTTAAATGAGGTAGAAATTTAAAGCAGCATCTCAGATAAAGAAGGACATCAACAAAACCATAAAGACTATCTGTAAGGAAGGATCCACATCAAAGCCAACAGTCCATCCAATGAGCATAACTTCAGGAGAACACTGCAAAAATCACTTTTACTCAAATAACAACAGTCTTGCAATTACAGCACAGAGCCAACAAAGCAATGTCATTCACTGCCAATACACTGTATGAGTCCTTTTTATGGCCTAAAAACAAAGTGTTACTCATTTCAAGAACAGTACTGCCCTCCAACATTACGCAGCAGGTGGGGAGCTTAGACTGTTGCAGCAAAGACCAAAGCAGTACTGAAATCATCTATTCATGAGTAAATGTATGCTTATATAATACATTAATAACTGTGTTTTCAAATCTGCAGCAGCATTGTGCCATTGTATCTACATAAAAAGTGAGTATGCTGAAGCTTTGTAGGGAATGTGACCGTAATCAAAAGTATACTGATTTCCTTTGTGGCTTTTCAACTATTGTTAATGGAAGTAGAAATAAAAACCAAAAACAGATGGGGAAGATTCCGTCCCAATCTGTGTAGTCTTAATAAATATCAGCGCATATGCTTGAGAGATAATAAGTGAATGGCTATGGGAAGAGATCCATTAACTGGTGCACAAAACACAAAGGTATCAGGAGATATATCCTGCAGCTTTGTGCAGCTTTGTAAGAATTAATAACATGCTGTTGAATAGAGCTGAAAAAAGTTTTTTTGTTGTTTTTTTGTAAAAAATGAGCCAGAGTTAACTCCTGCTGATTCAATCGACATGAAAAAATAAAAAAGAAAGAAGAAAGAAGTGTTTTCTCAGTGGATATGAATTACCGCCAGGCTCTCGACAAAACAGCACGGTATCTTTTAATCATTGGAGGAAGTGTAATTCACAACAAAGTGAGAGAAGCTCAAATCAGGAGAAACCCCCACTGCTCACCATTTTAATTGTAACTTGTCCATGAAATGTTCCTGAAAATGAAATCAATTTCAAAGTGAAGTAAAAACAGGAGAGTGATTGTTCTTTCAATATAATTAGAGAAAAACACTGCATCTAATCAGAGTAGATATGTACAAGAACATGCCTACAGCTCTTTGCATGAGTCACCTGTTGTCTGACAGCCTATTATTATTCAAAACATGGCTCTATTTGAAGCAACATTTTATGACTGTTTACCTTAAAATATGTAGCCTCAAAGTATTTGTATGGTTCCTTGATATGAAACAGGACTAATAGCCCACCTCTCAGAGTCAGTGCCATGTCAGCTGCTGAGAACCTTTATTATATGAGTTGAGGTGAATCGTGAACAAACCTGCAGCTAGCACTAGAGCAGCTCAAATAATGTCCCTCATGACTCTACACACGATAAAGACACTAATAATCAACAGACGAAGGAATCATATTTCCTCTGTAATTGTTTGGCTTTGACGAGAAAATTGATAAACCAGGGCACCTCTGTGGCTCACCTGGCCGAGCACATATCATGTATTCTAGCAACACTGTTTTCTGTCTATCTATACTGAATCTTTCAAGTGAAGGCTAAAAAGCCCCAAAATCTTTAAATATAACAAAGTAAAAACTTGATCAACAGCAACAGTGTCACGTCTGCGCAGTGCACAGCATACTTTGTTGATTCGTGGAGATTAGGCATGTGCGTCGGAGCATTTTTAACAAGAATTTATGTGGACTGTAAATTAAATTAGAGCTGGTCTATGGAGACAGAGTGGACTACCAAATGTAAACTGCTTTATTTTCACTGAGGGTAATGCACACTGCTGCTGTATGCGTTTGTGGCCTTTAAAAAGGAGAATGTCCAGTTAAGGTACAATGTAATCACTGAAGTAACCTGAAAATGTTTATTTAGCTATGAATGTAATTACACAACCTTATTGCTGGGCTTTTTAAAGTAAATTATTACTTGCCAAATTGTATAGATATTTTTTTCTTACAGTCAAGCAAGGTTTTTAGGTTCAATATCAGATAAACATGGAAAAGACCTAAAAGACCTAAAATGTGCTTTGGCTTGGTTACACTGACCTGAACCATTTAGATCTTGGACATTTTAGGCGAGCCTCAACATAGTTCGTGTGACTCTACAGCTGTGGAAAAAATATGGAACAAGGCAATAAGAAGCAGCAGATACAGCAGTGGAGCAGATACAATCTGAAGCAACACACCAAGTCTACAAGAACTACTACTACAAAGCATGGTTGCAATTCATGTTTGCCTTGAAGCATTATGATTAGCTATGCTTTGAAGATGGTGGTGCTAAACTAAAGCAAGTGACAGTATCCAATAAAGTGGAGGATATGGATTCTCTGAGCCTAAAATGACTTCCCTAATGGGGTGTTTTTAGTAATAGCTAGTATTTTCCAATCTATTTATCAGCCTAGATTCATGAAGCCAGATGCAACACTTTGCCTCAAAGCATTAAAACCACAATGCAGTCAGGAGGGCTGGAGTTCACGTCTCGGAGTTACTTCCTGTGCTGTGATACTGAACGTCTGTTTCCATCTACTCACCATTACAGACACACAGGCTGTTTGCATTTGAAACTGATATGAGCATGGATAGATGAGGCTCGACATGGGGAGAATATCCAATCAGGAAGATGCTGGCTGAACATGATCTAAAATGTACAGGGATATACTGTATCAATCCAAGTCAACAAGGTGAAGACATTTTTAAGAAGTCTTTGTGCTGCCATGTTCAGATACTAGAAAAATGTGCATTTCACAACATCTTCCTTTTTCTTCACTTGGGGTGACTTTCAAAGGGGTGTCCTTCTTGAATCCAAGCATGGCTAAAAAGATCAACTCTGCACTCTCACTTGAATGGAACATGAAAATTGTATTCAAAATATTTTAAACACTTAAGTATTCAAAGGTGCTGACAGCATTCAAGACACACAAATCAGAGAAAAGTGAAACGTTAGAAAAATGCATGGGAGGTTCAATTTTTACAGCGAGACCTTTCAAACATAACATAGCACCGAGTAATGTGGGTTACAGAAGAGGGCTTTCATCTCAAGTGTCCAAATGAGCCTGTTTTTCATTTGTAAAGAATTAATAGCCTGCATGTTACACAACTAGATTTGATAATGAACTTGTTTTTTTTAGAGTAAACATGAGAGTATTTTGTTGAAGCACCTTTTGACCTAAACCTTGACCACAGCCCAGAGCCTAGTTATGTAATCTGCAAAAGGATCGTGAGTCCCTCTGTTTTCCCTTAAGGCTTTAAACTCATTGACAGAACAATGCAGAGCAATTAACACCCACTCCCTTTCACTCTCTCACTCACAGCCTTTTTTCTATTTAGCTCAAGAAACTTTTATGTTGAGTTTACCAGCAAAAAAATCATTTTTTTCTCTCTGATTCAAAGCCCTCGCAAATGCAGGACTAGAGGCTGTTTTCACAAAGTCGAACAAGACACCACAGAGATTGTTTTACTGTAGAACCTACTGTACAATTGTGGGCTGGGGTTACAATAGAGTCCATTAAATATTAAAACACAAGTTTAGAAGTTGTGTGCTATTGCTGGATCATATGCTGCAAATAATAAACAGCAACTAGGTAGAAGCCATTCGCAGCCACGTAATACAACACTTTAATATGCAGCAAAAAGTGGCTAATTATGGCAATGTTTTATTTACACCAGTTTCATTGCTGTTGATTTGACCATGCAAAACGTAACGGGCACGTACAAAGCATTTAAAAAAATAAATATAAATAAAATAATTTTGTTAAGTCCTACCTGGTCCTGTTGCGGAGCGGCTTTGACGGGACCGTTCGCGTCTTTGGCAGAAGTCATGACGGTAATTAAAGAAACGAAGAAGAAAAAAAACACGCGAAGAAGACGAGTAGCCGTCGTCTGCTTCCGCCTCTGATCAGGTGCAGACGAAGAAATAAAGCGGAGAGAGACGCCGGGAGAGAGAAAAAGAGCGCCTCACAAAACTGCTGAAGTGAGATAATGATGGAGAGACCGTGGGCAGACAGCGAGTTCAGCCGGAGCTCCGACGTGGGAGGCGTTCACTGCCCATACCGCCCCACGAAGTTAAAGAGCATTAGCCTAGACTTAGCAAGTACGGCGAGAACGAGGGAATGAAGGCAGACAGGAGGAATGATGCCTTCTTTCTTACAAAATTACAAACAGCTAAACGGTTTCTCATATGTCTAATGGCGTATGGTTAGCGAGGGAAATTTGGAAAAAGGAAGCTTGGCAAGGGAAAATATAAAAAGTCAAAGGACAATAAGGATACAAGGAGAAAACACAGTTGGGGCTAAATAGAAGGAAGGAAATAGAAGAAAAAAGATCAGGACTTAAGAGCGTAATGAAGGAAGTGAGGAAGAGTTAGGCAAGGAAATACGGAAGGAAGGGTGCAAGGAAAGCAGTTAGGAATGAAAACAATAGCCTGGAAGGACACAAGGAAAGTAAGAAAGAACTCCATTCTTCTCAAAAACTCAAAAATAGTAATTATTTCACTGTATTTCCCATTGTAGCTTAGCTTTAATAGCCTTAGCTTCACTTACTAAAAGCTTGTGTGTCATTTTAAGTGAAATAAAACAAAGCCTTACTATAAATGCAGCAATTAAAAAGACATTTTGTAATTATGAGCTACTTTGACACATTGTACAAATACTCAATGAGGGATTAGCCTAGGTAGCGTAAAGAGCTGTGTATACCTGCCAGTATACAGCTTCTCACAGTACACAGCAGCCCACTCTGCAAAACACCAAGCCTTTGATACATTTTTTAATGCGATGCACCCCCTCCTCACCATAGGCGTAAAGGAGAGCTCAAGGTTTGTCCTTTCCCACCTGCTCCTATATTTAGGTGTAGCGGGCTCTACTTCCCACTGCTCAGCGAGGAGCAACTGATAATATGGAGAGCTGTCAGTTTGGATCAGATCACTGTGGGCACTCATTACTGGCAAGTCCATTACACAGGAAATGGAGAGACGAATCAATGGAAGACGAACAAAATACTTTGAAGTATCAGCGTGCTTCTTTTTGGATGGGATTTGGTCTTATCTTGCTCATGTTGGAGTGCATTCAGGACTCCCAATGACAGTTTTTGGAAGTGGGAAAGAGGAGATTTGCATATTGCATCTATACAGAAACTCGTAGATATAATATTGACTCCAGCATATACGTGTAATGCTGTAAATTCAGCAAATAAAACAAAGGCTTTCTGCTGGCCTGGCGCTGGAGAAGCAGTACTATCGTCCTCCCACATAGAGCAGAAATAGTGCAGTTCCTATAACAAAACATTGTTTGTGCTTTAACTCTCTCACCATGTGTCACAATCCCTATTCTTGTTAGCACAGCGTGGCTGCCTATTTGTGCTGCGTACACACTCATATATAGAGAAACGTGCGAGATGCGGAGCGTGTCTTCAGAAGTCATGCACAGTCTCTGCTGAGCTCCTGGCCTTTTGAACCAGTCATCTGCTGAAGGAGAAGGAACTCGACAATCTCTGATGAGAAAGAGAGAAAAGTTCGTAAAGTGAGTCACTGACAGAGCATAAGAAATGCTCCTCTTCTCACAATAATCTCCTGAGTGCACTGCAGTATCAGTGACTTTAGCTCAACAGGTAATTATTATTTTTGGCAGCTGCGGAGCAGAAGGCACATTAGGAGATGAATTGACATAAATGAGAACTTATATGTAATAATAATTATGCCCATCTGGTCCATGTGGTGTATTTAAGTGAGAATTAAATGATTTTATTGAATCTCCAATACATCCCTCGTGGAGGAAAGGACACATGTTGTATGCAACGATCGACAGGTGAAATATTACTTACATTCATTACGTCAATTGCCAGTGTGTGGGCAAGTGAAAAAAATGTCATCAAAATTCTTGCTCAAACAATCTTCCTGACAATAGTTTAAAAATGATTGGGACCCAACCAAGCATCCTCCACGGTTTTGATCTGGACCTTTATTGTGCCTTTTGCCTGAGGCCAGCCACCAGAATTGTAAAAACCTATAGTGGCCATGCTGGCTTTACACACCCTTTCTTCCATTTGTACTTATTACACTATACAGCTCTCTCTCTCTGCCCATTTTTTAACATCATAATGAGGAGTCAGATCTACCACATCTTATTCTACACCTTATGAGTGGTTCAAAGTAGTTACAGTGTAATAACCTTTGACAGTTTTATGTAAACCCAAAAATGCTAATGCAACTGCTAATGATCCTGATGAATCATTTACATTTACAAGCTATGAAACAAAGCCTCAAGCTGATCTACACATACACAAATACAGCATATGTAAAAAATGGTGATTAATCAAAGGACTCATCACAAACTCACATAAAATACAGTATATTTCTAAATCGTATGGCAGGACATACTCTTCAAAGTTGACAACAAAAGAAGTGTTTGACAATCCTGCGGAGAAACACAAAAGGACAAAGAACTTTAAAAGGCCGTAGAGCGTGGCAAAAGCAGCATTTGGCGCCTCTGTCACTGAGCAGCTCCTCACATGGCCCTGAGGCGGTCGCACAGCCAACTCACTGCCACAACTCATTTCAGCACCACCGCTGCGGACAGCTCCTCTGACTCAGGAGTCTGACTGCTCAGCACCGAGCTGTAACGGAGTGTAGTTTAGCGAGATGAGCCAACTTTAATGCATCTGATACTCAAAAGTTACACCCTAAGCCTGCATACGTCTGTCTATTCTTATTACCTGCTTTCTTTTGTCCTCGCCACAGTCACACAGCAAAAGATTACAAGGCTGTCAGAACTTTGAAGCTCCTGACAATTAGCGGAGAGAGAACAGAACATAATTTAAGATAAACACTGCATTTAAGTGAGCGGAACAAAAAGGGAGCTTAAGAGACGAGCCGTGCGCCAATAAACAACTGAAGGAACACAAACACAGCGAGGGGCACGGCTATTGATCATCATAACACGTGCAGATTCTTGGCTGAAAATACCTTCCCGCGTAACAAAACCCTATCATTCATCTAGCTTTAATTGGAGGAGTTACAAATCCAGTTGTGTGAGATGGAAACACATCAGCAGAGCCTTTCATATATTTCCCATACCCATAAACTCTTCTGATGCACTGTTTTCATTTGTATTCATTTTAGGTCTTTATGAGCAGCATGTGTCAAATAAACTCTGTCTTTAAAGTCCTTACATTCAGTGCTTTTTTGCCAAGTGCCCACAGCATATTCCTGTTGAAGATAATGCCTTTTATTCTTCTTAAAGGGCCCAACAAATTGTCATTTTTTTAAACCATGTGAAAGTCTTGAACTGCGTGCTAGCTCCCCCCAGTGATCGATGGTTGTCTGACATCTTTATACAGGTAATAAATGACTGATGTCTGGACTCGACTAAGCCTCTTGTATATTTGGCATTTGCATGTGTTTTGATGCAATATGTGGTTTAATTACTATTGTACACTTAGGCTGGAACTTGCATTTATTAAAAAAGCTCCCTAATGAATGGTACAAAATTACAAATGACAAGCAGCGTCATTTTTCTTCCCTGCAGCTGTGCCCTTTCTAAGTGAGAACGGCGGAGAATGAACTAACAAAAGATGGACATCCCTGTTTGGTTAACAGTTCATTATCAGTCACATTCCCTTCACAGGCCAACCGGCGAAGACGAAAGCGCCTCACGTAGCCACTTAAATCGCACAATGCCAGGCAAAGAACCATTATCCACGTTATTTTCCTATAAATGCACCCCTGGGGATTCTTTCAGGCGTACAAACAGCGTAATACGGCTATAGTGATATAGTGAAATGCACATAATCATCAGCACCTGCGCTACAAAACTGCTCCGGAACAGATACAACCTCTACAATCCGCATAATGGCCCTGCTATGTTTGTAAAAGATGGTGGTGGTTAAGGTTGGAGCAGCTGGATTATCACACCTCGGTACAATGAATACAGGGGAATGGAGTTGTGTATTTTGCTGCAGTTGCTATTTCAACAAGTAATGAATAGAAAACACATTTTTCAAATCAGTACATTTCTTGGCTTTTGTAAGTCAGCCATTACTCACTGCCATTAAAGGTTCACATTGGACACCAGGTGTGACTATAGAAAATGAAGATGTATGCTTGATTTATTCAGGAGGCATTCTGATGAAAATAATGGATGCCGTTGACAAGAAAGGGTCAAAATTACCTACACCAAACATCACTGTGACATCTTTTTGCCAATGAGTGTTCTTCTCCATTTCAGACCGACTCCTAGTGTCAGTCTCCTTCGGGGAGCGGCGGTATTACATCAATACCACATTCACCCAACCAATCAATTGATGGAAGACATATCAACTTAAATAAATACTCTCTTTGTGTAATCAAATGTGAATCCAGTGGCAAATGGCACACGTTATAGTGCTCCTTAGAAGAGAAGTAATAGACTCTCTATAAGTCAATCTTCAACAGGGTCTACTTGTGTCTTTTTAATGAATATTTGAAACATTTAGGGGTCTTTGTACATTTGGCAAGAAATCTAGAATTAGGGCTGTGCAATTAATCTACTTTTCAATTTTTCAATTTTTTTTATTACTTTTTAAAAAATGTATTTCTTGTTACTTGTTTTCCATGAGACTCCACGACACTAAATTGTTGATCTTATTTATTTATGTTTGTTCTAATCATTATTTCTGTTTATTTTTAAGCTATTTATTTATACGTTTGAAAATATTCTTTATTTTAAGGAGAATTCACTGTTCTGTTCAATCAATCCAACATATCTGGTGTATAATGGTGTAAAAATAATTGTGATTTCAATAATGACCAAAATAACTGTGATTATGATTTTTTCAATAATTGAGCTGCCCTATCTCAAATAGAGACCACTAAACTTCTAACACTAAAACACTAAAGCCCTTAAGGTTTAGCTAACCCAAAAACATCTCAATGCTTTTGTACAAGTCCAGATAATAGCGTCAATAGCACTTCCAGCAGATGATTAAATAAAAGATTGAGAAAAGTCTTTATATGTAAGTATGTCACTTAAGTTAATGCAACAAAAAACAGTTTAAAACACAACCAATGACAAACATTAAACTATAAGACTGATTGTCCTCATGCAACGCTTTGTTTCTCAGTTTCTCTCATTGATTCTGTCCATTGGTACTGCCCCATTATCTCACATTGGATCCATGTCTATCCAGCTCTGTTCAAATGCGGTTTATTCAGAGTCCCTTGGTTCTCATCTGCTTCAATCATGAGCCTCAACACTTGAAGTTCATACACATGTAAAATTGAGTGTGTTTGTACATTTGGCAGGACTTACTGTACTCTACATTAAACCCACTAAACAGATGCCAGTGAAAGTCCTCAAGGTTTCGCATCTCTCTGAGGCAACATGACCTACATCCTTCAACGATATTTAAATATTACTTCAGTTAGGAAATGTGGACGGAAAATAAATGCATTCAGGCTGTAATTAAAAAAATGGTTCATATTCACAAAGCCCCAATCAATCAGCCTGTTTAGGAACAAGCTGCTTCCACTCGGCTGTGGTGCCATCTGTCAGGCCGGCCATCTCGATCATCATCACGTCCGCTGTGCCCTCCGGCCTGTCGTGATTCCTTCAAACGTCCAACAAGCTGTGCGTCCGCCTCACTCAGTGGAAGGACGGGCCGTGTCCTAAACAACTGCTGTAAATCACGGGGTAAGGTTAGAGCCGCCGTGTGGGCAGCGCTTCGGAGTTCATCACAAATCAGCGCTGTACTTAAAGGTCATCAATAAAGCCCAGAGAAAACACGCCTCCCAGTGTCACCGAGTGATGAAAGGCAGAGAAGTTTCAAACCCCGATGGAGGCAGTTTTTCACTGTCCCGACGTTACGGAAAGGTAATTAACAAGTCCGCAAGTCTTTAATCAAACTCATTATTGGGCTTTTACAAAGAGAGGACTTTAAAGGGGCGACTATTAATCTACCATTATCCAATCTGGAGTGAACACACGCACTGTTGGAAGATGGCATTACCCTCTAGACTAAACAAGAGCATTGTATGGCCCAGGGGCAGAAAGTAGGCCTCTGACTGGGCTATGAGAGATTAATGAAAATGAGGGTGTTAGTGTAAAAAAGTGTGAAAACTCAATTGCTTTGCGTTTGTATTGAAGTAAACAGTTTTATTTTTAAGGCATCTACATATGTGGTAATGTTTATAGAATTAACATGAAACATTTTCATTAACATTTACATAAAAACAAGGAATTCAATGTCCAATAGAGGAAGAGTGGCTTACATTAAAGCAACATAGGATTTGCACACAGTAAAGGACTGCACTGCTGCAAACTCACATGGGACTGTTATCGTATGTATCTTATGCATATCAGATGTGGGAAGAGTTATGTTGATGCAGGTACTTGATCTTTGAAAGAGGGAATCATCAAAAGGACTTTGAGGCTACATATTTGAATAATTCTGAGGCTATGTATTTTCTGGTAAAGTACTGTTGCTTTAAGAGCACAGTACTAAAGCTTTTTCAAGTATTACAGTAATATACTTTTGTAAACCCAGACAGACTGGACCATGTTGAGATCAGTGCTCATGCCTTTATTTCCAGGACCACTTCTGCCTCTTTACATTTAAGATAGTACCTTATGACATTTTTAGAATTCTGACAAAAAGGTCAATATTCTGAATTTATGAGTATTCTGACTTTAATTTCAGAAGTCAAACCTAAAAGAAATGTCTTTTACAGTGGCCGTAACCTTCTTCCGTACTACACTTTTTAGCATATTTTTCTCATAAAATAGTTCAGAAAGTCTAGTAATATTACAACTTATTGATAACATTAAAATGTAAAATGAGCGGTTTTCTATTCACCAGGATGTTTGTAACTCTCCCATTTTATTATTCATTTCATTTTATTATTTGGCTTTTGCAAAGTTCTCTGTGTACCTCTCAACTTGTAATTACCTGCAGCAATCTGACATGCTCTCACTTCCCTCGCAGCTCCTGACATTTGCACTAAATCTAATATGAAAAAGACTCTAGAGCACCCTCCCACCTGCTGACCTCATTCCTATCTAAACTAAACGTTATCTGTATTATTGTACAAACTGTGATAAAGTTACTGCTGCTTTAAACTCCCAGCAGCTCAACAGCATTATCACATGTATCAAACCATGCCCTCCTGAGGATAAAGGTTATGTGCACAGACATACCACAGAGAAGCGCCAAATTGATGCTTCCATAAATGCTTCCAAACTCAAATAGAAGGGAAAATATAAAGATTGTTGTTGGACAAAAAGTAACAGAGCCTTGTGACTGTTCACAAAGAAAATGCACCCTCAGAGAAGATGACTGAGAAGTCAATAAAAGACAGTAGAGCTAAGGCCAGCAGGGAATGCAGAAGCTATTGGAGATGTTTTTAGGAGCCAAATGCCCAAAGCCTTTTTGCCAAATACATTATGTTTCCTTTTTGCTAAGTGGTTCGGCACAATACGATCTTGAAAGCCCAAATTTTGCTCAAAGGTGAATCGCTAAGGCTTCACAATACAGTGAAAATCCATTGCAATATCAATACACAACTTGAACTGCAAACATTGAAGTTTAACAGGCCCAGAAACCCAAAAGAGGCTCAAATACCGCAGAGCACTGGTACTGGAATTTTGACAACCCTCGTAGTTTATTATTAGGCTAAATTAATGGTCAAATTATACTTCTATTGCAATATTCAACTGTGGCATTACCTGTGTTTACATACCATCAGTGGTTTTAATGCATGCAGTGATGACATAATGTAGGACTGAAGTTAAGTCTTCCAGTGCAATATGTGACAACAACAACTCATTGTAAGTTCCTGAGTAAAACAATTCAAACCAACCAAAAAAAGTCTGTCTTGATAAACTTCTATCAATTTCCAACAATCCTCAAAACCCACAAAGGCCCTTCTGTGTCACTGTAATCTCTGAGACATTATCCAAACGAGAGCGAAGTGCATCTGGACATGAGATAAATCACTCAACAAGAGGGCAACGGCCGACAAATGATGTCGATGAAAAACAATAAAGCCCCTCATTATTTTTGCAGTGTTTGGAGCAGATGTATGTGCGCAAGTGGAGTGAGTCAGGACGCGTTTACAGAGCACTAACCCATCTGCTGATGCTGTCCTCAGAAGGCAGACTTATGAGCACCCTGAACTTTATATGCACTCGTCGGGAGCTCACAAGCACCTCGTAAAATAAACAAAAGTCAAAAGTTTATGCAAAAATTTATAGAAGCACAGAGGGCTAGGAACTTCTGATTATTTAGATGAAGGACTTGCAAATAATCAAAGTTATGAATCATTGGGCTGAAAGGAGGTCATAATTAATCACATAAAAGGATACAGTGATATGCCTTCTCTCAAGATGGAGACACCAATTAAAGAGATTATTACAAATAAAGAGCCTGAATGAATAGCGCGGGTAATAATACCTAATGGATATTCACATCTCCAAGGGCTGCAGCCATCACAACATTTCCAGTTTATCTGTGGCTTAATTATTCTGCTTTTGCCTTTGGTAGCACTCAGGAACCAAATAAGGCTTTTAACATGCAAGGACACAAACTAAAGAAAAAGTGTTGGATAGGTGGCTTTGTTTATTTCAAATCTAAACTAATGATTGACTTCGTGATTAAGTGCCGGTTGATGTGAGCTGTATCAATTCAAGATTTTACCTTGATTATGATCAGTGAGTCTTTATTAAGGATAGGATGTTTCTATTTAATGAAGTGATGCCTCACCATGGATTCATTATTCTGCAGATTACTCAAAGTCTTAACAATAGAGCCGTAGTACTAGTATTTGTGGAAGCCCTGAAATGCAGAGACTCCACTGACAGCTTGCAGAGCATCAGTTTTCTGCCAGAGCTCAGTCTCTCGAGGCGGCGGATGCTGTTTTTCCGAAACGCTCGTGTCACGCTCGTATTCCGTCAAAGGATGCATATTTCAGGCATCGAGGCAGCCGCGAGGACGAACCCCCAGGACGCCCCGCGAGATCAGAGAGAGCTCCCGTCTGTCAAGGCAGTGGTATTGTTGGTTCATCTGCGAGGCTAATAGTATCAAGTGTGTCCATCAGCATCAAGTCGTTGGTGAATGGTTTGTTGTAGATTACACATCCCATGGTCGGCTAAGTTTGCTCTTTAAATGTAGCATATTTTAAATTTTGACTGTGACCAAATAAGATAGATTTTTGTATGGTTCTCCCTAAGTTTGTCAAATGTTGAACTCAACTGAGGTTCAAAATGGTAACTATATTGGACTCAGGAAGCAGAGCTTTGGTTTAAACATTGTAATTTTGAGTTTTTATCAATAAGAACAAAAGTAATTTAGGTCAAAATAAAATGACATATTCTTAATGATTTGTTTGAAATTCGCCGTCTATCTAAATAAGTTGCATCGCTTACTTAAGTTTTCTTAATGTTTAGACCAACTGTGTCGTGCTGGTTTATACAATATGAAATATGCATCTGGGTAAAAAAGCTGATAATGCATTATGTGGCTGAGGAAGCACTCACAGGACAGCCACTGCTTAACCACAATTAATGCACATAAGGGAAGTGCATTAGGATTTTTCTGCAGATGATGCTGAATAGTACAAACACAGAATCAGGTATTTTGATATCCAACAGATGACAGGACACAGATTTGAACATGCAAATAAAAGTCAAACTTAATATAGTTTTTCATGATATCATACAGGAATTTCCCTTGAGACATTTAATCAGCCCACAGTTTTCTCATTGGCAACAAATTTACAGAACTAAATTAGACAGTGGTGATTGTAGCCTCAGACAGTTTGAAAGGTAAATAAATAAATAACTACTCTGACACTTCCTTCGAAAACAGCCTGTAATTTCTCTTGTCAGTGTCTTTCAAGCGCTCAATTACACACTGATTAAAGCATGCGGTAATTAAAACTGGGAAAAGCAAGTTGTCTGGGTTTTTTTTGGAACAAATTGAGCGGACCACTCACCTTCCAGAATCTCTCCACTCGGGAAAGCTTGCGTGTTTTCATACTGACAGAGCGGGGCTGCGTGAGATGTGTCCATGGAAGAAACTGAAGAGCTGAATGAGGGACTGATGCTGAGTGTGGGCATAAAGGAGACACACCTCAGGATAACGCCATAGTCAGCATCTCTGCCCTAACTTCAGCTGCACACATTAAGTTAAGTTGGAGTGGTTAGAGTGAGACCGGTTGTCTCGGTGAGCTCAGGCAACCATACTTCCCAAATCTGGCTATAATTTTTATAATATTATTATATAATACATATGAGAGAAAAAATACTGTTTTCACTGGTGCACATATGAACATGCGTAGTTTAATTGAGACAATACAAAATTGCTATTATTGTAAAAAAAAATAAAGCTCAACTCCCTGATTTTTTTATGAATCATATAGAGACATTCTCGGATTGATTTGACTTTTTTTCTTAGAAACAGTAAATCCAGCAGCTAGGAGTCACAAGCCAGTGTACCTTTGTGCCGGTCCTAAACCCAGAGAGGGTTGTGTCAGGAAAGGGATCCAGTGTAAAACCTATGCCAGACTAAATGTGTGAACCACTAGATGATTTGTGGTTTGACACTTGAAGGGAGTGGAGAAAAAAATGTTCTCTCAGTGTCTCTGAGAAACAGCAGGGTTTTTTCATCTGACTAAAAAGTAATAGGCTTTATTATCAAGAATTTTAATAGATGAGTACGTTGAGCACATCCAGCGAGCTTTGCCTGATTACAAATAAGGGATACTGCTATTGGTCTACACCAATGTCAACAAGTAATAGCTACTAATAATTCAGAGAAAGTGTATATTCCAAACAAATGAAACATGAATAAATATTGGCAGTATTTTCATGCATTTAAAAAGCAGGAATAATTGCAGAATTGCATCGGTCTGACACTGAACTAAGGTAAGGTTAAGGTAATCTCCAAAGTTCGGTTTGATGTAATGTGTTAGTATTTTGTGTTGGTCCAGTTTTACCATTTTTATTGAAATGAAAGCAGGAAAGGTTACTATGCTGTTATTTGGTGGTCAGGGAGGTCGGGTTGAAAAGAACAACATTTCAAGAAATGCATCTTTACAATATTAGCCTCAGATTCATTTGATGCTTTTTCACATAAAGTGGGAAGATTCACACTTATTCTAAAGACAAAGTGTAGCTGGTTTGACAGATGTAACTGAATGGCAAGGCCTGAAATCTCACAAGAACATGTATCTTGCTGGAATCCATCACATCACACCACTCTTCATCACAACTTAAATATGATATATTTATGTGGTGGTGCGCTGATAGCCCCTTGCAAGCATTTGTCTCCTTTAGTTATTTCGTCGGTTTACATCCTGAAAAGTTACATAGTGTGGCTTTAAAGTGAAAAGCAGCCACAGATTTAAAAATCCTGTCTTGTGTGTCCCCATTTACAGTGTGTCTCTCTAAATGTTGCCATGATCGTTTTTCCAGCTGAAACTCTGCACGGTTTTCTCAAGTACCAACAATGTCATCCAATAAACCACGGGATGTCTCGGAGAACATGACACGGGCTGCCACACTGCTGACCGCACCAAGGGTCATGCCGTTACAACGAGGGAACATAAAAGTGTCTGGCAGATGTTTACAGCTGCGTTCGTCTGTGAAATTTAACCCCAGAGCAAAGCGGCTCCTTCGCAGCCATCAGCACCGAAGCACTTACCTCGGCTATTAGCTGCATCTCGCTTGAGCGCAGATCAGCATTACACACCGCACACAGAGCTGGGACACATTATGGTGCTTTTTACTTGTTTATCCTGTCTTGTGCTGCAAATTACCAACAACTCCCCCGTTTTATAGATTGATAAAAGTGCTTTTGATACGGTTAGAGGCTTGCGGCGAGAATTTGCTCACAGGCTAGGATTTCCTCGGGTCACAAAAGGTCAACGCTATGACCAAGAGAAAGGAATACCCGTGAGGCGTCAAATGAAGCATCAACGTCATATTATGGGCTTGTTAAACAACACCTTCACTTCTGAATGATTTACACATGTTGAGCAACACAAAAACACGGGTGCACAATCTGGCAAACAGGAATCTACAAGCTCAGTCATTAAAACACAGCATGATCATGAATGCAAAATGTTAGCATACCAATACAACCCACAGATTATGTCCAATTTTTCATAGGCAATATCACAGTACTCATTATATTTCACACAGATCATACAAAAAGGAAATTGGAATAATAATAAGTCCGTAACATTATAAGAACCATCAACTGACGCAGGTTCATGCACAACGATCAGATTAAAATAACTCAAAGTGTTTTGTCTAAATATATCTAAATCTCACAGGTCTAATGGGACAACTGGATCACTACTAAAATAGAAGTAGTTGTTTTTTTAACTCAAAGACAGACAGCTTTTGCATTAAGCACATATGGTAAATCTTCCTCAACACATCCGGCAATCACGTCTATGTATTCCCACAATGCACCACCAGCCCAAACCAACGAATGGGGAGGAACATCAATCAGCAAGACTTCATCTTTTCTGTCTTTCCGTTGCGGCGTTGGAAGGGGTACAATTTGACAGTCTGCCATCTCCACAACACTGAATCACTCAATAGCACTTCCCCATTCAGTCTTTCCACCTCCGCTACAACCAAACAATCATTATCTCTCCCCCAAAACTCTGTTCTGTTCTGCTTCACGGTGAACATCATCACAAAAGTCAGCTCTACACTCCCAGCTTGAGGAAAAGCAATCTTCTCTCCCGCCTCTGTCCCCGGAGCTGTGGGTCTCATTCAAACGTCTCAAAACCAGGAGGGAAAAATTCACGGGAGGCAATCACAGACATGCAAGGGAAGCTTCATTATACTGGTTGGGAAAAAAAAACACTATGCAGGGTACACACATACACACAGTCTATTCAGGACCGGAGAGGTAAAAACTTGTTTGAATCTGACCGACCAGGTAACAAGCTTCAAACCCACCTTCATAGCAGAAAAGTTTTTCCCTCCCGTCGCTTCTTGCCAAGACTACAAAGAGAATGCACACAAAGGTCTGGCCGGGGATGCAACATGAAAACCTAACTCATACATAATTCATCAGAAGACTAAACCAGAGCCCGGGGACACGCAGGAGGAGGAGGCCCACTGCGGAGTCGTGCCACCGTTTTGTGGGTGAAGCAAAGCCAAAACACCTTTGTCACAGTTGGCATTTTGTACTTGTCGTGACATTTTAGTGATTTAATTTGGGGTTTCCAGTATTGTTCTTACTATTTCTCCATACAGACATTATAACATGACATGCTACACCTGTTTGCTTTCTGCTCTGGTGCCTTTAAAGTTCTTGGGAGAAAGTGGTTAGCGTTACAGGGCAGTAAGAACAGTGTGTCCTCTTGACTGAACCAAACTTTTGCATTGATTTGATAAACTATAGAAATAAAGTCAAACGGTCTAAGCATGTACTTGTACTTAATGCTGTGATATGGGAGGAAAACATGAATGTATTGCTATTTTTATAATGGCTCTTAATATTAACCTTACAAACGGAGACCTTGCCCACTAAAGAACTGTGGTTGCTAATAACAACGTCTTGACTCTTGAGGTTCAGTGTAACATTTATCCAACTACATGTGCATGAGTGCATCTTCTCTGTCTCACTCGAGAACAGTGTGTAAAAGTACCCAGGCTTTGCTTAAAGGAACCTTGGGTAACCTTTAGTCAGCAGAAGGCACAGATCACTCTCTGTGCAACCTCACTGTATACGTTTACAGCTTGTTTGGAAGAAATAACATGTCTTCTGAAACAGTAGGGTCATTTAAGCATATATTGTAAGCATAGGACTCTGCTAAGGTCAAGGGTATTTGCCTATTTTCTTTATTATATTTGTAGCGTGGTCTTTGGGACAGTAGAGTTCAGGGTACTGTGTCAGTGAGATAGGCATGATTCTACCGATCTGATGTCTAAGAGCCATCAAAATCCTTTTGAGAATATGTATATTTGGGCTAAAATTAACCGGTGCTACTTTAAAGAATCTGAGAAAAACAAGTCCTTAGATGTGATCCAGGCTTTACAATCAGGGATTTTAATAGACATAAACTCTGTTCAATCACCTTCTCGCTCTCAAATAAGGGAAACTCCCATTGGGCTAAAATATTATGTCTGCACATACAGCAAAACCTGTGGGTTTGCACCAGTCTGACACAGAACTCACAGCTAGAAGTTTAAGGTAAGTCCGTACCTTAGGTTTGATAAATAATTAGTTTAAATGTTAGTATTCAAGTAGATCCAGTTTTACATTCTTATAGAAATGAAGCAGGAAAGGTTGCTATGCTGTTGTTATGGGATGATGAATGGGGTTGGTGATGGAAGAATGGATGGAAGAACATTTTGGGAGATGCATGTGCTGTGTTCTATTCTTTAGCGCAGTATACAACCAACCAATGGTGATTTAAGTTTGCTTCAAATTTGATGTTGTACACACTTGAATAGCATCATTGTTTACATATGCCACACTGATCCGGCCATCACATTGGGAAAACAAACCAGGGGGTTACTCATTCCAACTCTGCCGCACCGACCCTAATTGGAAACAAGGCTTTTATTATTTCTGTGCAATAAGATTTTCAAAGTGGCTAAACAACAACATTCACAAAATACACAATACTCAGAAACCAGTAAAAAAATCACCAAATAAAGGTCAAAAGTCTGGTGTAAAATGACCATCAGTGTCAGCTCCTACATAAGAGCTCCATCTTTATACTCTTTCTACCCTTGAAGGCTGTTACTCTGACTAAGGTGATCTAAGTGCTTTTAAAGGGAATGAAATGAATGAACTGTAATGCTGGGTCATCCTGCTCTCAGCTCTACTTGTTGCTTCCCCGCGTGTTTACTCCGCTGTAACACGACCTTGTTGACTTTGCAGCGCTGCCTTTCACATTCCCTGTTTGCACGCTCGTCTTTCCTGGTGTCGGAGAAATTACGCGCTTGTGTGTCTCCAGGGGTGTGTCTCTGCTGTATCATGGCGGGGTCGATAAGAGAATCTGCCCGTGTGACATAACGCATTACTGCCGCCTGGTCTCAGCCGCAGAAAAACACTGAGAGAAGAGTCAGGAGCAAAGGCAGCTCTGCTCTGCTGCCTTAATTCTGACTGGCAGATATGTTGTAGCAAATATTCTTCACTTCCTTTAAATCTCTTTATTGATATGTTTTTCTTTGTGGTAACCTTTTTTTGTCTTTGAAATAAAAGTAAAACAATCTAGTGTTATGGTACACAAGAACTCAGTCTCATTTCAGAATAAAATACATTTGTACTTGGTATTGCCTTGGACATACTCAGAAATTGAGATTTTAAATAAGAGCGTAGCTGATTTCTTTCACAACATCATTATGGTGAGTGGATTGAAAACTTCAGATGCAACCAAGAACATAGCTCATTTATATTTTTGGATCAGTCCCTGTCCTCCTTTAAGTATACACAAGAAAGAGTTTATCATATCATTCGACATTCGATTCGAGAGACTGGACTCATAGACTTTTTATTTTTTTAGGAGACGTAAGTCAGCACAGGCTTTTTCCTGATGTAGTCATTGCTCCAAAAAATTGTCATGTGCATGTGTTTTCAGTTCAGTCATTCTGTCCAGTAGAGCAGTGTAAAATATATGGTTTGTGCGAAACAGTACTAGTAAGAGTTTCAGAGAGTAATTGCATTTGGAAAGAAACGGTTCTGGTCCCTGTTGGTTTTTGTCTGAAGGGCAGCAGTTCAAAGAGTCTATATCTGAAGGTGAGTGGAGTCTGAGGATGTTGCTTGCCCTCTTCTTAGTTCTGGAGGTTCCTGTAGAGAGGGCATGGGGCTCCTATGCTCCGCTGCACTGTACAGCTATGACTAAAGCTTGGTACATACTCCGCACGAACAGAGACATTTGTTTCTTTTCTTGAGGGGGCAGGAACAAGACCAAAGTTAGTTCTGGCCAGGAGATTTCATACTTCATGAAAGTGTAGAACTTTTCGCTTTCCCGCATTTACCACAACCACTTTAAATATCTAACCAATCACACAATAGTTGACACGTTCTGCCCAGATGATGTGTCGAGAACACTGAGAATTTTATAGATTGTCCTGTTTTAGAACTAGACTTAGTCCTGTTATTTAGTGACTTGTTTTGGTTTGCATTCACAAAGCCACATTTGAACCTCCAGAGTAAAATGTCCATGATACGAAAAATAGAAAGCAATGTGCCCTGTCAGTTTAGCTCAGGTTTAGTCCTAGTCCCACATTTCCCATTACATCTGAAGCACACATTACATTGCTGCTGTTACTCACAGTTAACCCCACATGTCCCACGGCTCTTATATGTATTTCCCCATTTAAGGATTACATGTTGTAATTAGGTAATGTCTCTACTCTCTAATTAATCTTTGTTTTTCCACCGTCACATTGTCATTCTCCCAGAAAAGTCACAGAAATCTGCCTTCTGAGCTCACGCTGTCAGACAAGTGTCTAATGTTTGCAAACCTAATGAGAGGCGACATTATCCGCCTTTTCTGTGGGTCTGGGATGATGTCAGTTGCAAAGCTGGTTTGGTTTCAGTTACAAAAGCTAAATGTAGAAAGCCCTTAATGGAGATTACTTGGATTGTTTTGCAACAGGGGATGAATTTAGTGCTTGTGATTAACCTTAGCCTCTCCCCGAAGAACATTCTCTTGTGGCAAAGTTATGACTTATGATTAACTATTTTCACTAATGAGCAGTAAGCTGAGAATTCTAATATAATCTTTCACTGTGAGCAACATGACAAGTAATAAAAGTAAGCCTTAACAGCAAATCTCTGAAAAAAGGACGTTTGAAGTTATAAATAAAAAACAAGATGTGAAAAAAGAAGCCCGTTTTAAAGATATATTTAGCAAAGACGCAGACACTGAATCAAAAAATTGTTTAAGCACAAAAAGTTCTTGAAGGGCATGTTAATCTCCTGTGGAAATCATCACAAAGGGATTATGAATTAATATTTAAGCAGCTAAATTTCTATCCACAGATTAGATCTGCTGCCAAAGTAAAAAGGCAGATTTATGTGGCAAATAAAAGACAGCTTGAAACCGAGAGACCTAAACGTTTGACTCGGGTGGGTCTTCAGAAATGCAAAATGAAGTATTAGCATCACTTTGCAAAATTCTCTCATCGTCGTGGCAAAATAAGGTCGTCAAACACTGACTAATGCCGACGGTCAGCTGATGTAATCGTTCTGTAAATCAGAGAGAGGGAGAACAAGAGCGGCAGTATCTGGAGAGTATCTGGACTGGCAGGCCTGTTGACAGGTTGACGCCGCGTGGGTGGGGGAGGGGACAGAGAGATGATCGATGATGGTGTGTGGACATTGAGTGTTTAGGCTGTGTGTGTGTGTGTGTGTGGGGTGACCTGTTGAGATGGCCTATTGGGACAGGACGTCACACAGACACGCTGGAAAAACAACAGGTCGATACTGACTGACAAGCTTCGCAAGAACACGAGCGTTATATTCATTATGAGCCCAGGTCCCATGACGCTGAATGTAACATGTTGCGTGACACAAGCGGAGTATTCTCACTGCGTCATCTCCAGATGGTAGTCGCAGCCACCAGCAGGCGATGGTGCGCGTGTGTGTGTGTATATGTGTGTCTTATATACACCCGCTCCACCTTTGCAACCATGGCAACGCAGAGCAAGAGGTCCTGTCGAGCATGATGCTGAGGCTATCCTGAGGGGAGGAGCCGCACCGGGCACGATAATGTGTGTCTGCTTTGTGTACCCTTCACAGCTTGTGTTTCTGATAGGATTCAGTGTGTTTTTTGGGCTCAACAGTTACTAAAAAGGACAACAACAGGCTATTCTTTTCTCACTATTCTTACTATAGAATGCTGTATGTTTCTGTTTTTTTGGGGGTTTTTTTGTGATACGTCAATACATATTACATAAATGAGAAAGAATTTCTCTCTAATAGTGTTGTCAAATCTACTTGGTACGGCAATGAAAAACAAATAGGGACCATTATAGGACACTTGCCTCTGTTACTGCTGATAAGGCTCCAACAGCTAGGACTTTTTATCCGTCAGCTCAAATGCATTGTGATGTCAATTTAGTGTAAGGTGTGTGAACACAACCCCATAGGAACGAAGGTGAGCATGCTCAATGGGGTGTATAGGGAACAGAGGCAAACAATGGATGTTTTAAGCCATTGGTTAGGGTTGGATTAGGATTTCAGTAAAAACTGTTTTGCTTAGGGTGAATGAACTCTGAATTTGTCCAGAAATTTCCATCTTCATCCTCAGTACATGATGTTAACATAGTTGCATTAGGTCCAAGCTGTCAGCAAAAGGGACCCAATGTGGATCTTGCACTACACAATATTGTGGCACTCATTCACAAGCAGCGTAAAAGCCCAATAAACCCCTGGAGACATTTGTGGATGCTGTGCTGGTGCTGGTAATGATGATGATGAATCATTCAACTTAAATGATTTTGTATAGTGCACCTCTCAAGTAAAAATAACAGTTTTTGAATAGGCAGTCCATCGCTGAGCTTACCCAACTTAAAAACATGTGACTAATCTGCAGGATCGATTGGATGAGTCATCCTAAAGGTGTGGTCAGTCTTTCTGAAGCAAAATGAGTATCACACAACTGACAATGGATTTCTTCTTAAAGGCTTCAAAGGGATAGGTGCTTGGAGCAAACTAGTTTGAAAAGGAAATATGAGAACATGAGCTGATTCTGATCAAAGCTTTCCAGAGTCTTTGAGCTCAACGGCCTTACTTGACGTTTCACTTCCTGTAAAGTGACGATGCAAGTGCTATATAATACTGCCCACAATATGTACTATGGTATGTGCTATGTTAAAAATGTCTCTGTGCACATGACCACTTTGCAGCACATACCGTATTAAAACCAGTGGCAGCCTATGGTACGCACTCGTCATCTAAATCACACTGTTACACACAGTCTATCACGTCTATTGGTGCCAACTCCCACTGAGCTTCGTCTGGCTGATTTAGCTGGGTCTGAGGCCTCTAAAGAAAACACTGAGCTGAACTAAGGCTTGGGAACTGGGCCAGAGAGCCTTGCTCAGATTTGGAGTATCTCTAAGCAGCAAACATGTGAGATCATCTGAGGACACGCAATGTAGATCATATCTCATTCAAATCAATATATCAGAGTGATTTATGAATAACTCTAAGTCAAATGAGTCCAAACAGAATAAAAATGATGTGGATATCAGATGTATCCTCAGTACACAAGAGGAATATGAAGTAAATTAACGAAATACTAACTTGTGAGTTTTAGAACAGGATACAGCTGAAGCTCTGGCTTTCTAAAATAAATAAAGTAAGATGAACTTTTAGAATCCCAACTTTTCAGCTTGAACAATAGCACACTATCTTCCTGTTTAGAACACCGCTGTCGGCTAAGTAAATTTAAATCAAGAAGCTCATCAAAAGTAATATTAAAACCCAAATGCACATTTAATCAAAAGATCTGTAGCCTTGGAGGAGAAAAAATGACTAATACATCACTGAGGAGGATGGCAGTCTCACATTAAGGTGGCCCCGGTGGGAAACGGGCTTTGCACTAACGACTAGCTCTTATAAAATATGAACTCACAGCTGCCATCCACAGAGACGTGTCAATGATCTATTACACTGGCTTTTCCTGTGGCACTTCATACTTGCTTAGGCAATAAAAACATCCAAATGCTTCAAACATCATATGCATTTGGCCAGTGAGTGTTAAAAGACTCTCTGACATACTTATGTCAACTCTTCTTTTCTGTAGTAGCCCCCATAATATAATCACATAACGCTGCTGGCCGTCTGATTGGTGGATTGGTTTTCTTATTGAAAATCATAAACCCGATTTGTCAAAAGGGTTGGACAGAAGATAATTAGATTAAGCCAGTCTATTGAATAATATGCTTTTATATTTCAAAGTGCAAATAAAATAGCGACATTTGTTCAGGAGATTGGGTCAAACTGTTTTCTAGAGATAAGCCAAACGTTGATACACTGCATGAATAATTACCTTTTCTTTTTTAATCTTGCCCGTGACCTGCACAAAACCCCACTTCAACTTTCCTCGCAGCTATTGAGAAAGAAAAGTGGAAATGTTTACTTCCTTTACTACTTTTTTTTTGCATTAAGGAAATGTCGATACAGGCCGGGTCAGAAAGTCTCCCTGAACCCCCAAGTGAGGGTGAAATGCCATCACAACTCACCGTAACTAACCCCGCTACAATTAATTAAGAATCTTTGCAGCTTTTCTATTTGCAGTAAATGGCAGTGAGAGGGAACTGCTGCTGATATCTCTCCGGGGAACTCAAACTCCACAAAGCAGTAATGCACAGTTACACTCCGAGCATGGCAACTATTAATCAATCCAGTACACACATTTATATAGAGAGCCTTGGCACACAAAGAGGCAGAGAGCTGCAGTAAACAAATGAAATTGTGTTTACAAAAATCTTATTCTAAAGCCTTTCCATTTTACCAGCACTGAATACAACCACACTCCACCAGCTTATTTTGGAAGCAAGGGATTGGACAAACAAACTGCATAATCATAAAGGTAAACATCTTGGAAAATGAAATTAAACTCAAGCAATTTACAAGTCATTTTTTTTGCCCTTTTTCCTTAAGCCAAATAAACAACAACAGCTTGTGAAAACTTTTACACAGAGCTATTCCAATAGGATATTTCATGAATTGCTCTCCACATCTCCTGAGGCAAAAGGCAATTTCATGCTCGAGCACGACTCGGGGGGACGGAAGGACTAGAGGTGACCCCAAGGTTAACAGTGCAAACCTCATAAATAGAAAAGAAACAGCAGTGCAATAGCAGCTCGGGGCTACAGTCATGGCAGTGATTTCCAATTTCCAAAGCCAACTTAATGAACATATGGATTCAAAAGGAAGCATATGATAAGCCCGTCTTAGCTTCACGTCTGCCCAAGGTGTTGTTGACAGCACGTGTAGTGTCAGCGATCAGCCTGTTGCCAACCTCATCACTCAATTCTCAATGTGACTGGCATCAATAATTTAAGGGAACATCGCAGTGTTGGCAGCCGGGACCGAACCCAGAAGACGTCTGCTTTGAACATTTGAAAATAGAATCTGTAAACACGCATAACAAACCAAACCAAGCTCATATGTCCAACAATAAGACGAAGCACAGACCTAAAGCGGCTGTGTAACTGATGCAATAATACAAATGTAGTGCCCCAAATATAGACCATGGATACTGTCATCTATGAGCGCTAATGCATTGTGAAGTCATATTTAATCTACTTGAAGATAATCGGTCTGATTGTGCCTTTCAAGCCAACACAGAAGTGCACCCGTTGCTGCATGTAACCCTCATCCAAGAGCTGTTCCAAAGTGGCTTCTTCCCTTCTGGCTCCAGAGGCTGCCAAGATGACAGTGAGCAGCCGACCAAGACCAGCGTTTAAAATGCAATTTGAAAAAGTTATGGCTGCTATTCGAGTGTATATTTATATCTGTGTTGATCAAAGCGGTGAGAGTCATAGAGATGACAAGAGTCACCTGAGTGCATGATTCAACACCCAAATAAAACATTGGCCAACATGCACATAAATGTAAGATTTTACCTTGTAAAATTAATGAATGGCTGTTTTGTTTCCCCTCTAATCTGTTTACTTTTTTCTAATGAAACAGAGCTTGGCTGATCTTATTACAAATTATGTCGATTAGAGGTTCTGAATGTCGATTTTGGTAATTATGATGAATTGCAGTCTTGGCATATTGACAGAGGAGGAACAAAGCAATATGGGCCTGTGTGTCTATTTAACTAGATATATCTGTAGTTAGAATGCATCGAATGACTAATTTTAAGTATTTTTTTTTTACTTATGGCCACCAATGTGATAAAACATCTCAATGTGCGTCTCAATATTCAATGGAATTGCAAACTAAATTGTGAGTCGTGGTTTTTATCTCATTTTTCACCTGGGGTCATTTAAAATCACAGTTCATCAGTGTGGAGACCTCCCTACATAGTCCATACACAATTTATACTGATATTTGCATTGATAAAACCCCATAATCGTCCTCATTAAAGCAATATAATAGCAAATGAGTGATAAGAGCCTTACATCTTCGTCCTCTCTGACGCATTTCTTGCGGTACTGTACGTGAGGTCTGCCATCGATGTGGGGCTGAGGGGTCTTGGCCGCGTTGTCCTCGTCTACAACCTGTCCGCCCAGAAGGTGGCTGGCCTCAGGTGGGTGCGGGAACGAATTGGTGGTATTGATCTTCCCGCTGAATCTCTGATACAAAGAAGCCATAATAGTCCAGACAAAACAACTTAAAGCATGTCAACCCCCCAAAAGGCGCTGTTTGTTTAATCTGCGAGGTGAGCGATGGCAGACGGACAGTTTCTCAGTTCTGATGGAGTAGAAAGATCAGCTGACAGTTAGTAAATAAACACCTGGGAATAGAAATGAGTCCGTCTGAAAACGATACAAAGGTAGTTCGCGTTAAGCTTCGTCCTGGCGCGCGGCACAACGGCGGGCTATAGGTGTCAATAGTTGTCTCGTCAGTATTCATAACACGTTGTCTCTCCTCTTCAGTTTCCTGGTGTCTCCTTGCAGCGAGATAGCAGGCGGATGAGTTTCCGATCAGATCCAACCGATCCCCCTTGGACTCCGGCAGTGATTGTCAGCGAAAGACAAAAGAGCAGTAGATAATGTTTCAACACTTCGGGCGTTTGTTTTGGCCCACTGTCCTCACGCACGAAGAGAGTGTGAAGGACGCAGAGAGAGGGGAAAAAAAAGAGGAAGAGAGGGAGAGAGACCGGTGATGTGAGCAGACGCGCTGTGCATGAGAAGTGACCAACACCGGGAACAGCTTTACGGCAGCGCGGTCACCCTACCTCAATGGTTTACGCAAAAAAACAGTCGCCCAAACATAAACACCTATTCAATGACACCTCATAACCGTTTGATTTCTTGAAGGAGGCCATGACATTTGCTCTATGGGGGTTGGTCCCAGGACGGAGCTCGAGTGCCTCTCTGTGGCGCTTTGGATAAGGGCAGGCTGACCTCTGCACATCCAGGCGCGCAACGTGCTTTTGTGCGCTCCAAGTAGACAGGAAAACAATGGAACAAACATATTTACTCCTGTAAAAAAAATTACTAAACCATGACACTGGTAAAAACGTGGCTTAAAATGCATTACCTTTCCAATGCCAACGTTTTTGATTAGAACAATAGATATAGATCTTCTAATAAATGGACGCTGAGGATATGTCATAATAAATATCTATAAGAATTAACAATGTGAATAATACAATGTAGTTTACATGTAGGCTGTACTTGGATCATTTTAATATAATTGCTATTGTCTATGAAAGCTCCTCTACCTGATTTTCTTTTTGCCGTCCCTGTCTCAGATTCCACTCAGCCCACTCAGCCCCAAAAGCAGCCTAGGGACCTGCCCCGCTTTTCTTTTAATAAAAAATAAATAAAACCGGACCAATTTGTCCTCCACAAAATACATTTCACCAAACTGAAGTTTCGAGTTTAGCGTTAGCTTAGCTGCAACTTCAGCGTCAGCACAACAATTATCTCTGCCCCGTTAAACATTACCTGATTGTTTTACGTTCTGCGTTTTACGTTCCCTCCCTTTTCTCTGTTGATGCATTTCTTTTTTGAGCTGTTTTGCAGTGTTCAAAGACATATTCAGCACTGAAAATAAACTATTGGCAGCTATTAAACTTCCTGTAACATCATGTGACAAGTCGGTGTCGACCAATGGGAGTGCTCCCTTTGCGAGCATGTGATTGACCATGGTTTTCTGTTCCTGAATAGAGGTTCTCATTTATTAAAATCCCTTATAATAAACAGTAGATGCCATCATAAAGCCATTTTTTTCCAAAAATGATTGCTTTTACAATATACTATTTGGGGTTTAAACCGTTTTCCCAACTAGAAGAAATAATATCAGGTACAGTCTGTTGAATAAAGTTGTATTTTGGTTGAAGGCTGTGTTACATCATCTCTCTCTGTGGGTCCCTTAACTAGCCTCTAGTCCTATCCAGTGCCAATGTCATTGTTGATCCTCTGAGAAGGGCAGAGGTGTACATTTAAAAACTAAAACATCCCTTTGTGACTACAACTACACAGATCATAGACATTATGTAACAAATGACATTATGTGACTTGTAATACTGGGGAAGTTCTTGCAACAGCTAAGTTAGGAAAAGATGTCAAAACAAAAAAGTAAGTAACTCACCCAGTATCTGTCAGAGACTGTCCTGGGTCGATGTGTCAATTTAAAAAACAGGCCTCGACCTTTTACTGCTGCAGAAAGCGTATTATAATTCACATCCCAGTGCACCAAGTACTTAGAATTCAACTCTTGAAGCATATTCAAACCTCGAAATGTGATTCATCATACACCCAAAAAACTCAACCAAGAGCCTTACCCCCGTCCAAAATTATGCCCATTACCCCATCACCATAAACTTTCACATTCAGTCCACTACATTACAAGTGATTTCACACTCGAAAGGCCAAGGCAGCGCAGCTATCTGGTAAATGCACACTATTGGCTTATATGGCAGAGAAGCTACAGAAATGGGAGGCATGTATTCAAGTCTGAGCCATCTTTGGTCCTGAATGCTACTGGCGTACACCCCTCAGCCGCCTCAGTCTGACAGCTCAAACTATCACTCGCCAGGGCCCGAGCTGTATTTGAGGGAAATGGGTCATCTTCACAGGGGTAGGACTTCAAAGCAGCACTAAAGCACAGCTCAAAACAGCCACACGCATTATGTCAAGAGTGGTGCATCTTCCATTTACTGTTATTAGTGAAATGAAGTTCAAGAAGTAATCACCAGCGACAAATGAAGGCAGGAATGAAAATAGCCCACATTCAACTTTGAACAATGTGAGATTTTCAATAACGTATTTAATAAATGGTGAGTCATCTGTAGCTCTGAAAGAACTGCTAGCACCATTGATTCATGGCTTGAATTATGAATGTTACTGTTGTAATAATTGGAGATGTATCTTGAATACAAAATATTGATTTCAAAGGTTTGGAGATTGATTCAAAAACAAGGACGCAGACCATTACTTCTTTTGTCTAATGAAAGTCCTCTGCATCCTTCCCCTCCTTTTCACTTCAAAATCAATTTTCCATGGACTTTGAAAATTACTCATAAATTAATTGAATCACTTCTTTGATGTTTTGCTTGCGATTTAATTTGAGTTTCAAAAGAGATTCATGATGGGCACTGAACATCGCATGGGCAGCTTCCTCTTCCGCCGAGGCTTACTTTGGTCCCTGTCATCATTTGTTTCTCTAGTTCATAAATGCCTTTTCCAGGGTCTGCACGCACATGGGAAATAGGTCCGAGAAACTTGACAACCATCCCGGCCGTTCTGATAGATGTCCTCCAATCTCCATCACCTTGTTGGGGTGGCTGTTGTGAATCGCCTGGCTGCTTTAACGTCCCCCTCAGGACTGTGCGCGGGAGCCTGGGCTCAGCTTGACTCCCCTATCGCCTGCTCGCAGATACAGTGGCTGACTGGAGTAAGCCTTTTCCACCTGCCACAAACATCACCGCATCACAGCACTGCATTGTGGGAGGTGGGAAAATGTGAAAAGCCGTGTAATAACCGCTGTAATGATGATGATATGTGCAGCATGCCTATTACCTCAGGGGGATTACCACTAGCGCGTTTTCATCCGCAACAGATAGATCTTACTGTAAAATACAACCTGGAGATTGTACTGCAACCATATAAAATGGGTTTTTCATATTAAATGTCACACAGCATTACTAAGGCACTGAAACTAGACTTACATCTTAAAACTGATCAAAGCTAAATGTGAATATTCCAATGTTATTATTGTACCTCCAACCTCAGTTTCAACCTCCTCAATATTTTGCATTATATGTCAGCAAATCTCCATGTGATATAATAAACCACTTCATATAGCTAAATCAGTCAAATTATTTTATTAAGCAATGATCATGTCAGGAAAACTGCATTAAACATAAGCTACATTCATATATGTAGTGTACCCTAAGCACTACTAGGTCACATTGTTGAGTGTTCTGCAGCCCATGTAAGATTCATAAAAGCTATAAATGATGTAACAGTCTAACATCACAATGCGCAGATTTATTTATCCATATTAACAGAATTGCCAATGGAGACCAACTTGTTTCCATCAGCATCCTACACACTGCATCAAAACGACACAAAGTAATTAGACAGAAGAGCAAACAGATCAATCAGTCAGTGCCTGTTGAGATTGCAGTAATATCTAATTTCCTAATCTAATTTACTGCGTCTCCTTATGGGCTACATAAATGTTACAGAGTGAATTTAGTTACTGGCCTCCATAATTACATTTTTGCTCCATTTTCCATAATATTAGACGGACACTAATGATCTTCTTTGATGCTGAACTAAGCCAATGAGGCAACAAGTGGCTTTGTCATCCTTTGTTCTAAGCATTGTGGTCCTAAAATATGTCAGATTACATGCTCTGCTTTGTGCAAAGACAAAAGAGCCACTTTAAACTTTAAGTAGCCCTGGAGCCATTTTATTGCAAAGCAGTAAAAAAAATAAAAATAAATCTCGGCCCCATGAAGTGAGACATCAATTTATAACATGGGCTACTACTATCCAGCTATCTAGATTATATACTTATTATTTAAACTGATAGGCAACAAGGTAACTCAGTAAGTCTAGACTGGAATACCAACAAGCTAAATATGATACCAAGCTACCAACAAGCTAACTGTAATAACATATAAATACTTGAATACCAACAAGCTAACTATAATAGCCAGCCAGCTAAATACTTAAATCCCACCACGCTCACTGTGATAGCCAGCTAGATACTACCAACAAACTAACTATATAGCTGCGTATATAGGCAGCTATACATAGCTACTGTGGATAGATATGAGAGTCTACTATTTTCTGAAAGTCTGGGTGTGTTGATATAACACCCATTCGTCCTGGCATAGAAACATCTTCCTCTGTCAGTGTTTATCAAAATTTAATTATGCCCCACTGAAGGCAAAAGTCAATGGGACTGTGTGGAAGAATACATTTCTTATCTCCATGCTGCACCCCAACACTACATTACAACACTCGGCTCATTTCAGGCCATGTAACGATGGCGAATTCAATTACTGTGCGCTGCAAGTCACAGCACTTTATTACAGCAGTGGTCTAGTGCACAAAACAGAATACCTTCACGTGTCATTGAGGCAGTTTCTGAATTCACACAAGCACTTGATATACTGGGTCTTGAACTAGTTTAAATCATTTTTATTAACTTTATCTATTCACATTTATGCCAACTTCTTTTAACTTGCTCCTAACTCATTTTTCAACAACTAGGCGTAAAATTCAACTTTCTTAACTTGAAACTAGCTAAGCATGTTCCCCTCTAGAGTTTGCATATTATCTTCCATGCAGAGTAAGTGCTGAATCTTCCACTACATTAATGTTGAAGGGATGCTATGTGTTGAGCCCAAATTGAAATGGCAGCAGATAAGTCAGTGAGGAAATGGGGTTTAATGCTGGCTGATGTGGTAGAAGAGACTGTGGCACGTTTTTGGGGGAAGCAGCAGGCTACACTTGCCTTGTGGGCTGTGGCAGCAGATGAGGAGGACGAGGAGGAGGAGAGGGAGGAAGGGTGGAGAGATTCTGGGTAAAGTGTGGAGAAGAGAGTGTGCCATTAAGATTCCCTGTCATACAAATGTTTGTGTGGAGATGTCTGTGTGTAGCAAAACAAGGCTTGTGAGGGTATTGTATTCAAAGGAATGACGCTTTACACTGTTGAATCCTAAACCGCCCTGACTCTCACACTCCTGGAATTCTTTCAGCTTGTGTGATTTTTCGTTGACTGTAACACCCTTTTTCTAATTTATTATTCCACATGCCGCAACAACATTCATTTATCTATTCTACAAGGCTGCCCAGACCTCAGCTACTCAGAAATGTCAAATGAATCATGTTGTTTGTGCAAGCTTTTCTTTTGAGACTTAAGCCTAATTTACTAAGCAGTAACAAAAGTAATTGCTCACATTTTTTTAAATTAATCAATTGATTCAAAAGTTGTCGTTAACTTTCAGTGGTCATCAATCTTGCAGCTCTATGCATTCGAGCATGAAAATATAATAGTCATCTTAGAGTCATCTGATGACAATTAGCAGACCTCAGTGTTATTCACTTTCTACCTATCTTCATTTAAAACATGCAGTTTTTCCCAAAACAGTGAAAACATACAACTGAGCAACACATTAGAATGAATCAGATGAGACACTAAGCTTTGCATGCAGTGTAAGAGTAAGCTTTACAAGTAGGGGAGCATTGTATTTGAAGATGATCAAAATGATACCTGGACGAGTCACTCCATTCTTCCTTGTCCCGTTGCTATCACTAACAGCCAGCGGGCTTTTCTGTCAGGAGCAGGAGTCTCAGCCATAAACACAGACATTCTCACACAGCGTGCCGTGCATGCTAAACAGGCCCCTTACCCTTCTGGTGGAGGTGCTGGTGTCTATCTTCAGCTGGGTGGCTATGAAAACAGACATGGTGAAAAGTGCCACTTGCCTTCTTCCGTGCTCACACCTTTGTGTGAAGTTGTCCGTCTGAGAAGTTGCTCTCCCCCTCTTCCCTCTCAGCCTCCCCTCCCTCCCTATAGCGAAGGAGAGGATGACCCGAGGGTCCGAGAAGAGCCCGACCAGACCGCCTCCCTCGTTCTCTCTCTCCTTATGGGCTGAATCAATCATACAAGCGCTGGCATCGCCTCCACAGGGGGGTGAAGCGTGGGATGGGAGGGGGGTGCTTCTCCTCCACTCAGGCTCCTCCAAATGCTACTTATCTCCCCTGTCCTCACACCCTGCCTCTTTGGCTTGCTCACTCCCAGACTCTCTCAGCAAGACTTTACTGAGGCCAAAGGAGTTCAAGTAAAGTAGACACTAAACACACATAAATACACACAAATACGCACATAGGGAACACCTTTTATGTCGAAAACCTCCCGAATGTTTATATTCATACCGGTACTGCTTGCTGGGCATTTTTCCTTTCCAGTTTGTGTGTCTGTATGTGTATGTTGGCTTCAAGTGAGTAAACATATTACCAAGAAATGGATCAATTCAGTCAGCTTTGCAGCCTGGTTGTGATTAAGCACAAGTAATATTTATGCTCCCTGTCTCCCACATCATAAAATACAACCCCCTACCTTCACAAACAATCACTCACACACCCATCAAGCCGTGCTAACAGGACAGAAGTCTGGCACCGGCAACACTACTGTTTGTGCCTATTGAATCTCAGAGCTGTTTTCTTCAGCAAGCCAAACACACAGGAACTGTGAGACAAAATGGGGGAAATCATTCGTATAAAGAAGAAGGAATGTTATTTCTCTCTAAAAATCCAGACAGCCCACTCTTTTTGTTGCAAGGCTAAATGTAATTTGTCCAACTCAGCTGAAGCATTCATTAAAAATGATGCATCAAGGATCCATGAGCACTGAATCTCAAGGCTACTGAGAGTCAATCTCTGGTCAGAAATGGAGTGAGGGCATAAATCAGGTTTTAATATTGATGTCACGAGTCAGCATCTGCCTTGTGTGTGAAATCGAATGTCTCAGGTGCTATTGAACATTTAAAATAGCAAAGGCAACAATATTCAAAGTATAACACGATTAAATTCTTTCAGGCCTTAGTGGGAAAATATCAAGTGTATATTTCTGACTTGTTTTCCCAACTGCACTCCCACTGCAATTTTTTTTCTGAAATTTTCTTTTCACTAAACTTAAAATATGCTGTTAAACCACAGAGTACCCTATAGCATAATAAAGTTGTTCAATTAGAAGAACAAGAAAAACCCTTGCTCTGTCCAGAAGACACAGATAAGCTTAAGTTCAGATTTGCATGCACACCACAAGAGATAAGGTTTCATGTGAGAGAATAATTGCTGTGGTGGGTCTACACAATTTTTGTATGGTTCTAGTCAGTGCTTTTAACAAGCTTTTTGCACTGTGACATTTCCCCAGGATGCCCCTGATTGGACACCTTTGGCATTCATTTTTGTCACATTTACAGTAATGGCATACTCTGTGATGATTACGAACAATGTGAGTTCACAGTAACTCAGTGTAATTGCAATTAGCGTAAAAGGTCACGGCCGTTATCGCTTTCGAAGACTGAGATGATGTGGTCCTTTACCAAACGGTCGGAAGATTAACAATGCCCTGCTTGTTTTTCTTAACTATACTTTTCATGACACCAGTGTCGTGGCTACTGCAAGCTAATTCCTTCCATTTGTCACTTCCTGCTGATCTTGCAAAAGGTGAGCCACCATTAAACCATTAAGGAGCTGCTGTCAAAACAATATCATCAATAAAGGCTGTAAAGGATGATGGGGCAAATAGAAGGAGACATTTAGTTCATGACCAGAACTTTAAGATCCCAACGACAATGTGAGAAACCATCAGGTGGTTACTACACATTCTACAATATGCAGCAATAATATAATCATAATAATAAACTGAAAGAAAACGCAAATATCTACATGAACAGCAAAAAAAAAAAAAAAAAAAAAAGACGCACAGTGCATGTTTAAACAAGACTAAACCTAAACTAGCCTTAAAAAATTGTATCAAACCAAAACTGATCACAAGGACTAACCAGGTCTACACTAGGACTAAACCCAGAACTGATAATAAAATAAAAAACATTACTAAACTAAGACTAAATCCAAGACACAACCAGGACATGAATGAACTCTGTGTTTCCCTGGTATAAAGACATCAACTCTGGAGAGGAATGCACAAGCTTTAATGAATGCAGCCAATGGTATGATATGGTGATAACATCTACAGTAATTTCTTCAACATTTTAATCCAATATTGAAAAATTACTGGAAAAATTACTCAAAGCAACTATTAGCATGCTATCTGTCCTTGAAGCAGCAAAGTTTTACATTTTCCACAACTCTATCACAAAGATTGGCTTGACAACCTTGTAGTCCTGAGATCTGTGCAAAGCCCGCAGATGGAGACAGGTTTCAGGATTTATGTGACATATACTTCTTTGTGCTGCTGTGGAAGAGAAGTGTGCAATTCTAACTCAATTCTCAACTGGTGCTGCCAGCAAAAGGTTGTGTCCAGAGCTCTGAAGCTGACCTTGAGCCAAACTGCAACACCTAATGGACTCAAAGGGACTAAATATCCTCCTTCATGTGAGTCCCAAAGATCCCCAACACTTTATTTGGTATGCCTCTCAGCCCAACTCCTCCAAGAGCAGTGGTGCAAGGATCGAGACGAGAAGATAGTTTGTTGGAATGGGAATGAGTTTTGTGTTACGTGTATGACATGTTGTGTGATTTTATCAGCAGACTGCTACAGGGTATATACACAAAACTTAATCTGATCATGTGTTACAGGTGACAAATACAGATGCATTTTAGACCCCAGGGAGCAATGCAACAGCCTGTCGCAGTCCAGGATGAAGAGCTTTGGGTGTTCGAAAGTGGTCCACGAGGTGCACAAACACGGACAGCTTTAATAAACCAGAGAGTTAAACCCTCAGCTTAGCAGTTAGCGTTGACAAATGGCTGCTGTTCAACTGTGCGGTCCCCTGCTGCTTGGCCCTTGGTTGGTTTCTCTGTGTCTCCAAATTTCATTACACTAAACAATGCGGCATTGTTTGACACTGAATTATCACACTCACTGGTCAGCAGATAACATAAACAAATGCAAGTAGCATGTGTGTCTGTGCATATAAGAACAAAAATAAGGTGGTTCAGTAAAGGCTAATAGTGGCAGTGGGCAGCAACACAAACATTTCAAACAGAGCAGTAGTTCAATGCTGAAAAACAGAGGGCTCACAAGATGAATACAAAAAGCTTTTGAAAGACATTTCATCCGTAGATATTCCAGCTGCATACAAATCACTTCAGTCAAAGTTTGTCTGTACAATACTACTCAAGGGAACCTTAACATTCAGCTCAGGGAGTCAGAAAAACCTTCACACTACTTTCAAGATCTTTAATGGAGCTTAGCTAGGGAGCATACCTAAAACAACACTTGCCATGATATATATAAAAGGGTAAAAAAAAACATTCCAGGAGCTCAAAAACATCCATTTTCTAACTACAGTATGTTTTGTAGGGAATAAAATGTACAATCTGTATTTTGGAAACAGATGGTCTTGTCAGCTGAATGACAGTAAATGATGGAAGTCTCGACTCTGCAGGGAAGCTGGCATTGGAAACATCAAATTCAAGATGAGACAAGTCATTCTTAATATGAAGCAAACGTTCTGTTCATTGTGTCAGTGCTACAATGAATGGCAATGATTTAATCTCGGCTTTGCATAAATACATATAAATGATGATGAGTAATGTTTCCCCCAATACTTTTATACTCTAGGACTGTGGACACTCCCATTAATTTTGATTGTTGTACTACAAAGATTAACTAACATTACAACAATACTATATGTACCTCGAATTACAAGTCTGTGTTTCCTCTTAGGGTTGTATTTCATTAAGTCTCACATAACAGCCACTAATAGTATTTTGAATAATGTTTGTATTTCAAATTGTCGGTCTCCCAGTGAGAACTTTTAAAAGGAATCCATGAGTAAATATGTTTATTCTAAAGCTTAGATCACTTATCATCTTGGTGTCCTGATGAGTTCACAAAACAAGAGGCTCATGGTGGTTCATAATAACGTTCTTATAATTTCAGGAAGTATCATAACACGTTTAATGTAATAAGTCTAAGAAGGGAAGGTCAAGTCCACATTTTCTCAGAGTCCAGAGAAGGATAAGCAGCTCCAATATCCACTGCCAGACTTAATGAATTCTTTTCTATGCAAATTGCTCTCAGATTAGGGTTGAATTTAATAGGCTGTGTCTGGGAGTCCTCAAAAAGTCGAACTTTGGTCACAGACACTTAAGCCTGCAAGACTGGCTGTTACGGTTCCCCTCTGGCTCCTGCCTTTGCAGACTTGTCTGTGTCGTTACCTCAATCCCTATATCTCTGCTACACACACAGTCACTGGTCACTCAGCTAATCGGACAGAAGTGCAAATTATAAAGCAGTATGTGGCAAAATTGAAGTACTGCAGAATACAAAAGACACGTTCAGATTAAGCTATATTGGCCCATAATGTGTTCAGTAATTCAGAGGGTTATGCAGCTGGATTCTCACTACAACTCACTAAAATTAATTTTGTACTGCTCAGAGCAACGTGATTTCTTGCAAACCATTGTATGTTTGGACCAATAGTGCGTGTGGCAATACTGGCAGTTTTGATTGGAGTCTTCATGTGACTAAACATCAACACTTACAGTGTAAAGAACAACATGCATTTGGATAGAACTACCTCATCATATGCAGTTAATGACAGATGGTTTATCCAGTCACCAACCAGATATTCATCTAAAGTACTTTGCAAATGCTTTCTGTGGAAGTCAGGTTAGGGATTATGGTAATGTGAGTGTTACATTCATAGTAACTGCTTATTACTACACTCCAGTTTGAGGGTGTCTACAGTAGACCTGCTGCACAACACATAAACACTGGTTCCTCAAATAAACAGAAAGCTTTTGTGATTGATATGTGAACATATTTCACAACCATTTATACCTTCACTTCACACGGGTAATTATTTGCATGAGGAATGTAGAACCAAGTGTAACACCTGCGACCACAGGTGGGTTACTGCAGCATCTGGACGGCCATGATTTATGATACATACGTTCGGCTATTACATTTTCATTGTTGTTCTCTGTGTATATTTTGCATATTACTGTAAACTATTTGAGTACTTAACATTGTGATTAACTGGCTATGCCCCCTCCACTAATGAGCTGCACTGGTGTCCCTCACTTGTTTCCAATCACCTCATTAAGACTACAGTATATCCCACATCCTACTTTATTCTAATATAACCGACCAAAATGTCAACTCATGCTGTTGTCTTACTGGCTGATACATACTGTACTACAGTGTGCTGTTCCTTGTACATCCAAAGATGTAAGATTATATAATTAATGGCTCTATATAAGCCTAATGTATTACAGGATGCTGCATGTCACATTATATTGTTTTTACCTATCACTTGTCATTTTGTGGGTTCACCATCTCCTGTCCCCATGTTTGCATCTCTATCCAACTGGAGGCCTTTGTCTCTCTTATTACAAACAATGACACAGTCAGGCTAAAGTTCTTATGCATTCTGACTTTGAGACGGCTCTACAAAAATATTAGGGATGCACAGTGAAACTTTTTTTTTTTTTTTTCAAACTTGTCAAATCAATGCAATCTGACGGAGTGCAGTAAAAAGAGAAACATTTGAAGCCAGTGGCTGTAGTCAGTGTTTGACTTCGGGCATCCAGCAGAGGGCAAACTAACTCCACTGTGGATGGATCACAACAAAGAGCAATTTAAAGCAAAAGTCTAAACCTAATCTGCTCCAAATGAATGGAATGGAACCACAAAAATAGCAAGAAAATGCGCAATATTTAAAATATAGTTCAGAAACATGAATGTATTATAATGTCAAAGAAACCTGTTTAGCATTTGATATTTCTCAGCTTAACCATACAAACTAGATTTTACGCACTAAACATTTTTACCTAAAAGTGTAGCTTGTGGCACTTTAGCTTCTTGTTGAGAAACGGATATTACACTGCAGGATAGCTAATGTACGGGCAGAAACAATTCTGTAAACTCTCAATAAGAGAAATAGCTACACAAAGTTGGCACAATGTCCTAAAACAACACAGCTCAATGGTTTGGAGTTGCAAGTGTCAGTAAAAACTTGCAAACTCCTTCCCGTATCAATATTTTCCCTATCTTCTAGAGCTTTGTGCAGCTGTAGATGTTACAGAAACTGGATGTGACTGAAGTGACAGAACTTAAAACAATGATACACCAGCAATTTGCTTTTCTTTCCAAGGAAATATAATCCAGCAGAAGTAGGAGAAAGCCTGATTTACCCTTTCGCCTTTTGTGGACCCCCTGCGATAGTTGCCTGCTCCCGCTGATGAGTTCATGGTCCCGCGTAGCTCGAAGCTCCCGCAATGCAAAACAATTCACTTAAGGCACCTTGACTGGACAACTTTCTTCATATCCTCGCTCTTTCCCTCTCTCTTTCTCTCCGCCTCTCTTTTTACTCCCTCGCTTGTCTCCTACACTAACGTCTCCTCTCGCACGTATACACCAAACGCTCCTAACTACTCGAGGTCCGTTTTCCGACTGAGTTTGGACTGTACAACTGCAGCAAAGACAATTATTAAACTCCGCCCACCTGTAGTAGCGCCATTTAATGAAGGGATGTGGGCGCAGTGGCTCTCGGGAGAGGAATCACTCATCTGTAAAGCACACCAGGCTGCAGTGTTACATTTAACATTTGGCTGAGGAAATTAGGGGACTAGAGGATGTAACGTTATGTAATGAGCTTTGTCGAACAATGCATTCTCTGTGTTTTACTGTAGTATGTTTTATCTTTATAACAACAGATGCCCTGCACAAAGTTTCCTCAATGTGTTCTATAAGCTTCATTTTGACATTAAAATGCATTGTGCAATATAGAAACCATAGAAGGGTCCGTCACTTAAAAAGACTGTACCTGATATTTTTTCTTCTAGCTGGGGAAAATGGTTTAAACCCCAAATAGTATTATAAAAGCAATCATTTAGAAAAAATGGTGCCATCTACTGTTTGTTATTGTTTATTATAAGGGATTTTAACAGATGAAAACCTTTATTTAGGAATGAAAAACCTTGGCCGATCACATGCTCGCAAAATCACATGCTCGAAAACGCAGCGCTCCCATTGGTCTACACCAGCCTGTGATATGACGTTCCAGGAAGTGTATTTTCAGTGCTGAATATGTCTTTTAACACAGCAAAACAGCTCAAAAAAGAAAAGCATAAACAGAGAAAAAGGAGGCAATGTAAAACCCAGATAAATACTGTCAATTTAATCACGTAATGCTGTACAGTGGTCCCTCGCTATAACGCGGTTCACCTTTCGCGGCCTCGCTGTTTTGCGGATTTTTTTGGTGCAATTTTGCATGCTTTTTTTTTTTTACAGTGTATGAACGCGCATTGTGTTCTGCGTCCTGATTGGCTAAGGGAGAACTCACGCATTGTGTTCTGCGTCCTGATTGGCTAAGGGAGAACTCGCGCATTGTGTTCTGCGTCCTGATTGGCGAAGGGACTCTAGACGATTGTCAATCAATCTCTTCCGTGCCGTATCTCCTGTACAGTACAGAATGTGTTCGTCTTGCCAAATTTACACAAATGTTCGATCGCTAGCAGTGTGACTCTGAAGTGCTGTATGTAAGTTTTCTCCCCGACAAAACCCACAATGTCGACAAAACGTTCTGCACCAACAAAGGCACCTGCGGTCGCACCCAAAAGGCAGAGGAAGATGCTAAGGTTTGAACTTTGAGTGTTTAAACAAGAGAGAAATGTGAGAAAATGTTAATGCCTGTCTGAGAAAAGTGTATAAAGTGTGTGGTGAGGGGTTTTACAGCCTTAAAACATATATAATTGTAAAAAATAAAGCTGACTACTTTGCGGATTTCGCCTATTGCGGGTTATTTTGGAACGTAACCCCCACGATAAACGAGGGACCACTGTACTCACACTTAAATTGCAGCTGAGCTAACAGTAAGCCTCTAAACTTCAGATTGGTGAAATGTATTAGTTTTTTGTGGAGGGAAAAATTGGTCCGGGTACTGGAGCTTTAAAGAAGCAGCAAAAAATACATAACCTTGAAATCATTCAAATATATAGCTTCCAAGTCATTTCGATGGTTCCTTGACATTGAACAGTAAGAACAACCGCTCTTTAACAGTAAACCTGGCTCACCTTAACATTATGCAACTCTGAAGGGACACTGTACCATTTTGTGAAAACACATCTCAATAAACACTTTTCACATATATTACATTATACATACTGAGCTGTAACGCTATGTTACTGGATGCAATCCTGCAAAGTTAGATAGTGTTGCATTAAAAATGTGAATCATCTGAACCATTGTCTTTTTTAGTCTGTGCCATCAAATTACAATTTCGACTTCTATCTGTACATGCATTTTTATTTTTTTACTTTTTATGAAGCCCACTTAATTGTCCAACATATACTGGCCATTTGTTGACCCTCGCTTCTATTTTTACTTGCCTTTGCTTTACAGCCAGCAATTATAAGCTTTTAGCTCTGGGTAGTGATCAAAAGTTGAACGACTGTGTCACCCCACAGCCCCAGCGCGGGTTAATATTTTCGTATAGGCCTAATGAGGGAGCGTGCAAAAGAGTTCATTATAAGGAAGGTAAAGAGTGGATTTAGTGAAACGACTGGGAGCAAAGTGTTGCACACATTGGCAACCCTAGTATCATCTGTTTTCTTGCTGTAGTTATTTAGTGCTGCATTTCTCTGATATTAGACCATAAATAATTGAACAGTAGAAAATACAGTAAGCATTGTTTATGATAATTCCCATGTGAGCTGTGTTGGCGAAAAAGTAACAAGGCAGTGTAATCCAACACATAAACTCAATTTCTTTTCAATGCAGGAAACAAAGAACAAAGGAGGAAGCCATTTAAAATTCCTTCCTAAACCTGAGGCCACTACGATCAGAAATTCAAACATATTGTCCATTTTAATAAAAGAAAGTTGATTACCAATACCATTGCTTTTGTTTACGAGTGTAGCCCTTTATCAAATTTTGGTTAGAACCACTAAAATGGAGGTAAAAAAAATGTTGTTAAGCAGAAAGTAATGACTGAATCAGCTCTGTGTGTACGTGTGTGCGTGTGTGTGTGTGACAAAGGGCTGGCAGTGGCATGGCAACAACCTCCATCACAAGACCAGAGTTTCCAGATCAGCACCATGGACAGCGGCCAGGCTCTACTCCGTACAGTGCACTGCTGGTGTTAATGGACCAACAGTCGAAGGGGCTCTGAAACCACGGGAGACCAATTACACTTGTTAAAACCATTGTGGAAATGCTCAAATGTAGCAAAAGGGTTCGGAGCAGAGTTATACAGAGCCACAGTCGTTTAATATGAGGGTTACAATACTCCCATGGACTTCTATAGGAACTGGAGAATGCAGAAGCCATGTGGAGGGCAACTGTGATAATAGCACTAGCATTAAAACACTCATTCAGTTCTAGGAATTCCTCAATTATACAGGCTGGAAAGTTGAGAGAAGTATATCATTTCGTTCAGTCATTATGGTTTTAGATGTGAAATCTGGTGAGGATTGTCTGCAGTGGTAGAAGTTAATGACAGATTATAGCAAAATAAAAAAAATTAAAAAAAACCTGACTACCACAGCCTTATGCTAAAGCAGAAATTGACAGACTCTGAGAAGCAGTGCCAGAATTGCTATTAGCTTTTATTCTTTGTGCAACTTGGGTGAACACCCAGTATATAATCTGTATTTTAAGAAGCTCATTTTCAAAAGTGTGTTTTAATACCAATGTAAATGAAAAATGCCATTAAAATAAAGCTAGAGAAGCGACTAGGGCAGGCTTTGCACTGAACTTTGGCAAGACCGAAAACTCTCCATCCCATTTACCGCGCCCTTTGTATTCAGCGGCTCATAATGACACTTGAATTAGCCTGTACTGAATTACGTCTTTTTAGCAAGAAATCAGCTGACCTTTACAAAGTATTAGTGTTCCACTGAGATCCAGTTATCAATAGGCTCTTCCTGTCAGATGGTATACGTGAGAGTGCAGTGGACGCCGTGCTGCATTTCCAGATCATGTTTCAGCCGTTGTGGTCAGTGCTCTTTATTTAGGCATTAAAAACAGACAGTGATGTATAGGGAGGATATAGGTCACCCAGAGCTTCCTGTTCTACATCTGCAGTGCACCTTGCCCTCGGACTTGACGTCTTCAGTTCAAAATTATTTCAGAAAGCACTCGTCCAAGTCCTCTTTGATACTGACAAGAAAAAGATCCAACGTGCTGTATTATGTGAATTTACATATGACTTATTTATTCTATCACAGCCTAGAACAGAAAACTAGAATCAGAGTTCATGCTGGAAATCCAATTTTGCTCCCAGTTGGCCTTCCTCTTGCTTCAGTGGAATATCTACAAAGTTGACCACATGGGCTTAAAGAGATTCTCCATTTTGTGCAGCACCGGAATAAGTATTAGTGATAACGACATGGTTGACCACAGTAAGCAGTGCAATCTGGCTTAAAAACCCTTCGACAAACCGCAGTGACACAGGATTGAATACAGTCGGCAGTAAATACCCCTGCCCTTGATGTTCATTTGCACTTCTGCACTCTTCTTTCCGGGAATTACCTAACACAGTTGCCTCACAGGAACGTGGGTCAAATAACGCCTTAGAAAATCCATTTGTAATTCCCAGCTATATGAGAAGCACTTTGGAAGTAAACACTTTTTAAAATAATACTGGTAGAAGATCACTGTAAAAGTGACATAGAGGAGAAGTACTCTGTTATAGATTATTATAGACAATTGTAAAAAAGTTCACTAATTTATTATTAAACAGATTCATGGAAAAGTTTCGCTTTGATGATATGTTGGAGTTAATCCTAATCTATCTGAATAAAAGTCAATGCAGCTGGGCATCCATTTGTTGGAAATTTGATATGTTGCTGCAGCAGGGGATGGGTATATTATTGCAAGTGGTTATTGGACTGCCCCATGACTATTCACTTATTAAGTAATTTTCTACCACTTATCCTCCTATGGGACGCTGGGTCTGGAGCCTATTCCAGCTGATACAAATACACTGAAATACACATACTGACTGACAACCATTCACTCTCACAATCATTCACTATGGGCCTTTTTTAAAGTAAGCCTTGAACCACAGTCTAGCCATTGATTTGCTCGGTCACACATAAAGAAGTCACTCCAATCTATAAATGTTGAATTACAAAGGAAATAGCATTGAGAAGTCTTTCTTTGCCCCCAAAAGCAGCTGAGGGACCTTTCCTGCTTTACTTTGATAAAAAAAAAAATAAAACTGGAACACAAAATACTAATATGTTACACCAAGCTGAAGTTCAAAGCTTACAGTAAACTTTTAGCTCCGACTTAACCACCAGACCCGCAATTATCTCCACCTTGTTTAACATTCACATACATTTCCTTCCTTTTCTCTCTTTATGTTCCTTTTTTGTGCTGTTTCTCTGTGTTAAAAGACATATTTAGCCATTACTTCCTTACTGACAACCAGTATAGGCCAATGGAAGCGCTCCTTTTTCCAGAAGCGAGCAAGTGATTTGCTAACAGCTGAAAGTCTATATGATTTACACAGGGACGTTTGCTTTAAAGACCAGACTCCATGACCCTAACTGTAATTTTCCAAACGCAAAGCACTTGACCCCAGGCGCTGCAGATATAGGCAAAATGGCACAGAAGCTTAACGACAACACAGTCTGCATCAGCTTTCAGGCCACAGGTCTCAGACTTCCAGACACTCAATCTCAGGTTGTGGACAGACAGGCCGCGAGTACACTTCCTGTCGTATTGGCTTTCAGCGATGCAGTTCAAAACAGCCGCTTGTGTTTACCACTCCACTGACATCCACACAGTAATTACGAGTGACCTCAACGCCGTGATAACTTTGAGTTTTTTTGAATTTGCATAGTAATGGTGTCGTTATTGTGAACATAGCCTATACGTGTCTTTATATTCACAGATTGTGCGTCTTCATATCAAGTGCAGATGTGAAGTTTGGTCTATTTGATGATAAGATGTTGGAGGAATGGAAGTCTGTATTAAGATGGGCACTTGACATCTGTATTAGCAGCAATTCAAAACAGAAAATAGTCTTACATGAATAAATGTGTTTTGTAATTTGGTAACACTATTAGAGACTCTGGCATTCAGCATCCGCATTTATTTTGAGGCAGTGTCAAGTATTCTGTCTGTTTTTATTTAACTGATGTGAACATTCATTGTGTGTTGTGGGTAACAATCAAACATCCCGCGTGTGAGAAATTCCCATCTCTAACTGTATTAGAGGGATAAATCGCTCCATTAGAGGCAATGCTGTTTGCACAATGCCACAAGGAATATGTTGGCCCAGATTACTCTTCCAAATGAGCCGACAATTCAATACACTCTGCGGTCCATGTGCAAACTGTCATATTTTATTATAGAATTTTTCAACAGAGAGCCCACAGAAAATTGATTTGAACTGGTTTGTTTGCTCACAACAATGGGTTATATACAATAGCTTGGCGACAGCATTATAAAACTAGACTTTATGTAAGGCACACATCGGTACAGACGTGTAACAGTTGTGCTGTAACACTGAATGAGTCAAGGTGGTGAAAATGTTGTGGACTGAGACAATTCTAGCAGGACAATGCACTGAATCACAAAAAACAATAAACAGGATTAAGGATCGAAGCATTGTAAAGACCATAACTGTGGGGCATCTATGGGACATGTCACAGTGAGTTCTTTGCTCACAAATAGCACTGTATTGTGGAGAGCTATTCGAACCACATCTCTCAATAACTCTTCTGAGGTCGTCCAATCAAATAGTTGGCTTAACCAAGGTCACTGGAGAGTTGGCCTAGACCTGCTTTTATGTGTACACAATAAGACCTACCCATACTCTAGTGTTTTTAATCATTTTATTATATTTTATATATTTATTATTCTGAATGGATTTTATGATGAGTGCGGCTGTAAACGAATCCATCCTAACCCGACCTACAGCGTACCACTTCAGTCAAACTTTAAGACATGGACTGACAGACAACCATTTACTCTTGAGCGTGGGGATCGAACCCATAACCCTCTTGCTGTGATGTTTTCAACATACCCATCCTTGACATGTCTCCGTGTGAATCAAATTGTCCAAAACTGTCTAGTCATGTATAATCATAAAGGTTTGGCAGACATATCTCTCCTCCAATCAGAGCACAGCTTTGTCTTGCTATTGTTTGGACACACACCTTCATGCATCACGCTGGCAGCACATTAGGCCCAGTGCTCATTACGTCGCATGATTAGAAAAGGAAAAGGTGAGCCAAATATCTCACTTTGACAGAAATACTTTGCTCCCACAAAGGTCTACATATTATGACCCCCCAAAAACAATTACTCACCATCGAAGCCCTTTGTCTGTGCCCTCTTTGTTGTTTTGACAAAGAGTTCGGGAGGCTATTTATCACACACTGTTAGCCCGACGTGCTCCAACGGCATATTCAGTAGCTGTGTACAGTCGACGGTGATGCATCTTCTGCATTGAGACGGCCATGATTTGTGGTTTGTGATTTGTCAAGCAAGGAAAACAAACCGCTCCTACATCTGTACATTTCAGAGGGTATGAATTTCGTCTAAATGGCAAACTTTCTTCACAAGTTGAACACAAAAAACATATTGCTGTTGCTTTTCAGCAGCTGTCTTTTTGACATTTTAAATTTTCCTGAACTTTGCATGTGCCTCAGCAGCTCACTTTTCTCTAAAATCACTATTGGGCTGAGGATCACCACAGACCTTTATTATTTTACGTAGAGATTATATTTAACATTTCAAAAAGCCAGTCATCTGCCAAAGAGCAAAAGCTTTTTTATTGGAATCTGAGAAGCCGTCTCTTTCGCTGTCTGCATCTTTTTTTTTTTCTGCTCAGACTTTCTTTTCAACCCTTTGTTTATGACTCGGCTGTCGGTAAAGTCACAGTGTGAATCAATACAACTGAGAAAGAAATAGTACAATTATTCTGCCTGATTACTGCTGATATATCAGATAACGGAAGAACAAAGGGAAATAACTCCACTCCATGTGGTTTTGTTGAGAACCTCATCAAACTTTGAAGCCATTCCTTAGAGACCAGTAAAAGAGAATTCGGGCAATCCCCTAATGGACATGGGCACCATGACTTATTCAAAAGTCCTGAATCCTGCACAGCACCTGAATTTGTGATAGTTTTCACCCATTTTTATGCTGGGTTCACTGCATCTATCTCCAGACTGTTAAAGTGCTCCTCTAGCTCTGCAAAACTTTCCGGTAGACAGCTTGGATTTTTATCATAATTAGTCTCTTTGATAATTCTTGAATACATCCAGGAATTTACACACATTGTGAATTTGTGTGTGCTGTATCAAGTATCCATAGTGAAATATAGACACTGCAACAAAAACTGGCCCTGCTTTGCTGTTAAATCAGTACAGTTCAGCAGTGAACAAGATGGGTATAATTTAACACTGATAAACCTGAGAGCATGTCAGCGGGCTTGTCGGCGGTACAGAAGGCTTGTCAGTGAAAGGTTTGGGGCTAATTAAGAGTGTTCTGACCCGCGGTCGCAAAGAGCGCAGGGACAAGTGTGCGTGTCTGAAACGAGACGCTGCATGGGCAGACGCAGCAACACTATCAAAGTTTAACGAAACAGCAGCATCTCTGCCTGAGCCTGTTGGTCCAATGTCACACTCTTTTAGATCAGGATGTTCTTTGTTTACAGCATGTTGTACAGGGAGATTACAGGGAGGTAACCTGAAATGATACCTTATTCCACATTTTTGTCCTCAGCTACAGTTTGTAACATATGGCAGGCTGTTGCCAACTGTTTGGGGTTTAGTGGGGAGCCGGCGCAGAAAAGGAACCTGTTTTTTAGCACAAACTTCAAAGTATTGATAAATTTTGGCTGACTAACTGGCATTACAAAGTAGTAACAAAAAAGCTGATTTTAGCATCCAACTTTTTGAATTTTTATTGGCTCACCAACAAGAATTGCTAAAAGTTTGGCTGTGCAAAATGCTAAACGTTGTGCTGGACGGGCAACATCGTGTGACAGTGTGCACACCATAACTCCCCAGCCTCAAAAGATTTGAAGTTGACTGTTATGAGCCAGATATACAAGAACAAACAGTCCATCTAAGTATAAAAAAAGTTCAACAGGAAGTCAAAGAGATATTTTATTTAGACCATTCACAAAAATCATTACTTTCAAGTACATTCAGTGCTAACAGAACTGAAGACCAAAAAATGTGTGTAAACCTAACGATCATTCAAGTGGGTCATTGTTGAGCTGCGGTCCCTGTGTACCGCTGCAGCACACAGTATTTAATTGGCTCTACTGAGGTCTGTTAGTTCTGTGGTGGGCTGGCAACGTGCCTGAACCCGCAGCATCTTTCTAATTTTTTTTTTTCCCACAGGTTGAGCACAGACAGACCCATAATTGAATGTAATTGATTGTATGTCACTTTTATATTTGCATCACAGTTGAATTGTAGGCTCTGGTTGGCCAACGAGTGTTTGTTACATAGATGTCCATAACAATATTGTGATATAAGATGATCTTTGAGGATAATGAGATTGTTGATTTTGTGATATATTTAGCGAGACACTGTACTTGGTGTGTTAGCATCTCTAGCTATACAGTCTATAGCAACTATGACCGTTATTTTTTGCTTTTCTCTACCTCTGAACTTTAATCTTGTAAAAACTTCTAGCTGCATAAAAAAGTTTGACACCGGTGGTACCGTAATTGGTTAAAAGAGGATTCAGCGAAACACATTTATGTTTACTTGTACTTATTATTATGAATGACGACAAATGTATCACACCTGCATAATCTTCCAAAACACTATGTTTCAACACGGCCCACAGTGAACACGGTGACAGCTTGATAGCAGAAAGAATGACTGCTGCATTTCCTAAGTGGTACTTAAACACTCCCAGCCGTCTTGTTCCCAACCCAGTCCGAGCTTATTACCATGATATTTATTACACCAAGGGGAATGAAATAAATAAGTCAGAGGTAAACTGAAGGATGGATTTGGCAAGCGGATGTACGGAGAGAAGTGTGATTTGTCACAACTTTGCCAACAGGTTTGGTAAGCGTCAGTGCAATGAATAAGCAAAGTGTTTAGAGTCTGTCACCAAAAAGAGACAGTTAACATAAATTGGCGTCATTTTCTTCAACATCTGGGACTGTCTTATTGCATACTCGGATTTGGAACACATTATGAAAAGTTGGGTAAAATTATCCAAATGATTATGGCTGTTTTAGTTGCAGGAATGATCAAAATTTGTTGTGTTAAAAATAAAAGAACATGATCAAAAGCCAGGGCAGAGACATTTTTGGACTTTCTTTTTCTTTTTAAACAGTGTACAGTACAAACAGTACTATCAAATCAAATAAACCAAAAACAACATTTGCATTTTTATTATGGAGATCTGACTTCTGCTGAACATCTTCTGTGTCCCTGGTAACCCTCGGTTCTTCACGTCCTCTCTGCCTAGTGATTTCAGACTTAGCTTTAATATATTGCTAAGATATTACAATACATTTTAATACATGGCATTACATTTAACACATAACTTGAATGTTTCTGTATAAATGTAGAGATGAATCTGAATCAGAATCTGAAGCCTTCATCAGACTGGAATTTACAGATGACCTAGACAATGAATGAATAACGGTCTGAAGTCTCAAACCCAGCACTAGAAGTATTTTGAAGTGCATTTTTGTACCAAATGTGGCAGAAAATGTAGTATGCTAAGGTCACGATACTCTTTTGATTCTCACATGAACCAGTGATCACGAAATGCTAAATAAACACTACTAGATAAAGCATTTATTTCAGAGTCTGCCTCCTACTTATATCCACTTTGGCCAGCTTCCCCACATAAAGGCTTATTGTGTAAAATTATTTTAGTATATATCCAAATAAAATGGAACACTGTGTTAATACTATAATTCAATGTTTGGAACTGTGTATCACATCAAACCACCCTGTATTTATCCATCTCAGAATAAGAAAAGAAAAAGACTGAGCTACAACATATATGCTATACTGAACAACATGGACCATCTCCTGCAGGATAAAGGAAGGAAGAAAGCCAGGTGTGGAATTGCGCTGGGCTTTTTTGCCACTAAATGCCCCACCAAACACTACATTCTCCGCCTTTAAATGTGAAATAATGAGACGGACCATGTAATTCCTTTTGCCTTGTAGAATTCCGCCCCCTGAGTTGACTTTATTTCTATCTTCAATAATCATTTCTATGTGAACTACTGTTGGAAACGTATAGTCCACCACTTGGTTTAAAGTGACCACTGATTGCCCTTGTGAGTGTAATCAAATCATGACAATCAGACCACGGCTATAAGTGTACTTCAGTCCACTAATCGACTATGTATAGCTCTATCGCACACCACAATCTGATTTATAGAAGTAATATTGTAAATCGAACGCTACAGACTTACAATGTCTAGATTTAGCAGTTCTGTTTTGACTGAAAAGCATTGGTGCCCAAAATGAATAACCTTAATAAAGTACTATATTAGCAGTTATTTCTTTCTAGTAGTTTCTTTCCACGTTAACCTTCGGTACAGTTTGTGCAGCTGAGTATTCAATACTTCCAATGAATAAAAAAAAAAACCCATTCAGGAACAGTTTTATAATGCATCAGTATGGCTTTATTCTGCTAGCTGCTGATGCATGAAAGTCCTCAGCAGAAAGGGAATCATTTCTGAATGATATTTTAATATGGTGCCCCAAACAATATCCGTCTCTTTATTGGAACCCCCCTCTGAGGAGAAACTGCAGCCTTGTTCGCTCAAAAAAACGCAAAGCCCACCTCAATCTTCTTTGTCACATTCACTTCACTCGCAGTAATGGCTGGAGGACAGACAGAGCATCGCTTGTGTTTGTCTCATGGCCCACTACCCTCTCTCTGGGGTTTATATGCCAACTTCAGCTCTCTGAATTTGTCTGCTGTATGGCTGCGGCAGACTTGAGATATTGGGCAAGGCATTATCGGAGTCAGACAAGCGATTTATGCTGCAAATGAGTGCCTTGTGGTGAAATTTTCAGAGATAGAGGACACAGTGCTGCGGGAAAACAAGGCAAACTTTTTCAAATTGAGAAAACGACTGGAGTGAAAGTGGGAATTTGAACCACATTGTTTAGCCATACTTTTAATAACATACACTAAACAATATCAGAACTCGTCCAAGATGGTCGAGTGGTTTTTGATCCCGGGGGCTTTCGCAGCAGCTCACCTCGGCTTGCGATTAGAGTTCAGTGTATCCCGGTGTCTCCAAGGAGCGCAGAAAACAATCCACGATATTAAAGGATTCTTAGAGTGGCTACTACAGTGGGGAAGCGAATGAGGCAGAGCAAAAGGAGTGGGATCTAACCTCAGCTTTAATAAGGCCTCTTGGGTGTTCCTGAAAAGGAAGCCACAGACTACTATAGCAGCTTTTTGGCCCTTTACCAAAAGAGAAAGTCTGCCCAGTGGAACACAGGGACACACAAAATTGGGAGGAAGATGACACCACAGACAAAAGTATGGTGAGATCCGTGTCAAATTTTATATTCTGGTCACATCAATGAGTGATTGTGACTGAGTCTGGTGGCTGTCTATTTTTATTTGTGTTTTAAGACATGTTGGGACCAAATCCAAAGAGCCTCCTGAGGAAAGACAGAAGAAAAAGTGGACTGTGGGAGAAGTGAGGGTTGCAAAGTATTTACCGCCTTCCTAGTTAGATTCATTTATGATGCAACCACTGAGTACAATTGAAAGTTACCACAAACACAGGATTATAACATTTCAAATCTTAAAAGGAAAGGTGTTTTTTGACAGTTTGTCTGAGACTGGAAGGAACGTTAAGACTCTTATTTCTTTGTCACTTAAAAGGGTCTTCCTGTACTTCCTTTCCTGACAGCTTTGCGCCAAAGCTAAAAAACTTTGTGAAACTTGAACTGTTAAATGATTCAAGCCCTTTGTCACTTGATTTATGCCCCTTGTGTTACCCAAGTATCTTGTGTAAACTGTCTCTCCGCACCTTCCACTCTCAACTTCCAAATAAAGACCCACTGTTTGGTTTAGTCTTGTTCAATATCACGGCGTGCAGACTGAGCTTCTGACTACCAACAACCTTTTTTTTTTAGTAGTCCCCTTTTTCTCCCATCTCCCGATGCTCTTTGGATATATTCCTGTATGATTATAAATAGATTCTAATTAGCTCCTCCAGCCATAGGCAATAGAATTGTTCATCAAGTAGAGACTGTAGCCTTTCTACATTAAAGCTTTTGCAAAAAAAATCAGTAGAATAGCAAATCCTTCTCTGCTTTAATTTAATTTCTGCCTCTAAAGCAGGGATTACTTTTCTTGTATTTTATCAGTTCAAAAATAACTCTGTGGTGGAATCAGTTTCTTGAGAGTTCAAAGTGACATTGAAAGGTCAAACTAAGAACTTGGAGATATTGCTAACAAGCAAAAATAGTTTGTGATCAGCGCTTTAAGCAGCATAAAAGGGAATCTGTTCTCTGCCATTTAATCAAGAAACATTTACAAAAGTTCAAACTCACCACTGATCATTGAATGTTGCTTACTTGATTGGGCATCATCCCATGCCGCTATTCTTGTCACAGCTAGCATCTGAAAAACAAAACAGAATTCTATCATTCACATACTTCATGACATATTTGAAGCTTGCCAAGACCAGTATTAATATATATATTAAAGTGTTTTTCCCCTACCAGTTACAGATCCCAAAGCTATTCACTCTTTAGGGATTTGTCCACATTTGTTCTTTAATTAGATTGTAATGAAAAAGTGCTTCTATTACAAAGTCCAAAGAGACTTCAAACTTTAAGAGAATTAAGGAAAAATTAACTCAGTGAAACTCAAACTTTCCAGATACTAACATTTGGAACCTGGTCTATGCCACTCTTTGAATCCCTGACAATATAAACCACTATTTGATATGGTCTTTTACCTGTTGTGGTGCAGACAGTGAACTAAGCCAGCATCTGGTTTCATGTTTCGGTCTCCTCTATTATATTAATATGCTCCATCTGTTCACCTGGCACTTGACGGTCCTGTTATTCTGCACCTGCCAGCACAACTACCTTCTGTCACTAAAAGCGGAATTACAAAGACTATATGGTTGATATGACTGTTTCTTAATGTCGTCGTTTGGTTTGCTGTATAAACAATAAGCGTTTGTATTACATAGCATTAATGTTCCCCCATATTACACTGAAACAGTCATTAGCCTCAAAAGAAGTCTGTTTTATCTCAAAGTCGCAGTTCTGTGCTATTCTTCTGAAATGAGTCCTTATAGTGCTGATAGCCAAAGGGCGCCAATTAAACTCAACAACCAGGAAAGAGCTCCTTGAGCAATTATCCACGCAGCATGTAATTATGTTTTATTTTGCTGAAAAGCCTCTCTGTGTTAAAACACATTTGTTTGCTCATAATTAAATCAACTCACATGATTAATTAATGTCATAAAAATGTTCGTAATGTTGAAAAGGAGGGTTACGGCTTTGATAAGAAAAACTCTTCAGGCCTTTTCATTAAATACTGCAAACAAATGCTAACTTTAGAGGCAGATGTTCATGAAGATTAAGATTAGCTTCTGCAGCAGTTGAAGACAAGTGTTATGTTACGGTTTTGTTCTTCGAAAGTGGTGCTTTTTCTGTATATATAATATACAAAATAAATATAAGGATCATGAGGATAATGACCAGTGTGAACAAACAATGGAAAACCATGTTGGACAGGCTGAGAAACAACGACACTGCATTTTTGATGGTAAATAGTGGGAGACATCTGATCTTAATGCTGTTCTCCTATTGTAGATAATAGAAACATGCTGCCCCCTGTCTGTGGCACAGGCAGACTATCAGGTTTGTGAGGACTGGATCATTAGACGTCAAAGTTGGACAAGCAGGTGTTGAAACAGACCGCAGTTTAGTGTAAAAAGCGTCACGGGTCATTGGGCCCTTTTTCAGGTAATTAGGTCAATGGCAGTACATGGTGTAAACTGACACCGCACAAAGGTCATCATTGAGAAAGTGACACCTGTAAGTGTGCTGTGTGACCTCTGACCCACTGTGAAAATGTGATGACTCAGAGACTAGCGATGTCAGATTAATGACATGGACATTAACACACTTCCAGTAGCCATAAGGCACATGTAGGATACCTCAGTGCCATGTCAGAGCTAAATCTGTCTGTGAGGATAGGATTTCAGACTCAGCGTTATATGAGATATTTCATGCAGGAATGTAAGACATGCACGTATTGTTTATTTTTGTCAATGAAATAAAATAACCCTTCTCGGATGCTTCATTTATCTTAATTACCTTGTATTCTTATTATAAACATGTTAAATGCACTGTTTAGCTTCACTCATCCATATGTCATGCTATGGGCCTAACTGAATAGATGCATGATGCAACTGTTCTCACATGTATGCATTTTTTCTTATTATTAAAGAACTTGGATATTACACAATCTACCCCTAAACGTCCCTAAGAAAGTCCAAACTTGCTAATATTGCAATTTAAAAAAGTTTTTAGTGACGCAATTATTGATGTTATTATTCATATATGCGCAATATTATGTATATGTAACTCTTATTTTGTTGTTACCAAACTGCTCATTTAATTACGTTGTGTAAAATTGGCCCGAGTGTGGCATGCGCAACATTAACCAGCAGGGGGAGCTCGCGGCCAAGAATAGAGTTGCCAAGGTCCGTCATTTAATTTAAAGCAACACCGTTCCTTTTCTTTCCTTGTAAACTGTCTGGCTGCAGAAAATCCATTAAACGAGAGTTGTTACAGTGGTAAAAAAGAAAATTGTTGAGTTTATATGTAACACCCATTCTCGGTTATTTATCATAAATTCGCTGGAAGCCGACCCCTGGGGCTGCTATCAAAAATTAACCCTTTATAATACAGTGGTCAGTTGAAAGTCTGGATTTACTAGCACCACATAGTAATAACTGATCCTCTATTCCTAAGTGTGATTTTTTTAAAAAGCGTAAGGAAGGTATTGGCTTGCAATTTGATGGCTGTAGTCGTTCTGTGTTTCTGCTATGTAGTCGAGATTTGAACTATGACAATGAACTGTAATTCATGATCTGCGATTGATAAAAGTCAGACATCTTTTCCTGCTCTGAAAAAACTTAGCAAACATTGTGAACGCTACGGATGCTTTTGCGAGATGATTTGCATTAGCTCAACAAACCGTTGCTTTACAGTCCCTTCCTTCTTCCGCTCGGATCCAGGCGCCATCTTTTCCTTTTCTCCCCAACCATTATTTTATTTACTAAATGCTCATATCCCTCCGCAGGGTCAGAGAGTATTTTGAAGGAATTGCCAGAGGGGTTGCGTTGTATTTTTGTGGCTTCTTACCATCGACACTTTGAAATATTGAATATACGAACGAAATACAACTTATTCAGCGCGCTGTGGCGTTTTGAAAGCCACCGAATGTGGCACTTGTGTAGAGGGAGCGGGATCTAGTTTTTGAGTCACATCGAGGGGGTGTGCTTCGGTGCCACTTATCATTAGATATGGCCACCGTTACTGAGTACACCGAAGCGTCATTTTCAACTTAATTTTGGGATAATTCATAATAATTTCGCAACACATTTACAGTGGCGAGTGGTGTGTTGTTTTTGGTGGGGTTATGTTTGTCTTACGTGTGTTGGGAGACGGTTGTTCCTGCGTGGAAAGCTGGCAGAGTGAGTCTGTGAACTGGCCGCTTGGTCCCGCAGCTTGGCGCAGCTGAAGAAAATAGGACCAGTTGCCAACCAAGCCTTTTACCCATCACTGTAGCGGTGCATTCACGGAGGATTTGCGTACAAAGTTCAATTTACGAAGTGGTTTAAACACCTTGGATTCTAGCCTTGGTATATGTATGGTAAAATTGTTGACTGTAGACTTGGGTGGCTAACGCCAACTAGCTATATAACCCTAACTCGTGTGCGTCGACAGCTGTCATTGGAGAAAGGAAAGTGATCCCCCAAATGCCACCGAAGCGGCTTTCTGTTGGATTTACATCATCTGTTTTTGCATCAAATGGGAAAATTTGGGAGTAATACTGCAACGTCGGATTATTGTGATTATGCATTTTTGAGAAGTGCAGTCTTTCTTCATTGGAACGAAGCTAGCTAGCTCTTTTAGCCTGCTTGCTAACTAGCTGGGTGATAAAAGTGCGTCGTTTCATCCCCCAGTATTTTGGGCATGAAGAGGATGAGTCGATATTCCTAGGGCTGGAAGGTAGGTCATAACGAAGACTATTTTATTGTTTAAAGTCTTTTAAAGTGGCCTCAAAGCTGAGCCAACACATCACCTCAAGTCTAATGTTAGGGGTTTGTCGTCGCCTTGGTTTTCATGACTCAAGCCTATTCAAGGGAATTAAACATTCACTACATCAACCCTTGAAGCAATTAAACCATTTTTTATTGTTAAGTGAAATCACTTGAATATAGGATGAATATTTACATACATGTAGTCACACTGCAGTGGAAGACCTGGTCTACGTATCATTTCCACTTCAGTGTATCGTTGTGGTTCCTTAGAATAGTTCCGTTTCATTCAATGGACCTTGCCTTTGTGTGCGTTGGGCATATTATGACTGGTACCGATTTGGATATTGGGTTATAGGTGCAGTAATAAAGACATTTTAATCCATTTGAAACCTCAGGATTGTTCGGTTTTCCGTAAACAATAGTGGGTTTTCGCAAGCAGTTGATTGGTCGAGGAAGATGAGCTGGCCAACAACCAGATGTAACCTGTTTGCTCTGAATGATTGCTACTTTGAAAGTTTTGTTTAATGTTGTTGAAAGTTTCCTCCTTTGTTATTTAAAGTAATACCCTAGAGTGTTATGCGTTTTCTGTCATTTTAGATTAGCTAATAAACTCTGGTTTAGCTGTGTAGGGAAAGACGACAGAGTTCAACACAACAGGCTAGCGATGGTTAGCTGGATGTGCATCGGCTTTGTGCCCGGCTTGGCTTGGCTCAACAAAAGCTAACGCTAGCATCCCTCACACTGTACCCATGGTGGTGTTAATTCTTACCAGAAGCGGTTCCTCACCTCAGTTGCCCCTGTAATAAACATTCTATTCAGTGATAATGCTGCTTGTATTCCAGGACAGTTTTGTCCTCCTCACTGTCACTGGAGCTGTATAAGACCACATGCACAAGGCTCTGGTGTGTCTGATGTAATAAATATGATTTATCAGTATTTATGTTATTAGTTCACCATCTAAATTGTCAAAAGGCTGATTGATTGAGACTATTATTCATATTATTCATGATTAAGTACAGTGCTACTGTTTGGGCAATGTTTTAAATCTCACAAATATCAAAATACTATAATTCCACAAAAAGACAATAAAAAGCCAAACGCCATTCTACTGAATTGTGGCACCAGCATTCCAATAGTAAAAAAATGAATGGTTATGAATGAAATGTCATGTATGTGAGCTGTAGGGTCCTGTATGTTAGCTGTTGGGTTATCATGGCTATTGTTTGTAGCCAACTACCATTAATGTGTCCATTCAATTTATCACCTCCACCAAAATGTGTTTAATCAGTAGATTCAAAACAAGATGTTTGCTGTAAATATGTTGCTAACAGAATTTACTCATGAACACAGTAGTTGTATTGGCAGAACAAATCTTGAAGCAACAGGTTAGTCCTTCAGGTGCTTGCACAAGTTTGTATTTGCATTAGTAAGAATAATCCCAAAAAATCTGTCAGGCTTTTAACAGTGAGTTAACATTAATCTGGCATGTAACACTCAGTTTGCCTTTGACTCTGTGTCAGAATGTCATCAGAGGAAAAGACTGTGGAGCCCTCTGACCAGGGACCCTCGCCGCCCTCCAGCAGTGCAGGGACCACATCCACAGAAAGTCCCGCCCACGCTGACAAGCGACCTCGAGGCAGGCCCCGTAAGGATGCTGCTGCCGCCATCCTCCCTCAGGCACCACCGTCATCTACACCCAAGAACAGGAAGAAGTATGTATCCCTCTAAGTCATTCACAACTATTCATTGTCTGTTTTTCGTGGCAAAGGGACTTTTACATTCCTTTAAATGGATGCAATTGGAATATAGAATTTCACTGTGCTTGCATTTGACTCGGTCATTTGGCAGACAAAACAACCACAGTTTATTTTTTGATGTCAGGAGTTAAAGCAACATATTTCCCATTGACTTGCCGTTATTGTCTGCTAACCTTTGTAGTTTGGCATTAATGAGATTTTATATGCGCCTCAAATCTGACAAAAATTGTGAACTAAATCTGCAAACCAAATGTCACTAATGGGGAAAAAAGTATTACGTTATAATAATAAGAGGGGTACATGCACACCTGAATGAATGCATGTACACAGCCTTTATTTCACAACCATATAAAAGAGCTTTATATTTATAGGTTTTTAGCAGTATTTTTACAGCAGTATTGTTTAATATCTGCAGGTTATTTGTGATGCCCTTAGACTCACAAATCACTTCACCCGTATGACTTGAGATGACGTCGTAGTAACTTATGCTATGTCACATTTGACTGATAATTCTTAGATGGTTGTATACTGATGCAATAAACTCCAGCTTGATATTTATAGATATTCACAAAACCCAGACAGTAACAATGTGGAGACCTCCACCAGTTTACATATTGGGACTGTCACTGTTTAAAATTCATTAGGAGGAACTATAAGCTGCAAACTAAATCGAAAATCAGGAACAGCTGTTGATACGAGATGTTTCCATATCTTAAGTTTATTTGAAGAACCTTTTTACTTTCTTTGTTGTTGGCGTACAGCAAGAAAAAAGTCCTGTTTTTTTCCTTTCCTGTTTTTACCGGCTGCATTAGTAACCGCTCTGCCATCTTGATACCCCAAAGGAGGAATGATGGATGTGGCATGGCACCCCTATATAGGATCCTGCATACCCCTTTTCTAATGTTTTATTTGAGTAAAAACTAAATTCAGCCTAATACAGGACCAATGTAATGTACTGTATGTTTGCTGTAATGCAACGTAGTATATATTTATTGGTTTTAACTTGGTCAATTTACTTTACAAATAATAGATAAATATGCTTGCAGTGGAATGAGTTCCAAAAAGTCAATGTTAAAAATATCAAAGTGTTAAAAGTTGATGTGTGTGGCAAAGGAGGATTTGTCAGAGATTGCTCTTGTAAACCTGGTTGTTGGAATTTACTAGATTTGCCCACGCTCCATCTGCTAGTCAGTTCATTCCCAGACAGACAATCCATGTTGGGATTTGTGGGCCGCCCTCTCTGAGCTGGGACTACTTCCCACAGCATTATTTTCACCTTTTCTTTTTTCCTCTCTCTTTTGCTCTCCCCATGGTGGAGCTGTGGGGGGGATAAGTTGTCCTGAGTATGGGGCTGAATGCTAGTCTTGAGGGTTTGTCAGTAAAATAGCTTGCTGTTTCCAAAACAAAATCTGATGCCGTTACTATACATCTGTTTAATGCTGTAGCAGTCCACATAAAATGTCTATGCAGACACCCAGGCTGGTGGTCAAAATGAACAAAAATGTCGTGTATAATTCATTTACAGTGTTCTTTTATAATTAGGTTAAATAAGTACATGTCATACAATAATAAATGTGTTGCCATTTGCTGGATATTGAAGTAAACAAGCTTGAGAAAGCCTGAAACAAGATGTAAACCATGTTAGCAAATGTAAACCAAGTTAGCAGCTCAAGACTTGATTGTTAGGGTCAGCTATTACCAGTGTGTTTAGTTAAGGTTAGAGGATTGAAGGAAGAAGTTATGTTCTGCAAATAAAAGCATTTTTACAAACTAAATGTGTGACTATAACTAGGGAAGGTCCAAATTGAATACTTGCATAATATTGTTACAGACACATGTTGGAACCACAATTATATAAGACATAGTTTATATCACTAAACAAATATCATTCCATTGTAAATGACAAATTATGTGCCACATACATGTTGAGTTTTTCACAAATGTTTGACATCTGGTCTGTCAGTTTTAAGTTTTGGATTTTCTTATCTGGCCATGGAAGTCATTTAAAAGGAGGGGTTGGGTTGGCTTTGAGCCAATTGTGATTTTTTTTTTCTCTCCAGTGGCATCAAAAATGACCCCACCTCCCTCTCCATCCGACTCCTCCCTCTCCTCCAACCTCTGTATCCTTCACAGAACCCAGAGACGTGCTGTTTTTCTTTGGGCTGTGTTTGCAATTCCGAGTGACGTTACAAACACTTTGTTACAATTTAATTCACATAACATGAAGCTCTACCATTAGTTGACAGAGCTTCTGTTAGTCTATGCACCCATGTGTGTGGCACAATTTGAATGAATGAAAGACAGTTGGTGTTTTTTGTTGTAGTGTGTGAATAAGGATTACTCTGCCTCGGTAAAATCTTCTAACATCATTATATATATCATGAGTCAGTACTAAAAGGCTCAATTGTATGGTGTAAGCCTGTATGACGTATCTGTTGTGCATGTTTTTTGGTCCTTAGTTGTTGACCAATTTACCTTTGCAAGATACGCTTTAGTGGTTTACATTTATTTATGGTTGGTTGGTATACTTTGGATAATTGCTACTTAAACCCAGGCCTGACAAATACCCCCCCCAAAAACAAAAACAAAAAACAAACAATAAGAAAGAAAAATATCTTCAAAAATAGGTCACAAGACATACTGCAAGTATTTTCTGGAAGCACTTGTGTGTTTTACCTCCTCCTTACCCTCCTAAGGCTAACCCATGTGTTTTTTTTTACTTGTTCTGTTTGATTTTTCATATTCATTTGTTTGTTTTTTTCCTCTTTCCTAGGGGTCGCACCAGAGGGAGGGTTGTTGTGGACGAGGAGGATAGCATGGATGGGACTGAGATCACAGAGTCCATAGGCCCTCAGGACACAGGTGAGACTGGTGTTATCCATAATGTACACGTTAGAGTGTGATGTAAGAAGCACAGCACTGAGGCAGCTTCACGCAGGGATGTTCAGAGGATAATGCAGTGAAGGTAGAGGCGACTCCCTCTCCTGGAGAAGGATGGATGAGAGCATTTTCTTGGCACCCCCGGCTTCTACTTGAGGGCTATAATTGAAAGGGTTTAGCTTGAGCTGTGAAGCTGCACTGGCTGTTTTTTTTCCTCCCGTTACTGCTTCCATCTCTCCTCCTGCTTGAGATTGGCATTGAGGTGCAGTGGGAAAGAGCCCAAGGCTAATGCCCTCTAAAAGCTTTTTAAAATCCCATCAGTCTCTCCAGACCCATTTATGTGGTTTTTTATGTGTACATCACGTCACATGACCATGCTTCCCATTCTTATACATCTTAGTGCTACCCTGTTGCTGTTAAAAACATATAGGAGAATAAAGGTCTGCTCGTGGCTATAGCAGCTTTAAAAAACAATTGTGTATATGCTAATTATTATGTTAACATATACTCAAGATATTCTGTTGCATTCTTAAATTATTAACACATATATTCAATTATCAGTGCTCATGTCTGTATGTGAATACTCTGGCGGCTGTTCACTCTGCTCTGTCCACTATAACTATAGCAATTCACTGTGGCCTTCACAGTCTCTTAGCCTCAGGCCAATTGTAATCTTTGATTCTGTTTATTCTTGTTTGCTGCTCAGGTCAAGCAGTGCCTTTTCTGTTTCTGAAAAGGTCAGCACACTTGTGTTAAATTGCCCAGTGTTAATTTGTTGGACAATACTGCCTTTTGTGCCACTTATATTTGTCACAAAAGATGTCTACATCACCCTCATCTCTAAAAGATATTTATGTGTTTGGTTATTGGGAAGTAATGAACTTGAATATGACTTTTTGATTCATTGGATAACACTAAAGGTTTTTTCACCCTAAGGTTTATGACATTTGTCATATTCATCATCTCAAAAATTAGGCTAACTTCTGGTTAGTCCCTGTTATTACTTTTCATCATTATTTTGACTATAAATGGGATTGTTAATGCTACTTCTTACAAGTTTCCTGTGGGTTTATTTTATATGTTTTGAGAGGAACTGGAGGAAACTGACTAGAATGCAGACAACCTGCCCTTCTATATTCATGTCCTGGTACAGGGGCTAAAATGCACCGGACATAAGGTTTAAGGCCAATATTGACTGGGTTCTCTTATTGTTCTCTGCAGAAACACAAGTCCAGCCAGTGGAGAATGTGGAAGTGGTCACCAGTGAGGTGCTAGAGGAGGAGAAGCCGTTTTACCCGCCTCCACAGAGCCCTCCAGCTGAGGTTTCACCCGGGCCGTCTGTCCCAGCAAACAGAGAAGTTAAAAACAGGTCAGAAGCTTTTTTTTTAATTCAACTTTTTCATTTCATTTGAAATATTTGAAACAATTTTTACAATATACTTCACCATATCACAAAGTTTGAATATCTTTTAAAGCCTAAAGAGAATTTATAAATAGTTCACGTTTGAGGCAGTGAGGTCGTGGTATCATGAACTGATAGAAGTAACACATTTCCCAGGTGCCACTTTGTTAAAGGTTGTAATCCATCTCATGGCCTGTCTGTGCTATCGATGTTAGTGATGGAAGGCCAACCAACAGGGCCTCATGGGATCTTATTAACACAGTCATTTTATTCATTTAAAAACCTCCATAATTATCGTTTCTGTTTATTTTATTTCTCTTCTTAAATTGTATATTTAAATATAATCTAAATGTATGTGTTTTTATAGAACTTTTTAGTGTACCTACTCTTTTTGTTAGTGGGTGTAAAGCAAATTTTCCGTAGGTGTGTGTGCATCTATGATCTTGCTGTTGCTATGCACACTTTGCTAAAGAAGGCCTTAATTGAGTGTGCTCTATTAAATCAGTGTATGTATATATAATTGAACATCCTATCTTATTTTCCTTGTTTCAGTGAGCGTCTCTGTGCCTTCTGTTACTGTGGTGGTCGGAGCCTTCTGGGTCAGGGGGAGCTGCATGTATTTACCATCACCTCTCGGCTTAACGCAAGCAGTGATGGTGATGAAACCACTCACCAAAAAATGGCCAGAGAGAACACCTCAGGACAGAAGGAAAAGACAAAGTAAGACTTGAACATTCTGAGGACTATTTTATAAGCTTTTTGGGATCGTTTAAAAAGCTTCAGATAATTTGTATGGAAATAACCCCAAGCCAGATAAATCTACAAGCATTAAAGCTGCATGTTTTCTGCCATCATCTGAACAATCAATTTAGTTAAAGATGCAGTATCCCAATGCCCGCCCCTCCACAACAACATAGCGACCTGCTTTTAATCTACCCCAAAATGTCAAACTTGCAAAATATTATTAAATTACACAGACCATTGCGATTCTGCAGTTTGGTATTCGGTCAGGGGTAGGCAAGGCCCACACTGGGTTTTAAAATCTGATAGACGGGCTACACCATTAAACTATAAACTAATATAAATAACTCCTGAGAGCCTGTAAATTGTTGCCACTGGTTAATATAATGTTTGATGGGAAAGTAGCAGCTGATATTATATTCTTTGAAAAATGCAACAGTTTCTCGGCAAATGAGACATATGGCCACTGACTGGACTTCAGTGAAAATATATCTTTGTCCACTCCATATTACGATCATAGTACTTCATGCATTCATCGTTAAGGTCAATACATTGGCAACTGTGAAGAGATATTATCTGTGTGTAGATATGACGGCAGCTTTAGCGAAAGTACATTGTCTGTCTACATGCTTTCTTTTTTCTTTTATAAATAAATCATATGGTGGGCCACATTACAGCGCTTAATTGGCCGTATGTGGCCCTTGGGCCTTAGTTTGCCCACCACTATTTTAGGTGGTTAAACCTTAAGAAAAGAGACAGTATGTTTAACTTTGTATAACGTCTACCACCCATGTTATCATATTATAAACAAAAGAGCTCATATGGGCAGTGGTTGTTGGGTTGTAAATGTAATATTTTGTGATTGGTGCACGTGGATCACAGGGTGTTAGAGGCGCAAACTGTCGAAATTTGAAGAAACTGAATAAAATCAAAATGAATGGCAATGAAATTCAATCAATCAAATCAATTAGCACTTCTTTCACATTTTGGGAGTGCAACACATTTCATCAGTTAAAGTCAAGGACTCAAGCACATCATTTTTAACACACACAGCGAGAAAAACAAGATGGCCCTGTTCTCCTCTTCATCATCATCACCCTCCTCCCCCTCAGATTTTATTTACATTTTTCCCCGGCTCATTTGGTCTGTCTGGATCTATGTACCCCTCTTCCCTACATTTCACTCTGGCTGTCTTAACGGTAACATATTTTAGCTGCATATTTATTGACCTGCCTGAAGGACAAAAACACTGTTTTGTTTCAGTGGGTCTGACAGCTCTGAGGCAGAACCAGACCCAGCCAACCGATTCTGGGATGAGCTTTCTCATGTCGGACTTCCTCAAGATCTCAATGTCCAGTCTCTCTTTGAGTCAGGTAAGTTTTGCTTTTAAGGCTGTTATTATATTTATTTATAATATTTAGTCTAGTTTATTAGTGGTTTTTGAGAATGCTGTCTATAAATGCTCATTTAGTAGGCGTACTCTGTTTTTCATTAATTTATCATCACTTGCTTTTAATTTAAAGGGCAATGCTGGGCACATCAGAGTTGTGCCTTGTGGTCCGAAGGCGTTTGTGAGAGCGAGGGACAATCTCTGCTTAATGTGGACAGAGCCATTGACTCAGGGAGCACAAAGGTGAGCCAGAGGGGCATTCATGGGCTAATGGGTGTTAATACTATCTTAATGTGTTGGGGCAGCAGGGAGGGGTTGCAGTGGTGAGGCACAGCAAAGCTGATGGATCAGACTGGCTGGTAAAGGTCGGTCTGGCAGCGAGGCTCTCTCAGCTGTGAAATGGAAAAGGTCACGCCACTCAACAGGCCCGAGCTCTCATGGCAGCTTAGCTCCTTGTGTTGGTAGTGGCACAGTGCTTGGATTTTGTTTACAACCCATTGGTCTTGTAGCCCATCAGCAAACCTTCCACTTGATCTCCAGAGTGGCCATGAGCACTCACTGTATTAGAAGAGAGGGAAATTATGGGGACGGTGATGATCAAGTGGCTAAACCTTGGGTTAAACCAACAGTCTATATCAAGGCAGTGAGAAAGTCATTTATATATGTAACAGTTGCTGTTGTCTGCTCCTTCTAAAATTCATGTGTTTTTTTTCTGCAGCACTGTGCATACTGTAAGCGCCTTGGAGCATCCATTAAGTGCTGTGCTGAAGGATGTGCTCAACTTTACCATTACCCCTGTGCAGGGGCAGCTGGGACGTTTCAGGATTTCAGGAGTCTCTCACTCCTCTGCCCAGAACACATCGATTTGGCCATTGAAAAATGTATACTTAATATATAAACTTATGAGGACAATGTCATTTATTTATTTATTCCATACAATATACATATCGTTTTTCTTGTATTTTCTAACATTTATTATTTTCCTTTCCAGTTGTAGATGATGTAAACTGCGTATTATGTGATAGCCCAGGGGATCTTCAGGACCAGCTCTTTTGCACCAGCTGTGGTCTACATTACCATGGGATGTGCCTGGATATGGTCGTGACCCCACTAAGGAGAGCAGGGTGGCAGTGCCCTGAGTGCAAAGTCTGCCAGACATGCAAGTGAGTAACATTCCACCCACCTAAATTATGTAGCTTTTACTGAATGTTTTTGTTTTCTCTCACTAGTATTGCCTTCTAATACTTTTGATGTAACTGCCAGGAATGGTTCTGGCTGCTAGTCTGTTTACCTTCACCATGCAAGGAACTAACTCGGTCTTCTGTCCTGAAGCTCAGTCTTGTAACATCTGACCTTTAGTTCTTCAGCACCAAACACTGAGTCCTATTTGCCACTGGCCTGTTCACTGAGGTTCCACAGCCCGATTATTTACCCAGGAATACATTGTTTTCATCTCGCCTATTTTTGCAAATATGGGACCTATTAGTCAGGTCCTTTGTTATTATAAATTGAGAATTGAAATCCAGAACTAAGCTTTACCTTTTAAGGGTTTTGCAATATTTATGTTTTGTTTTAATTCATAGCACTCTTCAAGTCCCGGCACCGCTGATCACTCACTTCTTTATTATTATTTGTAGGAACCCAGGAGAGGACACAAAAATGTTGGTGTGCGACATGTGTGACAAAGGCTACCACACCTTTTGTCTGCAGCCCGCAATGGACTCTCTTCCTACCAATGGGTGGAGGTGTAAGGTAGGTTTTTATTAAAAATGATAAAACCAATTCACACAGAGGCTATAGCCAATGTTAGATCTTGAAATGTCTTTTGCTGACTTCTCTTTCTGACTCAGCATAGATGCTACATATGTGATTGATCTTTTGAGCTTTTACATAAGGTGGTTTCTGTTCTGTAGTCATCAACTAGAAATGAATGTCAAATGAGTCATTGTTCCAGTATTCTTTAGGGGTGGACACATGTGATATGCCTCGGTTTATTAACTTTTTGTAACTTGTCTTTCATTTTTAGAATTGCAGAGTGTGCATCCAGTGTGGGACACGAACCAGTGTTCAATGGCACCACACAAGCCTCGTGTGTGACACTTGTGCCCAAAATCAAGACCCAGCTTTGTGCTGTCCTGTGTGTGCCTGCATCATGGACCCTGAGCGGCACAAAGACGTACTCCTCTGCCACACTTGTAAACGGTAAAACATACTGTTCATTGCTGCATTTAACAAATTGCCACTAATTTCCTCAACCTGTCTGGTAATTTCCATTGAAACCTCTTCGAAAATACCTAATTGGTCACATTTAATGGTTGCATAGAGAAACAAAATTCCTCTGCACTGCTTTCAGATGGCTACACCTGGAGTGTGAGCGTCAGAACTCAGGCCAAGCAGAAATCCACCCCAGAGAGGACTATATTTGTTCCAACTGCAGGACTCCTGCTGCAGAGCAGGCGCTACAAGCAGAGGATATGGACATGGGCCCAGAGCTCAGCCCACAGCCTGCCTCCATGCACACAGACTGTGAGACTGGCCTACAGCTGGCTCCAAAGCACACGGACCTACAACCTGGCACTGAAACGCCTCCTGAAATGCACAATGACCCCAAACCGGAATTAGTGGCTGTTTCATTGCACGCAGATCCAAAGCCTGCTCAGGCTCCTGTCCCAGAGGAGAAGCTGGTCATGTCATCCCATAACCCTGGTAGGTTTGTACTCTTAACACCAGCAGTTTAAACACACTATGTAGTGTTTGGGAGTATATCAACCAACTCCACAAACTGATTTCTTCAAGTAGTTTAACGTCCACCACTGCCAGTAATGGTAAAATACCCCACACAATACTATACAGCTCTACTCAGTTTAGCAAGCAATTGCAGTAAGAGCCAGCCGCTCACCTGGAAGAGTCACAGTGGTCTTTCCCATTTTCTGTTTATCCTACTGCTTCTATCCATTAAAATTATATTTTTAGCAAGCACCAAGTAAAAACCAATTCCAGTACCATTTCCGTTTATGCATTCTTTTTGTAAACCCCCCTGACTTATTTGCATTCTGACCTATCATGAGTCATATCTGCTTGAATGAATATCAAACCCTCATATCCAGTCTTGCCCCAAGATCATTACTGTCAGGAGGATACGACCAGCCATTGCCCACTGCCTACTGCCTACAATGTCTAGACAGCAGACTGCTCTGAAAACAAAGGGTGATGAATATTTTGAAAACCTGTGATTGTTTCTAGGACTACACAAAGACTGTCTTTTTTTAAAGCATTGTGGATATGACATTTAATGGCTCAACCTTTTTGGCACGTGTTTTGTCTTTGTTATCTTAAATAAGTCACTGTTAGGCTGCTGTCTTCATAATTGGAGCACTTATCATGATTCATTAGTTCTTCGTTAGTTAGGTACACATCAGGCCTTATTTTATCTAATAGAAAACTGTTTATTAGCCTTGCCCATCGCTCTTTTTTAGTGTAGGATATACAGCAGGAGTTGGTTTTAATATGAATGGGAATGTGTGTTCAGCTTTGGTCAATAGTTGAGCCTGGAGATGCTTTGGGGCCCATCTCCTAATTGACTTTCTGGCATCAACACCGGATGAGCACCTGCAAGCTGCACAGTCATGAGCCCGGAGAACAAGACCCTGGGATGTTGGTTGTCATGGTTACTGCCTTCCCTGGCAGAGATGCTTAGCAGGTGCATGCGTGTGTCAGGATCAGTGTGACATGGGAACTTGTGGATGGAAATGGAGGGTGCCTCGTTAAGACTAGGCTATCTGTACTGTCAGGGGCTGTCTGGCAGAATATTGGCCTTGTGTGTGGACGACCTATTCCAGGAATGACTAGATCTATTCATAAAAGAATAGTAAAATACACTGATGTCCTCGATTTCAATCAAATGGAAAGAGGTGAACGGAAACATCATAACAAGGTTTTCATTGTTACATTTTTGTCTGGTGATATTCTTTCTTAACAATAAGTGGACTCTATTTTCTTTGTTTATTCTGTCTCATACAATATTATGTTTTTTCTGCCCTGGCATACATTTGTCTATATTACGATTCAGTATTTAACATGACATTCACCTTGTCTCAGATTTCTCAGAGGAAGATATTACTGAACTATCTATCAACAAAGTCCAAGAAGGTATGAACACACAAAAAAAAATTTTTATATAGTTTTTGATAACCCATTAATTGATTTCCCTTGGTTTTTGATCTGTTTCCATATAATGTACAATGAAATTAATGCAGACTTTTACAATGTTGCAAAAAGAAACAGGATAAGCTTGAAATATACTCTCCTCCCTTGTAATGAACCCAGGTGTTGTAAAATGCTATGTATTTTTCTTCTACAATATAGAGAAACTGTCATACTGAGAGCAGTATGGGGATTGTGGAGGTTTTTTTTGGATGAAGCCTTTTAAGACTCAGGAGTCTCTATAATGGGACACAGTTTGGTCATTGGAAAAACATCAAATTATTGCTTGCATCAGTTACAGTTAATTAAATAACTCTAGAAATGTAAATATGGCTGATGTTGGTAGATTAACAACTATAATTAAAGAAATGATGGCTGCGATCAATGTAAATGCCAGCCTTAAGATCGATCAACAAATAATTTTATGTAATACAGATCTATTTATTGTTGTGTAAAGTATGCTAGTGACATATCAGACATTTTAGATTACTGGATTATAAAAACCAAACATTACATTTACTTTATTTGTAGGTTCGCTGTAACGTCTGTCCAATTTCTCCAACAGATACAAAACCAGCAACAAGAACACAGGTCACCTCTTCTGAGGCTCAGCCATCTTCAACAGCTCAGAGGCTGGAGTGTATGCCCGCCCAGCTTTCTATGGAGTCAGTGCAGACCCAGGACTTTGCGTTACAAATGAAGCCAGTAAAGATGGAGACATGCTCTGAGCGGGGCATGCTCACCCCCAGCACAAAGGATTTTACGGCCATTATCTCAACCAAAGAAACTACTGCACCAGTACATCTGATGGACCAACCAATGGAAGTCTCATTCGTCCAGCCTTCAAAGACTGATGAGCTTAAATCATCTTTCCTAGAAGTGGTTCCTAAAGAAATAAACAAGGAAAAGGAAGTGGGGATTTTTCAGACTGTTAAACCTTCAACATGTTTTTCTGCAGAGATGAGGAACATTACACAAGAGAGCAAACCTAATCTGTTATTTCCCAGCCTTTCTTTTGGGGAAATTCCTAAGTCCTCTGTAGAGAGGTTGGCCGAGATGGTCACCTGCCCTCCCCACTCCTCACCTTTAGCCAGAGGGACCTCTCACAGAGAACCTCCCCAAACTCAGTTCCTCCCTACATTGGGAGAACGTAGCAACACCATACATCCTACCACGCTTATTCCACTCACCCCGAAGATTGGAATGGGAAAGCCAGCCATCACCAAGAGGAAGTTTTCACCAGGAAGACCACGAGTGAAACAGGTAGGGCTGGGTAGGCACAGGAGTTATGTTTTAGACCTGTGCCTGGCTCATGCACAACTTAGAGAAACTGCTTGTAGGCTTCATCAGAGGAAGGTAAATTCATTGCTTGTATTTTGGTATTTGGCCGGTGGAAGTAACTGATATTCTTTTAGGATTTTAAGGTAAATGGTTATGGTGACACTATAAAAATGGTTGTTAATTTTCCTTTTCCTATTTAGTCAAAGTTAATACACTGTTTTTTAATTAAATAAATAAAAAAACATTTTTTACTGGACCACATTTTCCTATAATCATCGAGGCCTCTCATCACATCAGTCATCTGATGCTGTTCATCCCATGTCCATGCTTTGAGCATTTGGCGACTTACTGCCCCCTGCTGTGACCTTTGCTCATGCAGTGCCATACTGATACTGTCCTGTTTTTTTCAACAAGGCAGCCGTGTACAACTGTTGTGTTGCAGCACACTTACATTTGTAGAAAGTGTTCAATTTTCAACTAACAAATCTGTTATTCTTCTTTTTGTGGTTCCTCATTTTTAACTCATGCACGGAAAGCACTAATAAACCCCCCTAACACAAACTAAATAAACAGTTTAGTTAGTTAATATTTACCACAAATGCTTGATTGTAGTCCTAGATACTAGAGATCGGAATGACTTGACTCGTTTCCAAATGGCTGCATTAGAAGCTCATTACATCTGTCTAACATCTTTTTTGTATGTTTTGTTTTTCGCTGGCTTTGTTTTTAAGTTGCTGCATTTTGTCGCCCTCCTCTCCCTCTCTCTTTCACTCTCTGGCCCACCCCACCCCCTGACCTTAGGGTGCATGGAGCCCCCATAGCAGTGTGAGCTCCCCCTTGTCCTGGTCACCCGACCAGCCAGAGGGGTGGGACATCTTAAAGACCAGGCAGTCCTCTGGCAGCCCAGGCTGGAGCATCAGAGTGGTAAATACTTGGCTCACCAATCACAGCAGAGCAGCTGCCCCAGTTTGCCCTGTGTTTATTTTTCATGATGCACATATGCAGTTTCTGAAACCTACAGGCATAAAAAAACCTTAAAACTGTAGTAGCTGATAACTGAGAACAATTTGTGTGACCTCAAATCCATACAAAAAAACATTAAAAACATTTCCATTGCCTCTTTTGTTATATTATATACCAAGGCAGGGATGCATAGACACTTTACTAAAACAACTAAACACAATTCTTATAGCCTGTGTCTAACACAAGAAGCATGAAAAAAAAACTTGCAGGCTTGTTATAGCAAAAAGTCTATGGCTTAGTTGCTATAGCAACAAAACCAGGTGAAGGTTTATTAAGAAGAGGAGGCATGGGCGTTGGTTGAAAAGCATAGTATGTCTGTCGGGATCTGCTCCAGAGACATGTAATAAAAGGCATGATTTCCAAGATGTTTCTAAACAATCCTGGCTCATGCCCCATCCTCTTAGTTCTCATTAGTGTGTATACGTCATATCCACCTTTACTTTGGCTTTTGAATGAACTCAAGCCACCTGTCCTATAGTTTTGCTCTATTTTCCTCTCTTTTCTGTGAGCCAGTGTTGACTGAGAACTACACCCCACAAACATACCTCCCGTGTAAACAAAGGAGTAAAATGGTCAAATACAGACAGAGGGAGGATAAATTGCAGCTCTACTTTGTTCTTGAGGACCATATGTGTGCAATAAAAGGTCTTTCCATTGTGTGAGGATTTTTTTTCAAGAAAATTCTGCTTTGGTATAGCTTGAAAGTACTTTTGGAGGCAATGGCTGAATTTAGTGATTTTAGTCTAACAGTAATAATTTAGCTCAGTGCACCTGTCAGCTGACGTTGGAAAATGGCTCCTATTTAGCCAGGCCTTTCAAATTCACAATTTTTTTATATTTATATTTAATTCTTCTTTAGTAATGCTGCCTAAAATGTATAAAGATATAATACCCTATTTTGGAAAAACAGAAGCTGTGCACTGTCATTGGTTAACTACAGATTTAGAACCAAAAAATGTAGTGGAGGTTTGTCTTTTTGAATGTATGAATGATGTGGTTACAGCATATTCATGGCCAATGGTGCAACAAATGCAATGCTTCCTACCCTCACACAATGTAACAGTGCTTCTGTTCCCATGAGACCTTCTCCCCTTCACATTACTGTACTGCACCTTATATTGACTGATCTATTTTTGTTTTTCGTAAAGGGTCGAGGTTCAGGGTTTCCAGGAAGGAGGAGGCCCAGAGGTGCTGGTCTGTCTGGACGAGCTGGACGAGGCCGAGCTAGAGGCAAAAATGGAGCAAGTCCCAGCATCAATCCAGGGGTAGGGGCTTTCTGCACAAATTTATTACATGGTAGAAAGTATATTATATACATTTTCCACTCATTTTCCTTTTTTAGCTTCACATAATAAGATTTCTGTGTGTTGTAGCTTAAGTTAATGTCATTTATGTTTTTGGTATGTTTCATTGTTTTTTGATCTGTGTCTGTGAATTGCAGATTACTATTGAAACACCATACCCAATCAAAGAAGAGGAGGAGAATGCCATGCATAATACAGTGGTTATATTCTCCAGTAACGACAGTTTCACACTGAAACAGGTGATTGTTTTTAAGTACTTTTAATTGGGGCAGTGGTAATTAGTTTTGTATCTTAATTAATGCCATTTACATTGCCTCAATTTAAGTTAATTAAACATGAGTCTCAGAGGAAATATATTATTCTTATGTTGTGATCATACTCTTTCAGAAGACCATTTAAAATTGTATCTAGATAAAGGCTGATATTGGTGCAGTATTTAAATTAGCATTTGAAAATTGTTTGATTTCCGAGTCTGAATAAAGGGACAAAAAAACATGGATGGAGGAGGTCTTCAGTTTGGCTGAAAAATGTATGAGGTTGATTGTGAGCTGCCTCTGTAAAGTTCAATGTGATTCTAGGACATGTGTGTGGTGTGTGGGAGCTTTGGTCTTGGTGCTGAGGGTCGGCTTTTGGCCTGTGCTCAGTGTGGTCAGTGCTACCATCCGTTCTGTGTTGGCTTAAAGGTATGTGTTTATACACTTTCTAAAAGCGCATTTTCTAGTACATTGTGAAAACAAGACTTGTATATATTTACATATAAAGTCTAATTATTGCTTTTACCAGATCAACAAAGTGGTGTTGAGTAAAGGCTGGCGATGTCTAGAGTGCACAGTGTGTGAAGCCTGCGGCCAGGCCACAGACCCTGGGCGTTTGCTTTTATGTGATGACTGTGACATCAGCTATCACACCTACTGCCTGGACCCTCCACTGCAGAATGTACCCAAGGACAGTTGGAAGTGCAAATGGTGAGCTGTGTACTACATAGAAGGTCACTATGTGTCATGGATAATAATTTCTCCGTCATATACACAAATCCTATATTAGCCACTTATAGTGTGTTGGTTCAAATATTTGGATTTTATTACTTTTTGATGGGAGGTATGACCTTTGTGTTACCTGTCACCTGCAGGTGTGTGTCCTGTACTCAGTGTGGAGCCACCACCCCAGGTTTAAGGTGTGAGTGGCAAAATAATTACACCCAGTGTGCCCCCTGTGCCAGCCTTACAACATGCCCCATCTGCCTGTTGGACTACAGCGAAGGCACTGTCATTGTGCAGTGTCGACAATGTGACAGGTGTGCACTTTTTCACAAAACATGGCCTTTTCTATACACATTTTTGTTTCTTGATTGGCTCCTGTTTAAATGTGGTCTTTTTTCGCAGATGGTTTCATTCTTCATGTCAGGGTCTTCATTCAGAGGAAGATGTAGAAAAAGCTGCTGACAGCTGCTTCGATTGCACAATGTGTAGAACTTTTAAGACCACTAAAGGTGATTACTTTGCATTTTCTATATCTAGAAGAAAAGTTTTCAGTATATTTGGTTTCCATTTTTTCTGCTTCTACTTTTCTTGCAATTAATGTCATATTGTCAAATGTCCTGCTGCAGTTATGACCAAGGCCAGAGATACAATTGAGCCAGTTCTTATGACACAAGTTGTAACAAAGGCTAAAGAAATCGGTAAGCATAGGGTTAACATAATAATTAAAAACTAGAAAGTAAATAACTGTCAAGGTCAATTCTTTTTACTTCATTTTCTTCACTTTTCCATAGATCTTTCGAGAACCTACACCCAGGATGGTGTATGTTTAACAGAGTCAGGCCTTTGCCAGCTCCAGAGCCTGTCTGCTACTGCATCTCGGCGCCGAAAACCTAAACCCAAGCTGAAGCTTAAGATTATCAACCAGAATAGTGTGGCAGTGCTTCAGGCTCCTGTGGACCCTCTCTCAGAGCACTCTCGTGATGAGGACATGGAGGACAACAGAGGTACTTTTTTTTACTCAGTTGTTTTAAGGTGTTGAAGTTTAAAGTGAATGTTATCATGACAGAATACCTCTTTCTTGTCATTAAATTTGCTTTAACACAGCAACTCATCAATTGCAAGGTTTTTTTTGTTGTTACACTTCTAAGATATTCTAGCTGGTCCTGTGGTAAATTAACCTCTCAGCTGTGAAGAGAAAGTAGCAAGGGCTGAGTGCAGCAGTAACTCACAACTCCATCTAGTGGTACAAAATAGGTTCTAGAGCAAGTATTTCTGGCATACCATCAACATTTTTTGGTACCTGTAAAGACATTACACACAGTTCCTTATTGCTAACATGTATTAATTTTTTTTCAAGAATGTATTTTTAATATATCATAGTATTTTTGTATTTTAAATACTTTCCAATGTTTTTTTCAGCTTTCTTTTACTTACTTTTGACAAATGATATGTAAATGTATTGATATTAATCACACTTTACACAGAATACTTTTATTTAATAACCACTTGCTGTGAAGAACACATTACTAATTTTATGAGTTATTATGAAATCCTTTTCAAAAGTTTATTTCAATTAGACGTATTCAAATGTAATCCATAATATACTATGCATTTAGTTAGTTGTAGTAAAATGTCTATAACAAGCTTATGTGGCAGGAAAAAATTAAGGTCCTTATGAAACTTCCAATCAGTCTAACGTCCTGCTGCTGAATATAGTTCTGGCAGAACTAGCCATGGTCTGGAGGCAAAGGGGCCCATTTGGGGATTGCTGTGCCGCAGGGCTGTCACTCATCATCAGAGCTTTCTCCCTCTCACAGAGGCGGAGCTCTTGGATTGTGAAGCGAAGTCTGACTCAAGCCTGGAGCGAGAGCCAGCAGAAGATGACTCCAAGGGGCCCGACGCCGGCAAGAAGAGGAAGAGGAAACCGTACCGACCGGGTAGGGCACCTGATTAAAGGAGACAGCTCCTCTGAAGTGTAAAATAGTGCAGTATATGGCCTACGTTGTAGCTCTACCAATTCCATCTCAAGGCCTTAAATCTGCAAAGGACTTTACCTAGGGTTCCTAAGTTCTTATGCTGAAGTAGGGGGCACCTAATGCCTGATTGAACAAGCCTCAATAATGATGAATAATGATTTCTCCACACAAGGTATTGGTGGGTTTATGGTCCGCCAGAGAAGCCGTCCAGGGCAAGGTCCAGGCAAGGCCAAACGCTCCCTCTGCAGAAAGGATTCCTCTGGCTCTGTGTCAGAAAATCCCATGGGAAAAGATGATGGTATGTGCACAATTTATCTCCAGACACAGTCCTGTGCTCTAATTGGAGATGATGACATAAACCAATGTAATTAGTAATGTAATTAGTGTAATGTATTTGGTTTTAAAGGGGTATATTTTTATTCAATTACAATCTATGTTGAAGGATGGGCAGAAGCACTACCTGATACTCCTGTGGATGAGGTGCCACCTGGACCAGAGGTTCCTGAGAAAATAAAGAAACGATACAGAAAGAAGAAAACTAAGCTGGAGGAGGCCTTTCCCACCTACTTACAGGTCTGTTTAATACAACATAATGTTTAAATGGCCTTTGCATGTGTATTTACTGTATAAATCTGTGGCCATTGCAAGATCTTTTTTATGCAAGTTTATATGCTTAAATTGTTTAGTCATAAAGCATTTTTTTTTAAAAAGCAATGGCTTTCTCTCTTGGGAATGTTGGGAATTAGCCGTGAAAACACTTAGGTGAGCTTTTTACATAGATGCATAGCTTATAGGCTAGAGATGCTCTTCTCTAATCATAATTCTCTAATCATCTTGGTTAGCTCCTGTCTCCATTGTGAATTGACATCCATAAGCTTAATTGCATATGACTTCAAGGTTTCTTGTCTCAAACTAGTATCTCAGTGTCACCTTGCATTGGAGCAAACAAAGATATGTGAGTGCACCAAGCCACAGGCAGCAGTCAGTGTTGCTCTTTATCCTACCATTGTGGGATAGGAATGCCAGTCAAACCTAAAGGTCCAAGACAGAGAAGCACATTTCATTAATTATTGAAAGAGCAACACGTTGGGCTTTTAATGTCTTTGTGCAGCAGGGAGCTGCTGATACATGTCGTGAAAGATAGCAGATGACTTGTGGGTTTAAGTGGTAGGGGGAGGTTGGTGCTGAAGTGATGTCAGCTGCAACATGGCTGAGCTCTTCTTTTTCATTTTGACCAGTCCTTATACGCCTTATGTTTGTTCTTCTTTTTCACTTTGGCCAGTCCTTATAAGCCTTATGTTTGTTGCCATATTCAGGAGGCGTTCTTTGGAAAGGACCTGCTGGACAAAAGCAAACAAAACAGGCAGCAGGGGGTGGAGTCAGGTTTGCTGGAAGAGGGGCAAAACCAAGTGGAAAGAAAGCATCCTACCGCTTTCCTGAACCAATCTGCTCCAGTGCTCAGCACTTCAATACCTAACAGACATGCAGCACGTATGTATACTGAGTACCTCTGGTCTCCCCTATAAATGGTTGGCTGTTTTTTACCACTTGTTTTCTTCTTAGACTCCGCTATTAACACCCAGTTTCACAAGCATACTAAGCATATGTCCATTGAGCAAGAAATCAGACAAGATGGAAATGGTGTGTCAGTGAGTTCAGGTTAACATGTTCTAACCATGCTCACTGGTGAATGTGGTTGAGTGTGAAGAGCAGTGTGTGCTGCACATACATAATCTTGGTAATCTTACCTCATACTGATGCCATTTTTCCTGGCAACACCTTGTTAACAATATGTATGTAAACCTGATCTAGAGCTTTGGTTCATTTTTTTGTACCAATACGTAAAAAGGAAATTACAGGCCTACAAGATTTGTCGGTTTGACATCAAAACTTTCAGCGTTTTTGAGTGTTTGAAAACCACTATCTAGATAAAATTTATTCTTATATTATTAATAATAATAACAATCATAATCACAATAATAATAATAATAATACTAAAATTGTGTTCATGTGTATTTTTTATTTTCTTAATATGATTTGTAAAGCCCCTTTGATGCAGATTTGTGATACCATTTTTGGATCAAGGACAATGAGAGCATTTTAAGTATTCAAAACTACACTATAATTATACATAATTTTAGTGTTCTTTCCATATTATGCACATTATTAAATAATTTATCATTGTTTATGTTGATAATATATTTTTTTATGTTATAGTGGTCACTAGAATTATATAGCAGTGAAAGTATTGGGCAGTGCACTGTGCATCATCCAAATAAATGGTTCCATATCCCACTCATCTCCAGTCAACATCACTCACCACTTATGATTTGTGACAGTTTGGTTTTCTTTTCTTTTTGTTTCTTCCTTTTCCCCCATTTACAGAGACTTCTGAGGAACCATTAGTTGATCTATCTGATGTTCTGAACACTGATGCAGACATCTTGGGAATGCTCGGAAAGACAAGCAGTGACTCTGGTGGGTCATATGTATCTCCCAAAAAGTCACAGGGACTTAGCTTTTACTGCAGGTTTAAACATTTTCTTGAGCAGCAGATTATTTTGCTTTCACCACTCAGTATTCTTTTAATATCACATTCTTTAACAATGCTTTTGGTTCATCTTTATATTTTTAGTTTTTGCATTGTCTGATGTGTGTTGTGCTTGTTCTGTCCTCACAGTTTTCACTCATTTGATCTGGTTTTGGGTTCTTGTAGGTCTTGATTTTTGCCCCTTCCAGGTTGACAGCTCACCTCCTCCTTTTGGTAAGGGTGCTATGGCCTACTAATCCCTTGCTTTAGTGGGTTCTTCCTCTCTCACAGTGCGTGCCGTTGCATGTATACACTGCTTCTTATTAACCTTTTCATTTTAATCTGCTTAGTGCTTACCTAACCCAGTATTTAAGTAGATGCATATGGTCTGTCAATATTTGTTTGTGATCTACTTTAAAAATGTTACACTGACAGCATTTTTTCCAAATAAGAAATAAGAAACGCCATGTCTGGGATATCAAGGAAACAATCCAACAAGGTCATGTTGGTTTTCAGTTTGAAAGCAAATCCTTTAGCTGAATAGAGTTATTTTATTTATTTAATTTTGAAAATAGAAAAATCTTTTGATTTTAAATTCTTCAGTATCTACCATACCTTTCATTTTATCCCTTCTCATAAGAATTGTTCTCAAGCACATCTCCAAAAGATTTCAGTCATTTTTGTGCAGTATTTCCTTGGTATATAGTATGTCATGAATGGATTCAATGTAGATGCATGTCAGTAATAATGACTATGCATTTGTGAAAAAATGCAGTAAATACAGTTTTTACAACCATAATTGACATGTTTTAGATTTTTTTTTGATAAATAGAAGAGAGTGGCTCTTATATGACTGGGGAGTTTTGAGTTGAAGAACCAATGATACTTACTTAGTGAGATTTGTTTGTTTATTACAGCTGGTGGGTAATTATATGGTTGCTGATTTTTTAAACAAAGCACACACCTTCTCTACATGATTATGTAATATGATTCATGGCTCCACACATAACTAGTAATTAAATTAAACTCCTTTAAAAACAACAAAATGTCATGCAATAGCATTTTATTTAACAGGTAAAAGTCTGTAAGTATAATTTCACTAAGAATGAAAGTGAAAATGCGTCTTAAATTCACCATAAGACTCCACAACAGCAAATCAAATAATTGTTTCACGTACTTACTCTTTCTCTCCACTCTTTATTTCTAATTAAGCTCTTTGTTTAGTCTTCTATTGGCTACTTTGTGTGTGTATTTATGTGTGTCATGATTTGTTTTTGTACCTCTTTGTGTGTTTCCACAGCTGGTCTGGACATTGGGCCCCTGGCGGACAGCTCACCAGTGGCGCCTCCATCTCAGGCCGGCCGGAGGACACCTCGGACCCTTTCTGAGGAACCCCTGGATGGTATTCTCAGCCCAGAACTTGACAAGATGGTTACTGATGGTCGGTATAGAAGACCCAATATTGTGATTTTACTGTAAATCCATTGTCCTATTCTGTCCTTTAAAATTGAAAGCTAAAATGTTGTTTTTTTCTCTTTCAGAATCCATTCTCAGCAAATTCTACAAAATTCCAGGTTTGTAATTCTGTTGTTTAATTGTATGCTTAAGAAATAATCTCAGTTTTGGAACAAGATTACTGTGGATTTTACTTCCTCGTCCTTAATTTTACTGCAAAGTCACAAAGTGCTGTTTAACTTTGTTACAGAGCTGGAAGGCAAGGATGTTGAGGATCTTTTCACAGCAGTTCTCAGCCCCAGCACAAGCCAACCACCTCCACCACAGGTGCCTCACCCCCAAGCTCCAGGGCCGCTCCCTGCCACAGCTGGACTGAATATGCCCCACCCCAACACAGGTACTTATCAATTAATGTTTGTTGCATGATTTGCTTTTTTTTCTTTTTCTTTTTTTTTAAATTATAATTTCTAACTTGGCTTCCTTAATACGTGTAGGAAATCCTATTTTCCCTCGGATTCCGGTGATCAACGGCATAATGGGACCAAATCAGCGTTTTCCTGGAAATACGGCTGCAGGACCCTGCATACCAGAAAATTTCCCCCCTCTCAATCGTATGCCTTTTACTGACAATCCCAGGTAAATTATCTCAGTTTTTGCTCATTTTTTAACATCTGTAATCAGAATAATAAAAGAATATTTATCCGTGTCTGTTCTTGATTACAGAGATAGAAAGTTTAATCAAATGCCAAGAGAGGCGGGTCCTTGGCCATCCCCTACTCAAGGATTTGGTCCCCCTGGTCCATTATCAGAAGGAGACACTGAAGCTATGTCAAATGCTCAGAAGAGTACACTTAAGTGGGAAAAGGATGAGCCACTTGGAGAGCTGGCTACTGTCGCACCTGTCCTGTATACCAATGTCAATTTTCCCAACCTCAAAGAAGAATACCCTGGTTAGTTTATACCTCCAAAGTTGTATCATAGTACAATGTTTATGTTGCTTCTATGTTCATTAAGAGAGTTTATTTTCTTCCTTAACAGACTGGTCTACAAGAGTAAAGCAAATTGCAAAACTTTGGAGGAAGGCTAGTTCGCAAGACAGGGCCCCATACGTGGTAAGTTCTACACTCCTATATTTATATAGTCATTCACAAATGAACTAATAAACCATTAAGTTCACTATAGATTATATTAACAGCATTTTATAAAAGAGGGGTTATTCTTCCCTTTTCATGTCAGTATTGCATTAAAATGACTGTGCGCTACCTATTTTATATATATGTATTTACTGAAACCATTTTAACCTTGATTTGTTAATGCACATCTCAACATTTTTACATTTCTCCAGCAAAAAGCAAGAGATAACCGAGCAGCCCTGCGCATCAACAAAGTCCAGATGTCGAATGAGACGGCGAAGAGGCACCATCCACAGCAACAGCCTCCAGAGGTGTTTGATCCCAACATACCACTAGACACAGAACTGCTGTTTAAAGACCCTTTGAAACCAAAAGAGTCAGAGCATGAACAAGAGTGGAAGTTTAGACAGGTAAGAGTGAATGCAATGAAGTCAGCGTATGCAGCGGCAGGTCTACTTTTATTAAGACACCCCAGAGATGGTTTAGTAACTCTCCCTAAACAAGGGCACTATCTCACACATAAGCAACAATGACATTGGTTTGTTGGCCCATTTCAGACTTTCAAATGTTTTTCAAAATGTTTTTTCTTGATGTCTTATTTGTTATGCTTTCTTTTCAACAGCAAATGAGGCAGAAAAGCAAGCAGCAAGCAAAAATTGAAGCCACGCAGAAACTAGAGCAGGTTAAGAATGAGCAACTCCAACAACAGCAGCAGCAACAACAGCAACAACAAAACAGCAGCCAGGGAGAGGGAGATGGGAACAACAGTGGGAACCAAAGCCCAGCCTCACTGCCCAGCAACGGCAGCACGTCCCCAATGCAACCATTTAGCTCTAAAGAAGGCTTTACCAGGCCTCAGCTGTCGGGGACTCCCACCTCAGGTCCTCCAGAGGATGTTTTCCTCCGACCCCCTCCTCCACCTCCATCTGGCCCCTCCTCTCAGCCTCAGTCTCCACAGGTCTTCTCACCAGGCTCCTCAGGCTCCAGGCCGTCCTCACCTTGGGACCCTTATGCAAAGATGGTTGGAACTCCAAGACCACCAGCACTCGGTCCGAATGCATGTCGCAGACTGCCCGTTGAATCGGGTAAATCTCCCAACTCCCTCATGGAGCAGCATGACAAAGGGCGCCCTTCTCCAGCCCATGAGTCTTTTGGTTCTCCTACATCTATAAACAGTGATCCTTACGCTAAACCCCCTGACACCCCAAGGCCGACTGGTGAACAGGACCCTTTCCTGAAGCCCATGGGTCCACCCCGGGCGAGTCAGGGTCCTCAGGGAAGGCCCCCAATGGGATCACCTGGGAGAGACCCATATTCAAGGCCTATGATAAGAAATGAAGCCTATCAGCGAATGGCCCAGAACAGGATGATCCTGTCAGACCCATACTCCAGACCATTATTAACACCAATCCCTGGTAGTAATGAGTCAGGGTCTGTTTCTCTATTCAAAGCACCTATGCCTCCACCTCAGGCCCAAGACCCCTTCAGTCGTCCTGACAGGTTCTCCCACAATCAGCAAAATGATCCCTATTCTCAGCCTCCTCACACCCCAAGACCAGGAAATGATAGCTTTACCAGTCCTCCCAGAATGGGCCAGCATCACTCTCAGTTTGCCCAGCCTGGACAGGTGAATCAGTTATCTAGAAACCCTTATGCACACGCACCTTCTACTCCAAGGCCAGACCACTACACATATGATCCATTTGCTCAACAGCCTGGTGCCAACAGGCCCACCACAGACCCATTCATACGAGCCTCCAATGAAACCAGTGGTCAACCTCGCCCATTTTTTGAGCCCTATGCGCGACCCCCTGGTACCCCACGCCCTCATGACAACTACGGTCAACCATCAAACACACCTAGTCCATCCTCAGACCCTTACTCACAAGCCCCTGCTACTCCACGGCCCAGTGGCATGAACCAGTTCACTCATCAGTCACAGAGGATGTCACCTTCCCACTCAGTGGACCCTTATGCCCAGCCACCTGGGACCCCGAGACCATCTGTGGGAGAGAGGTTTTCCAAATCTCCTGGAAGCCAAAGGGGTGCTATGGAGCCATTTACTAGTACACCCGGGATAGCAAGGACAGTCAGTAATGACATGTTCTCCCAGCAAGGGGTCCCTAGACCATTACTTAATGACCCCTATGCACAACCACCTGGGACCCCACGACCAGGGGGACCTGATGGTCGGGGGCAGAGGGCAATGGGAGCCCAGGATGCCTTTTCCCCTCCTCCAGGCAGGCTTCAAGAACCATTTACGCACCTGGGCTCGCAGACACCAAAACATCCTAGTGTCTCTGACGATGGTTTTACTCAGTCACCCTCGCGACGAGCTGGGCAGACTCCGGGTCATGACCCATTTGAACAAACTCCTTTGGCCTCAATCGAAAAAGCAGAAATCAAAGATCAATCATGTGGGGCAAACAGTGGAGCTGCAATACAAGATCCAGGCCAGCTGTCTAACAACCCATCAATGCCTTGTGTATCTTCAGAGGCACAGGGCATTAATCCCATTGAGAGTGAAGACAAGCTCAGACAGGTCTGTTTAATTTGCTGCTTGTTTCTAATGTGATTGTGATGAACCAACTATTTTACATATATTGGACGTTATTGTAACAATATTTTCGAAACATGCATGACCAATATTCTGTTGTTCATATTTTACAGCGACAACGAATAAGAGAGCTCCTTCTCAAACAGCAGCAGCAACGGAGTGCCATTCGACAGGAGAGGGGCCCACAAGAGACCCCTGGCAATATGCCTCCAGGGACTCCTCGACCCTGGCCCCAGGAGGGCCATGGGCAGCAAGGGGAAATGTTTAACCGACCTCCTCCACCGTATCCTGGTCAAGCTCCAGTCAGAGGGCCAATGAGGTTTCCAGGACCTTTTCCAGCTGATCAGCGTGTTCCATTTCCTAATGATGGACAAATGCCACGTGGTCCCCATCCTGGGGATCCAAATTTTAGACATCAGGGACCAAGGTTTGTTCTATATAGCGATGCTAATATGTCATTCTTTCTAAATATAGTGACCAATAATCTAGCTCTGTATTTCTTTTAAAATGTTGTTGTTTTTCACCTCCAGGTTTGCATTTCCATCTGGTGCTGTGGGACCTCATGGGGTGCAGGAGTTCTTTCCCAGAGGGCAACACCCAATGCAAAATGTCCCTCCACAGATGAGACGATCTATGTCTGCAGAAATGGCAAAAACTATGGCAGGCAACCCTATAGGCATACCCCAGCACTTCCCACCACGTGGTATGCCAGTGCAACAGCACAACATAATGGGCCAGCCTTTCATCGAACTGCGACATAGGGCCGCAGAAAACAGGCCGCGCATGCTGTTTCCTCATGGTGTCATACAAGGAGGTAACATGGATCCCAGTCTGCAAACACTGAGACCACAGAACTTTTTGGGGGCACCTGATTCTAGGTTCCCTTTAAATCGGGGACTCAGGATTGTAGATCCTTTGACAGATCAGACTGGCCATGTACAACTCTCAGCAAGCATGGATAATCTGCATCAACAAACACAAATGTCAGGGAACAGCATGCTTAAACAATCTCCTTTAATGAGATCCATGAGCCAGCCAGCTTCCACTGACACTCAGAACATGGCAGCATCAATGATCTCGAATGCTGGACAGACTGAGACTGTCTCAGTGGCTGCCAGTGAAACTGTAGAGGAGAAACTGGATGCAGAAGAATCAGCAGTGAAAGACCTTGAAGATGTAGAAGTAAAAGATTTGGTGGATGCTGACTTAGAAAATCTTAATTTGGATTCAGAAGATGGCAAAGATCTAGACCTCGAGACAAATGACTTGCATCTTGATGACTTCCTTGGGGTATCTGGTAAATTTGACATCATTGCTTACACTGATCCTGACCTAGATGACATAAAGAAAGACATGTTCAGTGAGGAATTGGATCTCAGTGATCCCATGGACGACAACACAGACACCGCAGACATTAACAAAAACTCTAGTAGCTCAAGCGGAACTGAGGCATCAAGTTCAGCATCTATACAAGTAAAATCAGACTCTACTGGTGGACAGTCTACACGTGAAGTTAATTTGGAAGCCCCGGTGTCTCAAGACTCAGTACTCCGGCAGGAAATTAAAACAGAGTTTAAAGACTGTCAGAAAAACCCTGAAGTGGTGGACCAGCAAACTATTGGTAGCACTTTAACCTCTAACCAACAGGCAGGACTCCCAGACTCCACACCAGTCCTGTCTGGTTTACTCATTAAGCAGCATCCTGAGGAGCAGTCATTAAACCCAATGGCTGAGTCTGTCAATCAAAACAGTAACCTCCTACCTCAGCACAGCCAAGTCACTGACATTAAGCATGCCCCTGCACTTCCCATGAATCAAACCATAACTGATACCACTGCTGGTGAAACATCTATGGCAGGCTATGGAACGGACCCCCAGCTGGAGCTAACCTCTGGTACTGACCAGAGCAATCTGAGCCAGGCTCAGCAGACAGCTGTAAATCAAACTATGGGACAGGGACATCGTCCTCTTCTGCTGGAGGAACAGCCCCTCCTCTTACAGGACCTTCTAGACCAAGAGCGGCAGGAGCAACAGCAACAGAGACAGATGCAAGCCATGATTCGACAACGCTCCAGTGACTCGTTTTTTCCAAACATTGGTAAATTATATTTCCTGTGGCAAACAAATTGATATTACCAGTCTAGTAATTTAGCTTTTATATTTTTTGTTATACTTACAGACTTTGATACCATCACTGATCCAATCATGAAAGCAAAGATGGTTGCCCTAAAAGGAATCAACAAAGTCATGGTTCAGAACAACATGGGCATGTCTCCAATGGTCATGAACAGGTAAAAGTTCACTTTGTAATGCTCTAACATTTTATGTTGACAATGGGCATCTATGTTTTTTTCAGACATTTGTAATAATAGAATGAACAGTTTTCAGTTGTTTCAATTTTGCATGGTATGGTGACCTTGTATCACAGATTTCCTCCTGGTCCTGTTCCCCCTTCCCCTGAAAGTGCACCACTTCCTCCCCAAGTTGTTGGACAGGTAATTTATATAAATTCACTTAAAGTAAAAAATTATCACATTTTAACATTATTACTAACATATTTTATCCCCAATTTTTAGGATGGAAAATTGGCACAAGTATCAAGACCAAATCCTCCAAACTTTGGACCGGGTTTTGTCAGTAAGTTCTCTTAGGATTTAAATGCACCCTAAACTTCTTGGTTTGAAAGTTTGTCAGACTTAAGATAGTTTATGATGTTTGTTTTTTATGCTGTCAGGATGACTAACAAAGCTTTTCTTTTCTCAGACAATGCACAGAGGGCTCAATATGAGGAGTGGCTCCAGGAGACACAGCAACTACTTCAAATGCAGCAGAAGTTTCTGGAAGAGAAGATTGGAGCTCACAGAAAGTCTAAAAAGGCTCTGTCTGCCAAGCAGAGAACAGCTAAAAAAGCAGGAAGAGAGTTCCCAGAGGAAGATGCTGAGCAGCTCAAACATGTCACAGAGCAGCAGGGTGTAGTGCAGAAACAGCTGGAGCAGGTAAATGCTTGGCCTGTCAAGCTCTACCACTAAATTTCCATTTCAGGTCAGCCTCTCAAAAAACGTCTAGATGGTCTTATGTATTTAAATCAATGATGTGCAATGAGTGTGTATCCACTCCCTAAAAAAACTTTCATATTTCAAAGAGGTAGCCTGATCACGTGGAGGGTAATAGAGGGTAATTGAGGCAGAGATTAAAAAGAGAATACAGAGTGTTCCCACCTCAAAGTTAAACCCTAGCGACTCTGGTCAAGTGATATTCAGTCTAGCAGTTGAACCACCAATGTGCGTGTGTATATAGTGAGACATAACCAGACTTCCTGCACTGGACACTAGCCAGAGATACTAAAACTTTTGCATTTATATTTTTTCTAATCTTTTAAAATTTCATATTTTCTTTTAGATCCGTAAACAGCAAAAGGAGCATGCAGAACTCATTGAAGAATATAGAGTAAAACAACAGCAGAACAACATAACACCCATGATGCCTGGGATGCACCCTGTCCCAGGCCCTGCTGGCATGGTCCCCGGTGGTCCCCCAATGGGTCAGCCTCCTATGAACCCCATAATGCAAATGCCATCCCATCCTGGCCAGCCAAATCCCTCTTCACGTATGCCCAATCCACCACCTGGGTGGCACCCTGGGGCTCCTATACCAATTGGTGGTCCAGGAATGTCTCCTATAATGCCCCCCCAGCTCCCTGCGGGAAACCCTGGACAACCTCATCAGATGCCAATGGGACCCATGCCACAGCATGCACAGATGCCTATGGATCCCCAAGCACCCCCAGGTCCTGGTGGAGTGAAACCCATGCAGCCAGGTGGAGTGAAGTTTGACGACAACAACCCGTTCAGTGAGGGCTTCCAGGAGCGTGAGAGAAGGGAGCGGCTGAGGGAGCAGCAGGAGAGACAGCGGGTACAGCTCATGCAAGAAGTGGAGCGCCAGAGAGCCCTCAAACATCGCATGGAAATGGAGCAGCAAGGCATGATGGGACCAGACGGGAACATGGTGCCTCTGGCTCAGATGCCATTTTTCAACTCAGAGCTACCACAGGACTTTATGCAGCCACAGAGGCCTCCTTTACAACAACAACAGCAGCCAGTGTTCCCTCCGCAGCAGGGGCCTGGCATGGGCTCACCTCCTGTGGCATTTATGCAAGGTGAGCGAAGAGCTGTGATTGGTAATGGAATAATGCCTCCAGATATGGGTTCAGGACTAGGACCAGACAATCTCCCTCTGCAAGTCCATAACTTTCCCTCGGGACAGGCAAGACCTCGTCAGTTTAGCGGACCAGGAATGATGCTCCCAATGCAAGGGGGAGCTCCACAGTTTGGAGGCGACTCATCTACACCCCTACCTTCCAACTTTCCAGGCTCAGGACAGTCTCTAATTCAGCTTTACTCCAACATTATCCCTGATGAGAAAGGGAAAAAGAAGAGAACCCGCAAAAAGAAAAAAGATGAAGATTCAGATTCTGTTAAGACTCCGTCCACTCCACATTCAGACCTAACTGCCCCACTCACACCATGCGTCTCTGACACATCTTCAACTCCAACAAGAAACACACATATTTTTGGAGACCAAGACTTGTCAAGGTCCCCCTTATTAGGATCATCCACCCCAAGTCACTCAGAGCTGGAGAGGCAGCTTTCTGGAAGTCAGCCTGGTCTCCAATCCGACCAAACAAGGATGCAGGCTCAAGAACATGACAGGATCCTCAGCAACATTAAACTGGAGCAGACCGATGCCAGTGAATGTCGTGGTCCAAGAGAGGGATCTGTGGGCTCCGAAATGAGCTCTGTCAAGGAAGAAGGAAGTAAAGGCAGTGTGTCCCCTTTTCCTCCTGGGCAAAGTCCAAACAAAGGTGAGGCTAGCAATGAACTACTTAAACACCTTCTGAAAAACAAGGCAACGCCTCCCCATGGGTTGTCCCATCAGCGGTCAGAGGAAAGCCTTCGCTCAGAGGAGGAGGAGCAGCACACAGACTGCAAAACACTGCTCAGGCAAAGTTCTATGGACAGCACTGGGGTGAGTGTTTGTGTTTGTCATGCTGATTTTGAGTGGGTGATCAACATAGTGAGTCATAAACAGCTAAAATATTCAGACTGAAGGCACAGCTTGATTAACTTGATGTCATAGATGAGGCTGGCCACTTTTGAATGAGTCAGTGTTATGCATTTTTGTGTTTATGCTGGAAAATTGTATTCCTGTTATTTCTTTTAACGCCATCCTTTTCTCATTTTACAGGGTTATTCAGATGGCATCCCTGACTTTCCAGGACCTTTGCTTAATGAGCAGGACAAAAAGAAAGGGAGGAACAAACGGACTCCCAAAGGAGGAGAGAAGCCTGCCTCTCGCTACAAGAAGAGAAAGAAAGACAGTGATGAGAGACAGCTCATACATTCTGGCCCTGATGCTGTAATGACCCAAATCAAACAGGTATATAATTTACACAACCTCAAATGTAAAATGTTTCTGTTATGTAGATAAACAAAATGGAACACACCAGTCAAAACTTATTAGAGTATAATCAACTCACTCTTTTTTTACCTGTCAGTCTTGAAAACATGACACTTAAAGCTTCATAGAACCATAGCCATAGAAAATGTTACCTGAAAAGGCTACACGCATCAACTTTTAAAGGACTTAGATATTATATTACCTTCATAAATGTGAATTATGCCCAGGGCAATCTCTTGTTGTCAAATGTCAAACTGTTACAGAAAACGAAATGATTTCAAACAATATGCTATGCTTTGTTAACACAGCAGCTGTCACTATTACCGCTCATGGAGCCACTTATTGGAGTCAACTTTGCCCACTTTGCACCGTATGGCAGTGGTCAGCTGAATGGAGAGAGTCTCTTGTCTGGAACCTTTGGAAGTGCTTCACTTGATGGTGTGTCAGACTATTATTCCCAACTGGCCTACAAGGTGAGATGCATGTACCTCTTCCTTTAGTTATTGAAGTGACTAAGAGGAGGAAAACTATTTTTTACGCAAGAGTACTGACATTGCATATGCTATGATTTCTAAAGCAGAGTAACTTGAGCAATCCACCAACGCCACCGGCATCTCTTCCTCCAACGCCACCACCTGTGAACCGTCAGAAAATGATCAATGGATTTGCCACGACAGAAGAGCTGGCAAGCAAAGCTGCTGCAATAGGTAGAACTAAAGGAGAGCAAACTCATACAGTTTTGTTTATTAATATGCATTGTCCCTGAAATAAATAAATAATACTATAAATAGGCAAGAGTTTAAATTTAGTTTTTTCTCTGTTTTTACAGTATCCAAGGGCTTAGTCCCAAAGCCACTGCATGTTCCATTTAGGACAGAGGAAGATCTTTTAGTCCGGGCCATCGCTCAGGGACCCAAAACTGTGGATGTTCCAGCCTCTCTCCCTACTCCTCCCCACAACAACCACGAGGAGCTCAGGTAAGTGATAAAATGTAGATTTAAAAAAAAAAAAGATTATTTTGTGAGTGGGTTGTAATAGCCATGATATTTCACACAGTTGCTTTGTGGTATTTTTTTCATTACATAAGGAATGTCTCTTTCTTTTTTGACAGTAATAGAGGACAGGAGTCTTGCAAGGACAGGGACACTCCTGACAGTTTTGTACCATCTTCATCTCCTGAAAGTGTGGTTGGCATGGAGATCAGTCGCTACCCAGATCTGTCTCTGGTGAAGGAGGAACCACTGTCTCCCTGTCTGTCTCCAGTTTTACCCATGCTTCCTCCACCTGTGGGCAAAGGTAACCACTTATTACAACTACATACTAAAACATACATGTTTTATGGGTACAGTCATTTTACATGTGTTGATTCTCCAGGAACAGAGATCAAACTCCAAGATATAAAAACCGAACCTACCTCAATGTTCTTCAGCTCCCCCCTTAACCCCCTTTCTGGTGATTCCAAACAAGGTCTAGTTTCTGTGGCTATCACACTGAGGCCAGCTGCAGCTGAGGTAAGAACATTTTATGTCAAGTCAGAACAGCCAAAATATAATAAACTGTGCTTTTTAGCAGCATTTTTTCTTTGGCATACATGATCTGTATCAAAATAATTGTTAAATACATTTTGTTCTAGAACATTACTGGGGTAGTGGCGGCCATTTCAGACCTGCTGTGTGTAAAGATCCCAAGCAGTTATGAAGTCAGCAGCACCCCAGACAGAGGGCCCCAGTCGATGTTCAGTGGCTCAAGGGTGGGCCCTCATGGCACAGAGCCACGTGCTCCGATGCTCTTCCATGTTCAGTCAGACAATGGGTGGCTTCATGGACGACCTGGGCCCATGATAAGGCCTCAGGGCATGATGCAGCCGCAGCAAGTACATCATTTCCGCTTCCATCCCAACAGCCCAGGTGCGTAAATAACTCTATTATTATACTCTTTATAGTATATAGCATAAAGTAATTATGAAATAATATACCTTTATTCTTTTGGTAATATTGTTGATTGTGTGCTTATCACAGATATATTTTAATATGGTATGTACATTGTATATACATGTATCACTTTTGTTCTTCCAGGTTCTGCTGTAGCAAGACCGGATCAGAGGATTCCTGGCAGCCCTGGATCCAAACCTCAGTGGTGCTGCCACTGTAGGGTGGTGGTTCTGGGAAATGGTGTACAGAAGTCCATTAGAGATCTCCCAGCGCACATGAAGGTAGTTCTGACTGTTTTGATAATAATCCAAATGGTTTTGTAAGAGAGTTTAGGGAGTTCTTTAATTAAACTGTTGTGTGCCTTTCATTGGCACTGTACTAGGTTGGTGGTGGTTACAAAGTTATATATTCACTGAAGGCCTAAAGGAAGGCACACAGTGTCCATGGTACAACTCCAGATATTTTCCAATTACACAGGTCCTGCCTGCTGGAATTAAATCAGCTTGCCATCTGCTCCTATTTTTTTTATTATTATTTTTTTTTTTTACAATAGTTTGGTATTTAAAATATCATATGCATTTGATGTGTATTTCTTCAATGCTTGAATTACAGAAATTCTTTTGGAAGTGGACTGTTAAAATAATTTGATTTAATACTTGCCTTCTAAACCCTGATTTCTGTTTCAGGAATGTGAAGGCCGTTTCAAATCTGAGGAGGGCCTCATTTTCTGCAGCCACAGCTGCTTCCTTCTTTATTGCTCTGCATCACCTATGCAGTCTCGCACGACCTTAGAAACCAAGGTTTGTATCACCATGATGCACCAAAAATCATAGCAATCGAAATAATAAACAGTTGATGTTTGTATCATGTCTACTGACTTTGTTTTTAGGAATCTGTGAGCTTTCTTCCAGACTCGGAGAAATCAGAGATTCTCTCTAAAGCCCAACATCAGTACAGCAACAACATGTCCTCACTTGATGTTCACTGTCTGGCTCAACTTCAGCCCAAGCAGTCCCCCCCTTCTACCCCTCCTCTGCCCTTCCCCACCGCCGGGGAGACGCACAAAAGTGAAAACAAGTCTGATGCTATCAAAGTGACAGTAAAGCTTAAGGCCAGGCCGAGGTCCTATGATGGCTGGCACCAAGGAAAGAGACAGAAAGGCTTGCGCTGGAGGAAATGGACTGTTCAGGTGGTTGTCCCAAGAGGGAATTCTCAGCTCCCAGAGGAAGACAAGATTGATGAGCTCCTGAAGAAACTGGGGGCCTCTTTACGCCCCACTTGCTCACTGCGAGATCAGAGGAGGTGCTGTTTCTGCCACCAGTTTGGTGACGGAATCACTGATGGTCCTGCAAGGCTACTTAATCTAGACCTAGATGTTTGGGTGCATCTAAACTGTGCCCTCTGGTCCACTGAGGTGTATGAGACACAGGCTGGTGCACTAATAAATGTGGAGCTTGCTCTACGTCGGGGCCAAACAGTGCGCTGCGCCTACTGCCAGCAGACGGGAGCGACCAGCGGCTGCCAGCGGCTACGTTGCACCAATGTTTACCATTTCACCTGTGCTCTACAAGCTCAGTGCACCTTCTTCAAGGACAAAACAATGTTGTGTCACGCCCACAGGCCTCGGGGTACAGCTGGACAAGCACTAGAACATGAGCTGCGCTGCTTTGCTGTTTTCAGGCGTGTCTATGTCCAAAGAGATGAAATGCGTCAGATAGCCACTGCAGTACAGCACCCGGAGTTGGGCTACACCTTCAGAGTCGGCAGTCTGGTGCTGCATGCCATAGGCCAGCTGACTCCTCCACAAATGGCAGCCTTCCACTCTCCAACAGCTATATTTCCAGTTGGCTACGAAGCTTGCCGGATTTACTGGAGCATGCGCCATGGCAACCGTCGTTGTCGCTATGTCTGTTCTGTTGAGGACAAGGATGAGCAGCCAGAGTTTAGCATCAGAGTCATTGAACAAGGCTACCAAGACCTGGTCCTCACTGACACCACTGCTAAAGGTGGGACTTGACTGTATTAATTTCAATACACATTTTCCAATGGTATCCATGATATAGCTGTAATTTTAATATTCCATTGTCACTATTTTTATTAGGAGTGTGGGATAAGGTGTTGGGTCCTGTTGCTGAGAAGAGATCTGAAGTTGGGACTCTGAAGCTGTTCCCTGTTTATCTCAAAGGGGAGGACCTGTTTGGGCTCACCGTCTCAGCAGTTGCTAAAATCACTGAATCGGTTTGTGACTTTTAATATAAGCTCAGGCCTAAATCAAAATGAATTCTAGTTCATGCCCTCATCTTGTTTGATCTGCTCTTATTTAGCTGCCGGGAGTGGAGGCTTGTGACAAGTACACTTTCCGTTATGGACGCAATCCTCTCGTGGAGCTGCCCCTTGTGTTCAACCCAGCAGGCAGCGCACGTGCCCAGCCAAGAACCAGCTCTACCTACACATCACTGGTGATAAGGTAAATCACATTAACTTTGTGAGTTTTCTTTCATCCATTAAAGCCTCATTGATGCCTATAATTATGTATTGAACATCAAGGCCCCAGCCACAGACTGCATCTAACAGCACTGCAAGATCTAACCAGAATGTAGCACAGGGAGAAGGGGGCACTACCCACAACAAGCCTCCAGTAGTGCACCCCAGGTCGTCGCAGTACCGCTGGATGAAGAGCGAGTGGAGAGCCAATGTCTACCTGGCCCGCTCTCGCATCCAGGTGAGCCTGAAGTACACATCTCGACCTTTTTATAGAGCAGCTCTTGAGTCGTTTTTATGCACAGATTAAATAACTACTTGTGTGTTGCATTCACAGGGCCTGGGGCTGTTTGCTGCTCGGGACATAGAAAAACAAACTATGGTGATTGAGTACACCGGAACCATCTTACGGAATGAGGTCGCAGTCAGAAAAGAGAAGCTTTATCGATCTCAGGTAAAAAGCTATTTTGACTGCACTACACATTAAATGCTTTGTATTCACGTTGTCATTTCTATAATATGTGTTTCTATAACTTTGTCCTAGAACCGAGCAGTGTTCATGTTCCGCATCGACAGTGAGCATGTTGTTGATGCCTCATGTACTGGAGGGCTCGCAAGGTACTAGAGCATTTTAACATGTTCATATCCACTACGAGGTCACTACGGCTACACTGCTACCTGCTGTTCTCTAAACTGTGAAATGATTGAATGTTTAGCTGTAGTATTTGTGTAATGGATACATTATGTATGAGTTCAGTACAAAGTGGCTTATAAGCCTTTTTTATATTCTTTGTCAAATCTTCTTCCTTTACAGATACATCAACCACTCTTGTGCACCAAACTGTGTTGCTGAGGTTGTAACATTTGAAAGGGGTTACAAAATAATTATCAGCTGCATTCGCAGAATTGAAAAAGGAGAGGAGGTGAGTATCTAACTTCTTGTTAGTTACAACACTGTTTTGTTGTGAAATTCAAATTAAATCAATTCATCTAAATTATTATGAAATGTTTAACTGTTTCTTTATTTTTAAATGTATGTTTTTTGTTGTTTTAGCTGTGTTTCGACTACCAGTTGGACGCCGTGGAGGAGCAACATAAAATTGCTTGCCACTGTGGAGCTCCTGAATGCAAGAAATGGATCAACTGAGCAAAACGACAAAGCATTCCTTTACTCTTGTGTGTGAATGCCATTATCTATTCACAGATAAACTGCTTCGCACTAAAATTCTTTTATCAATGAGCAGAAGGCCTGAACCCTTGGAGAAATGAAGTTATGTAATGGTTCATCAAGAGCATGGGGGAAAGTAGGCAGAGTAAGGGAATTGTAACACAGTAGCAGGTTGTGACTTGTGCCATATGTTCGAGGCTGTGTTGTATGGGAAGCCTCTGTGTTTGTCTGTCTGTCTGTTCGATGTTCATGTACACGGGGTGAAGAATCCACCAGCGAATGAGAAAGCACTGTGCAGGGTGCAGCCTTATTGCTATACTAAGGGCAGGCCCTTTTGTTTCATACTGTTAATGTAAACCGTATGACTAAATGTAGACATCACTGAATGAGGAATGTACAGCAATGAATACCGCGAAGGGAATATTAACTTGCACTAAAGACAAAAAACACACACACGCAAAACTTTTAAAATACTTGATTCCATGAGTCAGTTTTTACATGGTTCTCTGTCATGTGATTTGTGTGGAATTCGAGAGGTTTTGTATTTATTACTGAGTGAATGAATTTTATTCTCAAATGATGAGATTGAGTTACAGAAGGCTAGATTGATATTGTTTTTTGAAGATAGAAGAAGACATGCTGTTACTTTTGTATAAATGTACATAAAAAAGACTATAGGAATAACCGACCAAATACTACCTTAACCTTCTTGATGTTTGGGTGTTTTTAAATTGTTGTTTTTGTTTGTCATTGAAATTTATTTAAGATGGACGTTATTTCCGTTTGAGAGTATATATTATGACTATTTTGTACAGAATTTGTAATATAACCACAATAACTCACAAAGTATTTTTGTTGTATTAAAAGTAAGGTATTGTAGCGTAGTGTTTTGTGACTTACACACACTTTGACCACTCAAAAAATATTTTTGTTGACTAACGTAACAATGTATTGGTTACAGAATCCAAAAGGAGAAAGAACTGTTTGCTGTTAATCAGGTTTGATTTTAAACTGTGAATTAGGTTTTGAACCCAAAAACAACTTTTTAACTTTTTAACACAGGTAGAATCAGCGACATGTATTTACGCGTTCATGTTTTTACATTACTTTGAAATCAAGGTGCAAATGTCTAACTGTGTGTTCATTGAGTGATGCGTGACAGAAAGGAACTCTTGTGTAGATCGTTCTACCGTTTGAACAGAAACAGCAATTCTCCTTAATCAGAAATATTTCTTACACTGACACTTCACAAGTCACATGCTTAGCAGAAGAGTTTTTGTGTGCACAATATCGAGTCGACTGTAAAATTTTGGAGACAGTCTTAGAACTTGTAATGTATATGGCATGTATTTTTTTAACTTTCTGAAAACTCAATTGTATATATTTTCTCAATGAATGGTTGTAACAAAATTGTTTCTCGGATATTTTTCTTCTCTTGTATATTACATCATCCTGCCAGTGTGTTTGTGCTACATTTTCTTGGTTGTGTAAAGTAGTTAATTTCCTCCCCCCTTTTTTCTTTTCAAAATGCCTTTTGAAGTGTACAGAGTATGAGATTTGAAGTTTGTGGAATTGAGTTTAGAAACATTTACAAAAATAAACTATTTTACATGTTACGTGTTGTACTTACATTTACATCCTTGGCAGAGCACAAAGTATAGCTTCCATTTAATCTTTTTTTTTTTTTTTCAGCTGAGCAGGTATTCAGTGAAACGAGCCTTGACATTTACAGAGCATCCTGCAATCATATGTGAAAATGTTGAGGCAGACTTGGCTTTGACCTTTAAATTGGATGGCTGACGTCACTCAAGTGTAGGCTACTCCTTAAAAAGGTCACATCTGGGTCAAGTTCAGCCAAATCCCTGCTTCACAGCTGCCACTATGTTTCTAGTAGGCTACAATTGCACCGTTTATTTCCCAAAACAGATACATTTCTAAATTATTAGCCTACATCTTCCATTTTGCTTTTCCTTTTACACGTATTAAGGATCCCAAAGCCCAAAGCTCCAGCCAGTTGGAAGATTTTGTCATTCCTTTTACTTTCCCTTGATTATGTGAGGTCAAAAATGTAAGCTCCAGATCACTTTGAATGCATTTTTTTACTTTAAAAACATTTAGGCCCTCACTCAGTGTATTTAAAAAGACGCACGTCAACCCTTCGATCTGAAAAGACCACAAAACGCTGCAACAAAGTTAAAAGATTGAGTTACAGCGACATCTAAATGCTCAAAGTCGCCAGTCCGTCAGATGTTGCGACAAGCTTGGTGCTCCTTTTAAAACTCCCCTCCCTGATCGCATGTCCTGCTTTCTGCTTCGTCACGTTTGGGTCAAAATGCGTGTGTAAAGCAGCACGACCTTGTCCTTTATTCATCTCGCACCATCACCAGTATATTCTTAACACTTCAAGGGATTTTTGGGGGTCATGGTCTCGCAGGTTTCGTCGTGTTTTTCTCGTGTGTGCGTGGAAAACGAACCGAGCTGAGTCGGAGATGCGTGCGCCCTGCCTCTTTACGCAGCCAAGCCTACTTCCTGGTGAATCAGACAGCTCCTCGGTGTTGTCGTAGTAAGTAGTAGAGAGTAGAGAGGGGGCAAGGGAAGGAGCACTGAAAGCAGGACTTCGACAAGTTATGGTCGTTTGAAGAAGAGAAAAGGAGACAAAAATGGGAAGCACTGTGATGGAGTCCAGCAAGGAGAGCGCAAAGAAAATGCCAAAAAGGAGGAAAAGTCTGCGGATTAACATGCCAGTGAGTCGGTGAAGTATCAGCTAATTTGACTTCTTACTGAGACGGAGAGCAGCTAAAAAACATAATTGACCTGTTTAACTTTTTTTTTAAGTGAGTACTGGATGTTTTGAGGCGCTGTAGCCGTGAGCTAAACTGCTGCGTTTACTTGACTGACAGCTGTCTCTCAGGCTGCGTCCACACTGGATGCAAAAGTGCTCCAGATCACGACATTGATCAGATCTGATGTGTTTCTCACTGCGACCAAAACAATCAGATTTAACTAGACGTGACTTCTCTCTTGCTCAGGATCATATTTTTCATTGTTCTCTGTGAGTGTGCAAAGACAAATTGTTTTAAAAAGTAACTGGATCTTTTAGTTTGCCTCTTTTCCATTTTTGTTGTGTTTATGCTCATGAGTACCATTTATGTATTAAGCTAAGGTCATGTGGGATTTGGTGCAGGTAATAAAGAGTAAGAGAAAATAGCAGTTGCCCTGTTGCATTCTCAAAACAATCTGTGTGCACTCGGATCCACTCACTTGGATGGTGTAGGCCAGGCCTGTAGCCACCGACAGCAGCTGGAACGTCACAGTGATTTTCACAGGTTTCACAAAAATATTTGACTGAAGCCATTTTCTATTCTAGTGTAAGCAGACAACTTAAATGTGATACGTGGTTTTCACTGGAAAGCCATTATTCCAAAATGAAAGAAAAAAAAACCCCAAAATAAAATATAACCCCACATATTTTGGCCATTCGTACCTCCTGTGTAAACTCAGACTTAGTTCATCAGTTTGTTTTGTTTAAATAGACTTAATGGTTAACAAAGCTGGTTTAATCCAGACCAGTCCTGTGTTTGAATGTTGTTAAAGGCTTGCAGCTGTAGTTTTTTGTCTTTTTTTCAGTTAAATTCATTGTCACAGTAGTAATTACAGTCTTTTTGTTCTACCATGCTTCACCCAGTCTGACCTGAATTTACTGGGATTGCCATTTGTTGGAAGATTGGCAACTGTCTGAATACTTTCCACTTGAAAGTGAATAATCTTTCTCATTGTTCAAATTGTTTTGAAATGGCTTTCCAGATGAATGTGCAATGACAGTGTTTTTGCTTATGTCTTTCCCATTGGGCATGCTCCAAACTAGCTCCAGACCAACTCCCAAAATGTCCAATTCACTAAGGGCTGATGATTAACACCTTGTTACAATCTTAAGGGGAATAAAATCAAAGAGGGAAGGAACTATTGCACCTAACTGTAGTTTTATCTTGTAGCCATTTTAGCCTACAGCCATGTCATCTATCCGCTCCACCTCTGCCCTCCTTTTCAGCTTAACCTCACCTGGACAGATAAAATCATTAGTCTGTGGATGCATTCAGGTACCACAGTGTGATATAGTCTATCCTGGAACAAACACCTCAGGTTCACCTAATTGCATGTGTAATTAACTGTACGCCATTATGCCCTAAGAGGAATGTCAAGCCCAACCTTCGGAATGGGGAAGCAGCAAGTGTTGCGTAGTCTTTCAAGGCCATCTGCGGCGGTGGAACATGTTTATCTTCTTTCTGAATGGCATGCTAATAACCCTGGTCGAAATCTGTTGCTATTAACCACTTCACTTTCACTCATTCAAGACACTGTCTGCTTCCTTTTACAGCCAGGATATAAACTCTTAGCAAACACAGACTGAGATGCATCGATATAACCTGTCAGGGCATGCTTTTTTGTTTTCCTGATGTATATTAATGCATTTATCCTTGACACCTAGCTCTCTTTTACTTGCAGGATTTTGGTGCATTTCCCTTCCCACAAACAGAGACAAGCAGCTCTAAGAGTGGCACTCAGACGGTAGGCTATGGAAAAAACTGTGATTTTTTTTTTTTTTTTAACAATTTTTTCTTTTGTTTCTTAAGCCCAGCGGGAGTTATCTTGTCAGTTTGACCATTGTTTGGCTTTGAACACATTTAGGAGAGGAACTGGCAGAGACTAAATATTAAACAAGACTAGATGGCTCAAACTGCCAACCTTCACTGGCTCACAGTTACAGTCCTCCCACTGTGTCCAGGCTCAGAAGGATCATGTACAGGAAATTGATTTTTCTATAAGAAACCATGCTCCTCTCACTGTCCGCACTAATTCATTTAAAAGGAAACAATCCTAGAGCATTACAGTGCAATATTGAAATTTCCAAAACCACAAACTTGGTTATGCTTCAGAATTCTGATTTATATCCAGGCAAAAACACTGACCAACTTTTCACTTGCTTTAAGCAGCTCTTGCACAATGGCAGAGCAGGAGTGTTGGCAAACAGAAAAAGGGCGTGTGCTTACACTCCACAGATTTCTCACAGGATTGGTTTAAACAGACATGTGCACAGAAAGAGAGGACGTCTTAAACAAATACAACCTGCAGGTTTGGTGAAAAAACAGAAGTCTAAAAACAGCACTTCAACAGACTAATTCAGTAGTGTGATCATTAAACCAGGACTCTTTTATTTCCTTTATACAGTTCTCCACATCTTCAGTTATTGTTCAATTACTTTATTTCAAATGGGTTTTATCACAACATTGCTGTCGTAATAGGCTTGCAATGGAGACCTGTGGACAGAGAGCCTCTCTGTAGCACAGCTCACAAACAGTTAAAGGATTTGTTGGTGCATCCAGAGCAGTGGGAGGAGGCTTTCACTGTCTCCAGCTAGATTGGCTGCTGTCTCTAGTGTTGTTTTGGTGAACGTAGAGCAAATAGAGAGGGATTTCTGCTCCTGTTTACATAGTATTGGCCCTGAAAACAGACAGAAGAAACAGATCAAGATAAAATACAGCCAAAAGTATGTCTGTTTATCTTATCTGTATTACTTTCTTTTTGCACTTTGCCCTCCTGATTTTAAACTACAGCCATAAAATCTTTCAGTCAAACAAAGTAAACAGGTTTTTATACTAGGAAAAAGGAGAAGTACTTCTACGCATCGTGTAATCAGCAGAAGTAGTTACACAACATATTTTGGACTTATTCAGTGGGCCTTTTATTATGTGCAGAATATTTCACAGCTCTGTTCTGTAACCTCTGACCCTCTCACACAAACCTGCAGAAAGCCACTGTACATAAACCATGCCGGTAACTCTTTGGTGTTGTCTCAGGGAGAGCGCCGCATCCACTCAGCGAGCCCGGTCAAAGCAGCGCCTGTGGGAAGTCCAGCCAGCACCTCTTTGCTCTCGAGCCCTCAGTCTGCTCCGGTGCAGCCAAAGACAAGCTGTTCTTCGCCCAGAACCATATTCCCGTATCCCTCCCTCCAAACCTCCTCACCCAAGTCCCCCCGCCGCCTCAGCTTTAGTGGTATCTTCCGCTCTTCATCCAGCACTTCACCTTCAGCAAGCATCAAAATTTTCTCCAGAACTAGAAGGGGTGAGTCAAACAATCAACACTAAGTGCCCTTTCAAAATGCCAGTGATTAAAATAACATTAACAAAATGTTGAGTCTTGCTCAACACACGCTTGTTGCTAATGTGAATCTGAGGGTGGATTATCAAAAACAGAAAAGACCAGACTACACACTCATTTGATAATATTGCAAGAATTAAGATGATAAGGATGATTCTCTGCACAAAACAGGTCAATAGAGGTTGTGTTAAGCCCAAGAGGAGAACAAAGAAGACTTTGATATTCATCAAAAGATCTTGTGGGTTTCCTGTCTGTGTTCTAAGACCACATAAAGGAACAATGCATCGATCTGAAGTTTGCATACACACAGTTTTTGATGAAACTGATTTTTGTCTGCCATGCAAAATCTTTTCAGTAGAATCACTGTGTTGATAAGAAATTAGGCGCCTGAGTGTCCTCTTGTAAATAAAGCAAACAACCACTCAAGTCTAATCAGATCCACCACTAAAGTGCACTCTGTTCCTGCATCATGATAGTAGTTTAATGCTATTTTAAATTAAATGGGGAAATGATTTGCTGTTCTGAGCGAGCAATGAAACACTACATAAATTCTGCAGTACAAAGTAAGAATTGTTCGATTAGGTTCCAGGTTTGCCATCCCCCCTCGACGGCACAGCCCATCTTTACTTACTCTAAAACCATGGGAATGACATAATGGGACTGTAGCCGTGCAGAAATGTGAAAATACAACAGACTGAAACAAATAAGCCTTAGCTTCATGAGGAACATCCCTAATGGGCTAATTCTAAGCTCTCATGTTTGCACTTATTGTGTGGTAAGTTATTACATAACAACAGCCTGCTGCTTTAATACGGAACAGCCCTACTGGAAGCAGCATCAAAAAGATGAGTCATTTGTTTTTGGCTGGAACTTGTTTCCTTTCTCTGTTGTTTCCTCCCATAGGGTCAGTTGGCAGTGGTTGGTGGAATAGCTTTGGTTTGGGCCTGTATTGGCACCAAAGGCGGTTTTCATACGGTTGAGACTGTTGTTAGTAACCAACGTAAACCCAGAAAAACATTCTACTGAGGTCAGCATTTGAGCCAGATTTTTAGAGTTGCACTTTTCTCGTGCGGTTGGAAACACAACTTCCTCTCCATTCATTCACCGACTGATGTGGTCTTCAGTGTTTACAAAGTTAAAAGCACTCTTATAAATCAATGTCTTATGTGAGTGGGCTGTCTGCCTTTTCTCAGTTGTTTTTGTATGTTCCATACTCCTACCACTAGGGTGTGGTGTAGTCACAGTTGTAGTTAAGTTGTTCTCTACTCTGAAGCAGCTTTGTTATGACTACCATATTTTTGGTGGGTTTTTTTTTCAAAATGCTCAGTGTCTTACATTTAATTTGTCTACTGTAAACTTTATTGATCGAGACTTATGTCTTCCTATATTTGCTACAAGTATGACCAGAATGTTGCTTCGTATCTATTTTCCCATCGGCCTGGACATTGTCAGTCTCTCACTGCTAAAGGCAATCGACGTTTTCCTAGCCTTATCTGGAAGTGACCAGACTCTCAGGAGCTCTCTCTCACTCTCTGTTGCTACTGTGTGCTGTGTGTTGTCAGTAAATAAAAGGAAGAGGGCAGTTTTGATTTCCAGTTTCATAAAAAACGATCCTTAAAAGGGCGGGAAGGATTTTTATTATGAGGAGGCAGAGCTTTGGAGGAAGGTAGCAGAATAAACTATGGAGTTTCCTGTACTTCTGTAACTTGATTCATTATGATTGTTTTATTATCGTCAGCGGTAACATCAGCAAACTTTTCATCAGATATTGGAGTTAGTCTTCAACAAGACACTGGACATGGTTCCGTAGATGTAAAGAAGCAGCTCCATGATTGCTTTAAAAACCGACATGACGATTTCAAATACACAAACCAGCTCGTACATTTTATTGATCTTCTAAAAAAATCTAGATGTTTAAGCTGACCTACATCTCCAATAATAACGAATCCCCTCACTCACTTTGATCATTGACCCACTGAACGGAGTGCTGCCGTTACATAACATGTTTAACATTGAGATCTACTCTGAACAGGCCATAGCCAGTGTGAGCACCGAATACTTGGCTCATCTGTTAAGGGGATGTGAGGCAAGTGTAGGCTTTACTGATCATCTGACAGAACATGGGATGTCTCTGCCCTGCTGTCATCTGACGTGACCGGGCTCAGCAGTCTTAAAGGTCAATCCCCCAAACGTCACCGACACCTGAAAGCACAAGCGACAGCACGGCGGGTTCTTTTTTGACTTTTTCCACACATTGGGCAGCGAAGAATTGAAGAGAATGCAAAACGCTGAGATTGCACGGCGTACCTCGCGCCGAAGACAGAGTGGGACAGATGTGGCTGTGCTGAATCCGCTCTGAGCAAAGAGGGAGGGCAGAGCAAGGAGGCGGGGCCATACCCGGGTCTAAGCCAATGGCTGTGGATTCCTCCGGGACTGGCCTCCTTTTACAGGCTGCTCACTCGCTTGCTATATTAAAGAAACACCACCCACAGCTGCACCTGACAATTTACTGTACCCACACGGCTGAGGGAAGGGGCAAAGCCGGACCTGTTTCAGTTTTTCGTTTGCATCACTTTCATCAGAGGGACCCCTGTCGAGAAGAAATATACTGCTTTAATACTGCTACAACTGAAGAGAAAGAAGAAGAAGATACTATACTTACACCTCTGCTGTTTACACTTGTGCTCCCCAAAGGATATTTTTTCACCAGGGCACTTAATCTTCACTTGTGACCTGCCCTTGTCATTTCGTGCATAACGTGTTCTGCTGAGCTTTAAACATACTCGAAAGCCTTAAACGGTCGACTTGGAGTTTACTATGGACTCGTTCTGAAGAATAAATTTCCATTCGATATTTATTTTACTCTATTATTTACAGACTTCATCATTTTTCTCATCATGAAGTAGCTTTTCAGAGAGAGTTCTGAGCCACGAGTTGTTCCTTTTTCACTTATGGTCATGGTCAGATTTTACGGCGAACCCACAACCCACCGAGCCCCATGAAAAGGTTTGGCAGCTTGAGAAGGAGCAAGAAACGCAAGGAGCAAGATGGTCTAGGAGGGAGACAGCAGTCGGAGTCGTCATGTCTCGCCGGTAATGTCTCTATTCTCAAAACGAAACGAGTCGGTTATGTGTTCTTCTGGTTGTCGTACGCTGTGGCCTCAAGTGGCCCGTGTAGTTACAGAATGCGGTGAGTCTCTGGTTTCACAAATGTATGCAGTGTATTTACTTCATAAGCCATAAGGTGCTAAAGCTATGTGCAACACTAGGGCGAGATGTCACTGTAAATGAAAATGGCTTCTTCAGAGGGGCCTCGTAATAGTTATTGAGGAATGGCTGGTCTATCTTTATTGTGTATAATGTAGAAAGAACTCACAGAAGAAAGTAAATTACCCAGGTTTTTTTTTTTTTAAGCATAAGGTTTGGAAGAAGAGGTTTTGAGCCGCTGCACACTGCATGTCCCATATCCAAAGACAGTCCCTTTAGAGCAGTGGTGTCAAACTCAAAGTGGTGAGGGGCCGCGAAAGTGAATAAGAATCCTTTCAGGGGCTGAAGATGGTGACATGTGGAAGCTTTTATTACATTTTGAATGTGAGATTTCATCTTCATTTGAGTCTTATAAAAGTTATCACACAAGCAATAATCTTCTCCTTTTATAGAAACTCGTTTTAGTCGGATTTGAACAGGTTTTAGATAGATTTGGACAGGTTTTAGTCAGATTTGAACAGGTTTTAGATGGATTTGGACAGGTTTTAGTCAGATTTGAACAGGTTTTAGATGGCTTTAAACAGGTTTTCATCAGATTTGAACAGGTTTTATTACTTATCTTTGTTGCAAAAATCAAATCCATCTAAAAACCTGTTCAAATCTGACTAAAACCTGTTCAAATCTGACGAAAACCTGTTTAAATCCATCTAAAACCTGTTCAAATCTGAATAAAACCTGTTCAAATCCATCTAAAACCTGTTCAAATCCATCTAAAACCTGTTCAAAAGAATAAAACCTGTTCAAATCCATCTAAAACCTGTTCAAATCCAACTAAAACGAGCAAACCAAAAATATCTCCTTCTAAATGTACTGAAGGGCCACATAAAACATTGCAAAGGGCCGCATTTGGCCCCTGGTCCTCGAGTTTGACATGTGTGCTTTAGAGTAAGTTTGAATTATTACGAACAGATGCAAAATGTGTGTTGAGAAATGCAACCATATTTAATATTGACAAAGAGAACTGATGTTAAAAGCATGACAGTTAACTTTTTAGTGTGATATTTAGCAGCAATAACCTCAGCTACACACAACTGTAAAAGTAATATACGACGTGGTGACATCTCAGACACATCACGGACCCTTTGATCCACGGTATGTGCTTCCATTTTTCACTCTCCCTCTTCGAAACTTTAAGTCGGGGTGCGTTTCACAAACCGTTTACTAATTGAGCTCACTGACTTCTTGTTGTGTCACTTTCCTGCTGCATTGCCTCATTGTCCATCCACCAGTTTGAACCAGACCCCCTACGCAAACATAGCACAGTTTGGACCTATCACGTTACACGGTTTGGCCTGAGATGGAGATGCACTGCACAGTCACCCCAGTAGTGCGCTGACGTCAGGCCATGAGCCACACTCTGCTCCTCAGTCCTCACAGGTCCACATGACTAAATACACCGTTAGTTCCTCGGGGACACCACTCTCAAATCAGCTTTAATGGAGCCTACTCAGTCAATCACCCAAGGCTATATGTTTTTATGACAGGTTCAAGTGATCAGTTTTTGGTTGCTCATATAAAAAAAATAAAAAAAAAGTCACTTCAATGGCACTCCTACTTAACATAATAGTCATTTTTACACTTATTGATTTGCTTAAAACATCAAATCATTAGTAACTATAATAATAATGCATGTTTCTGCCCAAAGCCATTCATTCATCCAGAGGATAATATGCATCACAATTGCATTAATAGTGTATGTTTTGGTGTAAATGGATCTGGTCACTCCTCAGCAGGACAACTACTGTATTTCCTGTTTCCTGGGTGGTGTCAGGCCGTCCCCTCGTTAACCGGACCGAGGAGAGGGCTCCGGCCCACTCTTATCTGCTGCTGTGGAATGTGCCACAACAGCGCAGCTAAAATAAGAAGACCTACAGAGAGGAAGCGGGGCATGCCAAAGAGGGCTGCTGTGTGCCAAGTAAATGTCAGGAGATAGCGTAGAGGGGCGCTTTGACCGACCGAGGGAAATGTTCACCGGCACAGGCTCGGCTTTGGAATAAATGTATTCCAACTCCTCTTGTAGTGCTAAATACTGACGCATACAACTACTATTTTGGCTCGAGGTACAGTCTTCCAAGACTTCTCTTTGACTGATGCATGGAATTATTCAGTTCAAAACCCCCAATCACTTCATTGCTCTGCTTTACATTGACATCTTTGACATACCAATAATCAAACAGAGTGGAAGATGTATCTACAAGTGAAAATGACTCAAAAATTAAAAAAAATAAAATAAAGAAGAAAAGAATAAGATTTTTTTTTTCCAAAAAGATAATTGAATTAAATGTAATATTGAATAACTAAATTATTAAGCGTGTTTAATGAAAAGCTTATTTAAAATTACTTTTAAAATATTGCGAAAATACAGTTAAATAAATAAGACAAGAAATAATTTAAAAATGTACTTATAAGTCAAGCAAATTTAATTGAGCACCCATAACTAGTTACTACCCACAGATTTTCACAGATTTTTCCAAATAGAAGTATATTCTTAAGGGTTAATACAGATAAGCAACAGATGATTGAATCATTTGGGCTGTGGTTATGTCACTTTTATTATTATTGTTGTCTCGTGACAGTTTTACACTTGTGGTTTTGCTTTTCACATTCCTGACAGGCCCCCTCGATCTGCCGCTTGTGTCCACATAATAAAAGTCAACCGGACGTCCCATGATGCCGATGGCGTAATGTGAAACAGTTGGTACACATCACACTTGTCTCTCCATGTCTGGCCATAGAAATATGTCAGGAGGGAGGAGCCCCGGCAGCACCGGTGTCACATGTCGCTGCGTGTAACTTTGTGACGCCAACACTGAAGGGTTGTCATGTGACACACCCCCAGCTCGATGTGACTAAGGGCCGGTGGAAAGCTGCATCTCCAACAGCTGACAGTCCTCCCAGAGTTCTGTTTAAAGCAGATCTAACAGTAGCACCTTTTCCTCTTTTACACATCACAGATTTTTTTTTTTTTTTTTTTTTTTTTACAGCCAACCTGTTTGTCACATTGCTAAAGGTCACCCACGTAGATGTAAGGGGAGCCCTCACTTGTCTTACCCCCCACTCATGACCCAGATCACCCCCACGGAGCAGACTCTTGGCCTACTTAAAGTTTAAATAAACCAGGCAAACTGTTAAAAGAGTATTAACGGAGATTTACGAGATAATTCTGGCTTACTTTTGCAGCAAGCATTACATTTCACTATTTGACCAAACAAATATGTGCAATAAAATCAATCACTGACATAAAACAAACCTACTTCAGCCACTGTAGAATATGTATAGCTTACCTGCTGCTAGTTTTCACCTCTCTTTTTTTTCTTTTTGGCAGTTTAATGCAAAGCTAGGAGTTAGAAACCTTATTATTAATTGAACACTCAACATTAAAGTCGTCTTGAAAAAAAATAGTGCTATTAACTTATGATAGAAAGATATACTTCGGAGTAATGTCAAGATTAAATTAGGTCATTGTTATGTTGGCTCACAAGACCGCACAGACTATTAATAACTTATAAGAATCATCAAGGTGCAACCACTGACAGAGGAGAAGCACAGATAGCATAGTAGAGGTCAAGTGAGTCAAAAGACTGCTAGTGACAAATTGATTATTTGATTATTTGAGTAAATGCGTGACTTAAAGCAATATGTATCTTAATGCATTTGTCCTGTATAGTTGTGGTTCACTGTGTATCCCCCCTGTCAGCAGAGTGACTGAAGCTGGGGTCTGGTATCTATATTGTCTGTCCATGACTCGCTTAGATATGCATTCCTTCTTTAATATAGCATGTGACAGCACTAATGGTATCTGCGCTAAGGACAATCGGAGCACATCAGTGTTGCCACATATTTTGAGGTTTCAACACTCAATAATCGAACGTTACAATTAAAAAAAAAAAATCACAGAAAATGGTAAAACACTCCTGCCTCAAAGCAAGAAGATCGTGAGTTCGATTCCCGGGCCGGCCGACAGTCGATCTTTCTGTGAGGAGTCTGCATGTCCTCACCCGGGGTTACCCTGGGCCAGTGGTGTTCAAAGCTTAAAGCGGTAAGGGGCCACAATAGTAAATAAGAATCATTTCAGGGGCCAAAGACTGTGACAAATCCAACTAAAACTGGCTCAAATTCAACTGAAACATGTTTAAGGCTATATAAAACCTGTTCGAATTCAGTTAAGACCTGACCAACTAAAATCTCCTGTTCACTATCACATATCTTTACAATAGTTCAGTGCCTTTTGTAAAATCCCAAAGACAGTACCTACCAAATGCATTGAAGGGCCATTTAAACATTGCAAAGGGCCACATTGAGCCCTCGAGCCTTGAGTTTGACATGTGGGCCCTGGGCTATCTGTGGTCCTCTGGCTTCCTCCCACTGCCCAAAGACATGCATTTTCAGGTGAATTGGTGACTCTAAAGTGCCCCTAGTGGATGAATGTGAGAGTGAATGTTTGTCTGTCAGTGTCTGTGTAAATGTCAGCCCTGTGACTAACTGACCATTGTCCAGGATTTACCCCGCCTCAGGCCCAAAGCTGCTGGGATAGGCTCCAGCCACAACCAACCCCCAAATGGGACTTAGCTGTAGAAGATGAATGAATGAATGAATGAAAGTTGCCCATGGAAACTGAATGTGAGTGTGAATGAATGTAAATCTCTTTTTAGTACCCTGCCTCATAGATTAATAACAACTTTTTACTCTTATATTTCCGTTACTTAAAACCTTAAACGATTATTTTTTGGGGGCTTTTTGGCCTTTATTGATAATAGTAGCTGGACAGGAATGCGGTGAATGACACTGGGCAAATGACCCGACTGGGGCTCGAACCTGGGTCTCCAGAGTGCTGGGTGTATGCTCTACCTGAGCTTCCAGGTGTGTCCCCTTTAAAACCCTTTTTTCACTCATCTAATTTGAACTAGCAATTTCTTATGTTTAGTTTTTTTGGCAAATGAAGTCACACTCAAACTCCCAGTACAGGTTATCATAGTGTTAATAAATCTAAAGTGAACATCTCTTTTCTCTCTGTAGCGTCTGGACTGTCCACGCCACCGGCCACACCGACACAGGTGTCCAGCCAGCCCGTATTCCCCCAGGAGTCACAGCAGAGTGGACCAAGTCCTGAACGTCTGGAGCCTACGACCCGCTCCCGCTCCCTGTCCACACCTCCAGACACAGGACAGCGCCTCAGCCTTTCCTCTTCCAAGCCTCCGATTCCTTCATCAAGCTCTGTGCCGCCATTCTCTACCTCACAACAAGTACGTCCCACACACAAATCATCATCATCTTTGAAGCATAACTGATTTATTTGCCCAAAACTGAGCTGTGAGATTTAACACGCTGCGTAGAAAACTGGTTCAAAGGTCATGTTCATAGTTTAGAGCTTTAGGATCAGCGTGGCATTGACTGCAGTGACCTTGAGGTTAAGAATTGCAGTAGTATGTGAATTCTGCCAATAGGGCACTGGGTTCAGTTCGCTGGTGCACTGCGCACATCCTCGGCTTCAAAAAGACAAAAAAGCACCTTCTAATGCAGTAAGAAGAGACCTGAGGTGATGCAGCCAAGTATGTGTTTGCATTATTTGCTGAGATGTCTATTTCAGTAAACATTCAGTGATAGTTACCAAACTGTACCCGATATCCTGCGGCTTGTGAGGCGTTGCTTCAACCAGCTCTCTGGGGTTTTAATGAATAATTATCTGAAGAGCTGTCTTGGAGCATCAGCTTTGAGTGATTGTTGATTGTAGCCAGAGAGGTTAGATCAATATTTCATCACCAACATTGTACTCTGTTGATATTAACACCCAAGGACTGGAGATTGTGCTTGAAGAGCGATGAGTGAGTGTCCTTCTCATCCTCTGTCACACTACAGCGTCTGCACTCAACAGGAAGACCACAACATAATCTCCTCTTCATTACTTAAGACGATTCCGGTTTTAAAAAGCTATTTATTTAATGGATTTGTGTGTTGCTTGGCTTCAGTTTGAGATGTCGACTGCTTTCCCGTCGTGATGCAGCAGGGAAGATTTATGAGTGTGCAGGAGTGTGTTTTGGCCGGAGAAGCGCTGTGTCACCATTGCAGGGCGACACTAGGGACTGTTTAGCATCCTAAACCAGAGGCGCAGGCTTTTCCATCCTGCTGCAGTGGTTTGCAAATCAGGAACCACATGAAAATATGTACCAGCAAACAATCTTTCAAGTATGCAAAGGTACTAACATGACACAGCATTTACTTCTTAAGTCAATTTTTAAAAGAAGTGAATAGCATCAAGGACAATTTGTGTTCATTTCCTCATGCTGCCGTCAAGCTGAATATTTGGTAGCATTGTGTCATGTTACATGTCTTGGCAAAGGTACATTTAATGATCTGATAAGGCATCCCCAGCTTCTTGCTGCTAAGCAACGTGGGGATTTCCTAATATGGTGAGATGGGTGCCCAGGTTGTTGTGCCTCGGAGGGGTGTGTCTACAGCGCATGTAACTTCCTGCTTTTCCCCCAACGCTCCACGTGAACTCGTCTGGCCGTGGTGAGTGTTGTTTGGTGGATTACAGCTCCAACAATGGCCTGTGTGTTTTATTGAAGGAGGATTAATAGTCGCACGGCGCTACAGTAGCTGTTTGCGAGTATTGCGTCCCCCTGCCGCAACCAATGGAGCGGGACTGTTCCACTCTCGCTTTTAAGGGGTGTGTGCTGTCTAATAATAATGTGACGCTCGTGTTGCGCCACCGCACCGCAGGATTTTTGTAGTCTTTGTAATTTTAGCAATAAAGCCCGAGCTTTGTTTGCTCGGTAAAGTCCAAAGGCGCTCGACGTCTCCTGCGTTAGTTCCTGCGTCGTGCGCACGTCACTCGCTTCGGCCGCAGGGAGAAAGTCTCTTGACCCTGCTGCTCACCAACAGTTTGCTGCAAAGTTTGCCGTGCCCTGACGCTGCCGTGTGCTCAGCTGTAGTGCCCGCTGTCCTAACTGCATACTTGTGGCTCTTTCTGTCCCAGGTCTACGGTCTGTTCGAAGGCATGCTGGAGAAACTTGAACTCGATGATGATGGTAAGTGTGTTTGCGACAATGGACGCATTTGGGCTGAACGCATAGGTGATTCCATGATGTCAGCCAAGCAAAGGTAGTTAGTTATATGCCAGAAATGTTTTGTAGAAGACTTGCTGATGCTCGAAATAACATTTGTTAAATTTACACAGTGGTTATTGTGTGTAACGAGGTCTGCTGCTAAATAAAATCAGTTTCATATTTCACAATTAGTATCCCTTGTATTTCTTTTCTATTTTAAAATGCTGCTGCACTAAGTGGTCAGAGCCTAATGGTTGTTTGGACTTTGGGGTGTGTTGTTTTCCAGCTCTCATTATGGTTTTCCTGTTTTCTTCTAGCTGCTGAACCAGAAAGTGATATTTACATGCGCTTTATGAAATCCCATAAGTGCTATGACATCGTCCCCACAAGTTCCAAGCTGGTTGTGTTTGACACGGCGCTCCAAGTTAGTAATAATCTTCTTCTAATCTCCTTTTGTCTGATAAAGCTTGAGATTTAAGTCTGTGTCGGCTGTTATCAGGCTGTAGAAGCACTGCTCTGAGAGAAAATTTAGTGTGAGAATGAACAGAGCAGTTTCAAGTTAATGTTCGGTAAAGGAGACTGAAGTATGTGTGCCTCAAAGCACTTTGTATAAAAGGGTCCTAAAGTTAAACAGTAATCTCAAGAAGGTCTTTGATGTGTGGATTTTTAACCACTAAATCCTTCAATCCAAAACTGGGAATGGTTGTGCTTAGAGATTATATTTTTTTTCTTTTTATGCATAGGGTCCTAAATACACCAATTAAAACTTTTATCTGTTGCTTCGCAGGTTAAAAAAGCATTCTTTGCCTTGGTGGCAAACGGTGTACGAGCTGCTCCGCTATGGGACACAGAAAAGCAAAGTTTTGTGGGTGAGAACACCTGTGTCTTCTTGCTGTTAAACTTTCAATTTTCCATGTTTTTTTTAATTTTTTTTTATTGAATTACATACTCAAATATTAATTCAACATATTAGTTTTTGTCCTCACACTTACATATTTAAAATTAGGCAGAAACAGTGGCACTGTACATCTGTGTAGCACATCTGTGTATGTTGAGATGCTTATTGAAGTAATACATCTTTGTTTTACCTGCCATTCATCAAGTACTTGCAGGAGTTGGTGTTGAATGGCAAAGCTCCCATCATAGATTTACTCTAAACAGAGCACGTCTGATTTAGTTAGAGGCCTCCTACAGATGCTTTTAGGCTAGGGTAGAGTCCCTTCAACGAAGACAAAAAATGTCCTTGCTTTGTTCTTGTCACTGCTAGATTAATACAGAAAAAACTGTACATTTTTATTGCTGGCGGTCATGCTTAGTGGAGCATAGGGCTATATTGAGCAGAAGTCATTATAGCTGTCATAAGCCATTAAGCACAGTAATGACTTGCATGTATTGACCAGTTAGAGAGAGTCTTTTTTCTAACTCTGTAGACTGTTTCAGTGTTAATAGAAACATGTCAAAGCCCAAACTGTGAACTGACATTGTTGTGCTGCTTGATTTGCTTTGTGGAGTTTATAGCAAGTCACTCTGTGATGAATTATAGATGTGTATCCATCGTGAGGATAAAGCAGGGAGTAGTCAGTGATGTGTTGTCTGCACCACACCCTTGTAAAGCGCTGTCTGTTCTACACAACTGCACAATGCCTGCTGCAGCTATGGCTTTTCTATATTCTGTCTATTTAATGCCTGTCTTCACTGCAGGAATGCTGACAATCACAGATTTCATCATCATACTACACAGATACTATAAGTCACCCATGGTAGGTCAATGTTTGCACTGGGCTTGTCCATCAAACAAATGAACCACTTTGAACATATTATGTGTTTGTTGTCTTTCAGGTGCAAATCTATGAATTAGAAGAACATAAGCTTGAGACGTGGCGAGGTTAGCATTGTGTTAGCTTTCATAAAGTTATACTGAAATGCAGTGTTCTTGTTCTAAGATATACTTTTGGTGTTATTTGCTCTACAGAGGTTTACCTTCAAGCAACATTCAAACCTTTGGTCAACATATCTCCTGATGCAAGGTATGTTCTTATAACAACTAGATAACAACTCTTAGATTCATTTATAACCTAAACTGGGCAGTATTTTTGAATGTAATGTTTCATGTCCATTTAAGTGAAGAGTTGATCAATTTGATACGTTTACAAAAGGCCAGAAAGAAAGAAAAAGTGGAGATTGTTTGTTTTTTTGTGTTTGCAGCCTTTTTGATGCAGTGTACACCCTTATCAAAAACAAAATCCACCGTCTGCCTGTCATCGACCCCGTCACTGGGAATGCACTTTATATCCTCACACACAAGAGGATCCTCAAATTTCTCCAGCTCTTTGTGAGTTCAACACGTCACATAACCCATGACTGCTGCCCCCTAGTGGGGATAGCATTTTGAGAACTGACATTTACTTGAAGATTAAAGCAGGGCCGTTCATTTATTTTCCGTGTGTGTGTGTTTTCAGATGTGCGAAATGCCAAAGCCAGCCTTTATGAAGCAGACGCTGGGAGAGTTGGGCATAGGCACGTACCGGGACATCGCTTTCATCCACCCAGACACGCCCATCATCAAAGCTCTCAACATCTTTGTGGAGAGGAGAGTGTCTGCACTGCCTGTGGTTGATGAGTCAGGTAAAATCTAAATCATTCATAAAAAACGATGATTTTTGTGGAGCAATTGGCCCTCACTTTGCTTTTTCTTATTTACAGGCAAAGTCGTGGATATTTACTCCAAGTTCGACGTGATTGTAAGTTTATTTGAAATAGTTTGGGGTTACGTTTAGGCTAAATGCACGGCTTCTCTCTTGATATTCTTCATTCTCGTTAACATATTACTTTGATCCAGAACTTGGCTGCTGAGAAAACCTACAATAACCTTGACATCACCGTGACCCAGGCTCTAAAGCATCGCTCCCAATACTTCGAGGGAGTGGTCAAGTGCCATAAAATGGAAACTTTGGAGACCATTGTGGACAGAATAGTCAAGGCTGAAGTGAGCATCATTCATTAAACCTCTAAGAAATAGACGAGATTTCAAACTAACCCGCCGTTTGCGTCCGCCAGGTGCATCGCTTGGTGGTGGTGGATGAACGCTCTAGTATCGAGGGCATCATCTCCCTCTCAGACATCCTCCAGGCCCTGGTGCTCAGCCCGGCAGGTATAGATGCTCAGCACTGACATCCCACCCCCCCACACACCCCTCTGTCCTGGACCCTGAGCTCTCTCCCCACCCTGCCCTCTAACCCCGTCCCAGGTAGGAAACATACCCCCGAGCTGTGAGACGAGCATGATGCCCGACCGCCTGTCTGCCCTGCTGTGTGGAGTAGTGTCAAGATCTGTCAGACTTTCGTATCAGAAAAGACAGCACTGGCAGGCAGCTGGTTTAAAAAAAAAAATCTATGTGGATTCCTGCTTAAATATAAATGAATGAGCAGTGTGGTTGTTGGCAAATAATGTAGAGATGGCTACTGTTTCTCCCATTAACAAGCTTTATTGCAAATTTTCTCTTTGAATTGAATGAGTTTTTATTAATGTGCTTGAAACTAAACAGCTGCTTGTGTCATTTTCTATCTTCTTACGGGGCAGTGGTTCTCAAACTGTGGTACTAGTATCACAGTGGTACTTAGGAACCCAAGAGTTTTATTTTTCAAGCTAAAATGAAAAATGTTAACCCGAGTTGCAGTTTTTTTTAAATGCAGCTCCATTATCCTCCACTATCCATTTTATTTTGTCCAAATATAAACCAACTACTTGAGGCAATTAAAGTCCAGCTAAAATAGGTTAAAATCTGTTAATGTCAAACTGAAACCATTTAGAACCTGTTAAAGTCCAACTAAAATCAATGAAAACCTTCAATGAACACCAATTTAAACACCATAAAGCTTGTTAAAATCAAACAAAAAATGCCCTAAACCCGTTCAAGTCCGACAAGAAGTACTCAAAGTGTATTTAAATTGAACTCTACTCACTTTAAACCTGTTTTATGTCATTGTAGATGTAGGTGGTACTTAGGTAGAAACAGTTCTAAATGGTTTCTCATTTGTGTAAGCGTATGTTTTGTGAAACGAATCTTGATTTTGAAAACAGAAATGTAGTTCAGAGACCCGATAGACTAAAATGTGAGTAAATTATAGATGATATCTCAACATAACCAACAAGTTGACTGATATATGTATTGATTTTTCATTGCAGATGTGTGTAAGGAGGAGAGTCTAACAGAATGAGCAGCACCGGCTGAAGTGGTGGGAGTACTAACATACGGAGGTTGAGTTTGGGAGTAAAAGGCTGAGCAGAGCCAGTCTGAATGTCCCAGAGATGCCTGCAACACAGAGATGCACTAAAGAGCCTGGAAACCAAAGAGTTAGTTTAGTGATGTGGAGTTCCTGCACTGAGGATTGGTTTTTATAGACTTTTGTTTGAACACTGATGCACTCACATACAGTATACTGCATATACTGTACATACAGGCCCACACTGGATCACACAAAGCCCCAATTGGAATTGTCTGGGTCATTTCGGTACGTTGTGCGTTTAAGTGTGAACCAAAATAAGAGTGCTGTACTATTCTGTTTTCAGAGGTACCGACACAGTAGAACGGGCATGGAGCTGTTTGACAGAGAATTATCACTCACAGATTTTAGTCGACGTAGGGAAATGTAGAAAATGTAACAAACTAAAACTATCACAGTAATCTTTTTCTGCACAGCCCCTGCTTTAAAAAAATCAGTTGAATTAAAAGTAACCTAAGCTATTGACATAACACTGGGTTAAAAAAACTGTTGCAACTCTTCAAGGATTTCTGTTTGGAATGGAGAAAATCTCAAAACAACCTCATGCAATATCTTTCTTTAAATGTTTATAGCAGCGTTACATAAAGCATGATATCTCTTTAGCTTCTCGTATCACTACACAGAAGAGTTTATTCATGAAATGTCCTATGTCCTTATATCCTTTTTATGTTGCCTTCCATATGGCCTGCACCCCACGGTGGAAACACAAGCCTGAACAGTGTTTTGCCGTTCCAGTCTGTGCCGTACCAGTCTGAACAGTATTGTACCTCTTGGCGTAAACGAGGCTACAGATATGCATCACCTGCCTGGGAAAGGTGGGCTGAGTCGAGACGGGTTAAATGAACGAGGGCTATTGCTGGTTGTGTAGTTGCTTTTTTTATGCTGCTGTCGTTAGCTTTTTGACACGTCTTGCTGTCAGTGTTGAATGTCATTTTGTCACATAACCTCGACAGATGCAAACTCCACTTCAAAAATGCCTTGTGGCTCGCTCCGGAGCAAACAGCCCAGTCTTTATTTGTGCCTTTGGTTGCACTGCCCAGTTTCACACTGACAGTATTGATTTTTTTTTAATTTTTTTTTGTAACTTTTTGTTCTCAAATTAGTGCAATGATTTGGTTTTATTTCAGAACAAATGAATGTGTAGATGGAAATGTTACCTTTTATGTCAATTAGAAATAAATTATTGTTTGGGAGCATTCTGCCTTTGCTGGAGTGGATATAATACAAAAAATTGACACGCAAACTGACAAAGCTTTATAAAGTGTGGCTATAATTTTCCACCGGTTTCTTGCATTACAGGATGTCCTTTATAGACTTGAAAGATTTTTCCCTTGGATTAGCAGTGGTGTCTCTCTGTGATAAAGACATTTCTGATTCTTGTAACGGAAACAACAAAGCGATGAGTGTGGAAGCTATAGCTCACGTTAACAGAACTCATCTCCACCTTTGGTTGTAAATAGGATTGTTTTTGGAGGGAAATGTTGCAGAAAGCTTTATTTTTATGAGACTGCAGTTTTAATGTTATTTTTGTAAATACACTGTAAAATCTCTAATTCAAAGAAACTTTCTATCAATCAACATGTACTGTAAATGCAAGCATGAAAAAGGACACTTACAGCCGTATGAATGTTCTGTTTACTTGTATATTTTCTGGCAGCAGAAGAATAAACAGACACTGAATGTACCTGAATGACAGCCTCCTATTTCTTGAACACCCTTTTTCAGTTCACTTTTTATGTCTCGTGTGAAAAATACCCCACTAATACTTCTCTAATGCCATCCAACGAGAGCTGAGCAGTCCTCACCAAAGCCTCTAGCTGTTGAGCTTTCAGCCCTGGAGCCTTTTCTCTCCGTGGCATGCTGCCCTGAGGATATTTTAAAACGGGGATAGGCGCCCATGTGCTAGAGGCTGCTGGGAAAAGACTGGTTTTTATTTCAGCAGCTGATAGACAACTCCTCCTTACATACGATATGATCTGCTCAGTGAAGTCAGCTGCCGTTTCCTGTTGTTCCAGTAATAATTTGTAGCATCCTGTCTCTGAATGAAGTGTGCTGTGTTTTAATGAACTTCTCTGAGTGATTAGTGAGCACTGGCCACACGGGGACGCTGTAGCACACAACTGGAAAAGTTTTTTTTCCATATTGAGATGGGGGAAGCATCAGCATGGAACCAGAGGTGAGTGAAGCAGCCATACCTACACCACGCAGTAAACGGAGCAGTGTTAAAGGGATAGTTCTGTATTTTGTAAATGTGGTCCTTCCTAAATCCTGTGTCATTGCTCCTGTTTGCTTCTCCAGTCTTTGAGTGTGGTGACTATTATTTACTGTAAGCAATACATTAACTAACCATAAGTATCACATAGAATCCCTTTTACAAAACAGTCAATTATCCCTTTAACAGACATAAAATCTTATTCTGATTGTACATATTAACACAATGTCAATAATAAAGCACCAGTGGCTAGTTTGATTACCATAAACTACACAAAAATTGATTTGTCTGTCTTATTTACACTGTAACACATCCATTTATTTTTTTTCTCATCTACTCAAGTACTCAAGTAAAAGTAGTCAAACCTCTGCTAATGACTTCTTGCTCACTGAAGATTTAAACAGTATTTAATGATTTCTGAGCAGCCCCCTTTGATCTCTATTAGGGAAATAGTGAGCTTTCAGCAGGAAGTTTTTAATGCGCCAAAAAAAAAAAAAAAAAAAGAAGCTTTTTAAATTAGGCAAAGGTACTTATGAGTGGATCTGATGGACTTCTAAATGAGGCCTTTAACTGGACCAGACTTACTCCAGACAATCTCTTTTGATCTCCCAATCTCCCCTGTGATACCCGGCGCTGGGGAAGCCTCCTCTACACCTTGTAGCCCTAAAGCAGAAGAGGCAGGAGGGCCCACTCTGCTTCTTACCCCCTCCTCGACCCGTCTCTTACTGCCCAGCTTTTTCTTGTGCGCCCACACCGGACTCTCTTTTGAAAGTGCACAGGCTTGATTTAAAATTCCTCTTCAGAGCGTGTCATGCATTTTATATGCATGGTGAGTGAGAGGGAGAGAAGGGGGGATTGCATGGGGCTCAAGCCCAAATGAACTTCCCTTCTCCCCGCCGAGGGTCTCCCCAGGGATACGCTCACACATACACCACATATGCCATTTATTTTAACCCCTCTCTCCTCATTTTCTCCACTTTCAACATTAGTTTTACTGCATCATGCTTTTCACAAATTTCAGAGTGGTGCAGCCTTTGAAGACAAGTGTGATCAGAACAGAAGCTGTGAAAAACCAGCCCCGGGGCATTTGGATTTTTTTTTGTTAGGAGCAGAAGACGACTGGGGCTGACAAGTGCAGTGTTTGGGGACAGCTTTGATGTGCGATGATGGGGCACGGCTGCTCATTCTGGTGAATACAAGCCTTTATTCAACTGGAGACTGTGAGGCGGTTCAGACACGGCATTAAGATGTGTTTGGAGTGATTGGTCTCAAGTGGCCAAGTCTGAACGTGTGTGATCTGATCTGAGGTGAGAAAGTGATCAGATATCTGGTATTGACATCATTTTATATGTGTGTATATATATATACTTTATTATGGCAGTAATCCTATGAGACCAAAGCCTAGCCAGAGATTTGATACATCTTTTCTATTCTATACACACAATTAGTCTAGTCTCAGTGGATTCAAGAAGGATTTCTAGGGGGCAAGACCAATACGCACATTTAATGCAACTGGATAGACATGCAGCCAATCAGAGAACAAGCTCCAGTACCAACATAGTCTTAGTAAACTGGCTTTGAACTATCTAATCAGAGAAACATAACCTCAGATAACCACTGTCCAAATTTGGTCAAAGTTCCAGTGCCCTATTCTTTTCTTCAAGCAAACACCTTTAAAAATGGTAATTTTGAAGACACAGATTTCCCTGTATTTACACTCTTCGACTTGACTTGCATGTGCTGTTGATGGGCGGGCTGTTATTTGACTGACAGGTGTAAAGAACTAACCACAAATCAAATTTTCTCTTTGCGCCCCGGGGCATAACTTGAGGAACCAATTAGAGATCAGCCTCAGGTCACCTGTTTGTCAAGTATTGTTAGCTGCGTTGACATCTATTAGACCTGCGCCCCATGACTGGTAAGTGCACTGTTTACATCAGAGATAAACCAACATTTAATTTATGTTGAATATTAATTTTAAAACTGTGAGGCTACCAACCATGCACACATATATTACAGTTAATTTTAATGTATATATTTATAAGCATTATTCCAGCTTTTTAAGTAGGTCATATTTCTCCCTTGATGTAAAAACATTTAAAAAATAGTGATAAACTGCTCACGACCCAAGCACAACAACAGATAATCAAACTGCTGCTGATATAACGTACCCAAACATCACACCATATCAAGAAGTCGCTTGGGAAATCTGGTTTAATTATTAGGAACAATATGATCCTGCTAGCTTATTGTGGATATAGCAGTAAACAACAGAAAAACACAATTCACTTTTTTTTTCTCTTTCGTAAGTGCTACAAGTTTGCGATTATAGACATAAAACAGTACAGCAACCATAGTGCCTACATTCATATATGCACAGAATATAAAATTACAGTATATTGCTGTTGAAACTGTCCCGCTCAGATTCGTAAATTACACAGCAAGTGTATTAATGACTCGGACGAGGTTGTGGCAGGTCTGGCAGGTCGACGTGTTACAGACAAGCGTGGTGTTATGTCTTTTGGAGCAGAGTGATCACAAACCACAGGAGATAAGTTACAGTAGTATGGGGTACTTGTGGATAGTCTGTTGTCTCCATTAGATGACATTCAACATCTGTTCAAAGACTCAGGACTGTTTGTTTTTTTTGTTTATGTATGTAGTCTTCCTGGGGACCACACAATAAAACACAATAATAATACATAAGCAGTAATATGGACATTGCTGAGATTATCATCACATTAGTGCAATCGACTGCTCTTTTTGAATAAAATGCAAAATAAAAATTACACACAAATGCAAAACTATATCTCTTTATTAAAACTTTTGATTTAGTGTGAAATTTTCCATAATGTATCACTCTGCATGGGCTTCATCCAACTGTCCGACCCTTATAAGCTGGCAGGCTCTATCCACAAGTGCCCCCTACGAATCATTTTCAAAAACCCAGACTTTAAGCTACTTTTTGTTTTGTTTTTTTAAGAAGAAAGGTTAATACAAGTTAACTTTGGTTTACAGCTCTCTAGAACTATACTGTAAAATCGTGGCAGTTTTGAAGCTGTTAAGTAGAAACAGTAGAGCAGCCTTAAGCCAAAATGAATACGACACAGAAATTCACTTTTCTCGTTACAATAGCAGCCAGAAGAAATAATGTAGTTACAGTGTGATTCGGTAGAAGACCGGCTCTGTTTTGTCGGGAGTGCTGTTAAAATATGTGATGTGGTACCTCTAAATAAATAGATTTGTAATGTTAACTTCTACCCTAATCTGTTATAAATATGGTTACACATGTTCTTTGTCAAGATCTTTCATCCATGCAAAGAAATCATAAAAATCTTTTGGAACCAATCTTTTAGGCTGTAACACAAGACAGACATCGATAAAAAAAAATAAAAAGGGGGGCCGAAAGGAACAAAATCAATCGGACTGCACTGCAGCAGGACAGGGACGTCTCAGGTTCCAACACACGGGACAAAATGGCCGCTCCGAAAATCCCAAACCTTGCTGCTGCTGCGGCTGCTTGCACTGAATTCCACTCGTCAACAACTGTCTTTGTCAGAGTGGAGCCATCACAGCTGAAACCTGCGTCCAAACTATCCACCCGCAAAAAAAGGTGAAGGTAACAGAGGTAGCAAACAGAAAAGAAAGGACATGACAGCTCTGAGCACTGCCGGATGGTGATTTGGGAATAATTTAGCAGAGGAGTGTTCACTTTGCCGGAGGAATGCTGATAGTTGCAGGGCCCGACTCCATTTATTTTTTCCACTAAATGTTTTTTCTCTACCTTAAACCATTTTGTGCTGTGCTCAACATTTCTCTCAAGATATTCATCAGCATGTGACACTTTCCCCTGCCTTCCACCTTCGGCTCAATGTGTTTTTGTCTCCTCTTCTTCGAGTGTGCAGTATAAATTAAGTTTCCTTACATCTTCGCCATCCTTTCCTTCAGGTTTCTGGTCCAACTACAAAAGGCCAGGGCAGTTATGACAGAGGGTCTCCGCCGGGCCCCCTTCTGAAGGGCCCTGTGAGTCCAGAGTTCAAAAAGAATGAAAAAGGTGGTCAACTTTTTGTATTTATTTTGAAACGCACCGTCAGTTTCAAATATGTGAACTGAATATATAACAACTACGATATCGAAAAAGTTTCCAAGACCGTAGTGAATGAGACAAAACCCTTGGCAAGATTAGAGTGATACTAAAGGCACGTTTCCACTTACAGTATAGGTCAGTACAGGACAGTTTGGTATGAGTAACCCCTTAGGATGTGTCAATAAATGTTTCCAGTAAATCCTTTATATAGCAGTACAAAAGGCTTGAGGTATAGCCGTATACTCCTGCAAAAAACACTAGCAAAAGGTTATTTCTGGTTTATTCCAAGCAATTTTACTTTAAATTCAGAAAAGCCACAACAGTTTCCTATATTTCAGAAAATCCCTATTTGATGTCACATGTTCTGCTCTTGTTTAATGCAGTGATTCATCAGCAGACTGCAGATGGACCCAAAAGCCGAGGGGGTTACGATACTAAAGGAATGCTTTTTTGGACTCTTTGTACTCCTTTTGGCAATGGGCACTGGCCTGTACTGACCTGACATGTACCGCTCCAATGGGACAAAGCCTAGAACTTAGAAATCTACAAGTCACTTCTGATGCGCATAAGTGAAACTGACAGGACAACTTTAAGAGAATCAGATAGTTTGTCTTTTCCGATTGACCACATTTTCCAAAAAGCGACCCATTAGAGCTTCTTTTAAGTAGTGCATTATGGAGTGGATGTATTAGCCCACTGTAGATTCTGAGCACCTGTGGAAGGAAATGAAGAGGGGCGGGGCTTCTCTTCCAGTATCACCATCACTGTCCCTTCAATGTCTCGTGTGTGTGCTCTGCCCTCACATGCAACGTCTACACTAACACTCATGCTTTGACTAAGTACAGAACAGGCAGGAAATAAAAACGAATAAAGATGCATGCCAGTGGTCCGTCCTGTCTCTTTCCATCCGAACCGCCCTCGTTTCTCCGCTTCCTCCGATTGTTTTGATTTGTTTTGACGTGAAGAAGAACCGGGGGCCTTTGAAGAGATTGGGGAGAATCAGAGCGTTGTCTCTCAGCGTCAAAAGGAAAAAAACAAAGAGGCACCGGTAAAAAGTAGTAGTAGTTGTAGTAGTAGGAGGAGGAGGACATTTAGGAGGGTGGTGAGAAGTGAAATATAAAAGGGTGCATTCACTTCTGGGAGAGGTACGCTCCGATGGTGAGGCTGGCTGCTCCGATGGCAGCCAGGCCGAACACGGTTTTGATGGAGGGCCAGGAGCAACTGAAGACTGAATCCCCCTGACGGTCGTACAACTCCACGAAGGCTTCCTGCAGAAAAACAGAAAAAAAAAATCATCAATAAACTAAAAAAAAAAACCAAATGTTAACTCATATTTCAAAAAAAGCAGAATACCATACTTTTTTTTCCTTTTACAACATCAGTGTGATCATTTTTCAACTGTAATACACTTCATTAAATGCAATTAAAAGTGAAATAAGCTGCAAACTGACAGGATAGTATTTCACATCAGATTTTTCTTCCACTTAAGCACATAATAGTTCTGAATTACCCCCTCCGGCTATGGAATAAGACATAAATCCAATAAAGAGTTCTTTATGATACACAAAAGCAATCAAAGTGGAGAATCATATTATAATCTCATAATTTGTGAATCGCTTTTCTGTTTTTATAAGACTATTACAACGTTCCTGTGTCTGATGTGGGCAGGAAGTTGTAAACAAAACAATTGAAAGATCTCACTCAGAAATCACTCAGCAATACACTGACACACTGGCATGCTGGGAAAAAAGATCAGAAAATGTGAAGCATAATAGTAAATACGCCCCTTATAACCAGTGATGCTAATGGCCAGAACTTCATCACAAAATAGAAGCAACAAAAGAAGTACTGCTTAATCCCAAAACAAACAGAAGCCTGTCTTCCATCATCAAATTTGTAAGTTTTCGGACCCTTAAAAACGTAAATCCCTTTGTCCTCCAACAGATTTGTTGAAAATAGAGTGCTACCCCATTGGGTGTATTATCATTTATCATGTCTCACACCGTCCCAGAGTAGATCCTCGACAGACACAGAGTAGATAAACAAAAGAGCCCAGTGCTCATCCCTGAACGCACATGAACAACAGTAATACAGTATGTTACAAATCCTAGAGAATGTAATGATTTCTGTTCAAAGTGAGAACATAAAGTCTGTGGAGCGATTGCCACAGTTGTCTCGTCTGAGCAGATACAGACATCTGCTCATGAGCACTGACAGCGGGAACAGCTGGACGGGAAGTGGCGGTGCTAAACTCTCAGAACACAAGAAGAAGACTAAGAAAAGAGTTTTCTGTTGAGGATCACTAAATCAACCTTTTTGTAAACCGGACCACATTAGGAGTATCCAGGGCACAACTGAGATGCTTTGAAGCTTGGTATTTATGTAACCTGACCCAAGTGTGAACAATGCTGAATTGTTGAGTTCACTGAAATGTTATTGTATCAGTTTCCATAGAAATCCCTCTTGTCACTGAACACTTACTGTAATTCTGCTTTGGGTCGCTCTGTGTGTTTGACCTTGTGGACTGTCATGTGACTTGAACGTACTATTCATTCATTACACTTAAAATGAGCTTCAAGGAGACGGCATTATTTCCGGCCTCCCTGTGCTCTCTTCCCGTCCCGTGGCAACACAGTGGGTGTCACAGAGGAAGGATCAGCAGTTCCTTTCCACTTTAGGCCCTGTGGTGTGAAAAAAACCCACCCTGGCTGTATTTTCTTTTTACCACCTGGCATTTCCTTTGTTGGTGTGAGCCTTGTTAATTACACAGATAAAGCAGCGTTAGATATCTTTATTTTGGAACAGACCGTTCATCAATAATCCCCTCTTTCCGGGATTTGGGTATTAATTAGTGAACAAGCTCTCCAGTTGAGTGGAATGTGATGGTTGGCAAAAACACTGTTGGCTTGTTTTCCCACCTACTCCTGGAAAATAGCACTCTGCTGAGGCAACAACATGAAGCACAGTCCAACAAAACAGCATGGGAGTGTCCGCTAACAAGGCCTTGACAAAACTCATGACTGTAGACAGTAGGAATATTAGACTGTGGGACTACACTAGGTTCAAGAAGTCTTTTTCCCATTGACTTCCATTCAAAAAGAGTCACACAAATGTCAAAATTCAGATACCAGATTGTCTATTTGAACCGTATTGATTTATATTTTTCCTACAGATTATTTACTATAGTTTAATGTACAGATAATGGAGCAGGATACTGAACGACAATTAAAAAATGAATAGATAATTTTTTTTTAAATGGCCGCCCCTTATTTTCAACGGATCTTGCTCGTTGGCGCTGCACAACAAAAAAGATTTTGGCTTCCAGGTTCATGTCTGTGTTGCTCAGCCCATAGAGCAGCTGCACTACAGCACTATGGGGTTTCATGTTTTACTCGACGATGTGATCCATTCTGACCGATGGGCGTGAAGGCGGGAGAGTGCTCTGACGTCATGAAGAAAATGTATTTTTTAAGGATTTTTAATAGAAAAAGAGTCTATGAATCTAAAACAGATCATAAACACCCTCAAAATCCGTCCATTTTATCAGTTGGAGGTGTCCTTACAGCTGAATATGAGGAGTCCTTTTTGGGCTACAGAGGATTTTTTCGCTGCAATACCTCAAGTGACCGCTAATCAAATTGGCGGCAAGGGAAAGGGAGCAGTGTCTTATTCAGCTCTTCTAATGCATCCATGGTACAGATATAGTGCTTTCGTGCCAAATTTGTCCCTAAATTAACCAAATAATGATCACTTCCAGCTTCACATGCCCTTTGAGAGTTTAGATGTCTATCTTTAAAGTCTCTGTGGTAAAAACAGTCAGCTACCTAAGAGTTATCTAAAAACTAATTGCAGTAAAAGGTGGTACAAGAAGTGATTCATTTTTGAAGTCATGCCTGACAGTAATAACTCGTCAGTGACTCAAGCACAGACAGGAGACGGGGAGGGGGTCAGGTGGACATCATGAGACCGAGGCATGTGCTTCTCCGCTACGACTCCACGAACTTTTCACCCACACATTTAACCACAGCCAAGTCTGAGTGTGAAAAACAAACTTTTTTTTTTTTGCCCTTGCTACCTGTCTTTATGAGAAGCCCTGCCCTTTGAAGGTGATAAAATAATAAAAAGCAGCTGGCACAAGAGGACATGTGAAATTTGACTGCGGTGGCAAAAGGGACAAAACATCTGCATTCATCACAACAACAAAAGACTCCTTGAAAAGAAAAAAAAAAACCCTCATCCTTGCCCCGCAGCAAACCATCTGCCGGCGACAGCAGCGGCAGGTGTGCATCTGGGCTGTGGCTCGCTACACTATTCACTTTTTGGATCAATGGCTTTTAAAAGGTCACAGCCACCTCTACAGGAGCCAGTAATCCAGCACTTGGGGAGGTAGCGTGCCTTTTACTTTTTTGTCAGGTTTACACACACGCTTGTCTTCATTTTTACTACACACAATGAAACCATTGGAGAGGGATTTCTGGGAAGGACTAGAGGACTTGTGCAGATGCATGCTGCCGAAGTGTCATGGTTACCCTGGCTGGAAGCGTCACACATGATTTGCTTTTCCCACCAGCAGGATCGAGCCCTGTCCTCGACCTCTGTTTTGTTTTTCACATGATTCGACCTCTGGCCTGTTGCTTGGTGTCTTTCTCATGGGCACAAAGACATTACTGTCTACATTACTGTCTACTACACTGTCGTCTTCTTGAGTGCAACAGGAAATGCCAACCAGTGGCCTGCCCCTTTGGGTATCCCCTCCTCTGGCGGGAATGTTCCCCCTCTTGTGTGGAAGATAATGAGTCAACTATTGCACTCAGCTTGTCTCGCTTAAAACCTGAAGCACAAAAATGATTAGGCGGCCATATCTGCTTTGGGACGTCACTGTGGGTAATTGGAGGAAAAAGAGCCTGTGAGAAAAGGATGTGGGTTAAAGTTCAACTTGTAATTAAAGAGAATGTTGTGGCTTGGGCTTCTGTATTCACCTCTGAAGCGAGCTTCTCCCTGCGCTCTGCTTATTTCCTAAGTGTTCACATAGCATACTATCACAACCCGTATATGATACCGCCGCCCCTCTTTGATTTCATAATGAGCTTCTCAGAGACTACTGTGAGCTAATTAAAGCCAAACAAAACTCCCTTTCTCAACACCACTGGGGAATATTATGAGGAAAAAAATGCAAAGGCGGCATTAATGTCCTTTGTAATTTAGCTTTTGATCCAAATATCCACTTAAGTCTGTATTGGGAGAGTATTATTCTAAAAAATGTGCAGTCAGAGAGAAGAAAATTTTCCCTTTTGGGTAAACTGGGAGCACAAAGGCTTTGGACAATTCTATTAAGGAGGATCTGACAAATGGTTACAAAGGAGATACACGATTGAAGCAGAGGCGGGGCTTACAAATGCACTGTTTAATATCAATAAACGTCATCAAGCACATGACACTAGTGTAGAGTGTTTTGTGAATGAACAGAGGAAACTGTAGATTCTGGCCCTACTTTTCTCAGACACAAGAGTCGACAAGTCGGCCATCGCTCACACCTCTGGTATCGAGGTCAGTTTCCATCTTGTCTCCGGAGTGTCAGCCGCTGACCGGTCCAAATGAGATGACGGAGGGTTTCGCGCCGACACTCATTACCCGCTCAATGTCCCTGTGTCAGCAAAGGCAAACAGCTCCGAGCAGAGGACACTGAGCCCTTCAGCGAGCTGTGACAATACTGCAATAACTGGAAACAACAAGCGAGCCACGGCACGCTCCAGACAATGGACACAGGGCTTTACAACGGGAATGAAAACATACAATCGATGGAAAACTTTTAGCTAAATCAACTGCTGCTAATTAAACATCAAACATTAAATTAGAAAGTAGCAATACATTACATTTCTTCTTCTGTGTCCACTGTTGTCATGGCATTTACCTACCAGTTTTATGTACGACTATAGTTGGTAATGTCTTTTTGAAGCTATGTTTTAGTGTTAGGTAACCATAGTGAGTTTTACACACTGTTGCCGTTGTATGGAACAATCCAAACTTCATTGTTTTGTTGGAAAAATCACCGGAATGGCATGTTAAAGCTAGTTTAGCCATTATTATTTCCCACAGGAGAACAGAAAATGACTCAATTCATTTAAATGCTTCACTGATATCCTTTTACAACGCCAGGCCTTGTAAATATCAAAGTAATTCCTAGATGGAATAATGGGCTTTCACATGTCCAGACAATATGAAACTCCATTAGTCTGTCTAATAAATGAAAGCAGCGAGAAAGTCCTTACATGGAACAGAAAACCGTTTTAATTTGTTCCATCTTCTACGGTCGGCTGTGTATTTCCAGGAGCCATTACAGTGTGCTTGACTGTAAAGCCAGAAACAAATTTGACGTCGGGTTCTACCCTCCAGGCTCATAAATATTCAAATGTGCGTCAGCGGCGGCAGCAGCAGCAGCAGAGGCAGCATTTGTGTGTTTACAAAACAGCGCTGTCTCCCGTGGGAGTGGAGTTTGCTTCGGTGGAACATGAAACGCGATCGCCACTAAATCACCCACACTCCTCATGACACTTGCCGCTTTTTTATTGTCTCCATTATTCATTGTCTAAAGCCTCCAGATAAGTGAGGAATGTAACTTTACACAGGAGGCTTGGGTTTCTTTGGAGAGGCTTCGTTAAACTTGATTTTATTCAGAGACACAAGACGGAGGGTTGGCCGCCGAACTAAAAAGGTTCCAATTTATGTGAGTTTTTTTTTTTTTGGATACAAGTGAAAGTCGATTTTGAATTGGACAACCTATTCTCTTAACCTTGACTGAGCGGTTTTGTGATCTCGCAGCCTCTTTATTCTCGCCGAGCCCATTGATTTTTATTGAACAGCTTTGATCCCACATGAAATGAAGGACTGCTTGACCTTGCTGGGTTTTCAAGGGCCAGTGTTTGCTCTCCTGTCACTGGCTCTCTCTCAGTTGCTAATGCATTCTCATCGCACTGTACGGCCCTCGTCCATCATTTATAACCGCCCCGCTGCATCAAAGGAAGGGATAACTTTTTTTTTTATCTGTTTCACAAATATCTCCCAGTCATTTTGACCTTGATGCTTTACATTTGTGACAATTGATCCCCCCCCAAAAAAATCTCATACAATGGCTTCCTCAAATAGATACAATGCTCTAAAACGGGGATCTCTGCGGTGCTCCCATCCGGTGCTAAGCCGAGGGGGAAGTGACACGAGGGCAAAGTGACACCACTGCCGTACAGCGCTGCTATAAATACAAAAGGCTTCAGCTCTCGCTCCCAGTTTAGAGTTCCCCAATCTAATAAAACGGCGCTCATCTCCGCCGCCGTGTGTGTTTAAAAGGCCAGCGATGACGCGCAGTAGGAGAGTGGAGAATGGAATAAGGACGCTGAGTCATCACACGCGTTTAGAGACCGCTGTGGAGTGTGTTAAACCTGGCTCAAGTAGCTCTCCAATAAAGACGAGATGGGTGCCTAAAGGGGATCTCCAAGGAAGTTGAATGCGTCGAGTGATGCCTTTGTGGTTTTTAATCAGGCGTGACCAAAGTCCAGCTCATGATGTCAGTTTCCAAATGTGCCAGAAACTCATGATCAGATTCATATGTCTTCGGGTTTATATTTGGAAGAATAATAGGGAACAGACAAGCGAAAAAGGAGCTGGGTTGGAGGCGTTCACCTTCTTCTATGAGCCCCGTTTCATTTTAGGAATGATTAAGCTTCAAATGTCAATACCTCCAACCCACTCGTTGTCACAATCACACATCAAATCTGACCTTCTGAGAAACAGTCTTAAATGTGGAGTAGGCAAAATGACACTTGCAGTACAACAGCAGGTGTAAGCAGATGAAAAGATATAGTGACTCAATCGTGCCTGATATGACTGCCTACTAAAATATGGCAAGCTGTTGCAGGCTAAATGAGCACGGACACACCCACTGGGCCAACATAAGCAGTATTTCCTATTCATTTATGGGTGTAAATTTTAAAGACAATATTTGACAATATATAAGAGAAGTAAATTTACCGCCTTGTGTGTTTAAAAGTCAGTAATCTAGTCTAGTGCTTTTATATATTGTCAATATTGATTTTTTTCTTTTTTTACAATCAAGTGAGTGAACAAATGAAATCCTTTATTATTGAAAGTGTCCCAGAACAAGGAGTCCTCGTGATGTAATGGTGTAATCCTGATCCCAACATCATGGAGGCAAGCCTGGTTCTAGCTGGGATTACATGGTCCGGTTTAACCTAAGTTCCTAATAACATTTGATGGTCTGGTCTAGTCCAGTTTAGCCTGGTTTTGTCTGGGACTGTCTAAATTTTTGATCAAAACCTGCCCAGATTCTTCAAAACTGTTGCTATTTTGAGGAAAAGTCACACCAAATATTTGATTTAGAATTGTCTTCTGTCCTTTCACTTTGCATTTTGTAAACTAAAGATAAACTAAAAATACTTTAAACTTATAGTTTACTTGACTTTTATCTCCAAACCTGCATAAAACATTTGCACTGTACTGTAATGTCTATAATGGTGACATGCAGCATGACTTCTAGCATGTTACCTTTAGCTGGTGCACCCTAAATGGTCTTAAATAGAGCATATCAAGTCTTTTGCTTATGTTCTGTACCCACTCAGTAACAGCACACACATGCATACGCACCATATTGGTTGAGCAGAATTGTGATTTCTGTAACACACTTTCATCTATGGAATGCACACACAGCTCATGTTATTCCATTCTTCTTCTTCTCCACTAAAGAAAAACCCATTAAGGCTTTCTTACTCTCTCTTGGCTTTCTTCTTCCTGATGTTTGTTAACGCTCATGCACTACTTTGGTCAAGCCTGACTGGTTCAGATAGAAATCAGCGTCAGGCCGTGGGAACCAGTGGATTCCCAGGTGGCCAGTTTGCTTCTCCGGTGACAAATACAGCTTGTGGGAGAGGCTCATTTCCTGCGACAGAGGCGGCACGCTGCTGCTGGCTTTAAAAGTAATATCCACTGACCTCTTAAGACCTTGAGACCACACAGTCTTCGTCTCCACGGGAAGAGCTGAAAATAGACCAACGAAAAGAAAGAAAGAAAAAAAAAACTGTACATGGAGTAATGAAAGGACATGTGGAGGGGCTACTCTGGGGCCTTCTACTTGGCTGATTATTTCGATTTTCTTGACATCTTGCATGCAGCTTCGTGTGGTTCGCTGTTTTATTTACAATGGCCTTTGAGTTTGGAGAAGACTGTTCTCTTAGTCACTTCCTGTGCGGCGGGGATTACATCACCGTCTGCTTCAAGACTTCTTTATGGTCGGGCCAAGTATGGTTAAATCACAGGCTGTGGAAGGGGTAACTAGGGAGAGACTAGAGGCAAGCCAAACATGTAGTCATACTAATACCGTGGAGAAAGCAAAGCTTCAGTTGGTCGGACGACTGTAGCTAAGAGATTTGTGTTTGTTTTGGGAAAACCAAATCTTAGCTGAGAGACTAAAGACAAAATGTTACGGCTCGACTTTGACGGAGAAGTATAGTTTAAAGTGTTCTTATAAAGAATTTCTACAAAAGGAGTACATCAGAAGATCAAAGTGAGCGTGGTTTAAAGTTGGCCGTTGAATGAAAGCTCGTCAGTTTTGGCAACACGATACGAGCAGTTTAGGTGGCTGGAGTACAAGAGGCCAGGTTTCATGTCGAGTGGTATTGTCCATGTAAATGAGGGAGGCCACAGTGTAGGACAGAACAGTTTAGAGCCACGCAGACGGGGGCTTCAGGATCTCCGATAATGTCAGAGAAAACAATCATCCGTTTGAGGCGCAGCTCCCTCAGGAACACCTTTTGAAGTTGGAAAGAAAAGGAGCGCGAGTGGAAAAAAGGAAAAAAAAAAGATTTCCAGGCAATCTCATCTTCTGCTGTCATATTTGCATCATTGAATTTAAAGAAGGGACTATCACATCAGACCAAAACTGATACAGGAACGGAAAGTTGTTTTTTTTTTTTTAAATGCATGACCAAATCTTCATTCCGCTTAAGACATGAGGTCAGTCAATAAAAAAAGGGAACAAAGGGGAAGTAATAACTCTCCTTATACAATCCAACTTCCGAGTGTGAAATCTGATTAAAAAGTCTCGCAGCCTCGACTTCGGACGTTGCTCTCTGTGAAAGCCCTCCCCCTTCAGTTTTTCCTTTTCAGATGGAGTATTGTGGGGAAAAGTTCAATGACCTCTCTCAGGCAACCAGCTGATTTTCATCCAGGCTGGGGGAGAGCGGAGGAATGAGAGGAATGCATTGATGTTCCGAAACAAACAACTGCCCTGTGTCCTCCCCGAGGCCTGATATGAGAAAGAATGAGCCACGACATAACCGAGCCCGCCTCTGTGGCTACATTTGAGTTATGCAATCAAGTAACTATAAATCCAGGGCTTTAAAGTTTAACCTCCAATGAAAGACACACCTTTTCTTCCTTTAAACTTTGCTCAAGCCTTGATGCGTCCCTTGGAGACAGACGTTTTATAAAAAGGCCAATTGTTTGAACTTCGCAGAGCAGGTTGGCTCACTCGAAGCTGGGTGACCTTCCCTGTCAGTGTGTACAGAGACTGAAATGAAACAAGCGCAGCCTACCTGATGAATGATAATAAGTTGCCTATTGTCACACCCAAGGCCTTGAGAGAAAATGTGTGGAAAACTAATAAGGCACTTGTCAGTTTAATAATAGACGCAGATTTTGGGCTTTTTCCTCCCAGGAATAATCCATGGAGAATGTCATTAGCGGGGTAAGCATTGGAGGCTGCCTTGTGTTAGCTCGTGATAGGAGTGCAGTGGAAAAGATACAGGAAATACTGTGTCTACATTGGGATGTTGGTGTTTTGTGAGGGCATGTTGATGTCCCGCCGGTACGTCCCTGTTTTGTTTGTCAGCAGTTGCATCAGCTGAGAATCAGATGATTGAGTCAGATGACTTCAGCTGGATCCTAGTTTGCTCTATAAATTCCATAATGGCTGCAACGTTACTTCCTTACTTTCCATCTGACCACAAAGTTCAATCCTGTGCTCTCAATCATTTTGCTCTGCTACATGAACCCTGGTGGTGAGGCTGCATTTCAATTCCGCTGCCTGGGCGGTGCTTTCAAAGCCTCACACTGGGAGGGTGGCCTGTATGTAGTTTTCTCCACTGCTTTCCATCCACTAGTCCTTACCTTGTTAACTTGTTCTGCTGATCAAAGAAACCCAGTAAGTGCTTACATTTCATTTAGGAATGTTTGAAACTCTGCCTGAGGTGGAGAAATGAGAAGTGGCCTTAAAGCTACACCATCTAACTTTCATTTATTAAGCCATCTTCATTTTTTTTATTATACAGGTCCCAGGATGATATAGGAGCCTGTCCCAGGTGCTCTGGCTATAAGGCAAGTTTTACACTGGACTATCGCTATTTATTTTTAAGAGTTTTACAGAACGGGTCAGTACCATATTGAACCACCCCCTTTTGGTTCCATCAGGGGCCACTTATTCAAGAACGCTGCTCAGGAATGCAATAGTCACGCCGTTCCCGATTCGCCTTGACCCGACAACGTTACGATACGATTATCGTTCGCACCAAAACACTCAAAAAAAATCACACAGTTGTTGACTGCCCATGCGTGTTGTGTCAATGACTTAATCATTTTCAGACATTTCATACGAGAACTGAGCGGCAGCCACTACGAAACAAAAACACCTCCGCAGAATTCAAAAGTTTGTGTTTTCTGTTGGTGTAAAAACACTGGTGGCGTGTAAACGAGAGGCCTATCTACAACAGAATCATTGCGGATTTGGCAAAACGCCTTGTCATGTAAACGGCCCCTCAGTTTGGTCTGCTTTCCAAAGGGTGGAGCCAAACTCTAACAAGTGAAAAGAAAATCACAAAAGATCAGTGTTTTCTTAAGTAAAACATCTTGTTCTTGTCATATTGTAAGAAGAAAGAATGCTCAATGTAGTCATTCTTTTAAAAACAAAGCTGGTCTTAATTTTGGCTCTTGCTGCATGAATCCAAGACGCAATTAGAAAGTTAATGCATGCTTTCTACATTGCATTAAACCCAAGCCCAACTTGTGACATGCATTAACACTCACAAAGTGCTCAAAAGGAGACCAATTCACCTATACATGCCCGGAGTGAACCCATAGATGCACGATGAGGGCACGCAAACCATACAAAGGTCAGAGAGTCGACTTGTCACTCCGAAGGCGTGGTATCAGAAAATGAGTTCACATACGCAGCTGATAAAATGACAGTTACATTAAAATACTCTTAATTAACTCGAATGTACTCCCTTTTACAGCCCTTCCCCTCCCAGCGCCATAAAACGTGAAAGATAAATGAGACACTTTATAGGTCAATTTACAGACTTGATTAAACCGCTGCTTAGCTTTGACGACATACGCCTTGTCTAGACATAACACATTCCCTCCTAAACGTTCTATAAAATGTAACGGCGCTTGACATAACTGTATCCAGACGTCAGGAAACATGTTACAAAAAGTGACAGCGCGCTTCAATTAACTCATTACCTTATTGTCAGAAATATACATGTCGAAGAAGAAAAAGAAATCCATCATCAGCGTCAGTGCACCTGTTTCTCTTATCTTCCCCCTTTTTCTTTGAAGTGCCTGTCATTATTTGAAGTTGTAATGACAGCCCCACAGCTAATTAAAGTCAGCGGCTACGGAGTCGAGCCAGTGAAATTGATGGATACACCCTCAGCGGCGTGATATTACATACAGTAGCGGGAGTCTGAGAGCAGCAGGGGTTATATGTGACAGTGACATCAAAATCCGAGTTGTAGCTGCTGGAGGACCACAAGGGTTGAGCCGATGTACTCTCGATCCCTACACGGTGACAATGTTCCCTTGGCAGGCTTTTATCTCGGCAGTATCAGGGGCATATCAAAGATGACTGCCGACAGGGTGGTACAGGCAGCTCTGCCACGAGTCAAAGCACCACTCGCAGCCTTCAGCGAAAGACTACCACAACATGAGTTCTGCCAAGGTTTGTCCAACGAGAGACGCACACGGCTTCAGTGTGATCTTGATCTTGAGTCCTGTCCGTGCAGACTTCATTCACAGTAGTACTCAGTTACAACATTTAAGCCCTGTCAGTTGTCCTTGGTGTAACTCTAGCTACCTGCATTTAAACCAGTGCCAGTACTGCCTGAAGGAAAAACAGTGACAGTGACTGCACATCTAGGGCTAAAATCCAAACTCCAACCCCAAATCAAAGCAGATAATAAAAAGGCATTTTTCTCCAATCATTTCAAAATTTCCATCACATTATATGAAAACATAACTACTCTCGCCAACCTCATCAGTGCGTTAATTGAGTCTTTGCTCAGGGATCCCGACACAAACCATCGGAAATGCTCAATCAATACGACATCGTCAGAGCGATATCCGAGCTGCAGCTGACCTCACTCAGCTTCTCCCATGAACCAGTTCCCGTTTCCAGAGAGCTATTTGCTCTGCTGCCAAAAACCACACTGGGGAGGGGAGGGGTGGCAGAGAATTATTTACCCCAGACCTCCATGGACAGGCCAAAGAAATCTACTTACCATTATCTGGCTGGTGTCATTTTTTTTTTGGAGGGCATGTACGCAGCATTTTGGAGTAGTGTCCATAATGGCATGGTGTGTGTTAATGGCCAGCGCTGTGGCCAGTTGCACCGGGGAATCCCAGGGGATGAGTGAGTGTCCATGTGAGCTGTGTGTGTGTTGCGTCTGAAGAACACAACTAACAGGAAGCAAGGCACCCCGGGGCCATCTGCTCCCTGCCACGGCTCACATGTCAGCCTGTGACAACACGGCATTATTGATTCACACTATCACATCCGCTTCTGTGTACACGCCGGACCCTGCTGTATGTGCATATACATGCAGCAGTGTGTACACAGCCATTTTGTGGACAGCAAATAACTGATTTGCACTGCTACATCCGCTTCGGTGTTTACCTGGTTGTGTGTGTTCAAAGCCTGGAGGTTCAGTTCAGTTAACTCACAGGTCATCTCTTCTTCACCTGTTACAATCACAAACACAACCGCCAGAACAAGCCTCTGTTACTGGGCTAATTGTTGACAAAGCATATTATAGTCAATCATAGTATTTGTTGTGATCTGTAACTATACCATATGAGGGCATCATAATGAATTGTTTCATCTCTGTTTCTAGCAGCATCTGTTCTGTCCCTAAAATACAAAGAATAACATAACCATTGTTCTACAACCAATGCAAACTGACCTATTAAAAAGGTATGTGGGTTACATTTTCTATGCAACAGGCTCTCTCTTTGTGAACATGCATTTGACCTACTCCCAGCTGCATCTCCGACAGTGGTGGACTTTGTTGCTCTAGAAATTAATTGAGAATACCCGGTCTCTTTTTTGGGAGTTGACCCAAAAATATCTGCAGTAGCTAGACAATGGGGGAAACCGTTTAACCTTGCCCTATATTGATATGCTACATTTGCAAGGGTGTGCCCACTGGCAAAGTCAACTGGTGTCTCAGTAGGCCTCTCATTATCCACTTCCCACCGCGACAGGAAAGATGGAAAAGTCTTTTATCTGCCGTCCCAAATAGCTCATTAGGACGTTTTTTCCATGCAGATTGGCAGCTAGTTTGTGATGTGAAATGCACCGGCGCAAACAGAGGAGGGATTCATATGTAACACGGCGATTAAAGGACCACACGGGAGCAGTTTCTATATTTAGAGGCCTCTCACATGGCCATGCATTTTTCAGGGCTCTGCAGTGTTACCTGACACTCAGAGTCACGTCCAGGGGTATTAGCGTTGTTTGTGTGTCATTTCATGCATGAGGCAACTTGGCACGTGGCTCCGCGGGAATAGACAGCTCTCCGTGTTGAGGTAAGGGACAAAAATAAAGCCAGTCTTCCTCTAAAGTAACATCCATTTAGTGTCTGAGTTTATCTGTGCTATATATTATTCATCAGACTATATCCTGGCTCGGACAGGGATGCTTTAAAAACAGCCCAGGCACGTGTCCTTCTTGAAACAGCGGAAACAAAATATCATATTCTCCTGATATCACGCTCACATATGTAAATCTGGAGTGAGACAAGCGCCAGGAGGCTTGTAAAGAGAGCATGTGTAAAGCAAAACAAAACCACACATGCACAGACGCACACGTGAGCTCGCCAAACGCCTACAGAAATTCCTGAATAAGGCCTGCTCTGCTGACACGATTGTCCAACAAAAGAACAAAATCACCCACACCCTTCGCTAGCCAGGAAAGAAACACCCAAGTCGTCTCCATTATTTATTTACAGTACTGTTCCCCAGCAGACCTTTGGGAGGCTCTCCTGAGGAAGCCCAGGAATAGGCGCACAGGATGAGGCGGAGGGTCTCGAGGGGAGAAGCCGAGCCGTAGAAACATAGCCCGAAGAACAGCAGAATTGTGTACTTGAACTCAGCAGTAGTGGTGTTATAACTCACAGCCGCAAATGTCTGGAGTGTTGACGAAATTCTTTGCGTGCATGGAATGGCTAGCATAGCATAAACATGCAACTTGGATGGAATGTCAAGGAAGAGACATTGTCAGATCTTGGAAAGTAGTCAGTAGACTCTCTGCTCAGAATCAAGCCTGCACTTTGGAAGGAAAACTGGCAGTACCAACTAAACTTTTGAGAGCAGAGACAAGAACTAAAATATACAAAGCTGGTTTAGAAAGGTGAGAAAAACATACAAAAGACAGCCTGGGTCTCCAATATTGGCGATTTGGTGACATTAACAAGTGTGCTTCTGTCCTTGTCTCTCAGTTCCACTGTTTATTGAGCTGCACATTCAGCAGACACACCTCATATTTGTTAATGATTCGATGATTACTGTATTATTGTTAGTGTGGTATTTAGCTTCTTTTCTCTTTTTTAACGAAGGCTTAACGCTGTTAAATACAAAGGGTGCATGAATGCAGCATTACTCAGAGTGGAGCACTGGTCCTTTGATTCTCTCTTATGCTGTACACTCAAGTGAAAAGTCCCACTTAATCGAGCATAGTCGGAGTACGCTCTGAGTGCAAATATATTGACTGACAAGAGTTAGCATGCTTCTGTCCTTGTCTCTCAGTTCCACTGTTTATTGAACTGCACATTCAGTAGACCCACCTCCTCTGCTAACTAATTTCTAACACCTCTTTTTACATTTGTGTGTCATATGGATTATGCAAAAAACTACAAAGCAGAATTTAATAACGTTAAACTAGCTAAACTTCTTCTGCAAAAATCTGATTACTGAACATCTCATTTTAAAGCGACACTATCTAACTTTATAACAAAAAACATCCTAAAATAATGACGTATAGTGTCATAGTCACTTTGATGGTTCCTCAACATCATTCATGGACACTTGACTCACTTGATTGATTTCTCCACTGATGATGGGACATGCTGCCATCTCATTAGAGCATTTAAGATCCACACAACTTGTATATTAGATACACATTGAGACATATCAGGCTCACACAAGTTCTTTGTCCTTAGGAGCACATCGATCCTGAGCTGTCAGACTCTACAACCTGGGAATATGTGAATATACTGCTGTAAATATAATGTAGGATGTGAATAATACGATTATTTGATGTAAGTTAGATTGATATGGTTTAGCGTAGCAGTTCATGTGTGCATAATTGTTCTGCTTCTTACTACGCTTGTAATTGTGTGTGTGCTATTTATTTGAACTCTAATAGTGTCTAATGGCTACAAAACCTCTCACCCAGTTTCCTTTCTTGCACGTCACATTCACAACATTTGTTACACAATGACACACGAGACACTTAGAAACGTAGAACTCCACTTTCCAAAGACTTCTGGCCGCGGGTTCTCGATACGTTGAACAAAGCCTTAGTGTTGGAGCCACGGAAAACACTCTAAAAGAGAGTATTCATGACAGCATCTGTAGGAAATGTTTCTGAGATTACAGTTGCTGGGCTGATGGGTGTAAACACAGTGGCAGATGGCGGACGACTGCGGAAAAAAAAAAACGGGGGTACAGTACGGGGGGGAAATCTTGGCTGCTTTGAGTCACACTGAGCTCCATTGTGGTGTACGCTCCTCATTATTACAGAGCTGAAAGTCCACATCAAGAAACAAACGCTGCTACGGAAATATCCGAAAAGCGAACCCTGTGATACAAATCCAGCCGTACAATTATCTTCTGTGATTTGGAATAATGGGCGGAACGCTATTTGCATGAGTAATTCTTAATTCCTCTGTCTGATTACTGGAAGAGTTTATGTCACACTCTAATTTGGAAGGCTGAGCTGATGAATTGCAGATGAAAATACAGTAAGAGGTGCTCCGAATGATTCATTAAAATGGATATAGTGTCTAATTAAAACTAGGTAGGACTCTGAAAAGAAAAACCTGGAAAAGCACTGAAGCATGCTCTGGTTTGTACGGTTTTGTTAACACACTCCATTTACTTCTATTGGACACAAATTGGATGTAAGTAGAATTTTATAGTAAACGTTTGTGCTCTTCTGTGAATAGCTGCATACGAGTGACTTTGTTTGGGTTTCTCCCCTCTCCACTCTGCCAACTTGTCACCTATATGGAGATTAATGACTAGCTCACACTCACATTCCCAGATCCACTCAGCCTTAACAAGGTAAGAGAGTGAGGGGGGGTACAGCAAGATACTCACAGTCCCGTAGCAACATGAGGGTCCCACCCGTCGACTGCCAGATTGTGCTCAGGGAATCCCCCACAGGAAGGACCCAGCCCTAGCTATGGTACATTGTCTTCTCCTCACACACACACATAAATCCTCACACACACACACACACACGCACACATATAAACCCACACACACCTGTAACGGAGAAATAGGCCACCTGGCTAGTGGCATTCCTCAGACAACCTGATCCCACTGTGTGAGACTTCAAAAAGCCTTTTCATGTGGAGTAACCCTTTCCGTTCCACAAGTCAAAGAGTTCCGTGGACTCGCCGAGGGAGGCTGAAGAAGTGGAAGCTGGCAGTGATAGTAATTGGGACCATAGCTAGTGATGCTAATGGCCAGTACATGTTTGAGTGAACTTCATAAACCATTAAACACAAGCCAACACATAGACTGACCTTTCTTTCATGTATTCATAAAAAGAAGCTATGATTTACAGCACTTATACAATTTATTATGAATAGAAGTGAGAGTGAGAGGGACGTTCTTTGTGTTACCACTCCTGCAACAACTTAGTGGTCACTCAGTCAGACAGTCATCTATTATAACGGTAATATGAAGGGCAAAGAAGCATATGTATGAGTCAATCTAAACCAGACATGTCAAACTCAAGGCTTGGGGGCGAAATGCGGCCGTTTACAATGTTTTATTTGGCCCTCTAATACATTTGGTAGGTGATATTTTTGGAACTTTGCACGTAAATTACAGACAAAAAAAGACTAAATTATTCTAAAGATATGTATTAGGGAAGAATGCCATTGTAAAATAGTCAAAATGACACTAAACAGGAGTAACCACTGTAGAGGGGCCAAAATGGGGCTTAGAAATTGAAACTGATTTAAATTCACAAAATGAATTCATAAAAGGAGGATCATTAATGTTTAAACAGATGTGATAAAGACTCAAATGAAGATGAAACCTTACATTAAAAAAGGAAATAAAAGCTACCAAAGTGCTACAGTCTTTGGCCCCTGAAAGGCTACTTTTTTGCCATCGTAACCCCTCGCCACTTTGAGTTTGACGCCACTGATTTAATAAAACGGTTTCCAGCACCTCTTCTGGCCTGGCAGACTTATTACAGTGTTTTTTTTTTTTTTTTATCAACGCGCATCTGAGTTCGACTTCTTGGAGCCAGCTCTCACTTCTGAACAAACTTGCCATCCTAAATTTAAGTATATGTCTTATTTTCTTCAGTGCCACCCCCTCAGCCAGTCAAGTGTCCGAGGTCAAGCGTTCAATTTCGAGACATCCATTTATTCAGTCACTTCACATTTACAAACAGCGGCTGCACGTAAACAAAGGTGGACCATGTTTAGGCGAAAACTACAGGCCAAATGCAATCGTCCCCTGATGAGTGCAATTTCTGTCACCGCAAAGCCCAGGAAGGGATGCATTTATACAGGTGGAGACGCACAATGAAAGTGCAGTGTTTGAGAACGTGTGGGAAGTAATCAGAGAGCTGTTACCCTCTCAGCTGGGCTTTCCACATACAAAAACCTGCTGTGTTATTGCTCGGAGGCAGATTTGTTTACCTTTAGGGATACTGACCCGTTGCTGATGCCTAGTCTCAACAGTGTTTAGTGCCTGCTCCTATTTTTTTAGCCCAAAAAACAACAGGAAACAGAGGATGACTGATAGAAAGCTGTTTCCATACCACTCTCACGTCAAAATGTCAATAATAGGTTGATTAGCCCCCACTTCTGTTTTAAGACTCACCCCTCGCATACAATAGCACAACTGCCCCTAACACACACCTGAAAAACAACTAGAAATGTCATTGTGAAGGGTCTACAACAACAGAATATGTCACTTGTTAGTTTTCCAGCAGCAGATGGTCGATAGAATGGACTAATGACCCACAAATATCCCGAAAATGCAGCAAAACAAATTCAATCCCTCTTCAAAGCACAATCTGATTAGACATACAGCACATTTATAGCACTTTAGCTTTACACCAATCCAACCAAAGCTTCCACACTAAAACTTATTGGTTGCCTTTTAATGTTATCTAAACAGAGGCCTTCATTGTCCAATCGACACGCTGCCATTATATACCACTAAAGCACAGAGGTCATGTCCTCAGATTACAGAAATGAAGAGCTTTGAGAACACTTATAGAAAAGCCATGGTGTGGTTTCTGCTAAAACTGAGTATGGTAAATAATGGTTTATTAAGGAAAGGAATGACCTAAAAATCAATAACGTATGCTTTTACTTGAATTGTCTTTCTTAAGTGATTTATGACCTGGGTATATCCTGTAGCAGAGGTTATGGCTCAAACAAATCCTAACAGATATAACAAGAGAGTTTCTGTTAAAAAAAAAAAGCAAAAAAGCAACATCAACTTTTTGGTTTGTTGTAAATGCTGTGACTTTTATCATGGAAAAAAACTCAGTTGAAAGAGGAAGCTTGGTTACACAAACCCAATCTGGACAAAGCCTCTGCCTGCAGTGGCAGTTATTAAATGTCAGGTAATAACTGAAGCCCACGGCTCAGGAAATTCCCGACCTGAGAGAAATTCAAATGAGGATAAATCAACATTAGCGCCTGTTAGACTACAATATGTCTGCTAAGCCTCAAAACTATAAGCCCTCAAAGCCAGATTAGATCCTTTTACAGCTTGCCTCTGAGCCAAAAATAATTTTGTCAAAGAGGGAGCACTTTAATAAATTTGGTAACATACGCTTCCAAATAATCCAAAATAATCTCTTGGAGCACAATGCTGTTTTGTGTCTCCGGTGGATGCAGAGCTGCAGACACACAACCATCTCCGCCCAGCTGGAAAACACACACTATGATGACCTACATTATAATGGAGCGAGTTCAGGCTCCAGAGACCTCCAGCAGGCATCTCACAGCCCTGGCACTCTCAGCTTCAAGGCACAGGTCTAAAAATCAGACAAAAGAGTTCCTGCATAGAAGCACCCAGGACTGCATGTTAAACACAGAGGTTCACATTAGCGGTGCGCTCCTTGAGGGGCCTCCCTCTGTTGCCTCTCTTTGAAATGTGGCACAACCTGGCACCTCCGGGGGCAAGACACACTCAAGGGGAATGTTAAATGGTCCTCCCTTTGAGATGAAATGTTCGATATGAATCATTGATGACCCCACCCCCTCCAAAATACAAATCTGATACCTTCTGGCTAAAATAACCAGACTGCACAAATGTTATGCTCTCATCAAAAGCGCCTTTTAGTTATTAACTAATTTGTAGCAGATTGGCTTTAATGGCCATTGAGGAGCAAACGGAGCCTGCAGTGCTCCTTGTGAGGGCCGTGGCTGGAGGACACTCAGTTTGTCCAGAAGTAGATGTCTGGATGTTTGAAGGTTGAAGACATTTTTACATTTTTTTCATTCAAAGAGCTTTTTCAGTTCTTGTAGATAGCCTTCACACATGGGAAATATAGCAAAAATGTGTTATTATCAAATTATTAATGATAATTATTATTTTCACCATCACAAATATGCAATATAAGACAGCTTGAACTTGAAATGTTACGGTATTCCATTTTATCAGACATTCATGATTTAATGTCAACAAATGTGGTTAGTTTGATTGAGCAAAGCCACAGCAGAGACACATCATGTAATATTCAACAGCATTACTGCATATCACATGTATTCCTACTGTCAGCTCATATTACTCTCTCAAATTATTCAACATTAAAGATGAAATGATTTTAAAAACTGCGTGGTGTTACATTTTCAACACTGAGCAACACCCAGAGCTGAACAGTGTCCAGCCATGCCCAGAGGCCTAACACATTAGTTCAATGGTATCCTCTGCTCTGACATGTGTCTGGCCTAGTCACTTCCGCTACAGCCTTGACCTAAATCACACTTAAGACACGGGCCTCGAGCGTGTTCCATACGTTTTCAGATACAGGTAAATGTGCCAGGAAGTGCCCTCTCCAGAGATCATTTACAAGACGCTTCCTCCCAGGATCACACTCCACTAACTCCATTACTACGTGACAGCAAAACGTGGGGAGGTGTGACACAGGACGGCGTGTCATTGGCTGCGGAGATTTGACAGCCATTGCGAGGAGCCAATCAGCACAGGCCCAGTACAGAGGCCGTCCATCTCTGCGTTACGCCGTGATCTTACTATGAATTTGGTTATGGTCAAGCATGGTTTCGCGTAAAGCGCCAAAAAGGCTTAATGTAGATTCCTGTCCGTACAGCACAGGAACACAATGAACTAATGAACCCCTTGGACAGAACCAGGACTTTAGTGAAAACCGGAATCAGACCTACCCATCCCCCGTTGTCTTGTATCCAGCTGTTGAGATGTCCATTCAAATACTCCGTCATCCAGTCCGCGATGTTGTCCACTTGGGATGTCATGTCCTCCTTGGATGCGCACTCCACACACACGGTTCCTCCAAACTCAAAAAAGGCGATAATGCGTCCCCAGTTGACTCCGTCGCGGAACAGTTCGTCTATTACCTCCGCGAACCTCCTCTGCGCCGTGGAAGATGTCAGATACAGCTGCCTGGACATCTCAGTGAAGTCGGGCTGGTACAGTCTCTCAAGTTCATCTCCGGCCTCGCGCAGGACCCTGTGGATGGCGGCGTGAGGGTCGGACTGTGGCGGCCGCGTACAGAGGCGCGCTTCACGGCACCGGCGATTCACCAAAGTCGACGAAGGGGCAACTATTGATCCGTTATTAGCAGCGTCTTCTTCCTCCTCGGTGTCTTCGTGAAAGCCCCACGCGTAGCCACGTTTAGAGAGTTTATGGCAGATGTACTTTTCCACAATATTGCGATTACAGTCGTTCGCCATTGCGGCTTAATTTTGGCACTTTTCAGACAGAGTTCGTCTCCTTAAATCTAACGCGTCATGGTCGAATAAGTGTGATGTGCACTCCTCTGCACAGGCGAAGGTTGGCTCACAGAGCAGCTTTAAAATCTCCTGCACAACAGTACGAAATACAGCTCCAGAGCGCAAAAATACTATCAGGAGCAACAGCAGCAGCAGCAGCAGTAGCAGCAGCGGTGTTCATTTCCCGAATCCTTAGAGCGACATGGGCGACCTTCTCTTTGCATAGAAATTTAATATGCGGAAGAGAAGTCTAGTCCTGTGTGCACATCACCCAGACGTGGACTTCCAGCGATAAAACCATGAAGGGTGGATAAAGTTGGACGACATTAAACGCAGCCAACTGTTTCAGCCGCGTGTGCACGTCCGGGAGTGTGACTGTGAGCCAGACAAGGTCGGACTGAGCCCTCTTCACGGTTCCTCCTCGTAGCCTCCTCCTCCTCTGCTCCTCTGCGCGCCACCGGCCGTGCACTCCGCGATGACGCGTCCTGACGTCAGCGACGGAAGTAATGGCCTCCATGCGCCACACACTGCACATGAAAGCTGGAAAAAACATGTCCAGGATGACTATCACTATAAGAGGGTTAGATGGAGGGTGGTTGGTCATTGCTGGTATCAAAAATGCTGTCGATACTTCTTGTCATTGGGCTTGGTATTTTCAGGGCATGGAGCACTTCTTAGGTCACAATCCATCTTTACTCTCTACATTTGGTCTTTTGTTTTTTAAAGGATTGGAATTTAGCCTCTATCCCAAGCTCCTTCCCTACACGTGCTGTCAAAAAAACTATTGCAAGGCTTTGATTAATTCATGAGAAGCACAAGACCAGCCCCTCTCTGCTTTGATGTGGTCGAGCCACCCCCTTGTGGATGGAAACCCAACCACGCTGTACAAAATTGATGTACCTGTATTCAACTTCTTTTTGATTCATGCTCTCCTGTCTTGCTACCCATCCTGATGTCTTCAGCGTATCCTCCAATGGGACAAACACAGCCTTTGAAATCTAAAAGTATTTTTTTCATAAACAGAATATGACGATTTTTCACATTTCTCCAAACACAATACATTTTCTATGAATGATGACAACCGTTCTCCATTGTAATTCAGCAAAGTCTTTAAATTCAAGACTGGACACGGCATCGTTTCTCTTCACAGGTATTTATTTAGTTTATCACGTAAGAAAATAAGACAAAGAAACCACTTCTCACACTGTCTCTCAATGGCACACAAGGTGAATGTGTTAAGTTTTTTGGCAGAAAATAAAAGCAAAAAACAAGAATAAACCAATAGTGCATTGTGACTTTTACTTTAAATACTCATGAATTTATATCACGGTCTGATAATGACGCTAGAAAGTAGGGAACAACTAGTGCGACTGTTACAAACCTGAAACTGAACAGTATGTTTTTATAACATAATAATAAGCTCCATTTGCATAGCTTAAAGGTGTCAAACAAAACCTAATACAGCTACATTATCTAGAAACTATATGTTGCTACCTCAATATAAGAGAACAGTAAAAGCAATGAACGTGTAATATGAAAAGCTATTGAGTGCAGGACACTAAGCCTTTCACCAATATCAAATGAGAACTTCATCACAGATGAGTCATTCATTCTCACTTTCATATGTTGGATTACAGTAAGGCTACTTTGTCATACCAAACTGACAAAATACACAAAACAGTTGGTATTTTACATTGAAAAGTCATCAAATGAACAAGTAAACCATTAGCTCTGTGGAAAGGTCCATTCTTATAGCTTTGTCAGTAGTCTCATCTTAAGGCTTAGAATGGGTCCCAAAATGACTCCACAGAGTTCACAAACTAACCTCTAAGATAAACAACAGAGCAGCAACATCCAAATAAACCTCAAATAAATGCATTGCATCTACAGAAATTGTCTTAACACATTTTGGCATTTAAATATTGGTGTATTTATCATTATGATACCTCTATTCTGATTTGTGTCAGGTACATTCCCCGTGTTTGTGATGGATCAAAGGAAGACTTGTAAGTCTACTTTACTTTACTTTTTACCCATACTCACAAAAATAGTAAACAAAAGACCTTCAAGGCTTGCCAAAACTCACATGGGAATGATGGTCTGTTTTTAAGGTGTCAAAAGTCCTGTCCTGCATGATGAACAAGCATCACCACACTTTCAATCACACCCCACCATCAGGACCTGTAGGTAAAACAGGCTTTTAGCGCCCTCAGTTGTTCAACAAAGACATTACTCGAACCAGCGAGTCTTTCTCTGTCTTCACCAAGGCCACCCAAAACATTAAGTGGATCTTTAAAAGGGAGGCTACAATGTGCATCGACATATTAGACGTCAAAATAATACATTTGCTTAACGTAAAATAAAATTATAAAAGTTACTGGGTGAACTGAACTCTTAACAGGTGTTTTGTGAAAGCACCTGTGCTGGTGTTTTCTACTGATACTACTCATCTACTAATAGTATCTATTATTGTAAACAAACTGGGATGACATTAAATAATTTGGTGCACTTTAACCCGAGACAATAAAATCCAATGGCTTTTCTTTTCCGAGGGGTTGGCTCAGTCACAGCAATCAAGGGCACACATATACATACATGCAGATAATTTGACTCAGTTTTCCTGCACGGCATCTGAAATTTGAGATTCTGGACTTTTTTTTGCACTTTGCTTCATTATAAAATGTTTAGGAATAACACACACACACACACACACTAACACTACACTCATACACTTTTGATATCGTTGAACAGAACTTTTGTATAAGATTGTAGCTTTCACTTACAGAGCACAAAACAAAACTTTCTTAAACAGCAAAGTTATTCAGTCAAATAGGAAGGTGCTTTGCCTGCAAAGACTTGTGGTACGAAGGATACTTTGTCTTGTGAAAACTGCAAAATTACTATGTGGACCTAGAGTTGTGAGGCATGCAACAATATATGAGAGGTGAAATATTGGTGGGAAAGAAGTTCAAGCCATTTTTGGCACAACCGGTCAGACAGGCTATCTGTTGCTTCTCCTCTTTGTGGAGTAAAAACAACAACACTGCAGGAGTGGAAAAGGGGAGGCTAACTATACATCACTGAAGCCTACCTGCTTGAAAGGGTACCTGTGGGATGTTTAGTCTGCCCTCATTCCTCCAGACTAAGAATGCTCCTTTAAAGAGGAGACATTTTAAGAGAGGACATTTTAAAAGCAAAAAGTTACTGGAATGCTCTAAGAGGGTAGAGAATTGAAATGGCTGGAGTTAATAAGCAGAGTAAACATATGATGCTGAGTTCAGACAACAGTGATTTGGTGCATCTGGAAGTGATCACTATGGGCTTGAGAAATGTTAATCTCTTGTAGTGTCTATGGAAAATACCCCACAACTAAGATGCTTCACCAAACACAAAAGGTGAGCACATAAAAAGTAACCTAATGGGGAAAGTACATAACTATTAATATGTAAAGACATCAAGGTGTTGAAACTGACATAAAAGGTTTCACTAAAACCTAAAAAAATCCTCAGTCAGTTAAAAGATAGATAAAACCAAAATGCTGTCCAGAAATGTATGTATGGTTTAACAATCATTAGTGTTAGCATTTATTACTAGTAATGGAACAGTGATCACAAAAATTCACAATATAGCAAAGTCTGAACCCAGCATGTTATTTTTTCCCTCTGAAATGCACAATAACCAAGTCTTTTCTCCACTGATGTAGACAGGGATTGGGAGGAACAGGGAAGGGGAGCAGGAAGCTGCGGAAAAGCTAAGGCTGATGTTACTCTCTCTTGTCAGCTGCTTTCGACTGTTCCCTTTGGATCATGCATCGGCGCACAATGCTGTCAAAGCTCCCTAGGTAGAAGAGAGCAATGGTCCGGAACAAACCCATTGTAACAATCTGTAGACAAGAAAAAATGCATGTTAGAACAGATTACCTACCTTCTACACAACTTTACAGAAGTGACCATCATACCTGCTGAAGACCCTCTGTGATGGAGGTGACAGGTGACATCCCACAGGTGAGGGCTGAGAGCATGTAGCCATCTGGACCAACAGAGCTGTTGAAGTTTCCTTGCTGCAAATGCAATATGAAGATATGGTGTTTAACAAAGCGTAAGACATTTTTTTATGTAAGTAACATCAACTGTTCTTACCACTGCATCCCGAACAACAATCTTGGCCACTTGCTCAGGCTGACAAACTCCAGATGTCTCAGAGATTAATCTGGTTTCTAAAGGCTAAGAAAAGAACAATAAAGTTAAATACATGTACATGGTCTATTAATGACATTACATAGTGACTATATGAAGGCTATATATATATATATATTTTTTTTTTTTTACCTTTGTCTTATTCTCCTCAGCCAATCCTGGGGTGTCAGTGTCAGGGGGGTAAGCAACAGTCACATAGATGTTGTATGGCTTTATCTGCAAAAGAGTTAATAAAACAATTGAATTTACTGTCACTGGATAGTCAGAATGACTTCAGTAATCACTGTTATGATTATTTTATTTTATATGAATAATTAAAAACGTTTTAAGCAGACTCATCAGTTTTACCTGTGACAATATTCAGACTTTATCATGTCAAAATGGTGACCTGTGCAATGAGTTATTAAAAAAAGCCTTTGTTTGATGTGCATTACACATATTATATTTTTTTATTGTAGTAGTGTTAGTGTGAGTGTGTTTAGCTTCACAGTGTTAATAGCAGCCTGACCCAATTTGGGCCACTTTACACTTTCTACTATAATAATGCTTTGCACTTTCCAAATTCAGACCTTTTTCCTAATATTTTCTGTCTCAAAGTTTGCCCATTTATTTGCTCAGTATGTTGTTCTGCCTATGCACCACACGAGAAGCACAGACCTCACTGCAAAGTGAAAATACAGTATGTCTCAAGATACAATACTATATTTAACAACACAGTTTGATTGGGTGGTTTAAAAGACCAACCTTTAACAAAATAAATGGTAAGTGGTAGAACAAAACTCACCTCCATCTGCAGTGATTCTGCTAAGCCACGCAGGGCAAACTTAGAAGGAGAGTAAGCAGTGTATCCAAAAAGTCCAATCTGTCCTGCTTGTGAGGACACAAACATGATCCGGCCCATTCTTCGCTCCTTCATAGTAGTGATGACCGCCCGTGTCGGGTAAACACTGCCCAGGTAGTTCACTTCCATCAGTTTCTGTAGAAACAAGGCAAAGGGTCATGGATGTTATGATGGTTTTATTGTGTTAGAGCTGGGAACAAAAACACTTATAACTAAATTAACTTTATCTGAAGAACTTACTTTGAAGCGTTCAACCTCTACTTCCTCAAATTTCCCAGAATAGGATGTGCCGGCACAGTTCACAAGCATATCAACAGGCCCCAGCTTCTCTTGGGCCTACAGTGAGAATAAAGCTGCTTTAGTACATTCATGCAAAATAAGCTGTTTCACTGTTGCTGACAGAGAATAATACCTGTTTTATCACACTTTCCACTTGACTGTAGTCACTTGAAACGTCCACTGATATGCAGAGCACCACCTTTGAATACACAAGCGCTGTTATGCAATTCGTAGCCAGTACAGAGTGACCTTTTAGATACATTTTTACAGCTACTTCAACTTAAGTGAACCTAAAGCTTTCTGAAACAATCTGACAACAACTGATTTTCGTACCTGTTTGTCATTGATGGCAAATTTCTCTACTTCTTTCTTGGCCTGAAGCAATTTGGCCTAAAAAAAAAGAAAAAAAAAAAAGGGGGGGGGGTGTCACTTTACATTTCTCCAAAAACTTGCATCTGTTAGACTTATATGAAAGTCAAACTGATTGTTTGATATAAAAACATGAATGTTACAAAGTCATTTTTATGGAACATTAGAGAACATTGTGCAGTATGATTTTGAGCTGACCTCATCACGTGCTACCAAAGTAATGAAAGCTCCTTGCCGATAGCACTCAATTGCAATACATTTACCAATTCCACTGGATCCTCCTGTCACCTAAAATGCAGAAGATGAGACCTGCGTCAAAACAGTAATCAATACACAGTCCTGCATTAAAAACAACAAAACAAAACAGATAACTTCAGGACTTCCACTATTTGAGTAATTGTGTTTAATAATCAGCTCAACAGCTACCAACTGATGATACAACAGGAAAATGGAAGTGTGAAGAAGCCTATGCAATACATTTGTAATAAAGAAACACAAAACCGAGCTTCTGCACAGAGCATGGGGGCATAAAAATGTGATCCCACATTTAACTTATGGCATTATATGTAGTTCATACAATTATCTGATGGATGAAATATTAAGGTGTGGGCGTGTCCCTTAAATGTATAAAATTCTGCACACGTGTAGTATACTTGATCTAAAATGCATGCTTGATTTCAGAGTGCAAAGAAGTACTTTCTGGTAACATCTGCAAGTTCAGACATCTAGAGTTAAAGCTTCAAACTGCGTATAATTACAACATAGTCTGTACTGTTGCAAGTCTGGATGACTCTGGCTAAGCTACGTAGCACTTGACTTACCACGACGTGGGCCCCGTTCAGTTTGAGAGGTTTTGGACTAATGAGAGGCGATATCATATATAACAGCAACACAAACGCCACAATGAAGGCGACGACTACAAGAAGCATGATAAAAGGCAGAAGCAGCCACCACGAGTTGACAAACAGCCAGTCCGTAATCGTTGAACCCAGTGCTTCTTCCGAGGACATGAGTGAAAGCAGGCAGTCGTTAGCTTGGTAGCTAACTAGCTTCTAGGCCTACTTCTGGGGTACAATAACGGAGTAATGAGGGGCGGCGGCCCGGGGAAGGTGTGGCGTAACACGGAACCCGGAGGAGGAGTGGTCCCGCTGTTTGACTGAATGTGAAAAATGTGCAGGGGCCAGGTGAAAGTGCAGCCGTGGTGGACCTTTGCTCCAGTGACAAAGCGCAAAACCAAAACAAATCGAACTGCCTTCTTCTTTGTGGGCTGCCTGGTGACCTACGTACCAACGAAACGGGTGCATTGCGCCACCTACTGAATCGGAGTATGTCGCACCATGACGTTATTCTGTTAAGTAAGTAATCCATTAGTTCAAAACTCAAACTCACATAACCCACTCTTTTTAGTGTGATTTGGCTCCTGTTAGTGTCATTTGTAAAAGTTAGTCAGTTCTTTTTTTTTCCTTTTAACCACTGATTTTTCTTTTGGTTATCTTTTCTGCTATTTACAGTAGTTCTGTTTATTTGATGATTTTATAAAGCATACATTTTTAATGAAATGGACAGAGCCAATCACAAATATCTCTTGTTGGCCAGCCAAGCTAAATATAGAGCAACGTCCCTTTGAGTCTGATTTTATTACATACATGTAGTAAATTTGTAATATCTTCAAGACTCACTGAAATTGACACCCACATTTAAATTGACATCCTCCTGTGTTTGCTAGAGAAATGAAACTGTAACCATTTTTTAAAACAGCCATTTCCCTTTGTGTCATTGCCTCAAACTGTCTGTCATGTTGCAATGATATTCTATCTCTATCTATCTTCTGTATACCAGATTTCTACATCAATGCAAACAAATATATTTACAGTACTTGTGGACTGGACTGAAGAACTCTGAACCTAATTTTTGCCATGTATGAAGTAGGGCAAACTAGGATTGAAATATTGGTAATGACTTTGTTAAAGAAATTACCATTTCTTCATGTAGTTTTCATCTTTATTTACATAATGGAAATAAACAGAATATGTGATGTACAGGTAGCCTTTTCATAAAGAAAATATTTAAAGGTTGACTATATGTGTAGACATTTACAGTGAAATAAAAGAATATTCCCAAACAAAAATAACAAAGTTCACCTCATACACCTTATGAGCAAAAAGTTCAGTTGTATACAATATCTACTAGAGCATACATGAAATGTGCAAGTATACATTTCTTAGTTGTGATCAAGCACTCAGAAAAATCTGACCAATTAAGAAATAAACAAACAAAACAACCATATTGCATGCAACTAGAAGGCACACTGCCACTTATGGCTACTTACAGGTGCTGCTTAGAGATTAATTCCTATGTTTTAAAGAAAACCAGATCACCTGAGCCTCAGAGCCCACCTTTTAACACCTGCATTTTCTTACCTGAAGTTTGCATAATGTAAGGCTGTGTCTTAGCAGAAATGTGAAGTTATCAATGCACAGGTTGTACACAATAGGAATAAAGATATGTACAGTAAGTAGTGGAGGGAAAAGCCTAGCATGATAGAGCAATTCATATCTACTGAGTGCTTTGAAAATGCTGGTCTGGCACCTTTGGTGTTTCAACCCTTTAGCCATGTTGAATTAAAATACCAGTAAACAAACAGACTACTCAATTGCAATCCAAAAATTGTCCCTGCGTCTTATTTAGTGTGTGTCCTGACAAAAAAAAAAAAAAAGACTTTTATTCCCACAGCAAATCAAAAGAAAGACACACTAAGCTTCTCACTCTCTAACCAAGTACATTCCTCAAAATACAGTACAGACTTAAAAAGTTTGTTTTTCCTAATACAAAAAAGGGGCACTTTAGTTGAGTGATGCTAAAACAAAAAAATTAAAATCAATTGCTGGTTACTCTTTTGTGTATTTGCCGGATTTTCCATCTGAGTTTATCATTATAATGTGGGATACTTTACCAAATCAGCTACACAGGGTATTTTTTTTATTTTCTTTGGATAATATTAACAAACAAATGCACACAAGTGTCTATTTTCATGTGAAAAGAAGGCAGAACATGTTTTAACATGGGGCCAACTGAATGGTAAAGGGGACAAACAGAAAAAAGGACAGTAAAGACAGTCAGAATTACATTGCTTTGGTTTGGCATGAGTTAAACTGCTCATTTAACCTTCTTGACCAAAGTCCTCTGTGAATTTTTTCAGCTTCTCCAGATCATCTTCATTAACAGTTGGCTTTGTGTTGGACAAAGATCTCAGCATATCAGACTGAAAAAAGAAAGATATATATTACTCACCCTTTTCAAAAGTATATTATACCTATATATAAGTATTGTTCTGGCCTTACCATGGACACTATTGGCTCCAAAAGCTTCTCCCCTGGGACATCCATCCATGTCATTTCAATTGCGTTGGGATCGCCAGGTGAGCAGGGAGTCAAGAGGTCATCTATAATAAGGTTGGGATCATTTCTTGATGGCCCTCGTACCTTAAAAATACGCAATGGCAAATAAATAAATGCATAAATAAATAAAATAATAATACAAAGGAAAACTGCGGGAGGACATACTTTTTTGAAGTGGGTTGCAGATTGGACCTTTCGAACAGGCTGCATTAAAGCGTCTCGGACAATGATGCTAATATCTGCACCTGAATAACCATCTGTCTTCTTGCCCAGAGAAACAAAGTCAGAGTCTGTGAGACTGGTGGGGGTGGAGCCCAGGTGGAGTTTGAACATAAAGGAGCGGGCATGCTCTTCAGGAAGTGGGATATAAATCCTCTTTTCAAATCTAGGATTAAACGTTGGTGCACAATTAGCTAAAGTAAAATTTAATATGACAACACATTTCTCACAATTAACAATTTACCGTCTTCTGATGGCTGAATCTAGGGTCCAAGGGATGTTTGTTGCCCCAAGTACCAGCACTCCCTCATTGTTATTTCCCACTCCTGTGGAACAAAGTAAGGGGAAAAACAAATAATTATATAATAATGCTGTGTTTATTGGCATATGATTAGTCACTAGTTTTAGTTTCAATTTGAATTGTTTTATGTAATAATAAAGCACAATTAACAGTATATAGAGAGAAGTGTTTGACTAAAGCTCTAAAGGATTTTTAAGGCTGATCACTGAAATCATTATTGTCCGATTCTGATCATTGATTATAAGTGTGCCATTAATGTCACTATTTTGAAAAAAAACTTTAGTCTTGCTTAGACCCCTCATTAAACTGTCAGACCAGAGAGGTTATTTTTGTGGGGAACAAAGAGTGAAAATCCTGCACGTTTTAAGTCACTCAATCTGCCCTTCTGATTGGCATTTTTACTAAAGCACAGATCAGCCTCTTTTAAGTAAAAATTGGTTCCCGATAGATTGGAGCATCCTTACATTTGACTGCTTCGTTAAATTTACATAACTCTTTTGGTTTATGTAACATACCCTGCATCTGAACCAGGAATTCAGTCTTTATACGGCGAGCAGCTTCACTCTCATTTTCACTTCGGGAGCCACACAGGGAGTCGATTTCATCAATGAAGATGATAGACGGTTTGTGTTCCCGTGCAAGGCAAAAAAGATTTTTCACCAACCTAAGGACAGACAAATAAAATTTCACTAGCACCGCACTCCATGTTTAAACCAGGATTTAAGGCTTGTGTCTTTAACACTGGGTGACTAACTTTTCACTCTCTCCCAGCCATTTAGAGACAAGGTCAGATGAGGAGATGGAGAAGAAAGTAGAGTTGTTTGCCTCTGTAGCGACAGCTTTAGCCAAATATGACTTTCCTGTACCTGGAGGTCCAAAAAGCAAAATCCCCCTCCAGGGAGTTCTCTTTCCTGTCAGTCAGGTAAAAAAGTTATAGCTTCTATTTTATGTCATGGCTTTGAGTCTTCTACACTTATATTTACACATATATATAAAATGGTACCTGTGAAAAGGTGGGGAAATTTGATTGGAAGAATAACGGCTTCTTTCAGTGCCTCCTTGGCTCCTTCAAGACCAGCAACATCATTCCATTTGATATTTGGTTTCTCCATAACAATTGCACCTGACAAAATCAAAAACACCAAATTCCTGACAATTAAGTCTCAGCAATAACAGATCACCTAATTACGGAATTACAGTCATTACAGAAAGGACAAGTGACATCATAAACCAATACCTGAGAGTTGATTCTGAAACTTCTTTTTTTCAGGATCATCGCCTTCATCGCTTTCATCTCTAATAAAAGAATTTATAAGAAATAAACAGATATGCCACATTTACAACCTTTGAAAAATGAATCACTAAATGACATCACTCAAAGTACTGTCCAACCCACAAACACACCCTTTGTCATCAGACTCTTTGACAGGTTTAGCGGGAGGAGCTTTCTCTTTCTTCTTTAGATACTCCTTCAACTTCTCCGCTCTGTCCAAGTATTCAGCACATTTTGCTCTGATGCTTTGTTTTGCTTTGTCACCCTGAGCTTCATCTGAAAAGAAAAGAACAAGTATTTTACTTAATATTAAATGCGTGAAAATTTATGGGGGGTATGTGATTTTCGTGACCAGCAATACGTTTAGCAATTTTGTTGCTTTACTTATAACCGTCTAAAATACAGTGCACACTAGACAATGGCTTACATTTTACCACATGAAGGAAGTATTGGACAGCAGCCTGGTACAGTCGCAGAGCCTCTTCATAGTTCTGAGCTTTATCCTCCTGAGCTGCTTTGCTGGCAAGATCAATAGCTTTCTATATGAAAAAAAATTGAGACACAATCAACAATTACTATCGTGCTGATATCATTATACCAATCACTGTTTGGTACTTAATTAATATGTCTTTTAAAAATGTAACTTCCACTATGATAACAACAGTGTTATAACAAATAACACACACAAACATACATATACATAAAATATAACATAGACAAACCATATTGTTATATTAGGCTTAAACCATTCAGTAGTTATTTCAGTGTTATGAAGTACTCTGCACCGCCTGACTTGTGTAATGGGTGATGTCAAAAGCATTTATGTTAAACTGTGACAATACAATAAAGTATATAAATGATAAGCAGGATCACAAATCTTGGCAGAAAGTTTGATTTCTTTGTGCAAAAGGAGGATTTTAAATGCTAGAAACCGGGTTCCTGACAAACAGATTATTATTGTCGTCTTGAGTAACGAATGAAATAATTACCTCCACTAAACACTACCCTTTACCCTTTTCCGTATCATGATCCACAACATATGCTTTAAGTTGATTAGTTTAGTCAGTGATCACTTTGTTATCGAAGTAATGCTTTAGCTTAGCAGGCTAATTAGCGGCTAACGCTACACAACGTTATAACGTTACATAATACGTAAAACCGACCCTCCCATTTTAGCTATTAATACAAGGCTATACTTATCGTTTATAAAAGACTCTACGACTTTTGTTGTTTATTTCACGATGTAAACAACTTTGTTAGCTTGTTTGCGCATTGTAGCCTGGGTTGGTCCACAACTTACCTGTAAATTATTGTTAGCCATAGCGGCTGATCGCCCGTCCACGAGTCAAAGATAATGTCACAGTACAGTTGCCAAATAACTTTGTTTTGTATTCCGAATGAGAAAAGAAACACCACTAAAGCGATTTATAGACTAAATACGACTTGCTTTCCTTTTCAAGATCGCTCCCGAATTAGACTGAGGAGGGAACTTCCGCATTGAAAAGTCGATACTCGCGTGCACGGAATGTGATGACGTCAAGACGTAAGTTTGGGTCGTAAATGTTTGTAGTTCACAAGCCAGTTATTGGTAGTTTCACGAACATTATGCAAACAAGCAAGCAAATGAATATAATAAAAAATAAATAAAGGCATGACCGTTTACTTTGTATTTTGTATGTCTTAAGTCTTTGTCATGGCTTGTAGTTTCTTAAGGTTAAGCCAAAGCCCTAAACAAGCTGAAAATAACATTCCAAATCTAGTTGACTACTGTAAATGATTTTATGTTATGTCCATCAGTACCTATTAAAACAAAACTAGGCTTGATATTTTTGTAAAAGCAATCATTCAGACCGACTTCACAGCTGCGCACTTATGGTGTTGCTTAAAATGATGATGATAATTATTCTAAAATAAATGTACATCATTCACATGGCTAGCCACCTGTTTATTGTCTAAGTATGCCTGTAGCTCCTCCACTCTGTCCAGGTATTGCTTACAACTTTCTCTTATCTTCTGGTTGCCATCTTTACCCTGGGGTTCACCTGATGGGAAAAAGCATTCAACATGAAATCTTTGCACAGAAAAAAATGACAACCACTGGAGGGCTAGGCAAAAACAGTGGTTTAACATTGACAAAACATTGCTTAGTGAAAGGCAGGTGAGGTGGATAGGTGTTAGCATCAAAAACACTGTCTTCTCAAACATAGAGACGCACGTTTCAGAATGTGCAGAAAGTACTTGACAGCATGTTGATAAGAAAGAATGGCTTCTTCATATTTTCCAGCCTGGTCCTCTTGTGAAGCCTTCTGTGCAGTGGCAATAGCTTTCTGAAAATGAAACAAATCCATTTATCATTTCAGGTTGACCATTACATCTGAAAACATTACAACTCAAGCAGTTTAATACAAAACATCTACATTTTGAGATATCATCTTTCAAGAAGATAACTGAGTCTCTTGTTGAGTCAAGAAGAGTGTGGTCAGACCATTGATTGTATATGACCTAACAATAAGTCTACGGTAGATTTAGAAACATATTTGTTATATTCAACAGTTTGTGCACCATCACTGTCCGGGGGAAAAAGATGCAAAAAGTTAGTGGGATGAATTTGGGTTATATATAATTTTATTAAATTGAATCTAGAATGAATGAATCTAGTTGCATTTCATGTTTGGCCTGTGTGAGAAAGCCATTGCACCAGGAGTGAAAATACACATAAACACACAGAAAAAACAAACCCCCACTTTTTAAGAGTTTTGACCGCTCTGTCACCGTGCTGCCCAAAAACAAAACATATGGAAATAAATATTTCATATCGCTACAAATATAGATACCCACACTCATGTACACACAGACACACGTAAAAACTCACATGCACAAAATATCATGTTAGCTAACCCTAGAAGCCAAACAAATACATAAAAACCCAGTATAATTAATGTATGACACACAAATGGACACACACACAAACAGATACACCACTCATACAGCAAAGATAGTTGGTTAGATGGTCATAGCTAACTCTAAAACCTAGCCTCATGATGAACATGCTAAATGTTTGCATGTCTGAATTGTTGAATAACAATAGGTTTTATCGTATCCAACCCTAAAATGTACAGGGATCATAATGAGGGAAATTCATAATAGTGACTTTTTTTAGATATGTTCAAGCCATCACAGTTAAAATGTATCTGAGAGCCACAGTTCAGAATCAATGGTTCCTATAGAAAATGAATGCAGGCCATTTCTGACCCACATATGTAAACTAAAATTTGTCAATAAACTAATATTTGTTAATATTTAGAAAAGTTTCAGTGAGATCCTATAATAAACTTGGAGAATAACAGGAATATTAAATAACAAAATGTAATCAAAAAGATATTGGACAACAATTAAAGATACATAGGGTAATTTTTGACACACTTGTTCACCTAAGGTTTAAAACTTCATGTAAATAAAGACTAGTATAGCCCTACTGCAGAGAAAGTTTGAATCTTAGCTTAATATCAACTCCATATTGAAAGTATGACTTGCTTCTTTTTGTTTTGAAACTTTGCATTTGGCACCAACACAGACTGTGGGTAACTGAAACTCAACTTTGCGCGAAGAATGAGTCTTAGGTCATACACTGTATACTTTCATTAGTAAACATCATGAAGGAAGTCAGTAACGTTCAAGATTCTCCTACCTGTAGATTTGTTGGCTCCATTTGGAGTCTGTAAGAAATCCCCGTAGATCGAGCCTCTGATCCAGTCGTGTTTCGTTTCTGTCACAGTACTTCTGGTTCCTGTTCACTTGTCACTCCCTCAGCCCTTCGTCCTGACACAAACGTCCCAGAAAGCTGCCTGCCCAGTCTGAGGAATGGATAGCGTCATGCATGTGACTCACACTGTCCGCTGTGTTATGGCGGGACAAGAAAAACAAGTCTGTTGGTAAATGACTAAAAACAGCTGATTTAAAATATCTGATCATGACAATATCTTCTATATATATATATTATAGGCAGGCGTAAGTGAAAAGAAACACTTGTTTGTAACCAGAGCAACTTAACTCATGTAACAGATAGCCTTAAGGGACACGTGAACGCAACTACGCAACCCACTTGAGTGAGAAAAAAACATTGCATGCTTTTAGTTTTAGCGGTATGTTTTGACACTATTGTAGCATAGTTAGCTAATATTGCAATTTTAGGAGATTTGGAGAAGGAGTGGGCTGCAATAAAATCCCCAACAGGACGGCTGTTACGCGTCATCAGGCAGAGGATTAACTTTCCACTGTTTGCAAGTCCCCCAAATCTACCCCAAAAGAAGAGTGGCATCTCTTAAGGTAAAGTCAAATGTCAGTTTGATGTGAATTTTCAAGCATTAAGATGGCGTTGGGCTAAAAACCGCGTCAACGAAGTGTAAACCCAAGCGTTCCGGTAGAGGTCGCCAGAGGATCATTTTTACACGATTCTGCTCATCTTTTTTTTTTTTTTTTTAACTTAATCATTTAAAGTCATTTCAGTGGCAACTTATCAAATGTGACACATCTGGATTTCAACATTTTATTATTTATCATTTTATTAGCACCTATAATTTTGGCTTTCAGATTTTTTTTAAACTCATCTAAACTTGTTCTTGCGTGTAATGTGAAATACTGAGATTTGTCTTATCATAAAGGTCACAAGTCAATCTCATCAGTAGCCCACTTATTATTTTTGTCCACCACAAATGAAAAAGCACGGCTACTGGGCGTCGTGTAAACTGTGTTAGACCTTTGGCCCCTCTCGGTGGATTAGCGTTGTGCTCCAGACCAGAGGCAGCCTGACACCTGATAGTTGAGTGTGGCGCACAGTCAGAGAGAGGAGACCCACTGCGCTTCTGGCTGTTCGCTTTGAAACATGCCGCGGACACAGACCACGTCCCACTCCTCGACAAAGGACCTACTCCAAGTTTTGTTTTGACGCTCGTAAAAGTGTCGTTTTGGCGAAAGAGTGCCGCGCGTAACTCACTTTCAGGCGCATTTCATGGGGATCTCCAGATGACAAGACCTGCACGCTGCGGGTTGTTCTCAGCATCTAGCGGGGATTTTAAGACGGAATATGGCGAAGGGGATGAAAGGAGCGCACGTCGTTTCCCTGTTTTGTACTTTCTCCCTCACGCTTTTCTGGGATGCGAAAGGACAAAATACTTTAACTGGTGTGACGGGCTTTAGTTTGAGTCCTCCATATTTTAACCTCGCAGAGGGTTCTCGGATCTCTGCCACTGCAACCTGTGGACAGGATGAGGCAGGGAGACCGAGGCACGATTTGTACTGTAAACTTGTCGGTGGACCTACTACTGCTGTTCTCACTCAGAATATACAGGTAAACGTGGAAAACTGACTCTTTGGATGTTTGCATCAAAACTTCACCTTGAGTTGATATGGCAGACGACTTTGTAACCTCTCACTGAACATTGAGCAGGCAATGTTTTATATGCGTCAGGCTTCTTCTGGTATGCAAAGGTTGCTAAAATCTGTAGCTACCACTTTAAAAATGTCACAGGTAGGAGTTTTATAATAGTCACGATGGACAGTGAAAAAAATATTTAAGTAGTAAGTTTATAATGAGGGAAAAATGATGATCCTGGTCTTTGTTTACGCTCAGCCATATCAGAAATCTAAAAAAAGTAATAATCAGGAGTGAGTGGATTCAGTTAAACTTTTTCCCATAAAAGTAAATGTTTTGTCTTGGAAAATCCACATTACAAGTTATTTAAAAGTTTTTTTTCTTGAACAAATAACAGTGAAAAATGCTATTGCTGCTGAATGCTACACATACTACACACGAAAATGCTCTAAAAGAAGGAAACAACCCGATTCTGTGACAAATATATTTAATTCCAAGGATTTTATTGCGTTTTTCCCCATTTGATCTAAAGCATTTTATTTGACACATAATGCTCTGGCTTCTCTTGTTAACATTGTCTTACAGTTCTTTATTCTGGATGCGCAATGTTGTCAGGACTTGTGCATCAATTAAATACTAACTGTTTCACACCCATCAGGGGCAGTTCTGTGATTACTGCAACTCCAATGACCCCAGCAAAGCCCACCCGGCGACAAACGCCATCGACGGGACAGAGAAGTGGTGGCAGAGCCCGCCCTTATCAAGGGGCTTGATCTACAACGAGGTGAACGTTACCCTGGACCTCGGGCAGGTGAGAACGTCAAACTTTCCTACCAGCAGCTGTTTACCTGTTGCTACCTGCAGTGTGAATGATGATTGCTCTTGTGTTGACAGTAAAATATAGCAGTACAAAGGGTTAGAAGGAAGATGGATGTTGACTCTTGGGTCAAAATACATAAGTGGAATATTTCTGCATAGGGCTCCTGTTCTTAAAAAATTGTTAAATGGCAACTTTTTGAAAGGTTTTGTTGTGGTGTTGGAATCAAAGTTATATTTTTACACTGTCTTGTCTTCGTTTTGGACATAGAAGTCTTAGGATTTTAAAATCAAGCCTGGTCAAGACTACGTTATTGTGATATGATTAACAATTCTATCTAAATACAACCAAAAACATTTCCATTATATAGTTGGATTAAAAAGAAAAGAAAAGAAATCTCCTCCCTGCCTTCCTTTTCCAAAAGTCGTGAAGTAGTCCATGTGTTTGTCAGTGGTGTTAAGACTGGACTTGCAGTACTGGAATTTTGTAAATAGCTGGTATCTATTCCAACATACACTCATTGTCAATTTGTAAATGTCTCGTCTCCGTCACGGGTCTTGACCACAGCACTATTGCGGCACCATTTTCCCTTACGGTGCTACTTTACAGCTTTATTGTCGTCAGGGATCATATGAAAACTGTCATTCACTTGGATGCTTGCCAGATATCAGATCCACGCCCCTGTAGCGGGTGGATACGCCTCCATCACTACCCGTGTCTCTGGCAGTGGTTTGGCTCATATCCCATAAAATTGCACCTCGCATTGTGCACTGTGAGGAAAGAGGAATCCTATCTAGGGATTAGGGATCACAAAGATGTTAAATGAGATTCCAGGAGTGCAGGTGGAGGCTGGGACGTCGACTTAAAAAAAACACAGCAACAAAAGAGCTCCCCTCCGTGCACACGTGTTGCATCTATGGCTCCCAGTGGGCAGTGTGTCAGACAATGGGCTGTGGCTTTTCTGTCTCTGTTTTTAGAGCTGAGGTGAGCAAAGACCCCAAACGGCTAAATATAGGCTTACCAGAGAATGGACACATGCAGGGTCTTTAGGGGATGCCTGGCTTTAATACATTGTAATGCGTACTTTATTTGGGACCAGGGAAAGCAGAGTTATTGCATTATACTGTTCTATAAAGAGCCTGAGTAGATCTACGACTGCGGCCAAACCAAACCCTACACAGGACCCCTTCAAAAACACCTGTCACCCAAACATTTCTTCTTCGAATAAAAACTTCTTTTTTGACATTTGTCTTCCCTATCATGAACGAAAGGTATTACAACGCGCACTTTGGATGATTTTTTTTTCCTTTCAGGATAAATGATGTGTTCAGTGAATTCTGTGGGCTATATGCCGTTGAATGGCTTCTGTGGTTTCTTTTAAGACCAGCACAAGTGTCTGTTGTGCCGCTATCTGTACAGCTCTGTGAAGATGTATTAGATAAAGGCACAGGTGATTATTTCGTTGAATGGTGAGCTGCAATGCCAACTGAGTTTTTTGACAGTAGTTTCCGGTTGAAAATTGTTTGAAGTAACATCTGCTAGGTATTTTGGAGACAACAATAGAGAATTATTGCTGTTGAATAAAGTTGTAATTCAATTTGTTTCCTAAACGGCTAATGCAATGAGACTGGCTACACTGTGTTTTTGACTTCTTGGCGTTTGACCCGTGACCCATGACGAATCCCATGGAAATGAGCTTCTTCCACTGGCTCCTGTTTGACATATAAAACATAAGCTAAACTGACTATTGTCAAACTATACATCGTCATATTAAATAACATCCCTTTTGTGTTTCCTCTTCGCTTTCGTGCATCAGTGTACATGAGAAGAAACTACCCCTTTCTCGCCTTCACTTGTAACTTCATGCCCTCATCCATTCTCATGAAACATATTACTTTTCCAGGAACTTTGTGTGTGAAACTATTTACAGGACACAGAAGACAAGCCATTGTTCGGGTAAACATTTACACCATGTATCAGACTGCCAGTCGCTCCTTTTTTCTGGGGAATGTATTTTAGGAGTCCGGACCGCATGTGCTTATCTGCCTGAGTGAGCCAGCCCAGAGTAGACCATGTGAGGCGAACATACCAGGGCTTATGCTGACTGTCTGTCGTTCATATGATGAGACCAGACTGTTTCTCATCCTTTTTTTTTTTTATAAAAAATGAGCTTTAAATTAAAATGAATACCTAATAGATTGTTGCTCAGGAGACTTTTCCATCTGAAGTTTATGGCTGCGGGTTATTTCAGTGCACGACAGGTGTAAGACGTGTTGATAGTAAAGCTTTATGTGTTGTTTCTGTGGCTTTAAATGCACTGTGATTATGGGATGTCTTCCTGTTTGTATGATAAATATGTTATTTGTTGAGCAGCATAAGAGTTACTTTTATTCTTCCAGATCCAGTGTGTAAGATCTGTCTTATTTACACTTGGCTCTACTTCTTCACAATCACCAAGAGACAAAGTTCTCAGGACCTACATTATCGTGAAATACCCTCCGGAGCCTAATCCCCTCTCTCAGGGGTCCACAAAACTCGAGTCTGAATGTTTTATTTGCTGCCGTCGCCCCCTTTTGTGCTGGAATCCTTCGAGGCCGTATTGTGTGACATCCTTTCAAAGATACGCTCGCTTTAAGCCTCACCAAAAGTGACCTGGTCTTCTCCTTTCACTGGATGGACAGCAATAAAGAGTGGTGTAATTGAGTGGTGGGAAAAGTGAAGAATGAAAAGAATGAAAACATGCTATTTTCTTTTTTGGACATTGGCTGTTTTCTTTCTTATGTGACACTGAATATTTTTTATTGGATGCGGTGGTCTTCACATATTAAAACTTTACAGAAAATGTAGCTTCTCACAATATCCTTTGTTTGCAATTCCAGATTTTTAGACATTGTCGCTCACGCAGTCGGACTCAAGAGACCTGACTAGCTGTTAACACATGGCTATTGCTGTGGTGACGATAACACTGATGTAAGTGTCTGTCTTTAGCCGGGCTGCCTGAGGCGCCAGGCCAACACTGTAGATATTTACTACCCCACAAAACAGCCCTGTGTTAGTTAGCGCAAGTATTTTGATGGCGTATCACAGGACGGCTGGGTGGTAGCGCCGTGTGGAAAAGCTTGTGAGAGTGAATGGGAACTAGGGAAGTCACTTTTTGTGTGACTTCAAATGTTGAAACGCTGTGGTCACAGGTGTACTGACGCAGGCTGTGATGTAATGGGATGGACATTCCTGAAATCTGTTTGATGCCGCTAAGCTCTTGCAGAAATAGTATTGCATTCATCTGCCTGGTTTTAGTGGAACCTATTGTTTTGTATTGAAACTAAAACTCCACAAGCTGTTGATATTTATATATATTATCTATATTCTATAGATATATTCTGCTATGATGTTTTTGTAGGAGTTTTGAGTAAAGTTCCCCCAATAACCTTGTGCTAGTGCAAAAAAAAAAGAAAAAAAAAAAGATTGAAGTTAATATCATATGTAGGACTTGACTGACTGATGGCAACATGTGCACTGAATTAATCACAGGTTTCTATGTTCCAAGGATTCATACTACTTTATATACTTTCAATTATATTCTTTGAATGTATTTATTTATTGAAAATTGCTACATTTTTAATTCTCTCCCACTGATTGCAGTGATTCGTGAAAAGCCAGACCTGAAGTATTTAATTCAGCAAAGTATCCAATTCTTGTGCAGCAGCTGCACCCCAGGCTTTTACATCAAGGAGTTTGCTACAAGTACAAACATGCATCCAGTCCCTGCTTCTTTAAACCTAGACTGTAGTGCTGTTGTGACTTTTAGCCAACTGTTCTTTGTTGACGTTTTTACTAATTCTGCCATGGAGACAGAGGAAAATACACCGGGCTCCCACCCGTTCCATTCCCTAGCACCTGTCGCACAAAGACAAACAGTTGTACATTGCATTGTCACAAAGTGGAAGGCAACTGCTCCACCCCTCTGGGCTGCAGCCTGTCACTGAGGCAGACCTGACCCGACTCAACACAGGCTGATTCCTTCTTTGTAGTTACATTCCTCTGATACATCTTCAGAAGCTTGTTTTTTCAAATTTGTGTTGAAATGTATATGTTACAAAGGAGTATGGAGTGGATTTTACTGATAGACATAGGGGTGTAATATGAACAGTTTATTCTGGGTCAGGATATGCTGTAGTTTGTTTTTTGAGACAAGCTAAAACTAAAAAGTGAAAACTATTCTGCTTCTGCAGAAAAAAAAAAAAAAAAAATAAAAATATAAATTAAAAAAAAAAAAAAAATATATATATATATATATATATATATATATATATGTAGATTTTTTCGCACTTAACTAATTTTGAACACTTACAAGGGCCTTCTATTTAGTGGCAAGCTGTTTGAAACAGTATGACGTAACTTGTTGCAGTGCTTATCAGAAAACCTGCATTTATTCAGTCAACAAAAAGAGATTAGTTTTGGTGAAATCCACATGGCACAGAAACAAGAGGAACTGGCAGAGTGTTAAACAATGAGGCTTATGATTTTTTGTGTGTGGCTTTTTTACCTGAAGTGCAGCCATGTGTGAAAAGTGAGCAGGAATTCTGGGTAGCGACTGTAACTGTTGACACTTAACATTTATACACTTGGACTGACGTGCTCATACAAACCGGGCACTCGGGTGTCAGGGGTTAACATCGATAACACACAAACACACACTGCAGGGGCGTGAAAGTTCAGAGGTCAAAAGAATTAGAAAGGAAGTGACTATATGTGTTAAATGCACTTGCATGATGCCACACATGTTTGAAGAGAGGAAAGAAGTGATTAGAGAGATGTGAAAATAGGGTTTGCTCACGTGGGACTTATTTGCACCATTGTGTTAATTAAAAAGTTGAGGTTCTCACTGAAATAACAATCTATGCATTTTACTGAATACTTCTTTGTTTTATTATACAGTACTTTAAATGAGTGCCGTTTTTGGTTACTCGGTGTACGCTGGATTACTGGGGGTTAGGGACAAGAATTTGAGGGTGTAAGCAGCAGTGGGTGTCTGTACCTGTCGCAGCCCAGTATTCGACCTCTGACCCTCACCCACAGCCTCCTACAACTGCTCCTGTCATAACACAGTCTCAGAAGAGGGCTCTGCTCAAGTGTTTGTGCCACATGCCTGTCAATCTGTTTCATGTCTTTAAATGCCACTGGGATCCTGTGCTGTTGTGCTGAGCGTGCCATCGCAATATTTCATGCCTCTCCAAACAATACGTAGTCACAGTACATATTTCATGAGTGTATGTTTAGACTGGAAGGTCAAAAATGAAGAGGAACCTTGACTGGTCAGACCCTGTCTTAAAGTCTTACATTACCGTGCAGGCCATTGTCACATATACAACTTAAGGTTTAGCCAATTTTTGTCAAAGTTTGAGTTACATTTTGCTTGTAATCCCTCTTTTCTAATCAAGCATTTGGAGAAGTGCCCATCTCTGCGTACATGCAGTTCTGTGAGATTGACTATCATCAGCATTTCTGGGGTTTTCAGATCCGTCAAAATAGTCTGTAAAACATGACATTTGTTCCCTTTTATCACAAAGCACTATTAAAGTTGTAGTAATGGGTGTGAGTTGTGAATAATGGCCCTGGGCTGAGGAGATTTTCACTCTGCTGCTCTGTCAGTGACAGGTTCCTGAAAGCAGGGGCATGCCCTGTTTAGGGGGGCATTAGAAGGGAAGTGGAATGTGGCGCTATGTTTGGAATCTGAGATGGCTCTGCATGCCAGGCCTCACGTCTCTGCCCCCCTTCCCCTGTGGCAGCCTCCAGCAGGCTCCCTACTTCTCCTGGAAAACCTGGAAATCTGTAAAAACACAGAAAAATCGTGGAAATGAGAGAAAATGTAACATCTAATGAAAAATTTGGTTTCACCATACTTCACTAAAGTTATAATAGAGTAATGGGAAATAATTATGTTCTGTTCGGATAATCGTAATTTATTATAATTTTGTTTTTTTGTCCATTTTTACTGATGTAAAAATAACCTCATCAACTTTTTGGAGACACCCCCCCCCCAGTTCACAGCGGAACCAGGACATCGACAGCAAGCTTCATTATGTTTGTGTGCAGCATTTTGGTTCTCTGCCCATCCTGTTACATGTTGGTGGAAGTGCCCACTGATTAACTACAAGACACACCCTATTTGAAACTGAGGTCATACTAGACATTTTAAAGACTTTTCTGACATAATTACAGGTTCAGTGTTTTCACCCAATTCAGTGTCATTAGACAAACGATTCTGGTGTTTGCTGTTAGGAAATGTTGACAGTTTGCAGCACACAAGAGAAGACAATTCCCACGCTGCTCTTTGACCTCTCTCACTATCAATCAACCAGAGAGCTACTTGAACTTCACACCATTACTTTTCATGCCCAGGGTGAGGAATCCATCAAGATAATTGAGGCAGCTGCTTGACAGAGTCCATGTCTTTGCAGCAGAAGCTTGCTATGCTTTGCTTTGATAGCCATGTTAGCATAGCTCTGTGGCTCATGAAAGGAAATCAAGGGCCTTACTGCTCGAAATGCCTGCTGGGTATTTTCATTCTGCCGCGGAGGGATACTAGACGAGCGTGGGCCTGCCTTGATTCAACTCCAAGGCTGTGTACTGCTTTCTTTGAAAATAGTAATGAATGTATAGTTTTCAGTCATCACCTGAGGCCAGGTAAAAGTTTGTTTTTGGAGGTTATTCAAGTTTGTCATTCCTACATAGAGGAAAAATCTGTGTGTCATTCTAATAAAACAAGACGAGGGTGTGGTGTTTAGTTATATCAAGGCTTGTGTTGACAGTGTAGGTGCCACGACTGGCTAATGTTTCAAGGGTGTAAATTCCAAGCCACGCCAACTCCACACTGGACCCAGGACAAAGAGAGCTTTGAGGAACAGACTCTCTGCTGTACAAAGATCAATCCAAGCTTGTGTCACCTTTATAGGACGATCTAGACAAGACCAAGTGCTGCAAGGGCCCGAGTGCTGCATGATTAACCAGCATTAGACAGTTCAGACTTTCTTCTTAGACAAAAATCTTGAAGCTTCTATAATTTTACCTTGCATCACAGTAATCTTAATAGATTTGTGCATTCACAGACTCACAGAAATCCATATTGTTTTCCTGAAAGGTGTGTGAACTCCACCACACAACAGCTGGTTTTGACCAATGGTGTGGCAGTACTGGTTGTTATGTGTGTGTATTTTAGTTTAACGTTCAACGACAAAATGACCATTGTCAGGACTATGTTAATAACATGGTGTTGTTGTGATTGAATAAAATTACCCAGTGATAGGTGGTTAATTGCAGATGGCTTACCCAATCACGTAAAAGGCATTCATTTAAAGTACCTGCCCTTTGGGGGCACCTTGATGGCTCACCTGGTAGACCATGTGCACCATATACCTGGGAGACCTGGGTTCAGTTCCTGCTTGGGTCATTTAACCAATGTCACCTCCCTCTCGCTCTCCAAGCCTCCCATCAAACTATCCTATCAAATAAAGGCAAAAAGGCAAAAAAAAGTACCTGCCCTTTCTATAAATACCCTCTTAGATGGAACAGACATGTAATCTATATTTTAAAAGTGTTTGAATTTTGGAACAATTACTAGAAAATGCTTTAACATGTAATTTTTTTGCTTTTATAATAGAATATAATAAGTCAGAGTTCCTAAAAGGAGTGATAAAAGTCACTGAAATCGAAAGAAACATGCCTGAATTTCATTTTGGAAAAGGTGCATTATCTCCTTGTATGGCCTGTGATTGTGATAAAATATAGAGATAGGCAGTCCAAAGAATAGCCTTGAATTATGTGGCTTTAGCTTTTCACTAACCTGGCTGCACCTGCTGCATGTTTATTGAATCCAGGCTGTTACAGATTGGCTAATTGTTTGTATTGTCCTGCATGGACACATAGATAGTGGCACACACAGTCAAGAAAGGCCAAAACAGGAAGCACAGCAACAGCTAATGTCATTATTCCGGTGTTGATCATTTTTTAAAGATACAAAAGGCTGATGTTGTTCCCAGGCATTCCCCAGTAAGGAAATGGACTATTGTCAGAGCTGATGGCAAAGACAGGGGCCAATATAACCAGTAACACCCACAAATAACCACACTTATTTACAGCACTGACAGACATTTTTTTTGTGTGTGTTTGTAGCTCTTTCATGTTGCATATGTCCTCATCAAGTTTGCCAATTCCCCTCGTCCTGACCTCTGGGTGTTGGAGCGCTCTGTGGACAATGGACGAACCTATACTCCATGGCAGTATTTTGCACGTAAGTTGCACGTGTGGTTGATCTCAAGTCTATCTCAAAAACTCAAAAACAAACATTATATTTACTACACCTTAGTCTTACTAATTGACAGTAAGAGAGAGGAGTGGACTGAACTTAACTCGTGAGTAAGAGCTTTCTGAAATTTGACCTTATTTCAAATATAGTAACTTTTGTTTCTATAAAATAAACATGGCATCAAAAATTCTCAGATGATGAGCTTTCACGACTCCATAGTCTTTACTCTGTGGCTTAAAAAAATGTGATTCCAAGTAAGCCATAGTAAATATCTTATGAATGGCAAAGCTTAGAATGGTATTACTGACTAGGATATAGCTATTATTCCTCCTAATACTAATTACACCTGTGTTTTTCCTGCTGTTACGAGTCAGACTGTCTGCAGTAGAGGAGGTCCCATTGTGGAGATGGATTAAAATGTATTTAAAGGCACATTTTTAATCTCAGCAGACCGATCAGTCTCTTTCTGAAAGGAAATATGTGTGTGTTCGTGGTTCGAGACAGAGGCTTGCTCAAAGACAGAAAAGAACACGATAATTTATAAAACGATTATCAGTGTTATGTTTGGATTATTTGTGTTTTCGGGGATTTAGTCCTTCACAGCTGAAGAAATACATAGATTTGGTGGATTTGCTTATTTCAGGATGACAATATCTCTCTGCATCCGGATCTCATTGTCTCTCTGCCATACTTCTGAGTTGTTACCTTGAAAGAAGTGTTTCTTGCAAGGTAACAACTCAGCAGTATAGTAGTGGCAATGTGACTTCCAATTAAAATCAGAATTTATATGACCTTGATTAATCTTTTTGTTTATTAGTTATTTAAGTTTTGCATTGTAAATAATCTAATGCTCAGCTGGTCAGCCCATACTCTATTGGCTGCCTTATTCACATGCTCCCCAACTTCATTTGGATTCAAAATACTTTAAACTTTACTCTTCATTTTCTAGCTCGAACTATAATAATATAATTTGTTGGTTGGTTTCTTTGCAACAACAGGATTAATCATTAAATGTCAACTGCTGTAATTATGTAATTCAATGGGTTATTACATGCTCTTTTTTACTATTATTCATTATTCTTGGCAGATTCAAAACGTGAGTGCATAGAGCGATTTGGAAAGGAACCCGATGCTCGAATAGTAAGAGATAATGACCAGATCTGCACCACAGAATACTCCCGTATTGTTCCGTTGGAGAATGGAGAGGTAAACTGTAATTTAAGTCAAGATCAGATAAGCATAATTCAGTAAGTAAGATTATGAGAATTTTTTTTGTTTTGCAGATTGTGGTGTCTTTGGTCAATGGTCGTCCAGGATCGAAAAACTTTACCTACTCACCAGTGCTGCGAGATTTCACCAAAGCCACCAACATCCGCCTGCACTTCCTCCGTACGAGCACTCTATTGGGCCACCTCATCTCCAAAGCACAGAGGGACCCCACGGTCACTCGCAGGGTAAGCCAACTCCTACTTCTCACTTGCTGTCTTTTAAAAATATGCACTATATAGCATTTTCTGGTCCCTTCTGGTTTCCTTTTGCTAACACAATGTGACCAATCTGTTTTGCCCGGTGCGTATTGGGACATATTTCTTTATAATATAATGGGAATTCCTTGGTAGAGAAAGCCAAGACTGGATTTGGACAGCTCCCACAGGCTGCAGGTCTAAAATAACACTAAACAAGGTCTGAATCTACTGCAGCCAAAGTTGTTAAATTAATCTTTTATTTCCATGATTTATAATCTACTGAGTGTGTCCTGATTTTCATGTTGCACTCATTCACCTCATAAAAAAGCTTCATAGTTTATACTCTTGGATTCAAGGAGTCAAGCAAAATCTTTTCTTTCAGACATTTTGTTAAGACGCTTAATAATTTTCTTCTTTTCCAACAGTATTACTACAGCATCAAAGACATCAGCATCGGAGGGCGCTGTGTTTGTCATGGACATGCACAAGTCTGTGGTGGCAGCCGTCACCAGGAGAGCCCAAACAGGTCTGGAAACCTCTATGTCTCCAAACTAGCTTTACTTTTATTAGGTTTACACCATGAAGCAGAAGTAAACATCAGTACAACATTAACCAGCCACTCCATTATCTGTTTGTATCCTTAACAGAAGGTATTAAGGTTATTATTATTAGATACTAACGCTTATCTGTCTTTAATGCCAGGCAGTCTTATTAATAAACTTTTTCTAAACTTTTAAAACAATTGCAAAGCCACAATATTAAAACTAAGAGACAGGCAAAACTAAGACAAAGAAGAGAATTAAAACCAACATCACACATTGTTTCATTTTCGTAATACATTTTCCACTTTTCCCTTGCCAATTCTATTAATAGAGTCTCTAAATCCAGGTGTCTCCTGTATATCCTGTCTTTAGACTTCAGTGCGAGTGCCAGCACAACACCTGTGGCGAGTCATGTGATCGTTGCTGTCCAGGTTTTAACCAGAAGCCGTGGCGTGCTGCAACTGTCAACAGCCCCAACGAGTGTCAGCGTAAGTGTTGAACTGTTGTCACTGAACGTAAACGTAACCGGCTGCTCTTTACCCTGTGGGCTTCTGAGTTCCAAGCCCACAAGAGGCTGGAGGGTCCTCTTGCGTTGCCGCTCGTATTAAAGCCCCATTGTGGATGCCCTCATATGGTATTGTAGAGAGCCTCAGTGAAGACAGGGGATTCCTCTTATGGTATGTGTAATGATGAGCAGCACAGGGCACATCTAAGGTTACTGCAGGGAAAACCGGCCCAGATCAGACACAACCTGAACCTGACAGTGCTCCGTCAGTTAGATCTGATCTTTGCGACTTCTGAAGCCAGCATGAACATAGCTTAAGTTTGGGATAGCTGTCTTTTGTCTGCTTAGCGAGGCTTTGCCAGTCTACCAGATACCCTCAATGCCATCTTATTAGCAAGCCTCACATTCAGGCATAAGAGACTGAGTCAGCTGGGGTCTAATTGCTTTGGATTGTTGACAGATTGTTTCATGAAATACGACCTTACGGCAGCCACAAAGACAGCGAGAGGAAGATGAAGGAAAGCTTGTAATCCAATCAGTGCTCTCATGCAGTGGAAAAAGCTTCTTAGTCATTCATAAACATTACTGAGACACCAAGGGGGTACGCAGGAAGAGGATGTGCCATCTTGTTTAGCCTGGATTTTATAGTTTCTCCAAATTCTTAACAACCAGGCTTATCGTTTTCAGAAAATTAGTAGCTTACCTCGCTCATATATAGACAGGGGGAATCACAGGCAATTTGCAGAGGCATATGGAATAATTTTATGTCTGTGTGTGTGCTGGGGGTTTCCTTTTTAGCCTGTCAGTGTTTCTCCCATGCCTTTGACTGCTATTACGACCCAGAGGTGGAAAAGAGGAGAGCAAGTTTAGACACCTTTGGCAGGTACGACGGCGGAGGAGTGTGCATCAACTGCCAGGTATGAAATGAATATCAAGTCCAAACCCATTCCTGTGTGAGCATGAGTGGGTTTGGAGGCAAAGCCGGGGTAGAAATGTAGGGCGATGGTCCAAGTCTTTTGGCGTACATACAGTAAGCATGTGTTGTGAAATACTGCACACACACTATTAAGGCTGTTGGTAATGAAATTGGCTCGAATCAGGAATGGTAATTTTAGAACGTAAGGTAGGTTGAAACATTCTAAACATTACATTGACATGATTATTAAAATTTGTGAGTTAAAGTAGTCAGAAGTGAGAAAAGCCTTTGAAGAGACTTGGATTTCTTGGACATTTCTTGTAAAATAAGACATTTTAATGAGAATAGAATAATGCTATTATGAGCTTAAGTGCAGTTATTTTTAACAATATATTGTATACACTTTTTTCCTAGCACAACACTGCTGGAGTCAATTGTGAGTTATGCATTGACGGTTTCTTCAGACCATATGGAATACCTCCAGAATCCCCTACAGGATGCATACGTATGTTCTGGTCACTACACTAAATCTCTAATATCATCAAATCAAAGGAACAAACACAGTTGTGTGTGCAGTTTTGCATGTCATTTCCACTGATGTAATGTGGGAGGCTAGTCTGCCATGTTTATGTGGGTTATATTGTGTCTCTTGTAACAAATGGAGCATAGTGAAATTACACTGAGACATTGTTTCTGCTGAATGAATGAATGTTGACACAACATCCAGAGTTTATGTAAGCGGTTATTCAGATCTGAATATGCTTAGCTTGTAAATATCTGACTTGTATGGGCAGATACTAGATAGTAGGGGATTGTTTTCAGATGGTGGTACAGTAAGCATGACCAACCAAAGTCAAGCCAAAATAGTGTAATGCTCAAAGAACGGGATCAGCATCTTGTTTAAGACAGACACAAATGGCACCATTGCGTAAGCACTACTGGCACCAGTGTTTGTAATCTTGCTAAACTGGGCTCCGCTTGTGTTTACATTGCTTTAATGGTCCATGCCTGTTCCTCGCCATAAAAATAGCTGCCATTTGTGTTCGGACATGAGAATGCAGCGGAATTAAATTGGTTGCCCTGAGTGTTTTAAAACTAAAACATAGTATCCGAAAACTCTATTAGGTGGGCTTAGCAGCGTGAGGTGTTGCTATGGGTAAAAACACCCTGCTGATTATCTTTATGCTACTAATTCTGCAATAAAGGATGATGTAAAGCACTTTGAATGTTAAATTAGTGCCCTCTGAATGGCACGTTTTAAGTTTTAAACACAACCTGGAAAAAAATAAGTAGAAAATGTCTAAATAATAACATGAAATATTTACATTTTCTGTTCTTCTTATTGTTAAATGTATTTTTATTTTTATTTTTTTCACAATTAGCCTGTAGGTGTGATGAGCGGACTGCAGCTGGATGTGAAATGGGGTCTGGAAGGTGCATCTGTAAGCCACAGTTTGCTGGAGAATACTGTGATCGCTGTGCGGATGGATACTATTACTACCCCCAGTGCATCAGTAAGTGCTGCTATGGTTGTGGGTTAGGGTTCGGACCCCTTCTAGAAATAGATGACATTTAATTGAATGAGCTGCCCCGGGTGTTAGATTTTGTTCTTGATATAAATGCGACACATAAAAGGTTGGGGCTTTTATGGGGAATTGATTTATTACTATGTTATTATTAAAAGCTGGTTGCTGATCCTCAGGCTGTTGGCTCAGAGAAACTAAGACTAAACATGTCACACAGTCATTAGACATTCTTTCATTCATTTGACAATAATTTATGACATTTTGTTCACTATGCTGGAGGTTAGCGCTTATTTTAAGATGTATCAACACCCACGTTGTTAAAACCTCTAGTTTAGTGTACTTTTAGCCATGCTTTTTATAAAACTGTAATGATTTATGTTGACCGCAGCAACAAACTTGACAATGCTTGTGTCATCTTTGAAATCAGAATATCCAGTGTACCAAACCACTGAATCCCCTGCTGGTCCTATTGTGGGTAAGAGCAATAAACATAAATATTTTCATGTTTCTTGGACCACCACAGTCAAGCCTAAGGGGAATTTTAAACTAATACTTAAACTTCATATTTTTCTTTGTGTAGATCCCACCACGTGCCCTCTGGGTTATTTTGGCCCACCTAACTGTCAGCGTAAGTATGATTAGACTACTACAAAGTTGTTTTCACCACATATTGCTTCTGTCATTTTGTAAGTGAGATTACATTTTCTCAGACACAGACTAGAAGTTATAAATGGATTTTGACAAGACATCCTGAAGCACCACTTTGTCTAAGAGGGGTTTGGGTCAACATTACTAATGAGAGCTTGAAGCAGGGGTTAATCAGTTGAATTATGGAAGACTGTGTATGGACTGTGTATATGTTATTGTCAGAACAGATTGTTAAATAAAGACAATAGTGTTGCACTACATGAGACCAGGTTTGGTCTTATGACAACTTTGAAAAGTTTTGATGATGATCTGTTTCTAACACCTTTTATTTAGTCTTTTCTCATTTCATTACTATTTAATTTATCATATTCAGATTATATTTACCTGACTCTGACAAACAAATGTACTTAAATTATTCTGTCAATCATTTGGAAAGTTCAAGTGGCCCTTGTTCCCTTAATTCTTGGTGAAACTCTTGGGACTGCTCACTGTTAAATGTTTGTCCTATTATTAGTTGATGATCCCTCTGCTAGATTTCCTTTTCTGGGTTTCTTCAAGTTGTACTTTGGGAAATGTGTTATTAAGGATATGAACAGAGCTTTAGCCAAAGACTTGATCTCTCTGTCAGTTTCAGAGAACGCATGCAAACAGTGACTTTCCCTTAACATGCCTGTTCAGGCATTTGCCATTTATTCTGAGGGCGGTCTGAAAAGGAATTTAAAAAGCTGATTTTGATGTCGAGAAGCTGCTTAGAGGCAAAGAAAGTGGCAGTCTTTCTAGTTGCTGTCTTGTCTTAGTGCCAAGTCCATTCACATACCAATGCCAGGCGAGGCTTGGCAAGATCAGTGTGGCTGTACTACTGTGTGCCACAAGATGACTTCCACCACCGGAAGTTTTTGTCAGTCCATATTGTTCCACTAGAATAGATTTCCGACCCAAATGCTGCATTCAAGTGGTATCAGGAACATGCCATCATTTTCTTGTTGAAATTCCATGTGAACATATGCTTGTAACTACAACTCAGAAACTTGAATTTGGTGCCTTTCTGACTTTGATCATATGTGATGTTATAGGATTCAGATTTTCTCACATATTCTAACAGTCTTATTTGCATATGAATTAAAACTCGCTGCACTTCTCATGTACTTGTTTACAGAGTGTGTGTGCGACTACAGAGGAACAGTAGAAAGAGTGTGTGATGCGTTTGGACGCTGCCTGTGCCGCTATGGCATCGAAGGAGAGAGATGTGACCGCTGTCAACAAGGACGCCACTCTTTCCCAAGTTGTCATGGTGAGAAAAAATCACAATTGCAGCAATTATTTGTGCCTACACACCTGAGTTAATATCATCCCACTGATGTGATTGTAAAAACATAAACTTTATTTTTGAAAAAATGTAAATTATTAGTACTATTACTGATAGATAACTGTAGTATTTTTTCACCAGCTTGTCTGTGTGATGGAGCTGGTGTAGCTGACAATGTCTGCTCACCAACTGGACACTGTATTTGCCTGCCCAACTATTTGGGCCAGAACTGTGATGAATGTGCACCAGGTTACTATGGATACCCAGACTGTGCTGGTGAGTACCATTGGCCTCTCATTAAAATGTAATAACAACTGACCTTTACTGATCTCAGTGATGGTGGTAAAAATGTCCACCACCTTTGCTGGACTCACTGTGGCCTTTTCTCATGACACTGAAACGCTCCCACAGTATCATATAAGGATAAATACTGTCAAACACATGATTTATCTCATGTATTCTCCATCTCACAATGTTTCACAAAGGCAAGAGGATATAGTATATACACAAAGTCAACCAAGAATAGACAAGTGGTCATTTTAAGCTCCACAATAAACCTGGCACAAAAATACTTTTGCCTGTTTCACCAGCTTCTGTGGGCTACTTCATTTCCAACAATAACTCTGTGTGAATATTACTGTATTTAAAATCTTCACATTGAGCATTTTACTGAATACTTGAATCCCAATACCTGTGTTAGTTTAGTGTCTTATTAAGATTAATGTGGTCTTCTTTATTTTGACCCGTTCAGAATCAACCTGTGGTATAACCTTATTCTTTAATCAAAATTTTGATACTGTATGCCTTTAGGGTTAGATAACCTGAAACCTTACTGTTATTTTAAGTTGACCACAAAACGGTGTGGAAAGGAAAGTGTCTCATTAAATTCTTTGCTAAGTGTTCCATCATAATGGGCATACAATCTTGTGTCCTGTATCTGCAGCTTGTCAGTGTTCTCAGGAAGGCTCATACGGCACTACATGTAACCCTCTGTCGGGCCAATGCCTGTGCCTGCCCGGTGTTGTGGGCCAGAAATGTGACCGATGTGCCTCAGGACTCAGGTTTCCCCATTGTGCAGGTGACTTTTACTTCACACCCACAAATGCAGTCAAATGATCCCATAAGCAACCTTTTAAATGCAAGTTACTTTTCTTAATTGTCTGTTTTGTGCCTGCAGCCTCCATTGGTGTCTGTAACCCGGCAGGATCTGAAGTTACTGATCCTCAACTGGTATGAATGATTTAATAGACCTTAATTTTGATCTTGATTAAAGCCAGCAGAATTGCTTTAATTAGCCTGATAGCAAAGGTGTTTACCACATTCCCTCTTAGGGTGTGGATTGTATTTGCAGCTCTTATCCATTACATGAACCACGAGTGTTTTGATATCCCCAAACATGAAAACATTAAAGGAAAAGTGCCTTTCTTATATTTTTGCAAAGGAATAAAAACAGAAAGATGAGGTCATTTGGAGACTATTCTGTTTTTTTTCCTTTTCCGATTCATTCATAAACAGGAACTGTAGTAATCATGAGTTGTAAAAAAAAAAAAAGCAGGAACAGTTGTAATTTGACTTATTAAGACTCACTACAAGTCTTATCTGTTGTTTTAGGGCTCGTGCCGCTGCCGCCCCAACGTAGAAGGAACCCTGTGTGATAAGTGTAAACCTCTCTATTGGAATCTGGCTTCAAACCACCCTCGGGGCTGTATAGGTGGGTGACTGAGCAAAAATCTATATTTGAGGGTATAGGATTACAAGTAGACGTGAGAAGAACTGTGCACTAGAATCAAGGTGTAGCTGGTTAAAGAATTTTGGAAGTGGACATTTCCAAGAGTGAGGTAAGGTTGTACCCTTCAAATGCCTGATGAAGATTGATAAAGTAAAACTTCCTAATATAGCCTACTGTTTTTTTTCCCTCTTCTTTGAGTTGGTGTCAGTTGTTATTTATTATGGTCTGAGGAAGTAACTCAAGAATGATGTGCTCCCTTTAGAACTATTGAAACACAGAGTTGAGGGTTGGGTCCAAGCTGCTCTGTACTGTTTTAGAACATGTTTTGTATAAACATAGAGGCTTGAGCAGTTTATTGTTATATTCAATCTAGTAATAAACGTATAATTTGCTAATGTGGGGAAAAAGTGGATCCTGCTGCAACAAACACTGGTCAACCAACTGTTTTTACAAACTGTAAACAATTTAAAAGGAACTTTTTGGGGTCAATTTTGACACAAAAAACATTAAGATGGAATCGACACAAAAACATGCTAATTAAATTTGACAAATTATTGGCTGAGCTTTTCACTCATAGTTTTAGCTTCTCTCATAGTAATCAGGAAGGCGAGGCTCGTAAAATGCAGTTGAGCAGTTGGGGGGCAATTGAGGTAAAATTGCCCCATAATGCAGACCGCATACACCGTCAAGTCAATGATTAATGCTGGCAAATTACTGCATTCCTTCACTTGTATGTTTCACAATGTAACTGTATAGCATTGTGTATAGCATCCACTTACATTTCACAAAATGCAAAAACTCAAGTTCCAAACACAGACAAAACTCCCCACATTGAGACTAATAATATGGCTTCTGTTTCCCAAGCAGCTGCATTCTTTGTCCAGAGAGCTTTCTTATGTTACAGTGCAGCACTCCGACAAAAATGTTATCAGTATCACGCTGCCTGAAGACACAAAATGGGAATAAGAGCTTTTAATATCCCAAGAATGCCTTCACTGAACTGAGGCTGGACATTACCAGGGTTTTGTTTTCACTGAGTTGAAAGAAAACACTGATAGCAGGATCTTTGATGTACAGATCCCTGAAGATTGCAGGGTTTTGTGTGGCTGTGGTTCACCCATGAAAGTGACAAAATGCTGCAATCAGACCCCATTCACTGCAGAGCCCTTCATTTACTGTTCCTTTGTCTTCCTTTTTATTGTCTCATACCAGAGTGTCATTGTGATCTGAAAGGGACACTGAGTGGTGTTGGGGAGTGTGACCAGGTGAGTTGTAGAAATAACCACAAACACTAAAACTGATGGCTTTAAAACACCCGATAGAATAAAAATACTGCATGCTGCTTTTTATTGTTTTCTACTTGTCACATTTTTAACCTTTTTTACTAAAGAAAAATGGACAATGCCACTGCAAGCCAAATGCCTGTGGACATGGGTGTGACACTTGTAAGGACGGATACTTCCAGCTGCAAAAACGCAATTATTTTGGATGTCAAGGTATGTCATGAGTTTGGATGCTGAACTGAAATGATCTTGTCTGGCATATTTTGAGTAAACAATATTTTGCTGTCATTTATAGGGTGTCAGTGTGATGTAGGAGGGGCTATTGATTCATCGTGTGATGATGGATCGGGACAATGTCAGTGTCGACAGAACATAGTTGGCCTTAAATGCACTGAGTAAGCCACAATGGACTTCCTAAGTTTACATTAAATCTATGCAATGTTTCCTTTTGAAACATAGACATAACATATTTAATGCTAGTTTCTAAATTATATTTTTGTGAACCATATAGGCCTGCAGCAAACTACTTTTTCCCCACGTTGCACCATCTAAAGTTTGAGTTGGAGGATGGGACCACACCAAATGCCAGACCAGTGCGCTTTGGTTATAATCCTCAAGCATTTCCAGATTTTAGCTGGAGAGGTTATGCTCTCATGTCTCCTGCACAGGTCAGTCCAGACTTACATTTTCACCTTTCCTAATATGATCCAGGTAGCAGCTGTTTTTTTTTAATCTATAACCTACTTTAATATTTCTTTTTCCAACCTGTTCTGGCACCACTGTGATTCTTTGCTTCAGTCACTGCACACAGACTTGCATCACAAATGCTTTTTATAACTGATTACTGCTGTGGGAAGGTGGGCGCCAGCTCACTCAGAACTAACACTATCTCTCTCCAGCCAGAGGTGATCCTAAAGCTTAGCCTTGGCTTTCCTGGCCTTTTCCATATTGTAATACGCTACACCACCCCTCCACGCAAAGGGAAAGCACCAGTCAAAGCAAGGATTTTGGTGGTGGATGAAGCCGGATTTCAGTCTTGCTGTGATTGTAAGTGATGGGGTGCTCTTTTTACTTTTCTTGCTTCCTGCATGCTGGCTGTTAATTAACTTCCTCTGTTTACTTAACTTCTCAGCCCACCTAGACTGTTAACACCTCTCCCTACTCCTCCATTGTCTACTAGAGCCAGTCATTAAATATAGTTGTGTGTGTGTGTAACTTTCATCCTTGCAGAATGAAGTCAAAGTAGGTGTGCATGTTGACCCAAAAGATGAACAGCAGCAATTATTTCGTGTGGTTCTGCGTTTCATTAACCCGAGCAGCGCCTCTGTGACCGGTCTCATTAGAGCTACTAATAACAGGGGCACTGCAGGTAAGGCTGCCTTAGACATTTTTCACCAATCCATTGGTCTAACATTGTGTGCTCCATAATACATCATCAAGCTATTTCCAGTTTTCCCACAGGATCTTGAAATCTTTGAAATCTCAGTCTTCAACTATGTTTATGTTTGTGACATTAAGGCTTATCAAACATATAGGTCATGGTATACTAAACTAGAAGAAGTAGGAGTCTAGACAGTCATTCATAGCTTAAATACATTCATTGCTAATTGTGTTTTGAAAATTTAAAACATTTTTGAATCCATTTTAGATAAAAGGTGCTTCTCAATTGTTCATCCTGATCTGACACAGCATACAGAGTTAGCTTTAGCCTCAAATGTGTCTGAAAGTTATTGATATTTGATCTTGGAATATCTGTTTGTCAGTGATGTGTCTAACATGGTCAACATTGAGTATTTCTTAGTATGTGACATTATAATTATCTGTTTTTGGCAGGGTCTGAACAGAGTAAGGAAGTAGTTTTTCCCAGGAGCCGCTCCCCATCTTTCCTCACTGTCCCAGGAGAGGGCTTTGCTGAACCCTTTGCATTGACCCCTGGAAAATGGTTTATTCACATAAGAGCAGAGGGAGTTCTGCTGGTAAGTTAATTATAGTTATTATGAGAAAATCAGCTAGTAATTTATATACATAATTTGTTGTGTATGTATCTTACAACTATTATGGCATGATGTCTCCAGGATTATTTAGTTTTGCTGCCTCGTGATTACTATGAAGCCCCTCTGCTCCATGAGAAGGTCACCTCGCCATGCACATACTTACTCTCTACAAACAGAGATACAAAGTAAGTACTTGGGGATGTTAAAAAAAACACTACATAACTTTAAAATGTGTTGTATTATTATGTGCATTACTTCTACATTTAGATAATGCACAACAATTAAATTGCACCAGATTGGGGTCGCCCCTGGCAGCTCAGATATAGCATATACCCAGCACACAGGAGACCCAGGTTCAAGCCTCAGTTGGGTCACTTGCCCAATGTCATTCCCCACTCTCTCTCACCCCATCTCCAGCTACTGCTACACTATCAATAAAGGCCAAAAAAACCCCAAAAGAATAATCTTTTTTTTTTTTTTTAGTAATTGCACCAGATTAACTTCTAAATCAGATCATTCTATTATCATCATTGTTAGTCTTGCTTTTTACTGATTGGTCTCTTTCACCACGCAGCTGTCTACTGTATAAGCATCTAGCCCTGGATGCATTCAGTTCAGCTCTGGGCTTACAAGGCATACTCTCCAACCGCAAAGGACGCAGGAAAAGGCAGGCCCGTGTGGGTCGCCCCACACCAGATCACCCAGAGATGGCTACTCTTAATGGGAGGCAGGTGGGACGACTTGGATTTAAAGTATACTCAAATATAAAATACTGTGACTAGCTCAGATCCGTGTGAAGTTCTGAAAGTACATGTCATTGGTGAAAAGTTTTATTGCCAAAAAAAACATTTTCCTTTTGTTCTGTTGTAATCTTTATAATGATAATGGTTGTTTTACCCAATGCTTATCATTCTCTGCACACATTTCCATTAGCATATTTCCTGCATCCTGTGTCTTCCAGTCTCAGCTTCAGCTCAGCTTGCGCGTGCCTCAGCCTGGTGCATATGCTCTGGTCCTTGAGTATGCCAGCGAGGTGGATACTGTGCAGAACGTCAACATGCTCATCAGTGGACAGTCCGGCAGCCAAATCCTGGCCAGGGCCAACATTTATAGTTGTGCTTACAGGTGTGTCTTACAGTGGTTGTACCTTTATACAAAAGCAGTTGTCATTGTCTTAAATAAAGGAGTGTGACCTGCTGTGTTTGCCGTTTGCAGCTTCTTGTGTCGGAGTGTGGCAGTGGACAGCAGTAACCGGGTGGCAATGCTGCAGCTGACTCACAAGACAGACCTTCTTCTTCAAACTTCCACAGCTTCATTCATGCTGGTGAAGGAAATTCACGTGTCTGTTATTGCATCACTTTCCAATATAACATACAATTTGTTAATCATGATTTGTTTCTGTCTGTAGTACAAAGTGTATATAGTGCCCACAGAAGAGTTTTCTGTTGAGTACGTCGAGCCAAAGGTGCTTTGTGTTTCTACACATGGTCGTTTCACTGAAGACACGTAAGGCCTTTTTTTATTTGATGAAAAAAAAAATTAGTTGCAGCAATGCCATGTGCCAAGTTTTGCATTCTCAATCTAAAATGAACTACAGCTTAGCACATAGTCAAATAGTGTGGCAAGATTTTGGGCTATTTGGGAAATGTTTGGCTTGCAATGTGTGTTGTTGTTGTGTGTAGAAAAACATCTGTTTTCAGGGTCTAATTGCATACATTCCTCACCCCACCTGAGGCCAAGGGGAAGGGTTAAACTCTCTCTTTTCTGTATAATAACTATACTAAATTGCTGTGAGCAGTTAAATGATACGGTTGTACACAGCTGAACTGTCATTCACTGTGTGTTGTATGTGATAAACTGTGCAACAGACATTGTGTTTTGGTTTAAGATTTGGATTTGATGCAATGTGACAGATGTGACAACCTAGCCATGTCAAAATAGATAGGTTATAAGTTAATTATGCCGTAGGACACACCCTCACAAGTCTGTAACAAGTGTGCTTTTTCTACAGTAGATGTTCAAGGCCTCTCATTATTAAAAAAATGTAGTGCACATAATAATAGAAAACTCATTCAAATCACTACCAAAACCAACGTGTTTTATAAGTAACATGGTTACTGTATTGTCTTTCCAGTCGGTACTGTGTTCAGAGTCAGTTTGACATGTCTTCATCACCCTGGGTTTTGTCTGCGGCTCGTGATGGACAGTTGTCTTCCTCACCAGCTGCTGCCTTCCAACAAAGAGAGAATGAGGAGTGGAGACGGCGACGACAGACAGGTGTATATCCTGTCCGCGAACCTCCAAGTGATGGCATACTGCTCAAATTCCCTCAGGTATTACAGTGAATGCCTCTCATAGACCCTTTAAATACATTCTGCTTGACTAAACTTATAACTCTATAGACATTTAGTAAGCAACCTCTGCTCTGTTTCTTCCTTATTGCTTTCTAGACGGAAATCACTTTCAGTCCTAGGCTGCCCCTCCCAGGCAGGTATGTTGTTGTGGTCCATTACCACCAGCCTGAACACATCACCTTCCCAGTGGAGGTCCAAGTGGAAGCAGGGCGTGAATGGACTGGTGAGTTAGCCTGAGGCGCTGGTAAACTGCCTCTTGTCTGACCAAATTGAACCAAAGTCCATAGGCTCCCATTGGATATGTGCATGTTTATTTTGGCAGTAATTTGAAAGCTTTCTCGATGAGGGAATCTGATTCCTCTGAGAAGATTAGGTCTTTGTGCTCAACATAATCAAAGGCCTTAGACAAACTTCCTTATATAGCTTTGATTGAGGGACAATATGCTTGTGAGAAGACTGAGGTCTCTTGTATATTCTCTTTCTAAATTTATACCCTTCTTCTTTTTGTCAGGTTCAATAAATGCATCATTCTGCCCTGCAGTGTCAGGCTGCAGAGAAGTAGTGATCTTTGATGGACGCATTGCCCTCGACTTTACTCAACATTCTTGGCGGCAGCCCAGCATCTCTGTGATTATTCCACCTAGAAAGACCCTGTTTCTGGTCAGTTATCCACAAATCTATTACACATGAAACAAGCAAAGAAATGTCAGACACCATGGATAGACAAGTTATTACAGAACTGGGAGGTCTGTGTTTTGGGCAAGAGCTGTTCGGGTCGAGCCTTTGGCATTCTTATGTCCCAAAGACAACAAAGAAAGGAGTGTGAAAGCCACACTTAAACATGTAACAGGTTGTACTTTGCTGGTCTGTTCTTTTGTTTTTGTTTTCTGTTCAGATAAGACCAAAGAACACCAAAAGTTACTGGAATTTTGATTTTTATGCAAACCAGGTTTTAACTAATGACTGGCTTTATCTGTGATTTATGTGTAGGATTATATCTTGCTGGTTCCTGACAGCAGTTACACCCCAGATGTTCTGAGAGCTAAGCCACAGGATAAATCAACAGATTTCATTCAGCAGTGTCGAGGAGAAGGCTTCTATATCGAGTAAGCAGCCTTTGTGTTCACATTCACAAAGATAAGATTTTTCCTTTTATAAAACAAGCCTGACAAAACATTCTATTATCTGATGAAAAGTTACCTTTCCATTCATTCATTTCCATCATTTGTATTGCAGACATTATCTTGTCTTCTATAGGGGTTTTGTAGTTAGAGATGATACTATTGTAAATGGTGCCCTCTAGTGTCTACTGATGACTACTGTTCACACTGTGTTGACTTTATTGTCTATTCCTCAGCCCAGCCACCTCTTCACAGTTCTGCAGAGATTCTGCTCGCTCTCTTGTAGCAGCCTACAATAATGGAGCTCTGCCCTGTGATTGTGACAAGTCTGGCTCTACAGGAGCTGCCTGTGATCCAGTTGGAGGACAGTGTCCATGCAGGCAGTTTGTGATTGGCCGGCAGTGCACAAAATGTGCCACGGGATACTATGGCTTCCCATATTGTAGACGTGAGTCAGCTTTTAGCTTTGGCTGCGAGACACAATACTTATCCTGTGGTTTTTAACTGTGTGTATACTTTGTATTTTCCATTGAAGTGTATATATTTTTCTTGGGCAGCATGTGACTGCGGTCGTCGGCTGTGTGATGAGGTGACAGGACGCTGTATCTGCCCTCCTCAAACTGTTAAACCATCTTGTGACGTATGTCAGAATCAGACCTTTAGCTACCACCCACTGCTGGGCTGCGAGGGCTGTGACTGTTCTCCCACTGGCATTGAAACCAATGCAGGAACTGACTGTGACCGCATCACTGGACAGTGCAGGTCAGAAGCCTTAGTTAAGGCAAGAACTTTGTCCTCATTATCAGTGATTTGAATTATACATGAATCAGTTTTTTTTTGCTTTCTAGTTGCAAGCCTAGGATCGGGGGTCGACAGTGTGATCGCTGTGCTCCAGGTTACTATCGCTTTCCTCAGTGTCTGCCTTGTGACTGTAACAAAGGAGGTGTTACAAATGAAGTGTGCCATCCAGACACAGGGAGATGTCTCTGCAAAGTACTACATTACATTATGTTACATGAACCATGTGTGTTCATCTAAGAATGCTCACTTTATAATTGTGTGTTTGCAGAGAAATGTTGTTGGAGGTAGATGTGACACCTGTCGGGAAGGTGCCTTCCACTTTGACCCCCTCAATCCTCTTGGCTGCACTAGTTGTTTCTGCTTTGGAGCTACAGACCAGTGTGAAAGCTCCAGCAAACGCAGGGGAAAGGTCAGTGTACTTTAAGCCCATAAACATTCTGTATGTAATTTAGATAATATGTATGTTTTAGATGATTTAGATGTTAGTAAATATATATGATAAATTAATCAGACGCACTAGGTGTATTCTTCTCTTCTTCACATTATTCTGTCTCCTTCTTGTTAGTTTGTAGAAATGCGCGTCTGGCGTCTGGAAAGTCCAGACCAGAATGAGGTTCCCTCTGTGTTGAACACAGCCAGTGGTACAGTGGTGGCAGATGTGCAGGAGCTGAGTCCGACAGTGAGGGTCCTACACTGGCTGGCACCACGGTCCTACCTGGGAAACAGGGTGAGTCACACAGAGGACACAAGAAGAAAATGTCCTTATATCCACTGTGTCATGCACAGATCAAACATTTTTCATGAGCAGATTGACAACATAACCTCTTATTTTATAAATAACTTATTTTTAAGTGCACCATGTTAATAACAAGCCAAAATCTATACTGCTGGCTTTGTAAAGAAGATATAGTAATTTTCTAAGTCAATAAAGTTTAATATACATTGTGAAATACATATATTCTCTTAAAAAGGTCTCCTCCTATGGCGGTTTCCTGACTTACCAGTCCAAATCTTTTGGGATTCCCAGTGAGGGGATGACTTTGATCGACAGAAGACCAGATGTTCTGCTCACTGTACGAACACCACTATAAATCTTTTTAAATTGTTTCTCATTTTCGTTTCCTATGTGAGTAATTATACTTTTAACTCCATCTTAGGGTCAGAATATGACTCTGATTCACGTGGCTGCACAACTCCCAAGTCCAGACAGGATTTATCACGGACGAGTGCAGCTCGTAGAGGTAAACTTCACAGCTTGAGGTCTCCTTTAATTTTTTTATTGTCTGTCCCCAAAAACCAATTGTGTTATTCACAGGGAAACTGGCGCCATTTTGGCAATAATAGACCCGTGTCAAGACAGGAGCTGATGATGGTCTTGGCCAGTCTGATGGGCCTAAGGATCAGAGCGCTGTACTTTACTCAGAGCCAGCGACTCAGTTTAGGAGATGTGGGCTTGGAGGAGGCCACTAACACTGGGACAGGAAGTCCAGGGAACACCGTCGAGAAGTGTTCCTGTCCTCCACAATACACTGGAGACTCCTGTGAGGTAAGAGGTTTTTTTCTCCTACATGATGTAATTATCATAGAAAGACAGCGATTCATTCACCTTGTAGAACCTTTTACACCAGACATATATGTGTGTCTTCAGGCTAACTTGAAAACTCTTTAAAGGTTGTTGGGTGGGGAAATACATAAAAATTTGCTAGGTGTGAAAAGCAGGGCACCCAACACACTGGGTGGAGCACATGTTGATCAAGAAGAATCCTTTTTTGAGGAGCTAAACGTCCTGCTCATACTTTTAGGGTGTCCTGACATGTCTGAGTTGTCTGCCGCACCCTTGTCTAAAAGAAAAAATCTATCAGCTGAGGAACAGTGGGTGGAATGTACTGGAAAATACCAGTTGCAAAGACGTGCAGCCGAATAGTGTAGCCCCGGGGTGGGATATGAGGCACAACCACGCAGACATAATATTAGTGATTACATGGCTACAATCAGTGGCATGGTTACAGCTCACTGACACAAAGAGCAAACACACATGATGTACCTTCTAAGAAAAGGTTCTTTTTATTCTTGGAATTGAGATGATTTGCCTGTCATTTTCTTTTCCTTTTATTAAAAACAGCAGCGTAGATTGACACTAGTGTTTTAAGCTTTTACATTTTCATTTTAAACATAAATTTTACTAGATTTTTCAGGCACTACACGCTACACCTATATGTGATTAAAAAATAGAGACTTTTGGTAATGATGCAAACCCTTTGGGTGTTGTCGTGTAGACGGACTGATTAACACTGACTCTCCTGCACACAATTAAGTCATACTGTATTGCTTTTTCCTTTGCCTTAAATACTAACGTGGATGGAGATTGTTTCAAGCTTTTTTTAATTGTTCGGGCTATTTTAAAATGGGAACACGTTCATTTAAAAGTCGTGTCAGAAATGTCAGCATAATCTAATCCCATGATTTGAAAACAGAGATGTAGAATAGTAAACATATATGAGCGTGATTTTTTATTAATTGAATTATGCTGGAGTTTTAAACCTACTAAATCCTGCTAATGTGACTAAAATGTAAAAACTGCTCAAATATTGTAGTCCTGTGGAAGCTTAAGAATTTTAAAACAAAGTGTGGAGAGGAGAATTCAACTCAATCTTATCTAAAATAAAGGTGGATTTTGTCGCAGAACATAAAATACATTTTATTTACAATGAGCGCTCTGTTGCGTGCCTGAAGACATGTTTTTGCCATTGATGCGGTTACCTACCTGTGAGTGAATGAGTCTGACTGGGAGTGTTTCAAGGCAGTTCATTATATGTGCCTAGAGGATGTATGATACGGCACCTCACCTTGACATGTGGGGTGTGGTAGGCTACTTGGCAGCACCTTGTTACTCATAAACCTCAGTGTGAGTCTAAATGTACAGCTTACACACCCAGTTCTGACTATTGTGTGTTTGAATAGTGTGATTCAGGCTAGCTTTGTTATTGGGGTTGTCTAAGGTGTCTGACTTTTCCCTTGTTGCATCTTTAAAAGCAAAAACATGGTGGGAATCCACACAGCCTTAGGGTATGCAGTGAATATTTCATCAGTTTTTAATATTAAAGGTAAATGCGCCTTGGAAGTTTTAAGTAAACACAGCAGTGGTTTTAGTATTGTTTAAGGGTTTACAGTGAATGTCCTGTGATTACATGTTGCATCTCCACACTACATTAACATTTAAAGTGACTTTTGAAAGTGTTAAACCACACTGACATAAAACCTATACTGTATATGTCATCACTACACTGAAGACTGAAAGTAAAGACACACCCGAGCAGCTATAAGCAAACACTCTACCGGTTACAACATTGTAATGCTATTCAGAAGTGTTCATTGTGGATTACCTGTGAGAGCACGCTGCAGGCCATCAAGTTCAATTGTAAGCGCCTTGAGCAAGTGCGCGAATGTGTCTCTTGTGTCAGAGATAAAGCGGGAGCATGTAAACACTTGTGCTTGTGCGACCGCATTTGCTCAGAATGGTGAGTGGGACTGACTCAGGTGCTGTTGTCAATGGGGTGTGTCCTCTGCGTACGGGTGAGAGTGTTTTTAAGGAGCTCAAGCAGACAGCGGCGGAGCTCAATTTCACACGGACTTAACGTTAGGAATGTCAGACACAAGCACGGAAAGGCGACGGCGAACAGCGGTTTTCGTACACAGCCTGCTCTGGTGGACTTTACTTGGACTATGCAGTGCTGGACACAGGCCCCTGCAGGGATGGGTGAGGGGACCCCGCCACACGAGGCATCAGGACAGAATACAGAACCCGTCAGTCAATGACCAAGGCTCGCAGTGGTGGCACTTCCCCTCGTTTCAGGACAGAGGACAGACTGTTCAGTATCCTCAAGTAAATGACAGTGATGCCAGTGGCCAGCTTCAGGTAAAAGATTGTGACAAATGAGTTATCTTTGACCTGATGATTGGAAGTGTCTTAACAACTCTTATCACTGAAAGCAAAGTTCAAGCGATGGATTACTCTTTAGGTCACGTTCTTTGTTCTTGTTGTTTAGGACTGAGCAAGTAATATCATTTTCATTACTGACTAACAGATCATTGTTGCAAAATAATGTTATAAGTTAATAATAATTATGTTCTGAGTGTTGAGTGTGAGATGAATGGTTATAAAATGACAAATAGAGGTCGGTTTTTCACAATTTATGGGTATTGATGTACTTTTCTCACATAAGTGTAACACATTTTGTATCAGATTGTTTCTTATATGTGTCTTCATGTGTTTATTTGTCTTTTGTGTTTTGTTTTTTTTTTTAGAAATGTGCACCTGGTTACTTCAGAGATGGCAGCGGTCCATTCTTGGGCCGGTGTGTGCCCTGCGAGTGCAACGGCTTAGCGACTGAGTGTGAAGATAGGACGGGGAGGTGCCTGGTAAGACTCTCTTAATGATGTGTTCAGGACTACCGGTATGTACGAGACTAAGCCCACGACATGAGCCCTGCTGACTGTAGTGTGAACAACTTCTTAGTCAGAGTCTAGACCTCTTCCCCTTAAGCTATCAGTCATTGCAACACTTTATTTGACATGACTTATTGAAATCGATTTCAAACATCAGATAAGCCTTTACACATCTGAACTGGAAATGTCTTGCTGTTTTATTGTCATTTAACTCATCACTGACTAAACCCACTGCTATTTTCTTCCGATTTCTTCAACTAGAAAAGGACACATTTAATTAAATCTGTGCTTTTTCAGAACTGCCAATACAACACAGCTGGGGACAGATGTGAACGCTGCAAAGAGGGTTACTATGGAAACCCATTTCGAAGGACATGCACAATTTGCCCTTGCCCATTCAGTGTGGCTACTAACAGGTATGGGAAGAAATACATCTGCTAATCACACAAAACGTGTATTTTCAACCATTTAATCATGATTTTGTCGTCTCTTCTTAGTTTTTCTGTGGGCTGCAGAGAGATCGGCGAGGAGATCCAGTGTGTGTGTAAATTAGGTTACACTGGAGACAGATGTGAGAGGTGGGTGTCTGTTTGAACTGTTCAAATTACTTAGGAATACTTTGCAACTGATATTTTATCTAAACTGTGTCTGTAGGTGTTCTCCTGGTTTTTATGGCGACCCGCTGATTCCTGGCGGAAGTTGTCAGCCGTGCAAGTGCAATGGCAATGGAAACAACTGTGATCCCAGGACGGGAGGTTAGATTATAGATTCCACTTTTTTATGTCTTTAATATTTTAGAAATCACTGTTTTTGAATGGTCATTTCTTGATTATTTCTATAGTATGCAAGAACACGCTGGAACCGGGAGACATAAACACAGATGACCAGTGCCAGGGTAAATAAAGATGTGAGAAAATATCATTTAATTGATATTTGGTTGTCTTTTTGGCTTTTGATTAATCTCTGGTTGTTTTGCAGAGTGTGACAACTGTGCACAGACATTGCTGCATGATCTTGAGAAGCTGGATGAAGACCTGATAAGGATTAAAACTTTGATGGGAAATGCTAGTGCTAGTTCGTCTTCTTACGAGCGACTGAAGAAGCTGGAAAAGGCTTTGGCAGACACAAAGGTAGTTTAGTTTTAAATGCTAATAATTAGGTGCACCATTTAAGGGATCTTTGACCACACTCTAAACACTCATGATTCAAACAGTGTATATATTAGTTGTGTAACTATATAAATAGACGTATGTACTCTAAGTTCTTTTGTGCTTGTTGCAGATTCTAGTCAACAAATACAGCTCCTCAGTTAACAGCCAGAAGTCCCGAATCAACCAGCTCCAAGAGGACATGAGCTCTCTGGAAGATGATATCGGTCTGCTCAAAGACAAAGTAGGACATACAATAAAAAATAAAACAAAAAAGATGGATTAAAGAGAAGTTCACAAACAGTGTAAATTGGTTTGTAACTGTTTGTCTTTGTGATTTGGTGATAAATCAGACGGAAGACAAGGCTGCAGATGCCAACAAAGCAGTCGCAGACATTGAGAAGACACACACGAGAGCGAAGGCCCTTGACTCTGAGATTAAAAACATGCTTAAGAAAATCCAAGGTAAATAAAAAAATGAGTTAGTGTTGATGAGTGTTGATTAGTGTTGATTTTAATGTGTGGTGGCTTCCTTATAGCCCTGCTAGACCAGATGCGGGAGACGAGCACCAGTGGGGAACGTCCGTCCAATGAAAACCTGACAAAATTGTTAGAAGAAGCTCAACGCTTGGTAAAAGAAATGGAACAGAGAGACTTCACTCCTCAGAAAACCGCTGCTGAGAAAGAAAGAGAGGAGGCCAAAAAATGTAATAAAAAGCAGAAAAAAAACACATTGTAAGCTTTGTAGACATGACAATTTAACCAATCATTTTCACTTTTCAGTGCTTGACTACATCAAAACAAATTTCAGTAGCCAGTGCGATCAGAATGAGGCTGCTGCAAAGAAAATTCGGGAGCAACTAAAGAACTATGAGGCCAAGCTTAAAGACCTGGATAGTGCTCTGAAGGAGGCAAAAGATCTTGTAGAACAAGCCAACACCCAAAACAACCTCAGTGATCAGGGCTTGAAAGATCTTCTGGTAATTATACATAATATATCTACAACAAATCGATAACAAAACACAAATCTCTGGAAAAAAAGGATCTGTTATGTTTGTGTTCAGATAAAAAAAGGATCTGTTGGTGTGTATTCAGTTTGCGTAATTGCCCTGACATACTTCTTGTTTTCATTCCATTTCTACAGAAACGAATTGAAGACTTGAAAAAGGAGCAGAAAACAGTGCTGGACCAAATAGACATGGCAGAAAATGAGCTGCAAAAAACTGAGGATATGGTGAAAATGCTATCTGACAGTAAAATGGTAAATCCCCTGACTGAAAGGATGCTTTAAACTCATACTTGTTTACCAATAAAGACAGTTATTGGCAGTTACAGCCTTACCTATTTCTGATTGCACAATACTAAGCCTTCAGGTCTTAACATGCCAGGCACTTTTGATAATAATCTACATTTTTTTCCATTGTACGCTGAGCTGAGGTAAATGGAATCTCTTGTTACGTATAACACAGCTGTTTGCTCATCCTTCTCTTCTGTAGGAGTACGAACAGCTAGCTGCGCAGCTGGATGGCGCCAAGATGGACCTGATCAAGAAGGTGAATGATCTTTCCACAGCAGCTGCCAAAGAGGATATAGTAGTGGCTGCAGAGGAACACGCAGGGAATCTTTCTAAGATCGCTAAAGAACTTGAGGAGTAAGTCCAAACTGAGACAATGAATGCATATCCCAGAAACCACAACGTGCACTGATTTCATTTTATCATTATTTTATGTAAAACAGTGCTGTGAAGAATGCAAGTGATCGGGCTGAATTGCGTAATGCCAAAGATGCTATTGATGCGTACAAGAACATAACGGATGCAATTAACGCTGCGGAGGCTGCGGCGAATGAGGCTAAAGAGGCAGCCGAAAATGCCCTGAATGTAAGCACAAAACCGTTCAAAATAATAAAATCTGATATATATGAACATATTTATCAAAATGCTCTATCCCGATAACAATTTTTCAATTTTAGAATGTCAAAAACCAGAAACTTACAGAAAGAGCAAAAGATCTTACGCAGACGGGTGAAGACCTTTTGGGGAACGCAAAGGATTCAGAAAAAGACCTCAAAAGTATAAAGTCACCATTTTTGGATAAAATTTCATATGACACTATAGCCCAGAGATCAACTGTAGTGTTATGTGTTCACAGCTGCTACAGATGACCTCGCGGCCCTGAAGAAACGCCTACAGAACGCTGACGAGAAAAAGAAAGCACTAGAAAAGGATCTTCTTGCAGCTCAAAACGATTTAAACAACATAAAAAGAGGTACAGCAGCATGACTTTAGCGTGGCTTTAGTCTGAAGTCCACCGTTTTAGCTAATACTTTGTTTTCCTTTCACTCTTTTCTTTCAATGGTCCTGCTCAGATGACATTGCTAACATGCTGGATGAAGCAAAGAGGAAAGCGGCGGCTGCCAACGATACGGCTAAAAACACTATGGACAGAGTAGACGCCATCCGAAAGGAAATGGACAAGTTTAATGTTTCTTCTGTGGACTCCAACTTGAACAGTGTCATGGATGATGTGGATGAGTCAGGTAAGCACTTCATCAGTGACATGCAACGTTTGTGGAAACAGTCCTTTCATTTCTTTCTTTTCTTGAACTCATAGTGAAGAAGTTGCTGAATACAATACCATCACTGACTGACAAAATCTCCGAAGTGGAAAATCTGACCTCAGAGTTCTCACAATTGAACAACATAACTGAGAACATCAAGAAGATTAAAGATCTTATTGAACAGGCTCGGGATGCTGCCAACAGGGTGAGAACCCACTGTAAATTCAAATATATACTGACTTATTGTCGTCATTTTTAACTCCTCATTTTGTTTCCTTCCAGATTGGGATCCCCATGAAATTCAACGGAGAAGGATATGTGGAGCTGCGTACTCCCAAAGACCTCGAGGACCTAAAGGCCTACACCTCTGTGTCTCTGTCACTGCAGAGACCTGAAGGCAGAGGCGACGGGAAACGCAGACGCAGACAGACCAGAGAAAAACAAGACATGTTCGTCATGTACCTCGGCAACAGAGATGTAAGTTTGTGATGTGTTTAAAGAATGGTAATCGATTTGGAATTGTTGATACGGCATTAACAAGCTTCTCTTCACAGTCTTCCAAAAACTATATTGGTATGGTTCTGAGGGACAACATCTTGTATGGTGTGTACAAACTTAATGGAGTTGAGTATCAGATGGAGTCAGGATACATCACCAAGTCAATACCGGAGCAGTCTAAGTTTGATCAAGTCGACCTGCGCAGGTAAAAAGCCTTAAATTGTTTTATTGTTGTCAAGATGATAGAAATCAAAATGAAAACTCTTTTGTTTAATCCTGATTCAGAATCTACCAAGATGCAGAGCTGGTCCTCACCAAAGACATCATGGCGTCCACTCCTAACGACCCGATTATCAGCAATGCTCAAGGAAAGGAGACCAAGAACCTTCTGGAGATTAGCCCCAGTGATATTGTTTTCTATGTTGGAGGTTACCCAGCCAACTTCACAGTGAGCTTTTTCACCTCTATCCACCATGTTTTAATTAACGACAACTAAAGTAATCTGACATAATTTTATTTTTTTCTCCTCAGCCTCCAGCTTCTCTCAATTACCCCATGTACAAGGGCTGCATTGAGTTTGTCTCCTTCAACGACAGGCTTATCAGTCTTTATAATTTCCAAACTGCATACAAAGTTAATCCAGAGATCCCATGCAAGAGGTAGGTATTATTTTTCTAAGATTTCCTACACATAACAGCAGATGATTATTTACTGTTAAACACATTTGATTGCATGCAAATCTTTTTTTTTTTCCATTAAAAGGCAAGTCCGTCCAGTGGAATCTGACTACTTTGAGGGCTTTGGATATGGCAAACTGAATATTCTTAAAGTAGGAACCTTCATTATTGTTGATATGACTCTCTATAGCCGCTCAGAAAATGGACTGCTGTTTTTCATTGGAACAGAGGTAATTTCTTTATTACTTTCATGCGCACTATGATATTTTGTCAAACTCTTGCATGCAACGTCTTATTTTATTTTGTATCTTTTTTCTTTCAAGGAGAAATACTTTGCTGTGACAATTGAAAAGGGTGTCGTTTTCCTGCATAGTAACTCCCTTATAGGCCAGCCCACCTACACCAGTTCAAAAATATTCCCGGTAAGTTTTGTTTCTCCTTTTTTATAACCATTTTATTTATAGATAGATCTAAATTACATGACTTAAACACTTATTTCTCTCCTCAGATGAATGACTGGGCAGATGCTGTCATTGTTCTCACTTCCAAAGGGCTGATTACGGTGCGCATAGCGAGCCAAAATGTAATCAGAGCAAATGCTAACTTGAACTTGAATGACTTCACTGAATGCTTTATTGGTGGTGTACCACAAGACATAAGAGAACGGTGTGTAGTCAGGAAAAAAAAATGGAGGATTGCATATTTGCAAATACCAGTGATTTTATAATTCAATATTCCTGTTTTTTCTTTTTAGACATAACATCACCGCACAGCCATTTAAAGGTTGCATGAAGAATTTAAAGCTTGATAAAGAATTCAAACCTATTGACGAACCAGTGGGCATCAGCAAAGGTTGTCCTGTGGAATCTTTGGTAAGACAAGTAGCAACATCTACTATACCACGCTTTCTGCACCGGAAGTGGACTAACATAAACATTTCCTTTCTCATGTAGGTTTCTCGTAAAGCTGAGTTCAGTTTGGGGAGCTCCTTGTCGTCTGATCTGGCGGGCTTTAGTCTGGCTAATGATGTGACGGTCTCCCTCGGATTCAGAAGCACAGAGAACCAAGGTCTCCTTCTGCAGGACAAACAGCTGGTCAGTGCTTCAATTGTTCAAGTCTATTTTAATTCATTATCAAGTCTATTTATTATTATTTTTGTATCTTTTTTCAGGCTAATGGGATGAATCTGGCGTTGGACAATGGCTACGTTACTCTAGCATTTAACAACAAGATGTGGCGGTCTAATAAACAGTACAATGACGGCCAGTGGCATTATCTGACTATGACCAGGAGAGGTGAAAGGTAAAAGAACACAATTTAAAAGTAATTTACATGAAGCATCAACAGTCTAGCGGGATTATATAGGAAATCTGTGATGACGATATGTGTCTCTTTTCTAATAGTGTTGAGTTTTATGTGGATGATGAAGATAAGGGACAAGAACAGAGCGGTGGCATGACCATCCCTAACACGAATGGCGTTATGTTCCTTGGAAAAGACAAATTCAAAGGCTGCGTGACCAACTTCTACACAAGAAGGTAATCTTTCATCTTGACCTACTAATACAGTTTTTCGTGTCTCATCAGGTTTATACAGTAAAAACCACGGGTAATACTTGATGCTTTTTGTTTATAGGCCGGATAATTTGTACAAAGCCGAGGATCTGAGTGCATTCAAGACTTCTGGAGACGTTTTGCTGGATGTTTGCAGCGCTCACAGTCCCGCTCAGCTGATGCTTGACCGCACGTCTAACAGGGTGAGAGTTTGATGCTAATTCTACTTGTTGTCTGTGAGTTACTACTGTGTAATACCTCGGTGATGATTGATTTCACAAAGCGGGGGAACAGTTTTTATCAATGAGTAATTGTAAATCTACCCGAATGAGCCGTCAGTCCTCTGTTGTGTCCTGATTGTTGTTGACATTCTTCTCTGGTGATTGTTTTCAGAGGTGATGCAGACCAGCTGATGATGACCAGGAATTAATGTTTATATGTCAAAATGGCAGATTGCGCACAAATATTTTGTTTATTTTGTGAAGATTTGTGTCAAATTTCAATAAAAGGTTGCATGAATGTCATATGCCATCCCATCTGTCTATACTATGTTTGTACACTGATAACAATCATGTGAATAACAAGCTGGAAATGTGTTCATGTGTGTTCTTTTTCTTTCATGTAACTCATTCATGTCTAACGGTCACTTACAAACCAAGCATTCACCACAATAACTCCATTAATCAAATAACTCCTTACTGAATTTAGTAATTAACATTAAATAATAGCACACAGTTTACAACACATTAACATCACTATGTGCTTTTCAACTGTCATTATATTTATTTTATTTTTTAACATTCAGTCAGTAAATGAATGTGTGGAATATTTATAACAACAAATGAGCCAATGCCTTTAAAAACAATGACCATAATTGTAATGACTAAGCTTTTTATACCCACATATATTTATACTGTACAGTATGCACAAGCACATTAATATATATTCTGTATATGTAATTCTCTCTCAAGCCCAGCTGATAGTATTTACTTGTGAAGCCATCACTGTAGTTATATAAAAAATACTATGTAGGGTCATAAGGTATATATTCAGGATTAATAAAAAGATATACACTTTTGAGGCATGTTTTCTATCTAAATAGATAATAGTATGCTCTTATAGTCTTTGACAAATGTACGAAATACTCACTGATTTACTTATATGATTGCAGACAACAAACATTTTAATTTGCTGTTGACCTAGTCTAATATGTGAATTCACACCATTTTGATACCATTGGACACATTAACTTAAAGATTTTGTTCCTTCCATATTTCTACTGGTGCCTTTCCAAAGAACACCCCATTACTCTGTGGTTTATAAACTTTCTCGGGATCGAGTTCTAACTATTTACATGTCCTGCTGTTTTAGGAGGGTGTGATGCAGGCAGTGAATGATACTGTTTCAATGTGTGCTCTGCCATCCATGGTTCCACATGCTTATCGCCTTGGGGGCCCAGTTAGTAGTCTGAGCTACAGCCTCCCACTACAGGTCCTGCAGCCCAGGTTAGAAGCCTAACTTTAGCCATAGCGAAAAATAAGAATCTTAAATTATTCTGGATGATGACAGCAATCTTTGTCCTTCCCAGACCCCACTTCTCTCTTGATGTGAAGACTCGATCTCAGGAAGGCCTGCTGTTCTTTGCTGCTACCAGAGGAGGGCGAGCTCACCTTGCTTTATATATGTCTAAAGGCAGGATCAGACTGTCTGTGGGCAAAGAGAGGGAAATCTTTAACCGGGAGAAGTACAATGACGGAAAGTGGCACTCGGTCAGTATTTTCACTCATCTTCAAAGCAAAGTAAAACCCAAAAAGTTACTCATGAGTCTGTTCCCTGTAGGTCATGTTCAGTTTGGAAAAGAAAAAATTCCGTTTGGTTGTGGATGGCATCAGGGCCTTGGACGGTCAGCTGACAAGTGCTGAGTTGACATCTATGCAGCAGTTCTTGTCACCTGTTTACTTGGGCAGTGTCCCTGAGCTGCTCCACCAACAGCTAAAGGTACAAACCAATACTGGGTTGAGCAGAAACAGATTATGGACTGATATTTTATAAGCAATACCAGTAGATATTCATTTTCCAAAACGGTCGGAGAATCTGCCATTACTTAATTATGGACACTATGTTTTTTGACCTGAGACAGATACTAGATACTTTTTAATATGGTTACTAAATGAGTATAGAGCAGCTATTTCCGAGTTTTGTTGCTCATGTCTGTTATCTTTCCAGTGGAAGACTTTACCAAAGCACAGTGTTTCTGGCTGTATCCGGAATTTCAAAATGAATGGAGCGTCAATGACAGAGCCTTCAGCCAATCACGGCGCTGGCCCCTGCTTCGAGGGACAAACACAGAAGGGGGCCTACTTCTCAGGGAATGGAGCTCATGTCATTGTCAGTGAGTACATCTCGGAAAATTCAACGCCAAATCAACTCTGAACTCTGTACTCTTTGTATTGTAGGATATTATTATTATTGGATATGGTTTATATTTGTGATGTGATATTTTCCAGATGATTCGTTCGTTCTGGGTTCAAGTTTTGAGCTGTTGTTTAATATTCGCCCGAGGAGTCCCACAGGGCTCCTGCTGCATGTGGGCGACTCCAACCTGACGCGATATGGACCTGTCATGGGCCATTACCTCACTGTCTACATGCTCAGAGGAGAGGTGAGTACCCACAACACGCAGACGTATGTTTGGACAAGCATTTTTGTATACTCTTGATGAGATTACATTTGGATGTGCTCTATTTGCAGGTGGTGGCACAAGTGAACAATGGCAAAGGAGAGTTTATGGTGTCAGTGAAGCCAAAGTCTACATTGTGTGATGGAACGTTTCATAAAATATCAGGTAAAAGCACTGAGCGTTTGTGGGACATATTGCAAAACATGTATGTTGTTTGCTTTTAGTAACCGTTTTTGTTTTTTTTAGTGATCAAGAGGAAAAATGTTGTGCAACTGCATGTGGATACAGTGGATAATTACAAGATTGGACCACCATTATCTGTCACACCTCTGACCAAAAATCCCCTGTATTTAGGTGGCATTCCTGGTAAGTATCTGAAATAGCTTTGTTGCTTGACTTATATGGTACGCCATCACAGATAATTTGCAATAGTATTAACTAAATGTACAGATTTGAATGCCAGAAACACAGTGGCCAACTCGAAATATTTTGTAAAGTTTTAAAACTCAATCAAATCAGTTGCTACAGCGAGAATGACAGCCAATATCTCCATCTGGCTTTGCTTTTGCTTTTCTTTTAACCGTCAGAACAACACAATATTTAGCTCTAACCCTCACAAGTAAGAATTAGATATCACTTCTCAATCTGTACCTCTCCAACTGCAGACATGACCAGAAAACACACCCTTCCTGTCAAATCATCCTTTGTGGGTTGCATCGATGACATGAAGATCAATGGAGAGCCGGTCTCCTTCAACAGACTGTCTGCTGTGTTCGGTCCAGTCAACCTCAAAGAGTGTCCTGCAGGATGAAGCTTTTTTTTTTTTTACCAAACTTTGGGACCATGTTCATCACCATCCAAGTGCAATCTGTTACCAAGAAAGAGAATGTCTTCGTTTGTGAGGTTGTAGATATTTCAGGTGTGTAAGTGTAGTGTCAAAGTGTGTGTGTGAATGTGGGAGAATGTGTTTATGTAAGTTGATAGTTGCAGCATATGTGTTCATAATATTTGTTGCCCTTGAAGCTTTATTTTTTATTTATTTTGTGTTAAAATCATGTATAATGGCACCACTTCATGTTTTACAGTATGATGTGTTGGCTCATTTATTCTCTGTCGACAATCGATGGTAATGATTTGGCTTGTGATTGGTCAGGGCTACAATTTGAGCAAGGCAGCACTTTAAGAAATCTGAACATACCTTTTGTGATGGTGCTTTATAGAGTTCAACAGTATAGGTTGATATTTCTGTGTAAGTTTGTGGACTATAAAATATGCATAAAGAATATTTTCAGTTTACACCCACAGTGTTTGTTTTAGCAACATTTTATAAGTTGCCAAGCCACTGTATCTTCATGCTACTTGACAACATTGCATGTTTTTTTGTTTTTTGTTTTTTTTTTTAAATTCTGAAGTGATTTTCAATATTGCATTCCTACTTGCAAAACTGCATGAATTTTAATAGAAAATTTTAAGCTCATTTGCCAACTAAATTTGAGATAGATCCATAGTTTCCATAGTTTATTGATCAAGTCAGTAAGATTTGGGACCATCTATCCAACATAAACAATATTGTATTTTTGAGTTTAAGTTATAAAATCTCCTGTAAGTGTTTACGTATGTTTTTACAAATGATGTCAAAAAAATGCATAATTGGTAAATTGTTTGGTTGAACGTGCATTCCTGTGTTGTGACCACATAATTGTAAATGGCTACTTCTGTCCATATATTGCTCTTTATAAATTAATATTTGTCAATCCCATAGGTTTTTGTGATTTCTGGTCTTTTTTTTTTTTTGCTTTGATTTCTTCACCTATATAGCGTTTGTAGTTTAGACAGTATGACACATTTATGAACTCATTGACAGTCAGGTCTTCATTGTGAAAGCTACAGATCAAAGACAAAGACAGAGGACATAACTAAATAGAACAATTATTTACAAAAAATTGTAATTGAGGTGAGTAAAATAAACAGTAAAAAAAAAATCACAGCATTAGTAAAAAATCAGTTTTAAAAAAGTATTTTAAAATTGTGATAGGGAATTTGAGATTGTTAAACCCATTGCACCCTTATTGGATTTGTTGAGGTTGTCACTTTAACTGACAGAAAGAAAAAAAGAAGAAAAAGAAAATAAATTCTCTCTATTTAAGGACCTTTAGACAAACAACATCAAGGGAAAACATTTGAACAAAAAAAAAAAAGTTGTTCTCTTTTATTTTAGGCGTTTCTGTGCATTTTCACAGTAAAGTTGTAAATTCTAATAGCACTGAAAGGCAGCACATTTCCTGACTGCTGCACCGGAGATACTACTACAGGTGGAGACTACACACGGACCTCTTCTTTGACATTAATCAATGTACGTTAACCCATTTAATCCTCAAACAAAACTTTTTCAGAGCAAAAAATATTCGTTTAGAGTGTCACTATTATCTGGTAGTGTGTATAAAATGTGTTTAAAATGCGAAGAACGCGGTAGAAGGAGATGAATTAACATATTCACTTCACCGTCACAATAAATGATCACTATTGCTCCATATTTCTTTTCAAACTAAAAACTTACTGCTTTCTGTGCACACAAGCTTATTTGATGTTAACAAAGAAAATAAAAAACGAACCTCTCAGTCGATACGTAACCGATTTTTGGTAGACGTGTACAATCTCTTATTAACCAAGACTCTCTGGACACATAGACGAGCGGCAATACGGAACAGCCACAAACCGACAGACAACAGCTCATATTAATACGCTGTTTGTCAACTCTGAACAGATGGTTGTTATATCAAGAGAAATGACTACGTTTGTTCATAACGGTGCAAACGGATAGACTATTTCTGTCTAAGTGAGTACACGAACCAGACAGAACCAGTCCCCTTGTTCTGCGCGGCCGCCTTCAGCTCCCTTTGCCCGGGATTGGAGATCTCTCAATGGCGGAGCCCACGGAGCTAGCCCCGGGCAGCGTGGAGGAAGAGCCGTCTGAGAACATTAACGACGCAGAGCTGGCTCTTAAAGGCATCAATATGCTTCTCAACAATGGTTTTAAGGAAAGCGACGAGCTCTTCAGAGTTTACAGGTCTGTCAAGCCTTTCATGTAGTCACCTTATTATTTTTAATACAGGAAGCAAATGACAAATGTTATATAATCTTAGACATTTATCATGAGAGAAATGTGGTGTTGTAGCATGAGATTAGAAGCTCCGATTATATTTATGACACCCTTGAGCACTTCTTGTGTTGTGCTAGGCTTGCAGAAGAAGAGCCAGCATCTCTGTCACGCTTTTCTACAGAAACACCATATGATCAAGTCACACGCAGGTTTTATCTGTATAAATAACCCCCACTAACTATTCACACCCAGCTCCTGTCGTCCTCAGTGTGGAACAACTGTACCATCATCATAATCCGATTATTTATCATGTAAATGTGGCACGTGCTTCTGATGATTGGAGCAATGGGAAATTAGTACCAAAAAAATGCATAAATATTTGTCTTTGACTGTTTCATATGAGCATAACAAGCATAAGTAATTGCACAAATAATAAAAATAAATAATATAAAAGCACTGAATTGAAAAAGGAGAAACAACACGTCAAAGCGAAACTTAGACACTTTTAATAAATGTGGAAATAAAAGTACCAAATCCTTTTATACCATTTACCAATAAAACGATTAGGATAAATTAAACAAGTTTAAGACTTTGTTGTGGTATGTTTAGGGACATTTACTCTGGTTTAAGCAAGGTTTGGGTCTTGTGCTCTGCTTAGGATTCACCTGCTTTAGATTGAACCCATGGATATTATGATAAGTATGAACAAGCACCATTTACTCAGAGAATAGAGAAGACAGTGCTGTTTTGAATGAGACATTTACTATTAAATTGCCTTTTAAAATGTAAAACAGTGAGTAGAATTAGTGTAAATGTTCTTAGGGTTGTGACATTATTATCTATACATATGATACACATTATCCTCATTATAGAAGATGATTACAACTTTCATGTAGAGTATCTGCCGCTGAAGGGCAACACCTAGGGGTCCTGGCCCCTGGTGAAAACATAAATGTCACTTCTCTCACTAATTGCATTGAGCCCTACGTGTCATCCTGTTTCGACTGAACCAGCAGAAAATGATGAGGAACTTAAAAACCACACACACAGCAGCTAGAAATTACGTTAGGATTGGGCGGTATAAGAGAGTGAGGAAGGATCTTCAGTGGTGCATTTAAACTATGGGACTGGCATTATGATTTATTATGTTATTATCCAGTCAAAAGTGTCCTACTGTTTCTATTTATCCTTGGTTTTTCATGTGTATTCTTCTACTTCTGTCATTTTTGACTCCGTGTGCTTTTGTCAAACACCCAATAGAAAAAAAAAATACTGTCTGTGTTAAGTCTAGGAATAAAGTAGACATCCTAATTCTTTTTTGTATTCCATAAAAAAAATAGGATGGATTAGAGTTTGATTAGAGTAAAATAACACAGAATTAATAGACAAGAAAACAAACAAAACAAACAAAAACAACAACAGACAAGACAAGTTTAAGACAAGTTAAAAGTGGTGGGATAGACATAAGAGATGGCAGTACCAAGACATGCAAAATACGTGCATAAACAAATATAAAGTACCGATCAGAGAAGTGAAACACTGCATTAAAGCCTAGCCCGTTTCAGATGAACATTTACAGAATGGAGATTGTAGTGAACAGAACAGATACTCTCTCAGAGGCGTGAGTTAGAACTATTTTTCACATCAAGTTTGACAGTTCAGCCCGGGACACATTCTTGTTCACATTCCCAGTGATCAGACGGAAGGATTCATTGCTTTAAGGCTAGGAACTTAACATCAGATCACTCAGGATGTACGTTAATGCTCAGTATGAACAGGCTCTATCACATTCCTTTTTTAACTAAACTCTCCTCGTTACAACTGTTCGTGTTTCCACAGTGAATCCCCTCGGGGTCAAGTGTAAATCCTGTATTTCACTGTCCTCAAATCTCGTCTGGTCACGTGCCATTTACTGTTTCTCTTCCTTTTTTTTCCCCAGAAACCACAGTCCTCTGATGAGTTTTGGGGCCAGTTTTGTCAGCTTTCTGGTAAGTTGTATGTGTTCCCGTTTTTACTTTGAAATGTGCTACGTTTACAAAGAGAATCACAAATGCCACGTTGAAAAAAAGTAGATTTGTCTCATAATGAGGTTTGAGGACATTCCCTTGCGGTGCTACCAGGCAGAACGCCAGACTAGGCACAAAACCAGAAAGCAGAATTGAAACGGACTAATTAGATGTCGTATGAATTTTTGCTTGCATTATGTTTTTACAATTTGCTGTTTGTTTTACTTTTCTCCTTAATATAATTATAATGAACATTTTTAGTGTAATGTGATGTACATTCTACTACTGACATATCCATGACTTAAACTAATTCATAATAGCTTTGTAGAGGCAAGCATTTGATGTTCTCGGTTGTGTCCAGGTGGCTTCATGCTGTATTCAGCTGTTCCACACGAACGTCAGAACAAGGTGACGGCATATGTAGAAGTAAACTGGACTACTTCTGCATATTGTATAAATAAAAATCGATTTCTTTACCACATTTTAGACCTAGAAATACAGTAAATCCATCCTTAAAGTCAGCATTAACTGTGGCTCTTGAATGTGTTTCGTATTTGACATTGTGGCTCATCTTGTTCCCTCTCTGTAGAACGCCATGATGACTTTTGAAGAGGAGAAGATGCAGATGGCCTTCGAGGACCTCAAGGCGACAGAGAGGCTGTGTGAGAGTGAAAACACTGGAGTCATTGAGACCATTAAAAACAAGATCAAGAGGAGTGTGAGTAGACTCTCTGTAACCGAGTTGCATAGATCAAGGAAATGGTCTTTGAGTATTATTTCGGTTTAGAATGTCTTTATTTAGCATTGGCAGGTCTTATTGGTCTTTAATGTGTGTTTGTGTGGGCAGATGGACTCTCAGAGGTCCGGAGTGGCAGCAGTAGACCGGCTTCAGAGGCAGATAATCATCGCAGATTGCCAAGTTTATCTTGCAGTGTTGTCTTTTATTAAACAAGAGCTTTCAGGTAAGGCAATCTCTAATTTTAGACAGAGGAGAAGTATGTTGAGTGAGGACAAAAAAATGTATATATATATATATCTCAGTTTCTTTTGCCAGATTTCCCACAATGGGCAGCATTCATAAAACAGTGTATGAAATATATCATCTTTTTATGCATGAGGAGACATTTAATCCACCCATGTCGCCATTAGTTTGTAAAAATAGAATCAGTTTGACCATTTATTAGAATACATAACCAAAGCCAGATAGTCACATATTAACTAATGAGTATTACAGTCAGTGCAATTATTCCCATTTGGTTACATATGCAGTCAAAGAAAAGAGAAAACATAATTCATTGCACTTGTGAAAAAGCAAAAACAATATTAAAATGGTCTTATGAAGCATTTTAGTGAGATGTTTAGTCCTAAATGTCTCTCTCCCAACAGCTTACATCAAAGGAGGCTGGACCCTCCGAAAAGCCTGGAAAATGTACAACAAATGTTACAGCGATATCACACACCTGCAGGAAGGCCACAGGAGGAGAGCCTCTGAGCAGTCATCAGCACCACCCCCAGCCCATCCTTCCTCTTCGGACCCTCCCAGCCACAACTCCTCACCTGGGCCCAGCCCCTCCCAGAGACCCCACGCCATCAGCCCGGAGGCTCTGGACCGCCTCAAAGGCTCGGTCAGCTTCGGTTACGGCCTCTTTCACCTCTGCATCTCCATGGTTCCGCCACATCTTCTAAAAATAGTCAATCTTCTGGGTTTCCCCGGTGACCGTCATCAGGGCCTGTCGGCGCTAACGTACGCCAGCGAAAGTAAGGACATGAAGGCTCCCTTAGCGACGTGAGTACGTGAGTGAGTATGTTTGCGTATCCGTACTCTAGCTGGAAATGAAAATGTTAAGTCATGCATTGCACAAAATGAAAGGGAACGTAATCCGGCACAGAAAAAAGGGAGTTCATCGCGCAATTGAAGTGTAAATGCAGTGTTAATGTTTTTACACATGCCCTCGTAGTAGAAATGCACAATCCATTGAGATTTCCCAGTAAACTTGCTTAATAATGAACTATTTTCATGCATGATTTACCAAGCCAAATTCAGTGTAACGTAAATAAATGTTTCTAAGTGGCATTCATTGCTCTGCCTTGGTATTGCCACTCACTTTGGTCTCTTACAGCTTGGCTCTGCTCTGGTACCACACTGTAGTGCAACCCTTCTTTGCTCTGGATGGTGCGGACACCCAGGCAGGACTAATGGAAGCCAAATCCATTCTCCAACAAAGAGAAGCTACCTATCCCAACTCCTCGCTCTTCATGTTTTTCAAAGGGAGGGTTCAACGCCTTGAAGTAAGCCATTCTAACCCACAAATCTGCCACGTTTCTCTCTTTTCCTGACTCAAAACTTGCTCTGAAATGTTTTTGTCCCAGTGCCAGATCAGCAGTGCCTTGACGTCCTTCAGCAACGCCTTAGACCTTGCCTCTGACCAGAGAGAAATTCAACACGTGTGCTTATATGAGATAGGTACTTTAACTCATTTATATTACAGACCAAATTCCGCATCCTAATGTCTAATTGTGATTCCTTTAAGGTTGGTGCAGCATGATTGAGCTGAATTTCCGTGAAGCCTACAGAGCCTTTGAGCGGCTGAAGAACGAGTCGCGTTGGTCTCAGTGCTACTACGCCTATTTAACTGGAGGTACTGACTGCTCTGATGAAACCCAGGCCTTTCTTTTAATACATTCTGCAGTGACTGTAATCGATATTAAATTTGACGTTGCTCTGTAGTATGCCAAGGGGCCACTGGCGATCTGGAGGGAGCCGTCGCGGTTTTCAAGGACGTCCAAAAACTTTTCAAACGCAAGAATAATCAGATTGAGTTGTTTTCCATGAAGAGAGTAAGTCTAGAACATACTGTACCACCACAAGCGGAAAAATGTTAAGTTAAAGGTTGTTTTTCTTTCTTTCTTTTTTTTTTTTTTTAGGCTGAGAAACTACGCAGTCCCAATGTCACTAAAGAACTGTGCATCCTGTCCGTGATTGAGATTCTTTATTTGTGGAAAGCTTTGCCCAACTGCTCCTCGTCAAAGCTACAGACGATGACACAAGGTACAAAAACAGTGAATGATGGAATGAATGCCAGCTCACCTTAGACAAACTCTTCTTTTCAAATCTGCAAACTTCCTACTTGTTCAGTCTTGCAGGGGATCGATGACGCTTCATCTACAGGCTTAAAAAACCTGCTGCTCGGCGCCATAAACAAATGTCTTCACAATACCAAAGAAGCCGTTCAGGTAATTTGAGTTTTGTAACAAAATAATACGGTGAAATGGGTCTCACTGCAATGACACGTATATTTTTGGTAGTATTTCCATTTAGCTGCAAGGGATGAAGTGGGTTGTCTCAGTAACTCTTACGTCCAGCCATACTCCTGCTATGAACTGGCTTGTGTGCTCCTGAATAGCCAAGAGGTATGTTTTTGTCATCTGAAAGACGGTGGGATTATTACTATCTAAAGATCTAATTCTCTTTTTTTTCAGTCTGCAGGGAGGGGCCGTATGCTGATGCTGCAGGCAAAGGTACAGATGACTTCTTTGAGCTTTTTAAGTGCGGTTTTATGAGAATTGGGTTCATACAGCTCACCTTTGGAGAAGCAAATACTGAGGAATTCAAAAGTTAAATCCTATGCGTGTCTTTCAGGAGGACTACGCCGGCTACGACTTTGAAAACAGGCTTCACGTTCGCATTCATTCAGCGCTCGCCTCGATGCGGACTGCAGCTCAGCCTTGAAGTTTTCCCTGTAACCGCACTACCTACTGTCTTCAAAAAAGCCACAATACCATTTTGCTCACTGTTTTTACTTCTTTTCATATTTATTTGTCATAGCCAATAATATTTTGAATGCTGTGCAACTGCAATATAAAGTAGGATTCTTAAGGAAAACTGTTACAAAGTGTTTTATTTACGTTACTGGACTGCACAAGAAATTAGAATTTACCTTTTTAATATTAGTACATTTTAAAGGGATTGGTTGTATTTCTTTTAGATGTCAACACGAGTCAGGTTAAGTCAAGTACTGTAAAAGGCATGTACGGAGTGTTAAACTGAATGTCTCAGCCTTTGTATTAAAGAAGCCAATGTTGTCATTTCTTTGTGAACAAATTTGACTTCAGTGCAGTGTTGTAAAGGCTTAGTTAGTACACAGGCTTGAGTATTTTGTATTTAGCCAATCATTTTTTAAGTACATAGAGTGTAAACATGCACATGTAATGAATGTGCCACAATCGTGCCACATTTAGGTGGTTTACACTGTGGTTTTAACTAATAAAATGGAATATTGTAAATTGGTGAGTTTCCTTTGTTTAAATCATTCATTCATTTTCTACCACTTAGTCCTGTTAGGGATCATGGGTGCTGGGTATCCCAGCAGCTTTGGGCCTGAGGCGGGGTACACCCTGGACAGTGGCCAGTTAGTCACAGGGCTGACAGACAACCATTCACTCTCACATTCATTCACTAGCGATACTTTAGAGTTGACAGTTGACCTATACATGTATGTCTTTGGGCGGTGGGAGGAAGCATAGTAGCAGAGTGGTTAGCACTCCTGCTTCACAGCAAGGTCGTGAATTCAAACCCCAGCCGACCCAAACATCATTGGCTGATTGTGGCCGACTCAAAACATTATTGGCCAACACTGGTCTTTCTGTGAGGAGTCTGCCCGTCCTCCCTGTGTTACCGTGGGTTGTTTAAATCCAGTTGCACATAGACATTGTAGGTTTTAAAAAATAAAGTTGGGTAAACCACAACAAATATAAAATACATCACTACAGAATATAGTCAAAAGAAATAATATATTCCAAGCCAAAATACCCTTTAGCACAAAACCAACATAATTCATTATGCTTTTATTTAACAATAGAAATTCTGATACAGTTACCACAGTGGTAACAGAAAATGTAAAGCTTACAGCAGCTATTCACAAAACAAAAGGAGTATTCAGTGCTTGATCAAAGGAGGTAAGGCTTGCATAGTTAAGGATGCACATGCATTATTATGATTGATCTCTTTAAGGTAATGCATAGAAAACCAGGAATGTACTGGAATCAAACCATGTATGGCAAGACCTTTTACACACACACTCAAAACCCTACATGAGCAATGAGCTCAATGAGCTTGAGTTTACTGCAACTAATGAAAACAATCAATGCCTATACATCAACAGGTAAAATAAGTGCAAAGCACCTAGTGTCTACACATACTTTAAAGATCCAGTTTTCAATATGGTGACAGTTTGCTAGTTACTTACATTTCATATGAAAAAAAAACATGAACGAAATCAGCACACCGGCCTTTGCCTTTAGAACACATTCAATAAACAACAAACTATACATGTTAAAAGGCAAATGTATCACCTTCCACTACTATGGAATGTAGTGGTATCAGAGCTACATATAAGTCAATAGACCGATGCATTATGCTTTCCTTAAAAGCTCAAATAAAGTCAGAACTATGGACAAACAAAACTAAGATTGTGGTTTAACACTCAAACTATGTAATGTTTCTAATATACATTCTAGTTCATTACATATCCATATTATACAAGCAATGGTCATAATGAATAAGAGTTTTGTGCTTAATATTTCACAGATCAAATTAAGTATATGCAGCTAGCTCAAGTGTTTTACGGCTGTTTCCTCTCGAACTGAACCTCATACCCAGCTGCTGCTCTTATAGGACATTGTTCCAGTGATGTAACTCACAACATTCAGGAACAGTCCAAAGTTGGAAAGACCAGCCAGCCATAGCTAAAGTATCTGCGCAGCTCTGCTTGTTAGTAGATGTCAGGTAGCTGTGTGTAGTTCCTTTCCCAGTAGCCTTTCAAGTAGAGCCAGTCCTGAGCTTTGATGTGAGGGTTGGATCCCTGCTGAAACCACCTGCAGAGGTTAGGATTCATAAACAATGTGTATAGAGGGGGGTAGACAGAAATCAAACACAACCAAATCAGTCTGCTAATGTGCTGTTATACTGTGACACCAATGTGATATACCACAAGCTTTGAAATGATGCTAGTTAAATCACATAGCACTCATTTGCAGTTGTGCACTTTCTCCTGAAGAGGGCGGTGTAGTGCAGCACTTCACATCACAGCAAACGAGATAAGAGAGCAAAGCAAACCTAAGAAACAAACCTTGGTCCTAGAGCACCATTCCTTCTCAATGATAATAAAGGTGAGGGAAAAGCAGATGCGTGACATAACATGAAAGCAGTTAATGAAATGTTCTATACTCATTGGGCAGCACAATAATATAATATAGTCACAAACCTGTTTTTCCACTCTTCGGATGACTTTGAGCGATTTTTCCGAGCCATCCTTTGTTTGTCTTCAAGTCTTTTCTTCTCGGCACTTGCCAGATCTGTAAACATTTCACAGAGAGACAGAAAATTGGTTAAGCTGAGGTAACATGGTGTGAAAAAGAGTAAAATTACAGTTAGGTACAGTACCTATATCTCCATTCTCCATGGCTCGAATATCAGGCCTGAGACGACTGTCTGTGGGGGGAACCACTCCCTCCATGCATTTCTCCAACTCATTCAGATGCATTGCGAATGTGGAGAATGCATAGTACTGGCACCAAAAGCACAATTTAAGATGACAACACAACTACATCACACAGTATATATATTTCGGTCTTTCCTACTATTTTTTACTCTTACCTTTGCAGAGTTTTGTGGGCGAGGTGTAATTTTCCAGATGAGCTCACTACCTGGGATCACTTGTACAGTCTCAGCTTCAGGGGGAGGCATTTCTTCAGGCTCATCATCTACACTGCTCTGCCGACAGAAATAAGGCAAAGGTATTTTAATGTTATATGTATATTTAGTCCTACCTAAACAACAGTTAAAAATATTTAAAAAAAGAAATTGTTCAAAGGTGCAGTGTGTACCATTTACACCATTTGGTGGCGGTACTGCACAATGCAATTAGACACCCAGCCCCTTCCCTTTTACAGTGTCTCAATACTTAAGCCCATATCACACTTGTCCTCTAGAGGATGTCTGGACAATCGCCTGCACACTTTCTCCTGATCTGTGCATTCACACATGCACTAGGTCTGGAGGGTGTCTGAAAGATCTGCATTCATACACATCAGGTGACTGGGGTATGATATGTGATTGCTGCAATGAACCCAAAGCTGTTAAACAAATGACTAAACTTTTTCGCAGTGATTGTGGTTAATGCACTAATATTGACAATATGTGTATTGACTGTCCAACGTCCTCCTTAACCCTCCCCTAACTACCCCTTTAAGAACACTGAATTGTATTTTTTACCTGTTTGCTTCCCTTTTTGTCCTCTAAATTCTTCTTGTCACTTTTTTTGTGGGCTTCAAATGCAGCAGGGTCAACAGTGTAAAGACATTCAGTCCATTTGCCGTAGATTGCACAGAGCTTCTTTTTGCTGAAAACAAGCAAAGAAAATGATACAGTGATATTTCCATGAGAACTTCAAGCCAAACAGATGTCAAATTATCATGAGAATAAAGACAGCATTAATTGACAGTAGGAGATACCTCTTATCGAGGATGTATCCCTCCACTTTATGGAGCTCTTTCCCAAAGAGGCCGCAGGGTTTGAACATCATGCTGCATCTCTCCCCGGTCCTGACATAGAGTGACAGACTGTTTACCAATTCTCTTTCACTGCTCTTCTTTCTCTTGCGAGGCTTTCAAACATTAATTACTCAGCTATTCTAATGGAAACTGTCCCAGTTTTGCTTCTGAGATCAATACACTGAATCTTAAAGTAGCTCCACTGCAGAGCACAGAGAGAACCAGAGAGAACCAGAGAGAACCAGAGTCTCTGTGCATGCCAGTGAGCTCACAGAGCATGTGTTCACAGTAAATTCACATTAAACACCCACAAGACAACACAAAGACAAGAGGATAGCTGATTACTTGTGATTAATGACTTCCATGCTGCCATACTGCTCAATCCAAAGTTGCCCCACAATAATATTATGGACACAGCAGGTGGGGTTTGTCCAGGTGTATGCTTCATTATATCTATGAAGACAAAAAACAGGTGATCATGCAAATGAATGGCTATGAACATTCTCATTATAGTTCGCTTCATTAGTTCGCACCAAAACAGGAAACGATCAATTTACTTTGGTCCCTCAACAAAAAGCCCTGGTCCACTGAGTGGCACAACAGAGATGCCTTTTTAAGAAACACACTAGATGGTGCTGTTTGCCCAAATGCTAAAAAGGCATTTTACCGTTGCATTTTACCTCCCTCAATGCCCCTCTGCCCATGATTTTTAGTTGGATAATCGTGTTTTGGTTTGGGGTTTTTTCTGCTCTCGGGAAAACGTGTTGTTTTCGTAGCCAATTTATTTCGCTCTTCCTGTTTGGGCTCGTCTGTGGTCAGCTTGGCACCCACATTTCAATCGCACCACACCAGAGTCAACTGGGAAGACCTCCATTTTGAAGGGGTCTTGGCGCGCATGTTTGTATGTAGCATTCCCATTTATCCAAGTGAACAGCGCTAACTGAGCAACCGCACCAAACACGGCAGATGTGAACACAACCATACATTTATTTACTTTACCAACAGTCTCAAGAAAGCACAACAAATTCCTTGAGAAATACAGACTTGTAGTAGTCGTAATGTAATTGTAGTTGTGCACTCACTTGGGCAGCTCCAGTGTGATGATTCCCTTGGGCTCAGCTTCTATGCTCTTCCCCCAAAATTTGAGCTTGGGGTAGATGGAACCATGAAAGACAAAATCCTCCTTGAAGCCCTCAGCATGAAAGGCACTTACTGGAGGGTGATGGCTAACTTGCTCTGACACCCATCTAAAGCCCAAATCCTCCCTGAAATGGAGAAAAACATAGCTTGGACCACATAAAATCTACTAACCAATGTAAACAGACCTGTTCCTCATGTCTATAAAGAATAGAGAACATTTGTGAATGGCTAGTATCCTGCAGATATTGTGCAATGTAGCGTCTCACCTGATGAGCTCATAGGTTTCACCGAGTAGTGGGTTGAAAGGCTTCCCAGTCCTTTCCCACTGTGATGCTACAGCTGACACAGCAAATGCTGCAACACACTACCCAACAACAGCAGTGGCACTGTATTAGAAACATGAGCAATTCAAGAATTAATGATACTCATGTATATCAGTGGTGTACATATTACCTTCATTCTTTCGACAGAGTCTGTGGTGGCATTCGCCTGATGGATGAGGTAGGTGTGCTCCATGTATTCTGTTAGCCGCTGCAAGAAGCTCAGGGGCTCATTAAAAATCACAGGCATGGCAATTTTTGACAACTCCTAAACAAAAGCAAGAAGGAGAGTTTTTAGACCAGTGTAATCCTTCATTTTCATATAAAATACAACTACAAAACCATCATACACAGCCCTGTCAAAAACTCGCTACCTGGAATTAGTGATATCCCATTTCTTTAATCATTATTCCTCTTTCAGAAGATTCAAAATATTGTCAAAAGTCTGACAGTGGTGTATGAGCATTTACACAACTGCACAATGAACACATTATGATTAAAATAGGTACTTAAGTCACCAAAGATTAAATTTTACCTCAAAGTCATCATCATAATACTTATTTCAAACTTTGGCCGTAATAATTGTTAGATAGACCGTTCTTTATTGACCTGTGGGCTACTGAACTGTGCCTGCTCCTCAAGTAATAAGCCACGTCTAATTAGGATTAAAAATTAATAAGCATAATTAAATCCAATCAGAGGCAAGCGTTAAAGACAAGGATCCCACAGGAGTCCTGGATACTGATATTAACGACACTTATACTACTCCACAAGGACAAATCCAAAAACAATGCAATCATATCTAGCTTTTATTACAAGTTCAAACTCAAGTTCACATGGATTAGGGAAACAAAATGAAAGTAGTAGTTCATGGGTTCTGTTCTCACCATGCCGATACATTTTTTCAGGATACTCCAGATGCTGACGTCATTTCTGGAGAACATAGGAGCCGGTAAACATGTTCTGTAATAGATGACACACCATAGGATTAAATTCATTATCCAAACATAAAGGTGTTTGTTTACAATCTCTAAATTTTCAAACAAAATTGTTAAAATGAACCATATTTTTCCTCAAATCTAATCTCAAAAGCAGATTCATGACATATTAAAACCTACTGGGGTTAATTATGACTGTTTTTTTCTGTAAACCAGCAGGTGTTTGTTTTGACTCAGCGACATCTTCCAGGCCTGACCAGACAACTTTAGTGTGTAGTTTTTAACAGTATGGTGCCCAGCAGCAGATGGTGTCTTTCTAGAAATGAGAGTTGAAGCAGCCACGGACAAAACCCATTATTTCAGCTAAATAAATAGATATACTGGGTTTGCTCTAAAAAAACAAAACAAAAAAAAAAACAAGGTCTGTGATTCACAATTCAATTCCTCTGACCCAGTTTGTGTTCCAATAACCTTTAGTTTTTTTTTGTTTTTTGTTTTTTTAGGATGGGCTTTGATTGTACTTTCACCTCAAATAATCAGATTGGTCTTTTGGAATAAATAGTAAATAGAACATACATTTTAAATGAAATTAAGTCAATTTATGATTTTATTATTTTATTATGTATTGTGTTGACTTAAGGTAGTTTGGTTGAAGACATTCCTGTGGCACTCCTTTCCGGCCTGCATCATATTGTTTACAGAATTCATTCTTTGCTCCTCAAAGACCACATGTAATCTAGTGTCTAGTGTCCATCCTGTCCAACCCATAGCTTAAGACTTCCTTCCTTCTGTCATTTTTAATAGTCTTAAATTTATTTGTAACTTGGCCCTCAGCAAAGCAATGCACTGCTCTGACCCTTTCAGTCTATTTGTATTTATGGCCCAGTCCAGCATGTTTTCCAGAGGCACTGCCAGGTATTTATTTAATTAAAAAATGTGATGGGATGATTTACTTGTTGAGTTCACAGTGTTTTAACAAGGCTTAGGCCAAGCTGATTGCAAGCGGGGACAGAGGCTTCTTTAAATGACAGGAGTACTTCCAAATAAACAGAGACCTCATCAATCTGTAATGCAAACCACACACACGCTCCTGCACATATGCACACAACGCTAGCCAGTAAGCCAGTTGCCTTCGCTCCAGCTCCCTCACTGAGCCACCACAGAGATAAATTATTCATGGATCACTTGTTGGATTAAGGAAGAGGGGCCAAGTCGGAATCAGCATACTCGGAAATTAAGGGGACTGTCGAATCATCACGAAGAACGTACAACTGTGTTTGCTTGGAGAGTTGAACGCACTAAACAAGATGGTTTGGTCTCTGTGGATGCAGGCTCAAACACAAACAGCAAATGCAAAAACAAAGCCGAGTGGAAAGCAGGTATCTCCTTACACCGACTCAGCCGTTTCGAGGCCTATTCCCCTGCAGAGTGCAGCCTGTAACCTGTCATTAGACACGCAGGCTAAGACGTCACATGATCAATAAAGTATGCAAGTCACTCAGAAATATGTGAGAACTAAGCAGCAATTTGAATAAATTATAAACTGCAGAACAAAACTACAGTAATCAGTACACAACAGATGATTAGATTGGCGTCTTTCCCATCATTCAACCAAATAAACAAGCATGAGATCATGACATAAGTCGTCCCACCTGTGCAGCTTGACTCCATTGTGCTGGGCCGGTTGGTTACCATGGTTACCCTCCCCTGACATTCCGGTAGGCCCCCTGAGTGTGCTGGGATGGCGGAGGCTGCTGCTGTGAAGGGGGGCGTCTCTCCCCTCGTCCTCTTCAAACGAGCGACTGGCGACGGACAGGAAGCCGCTCACAGACAGTTCTGACTCCGACTCTGTGGGATGAAGAGGGGGGCAGCTGCCAGGTCATGCCCAAAAAACACTTACGCACAGGTTCAAGTGGCCACCGCGGAAAGCTAGAGCTCAACGCCTCGACGGTATACTGTTCGCAAATAAGCACTTGTACTCGAGTTCCTCTCCAACCCACCCTCTCCGCTGCTAGCCAACCCCCACCTGAGGATTGTGTTCCAATGAGAGGCCGCACACCGGCTTCATTTCCTCCGACATTGTTTGCACTGTGCCTGCTGCATGTTACCCCTCCCCTAGACAGCCCTTATACTCTATTACAAACGCTCAATGAGATGACAATGACGGCTGTGTGTACACTGGGAGGATGCAGATGCTCATTGTAATCACAAGTGAAAAAATATCAGGCACATAATCTGCTTCTAAAACAAAGTCTACAGATTTAAGAAAATAATGAACGAATTCTATCCTAGCTCAGAATATGCCTGAAAATAATCTTTATGTTCATTGTGTCCCTGTTTATGGTTGTTTTTTTATGTCATTCATTGCTTTTTTCCATTTAATATTTTTTATTTTTACCTTTTCATGATTTTTAAGTTACTCAGGATCACACAGGCCAGAATCTTACTTGTGGACCTGTTAAAAAGTTCAAAGGATTGGATTAAGCCCATGGACCTTGAGTTTGACATGTTTTTTTTAATACATGTAAACACTGTTTTACACCATTTGCATGGCAACATTTTCTATTAATGCAAAGCATAGTTTTTTGTCTCTGGATAATTGTGTCTCTGGCCAGAAGACAACTCTGGGCTATCAATGAATAATGCAAGGACTCCTGAGAGAGCCTGCTCCATAGTGCACAAACATAGTCTACTGTACATAATTACTGTGGAGAAAAAGCAGCCTATAGGAAATAACGAACTTAAACAGCCAGTTATCTGAGCAATAAAAAACAGCACATTCAGTGCAGTGGCCACTGTCAACGTTCTGATTAAAGGTACTGTCAGACACCCTGAATAAAAAGACTATCAGGCGAATCACATTAACCTTGAGTAGACGTAAAGAGGACATTGCAAATGTGTCTCAGAGACAGACTTACTGCTAATGGACTGTAGCAGAAGCCCTTAAACACAGAAAAATGTCTATAATTGAACCAAGAGCAGCACAGCATCAATGTTCAAATTGAAAGTGTATTGTCTGTGAAATGTGTTACACTCCTATAGGAAAAACTGGTAGAAAAAATAATTAGTGCAAGTGAATGAAACATGAATTTAACTAGGCAAGTTTGAAAGAAAGAAAGAAAGAAAGAAAGTTTGTGTGGTATTGTCCTATTGTTATTCTATTGAATTCTCTTGTAAAGTCCAGAAAAGTGCGTTGGTGGGGCTGGTGGAAACCACCCAAAAGTAAAGTTCTACATTAAATACAAGATTGTGCTCAGCTTTGTACTGATCTGACCTTCTTCACCTCTACATCTTTTTCCAAAATTGATGTTGACGTTTTGTGGAGATATCCATTTCTTTCTCAAGATTGCATTTTCCAGGGGACAGAGCTATTGGCTGAAACCCACCTTTTCAGTCTAGCATTTGGTCTCAATGACCCTGGTACCATGCATGTGGCTGTGGGCCCTTTAAATACACTTAAAGAGTCTTATTTAACAATTGATTGGTGTCAGATGATATGCTGACCTGACAAGGCATCATAGAAGTCATCTTCTGTGAGGGCTCTGAGGGTAGACCACTTTCTGTTCCTGCTCAGAGACTGCTGTAGTTCGTTGTTCTTAGTTGCCAATGTTTGCAGTGCCTCTGACAGAGCTTTGTTCTTCTCCACCTCCTGCTCCAACTTCAGGCTCCACACCTAGACAAAATTGAGATTATGAAATACCTCCACAATTTTATGTAACTGTATGACAAGGAGACTTGTCACACAATTATAATTCAATTGATTGCGAGTATTGATCAGTTTGTTCTTTGGCAGTGTATTTGTGTTGGTGGTTTTGACGCAGGTCATTGCTCACTGTCCCTACATATCTGGTTTCCTTCAGTCGGAATCAAACACCCTGGTCTCTGAGAGATCTGTGCAGCATGATTGAGTATCACTTCGGAGCAACCTGAGCTAAGGACACAGCGGTGCAGGGCAGATCATAGTTTCCTATTGAGCATTCGTTACTGTCTGACCAGAGGACAGGAAACTGGACTATACTGATAGTTTCTGTGAACCATCAAATACAAGAGATCAGCAGGATATCAGGCTCTTAGTCCTAAATAGCTGTTTTTGCAATACAAGAAAACCTGTCTACAAAGATGTTACACTGAAAGCACTACTTTGGATTTCTGTCTTTTAATGGCCCTAGCTGCCTGCAATCAGCTTAAAACAAGTGTGGGGTGATCATACAGTCATGATGAATGAAACAGAGGAATCACTACATTTATTTGTATTTTTTTCTTTCTGTTTCTTGCCATTGTAATGAATATTGATTAGCTTATGCTGTTTGGCAGATCCTGAATTTGATTCAGTTTGGTGATGAAAAAGCGTATTTTATAGACATCTTTTAGTCCTCTGTGTGTGGTTTGTTTTAATTATAGACTAATCCAGTCATGGCACAAATCAAAAATCTGTCTCTTTATTCACTCATTTTCAAATTTATACAAGAACCTAATTTATCAGGTGATGAAGTGATATTTCCAACAAGATTCACTGACAACCACAAGCCTTGTAATTTAAAGCCCACTTTATTTAAGGCTGTGTGTAAATTTATTGCATAATGTGAGTGAGCTAGCTTTGTAGGAGCTTGTGTTAACACTCCATGTCCCATTCATTTGGAGCCCATGCAGAAACAGAACACTTTATTGTGTAACTATTATAGCCAGCTCTTGCTGCATCCTCCCGCCTGAGCACAAACAGTGCTATTTTAAGCTGAGCTGAGGCTGGGTGATATAGCGGGTGCTGAAGCCTGGGAGGAATGATTCTCCTTGGCCAACACCCCAAAGAGAAAAGCTTTTACTTGGTCCTAAAATGTGCCTGCATTAGTGGTGGGGAGGCTAATTTTCAGAGACAAATTTATCATATCAAACATAGTTTTACTGGGCTTGGTAGTGCTAGATAGCTAGATCTGTTCCAGGGTATACTTATATACAGGGTAAGATTTTACTGTTATTATTTAACAGTAAGAAGCCTGGAAATTCCTTAGCCACCATAAATAACATATACCTAATAGAAATAGTATACACAACAAAATCTGCTAGTATTACAATGAACATGATCTAAAAAAAAAAATCAGAACAGAAAAGACACTGCCACACACAACAGTTCAGCTAAAGTCTCATGTGAAATCATCTGTTGGTCAGTACCATGTGGTGATGGTCAAAAGAAACATAATTCTGGTGGACAATATATTTTGATACAGTCTCCAGCACACAAACACAGGGTACTGTCATTCCCCAGCTGTCACGGCAATACAAAGTGACAGATCTGCTTATCTGTGTGTCACCACTAAGTGGCTGTGAGTTGTAAAGCTCTATTTATTTTCTTGACAGGTGTGCAAGCCTGCTGTCTCAAAAAGCCCGAGCAGATGAATAAATGGACAACAACCAACAGCAATGTCTCTAGACGATGTGTTTAAAGAGCCAATACCAGGAGGAGAATCTCTCGCTCCTTGTCAGTAACATTGTATACCCTATATGTGCTGTATATGAATGTAACTATGTTTTAGTGAGCAGCTGTGCAAGTGGGTCACACTACAACTGTTCTGCTCAAAGGCAGTGTGGTAATTGGTGGGAAAACCCTTTGAGCTTTGAATCGAGCTCTCTCGAAACACATCTGTGTGGACATCAAAGAGTAATTACACTGATGTATGACTACTCTATGGCTGTAACAGAAAAAAAATATGTGTACATGGCAGACAATAGGACATCGGGATTAGATTTAATGCTGCTTAATAGCGTCAATCTCAGCATTGTAGAAAATATAATCCATTTAGTGAATGTAGAAGCCGCAGCTTAGCATTGGACCGGTGGATGTGGCATTCTTGTTCATACATTTCCTTTTGCCTTCTGTCAGTCAGAGTGAAATGTGTTTGCATTTTTCTGAGTGTGTCCTAAGCCCAACGACACTACAACTTGTGATTATCTTGGTCCACAGAACAGCAGATGTGGCCAATCCATACTAAGATGGCATGGTTAGTCATACCACACACTGTAAATGTGGTCTAATTGATTAATGAACTGGATTTAAGTTCTGAGGCAACATAGATGAGAACGTTCCTTAATATATTTTTAACCATATTCAACAGACTGCTCTATTAGAATACTAACAATTACAATTATAGCTTCGAAAGATTGCCTTTTTCCACTAAGACAGAAATCTATTAGTGATGGCACATTCTTTTTAATGAGGAAATTGACTAATCCCCATAAAACAACAACCGAAGTAGCTTTACATCCAATCAGTGTCACACTGAAAACTAAGAGCATTCAATTTTTACATAAAGTCCAAATAATGACGAGGAATTCACTATGCATCAAACAAACCACTTACAGTAAATTAACTCTACTGCACAATTTAGCTAACAATCAATGCAAGAAAGAAGTGACCAGAGTAAAGAGCAAAGAAAATTACCAGAGTGTTGAAGAACTGGAGTTTAGTTTGTACCTGAGCTGGTGCCGGATAATGGTAGCGTCACTGTCACTTGTCCTGTTCTGGGCTCGGATGAAGTAGTATGTGGACGTATGCCTGCGAGCATGTGTTTTCACAGTGAGCAGACGAGCGTATCTTGAGCAGAGCCTGTGAATATGCATGCGCTTGAGTTCCCTCGCTCAATGCACAGCCTTTCCCTAAGTCGGAGGGTTTCTCTCTGTGTATGTGTGTCTCCACTGATCTGCAAGCTGAATGCAGACCTAAGCATAAAAACGGATCGTGCCTGTGTCCTTGCTACAGACTTGCCAGTGATTACTACACAGTCCCACTGCTTTCCCCAAGGACACGAGCAATCCATGGGGCAAGTGGACAGAACACATACAAACTTCAGGAAACATCTGTACAAATGGTAAGGGGGAGGGGCTTATGGACTATAACTATGAAGTATTTAACTATTAGACAAAACTGAGGCACAGCTCATGACAGTATATGAACGAGGACAACACTGTTTCCAGATGTTGTCTTACCTCCTCTTGTTTTGACAGCAGTTCAAGACACAGGTGCAGGGCAGCGCATGTTTCACTGGAAAGCTCACTTGTCTCTTTAGCTTTTAGTAGTAAAGGGTCATCAAGGGCTCAAAAAAAAAAAAGATACAAAAGAAATTACAATTATCAAATTGTTTATCAGTTTCCAAAATCTATGATCAGACTGTCAAAGATATAATAGATAATAAATGCAAAAAATATGATATCACACAATATCACAGAAAAAAATGCCTGTTCACCTACCACTATTTTGCTCATTTTTCACCAAAGACAAAAATATTGACACTTCTTTCTCCAGTTTCTGATGGCAAGCACTGGCTGTCTGAAAAAAGCACAGGATAACAGACCTTCAACAGACATAGTGGTCTGTCTACAAATACACACTTTGTAAGCCATGCAAGTTGAAAAACATTCCCCAATGACCACTTTTAGATTATTTTACCTGAAGGGCCTGGGTAAAGTTCCCCACTGCTGTGTCACTATATTCATCCTCAACATTAATCTCATCCTGGATGCAGTGGTGATTGCTGTAGGATGAATGTGCCTCGATGGCATCTAGCCATTTCTAAGTCAACACAAACCATTTAATTTCAAAAACATAACTCAAATCTGTCAAACTCTTCGAAGCAATAAAGCAGAGATAGGACTGAAAGTGAATTTCATCTCACTTTTCTTGTTTCCAGTGAGTTTGTTGTTGAGGACACCTTCAAGTTAAGTACAGTGCCATCAAAGCACTTGAGCATGAAGAAGCAATGATCCCAAGGTTTCACCTACAATGAAAAACATTCCCATGATACAATCATGACTACTGCAACAACCATGCACAAACCAAAACTGTGTGGAAAGTCAACACACAAGGACTATGCATTCTGTTTTAAGCAAGGTGGTGAATAATATACAAAATATTCTGCTAGGTACCATACAGTAGGCTTGTGATAGAGACTTGCTGCCCTGTTTTCTAACAGCTGCCAAACCATCTGCCCTGGAAAAGACATGTGACAAAATATAAGAATGAGCTGCTTTACATACTAACAGAAGAGTTAAAGAAAATATAACACATCTTTGTACATTTAATTTATAGTTTGTCATTTGTGATAAATAATCATTAAATGTAACTTACTCTCTATGGTACCAGGATAAAGTGCCCTCCTCAATCACCACCCAGTGTGACCGCCATCCAAGAAATCGTGAGCTCTGTGCAAATAAATGTTATGTACATGTTATATGATATAATATTGCATACAGGTCTACACATGCTTATATATGTGATGTACAGCATATTATACTCTGTCTGCTTTGGGTCTAATATCACAGGTCTGAACAAAACCCCATCACCAGCTTGTTTACAGTGTGAGCGAACACACTCCAACATCTGGGTACCTTCCAAAGAGGGCCTTCAATCTTCTGCACACCATTGTTCACTTCCTTTGGAAAGAAAGAATTCATAACTCTCAGACTTACATCTGCTTGTTCTGTTTCCAATAACACTCATATTGGAGATACAACAAAAAGGCCTTGGTTACAGGGTATAGAAAACTTTACTCAAATAAATGGCTTATTGTATAACTGTAATTAGACTGTTGATGTGCTACAGAGAGAACCTGCAAGAAATCTTAAATAAAAACACCCACAAGACACAGTAAGTAAGATGAATCTATAAAAATATTCTCAAGAGAAAGCCAAAACCAAATGGTTAAATACTCTTTGAATAGGATGCGCTAATTATATTTTGCAGAAATGTGTTCATTTGATTTGAATTTCAGTGGTGCAAGAAGAGAGGCCGTAGGATCACCAAAATAATGAGGAAAGTGTCTTGCAACAAAAGTGCAAATTTAATAGCCGTCCTGAAGTTCTTTGGTAAATGTTTACACAGAAAGAAGAAGGAAATCTGTTGTTACCTTTTCCTGATATGCTGCTAAAATCTGCCTTAGTTCATCAGTACAAGCCAGATCCATCGCTGTCTGGTCTGAAACAATTAACCAGCATAAATAAGGTATAAAATGTATTATTTATTAAATAATACATGTATAACATGTTAAAATTATGTATGTTAGCATTCAGTGGTGTTAATATTCTTAAAACATTTAGTGAGGTTAAATAAGAGGTTATAAAGTGAAAGAATTGTACCATTGCTGTTTCTGACACTCGGGTTGGCTCCAGACTTAAGCAGCTTTATAATGCACTGCTTCTGCCCTCTATAGGCTGCACAGTGTAAAGGTGTATTCCCCACTGAATCTCTGCATTGAATATCTGGAGCATTGTCTCCACTGAGCTAAAGAAATTTATGTCATTTATACAAAGAAAACATTTTTGCAATAGGATAGATCACAGTGATTGTTATCAACAAAGATATACTATATGGGATTTTATGTGTGAGTACTTACTGTATTTGTGGGCTGTTAATAGTTGCCAGTTAAAACTCAATTAACGAAGATTATCAAAGCAAATCTATGAATAGGATATTCAACAATAGCTCTTCCACAAACCAGCTTTGACAAAGTGGATATGTCCCCCTCTCTCGCTGCTTCCAGAAGCTTCCTCTCCTGTCGTCTTGCTTCTCGTCTCTCTGCAGCTGTCAGAGTCAAAAACTATTTCGGTCAAAATGAGCTGATCGGCAGCAATGAGACGCCATTGGAAATTTAACAAATCCATAATACCATACCCTCCAGCATTGTTATGATTTCATCATCCTCTGTGGCATCTTTGGGGATTTGGGCCATTCCATTGATTATGTTGACACATGCATCATACCGCAGCAGTAGCAGGACAATCTCCTTTAGGGTTTAAGGTAAACTGAGAATACAGTGGACTGCTTGCACAGATAAAAGTTTAGTAAAGGCAAAAGTAAGGTGACATTTCTCTGAGTAATTTTACTGACATTAGTTTGAAAGCAGGAAGCCCTATTTCATCACCAGGCAGGGAAAGGAGCACTTTTTACCTTTTCTTCAGTAGAGGCTGCTTTGTGTAAAGGTGTGTCTCCTGTGTCATCCTGCAAATTCACATCAGCCCCGGCCTATAGGTATTAGCATAGGTATTAGCAACAACATGTTTTCTTAATTATCAATTTTTATTGTAATTAGGTTGAGTTTGTATTAATCCCTGATCATTTTCCTGCCATGGCCTTACTGGTTTGAGATAGTATTTCTCTCTAAAGTCACTGGTCTTGCTCTTGGTCTGTAGTAGTCTTGACTACAACTGTGCACTTTAAATCACCTTTAGTATCTCCTCCACAGCATCCTTATGTCCAAAGAAACAAGTCAGGTGTAATGGGGTCCATCCAGAGTAAGGTTTTGATCTAACTACAAGAAAGAAGAAAAGGCAACATGAAATACATAAATAACCTCTTAACACAAATCCATAATTTATTAGGGTTTTATTAACTTACTCACATCGACAATTGATGTTCAGAGAAATGTTTTTGCTAACCCTTAAGTGAAGGAGGCTCTGAATCTGGGTCAAATTGCCCTCTTTAGCATACAGAAGAAGCTGGTCTTCAAGTGTGTCTTCCTCCATTAGCACTTGATTTAATGTGGTGCACTCCATGAATAAACCGATTAATTTATCTTTAGAGGAAGAGAAAACAGCGCATCTGCCTTACATGGCTAGCATTAATTCTCTAACTGCAGAACTTTAGCAATAGGCTACAGCAACTTCACCTTGGTCAGTTCTTTTTATACCCGCAAACGTTATAAAGTTGACTAAACTTCATATTTTAAAGCTAATGTTTGAACTATAAGCTATCCGTCCATTTTTACTTCCCTTTTGAGTTCGAGGTAAAATCCAAACACACGCGAAATTTGAGCACGCAATCATCTGACAGTCGCTGGTGGCCGTCACGTGACTGAGCAGCTGCCATACCGGTGCGACGAGCTCTGTGCACGAGGACTTGCACTGCACGTCAAGACACCCATGATGCATAGTCAATGGTACCACAGCAGCTGAGGTGTAACGCAGCATATGGTCACCTGTTACAAATGATGGCTGCTTCTCAAGCCCTTCTCTGTAGAGCGCGTATTGTTTCAACCAACCCATTTATTTTCCGCCCGTGTCAATGGACCTCCAGTGATTTCTTTATTTCTTTATTTATGTATTTGTCTATTTGTTTATTAAAATTTAAAATAAAAAGGCTGTTCAATTAGCTGTTTTAGTTATTTGTTGTCAAATGGTAGTATCAAGAGGGGGCTTCAATTTGCAAGTGTTATAGTAAAGGTCAAAACTGAGACCGCTGTCCATCCATTTTCCTCTGGTTATCTGAGGCCTGGTTGCGGGGGCAGCAGTCTAAGCAGAGATACCCCGACTTCCCTCTCCCCAGACACTTCCTCCAGCTCCTCTGGGGGAATACTGAGGCGTTCCCAGGCCAGCTGAGGGACGTAGTCCCACCACTGTATCCTAGGTCTTCCCCAGGGCCTCCTTCCAGTGGGACATGCTCACAGCACTCCTTTGTTACCACGACAGACCAGTACATCGGTCACATTAATGCAGAAGCTGCACCGATATGTCTATCAATCTCCTGTTCTTTCATTCCCTCACTCGTGAACAAGACACCAAGATACTTGATCTTCTCCACTGGAGGCAGTGACTTTCCATCAAACCAAGACCATTGTGTGATACATTAGTGATAGCCTACCAGAATATTGTTAAAAAACCCAAACATTGCAAGTCCAGTCTTATGGAGGGGTTAGTGTTTGGCAAAGGAGACCTATTGCAACTGTTGAACTTCTAACTAAATGTCAATCATAGACAACAGCCAGTTAACAACCATTAACACTTCCTATGACTAATTTAAAGTTACCTATTCACTTACCTATTGGACAGAGAGAGAACACGCAGTAGGCCATAAAAACTCAAAACAGAAGAAAAATCACAATCCCCAGAAAATTTGAATTTACTATAACTATGCATACTACAGCAACTTGGTTACATATGAGCCTGGAAGCATGAAAATAACTTAGTTTTTCCTATCACGCACCTTTCCCCCTTTTAACTTTTTTGACTTTGCATACAAACAAGCAAGTTTTTTCCAGAATGCTGAAAGGTGCTGTCCAAGCAGACATTTTGTGATGATAAAGGTCATCTGTCTGCAAGATGTGCTTACTGTGGGCAATCTGCAGAGGTGTGTGGGAGATGGAAGAGCATGTCACAATGATGGCACATGCCAGAGAAGACTGTCCCTTCCTTGAGAGATTTTTGGTAACCTTCAGAACAGAAAATCAATGTGGAGCTGGAACTGGAACATACAGTCCTATTTCCAAAAAGGAAATGTACAAATGTGCCACATGCAAGGATGAGTCATCTGGCATTGAATGGGAAAAGCAGCATTTGTCAGCTCTCAAATCCAAAGCATTCTGCTGTTTTAATCACAGCTGCATGTGTGGGAATAAAACAAAAAGCATGAAACAATCAAACCATTTCAACAAAAACTGAACTGCAGCAATGTCTACCTACTTCTTCCCTTCTGTGAAGCCATTGTTTCCACTACTTACACCTAGAAATTTAAACCATTTCCACTGGCTGTGCAGGTTGCTCATGCATGATGATTTGTCAAAGTTTTATGCCTTAATGGTTGCCCTTAATGCAGTGAGATTTCGCTGATTTTATCCATTTATGTCTCCTCCAATATGTTGTTTGTATGTTACAGTCAGTCATTACCATACCAGACGTGTGTAATAGCAACTGTAACACCAAATTTGACATTGATCAAAGCATATTTCTCAAATCAGGTCTGGTGAAGGAAAGAAGCGCACTGGGCCAGCTCCTGGTAATTAGTATGGCAATTATTGTAAGCTGTCACACTACTTAAGCAACGGGGTGGACTCTGTGCGCTCTGGAGCGTAATCCCTCACAAATGACAAGATAATGGAAGCAAAGAGAGGCCAGTGCTTCATAAGAAACCAGGAGATAGAATTCCCAGCAGAGACATTTTAGGGACAGAGCAGGCTAGTGAGAAGAAGATAGAAAAAGGAAGCCAAAGCATGGATTCCTTTCAAATGAAGCACCGAAAAGAAAAGGCTCATTTGACTTTGATACTTAGCAATTATGACCAAAAAACGGAGTTTGGGTAAAAGGCTAAAGACACATGCTTTAAAACAGCAGTCTTTCAGATTTAAATTATTGGCATCCTATAAGGTAAATCCAGTCAACTTCCTAATAATTCAACCTGAAATATAGATGCTGTCATGTTCTGGTAAAGAGTAGCCTAAATTGTGAGTAACAGACTAGTACTACTCAATCCCAGTAGCATATTGAAATACCAAGCAAGCCCTCTTTCATGCATATTTAAATCATCATAGTTAATTTGAATGCAACTAAGAGCATTTGCAGGAGCATCATATGAATACAAATATCTTGGTGATTGAAGCCAACGTGTGACAAAGATTCCCTCGTTGGATTCATCCTTTTTCTCTGCCAAGGACACACAGTTGGCATCTTTTTACCTTTTGCAAACTTTGAAACAATATGAACTGATTTTCTTTTATGACATGGTGGTACTGTCTTTTAACACTAAATATAATGGCACGACGCTGCTTACATGAATGACATTTTGCCATAAGGGTGGGGTACAATCATACACAGATTACCCAGCTTGGGGCTTTTGAAAAATTTAACAAGTCAAAATAGTGCTGAGCCGTGGCACGCCCATAGCATTTCAATGAGCTGGAGCATCAGGTAAATGCCAGCAGCCTTCTTCACATAAAGGGCTCTGCCAGTACGCTTTAGTGCTGTGAAAACATTCAAATATGGCTCTCAAATTAATGATATTTGAAATGTAATCGTGAGGGAACATGTATGAAATGACAATAAATACTGAGTGAATATCTGTTATGTTCAAAATGTTTAACCCTTACCCCACGGAAGCTTTTAGCCTTTCTTTGACATGTACTGGTTATTATGTTTACTTTTAAGGCACGGCAGATGCTGCAAATGTAGCTCGAAGCACTTAAAATATGTGGTTGCTCATCAGTCGATTTTCTTGAAATGTCTTCCAAACAGCAGGGGCAGCCATATGCAGAGGATGGTCTGCGTAATTTGATAAAAGCATAAAAAGGCTTTATAAATGATCAATTCTTAGCATTTCTGATACTTGATTAAGGAAGAAGGACTTGATAAGCGTGGGACATTTTTTCCTCAATACAGAAACTAAAGATCATGACGTAATTTTTGTTTTTGGAGTTATAAAAGGAGGAACGACAGAGCAAACAGACCTGGGATGGAATTCAAATCCGGGTCAGATGAGCTGCTGAGACGCCCCCACATTGCTCAGTCTTGGCCCTTTGTTGAGCCAACACTTAATCTTATTTTCAGACTGCTCTGCCCAAACAGACCACAATTAGAATCAGCCATATGATCAATACTGTGCCACAATATCACAGAATGTATTTGCATTCTGTGTGTCCGTTTTTCGCCTGGGATTACTGACGGTAGGTGCTCTGTTACAGTACTGTCACTTATTCACCAAGCTGGCATCCAAACACAAACACTTGATAATGGAGTGGCGCAGCAGGCCACGGTGTAATCTGCAACACTAGAGGCTCGGTGCAGCCTCTGTGACACAGCTTTGGTCCCGAGTGCTCTCCATATTCAGATTAGTTCCGCTCTTGTGTTTCCGAATCCTGTAACAAAACATCTGCAAAAGTTATCACAGAAACACATGCATATAATTCAGGTGTACTGTCTTGTTTATGTAAATTGATGCCAGTTGTACGTTTTATATTGCATTTCTTTAGTTACTTGGTCGTGTGTGGTAATTACAAGCATTAGAAACCACTGAGAGGAAAATTGTCAGTGAATATAACAACTGTAGTAACACATTTATGATTTTCACGTGATCACTGCCCGCACTACATGTTTCCAGGTCAGGAATATTGGAACTGTGGCGTAAACCTTTATAGAATATGTGTTAGTTTCCATGACGCCATGATTCCAGTTTCCATGACAGTTTCCCAGCTCTTTTGTTACATATTTCAATAAGTGGTATTAGAGCATAATGGACATTTCGTCAAGATCCTTTTAGACAGCTACATGGTTAATTCTCGATATTGCCTCCAAAGGACAGTTTTAATAGATATTTGCAGGTTGAAATCAACAGCTTGTAAAAAAGTAAATAATTTGATATCTGTATTAGGGCAGTATTAAGAAAACCATGTGCAGAAATTGCTGCTGTATTAGGTTTGGTGCCTTTATAAACTCCCAGTTCTGATTGGCCATAAACATTACCATGTATAATGTCATGGCTTAGCAGATAGATTCCCAAAACCTATGTAGACTGCACACGTTGTGATAAGGATAATCTTCTGATGCAATGTGCAGTTCCATTCTAAAAAAAGTATCACCAAAGCTATCCGTGACCAATTGCGATTTGGCCCAATAATAGTGTTCCATCATCCTTTGGAAACACATTCCAAATGTAGTTGAGGCAGAACTTTATCTTGTTGGCTGCAACAGTCAGAAAAAAACAAAACTCCTGAAAAATCTCTTTCACTTTTTGTGATTTCCTTGTTGCGACTGTGGCACGCGTTACTCTGACAGATAGTGGTGGTTCCATTTGTGAGAAAATAACAGTAATTTAAACAGCGCTCCTTCAGTCACCTCTACTTTTCTCTAGTGTTTCTCATTTCTTTTGGACCACAGCTGGGGGACTGCCAGGATGATATCTGAATGCAAAAAAGCCTTAAGGCTACTTCCTGTGTGTGCCGTTAGACTATTAGATACAAAGGGAACAAAAACACACAAATCCTCATTTACTGGCTTTGATAGTAGTTTCTTATGTTGGCTTAAATTGATAATTCCAGCAGGGATGGTTATGTGAGCGTTCCTGATGTGTGTATGTGTGTGCCACCCACTCTTTGTCTGCTTTGTCCTTAATGCTGGTGGGGGATTGTGCAGATTTCCAGTCTGATTCAATGAAAAAAGAAACAATTGACAAGGACACTTTCAATCTGATATTGTTCTGTTCATTGTCACACACTTAACAGCACAAGATCAAGTCGACAGAGGAAGAACCAAGCCAAAAAGACTTTGATCAGAACTTTTTTGTCAAGCTTATAAGCCAATGAGCAACTTTTCCCATTGCAAACAACAACAAAACATCATCAAAGTTCCCTGGCACCAAATATAGCCTATATATCATTATTGATGTTGCTGGTAATTTACGCACAAACTCAAAATCATTATAGCTATAGTTTGGAACTCGAATATCTACTGATTGTTAAAAGTCTTACAGTTATAACACTTTTTCTGTAACTCACCTTGATTATAACGAAGCGAAAAGAAAAAAAAAGTCGCCTAATCCACCCACTCGCGTCCAAGAAGCTTTTTTTTTTTTTTTTTGCAGAGGAAGGTGGTGCGCTCTCTCGTGGTTTTCACCGGACACACTGTTCAGTTGCACTCGTGCACCACCGGAGCATCCAGCGGATACATGGGGCTGCTGTGCGCACTGTCACTTCGCCCCCTGGCACCTGTTGCTGCTGCCTGCTCACTCTGCGCACAGCCTGCTCTTCCGAGGATTTAAGCCCAATCGTTGACTTTAAACCGGGGCCATGTCTGGGGAACAGCAAACTAACTCCAGCAGCGGCTACTATTTTGACAATACGTCCACCAGGGTTCAGAGCAGCATGGTTTTTTCACGACCTGTCTTTGTCGTTTTGATGTTGGTGATGGTGACTCTGGTGGTGGTGATAGTTTTGGGCAACGCTCTGGTGATTTTAGCCTTTAAAGTGGACAAGAGTTTGAGGAGACAATGCAACTACTACTTCCTTAATTTGGCTATATCAGATTTTCTTGTGGGTAAGTCACACCCTTTATCAATTTGTTCTCAGTGAATGAATTTTAACCAAATTTTGGACAAAAGGTTACCATTCGCATCTCTATGGGTTACTTTGTGAATAATATGTCACACACATTTACCTATATTGATCAAAATCTTTATTTTATGATGCTTATAAACCTTTTTTTCATACATTTAGCAATATACATTTGTTGAAAAGACTCTTAATAAGTTTAACAAATTAAACTATGCTCTTTCATAAATGCATTCAAGTGTTTTTGACTTTTGGATCATCTTCAAGCACACATTTAAACAGTTTTTTGCAGTTTTTCCGAGTGCATGTTGGTTCTTTCTCTTTGTCCCACAGGGGCTTTCTGCATCCCTGTCTACATCCCCTACACTCTCACGGGCAGGTGGACGCTGGGACGTGGGCTGTGTAAGCTTTGGTTGGTTGTGGACTACTTGCTTTGTTCTGCGTCAGCTTTCAACATTGTGCTCATCAGCTACGACCGCTTCCTTTCAGTGACAAGAGCAGTAAGTGTACATTTAGACAGCATCAAAGGGCATTCAGTAGAGGAGACTAAAACCCTTTCAGCATCAGCACAATGACATTAAAGTCCGCTCTCAGCTCTAAGCTTAGCCTTTATATTCTGACATGTGTTATATTTTGGAGTGTGCAAATGTAGCTTAAACCTTCTTGACGTGCAGAATGTTTTTGTCTGTTTGTCTGATGGGATGCTTCCAGGTCATTGGTAGGGATATAGACACCTTATTCTCCCCAGTGTGCCCATCTGCAGAGGTTGTGACCTGTTCAGGCCAAGTGCCACGGCTAATTATAGTAATATCCCATGAAAGCACTAAATAAATCACATTCTAACTGTTGGAAAAACTTGGCATCAGAAAATATGAAGACACACCACTAATTATTAAAAAGCTCGGAGACCCAGGGAATGTAGTAGTATATTTGTGATTATTTGTCTCATATATCCATCATGTCTGACTTGGGTCTCTCTCTAAAATGAAACAAGGAGATTTTACAAAAAAACATAACTTAAGCCATTTTTTTCGTTTTTTTATGCAAAAGTAAAAAAAACAACATGTAAATAGTCAACAGACTTGCACCCAGAGAAGGACACGGATGTGGAAAAGGTTAGATTGAATTATGAGATGTGTTTTTAGTGATACCATAGGGTTACTATAACTATACATCTTTTTTCTTTTGCTCCTTTGATAGAATAACTCAAAGAAGTCCAGCATAAATCTGCGATTTGCCCAACAATTTGCCTTAGAGTAGTCTTTTAACCATAATCAATAAGAATACTGTGGATTATTTGATTTGCAAAAGTACTGATAGAGTACATATTTAGAGTACCTGTCATATGTTTTAGCAGAAATCATTGGTGAATGTGATTATTTTGACAGTGTTTTGTACAGCTGCTTATGACTTTTTATTTGGCACCCGCAGCAGTTACCTGGAGTTAAGAGATATATCGCTCTTAACTACAGGCTGCTGCTCATAACAGGTGCAGCTCATAGACTGGATGTGCATTAGCTTGCTGCCTACTCAAAGGTGGAATAAGGCTTGGCCTGCGAGACAAAGAGAGGGTTCTGTTTCCTTTCGCAAGCAAACACTTATCATCAGAGCAATGAATACAAATAACACCAGAGAGAGAAGAGCAAAGTCTCTTCTTTAATTAGCTAGCTTTGATCATAGAGAACCTCCACTGTGCCATGCTTCTTCCAACCCAGAGAGATCAATCGTACCAGAAACAGGACACTGGCGAGCTAAAAACATTTTTCCTAAAAGCTTTTCCCTCTGAACTTGGGCAGACAAAAGCAGTCACAGGCCACAGTTTGTCTTTGAAAACAAAAGACTGAGGGTGATTACTTGACAAACAAAATGCTAACTGAATTATTGACTTAGTGTAGTTGATTCTTAGGCTTTCAGACAGACCATCATAATCAGTCCTAAAAAGGGCAGTCGTCTAAGGACACCTGATTCTTCCATATTGAGCGGTTCAAAAATACGATGACATAAATCACTTATCTGAAATCTTTCTTCTGTGCAAAAACTACCGCGTGGATAATGGCATAGCACCTGCTGCAGGAAAGCTCCATGCTAATTTACCCATATACTTTATATCTGCAATAGAAATGTGATCAATATCTCAGTATGAAAATCATACATAAATATTTGATTTTGTAAAGATATTGATTTTATTAGTAATTGCATTAAAATATTTTTGATTCCATCACAGTTGAGGTCTATTATGTAATGGCTGAAGGAAGTCTATGTTGTTGAAGCTTGTGTTTTTTCCAGCAGTGTGTAAAACACACTGTGACTCACTAAGAGTATTATTCAAGTTAATAAAGTTTGTAATTTGTGCTTACATCTCCCTCAGGTGAGTTACCGTGCCAGACAGAGCATGACTCATCAAGCTATAATCAAGATGATTGCAGTCTGGGTGCTGGCTTTTGTGCTGTATGGTCCTGCTATCATCTTCTGGGAACTGGTGGTGGGCAGAAGTCGCGTGCCAAAGGATGAGTGCTTTGCTGAGTTCTATTACTCGTGGTACTTCCTGCTGAGTGCCTCCACGCTGGAGTTTTTTTCTCCTTTCATCTCAGTGGCTTTCTTCAATCTGAGCATTTACCTCAGCATACGCAGGAGGAGGCTGCACAGCAGGGAACCACAGCTCCACCTCCAGATGAGTGAGCCCGCGTCAGCCCAGGGGGAAGGCATCCCACTGTCACAGAACTGGGGGACCAAACTGGCAGTGAGAGGCTCTATCCACTCTCAGACCTCATCTCCAAGTTTTGGTAAACTTGATTCCTCTGCCAGCAGGGCGGTCCAACCCAGCCGTCTGTCCAGGGACAAGAAAATTGCCAAGTCTCTTGCCGTCATAGTGTGCGTGTTTGCCATCTGCTGGGCACCATACACTCTCCTGATGATTATACGTGCTGCCTGCAGAGGGCGCTGCATACCGTACCATTGGTACGAGGTCACCTTCTGGCTCCTGTGGCTCAACTCTGCTATTAACCCCTTTCTGTACCCACTCTGCCACAGCAGCTTCCGCAGAGCCTTTGGCAAGATTCTGTGCCCAAAACGACACACTACTCCCCCTTCATCAGTCTTACGCTCTGGCCCATGAAAACTCCTGGCCACAAAGGAATAAAGATGAACAATAAATAGAAAACTGTACATGGAAATTTTACAAGACTCCCACAGTATACTATGTTGAAAAGGCCTATATATAACCTATATAAATGTTCACCATGATGATATGTCTAATGTCATACATAGTGAAATATCTGTTGTGCTTTAATAGTGATGGTATAAAATGCATCAAATTCAGCCTGCATTCAGTATTACAGTATTGTGAGTGTAAGTATTTGGACATATACCTATAAGAGGGGAAAGTTTTACAGAAGGAGTTAAAAGTATATTCAATAATAAATCGTTTTTAAGTATAAGTATAGCTGTCTTTAAACAATTGCCAAACGGGAGACACAGCAGTTTATTCGTTGTGTTCTCCAGCCCACATATTGTTTTTACACAATGTGTTGGCCTCACTGTGACTTGCTGCAGCTGAGTACTGTAAAACAGATCACTGTTGCCCTCTGCTGGACAAATGTGTCGTGACAACCCCACAGTGATGAAAACATTAAGTGCAATTAAGCTTATCGTTTAAAACAAAATGTGATACTTTGTCTTTAAATCCTTCTTATTATTTATGACATGTTTATAATTTTTTTTAATTTGCACATAAGTGAATTCTTAGCCTACTTTGAGATTTCTGCACTTATTATTAGGCTATATTATCACTTTTATTATTATCATCATATTTATTATGGATTTTGGTATTACTCTTACATACATATGTTTACAATTGTGACCAAATATCTATATTACTGTGAGCAGCTGGTGTATGTGTGTGAACGTGCCACTAGATGTCACCATTACTCTTTACAGTTTTCTCTGTGAACAGCATTGAGCAATAAGCTCCAGTTCTTTCTAAAGGACAAATGTGTTTGCGGTCTCACTATTATACCAGTATAAACAGTTGTCCTTTTTGTAATCACCTGGATAATGGCACCACCTCTCACAACAAGTCGTATGCTGTGATTTATAAGCAATAGGTTTCTAGATTAGGATTTACGACCCGATCACTGTCATTGAGCATCACTTATAATGTCAAAATGTGTAGTTATTATGTGATGTTTTTGTGACTGTAACATGTGAAGTGCGTAATGTGACTGAAGTGTTTGAATACAGGGCAAAAGTTGTCTTCATGCCGAACTTTCATTTTTTAATAACCATATAAGGCTGAGGATCTGTGTGCAACATAAATAAAATGGGTGCTGCGTTGTAAATGGCTACGCTGTGTGCTTGTACCTGATGGCTAATTGGGTCAGTGCCAAGAGCTGCGTGTCTTTTGTTTGATGCACAGACAAAGTGCTGAGAGTGCATTACCATTTTAGTATTGTACCTAGGTCTGGATGGGTTTATTTTTGATAGATAATGAGTTGTTTCCAGATGTAGACTTATTAGACCTGTAATTACGCCATCATGTTGGATAGTGGGGTTATATTTGCAGGTGCCGGGGTCTCACGGGGGACTTGCATTGCTCAAATTGTTGCTGTTGCCCGTGCACACATCTGGGGCCCTTGGTCAGGTGCTGGGAATAAGGGCACAGCTGCAGGGGGGGACAGACCCTCCCAACCCTCCCAACCCCCACTCTGCTTGTGGCGTGGTGAGGGGACAGAGGCATGCTTTCTGACCAGAGGGATGCGAGCACATTTCCCCGGGGAACACACAGAAGTGCATTTATCAGCAGAATGGCCGGCCCGGGTTTACTCCCTGTGTATCCAAATGCAACAGCAAAGAGACACAAGATTGTGAGGAGGGCCTGCTACACTACAGGGACCACAGCTATTGATTTGGTTGATAGATTGAAATGTCGTGCCATGTGTGCCAGAGTGATTGGCTACAGACTGAAGTGAATGTGTTAGTAATCATGGCAGCAAGCGCACACAAAAGTCGCTTTCTTCTCTTTACTGGATGTGTTTATGAGGGGTGGGATGTCTGTGACTCCCAGCAATGCATCTAAAATCTGTAACCTTAAATGGAGCGCACCTGTGCCCCTTAAGTTTAGCGAGCCCCATTAGCACAAGACTGAGTGATCTCAAGGGGGATAAGGCTTATAACTTACTTTTAAGAATCTCTGAATTTTAAAGTCTATGTTCAGTTGTCACAGTGTAGTATTGTACTACAAAAAAAAAAAAAAAAAAAAACACTTCTCAAAGGTTTGGACACATTGAGAAATCAGTGTTTTTAATTCAGGACTGACACAGATCCACTTTATTCTTGTGTTTGGGCAATAAATCTTGAAAAAGGAACACTGCAGTTTCCCATAGTAAGTAACAGAGCTGTACCAAGCACTATCCTTGTTGTACCTTGGAATAAAGCTGCTGTGAAAGACAAGACTAAAGCATTTTCTTTTGCAGATGCGGGTCAAAGCTGCATCTGACCTCTTTTCATCACTTAGTGCACAGATTCTCTTTCACAAGCCTGTTCATTTCTTCAGCTAACCAAATGTAAACCACTGTTAATATTTCATGAACTTCAAAGAGAAAACACAACAACCCCGACTATTTCTGTTTGATTCTGTGCCTTTTCAGTCTTCCGTTTCCCTCTGCTTTTTTTTCCTGCAGTGTACTTCCTGACTAGAGATTAAATAATTCCATTGGAATCCTCTTAGGATGGGTTCCCAGCACTTGGCAATTAAACAATTACATTTAATCAGCATGGGGCGACGCTTCAAGTCACCCTCATTTCAGACGTTGATTAAAAGCAATTCTGCAGTGGTTATTGCTGTCGACTTTGGAAAGTGCGGTTCACTTAGGTTTACTGCATCTGTGGGGGTCAGGTTGGATAGCAATATGGCAGGTTCAGTTGTGGTCAGGAGTTGGATCTGCCTCTGGTGGCTCCCACAGTAATGACAGAACTCATGGCAAGCTTTATATTGTCCCTAAAGCCACAGCTACTTAGATTACTTGGAGGCATTCTGACCCTATAGCAAAGATGACTCGAGAAACAAAAGGTAGGAGAGGTGCGATGTGGTGGAGCTGATTTTTTTGCATCTTCATTATAGCATCTTGAATGAAATGCACCTTGACATATACAATTTCATCATGCCATGCAATAGCATCCCCCTCTGTGGTGGTAAACAAGAGGGCAGATCGGGGGGAAGCGAGGGGTGGAAATAGTGCAACGTGGCAGAGCGTTCGCTACGGTGTTCCCAGTGCAAAGCAGATGAATGGTGATGGATACCCAGCCCCCTCTTGTGAAACCCAGGTGCCCCTGTTTCATAAGGCACCCCACTGGCTCTCCAGCCCTCTTAATTAGCAGCTTCCGTCAGCTGGCACCCAGGCCTCCGAGCACCAGTCACTGGCCTGTGTGGCTCAAAGAATCTAGTTCACATCTTCACATTGTCTAACAGATGGGAGCGTGGGCATGTGCTTCAAAACTGTGAACTGCTTCTAAAATACATATTGTGCATCAGTGGTGTGCTGTGGGCTTTCAGTCAGAACCTCCAGTAACAATCTGTAAACCATTACTGGCCTTAAAAAATAAAGTATAGCTTCAGTTAGCCTGTTGGTCAATCATAGAGCTTGTTGTTCCCCAGTTCCTAAGTGCTGCACTTACCTGGCACAGCAGCTGGATGCTCGCAGATTTGTGAGTCACAAACCCGCTAAAAGCAGTCTTGGTTTGCTCGCGGCAATGCCATTTCTCATGACCTGATGCATGATCAGGATGATGGTGGGGCAGCACTGGCGGTCAGGGTTGTATAGGTGTGATTACTTACACGTTAGTAATGTAAACAACATGATCTTGCTCTGATTGGATAAACATATGTCTTGATATGGGTTCATGCAATCACCTAACAGGTATTCATCTAAAGTACCTGCCCAACACTTTCTGTAGATGGCTGTGTTTAACCTTTGCTGTCCTGGAGTGAAAGGTGGGGTGTGTAGTTACTTTTTTTTGGCATTTTTGTCACCGTCTGATTGCAAAAGTACATAATGCAGTTACACACCACAGCTATGTTGCTAAGATTACTTCAAAATTGACGCAAAAAAAAAAAAAAAGTAGTTCATAAATGTCCTAAACCTTCATGTAAGAGTGTGTGATCCAGAAGAAATATATATGCTCTTTTCCTCCAGCAGTGCTCACTTTGAACAGAACCAGAAAGTAACGGAACTAAAATGGCTCCTTCCACTTTGTTCTGTGGAGCTTGGTCTATATTTTTTAAACATGCACCTCTTTATTTATGGAGTCAGAAGGTAAAGGCACATTTTTGTAAGGTCTATGTTTGTGTCGGAGTAAACATGACATGAGTGAACTGCCCAATGATACATGTAAGTATTAGTACATATTGTTCATCAGTAACAGAGGACGCATTGGAAACACATCTTTAAAACTAGTGGCGTAGACTTGAAGCTCAAAGTGACATTGTTTGTTCAGCTGACTTGCTGTTTTCTAGATATTACCTTAATGAGCCAATAACTGAGTAGCCGACAGACGCATTTCAGCCACCGTTCTTTACATTTTTCACATGGCAGACACAGAAGGCCCCACTGGCTCACCTTTGTTATATATCAAAAAACTGTAAAGACGGACAACCAGGTGAGACCACAAACTCAGCTGCAGGTGCAAGACATTGATGATTTTTTATATAAAGAAGTCAAATATAGATAAAAGCTTCCACAGAGAAACAGAAACGCTGCCTTTTTCCTGTGCAGCATCACGGCACCGCAGTAACAATAGTCTCTTCTAATGACATTCCCCTCGTAACTTCTTGCCTTCTACAAATCTCAGGGGGCAAGCGCTACAAAAAGTGATAATTACATGAAATATACATAGAGAATAAAGGGAGCATGTTTACATAACCAGGCCCATAAATATCTGACTGAGAAGACATTGTTCTCCGACTCCTTTTAAGCCGATCTCCCAGGGATGCCATTTTAATGACATGATGGTTTAAAGAGACGCCGCTCCATCTCGTTCCATATTTAATTAACTTTTGCTTTTTTTGATGCGCTGGAAAAACAGAATAAAAGGGGAAAGCGTGATAGAGACAAACACACGATAGCGCGGAGACAATAACAAATAGCTGGGAGAACAGAGAGGGGAAGCAGGGGGAACATGAGCTGAGACCTTGTCATGCTTTTGTCGAGCTGTTTACAATACAAGAGATGCAAGACGGGTGGGGGGGTGGGGGGGGGGTAGTGGGGGCTGATATGGGTTAGGGGCGATGGGAGCGCATGCAGAGCGAGGAATGGGAAACGGGGAATGAATGTATGAATGAGCAGGGAGCCCGAAATTTAAAAAAAAGGGTGCGATAATATACAGGAAAGCGATTGTAAATTGTAAAGGGATATGATGTACCTATGTTCTCCCATGGGACGCCATTAGGGAGCATTCTGAGTTCATCACCAATAAAGAAGTGCTAGCAAAAAAATAGAAAATGCAACAGAAAACTTTCAGCATGAAGGCACAACAAATGTAAACGTGTATACATAATGATGCAATACAAGAATATGCCCGTATTGTTTTAGTTTAGTGTCAGCGCCAGTTTGGAGGAGCAGACAGGAGTGATGACACAGAGACGAGAGGAATTGATATTCTGGCACTTATTTCCACAAGGTACTTTAAGGCTGTTAAATTCTAACACCAAAAATGGCATAGTTAACTCCAAAATAAAGACTATAAAGTGCAGCACACTAATTAACTGATTATAGGTCAATGGTATGGTCTTGTTTTACAGTCTCACTCCTGATTGGATAAAATGGAAAGGTGCCCTGTCCACATTTCTGTGCATTTTGGCCTCCTGCACACTCACAGTGGGTATTTAATGAAGCTGTCTCAATTCAATCTGTGCCTGGTCATTGCAAAATTAGCACGTGCACAGTACGATTGGCTTATCAACTCACAGACTATATTTTTGCATCAATAAATAACCTAAATAAATCGGAATTTGACTGGAGTAATGTTGATCATCACCCAGTTGCCTGTCGGACTTCTGAGAATGTTTACGGGTGAGAGATGTTGTGTAAAATCCTCTTGGGAAAGGATCTGTTTAGACATAGCCCAGGATAGTGGAAAATAGTCTGAACCCAAACACCAATAGGAAACATGTAAACGGAGCAGTATTTTAGCAGCTGTTTAACCCATAGTTGATCACAATCTTTCACTTGATTCTCCTTTAAATGGTGCATATGTTGTCATTTGTATTGCCCCGTACTCTAGAGAACTGCTAGAGTATACTTCTATCTACACTAGACACTCAAAAATGTGTCTTCCTTTCCCTTCCCTCTCTCTGTAGCAGTGTGTTTTCCATTTTTACTGTCAGCTGTATACAGTGTACGCTGCATTATTGATACTATCTTCTCTTTCTCTGCTCTCGTTAGACTCTCCCGTTGTCCTCGTCTCATCTTACCGGCCACATCGGCTGCAGAGCCTCGGAGACGTGCAGTGAATTTGACCCCCACATGGTCTATATTTTATTGCTTGGTGTTTAATGCATTTTTGAAAATGCTTCCCTCTCCACATGTCCAAGAAGAGAAAAAATAAAGAGTTTTTTGTCTGTTCTCTGTCTGGCAGAGGCAGAGGGAGATGACTGGAGGGGAATACTCACCTTCAGCTCTCCTGGTTTAGGAGACAGGGGGGATCATTAGAAGGGATGACGGATAAAGGAGGGGAGGGGATTCTGTTTGTTTGTCTATAGGTGTGGAGTGTATGGCTGTGATACACTGTCCACTTTTGCAATAAAGAAGAAAACAAGGGATGAATTTTGTAGGTTTCGAATTTGGAGAAGTGCTTGGGAGTTCCAGAGTTCATTTACATTTCTAAATTCTGTTTAGTTCTGGTTTTGATCTGGTTTAATTTAGTCTTATTCCTGGGATTAGTCCTGTTTTTGGTTTTATTAAATGCACCTATATTGTATCTAATTGAGTTGTTCATGTTTTAAGCATATACCACATATGTGTTTGTAGATTCAAAAACACATCTCTGTATATAGTATGTCAATAGTTTTATAGAGATAGAAGATTCCTGCGGAGACCATGTGTTCACTCAGTAAACACTCTGGCTTTGCTACAACATGCGTCTGAGGCGTCCATTTTGCTGACACAGTTCTGAAGTGAAAAGATGGCTCTCTGGATGTAGAGTGCCGGTGTGAGAGATTGGGTTACCCCAGACACTCCCAGCGGATCTCCCGGCCAAATGGATCTGGATCTCACGCTTGGGCGCACATATTGAATGCCATAAGAGGTCTCTTAGGTCTCCTTCAGTGGGAGGAATGTGTAGCCTAACAATGTGGAGTTTTCACCAAACTAAATTTGCACCAAAGAAGAGTGATAGCAAGGACAGTTGAACACAAGGGACATGCACAGAATGCATACTTATACTTGTGTTGGATGTTCTTTTCAGATAAAATAGCACATATCCATGTCTGGGATACCAGCACACTGCAGGTTTGGAACATAGCTCTCATAATTCTTTAATAAAGCCCTAACACAGGCTGCCACCATCCCTCAAGAGAACTATGGGTATTAGGCTGTCAAATAACAAAATGCTGTTTCACACACATCCAGGACAAGAACAATGGCATTTTAGCTACTCCCAAACATCTGGCTGCACTGGATAGTTTCACAGAGGACCAGCCCGGACTCTTAGCGGCGTTGAGTCAGTGCCACTGTAATTCTGGAGATGATACCTCTGAGGATTAACCAGGCTAAGGCTGCGTCCACACCGCAAGGAAGAGTGGCCCAGATCTGATTACCACAACTTGTACTGAATGAGATGCAGTGTGAGCTGATAGCACCCAATGATAGACATCACTGATCTAAATGTACTATAGCAGGATCAGTCAAGTTGTACACCCTCTGCATATATTTCACTGTTTACATCCCATTTTCCCATGATGACTTGGTCACAAGCTACAAGCAACAGTGAATCTAAAGCTGTGTTGAGTAAAGCTGGCCGGGAGCATTGAAGGAGATGAGAATGGCTTTATTTTCCTGGAGTATGGACTCAAATAGTACAAGAATGGCTTTCTTCTTGCTGGTGAGCAATATGTCAATAACAATACACAGTGACAGACACAGACTCACTCTGTTGTTCTGGTAAGTGCTGAGAATTGAGTCAGTTTTCAGCTTTATCCACAGTAACGGCCTGTGTGCCTGTTTAAAGACAAACTCCAGCTGTCAGTGCTAAAAGCGACTATCAAAGATTGAGTCCTTTTACAAGAAAACGAAGCGGTATAGGCAAGTGGACTAGTTGTAGCAAGAGGCCATTTACATGCACGCAAACCTTTGAATCCAGACAAGAACGTGTATTTGTTTCCCACTCTGTTGTACTGTAAACTCAGTGAAAGTGATGACCCAATAAGCACTCATCGCTCATTTGCTCCTGGATACTCACAGAAAGTATAAAATCAGTGGTGTTTTTGTGCTTCAAAACTCATGTTCTGATAATATTTTATTATTAGATATATAAATCCATACAGAGGCTTAAGGGTTTATCTGCATTGCCCCAGAAAAGATCACAAAGTAGATTTTTGAGGGGAATGACACCATTTCTTCTTCTTGTGTTTAATAGTGTTAGCAGCAGTGGGGTTTACTGTGCCTCTACTGTTCGGTGGATATGCTACAGCTGAGCATATGTGAACCCAACATTACTGCACAGCATTGGCATTTTGGTGTTTTTTTTTTTACTAATATATTCTACAAACTGCAGTTTAAAATGACATTATCTTCTCCCAAAGCATAACACATGTTAGTATTTATCAGAATATCTACAAAATGTCAGTCTAAAGCACTTTTCCCGGATTGCCCCAAATAAGATATGAATTAGATTTTTGATGAAAGTGCCCTGAAACTGGTTACAAATGTCAGGTTCACATGTTGACATAACGAAATCTGGTGTGGGCCACTTTTGAGGCCAGTGTGAACACATCCGAAGCACTCTCTGAACGAGCCATCCATTCGGCTGCTTTCTGATGGAGGAATACTTGGGGGCTGTGTAATTATATTGCTTTAAATGAACCCAGGAGAACGCCCCTGCCAAAGCTCCCACAAAGTCTCACACTTGGGCGAGTGTCAGAAACACAACACTTGTGCGCGCTCATGTGTATAGCTCTGGTACATGTGTGTGTGCTTTTTGCTGCTTAGGCTGGCGTTAAAAGGGAGGCGCAGTGGTTCTGATACGCCTCACAAGTGAATTTAATTAAATCATAAATATGAGCTGGAGGCCGCCACCCAATTTAATGTAATGGATGATGTGGGCCAGTCCATCTCTGGCAAAGCAAAGTTCTGGACCCGTTCAAATGCCCTTGAAGCTTATTAAAAGTGCCTGGCACAGGGAGACACTAGCAAACTTGTTTAATGGATGCCCAGCTTGCATTTAGGATGACAGTTAATGTAAGCCGGGCCGTACCACGTCTCTGTCGCGTGAGGGGTTCCAGATGCATTGTGGGAGAGGAGCACGGTCCAATCCACGTCTGATCTGCGTTAAAGTCAGGCAATCAGAGCGAAGAGATGACAGACAACATGTGAGTGTAATGTCACGCTTCGATTATGCAAAGAGTAAAGGCCAGATAACAGAGCCAGAGTCATTGGTGTTAATGTTGTGTTCTGGTTTAGTTGTATATGGGTGATTTTGAGTGGTTTACTCCGGGTGGATTCCTGAGTTTGGTCTTGCTGTGGTTCTGGGCTTAGATTTGGTTTAGTTTTGGGTTACAGCATGTCTTAAGTTTAGTCATTGTCCGAGTTGGAAGGGGTTAATAAAAAAGTATTCCCGTACTAAAATTGTACATTTATTCACTTGGTAGAAAATGTAATTGGCAATGTTAATGAACATTATTTGATTTCTTACATGCATGTCTTTGGACGATGGGAGGAAGCCGGAGTATTCAGAGAAAACCCACAGTATGTATTATTTATTATTATTTGAAAAAAAACCCCATCTTGAGTAAAATTACACATACAAATGACTTTTCAGCATCTATAATGTGTTGCTGTCATTGATTACATATTTATTAATGCTCTACTACTGCCTTGTACTGTGAAGTTATACAAACAGCATCAAAACAATATTAAACAAAAATAATCAAAAAAAAAAAAAAAAAAGTATAGATTTGCAACTAACCTGTGTCGATATTACTTTCTAATAACAACAAGGCAGCAGTAGAGCATTAATAAATATGTAATTTACAACAGAAACATGTTATAGATGCTGAAAACTCATTTGTATATAAAATTTTACGCAAGATTTTTTTTTCAAGTAATAATAAATAATACATACCGTGGGTTTTCTCTGAGTACTCCGGCTTCCTCCCACCGTCCAAAGACATGTGTAGGTGAAATGAATTGCCCTGAAAGAATGAATGTGAGAGTGAGTGGTTGTTTGACACTGTCCTGGGACTAATTTGTCTTTGTCCAGGGGGTCCCACCCAAGGCCGCAAGTCACCTATGACCCCTAACTGGACTGAGCAGTAGAAGATGAATGAAGGAAGTACATAATTAATGCTTAATAGTGAATACTTAAGTGTTACTAATATATCAAATAATTTCTTCACAAACTAATGTTAGATTACAACAGCAGTAGTAGTATTAGTAGCAATTTTAGAGATACTCACAAGTCAGCAGCTAACAAACAATATGCTCATACTAATAAAATGTATTTAATTGCAGCATTATTTATTTCTGGTTATTTAAAGATTGAGAGACAGTGATTTTGAGAGATAGAGTGACATGGAGAAAACGAACCCAAGTCATGAATTTGAGTTCAGGCCACTCTCTACAAAGTGGACCACAGAGGTAACCCACCAATCGGTTTTTGGGGACTTTTGGCCAGTTTTATGCTCCATAAACTGCCCACATGGACACAACGCTTGTACTACCCATGTCTGATACATAGAAGTAGGTTAGTGTAATCCTGTTACATTTAATCTTAGAGTAATCCTGGTTTAATTTTGTGTTTCTCATAATCCCGAGTTTACAGCAGTATTCTTTGCACATTTGAAACTCTACTAAACACTTGAAAGTTTTGATTATTGCAGATGTATATGACATTGCTCTGTTGCTTAAAGACAAAGCCCTGGGCCTTTTTCAAAACAATAGCGAAGCTTTAACAAATGTTTTGCCGCTCCTGTGTCACTGTTGATGAATCATTCGCCGAGACAGACAGATGTTGCCGTGCGGCTTTCGTCCCATTCGGCAAAGGCAGGAGAATCTTTCCCCGAGTCCCCCGGAGTGCTGGAGGCTCCCTAAATAGACCTAGCGCATGGGTGTGTAGAATGGGACCGCACAGGGTGATGGGTAATGGAGTCATTAATAACAGCAGACCTCCCTTAAGATGCTCAGATGTTCGTTAGCGAGAGCCACAAGGGAGCAGGGAAAAATAGCATGCAGTTTGATACGACGAAAAAAGCGGCATAAGCTTGTGATGATGATTGTGTTTCTGCTGTCATAGGTCTGTGTGATGGGTTAATTGTGTATACCCATATGCACACGTAACAACAGACAATACATGCTACGGATAATGCATATTCTTCATACAGTTTTTAATATTTTCATCACATGTGCAACACAAAAAACGAGGTCTGCCAAATACAGAACTCCATATTTGTACAATACATTTTAATAACATTGGAGATAACTGTCCTTTTGCCGCAGGAGATGGTGAATTCCTGTAAACTGTGTACGAACAATTCTCAATGAAAATGTCAAAACATTAAAGTTTCATACAAAAGTGCATCTCAGGTTCAATGAATGCAAAACATGTACATTTAACAGAATGGGTAAAAGTTTGTATGATGCCACAATGGCTTCCAGCTTGAGAAGAGAGTGATAGGATACTGTAAAGAAACAGGAGGAGTGGGCTTTGGGCACTCTCCAGGAGAAGTGTACGCCCGACTGAAACTGTGTTCAGACTTCATGACCCCAAATCCAAATGGATTTAATATTCCTTTGAAATAATAAAAAAAGAACATAAAAATATTCCAGTAATCTCCAGGCTTCAACGAGCAGTAAACATTAACAACAGAAATGTACAGGTTGAGTCAGTGGGCTTGAGATTTCCCCATGCTCTGAGAGCCACATGGGAGCGTCACGCCTCTGTTCGTGAGCCAACCAGAGGAACTAGCCTTTTCCAAATCTGTGTCACTGCGTTTGCATATATCAGCATCCTGTCCTGTTTTTCTCTCCTCTCTCTGTTGTGTGTGTTTTTATTTTTTTCCTCCCTCTGAACTCCAGTGCAGATTAGTCGCACCACTGTTCTCAGCTGGTCCTCTGGCAGCCTTGTTACAGACACACAGACAGGACCGGGGCCTGCGCTGGTGAGTAGAGCCTCCTAACCCCATAATGATTGACCATGTCCGTGGCAGAATGACTGAGTGCGCGGTAGGAGAGGCGCTGATGAAAAGTGTCCGTCCGACAACGCTGGCCGCTTCCTCTGCTCTGAGTGGCACCCTGTTTCTCCTTTACATGCCTGCTTGAGTCCCATCTGGCCTGATTGACACTGGTCGTTTTCTTTTTCCAACAAACATTTTTGAACTGTACATTTGCAAATACTGTTAAAGATTGCGATATAACTGTAGTTAAGCAACACATGAAGAATTATATGTACAAACAAAGTTGGCGTTTTCTTTGTTTTTTGAAAGAATTGTCAGTAAAGAACGGGTAAAGATTTGTTTTTCATGTCCCACCTCCCCTTGTTCGGTCTCTTTTCTTTTCCTTTGCCCGTTTTCTCGCCGCGGTGCAGTTCCTTGTGGCAGAGCTGAATCCAAAGTTCAGTGCGAGACAGTCAGTGGGAAACTGCTCTGACAATAATTGGTGGTCAGACATTAGTCTCTCGTGTCATGTGACTCTTGTTCTCGGCCACGCTGCTGATCTCTGCCATGTTAGCTGCTGTGCTGAGTCAACGTGTGGTTCTGTGAAGACACAAAGAGGAACAGAGGAAGCGTAAGTACCTTATACACAACACATCTTATTTACCAGACTATTCTGTCAATTGGAAGTGTATTTGATGTGGCCTTTTTCCAACTGACAGGTAAACATTCATTATGCTCAAGGACATACTGTAACCACTTGCTTGTTTCACTCAAAGTTTTAATGAAAATGTCAATGTCAATATCTATATCATATATTATCATACGATTTGTAGCTAATCATCTTGACATTTAAAAATTACACTTTATAGATATCAAATCTATTTGCACTGAAGTCGTATGTGTGCAGATCAATGGCTCTGGGATTAAACACAGCAGCAACGGTGTCATATAAAAGCAAGATAGCATTGACAAGACAGCATCCAATTTCTCCGAAGCTTTGGAGACAAATCTATGACACGCTTCTGACACATCTGATGAAATACAATCCTCGGAGTCTTGTTTATGCACGCGCCGATGTGTATTGACCAATGTACAGTTCGCAGGTGAGGCGATCGATCAGTCCGAGCTCTAAACTTTCCTTTTCCAAATGGACAACATCACGTTCTCTCTCACACACATGCACACACAGAGCATTGAGAGTGGTTGTAGTGGGGCAGCTGTGCCAGGTTCTTTAAAGGGAGTGTGGACCAGGGGGTGTGTAACTGGTGTCCCTGGTGGGCTGAATCCAGGTCATCTTTTGAAGTGACTGCTAATCCCTTTAATGCAAACTACATGCCCCACTTGCTGCGCTCTGTTTAAAAACACGGCCTTGGACTCTCCGAGCTGGCATGGACTAGACGCACCTGTCACACGCCCGTCATCAGCACGCATGCATGCACAGGCCCGCCACACGCTCACCTCGCATACACACTCCCTTTGTTCAGATGTAATGTATTAGTAACCGGAGCGTGTACTTACACTGACTCCATTACAGTAACTCTGGAAGGTGTAGCTTAGTTTGTTGTTGCCTTAAAATGTATCGTCTAAAAAACGATTAGAAGATTTTATTTTTTTTTACGGTTCAATTACAAAATAAAGGAAGAGTAGCCCCTGTGGAAACATATCTCACCACATCAACCCAACTTTTTCTACCCATAACTGTCAGTCTTGTACCTAAGGCCTCTGCTAGCCCTCATTTAAGAAAACAAGTTCCTATATGGCCCCAAGCTTTTGAAATATACTGCAGCCATATTAGGCAGGTTTACCAAAGCAGTCACCTTCAATCCTGTTGGTGCATGGTCCCTGAGGCACTGCTAGCCTAGCAGATAACCATTAGCCCCCCTTGTATTCATTCCTTCCCTCTTTACCCTTTCAGCTGCCTCCATATAAAGCGTTTAAACACCTCGACAGCTTTCCTTTCAGCTAGGGCGATTACTTCCCGACAGGTGGGGTAATAAGCTGTTTGACGGGGAGCAGGAGTGTGACCCCTAGAAGGGTTAGCGTGGCTCGCCTGGGCCCCCGCTCTCTTTTCGTTTCGTTTTTTTTTTTTAAAAGAGGCGGCCCCGGACAGCTCCAGTGCTGCCTGCCTACCTCTCTCCTCTCTTGCTGAAATAAAGCTCCTTTAAGTGAGTCTGGGAGGAGACTCCCAACGGGACGCTCTCTCTTTCTACCTCACCTCCTCCCCCCGCCTTCTCTACCCCCCGGTGAAGACATCCTTGGCGTTGCTGAGGAGGGACAGGAGCACGGCAACCTTATTAATGAATGCGGCCCATTACCCGTCAGCCTGGCTCCTCGGCGACTCCCAGAAGCCCCTGCAGTACGTGACTTCAAATGGCAGGATATTGACACGGGGAGAGCAAAGCGGCTAAGACTAAATGTGTGTGTGTGTGCAAAAAGAGAGAAACACAGGGAGGAAATTTGTGCTCAACTGAGTGTGCACGCCTTTGTGTGACTATGTCTAGGTGTGTGTGTGCGGACCCCAAAGGAACGTAGCTCCTTGGATATAATGTAGGGCTCGTAACAGCTATTAGAGGGGAAAATAACCCCTCTGGGGAATGGCTCTCCCCCCTCTGCATGTCCCAGCTCTGTCTGACACACACTGCATTCTACCTTTTCCTTAAACATGCCAGGAGTTTTCTCACTAAGGGCTTTCTCAAGGACGGTGTTAAACGACTTCAGCGGCGGTGGCAGCCATGCAGACTAAAGGGAAATAGAGGAAAAGAGGGGAGAGAGAAAAAAAAAAAAACATTCAAAGAAAAATGAAACTGATACCTTTATCTCTGTGGATATTGAACTCCACAGAGGAGCTATAAACTGTTCTGCGTATGAGGACGGGATGGGACTGTGAGAATTTACTTTCCAATCTTCATCCTTGTCAAGTTCTTCAAGTAGCTTTTGCACTACAGTGGGAAGTTAAACACATCTGATGCACCGTCCCCACAGACAGGAAAAGAACAGTGGACCAATAGACAGAGACACCCTTACAAATTCACAAAGGACCTGCAGAGCGGAGGAAGTTGGCAGACTGAGTTTATGGAACCAGAAGTGAGGGAAAGGTCAGCGCTTGTGAAAGACATTGTAGTCAGTTGTTCACGGTAGATGAGTTTATATAGAAAATGACATTTGCCTTAAAAACAAGTCTCAAAGTATATGTTGTATGTAAGCAACCTGTCAATCACACCAGTAACAAAGGGCAACATGGCAGTTGATTGGTCGGTTATAGCCTGGTTTTAGATCTAGAACACAGAAGGTGAATAAAGGCAATCAAATATACAATAAGACTAGAATTACAACACATTGTATTTTCAAATGGAAGTCAATGAGGTTCCTCCCTTTCCACAGTCTGTAACCATGCCATATGCTGTAGATGTGTTACAGTGGAAATCGTCCAGTGCCCTGACAAGAGGGGGATGTCACTAATGGTTTCATGTGTAATGTTCAGGTAAACCATAGCAGTCAATTCACACTAAATTAAATTTCGCTCTGATCAATAACCAGCCTTATGAAGACGCCCTGCATTTGCCTCTTCTTCCTCCTTCTTCTTCTTCAATTCACTGAGCATCTCTGTGGCACTGTTAAAACACCAGCGCTTTCATGTGATTACATCACCCCACTGCAGCGCCCTCGGGGGCAGAGCGGGAGGAGGGGGCAAACCCGGCAGGGGTCTTGTGTACCCATGCAAACAGGTGCAACATGTCTTAGGAATTTAACAGCTCTGCGGAGAGGGAGAGTGGATAAGAAATGGGGAACGATTGGGGAAGAGCAGGGAGCAGGAAAGTGCACCAGGGACTTGATTTATTAACTAATCATTCTTTATGTCGTTCCCCATTGCTGTGGTCTCCATCGATAAGCGGCCAGTGAAGCAACAGAGGTGCACCTCTTACATCAGCCACACACATCCGCGCTTTCATCTGATCCGGCTGCATTAAAGACAAGCTCCACATTGTCCGACATCACAGAGAGGAGCTGTACAACTTAAGAGCAACACTAACAATGTGTGATTATCCTCATGTTAAGACCTGCACTGAACATGTTAAGCACATCGACCTGAAAGCAGACAGTTGTTACAGAAAAGCCAGGGTTTATGGCGGACTACGAGAGATGAAAGAGGCATCAGTTTTGGCCTTTTTACGTCCTTACAAACCTAGCTGTGCACACATTTTACATGTCAGGAGCTGTATTGTGAGAAAACATTATCAATAATTTATTTTATATAGAGAAATCCTAGTTGTATCCTGTGGAGGTTGGGAAGATTTTATTCATCGACAGCAGCAATAATATTTACCAGACAGGAAACAGATTTGAAATCAATCGTTAGTAAGTTTAACAAATGTTATACATTTTTAATGGTATACAAGAATATACATAAAACTGAAAATGACTTAAATGTAAACTGTGAATTGTTCCCCTTACAAAACATTAATACACTCCCATGTTGGTATGACAATATATTTTTATGACTAATAATAACATTATTTCAGTTCTACTTGCCTTCTACAATGATTACTTCTTTTATTTCTAATTAATTCAAATGATTCTGCCGATTGTGAGGTCTGTGAGAATGTTCGGAGTCTGCGTCGGGTTCGTCTCACACTCTGCATGGCTTCTGCTCTGTACTTTTGCAATGCTGCATCTGGAGCATGGGGAGTGTGCACAAAACCACTGAGACCCGCGCACACCCGTAGTCATCGCTCAGGAATTTAATTAACGCATCGCGCAACGTCACCAAACGATACTAAAACAAAGAACCTGTGGCCCTATTTTAGACTTTCGTAGCACAGGGCAGATTCATACTTGTAACGATGGAGCCCGGCTAATGAACAGTGCAGTGTGTAAAATAAAATCCTGTGTGAGATGTTTTCAGACCAGACTGCAGCTCTTGATCTTTAATGGTGTGTTGAAGCTGGCCTGGTATTGACTCGGCGCTCCCTTTGTACATTCCCCACTGTTGACCAGTCCACTGAGTAATCCGTGCCTGCTTTGACCTCAGGCCAGGCTTACTGCTGGCTAGTTTAGCCCATGAACAACACAATCAAATAAATAAATAATACAGCAGTTGGCATTCTCCACAGTCATCACTTATCAGGCCGCAGGGAGCGCTGACCCCAAACACTGGTGTGCCACATCCTCACCGTCTCCTTGGTAACAGACGTGTCTTGTTTGAAGTGAGGCGCCCCGGGATTCATCGTCATGCTTTAAGACTATGGCACTGGCAAGAACGGATTTGAAATCAACACTATGTAACTTTTCAGGATGTGTGCCCATGAAAGGACTAACAGAGACAAAGCTGCTGCAAACTCACTCGGGACCTTTTTGTTCTTAGGAAAACTGTTTAAACACCTAATAGCATGTTGTAATAAAAATGTGTGAAAATAAAGGCCGTAAAAGTGAATTTAACACATGAAAATGTTCAGCCTATGACAACAACATTTGGACCATCACATTCTTGCATATAAGGAGGATTTCTCTCATTTGATAAAGAGAAACTCTCATTGCCTGGTCAGCACAGATTGTCAACATTAAATCAGTGGCTGTTATTGCACTGGCTACAGCTGCTCATACAATGAAATGAAAAAAGCACAAATTGAGAAAAGTGAAGCATAAATATTTACATTGCATTCACGTGATCATTCACAAGATGGAATCAACTCATTAAAACTGAATTGCATCGGTCCAAAGTTAAACTGTACTCTTTAAGGTAAACTCTTAACTTTGCAAAATAGTAATGTGTCACTATTTTGCTTTGTACTAGGCACATTTTACTTTTAAGCAGCAGTTATTCTTTCTGTCATGTCAAGAAACCATTCAAATTAATCTGAGGCTATTATGTTAGTGGTTTCCATGCTCCCTGTTTTTGATTTAAAAAGTTACATATTGTTGCTTTATGTGTTTATAAAACTAATTTCATTTTGTTCCAAGCTTTGATGAGATGTCTAAGTAGCCCAAAGCAGATACTTTCAGAGGTGTAACTGGAAATGACGGACCACCCTTTTTGTGGGCTGGTGCTTTGTAGCTCCAAATGATACTCATTACCCTGTCTAAGTAGACAAGTGAATGGTACTAGAAACACACTATGAAGTGATCCTGCTGTTTGACTGAGGTAGCAAAACAACTGCACAACTGCTGTGTTATTATGGGGCCTCATTAAGTGAGGAGAGAGTGGGAGACAGAGAGGAGAGCAATAGAGAAAGGGGCCGGAGAGGAGAGGAAGACAAGAAACACAAGAGAGCGATACAAACTGTATTCAGAGGTGATAGCAACACACACACGCCTTTCCAGCCAAAATGAAGACTATGACTAAAGAACCCAATTAAGGGCTTTCTTAGGGGAGCCATCTTGGGAGGAGGGTGGGAGAAGGGGGGGTGGGCCTTCCTGGGACATGAGCCCTGGGCTACATCCTCTAATTAGACAGAGCAGGGGGGGGCGGGCGGGCGGTGGGATTGCTGCCTGTCACTGGGAGGGAGATGGGGGTCCGTGGGGTTCCACATGTCAGTCCCCGAAACAAAACACAATTACTCTCACATTTAACCACTTCAGTCAGGGAACACACTTTGACTAGAGATGCTACAAAGCGCCTCACCCCTCAGAGCTCCCTCCTCTCACTTCTACCTCGCCGCGTCGGTATAGACATGCTGTTTTACTAATGTGCTGACGAGTTTTGAGCATTTCATTTACAACATAATTCTCACTGTAGAGTTCTGTCTGGAATGCAAGCTTCTATATTCATCTTGATAAGACCCCCGCCCCAAAAGGCATATAACAACTCTAGCTTCATAAGAATGGCTGATCAACAGCAGTGTTCATTATTTTCCTCTGACATGGTAACCACTCAAACCAACACTGGGCTGACAATGTGCAATGTCTCATGCTTCTTAAATAGTTAGGGATTACTCTATCTATAAACAGTCTTTAGTTTAAAAAGAATATTTAACTCATTTAGAGAATCAACTTTTAAGTCTGCTCTGAAATATGTCACAAGACGCATTAAAATAGTGGAAGAATTGTATAATGAGGCCACATGCTCTTCCACAGACTGTATTAGCTGTTAGCATCACTAGCAACAACTGATAACTTTGTGACCTTGTTGACCAGTTTCTATCACTTAAGATTCAAAGGTTTGAGATGTGGTTTCAGCATAAAGTGTCTGATGCAGCTAATGCTCTGCAAACTTTCTCGGCCTGCATCTTCAGCGTGCCCAAAGCTAAATCAGCTAAATCACAACAGACGGTAAATCAAAACCTGCAAATGATTGTGATAAAAGCACTTATCTAAGTTGTTAAAAAGAAGTAAAGATTTAAAGAAGTGAGCCAGTGATAGATTTAAGAACAATGCAACGAGCATTGTCTCTTTGTTTGGATTTAACCCCACTGGTATGCCACAGGAAAAGGAGAGAATAAAGAACGTCTCAAAGGCTTCTGGGAGTTTTTGTCATGTTTCCCTTAAGACAGTGTGTTTGCATGCACATATCAGAATCCTATGAGAGACAAACACAAAGAGCACACACACACACATTTGTATACACGCCACACAAACGAATATTCCCCGGATCATTAGTTCTGTCACAGTCTAATCCTGACGCACCTATAAAACTAGAACACTACTGTTATTGTATTCTAAGAGTCTCCATTTACTGTATGGGCACAATGTTGTACACAATTTTAAATAAGCTTAAATATTAATGATGGCGGCCTACAAGCAGTTTTTTTTTTTCTTCCTTAAATCATTGTTCTTTTATTTTGTAGTGCAACTTTTTGAAATACTGACAGAATCCGGAGCACCTGGGGTGATAAAGAAGAAAACAAGTTGTCAAATAAAAGGAGTAAAAAAAAAAAAAAAAAAAGGGAAAAACATATACAACTTTCAAACGCGTGAAGAGCTGTCACACTTGGCAGATCAAGACGTTCGGGGAGACTGGGGCCTTTCAAAGGCGCTCGGGGACGACGGGCGAAGATTTACTTTTGTGCGACACATTCGGGACGTGGGGCAGTTGGGGCGTTTTCAGGGGCAGGTTTGAGATATCATTAAAAAAAACCCAAACTCTTCTATAAACTATTGTGTTTCCTTACTCTGTAAAGGTACTTGAGCTATTAAAACAGTGACATTTGAGTTTTGATGTTATGGCTGCAGAATTCGAGTAAAGGTAGCAGTCCTATTTAGGCCTTCTTTGCACCAGGTGGAGACTTTAGGCAAATTTGTACAGGAACGGTTGTATGGTTCGGTTCTTTTAGGGGTATTTCCATTACCAAAAGGTATTAAGCCCATTGAAACGGACCATACCACTTCGATCACCCCTTGGCCTTGGTTCCAGCAGGTTGTGTTTTTTAATTAAAATGTCTTCTTCTGGTGTTATAAAAGCTAAATGTTCTTTTTTGGAATACATTACAAAAACAAGGATAACTCCCTAAAAGTGGAAGGGGTGTCAAACATACGGTAAAACTGACCCACCAGAGGGTACAATCTGAATTTGGAAAGTACAAAAATTAGAAGAGAGAAGATAATAGAGTCGTTAGATCTGATTTATATCTGATTTATATCTGATTTACTGTTTATTTTGTAGCAGAGAGCTCAGTGATGCAGTTAGATATGTTACTGCTTGCAAAATAGCATTAGCATCAAAACCATATTGTGATGGTGAAACATACTTGTGAAAACATACATGCTAAAGATTAGCCTTTTATGGTTGCAATTGATGAGAGCACTAATGTATAATTGTACGTTTGAACTAAAACAAAGGAAACAAATTGGAATTGTCATTGTTTATAGGTTATTATGCTATCATTTTACTGGTCACTTCAGATGAAATTGGGCTGTATGTCACTAATGTAGTGAACTGTATAAGCTCTTTAGGTTTGAAGATGATAAAGCTGCTTCTTTATTCTCGTTCATTTCAGCGCAGACACGTTAGATTCAAACACAATTTAAATCTCATGTAGAAAAACAAACTGTGTGGTATTTGTCACTCTTTACACAGCTTACATCACTTTAGTGTTTACCAGGTATATTTATCATCACAATACAACTTCTTATTTTTATGTAAATATACGTAATGAATCTATTTGTTACCTGTTGGAACCACAGATCTCTTTTTTCACTGCGCAACCACCCTCTTCTACGTCCCCTTTCTGAGGCCTCTCCATCTTTCTTCCCCTCCTTATTTTCCATCCCAGACAGATGTTATGACACACATAGCTGTTTACACTGACCCGGTGACCGCCAAGCCAATAAATATACTTAATTAAAACAGTGGAATTGGTCACAGCTTGGCAATAATGGCCGTCACACGGGGAGAGCGGCCTCTCATTTGTGTGTGGAAGTGGAACATGATGCAGATGTGCTCTTGTCACTCGCAGCGCACTCATTAAGGCCGGGGAGCTTCAGATTGTCTTTGAAGGAATCCTTTTAAAAGACACTCCAATTAAGGTACGTGTCCTGCGGGCGTCTGAGGAGACTCTTAACGCTACAGCTACTCCTCCGCCGCGACTTAACACGCGACTTACAATCTCATGTCACTTCCAAGGAATGATAATGGAATTGGAAGATGGAGGGAATGAAGAACAAGCTTAAAAGGAACAGGGGAATCTAGCTTTGGAAAATGTCATCTTGGTTTTGGTGCCATCTCTTTGGCTTTGGAGGAATTGGGATCTTTGGGAAAAGAAGCCCCTCGAGTACATGCAAACTCATGTGTATGATTTTTTTTTTTTTTTTTTTTTGTGTCATGACTGAAACGCACTTTGAAAAATGTCAGATATAAGCTGTGGCTAATACACTGCTGCATATCCATCAGTTAATGAATCAGGGTAATTAATCCAGCCTAGCAGCACTGTCAGTAGCTCTCATAGTGTTTAAAAGTGTCATAAGGACATTGAGAGTCCCAATCAAAGAAGGTAACGGTAAAGTTACTGCAAAATTGCCTGCATAATAACAAAAAAGAAAAACATTGCATACCGTGGATACATTAAATTTGTGAGGTGTGCTTGCAAGTTCCAAACAGTCGTGCAAAAAGAAAGTATATAGGAGACGCCTCAAAGTGAAGTGGCTCCAGGGGTGGGCCGTAGTTGAGGGTCAGCGAGAGCTCTGCACAGCCTGCCCACTTGCCCTCCCCACAAGCCCCTCATGAAATATCTACGTTCACTTGCTCCATATTTTAATGGGGTGAGGGAGTGGGCCGCGCAGGAGTGATGGTAGAGGGGTTATCTCGGGAGACCCTCGCGGAGAATGGTGGTCTGCGCATCTCACTGCTTATTTTTTTTGTCAGTGAAATAAAAGAGGAAAGAGATTATTCTCCTTTGGAATGTGGATTCTGGGGCACACAGGCCCAGGAGTCAGTCAATCTGGCCAGTTTGAGAGGAGGCGGCGGTCCGGGCGGGGGGTCCTAGGAGGGCTGATTAGACGGATGCTCTCCCATCATCCATCTCGACAGGCTGGCGAAAATTGGCTAGCCCCTCGCAGGGTAGAGTTCACGGGGGGAGCCGGCGGGGGGAGTGGTGCACTGGATACCTGTCACAGCCTTTGGTCTGTTTCAGGATCTCAGCAGCAAATTAATAAAATATCCTTCCTGCTTCCCTTTACCTGCCGTGGCAGCTCTCCCTCTCGCTGCTCCTTCTCCCAGCTTGCACCGGCCCTTTGACCCCTTCCACTACTGAGAGAGATGAGGGGCCTAGGCAGCCGGGCGAGCGGGCCAGAGTGTCAGCCAGAAAATAGGGAGAAACTCTCAAAGTCCAGAACCGGCACAAGAAGAGAGGCTTCCCACTTCTCTCGCTGCAGGAAGACAGCTCCACTTCAGACAGACTGACAAACGACTGCCCCGTGTCAGGGAGACATTTTGAAGTGGTGATGCATGGGAAATGGCAGCCGCAAACAAACAACAACTAAAACAAGAGTCCAACTAGAACTGTTTGTTGAAGACTTTAACAGTAGACAAGGTAGATTTAACTCCTAACTTTTGGAGTTCAGACAGGACGCCGTGTTGGGCAAAGATACAGAGCAACACAGTGTAATTGGCATCTTTGCTCAGTATTCGTGACAAATCCGATTATTGGAGATATTGATGGAGAACACACATTTACAGTCACAACCATTTGAAGAAAGACAAATGGAAAATGGTATATGATGTTAAGGAGGAGAACCAACCACTTCAAACCTGCCTCTTTCATCTGCCTTTAGTGGAATAAACCCTTTACTATCTGTTCACATTCCTGCAATCTGTTTAGTTATAAGAGGATGAATAAGTCTGAGAGCTGGTCATCCTTAAAGACTCAAATCACCTTTTACTTTGTGACATCAGGTTCTCTAAATCAGCCAATAGGTTGAAGGTGTGATCAATCAAAGACAATGCATTGTTGGTGAATACTTTTTACATTGTATACTGTCTGTGTGTTTATTCTCATTTGGGACTGATGCAGAGAGTGGCATGTGTTGATCCTGACAATCACTTTCTCTCCCTCAGTTTGCTCCCGTTCTCCATCGAAACCCGCCCGATCCACCTCCGACTGCCATAGGTCTTTCATGTTGTGCTCTTCACACGCTGTGTAAAACAATATAATCACGCATGAAACAACACCTCAGGGAAGTGCAGATCACTTCATTCCAAAAATGTCAAAGAGACAAAAAAGTAAGAAAACATCCCCAGGTTATGTGAGATTGTTTATCCGTATCTGCGTGTATTGAGAGAACGGTGGTACCAACGAGAGATGGAAATGTGATAAACAGGAGGCCTTGGCATGAATGAAAATCCTCCATGTTGCTGGGTGAGTGGATGCGAGGCTTGCTAAATAACCTTCTACTTGGTGGAGTTGCAGGTTGCTGGATCAGGACTTGTTTTATTCATGGCAGTTGTGCTCAAATGACCAGTAGATAATGATCACATTCACCTTCCTCCTGGCAGACACACGCCTCTCTGTTTACCCCATGAATCTCAATATGAAAATGGCTGACGATCAATAGCCCTGGATACCACTGTACCTCTGGCTAGCTGCTAATACCTAGCACTGCTAATCTAACCGAATGAGAGAATGCAGTCAGTCCGTATCAGTCATTTCAGAGGATTGAACACTGCACTCATAACACTGTACTGTTATTTAGATTTTCTTTCAAAAGAAAAAGAGGTGGATATGAGAAGTGTGCCATGTGTATGGAAGAGAATCCCCCAAACAAAACACAGCCGCTTGAAAACACCACCACTGTGAAATAATATAATAAGGTCTGTTTCATTTTTTCACGCTCTCCAAGGACCGCAGAGAAAGATTGCTAGAAAATGGATTATCTCTCTAACATTGCGAGTTCATAAGTCCAACTACTAACTTTGTTGAAGGGCAGATATGGTCTCCCTGAGGACGGAGCTCATATTTAGCCATGAGGCCTCCTCTGTGATTAGGAAGGGAGATGCAGACGTATTGACTCGACTGTATTTTTGCCTCAGCACTGTATGTAATTACCTCTTCAAAAACGAGCATTCCACTAATCCGCTAATTCCTGATATTTTAGTGCTCCGCTGGTCTAATAAGCAAATCAAATCATATCTGCACATCACAAATGAGTTTTGGAAACGGACTGAAATAATTCCTTCTGAGTCCCCGGTTCCCAGTCGGGATGGAGGGGCTAGTGAGTGGTGTTTAGTGTTTGTTAAGCTGTCATGTGTGATTAGCGCTGAACACTTTTTTTGCAAGTGGCCTTTCCCAGCCCCCCGGAGCTCACCTGTAACTCTGTCTGGAAGAAGAACTTCTGCGGACACTGCGAGCAGTCGTAGATCTTGTCCTCTTGACCGTGGGCTGAGAAGATGTGCTGCTGCAGCTTATTGGCCTGGACGAACACTGCGGTCCCGGACAAGAAAAACAAAAAGAAGAAGAGGCACATATATTACTAAATGCTCTGGCTCCGCATTGCTGCCTGTGTAAATTAGTGATGCCTGCATTAAGGGAACAAAGGCAACACCATAATTGCATCTGCCTGGGTAAGAATTAAAAACAGACTATGTCAAACGGCAAGGAAAATTACTTAATTACAAACAAATGAATGCGCTATCAACAACGGAAAAAGAAACAGTGTTATAAGGAATATAATTGAAAAAAGATGAGGAACAATTTAGATGTTAACACTGAAACTGGAGTGGTCACATTAATGGCACTCGAGCTAGTGAATACATAATGTTTGGGGAATAATGATGCTCTTTATTTAGCACCACTGTGGGGACAACAAGCTAGAAAATAAACAACCACAAAAAACTGGCATGGCTTCAAGTGCAAAACATGGCCTCCATTAGTCTACATCGCTAATTATATTGACAATATAAATATTCATGGTGCTGTGCTACTTATTCATGCACACTCAAGACTACATTGATATAAACACACAACTGCCTGGCACTTAAAACATATACCATACATTTGTGCTTTAATTAAGCCATGGTCCACGCTACGGCAAGCTGAGGGGGATGCAGTTGTGTGTGTGTCTCACTTATGTGTCCGTTCTCCAAGGAGCACTTCAAACATGCCGTTTGTTATCCAGGACCCTTGTGCTTTAAGGATGGCTGTCTAATCTCAAAGGTCTGGATGCTCTGGAAAAGTTAGCATGTGGGGGCTTCATTTGAATTTCTTACAGCTCAAAATAACTTTTCTTCTAATGCGTGTGCCATGGGGCCAAGAGGAGAAGGAGGGGAAAGAGAAGACACAGCCACAAAAGGTGAGGCGTCTGTGGGAAGATGGCTTTGGGGTCGCTGTGGCCCCGCGGTGGGGCTCGGCAACATTAACGTGTCCCAATTTGAGCTCACCTGGGAGAGGGGTTATTAATTATTGAGCTGCACACACTTGAGACGCACCAGGCTTCATTGAATGTCACACTCCTGACCTGGGAAATAAAAGTTTTGATGGCTGTGCCTGCAGACTACTAATGCCTCAGTGACAGCTGTCTGGAAACATGGCCGCCTGTTAACCAGAAGTGAACAAACCTCAGCTAATGAACAAACAACTCTACGGTCCATTTCTGTAACGAGTGACCACACATAACCATGTTTGAATGACTTGTTTTACTGCAGCGCAAAACACTTCCGCTCAAGGTTAAGACCAAAGTGATCATGTACATTTACAGCTGTGTTGTGGCCTAAAAAAAGATGACGACAGTTTTCTTTGTACGGAAGACACGCTCGGAAAGAAAATATGCTGATGAACAGTGGCTTTTGCTTTAGCCGTGTTTTGTCTGCATATACAGTAACAGAAGCAGGTCACGGCAGCTGCAGGAAGCCTTCATTATGTCTTTGGCTCGAGGAGGAAAAAGTCAATACAGCAAAAATAAAAATGGATTTGAGACTTGGGGGGCCTTCAAACACTGTACAATAGGGCTAAACACAACTGAGATGTCAAGCTCGGTGCTTCTGCCTGTTTACATCCGATCCACTTCCAGTAAGAGACATGCTTAATCATCTATGCATTTAGCAGAGAAAAATAGAACATTTAATAATGGAAGAGAGTGTCTGATTTAAAGGGCCAGCATCTTGGTGCACTTGTGGCAATCTATGCTTTTTATATTAACAAAGATATAATGAAGATTCTGAAATGATCAATTATAAAGGTATTATTTCTCATAATTTCTGTCTTTTGTATCTTTGTCATTGAGTGAAACATGTCTAAATGTTTTTTATTGAAAGACCAAAGATCACTTGAGCTGGTTGAATAGTAAAAGTCAAGCATTAGGCCAGATATGACATTGGGCTGTAGGTTTTTGTGTTACGCTTATTCTTGCTCACTCTTAATATTGAGCTCATACATTCGTTTTACACACTGTTGCTGCTGTAAAGGAGCAGGAAGGTCAACAATTTGCCACTACACTATAAGACGGATCCTGATTTTTTTTATGTAAGAATGTCACTACAAAAATTCTATCAGTAGTGGTTGTCAGTGGATAAACGCTGGTTACTAGTTTGATACAAGCTGTATTCCCATTTACTCATTACATACATCTTAGATTTTATTCACTCTAAATATATGCACATTACATTAAAATATTCACATTAGCAAGCCCTTTTAATCATCTATCTCACTAAAGAGACAGAGCTAGGCCACGTTTTCTTTTTTTCTTTTTTGCCTTGTTTGTCCAATTAGCATGTGACATGTAATAAAGGGATATGGACAGTGTGTCGGCATTTGGCATGAAATCTGCCGTGGCGATGCCCATTAAGAGAAAAAACAGAGGCATGTCTTCCTCGAGGGTTAAAACGAGGACATAGAGAAACAGGCAAAGGAATAATCCAAAAGCCCGTCCAAACAGGATCAGTGGCTGGCCATCGTGTCCCTCCCTGCTGAGAATGAGAGAACAGGGAGAGAGGATGTGTGTGTATGAGAGAAGTTTGTGGAGTTTGTTGGCTGCGGAGCCGAGCGCTGAGCCGGGTTGGGCGTCAGGGGTGTCAGGGCTGAGGGGGCTGAGGGGCCAAGGTCTCCTCGCTGTGGGGGATATTAAGCCCTCTGATTAGATCTCAGGGGCCGCCCATGGCAGACGTCTCCTTTACTACAGGCCCCAGCTCATCTTTATTTTGGCAGGGTGGTGCTCTCTGCAGGCTGCACTGCACCAATACTAAGCTGTTTGTGCACGGAGAGAAAAAACTTTATCCCTTCCCACCATTCCTCTTTCTTTTTACTTATTCATTTGTGGAGCTTGTATTTGTTTCCAGCCTAAGGGAAACATTTAATAGGTGGTTTTAATTTTATAAAGTTTGCTCATACACCAGGAAATGTATGTGTAGATCAGCAGTTTTCAACAACTGCATAATAATGTTCTCCTCTTTGAAAACAACATTTTTTTAGAAAAGACAGGAAGGTGTTTTGGTGGTGCAAAATCTCAGCAATAGATCCAAGGACAAATGCACAAGTTCACCTTTTTTTTTTTTTAAATGTATAGAATATAATCACAAAGGCTGGATATTACTTCGGCAAACCTCTATCAAACACTCCGAACTACATTTAACTTTTAATTCTGTTCTGTGCCAAAAGAAATGTGTATACGCAGTTTCCAGAAGCACTCTTGTCCACCTCCAGTCAGAGGCATTTAGGAGAGAGCATTACAGTGGAAACATTTACTGTGGTCAAGCAAATGAGTATTTCAGGTCTTTTCAGGAAGGAAAGGACACTGTTTGGCTAATCGAAAAGCTCAAGATTTGTCTGGTAAATACATTCAGCTACAGATATCTCAGCTTTGATTTAAGTAATTATGTACAAAGCATGTGCAAAGAAAAGAATAGACAACAGATGGAAGGCACATTTAAAAGTTGGTTTAAAAGTTTGTTCATGCTTTGAGCAAATGGCACCATGGTCCGTAACCTTGTCAGTCAGAACAGATTTGATGAAATGTGTGAAATGCTAAGATCTGCACAATACATTTCTAATAGACCAAAGAGATGGTGTTTTCCAAATGATTGGTCACGGAAGGCCATATTATTTTTATTTAGGAGGCAGATTTAATCAGTGCTCAATGCTGGAAGGCTGACAGCAAGGTAACAAGTAACAAAAAAGTATGTTTCAGCCTCGTTTTAGCCTGATTGTCAAGTTCATAATGCATCCAGCAGATGATTCAGAGGCAGATCTTCGAGCATTAAACGTAAGATGTCACAATTATAACAAAGCATGCACAAACAAACTAATTAAACTAGCGCCTTTGACAGTTTGTCGCGCCGGAAAGCAAGGCATCCTGTAGGTTTTCAAGTTCGCTCACGCTGTGACATAAGTAAAAAGTGTTTGCACACACACTCACACAAGCGTACACAAGAGTACCACTTTCATCAGGCGCACTTTCTTCTGTTTTGTTTGTCTTAAGCACATATTCCCAATCACAATTTCCACACCAGCCTTCGCCAGCGCTCCTAAGGGTGCAGGCAGACACTTCTAGCTGCAGGCTCCCCCACTTCTGAAACCTGTCAAATCTGTCCTGGGAGAGTCAGCCGCTCTCTCATCATCCAGGGGCTTATGGACCTCTCTCCATTTACCCTCCCTCCCCAGTCTCCTCCTCCTCCTCCTCCTCCTCCTCTTCTTCTTCTTCACCCTCTTTCATCTCACATCCAAACTTGCAACCTTCTCAGTTTCCTTCCCAAGTTTTCGTCTCCTTTTCTCCTCTGTTTTGTTTCCTACACTCTCTATACCGTTTAGTTTTTCTCACACATAGTTTTGCTTCAGAGTGTGGGTCTTTTGCAGTTTAAGGTTTGTCCTCTCGATGGTGATTCCCTCAGGTGTGCAGTGGAAATGATCAGCTTTGACAGAGAGTGATAATGGTTCCTGCCGCCCACGGAGGCTTTCGGGTCAAATGTTGTGGATCAAACTGAAAAATGGCCATCCGGTCAGAATAAGCTTTTATCTGTTTGATCAATGTCAATAGCCCAGACTTATTGATCGCCACCAAGTCAATCTAATTTGATTAAACTCATTTAAATCCAAACATGTGCATAATAAGCAAATGCAAATACTTAAAAAAACTTTGTTTGAAGGCTGAACTTGTCAAAGTTTTTGTAGAAGATGTTTGAACATTTAAAGTGCAGGCAGGGGTGTCCAAAATGCCTTATTTGATCATGTGTCGATGATGATCTACTGTGCAGAAAAAAGTTATACAATTCTTGTTTCTTTAAGCTCACTTTCAACTAGATACATGATGATAATTGTGAACAGTCCTAAATAATAATCTTTTTAATTTGTTAATGTTGATCAGGCCTTCTTAGCAAATTAAACAGAATCGTATTATTGGTGTTTTTTTTAACCTTGTCTGACTAAGCTCAGGCTACTGGGAATATATTTTAAATCACCAGCTATTAGAATTTAAAAGGTTGAGATTGCACCTTGGGTCAGACTTTTTTCAGACTTTACTCTTAGTACTTACAAAATATATAGGCGACTATAGACTAATCAAGATCATCTCTGCACTGTGATGTTTTACAAAACTTCCACAGTAATATATACAATTCATACAGTAGAACATGATGTTAACATGTTACAAAAATAATGTTGAAATTGTTGAGAGTACCTTTACAGTACAGTAATATTAATACTGTAATATTAGTGCCTATAGCCATAGCACACTGAATTCAAAAGGTCTGAAGGATGGGTTTTTCATTGTCATGCTGCATTAGTCTATATTTCTACATGAACAAGATGTTTTAAAGGCAATTATTTTAGACAGGGATGTTCAATAGACCTATTGTGATGATGGAACCAAACAAAGTTCAAACTATACTGTCCAATAAAGAAGTGTTTTATTCACTTTAATTCATTAATTAGCCAGAATTGTTTCCATCATCCCCATCTCTGCAGGAATTAAAAAGAGAGTGTCTATATATAACGATTTAAAGGTCATTGTATACCAAACAATACATACCGCTTTAACATCAGCATTATTAATATGTTGCATCAAACTCATAGGTGTAGGATGTATTGTTTAGGCATTGTCATAACAACACGCTCAACATAAGACAACGATTATTCTCATAGTTGCTCGTCCCTCAAGGGTAAGTGCTGCATTTTCTCCACCACATTTCATCAAGGACCATTTTGCCGCCCTATTAGCTCATCTGTGTGAATACATTCGACATGGAGTCATCACCGGCCTCTCTCTACTTTTTGCCTTGACAAAATCTATTCAAGGACAGCTGTCAGCCCATCTCTCAATCTCTGGTTCCCCTCAGAGCGGCCGAACTGTCCCCTCACCGTCCGACAGAGGGACCCTCCGCTCTCCCCACGCGCCCAGGCTCCGGCCCATCTGTCCGTCTGCTCTGCGACCGCTGTCCTGAGGGTCTACTCTGTCTCCTCCTCTTCCTCTCCCACCCTCCCAGCATCCCTCGCTCCCACTCTCCGTCTCTCATGCGCCGTGATCGATATGGACGCGCAGGGAGAGGGGGGACCTGTCTGTCAAAGCACCGCTGTTGGAAAATGAAGGCTCGGATGAAGGAGGCATGCTCTGTATATTAAATGGCCGGACCCCTGCGACGGCAGTGGAGGATGGTCGGGCTGGGGATATATTGATAAGATTGTCCGGACGGGGAATAAAGGATGGAGCTGGATTATGGAGGCATATTCAGAACTGGATGTTAAGTGGTGTACCAAGTGCTTTTCTTTTGTCAAAACATTTTCTGTATGGACACAATGAAACACATACTGAGGGCTTTTTTCAGGTATAACTGCAAGGACGCTAAAAACTTCTAACAGAATAAAGCCCAGCTGAGATACTTTTTATAATATTTTACTCTTTACTTATTTTATTTGGGACTGTTTTTATCAAAATGAACATCGACAAACAACGACAAATTTGTGTCTTTTTAATGTGAAATTTGTTTGCAGAAATACCAGATACATATTGATTTGAGGTAAAATAGTATTTTGGGCATTAGTTTGACATGCCCTAATGGATGGATTAACTTTTTTTTTTTTTTAAATCTTAGTGTGTACCAATATAAAGGACCTAAAATTATGCCACACCTTTCTTGTGAGGCCTAAGACATCAGTATTTCAGAATAGGAAAAGGGCTTAAAAAACGAGTTAGTACTTTTGAGATTTCCTGAGAACTAAGGGTACCTGTAAGGAACACTTTCAGCAGGAAAATCATAAAGAAAGAATGGTGCAGAGTAAAATGTATTAAGTAAATGCTGATTGTACAAATTGTTAAGCTGGCTGTTATTATTTATCATTTTAATCTCAGTATTCTGTAACCTTGCACTGCAGCTGGATTCTAGTGAGATTTGGGAGTTTACAATTTCTTGAAAATCCATCTTGAACTGCTCCAAGCAAAGTATTTACATCTGAACTATGGCTTGTTGTGACCAATGAAGTGGCAGCACTGACAGGTATGGGCCTGTTTTAGGTTTGAAGATGTAGTGACCATTTTAAGCTTATGAATGTAAACAACATGGCGCTGCTCTGATAAAACTGTGATTAATAAATCCAATTACCAGGTAGGTATTCATCAAGAGTACCGAGTCAGAGTCAGGTTAACAATTCTGACTTTATTCTTGAAATTCTTGGAACTGTCTTCTTTATGTCTTTTTAAAATTTATTTATTTATGTTTTTGGCCCTAACCCTACACTGTATGAACAATTAGTATTAACAAACATTTGGGGTTCACACCACAGTACATCGATGATCACAGTACAAATATACAATATTTGTATACAATATAATATACAAAAATACATAAAGCTGATTATCTTGGAACAGGAAGTATGCTGTACATTTCTTTGCCCTGAGCACAACTAGCTGCAAGTGGGTTGAGTCACGCTGGAGACAGTGATGAAGCTCTACTGAAATTACAGATATTGAATATCGCCACCTACTTTCCTACGACTGATGTTAAGCAAATAGCAACACTGTGATGAGGTAATGCTAAAGCGGGGTGCTTGTTGCTCAGTGGGCCTGATGTTCCCTCTTGCTGCAGAGAAATGACTCAGTACTATGGCCTATTAAACTTTATTCAGTGTAAAGGATCACATAACTGTTGTGTCACTGCTTTGTGTGTGTTTTTTACATTTTACTTTTGGCCTTTTAGCCTTAATTTGTCAATGGAGACAGACAGAAACAGACAGAAAGGGGAATGACATGGAGCAAATACACACAGGCTTTATTAAAACGCAGGTTCATATGTGGGATATATTTGTTTTACTTTTTTGGTACCTAAAAGACCCCACCCAAGATTTGAACTGTGATTTTAATACCCCTAATAAATACAGTAAAGCAGGCTATAAATTTAAAGGATTTTTTTTTTTTTTTTTTTGCAGAATCATGAAACTAGAAACACATGGGTGCCATATAAGTTTCGGAAACCAGAAGAAAAACAAGAATTAAAAAAAAGAAAAATCACCAAGAAAGTGTGAGGAAGAGTAAAGAGCTGAGATGGGAGAAATAGTGAAGAGCCCAAGTTAACGACTTTGCAGATTTCATTATAGAGATAGTTAACCCTGTTGACACTGAAGGAGGGCGCTATCCTCTCAGGAGGAGTCCGGTCCTTCCACCTCCACGCACAGAGACAGATGAGATCATTACAGCTATCAGCACCACTGCCATCCACAATTAGCACGTCTCCTTTTTCTTCCCCCTCGCGCTCCTGCCGCCCCCTTCCCTCCCATCTCCCATCAGATCACACTGTCTTCCCCCCTGCAACCCCCACCAGTCACCTCGCGACACTTCCACCGCTTTGATTCGGAGGCAATTTGACTAAATAAGAAGCCGCATGCAGCAAACCGCTCAAATGGCTTCGGCCTGACCTTCCTCAACTCATTTAGAAGCGATTCGAAAAGTAAAGCTGAGGAATACGAGGGGATCTTAAACTAAGCATCACCTCCAATGTTATATACACTTCTCCTCTGTTGGCTCACTAGGGTTTGTGCTGGAAGATGACCATTCTCCATGACTCGGGGCTTTCTTTTCTTCTAGTATTTAATCCTTTTATATTTTATGATTTTGTGAATTTTATTGTTACATTTTGGATACTAAAGAAAGGAAAGTACACCAGGATTCTTGTAGCTCATCATAACCTCGAAAAGACCCGACATTCCCTAGGAGCTAAGGAGGTGGGGAGACTGAGTTGCGATCAAGTTTGCATCACGGAAGTTGCATCGATGAAGGTGAAAATGTGACGTTTTTCCTGAAGCACTCTGCCGTTCTCTTCGGTATTTTTAAGTCCTTGCTTATGTCGGGTTTACCGAGTCAAGTGCCTTGAGAATGACTTGCAAATAGCCTCTTAATACATAAACATGAATTGAATTAAACAACACGTACCTGTGAAGCAGACCGGACACTTAAACGTCCCGCCCATGCCCTCGAAGCTGTGCTCGATCAAGTGGCATTGCAGCTTCGCCGGAGAATCAAACGACTGGCTGCACAGCTTGCATTCATGATTCAGGCCCTCCTCTGCAGAGAAAAACAAAAACAACACGTAAGAGCGGCAACAAGTAGAGCATGAACGAAAGACTTCAAATAAAAAGTCCCCATCCGTAGGCCCTGATAATAAACTGCAAGTGATTTTTATGACTTAGACAGGAAGTCATAAACGATTTTTTTCCGTCATCACATTCAAGGAGCAGTCAGGTAACTAATCACTCAGAAGAGGTCTTGCACTTGTAACACGGCGAATGTCGGCTATTTAATTAACTGGCACGCCAAGATTTATTTAAGACTGGAGTTAATTAAGCACAGTCAAATAGAGCAATTTCACAATGTTAATAAACCAACTTCCTTTTTTCCCCCCGAAACTATTACAATTACAGTGACAGTTATTTGAAGAACAATCCATCTTCTTATTCGATTCCCCCACACGTCTCCTTCGCCCATACAGAGCTTAAATAAATGTTTTTCACACTCTAAACCTTCTACTGATGTGCTGAGTCAGACTTCCACCCAGCTGCCCATCTCCTGTGTGTCAATAAAAGCCCTATACGCTGTGCCACAGGGCCCGACTAGTGCTCCATCAAACTGTTGCCAGGGCGCACATTAGAGGGCCGTAAGAGGGCGAGCCAGATACACACGAGACTCATCTAAAGGCTTGTCTCCGGGTCTGAGCTAGCACAATGGCCGCCACACAGGCCCTGGGCACTGGAAGCATGAATACACAATGCACCTCGGCAGCTGTGCCCCGCTTCAGCCCTGGAGCGAGCAAGTGGAGGGTTAATCGAAGGTGCTCAAGGCTGATCTGGCAAAAGTAAAACAGCTGAAAAGCACGCTGAGATCATTTGCTTCACTGGGTAGTAGTTTTTGCCTTTTTTTTTTAACCCTCAGTGTCATTTGAGACTGGTTTTACAGACAGTTTTATAAAGACGATGAAAATGTACAAGATGCATATTTGGGGGTTTGTTAATTTAGACGAAACATTGTGTAATGGTCTTAAATATAGCAGATTCATATTAAATACTAGATAGTAAACAAGCAAAAGGCTATGACAATTTAAAATGTTGCTATTTACTGTCTTTGTCCAAAAAACTGCCAATAGCTATTCAATATTCATCACTTTCGTCTCCCTTTTAGCAGAATTTTCTTTAATTTATTTTTGAAATCAAGCCTAATATAATTTAAGCTGCAGAAGTCCTCCATTAGTCCAGGTTTATGGAACTATAATGAGTTGCCATACTAGGTAAAAAGATTTTGGAAAGCATGAAGCACAGTGGTTTCAGTATTAGCTCCTGCCACAGCTACAGTACCAAGGAACTATTCATTTCAGAAAATCTTGCTTATTATGAATGCTAACCCTGAGCTATAGTAGAAGAGTTCGTAAGGATGTTTGTAAGACTTGAAAATAGCTGCCGATATAAAAAAAGGACACATAAATACAGATGTAGAGGAATCACAGCTGTGAAAATACAAACCTAGTATTTCATGACATGTTTTGAACGATTGAGTCAAAAGGGAAAAGCTGGAGTCAACCTTTCCTTTCACAGTTTATCCCTTGGTCCACAAAATTTACTGTCAATAGGTGGTATGCTTTGCAAAAAAAGTGTCTACGGAGGATACAAATTCATTGATAACCGCCCAGGATTCATATATAACCTCTGGAAAGCTGCTTAGATTGCTTAATTGAGCAACAGTGCAACAGAGTGACTTTAAAAAGTACAGGAAGGTGTGGGAGGCAATCAGAGCCAAAAGAAACAGTGCAACACCTTAAATTACCAGATGCCTTTTGACATTTTCACTCAATAACTTTATACAATGTGGTGTGTAAGTTAAGGGCCTAACTTGTATCCAGGCTCGAGCCCCCGGACTAGCTCCCCCATGAGCGCCTGACAAAAGCCGCGGCTCGATCAAACGCCTCGTGTAATTTGAAAGGAAAATAGTTGATGGTGTGATGTGCAATCATGCGTTTGACAGATGAGCCTAGCCTACATGTGCGTTTGTGCGGCAGCAGCAGCAGGCGTCAGCGGGACGGGGGGGAGGAGAGGCGTCACGGTGGCATCCGCGCAGCCGTGCAGCGAGAGGATCACCGCGCTCTTTGATCACCGTTCAGTTTGTGTCTGTGTGAGGCTGGCAGCGCCGGGGTCGAGCATATACTGCAGGGTTCACGGATCTGCTCCTCTGCCATAATACGCACACAGCCCCCGTTTGACCCGACTGCACAGCGCTGTCCCATCAGAGACCTGGCCTGCTTCATTATGCAGATAACACTGCACCTGCCTGCTGACCTTGTGCCGCGGCGCATGTGTGTGTTTATGTCTGCGAGCAGGTGCAGCGAGCCCAAACAGCAGGGACGTGGAAATGTGAAAGGATGGGAAATGTAAAGGAATAGTATGCGTTTTAATTGAAGAAAAGCTGCGTACTGTTTGAGGTACTAAGAGTAAAGGTGGATATTACACTTTGAATTTTACAGTTGCTTTTGGCTTCAATTTTAATTTTAGTTGGGAAAGAATGAAAAAGGCTTTGTTAAAAATCAAAACGTGAAAGCAAACAAATGGTGACCTCTTTAGAAAAATAATGTGGAATAAAGCACTCGTCTTTCTATGAACTGCAAATGTTAATGCTCATGTGTCTCTCATGTGTCTGAATGGGTTTACCTATCAAGATGGCGTCACGTTAAATTCAGTGGATAGTCAAACAAGAAAGTGGCTATGTTAAATTCTAAATTACTTTGATTTAGAGGGATTGGGACACACAAATCAGCCTACATGCTACAAAAGGCCAAAAAGTCTTATATGTATGTTACAATCCACACACTCACAGGTAATAAAAATATGACTGTGTTTACTTTTCTTCACATTGTGCATTTTCAAAGGTGGTACAAATAAATATGACGGTGCAGAAGGTGTAAAAGTACACTTCATCCCACTCTGCTACAGAAACGCACGCCGAGGAAGTGTGTCATGACTAAACGCAGCTCTGTTAGCCTCTGTAACTCAGCCTGGCTCTGACTGGAACAGGGCTGGAACCAGGCTGGCAGCTTTCTTCTTAGTGAGAGCCAAGGGAGGAAGTCAGCACACTGGCCCCTATAGCCGCCTCACTGGGCTGAGGTCACTTCCTGTCTCTCCCCCAGCTCTTCTCCGAGGCTGCCCAATCAGCGCGGCCCTGGTGAGCCCCCTCCCCTCCGCGGCCGAACACACTCTGGATATAGTTACAGAGCCACTGGGGACTGTGAGCCCTCGGTCTGTCCTCATCTTCCACTCCCTGTTTCCCGTCTCCCGAGTCTTCTCCGCTGCCACCACCCTGTCCCCGCGCGCTCCTAAGAAAATCCTTCAGATGAGGACTGCTCCTGTGCCTGCTCCCTCTAAGCATCCCTGACACCAGCAAAGTAAGCCCATCTACATATCCACAGGGCCCTGCGTTCCTGTGGCTCATGGTTTATGTATTTCACAGCTCCTTAAAACACAAACGCCTAATATCTCTCCCATGTGGACGACAGGAAAAGGGATAGAGAGAGAGAAGGGGGAAATCTACTCTCAAAAAGATTGGTCTTTATTTCTCCTCGCTGTTTACTTTTTAATCAGGGCCGGAGTTTGTGTGCTGTTGAAGGTTGTTTGGGGCTTGGTTTAGTGCAGTCTTTATGTAATGGCTGAATGTTGAACTCTGTTTACGGCCACAACTAACAGTTTGATCCAGAGTAACCTAAGGCACAAAGTTTGCAAAGGGCTAAACACATTTGCACAGAGCTGTAACAGCAACACTCATTTGTATTTGACACTTCTGCATTAACAGCCTGATTTGAGACAGTGTAGTAGCATCTGTGGCCTTTTTGACACCAGTACTCCATGTTATATCTACTGAGGCTCTTAATGGCTGAACTTAAAGCCCTACCATTCTCCCCCAACAGCAGCGTAGTGACATTTCCTGCTTCTTTTATTTAAAAAAAAAAAGTTCACCACAAAATACTAATATGTTACATGAAATCAAAGTTTAGAGCTTAAAAAAACTTGAATCTTTGGAGTTTACTGTTAAAGCTGTAGCGATTCTGTAATTATTAGAATAACCCATTTTCTTAGTTTATTTTCCTTAGTCCTTCGTTGTTGACATTAGTGTCGACCAATGGGAGCGCTCCTTTTTACCGGAGCGAGCTATGATTGGCCAAAATCCTGCTGTGGGCTGATCATTCTCATTATAAAGCCTAGATCACATCTTAAGGTCTCGTTTTTTTCTCAGATGATTCCTATTAAAATAAGCTGTTGATTAAACTGTCAAAGTAAACATTGTTCAAAAGTGATGTGGCAAACCCATGCAATAACATAGGACTCCGTTGGCATCATTATAGAAGAATAATATTGTAGCTTGTCAGACAGTGACCAAATGTCAGAAAATAACATAAGAAATGAGAATGAGTGGGAAATTCTAGAGGCAAAAGTTCTTGATAATGTTGCCACTTTTAAGTATAAAGCGAACCTTTACTACTTAAAAACCCTTAGCTCATTCCCCTGCACTAATACCTCACAATGTTACCCCATCCTTGATGTTAACACTTGGGCTGAGGAGCAGTTTGAAGCAGAATTTAGTGTGTGACTTTAGAAAGGGCGGTAAAACAATGTGAGATACTTAGATTTACACGCCTCTCTGGGGCATACTGAACGGCTGTTTGAAACTCACTCCAGAGGAAGTTTGTGGCGCCAAAGTAGCACACTCTAACAAATGATATTAAGGGCATCAATCAAGGCTCCTGTTTCCAGAAAGTGTGCATAAACAAATGGGAAAACAAACTGAGAGTGTTTAGTAGGAGTGCAGAAAAGATAAAGAGAGGACTGTGAAGGCCTATGCAGATTTTTGATGGTGAAAGCATCATTTTTGCTTGGAATGATGCTGTTTAAGAGATATGTCACCTTTTAACACGAGGGTAGCTTTGGGTTGGGCCACGTCTTATAATATCCCACCAGATGTTGCAACGGTTTGGTTAGTTTGCTGTACATACAAGCTGCTTTGGAGTAGACAGCTTCAGGCCTGTAAACAGTAGGTGGGTTTACTTCTGTCTTCTCTCTGCGGGAACTATCCATTAACAGATAATGGGGGGAAAATCAGAGTGATTAAGGCCCAGGGAATTATGGGTGAATACAAATTGACTCCACCTCCGTGTGCAGTCTGCACTCTCTTGAGGTAGAAACATAAGGAAACAAACTCATTTCAAAAGTACTGCAAGCCCATTAGGCGCCGCAGAATGCAGCAAATGGGGGCAGGAAGGTGGTAGGTGGTGGCGGCGCAGAGGGACGGGCTCCCCCCGGACCCGAGCTGATTGGAGAACCACAGCCTGCGGGGAACATTACTAATATCTATTTCCTGCCTTCACAGTTTGAAAAGGACCGAGCGAATCAAGTGCGAAATGTCGAAAATTAAAAGTGAAAGATTTAATCATGGCACCTTGTAAATTCACCCCATTCTATCAAAGAGTTCATGTGTGATGGAAACGTGGTCTGGTTCAGGCTAATAAAATCGGAAAGATTGGAAAAGCAAAGCGGCATGAGAGTGAGCGGTAGGAGGAGGATATAAGAATTCAATGTGCACGAAAAAAGAGTCAAATCTAACCAAAGTAGCAAAGCCCCCGTGTCAGGGTCTCGAGTTCAGTGCACGGCTGACGCTGTTCCCCAAACCTCCAGAGAGACACGAGGGAGAGTTGGGCGAGACTGTTGCCTGTGACATGTCAGTAACGGTGATGCCCCTCGCGCAGCAAGAGCAAAGGATTGTGGGGGAACATGTCTCTGGGAGAATGTCAGCTCTGATGCATGGCGGCTCGTTGGAGGTGCTAATCAGAGCAGGGCTAGGCTCCTGCTAGGATCAGCCACTCGGAGCCTACATTAACCGCCTCGCAGCTCCCACGGCTATAACCGGGGCACGAGGTAGACACTCACACAAACACACACACGCACAGGGGACTGACAGGTTTTGTGTCCAGATAAACATGCGTAATGCTTGAATGGGTGTTACAAAAGGTTTAGCCAACTAGAACACCTTTTGGAGTTCACAATACAAGGAGGGGCACAACATAAGGGCACTTTTTCTTTTGCCTTTTTCCTGAGCGTGAACGCACTAAACTGATATTTCCACCTGACATATTTGGATTGGGCAAAAGCTTTACTGAATGCGCATGTTTCAACAACAACAACAACAACAACAACAATAATAATATTCTCTGCTAATTCAAGTCTGCCATAAGAAGTGATATTAATAACTTTACTAACTTTTCGCTCTGAGTTTAGCATTCGATTGGACGCTTGATGCTAAGGATGTGATTGATTTCCCTATTGCTCCCTGGAAAAATCACAGAAAATCGTGACAACACACACTACATCTCGATGTAGCAATTATTTAAATGGTTTGTGCTGTGCTAAATAAATGACAGATTGGCAATGAGTCAAAAATAATTCCCTTTCAAACATGGTACATACATACAAACAATAAATGCCATTTTCTACACAGGGCGTGTATTTAAGAGCCTGCTGTGTGGTGAGTGTGTGATGCCTAATGCTTTACATTAGTACAGTGGTATATAAAAGAAAACCAAGGCCCATTTTGCTATATTTCATCTCTCTGCAGGTACTGATTGCATTTTATCCAATTAATTCTGAAAAAAAAGTGATTTTCATTCATTCTTGAAACATATTGTGGCTCAAAAACAATAGGGAAAAGACATATCAATAGGTTAGTCTTTTTGTGTCACAGGAGATCAGAAATCAGAATTGTATTTTTAGACTGTATCTAAACATTGCCAAAGGGAGACTAAAGGTAAACCTAGATGTGATGGGTGTTTCAGGGTGATTGGGGCCTAGAGCAGACTTAAGTAGCTGCTCTTCCACTTTGTTGTGCGTCTGAACTGCGTTACGAGTTGAAACCCACACTGGCCAAAACTCGGTCAAATAAACAGCGTGTAGGTCATCGAAGAAATAAAACAAAAAAACAAAACAGAAGGGAGATTTTCAACCACAACAAAGGCGAATACTTGTTAACGAATGATGTGTAGGCGCTGCAGCTGCAGGCAGGTACGGAGGTCCACTGGGGACAAACAGAGCAGGCTGCTGAGATGGATTGGAGCACAAGACCCCCTACAGCCACGCAAACACCATTCTGGACTGAAATGCTCTCATTTACTCCATACATGCCTATTCTAAACTGTTGGCCTTTTTCTTCTTCGAGGGAAAGAAAAGGTCAAGTGACTGCACCCTAACTTTCCAACATTTCAGAAAAGTTGCTGGGCAAAGTGGGAAAACATTGCCAACCAGCCACGCTAAATAGGCACTGAATACAAGGAAAGTAAGAGAGAAGAAGAAAGGAGGTGTAAATCTAACCTGAATCTCTCTTTCAAGTCTCAAAAGAATGAGTGGCCTGAATGTAAAAAGTTAATTACGGGCACATGCCCAGCTTTCGCCGCTCGTCTTACTGTGGCATTGTCAGACTGAAGTATGAGGCTCTATGGGGTCTGCGGTCCACACAAAGGAGCAGGGAACGAGAGCGTTGCTGAGAGGCCCCTTGGTTGGGCTCGCGGCATGGAACACCGTACAATTAGCCAGCCCCTGCGTTCTGCCGGCTTATAATTATCAGTGCTCGCCTTAATTGACTCCCTTAGCCTGCTGCAGAGGGACCCCCCCTCTCTTATACCTCCTCACCCCCCTGCACATCGCAGGCCGCCGAGCGCCACGCCGGGCTCTCCAAAGTCATTTAGAAAAGCGCTCATATTTTCGACACAAAAAAGGGGGAACATTTGGTGAGAGAGAATTCATCATCAGGTGTCTAGAGGTTTTCCTTAATAGAAAAGCTGAGTCCCACTGAGCGCGCTCCGTGTAGCGGCCAGCCACGCATGCTCAGGACCAGCAAGCCGCCATTCGCAGCGGGCCACTAGACATTAGCATAATTTTATATAACACAGGCACCCGCACTGGAAATTTAATACATCTCAGCAAATACGAGACAGGCGTTTTGCATAATTTTTTCCCCACCTTGCTTTGGCTCTATCCTTTCTATCTCTCTGTCCACGTCTCCCTCCCGTCTCATCTTCAGCCTCCCTCTCTCGCCCCGGTGCTGCCACTCTCCTTTGCCCCGACCCCCCCTCCCTCCACGCACACAACCACCCCTCTCCCGTCGCCCCATGGTGCTGCTCTCACTAGGAGAGGGGAAGTTCATTACCTCAGCTAAATCAGAATTAGTCCCTTCATTTTGACGGGGCGAACTTCATTAGAAAGGCCCTTCCTTAATCCAGCAGGGAGAACTGATGAATCTACATGGGGGCAATAATTTGCTTCACGCAGCACATTCAGCCACTTCCTCCACACTCTTTCCCCCCTTTCTTTTCTCCGTCTATCTGGCTTTATGAACTTGGACTTATATTTTTTATTAGATCTACAGCAACACAAAAACCTGAGAGAGGAAAACACCTGCATATAATTAACTAATGGCAGCGCTGAGGGTGTAAAGAGTGAGTTATGCTGTTTGGAATGTCCCGTCTCCTCAACAGGCTTCAGGGCCTCTGGAGCAGCCAGGACCGGCTTGGCTGACACTCACACACAGGCAGAGAGAGCCTGGGTCTTAAAGTCTGAGATAACTCTGATCATTTTACAATGCAGCCATTGTGTTAGAAGGTTTTAGCATGTGACACATTTGATAGAAGTTCAGGTTTTTAAGTGTTTTTGTTGGGCTATTGACAGCAAATTTGCTTTACCTTGCTTTTAATCATCTAATAGTCCAGCAATATCCATATCTTGAAGTCAACAGGGTAGTTAAGAGGCTCTCAGTTAGCATTCTAACTAATGTAGCTATGAAAAAAAGTTACAGTTGTGAAGAAAAAGTGAAACATTGCATTAGGAATCAGTCTTAGGTCTTCAAGTGCATTTTTCTAAATTTATTTTTTGCTTAGTTTTAAAACACATTCTCTGTTATTTGATGACTTTCATAACGACAATGTTGAGAACTGACATATTAAAACTGTCAAGAAATTAGTTTAGTTTTGTTGTTTCTCTTGTAAACAATAAACAAAAACAATATAAAATTTGTATTTGTTTGTGTGTGTTTGTGTGTCTAATGAAGCCGCACCTTTTGAAACACAAAAAAGATTTTTTCACAAATATTTCATTATAATATTTTTAAGGGTGTCTGAACTTTTTTCCATCACTTCAAAAATATCGATGAAAGGCAGGCACATAATAAAGAATCTTACTTTCATTGAAACCTTTTGGGAAAATCCTTTCTGGGTTAAATGGGATATTTCAGTTTTAAATTCGTGACCCTTTCCGTCTTCTTACATAATTCATTCTGGGGGGTAACTACTTTGTTGAAACACTGCTGAGTAGTTTAGCGACCACAACACTATAGCACTTGGGAAACGGCAAACTCCAAAGTCAACATTCACACGTCAAATCCGACAAGCTTTTACCAGCATTTTCGGGAGGCTTCATTTTCAAAGTGCGCTTAACATGTTGGAATCATTATCCAAGATAAAAGTTGCATTTGCTAGGACACAGTTGTGCAAGGTTTGGTAAAGACGCAGAGCTTCAGTGGTCGTCCAGATCTTTGGAAGTGAGGAGAAGTGAATGAGGACAGACAGCCCCTGCCTGCCATACCACAGCGCCTGGTGTCAAACAGATGTGCAACTTGGCAGCTACTCTCCGCAGAAAACACAGAGCCCACGGATTCCAGGGTGCTGTGGAGACCCCCCCACCTCCTCCTCTCCCCCAAGCCCCCGCCCCTCGTTCCTCTCATCACTCCTGCGTCCCCCAACAGTCCTGCGCTCCCGCCGTCTCGCTCCCTCATCACCTCCACGCAGGGGTCCCCCGACTGGTAATCTCGTCCCTCGAATGTGAAGTCTCCGACAGCGATGCCCCGCGCTTTTACCCCCTGCCTCCGCGGCTGATGGGTAAATTGGAATGGCGCACCCTGCTGGCGCCGAGAGCTCCGAACAGACAGCGGTACACACACGCTGAGACCCCCGCCCCACCCCCCTCCCGGCTCACATGCTCTGTCTAATATAGTGGACATGCACGCTCCGAGACAGGCTACAGTATCCGTGCTAACGTGCAGACCTTCGTTCAACTCTCAATCTGCTTTGTTTACGCAGCTTTCCAGAAGCCAGAGACAAAAAAAAGTTAATATATCATAAAACAAACTCTAAATTCGTACATGTGCCACAAACACAAAATGGCAGCTCAGTTTTTAGGCCTGATCTCACAGCCCTCATTTCCATAAAGATTGCATACACAATGAATAAACAGAGCCAATGTAGGGCTTCATATTTGAATGTGCCTCATCTGGAATGTCTCAGCTTGGTGCCTTTTGCAGACGCCACACCTGAGTTCTGTTGCCATAGTTTCTATTATGTCTAAAAAGGCTCAAAAACAGTGGCGCAACACACACTTTTGCCTGTAAACCATTAGACTAAAGGCGCAGGGGCTGTTTTGAACACAAAGACACAATTTCCCACAGGCCAGACTCGAGCTGTCCGACGCTTCCTCTTCTTATATCTGTCTATTTTGCTGCTCGGTTAAATGCACGCGTGAACGCTCGAGTCCAGGAGCGGAGGGGACGTCCTGAAACAGTCAATGGGACCTGAAGGGGGCTAAAGATCAGCGCAGAGGAAGCCACAGAGGCCTCGCTGTCAAAGGCAGTGCTTTCAGGGGGGCCGGGGGGGTTGAGTGGAGGCCAGAGGGAGACAAAGCCAGAGCCAGAGACATGACATACATTTCATTACACTTAAACCAACTGTGGGTTCAACTCTGAGGCTTTTTTTTTCCAATGGCGTCTCGGAGGAAGGAGTAAGTGGAGGTGTAAGAGAAGGGTTTGCACAAAGAACACAATGGATACGTGGACAAAGAAGGCCACCGCTGGACTAATTGCTCGGGGACGGCTAGGAATATTTTAAGAAGCTCAATATTCATTCTGTACATCTCTACAAATCCAGATAGAGCATACTCAAAAGTCCACCAAAAACATCAAAGTATTCCGTTCAGAAATCGTGCAGAAATACTCAATTCTAATAACGCTGATGGAGATGTGAAAGACTCCAAATGCCAGGTTCCATAAGGACACTCCCTCCCACTGTCTGCGCTGCCACAATCTGACATCTCCTGACATCTCTGTTTAACTCCTGCCCATGAACGCCGGCTGCAGATCGACCTGAGAGACGGGGCATGAGTGGGAAACGCTACTTATCGGAGATGTAGCCACGCAGCCGTAGAGTGTGGTCTTTTCAGCCGGAGAGAGACCACTTGTCCATTAAGACCGTCAGAGGACACTCTCCGAGACGAGAGGCCGCGTCTCCGGAGAGCTCTGCCGAGAGTGTGTTCAGGCGGAGGTTTGGGTTAAAAGAGCTTTATTGGTGTCCAGTTGGAGATGAACCAATCGCCGCTCGAAGTTTGAAGTCTTTTTTGTCGACTGAGTTATAGAAAATATAACATCAAGTGTAACCTACTTGGCGTTACAAAGAAATGTCTATTGGAATTCCCTTGGAGTATTATTAAAGTGGCTATAGAATTACAAAACGCTATTATCACTGCTCGCTTGGGGGGAGCCCTCGCTCATTAAGCTTCTAAGATGTGGCTGTTTTTGATTATTCTATCAGCTCCGTTCCCTTCTTCTAGTGACAAACTCTCGCTATTTTGTTGCCAATCTCCTTCCAGCTGTCATATCTATCTTAAAGATCACAAAAACCTTCAAACGCACTCGTGATACGTCTTCAAATTCACCAGACGTCGGCTTGATTCCCCCATTGAATTTGCAGGATTAACTTGAGGAAGAAATGTCTCATATTTCTTAAAACTGGTTGCTACGTCTGACATCAGAGCGTATGAGATTGGAGCGTGGTGGTATTGTCCAGGGGAGGGAACCCTCACTCTAACCGTCAGCGCTTCACCAAGTGGGACAGAGATGATTAAAACACACCATGGCTGTGACTGACAGACTCCCCACCGCTTCCACGAGATGACATGTCTCCAAGTGGCGCAGAAAAGCAACTCCTCTAATTTTAACTCCGACTACAACACCGACCCCCTCCGTCAAAACCCACAAAAAACAGGCATGCTGCGGTTCTTAACCACAATAAAAGTGATAACAACTAAACAGAGGAATAAGTTTAAAAACAACAATAGGGAGGGAAGAGACAAAAGGGCTGAGAAGGCGCCATTTCCCTCTGGTGAACACAAACAGCAGGAACCTGTGAGCTTGTGACAACACCTTCAAACATTTCTGTTACTTTCACAGAAATATCTGATGCTGATGCTCCAACGTGATGCTTCCGAAGCAGTCCTGTCCCACTGCACAACGACGTGCCAAGCTTCTGGTTACCATAAAAAAACCCTCACTTTCTCCAAACTGACTGTGTTTGACATTTGTCATGACAGGAATACAGTGAGAGGAGAGCAGAGAAGAGGAGTGTGCAAGGTGGGAGGGTAGAGGAAAATGGTACAGGGTGATCGATGTGTGAAATGGTATGTGTGAAAAAAATAATTTGGTTTCTCTGAGTTTCTTGCAATCCTCATTTTTTCACAATAAGGAGGACAGAGGGGGGTTTCCTGTTATTGTCACGTTGTGCAGAGCGCTCAGGGTCGCGTACTAAATGATTCACAGAAAACGGGATCTTTTACATTGGCGTCAGCACTTCAGCTGGGCGCCCTTGTGGGGGAATTCTTTTTGTGTGTTTTTATTGAAGTCTGCACAGAGTGCGCCCAAAAGCTCTGACAGGGGGCCCCCGAGGGCGCTTGTCTTCACCTCCAAATCATAAGATAGAGAGACGAAGCTCCCTCTGTGCACTCAATTATGCCCCTCAACACCCCCCTCTCGCGCTGTACTTGCAACCCTGCCCTCCCCGCCCCAAAAAATAAAACAGAGGAAGAGAAGAAAAGCCTTCAGTAATGCAGTCCCAGTGGAGGCCAGTGCGATCACTCCGCGCTGCTGGCACGGCTGACAGGCTCGACGCGGCGGGTCCGTTCCCTATAGTCTGTCAGAGTTGGTGCTACTGCATGACGGTTAGTACTTCTTCTCCAGGGACATGGCTTCTCTGCCTGCCCCCTGTGGTCCCCACATGACAGGCCCCTCCTCTGACCCACGCAGAGCCACGGCTTTGCCCCAATTACTCCAAACTAGGTGGGTTACAGCACAAATTATACCAGAACCAGACAAAAGGTCTAAAGGGCCATTTGCAGAGAGAACTGGACCAAACATGCTCTCAGCTAGAAGAAGAAGTACCTCACTCATTGAGGAAAAGTAGTTCACATAAAATTCTCAAAAAAGTTACTTCCCCACATGTCAAATTGAGAAGTTAGAGAAAAGGTTTTGATTCTCAACCTGTTGCAGTTTTCTTCTATTTTAAAGTGTTGTAGAACAAAATTCCATCTGTAGCTACAAGCCCCCCATGTGTTTTTACCTTTTGGTCGATCCCCAGTGAGAACCATATCCAACTCCTTATGGACTGAGGACGAGGTGGGGGCTAAGCGGCGGAAGGGGCAGTGGGGCGGCGATGGGAGAGGACGGCAGTAATTTGATCAGTGGGCACAGCTGCATAAACAGGGGTATCGAGGTATTTCTGTCTGCTTGATGGAATTGACTTTGCATGAATGGCCCCTCTTTTCGCCCCAAAATGGGCCATTTTCCACATGTCTCAGTGAACACGACAACCTCTCCGGCTTATTTTACTCAAGCTTCTCTCGGGCTGTGGATCTCAGCCTCACTAAAGACCTCATCCAAATCCTGCTGCCTGACCTGTCAAAAGTAGCCATCCTTTGGAAAAAAAAAGCCCAAACAAAATAAACCAACAACTGCTGGCAGGGTCAGGGGGCAGCTGCTCTGGGTGCCTGGACTCTGGCGGGGCCCTCTGATTGGTGGAAAGGGCACTGAGTAAAAGGGAATCTTTTCAAAGTGAAATCTCCAGCTGATGGCTTAGAGCTCCACACCCCACAGTTTGTTTCTCTTGCTGCTGTCAGGAGTTTTGCCCGAGCCATTTGGAAGGATTAGAAAAAGTGAGGGAAGAAAAAAACTCAACTGGGCAGAGTGTGTGGACTGTAGGGCCTGAGTGATGGCTACGGGACCCCTCAGAGAGTGATAAACCTTTGACCTTGACAGCCCCCTGTGGTGACCCCTGACCTCTGGCTTCATGCCACTGACTCAGTGAGACAGGTGCAGGCAGGAGAGTGACCACACCTCCGCAGTACAGGCCAAAAACTCACTCGTCTGACCCTGGCCTGATGGTCACATCTCCAAGAATCACAGGAAATGGAAAAGTAAGTGGTACGACAGAGAACGTCATAATACACACTGACAAATAATTAAGACAAAAGTCACAGTCAGCGCTTTCACAGCAAAGTTTTCTGGGCTTTCCTGGCTGATCTAAACCAAATATGCAGGTTAACACTGACGATCTGGGTTGTACAAAAATATCTGTTTTCAGTCTGGACCAAGCTGAACCAGTTTTTTTCCAGTGTGAAAGAGAACAGACTTTTGGATCAGATAAAGAAACATACAATGGTAGAGGGGGAACTAATACAAAATTATTATTCCATATAATTCTCACATTCTGTGGTGATTGTAGCCAAGTGTAGAGAAGTGCATTTTGGAACGGCTAATAACAGGGTTCTGGTGGATTGACATCAGTCTGGTAAATACAGGCTGCTGAGGTGATACACTCTCCAGAGCCACTGGACAAACACATCTAAACCGAATCAAATGCTGCAGCAGACAAAATAAGTATCCTTTGGTGTGCTTTTATAAGCTGCAGTTAGAAACCAATGGAGCCAGACTAAACATATCACTATCAGTTCAAATTTTGTTAAAACACCCCATATCTTAACCAGGGAGAAACAGCAAAGTATCTGGTGTGGCAGACTGGGAATGGAGACTGACAATAGTTTAGTTTAAAAGTCACTAACATAATAAGCAGATATAAGTGGATGCTGAGTGAGCCTCGTTTCCTTTGCCACAGCGGGCACTGGCTCCAAGGTCGCGCCAGTCCGCGCCAGTCTTTCTGCAGATCCATTTCCTCTCCCTGGGCACTTCCCCCATGTTGTTGGCCCAGTGATTCAGTGCCTTGCATTAAGAGCAATTCACCTGCCTCCGGCGTCCCAGCGGCACAGGTCCCCTGGGGAAACCAGGTGGAGCATAAAAAAGTTCCACATATGGTAAAGTCAAGCTGCTCGGAGGCTGCCGAGTGTCTGCTGTGGGGATAGAGGCTCCTAAAAGGCCCAGCTGGTACTTGGAAAAGGGCTTCTGCATTACTACACCTCAGTGTCTGTTTGGGCTCCCCTTTGGAAAGTGTTGGCCGGCGCACATGACCAACCATTTTAGATTTCTCCCTCTACCCCGCCTCATCCCTCGCTCCCTCCTGCCTTCCAACTGGTTCTGTATCCAATTGAACATTTGGTCCTCCACTGCTGGTTAATCAAATTCCTCCATCTGGCCCCCCATCCCTGTGGAACACAAAAGGTGCAGCCGGAGCCCGGGTCCAAGTGCATATTGGGAGAGAGGAGGGGGGTAGGGAGACAGGGACTGCCTACCTAACTTACACAGCCCAGTCAACTAGATCAGGTAGAGAGCACGAGGCCAGGCCGCATAGTTTTGGGCAAATAGTAACAGCTTGGGACTAAGTATCAGAGCCCTGCTGTTCATATAGAGCTCTGGGACGCTGAGGGTTCATGTGACAGTAGGAGGGTTTTATGAGCTAATACCTCCACATACACTGTAGAATACAGATAGAGTGGTGCCTAAGTACTGCTGGCTGCCATCGCACTCTCACTGCTGTGGAGTCTCCCTAGCAGTAGAGGGCACTACTTTGAACAAGAAAAAGGAATAAAGGCTCCTATTAAATGCCTTGATACTAGATTGGATTGACTGAATTGATGCTTTTCACTGATTACTTTTCTGCTGCTATGTTTAAGCTAAGTGACTTTAAATGTGATACTGTCTGATGTAAAAATGTAAAATCACTTACAATTATATTGAGGTGAGAACAATAACTGTTTATGGTGAGGGAAAAGTACCAGACATATTCAAAGCTAAGATACTATATACATCCATAGAGAGTGATCAATCACACAGAGCATCTTTCTTGCACCCACTGTTGAAAGTCCTTTAAATGTGTCTAAACCTGATCAAAATGTGCTATGTTAAGATATCACACACAGCCAGCAGTGATCTTTGAAATCCCCCAGAGAGTGTGGAAGCCTTCAGAAAATATTTCCTTAAGTACTTATTTGTAAAAGAGGACCTTTATAAAAGCCACACAAAATGAAACCGGTTTGAAAGTGCCGTGACTGTTCTTGAAAGGCCTTCTCACGAGTGCCACGTTCTTACACGTCCCCGTTCCCGTTCTGATTCAGCATGCCACGAGGTGAGGATGAGGACACAAATTGATGATACACAAACACATGGCACACCTCAAGTGCGAGCCGTACTCGTCAGTAATATCTATTGTATGATTTCTATTCATGTCCGACCATCCTTTCCCCAGCCAGGTGGCAAAACATGTGTCAATAATTAAACTGCTTTTACATAACAGGATACAGGAACACAATGCAATTTGCTCCCCATATTTCATTGGGCCTTTATGAAAGCACATGAGAGAGTGTAATTAATCAAACCACTGGAATATGTGAACGGCAATTTCCACTTAATGGCACTTACAGGGATTGGGTCCCTTAAGCACCGCGTTCTGTCTACCAAACGAGCGGGATTCATTTTCATCTTCATAGTTCAGACAATAAAATCTGGCGTGGATGTTAAACAACGCCCATTTGACATTAGGAAGATGGAAAACAAAAAATGGGTCTGGTAGGGACGATCCGGTTTGTCTACTGAAAGTGTGTGAGTGTTTGCAAGAGAGCATTTATTCGGATGTAAATAAGAAGTAAAGAAATGTATTGCCATCAGTAGATTGTGTGTGTGGACTCTATCTGGAGAACTGGCCAGACATTGTACAGCTCCATACGACGTCTATTGTGTAAAAAAAAAAAAAGTAAAAAAAAAAAAAAGAAACAAACAAATGAACAAAGAAACAAAAAACAAAGAAACAAAAACATTAACAAACAAGCAAATGAACAAACATAAACAAAGAAACAAAAAAACAAACAAAAAAAGAACAACAGCAACAAATATCTGCTCAGAAGTACGCTACACAGAAGCCTTTTTCTGTTGGAGTGATCCACGGCTACGGTGGTTGTGGGTTGAAAAAAAATACTACCTTGGTGCGCACCATTTTAAAAGTATGTCTCATAAAAACAACAACAACATACTGTAAGAAAGCTCTGTGCAGACTGATATTTATTTGTTCAGAAAGTACTTTGGATTTGGTTTAACATGGGCTTTTGCCTCATAGCTGTTCACTGCCTGACCCCTTTTTTCCACATTGAGTCCACACTAACTATACACAAAACCACATACAATACTACATAAAAAAAATCCTGGATTACCACTTTAAGCAGACAGTACCTCCTTAGCATCCTGCTTGATTTGAGTTGATCACAGACCACAAGATAAGACCAATGTGGCCAGTCCTCAAACCTAAGGCGATCACACAGACAGATGTGACGATCTCATCAAATATCTTCCTAATGATCTTGCTTTGACCTCAAAATCTGAGTGTATGTTCTGCATTTACTTAACCACAGGAGGCTAACCACCTCCCAGCTGGGGACCGGAACAGGATCATTCGCTGCTTTTAGTGGCTTTCTGAGAAGAAGTCCTAGTCTAAATGGCACCCATGTCCCTAAAAGTGTTTCTCTCTCCCTCCCTCTGGCGCTCCCAAGACTCCTCTAAGTGCAGCATCTTGTTTCAGTAATTCAGCCAGGGCCGAGACAGTGGAGAGAGGAAAGTAATCGATTTCTCTCTCATTTGGTTCCTCCTAGACTTGCTGTAAGGCCTCTTAGGGGAGTTCTGGACTATTGGACAGGACAATGTTATGGGAAAGAGTGTCATTGCGTTTAAGGTCATCGTTACAGCAAGGTTTTCATTTTGAGTGTATTTTTATTGGTGTATGGAACAAGGCAGACAAACAAACAATGGTGCCTGCCGCCGTGTCCGGGATGGCAGACATCACGATATGCCCTCCATAACAACGATTGCCATTCGGAAAGATGGAGCAAAGCCGAGCAATATGATCCACTGTGGAGACGAGTGCTGCAAACTGCTGCTAAGAAGCAAGCTTTTAGAGCGCTCCATAGGTAAACTGTGTCTATAAAAAGACACTGTCGCTAAATAATTTAGAAGAAATGCCTTTACTGTTTCTCTATTTCTGCTTCACGCTTCATATCATCGATTTAAAAGGAAGGATAAAACCAGAAGCTAATGACATGGAAGATCCAGGCTGGAGTTGTCCTGGCTGTTGTAAATGCATGTTTCACAAAAAGGGTTGGAATAATTGTCGTGGTAACATTACAAGGCTACAACTAAGAGACAATAAAGGACTTTTGTCTGTGGCATTTTGGATATGGTGTTGATAATACAGAAGAATTGAAACTTGATTGTAACATATAACGTACAATTATTGAGAAATTTTTGAGCTTGGATATGTAACCAACTGTCGAACGAAAATTCAAATACTAATTTATTCTTAAATAAATTACAATTTTAGTTTTATCCTGTGGAAAAAATGTGGAGTTAAATGGTTTAACAGTATTTCTAGGTATGGCTGCAGTTAAGGCCCATGCCAAAGTATGTCAATGTCATTTGTATGTAAGCTGAACTATAAATACAAATTTCAAAAACGGTTGTTGTGAATCAAGGGTTGTTATGTCAGAAAGCATTACCATAAAGGGGCAAATGGTTCATGGTTTAGGAAGGACGGAGTATGACGTTTTAAAAAGTAACTAAAACATTCTTGAAAGAGTCATCTGACCAGTCTGATTCTATAATTCATCAATAAAAAATGTGTTGAGTGGAAAATCTAGTTAACCTCCTTTAGGACATATACTGTACGTCTGTGTCCTGCAGCCTATTACCTGCAACAATCAATGCTCGCCCTTTTTTTTTTTTTAACCCAGGAGCTGTTCTTAAAATGTAATTAAAAGTAAGATGGTAATTTAAGAAATGAGATTTGTATCCAATGCCAATTCTTAAATTTGCATTACCAGAATAAGGCTCTTTTTGCCAGTAATAGTGGTGACGTCATCCAAGCAGCTCCTCTGTCTCCGAACCTGGCCTCAGCAACAGGTCTGTGGTTGGTTTAGCCCTTTGACTGTCTCTGAGGGCTCCAGGTTGCATCTCCTCTGCATTTTAGCCTTTATGCTGTCTAATCATTCGCCCTGTGTTTCCGCTCAATGCCAGCCTGCTAAATTCTTAATAACAGCCAGTAACTCCGAGCTTGAACTTCCATTCATTTACATCTTATTGAGGTATTCTGGCACAATTAAAATGCAATACAACTTCCTTTTGGTTCTTGATATGCATTATTTTTTTCAAATAGAGCCCACTCTCTTGTGTCATTAAAGCAGCAGTAAGTGAAATACAAACAAGAAAGATCTATGTATTGTTTATTACCTCCTCGGGCTTTTTACCCACAGGGCATTATGAGAGAGGGAGGAGCAGAGGTCAGTATAATTACCATTCACTGCTTCCTTGGAGTCAGACAGTGCTAAGACATGCATTGGCAAATTCCATGGCAGCATCGTATATCACATTAGCATAATGCCCCAAAGAGCTAACCTTTGTTCAATTCCATTTGATTCGAAGAGAGGAAAACAGTCTTACTGACAGCTTCATCCAGCCTCACTGTTTCATGAGTTCACTTGTTTGTCTTTTAGTCTTGTGACTGCTCTTGCTAAAGATGTGCTATTCCAAAAATAAAGCGTCAGGGGACGTGGGGGATCATTGAATCATCCTGGGTAGAATATCACATCATCTGGAGAGCTTGGAGCACCAGTCTCTAACTACGCCTCTGGAAAAACACACTTTGTGTTGGAAATAAAATGTGGTGTTCAGCTCCAATCCACAACGTGTTAATTATACGTCTCTACACCTCTGGATTTCTATATGTTTTGCAACACCTTGTTTGCCCTTGTTTTCCAAGTTCATCAGAAGTGCTTTCCATTCTGACACGAGCACTAACGCTAGCATTTGCAGCATCATTACACTCGAATATGGCTATAGAGTGGATATGGGAACACTAGTTTTGACAGACTGTACAGCGCTGTTACTGAGAAAAGGAGACTTGGAAATGATGTCCTTGGTCATGCCTCGTGCCACTCACTATAGCTTTACAGCAGCCCTGTTAATGTAATTTAAAAATTCAGAAGGACAAATGTTACTGTGAAGACAAATGACTAATACTGTTGTTTGTACATCTCCTGATCTTTCACTACAAAGCTGGTTATTTTGCTCTATTTATTTGAACAAGAAATTAAAGGTAACTTAGTGCTTTCACTAAATTATTAGTTACCCTTAAACATATAATAAAAAATATTTTTACTTCTTTGGAAATGCTTTTTATTTCGAAGTAACAGTAACAGATTTCAGCCACTCTTCCCACTACTAAACATATGTAAAAATGATATGGGTCGAGTCATAACACAATACATAATAAAGCGTGTCCAACAATAAAGTGGGCAACGAGGGCAAAAGCAAAAAGCAAGACACAAAACAGAATGAAAGATAGAGAAAGAAAAAGAAAGAAAGAGATGTGTGAATTTCCCTTCCTCCCCCGAGACCTCCCTTGATGCCAAGCATTCATCATCCAGCCTCTAATATCAGTTATTCTGTGGCTCCTCTGCTTACAGCAGAATTAATTTCTGCTTTAATTACTCTCATCGGCGGAATGCTGATGAAGGAGAGGGACGAGGCATTCTGGGACTCGGGCCTCATTCCACCGCTTTAATTTGAATGAATTCCACCCGGAGACGCTGGCAAACAACTGGCAGCCGAGCCCCAGGAGCCACTCTGGGACTGCGCACAAGAGCTGTAGCCATGGCCCCCACCAACCCAGCTACCTTTGTGAGTGCGTGGCTGTGTGTTTTTCTGCCGCTTGTGTGTGTTATAGGGAGCGGCGCTGAAGAGAAAAGCATTGGACAGAACACACAGTGCGATAAAGAGAGGGATTGATTACATGAATGATGAGTACAGTATGTGTACAGTGCAACTCTTTAATGCAATAATTCTTTCTTGTGCAGTGGATACATCTTTATGTTAATACAAATGTACATTTGCACTGTGTAGGTTAGAAAGTGGAGCATCTGTAGTACTAGCATCAAACTCTGTTTGATTAAGGGCCATAGTGGTGAATAGGAATTATATCAAGCCTATGACTCTAGTAATTGACTAGCCTTTATTAAATTGGACAATATGAATGAACATGTTATATGCACCTTGTCACACACTGTGTTATCACTCTTTAACACGGCTTTGTTCCTTTTGTAGTTTTCTAAAATTATTTCTTTGTTTTGTTTTAAAATGTAAGTATGTATGAATGGGCATGTCTGGTAAAAACTTTGGAAATGGCTAAATTTGGTCCTTCAATTGAACATATGTGGTCTATAGGAACCATATATAAATGATATCATTAAGATAAAACTAATATGAAAATATCATGTAGTGTTACACAGTAACATATTGATTATTCCAGATATGGCACAAAATACTGCTCAACAAAACTCTAGTTAATGTTTCACACAAGAGCTAACCCTATAAAGTCTGTCAGTGAATAAAGGCCGCACATGCAAACAGTCATTGTTTGCATAATGAACAACTGCAGAAAAAAACAACAACTGACTAATATCACAGTAAGCCCAACAGAGAAGGGTACTATAATTGACTTTTCTCCAAGCCAGCTTGCTTGTTACACAATGTAGCATATTGGATAAGGATTGTGATTGATTACGTGGGTCTGCCCTACCGATTTGTTTGATTAAATGTAACCGTGGGTTTCTTTTCCAAGTCCTAATGAAGCACCAATTTAAAAATGTGCGAGTGGAGCAAGCATCGCCGGGCTGCATTCTGCTCTATTTAGGAATACTCCATAAAAATATTCACAGCAGTTTTGTTTGCAGTGAACTGAGATGAAAGAAGTTCTGTGCAATCTAAAAGGAAGATAACGGCATAGATAATGGTATACTACGACCACCCCTTTGCAAAGGACCCAACATGAAACTTCACCTGAAATACTTTTATTCAACATATAAAAAATGTGAGAAAAAGATACAATTTAACCCTGAATAATACCCATGGAGGTTTTCAATGACAGGGAATATCTACAGGGAAAAAAGACATTTCCATTTACTGCAGCTTAACATAACCACAATTAATATGTGTGATACCGATTAACTTTTACTGTAGGGTGCTTCTCGCTATTTATCTGCTCTAATTTCCCCGTTCAGAACCATGTCTCAGATGGTCAGTGTCTATGACCTCTACTGACCCTGAAACCTCTGGACAGGTGGGCGGTGGCCTGCGAGCACTGTCCGATTTTTGGCAGCGCCTCTCTTACCTCTCCGACGGGGAGCTCAGGCCATGATGAGCAGCTGGGTCGCAAACACTAAGCACATTAATATCTTCTTAATGATAATAATCATTATGGCATAAGCACCTTCCCCAAAGTGGGAAAGGCTCACGGAATGTGCCAGAGTAGCATCATCGTTAGGTACAAAAAAACTCGTATGGAATGACTCTTTTAATGGGCAGCCACCACGATAATGCACACACTAATGTAATAATGCGATAATGAGGTACAGCTAAGGCATCAGGGAGACAAAACTAGTGAGAGTGAATAAATAAAGAATAGAAGCTACACTTTTGGACGTCACATGATCAGCCCCGGCTTACAACTCTGATAAAGTATAATACATTTACAGATACACACATCCTTACTTCATGTCTATGTTAAAACAAAATGTACGTGATGAGGTTGAATAAAATGAGTTTCAATGGGATCAGGCCTCTTCTATCTCAATCTTTTTGCGTCTTCCTGGTTTAAATAAAGGTTAAAGAATCACAAAGTTATTGGAATTGAATGTGCGGCTTAGTGCAATATATATAAAAAAAAGGAGACTTGCTTGTGACAATTTTTAAAACAAGACTGCATAATGTTACAGAATATTCAGACTCAAATGGGAATTGTCAAAATGAAGATATATATAAAGATTTGTGTTGCTGCACTGCTGCTAAAAAAGAGGGTTTATTCTTCTGTTTTTTTTTTGTTGCCATTTTCCATTAAAATGACTTACTGTAATGTCATAATGTAATGATTTTGAGGCCATTGGATCTTACTATGACCTATGTCTGCACATAAGGCCTGACAGTTTCAAAGGCTTCAAAGACCTTTCTGGAGTTTGCAGATTACTTTCCTACCAGCAGACTGTTTCCCATATACTCGCCCCATTTAATGTAACTGTCAGTATTCACCTATCATAGGCCATTATCTGTCTCATCCGCGTTCATTATTGAAGCTAATGATCTGTTGTCCTCTCTGCTCCCCATTGAAGGAGGACTACATTAAAAGTCTCTTACTAACTTAATTAGTAATTATAAATGTTAAAGATTAATCAGCGAGCGAGTGGCTTAAGGTTTGTGTCTCCAGGCGGCACTGGGACAAATGCGGAGACAAAGAGGCCGTGTCTCCTCTGTGTTCACACTCCGCTGTCGAGCTGCAAATGAAACAAGACATATGAAAAGAGTGGAAGCAGGATCATTTACCGCTAATGGCTGCCGCTTTGCTTTGCTTTTTTTTTATTTTTAGGACAAATAAATTTACAAATTTTCACTTTCATTTAAAGCTTGTAAATCAGCCTATTCAATGTGTTAAAGTGGTATCACACATTTAAACGTATAAGGGGCCTATAGTCATGTTTCCATACAAAGATTTAGTTTACATTACATAACTAGAAACATATATTTGGATATTATGATGAGACAGAAAAAAATAGTCTGAGAAATCTGTGAGATGTAAAATAGCAATATTTGAAGAGAAAAAGAGCTGTTAAATGTGTCATTATTTTAAACAAGAGGCAGCCAGGGGTCCTCCCTGTGTGATATGACCCTCACTGCCTGATTTATAATATGCACCTGTTCATTAAAGAAAAGACCAAGCATCCGAGCCAAAATCTGCTTTACTTCAGGCTCCTGAGGAATAAATTTAAAACCTTTCAGAAGCAAAATTATTATTTTTCTGCACTGATTTATTTTGATGATTTGTTTTATATTTAACGGAAACCTGAGTTAAAAGTTGTAAAACTAAGCAGAATGAGCCAGAAGTGATTATCATGTTTGTAAACCACTGCTAACTGACGATGCTAATGGTCACTAGAGTGCCATGACATTTAATAAAAATTAAATGAAGAGTTTGTTAAGTGTCAAAAGGGTATAACAGATGCTAACCACAGCCACAGTGGAATAAAAAATAACTTTTGATTATACATCTTCAATGCTAGTGGCAGACTCCAATGCCAGTCCTCATCCATATACAGTATCCATATATATCTTGCAATAATACAAAGGTGTATGTGATAATAAATAATGAGTGAATTAAGTTACTTTGTTCTCTTAATGGATTCAAAGGGCATTGGCCTCTTGGAGCCAGCCCTTACTACCACATATGATTCTTCATCAGCTCCTGGTCTCTTGGTCCAAAATTTATACTGTCCATACTCAATATGCATCTACTCTTGTGTATATGATGCTATTACAGAAAGCAGCATTTAATATCATAACCTCTAATGCATGTGGTCCTCACATTATCGCTTTCTAACAAGATGGAAATAGATCTCCTTAATTAAATCCTGTGTGTACACTAATTCCTGACTAAATCTGCACCTCTCTGACTATTCCACATCAGCCCTGCACGCGCTCAAGTAAACATACACACACTCCGATCAACATTAAACCTTAATAACTAATAAGGCTTTCATCCAGGGAGTTCCTGTGTGATTTCCATTAATGCGAGGGGAATAGCCCAGGAACATCTTCACTGTTTTTTCCGGAGCATGTTGGTGCACAAGCCACGGGGGTTGGCAGTCTCAAGAAAAAGAACTTTGGAGATGACTATGCCTCCTTCAAAGACACCTCAAAAATATTCTTAGTTTTATTTTGCTTCCTCGTTTAAGGCCTGTCCACACAGACGGCGATCTGAAAACAATCTGTGCATTTTTGCCTCATGTACACACACAAAAATAACCCCACAATGTTGTTGTCTGGTACTGGTGTGTAGTTTATTGTCGCCTAATGGTGTTGCAGACTTATGACAGGGTGGTGTCATGTGGATATGTGGAGATAGTTTTAAGAACGCTCTTGGGAATATAACGGTGCTTTAAAATACCCGTGTACATGTGGACATAGCCTTAGACTCAACATGGCTGTGCTTTTGACTATCGAGCTGAGAGTGCTGCCTAACAGGCTGCGTGGAGAGAGGGATGGTTGGGGGCTGGCTGGTGGCCTGCAGCACCTGAAACCTATTAGACAGTGCTGCTACATTCCACAGGGTTCTTCCACTTTGGCCAGAGGGCATCATAAAGGTCCTCACAGAGTGGGCCGCTGCAATTAAGATGGCAGCGCCAAGCAAGGTGAAACACTAAAAATCCCACTCTGATGTGGAGGAGCATGGCATTTGAGGATATAGCACTGTTGTTTGTGTCGTTATTAGTAAAAGAAGGTCTCTCACTTCACTTTAATCCCCGTAGAGAAGATAAATATGGCCAAAAGGCAATGAAAACATTTGCCGCTCTTAGATTCTCAACAAATGTATCTTGATAAAAGGCCACAATGATTAAAACGTTAAGCCAAGAAAAACTTTTATCAACTTTTTATCAAATGGTTTGCCATCTGGACTTAAAACAGTAGGGGCCCAGTAGTGAGCCGCCACTAAAAAACAAACACACATAAACACACACGACCTTGTGCCAAATTTCTTGGTGATGGCCCGATCTCGTGTGTGTCTATATATGTTTTAGTGGTACCAAGGCCCTGTCTCTTTGGCTGGAGCTGAGTCCACGGCTGCACGTTATGCTCACTGGGTTTAGCTCTATGGGTGTCTGTGGCCTCTCCTCTGGCCGCCCGTGTCCATTTGCTCTGCGGGTATGGCAGGCCTGAGCTGACAGATGGCCGCCCCTCTCCATTCCGCTCCAGAGTAACACAGTAACTGGTTTTTCCTCCGCCGTTGACCTTGCCACAGCCAGCCAGCAATCCGGGCTGGCACCGGGCCTGTCGAACAGGAGGGTAATGGAGTCCAGCGCTGCTCACATGATTATTAAGGCTTTGACGCTGGGGGGCCTTTCAGAAGCCGATCCCCCTCCCGTTTCCTCCCCTGTCTGCCGTTTACAAAGTTTGACGATGACTGTCATTCGTTACTTTGGAAAAACTACCAGTCTGCTCCATAAAGAGAGAGCAAACTTTTGGGGAGATTTGGATTTTGTTTGTAATCTATAACAAACCTCTCTACACCTATAAAGAGTACTTAGCAATATGAGAACTTTCCTAACATGTGATCGCTACTTGTGTCCCGGCGTGCGTTGCATTCCTGAAACACAACAAGTGAGAGCCACTACACTAAGTTAGATCAGATCTGTCACTCTGGGATTGGTGCTGACAGCCTGGCAGTAGCCTCCGCTTCATTTTGTAATTCCCCCTCTATGCAAGTATCTCTGGGCACGCTCAGAACCCCGGTCCCCTCTGGGCCGGGCTGGGATTTTAGAGGTGTAGGTTGCAGCTTTGACCTTTACTAAGGCAGGACTGTCTGTTTGCACTTCTCCCATAAGCCCCCCTCTGGTCTGACTGCTAAGCAACCCCATCAGGCCAGGGGCGCTGGTGCACCCACGGCCTCATGGCACCTCAGGGACCACAGGGAGGTGGAGTAATGCAGAGGTTAATTCTGATCATCTAGTATTTATGGGCTTCGCTTCAGAACAAGGGTTGGCATTAACACTCTAAAGGAGACATCCCCCCTGTATATCAATAAAACATGGCCAGCAGCACAGGAGGAGCCTACCTTTATTCAGTCCTATCCTGTGCATAGGAGAGCTTTAGTCAGTCTTCTTCTGAATCACATGAAAACACACAATATGTGACTATTTTGACTATTGTGAGAACAATGCTTTTAAAGTAAAGAGATATACGTCTCTGGGCTAACTTCCACTCTTCAAAACAGAGGCTAATTCAATATTAAAGAACTGAATATAGGAATGAACCAGGTCTAAACCAGGACTTTCTTTTTTGGACTAGCCACATCTAAATTTAAGGCCTCGCCTGGACAGTGATTTTGACGGGAAAAAGTAATTGTGCAATATACAGACGACCATAATGTTATGTGTAGTTCTCTGCGATACAGATTTTGTGATTGATGTTATTGCGATAAAGGAAAATTCTCTATATATTGTGCAGCACATTTTATTGTAGATACTCTATATCCACCCTTTGTCCCAAAGGCTACTTAACTATTAAACAGGGAATATGTAATAAGAATGTTGGATATTGCAATGAAATTTAAATGGCTCCTTTAGCAGAGGAAAAGTCATCAAGTCACACTAGTGCCAATATCTTTCATTTTGGATCACAATGAAATGTGAATGCCTGGAGTGTAAACGCTTGTCACATGCAAAACAATATTATTATTGTGATACAAGCAGGTTTTTGGGATAATGATAAATTTGCAATATATTGTGCAACACAATTTTGTAGCAGCTGAGGTTTGTGAAGGGAAAGTGATGGGATGTTTAACTTTTTTTTTTCAATTATAGTGTGGGATTTTTGAAGTGATATGAATCAGTCTAAAAATATTCGGTGCTTCGGTGGCTCACCTGATAGAGCACATAGCACATACTTGAGGGTCCGGGGTTCGAACCTGGCTCGGGTCATATGCTCAAAGTCATTCCTCTCTCTCTCACCCTGATTCCTGCCTGTCCTCACTGTCTCTATCAAATAAAGGTAAAAAAAAATCACAATCATTTAATTTGCAATGTTTTCTCAACTGAAAGTCAGCTGTTGTATTGAAAACTGAGAGGTACTGGTCAAAAGTATAAATGATCAATTGAGTGAATACAAATACAATATGTCTTAATAGCACAATTCAAATATGAACAAAAGTGTGTTTTTTCTCTCCCCACTGACCATTGTACACATTTTCTTCAAAGTGGAATCCCAAGGGGTCCACTGGAGGGGGCGTTACTTAGCCTCTCTATCACCATGGAGACATCAACTGAGAGATTGCAGTGCAGTGCAGGGCCAGCACCAGCGTTCACTCCCGAGTTTGTACAAACAGCCTGTATGAACTGAGAGCATCAGATATTTTCTCACATGTTGGCCCAGTCTGTGAGGTGTGGGGAAATGTCAGGAAAATCAATAGATAAGGACCACATCAGACCGAGCTTGTCTGGCCTAGCAACAGAGCATCCCCATGGTGATGTCAATTACCTCTGCTTTACAACAAAAAACACCAGGAAGAGCATAACAGTCTCTGCAATGCTGTAAAACTTTTAATGCAGTCTCCTGGTTACAGCGAGGAATTTGTAAGAAACTTTTTATTTTTTTGACTGCCTCTTGTTTTCAAACCATACAGGCGGGTAACACAAGAATGTGAGAAAAGTACTGATAGATATTTTTTCTTCGATTCTCTTCATGGGTGCTACATTAGTCAGAGAGAGGTATAATGTAACAAGCAGTAAGGTGCGCATAATTGCATATTAGCAGCTACACACTTGGCTGCGCGGGAGGTGACTGCGCTAACGAACAGAAAGGCGTTATTAATCACCAATTAATAAAAGCAGGCAGATATCACACTCTGAATATAATACACCTGGTTTCCTTTGTTTCCACTGTGGGTCCAAGCCTGTTCGCTTATTTATTTCATAAAATTGATCCTGTTCTGACTCTGATCCAGCCCCATAGGAGTCAAATGAGAAGTGTTTGGCCGTGTTTGTGAGCAGATTACATGTGTATGTGCGCTCTATGAATGAGTCCCAGAAAGAAACTGAGGCAGTGCGGCGTCAGTCCTCCCTCGTCAAAGAGGATTACAAAGGAAAGGAACAAAGAATCACATCATCACATTCTTCCTAAACACCATGAGGACAGAAACATTTAATGGAGTAGTAAATGTGTTGCCACTAAGACAGAGACGGGGACTGAGACCATGTAATCAGCATATACTGGCCAAGTAGCTCTGGGGCTCCAGACAAGAGGATATGTGTCAAGCATAATTTGCAGCCCATAACAAGAAACAAAACAAGGCTTTTAGCTTCAAACACTGCTACGGTGCGGCATCCTGTCTTTTATCCCATTAAATGCCAACATGAAATTCTGCCAGAGCTCAGTTCATAGGAAAAGTGAGGCAGATGAAGAGAAAGAGGAAGGAGAGACAGTGGACAGATCGAGGGCTAAAGGAGAAAAGAGAACGGGGAGGAGAAACTAGAGGAGAGCTAAAGGCCTCTCTCTTGCTCCAGCTTGGTAACGGCCCACAGTGCCTGCTTCACACAGAGCGGCCAGCTGTACAGCAAATGTGCCTTTCCCTCTCCGCCCCCGAACCTTTGCACCCCTCTAGTGCCCCCCTCCGCCTGGGCCGACCAGGCCACTGGCTCCTCTCTGTGAGCGAAGGCTCCTCCCTGACTTGGCTTCAAGCTCAGTGCTGTCACCAACCCAAAAATCTGTAGAGGTGACCCCGAAAAACACTTTTCTGGGAAGTGGTTTGGTCTGTTTGTTTGTGATTGTCCTTCTGAGCACTGCCACCTTGGCTGTAAGCTGTTTGGAATGGACTGGACTGAGGTAGAAATTGGTTTGAAAGCAGATATAACAGAAAAGCAAAAAATCCTTTTCACCTTTAAAACCCTTTAAGACAGCGGCCTTGCAACAAAACATGTCAGAGCTCTGACAAATCTACACAGGGACATTTGAAACAGTGCGATAAATGGGCCAAACGCGCCCCCCATGAGGCTCCAAATGTCATAGTTTACAGAGGGGTCAAAGTGAAGCAATGGGGTAGCGTGGCGGCATGCTGATAAAACCAAACCGGCTTTTGTGTCAATGAAAGACCTTCAAAGGTCCTCTTAAAAACAGACGACTTTGTGAAAGCACATGGTTGTAAATATTGTGTCCTTTGCAATAACTGTGAAGTGTCGTGGCAAATGCACAGACCTGTTTTTAATTTCAAAGAGCGATATCAAATAGTGGATTTGATACTGACGGCAGCAGCTGAAAGCTGTATAAATCTGTGCATCTCTAGAGAAAAATCGGACACCCTCAATTCTGTAAGTGTGCCATGCCAAAAAACTCTAAACTAAAGAGTGGCCAGCTGTCTTCTGGCCTGCTATTAAATTGCTCCTTGGATGGTGGTGATATCATTTTTTTCTCCATAGGAGTATCACACCAGGTCCCCAAACAGAGCGACCAGCTGTACAGCAAATGTGTACTGATCCATCTGGGCCCTAGCAGGCTGCGGCCTCCATCTTAAGACACGTGGGGCCGTTCTCAGGCTTGGCTGGGCCCAGCTCCACACCCTCCCGCACCCATAGCCATCTCCTTCTCTTTCATTTAGCTCCATTATCATAGTAAATGTTGAGTAGCTGGGCACCAGAGCTGCACTTTAAATCTGAACATGGACCGTCATCATCTCAGTGTAATATCCATGCATCAAAATGTGCTGGCAGTCATACCAAAGAGGCAGCCATGAGCACTTTGGTCCAAAGGGAGCTGCTCAGGGTGGCAGCTGAGTGCACTAGGTTGAGGGCTACTATTGTGTTGCAAAGGGCAGCTAATATGGACTTGTCTGGATGAGACAGGCTCAGGTTTTGTTGTTTCATACACTTAACACTATGGTTATGTCACGCCACATCACTATATATAGAGTTATCAGTGTGAACTGACACCATGGAGTGGGGCATGGATGAAAACAACACCCCTATGAATCCAGCGTCTGCTCCATTACCTACGCTAATAACGCTGACAGCTGAGCGGAGATGACCCCAGCCCCCTGTTTCCCCTCTCCTGTGCAGATGGCCATTAAAAGGAGAAAGTGTCCCTTTTTTCAGTAGAGAAGGTATTTAGAGCTTTTCCAAATGAGTTTTTTTCTGTGATTTGGCCCAAATTGGCTTTGCAGTGAACGCAGGCCCAATCAAATGTACCCCTGTTCTACACTTACCTCTGCACATATGCATTACACTGTTGCCTAACAAATGCAGCTTTTAATGCTTCTTTGTTTAACATGGATTTCATTTCTCTTTTTTCCTCCTGTTCTCTTTTGTTTAGATCACCAGAATCATTATCCTTCTACCATGTTTCCATTATAATGTCTTGTGTTTTCTCCATATTTTACAGATCACGAAACAAATTCATGCGACAGAAACCCTTTTGAGGAGGCTGATGAAAGCCGTGATCATGTTGAATACAAAGCAATGGCATATCAGAGGAGTAAGACATCAGACAATAACCCAATCACCTATCCTCCTGTTATCTTAAGCTGCCTGAATTCCACTATTACGAGGGAACTGTGTGCTTGTGTGGCTGAAAGACATAAAATAACCAGTAGGGGTGTTTGTTTTCGACCCTCCCAGTGTGCTCCGTGCCTGCCTTTGCGAGAGAAAGGACTAATGCTGGCATGGTACTGTATTAGGCACCCCCAGTAGAATAGTGGGTGAGCAGATCTCAAAGATGAATACAAAATACACACCTACACACCCGCAGCTTGTCTCTCTCCTTTGCAAATATACCGCAGCATCAAAATCACAAATCACATGCTTCTGATTGTTTATGCACAAACAGTGGGTCCCTGATAGAATTGCCTAGCGGTCCTGATAGAATTGCCCACCGTGTTTAAATTCACCTGCGCCTAGAAGCGTGTCCCAAACAGAGAGGCGGTTTGGTTCCAGATCAATGAGTCTCTCTCCCACTGAAGACAACAGATAATGCAGTGTAATGAAAGATCCGCCAAACGAGCTGAATAAATGAATGAATAAAGGAATGTGAGACCGGAATTCAGACGCCTACTTACTGCAGGCAAGAAAACCTGTTTTCCAATTGTCTTCTCTCCCCCAAAAATATTCTGCTTGCATACCAATGACAAGAGAAAGTAATGATAAAGATAAAGGTAGCCCTCAATGTTAGCATTTCACAGTTTAGTTGGAAATGTTGTGTAATATAATGCAATTTTAAGTTTTGGAACACTCCTCTTATACCCAGTACAGTATATAAACTTAAGTTAATAGTATAATAGTATGTAGTTTGTATTTTATTGTAATATATAATAGAAGACACAGAACACACTGCACTTTAAAATGTGATGTTCTCCCTGCAAAAACAGTTTTTCTCTATCCGCACACTGCACAGACACCTCTGCAAAACAAGGCTATGAATTCTCATAATTACAATGTAGGTTATGCATTAGGCATATAAATAAAAAATGGAGGCTAATGTCTGTGACAGATTTCTGCAGTTCAATACGGATTATATTTCTGAGCCAGCCTGATTTTTTTTTTTCTACTTCAGACCAGCCTACATTTTGATTTAAGGTGGGGTCAGTCTTCAGCACAAATACAAATGTGTACCATTCCCTTGAATCAAAAACAGAATGAAGGTTTTCCAAATGCACACGGTATGGAACATATGATTAAAATTATATATAAAAAAATATCTATTTTGTGATGTTATTGCTATGCTTGTATCAAATGCATATGAAGGTCTAAAGCATTCACTTTTCAACATTTTCAAAGATGGAAGCTATATTCATAGAGTTTATTCTAGTGTAATCTCTAGTTTAAAATGCGCACACAGTAAAACACTGGCTACACTCACACTAAAAAAAATACATTGAAATTACACAGGGATGTTTTCCCTGTTTTCTGTTCCAGACTGCAACAGAAACCATAATGAATAAAAACAGTTATGTCCTACCCAGCATGTGGTTGGCCACATGAACCTGGATGTCCCATTCGCTGTAGAACACCATCTGACATTTGATGCACTGGTATGTCTTCTTCTGAAAATAATTTGAAATCAATTAAAAACAGATAATTATTATAGTCATCTCTAAATGTTACTGTTTAAATGTGGTTATTGGTATTCATAAAACGTACCTCTTCTGTTTGTGAAGGACTGGTTCTGGGCATTGGGGACACCTGGGGGGTCTTGAGCTGCCCACTGTTGCTATCCCCAGTCTGCTCCCGATGCACTGTCTGGACATGGTTCTGCAGCTCCGCCTCAGACTCAAACTTGACATTGCAGCTGGAACATCGTGTCTTGCCGGCAGAGGACGAGGAGGTGGAAGAGGATGAAGATGATGAAGAGACAGCTTTGCCTTTTCCCTCACCAGGACTAAGACTTTCCCCTTGGATCCAAGTGGCTGTTGTTGCTGGAGTGGTGGCTCCACTCTGCTGCAGCTGTTGCCTACCTCCATTGACTGTTGGGCTGGAGCTTTTGGAGCCGGCTGTGACACAGGATGCACAGAGTCCATACGGCAGTCCATTGATGTCTAGCTTCACGAGGTCCTGTTTGGAGCGAAAATCTTTCAGGCAAGATGCACACTTAAAAATCTTTTGGATGTGGTGCTGCTGCTGGTTGTGGGAGATGGCATTGGTGCGGACCATAGGTTGATTGCTTGTCATAGTGCCTGTTTTTTGCATATGGAAGGTACCATGAATTTTCAGCTCCAATGTGGAGGTGACTGTCTGCATGCAAACCACACAACGGAAACCTGTCAGGGAGTTTCTTAGGTCAGGGTGCATCTGGCAGTGCTCCAAGAAGTCCTCCTCACTCTGGAGAGGCATCTTACAAATGCGACAACTACCTGTGTCCAGACTCTTGCTATGGGTGACCTTGTGCTCTGTGAGGGTGAGCAAGGAAGGGAAGCGTTCCCCGCAGATGGGACACATGTAATGTTTGACAGGCCCAAGGTGGGTCTGCATGTGCTCCCTAAGCCCAGCCTCAGAGAAGAATGTGCGGGAGCAAACATTACATTTGTGGTTACCCTTGATCATTTCTGCTTTTCTTTTCATCATGGCGCTCTCACCAGGGCGTATGTTATGGTCCCTCAACTGGTGGTTGGTGAGAAGTGACTCCATAGTGTAAGATGCCCCGCAGATATCACACCCATACATGGGCTCTGCTGTGTCCACCTCCTCCTCACTACCATCATGGCTGTTGTGAGACTCCACAACAGATGCCCCTACTGCCCCAGTACCATGGCTGTTAGTTAGAAGACCTTGTAATTCAGCATCTTCTTTAGGCTGGTTCTCCCCACCACTCATGGCAGAGCCATTAGCACCACAGTTTTGTGCCTTTCCCTCAAACACACAGTGTTTCTCCCTTAAATGCTTTTCCAAAAGGACAATAGCATGAAAGGCCTTACTGCAGAAACGGCAGTTGTACTTCTTACTGTGGGTGGTAATATGGCATTGCAACTCTACTTCTGTGCCAAAGGACTCCCCACAAAAGATGCATCTATGAGCACGGCCTTGATTTTCAAGATGGCTGTGTTTGACATGGAGCTGAAGGTCAGTCTCATGCCTGAAGTCCCAGTTACAAGAAGTACAGCGGTACACCTTCTTCTCATTGCTGTGCTTCACAGCCAAATGGAGCTGTGTAGAGACCTTTGAGTCAAATACCTCTTGGCAGAGAGTACAACGAAAGAACACAAAGGTGTGCATGTCAAGAAGGTGCTTCTGCAGATCGTCCACTGAAGTGAACTGCTTATCACAGCTCTCACAAATGTAATACGTGGAGGTAATAGTGAAGTGAATAGTCACGTGCTTTAGCAGGGACTCCTGGTTGGGGAACTCTTTGTTGCACTGGGGGCAAGTGAGTTGAGGCTGCAGACCATCGAGATGAGTTTTAAGGTGAGTCTGGAACAGATCTAAGTTGTTATACTTGGCCCCACACTGGTTGCATATAAACTCACTGTTATTAGTGCGTGAGGCAGAGCTGCTTTGCTTCAACATGGCAGTTTGTTCCACAGATATTGGAGAAGAGGGGCTGAGAGTACGTAGAGATTTCTTTCCATTGTTGATGTAATTTAGTGCCAAAGGAATGTTCTTGTGGTTCTCCTTGATGTGCTTGTTTAGTTTCAGCACACTATTGAATATGGGAGAATTGGTGCAGTAAGAGCACGAATAAACTTCTACTATTGGCTCCTTGGGCGTTACTGCAAGTGGGGAATCAAATCTGAGGCTTCCCCCATCACAGTGAGTCTGACGAACATGTTCTTCCAAAGTAGCCTCAGTCAGGAACCCCATGAAACACTGAGGGCAAAAGAATGCATTGCTCTCTTTGGCTACAGGACTTGGAAAGCCATGGGAGCAGCGGATGTGTTCTTGAAGAGCATTAAGATCACTCAACACTTCAGGACAAAAGTTACACTGGAGAAGAGCATCAGGTAAGCTGGCTAACAGAGCAGCATGGTCCTCAGCATTATGGACCTGCTTCAGATGCTCATTTAGATTCAACAGAGAGGGCAGGACTTCAAGGCAAAATTGGCAAGTGTGTGCCTGTTCTGGTTTGTCCAGATGCATTGTTCGAAGGTGTATTTGAAGTACTGCCAAACTGGAGAACATTTGCTTGTTGCAGTAGATGCAGCTGTAGGACACTTTAGGTTGTTTAGAGGAACGTCCTCCAATGTCTGAAGTGTTCTGAGCAGTTCTCTTCCTCCTGCCCCTTGTTTTGGGCACAGGTGGTGCCGTCTCCACCATTGTCGAGCTGTCAACAGAGAGGTTAGAGTCCGGGGTGGTGCTTGAGACTGAGGTGTAGCCCACTGTTAGCAAGGAAGGGCTGTTACTGTGATTACTAGATTCAGGGAGCTGGTGGATGTCCATGTGAGCATAAAGGTCCTCAACAGATAGAAAATGCTCAGAGCAGATGGCACAAGTGTGGCCCTTCCTGTCTCGGCTGTGGGCCTGGTCTATGTGTGTCAGCAGGGTGCCTTCATCACTGAAGGGTTCATGGCAGTAGATGCACTGCAGAGTGGCCCCAAGACCCCCATCTTCTGATGGTGAGCACTCAGGATGACATTCTGCAATGTGCCTCTGGAGCTCCTCAGGGACATCAAAGCCTTCTTCACAGCGGCTGCATTTACGTGTTTCTTTTAATTTCCATTCCTCGCCTCTGGAAAGGCCCGAGCCGCCTCCATCTTTGCCCCTTTCATGTACTTGCATGTGGCCGTGGAGGGAGCTGGAAGAGAGGAATCCTCGACGGCACACGGGGCACTTGTGGGGTTTGTTGGAGGCGTGTGTTTTCATGTGGATTTTGAGGTGATCGCTGCGAGAAAAAGCAGAGTCACATTCGCCACAGTGGTACTTCTTATCACCAGTGTGTAACTTCACGTGTCGGTCACGACTGCGCTTGTGCTTAAACAGGCGACTGCAAAAGGTACAGCTGAAGGGAAGTTTGTCACCGTGGCTTTGTTCGTGACGTTTGAGGAAACTCAGACGACTGAAGGATTTGTCACAAAACTGGCACGGATATGGCAGGCCTGGGCCTCCTTCTTCTTCACCAAAATCATAGTCCTCACAATGTCCTGGAGAAGTTTGATCCTTACTGGATGGAGAGGATGCTGGCCAGGAACATGACGGGTCATCTTCAATATCAGCACTGTCTGCAAAAGAAAAGGGAGAAAGAACTATTTAAGATAGTGAAACCAGAGTGAAAAATGCAGAAATAGACATTACAGGAGCTGCTTTGTAATACTGTATTAGCAACTCATTTGTCTCACTCTTTCGAATACAAAAGGTGGGCCACCACTGTGTTATTTGTCATGGTAATTATAAAGTAGAGCTGTATGAATTAAGAAGTGTTTGGAACTTAGACCATTTTTTTTTCTTCAGTGGAAACAATACCTCTCCTTAGGTGTTATCTAAAAAGTTACATTTAAATATGCAATTTGAAGTATAATTAGAGAAGAGAATAAGTGGAAATACTTTTACAACAATTAACCTTGTATGTGGCCATGTAATGGCTTAGCCCACTGTGACTCAAAACAATCTCTCTGACATTTAAAGCCAGCGCAAGACAATGGGTGTACTTTAGAATGTAGAGCCTGCATGAGGTAAATTAGAACATTTCTATTATTCCTGAACAATTACTAAATTATTTTTTTAATCTGAGCCCTTGAAATGACCTTAAACCACAAAAAACAGGGGACAGGCAGCTCTACAGAGTAAGAGGAAAGATTAAATATACAATCTAGGCCGAGGCTATGCAAAGCCTTCAGGATCACTTCTGTGTAAAACAGATGACTTTCATGAAACATGGGCGCTTCAGAATATCAGTCAATATATATCACATTATGGAAAATGCACTATTATCATATTTATCTGGGTGGTCTGTGCTTTGCCGTGAGGCAACTGATAGTTGATGGATGGGCATGTCATGTGATATGAAGGAACAAGGAAGGAGAAAGGAAACGGATAGGGCAAAACACATGAGTGCTTAACTGTTTGACTCAAGGACAAGCAGGTGTCCAGAATGAGCAGACAGCACCACAAATGACAAAACCTACGCACAATTGCTTTTTTAATGTGTCCCTGTTCAGATGGCTTGGATGCTGACATTCCACTCCACTGTTCACAGAGCACTGTTATGAATGGAAAACACACACTACTTTCCACAAGTTCACAAGGTTACAGACCATATCTTCCCCCCCGACGAATTCTAAGTGCTGCGAACTTCCTTACCTAAATAAAACAGTGTAATCTCAACTCCACTCTGTAAAAAAATATGTGTCAAAAGGCCAGAACTGGGAATGGGAAAAACAAGGGGAAGCTGCAAAGATTTATGAGAGGGACAAAGGAAAAGCATGAGCTCCTTCCAGGATCCAACCACTCTATATTCTCCTTTAGTTGACAAGTCCAAGCCTCCCTCTCTCTGTTGCTGTTGTTTTTGCTGGGAGATCTGCCCTTTGTCAGGATATCATGCCCTCTCCGAGCACTTGCCCCATCAGGGCCTATCTTCAGGAAACAGATGGGGTCGGAGGCCATTCCTTTGCCCCTCCAAACTGCTGAAAGCGGCACATTGAGAGCCCACCTCCACACCGTGGCCCTCCCGGAAACCTCCCACCCTTGGCAAGGTGCCCACTCTGCGCACAGTCAAGGAGCAAACATTGTTGATGTAGTTGCTTTATCTTTCGTTCACGTCTCAGTGTTTTCTCAGTGTTTGGCTGTGGTTTGAGGGAGGATGGGTGACTCAGTGCTATGCCCTCCTCCACAGAGGGGGTGGATCTGCCCTCTCTAGCACAGCCTCCCAGGATATAGGAGAAGAAGACAGTGCAAGAAAAATGACCCCAGCCAATGCCTTACAGTGAAACACATTGGCTTGGAGACAATAGTATAAAACAAACAAATAAATGGGCTTGTATACATGGCTAAATGAAAGTCTACTTAAATGAGTGCGTCTTAGCCTTGAGACATTTCCAAGCTGTCAGGACCACATCAGTCTTTTTTTTTCTTTTTTGCTTGATGTATAATATTCATTTAAAGCATTTACTTCAATAAAAAATATAGACAAGTTTCAGTGTATCTGGGGAAATGTGTGGGGGATCAGCAGATGAACATTTCCAAAAGAAACCAGTTTGTGAAATGTAACAAACTGCTGAAATGTATATCCTACTGAGCTCTATTGTGAGATCTGAAGTCTGAAATCTGTGTAACACTGGCCTTCTGACAAAACTGGGAAGAAAATGAACCATTTCACATCTGTTTTGTATCATTTAAAGTTGAAGCTAAATTCTGAGTGCACTGATCTAGTCAATAGCTCACATGCAGACTGTACTTGTCGTGTACACATTGCACAGCCACTAAACCTAAATGCACACACATACATGAGCACACAGCATACAGATACTAGTGCAATGTGTGAACAACTGCAGATGAAAGAGCAATCTTTCTCCAGAGACCTCAAGAGGAAAGAGAGAGACTTGTTTTTTTCCTTCTACACCCAGACAAGAAATGCCCAGGCCTCAGCAGCAGCCTGAGTAAATAAAAGAACGGGCCTTACTTCCCTGTCTCTCGGGCCGGGGGCCTGTGCACGCCAGCACTCTCTGTGCCGCTGCCAAAGGGGATGCTGGGGCCTGAAAAACTACACCCTGCAGCTGAAGGGCTGTCTTTGTTGGTCTGCCAAGGCCTTCCTGAGCATCCTCCAGCCAACAGCCTGTCACGTCCTGGGAGGAAGACCTCCATCTTAAGGCCTGTCCCTCTCTGGGACTACAGTCCCTGCCCCCTCCCTGCTTCTCTTTTAAATGTCTCCTATATGGAACAAAACAAGCCAGCGCAGTGCTCCTATAGTCCGTGTGAATGCTGACCTCAGTGTCAGTAACAAGATTTCAAAGCAAAACTACAGTTACATTAAGACAAACAAAACCTGACCCACATGTGTACAAGTAATAAAACGTGTAATTTCTATAAACAAATCGGTGTTATTTTAGCTCTGACACCTAGCATTCAGTTTCCTCAGTCAGTCTGAGCTGGTCTTTGTACAGCACTTCCTCTGTTCATGTTCATTTATAGCACACTTTCCCAGAGTAAATATCCCTGTTCAAATAAAACCCTCAATGCTGGGAACAGGTAACTTTTCCACAGAACTTTCACAACCCCCAAGAATGTTTTGATTTATGCAGCTAATGTACTAGAGAATTAAAGAAAAATATTTAATCAAATTCTTAGGAGCAACTCATTAATTTTCCTGATGACACTATCTCCCTTTGGACAATAATACATATGGCAGCATCTTTTTAAATGCTAAATGAAAAAAACGTTACCCAAACATATTAAAATTGAAAAGGCAAAAATCTGTTTTTGCAGCCAAAAAAGAACTTTGTTGTGTGAACAAATGAGAGCCTAGTTATTTGGAAATGTATGCTTATGTTATTCAATATAATGTCATTTTTTCATAAAGATAGATTTATTTTACTCTTGCTTTTAACATGATCCAAAATATTCAGACAAAAATGTAAAAGATTACACCTAACAACAAATGTGATTTATAATCATAACATGACTTCTACAGATGTGATTGTATTGTTTCTATGGACAGCTCTGAGTGCGTGTTTAGGGAGTAACTTGTAGCCAGTGTCCAGACCTTTGCGTACGCTGCTGGACGACGTTCAACTCTGCTTATCACTGCCTCCCAGCTTCAGAGTCCTTTTTTTTTTATTTTTGATTTCCGAAGCCAAACTCTTATCCAGCTCCAGGACCTTATCTTATCAAAAAGTCACTTCACTATCACTTATCTGCCACATTTATAGAAAGCCCAACTTTGTTCGGGAGCCATTTGCCCAGGACGGCCGCTCTTTCAGCTGCCAATGCTCATCTTGATGTGTGTGTTGTAGCGGAGATCTGTAGTTGTCATAAGCTTGTGCGCAGTGTATTTGTGGTGCATTGGGGACTGGGGATTCATTGAATAAACAAAAAGCTGACAACTTGTCTGATGTAACACCGTGACCCCCACTTCATATTCATAGAGGGGATCTTTTTACAGTTACTGGGAAAAAAGTAGTCAGACTTTTCCCATGAGGCGATGCTTGCTGCTTTTTTTTTCTGTTCCTGATGCCCAAACAGCAACGTGCCTCTTAACAACAAGCTCTCACGTGTGGTCGTCTCGTATCTGACACAACCGTTTAAGATAAATCTATTCTCCTTTTTTCACATTAGCTGAGACGGAGGCAGATTTTGAGGGAATGGTTCCAGTTTTGTCGACTGAGGACCCAGGGCTGTGAGGACACTTTTGGAAAAGGCCCAGCGCTGGCTTTACTCACAGAAGTCCTGCTACAGCCTTGTTTTAAGACATCAAATCCAGTCAAAATGAAACACTGATAATTCCCAGTGGCTGCCAACAAAATGCCAGGTGGCTAGACATGACTTTTTGCTCCGACTCCAAAAAAATATATTAAAAAAGCGGCTTACAATTGCATATCAAGCTACACAAACTGCGTTGTATGTGTGTGTGCGGCTTCTTTTTTTCCCCGTTTTTTTTTTCTTAGCAAACACAATATGTTTTTTACACATCACTGAGAAATGTCAGGTCCCACTCCCCCCTCGCTACAGATCAATCAAAGCAGACGAGGAGGAGGGGTCATGCGCCAGAGATAAAATAAAGATTCACTTCCCGCGGTTTCATCAGTGAAGCTACTCTGGCCTAACGTCATGTTCATGCGCCGCACAACACCACTACACAGCGGTGTCAGTGGGGACGGTTCCCACACAGGGGCCCGGCACAAAGACATGGAACATCAAGCGCTGTCCTGACTCGCCGGTCCGGGTGTCCATTATTTTCCAGGCCCCATACGGCTCCGTCTCTCAACCACAGGGAAGCGGTAAACTGTCAACTACTTTGTCCACATTACCCACGTCCCCCAGCTCAGACAGCACCACTTGGTCACTGTCCCAGAAATCACAGCGCCCCAGTGGCGTCCCGGGAAAGTTAGACAAATGGAAGGCCAGAGGAGGGAAAAAGTAGGGCGGCCAGTCATCCTTTACTCTGATTTCTTTTTTTTTTTTTTTTCATTTTGTAATAGTGAGACAGTGAGAAGTGGGAATCTGTGACATATCACTGAGGCCTGCTATCAGTCCACGATGTAATCAAAACGGATGGGCTTTATAAATAAAACAAAGTGAGCAGTTGTGCATAATTTGTGCTAAATCAAAATTATTCATTGCTGTATTCTTACAGAAATACTGATACTAGTAAGTGTTGTGATTTTGTGAGAAGGCAGACACATGGATGGACTTATAAATAGGTTAAGTTTAGCCATTCTACATTTTTGAGGAATAAAAAAAGGAGTTATGAAGCAATGAGGTCACACTTTTTTTTATGTCAATGGATAAGGCAGGGATGAAACTAAAGTAGCTATGGACCACAATCACTATTAGATACATTTAGTGGTGTTAATGGTGACACAATGGTAGTACACAATAACACATGCCTTAAAAATGCCTCAAAAAAATAGATAGAAGACACCTTAAAAGCAAATATTTTGGTAAATTTTTTGGCCTTGAAGAGAATACTGCTTTACAATGTTTTGAGTCAAATAATAATTTAATAAAAAAATTTAAAAAATAGTCATAAAAATACCCTTTTCTATATTACATGCAGCCTGCAGTCTTTTCCACGCTCTTTCCACAAAACACTGAATACTGGATATTATATGCCATTACTAAAAGGTCAATATCAAATGTATTCATCATCTAAAAGCATATATGATGATTCTCTTAATGTGTTTTAAAGTACACCATGGTCATATGTGCTTGTGTATCAGATTATTATGATATTTCAGTTAAAGAAATCCACTTTTTCCTTACAATCATTCACTACACACCCTCTGATTGTACCGTTTGCTCTTGTATGTGTCGGAGCAGGAGGTTAGAAGAAATTATAGAGCCAAGAGAGCCTCATTTTACTGCTTTTAAAGTACTGAAAAAGGAACGAAATTAATAGGCGAACAAGAACAGTCAGACATTTAATTACACCATAATTCCAGATAGGTAAAATAGCAGGGCACAATAGGTGAGTATTCAGTGTGCAGTGGGTGGGCTTGAGAGCTAATAACAAGCATTTATTATTTCTGATGAATTCCACTTGGCCTTAAATTATTCAAATGCATAAAAAAATGATTTACCGGTATTATAGCAACGGAAATGGAGTTTTGTTTTGGAAGTATGACATCATTTCGGAGCACGGGGGAAGTCGGAGTCATCTCGACTATGAGTGAGCTGCTGCTGGTGTGGAGAGGAAGGGCCAGTCTGACCGCTTCAGGTAAAGCACAAACAGGAAGGAGGCTGTTCCCCAGGTCTTGGCTGGACACATAGCCACAGTGAGCGTCCCGGGGCTAGAAGGGAGGATGACAATCTGTCCCCCAGCATGGCCCCGTCCACCGCCTGCCTGATTGCACCGGCTCTGAGGGTGCGCTGGGCCAGGTGGGACCAGGCGACACATACTGGATATATATATGTATGTGTGGGTGTGTGTGTGTGCTGTTCCCTCAACACTGCGGCAGACCAGGGCCCAGCGGACAGTGGGTTAGCCAGTCAATCGGCCAGTGGCTGCTTGGGAGAGAGGCTGCAGTAGTGTGATAGTCTGTGCTGATATTCTCTCACTGCACTGGAAGAGTTTACTGTTTTATTTCCCTTCCTCTCTCGCTCTTAGTTACGGAAACGTGATTTATGTGATCAGCGTGAAAAAGGAAGAAAGAAAAAAAAAAATGTTGCGCGTACAGAAATATGCTGAGTTATTGTATGAGTGTTTCATTAAAATAGGGTTTGCGCTGCAACTTTCAAGAGGCGCTATCCATTACTTAAAGCAACACAGCAGCTACTGAATTCAGAAAATAGGCCCTAATTCATTTTAATCAAATTACATAGCGCCACGCAAAACCTGGTCTAGACTTCAGATAGGGACTTTTAGTTTATAAGCATGTTCAAATTTGTCGAAGCTTATATTTTTATGTATTAACGGCGAAGAAAAGCATGTGCAGAATTCCAGTTCCAGAAGTACTCAGTTCCTTTCAAGTAAAAGTACAGAAAAAGTTGTAGAAATGTACTAAATTTCTTACTTAAGTGAAAGTATTAAAGTATTTGCTTTTCAATTGACTTAAAAGTATAAAAATAAGAGTTTTTGACTCAGCTTTAACTAACCAATATAACATTGATTTAATTTATTCTTAAAAAGGGTAGTTTAATGTGTTTAAGGTGTTGCACATTTACAACAATAAAAAAAACCCTCAGATTTACTCAGATAAGTCAATGTAAAAATGTAGTGCAGTAGAAAGTATAGATATTTGCTCTAAAATGTAGTGGAGTAAAAGTCAAATTAACCTCTTTTAAATCCACTTAAGAAAAAATTCCACCACTGCAGAGTTCTTAGCCACGAGTTCTTCCTTGCAGTACCAGGAGTGGCCACTAGGTTATTTAATTTGATTAGGCCTTTTATCTAGTTTTCAAAATACATTCGTCCCAGTAACAGACTGTCCTCTTAGCTTTAGCATTAGCCTCATTGTGAAGCGCCTGGCCCTGCCCGGTGACCCGTGCCCCTCTCTGTTCCCTTGATTAACACTCCGTGGCTCTATTTGATATCTCCTCAATGCCATCCCAACTTGTCAGTGGTAAAACAACTGCAGACAGCCCAGAGGGGAGAAGAAAACATGCATCTCGGAAGAGGAGCACGGGAGGGTAAGAAAAACAAGCGTCAACTCAAGCAAGACGGTGTATTTTCATGCATGCCTGTCTTAAATGTCAAGATTTCTTAACCCTCTGTGACTACAGCGCTGACACCTCTCCAAGGTTCAACAGAAACCGCATTCATTAATAATTAGCCGAGCTGTGAGGACAGAGAGGGAGACAGGCACACGGAGAAAGAGCCAGAAATTTTAAACTTCTGTCCATTCCCCAGAGATGCGGATTTTACTACAAGTTTTTTTCTCCAGCCTTCTTCATTTCTTGTTTTCCCGGTGCGTTGGCCAGAATCCCGCAGGCAGCCCGCGAACGAGCGATGCAGACGTCGCATCAACCGCGTTATACTCCCTCCTCTCCTTAATCATGGCTCTAATACCCTCCAGATGAATAAACATCTTCATCCCCTTCTCCATAAAAGCCAGAAGGCTCCTCCACTTTTCCAATCCAAGAAAGATGGAAAGAAAGGGGAGAAAGGAAATTTAGATTTGAAGAAGGACGATGACAGATGGAAGGGCGGATCAATGTCGGAGAGAACAGACAGCAAAGTAACAAAGCCACTGCATTCTTTTGGCTTAATATGACCCATTTACTCCTGTGTTTTTACAATTATCTTTGTCCTACTGATTATTATTAAAGGATATAAGTTATTTTAGCAGGTAGCAAAAGTCTCGGGGCGACCCTGATCATTTTTGTCCCACACGGTAAAGTATTCGTAAGAAAGAATAAAAATCAACAACTGCAATTGGAAACTACAGCTAAGAGGCAGCGTTTAAAGGAGAAGCAGTTTGAAAAAAGAGATCAGTACTGAGAAAAAGAGCGTGGGGTAAATTTTGGACACTGACAGATATTTGTTGCAGGTGATCTTTGGTTCTAGGCCTGTGAGATCGTCCATCATTTGGTCCTTTCATACTGTGCGAACCAAAAGCGCTGATTTAAAGCCACAAGGTAAGATTTTGCCATGACTAATTCACAAAATGTAGGCGTACATGCTAAATGACACGGCTCAACAGCATACAATAGCTGCCACTGTAGCTGTTTTGACCTGATCTGATATCGATTGAACCCTTGAATGTGCAGACAAGCTGCGTTGAAGAAAATGCCTGACTCAAGACTCATAATGTAACGTAAAAGTAGGCCTCATTTTATCAAAAGCTTATCACTTTCTTCTCCTTTAAGCATATTTTCGATGAGAGTTGTTGAGCGGGGCTGTTGTGCAACCTTGTCGCCTCAGACTGTGTCCATAGACTCCACAGGAAGGGGGGAGGCGCAGGCGGGAGGAGCGTGGGGGGACGGAGTGGGTCTCTGGAGGATGGGCCAGGCCCCAGACCAGCACTTCCCCGGCCCAGTTACCGTGCCAGAATACTCATGACATGTGTGGACAGTATGCGAGCACAAATGGCAGACACATTTAGGGGTTAGCTTTGTTTCCCCCTTCTTTTGTTTTTGCACGCTCGTTTCCAGGCATCACAGTGTCTTAATAAGAGTAAGAATCACGCACACATACTCACACACTGGGCTTACTCTCATCTTCATTTGCAGAACAGGCCTGGAATATGAGGCCTGAATACAAGCAGACAAATGACTACAGGGCATTTTACTTATTCATCCATCACTTCACATTGATTTATTCCTGTTTATCTATTTATCAGCTGAATAAAAAAAAAAAATTCCCCTGGTTTGTGTTGCTCAAAGTTTGCACGCTGACGTACTTAGTGGAAAACTTTCACGGCCACAGTAGAGAAGCCTCCCTAAAAGAGATTATTGAGGTTCATCTTACACTCCAATGCACTCCTCTCACTGCAATGACTCAATGGGTACTTCACCCTTTCCTATTTCCATGAGACTCTCTTTGGCTTAGTAACCATTTACTTAGTTACATATCGCCACCTGGGAGGCTATTTATGTGACTCTCAGGAGAGGAAAATCAGTGCGACTGCCAGCCAATAATGCCGTATGAGTTATCAGTCCTACAGTCCATGCACACTCTGCTAGAGAATTTAGATGTGTGCTTAAATAAACTTGCAAATCTACATTATAACGCATGGATTTTTCTTGGACGTGTTCTTGCAAAAAACGGATTCTACAGTCTTTTAGAAAATAGAAAATGATACCTTCTTTTTATGACATAATTCCACCACAGTTATCAAAATGTGCAGCTTACTCAGATGAACTCTTTTTATGGCAAAGGATGTAATAGTCCGCCTAATATCAGTTATCGCTGACGGCAACATCCATATCAGCTAATTACATTTCATTGGCTGCTGTAGACAAGAGGACATGGGCCATTATCTGTAAGCCACAGCACAGCACTACTATTATGTGGCATAGCTAGAGTTACTCTGCCACTAATATAGAAACAGCACACAATGAGATGGTAATAAAAGCCATGTCATTCCTCTAGTGGCTGTCTCACCAGGCTACTTTAAATATCAAGAGAATATTACGAATAAGGTGACCTTTAATTAAATTTGGCATGCAGATACCTTTGGCAAAGCAGGAAGAAAGTTGGAGAGATGTTCTAAGGTTACCACTGAAGTGCTGATGAGCCCGACCTGGTAACAGAACCCCTGCTGTTTGTTTTTTTCTTGCTACATACTATACATGCAGCACAGGAGATCCAATTGTTGCTTGTTTTATTTGTATTTTACCTCGTGCACAGGTTACAGAGGTGACTGCCACTGTCACAGCCAGGACTTGGGGAATATAATCCCATGTGCCAGGCATGCATCAGGGAGGAAATGTGGGCACGAGGCAGCCCACAGTCTCATGGGTAATTTGTAAAACATGAGTGCCACATGGAAGTTCAGTTCAGGTGACACAGGTGCACCAAGAGAGGATCTATGGTGATGAGGCATGATGGGTAAAGCAGTGAATTCTCAGTGTGAAAGAATGCAGAACGTTTCTTTCTGTATTGTGTGTTGGAGTGAATTATAAGCAAACCAACTTAAAATTAACATAAAGACAGTTTTTTTTTTTATTCAAAATACTCCTGATGTTTGAACCTTACCATTTCACAAACCAAATTTAACTCAATATAAACTCCACAAAAGCCCAGAAATCTGAGCCTGGGTCTGACACACAATGACAGATAATGATGAGATACATATTCAAAAGCAGCTATAGGTAGAAGGGTTGTGTTTGTGTCAGTTTGGGACAAAATAGGCCAGTGACCAGCTATAATACATCTTTGGAATGCATTGCAGATTGGATTATATTAATGCTTCACCTTCTGCTATTTAACTACTGCTGTCAAGTTTTACAATTAAAGTGCAAAATCAAAAAACAACAGGACCTTTCAGATTACAGATATTACTTCATTGCATCACTAATATGCAAAGGATGCTGTAACATAACAGTCCAAACAAGCCCAGGTCCAGACATGTAGCTTTTAATAAGACTTGATTAGGATTCGGCAGACATAGCACCCCGCGTGCACGGCCTGTGCTTTTCTGGGCCTCAGATAACCTTTATCCTATAGGGTTTAATTAATGTCAGCCAGTCTACTCTGCCTTTCAGAAGGAAACGACTTATTCCTTTGCCCTCATGAAGCCCAAATCCCTCTGTTTCACTGCTGAGGCTGGCTGCCTTGTTTATCCCAACTACAGGTACTGCTCCCTATTAAGGCCAGCACTTGTTACACGGAAAAGGTTGAATTATTTACCAACAGCAGAGGAGGAGGAGAAGAAACAGAGAGCAGGGCATTTCGTACACAGAATAAGATTTTTATGTTGTTATTTTTTTTAGCTGGACCAGGCAAGATTAATGATCCATTGACATTAGATACAGGTGCTTATTACCAGGGAAAAGGCCATCCTAGCAACACAAGAAAGAATGGAGCGCCTGGAAAAACACTGCAGCAAATGTGTGCTGCAAGCCAAAGCTAGGTTTGCATTAGTTTTATACATTTAGTCATGTGTAAATAGATGAATGTGTTCTGTTAAATAGATACCAAGGGTGCTGGTGCGCACTCTGCACCCAGGGCAAACTGTCTGCATTCTATCTGCATCTCTGCCGCTCGGCACAATACAACAAAACATACAGAAAACAAAAGGGAGCGCAGAGGGGGAGAACGGAGAGACAGACCAAACAATAAACTCAACCACAAGAGACACTGTTTGACTGTGTGTGTTTGTGAGAAAAGTGAGAGAAGATCGAGGGAGATGAAGACAAATGCAGAAACGGAGAGACACAGAGGGCGGCAGAGAAAACGAAAGACAGAGGGAGAAATCAAATTTGCAAGAACATAACAAAAAGCTGTATCTCCAACAAAAGAGAACACACAAGGGTATTTGTCTAGCTGTCTGCACCAGCAGGATCCTCTGAAAGTTTATTAAACTAGAACCCTTCAAGAGAAGCACAGAGTAGTAAACTATACTACTGGGGAGGAAAAGAGAGGGAATGAGAGGGGGTGAAAAAGAAAAAGCCTGTGTCTCTCAGAAATTCTTTTATTTCAGCCATGCATTAAGTAACCTCCCCACTGAGTTGTGCTCCCTTCCTGGTGTGGATAAAGCCGTCCCTTGGGGACGCCGCTGGTAATTTCCAGCTTCGCCAGAAACTCAGGTATTAGAAAAGACCGCTCAGGGACCTGCCACAATATACCTTCACAATTTCATACGCTTGGAAAAAGAGAGAGCCCCTCCCTCACTGCCTTCCCCCACCCTCCCAGCAAAGCCCCTCGAGGGTCCCCAGTTCAAATTTCTGAAGTGCAGACAACGGGTGTATGTGTGGAGGAGGGGAGGGTGGTGCTGGTGGGCCCGTGGGACCGAGCACCAGCAATAGAAAATCCACTGCATCGAAGAGAAAAAAGCATTTCCTCTCTGGTCTGGCAGGAGTGCCTTTTTCCCCTGGCTCCCACCAGAGGCTTTTTACAAAACATGTGTTGCTGACATGTTGACAGATTGCTCAGTGAAGTGTTAGGCGCATGCACACGGCTGGCCATTTAGGGGGACATGGCTTCCTACCCAACATCCTCTACCTGAGGCACCATGTTTTATACATCATCCCCCAAAGAAAAAAAGGAAACAATAAAAGGTAAGGGAGTTGCTTCCTTTGTGAGAAAAGCAGAATATCAGAGAGCACAGAGAGGCTGCGTATTATGCTGCCTTAGCTGAACTGCGGTGATGGGGAGGAGCAACGGAAGTCAGTGGAAAGGAGGGAAATGGTTTGAGGCAGGAAAGATAGAGATAAAGACTAGAAAAAGATTTGATTAGCATTATACTTATGTACAGCAGGTGTCAAGCCAATAAAAACTCACTAGACCTCTTCTTTGTCTTCCCGCACAGACGCCACCAATAGCAAGAATCTGATCAAAGGCCGCCTTCCACATCCAACTTCTGCGCCTATCAGGGGTATCGACAGCACACGTCTTAATCGCCCTGCGGCTCCAAAAGTGCTGCCGTGGCAACAGGATGGAAATGGGGATCATAATGTATTCATGGTGCCGGCGACCTGGGGGCTGCGGAGCGCACTCTCTGGGGACCACACTTTACCCAGAGCCAGACGTGTCTGGGCAAAATCACTCCACACAAGACAGCAGCAGAATACTGAGGAGCCATGACAGGATGGAGGGAGGGAGGAGGGAGGGATAAAAGATGGAAGCGCCATAGATAGAGGGCAATAATAGAAAACAAAGGCAGACATTAGAAGTAAACACAAGGTATCACAGCCCCGCTGACTGGCTGACTCCCGAAGACGAATCATCTGAATGGTCTGAGAATGGAAAAAGCAGAGGTGTGATTGGTGGGATGGTGCTTGCTGGGATGAGTGGTTCTACCTTGAGAAACCTTGTGTTACTTGAGCAGGTGGGTGGTTGGCTGGGAAATAAATTGCAGAGGAAATTGGTCAAGATTATCAGGGCCACAAAGAGACATGGCCCTTTGGCCACAGGCGAGGATGGATAAATGGCTGCAGGAGTAAATGAACGGAGAGATGGAGGGTGGGAGAGATTGATGGCTGAGCAGATGGACAGTTCAGTCCGATTGAGAGTTTGGTTACCCACTATTCTACACCTGCATGAACATCTATCCAAAAGTATCTTCTTGGCAACCTGCCCTTTCAAATAAAATGAATCTGACATAAAGTCAGTAGCTTGAGAAAATGTATTTTTCAGATGACTTTTTGTGCAGCCCAGTCTAGAGAACAGCACCAAGTCATTTTTTACAGTGTATTTCATCCTTGAGCACATAAGATTAATATATTATATATTAATATATAAGGTTTAATGATGAGATGAGCTTGGCAATTCTACGTCACAATTAAAAGGAGGAAGGACACTCAGGACATATAGAAATAAGTTCTTAGGACTTTGTTCCATCTTTAAAATGGTCTGATTTTACTTTTTGGTTTCTGCTGATCAGACTTTGACCAGTGCTCTACAACTAGACCACACTAAGAAATTCTGCTTTAGGGTAATTACCATTTATTTAACACTTAACTTCAATTACCCCAAACTGACACTTTAGGTTATCAATATCAACAAGAAAAACTCAAAAGCTTTCAAACAAACGTATGTTGGCACTGGAAACATTATTATTCCATATGTTCTGTGAATTGGGATTTGGCATGATTTTTGAGTGGCTTGTTATAGTTTTGATGCTATATGCCCTCTGACATCCTAATGATCTCCCCTTCCTCCAAACGTATGTACATACGCTTCACATTCAAAGATAGGCTGCACACAGAAAGCGTACTAGCAAACAAACAAACTCAAAGCTATAGCCTGACCTGCTTTCCCTCAACAGGAGGGCAGCTACAACAGGCACCATGCCAGGTAAACATCCTCAAGCCTTGTGCACTCACTGCGGAGGGTAAAGCTCAATGCTGAAAAACGCGCTTGAAAATACAAGGAATAGTCAATTATATTTAGGGCTGCTAAAGCATTCTTCGAATATATATTCCTCTTACATGGCCTCCTGCTGTATTTAGAAATAAAAATAAAAAAAATGAAAAAAAAAACGACACAACATTTGCTGCATTTTTTATCAAGGTTCTTTAACGGAAAGTCATAACACCCCCCTGGAGGTGATGATTCAAATGCATTAAGTCTCCCAAAATGAGAGGATTCACCTGCAGACTGCGGTGCATCCTTCTCCACTAACTACCCTCCACACGTAGTACACCCTCAGGCATTCAACCTAGGGCCACAGACTACTCCCCTGTCTGTCTTCCCTCCTTCCCTTTAGCTGACAGGTTCTTCAGCTGCTAAGCTCCACAACGCGGACCTTGGTGTTTGTGATGACTGTGCAGAGCAATCAAGACAGAGAGAGAAAGAGAGGAGAAGGAGGACGGGAAAGAATAGAAGCGGTGGTGGAAGAGAAACAAGGACATCAACAACGTGTTCTCAGAGATGACCCCTGGCCATCCCGAGGCATCTGGTTTATCTGGCTGTCTGGGTAAGCCACGCACACACCTAATGACTCCAGCCTGGTCCGTGTCCCATAGGTTTTTTTTATCCCGGATTACAGATGGGGAATGACAATGGGTCGGTAAACTACTGCGCCTCACGTAGAAGAGCTCACATCTGACAAGGAGTTTTCCATGATGAAAAAAAAGTCCGACGGAGAGTTGAAAGTTGCGGCAAAGTTGGCTTTAAATTTGATCGATTCTATGCAATGTGTTGAATATAGGTAAAATTCTGCTCCATTACTGATTTATATGCATCGGGAGTATTGCAGCTCGCAGTCAAGGTCAAAAATGCCCATAACCATGAGTTAGGGGGCAAATATGGAGATGCTCTTTCTTCCCTCTTGTTGCATGGTGCTGCCAAACAGACCTCAATCTACTTCTGCAGTGGAGATTAGTAATCATCAAGGGTCTTCATATTGATGGCCAGGCTCAGCTTGTTTGCATATTTACTGGCCTCAGAGCCCAGTCGCCTGAGGTGAGAAGCAAATTACATTTCTGCTTACCCCCACGCGCACAACTCTCTAACACACTCTTTCGATTTCTAGCCCTCCTTTTCTAGCCCTCTTCTTTTTTTTTTTTTAAAACCAACCTTGTTTCTCTTAACATGCTGATCAGTCATCTTGCAGTAAGCATACTTGCCTGCCCTGGTTGCATCCGAATAGTGGTCTCATTTGGCTAACATCATCACAGCCGTAATCTTGTTGGAGAGAGCAATCAGTTTACTTTGGAATTAGGTATTCCGTTGGCGGGCCCGGAGAGAGGAAAGGCTCACAGGGTTTAAAGGATGCAAACGAAAGCATGCTCTCCAGAATAGAGTCTTGAGCCTGATTGGGTGATAACAACCCACACAGGCTCCATGTGAGAGTAATGAATGGCCAATGGGAGGCCTGAATAATAATGCAATTGGATTAAAATCCAATCACACGATGGTTTTGTCTGTTGACTTTGTTTGTGGGGTATGTTCGACAAACCAAGTTCATGATGAGAAAGATGCATCATGGTTTGACTGGGGGCACATAATGTCCTAATATAAAGATTACCACTCTGTTTACCACGGCCCAATCTCTCTTGGCTGTCAGTCAGTCCTGTAGGATTTTGATGATCTGATTTTAGTGCACACCCGTTGCATATAGAATGAGTTGGATAACATGATGAAGTGACAGAAACAGTAGACGTTCTTTGCTGTTTTTAAATCAGTGGCTTATTCTGAGAATGCCTACCACAGGTGGCGAGAGTTACTATTTAATCAGGGATTTTAATGTCTTGGTTTATCGCTGAGGCATGTACCAAGCTGGCATGCTCTGCAGTTTTCCGCGCACATGTGAATCCCAAGCACTCGAAGGGAGGCAGTCTCTACGGAGAGGCTCTCTGATCAAATCGATCGAGTCCTCCAGGATGATCGATCAGCCAGGCAGGTTGGAGGTGGAATAGATTAGATGACCTTTACATTCTCAGTGGTGCTGGACCCCCTGCTGTCCTCTGCTCTTAACATTAAGAGGACATCTCTGTCTTACCTGGCAGCATGGCTTTACTGTCAAACCACTCTGCACCAGCACATATTACAATTTGTACCGACAAACACGACTTCCTCCTCCAAAGCAAAGTCCAGCTGGTGGCCTCGGAGACCCTAAACGACACCCATCCTGCCCATAAAACTAAATTTATAACCTCTTTCAGCCTGAAAATGGCAATTAGTGTGAAGGAACAAATGTGTTACTCCATGTGATATTTGAGAATCCCTGTCCTTGTGGGTGGCTGAACTCCCCATATCCTGAAGTATAGGAGTGGCTGTTCCAAAGAGCGCCATAGCTCTCCCACCCAAACACTACCCCCCGGCCAACAAAAACAACCCCAGGGAGGGGTAAAGAGAAGGAAAAAGCGGGGGAAATGTTGAGCTGGTGATAGTGTAACCCCAAAGTTCCTAAACCGCAGTGGCTATAGTCGGATGCCGTCAGTGCTGGCTCTGCTTCTTCCTGTGGGTCCAATTCACCGAGCGCAGCCTGTTGGGAGACATAAAGCTGTCGGACTGGTCACTCTTTCCACCGCCCTCCATATTCCTGCTTCCTTTCCTCCCATTACTGGCAACTTTGGCAAAAGTGGTCCAAAGAAAAACCCCTTTGGGGATCAGTGTGAGGCATATTTCCACATAGACACAACCAAAATCCATGACCTTTTCATTCGGGACTTTTGGCTCCAAAGGGTTCTCAGAATGAGGTACATGTTGTTTTTTGTACTTGTCATTGTCTCAAAGCTAAGTTACAACCTGCCTGTTGATTCAAATATAAACGCCCGACTGAACAGGTCGTTGGCATTTGATATGCAAATAGTGTTAATTAAAAGCTGTTTTGTTCTGTTACACACTTCACAAAACTGCTCAACAGATGAAAAGCTGAAAATAACACTGATTTGCTGAATTGAGATCATATTCTAGCATTTAGTGTTTACAGCTAATATAATTTTCCTGATTAAATGTGAGCGAGAACAATTCAGAGCCTTTATAAAGTTTTCAATATATGTTTTGGCTTTTCTTTGTGCTTGGTTATGTTTCACAGTATTGACTTCATCATTATTCCGGTGAGCAGTCCCACGTTTGAAAAAGAAAAAAAAAAAGAAAATCATTTGAATTCTTGGGACCCAGAGGAGAGCGTGCAAAACCCAGAGGTAAGATCCAAGCACACTCTCCGTGCCCTTCCGTTGCCTGCCTACCTGGTAAACATCTCCACCAGCCCCTTGCTTTCAATACACGTCAACCTGTGCCTATGTACTTTAGACTGGCCGGTCAAGCAGGAATTGAGACTTTCTTTCTTTCTTTCTTTCTTTTTTTATTATTTTTATTTTTTTTACCTTTTTCCTGTGTCTCTCTTCCGAGCCGCTGCACATAACCTGTCTGGCATTAATGATGTTGTTAATAAAATGCGGATGGTCTGTGGGTGGATTTGCCTGGCAGGCCTGGTGCCTGTCCTTCTCAGAGATAAGCCCACTGCTGGCCTTATCTACCTCCCACAGCCCCACCCAGCGGTGCCGTGCACTGGACACACAACCAGTCAACTCATCACTGGCTAATTACCACCTCTGATGGCCTTACAAAGCAGGCCTGGACTGCTCTATGGCTGCTCTAACTACACCTCCACTGTCTCGGACATTTTCCACCATAACGCCCATATTTCTGTCTATATTTATCAGTGTATTTTGCTCTTTTTTTTAGCATGTTGTGTCTAGCATCTATTTACACTGTCAACATTTATTAGCCCCAAACCTTACCCCAAAGTAAAACCAGTCAAGTTGGCAAAGACATTATGGTTTAAGGTTGTATTTTTGAACAGCCACAAAAAAAAATATGAAAGAGCAGCTGTGGGAGATAGTAGCCTATAGTAAAATCTAAAAGACTACAGTCATTTCAGGAAGAGCTTAAGCCAGGAGTCAGTTCAGTCTCATAGCTTCACGAGAGCAGCCGAAGTCACTTGTGTTACAGAGGGAGGGAGCGGTTTCTTTTATTCAATTGTTTTCCACTTCCACGAGCGTGTGCCAAGGGGGAGGAAAGCGCCGGCTTAACACGCTCTGCAATTCAACACGGCCAGACGCAGTCCTATTAAGATTTAATGTGCCATTCTTCTGCTTGTGCCGCCGAAAAAGACTTGCAGGCTGAGAACGAGAGCGAACAAAGAGAGTGAGACTGAGCCTGGGCCAGGAGAGATGAAGAGAGCAAAAGAAAGCAAGACAAGTGCTGCACGGCCAGGTTTTTTTGTCACACAATTGAAGTTTCAAAGGGAGCTGGTATACAGTAGCGGTGCCATAAAATAAAAATGTAATTGATATTGCTTTTTCTTGTTGCGCGGAGGCCTGGCAGCGATGATCACTGCTTTGTCCATCCTGCCTGCTTAAGAAGGAGGTCATCTGGATGAAGTCACAGTGTGTGTTTAGCCACATGGGCAATGAATTATGTGTCGTCGCAAATGCAAAGTGCAAGCATGCAGGTGCTGCGAGGAGGCACATGTGTGTGTTTGCACGCCTAAGTGGATGACGGATTGAGCAAGCAAACCCTTGAGATGATGTATGTCAGATGGAGGGGGATGTAATTGCAAGGTGGCTATTGTCATTTTTAAAGCAACACTGTGTAACTTTTCAGGATTTAGGGGACGTACGCGATCGCTCTGCAGGAAAAAAACACAGGGCTGTTGTGTCTGAATGTATATGGACGAATATAAGGGAGATATATATGTTAATGTGCCCGAAATATAGTGGAGCATGGAGTGAGCTGTGTCACAATGTAAAGTAACAACAAAACATCTTACGATAATGTATGTATTTATAGTTTAAAGACGCAAATGCACATAAATTTTAACTGCTCTATTCACATCTTTGATTCTTTCAAAACAGAAAAAGCAGCCCTCGTCTGACAAAGACCAATAAATACTTTATACAGTGCATAATGTGTGTGGTGAGAAGCACAGGGGAAAGAGAAAGAGGGTGTCCTCATGAGGGCGTATGCTTTGAATTCCTAATGACACTCCTGTTAACGTTACCAGCTCTGTCGCAGGAAGATGCCCCGCCGTCGACTTCCACACACTCTCTACCTATGTCTCTCACATACAACATGGCCTACGCTCACAAACACACCGGCTGGAAAGACCCAAGGCCAATTCTGAGAGCTCACTCTAGCATGAGCTCTCTTTTCAGTGGCTGCGTCGTGCCAGAAGTAGCTATTCTCCCCTGACCGCCTCTCCTCCTTTCAAAGCCTTGTAATCAGTGTGCTGCTCTTTGTACCAGGATGTCGCAAGACGCCTCGGCAAAAACACAGCAGAATTTGTGATGAACGGCGGTGGCTCAGAGTTCGGCTAATCAGGCCTTGCTCATGTCGCTTCCCTCTTATGTGAGGCCTTTTGAAGCAAATAAAGTCTTTGCAGTTTGGCACATTCTTTTTGGCAGCCACAAAGCAGCTGTTGGATCGATACACAAAGTTCGCAGTAAAAAAAATGAAACAGTACAACCAATAGAAGCATGTTGGAAAGAGTTAGTAGAAAACATGGCCTGCCAGAAGCCTGTTCATAGTTGAGGGTATTACTGAATGTTTCCGTGCTTCTGACCCAAAGACTTAAATGAATTGAAAGACTTTTAACAAACACCGAATTGGAAATAAAAGGAGGAAACATTTATCAGTGGGTTTGGAAAACTATGCATGGCTCTTCATCACAAATGGAGGCTTTATATTAAAAAGTGTAAACAGTTTCCATCACATTAACATCTGCATTGTGGGGAGCGCTTATTGTTTTTCCTTCAGTATTAGTATTCCATTTGTATTTTTCTCATAAATCTGAAATGTATTTTATTGAAGCTGAGCATTTTGCAATGTCTACAGGGAAGAGGAAAGGGGAAATCTACATAATATAAATCCATATATGGCCCAGTTATCTGCCTCTTTCTTTGTTGCACCCTCTCTGATTGATTCCTTTATCTGAGGAAAGCAGAAGACATGCTCTGTTTGCTCGCACAGTGGCCGGCAGGAAAACAGAGTAAGACACTTATTAAAAAGGTCATCTCACAGAGGGTTAAAATAGCAGGGCATGGAGCTCTCATGGGGGAGCAGCCATGCCCCTCCTCCAGTGAAGGACACAAGAAAAGGTGTTGCTCAAGGGAGCTGGACCCGTAATGAAAGAATGGCCACCAGGCCCACAGCCCATGTGTGCACTAGGCTATTCAAATATCTGCAGAGACACGGATTTCACCGAACTGATGTAGTAAGGCTTTGTGGAAATGTGATCTTTTGAATTAAACTTGGAGCTACTGTGTTATTTTTATTTACAGTGTGGGTTGCTAGTAAACACTGACAGAAATTGGAAAAGAGATTTGGCGTTCAAGTCTGAGGCCTGGTTTCTCGACCACCACACATCTTCATCATGACCCCGCCAGCAAACTACAAATACAGTCTTATCCTTTGTGAAGGAAAACAACAATAGCAGAGAATGCAGACACTTTGAGTTCGACAAAGACAAAGCATTTGTGAAGTGTTTTTGGAAAGGCCTATGGACTCACACTGCCTCTAGCCTCCTGTCTCCTCCCCAGGGCAACCTAAAGCCCTGTCGGCAGGATGCTGATCCCCACACGGAAACCCGATCCGCAGCCATCCTGGAGCCAGAGGGGAGGACGGGGGAGCTGTCTCTCCCCCTGCAGAGCCCCTCCACTTCTGCCCCAGAGTTAAAGGGGTGCTCTGGGGGAACATTCCTCCGGCCCTGCCCCAGCCAGCCTCCACTCTTAACTCTCTAGAGGAGCATTCTTCCAGCCCTGCCCCAGCCTTCACGCTGCTCTCCTGGGGAGCATTCCTGAAGCCCTGCCCCAGCCAAAGACGGGCTCCCCGGGGATGCATTCCTGCAGCTCGCTCTCTCTTCGTCTCCCTCCTTCTCCCTCGCTCCATTTCTCAGACTCTCGCCTTCCTCTGCAGTCCAGCATTAGTGCGATCAATAGCACCGATCGCATTGGGGACACGAGGCAATCCATAGCCATGCGCTCCCTTAGCGCACTGCAGTGGTCACGGCTTAAGTGCACGGAAAGGTGTTATACCTCTGCCAGACGGGGAGAGACAATGGCGGCCATTGATCGTGGTGACATGTAACATCTTTCTTCTTCTCTGTCTATCGGGCGTGGTCGAGCAGCAACCCAAATCTTAAGTCTGGTCCCTATTATCGAGAAGTTAATGATTTGATAATAAAGGCCTAAATACATCATACCCATCCTCCCAAATGATGTTCTAATAATTTACAGTTAAGGAAAAAATATTGTGTCAGTCTAAAAATACTTTCTGAAAATGTTCATGATGTGCGTCCTGAGGAATATGTAAAAAGACTGTGTTGTGTGTACAATATTCGGCTAAGGCAAAAGTGCTCACTTCTGTCAGGGAACAGTGATCAAATTTCCATATGTGGATTGGTTCCAGTCAAGCTCTGCAATTTGTTTACCAAAAATAAAACATTTGAAATTGTAAAAATGGGAGTTTAGCAGGTGCTGCTGGTTGATTAGAAAATGCTTCTAATAAAGGATCCATCTGTGAGTAGAGACTTGATGTAAGGCAGATTAATTGGTCATGGATGTCTACATAATGCCACATAGGAAATCTCTTCCCATATTCCAGCAAGTACACAAACACACACACAAAGTACTTAGTATGCCATCTTGAAGTTTCTTTTCTCCCACTGTGTTTGAATACTAATAGAGTGTTTCTGCACAATCACGATGCCCCTAATGGCAATTAGATTCTTTTGTTTGGTTTCCACAGGGGCTCTTATCCAAACTGGGTGTTTTTATCACTGGGCAATTAAGAGTTATTTGTCCATAAGATTGACATTCATGAAAGCAACCCTTAATTATACAAAAAAAATATGTCTGAGTCAGTCATGACCACACTGCAATGGTGTTAAACATAAAAAGCACACACTGGAATCAAATACATTACATTAGATGAAATAAATTGTCAAATAAAATATAACCTGTAATGACTGAATAGTAAATAGGCTATATAAATCATAAGTAAGTAATCACCTGAAATAAACAAATGAAGGAAGTGGTGATGCTTGACAAATAGAGAGCCAAAGGAGAACTAATACAAATTCTAATGCGACAGGTCAGGCTTGATATTATTACAGATGTGTTATAAGAAGTTATTCATGATTTTCAACCTGATTATGACCCTATAAAGAAACAATGGGAGGTTGTATTGTAAAAAAGGAAGGCCACACCTCAGCTCAGACCAATGAATGCGCTTGTCGGACGTAATGTCACTGCAAACCACACATTGATTTTCACACCTTTAGTCGACTGAGCATTGCTTTTTTTTTCTCTTTTTGAATTTGCACACACATGAACACCCCCGAGTCACACATTCATGTAAACAAGCCCGCTTGCACTTACAAAGTCACTCCTATGAGAAACATCTCTATGCCTTTTTCTTGAATTAACACTCATGGCAATATGCCTTTCTAAACACGCATGAAGAAAACAAAATCTATTCTTTGAATGAGGTTGTCTTACAGTTAATGGAAAAATCTTTGCAAAACTCGTGGGATATCTACCCTATAATTTGTGGTTTTGTCGATTGTGGGTTGCAAACTACTATGAAATCAAACAGTGCTTCAGTGTAAACAGACGAGAGGCTACAATGGCTTTCTCATGGCTAGCTTTGGGTTTGTGCACATCCAAAACAGCTCCATTCCAGCCTGCGTTTGATCGGTCCGAGACAGAGGGACAACATGGAAAACTCTCTGTCGGAATGTGCTCCTCGACTCGGGCTCATCAGGACGTATAAAGGAGGGCAGTAAGTCCAGGAGAAGCACATGGAAACCTTCAGTGCACATCATTAGTCCTGTCTGCCACCTTGTCAGGGTATTTATAGCGCTATTCATCCATCAACAGGTCAATGACACAGTCTGCCAATGGCATCCTTCTCTTTCAGTCCCACTAGATATTACTACACTGGCTAGCTAGCATTGGGACGAGCTGAGGGACTTTCCTGGAGCAAGGATCTGTTTGCAGTAGGTGGTCTGGTTACTCTGGGACCACACTGCTCCGTGTTGTACTCTGGTGAAATGTTCAAATGAGTCTGGTGCAGTGTAAAGTGTTGCACGGAAACAAGCAAGGACACAATGCTGCTATACTATAAATACACACATGTAGCCTAGAGTGATCTGTTATAAGGACACATGGAGGCCTGCTTGTATGGCTCCGTACATATTGATGTGCAGCTTGTATGAATTATCTGCTCGGTGTGCACTAGTGTATCAAATCAACTGTATCTGTGGAATGTTTCAAGAAACCTCTGATAAGTACAATATCAATGTCCCAGAGAAAAAAAAATCAGATTATGTAAGAGTAAGAATAGAGGGAGATCACCAGGCATCATCTAATGTTGAAACAATCATTAGGCCAATATTAAAAAATAAACTTTGCACTTTTTCTGCACAAAACCATTGCAGGTCTTGCAGGTCAAATGCATCTCAAGGCAAACTGGTGAGAAAAATCTGGATGTTTTGTTTCTTCATCAGCCCTAAACCTTCCCCTTTTAATAAATAGCTTACCAAATGAAAAAAGAAATGTGAACGCAGATGTTTCAGAATATAAATATCTAGAGTGGAAACATGTTATTCCAAGAAGCAGAGGTGACTGGAAAGGTAGTAAAAATATTTCTTGGAAACTACTACTTCCTGGAGTTCAATATTGGATATGAACCATTGAAGCTGGTAGTGTGCTGCTGCTTCCCTTAGCGCAGTGTACTAAGAGTATGGCACAATCTCGTGAAGGCACAGAGTGGGAGTGGGAGAAGAGCTGAGTGGCAGAGTGGAGGGGAGGCTCGGTGGGCTGAACGTTGTTTACCTGTCAGCTGGCATTGATTAATCTTGTGTTCGGTGAGATCGCTCAGCGACTCGAACACCTGCCGGCAGCTGTCGCAGCTGTGCAGCGCAGGCTCGTCGTCCTCCTCCTCTCCCTCCTCAGCCTCCTCTGGAGAGAGCAGCCTCTTCCTCAGACGCCCAGCCTCAGCATCCTCCGCCGGCCTCTCGGGGGCGCACTCTGGATCTGCAAAGCCACAGGAAATGACAGCACCACATAGTCAGAGGGGCGACCTGCACACCCAGGCATCACAGCTTCCTCTGGGTGACAATAAAATGGATTTCTAGACACTGGATTTAATAAAAACAATAATAAAAGCTGTAATAAAAATGCAGGTTCAATTTGGGCCTGTGTAACTCAACCACTCATGCCATAACACAAGTGCTGGGCAGCTGAGGGTGAGAGATATACTGACAGGGTGGCACAGCGCTCACACTCACAAATCTAACATTCGCACAAACACACACCTCTGTTATTAGAAATGGTTTTACACGTGTTTGCCCTGCTTCACCCAAGCAAAACTTCAGTATATGAGACTAGACAGATGGGAATACGTGTAGTTAATAAATCCAGACCTGTGGTTTTTGGCTGGACCAAAGATATATGAAATTCTGCCAGTGTGTGTTGAATAGCATCAGTCAGTGTGTATTAAAGGAGACAGGCCTTGCCATATTACCCAGACATTTAGGCCAGAAGCATGGATGTATGGAGGCGAGCACAGAAAGACACACTAAACTGAGATTGGTGTGTGTTAGGCTGTCGCACGACACACTTGCCTAAATTATTCAGCCTTGCTCGCAGGCAGCCGCGGGTCGCGCACATCAATATTCTTCAATCCATCTGCAGTTTTGTCTCTTGTTGGCTTTGTGCTGCAGCAGTGCCAGCGGTGGGCCACTGACTACCCGCATTAAGGACCAGAAGTCATCTCTCAAAATACAAGCCTAATCTGTAATTGTACATGTGATGCAACAATCCAATCAAATGTTTTGTCACATAAATATATTCACCAAGAAGAATAGTAAAGCGGATCTTGGCTTGGATCAGCATCTTGTTGGCAGTTCGGCCCAGAGGCCTTCTTCTCCCCTGCTGTGGCTATTACACTTCACAATAAGACTGATTAAGAAGCAACAATCAAACAAAAATGTCAACTGCGGTAAAGGCTTTGTGGGAGAAGAACCTTTGGTGTTCACTGGCAGCCATTTTGAGCTCTTCAGATACAAGCCCTCCTGAACTGTAGAAGCAAGACACTTTTTACTTTTTCAACCTATACCAGTCATTAGTCTGCACATGACCTAATATCTAATTTGTATATTATGTACTTGGACTATTTTGGTGTCGAAGCAAAGTTTGGTGGAATAAAGCACAATGCTCAAAATCAGTTGGTGCACTCAAATTAAGCTGTAAACTCAGTGGCCACCATCTTAACAATAGAGAAGGAGGAGGCAACAGACTTGGTAAAAAAAATGTGTTTATTTGTGCTAAGAGAAGTATGGCATTTATGGGACAAGCGTACCTGTAGATACTATCCTACACTGGCAGCCATTTTGAGCCATTCTTTTGTAGGGTGCACTTAAATCTGTGCAATTCCTTGAGGAAAGCTGTTGCAGAACTCATCAAGGCCACCCAGGATTTTTCCTTTCCCCTACTTGCGCCAAGTATTGATGTAACATCACACCCTCCATTGTCCTTCCCTCTTGGCGACTGAGGCTCTCGGAACATGCCCTCTAAAAATATCAGCACTGTGGTCCCCAGTGGGAGCATGCAGAACAGAACAGAAGGTGTTTCAAGAAAATGAAAATCCCAACCCAATCCTCACAGATGCAGGCCGGTCTTGCTCTGGGGGAAACACTTCTGACTGAGGCCAAAAGCCACACTATATAGACTTATGATTCATCCACACTCACAGGCATAGAATTCAAAATATGGACAGAAATGTGAACACTTCATAGCTTTTTGCACAACAAATCTGTGGAGGAGGTGAAAATTCTGATATATATTTTTTCCCCGATAGCCTTTATGAATCATTAATACCTGTAATATTACGGCTCAGCTCTGTCAGAGAAAACAAATGACAGCTTAAGCACTTTCTCTTTCACATTTCTCTGTGCCATGTAAACTTTATGTTATGATGTTTCATGTTTTTCTGATGACTTGAGATCAACAATGAGAGTCATACCTTTTTGATCATTTGCTGCAGGCTGATCATATGCTTAAACCCTGCCTTTTCCATATAATGAGACTATAGACAGTAGAACTCATTGGTCCTAAGACACTGATATGAACTTAAAATGAACCTGTGAAGATGTCAACGTCATCATTCAAAAGAACCAAAGCATTTTCAAGGAATGCAGTCAGTTTGTCGATATAATCTTAACACAGTCTGAACATGTTTTCTATTGTTTGGACTTAAAGCAAACCAAGCACGCTCTTTCCTTGTGGTCAGTGACCCCCCGTGCGCCGCTATGATGCTGCGCTACAGATGTACATAGGGTGGGATGTTTGGGAGAATCACAAAGGTGGTGGAGGTGGAAGTGCGGGGGAAACTTGACATAGCAAGGTCATGTCCAACCCTGGGATTAAAGAAGCACGTCAATACTTCGGTTCCTGTGCCTCTGGGCCTCATACAGTAATCCATCAGATCAGGACATCCTCTTGTAGCGGTCTCTAAAGGCTGGACAGCAGATCAATAGCAGTGTGCATGTTTGGTATGGCTGACAATCACATGTGGAATATGAAGTTGGTAGCACATATTGAGATTGTTTTTCCCATCATGCCAAACAGCCTTGTTAATGTGGCTAATGAGCTTGTCAACATTGGTATGGAAGCACAGGGGAGACATTGACGGCTGATCCATATTATGATAAGGTCAGCTCAAAGGAAATGATCGGAGCCTTGTGTAGAAATGGTCAAAATGATAATATGATGAGTAGGGTTTCGAAATATGTCTTTTTTGGTTAATGGCAGTAAAATATTTCAAAGCACTGCTAATAACATGTGGAACTATGAATTGTGATTGACACCTATTGATCATAACAATATCTATCTGAGTCCAAAACCATCCATCATACTGACTCTTGTCTCTTATGGAAGCCTGGTGACATTTATCATGGCTCAACTTTCATCTTGAAAAATCCCCTGGCCCCCCACCCTTATATTATTGAATATTTCTGCTCTTAAATATTTATAACCTTTTAATTGATATTCTTTCTCTGCTCCATTAGGCCCACTGGGGACCCGTGGTCCCTGGCAGGGGATCCTCCACGCGGTCCCCCCACTGTCTGGCCCACACACTGAGACACTGAGTGGAGACACTGACCATGGGAGAGGAGCAGGGGTGGGCATGGGCACTCAGAGGGAAAAGATACAGAGAGGTAAATGGCAGAGGCTAATTTGCAAAAAACTCACTTTTAATTTGATAGACATGTGATAAGGTTTAGAAAATGAGATGGTATAATGCCCTAGCTAGTCTGTGACTGTATTACATGAATATTCAGTTCATTAAAAATATAGTTCCCCAAAATAAATGCTTTACTGTGAATTTGCTGAATGCACATCTATGAATTTGTTTAGGTAGGCCTTTTTTAGGTATTTAAAACATATTAAAAAAGTTTCCACAACAGCTCTGGTTTACCTGGATCACCTTCTTGCTAAAATAGCCTGTCCACAAAATTTCAAATACTACCCGAATTTAAAAGAAATAAAACCATAAAAGTTTGAACCCCACATGAACTATGAGTTTTTAACGCCAAAAGATTAAATAAAACGTTGTGGGACTTTAGCAGGGAGGAGAGAGTTATTGTTAGGTGTTAAGCTATTTTGGAATTCAACACGCAAGGGTGACAGGGTTTTAAACTATTTTTTAAAATGGTTGAAATGCAGCCCCAAATCACAGTGCATGGAGGCTGTGAAATCACTCAGGGCTATGTTCTTACTTGCCTGTGGATATAGTACAGCTCCATAAACCCCAGCCTGCCTTTGTGCGCTGAAAGACCTCAGCATCGAAAAACATCATTACGAACTCACCCATCTCCTCATTTCCTCATCATTTCCCAGAGATCCTGATCCTATGATGCCCCCCACCTCTCTTTTCCCCTGCAAACCCACCCTACAACCACCCACCCCCAAGTTCAAATTAAGAATTTATTTTAACCAGCGAGCAGCTTCTGTCGACACATGTCGGCGGGCCTGATCAAAGGTGAGCGTGCTCCTTTATCAGAGTGAGGGAGGCTGTCAGAAATGGGAGGACATTAAGATTGAATAACCTTCACACGGTTGCCGGCACCTCATTATTTAAAAATCTAAAACTTTTGCCGAGCAGCAGCCATATATAGGTCACACTACATTCTAATGCCACATGTGCCTCCAAGTGTATCCTCTTCTGTGTAGAGGGGATTTGGGGCTCTCCACTTAGACCGTCACATCTACTGATCCTCCATCATTAAAGAATGTCATGAGCCAATGACAAGGCAGCGAGCCTGACACTTGCCAGACTGTTAACGATGGCTGAGATATGCATGGGGAGATCTTGTGTTCATATGATCAGCCCGTGCAATTTGATTTATCTGCTCCGAGTCCCCTTGATTCCTATTAAGCACTAATTAGCCTTTAATATTTTGATGCATGTGTAATCTTACTGTAGATTAGCAGAGGTGTTTGTCAAAAGCCATTTTTCGTGACGCTCTAAACACATTACAAAGTGTAAAGCTGGCAGAAAATGAGCCACCACCTTCTTATATGTAACAAGTAAACACGCAGTTCATGAAAATTTTATGATGCATGCTGAGGTAAAAAAGAATAAGAAAAGACATGGGGAAAAAAAAGGTGGCAAACAATTACAGGAGCTGCGAGAACACACAATAAAGACGGCACAGGAAGCATAAAGGAAGTAGCACATGTAATCACAGGTGTACGCGCCAAAACAAGAATGCAAATCAAAGAATGGGGAGCAACACAAAATGCCCCTTTTCTCTCTCGCAGTCTGCTTTCAAGCAAGGAGTAATAATATTGAACAGAGTGCCTTGCTATGCCATTAGTGCAGTAAAACATCAAAGGAAATGAATAATAGAGAATATGATTTCAGAAGTGGTGAAGAGAAAGAGTCTTATCCTCTTCCTGCTAGTGAGCCCTGCAGTACATTGATCTGTGGGCAGCCTCCACATCAGCCAGAGCCTCAGACAACACCACTACCATGTACACACAACCCACTGCATAGAATTTGTATTACTTTTACGAGAAATGTAACAGTTCCAGACCCAAATTACATACATACATACAACTTGTTAATATATCATTTTAACAGGAGGGAGGTTGGGGTGGTGGATTGGCTCATATAATGTGGGACTTTTGAGTGAGACTAAAGTTGAGAGACAAAGTTCACTTGTGTTGCTCAATTTGGTCCAAAAATTATGTTTTTTTTTTTGTTTTTGTATTTTTCATTTTACTGTACCACACCACAATAATACTCTATTCTATTCTGCTCTACTCTTTACTATACTACACTATACCCCACCACATGCTCTATATAAAACTGCACCAAATTATACCACACTACACCATACTACACCATACTATAATATACTGCACTATCCCATACCACACTATATTATATTACACTGCACTATATCACACCATACTATACTACACTATACCACACAATATTATAGTCTACCGCACTATCCCACACCACACTACACTATACTTTGATATCCCACACCATAATACACTATACCACACTACACAATATCACACCGACCATACTATAGTACAGTACACTACTCTATCCCACACCATGCTATACTATGCTATACAATACAATAATGGATGCATGTGTTTTCTTACTGCAGACATACTATGAACACTACAGAACACTATGCCACACCACACTATACTATGTGACAATTTTATGGCAACCTTCTATTGATAAATTGAATATAAATTGATAATATATATATAGATATATATTTTAGGACCCAACATGGCACTGTGCTGACCACCTTCCCTCAGATCCCTCCAACACTTCTCTCTAACTCTGTCCACTACATTTGACATGGCATGGCCTAAAGCAAAAAAAGAAAGAAAAAGGATGTATGTATAAAAGAGAAGAAAAGCACATAGCATGTGGTTATAATTATACACAGGCAGCGCAGTGGTAAAGCCAAGCTGCAGATCTTAAGCCTGCTCGACACTCTCTGGGTAAAAAAGTGCACTGCCTCATTAAATCGCAGATATCACACTGTTCTTGCCCCCTCTATACGATGCATAATACTGTCTATCTTTTGAGAGGGCCTCTTTTGTTAGCATTTCTCCTTTTGCCTTTGCTACATATCAAACATGAATGAGAAACAGGATGCAGTGCCCGAGGAACACTTACAGAGTCACATAAGAGCGCGACTGGGGGTCTACTTATGAGGCAGATCTCGACACAGTGCGTGATTAAGCCCTTAGCTTGTCAGAGGCCTAATGGCTATTGTAGCACGTCCATCAAATAGGCAAGTCCAGGTTTAAATTTGATGTGAAAAAGGGTTGATTTGGCAGTGGCTTAAGAATTGAGTTGGCACTATATAATGGAGTGAGTTTTGAACAAATATTTTATTTCAAATGTTACATTAATGGGAAATAGGTAAGATTGCACTGCAGAAAAGGGATTAGTTTTTTTTTTTTTTTTTTATGTCAGAGACACAAAAAATAACTTTATTCTTTCCTTTAGAGATTTTAAGTTATTATTGTATTTTGGGAAAAAATGGATATGGGTTTATATGAAAACAAAGGCATCTTGCTCTTTCTTGTCAACAAAGTGAACCGCAGGTGGCAAGCCATGCCACAATGAAAACTGACACCCACATAAAAATGAAAAATGATATGAGGTGCTTTTTTTTTACCACCAAATAAACACATTTTTCCACACATCTTTTTATACAAGACACTTAATTAAAACTTAACTAAACACAGTTCCTCTGAGAAAGACAAAGAGCTTCTCTTAAAACACTTTGTTGTAAAATGTTGGGAGTTTAAGCAAATGTTGGCAATTCCATAAACAATGAAATCACATTCCTGGAATCTGGAAACTATAAAACCTGGGGTGTACATCATCTTTTGGACTGTTCCTTAGATGAGTACCAGGAGAAGGTATTTGGTGCTCACTTTTGCTCTAGTGAGACCATTGCAGCATTTTTGTCCTAATTAGCCCTTAAAGCCCTTTCTATGAAAACTCTTGCATAAATAATCATAAAGTAACACACTACAACTCTATCCATGTTCCTTCAATTGTAGTTTTTAGCAGTGTAAACACAAGGAGTTCTTACAATGCTGCAAATTTAAGTTCTTGTTCATAATAAACTTAAGTCAGAATACAAAAGATCTTAGCTCTTTGTTATCAACTTTACACATTAGCATTTTATCACTAACTTTGCATATTGCGCTGATGATTAGGCTGAACATCCACCTATTTACTTTGCGAAATGGGTCTGGTATCCCTTCCATGGACCACAACCTCCAAGTGGGCTTTATGCATTGCTTGTTTCTGGGATATTTGTATGTTTTACAAATTGCCAACAATCATTAATCATTGCCTATTGGTTCTGTTTGGAATTAGAAATGTTGACCAAGCTTCATGGATACAACACGACAGTATTTACGTTTTGCTATCGGTACCTGTCCATCCCGCTCATAAGGAGGCAGTAGTTATCTATGTTAACTTTTCTCAAAAAGATCCGCGCCCCAAACACTCCTCAATGACCGTTTGTCGATGTTGCATCCTGAGAGGGGGGTTAAAAAATAAATCAGTCAGACGAAGTCAAATGAGAAAAGTGAGAAATTAATTTGTGCGCCCTCCTGATTTCTCCACAGGCAGACATCGATCATGTGGCGGCCGTCTCCCCTCACTCTGGAGATGGAGGCGGTGGAGGGGGCTTCGTGAGTCTGAGGGGGTCGTTGTAATCAGGCACACTCATTAGCTCTGCGTTGGCTCTGGATGACAGAAGGTCTCCCAGGCCGGCCTGCCTCTCATGCCCGGTCCAACCATCCCCCGAGCTGGGGTTGCAGGGGCTAAGGAGCCTGCTTTTTTGTTCCTCCACAACGCAACCACACACTGTCAATACACGGCAGCACAACAGACTATAGTTCTGCAGACAAAACTTTCCTAATTTATTTATCATATAATGTGTCTAAAAACAGTCTTGCTAAGTTAATAGGAAGTGTGTCAAAACAAAAGTTACTTAATTAGTCAGTAAGATAATTATCATATCTGACTTTTAACCCTCAAAGCTCAAAGCGGTGCAACTACAAATAAAGTCCTGGTATCTTCTCCGCAATATATATCTTTGTAATATATTAATGACATCTGTTACAGACATTTTAGTGACACACTTAACAAAGGTGTGAGTGTTAAATTTGCACATAACTATTTAAAAAATGTGTTTGCCTTTATGGAGATTGTTGTAAAAACACAAGCTACACTTTTTATCAATACTGTTTTAAAGCTGTATTTTGTGTTTAAAGTAATAGTTAATGTAAAGCTGACTACAGGTAGTTTCACACACTTACAGTGTTGTAATGGAGCAGAACTTTTTCAAAAAATGCACATAAAGAAAAATCTAATAAATAAAGAAAGATTCTTAATAGCAACTGAGAAATTTGGAATGTTTAGACCAATTTGTGTTTTAGCAATACAAAAGCAAGTAATAGTGAAAACCTGAAGAAAGGGCTCTTGATATGAAAGAGTCATTGATAAAAACTACAAATGCGGTCATTAAAAGCTGGTCTAAAGCAGTGGTGCACTCGTAGAGCGCTGGGTAAATGCTGGACTAATGTGGCAGCCTTTTGAGTACCCAGGGTCCCCAGCCTGCTGGGCAAAACCATCCATATCGGGTTTAAAATAACCACGCCTGAGACTTAACCTTTAGCAGAGACAAATGAAATGAAAATATACAGTGTGGTGCATCAGGAGCAGCCTTCATTCATAGGGGGCTTTCTGCTAGCCTGACCTGAATTACCGCACTGTTCCTGAGGGCCACTGTGAATGGCATACGTGAAGACAGGACACATTCATCTGCGACGCTCTATTCTACATCATACCAAAGGTTGAAAAACAAAGTGGGGTGGGCATGCATACATTCACAAACAGTAACTGTACACCAGAAAGGCCTTCTCTTTGAAGCTCATGCCTCGTGCAGCTTACAATACAAAAATCCCCCAAAACAAGAAACAGGCTACTTTATATCATCCTAAAGCAGCACACACATCCACTTTCCAGCCCAAAATGATGAAATATGAAATGGAGTATTACCGCTTGGAATGGCAGTCTGCCCGGGACTGTGCTGCTCCTCTGTCACATTGTCTTCTACTGCCAGAAAGAGAGAAGAACAGGAGGGGAAAAAACAGAGGGGAAGAAACAGTTAACAATGAAAAACAAGTTGGACACACTGAGATTTCTCTCTTTTTGATTATTTACTATTGAGAGTTTTCTGTATGGAAACTCCAAGAGATTCCAACTGCTTTCGACAGCTCAACTTGTGGTTTGGGAATCCACACAAGCCTTTCATATGGATGAGTTTTGGCAACAAGGCAAACAGCCACCTACGTAAATAACATATTGGACTAGGTAATGATGTGATGAATTATGAACGCCTCCCCTGAAACGTCCTCCCCACATCAACAGTGACCAAGTGAAAAACACCTTGATGACTGCATTAGTGAGAAGGCTGCACAGTGACTTGCTTTGCTAAATTAGCCAGAATCAAAAGAGAGTTTTGTACATTCCAGTCCACGCGCGTACGTCCCTTTTAAGCCTGCTGTGTATAAAATGTACTGACACCTAAGCAGCTGCAAAGTGCTTGTCTACTCTTTAACATGGCGGCTGACAAAATAGTGATGGCTTGATCAGCGCTCAGGTCCGCTCATTAGGTGCATGGCAACGAAACCACTTCTGACTTTTTGACAACTGCCTTGGCCTTGAAAAACACCACTCCTGTTTAGTAAAAAAGATAAGAACCTTTTACATTGTAGTCTTTTGGAACTGGGGAGAGTTCCTTGTGGCATGTCAAGCACAAAAAATGAAATGGATTTTAACAGCGGGAAGAGAACAAAAGAGTCTCCCACCTGTTCCATGTAAAATGAGGGTCTCACTGAGGACTTCTTACACCTCTGCGTTCCACCCCTGCAGTTGAAATGCATTCTCCATTATGTCTTTTCTTTCTAGCCTTTCATTTTCCTGAGCAAAGAGGAAGGGGGTGTCTGACAGGACCTCCCAGTAGGGGAGTGTGGCAGTGACTGCCAAAGCAGAAACTGGCGCACTTTTAAAATCTCACAAAATATCCAGTACTTTGCATAATTAAGGCGAGATCCTATGGTGGCAGAAGCCGTTCCCTCAGGGGAGCATGAGTCAGTGTCAAGCAGGGTGTCAAGCCTCAGTGAAAAATGAAGAGGAAAGTGTTGAGCTGTTTCTTATGAAGACGGCAAATCACGGCAGCTACTGTGTTCAACTGCCAGGCCTTGTCCAGCCAGCACTCTATTCCCAAGAAATGTCTGAACATGTTTCCATTTAAGTCATCTGTGTAGAAATGCCAGTATATTCTTTACGTATCACAGCATTTACACTGGGCTCTATATATTCTGTGATGTACGCAGTTAATATGCTAAACAAATGGTCATGGGTCCGGCAATTAATTAGTGAAATCAATTAAAAGTGATGGAGTAGACGTAGTTGGACGCAGTGGCGGTTCATCCCTTGGAGCCACAACACACGACTGCTCCCGTCCAAGACAGAAATCAAGCGTCCTGTTAAAGGAGGCCTTAGCGACTGACGCCCTGAGAGTTTAATGAGTTTCTCCAGCGCTGCAAACGCTTTGCATCTCGGATCATTTAAATGGGCTAGGGATAGGGGGTCCTAATAAATCCCCCATGGTTCTATCAGAGATTGGTGTTTGGAGTGAGGAGTTTTTGTTTTGATTACCCTCCCTGTTGGTGAGATGAGGCAGTTCAGGCAGAAAATCTATTTCACAATGCCGTAAGAACGAAAACATTACAGCGGCGTTGCCATGATTGGTCGCCACTGTGAACTTATTAAAAGTTTTGTCATCCGAAGTCCGCCTCTGCCATTTGCACCTGTCTTGTGGGTAATTATACACAAGTCATGTCAAATCATAGCGGGAGGTTAAAAGGCAGGGGCAGCGGACATTTGATTGAAAAACGACAACGGAAACACAAATAGTTGCCCAGTTTTAATTAAAACATTTAGAAGTCTCGGATCAGCTGGTAATTATTGTTACTTGAATGCAAGTCAAGCCCGCCATGGTGTTAATACATCCACTATCAGTTAATTAATGTTTGACAAGGAACAGGTATCATTTCGCCGGTGACAAACTGTAATCACGCTGGTAGCTTTTTGTTGATACAATACCAAACACACGTGGGACCATTTCAGCACTGCTCATTTGATTTTAAAACAACAAGTGGTGCAGCTTTAAAGGCCACTAATTAACACACATTGGCCACACACAAAAAAAAACAACGGCCTGTCAAACTGTGACGCACAATCTCCGTTTGCTTTTCAGGGACGGAGTGAATTTACACACAAAAGAACAAAAGTCAGTTGGGTGGAAACCTTGAACGCTTTTTTTTTTCCTGGAAATATTTTTTATTGGCTGCCCCTCAAGGTCTATCAGTGAGTTTAAGCAGCACTGAAAAAAAAGTTTTAAAATTAATGATACCAATGTTACAGTCTTTTTAGAGGTACAGGGTTAGCATCTGATCAGTAATAAAGAAAATGTATCATTGTGTAGCACTAAAGTTACGTCTACATTCAAGCATTTTCTTTGTTTAGTGCTCTAAAATTAAAACTGCACTTGAACTAATTCCATCATGGCAGAAAAGTGAAAAAAAAAGCCAAGACTTAAATCAGCTAAAGATACCAAATTGTTTTCCTATGATCTGAAAACACAACCTTCCGACATTTTTGACAAACTTCAACACAACTTTTGAGTAGGATCCCACCGCAATTCTTTTTTCGCTTTAGATGGACGTTGTATGAAAACAGAACGAATTGGTAAAACTTAGTGGGATGTGTGTTTCAGTCGTTTGAAGGTTTGCTTTAAAACCACCAGAATAATGTAAAAACGCAGCAAAAAATGGCGACAAAGATTAGTGTGGACACAGCCGGAGTGAAAAATGATCCATATATTCCAACCTCTCCTATACGCACTGTTGCCAGACGAGCATTAAAATCTATTTGATATGACTCTGCATGTCTATCACGCTGCACTTCTCAGACGTTAAAAAGAAAATGAAAAAGAGGAGGACGGCAGCAGCAGCAGCAGCAGCAGCTCTGAGTGTGTTCCTTGGATATGCGTGACTCATCTGCTTGGTTACAGCCAGCTTGGACGATACAGTGCTGAACACAATGGCTGTGTAATCCGCCCTGACTGACCGGGAAGGAGACGCTCGCCACAGGGACTACAACTCAATTTAGCTGGGGTCAAGAGGTCAAAACTCCTCAATTAGGACCAGGGAAAGGGAGGGGAGAAGGACACGCACCGCACATGAATAACTTTCTTAATGAGCATTATTTGAACTGGTGATTAGTGTCACAAATAATTTACAATCCAGAGGCATGTTAATCACGTTGGGTAATGTTTGTAATCCTCGTACTTCCTCGAGATTGTCATTCTTAAAAAACAAAACAAAAACACACATCATTAGATCGTTAAAAAAAAACAACGAAAAAACACTACAGACAGATGCAGAATCACATTTACAGCCGTGCTTCAAATCAATCAGTGCCTCCGGATTCCGAAATCTTCCTCCATGTGGCAGACGATCCGTGACGACAAGAGAGACACATGCCACGGAATAAAGAGGGAGATATCGGCCAGCTCCCGCGACACCCGGTCCAACGCGCCATGCCGCATGTCAAGAGCACTGACAGCCCGCGCTAATGGGATTTTTTTTTTTTTTTTTTCCACGGCTCAATCATAATTTCCTTAATGATAATACTAACCATATTTTGGTGTCACATTAGAAAAGTGTTAATGGGTGTTATGCCACAGATCATTAATTCCCGAACAGGCCAGGATACTGCGGCTTGCTGTAAACTAAGCATGACGCAACTGTTAATCGACATTTGTAACAGGAAAGAATGGAAGGAGGGGGGTAAAATCATTTGGAATTGTTTAAAGAAAAAGGGGAGAGTGCGTTTTATTTAATGGGCGAGATGAAGCGTGATTTTGAGAGTTTTTTTACTTTTCGGTTTTAGTTGCACCAGTTCCTTATTGACACCGAAAGGGGGAGTGGCTATGATTGTTGATAATAAAGTATGGCGATGCTTTTGAATTATATTAGGCCGCCAGATTTGACACTTTCCTAAATATTTTTACCAACCAGCTAAAAAACTAAATCAACATCCACTTCCGTAAAACACTAACACATTGCTTAACTTAAATTTCGTTGGGTTCATATACAGCTTTAAAAAAAAAAAACCCTCATGTGGCAGCAAACTCCATCCATCCTGAAAAACATCAAATATTTAAAAAGTCTACATGACACAGCGGTGATTTCATGACATCTACTGTGCCCTGAGTAAATGACGCGGAAAATGTGTATGTTTATATATGCAGATGAAAGACATGGAAACTTCCTTCGGAGTTTTGAGAGTGTCACTTATGTTACGGTGGAAAAATGTTTTATAAAAAGAACATATTATTCAGGAAGTTAGTGTAGGACATGCAACGTGGCAGCAGGAGCCGGACTGAGATCCTCTTGACTCGCTGCACTCCGTTACTGTCTGAGGCAATGTGCTGACCCGAAAGCTCTGCACATCAAAACAAAATTACAATGTGCCTACAGTCGAGAAATGCAGAAGGCGCCGGATTGAGTAAATGTCAGTGGCTTGGGTGAAGTGTTTGCATATAAGCGAATGATGTATGGGCTCGTCCTGTGCCATTTATTCCCCCAAGCAATAACATAGCCGGATCTGTCTCTCAGACTTAATTGAAACGGGACTTGTAATGTTGCCCTTTTTCTCCATGGGACCAAAAACATAACCTCTGACTCCCACAAGCAGCCAATACCGAGGAAGTGGGTGTGTGTTGTTGGGGTCGGCGAGGGAGGAAGGTAAAAAAAAAAAAAAAAAAGAAGTAGAAAAAAAGAGTGCCAACTGTCTCACAAATTATATTTTCATCTCTACACAGACGTGGTCCAAGACTGTGTCCCTCAAATGCAGCACGTTCCCCTCAACATAGCAACCCTCTGCCATCTCTGTTTAGCTTCTCTTCCTGGAACAAAGTGTTCTTCTGGCACACACAAAAAAAAAATAAGTATGATCCTCATTGACCACTGCTTTGAGTCAGCACAAGACGAGCTCCGAGACTGAAATATGTGTATCCTAAAACCAGACACAAGCAAATTCAAATACAGCAAATCTAAGCTGAAATGGACAATGTTCTTTATTTTAAACCAATACAGTGGAGTCAAGCGTTTTTAACAAATGGCAAGTAAAGTTATTGTGGACATCTGTATAAGTGTAGCTCGGCCCCAGAGGACAAGCAAAGACAAAGAACAATAAATAACATCTGCTGGCCTTTCCTTGGGTCGAATCCAAAGTAAGGAAATATCTGTGACGTATCTACATCTGTGCTACGCTTCAACACTCGCGACGATGAAGACATAAAAAGTCTGGCACATTTTTCAAACACCGCATTTCTTTCCAATTTGGAATTTGAAGCGACACTGGCAAAACAAACAATGTCATCACTCCTGACCTGATTAGCATAGTGCTTCACGCCATCCTCCACTCTCACACATAGAAATCTTTACAGATGTTCTCACGCACACTTGTAGAATGCAGGCAGGAGACAATTATATACAAGTGATGTGTCTTTTGAGAACCAGAAATGTCACGCCGACTAACAGCAAAAAACAGTCAATGCCAATCTGCTGTGGAAGGAAAGGAAATCTATCTATGGAACTGTTTACAGCAGGTCTAGTAACAGAATTTTGAGATGCACACATGCCCCCCCCCCTCTCCTGGGTATTGATTTAAAATGGTGGCTGCATGAATGTACTCGCACGGACCATGTAATCTTCCTTTGAGATGAAGACTTCCGAGAAAAGAGAAAAGAGGGAGACAGGGAGGCAGGGAAGGGGTCCACAGACCACAAGCTGGGAATGTGAAATTGTGGACAATTATTTGCTGAGCAAAAATACAATGCCTGCCAGATGAACTGGAGCTCGAACCCAGCGGCAGCTCCCCAACAGAACAACACACAGAAAAGTAGAGTGGCTCTATGTCAGTGTTAGTCTGTCTGCTGCTCTTAGCTCCATCCACTGCAAAGTCAATGCAGGAGTTTCATTTAGAAATCAGTGTGGTTAGCTTTATTTTTCACCATCTACTGTGCATCTAAAGGTACGAAATACACTTTCTGATAAAACATTTTAGCCTCACTCGTTTTCACATAAATTCAACTTGGGAGAAAGTCTAATTTTTCTGTATTTTTCTTTTTGGTCAATACCCAAACTAGGCATGCCACTTTAACAAATCATTAATCACCACACATTGTTGGAGACATGACCCTACTCTGCATACACTATTTCCTAAAAAATATTCTCTTACACATTGTTTTTTGTAGGCCCAAACATTAACACAAATAAACTTTACATTCTCTCCAACATTAACACCTGTCAGTACACTACAGCCCTCCTTTTCCCCCAAACTGTTTCCTCCTTAGTTTCTCTCAGACAGACAAGAGAGGAGTGGGGAGGGGGGGCAGGTCACGTGACTGTGTGCACCCCATTCCATCAGACGGGCTCAAGTTCCGGACTAAAGCAAAGAAGGAGCGTCTCTTTTTCCTGAGCACATCCAGATGTTGACGCGCTGTAGCCAGCTGCTGCGTAGCTTAACGCTGCTCTGTTGCTCTACCTCGGTCCTTTCTAAAAACCCATGAACGCTACGCTACGTCAACAAACTACTGTACAACAGCAGCAGATGTCACACGATAAACACAAAAAGATTCCGTCAAAAATAAAGAACACATGCCATAAGTTTAGATCTAAGCTTCACCTTCAAATCAAATGTTGGCACAGCCGTAGCACTTACCTTTCAGTGATCTTGGTTTCGCTTGCTTGCGGCGCGACATCCTACAGAAAAAAGAACGCCGAAGTTGCTCAGTTTCTGTCTGATTTGGAATTGGCGTCAAATCTCTTTACGTGCGCAAAACCGCCGCCTTTTGGAGCATTCCACTAAACATACACAAGTTAGCCCCGCGCTGTAAACACGCTGTTATTTAGCAGCGGTGGATGGATGGGTAAAATCCAATTAGCCCTCGCCCGGCTATAGGCGACTGTGTTTAGTTGTGGAGCAGCTGTGCGTCGGCAAAAGTGCGAGAACAGCGTTCCGTCACGCGCTTCCATTCTCCAGGAAAACACACACGCGTGCGGGCATCGTGGAGAAATAAAAGCGCTATACTTCTACTACGACTTCTAGCATTTCGCATCTCTCATCTCAAATGCATCCGCGTGAGAAAGACATCAGCAAACCGCCTCCAGTGAGAGTGCGAAAAAATGCAACAAAACCCCCAAAAAGCAGGTAAAAACGACCATCAACACTTTGACTTCAAATCCAGCTAACAGCATCAAAACTCTCCTGGACTCTAGTGCTTTTCTCGCTGCACTCAGCTAATCATGAATTAGGTTCGGAATGTGCTCTAAGTCTACGTCTAAATAGCTCTTAAAAAGAGGATGAAGAAGCAGAGAGAAGATGGAAGCTCCCTCCTCATCACAAACCTGCAAGGTCTTGGACTGCGCTGTCGCTCCGGTAGTCCACATAATAATGGAAAATGGAAGCAAGGCCCCCAAAGCCATCAGGATGGCTCCAGAGGGGGCCCCTACCCCGCAGGGACTCGCTCTGTACGTAATCACTGAGGAAATCATTGTCAGCCTGCCTGCACTCACACACAGACAGAGAGGCATGATTAAAATCCGAGGGAGCGCGGCAAGATGCGGATTGCTGGATCTGCTGCTCGCACCGGATCCGGACTCCGAGTCGTCCCCTCCGCCTCGCGCTCGCCGACGGACACTCTCCGTCTACGGCAGACGGACTGGTCCCCCTTCTGGTGGAAAGGCTTCAGCAGAGGCGAGCCACAGACATGACACAGGACCGGGAGACTGCTGTTTAAAACCACCACGAGCCCTGCTCTGGACCAACATAGACCTAATTGTTGATTTAACGTGTTGATTTCTGTACGTTAGTCAGACTGAGGATCCCCAGAGCTTCTCTTATCATTTCATATATAGTGCACATCTCAGAACTATTATAGAATTCATTTAATATGTGTTTTTTCCTTCTCATTTGGATCTGATAATAATCTCTTACTTGTCCAATTAAAACCTCCAGGATCTTTCCAGAACGTTAAATGAATCGTTTCATTTCACACCATCAAAAGCACTTTCAGTATTATCTCTTAAAAGGTAACATTCACAAGAGTCACAGTTTTAATGCCTGCGGCTGATTTTTATCCACTGAAGTGATCTTTTATCTCAAGTCTCATTTGCTCTCAGTGTCAACATCACATGACCTTCTGCTCACCTGTGTTAATTATCATTTCAGCTTGATTTTTAAAACTAGTTCATTCTGAGCAGATTTAGTACGCCTGCAATGCAGTGCAACCAATGTGTTCATTTGTTTTTATGGATTTAATTGTTCATCTAAATTAGTTTAAAAAATCAGGGTATATTATATTTTATAGTACATTTAGTATAGTATGAGATATTTAAAAAAAAAATCTCACAATCCTTCTTTTTTTCACCATAAATGCTGTTCTTCATCGTCTTTAATCTCTTCTAGTTTTCTAATATCTCCATTATTTTTCCTCTTCTACATTTACAGAGTATTTCATTCACGCAGCTCCCTGGCCTCACCTGCCCCCTCTCTGTGCGGCCCTTTCCTTACTCTACGCTGGCCCCTGCCATGTGAAAATGAAATCCGGACCGGAGCCCTGCGGAGGACTTCTCACTCGGCTCTGTGGCCCCCGTCGCAGTCTGGAGGCGGCCTCAGCCAGGGGCCCTATCCAGAAATCACAGTCACGCCACAGCCTTGTTCCCACTTTCAATACACCTCTATTCTCCCTCACATCGGTGGTGTTAGTGGGAAAGAGCCGGTGCTATATAGGGAACAGGCTGGAGTAGAAAATGAAGTACAACCTTTCTGATAGCCTTTACTGGAGGTTCACAGCACGCCGCTGAAATTTGTTAAAGGAAATACACTATAAAAGTTAACAGAAACTATAAAAGTTAATGATGTGGCTACATAATAAGGCTGCTCTTATTCTATAGGGTTTTCCCACCTTCAACTTTGGAGTTCATAATGAGGCCATATACCACTATCAGTGTGCACATGCAGGCTTACAGGCATTCACAGGCTGGCAATCACAAGGCTTTAAAGGAACTATCTTTAATGATTTTACTTTTAGCTTTAAATGTTAATGTGTAAATACGTCATTAAGGGGATGTATTTAATAGATATTAAAAGAGAAAAAAAGTGCTGTGAAATCACTGTGCACCAGCAGGGGGGCTTGGGAGCTAAAATAGTGCTAAATAAACTGAAAAAAGGGTTTGATTAATGCTTTTTCTCTGGCATTTTTCTGCTTTAAGATCAGTTACGTGAGTTAAAGCAGCAGCATGTTCAGATCAACACTAATTGTCGCTCTCATGCAGTGTTTTGGATACCATTCCCTGACTAGAGGCTAACGGGGGTTGCTTTTATGTTGTCTGCCAACTTTGAGTGAGTTTGTTTTGAAGGACAATGATCCCATAATTAAAGTGTACCTCATATTTTATACAAAGGGTATAGAGAGCGTCCTGTGCAGCATTACATTTGCTATCAGTGATTGAGGGTAATTTCCACTGTCAAAAGTACATATATCCTATATGAAGTCAAGTCCCTCATCTGCAAGAAACACGCATCAAAAGTTTGGGCTTCCGACCTACATAATGAAGAAGCTTTCATACGTTTTTACTCAATTGAGGATTTGTTTTTCATATAATTCCCCCACCCACGCGCCGCCATCAAATATATGCCAGAGATCAATAAAGCTAAGTGTGACACAGATTGACGTGATGCGCTTTGGTAAATTCAAAGCCCTCACAAACTACAGTGCAGTCGGTAAACACGCTCGTATGAAACATCTATTTGTCGGTGCTGGGAAACTGTCAGGAGGTCTCGGCTGCCTTAAAACTTCAATCTTAACAATGCTCCGAAGTTCTCCCCCCCCTCGCTCTGTGCGTCTCAACGCTCTGTCAGGCAGATCTCCCAAAGTTTTGCCACCTTGCCTTACCCCCTGCACCTCGCGAACGCTCGCTCTTACTCTCTCACACAAACACAAAACAAACACTACTCCTTCCTCGGTCCTCCCCGGGCACTTTGGTACTTTCATTAGTGACAAAGTAACTGGGAAAAGGCTCGACTTGACTCGGCGCCTGCACAGTTCAGTCTCCGAGTTACAGTGCACTTGCGCTCGGCTGTTGTTCGTTTCTTCAAATGGAAGGAGCCCCGTGTGGGTGATGTTGCTCACGACGCGCCCAAAAAAACCCTGACATGGCTCGTCCCGTAGGAATAACGTCGTAACTTTTGAACAGAAAATCAAATATAGGGTTTAGGGAGCAAATGGGTACAAAGAAACTAATAAAATAGTCTCACCCTTTGAAAGAGGTGGAGGAAAAAACAACAAACTGTGACAAGTTGCAATATAAAGTACAGCAATATATAAAAGTTTTTAGTGATATTGCATTATAAGAGACATTAAAAGTTTACTTGATTGATCTTGTGGAACATCTTAGAATAGTTTGTAATTTTGATGACAGCAATAAATTAAAATTGTCACAATAAAAAAAGAAGGCTAATATTTTACAGTCCAAGCATGACAAAGCAACAGCACCAATCATCTTTTTAATGTAGTGATTGACAGGTAATATTTAGGATAATTTGGGCTACATTTGTTTTGCCCAGAGCAGACAAGCTCATATTAGTTCAGAGGCCATATACAGTTGGATTTGATCTGAAGTGGGCCAGACCAGTAAAATAATAACATAACATATAAATAATGACAACTCCATTTTTTCCCCTTTGTTTTAGTGCAAAGAAGTACAATTATAATGTCAGTGTTCTCATCAATTGCAAATGAAAAAGGCTAATGTTGGCAGAAGCCTTCAGCATGACTGTTCATGAACTCACAAATGAGTAATTGCATTGCTAGTGTTGTGTTATGTTCTACTCTTAATAAAACGATGCAACCACCAGTGGACAAACTATGAATAGCAGTTTATTTAATTCTATATAATATTTCTCACTTTACAAATTCATTCCACAGGCCGGATTGTAGCCTCTGCCGGGCCTGTTTTAGCCCCTGGGCTGCATGTTTGAAACCTGTGGCCCAGAGGCTTGAGTTTGAGCAAATATCAGAACAGAAAGAGTAACAGTCTATGGGCTTCACTGTGCATTTGAGAGAGTGACAAAAGAAATATTATATCATGTGGTTAATGTTAGCATTATCACAATATAAGAGAGATTTTCGGGTTAGAGCTTCACTTCAAATTTCAAGCTTCACCTACTTCCTGCTTCTAGTCTCTTCTTTAAAGACCTTCCTTTTTACAGTGTTCACTCAATGTTTGCACAAATAGTTGCAATATCTGTTGTATTTGTACCGTTCTGATAATTTTGCCTTTATTATTAGGTTATTTCTGCAGTTGTATGTGTTTGTGTGAAAGAAAAAAAAAATTTGCATCAAAGCATTCAGTCGTGTTGAGAAATTGTATGATGATAAAGCACTGGTGTAAAAAATATGACGTTCCTTGATGGATTACAGTTACCAACCCCATCTGCTGAATTCCGGTGTCAGGACATGCTCCCTACCCAGAGTTTTAATGTCTCCGTCATATTACCCACCCAGACTTGACTTAAGCATGAGTGACTGTGCCAATTGTGCATTGTTTTTACAAAACTGCCCTCCAAAATGTGTCTAAACAGAGCAAACAACAGTGAGTTTTCAGATCACCTAACCGTCTTACCCCGGTGTTTGTAGCTAAACTGAGCAGTGGCAATGATTCTGTTCGCCCCCCGTAGCTTTTACTTAGACTTCGAGACGCCACGCCAAGTGTGTGTGCCGCAGCATCTGAGATTTCACTCTGCCTCGCAGCGGGACGAAATGTTCCCCAGTGGAATCTGCCGCCCTCGGGTAGTGGGATTCTTCAGCAGTTTCTTCTGTCTGACCCGTGCCCTTCTTCACCCCGTGTCCATTTTAGCCCCGACGGCACATTGTCCAAAAAAAATCAACTTTAACTTTAAAACTCAGACAAAGTTTTAATCCCAACGAGCATCTCCGGTAGAAATAATAATCACTGAAGGCTATTTAGTCGAATACTCTTGCAAATGGTGAAAAACGGCGGCTTAAAAGCACAGTCGGTCAATTACGCTCGTTAGAAGAGGCCAGATACACAGACATGCGTGTACGCCAACCACACACGCATACTCTTGACTTCCCTCATTAAAACCCATGCAGCTACCACAACTCCGAGATGTGAATGTTTCCCTCGAGAAGCGGGGCACGTTCATTTTGTGAAAGGCAGAGGATTCAACTTTTTTTTTCTTCCTCACTTGCTTATAATTACAGAGATTGCTGGAATGCATGACCCTGAGAATAAGGCTGCATCCTGGGAGAGTCCACCAGAAGCATCACCATCTTCACGTCTTGCTCTCCGATGTGCGTCTCCCTAGTTGGATGCCACCCACACTAGGCATGAGTGAGGTCGAGCCAGTGCCCCCATCACCAGAGGAGTGCTCCCGGGGGACTTTACACTATGCTCCAACAAGCCAAACTCCTGAGGCTGAAGGGAGGGAAGAAGAAAAAAGAAAAGAAATGGAGATAGGCGAGTGACTGAAAACACTGCCCTCTCCGAGCGCCGAGGCATGCTCTCACAGCAAACTGATTAAAAAAAGAACAAAAACAACATGGAGAGCTAACAATCAGAAGCCTTCAGAGTTGGCAAGCAAGGGCGTAAGGGTTGCTTTCCAACTTCACTGTTATCCAATTTGTTGAGCAATTACACACTGGAGCAAAAATTATCATATGTACGCCTGTCTACATAAACATGCGCCCGATGTGAATATAGCTTTTATCGACAAACTGAAAATGATTGTTGATTTGTCAGTGAGGGAAAACAAAAATATAAGTCTGGTCTGTCCGTTTCGATTCACTACGAGCGCCAGGATACTCGTCTGTGCAAAGTGAAAGTACAGCCAACGTAAAAGTGAATGAGTGGTGGGCGCCTAAATAGTGACCTTCCAGCTGGATATCCACAACTTCCATCTTCCCAAGCCAAGGAGCCCCATGGAGCAACTCCCAAACCGGGTCATTAGCGCAGTGGTGTCACCAGACAGCAGATCACGGGCCAGAGAGGAAGCGAGAGGGGGACTCTTGGCACCGCGGCGGCTGCTGTGCGCTTTGACATTCAGGGCTGGCTGATCTATGGGGCTGGGGAGACAGTGCCCTTGCTCTGGGTCTTCATGAGGAGAAGGTCCTGGCAGTTTTCCCCTCTTACTTACTCCATCATAAAGCTGGGGTCACGAGGTGTTCGACTTAGCCCCTTCGCTCGGGCTACAGGTTTAAGACGGCTTGAGGTTTAAGGCGATGTCAAGGCTTTGGACAATGCTATCACCTGTGCACCGCTGGATTTAGCCATGTGAGGCGTTTTGAAAAGAGCCGAGCGGATTTCCCACTCTGTCTAGCTTATCTCGCAACTTCGATTTTAAAAAATATCACTGTTCACGTAAGAATATCTGGCAAAAATATCTTCGTCCACGCTTTAATGCTGCAAAGTAGAACAAATTCCTTCCAAATACCTCTGTGGCCAAGGTATCCGTGTCTTTAGAAGGAAAAACACTAACTCAATTCAATATTTAAACAGAATGTAACCAAAAATGTGACAAAAAGCCCTTTTTAAACAACAACTTCCATCAAACCAATAACAATAATCTTGATGCCTGAACATTTTGAGGGTCAATTGTGAGTCTCCTGTGACATTGTGCTGGGTTTGTCTTTCCATCCACCACCCAAACCTACCTTTGAGCCCCTTGATTAAATGATTAGATAATATTATTAGAAATATCGGTTAGACTAAGCACTGGTTCAATGTAGAATGCACCATGAACTCCTTCAAACTTTAAATCACTCACCATTACTATAATCTGTGTTAGTGGCATGAGGAGCCCCATTTAACCACAATGGAACGGTTTCATGGCGTGATCAAAAATCATAGGGGTTTTATGTCCTTCTCAAATGGCTTTGACCTCCACAGCCTGTCTCTAGCAAATGGTGACCACTATGAACATGCCAAGAAGCATATCCCCCGGGAGCATTACCATGAGCCAAGGCGAACATAAAAATCTCTCTCGGCCAAAGATGGACATTTTCCACTTGGCACAGGCACTCAAGATGAAAGAAAAAGATAGCAAACCTTTCAACACGTTTTTTTCCTTCTTCTTACCAGGATGACTTTTTTTTTCCTTCCTCATTACCACTCTCTCATTAGGCAATCTACACTTTAAGATGGGATCAGGCCTGAACTCACCTCACTGTAAGCCGCTACGGTTAACTAAGCAGCAGCGAGCGCTCTTATCATACGGTACATTTTACACAATCAGCTCGGTTCACCTCAGAGTGGTAATGATGGAGCTTGAGCGGAATTCAATTATTTAAATCACATCTTCTCTCTTGCTATAATGTCATTTTGCACATTTCTCAGATTCAGACATATATCGTCAATGGCAACTAATTTCTATCCAATCACCAGGGTGAATATTTTTTAAAGGGAAACTATAACTGCGGTCATAAAAGGCACATGAAGTTATATATTGTATGTCTGTGGTTTATTGGAGATTGTTTAGGGTCTACTGTGCTTTACATCCAAAGCAATTGAGATAGGGTCAGACCCCTGTAGAAGCTGCATTACCTGAAAACTCCTTCCCTCATGCCCCCAAACCCTACCCCTCACCCCAAAAATGACACTCTGAAGCATCCTGCCTCCTTATATTGTATTAAATAAGTAAAAGTGAAACAAATCTCTGCAGCAAAATACTAAGACACTACATCAAACCAAAATTTAGAGCCTACCTTAGCTCGAGTTCAGCATCAAGCTTCATTAATTAAATATCATGTGAATGCATTGCCAAGATTTTTCACTTTTCTGTTTTTTGCAGTTTCTTATAATAATTGGCCCTTTCTCTGCAGGATTTTGTCCACCATTGATTATATGTACAAGCATTGTCTGCGAGCATGTGATTGGCCAAAGCACGGCAGTGTTTGCGGAACTTTGTCATCTATTAAAATCTTTCAAGTAACAGCAGTTCAAATAGAGTGCAAAAATATCATTGGAACATGTAAAAAAAAGAGAGCATGAAATAAAAATATATACACAGATCTTAAACTGATTTTAAAAATAGAATATAAAAAATAAAAAAGACACTTTCAAAGGTGCAACCAGGTCAAGATAAACAGAATGGAAAAGCAGAACAGCAAAATAATAGATATATTACACTTATTGTTCCTGGATTGTGACATCAATATTAATTGATATAATAAATGAAGTACCCTTTATTGTTGTATGTATTTTCATGGCAGTGTAAATGCCAGATTTAAGCTTGTTTCATTACATTGTGAATGTCTGCCAAGGGTCATATAATTCTAGCTGGTGCTGCACCGAAATAATGAGATTTTCATAGTTAATAAATTCATGTTTTCTCTGCTTTTTGGGATTCGCTTCACCTCTGCTTTTAGATTTTGTTCAAGTTTGGCCAAGCTTTCATTGGGATTCATCTCAAACTTCACGCTTTCTCTGTCGAATTAAAAAATGATCTTTGACCGAAAAGCATTCGCAGATCATTTCCAACTTGCAACCAGACACAATATATTCTTCTGCAGAGACTCAACTGAATTTCGATTTTTGTGATGAAGTGTGATTTAAAGTGATATAAATCTTACACTGCCCAATATAAGAAAAGTATCTGTTTTATGAAGTCTCCACTGTTGTTGTCGACTAGTGCACCGACGACAGCTCTCCGACTGTTGTGTGCGCGCTAATGAGCCCTAGTCCAAATCAAGAGCAGCCATCTTCTCATCAGCATGTCTAATTGACTTCACTTGTGTCCCTTGGAAATAGGCAGCTGTGTAGAATGACTGCCGCGTTGTATTTCTGTGAAGGCATGTGGATAAACCCGGCTCCGAAGGATTAGGAGAACCCTCACTCCCAGGCCATGAGCGCATTATTCATCCCACCTCCTCTTCCCCTCGTTCCTCCTTCCTCATCCCTTTCACCTTCATCGCTTCAACCCGCCCACCACCTTTGGGCCTCCCCCCTTGGCTCCCCCCACTTCTTTGACAGTTGCATAAGCCCCTGGAACCTCTCTCTGGACTGCGGTGGCGGGAGTTGGGAGTTGGGATGGTGTTAATTAAAAGAAAAGGTTAGCACACATGAGGCTGGCAGAAGGCACATTCGGGGTTCTCCTTTGGTACAGCATCTGCTCGCTGTTTCCTCCCTCAGAGACCCCCACAGTGGGACTGGGGATGGAAGCCAGGGTGATTGGGGACACTGGAATGAGGGAGCGACTGGGGCATAAAGGATGGAGCTGATTTGACCCTCACACTAAGGAGCAGCCAGGGGGTGTAGCGACTGGTTCCCCTTACCTGTCCAGAGCCTCCCTGCCCGGGCCTGGGTTTGGAGCTGATTAGTGTGTCCCAGAGAAGGTCTCACCTCCCTAAACACCGCCCACACAGCAACACACACACAGACTCATCGTTAGAGAGTGGGACGCATGCCAGGCCCATTTAGAGGAAGATGTCACTGAGGTAAGAAGAAGCAGACAAAAGCTTGAGATGAACAAGACCAGAGGAAAAACTCCTTCTGGACCTGAGAGAAGAGGTCACAAGGTTGTGGGAGTGGAGTTTCTGAGAATAAGCTCGTCAAGATGGCGCACAGCTGGTGTCGCTGACTGCTCCACGCGTGACGCACTGTCTGCCGGAGACCATTAAATAATGATGAATTATCACTTCATATTGCCCAAATGTAGCTTTATTTTCAAAAAAGGAAATGCCCATTTGGGAGAGTGGTTGGCCTAGTTTAGGAGAGCCAACATTGAAATAGGTGTTTAGCATCAATTGGGAATAAATGATAAATGGATTACACTTAGCGGCAATATTTTAAAGATTAATTCAATGAAGTAAATTAAGAACACCAAATCTGTGTAATATTCCAAAAATATCTACATGTTCCACAAGTTATTTTTATTTCAACACAACTTGTGCATAGTTTTCTTGTAATATTGGACATACTATTTTGTCTTTTAAAGCTGTTATAATTTAGAGCTTCCAACTATTGATCCTCTTGAAAATGATGACAAACTGTAGTCACTACATGGAGCACTACTAATACTACTACTCAGTGGCGGGCCGTGCATTTCACGCTTAGGCCTTCAGTGACGTACCACTCATAGCTGTTCGTCTGGAAATGACGGACAAACCCTTTTCCTTGCTGGGACAGGCTAGCTAGCACATGGGTTGATCGACCTCTTCTCACAATATCCAGCTTTTCGTGAAAGGCCCGTCTTGAAAATGGCATGTAAAGTATATCTGCAACCACAACAATCTGTTCTCCTCCTTCGACCATTATGGGTTAAAAATACAGCGATAGCTGTTGGATCTCCGGGTTTAGTTCAATTGCCGCCTATCAGGCTCTAAGTGCTTATCCAATTGTAACTACTCTGGTCTGTTCAAAAAAGGACTTCAACGCTTCTTACTGATGTCCACAGACATTTATTTCTCTTTACAGGTCGTGAAACACCTTAGTACACCGTGGGACACCGTGAAACACCGTGGAACACCGTGAAAACTAAAAGACAAACACGATGTTTCAAACTCACATAAATCACACATTTCCATTGTAACAAGGCTATAACAGCATTACAAATAAACTTTACCGTGTGCGCCTGTTTGGCCAGTAGTAGAATGATTTCGTAGGAAGATATTTGAGTCTTTATCACTGTTTTTCGTATTTCTCTAACTTCTCTCGTGTCTTTTATCTCCCGCCACTGCTCACACAGACTTCCGGTTCGCGAGATCACGTGACTCACAAAAAGTATAATTTCTTATTAAGCGAAGGTAATTTTACCAACAAACACTTTAAGCTATAAAGCCATGTTACACATTACTATAAAATGAATGCAATTATTAACCAAAATTAACCAAAAAGAAATCTCGTAGCATATTTGCACTTCCTGTTGTCATGGTAACATATATACAGTCCATTATAGCGTCAGCTACACCAATCACAGGACGCGTACATGTCGAGTTTAACGTAAGACCTTCTATCTGGCCCTGGTCTGCAGAATCGAGATCTGATTGGCTATTGTAACTGACTGTGTCCGTTCACGTACAGTGCACAGGGGCCTGCTCTGTTGATTCTGAAGGTCTCAGGCAATAATGTAAATATAACTGACATAATATCAGTGGATCTATTTGTTCTGGCTGATAACAAATGCACTCCCTCAATGTAGCTCTAGATAACGTTTCTAATAATTTTCTGACAATTAGCGCAAAGTTATTGTTCTCTGGATAACAGAGTAGCTTGATTGACAGAAATTAGGCTGGCCCAGATTGGAAGACTGTAGTGAACAATGACTAGGCAGTAAAAAAAAGCTTGTGACAAATGAGAACAGGGCCCCTCTTTGCATTATTAGCCATGTAATAATTTCTCACTTGGTATTGGGTCACTGCTTTGTAAAAATAACTGGTGAAGAGGAGAGTTGCAAAAATCCAGTCACAATGAGACACAGCAGACTAGTTATATTTATGTATGACAAGAACAGCTGAGTATGATAAAGATGACTATTTCTTAATTCATTTGTATTTCATCATTTCTTTAAGTGGAGTCTAGGCAATATTTGTTTAGACCAGTGTCTCGTGATTAACAGCAACAGGAAAAAATGTTGCACAGTGTATGAAATTGAGCCCTACAAAGGGATCAAGGGGTTAGGGAATAGGCAGTGATTTCAGACACAGCATGTTTCTTTCTGGTCTTCTTCTTTTTTTTGCCCAATTTGTAAAATAACATGGTATCTTTCACAACCTAAATCATGTGAAAGTGTCCATATTAAAAAAGTGCTGATCTGAGATTGTGTTTCAGTTTGAAAAACACTATTAGTCTGGACATAGAGTCATCGTGAACAAATTCCTCCGACTGGATTCCCTCACTCACTTTAGTTGAAAAGAGGTGACAATCAAACACCGCCAAAAACAATGACTGCCAGTCAAATTAAATCTAATAAATACTCATGAGCTTTTAAGACAAACAAGAGGGAGTGAAACATTTTTACTTCCTTCTCCCCCCAAACAAGCCGAGATAATTAAACATCTATCCTCGGAGAAGAAGCGTTCCCACCGGATGCTTGTTTGGTTTACGGATTTGCTCGGCGGTTTGACTCGCCGGGGACTCTCCATTTGACTCTCCAGGTTTTATATCTCTAACAAGGCTTTAATTGCCAAGGTAACAGACCACCTGATTAGGGCTGACAATACAGTGAGTCTGCCTTATCTGCGGGGGTAGGAGCCAACGCACCACAGGGACGTAGAAGAATACTCGGAAGGTTGTTTTTTTTTTAAGTTATATGGTCATGCGGTGAAAAAATACTATTTACCGCGTGTCAACTTTTGCAGGAAAAGATCCCAATTCTACGGAGAGCGCAGAGGAGGCGGCACTCAAAAAGCTGGAGGTCCCATGCCATGTGCCCTCCTTATTGTAACGAGTGCATTTCTCTGCTCAAACTCTGACTGGTGAGAGCGTCAGGGGGGGAGGAGGGCTTATTCTTCAGAGGAGACAGCCGGCGTCTGCCTGGTGAAAAACTCCATGTTCGAGTCCCATCTCTCCTGTCAGAGGGCTGACACGGGGCATCCAGGGACACGGGGCCTTTGGTGCGCCGAGTCTGGACATTGGCCTAGTTTCTCGCCTGCCGTACCCCCGCCTCTTCCTCCGCTAGACAACATCCCACCTACAAAACACTCCTCAGCCGCCCCATCTCATCTGTTCTTTACTGTCATCCTGACCTCAATGAACTGCCCTTCTCCACCCCTACGTCCCTCTTCTACACTTCACAGTTTCTTTTTCTTCCCACTTTATCTCACTGTCTTGCCAACCCGGATATAAGTGAAAGAACGATTGTAAGATTAAAAAGAGGCCTCAATTTTACGTTTACGTCACTATGTTTTGGTTCTGCTGCAGGATAAACGGATTTGTTGTGACAGATTTTGTGGAATGATGTAAATGTCTTCTGCAGGAAATACATAAAAAACTTCCAAAAAATGTATATAACAGAACCACATTTACTTTTCTAACACTGTACTATCGCTTTAACAACACATAACATGCTTTTCCTTGATGTTATACGTCGACCTCTTGAAAACGTACAGGTAGAAAACACAGCTACTTTCACATAATATGGGCCAGGAACTGGTAATAAATGGCAGCGGAGGTCATTTGGCGCAGTTCATTCTGGCCCATGTATTTTTGGATGACTTTTTCAAGACTAGGTCAAGATCAGTGGTGGTATAGAGACTCTTAACCACCGCTCAGGAATTTGAACTTTATTTTCCAAGACGGTGAAAAGTTGATTTGTCTTGGGAGAGCAGAGATATGCAATAGAATAGCTTTTTTAGTGTAATTTGTTGTTATTATACATCAATTGTAGTCACTTGAAAGAAACTAACTGTATAGAGTGAAAGAATGGGACTCTATCAGTGTGTATGACGTTAAAAAGGAGGAGCCTGGGATTGTGAGATTTTGTCTACTTTGAGTCCTCTACCAGTGATCAGCACCATAATAAGAATGCAGTGTGTGATTTTTTAACATTCAATACACATCTCAATATGAATTTACTTACTATTTTGTACATTATATAAATATCTTTGAGGGAGAAAGACATGCAGACTCCATTTTCTATAGGCTATTGTGGGGGATTGGTCCCATGACCTTGCAGTGTGGCAGCCACCTTGTGTCCCTCAGTGAAATTCTGATATTTGACATTTGAGATACATTTAGATCATGCTTTTGTTCAAGTTGAATGAAAATGGTTCTGGTCATTTGAAGGTTTAAGGTGTTTCAGGGGAAAGGCAGCCCCTGAGTCAGGAGTCAAACACAGGATGCCACTGACATCTTGACGTGACAGCACAAAGCTATAGTCTCATGTCAATTCCCAGGGGATAATAATTTTCTCATTGTGGTTATAATGACTTAAAATGAGTTTGTTATCGACTCTAGGAGAATGTTAGATTGCGCCTGGTGTCATTGTATTGAGCCTTTTGTCTTTTCAGAGCTCTACTGCTGTGACATTGTATTCCTGTCTGCTCTACAGTTTACAAATGACTGTCTTGGTAACCTAAAATCTACATCCAAGGCACCTCTGTCGCGTGAAAGTGTTGTAGGTGTCACTTTATCAGATTCCTGGTGACAGGAAGCTTCGACTCTTGCACTTCACATCATGCGCCGCTTATGTGAGTATGGAAATGTTCCATGTCAGGATGCTGCTCTCTCTCGCTGGCAGGTGTAAATGGTGCAAGTTTCTGTCTTGTTCAACACCCGTGCTATATTTTGATGTGTTGGCAATCCCTTTGCCAGACCAATAACTCTCTCACACCAACACTACTCTTTCATGCTGCCTGCTTTATTCTCATTCTTGGGGGAATCCTCAGGAGATACATAGTGTGCCTCTTAATTTCCCTGGGGATGCATGCGGGAAACATACACTAGTGATTTTCCAGGGATGGAACACAGGGAAAGCATTAGAACAGGATATATCATGACATGTGCTGCAGCTAGGTCAGATAACCAGTTAAGTGAGTTCCACAACTTGTCACAAGTCCGTGTTTTGCATTTCTCTTCTTGTTTGCTCTTTTGTTTTCTGGGCTGAGGGTGGAATTATTCCGAGCAGCGTGGCAGCGAGGAACGGGAAGCAGTGAGCGCGGCGGAGTCAGGGAAGGGTCCCGTGGGAAGACGTGCCCCGGTGGGTTTGGTTTGTACACCCGTCACACACTTCTGAGGGGGTGACGCGCATCACTGCTCCACTGAGGGAGAGCCTCTGCCATGTTTACTGTCATGTTCCGAGGTATGCTGCGTGGCTTCAAACGCATCAAACACATCTACAGGAATACTGATATCAGGAATGCCAAGGGGAGCTCCACTAAAGGTACAGACACAGTCCTGAAAAACACACATGCCCACGAGTGTAACCGCCAACACTGGCAGAACATGCAACAACTCTGACTTCAGTTTCCGGAGACTTTCCTGTCCGTGCCCACAACTGCAGCTAAATTTGCCAACATGCCCTTTTCGCTGTTCAGTAGTTTCCATAGTAACAATACCAACAGTATCACCTGTGATAGAGACATTGACAGGAGCTCATTTATGAAATTCTTTATTATAGAGATCTCATACCTCTGGCAAAAAAGACATGTAGCAGCTGTGGCTCTATATAAGGAGAGCAAGTTAAAGATTACAAGACTCCAGTTCTATTAATCTGAAGATTTGTGTGTTTAATAATATTTGGTTCTGACTTGCATTTGGAAGAGGCGTGTTGCCAGATTATTGTCAATAACCTGTTGTTTTCTGCACACCCTCCGCAGCCGTCTGTGCTGCGCGTCACATGGTTGCGTTTGATTTATGGAGAGTGGTGGATATAGATTTGACTCGCAAAGCGCTCCCCTTGTGGCCTGCTGCGTTCAGCGTGGACCAGGGCTGACTGTTTGCTGTGCCCCTGGGCGTGAGGATGAGGGGGGAGCAGCCTGGAGCCGCTGCCTGGCTCAGGGGGAGGTTGGACTGGATTAGACGGCTGACAGCTGGGCCACATCTCTGGAGGGGCTCGGAGGAGAGGCCCCCTGTCTGCCTGCCTCTGCACCAAGTGTCAATTTGAGCATGAAGGAAGGATGGAGCGAGCAAAGGAGTAAGTAAGTGAGTAAAGTGGGGCCACTGGTGCTCCTGAGTGGGTTGACATCAGCGGCGCATGGGCCGTGCCCAGCGTTAGGTGTCACGACACACACTGACTTAAGGGCACACTTGGTCACACACCAACACAAAATAAAACCACTTACAAGACCATAGCTGTTGACCTGACTGTGCTGCACTTCACATGAATACTTTTTTGTAAATCCTTCTGATAAGGAACTGAAATATTAACATGGAGAGGAAAATGCGCCTGTATTAATCATAATATCACAGTTTGAATAAGTAAAATGTGTGCGTAAAAATCCTCTTTGAACAAATCTCAAAATGAACACAACATTTTTCCAGGAGCATTTACGTTTGTATTTATGTTACAAATTATATGCATAGTTTATACATAAATTGTTCATAAAGCAAAGCAAAACAAAAAACTAATTCATCACAGCAAATACTAATCTAATACACTAATTACATCAAACCAAAGTTTAGAGCTTTCCCTTAAACCTGTAGCTCAGTTTTCTTCTGGTGTTATACTGCAATTATTTCCATCTCATTAATCATCTCTTGAATGCATTGTTAATGTTTATGCATGTTTTCTCTATTTATGTTTATATTTTCCTCTGTTTAAGCAGGTGTTGTCGGTTAACACAACACTTGTAAGATTGTAGCTTTGGACCTGACTCGTTTTCTTTAGAACATGCATCATTCTAAGTAAAGATTTCAAATTAAAATGTTTACATGCAGTGGAATAAAGTGATATAAAATGATAATTAGCATATCACATATGGACGGCATGCTCAATTTATCTTGTCTAAAAATAATTCCTGATAAGTTCTGTAACCCCATTTTTGCCCAGGGGCATTTGCACTTATATTTACACAGTATTTATTTGCATGGTTTATCCATACATTAATCTCTACAGCTAGAATTACTTTTACAAAATGTGCTACTTTCACTTATATTAAATCCTAAAAAATTATAAAGAAATAATAACACATCAATGGCTCAAAGCTTGGGTCTGTCATACATTTGTAAGTGCAACAATAATTAAAGCTGCACTGTGTAACTTTTTTTCGTTGTTACGACAGCGGCGTCCTATTCACGTCGATGTTGTTTGTTTACAAGTAGAGACTATCCAAGCGTCATTTTAGTGTATTTTGTACAAATATGACTCTGCTAGGGTGATGGCCTATTTTTGCTCCTTCTATTTGAGTTCTGTAAAGCGCATCACTCACGTAATCTCTTGTAAAGTCCCATCCCGGCAACAGGAAAGTAACATTGGAGGTTTCTGTCCAGCTGAGGGTATTGTGTCAGTGTCTGTTTAAGAACCATCAAAATGATTTTCAGAAAATATACTGGACTAAAAGTTACGCGATGTTCCTTTAAGTTCGAACAATGTTAAGTATTATTCCTTCATTTGTTAGTATTTCACCTTTGCCACAATCATGAAGAACACACATACACGAAATGTTTGCATGGTTGATTTTCACATCATTAAACAAGTCACTAAGAAGCAACCCCTTGTACCGCAAAGAAATATATTTTAGATTTCAGGTTTGGCTACTTTAAATGTTTACATTAGACATTCTGATTCATTTCCTGACAATACAATAAGGCTCTGTGTAAACGCCCCAAGAACCATGGGGCATCAAGGTGGAATTTTCAACTTTAAAATGCTTATTAATTACATGTGTTTCATAATCAAAGTGCAATCTTTCCTTTGCAAATCAAAGCTTTTCAAGAATGCAAAAAAAAAAAAAAAAAAAAAAAGACAGTGAAACCAGCTCTCCTCGGGTGGTATCCTGTACAATTATGTGCAATCAAGATTACAAACTACTTCAAAATCAAACGCACTGCTATTTTACTTCTATTTTCAGTGATGGGATACGTAATTAAATCTGACTTCTCTAAGTGGCGGCATTATTCCTTAGGCTGACTTTCAACATTTATCTGAGCTTCCAAAGGAGATTCTTTTGATAGATTGTTTGATGTACCCTGCACAACAACTGGCGTCATTTACTTGAGCCGTACACTGTTAATATGAAGAATGTTTTTGCTGCCATAGGAGAATTTTCCGTAATAGGTTTTGTCTAATCCTGGGAGACTGCTTTGTGTATTTCCTGCACTGAGACTTGGCCATCACTGGGACGTGGGATGTGGGCCGGAGTCGACTTTATTAGCTGCTGATGTTCTAATGTGATTTATTTTTATAAATGAGAGTGTGGTGGCGATGGGAGTGGGGGTGGAGGCCAGTATGCAAATGCGGACCCTCATTAAACACCACCACCACACAACATTATCTAGCCGCTCCTCCGATTGTTTGTGCACATTAACGAGGTGCAGCGGCGTCTGCTAACTAATGACAATGTAATGATCAGAGCGCGTGCGATAAAGTCATCACAAGCCATGACATTTACACACACCATGTATTAGGACGGCTCTACCACCCATGCACTCAGGTGAACCCCAGGTCTGCTTCAATTAATGTATTCACGGGAGACAGTGATTAAATATTTGAGCTTATACCGAGACCCTGTGACTTATGGCAGTTTGATTATATGAGCGAAAACTTTGCACATTCAGGTTTCATTTTTGTTAGCCACTATAGACTTATTAGTTTATTATAAGAGATGGTTGGAAAAGCAGACAGGAGGGACAACACAGGGACTAAATAACGCACATGGTTCAAAGGGATAGTTCAGTATTTTGTAACGGTTATGGCTTTGTGTTATTGGTGAAAACGCACTTGTGTAACACCTAAGAAGCCCTCTAAAACATGAAAAATGACCATTAATGCAGGTGTGTATTACACAGACAGCATTTACATGGATTTTCACAGATGACAAAACGTATAAACTTAGCAAACACAAGTACGGTCTCAGTGTGGTCATCTGAAACCAAAACTATGCTAGAAATATCCTCTTAGATAAATGTTGAAGTAGTACAGTGTTTTATAATGACATTTCTAATGGCCCTATTCACAGAAGAACAAAGTTTGTTTCTATCTGTTTCTATTACTACTACTGACTGTCGGGAATACGCTAACAAACCCAAATGATTTCATTAGAAAACACTAGCACATGATTCAAACAACATTTAGTGCCACCTGAAACAAAATGAAGTTCAATTGTGTGCTTTATACAGTGTACATAACATAAACATAGGCTACATATGTTGTCATTTGGGCTTTAGTTTCACCATATAACTCTTTGTACAAAACTATGATCTGGCTTAAATCAATATGAACGTAAGTATCCTCTATGTGTCAAACACTTAAGTCAATGTTGATTTATTTCAAGGTTTTATCCCGAAAGCAAACAGACAACTTTCCACTGTTCGATATATATCAACCTAACTGAAAATACTACACATTTAAAGGCATAATATGCAAGATTTCCTACAGAGTAAAGGTCATCTTCGAAATGAACAAAGTAGGAATGGTCATTTAGAAATGCATTCAGCTCCATATTGTCATTCAAGGCCAAAGGTGTGGAATAAAAAGCATTTTTCTTGTATGAGAATTAATTCATATTCAAGAAGAAATCCTGCATATTATACCTTTAATACTTTATTTTTATGGTAGCTTCTATTTAATTGAAGAGCCTTACATAATATTCTAGGGAGATTTAGCGTAGTAGTCATGTCTAATGGCTTTTATGGGGTTTATCCTTCTAGTTACATGGTAGTTGGATAATTTGTCATTGTCAAAACATTGTTCTTTTGCACATTTAATAACCTTTACATACTAAACATAATGAAAATGCAATGAGTACATCCTTTAAGACAGACAATAGCTTCATTACTTGAAAAATAAACATGACTTCTTTTACCCATCTCCCATGTTTAAGTCAATATAATGTAATAATATAATTGTGAGAAGTTGCAGTGAATGATTTTTAATATTTATTTTACATCGTATTTGAAACAGTAAATGCTCTTGCAACTGCAACCGTTTTATTTTTGGTCCTTGAAAGTTTTCTTGTGAAGTTACGACACCGTCCTCCTGGGACTTCCGTCAGCCCATTTCTGCATAGAAGATGTTTATCTCGATGGCTTTTGCGAGAATGAGGAGATTAACCCCATAACTAGCAGCCATCTCCAGTTGATCTGAGCGTCATTAGTCCACATTAATAACCCATGCGAGTGCAAATGGCCTTCTTTTTTATCTCCTTAATTACATCACATCTGAGCGCTCTATCTAAACATGACACTCTTTGGAGACGAGCCGCTCGCCGTCTTCCGAGGTATTTGTGCTCAAAAATCCTGCTCCGTACAAAAAAAAAAAAAGGAAAAAAAAAAAAACAGACAGAGGCAGTAGCCATCCAAACTAAAAAGGATGCCATTGCCCATTAGAGAGATGGATTGACAGCAGCGTAGAATAAATCTTTGTGGCAGTGAGTCAGAAATATAAATAGAGCACCTAAGATAGATTTGTCTCTGCTGTTGATGAAGTTACCTTTGGGGAAAGAGCTCTACCTTTTTAGTAATGAGGACATCCACGAGCAGTTTGGTCTCCTAATGAGAAATTATAGTTCGGGAGGTGCCATACAAAAAACGCCATAGGATTACACCTCACTTTTAACAGTTTCTACAGTGATCCTCAACCAAAAAGGAGAGATTGCTTTCTGAAAGAACCAGCCCCACCTGGTGGCTTTGATGTACAATATAAACCGAAATAGAAATAGTGCCATGACAGTGAGGAGTGTATCATATTGTCTGAGTGCCTTTAATCAAAACTTGCTTTCCATAAAGTGAAAAAAAACAACAAAACAAGGCCATTAAAAGCTGAACGGTTTTAATTAGATCAATAAATGGTGGTAAAATCAGGCAGGTAGTCGAGGGAAGGAACGCTCTATTACCAATTTTATCATCAAAGGCAGCGCTGGGCTAATTACGCCAGCAGCACCCAGTCAGAGCAGCCCACCAGAGACTGATAACAGAGGACTGCCCAGGGTTACGGTGATTGCACACACACCGTCTGCCTCCATATTCATTCAAACCTGTCAAAAAAGAGGTGCATAATATTAAAAAAGAAAAAAAAAAAAAAAAAGGTGTGGCGTTCAGTGCTCCTTTTTTTGTTTTGGAGGGAGCTGGTGAGAGCTGGCATCCCATTAGGAGCGCTATTGCTAATCAATGTGAGGCATTATAGGCCGTATAAATCACACTCTGACACCTGCTGTATGGGTCGTTAACAGGGAACTCTCCAGGGACGGATAGACAGAACAAACACCAACACATAGGCTCGAGTGAAATGTCTGGAGCTCGGGCCTGGACCACTACCAAAACACTAGTGATCGGGGTAAAGCGGCAGATCAATGCAAACTTTGCTACAACTTGATCAAGCTCACACCTCGGTGAGTTCTCCTTTTTTTTTTTTTATCCTTTAGAACTCCACACTCAGTGCTTTCTAACAATGTAATCTAGACTCGCATGATTATTTGCAATTTGCGGTTACTAAACAAGCCCAGACCTCCGGAGGTGCTTCGCAAATATTAGCCGGCTCCAACGCAGAGGTTCCTGTGAACATTTTTAATTGAGGATGTAGTTATTCTGCCCGAAAAGACACGTCGGAAAGTGCACACGCAGGCATTTGTAACCTGAGTGTGGTACAGAGGGGGACCATCTGAAGACTCGCAGGCCCTTTGATGTCTCCCGAATACGGGCATAATGCATGTGTAATTAATAAGCCATTTGCATATGATGAACTAGGGCACTTAGTCAGTGTTCGAGGGATACAAATACCTGAGGAAAACAATAACAACGGAGAACATTAAAAAAGGGGAGTCTACGCAAAAAAAGACAAATCTATGGCCCGCTTCGGATTAGAAATACATTAGCAGCTAATTATGTCCTAATTGCCAATATTTTAGCAGGTGTTTGTACTTAACCAGTGGTAATGCCCTCCTGGAGCAGGCTCATCAGGCGCATCCTCAGGTGGATCAGGCCCGTCCTGTGTGGGTAGGACGCCACCAGACCCACTTACGGACAGGAACAGGGAAAATAATGGAAGAGCGGCAACAAAAACACAGCACTGACATATTCACAGAAAGAACAGTAAGATGGAACCAGAAGAAAATCATCAGAAAACATTGTTGATACATTAAGATCAATAATCATTAAAGGATAAGTAACGTGGTTTTGATAAAAGGGGCATTTTTATAGCTCAAACAGACATTGCTATGGAGTTTTTTCTAACATGGCTGTCTGGGTTCCTCTGTTTTGCGACAAATGGAGAGTACATTTTCTAATATCCCGTCACTTTTTATCCAATCAGAAGAGAGAATCCAGCAGGTCAGCTATGTTTGTTAGCTCAGTAGGTTAGGCTTTTGTCAGTGTTTGATTTTATTGAATGTAGTTAAAGGGTAACTGGATAACTTTTAGCCCAAAAATATGTATTCTCAAAATCATTTGGATGGTTTTTAGACATGAGATCAGTAAAATCATGCCTATCTCACTGACATATGCTCTACGGCTCAAATAGAGGGTGTAGAAAAGGGCAATATACTGGACTCTAGCAGAGTCATGACAAAATACACTCAAATTACCCTAAATGTTTTTTTCTTCCAAACTTGCCAGCTGGGATAGTCTCTAAACAACGCCAACGAACATGTCTCCTCTGTTCTAACAACTTTACTTCCTCTACCAGCTAAAAGTTCAGCTAAATATTCCCATTAGCTTTGGTGGACGGCCTAATGCCATGATTACTGCAAAAAACAACACAGTCACTTAACATAACACATAAATAAAAGAAACAGATGATACAGATGTAGAGTCTGTGAATGTGGTTCACTGTACATTGTTTAGACGTGTCACTGATTGATTTTTTTAAATAAACAAAACATTGCACAACGACAAATAATTCTGTGAAAAATGACAACGTAAAATGATTTAGATTAAACAAAGCACTACCATTCGGCCATAAACTGCCACAAAACCATCATATAGAAAGTGTATTCCCAATCCTGCGTCAGATGAATCACAGGCAGAATCTTAAATCACTGTTTCTGAAACAAACTCACTTAAACAACAAAGAAACAAAATAAAATTAAATTAGAGAACATAGTTTTATTTAGTCCCATGGGATTAGGATTGGTGGCTATCCAGACTTAATAATGTGTCTATGAATAATATATAATCAATGCTTTGTCCTTACAGCACCATTATGTAACCTCAATATTTATAACTGAGGAATAATCGCAGTTCAGAGACAAATATTAATTTTTTTTTACACAAATATTTTCACAGCAATCACAGACTCTGCGCGGCGGATTTCTCTCACCTAATCAAACAGCAAATGTAACCCTGCGCTTGATTAAATATTGAGCTTAGGAGTTCCACATATCTTTTTTCTTTGGCCTGCTGGCATTTGGCAGCAAAGGAGCATCAAACTCCCATAAGTCCCTGGGCTACGTCCACTCGGTGAAAGTGCTGAGCCAGCAGATCAAAGAGTGGAAATGTCATGGAGTGAAAAGTAATGTAGCGCAAGTATACATCATTAGAGAAACTTCCTCACATCTGACATTATAGATCGAGACGGAGTCCAGATGAACGCTGGGGGAGTTTACGCAATTATCACACACACACACACACACACACACAGACAAAACAATCTCTGTTACAAAAGGAAATCAGGAATGTGACTGTGCAGAAGTTTCAATATACTAAATTACTTTTTGTTGTGCTGTTGCAAAGTTTGAAAAAACAAAAAACGTTTTGGTAAAGAACATGTCTCGTGGCCAAAGTGAAATTCAACATCTCATACTCATTCTTTTTAGAGCATGTGAACAGCTATGGTGCCCTGCAGAGACTTCCTGTTGTCCATGAACAAACCCAGTGGAAATAAAACTGACAGTGATTTCATAAAAAAAATTAAAAAAAATAAAAATGAGACAAATCACTTTCAGGCAACAATGTGTGCTCAAACAGAAACATGAATGTGCTCAGTTTGTTTACTCTGGACAGTTGTTGATTAATGGCTCCCTCCACTGGTTTTTATGGAGCTTTATATTCCTTTTTTTTTTTTTTTTCTTGGGATACACAAACATAAAGAGTGTAATATTGCTGGGATTACCCATAACTGAAAACATACTTATGACTATATATTTTGAATTCAAACGGCTCCATCATATATTGTTGTGTCAATATTGCCACCTGCTGATTAAATAAAAAATAAATAAACATGACAAAGACGTTTGACTGTGTTCAGACACACATACAATTTCCTTAAAGTTAGTAAATGGATGTGGACAAAGCTCAAATTCTCTATTCGAGGACTGACACCAGGCCCATATTATTGTGTAATGATGCTAACTTTCTGGACTGTATCAATGGTCTTTTTCACAAAAGGCAATTGGCCCAGATTTAAACCACTCCAAGCATGACGGGTTTTTTTCCATTATGTCTTTGAAACCTGTATAATTTATTGATGCTGTTTAATTCTTGGTTCATAAATAACACATTTCATGCTGAGGGGCTTACACAATTAGGCTTGTCACCATTGGTCACACAGGGCTGGACATGCTGGATGTACATTGACGTCAATACAAAGCAATAATAAGCATTTTGTCACGTGAGTTGCATTAAAGTTAGCATATGTCAAACGAGGTCTTCTCAGTGTTATGATTCTGGATATCCTTGTACGCTTTTGAAGCTACCCCTAAACAATTACACCTGCCTTTTGAAATTTCGAAACGTACCTCTCGGTGTCATTTGTCTAAAATACCATTTCCCTCGTTTCCGACGCAATCCCCAGCGTTACATCAAATATCACTTCAACTTTTCCCTCCCTCCCTCCACTTTTTTTTTTTTTTTTTTGTTCTGCTCCCTACTCTTACCATTGTATTGTTCGACCTTGAGTGAGATGCTGTCAGGCGCTTTTTAGAACATAAGCGTTGCAGTTTTCCCATAATCCACCGGGAGTGTTGAGGTGAGAGCTGTGGCCCAGTAGCACTCGGAGTGGCTGGCAGCGGATCAAAAGCAAACGAGGTTCCTGAGCTCATTCCAATTATAACAGCACACACTATCAACTACAAATACAAACAGCACGTAAGTGATAGTGCTGGTGGCCTGGAGGACTGCTGCCAGAGAGCAGGCAGCATGCTAATCAGGATACCTCTTGCCATGGGCTATTTAGGGAATAGCCTCTCATCCCACCAATTCCCCATGCTTTAGCCAGGGAAAAGAAAGAGAAAAAGGGGAGTGAATTCCCTGAGTGCACAATCCAAGGACAAAATATTAGAAAATGGATCTTTATCTTTGCTCTTGGCCAATATCCATATTAATTGCAAAAAGGGAAAAAAAAACAATGCTAATGTGCATAGCAAAATATAAAATGTTAGCTATTACAGACTTGTCAACCCCTACCTGGTGGCGTAACCTTTGAGAAAGGTTTAGCAGGATGCACAAAACAAGCTCCTCAGTCATTCTCACATCACTTCACACTGTTTATTGCAATTAGTCTGATTATTCATAACAACATCTTCCCCAGCATCCCGGTGTCATGGGCGAATCCAGGAAAGTGATTTATATCCGGTCAATTGTCATGGGGAGAACCGAGTGAGACGCTGGGAATGGTTTTTGTGGTAACGTGCACACGCTTCCCCTTACTCGCACGGACAACCCCTCGGAGCTTGGCAACTCTCCAGAGCCACGCAGGGGCGGCGGGGTACAGCAGGAGCCCGAGTGAGAAGCACACATTGTGCACCACGGGACCCCACCAGCCCCGGCCCGAAGGCACAACTCTCAAGGACATGGAGAACTGGGGCAGAGAACTTCCGAGCTTCCCACTGTTAGGGCAAGAGGAGAGAAAAAAAGAGAAAGTTTTTCACAGCATCTTTGTCTCTGCGAACATGGCGGCTATTTGTTGTTGCATACATACTGTAGAATGACTCAAGAATGACATGTATGGATGAAAATCCAGCTGACATATTCCAGCATGTGGGAAAGCACGGGTCAGGAGAAATCTGGAGGCGATTCCTCCGGAGGACATATGTGAAAGGGGCCATTTACACTAATAATCTGACTCTGCTAGATAGAACTGCTCCACAGTACGTAGTCTGTTCCACAGTGCCATCTGGGAGAGGGCTCCTGTTGAAAGCATTTGCAAAAGGTCAGGTACTTTAAATTAATAATTGGTGTGTGATTGGATTTATCAACCGCAGTTTAAACTAATCAGAGCAGCGCCATATTGTTTGTGTTCATAAAGGTAAAACGGTCGGCACATTTTCAAACCTAAAACAAGGCCAGAACACCTCATTGGACACAGTGGACAAGTTTGGCCAGAATACTTTACTTTGAACAGTTCAAGATGGATTTTCGTGAGTTTGTAAACCAGCTGCGGCGCAATGTTGACAAATACAATACAAATACCCAACCACCCAACATCCTCAAAGTTTACAGCTCAGTTCCATATTCTATGAATAATCTGATCACTTTATCATTCATTGAGACAAATCAAATCAGATTATCACATTACATCAGAAGCATGTGGAGTCTGTCTTTAAATGTATGAATACTAATCTTTTAAAAACATAGTGAGAGGTGATGGATCTTAGAGGTAAGGCAAGATTATAGATATGATGGCATTGAAAAGAAACTCCATTGTTGTACTACATTATTTGAGTTTTGGTAAACAATATTACCACAGTCTATTAAGTGTTGTATGAGTTGGTAAATGTTTGTTGTATAATCATTGTGCCCCTCAAATGAGAAACTGTGGATCAGTCCACAGCCTCACGTACATAAAGGTGTCTACATTTTGGAGTGATGATGTTTATTCCAACCTTTTAAATACTATTATTGACAGAGACAGTGTGGGTTTGATGCATCTATTTTACACTGTTAGTATGGAATAGGATAGAAACTCAAACAAAACCGTGCGCATGCATCCAAATGTTTGTGTATCCTAAATCTGATCCCTGAGTCAAATATAATGACTGAATTGTATGAAACCACAGGAAGAGAGCTGCATGAATCAATGGCTTATATAGTCTCATGCATGGAGGGGCATAATTCTAGCTTTTGCAAACAAATAAAAAAAATCTTTTGATAAATGAAAATGTAAGTTTAGACAAAGTATGGTTCGACAGAAAAAAGATCTGAATTTGATTAAACGGCGTTACTATTCGGTGGCTATTAAACACGTAAAAGGGGGACTTGTTTTACCCGGACGACACTCCAGCGCCAGTTAGTGGTTGCCATGGCTGCAGTAGTTCGTGACTGAGGCTTTGAACTGCTGTCCAAAAGCCATACTCACCTGATTTGGCACCACCTGTTTCAAAACATTAAACCTCAAAATTGGCTGGAAAGAAATGTTAGTGCAGTGATGAGATCGTGCTGTTACTGTGGTGGTGGAGTGTTTTTCTCTTTAAGATAAAAGCTTCCATATGTTGTAATTCAAGCCCTGCTGCACTGTTGGAAGTGTGTGTGGATGTCAGCTAATCTATATTTTTACACCAGTCAAAACTCAACCCATAGATTGATGACAGGATTATACTTTTTTTCAAGAATAACTGATAAATATACCGCATAAAGTACAAATCTATTGTGATTTTTTTGGAAAATAAAACACCACACTGTAAGCAGCTGCCTTTCCTTCCATTGTGCTTCCAGTCAGGATCTCAGGTTTACTGTGGGTCAGCCCCCTCTTTTTTCCACTTCATGGGGAAGGAACCACACTGGTCTGAGATGGAGTACCCCCGACCAAACCTTAGCCCATCGACCCATTGTACCATCCTGGGCCTCTAATGGAAGTCCTGGGCATCCAGACGTCTCCCCCGCTCCGACATGGGCGTCAAGTAGAGCTCCACTCATCATTGAAAACAGCAGGCCTCGCCCCCCTCCCCCTTTGTCTCCCTTGGACTGGCTTTTTGGGAACATTGCGGGCAGATGTGTCCAGATGAGCACGTTCTAATTTGTGGGCCCAGGTTAATGCGCTGCCAGTGGCCCCGGAGGATCAATAGCTTTATTTCCCTAAAACGCCGCCGTGGTGAGATCCAACTCACGGGGTGCTTTTAATACCGCCACAGTTCCAGTGACGACCGGCCTGTATTGATTGTGCCCATGTGGAACTACGTGCGTCTTCTGGGGAAGGATCTATTTGTGTCACCCTGGGCTGGGATGGGGGCTTCACTGGAGGAGGAGAGCGCTCAGCCAATGGAGGATGCCAAAAACATCAAAACAGCCATGTTTACAGATTACCCAAAGGGAAAGCAAATTACAGCAATTATGCAGGCTGTGGGAATACTGATATCAGCGTACCTGCTATTCCACCCAGACACTACTTTTATGAGGCTACAACACATACAAAACAGCACACTCAATTTGATTTGATGGCTAAACCCTCAACAAACGATGGGATTTAAACAAAGCACTACACATTGGATGCATGCAAAACAATGTCTTTCCAGGGGATCACGCAGGTCCAAAAATCGTCTCAGTTGTTTTCGAAAGTAGATGTAACAGCTTAGGCAAATAACTGTGTACATCCAGCAAGAATAATGATAAACATCCAACATGTATAGTTTAACCCAAACAATAGCAATTAATCATTGTTGGTAAATGCGCTAAATTGCTTTACATGGAAGCCATTTGCCCTCTCGGTGTCTATCTCATACATCAGCGCCAAAACAACATACAATACACAGCTATGCGGAGACTTATCCAAATTGCAGGCTTTTGTTTGCAGCTGTCCTGACATATTCATGACTGGGGCCATAATAGTCAGATTCCTGTTCTATCCCCCGGGGAGAGGAGGGAAAATGGTGTCACATCCAATTACTGCGGCACACTGTAGAGGTAAATCAAAACTCGTGCCGTGAACTCTGAATTCCACACACACTGCACGCGTAAAAGCGAGACAACACTATTGTCAACATTGATAGAATATCGGAAAATGCATTGTGCTGGTAACTTGGAGGTCGTGTATGGATTAGACAGGGATACGGGGCTGGCCGGAGGCTGTTGGCTTTCTTAAATTGGTAGACAGCACCATTTTTTACAATTATAGATTTGTTCACCAGTGAGTACAAATTGAAATTGCAGATGAGGAGAACGATACGCGCTTTTCTGGAGGAGAAACCGAAGGGGTCACCAAGTTCGCCTACACCTTCTCCTCAGCGCCAATAAGTAGCGGTTTTTGCAGTGCAGTGAAACCTTTGTCTTCACGGTAGACTTTGGGAGGCCTGGTGGTTTGCTAGTTGGAGGCTATCTCAGCAGTGCATAGCCCCGTTTCACCCTGGAGTGGTGCAAAGCTCCTGCCCAATAAAACAGGCTGCCTCCCCAGGGCCCCTCCCTCAAGCCTCCAGTCAGCGCTTGTTTTTGCACCATTTATTTAGTGTGACACATCTCCAATTAAACTGTGGAGGCTGCTGCATTCCCCCCATAACTACCTCTTATACCTCCCCATAGACTTTCTGTCACAGTGAGGGTGTGTATGAGAGAGTGAAAGGCAGAGTTAGTGCTGGAGTGAGAGAGGAATCACATCTTGCCTGCCAGCTATGATCGCAATGTCATTTTCCCCTCAGTGGATAGGAGCCTCCTCTGAAAGGTGCCCTGAATTATAATTATCAAAATATTGAACAAGATAATCATCCTCTTAAATGATGCTGCCACTTCACTATTTGCCTTTCCATCAAAGAACACGTAGATACGCCGTAAGCAGCAGAAACAGTGGATGTCAGGGTAGCTCATAAAAATGAGGTGTCTCCATGAAGACTGACCTCTGTTAAAATAGACCCAAAATACAAAATTATTTCAACAATAATTCAAATTTCAGCAGTTACATAAAGTTAGTGTTTTTCTGTTATTGCTCCTACACAAAGATTCACATATGAAATAACTGACTAATCAACTGTCACATTACCCCATGTGGTCATTACACTAACCTGCCCCTACAATTTAATACAAAGCTTCTTCAATGACTATATCTGACAGTTTGGTTGGAGCCTTTTCTAGAATAGATTATCTATCATGTACTGTTAAAAAAAACTGATTGGCACTCAGCATACCCTACAAAACATTACTTGTTATGTAGGCTAAAAGCTAAAGCTAACTTTGACTGTCATGCTTTGCACTTTCCAAATGCAGACCAATTTTGGTAATCACTTTTGTCTCATACAAGCCCAAGCTTCACTTCCAAGCATTTAAAGAGAACTTTTGTGGGAGCCATAGTCTCCTTGCCACCTCTTCATTCTCCCCCAATGGCCCCAGACACAGTCACAGGAGGAGTGACTTTGTCCGACCCCAGTACCGTCTGCGAGAGCGCAGCTGAGGGCAGCAGCTGCCAGGGAGGACTGGTGGGGGAGCACCCAAAACGCCAGCTCTGCCAAGTGGAGGGGCCAGGGGGAGCCCCAGTGGCAGCTGGGAAGGGTGGGGCTGCCAGCTGTGGAGCAGCAGGATGGTGGGGTGACTAGGAGATGCCACTAAAGCAGAGGATATAGACACAAACTGTTTTTAGACTCACACTAAGAACATAGAGTTCATGTAACATAAATAAGCACTAAAAAGTCCACAAATTCTTGAAAACACATCTGTTCCGCTCTCACACAGACACTCATCACCTGTGCCAGGACGACCCAAACAGTCTGTGGCCCTCTTAACACCACCACTGCTCTCCCATCACGTGCTTTGGCCACACATCTGGTGTGCCATCTGTATCGCTCCCCCCAATGTGACAGGTAGTCCCTCTCTCTCTCTGGAGGGAGCAGGAGGGGAGAGAGGGACATGGAAGGTAATTTTGGGTGTAAATGTGCTCTGGACCTCTCCGGATGCATCTGGACAAAGCAGACATGCTGCTGAGTGGGGCAGGGTCATTACCAGTTGGAAACTGACTGCAAGATAAGCAGATGAAGACTGAACAATTAGATCACATGGTCAGGTTTTGACGGCACCAATAGTGTCTTATTTGATGATCAATGCTTTGTGTAAATAACACAAATCAACGCTTATCTTAAAGATTCTTCCAATTTATTATAATGTACAGTTATACAATGCCATGAACAACAAATGTGACCACCACTTCAATGGGGTGCAGATGCAAAATATTAAAACGGCCATATAAACAGTATGAGAGTTCCTCCCCTTTCAACCGCTGTACAAATGGGATCAATAAGGTATGCACCATAAAACAGATATCAAGCCAGTGATATAAAACTGCACAACCGGTCATTACTGTGAAATGAACAAATCAAGTGTAGAACATTATTTTCACATCTTATGTTACATATTTGACAGTAACAATCTTCATATTCACACACAACACTATTTGAATGACATCAACCTATAGGTTTTCTTAAAAGGAAAAGGGTATTTCAGGATTGTTGACAAAATAAGTCAGAAATATAAAAAGTGTCTTCTTTCCCATTCACCAGTTTGCAGTCAATGGACAAGACTGAGGTGCTTGTTAGACGGAAACAGAGCAATCCGCAGCGGCTACATATCACTGTTTTGGGCATGATTCATTTCGACTAATGTAAAAAAAATATCCTATTATGATCAAATTAGACTTTTCTCACTAACTTTAAAACACAGCTAGACACAGGATACAGCAACGGTTGCATGCTTTCCCAGAGCTATTATTTAAATTCTAGTTATCTTATCTGTTGGGACATTCACTGCATCTCAATTAATTTTCTCATACAGTGTCCATGTCACCATTGATCAGATCCAATTCCACAGTTGTACAATTCAACACAACAAAAGTAATATAAAAAAACAATGTGCTGGATGTGTTCATCATCATAAAAAACATTGACACATACACTTTATGAAATAAACAACACAGCTTTAGTACTAGTTGTCTTATACAAAGTTAGCTTGATCTAAAAAGCATAAAATATATTTTTACATCATCACATACATCAAGACATGTACCATGGCCTAGCGGGAAGTGTATTAGGTGCATTATGTCGTCTCTAAGCCCCAACAGATCTCCCTACTGCTGGCATTATTGCTTCTTATTGACAAGAGTGCTGAAGGTTAGAGACACAATGCACGAGAATAGAGTCATTTGTACATCTGAGCCATCTTTGCTCTCCAAAATTTTGTTAGCCCATTTCACAATCTGCAATGCTTAAGAATAAGGCAGTTCCATTATTAAGGCATTGCTGCTTTGAGACAAAGAATGTGTGTAAGGGACTTAACAATACATGATCACTGAACATATTTTATAGGCAATGATTCAAAGGAGCCCAAAGGGGGGAGTGGGCAATGTGTCGTGTCTAAGTATTGTATACTGGTGTCTGAGAATCTCAGTGAGCTGCAACCAGCGTCAGTAAACCACGGTTAAAGGTTGATCTTTCATTGCTGGTAATTTCCATACTGGCCCTGTGAACAGAAACGCAACAGCACTTTGTAAGTCAAAACAAGAAAAAAAACTTTCATCACAATGTCTCATAAGTTGTAGAAGTAATCAAGCCGTACTGCAAAACGAAATTTACAACTGCATTGTCAGGTGTTGACCAGCAGGTGGCAGCATGACATCACAACTGAGCCCTATGGCCACTATAAGTTCTAGCCCGCCTTATGTATACATCCCTCACTGACAGCATATTCTGTATGACAAATTTAATAATGCCTTTGTAAAACATTCATGTCTATAATATTAAATAGTATTCAAATTAAATTCAGAAACTTGCTTTGACCATTCAATTTACATATCATTTGTTATCACTTGTATTTGATTAAATTAAAAACACAATAGTAATCAAAACATGGACTTTTATAGAATAATGGCCAAACATTTTTGGTTGTTGTTTACTAAGCATGCTCTGTTTATGACCTGGATACTCCAATTCAACCCCTGATTGACAAATAAATAACATAAATAAGAATAAAAGCAAACAGTCAAATGAAGAGATAACAGTGTAATTCAGATAAAGGCAAAGAGAAGTAAGAAACACATCAAATGCAGCTTAAGGCTGCTGGTCAAACGTTTGGACACTGAGGTCTTCACAGCAACCATTACCTTTGCTTCTTACAGAGCTAGTCAGGGGTTCAAATCTCTGGGCCTTTATTTCCTCATGTGTCCCTGAATATTCAAAGATAAAGACATCAAAGTGCAGCTGTGGTCCCCACATAAGACCACAGAGGTACAGGGCAATATACAGATGCCCATTTAACCAACAGTCACATTAAGTATAGGTTTAATCATTTTTAAAACCCTCATATGCCATTTGAATAGTGAACCTCATCAAGCCAGAAGTAAAAACAACATTATTCCCATTAGCCATTACACAATGTACAAACAAGTGGTGCATAATATTAAATGAATTCAATCTAAAGTGATATCTGTGCAGTTGAATGACTCACTTGGTCATAGCCGTACGGACGCTGCTGCTGACCCTGGGGGGGTCCAGGCTGAGGAGGGCGGTAGCCTCCATACTGTTGTCCTTGCCCCTGGGGGTAGTTGGGATATTGTCCAGGAGCACTTTGGGAGGGACCTAAGACAAAAACAAAACACTTTAAATTTTTAATGTGCTAGCTTGAAGTTAATGCAATGTAACTTTTTTAGGATTTTCAGTTACTATAAAACTGACTGTGCACTTATACTGCTGCAAGCTCAATGAAAATATTAAGTGTCAATATTTAGCTTGTGTATTAAAAGATTTCTGTGTAGACTTAACAAATTTGAGGCGCTATATTTTATGGTAAAAATAATTTACTTAACCTGAAGTGCCTAAAAGGACCAAGTTTTGCCCATTGACTGATTCTTCTCCCACCTGTTACTTGTGCAAACTCAGTGTAATCTCGCTAGAATACAAATGCAATGCCATAAAAACTAAAGACATTTGTTTAGACTGATGCATCAAGGCAGCAATGTTTGAGCTGGTGGTTCACTAATGCAAGGAGACATCATGGAGATTTTGTTGGTCTTCATTAAACGACAACTTCATTAAAAAGGAGAAGAAAAAAAAAAATCACTTCATCAGCCCTTGTTCACTGTAAAAATGAAAGCAGGAGCAGAAAAGGAACGAGCAAAGGCAGAGAGGGGCTGGAGTCAAATGAGGCCCACGCAGCATCGTTAGGCGCTCCTAATGCCTTCTGCTGTTGAACATAACCTTGTGGGGGCCTGCGAGAAAAGCATGTGTGTGCCAGATGGATCTCACCTCACAGCCTCTGCCTCTCCGCGAGCTCATTACCAACATGAGCCCTGGCTCAGACACGGGCTGACTGATGGAAGGTTCTGGTGAAAAATTAGACGAGGAGGAAATAGACACAAGTCTGGGAGGAACGCCACTACAGCACGTCAAACTTTTGTAACACTGTATGCCTACAAAGAACGACAAATATAGCCAGGAAAAACATGGCTTTGAATAATAAATTGTGTAAAATGTTTTTACAGCAAAGAACATCTTTATATGAAAATGAAGAACATTCAGTTGAAAGCTTTAGGAGAGAATCAACGTGAGAATCTAAATTTGGATGTGACACTAAATGTTGCAGTGGCTGTGATCTAATTCTTTATGCAGGAAATATATTAGTAATGTTTAGCAGTTTTCATTTCAGCAACACCTACATGATGAATGCTTCATGCAAATTATCCTGGGGGCTTCTTGGATGTTCAGAACAAAATTTAACAGAATCCAGTAAAAATGAGTAGCAGAGAGGCTTAGAACACACATACTAATGATGAAATTGTGCTCAGAGGGATAAACTTTAAAAACTAAAACTGTACTTGGAGTGGAGCTTCTGAGTCCTTAATACTTAAAAGAAATTTTCAGATTTTTCAGTGAAACAATTAGAATGGCTGAGTAACATGGTAAGGTTTGTACAGAATCACTCCCCTCCACATCATATAGAGGTAAAGAAGGGATGATCTTGCAGTCGACGTATGGTAGACTTGCGCACGGTGGGCATTCTCGTTTAAAATGAGGCGTTGTCTGGCGCATTGCATAATTGATTGTTTAAAAAGAGCAATCACTAGTAGTAATAGTAATAATAATAAGTAATAGTGCTAATTCAATGGACATGGATCTGGTCGTGTCAGAGATCAGTTCTTTTCTCGGGCTTGAGTCCGAACTCGTTTGTTTATCATCTCAGGCCTGTGCATGCACACATCCACCTATTCACAGCAGGACACTAAACAAACATAAGAGGTAAGCCATGTTTGGACTGTTGTGAGCTTCTGGAGAACACGAACCAACAGCGTCTGGAGTTACCATGAGTTTTAGCTGCTGGAGTGTTTTATGAGCTGATAAGATGTAAGAGTGCAATCATGCGTTATTCCTGAGTGGAGTTGGAGCAGACAAACTGGACAAAGTGATGTGAGATGTCAGTTTTCATAAAGTGAGAAGCTGCTAAACTTTTGCTGCATCTAATTGTCATTGTAAAATGGTGGATGGATGATTTATTAAAGGATGCAGCAAGTGGAACGCTGGTTTATTTGGTGCGCACACATTTTTGTGCAAAGAGGGGAAATGAAACGTAGCATCTTACTGAGTAGATTATTAAGCATGTGTTCCAAGTCCTCATGTCCTCATTAAGAGTATGGGCTTCCATTTACACAGGTATTTTATTCAGTCACTAGTTTTCCAATCCAACAAGGACATGCTCGGCTTTACACACCGCAGTAGAGCCACAATTTAACGGTACAAAGATTTGTCTGTTTGTTCTTTAATTTATGGCCTATTCATCCATGCATGTGCTGCTCCTACTATGTATTGCTTAAATTATATTAGTACATTGTTATATAAGGTTTCTATAAATGTATCACTAGAGTCTGACTGGGGATGTCTCTTCATGATTACCTATCTCTTCCATTTATTATATTTAAGGTGCCTTTATATTGGTCATTGTTCAGACATGACGCACATACCTACCTAAATGTTATTTGGCATTCAAGAAATAAATTCCCACTGAGTTCAGTGACCACATATCAACTATATGTGTTCACAAATATAGATATATTATATTATTATTATATTATTTTTAAACAGATTAAAAAGTAGGCTGCTCGAATGTTTTGCTGCCAGTCTTCACAGTTTTTCCAATGCCTTTGCCCATTACCTAAAGCTGCTACCCACTTTGCAACAACAGTGCAATGTCGATTTAAACTAAGGCAACCGGGAGAAATACTAATACCACTTCTGATTACTACCAAACCCAATCCCCCAACCATTCATTAAGGTGCTCCTTTAATTTCTACTTCTTGGTGACGTCCTGACATGTATTTGGCACAGTTACTCACTAGTATCTCAATGGGGAGTAACCACCAGCTCACAGAGGAAGAGTAATTATACACATGCCTTTTAAAGAGGACTCAAAGAAGAACTGCTAGTGCCTCCTGGAGGGCAAACAAGAGCAGGGGTTTTACCGTAGCCTTGCTGCTGTGGTGGGTAAGCCTGCTGACCCGGGTATTGCTGCTGGGGAGGGTAGCCCTGCTGCTGAGGAGGTCCTTGCTGGTAGGCTTCCTGCTGCTGGCCGTACTGAGCGTTACCTTCAGAGGGAAACACAAGGCAACGTGAGATGCCAATATACTGAGAAATACAGCAAAGCAAAAAAGCATAGGTTAGTTAAGCTTGAATAAGGTAAAGGATAGAAACTCCAAAATGATGTTATATTACTCCAAGTTTTCTATATGTCTGATATTAAAATACAATTATGAGGCTAAATATAGAATATAGATAAAGAACTGGCCTATTTAATAAAAAAATGGGGTAACCAAATTTTGTAGTCCCCGTAAATGTGAGAAGAATCTCTACTCAAAGATATTCTATTCTATTACTATGTTGAGTGCATTCTCCTCTGCATGACCTCAAGAATGAGGCATAACATGAGAATTAATACAAAACTCAAAATGTATTAGTGGCTGAACCGTCGAGGTCAGAAGTTCAAAGAAAATCAGTAAATGCGGAGAAAGCAACACACAAGACAAGTTAGTTTAACAAGAAAAAGATGAGGACTTTTAATCTACAACTGTACTTCATGTAACTAGTTTGATAGCAGATATTTTATTTGTAGGCTATCATTCTGTCTGTAACAAAGGCTAAAAAAATATCAGTGCTGCATTAATAAAATGTTATGGTAGCTTTCTCCTTTGATAATAGCAAGACTGTGTCCTTGACTTTTCCTTCACACCAACAGGTGCAGCACCTGGCACAACTGGGGAACGGCTTTACACAAATGGGTAGGTGCTAATGTGTCCGTGAATACTCTGGCTCGTGGATACTGTGGTTTTCTATTGTCACTTTTTTATGCTCCGGAAATTAAATTCAAATGTTGGTTTAGTCACACCGTCTTTGTGTGATTTTTGTTAAAACTCCTAGGTTTCTTTTGATCTCTGGTTCTCCTACCTTCTGAGGCTCCCTGTCCTGCATGACTGTACTGGTCCCCATAGTAGTCTTCCTGCCCAGGGTACTGTTGAGGGGGTCCTATACACACACACACACACAACATACACACAAGTAGATTCAAGGTGATGCTGGAAAGGGTGTGTAAGGGGTGAGTGTTGGATTCCTTACAGAAATAATGCTCTCTTTTGGAATTTTTTGTGACTTAACCAATTGCCTCAAAATCTCAGCGAAAAAGAAAAGAAAATAGAAGAGTTTAGAGGAAAATGTTAAGAAATGTGTGGATTAGAAAGTATAAAAAAACAAACAAAAAAAACACTCATTCCTTTCACACTGAACAGACTCTACAGGCCATACCTTGCTGTGGGGGTCTGTAAGGTGGCATTGGTCTCTGGCCTATGACATGGTTGCCCTGGTTGACCTGACCCATCATGCCCATGGGGTTCTGTTGTCCCTGGTAGTGCTGCGCACCACCTCCTGGAGGCATGTTATACTGCTGAGAGGGAGGCTGCTGGTGCATCATAGGACCTGAAGTAAAACAAGAGGTCAAGCAATAAGAAAACACAAGTTCTGCAGAACAAAGCAGACACTATCTATAGCTACCTTGATTGGGCTGCATGTTCATGTTCGGACGAGGTCCATAGTTTCCCATTGGCTGTCCCTGGGTCATGTTCATTTGACTCTGTGCTGGCATGCCCTGAGAGGACGGGACGGTGTGATTGTAACCTCCCATTGAGCCATGGCTGCTGGGAGGCATATTCATTGAGCCACTGGGCATGTTAGGAGGCTGGTTGGGGCCAGGCCCGGGACCTTGCATGGGCATGTGATTGGGGCCTGTAGAACCACAGTAGAGTTCTGTTATGTCCTTAAAAATGGCCCTATTACTTATTTAAGCAAACTGATATCAGAATAGGAGACGCTGTATTTCTTAAGAAAAAAATTGCAATGGACATAAAAAAAAATAATTCAATATTCCACCTTAATTAAAAAAATACCATACCACTAACATGTAGTAACACTACCAAATGATATTGTGTATAGTGAACAAAAAAACAACTATAACTTAGGATTCAACCATCTGTTGAATGGGCAGTTAAAATATTTGTAATTAAGCAAGAGAATTTTCAATAAAGCACAAGTTTTCATTTGCAGTAAAAGAAAAGCTCAAGCAATCAAGCACCAAGCTGCAGGAAAATGTGTTTTAATGGGAGTGTGAGTGTGAACTAATCAAATCTTTTTTTATTTACTGATAAACATCAATGTGCATTGATGTAAACAAAACTTCAAAAAGAAAAGATCTTTTCATTCCACAAGGAAACAAGATTATTAAAAGTAAAAGTCCAAGACCACCATATCTGTAAATAGGTGACATCATCTTTCGAGAGACCGACCGCCCTCACAGCTCTGTGGTGTTGCTAGGCAACCTAAGTGAGAGTGAAGGAGAAAAGGGGAAAAGGGAGGGAAAGACAAGAGAGGGACATGGGGACACTCACCAGGCATCTGTCCATTCATCTGGTTCTGCATGTGTGGGGCTGGGGGGCCACCACTAACCATACCCTCAGAGGGCATGTTGTGACCGTGAGGAGGCTGAGGAGGGGGTCCACTCTGGTTCATCCCACCAGGGCCCATGGGCATGTTCTGAGTGGGTGGCTGCAAGCACACAAAGCACACTAAAACATTTCTGCTATTCAAGAAACAAATAAGGACAAAAGAAATGAATTTCTTTATTTCAGTTGCTTATTAAATTCTTCAGCAAGGTCATAAGGTATATAAGAAATGAAATGGCTTCAAGTTTAAAATAACAGCCAGGTGCATACTTCTTTACAAATTTAGTAAACCAGTGATCTGAGTGACTGATATTGTCATCCTATACAAAACTTTTTAATAGTATTACACCATTAAATATCTTTCTGGATACACAGTGACACAATAATTTAATTTGATAAAAAACTAAACAAAAACTATTTGTAGGGCAGTTGAATCAAGGCTACCTTCACAATACATTTGATGCAATCTATTTCACTTACATAAAGAAGACTTTTATTTGGTAAGCAGGACAGTATAGTCTGCTGTTTGTTCACTACAGCTTATAATAGCAATTTACTCACAGCTGGAAGTAAGGACTGCATGTTCTGATTTGAGTCTGCTATTGTGGCCAGGTACACTAGATTTCTGTGCAGCATTTGTTGGTACCTGCAAAGTAGGACAACAGAAAAAAACACTGGTTGTAGAAATCTCACCATTGTGTATATCATCATGTTAGAAGAAACTTACTGTGAACACTCTGCCGTTTTGCCTTTGCTTTGGAAGTCCATTATACATTGTATAAGCTGGTTGTTCTCGTCAAGTAACTGGAAGAGTTTATACAGAGCTAGATTACATGCCACAAATACTTTAAAACAATATTTTATTTACTAAAAAGATAAACACGGAATAGATGCACTACGACATACATTTCGTCTTACTTGAATAATACCAATATTTGAGTGGTGTATTTTAATGAATTGTGATTGTGCCTTTCTGGCAAACAAAAGACGCGTCTCGCCAGCTAGCAGTATTCAGCTAACAAAACCGCAGGGCCTTCATTCATTTATTCTGAAAATCAGCGTTTGTAACGAGAAGTGGTCAAAGAGTCGGAGTTGACACATGGCGCCCTTGCTCCACAGAGGTTCATATTCACCGCGCTTTGACCCTGCAGCTCTGTTCCCGATGTATTCACAGTTAAGACTTGGATGCGCTCTGCTACAGTCATTAGCTCTGCGGCTAACAGCGCCAGCCTCCATTCTGCGACGGGCTAAAGAGATGAATTACCTTTTGTATCCCAGCGGGTGTTATATCACCCTTCCCACGCTGCCTGTGAGGTGCAAACGCCACCGACATGATAATGCTGTGTAAATTAAACGCAGGCTATATCATAAAAGTCAAAGGAAGCTAACACACTTCAGACAAATCAGTACAACTCAGATCAAACAGTTCAGAATAGGAGGATGCAATTTTGTAATGCAGCGGTCCGTTTCAGGGGGGTACTTATTAATTCAAAGTATAGTGCATCTTTATTTTTGCTTTTGTTCATAAATATCTGTTTTGTGATTAAAAAAAAAATTCCACAGAAATTCTAGCGAATCTTATTTTTGTATTTATACAGCACAAACAAAAGCATTTTAGTATGTATGAGTGTTGTTCTACCTATTTTTATAAAATGGTAGAGCCCAGATTCTGTCCGCAAGGCCACGGGAAATGGACTGCTCAAGAAAAAGGGGCCACTCAGTCAAAGTTTTATAAAGTGAAGAAAAAAAGGATAATATTTATCTTTGTGGATAAATGTGTGATAACAACGAATGTTTATTTTTATTAAAACCATGAATACAGTTTACTTGTTTAAAATCAAAACAAAATTAACTAATAAAAATAAAGATTTGACAACGGTCTGATTTTACGAAGTTGGGTATATGTGAAATATTTATTAAAGAGCCGATATTATGTACTTTTTTCTGAAATATATTGTGTGCTTCTTGCTCGTGGCCTGTTGGTTTTGGTTTCGTCTGGGTTCAGAGTTCACGCGCAGCCTCCGTTTACATCAAAGTCCATAGCAGTGAAGCGGCTTGTGCTATCCATCCAGCTGAATCATTTAGTACAAGTCTCTCTTTTTCTTGTCATTGTATGTCTGCTGCATTGCAATGGCGGCAAGATATGATAGAGCAATTACTGTCTTCTCCCCTGACGGTCATCTTTTCCAAGTGGAGTATGCGCAAGAAGCTGTAAAGAAAGGCTCTACAGCCGTAAGTTTTGAATCATCGCTGAGGCTAATGCTAGCCACTAGCTGACTAACTAGCTAGCATGCTTTCCTTGATCTTCCCAGCTGTAGCTATTAAACAAACTTCTTTATAGCTTTCCACAGTGTTGTATTGAATTGTTGTAAATCTGTCAAACCATCTATAGTATAATCAATACCACAGATATGGCTAAAGATGCACATTAATATGTCCGTGTGTTGTCGCTGTGTCACTGTGACAATAGTTTCAGTTTCAATATGCTAACGTTACAATGAGCCATTTGAGAACACCACACGTAAACAAAAAAAATCAACAGTAAGTACAGCATTTTTAACTTTGTTAACGTTGCTTCTTCTACAAAACCGATATAAAATGCTATGCACATGTTAGGTGGGTTTGTTGACCAGCATCAATTAGCATGAGTCATAATTTAACCATTTTGCTGGAAATATTTCCAACTATGAATATAATAATAATAATAATAATAATAATAATAATAATAATAATAATAATAATAATAATAATAAAAAAAAAATGAATACATTCAATTTCTATTACAATGTTTTGCTGATCTCTCTGTATATTCTGTATACTGCTTCCATTATGATTATAACACTTTTTTGTGTGTGTCATATTTGGTGTCAACAGTCACTTGTTTCTTACCTGTCCGAGCGACTTTTCAAGTATAAAAGTGCTCAAAGTTACTGTGACTCTAAATCAAAATATGTATATTTTTTAGGTTGGAATTAGAGGTAAAGACATTGTTGTTCTTGGTGTCGAGAAGAAATCCGTAGCCAAGCTGCAGGAGGAAAGAACTGTCCGGAAGATCTGTGCCCTTGACGAGCATGTGTGCATGGCATTTGCAGGTACTTTAACCAACAAAAGTTTGTTAATACATGCTCCATAACAGTTTAACTGTTAAATTAAACGGACACCATGATGCTTCTCTAGAAGTTGCTTAATCTGTCTTTATTTGATTTAGGACTCACCGCAGATGCCCGTATTGTGATAAACAGAGCTCGGGTTGAATGTCAAAGCCACAGGCTAACTGTCGAGGACCCTGTTACTGTAGAATACATCACTCGCTACATTGCTACACTGAAACAGGTATGTATCATATTTTAAGTTACTATGGCTGTTTATTTACTGGTTAATATATTTCCATCAATTTGTTTCCAGCGCTACACTCAAAGCAATGGGCGCAGGCCATTTGGCATTTCTGCTTTAATTGTTGGCTTTGACTATGATGGGACCCCCAGGCTGTATCAGACAGACCCCTCAGGAACTTACCATGCATGGAAGGTCAGGGAGTTCTTTTTCTATAGCCTTGTTTTCATCACTCACAGACATAAGCATGCAAATATTAAATAGTTCTGATTTATTTTACCCCCCAAACTTTAGGCAAATGCCATTGGCCGAAGTGCTAAAACTGTAAGAGAGTTCCTGGAGAAGAATTACACAGATGAAGCCATTGCTGGAGACAATGAAGCAATCAAATTGGCCATTAAAGCCTTGCTTGAGGTAAACTAACTTTGTGTATGGTCAGATCATGCCCTTTTTGTGTATGTATTTTACTTAAACATCATTCTACTTTCAGAAATTTGATTAAGTTGATTGCAGTCCAAGCGAACTGTTCTTGTTAGGGTTGGTTTGTCACATTTTTCACTTCAAACAAACTGGTCTATTCTACAGGTTGTGCAGTCAGGTGGCAAAAACATTGAACTTGCAGTTATCAGACGAAATCAACCACTGAAGGTGATGTGTCATTTATCTGTTTTTCATGTACTTCTTAGTCAGATGTATTGATATGAGGTTTAACAGTGACTTCTCTTTATTGCAGATATTGGAATCCAAGGAAATTGAGACGTTGGTAGCAGAAATTGAGAAAGAAAAGGAGGAAGAAGCTGAAAAGAAAAAGCAGAAGAAATCCTCTTGAAGCAATTAACCAAGAGCTCCTTATTGCACTTAGACAACAAATGGAAATTTAGGTTGCTGAAATGAACAGGTATCTGAGAGTTGATGACCTCTATGTATTTCATAAGCGCTAAATCATAACTTGTCATGGTGGTACACAATTCCAGTGAATACAGCTTTGTTTTCAAATCCAGGTGACTGATCTGTAGACAGACACAAGCCATGGTTTAGAACTTAAACTACACTTGTATGTTTTTGTATTCTCCACTAGTTCAGTTATTCATATGTCAAATGTTAAAACAAACCATTTGTACACATTCAGGATCATAATCAAACCAAATAACCAATAAAAGTGAGTTTGTTTGTAATAACTTTTTTCTCATCTGATGATTGCAAAACAAGATTTATGCATTTTTCCCCCCTTTATTTTTATAGCATTTAAATCATTTGGATGGTTCCTTGAATTGAAAAAAGCCTAATTCAAAAGTTTTAATTCAAGGCCAGTCTCCTGCTAGAAACTCAGTACTTGAGTGTTGTTTTTACAAAATTGAAAGAGTAATTTCTATGAAGACACATGTATATTTGAAACTAGAGAAGGTAATGGTTACTGCAGTAAACTGACTACAGTCTGTGGCATGAACAAACCTGACAATGGAAAAGCTAAAAGTCATATTGTTTCATAAAGTGCTCACCTCGCTCTCACTCATTTAAAACAAATTAGCGATGAGTGAATGAAGTGTCTAATGGTGGCCCAACGAGACCCGCTTTTGCCTTTCCTTTTTTATTTCACCCTAAATTCGCTTATCAAGCAACCGCTGCTCTGAATTCTCAACGACACAATTATGGCCGGCGGTGTGGTAGGGCTGCTTAATGGGATCCTGGCCTCAGACCCCAGTGGGAACTTTCAGTGACTTTAATCTGGAGCCCTTTGAAAAGTTGTGCCGTGCTGTGCTGAAGAGCCCCGGGGGTTCCCTCTGACTCTCACCAAAGACATAATGGTGAATGGTAAAGTCCTTCATTTAGAGTCATCTCCCCAAGCCAGGATTTCCTGAGTGGGTGCCCTGGCTGTCTTGACGAGAGCAATTGCACTTTCTCTGCAATTTGTCTTGTTTAGGAGACTTATAGAGGTATATAGGTTGATGTCAGAAGCTCAATTAAGCACCGACATAGTTTGTTTTAAAATGTAGAATAATTCTGATTGGGTTGCTCATTTTTAATTTTTGGATAGCCTAATTGCCAACTCATTTGAATTTCTATGCTGCACATGCATGTACAATTGTAAACTTCTACATAATGCAGATATGCTTCGTTGACCTTAAGCCACCGATGCTGTCATGATGATTCAACAAAAACAGCAAGCTGCTCAGTCGATCTAGTGGCAAAAAAATGTACAGGTAAAGTGTATTTTAGCTAAACCTCTGGCCACAAAGATCATCAGATCCATCTTCTTGTCGCTCAATACAGCTTATTTTGTGTGGCGATTAAGTCTTCCAGTCCTCTGAATGGCTTCTGGGAAGAGTTTTAGTCTTCTTTCTTAGTTTTATTTATATATTTTCTTTCCCTGGCGTTGTTGTTGTCCATAATCAGTGCTACTGTGCCTCAGGATAAAGTCCATCTCTCTCATCACTGGCTGCTGCCATCATTAATGCAGAAAATAATGGCTTCACCAGAGGTCATCGACGGAGGAACAAGGCCTGAGGACATGTATTCTCTGAGCAAGAATGCACAGTGCTGCAGGCTGTCAACTGAGCGCACTGTTTGTATGCACAAACTGAGTGCTTCCAGGCCAATTGCACAAACACAGCCAATGCTGCATTATGTGAACACACAACACATTCTTTTCAAAAGGCGTACCCATATCTCTTTTTATTCTGTCACATTTGGTCACACACACTTTCAAACATGCCATGTGTTTATATGTATTTTTACAATGTGGTTGTATCTTCCGCCATTATTCAGATTCTTTTTGATATATCCATTGCTCTTCTGTTCCCTAGCTATTTTTACACTCTGAAGCACAATTCACTTTGAGCATCTACATTTTTGTCATTCTAATGTGCCACCCTCTGGCCATATTTCAAAAGCAAGCCCCTCCTGAGATATTTAAAATTTGTCAGTGCCAAATGTCCTTAGGTCCAAATAAAGCAACTGCTTCAAGGGTAGAAGCACACAGACACTTCATCCCTGGGGAAGTGAGCTTACATTAGTCCTGTGTTGAGAACCGTCTCTGCCGCTCTCCTTCAGGTGTTCTCAGCTCGTACCAGGAGAGGGCAGTGTTGTATCGAAGCAGCTCTTTCATCATATCGCTTACACTTTCATCTCACTTTGCATCCTGCAGATTGACAGTGTGACTTCTCCTGCGAACAGTAAGCACAATCCACTGGCTACTGGCATGTTTTTGTCTCGGCGTTTTATAACACGCACTGCCACAAAGGCTTCTCTGAACAATTCAGTGAGCGGCTGGGTGGCGAGTTGTTTGGCTTCAAAATTGTCAGATGAAAAAGCAACTTTGGTCGTGTCCTGGAGCCATGGCCAAGCTGTCAAAGTGTGTTGGGTCATAAAAGGCTACGCTCTCAACACTGTCCCTTTTCTGCTTGTCACATGTCGACAGTCCTATACACACACACACACTCTCTATTTTGGTATAGACGATTGACCCGTCTCTTCTTCGCCTCCAAGGGTTGTGCAGTGTAAAGTAAAGTTTGGGTTTTCTTGGCTTACATATCCATAAGCGATCAAAATATGTTCCCTTTTAATGTTCTCTTTTAACTTGTAGCTGCAGGGAGACATTTTGAATATCATTCTATTATCTTGTATCGCACATCTCATCTCTTCCATCCTTAAATCTCTTTCCACTCTCTCTTCCGCACATCTTGATTTCGAACTGTTTCGTTTTTGAACACACCCTCCTCTCTTCTCTTATCGCAGAGACCAACATATACAATTGTAACAGACACCGCCGACAGCTTTGGTTGTGGTTTACCTTTATGCGAGAACTGTTTGGAGACTAAAGGCATGGTTTTGAGTTGCCCCTCTGGAGTCACCTGTCAAAGCTTTGGTCTCACAAGAAAACAAGTCTAGCATTCTAGCGGAAAGTGGACACCATTGGGCTTCTGGAGAAGAAGAAGGAGAAAGAGGCAGACAGAACTAAAATAAACAATTCTCGCTGGGGGCCAAACGCAAATGACCCCAGGCGCTAAGGCCTCTCAGGGATGTGGCAGAAGCCAGTCACACACATCACATAGCATTACTCGGGATGGGGTTACAGGAAAATGTCAGCCGTCGCATAAGGAGGAACCATCGGCCCATAGGATAATTCGATTGCCCGAGGGAGGTGCAATCTTGCATTCCCACGATTCCTCTCTTTCCACCCACACCCTGTTTTCATTGTATTTTTGAAGCCATTTTTCTTCCTCTGTTATTTAATGTTTTCAATTGGCTTGTTTGCTTTGGTGGCAGTGTTTTGTTGTTTAAATTGACTACTGTGTTCCTGCAGTGGGTTGTAGCATCCCTCTTTACCCAAAGGAATGTTACAGGCAACTGGTTCATAGGGTGGCCTGTGATGCCTGATTTTGTCAACACTTTCCTCCCACTCTTGCATATTCTAACTCCATCACTGGTTATGGTACAAATTATGTCCCTCCAAGTATCGCTCCCGCGGCAGATGGTGTCAAGATGCAGGAATGCAAAATGCTCCAAACGGTACATTTAAGCAGATGTTAGCAACAGTCTCTGCTACACATTAGTGCTATCTTACAATATGCTATTTAGAAGGCTGTTGTGTAAACACGGAGAGAGGAAAAGGCGAAAGGGAGGCAGCGAGGAAGAGTTCAGTGCAGATATGTGAGTGTGTCTGACAGAGAGGACAGCCCCCAAGGCAGGTCCCAGCCCTTCAGCACCAAAAATGACACATGACTGCTTTGACTTTTGTCATCCCGTCTCCCTCCGCCCCCAGACCCAAGCCCCCAACAAACAACAAGGCTGGCGCAGATACACACAGTGAGAGACACACCGTCGCACACTGTATACTGCTTAGATTACATTATCTTTATCCCCGGGACATGAGCCCTCCTTGTTGGATGACATTTGGGCTTGTGCAGCACTAAGGTTACCTTTCTTTGCCCCTGAGTTAAAGATGCCTGTCTCTAGCATGCATTTGAAATGAAGGACGGGGGGTTGGAAAAAAAATCAGATGAGAAAGATTTCCAAAAGCACTTTGATCAGAGGCATCAACAGTCACGCACAAACTTGTTAAGCAGTATGTAAATTTGGGCTGATACTGAATAAAGTTGCCAGAATGGCATGAATCCATTGTGCTGCGATGATCAAAATAAAAGAGGGCTTCATACGCTGGAGGGCAAGAAAGTCACAGACATGAAGGTTTTTTTCCCTTCCTCTTTTTTTCTACAAAGGGGCTGATGGGATGCAGAGGAGAGAGGGAGGGGAGGGAAATGAAAGATAGGGGAAAGCCTGCGAGGATCTCAATCTAAATTAGCAGAGTAGAAGCAAGACTGTGCTGAGTGAGACGTATAATTAAAAGCAAAGTGATGAAAACATCAGCGCTCATTCACTCACTTGCCAGATGAATTTTTGAAAGATGTGAAGGTAGCCAGTTTATTGTTAAAGCACTCCAATCTCTGGTGTAGTTTCTCCTACCATTTTTCTTCATCCAGCTCCTCTCCATTGCTGCGGCCTGGCCTTTTTTCTTGGCTGACACTCAAAGATGAATAGACAGTGTCACTGAGACTCTTGTAGCCTGTCAGCTTTTAAACAAACAGTTAGCAAAGGATCGCTTGCACAAAAGTCTGGGGTGATACTGCAGCTTTGTCTGGCCTTTTTCTGTAAATGCAAGTGTTGTATTCTTCATCACAGACACTCCCCACATGTCAAAATAATCATCACAGTTGTTGAAGGCTTTAAATAAAAATAAAGTCAGTGCTATCAGTGTGAATAAAGAAATCTCATCTAGAGTCATGTATTTCTATATGATTTTGAATATTCATTGTTTACTATACCGAATGGGCATTTAAATATCATAAGTCATCGTAATCACAATGTCCCATGTTTGACTGATATTGTGCTGCCCTAATTCAAAGCAGATTCCACGAAATACACTAGATTCCTTTGGCACTTAAGCAGTAATAGCATTCTGCATCATGTCACAATGCTAACATTTTTATTTGTTCTGGCACTGCATCTGTAGCCAAATGTCTGTGGCAGGAAGTATTCTATCTGAGGGCACTTTCTCTCCCTCTAGTGCAGCATACAACCATTACATCTGTCCTCCTCTCAACAAATGTCCCTGCACTAAAAAGGCCCCTTAAAACAACTCAGATTTTTGTGAGGTAAAAAAAGCCCCAGTGGCCCCTCAGGTGTGCTGCCTCTCGCTCTTCCTTTCTGCACCTGCACCGAGTCTCTCAAGTCCTCCGCCGAGTCCCTCCACACAATGGAGACAGTGCATCGCCCGTGGCGCCTCTCTCCAGCTGAGAGCCACCTCTCTCTAGAGGACAAGGGAGGAAGACTGCCAGCACTAACAACTGATCCTGGCAGATAAAGGAGCAGATACGCCAAGGGAGAGTGCCTTGGCCGATACTCGCTTTGCCCTAGTGTTCACTCCTGCTTCCTCTAGCTCCGAGACAAGTACGATAGCTGCAGCTAGTAGAGGGAGCTGCTACGGAAAAGACAATATTTGCTAAGTTAGGACTCAAAGTTACAGCATGTGAACTGTGATAGCAAATGCTAACATAAGAAGCTATATGCCAATCAGAGCACAATAAGTCTTGGATGGAGAAATTGATGGATGCCATGTAGAGTTCAATGAACTGCAACAGAAAATGCCTAAACAACTACTACTACAATGCTCATTTAAAAACAGATTTCATACAGATTGCCGATAGCATCCTTTAATTTTACATGAGATACAGTAGTGCTTGTGGATTTACATACGTTTGTCATATTTACTTTATCTTTTGAATAGCCTCCTTTTTCTAGCTTTGTTTACCAGTAATTTGGTGGCACCAAAGATGAGGCCATTACTCTGTGTGAGGTTTGTTGTGTTAAAAATATCTATAGTCTTCCAGTTCTAATCATATGGTTTTCTTTTCATGGCCATGTTCACATAAATGTTTTTGTCTGTGTTAGAATCCATACTACATGCTACATTTTAGAAATGCAACAATTGGGATTTGAATGTGCAACTGAATGTTTTAGAATGATTAACCCAAAAAATATATCTTTATACATTAGAAAACCACCATACCTCTGCTGCTGATTTTTTGGCCAAGGAAAATCAATATGGTATGCTCGATGACCTTTTTAATTTAACTTCTACAACAAGGGACATCAGCCCTATATTAAAATGTACTGCCATTATTTCTAAAGTGCAAGTGAATGTGGTTGGAGATTGTTTTCAATATACACACTGTGTTTAAATGAAAACACATTAGTATGGACATAGCCTCCGGTTTTCTGCTGGGTTCCGGTCTGGTGAATGTCTTGAACATTAAATAACCTCTGTTTTGTGGTCAGTGAACCGTTTTTCTGTAGGATTTCAACGACCTCCCTATACACGTCTGTGGATGTATCCTGGTCACCAGTATATGAACTTTTAATATTATTCTGTCTGTGAGCTAAACTGCATCGGTCATCTCCGGTCACGTCAGACGGAGCGGAAGCAAGCATGTTTAGCCCTTTTTTTTTAATATGCTGTAATGTAGTAGTATGTCAGGCGGGATGACCCAGCATCAGATCAGTGTAGCTCTCTCCTGGGGCAGTTGAGTGGAGCAGCACTGAGGGGCGACGGCCTTTGCAGCTCACACAAACCACAGCTGGGAACCCCAAGGACACAGTGCTGACCTGATGTGATTAAGTGTACGTTTAGCACCGCGCAGGGATAATACATGGAAGTACAGTTATATGGAGAAGATTTTTGCATCTCTTGTCCCAGAGACGGGGGCTAGCTTCGACTCATTTGCATAGTCCTTCCTCTCCTAATTTGTCCCAGCCATCCAGCCCGTTGTGTGTGTGGTCTGCAAGAGCCAAGTATTTGTCCTGAGAAAGACCTTGATAGGAATGGGGTCTGAGTGGGAGCGCTTATTTTATTCTCCTCCATGCTGCTGCGGGCTATGGCTGTATTAATGCAATGGCAGGGATCTTTGAAGTTGTGACTTTATGAGACAAAAGCTAATTTCCTTTCCTTTGTTCATTATCGAGAGAGACTTCCAGCCGGGCGGAAAGCATGCTGTGCTAATTATTCCATTCATGAGTCGTCTCTAAAGTATGTAATGGATTTCACTGGGCTTTTCACAGGTAAGCAGAGTGATTCGATGCACAAACTGTCAACACATTGGCTGGCACTGATTATACCGCGGGGAGATGTAAACTCCAATGAATAAGAAGAACAAATCAATGCAAAAGTTTCAATGCAAATATCCTGATTCTCTCTCCTAAGGCACTGAAGACACCCTCTAGCAATTCTGCAAATATACAAAGTTTGTAAGTAACAACTAAAACCAGAGGGATTTGCTAAATATAACCATTTATCTAAGAAATCTTGGCATCCTAAATCTTTGTGGGCTCACTGGATTTGTCATGGTGTCCTGAACCTAAACATGCAACTATTGCCTCAACTTGGCTACACTTCCTTTACTTGAACCAAACTAATGTTGTGCCTTTATCTCACCAGCAAGGAAGGCAAGTTTTACATCAGTTTCAAGTCCACCAATACAATAAAGCCACTTCTATTGCCAAAGGGGCTATGGAGCGTCCCAAACAATTGCACCGTACCACTTTGGTGAGCCTCCCTTTTGGTTCCAACTGTGTGGTATGATTTTTAAGAGTGAGAAGAGAAATGGAAAACAAAACGGAAATGTTTTCTCAAATTTAGCTTTTCTTGCCCTTGTGATAAACAGTCATATTCCAAGAAGAAAAAAATGCCACATGTTGTACTGCAAACTCCAGAAACAATATTCTTCTTGTGTATGGCTATACTTCCAGCCTCTCACACCGCAATGAAGGAGGATTTATTGTCTTCTTTATTGTTCCTAATGGAAATTAATTTAAACTTTAAACAGACAGATGTAATGTAACACCAACGACCAATTTCTTAGGAGTTTCTTACTTTTTCTAAAATATGTTGAACTGCTTCATTGAGAGTGCAAATGTGTACATATGTGCATGCTTATGCCATTGTGTTGTACAATGTATAAATGTCTTGTAAATATTGTTATTGAAATTCTGAGGCCCTAGGAATAATAGCTACTGATTAGCGCAGTGGTTTTTAGTGGGGATCTGAATAAACAACCAGACTTGTCTCATGTGACTGTACATGTAGTAGACACTGCTCCCCTGCACACACAGGAGTTCCCATACCAAACCAGGCCATACCAATCCAATCTCTAAGGCACCAAATCGGCTGTTGACAAAATGTTGCTAATTATGATTATGTATTTTAGCTCCAGGCAAAGGTAGCAAAGTTAACTTAAATCCAGTGTATTAATGAAAGAATAAATATTGCCTCGATGCACACGACTCCAACCACTTTGCAACTTGTACCCAATTTGACAAATGACTTTCGGAGTTAGTAGGGCTAAGTTAGGCATGTGACATAATGGGATTTCCATCTTTCCCTGAACCAGAATTTGGCAGAGCATGAAGGAAAACAGCAGCACTTCACATTACATCTGTAGCGGGCTGCCACCCACAACACCTGAGCGCTCCCGCTCTATGACATGATGTGCGCGCCTCCATCGATGTTCCATCCGCGCCCTGCCACTCGGAGTTAGATCAGACAACAACAAAAAGGTGTGTGTAGCAGTGATACGGGTCGGACGCCGTGTACCTCCTCCCCTCCTCTTGCCTCCTCCTTCTCTTTGTTTGTGCTCATTTTATTCTGTGTGCGGCGCAGGTCAAGGTTTACCCTCGTAGCACACACCATTTCCCTCGCACGGCGCCTGGGGGAGGAACACTCGTGGCCCGAGGCAAGGGCATACCCAAACAGCTCACACAACATGGCCGCCATCACCACCTCTAGATAGAAGGACGCCATACAGTTGGATTATATCTTCCACGCTTTTCCTCCCTCCCTACCTTCACGTTATTGATTTTCGTCAGTAGTAAGGTATATGTCTATTAACCGACAAATTTAATAGAGCGACAATAGAAAGCTACTCATTTGTTCCCCCGTAGTGTAAGTGTTCATTTCGAGAGTCTGATACTAACCCTGGCTAGGAGCTAGTGCTGGATTTTTAGCTGTAAATGGAAAACGCCTGTGGGCTTTTCATTTTCTGGGCCCAGACGTTCCCTTCATGGTGTCGGAGCCCTTGTGTTCACAGAGTTCATGTTTCGCCGCGGGGCCTTTTTTTATTTTGTTTTATCTCATAGCTTAGACTAGCAGGGCTTTAACTCCCAAAGGACTCCTGCGTAGCAACCGCAGAGATCAACAAAGTAAGTTTGTTTATGTTGGCTGTGTCCGCATGTTGTCGACTTATACATTTCTCAGTCTCCATTTCCTGCCTCTCCTTGCCCCAGGGGAAAGGAGTCCTCTAATTGGATCTTGTTCTAATTGAGCCTAATACTAGAGCTAACCGGAGTTGGGCCCTGTGGCTAATGAAGAGCTGAATCAAAACTAAGCACTAAAACTTTGACTGTGTGAGAGTGTGGATGTGTGTATGCTGCATATTCTGCTCTATTTTCTGAGAGATGCACCACTTCTTCCCTTTTGGGTTAGTTGAATATTTTCACCTGCAAAACACAGAGGATAAGTGCAACCACAAAATAGACCATGTTTCCTTGTGTTAAATCTGTGCTAAATTTGTGTGAAAATGGCTGCTTTAGAAATAAATGGTCAAAAAAACCCCACTATGCTAAGAAAAAACAAAAATGGACACACAAACACACAACAAAAATAGCATTTAAAAATGAATAAAAGGTGGGGTGTGTTGTTTTATGGCCCTTTTTTGTTGTTGCAATGTTTAGTGGCAAAAGTGTAGAATGCAACTCCACAGATCACACTCATCCTTTTCTAGACCTTGAACTATGGTAGCCTTGCAGGTACATACTGTTGTTTAAAACCAGCACAGTAAAAAGAGGTGTGGATAGGATTTTACTTGAATTTGAAAGAAAAATAGTTCAACAACAAAACAATAAATGCCCTTAACCTTCATTTTGTAATTTTTTATTACAACAGTAAATCAGTGCCAAATATCCCAAAATGCACCCAAGGCAATAATAGACAATATATGCATTAAAGTCAAAAATATTACTTAGTTTTTACATGTTAAGGATATGTATGTCTTTAAAATGGAACGGACTATGTGGCCATGATGGATCGGTTTTATACTTTCTCTTTCTTCCTCTGTCACATCATATTTCAATGCAATGGATATAAAATGAGCCGAACCATGTTGCACACAGTTTAAACAGTCACATACTGTAGGTGACTGCAAAATGAAAATAAATGAAGCCAGGTTTTCCGCTGGGGGGGCGAAGGACTGCAATGACTGCGCTCCAGCCTGCAGCCATGACACCATTGTTTATATATTTTACCTATCTGCAAATCATCTCAAGGCTCCACATATAGGAACAGACACATTCAGACAATAATATCTCAAAGGAATGTTACATCCATGTCCTCAACATATTCAACATATAATCACTCTCTTCCAGCAGCACTTAAGCAATGTATTTTTTTTATGTATTTTTTTTTACATTTCCATCCGTATGAACCTGAAGCTAACGTCTTGAAGCTCTATGTGAGGGTGGTTTGTCTGGGTAAGGTCAGGACTGAAGAGTAAATTGCACTCACTTAAATATTAGCAATTACTAATGGAGAAAAAAAAAAGTAAACAAGTATTCAGTGATAATTAGACTACACTTTTTATGGTGCAACATAAATAGTTCTTAGCCTGAGAAAATTTTCCAGAAACCACATATGGCACAAGTTAAATTAGAAATCTACTTAGCTCTCTTAGTCATTAAGGGTCCATTTTACACCCTCTTTGCATAGAGAGTTATTTTAAGGAATATTACCTCGCATTAAGTGTTCCCTTCAGGTGTTGCTGCCGCTAAAGCTAACAGATAGCCAATTCACACAAGGAATAAACTTCAAAATAACAAAAAGTTATGTATTTGCAGCATTCAGCTGACATTTCACACTATATCCCATCTTGACTTTGGAAGATCTTGGTGTTGAAAGAGAAGTAAGTGATAGGCCTATACATACATACATATATATATATATATATATATATATATATATATATATATATATATATATATATATATATATATATATAAAATTATCATTATAGTGAGCCTCAAATACATTGCTTTAGTCTTCATTTTCAACTGTCTATAGCCAAAGGCCTTGCAGGCAAACCGTGTTGGTGATTCGGACCATGGAGGGTGGGTGTAGCCGTGCCGCTCCAGGTGGGCCGAGTTGTACCCGCCCTCAGGCAGTGTGCCAGTGTCTCAAAAAGCAGGAGGAGGGCACTGTAAATGGTTCCAGAGCAAATATAGCTTTCCAGACGTCCTGCCGCAAGGATGGAGCCCGGAGGCCAATGGGGAGATTGGAAGTAGATGAAAGAAAGGAATTTGGGTGGGGCTCTCTTATAAAAGCCAGCTGCTTTGACGCACTTTTTACGTTTAGTTAAAAGGTAGGATACAGTTAACAGCTTCTCCCCTCCACATACAGACATATATAGCTATATATATATATATATATATATATGAGTTATAAATGATATGCTTTCAGTCATTTAGAGTGGGCATCAGGGCTGAGTAGCCCTCCAGCTCTCATCTTGTTTGTTGACAGTATTAAACAAATGGTCACAAAGTCCATTACTCAAGGGAAGATGAAGTGAGACCATGTGCATGTGAGTATGTTGGTGTGTGTTTGAATGTGTGGCCCCTCCCTGGCCCTGCAGTCTTCTCTGGGGTTTCTTGTCACCCCCATGTCTCGGAGGTGAGAGGGCGGGTGAGAATTGAACACTCTTTTTTAACAAATGTAGTGAACGAAGGAATCGAAAAACCTGTTAATGAGATTTCCCTCTCCAGGCGCTGCTCAGGGATATTATTCTTATAATTTTCTTAATCTAATGAGTTACTCAAAGTTTATTTTCAAAATGTATTTCTCCCACTCAGCCTATAGGGCTGCTGTTTTATTAGCCTCCTTTCTTCAGTAGCGCACAAACTTTATTAATAAATTCATTTACAATGCTTTGTAGAAGCCTTACTGAGACTCACAGTGAGCTCACAGACGAGACAGGGTCTCATACAGTGCCACTGAGTGAAGTGTGGACTGATGCCACTACACCTGCTCTGTACCAGAGACCATCTCAGTACTTCTGGTTTGTTTACCTCACAAGATGGCTCCTGGCTTAAGGAATGGACCATGAAAATGGCTGCTCTCATTGGCCTGCAGCATTCAATATAGATTGGAGTTTTTCATGTGGCACTGAGGCTGCTGGGATATGCACCCCAGGGGATGTGCTCTCATTAAGGACACTTGCCTAGGGCACTTTTTCACCGCTTCCTGTGGCCACTGACCTCCTTTTTACCCCTGGGCTGGAGCTACACCATGCAGCTCTGCTTCTTGGTCTCCCTGTCACTCCCATCAACGCCCCGGGGCCGTCACATGACTCGAGTGACTCCTGACCCCGTCCTGCAACCCCTCCCCTCCTGTTGGCTAGTCCCTCGGAACCATCACAGCCATTGAAAGGGTCACACGTACCCCCCCTTAAAATGGCGCCTATGTCCTTGGGCCTGTGGAGGAACACTTTCCCGAGTTGACAGTGTCAAAACATCATGTCAGAGATGGCCAAGCCCGTGTGTCATCTTAAGGCAGAAAAGCTGCAGTGTTGTTGTAGAAAAGTTGGAGCGCTACAGTTAAATAAACCAAACTATCAATCATTTCACAAAGTTTCCCAAATTAATGATAGAAAGCAGCTGCAGTGGTGAACCTCTCACTTAAGTTCACACAAGAGGAATATTAACATTCCATCATTGCAGTCCTCCTTAAGCCAGTTCTGCAGCCATTTTCTCATTTTAGCCAAGAGACAAAGTCATTTTGTGCGAAGCTGATTCCAGATGTCAAATATGATAGTTAATCATTGATCATAAACATGACATTAATGTGCCTGCAGCCTGAGATACATCAATAAAATCACCCCAATCCTCCTTTAATTAAAGCATGCTGTTGAATACTTTTAATGTCCATTTTATTACAATCACAAAATAGGCAGTATTAGTACACAAAGAGCATGTTTTTAAGACAAAGGCTGTGGGGTGGCCCTGCACCGCTGATTGGTGGATTGAGATATCAAACCAGTTCTCATCAGCACCACCCTCCTTGTACCTGGAGGCCAAACAATTTTGTCCTCCACTAGTAAGCAATTAGATTATATCCAAACATACACACACAGAGCTCCACTAAGTGTATCCCCTATGCAGACGCCTCTTTTTTGCCTCAATATGACACTTGCTGCCTCCATATGTGTTAGTTTGTATTAACACAAGGATGCAGGCAGACACACACACACACATGCACAGCCTGTAGGTATAAGGTTCCAGTTGGTATATCTCTGTCTCTAAGCCCCGGTTTGATGCCCTAGTCTTATGGTATCCAACCCCCACTCTTCTCTTTCTGCATCCCCCCAGGCTTCGATGGGTGTGTATGTGTGTAAGATGGCTACTGAACCAAGAGGCCATTGTTTCTCTCCAGTGGGGCTTTATAATTGAACACTCGCATTTATGCTCTTATTTATACAGAAAAAGTACATTCCACAATCAAATTAAACTTCGACATGGTTTTAGATAATAACACACTCCTGCTAATGGTCTCATGTACAATTTGAAAATGTTTCACGTTTCATCATCTGAACACATTCACAGTCCATTGCTATGATTAATATTAGAATGTTATTATTATAGCTGCAGCGGCCAAAAACGTCTTCTGTCCCACTCACGACCCCCAACCCACACAAACAACATAGCAACCTGCCTGATTTTATCTTATTAAAGTAAAACTAAGCCAATTCCCCACCACACCATATTAATACATTACATCACACTGAAGTTAAGAGCTTACCTTAAACTTCTTGTTGACTGACGCAATCCTGCAATTATCGACCCCTTAATAATCATTGTGCCTTTGCTTACTTTTATTCTATTTGTGTTTTTCTATTTTGGACTGTTTCTCTGACTGCCGCCATTGATTCAGTGTTTACAGTCTGTTGTTTTCTAAATATACTGCACATACCGTTACATCTCAATATATTTATGCGATGAGTGTAAACTTTTGTTAATCTGGCAAAATGTGTTTTCAACTATATGCCAGCGTGCCCTGTCACAATCTGTAAATGACTTTCAGATTAAAGATTCGAATGAGTTGAAAACTATAGATTTTAGGGCCAAATAAATGTAACCACAGCTACTAATAGGCTCCATACAGAAGGTGCTAACTCCATTCATTCTGCGTCAGGTTGTGTGTATGCATGTGTGTGTTTTCTTACAGGCGCAGGGGGAAAGAAAAGACAGCGGGCAGCAGGGACAAACCCGTCAGCCACTCAGATCACATCAGGTCTGTCGGGACACATTGGAGCACAGCGAGCCTGATGGGATATGCCCGCGAGGGGTGCGAAGCAGGCCAGATGACATACAAACCACAGGCAGAGGGAAGGAGGGAAGAAGGAAGGAAGGAAAGAATAGACGATCTTAAGACTGATTCACAATATGTTACGATTTCAAATGCGTTGCTACACAGTGATTATCCAGTATTTCTGTGTGCGTGCGTGTGTTCAATGGTGTCGCCCCGGATCTCACACCAGATAACCTACATCTTGAAGAACACGGCGCATATGCTAATGTGGAAGGCATGATGTTTATGAGCGCTGCATATGCTTGTGCATGTGGGTAAATTCACACACACGCTTGGGTACATATGTCCGCGGGGCTAAAAGAAACAGGAAATAGACACTTTTACTTCATGCCTGTTCTTTAATTGGGGCATTTATTGTTTTTTCTTGTGGTGGTGGTGTCTGTTTACTTCATAAAAAAAAAAAAAGAAAAAAAAAGCGGCATGTTTTCAAGGTTTATATAAGCGCAAAGCGATGCTCACAGCCATTAAGTTGCAAATTAACATATCGTTATGTCTGTGGGATATGCCCGTCCAAAGATGCTCTTACATTTTCACACTAATCAACTTGACTTTAACATGTTGGATTTCAGTTTGATTTGCTTTCATCGCAAATATTGTTTCCCCCCAAGGCCGTATCTGCGTGTGTATTGTGTAGTGCAGTGTGGCGCAGTGTTACATGTCTGTGGCACCTTCATGTCAGTTGTCTTTCAAAGTAAATCACAAAGATAAGTGTGCAAGGGGAGAGGGATGATACAAGGACAAAATGAACTAATGTTGAATATTCCGTATTGGTTTTACTGTAATTCTTTTCTAATTCTTAGTTTATTCAATTTCATCTCCTTGAGGCTGGTAGGTATGGAAATGAGGTCTCTTCTTTTTTTTTGCCTGTGTAAATTGCAGCTATCACCTCAAGCCTTTTGAACAAGATTACCCAGATGGCCTTGCGTGGTGCGCCTGAAGTTTTGTTTTCCCTCCGTTTGCCTGCTTTTCCTTCTTAGCTTCAGGGTAAAGGAGTAAGGAACTTGGGAAGCCTCCTGAAAGCTTCCGGCGAAGCTACGAGGCAGCAGCTGTGGCAAAGAGAGATCTTGACGTGGGGGTGGGTGGAAGAAGTGTAGAAGAAGAGTGAGTCTGGGAGGGAGGGGGTGGAGAGCTAGGGGGTGGATGTGACTGGTGCGTAGGGGCAGTTGTTGTTTATGCATGGATTTAAAAGCTGAGAACACCAGCCGTTTGTCCCCTCAACTCGGCTGGTTACGCCTTCCTCCTTGAACTTGGAGCTGCCCTACCCTGCATCTACCTTGGCAAGACTTTGGAAACTGGGAGTGCATTCTGGAGTGTTTTTTTGGATGAAAATGGGATGAACTTGAGAGTTGACTATGTGTTACACTCAAAACAGCACCTTGTTTACCCAACACCAAAACACAAACGCTGGCCAGTAGTTTAATGAAAATAATCTGCATTAACATGGATAGGTATTGGAAATGCTGTAGTATGTACGCCCGGGCCAGTGGAGGCATGCCTCTGTGGACCCATTCAATGCTAATATACAGTGATTACACATATCATGGCATAGGTCCACTCCAATACACAACTGAATACCTGGTGTTTCTGGAGCCTTCTAATGGATTTATAAGTGTAATACTAATGATATATTATGAGAACAGCAGCACAAAAACAAAGTATTTTTCCAAAGGTGTTCTTCTTGCTGTGTGTAGCCAGGAGCCAATAGCTTTCTGGGACCACACAGTGAGCACTGGAACAAAACAGAAACACATTCAGTGAGCACTGGAACAAAACAGAAACACATTCTGTTTAATAATATGCCAAAATGCAACTGAATCTTTTTGTTTCAAGAAAGAGATGCAACACTACTATTGGGACATATAAACCAATCATTAATTTGCACAACAAAGCTGAGAGCTCCATCCTCCCATCCTTTCCAGCTGGTCATGCCTTCAACCTTGAGCTTGGGCCTGTTCTACCTCCTACCTGGCTCGGCATCAATAATAATAATAATATCGTTGGTGCTTTCTGCTGAACCAGGCCATGTTCATCACACCAGTTTGAGGGGAACCAACTTTCCATTTGCCTTCCTCTTTGAGCTTGGACAGACCTTGATCCGTAAACCCTTCAAAAGATGGTGTCGCATTGTGAGCTGCTTTTCGGATGGGAACCCACTTAACATGTTTCCAGTGAGGTGCTGCCCTGCATGTCCCGGTGTAAACATGAAATTACCACATCACAAAAACGTAACAGCACTCTCTGTAACAGCCAGTTTTTCGATGATGCTAAACTGTCTCACAGGTGATCATTGTCATAGTGGGATTTGTCATTGGGTTTCCACTCACCGTGCCCTGGACATAATCCGCTGCTGGTTTTCACCCCGGAGGAAGAATATTATTTGCATACATTACAGACATGGAATTATGCAGAGTTAAGTGTTCACCTGTTTATTATTCCAACATGCAACAGCCTCCATCCACACTAATCTCCTAAAAGTACACACCCGAGTCCCAGATTGCTGATCTTGGCTTCCAGGCAACTTTGGAAGGAGATTCTCACCTGAGATATGTTGAGAGGAGAGGAGACTTTCGGCAGAGTAGTAGGAAGAATGCATACATCACTTTAAATAACAGACATAGTATTAAATGGGAAAATCTGGGAGACGGTGATGTTCTTTTTCTTAACTTTTTTTCTTCCTTGCCGACCACAAGGCATCTCTTTTATTCATTCATAACACTTGCAGGTGCTGGTTTGAATATATCGTCCAGAATGTCAAATGTCTCAGCATGTTTTGGTCAGCGTTTTCCTCATGCTTTCGCCGTTTGTTTCCACTACCTCCATTTGTTTGTTTTGTTAAGGTTTCGCTCTCCATCATAATGAATCACTTTTTTTCTTTTTTTCATCTTGTTCTTATTTATTCTCATTGCTGGAGGTAGAATGTGGTGGTTGATGAGGGGCTGAAATGAACTGAGCCTTAGCCTTTAGCCCGGGGGCCGGTGCATATCTTAGCATAAGTGATGGCCGACCTCGGGGCTTGAAGCGAGCTGAGAGCGCCCTCAGGACAGCAACTCTGACAGATCATGTATTTATAGGTCTGTTGAAAGACCTCTATTGTGTCCCACATCGCCTCCAAGCATGTCTGTCCTCTGTATTATAATAAAGCCGCTGGCCTTACCGCTATGATGGATGGGTGGCCCTCGAATGGCAAGCTCCAGAATCATTAGAGCACTCGGAACATGCAGGTCTACCCATGTGAAAGGATGGTGCGGGGAGGGGTGCTACACCGGTGAGCAATACAGTGCAGTTGAGACCTTTTAATCATGACTAGGTAGCCTTTATTAATTCTCAACTGGGCGAAAATAGGGAGGGCAGAATAGAGAAAAAAACGAGTGAGGGAAGGGGGGCAAGTTTGCTGATCGCCAAAGGATACATTTGCAATTATCTCAGTGGCTTAAAATGCCCCACAGGCTTTTCCAATACGGGTTACAATGTGGCACCTATAGCGTTTATGGGCAGCTTTCAGTGGCCAGATTTCATTGCTGCGGAAAGTCTCACTAAACATTCCATCAGACATTCACTGAGCCATGTAGTGACCACAAATGTTGTATAATACAGAATATATGTAAGATTTGTAGAGAAACTGCTTTAAAGAAAATAGAAATGAAAAACACAACTTGCTTAAATATGCTCCACAGCCCAAAAGAAGAGAAAAAACTTGACTTTTCTGTGCCTTAAGCTTCACAAGCAGAGTGGTGTTTGAGCTGTTTCCCAATCTCATGTTCTTCTGTTACCTCTGGAGTAGAATATAAATGATTCCCTCTCAGTGTACAGTGTATGCCAAGGGGCCTGCAGCCACCGTAGTCCGGTCTAAAATTCCTCACTGCAAGCGCGCCATAACTCAAGGCCCGACTGATAAATAAACAATGGAAGGCAAAGCATTTTGTGGCGCAGTACCTCGAATTCACCACTTGGAGAACTCGAACTCGAAAACTTTACACCCAGTCTGCAAAAATATAAGTCTTAAATCTGAATAAAAGGGTTGTATTTTTGTTGTGTGGAGTTCAGAAAACCACAAAAATCCATGTACCTCTTATAACTCCATACACAAAGTGACATTTCACTCTGCAGTATCCAAATAAGGAAAAAACAACTAAATAAATGAGTGGTTGTGAAAGAAAAAATGTTCAATGATACATGACGTACACAATTTCTTAGAAACAGAAACACAAAGACAATGTCCAAATGTCCAACGTCTACTTTTATGCTGTTTTCTGTGATATTAGCAGGTATTTCACTCAACAATATCTAGTCTCATTCAGCCATTGATCCTTCACCAGCAAAACAACAAAAGCCTCAGGAAAAAGCTGCCTTGCGAGCAAAAAGGTGTTATCTACTTCCAGCTGATCTGCAACAACTGTCTACAGTGCTGCACATCTGAAAATATGGTTGATAAAGCAGACTGCTCCAGCAATGGAAACTATAAAAACAGCATACTTTCTTTGTACCAGTGTACTGTAAGTTGTGAGCAAATGACAGCACAGTTGATATTAGGTTACAATTCTTAGGCCCTTTCTCTACTGAGTCTACTATTGAGGTTTTTAATGGGGTTTGACGGTCAAAACTGCAAACAGCCTCTAATGGATAAAGAAGGATTGTCCAAGATGAGGGTGAAAAGGTCTCAGGCAACTGCTTAAAAAGTTTAATGGCCAACAAACCAACATTCTAAAGTAAAGCCCCCTACAAAGAAAACCATTGGGCTAAGGTTAAGAAATAGTACTTAATTTAGGCTGATGGTAGTGACATAAGTTGCCTAACCTCAGCTGTTGTAAATGTATTGTTAAGACATTTTTACATGTATTAAATCCAAGTTTTTGTGAAGATTATGAAGACTACAAATCAGTGTAATTAGTCGATCACTGTTACAAACTCATTTCTTTGTTCCCCACAAAGACCCTGACACATTATTTTAGGAGTGTCCTTTTGAGATATTATCCTATAGTGATTGTCCATCCCGGAACATTTACAGCCCCACATACTGCCGAGGCATTCATCACACAGATGAACTAATTTTTCCAGTAGAAATAATGGCTAGAAATATGTGGCCATTATATTATAATAAAGATATTTATGAGCCTTCAATCTCGCCAGCCTCACTATGAGATATCTTTGAAAATTTGAAATCAGCTCCCGAGGCTGAGGGAGGAGAGGAGCGAGGGAGGCTGAGAGAAAGAGAGGGATGTGGGAGTTGTGTTTTGCTTTTTAGCCACAGGTTACGTTTATAATTATCTAGCTGGCATAAAATGGCCACAGGGCTTTTTCAATAAAGGTAGGAGGCACCTACAGTGGAGAATATTACCTACAGATCAACAAAGGAAGACTGCAGAGAGAATGAGGTCTGCAGTACAAAGTCTGTGGTCTAATAAGTGGTGTTTAGCTTGGACACTCATTAGCAGCAGCACTGTACAACTGTGAGGGCTGATGATTTGAAGACGAGGTGAATGAGTCCATCCACTGACCTTCACTAGTGGTGAGTAAGCAGAGCCCGCGGACGCTGGGGAAAGATGGCCACGACCGCTTTCCCCTGGCAACACTCTGACTTCTGATGAGTAGAAATAATCACTAGAGAAAGACAGTGAGAGACATGATCACAGAGCAGCTACAAAAGAGAGACGAGGAGTGCAAATTAACTTTATTCCCTGCAAAAAGCCCTGTCCTCTGAAAGGACTGCAAGTCAAGTTTGTTAATGCCATTCATCTTTTCTCCGAAAGGCTGTGTCCTCAGAGCAGGATATCTCTAATTCCTTTTTAAGTTCAGCTTGATTCAGGAAGTGCAAAGAGATAGGGCTGGATAGGAGCTCATTATCGTCAGGCTGCCCCACAGGTCACAGACTTACAAATCACATAGGTTGCACAAAAAGTACCTTAAGAATTTGAACTTACTCTTTTGCTTTCATAAGCCTCGGACAAACACTTTTGAGATGGTTCCCTTTCCAAAATACTTGTACATTTTGTTATTTTCATTGTAGGATAACAAACTCAAACACAGGCCTGAAACATGTCCTAAACATGGCTTCTATAAATTTCTAGTAAAGGTGTTGTTTGATGGTAAGAGTTACTAAAGTTTGAGGATACGAATACAACTGGCTACTTTTAATATTAACACTAACAATGTAGCACAGAGACTGTAATGCTTTATTTTAAAAGGATAACAGCTGTTAGCTGTGTATTAATATAAAAAGTACCCCCCCCCCCCTTCCCCCCCCCCCCCCCCAAAAATTCCCCCCCCTCCTCCCTTCCTTTTTTCCCCCCCCCCTCCTCCCCCCCCTTTTCAGTCCAGATAAATCCATCACTATCCCATTTGTAGCTTGTAGCTAGTTTAGCCAAGCATAGTCATGTTTTGTTGTTTATATTCACTATTTCCTTGCTTATTTCCTAGCTTTAGCAAGCTCATGCTAAAGCTTCCCAGCAGCTACAATAGTTAGCTACCTCCCAGAAATGTCCACTGTGTGAGCAATTTTATTTTATTATTTCAATGAAAACATACATATTATATTTTAAATAAGACTGGAACAACTCTGAGAGAACTCTTTAGTACTTTTTGTAAATATGAACACTGGTTTGTTGTGGTTATGGAAGCTAGTTCAACAGAAGAGTAGGCTATTAAACTATTGTATGAGAGTCACTAAAATATAATTCTAAGATAGAAAAAAAAAAACACACAAAGACGCAAATTGTCAGTGGACTTCTTTGTAAAATAAGAAGCAATTTCCCACCATGAAATGTTTTTTATCATTATATAACCTGTGTGTACAATGTCCTGTGCTGTATGTTCACTAATGCCATTGAAAATATTGATATATTCGCATTTATGGTTTGTTAGATGTTCAAATATTTACCTTTTAGCTAACACCTCTCTTTACAGCTACCAACAAAGTAGTCCTACCCCAACACAACTCAAAATCAAGTGTTTGACCTCATAATGCAAAAAACAAACAGTGATTACTGCAATTGAGAGAGGTATAACTTCCTGTTTCTGATGGGGTACTGTCTGTGTCAGCCAATCAGAAACACCTCAATCAAAGTATTACAATTTGTGGGCGGGGCTTCAGGAAAAAAATTGGAAGAGTGTATTTGAATTTTGCTTGATATGTTTTCACACTTTTAGAATAGAGGCCTTCTTTTTCATTCGATTGCATGATTGAAGGCATTGCATTTGTGTGGAGCTGCACTCTCAGTTGCACCTCTGGCCTATGAAAATAACAGTCAGTCAAAAGGGAATCTAGGGCAAAGAGGCCTGAAAGGGAGACATATAGCGCAAACTGTAGATAGCCAAAGAAAGTGGAGATTCTGCCAAAAGCAATGAAGACAAGACGACAGGGCTCTGTGTGGGATTTCACTTTGGATTTTGGCCCTGCAGGGAAATGTGGAAGCACAACTGACAGGACTTGCGTGGAGAAGTCGACTCTATTCAATATAACGAAGTAAAGAATGCATCATGTAGTCACTGATGCACCAGCAGAAATCCTCCAAGGTACAATATTGTTTTACTAAAGCTAACTTTACCTCTCTGATGTTGTCCCTAAATTTTTTATGTTCTCTTATATAAAAGGCAACTTTGTATTTGTAGATTACAGACTGGCTCTGAAGTATGTCAAGGAAGCAACATGTCAAGTGTCCGAACAACATTTTAGCTGGATTGTTTTGGAGTTGGGGGATATTTTGTTCAGACTGGTTAAGCCTTGGGTTTGGTTTTTGTTTACGTCTGGAGTTAGTTCTGAGAAAATGTAGCAGTCATCTCCAAAAGATCCATGATTCAGCAGCTACCCTCACTGTTATGCTTTGGTACAAAGTGGGCATTTCTTTTTAGAATTTTAGGATTGTCTTTACAGTTTGTAATGACTTTTCAAAACAGCTGCTTGATTTAGGTAAAAATCAAATTTCTTTTTAAACTTTAACTTTTTTTACTCTCCCTTTTTGGGTTTAAGCAAAATGGAACAAAATGCCTATGCTGGATTGGGCAATAAGTTTTTTTTCCAGCAGGCCTTTATACATCTACTCTTGCTTACTTCACTTGTCTATGACGTGCATTTACATCTATGGCTACTTATTTAATTTCAGTGTTTTATTCGGTTATTCGTTACACATCAACATAAATTAGCTTTAATGATTTTACCACTTTACCAAACACCAAAGACTTGTTGCCCACAATAGCTTGTATTTACAATAGAGCGGCCAAATCACAGCCATTCTGCATAGGACCCCATGTTGAACACATTTGGAAATTAAATCAGTGAGGAGGGATTTTTGAATACTTTTGTGCCATGCTGTCATTTTTACCCAATTTAAGCCATAATTTGTAGAAAATTTGTGAAGGATTTTTGAAAATGCAAGTTATGGACTGTAAGTGTTATGACTTCAGCAATTGATGAAGACAGATATTTATGTTATAGATATAAATACATGTAAAGTAATGAACAAAGCTAAATGTACCAAACTGGCCACTATTATTGTGAAAAACAGTTTTATTTATCAGGCAAAAACAAGTGTGCTTGTTGCTAATGTCTATTATAGGTGACAATTTAAATGAACCTGTATTTTGCGGTCTTCTTGAAAATGATGGCCTTCTTTTTATTAAACATTATCAAAATATGTGAAAATGATAGCATGACAAGGGGCTCAAAAAACAAGATTCATATTAAATACAGTAAAACTGCTGCTAAAGAAATAAACCAGTTTAAAACAGTGAATGACACCACGCCAGTGTTTGCTGAGATTTATTTGACATTTTTGCTACATTCCTCTTTTTTCAAATCTAGGGAGCGTAGGTGGGTCAGTCATCTTAGAAATATGTTATAAGCGACTTCATATCAATATGTGCTACAAGTAAAAGTGATCATAAAGTGGGTAGTACAATAAGCTTTAATCTTTTCAGTCATGTCTGAGGCAACAAATTCTCCTTTAAAAAGATTCAATGTAAAAAAACACAAACACATATACAATGATGAAAACATTTACAGGTCATGACTCAGAGGAATAGTGTGATCCAATTAAATAGTACCACATGGGGGTTATTGGGGCCGAATCCCTAGTGCAAGAAGAAATGACGCACTAACTTAACGCCTTAGCTGTGATAATGTTGTGGTAATGAAGTTAACTATAGTTATGGCATTTTCAAATAAAATAATCCATTAAAACACTTCATTGGTATCACATTATTTTACATTATGTGAAAAAAAGATGTTCCTTTAAAACTAACCGCTTATGACATATGAGACATTCTGTACTGTAAGCAACACATTAGTGACCTTTGTACAGCGGGAGATAAAAAAAAACAGACGATTTGCCAGTGAGACTACCAATTTAAGTCAATGACAAGTAATATGACATACTGGGTATCAGTATTAAAGCATTTTTAAGTTATATGGGTAAAATAGAAATCATATTTAACCTAATGTAGGCTCCGAGTTTAAAACAATCGTTATTTGGGGATCCAGCGTTTAGTATAAATCATTTTTAGATGCTTTAGAGGGGGCTAGACAATCACAAATGTCCTTGCAATCTCAAACAAATGTCTTGTATCTTCTTATGGCAAAAACAGGGGGATACGGAAAAGTCCACAGAGCTCTGCAGAGCCTTTTGGCTGCCACAGGAAAAAGTCTAGCACCTCCTAGAGTTGGGGAGGTCTCTAGTCCAGCTGTTCCTGCTTTATCCTGTTTGAATTGAGCCCTCGCTGACTCGTCCTCCGAAGTTCCCTCCGCAGGACATACTCGCTGAACTGGGATGAGTCGACGCCTCCGCCACAAGAGCCGGCGATCTCGAAGCCGCGCTGCTGCAGGCGCTCTAAAACCTGGAAAAGGAACAGGGCTTTACAATATGTTGGATACACCTTTCTTAGAAACTGAAATATGAAGATGTGGCCCCGAAGTGACCTAAAGATTTTATACTTATATTTTATTACTTGAAATTAACTTGTATTGTTTGCCCAGTGTGTATCATTAGATAGCTCTGTGTATATATGGGCCATTCTGTCATCTTGACTGCTACATATGGCAAACCATGGCTTTTGCAAACAGAGTGACACCACTTGTCTTACATTGTGCCTGGTACAAATTGTTACAACAATTTACAAAGGTTTTAATGGCGTCTATATATATTTGACCACTGATTTAAAAAAAAGTCTGTACAAAGATATATTTGTATGATTCATTTTATAACATGTATTTTGATCTACAGGTGCTTTGCCTAAAATGTTGTAGTATATTTTTGAACAAAATGGAACACATCATCCATAACTATGTTTTCATTAGTGAGTAAACAGATCAAAATAACACTGCATTTCTGTGTCTTGGAAAAACAGACATTTAAACCTTGATATTGCCCAGTTTAAGGAACCATTCCTTCCTGTTCTGCCTAGAGCAGACAAACCAAGCACTGATAGAGGGGAAGCACATGAAACACACTCTGAATGTGTATGTTAACCTGACTTGCCAGATGGTCTGCTACACTGAACCCTCTCAGGGGGCTTGTTTACATTAGTAAAGGTTCAACAAATCAAAAACTGCCAGTACCGCATTACAGTACATTACTGGTCCGAACATGCAGCGGTTCACAAGGTTTTCTGTGAATGTGTTCTGTCAGAATCCAGCTGCTGTACAAGGTGAAGGGTCTGTATGATCTGTTTTCTTTAAAGTCACAAAACACCTCGCCTCAAAGGTCTAAAATGATAAGCTAACTAGTAGCTTACTGGAAATGAAAAACAATGTTGGGTTGTTGGTCCAATCGTACATGTGTGGCGTGTGAATGGAGCAGTGACAGGAATTATGCTCTCTTCATGTTCCATTTAATTTTTTCATGTTCATTTGAAATGAGGCAAACACACATGGCTGTGCATATGCCAGGTGTAATAAAAACATTACTAAGAAGAATAGAATAATCTGCCTGTTGCACCTTCAATAAGGAGTCTGCTGATTCATTTTACACTCCATCCAGATGCTGCATAATTTTTTGGCATTTGCAGTCACCATATAATGTGATGCTTAAACATGAATGCACCCTCTAACCTTTTGTTTACCACCGGGAGGCTAGAGAGTACAGGATTTGACAGTTGTCTAGTTAGTTGTACGCCGCCGAGTTGGAGTCTAGCATTGGAAATAGCTTTGGGAGTGTGCGAGAGCAACATACGGTCTGTGATGAGAATTTGGATCAGACTTTTCCAAGACTTTCTCAACAACTCTTGCCTCATTTTCATTGTTTTCTGGAGTACATATGCGAGGGTGTGCATTCTGTGTGTGGAGCCTCGCAGACATCTACAGACGTGTCCAGGGGGGCTGTAGGATCACATTCCATCAAAGAGGCCCCAGGGAGCAGCCAGGCTTTCTCTCTGCCACTTGGCTTGGTCTAGCTGCTCAGCGAACCCACCATTTCTCCCCCACCTCCCTCCAAAGCCCCCAGGCCCAAGCCTCCGCCAAAACTACAAAGGTCCCTCTACTGCTGGCAGCTCTCCCCCTTCTACTCTCCCCTTCCTTCTCTCTCAAAAACCCCCGCCTTGCCTCCATTAGCCGCAGATACAGCATCCACCGGCGGCGAGCTTTAATAACCAAACAGGATTATGGGCCCCGCCTGGGGACAACCTGCCAGGGAGCGTGCTCAGTCTCTTGCTTGCGCTCCACGACTCACACACTTCAGAGACGGTTTGTTTGTGTGTGTGTTTTTTGGGAAAGCGATGGAGATTTGACTTCCTCAGATGGAGACATAGGCCAAATCACTGCAAAATCTTGTCGAACATGCCCATTTGCTTTCATTTATTCATGTAAGTGTGAGGCTTTTATCATCAATGGCTTAGTGGGGTTTCAATATGTAATCAGGTAAATGTAATATTGACAGACACATGGTGGAAATCAACTTCTAAAAGTCAGAAAATCTACAAGAAAATGGGTTGACTATTTTGGTTGCTAGGGATGTCAGTCAAAAGCTTGGTCGGATTCTAAAATGGAGCATTGATTTGAACCTCTCTAAACACTCAGGGGCACCATCTTGTGTCTATTGCATCCCAAATTGCTCACTTCCTCATGCTGTCAGCCTCTTCCCCTCAGTCTGCACATTCATGTGGCTCTCCACCTTGATGGAAGATATCTCCATTTGTGAAGTGCACAATTATTGCCCTCATCGTCTCAATTTAAGATACTTGGCACCAATTGCACCCATCAAGTGAAGATGAAACAAGTTTAAAATCTCAGCGGAACGCCATCGGTTTTTGTAAGACTTGACAACGTCTGAATACAGTGAGCGGACTCCTATTGATGCTTTAGTCCAAGATGAAATCATTATTATTACTATTCAAGTCAGTCCACACTGAATTGAAGAAGATGCTAGACTTATTCAGTGTAACTGCTAAACTGATGCTTTGATGGATTCATCAGAGAACTAATTTTCTTCAAGGCGTTTTTATGATTTAGACTAAAACCAGATTTCAACAGAAGCATTTTATAGTTATTTAAATACTGGGAGCTATTCACTCATTTTATGTAAAGCTAATGCTACCATTTTCTTACTTTTAAGTGTGTTATAATGTAAATAAAAAGTTGAATTCTAAGCACTTGTGAGCCAGATATGTCCTTTTGATTTCAAGCACTTTGCATCCTCTTAACTCAACATACATCGTGCTTTTATTCTCGTTAACACTTCCTGTTGTGGTTACCTGGACAGAGTTGAGGTGGCAGTAGCCGTTGAGTGGGAAGCGGATGACGTGCGTGGAGTCGTGGTTCCAGCCGGCGTTGACCGAGTTGCACATGACGTCGCCGATCTCAGGAAACACGTCTTCGATGAGGGCTTTATCTCCGCTCAGCGTGATCCTCTCGCCCAGGTCGGGGGCCACGCGGACCACCAAGCACTCGCACGGACGCGATACCCGGCCCAGCTCCTGGTCCTGACGCCAGCGCTCCAATTCAGCGAGCATAGGCTGCAGCTGGAAGTACCGTGCCTCCTCGTAGAGCAGACTGTAGTCCTACACCACAAAAATAAGCGTTGAGAAATGAGCATTAAAACTTTAAATGGGCCTAGAAGACAAAACACTATATAAGGTAATAACTTTCCTCTGTTGCTACCTCCATATTAAGTTTTAGATTAATACTGGTGTCAAACTTAAAAATAATTCACAAATAACTTATTATCTTGACTGACCAAATCTTGTTTAGTGCAGTCTAATGTTTATACTTGCATAATTTATCCAATATCTGCAGTATCTGTAGTTCGCTCAATTAATAGGCACCATTTTATTTAACACTATATGTTATTTTTTCCACATCTACAAAAGTAGTTCCAGCACCCGCCCCACTGCAGCGCCTTAAGAGCACACATTCAAGTTTTCTCATGCTTCTTTTCTAAAAAATCATCCAACCCAATGTGAATATGACCTTACAGTGAACTTGAGCCTGCCTTTTGTCTTTGCTTATTTTAGCTGACATACTTTACAGTGATTGAGTCACCCTGCAGACAGTCCATCAGATAATGCGGTTATTTGTTTTCTCCCAGGGCAAGTTAAATAATTATGGACTAAATGACAAGCAGTGATAAAAAAAAAAAAAAAAAAAGTTAATGCATCGCATACAGTAAGACTTACGCTGGATGGATGCTTGGCATGAGAACACAGAGCACTTTAGAAATAATAAACATGGCCGCCAGAGGATTTATTTGTTGTCTCTGTACAAACTTATTGCTTGTCATACCTTGAATATTCCAGACACTGCAAGAATTAAATTAAATGAAGAATTATCATGAGAATTTCACTGGTGATCATGTCTGGATTGTGTAGCTTCTTGAACACCACAAAAAAATCTGATTTGTGGGATTGCTTTCATTTGAATAAGGGACACTCCCATTGGTTGGTTGGTCTACACAGCTTGTTAACGTTGAATGAAGCAATAGCATTGGAAAATCCTACTGTGGAAGTGTCTATTCCAGCGCTTACAAATCGAAACAGCCCAAAACAAACCAAATATAGAGAAAAGTAAAGTGAAGTGTGCTTAAAAACTCAGGTGATGAGTCATGAGACATAGATAACTGCGGGATTGCAATAGTTTAACGCCAATCTCAGTGCTAGAGGTTAGGCTCTAAACTTTGGATTGATGAGTACTTACATTTTTACAATTTTAGTCAAATAAAAGCAGGTAGGTCACTATCTTGTTTTGAGGGGTGGAGCTTTAACGTGACTCAGTGACAGTAATTATTCAAAGCACATTATTTAAAAAAATATGTATATTTAAAAGTATATATATTATAATTGTGGTAAAAAAGAAAGAAACAAAAAAAAACATGTAGTATTTTGACTTTGGAAAACAGAAAAACTGAAACCGATCTGGGCTACTACTATTACTACTACTCCCTCTGGTATGGACATAGCCAAAGCTTTAGCATTCATTGTGTGTCCTAACTTGAAGGACTGCTGACTGATGGCTGATGGGACTTTACAGTTTTCACAACAGACGGACATGCACTCACTTTGAAGTCGTCTGGGATGAGGAGCTTGGACGTCCTGAGGAAGTTGAGGATGTAGCGGAACATGTGTCCATCCCTGTCAATGAAGTAGTGCTGCTTCAGGCTGTCCAGGACTATGGGCTCTGTGCCATCAAAGAGACGACCGATTCTACCGGCAGAGAGGGGAGGGATGTCGAGTTTAGGCAATTTATCCCCATGTTTGCAATGCAGGAGTTCAAGACATATTTATTACATCACCTACTTCCACTAATCCACTGTGTCTGCTTCTTATGGAGTGGTTACAAAACGCTAAAGCTGAGGAATGGCTCACTTAAATCGTCACGAAAATGTATGTAACTGATGCCTCACAGACGGTAAGTGGGCAGGAGGAACAATGGCAATCGAATGCAAACAGACCAAGCTAAATCAGAGGTGTTGTGGAGGTCAGGGCCAGCTGGTTGTTGGGTGCCTGAGGCGGGTGGCAGTCACCCTTAGGCCACTGCTCCGAGCGGCAGTGCAGCCCCGCAGCCTCCAGATGGCCCCTCACCCTTTGGCCCTTTACTGCTGCTGCGACATCTGTCAGAATAACCAAGTCGCTTTTGTCTGCACTTCTCCTGTTTATTGTCTGGTAGTGGCTTTATGATGCTACAAGATGAATCACAAACTATTCCCGCTTGATTAGAATGTTTACGTTTCCTCGGACTTACCGGGATTCTGGGAATTTGGTTAATGTGGCCAGACTGCTGGTGTACATGTGTCCGCCCACATCGATGTGCACAGGAGCGTTGGACTTGGTGAGCTGTGCAGGTGTTGGGATGCCCTGGTTACTCAAGGGGGACACTGGTGACCGTGTGATCATGGGCCTGGACATGCTGGAGCGATTATCCTGGCAAAGCACACACAGAAATGACACCATTATTTTAGAAAGCCTTTTTGTTTTGCTGAAAAGACGCTACAATTCTAAATGTTACACCGTTTTTTATTTTTGTAATGTAGTCACGTTGGAGTTGAAGCCATCATTTTTAGTTCAGCAGCCTGACCTTGACCTGGATGTTGCCACAATCCACAAGCATCTACTCCTGTGGGCAATAATCTCCAAAACCAAATTAATTTGGAGCATCAATCTCACTGTGTTGGAAATGAGCAATAATGACTCCTAATTCCAGTGCTCTAATAGGATTTTGGTGAAATGTCTGTATCTACTGTTAACCTACAAACACCATTTTGCAGAGAGGTTGGATTTTGACACTGATGGGGACACAGAAATGATTTACAAGTCCAAATTCTTTTATTTTTTGTTCTTGTGTTTCACATTAGACTTCTAATGTCCATCTGTTTTCTCCTCCATCCATGTGCACATCACCAAATGAGCCTTAGACTCACTGTAAGCCACTAAGTGTTTGTTCACACTTAGTCACGTGTGAGCAATAAATGGAAACATACTGGTCACAAAGAATACAACAATGTGTAGTTATTTGTGCAAATATGATTTGTCACTGACACACAAAGTCTTTCTGTGAGGTGTATATCCATGTAGCTACAAGACTCGCGTTCAGGAGCCTACACTAAAGCAAGTTTTGAGAAAGAGCATGGAAAGCACCCAGCAAATGGCAGAAGATTTGAGGCGTTTAAACTAAACAATACGTGCGTTATGGTTGTACCCAAATCAGAACAACAAGAAGAAGATAAAAAAAAACACGATACACTTCGCGTTCAAACACAAAAGTGCCAAGCGCAGCCTGCACCGCTCTGTTTCCCGGACTTTCCGCGTTTACCTGAACCGGCATCACTGTGTTGGGAGAGGAAGTCACCGAGTGGTCATTCTGCTTGAGCGACGCGGCGGGCAGAGGCTCTCCTCTCACGGCGTACATGTCCCTGGTCTCCGCCGCTCGCATCGGCAGCCGCTTGAGCGTGGCATGCACCGCCTCGTCCGCGGAACTGATTGGACGCGCTCGCTTCCTAGCCTTCTGATGCGTTAAGTCCATGATATCCGTTTCGTCCATTTACAGCGGCGACTTCGGAGTGAACAGGGGTGTTGTTTTTTTTTTCTTTTTAGCCCCCTGTCAAAATATATCGTGAAGTAAAAGAAAAAGAATGAGGAGGGAACGCGGCGAACAGCAGCGGCGTCGTGGCTGTCACACGGAGCAGCTTCTCTTTGCAATGGCTGGGAGAAGTCAAAGCCCCCGACAACATTAGCATTGTAGCGCCTGCGGCTTTTCTGGGCTGTCGCTGTTTCTGTGGCAGGTATGTGTGTCGCATTTTCACAAGAAAAGAGTCGAAACCAAAGTGTTTTCACAGTTTACGCAGGAGTCACGTGTATAGGTCCTGTCCTGTCACCGCCTGCCCTTTGCCCTTTTTGTTTTGGAAAGTCCTGAACACGGACACCCTTCTTCCGCAGACACTTCTTCTTCTCTGGTTCTGATTATGTTGAGCAAGTCAAACCCGAGCCACGTTTTTAACTGTGACCAGCACCTGGACCAAAATGGCCCTTATTATCTCCACCCACAAACGCATGTCACTCCAGTTTGGCCACATGCTTTACCCTGACAGTTTTTTTTCCCGTGTAAACTCACTTTAAAACCACGAAGAAAGCCATAATGCACAATGCTACAACAGTGATAAATAACCTATACATTACCATGCTACAGAAGAATACAGAAGAAATATGGTGTTCATATTCACCACTTATGAAGCTACATAAATAAAGTTTATCGAAGTATTGGGAGAATTTATTTTTTAGAAAAGCAAAGCATGACAGTAACGAACAACAAATGTAGCTAGAGATGCTAATTATCACTAAATTTCAAAGAGCATTAGTAGAGGAAGAGTTGAGGCCCCAGTAAATGCCCTTGTGCTTTAAAAGGAAGATAGTGAAAGTTTAGTAGACAGTTAAAAACACCTGTCAATCTTCCCTATAACAGCTTAATGTGACAGTTAATTGGCTTTTTATCAATATGACAAACTATATGTATGCTAATAGAATACTAATTTACAGCTTGGCCATTTCAACAGCAACCAAATGCTTAAAAATCAACACAGTGAGACCAGTTCTGTGAAATTACAAACAGTATTTTTTTTAATTTTGAATAGCCAACTCCCTCTCACTCTCTAGCTTCCTCTCTCATTACTGTTTCCCCGGTCCACTATTCTGCAAGTGTCTGTATGACAGCACTATCAACAATGCAAAACCACTAATGACATATGAATCACAAACACACTTGAAAGTACTGTTACAGGCCTCTGCCGGGGCTGTTTTTCACAGAAAAGGCTGGAAATCCACAAATTTTAATAACATTTAGATTAAAATTAATTAGTTCAACCACTGGCCTTAAAACATCCACACTCCTGCTTCTCATTGGCAGTGCGGGTTTCACACCTAGATACCCAATTAGCAATTAAGCTTGCCTTTGAGTGTAGGCCTCCAATGCTGCTGTGTGATCCCGCTCTGATTTGCATGCCATTTGTGCACGCGCTGATAAGCCAAGGCAGCAGCCATATACATAGTTTTAAAATTCAACTCCTGAATCCCTCGCAGAAGGCACAGGGGCCTAGAGGGCAAACGGGAGAGAAATCACATGGCTGCTCTTCAAAAGGGGACCTGTGTAAGGCAGCCGGCAAAGTGCGTGGGATCACACTCCGAATGCAGGTAATTTGTTCCCTGACTAATTTGTGGAGATGGTGCTGTGTGTGCGGCATGTGTGCCCGTGGAGAGTAAGTTCTGAAAACAGCTCGGTGGAATTGGATTTCCTCAAAGACTTGTCATCGCAAAGGTGGATTGAGTGTAAAATCTGTAAGGCATTATGGAAAATTGCAGAGGGGAGAGTGAAAGAGAAACAGGGAGTTGGGTGGGTGGGAATTTTGAGGAGGGTGACGGGTTGGAGGAATGAGTTCTTGTATCGAAAAAATCATTCAGAGTTTGTGGAAGTAGATGTACTACTTGTGGGCTCTTTGTTGGACTCATGTCACGAACACTTTTTTTTTCTAGTTTTAGGTCTTACTTCATCCCAATCGCCACCAGAACCAATTAGCAATGATTTCCTGACATGGATAATTGCTTAACAGCTTAAGGTTTAAAAGGTTTAACCCAAGTGCCCAATCAGGCTTCAGTTTTTAGCCAACATGTCAAGCCGTTATCTTTAATACAGCTGTGGAACTACATGAAAACATCCGTCCGTTTTCATCCAAATGCACATGCTTATATTTTTTAGATTTCGTGAAACATGAGAATGCTCTTCGTTTGTGGATATTTTTCCTCATTTACCCAGCTTGTATAATTTTCCTGCACCACAGTATGCACAAACAAATCTAAAACAGGCTCGGAGCATCAGGAATAATTTGGCTGCTCAAGTTACTTTAATTTCCAAGAAAACAGAAAGTCATTATTTGGGACTTTATTTGCAAAAGCTAGTGCTACAGTTAAACCGTTGCTAAGCTAAGGAACGGTATGACCCCATAATCCACCAAAACTTCAAGTATAATGATATAAGCTTTCATTTGTTTGTTCCACAATGCATCTTGTCTGTATTTCCACATATCGCAAAAAGACACAATTAGCATTTCAGATCAGAGCATTAACATTCAGTCAGAGGCAGGCAGACTGTTATTTACATAATCTGGATGGGTTGTCTCTGCTTTCTCGCCCGTGGCCATTTGTTTCAAATGTCCGCACACAGACAACTGCACACTTTGGGGGAAGTATACAGTCTGCAGCGGCAACATGTGCAGGTAACAGGGGTGGAACATGAAAGGAAAGGTGAAACAGGTTTAGTATGACTATTGTGCTTCAAACAAATACTTAAATCCTATTGGGAACATGCATTTTGGCCCTTGCATGAGCTTGAGGCCATTTTGTTTTCCACTTTTTAAATAATCAGCCAAGTTTGATCTAATATGATAAGATGTTTTTTACAGGTCACATAACAGTAGGGTACAATAGCAAAATATCAACATGACATCACAGACGAGAAAGTGTGATCAGGCTTGTGTAGCTGCAGGCATGTTCACTGGAGAAACAGCACTGTCCCAGGGCACGGGAGTGGCAGCCCCAATAGGAAACACAATAACACTGGCCCCCTCTACGGATTTACTATTCACCATGACGCGCAATAATGAGCCACAGTGTAGTGTCAAGTGTGTGGTAAACTTACTGAACTTCTGCACGAGTTCAGGACTGCTGTTTGAAACAAATGCTGCGGGAGTGACAAGAGTAGAGTTGTGACTACAGCGCCATCAAGTGATCACTCCTGACATCTCATGTGTCACGTAAACTACTGAAAAAGCCACTGTTTGCTTTTAAGGCATGTGAGCAGAACTTTGAGGAGCCTGTTAACGATGTCGTCTTCATTTTCACGAATACACCCAGCAACTAAAATGATGTGCAAGCTCCAACAGATGAACTATTAAACACCTCGAGGCCATTTCATGAACAGTGTTAGTCTGTGTACTCCAAATGACACAAGAAGGGATTCTGCTGCTTACGTGCTCAGGTCGGAGTTTTTACGCACGCTCCGAGCACAAATCAGCCTCTCCATCTACAGGATTTTGTGATTTCAGTGTGCGTACAAACAATATTCATTCTCGACGTTATGTTTGTATTTAATGATAATTCATATAGTACGTGCGTAAAGGAGAAAGGTACATCCTGTTTTACAGAAAAAGGCAAAAGCGCCTCAGGCAAAATTGCTCCACAATGGCGTCTTTCATTAGAAGATCTGGGGCAGCCAGGAAACAGAACAGTTTCACAACTAAATCAACTTTATATTATGAGAAAGGGATCGCAAATGTACGATTTGTATAAGTTGTGTTGAAGTTAAAGTGCTTTAACGTAGCAGAGATGGTGATAAGAGCCAAAACGCGCCAGGAGCGAATTCATACAGCGGAGAAGTAAAGCGTTTGTTCGCTGTAATCTGCCTCTTCCTAATGCCACACGCACTCTCCACGAGCCAGTATTATACACACACTCTCACATTTGTACTTATAGCGACAATAGCCAGGAAGTGGTTAAATATCTTTTAAAAGAACTGTACCGCTCGAATCGTTTGGCACATGCGTAAAAGCTGCTGCGCCTCGAATGTCCCAGTCCGTGCGGTTGGAGGAAACACGAGCAAAGCGAATAAATCCCCGCTTACCTGGAACATACAGCTGCATAAAGTCAAGTCTTTTTGACCACCTTTTCCCTCCGTTTTGTCCCCCACAAGCGGTTTCTTCTTCGTCTCCCTTACACCACTGAGAAATGCAATAGCTCGGCTAAGGTAGACAGAACAAAATACAGAGAATACTAGCTCCAGGGCTCCCGAAACCCCTCAAGGCAAAGATCAGGATACAATTAGCTCATGTCTCTGCCCCAGTCTAAACCAATCTGGAGAATAAAAAAAACTCCCAGCGAAAGGAGAGATCACAGCACTACTAACAGCAGCGCCTCAGTCTTTGTGTAGAGTTTATATTTTTTATAATATCTTATGAAGAAACCTTGTCTGCATTTTCTTCTTTCGCACTCCCTCTGACTCTAACTTGCCTATTGCTTCCCTCTCGAGCAGATTTTAATCGTTATGATTAGTTTTGATGTAACGTTCCCTGGGGGCATTGCTACAAATGGATGGAGTGTTTCTTTGCCAGAGAGGAAAGGCAGCAGATGATGATAATTATATAGATTGTTGCTTGGACTGCTTTGATATGTTTTTTTTATGGCTCGTTCTTTGTTGCTCGAAGACTTAAACCAAATCCAGTCTGGTCACAGTCACAGTCAAACACGTGAAGGTATGATGAAGGTACACTTGTTGATTAAAGCCCAAATCAAATGAAATCAACGGAATGCTGTTAATGAATCTCACTCTTTAGTTTACCCCCCTCTTCTTCTTCCCTTTGTAATCTGTTCAGCTCCCTTTGGACAACCTCCAAATGACGTAGTTGTATAAATAAGCACTTGCAGCTTGCCTTGCCCCAATCAAGTCTGAATCAGTGCCCGAGGCTGGTGTGCGAGCTCATTTCAAATGTTCAACCATGCATGATTTCAGGAAGATTGAGGCACTTCTGAAGCTTTTTTACACACTCTTTCACTCACACAGCCAAGGTATAACGGGCTCTAAATACATTTACACCGACATTCCCGTGGAAAAGAATCATTTGCGGAGTTTTGGTGACATCTGGATTTGTATTCATACATGTGTCAAACTAAGTGAGACAGAATGAGGCTCATATTCGCCCCCTACTGTTGACAGCGCCATTTGTTACCATGAGACAAGAAATCAATGCAGCCATGTTTATTGTAACAGCAGCTAAGAACAGCTGAGGCATTATTTACAAAGGAGACAGCCAGAGATTGTTCTGAAAGGACATTACTATTGCTACACAGACTATGTAGAATTTATACATTCAATATCAGTTCGAAATCCTGTAATTGAAAAAAAGTCCTATGTTAACGCCTGTGATTTATTCAAGCAGTTTTGTTGTTGATTGGATTTAATGTGAAAACTTTTATCACTCGTATACGGGCAGTTTATTCCCGTCGTTCCACGCACTTTAAATTCACAGAGTTGCTCCGGTTTTCTACATTTTAGGGGCTCACTCACTCAGCTGTGCTTATGTTAAATGCCCGAGAGGTGACCAAAGTTGTATGGGACAGTATACTTACTTTGGATGTGTCTTTAAAGCATACCATACTAAGCCAAACACTAGCACTTTGCAGGATCCGTTCCTTTTGTACCTGCTCCTAAGGCTAGTTTGCATCTCAGCACAAGTAGAAGACCACATTTGTCTAACTAGTCCACATTTACATCTCATGAGTACTACTAGTAAACCTTTTGCATTTATTGTGTGCACTAGTAGGCAACTAGTAAGCATTTTTGACCATGACAGTGAGGCTACTAGAGCTAATTATGGTCCAATAGTAGCACCACTACTCACTTCTTTATTCTAATAGTGGACAGAAAAGGCTTACTTGTAAAGAAAAAAATAGCAATGGTATAAGTATTATCAGAATCAATCCCTTAAAGGGCCTTATATATTGCAAACCTTCTCAACTGTTTATTTGATTTGAATTTATGGCTACAGCCTTTTACACCACTACTGTTTTTTTTTTATTCTAACACACCTATTTTAAAACCACAATTTGGGTAGTGCTGCTTGTGTCATTATTTATGTATTGGCACATAACAAACCATTTTGTACTGACCTCATCCTTATTACACTTTTCAATAACTTAAAATGATCCCATAAAAGGTAATTGTCTCTGGAACCAAGCTGCCCTTTAGCTTAAACTGTTGTGAATGATGAATGCAATAACTCATGTTTTTCATGTGATTCCTGCTAAATTTAGGCTACATCTAATTGCTTTAATTAACAGATTTCTAAATAGGAGTCCACTACATTTAGTTTCTATTAGAACATGCCATTGGTTTGAATAGAGTCACTGATACTGCTGGAGGTATATTTATGTTCTCCTGTGAAAGAATATACCAGTATATGTTGATAACTACGATAAACAGAGACATTTCAATCACTTAAAAAACTGGGCCCACAAACAAAGTCACTTTTGAACTGTTTATTTACCCAAAAAGTTAATGTAATCGAAGACGAGACATTTTCCTTTCCCTCCTCATCCAGCAACTCTTAAACTTTCCACTTTTTGACCATCGTGTCCAACAGGAAAACAAACACTGGATTAAACTGTTATCATGAAGTTATTTGTCCTCGGGGTTAACGGCTGGCACACAATAAAGTCAGCCCGAGCTACACACACCCAGGGCTATACACACAAACACACACACGCACATTATTATGCCATTAGTCTGACAAACTATAGTGAACAGAGTGCCCCCCAGGCCCTTAACCCCCATACGTTATCTATTTTCCACACAAATGGAGCCCATTCTTTAGGGGATCTTCTCACTTCAACTTTCAGAAATATGCATCAGATGTTCCTGGGATGAACAAGTGGAGACCTTGAATACACATGGTGCTTTCTTGCCAAAAAACTGAGCTTTTGTTCCAGTGCTGTGTGGTAATAGCAGTATTTTCCTTGGATCTAGATGTTGCTGTGTTATACGGCAGCAACAACAGGCGAGCTTTGGCTGCACTGGTGGACAAATTATCCAGATTGGTTGCAGATGTGGGTTTGTGCCTAAAATCCACAGCCTGCCCCAGTGACATCATGGGTTTAATGTGCTCAAAGGAGAACGGAGGGGGCTACAGTGGAAAATGAAGTGTGCAGGGTGGAATTCTGGGAAAGTTATCAGAGCAAATGTGTACAAAGGCCCTATGAAACGACCACAATTAAATTTGTTTCAGTCTGGGGCGCCTCGCTGGTAACATGGTAGAGCATATACCTCGAGCGACCCAGGTTCAAATCCGGCTCGGGTCCTATGCTCAATGTCATTTCCTTCTCTCTGTCTTCACTTCCAAAGGCATAAAAAGAAAAGTTTATCCATCAAATTTTTACTAAGCTGTACCATGCGCGTCGTAAACATATGATTTATAGCATGCCATTACACAGTTTGATTGAATGAGAGGCATTCGAAATGTCCTTATAGAGCTTAGTAAGTAAACATTATAAGAAAACACCGCGGTATAGGTCCTTTGAGTTCATGACTAGTTCAGCCCACAATAACTCACACTGTTTTATATGAACCAATGTGGTGAAGAATGGTTTAGACACACACTGGAAGGCCAAATAATTAGTGTATAACTATAAAGACATGGTGTCAAACTCATTTTAGTTCAGGGGCCACATACAGAGCAATATGATGTGAAGTGGGCCAAACCAGTAAAATAATAGCATATTAAACTATAAATAATACAAACTCAAATGAATTGCCTTTGTTTTTTGTGCAGAGAAGTGCAATTATAATATCAGCGCTCTCATCAATTGCAACCAAAAAGGCTAATGTTGCCAAAGCTGTTTTCATGAACTCACCTTCACAATATGTCTTTGATGCTAATGCTATTTTGGGTAATATGGGCGCTACAGCAACTTATTTTGACATTAAAAGCGTAATTGCATTGCTGCCACCTGCTGTTCAGTTCTGGGTCTCGGTGTTGTGTTATGTGCACTACTCTTACTAAAACAGTGCGACCCCCAGTGGACAAATTGGGAATAGTATAGTAGTATATTTAAAAATTGCAGTTAATATCTTCTATGTAATTTTCCTTGGGCCAGACCGTAGCCTCTGGCGGGTAGGTTTTGGCCTCCGGGCCGCACCTTTGACACCTGTGCTGTTCTGCAAAGATGTAGATTTGTGTAAAAACAGTGATATAACAGCACTCATGAAAGAGGATTACAAATTCATAATATGGAGGTGTGGTTCTGCTATTGAACTGTTTTTGATGTTGCACACCCAAAACCTTTTTTGTGGTTGATGCATCATTCTGAAACCTTCTACTCAAGACATTGCAAGTATATAAATAAATCAGCAAACAGTCAGAACATACAGTAGCTCTTAATACAAAAGCCATACTCATCTTCATTTATAAAACAAACTCATTTACCAATAATAAACTGCTAACCTAAAACAAGCTCCTTTTTTTCTCCCCGCGTCCTCTTTTTGCCGACTATAAGAGATCTAGCTTTAGCCTCGGAGCATGTTAATAGCTGCTGCACTCACCACACCCCTCAGATGGCCTGTGGTTATGTAAGCGAGTGGGATGGATAAAGGGAAAGTGCTGAAGCTGCTCCAGAGCCTGACTCAATCATACCCCGCAGGGTTGCACAGTTTTAGGCCAGCACTGTTCATCAAATATTATCTCTGGCACGTCGAAATTCACCTTTAGGAGAGTGTTTGCATAGGCGCATTGTGCAGTCCGAGTCATGCCATGAGTACAGCCCTGGGTGCAGAAACAGTAACAATGGTTATTATATGAACTGATAGAAAAGGCCTTTTGTTGAGGGAGTTGCAGTGAGACTAACATCAGGCATGAGCACCGCAGTTTGTTCATGCATGACTCCAAACTAATCTCTTCATAGAACGTTAGAAGATAAGTGATTCATGTTTGTAACTTTCTTTCCTATACTGCAAAACTGTGATGGACCAATGAGAACAAACCGTTATCTCTATGGAGACATTTTCCAGATGGGATACCAGAAAATGTATTCTACATTTGATGCAAAGCAGTTATACAACAATGTTCTAAACAAAAGTGAATGTTGTTTAAATTAACTCTTAATTCAGTCATTATATTATTATTATTATATTATTGCTTAGGGTGGCAGGGGGCTTGTTAATTGCATGGCTAACACTTAGAGGCAGATATTGACAGACACAAGCAATTAAGTTTCACCTGTTACTGTAGTTGTACCAATAGTTATCCATGCATGTCCTTGGACTGTGGAGGGAAGCCCGATTGAAAGAGCACATGCCGGCTCCAGACAGAACAGCCTCTCTTTATAATGTCATGTTTATGCGTTAGTGTTTTCCATTTTCAAGTGATAAACATTTCTATTGTCGTACTAAACCCTTTTGTGGAGGGTCCCACTCGTCCCCACTTGTGCTGTCCCCTTTGAGCCCTGTACTCAGCCATCCCACCATCAGTGGACAGCGGACAGTGACACCACTGTGAGGGGAACCGAGACAAGAGGAGGGGCGGCTTGGGTAATGCTGCGAGGCTCTAATAAAATGTAATCCTATTATATGGTTCCCACTAGAGGGCAACAATAATAAAGGTTTCCCTAATAACACGAGCAGGCCCAACCCAAATGGAAAACAGCTCCTGCGGTCAAGTCCCACACTTGTACATATATCCTCTCATTAACCCAATTGCTGTTGGGCCACATTACACCAACAGGCCTTCGAGATTTAGCCGTGATGGGGAAGCAAGAGTTAAGTCAAACAAATGTGTTTCATCAAACTGCAGTTTGGGCTGCTCTGCATAAAGGAATTGAAGGTGGGAGGTAGAGGAGGAGTGAGGGAATGTGTGCGGGTGGGAAGTTGGGAAAGCAGAACCCCTGAGGAAACCAATCAGAAGTTCTCCTCCCTCCCTTCCTGTGTCAAAGCCACCGGGGTCTCAGGTGTGTGTTACATGAGCTAATACCTCCCAAACTTGATTGTTTGTGCTACAGTAATCAGACTTTTGTAAATTATCATTTTGGAAATGATTGTCTGCTCATTGCTTACAACAAAATTGCAATATTGTTGAGGACCATAAGGAGAAATTATAAGATAAGACCTGAAAGATCATGAAATGAATATGAAGTTTAATTTTTCAGAAAGTCCCAAATAAAATGATGTTTTCTCCAAAAGAAAGTTAGAGAAAGTGAGGTACTGAATAGTGCAAGTCTACTTGACTAATGCTAACAAGAAATGGCACGCTCTGGTGCAAAATATCATAAACATAGACTCTCATATTTATATGATTTGATAATATAATGAATGAGTTATTCTGCCTCTGCCTACTATCTCTCATAAACACAGTCAAATATTCATCATAAGTGACAAGGTGAGTGAGAATATCAATCATATTCCGGAGACAGCCGGAGTTATTAAGTGAGCCAATGTAACAGTATTACAAAACCCAGAATAACAAGTTATTTATCTCTCTTTGCATGTGTGTATATGAGTTGTGTGTGTGAGAGAGTGTGTCGCCTGCCTTCCTCTTCCTGTAGCACCCTCCAACCCCAGAGCCGCAGACTCAAGGCAGTTTCCAGAATCAAACAATTTCACGCAGCTACTGGAGGAGGAAATGAACTGAGCCCAGAGCAATAATAAAATTATACAAATGTTATTACAGACTCGCCTGCTACTGTCCTACTTTAATTCAAATTTGGGCACTCCAGGCGCCGCTGGTGGCACAGACCTTCCTGAATAAATCAACATTAGCTTACGTCTAAATTATTAAGGAAGTGGGAGACTTTCTTGTTTATAGTATGAATTATTAAACAAGTGTTTAACGCTGTTTTTCTTCATGAATCCCCAAATATTAATTGCTAATGATCTTTAAGGTGTGTGTTTTTATCATTTGCCCTTTCTGTTCTGGGAATTGAAAGTTCCAACTTGAGAGAATCTGCCTGTTCTCATTTAGATAAGCCTCAGATGCACTTTGTGATATACATGGATACAATGGGTAAGATGTGCAAATGAAGCTCCAGAAGCAAAAATATTCCAGCCATAGTCATTGTTAATGTCTGCAGTAAATGTAGAAGCAAATGAGGGAATTACACAAGCGGCCGTTGTAGAGGTGAACCACGCTTTGTCAGTTCTGCTCAGCATCTTAGAGATACATCAGACAGATAAATGACAGCCATTTTAATATCTGCTGTGACTTTGGATTCAGTTGATTCTAATTGAGTTTTGTGTATATTATTATTATTGAATTACCCTTTTTCTATTTCTATTCTTTTTTCTTTGCATCCTAGGAGGAATAGCTCATTGAATAAAGCATCACAGCTAGTCCAGTACTATACACGATTAAGGGGAACTGAAATTGCGCGGGCCTCGAGCTACAGAGGCCTTAAGGTAAACAGGTGCCCACAAGAAAAGGGCTGCTTTAGTGGCGTTTTAACCAAAGAAATGGCACATTATAAAGGTAACAACAGAACTGCACAAACACTTCACAAAAATGATCAACTCGCAACATCCATAGTGTAAAGAACTGATTTTATTGCAATAATTTGATATTATTCACAGTGGCAAGCATTAATAGAACCCTAAATAGATTAGAAGGTACATCCAAGTGAATCCAAGTTACAAGTTAGCTACAAGTAGACATAAGAAAAAACAAATGACTGCAATAGTATGGAAACTTGTGGATGAGCCTCTATTTTAATAGAATATCTGAGTCAAGAAGAATCTGGCTTTAAAACCAAGCATCTTCTTTCATTATGTTGGTGTTGAATACTATATTTCTATCACAGAACTGTAATAATCCTTTTTGTTGATATCGAATAAAGGGCTTGGACCATCTGGAGTATCTGCAGTGCAACTTTCACATCCAAGGCTCGTGGCTGCCCTCCCCTGGAGAAATACACAATACAATGATTAAACAAATAGCAGTAATCACAGTGTCCAGTAGGTGATGCTGTTGTCATGCAAGAAGAAAGGAGTAAAAGCTATTTCCATTTAAATCTTCCTAGTCTCCTCTTCTTTGCAATGCAAGGGCGAATGCAGCTGATCATTTCCTGTGCGGTCCAGACAGAGAGAAGATTGAATTGCACCTGTTCCTTTGCAAAGTGTAGACATAACAGATTACCTCTATTTTGTATCACAAAGTAGGCTCATTTCCTGTGCTCTCTGCCTGGGGGAATGAGATTACACAATGGATTTCGCTCACATGGAACGCATACAGTGTGGTGGACATTTATCTGGCCATAGGGAGACATCATCTAAAGGTGGATGAGCAGATCCAATATTGATCTCTGTCCTAGAAATAAGGATTCAGTTTTTATGAGGCCCTAGTCGTTTGAACAATATAAAGGGATGACTTATTTGAATAACTCAACATTTGTCAATCTCAATAACTTTTCAAAAACTAGAAGTCCCAATTTTTCATCATCTATCATACACTATCATCATATGCCACAATGGAATCAGCTACAATTGACTATCTAAAGCACACATGTCAAACTCAAGGCCCTGGGGACAAATGCGACCCATAGCAATGTTTTATGTGGCCCTTCAATGCATTTAGAAGGTGATGTTTTTGGCACTAGGTTTTATTCATGAATTTGTTTTGAACATGTTTTAAATGGATTAGACTTTTGCTACAAAGATAAATAAAATCTGTTCAAATTCAACTAAAACCTGTTCAAATCCAACTAAAACCTGTTCAAATCCAACTAAAACCTGTTCAAATCCAACTAAAACCCGTTCAAATGCAACTAAAACCAGTTTCCATAAAAGGAGAAAAAGATTGCTTGTGTGATAACTTTTGTAAGACTCAAATGAAGATGAAATCTCACTTTCAAAATTTAATAAAAGCTTCCAAATGTCACCATCTGCGGCCCCTGAAACTTTCGAGGCCCCTCACCACTAAAGCATGTCAGAGATTAGAGATGTCAAGTACAACATAGGTTTGATCCATGGCAGCATCTGGGAGGCTTAACTTGATTAGTGTTTATGTGCTTAGAAATAACAGAAGAATTGAGTCCAGACAAGGTTCGTTTTGGAAAAAAGAGGAAACTACCCAGTGTGGCAAAAAGAGATTTTGAGTTAAGTTATAAGTTCTATAGAGGAATATCATAATACTACTGTCTTTTTAGAGCATGTGAACAGCTATGATGTCATGCAGGGACATACTGATGTCTGTCTGATGGTAATTTCAATAATTTGTTCATAAATGTAAGAAAACAATTGTGCAAGAATATGTGCTCGAAAGAAACATGAATGTGCTTCTCCTCAAGTGGTGCTCAGTTTTTCAGCTCTGGGCAGCTGTAGGCCCAGGATGTAATGGAATTAAAATGGCTCCCTCCAAAATACAAAGTGTGTCATTTTGATGTGATTACACACTATTTAAAACATAGTATTGCTTGATGTGTTCAATTTTGTTCACTACACATTTTAACCCAGTGCACCACAGGATTATTTCTGATTGTCCTTAACTTCTAAAACAGTGAAATATTGGCCACAGAGAATCATGTTTCACTTTTTGGTATACAACTATCAATTTAAAGCCAAGAGTAATTGTATAGTGTGACAGGGGCTTGACATAGTGTTATGTTCTCATTACTGAACAAATGTTATGATCCTGCCATCTTGGTTTATTTTGTCTATCAATGAGTCGAAGAACAAATCTTGTTATTAAAACATAATTTTTAATATCACTATCATATCAAATCAAATCACTATTTATCATTCAAGCAGAAAAAAACACTGAGCCGTTGAGTCAGATAAACAATTGTTTGCAATAACTTAAAAAACTGAACAGTATAAATGGTACACTTTTGACACAAACCATGACAACAGAATGGCTTACAGACATTTCTCAATATGAAAAATGAAATCATATCACAGTATAGCAATTAAGATTGTCAAAATATAGATTGAAAATGGCATATGTTGGACATATGTTGGTTTCCATGGCTGCACTGAAAATAGAGAGCACTGTAAAAAGACAATGATGAAGCTTGTCATGTCTGCCCTGCGTTGTCGGACACCTGTTAATGCACTTAGCGCTCAGAAGGAGAACCTGTACACTACATGGAGCAAATGTGACACTAATCCAGAAATAACAAGGGCCCATTTTCTTCCTCACTACTCCAATTCACTGGCATGGCCTCACGTAATTGGTTGACCCCACACATATTTCACAAATACAATGCTCCTGTCAGTGTGCGCTGCATACACTCTCAGCGGGCTGTCTGTATTGTGGATAAAAGTGGGATTGAACTATAACTCCATTTTAGCTCTACGTCAACCAGCCTGCGATAAGGACACAATTCATATTCTGCTCCTAGTCTTTTGGAAGGGACAGACTCAAGACGGACAGTTCAAAGTTTGATTGTCTGTCCCTACTACAGATTGGTCTCTATTTGCAGTGCGCGTGATAGTCATACCGAAGACAGCACGTCCCCCGTCATGTCCTGGTATGGGTCTTTCTTCTCTGCTTTCTCCACGTCAATTGAGTGAATAGAGCCAGGTTTTATTGTGATGTCCTCTGACTCCACTTCCTTGTATTTCCCTGATTGATCCTTGTGGAAAACTTGTTTGAGTTGTTTCTTAATCTCAGGATCAGGGCAATAGAGGTATTCATAGAGACCTGCAGCAAGGATTCCCCCCAGTATGGGACCTAACCAGTACACCTGTCAGAAATACAGCACAATTAGTATGAGGCAAGCAAAAACACACTTTTATAACAACTAAAAAGGCTTCTAAAATAACAAAAATAGACATTGAAGTACTTCAGTGTTTGAAATGTTAAGTGTGTGTAATTTTCAGTGGCATTTGTGTGACATTGCTCCTGTCTACTTCTCCAAATGGTGATCTGACAGGTATCTTCTGTAGGGAACTGTCTATCCAAGGATGTAACAGAACCGCATTTTTCAAAATTCTGAACAATGTCTTTAACATATAGTAATATTTCTTCACTTTTGCAAATCGTCATACATTTAAGTATTTTTATCATCTCTTACCCAGTGGTTTTCAAATGTCAGAGTGACCATTGCAGGTCCAAAAGAACGAGCAGGATTCATACTTGCTCCTGTGTACGGAATCTGAAAATGAGAAATGATTTAACTTATAAATACAAAAAATACACAAACAAATACGTAAAATGTTCATGTCTATGTACTTAAAAAAAGCTCTATCCTGTCCAACACCAGTAATCTCTGTTTAAAGTGAGCTATAGCAGAGAGTTTGTGTGATGCAAGCAGCTAACACCTATTTCCCAGTGCATTCATTTGCTCTGCAGGTTTCAGGCCCTTAGAGAATGGTTGCCATGCGATGGCAGCCTCCAATAAAGTTGTGCATGTGGGTGTGAATCAGTGAGAAGCATGCAATATCACACTTAGAAGAAGGGATGTGTTGATGCACCTGCCTTTTGTAAAATAGATAGGATATCCAGTTTTCACATGCTATGAGTTAGAAAAAAAGATTTCACAGAGCGAAGATGTCGGATAAAAAGCTTTAGTTTTGATTCATCTATTCTCCTGGTTGGTCAGTGCCACTTGAAATTCTTCTTCCTCAAAGTACTTACAGCAAACAAGTGACCAATGGCAACAGCCACGCCAATGGCCAATGCAGCAGAGCCTCCGAGGTCTGTGCGTTTGGGATCACATGTGGCAAAGACGGTAAACACCAGTTCAAATGTTATAATGATCTCCACCAGAAGCCCGTGTCCCAATGAGATGTCTGAGTGAACCTGAAAGAAAGAAGAAAGTTCTCTGTTAAAATGTACACAGTGGTTTGGTGAAAGTATAGTGTGGGTGTATAAACAAGTTATATTGAGTATGTAAACAAGTACACTGTAGTGTGGTTAAGGTGTAGTGAGTATATAAACAAGTACAGTGTAATCTGGAGATAGTATAGTGAGTAAACAAGAACATTGTAGTTTGGTGATAGTATAATAAGTGTATAAATAAGTACTTGGATGAATTGCTTTAGATCTAAATTCTCTCAGAAACCATATATAACTACTCTGCAGTTTGAATAGTACCTCAAATGTAAAGTTTGTTTTTTTAAATATATGTTGAGTTAAAAGATATACTCTACAGAAAAAGTACAGTAAAGGTAACACAATTAGCCACTCTCTGCACACAGTGCATGATAAGAGTGAACACCAGGCCTTACATTATTGACTCCGAAGGATCCTCTCACTGAAGCAGGTGTGACCATGAAGAGGATCCCCGCTCCAGTAATAGCTCCCAGGCACTGAGCCACCACATAGAACAATGCTTTAGCCAGGCTCAGCTTTCTCGTTACAACCATAGCTGCAGTGACAGCGGGGTTAATGTGTCCACCGCTGATGTGTCCGAAACACTGCACCATGGTGGCGATGCTGAGGCCGAAGCACAGTGAGATCAGCACCAGGTCGGCAGGCGGGGGGTTCTCTTTGCCTGCGTTCCAGTTAATTGTAGAGCCCACTCCGAGAAGGACGAAGACAAGAGTGGCCAGGTATTCTGCGGACACAGCCCTCCAGAAGTCCTTGGTCCAGATCCCTTTAAATGCCACCATTATGCTCTGACTGTTACACCAGGACAGGAACCTCCTGGCAAAATGAATAATGAGGAAAATGATTAGTCTATTTATGCATTCACAGTGCATGCATAAAGCTGAAAATGTACTGAACCCTATCAGGATAGCTGCCTCCAGGCACAGCGTTTAAAACTCCACTAGGGATTTAAGCCAGTGACTTTCTATCACAAGAACGCCATACAGAACATTCTTTAAAGATTGTGTTTATGGGCAAATTGTCATATATATGGCAATTCAATTAAAAAAACTGCTTGTCTTTCATGGCTAAATTGCATATGGCTGGCAGTAAAGGAAAAGTAAGTGTAGTCATTTTCTGCAGTTGACATTTTATTTTACCATTATTCAAAACTGAACCGGAGAAGCTCATTCACCTTAAACATTGATTCAATAAAATCAATCCTGAGCTAACAATCATCCATGTCCCTACCTCTATATATCATTCTACTTATTGTAAGTAATTGGTATGGTAATATAAAAAATGTTTTGAAAGTACATATGTAAATTATCTGTAAGAGCATGTATACAGTAAATTTTATTAATTTTTGCCTCTCCTTTTCAGAGGATTCAGCGATTAACCATGTGTTGCATTATAAAACCTGCATGTTATTTGTCAATCAGTGATCTAAACCAATAGTTATGAGGGTTTTTGAAGTTCATACTTTTAAGTGCAACAATGCTTTTGATGCATTCAATTTGTGTCCCTTGAGACAAAGATGATAGATCTGCCTCTGTGACATTCAGAATAAAATTGAGCTTACCTGCTTGGTCCTTTGGCCTGTTTTACATTGTTTGATAAAATTCTCAAGTGTATACTGCTAGAGTCTTGTTTTCTGTTAAAGAATGATGTACCTGTAAATGTATTCTCTGCTGTTGTTACTAACGCAACGCTTTATAAAAATAATGGGTGCTAAACTTTAATTTAATCACATATGTATCACTTACTTTTCCTCTAAAGAAACAAACAATTAGTCATGGTGCTGCATTAAACTAAGCAGACCTCTGGGAAAAAAAAAAAAAATCCTCCAGCTCATTTAAAGGCTAAAACTTACCAAAAGCAAAAGCACGCTCTGCCTCTGTCTGTCCTCGTTGTGTGGGACGTATTTGCATTCATTAGTGAGCTACTCCACCAGCAGACACATCTCTCATGTGAAAGTCGCAGCAGTCGTGACCTGGGTACTTACAGGGAAGCAGCGGGCCGTCTGAGCGCAGGAGCCGAGCAGCAGAGAGCAAGTCTGTCACACGAACATGATCCACACATTATGACCCGGATGGCAGCCAGCGGCTTTATTAAGTTACTAAGCGGGCATCACCTCGTGGGAATTAAAGAGGCTGCTCAGGGGGAGGAGCCAGGAAGTGCTGCACTGTGCTCCTCCACTCAGCCACTCTGTCTGCCTCAGCATCTTGGCCAGATCAGACATGGCAGCACTAAATCAGATCTCATATTATCATTCATGCAAGCACACCTACCCGTCATCATAAACCAAAACATCTAATATATTATACTCCAATACACACTTTGGCTGACTGGACATAAATGCTAATATAGTGATTGCTATAAATGAAGTTTATGTTACCCTTTGCATCGTTATGTGCCGTTTGTACAGCCTGTTCTGGGCAAATGTTCATTTTATCTCAGTGGAGGCTCTGGATAATGAACCTATTTGGTTTTCTGCCTCCCTTTCCTCTATAGTAATATAACTAAACTGCTCTTGATTAATACACTCACTGCTAATGTGTTTTATTATTCTATTTTCACACTTTATAAACACAGAAATCAGCCTCTTTACTTTGTGTAGGTCAACTGTATATGAAAAGTGTGAAACAAATATTTACTAATTTACCATGTTAGTCGTTATCAAAAAAGAATTAATGGTGTAGTCATTTTTATAGTAAAATATTTACTTCTAGGGTGCATGCAATCTAAAGAAATTAGTGCACATGCAAAACGGTGGCTCTAATATCCAAATAGAGCATAAATAACTGTTTGTTAATGCATGTCTTTAAGTGTTAGCCCTGCGATCAACTGTTGAAGAATGCCACATTATGTTCAACGGGGCTGGAGTAGGCCCCAGAATGATCAAATAGTTAGTTCCTCCAGATGGAAGCCAGAGAGATGAGAGTAGTTCATTAAAGTCGGCCATTTTGTCCTTTTGTCAAAGTCGTTGTGGTGGTGTTGTTGCACAACAACCAAATTAATCCCAAAGAGCAGAAACAGCTGTCTCCAAATCCTCCAAATTAAAGAAAAAAAAGGGGGGACAATAAAATGCTATCTATTTATCTAGATTAAGTGTGATTACGTGTGGCATATTTGCAAAGAAAGGCACACCGGCAGACTTGATAAACACACATTTAGTATTAACAGAAAGGCAAATATTGTAACTTTAAGGTGATCCAATGACACTGCAAAACATAGAAAAGAATGGATTCCATGCAGTATTATTTTACGCTATAATGTGTTCTGCCATGTTGTTGAAATGGATAAGGCACCCACTTTCATGAAACCTTGGTTGGATCAAACCTGGGTATACAATCACAGTTATGAGTACTTTTAGTTCAATTATAACAACAAAAAACAGTCCTGTCATTTTATAGCACATTTTAAATAATAAATAAACACATTGCCAAAGAAGTGATACATTGTATATAAAAATAATATTCATACACTCATTTTCTACTGTTCATGGCCTTTTACATGCATTTTATATTCACCACTTCATTCACCGAAACATGCAGCTTTGGGTGTAGCAAAGGGAGCACATGCAGACTCCATCCAATTGGTAATGGGCCAGCCTGAACCCATTCTTGTGAGTCTGGAGTACTCATCACTCTGTAAATAATATTTCAGGATGAATATATATTGCCTTGATGTCATAGCCTTGGCTCAGAGATCAGAGAATATCTAAAAATAAACAGTAAAGTCATCAAAAAGTGTGACCTTTTATTATGAATTATGATGACTGACCCTTACTATGAAAATCGTTCGTATCGGCAGCAGGCGGACATGCACAAGTAGTTTTTGCTTCCTTGATGACATAAAGTGCACAGTGCTGCTAGATTGTAACAACAGCAGAATTGTTTGGCGTGCATTGGCAATGACAGAATTCATTTTGGGCATAGATCAAAGTAAATAAAAAAAAACAAAAAAAACCCCAAATTATATTCTCTTTCTTATCAGGAAAGACACTGAGCTATAAATTGTCCTCACATGTAACTAATGTAATATTTTGCTGCCTAATGGTGCATTTAGTGCATAAAAGCGACCTTGCTCTGAAGGGACATTCCCTTGGGTTTTTAATGTTTGTTTTGAAATTCTTCATGGTCTTTAAGCCCACACTTTGGTTAAAGTAGTACTGTTAAATAACAGGTCGAGACCACAGTAAAGCAATTTGGTGATATAATGAGAAATATAGACAAATTTGACATCAATAATGCAATGCCACATAAAATAAAAGGTTATACACAGTATTCTTACACTGAAACCATTTTATCTAATCTCACTTCCTTATCTGAGTTATTTTGTCACTGATAAAGCACAATGACCTACTCATGGCCTGTGTTTAACCACAGCAATACCCTGCTACACATTAATAAGTCATGTATACATGTAATAAAGTGTGCTTATATAACGTTATCACATTCAAAAATCTCCATGTGTAATAAATATGTGACTAATTTGTTCTTCCTGCAGTCCATTAATGCTTCACCTTTGCTCTGGATAGTTGGTAATAGACAGCGGCTGAAGGTGGTAGACGTAACCCGAACATCTTGAGTTACAGCCAGCAGAGGTATAGACGCCGAGCAAAGATGCATACTGCAAACAACTGGAAGTGCGCAGTATCATTACAGGATCTCCTAAAAAAGATATTTCTTGGTTTGGACGGCGTGTTGAATCACAGAGCAGACAAGTATGGAAATGGTTAGATCAGTCTTTGACTGTTTTGGGGATCAATCAAATTTAGATTTATTACGGAAAAAGAATGTGGCTAGTATGGTCCTGGAACGGTCCATGTTTATGACAGGTTCATGTTTTCAAGCTGGAAGATTGGGCATTTTGGGGCGTTCATGTGCATTTTTAGCTCAGAAAAACGAGCTTCCAAGCACCACATGAATGTAGCATAAAGAGGATACTGTCAGCGGGAAACCTGGCCAGACGTTCGCTTTCTTAGCAAAATGAGTTAGGTCTAGAACCCCTCCTATTCGAACCATTACCATCTGCATCAACCCTACATAACATCTAAGCCTAAAAGGACCAGACGTATTCTTTGTATTGAAGAGAAAAAAGCAACAGCATGGCGGCCCAGGCTAGACAGTGGGCACATCTTAAGGAAGTTTCCATGGCAACATAAGGTCAAGTATAATACGGTCAGTTTGTGTGCAAATTTGTATCAAGTGCATGTTTGTATCAAAAATTGTATCACATATTCTGACTTCCCATTGCCTTAAACTTTGAAATATCTTCCAAAAGTATGGAAAAGACAGCACAAAATATAATAACACACTCACCACATAGGAACAAGATAATGTGACAATTATACGTGTGGTACAGTATTATTTACAATGGTAAACATGGCCACCAGGCTTGCTCATTTTTGCACTGCAATTTAAATCTGCTCTCTACTGAAACCTGCATACTAATGAGCTCCATAATTTGTTGTTAAAAAAAAAAAAAAAAACAGTTCCAGTGTGAAGAGGACTTCTTTTCCTGGATCCTATTTCTGTGGCACCTCCAGGCGTCTCGCACACATCAGACGAGTCCCTTCTTTACTAATTAAAGGATCGCCTTAATTCTTCAGATTAGCATGTATTTTAATTACACTTGAGTCAATTAATGGGTGTTGATACAGTATGCGTTCTGTTTGATTAGAAAAGTGATCCCCAGATAAGCTTTGATGGTCCAAGACATTTTCGTAACTTTTTAGTGATTTTCGAGAGTGCACTTGGGATAAATGATGACATATTATTACATTGATTACTTTACGTTATATATTTATCAGCCAGTGTAAAACCATGCACGTAAATCAATATCTGCATACACAGAGGACACTAGTTCTGACATCCCTCTGTCACCCATGGGCGTTCTGACATGTAGCGCAACGATCTGTGGTAACAAACATGTTTCGCTTGCCCAGTATTACTGCCACGCTTCGTTAGACACAAGCTAGTGCCCTTGTTGCAACCGCTCCGTGCCAAGTTTTCCAAATGCCACAGAGCCTCTATTATATAAGCTATAGGCTTGTCAGGAGGCCAAAGCGGTGGCCTCCTTTTGAAAGATAGTACTCGTGAAAAGGGTTGATTCTCGTTGACATGATTGAAGCGAATGGAAACAATCTGTCCGTGAAGGGTTCGTATGACCTTTGGCACAGAGACAGGACTATAAGATCTGGTAATCAGGCATTCATGGGAAATAATGAGCGAATATGTGTGCACTGTGCATTAGACGCATACTGTATGTTGTTAAAGATAGGGTAGGCATTCTCTTTTCTTTTTTTTTTTCTTTTATTGTTTATCTTGAAGTATTTTTTCATATTTCATTTCAAAACCATGTTCAACTTTAATACAGTCTTCAACACTTGATTAAATGAGGGTTAGCCAAACTCTAACCCTACGCTAGCTTTGAGACGCTAGATTTTATTGTCATCCAGATTAAAAAGTCAGAGCTTTAACATTTTTTAAGATGCAACTCTTTTTTTTTTTTTTTTGCATTTTATAAGATGCAATTACAGACCAATTTTTATTTGTCTAACATCTAAAATATGCTGCATGCATAAGTTTTACCTCCCAATATTTATATTATTCCCATGAGTCCCATTATTTTTGTTCTGACAACCACACATTTCAGAGATGTGTGCTGTCTTCGAAGCCTAAATGCTTGATAATAACGATATACCTTTACAGTAAGACTTCCCCTTTTGAGTCCACTGAGCAAATGTGATGTGAAACCTTTTTGTTACATAAAACACTTCTTTTTAGTCACTGTGCATCTCCGAAGCACTTTGAAGTGCGTTCTGCTGTGGGCAGAGGCCACATTCCATGTAAGCTTCATTGCTTCTTTTCAATCAGCTCCGGAGTGGACTCATGTTTTCTCCTCTCACTCAGCCACAGCAATGTCAATGGATTATTAACAGAGTAATATCATGTGAGTTACACACAAAAAGCTACATACGTGACCATGCTGCTGATTTATTCAGGTCAAAAGGGCATTCTTTAAGGAGAGAAAAGTTCCGTAGAAGTCACTGTAAGTTTAATAATTTTCTGTTTCTGTTTCTACAACTGCCTGGAGAGGACAGAGCACTGATGGGAAAAGGGAATTCATACTTTTCAAACACACAATCTTGGAATGGACTAATTGGACATCTGTGTAAATGAATAAATGAATTTTGTCTCTACAACTTGTAATCTGACCAGACCTTGTTTGTTTGTTCATGGACAATAACATGTCCCTTCAGGGCTACCATAGATGTCATCAGGGTCTAGAAGACTGGTTCTCAAACTGTGGTACGGGTCCCAGTAGTGGTCTCAATGATAAAATAACCTTTAAACATATATTCACAAAATGTAGGACTCCTATTTTATACTGGACTATACAAATTTGGACCCTGAGGAATTCAAAATGTGATTTCAAAAGTATATTAAGAATATAGTCGTGAGGTAGCAGCATAACATAATATATAACATTGATATTGACATTTGTGATATTTATATATTTATATATTTATATGCGTTTTCATGTAGGTAATAGAAGATATGAACTGTGGAACTGCAAGAAATTTTATCACCGTCATAAACTACACATCCCATCTTTAAAGCAGGAAAAATATCTCACATCAGTCACACAGACGCTTGGATTCAACTAGAAAGAGGGTGGCTGGTTTTATTTCTATGTGATTTTGTAATATGGGTAAAGGAAATGGCTGTTTATGTTTTCGTAAAGCATCACAATCACAATGGCGAAATTCACACTCAAAGTTTCAGCTTGATTGGGTGTCTTTTTTTGAAAAAGAATGTGCATGAAGTGAAATAGGAACAGCTACATGCTACAATACAAAACACAAATGAATTGCCCACATTGAAACTCTTGAGAAGCTATATTCCATTTGTCTACAAACAGTTGTGTTTTTTTTATATGATAACATTTCACTGTAACCTGGATTCCTGTTTAATACATGAAATAAATTGAAACATCAAGTGCAGCTATAGTATGTTGTCTTAAAATCCTTACATGTGATCATCATCTGTCCTGGATAACACTTTCCACTGTGTCATGTGACCATACCATGTGACAAGGCCCATTTAAGAGAAAATCGCATCATCTTCAGGCGGGTTATCATCACCTGCTGGGGATTTTAGGAGCCCTTTTTTTTTTTTTCATGTCACATTCATTTTACTTCACTTCAAAGAGGAGCAGTGCCTTGAAATTTCCCATTGCCTGTGCTCTGATAAAGAAAAAAACAAAAAAACAAAAACGATGTCATAAAAATAATGCGACAAAGCAACGGCTACAAAGATCCTACATCAAACCCCACCAGGGACTGAGCTTTTTACTGAGGATGAGCATGAACACAGCAATGATTCTTTGTGATCACCCAGTTGGAAAATGTGTCCCACAGCTTTTCACTCCTGTTTTGTGTTGCATATTATTCAAAAAGTGACAAGCAGGCATGGTGGGAGGCTTTAATTCCCAGTCAGAGAGCGCTGCATGGCCACCAGTCATTTTAACCTGAAGGATGGCCTGTTTGTCTCCCTGCGACACGTCTTCAGAGGATATTTATCCCCTCTTCCTGGAAAAGCAAGTCTCACCGAGCCCGGGCTAGACTGTGATCCCGCTGCCTACTCAGCAAACATCATAAATATCTTACCTTCACAGCAACTAAACATCTGAGTATTTGTCTTTTGCTTACAAGTGCACTGGGAGGAAAAAATAGCTGTGTCGTCATAGTAATAAATTATTTCCATGACAGAATTCCCAGCCAGGCTAATGGATGGAGTTTCCTGACTACATATATATACATATATGAGCTGCACCACTTCCATATGATCCTATTTCAAAGAAGTCACAACTGGCGACGCTTGGCCCATCCCTAAATGAAGCATGCATTTGTAATCTGATTTATACTTTAAATGCTAAGCTATCATCCTTGTGTGCTAATATATGTTTATATATTTGAAGGACCAACTGCTCCCCCAGGCCTGTGTTTTAACTCAACAGAAGTTTATAAAGTTAAATACACACTATCTATACGCACATATACATTTATGGTGTATTATTTTAAGGGGCAAATTCTGATGTGTTTCCAGTTGTGTTTAATGATGAAATAAAATGAAATAACAGTTTATTCTTTGCATTTGTTGTTTCTGTCCGTCCTGTAAGTGGAACCCACCTTTTGCCGTTTCCTGAAGGTGTTCTTTTTTCAATTTTTCTTCTTTTTGAGTTTTTCTTTACCATGGTGGAGGGTCTAAGGACAAAGAATGTTGCACAGTGTAAAGCCCTTTGAGGCAACTGTTGTAGTGATACTGGATTGCACACAATATCACTACAGTAGACACACTCTTGCTTTGGAAATGTAGAAATTAAACAGTGTTTTTAAGTGTTATGGGGGTCTGAGGAGTTATATCACAGATCAGGAAATATCTCAAAGATGTATGTTTTAGTGTCACCTTTGCATGTCCCTACTGGGCTTCTGTAGGTATTCCTGTGTGTGATGTGTTGAATTCAACTCTTTCAATCCACTTTTAAGCATTTCAATTTTTACTGTAAGTGTGTCTCAGCCCAATGACTGAATGGGGCTCATATCAATCTTGAATAAATACACTGACCGGTCTCAGTGGAGATGTTTTTAAGTGCTCATTGCATAAGCTGCATTAAGAGTCATCTACACTGTTTACACAACATAAAGCCATACTTGAACAATTACAAACTAATACTTTAAAAAGTTAGGTTAAGGCCTATTTGTACTAAGAAAGCAGGGGAATTGTGTGGAACACTTTAATAACCTTTTTAACTTTGGGTAAATGCCAGTGTTTTGAAGATCTGAACATAAAAAAGTTGTTAAAAGTTATTCTCTTTGAAACCCTCAGTAATTAAAAAGCTTTCTGAGAATAACAAAGTCTCAGTTTTGCAGACAGTGTTGCTCAAAGCCTATTGAATCTACAGTATGTGTTGGGCCAAGGGCACAGCTCTGTCGGTGGTTAGGCATATGTCACTTTGTATTATGGGCACTCTAACTGTAACGATAGAGTAACTTTGTTGAATTTGTGAAAGAAAAGAACACTGTGTCAAGTAGTGTGAATGCATTTTTGTTCAGCGAAATAAAACAAAACAAAACCACTGGAGTCTAAATTACATTGGATTCTTATTTTCTGTGTATTGGGAGACACTTGTATTTTCCTGGAAGTGCAACAGATGATTTGGATGAAAAGGTTTTGAAGGACTAATTCAAAACAGGTTTTAAATCAGTGCAACTCATTCTTATACCCAGTGTCACCTGGATAATAGTGTCCTCACAGTTTACTAAGAATCAAAGCAGAATACACTGAATGGATAATTAGCTTTATGAAGTAAATCCATATATTACTGTAATGTGTTTGAACAAATTAAAGTGCTTTAAAGGTGGGATGTGTAGGTTTAAGAGGCATCTGGAATCAAAATGGCCGTCAGATTTCACACCTCGTCTTTCCCGACTATGTGAATACCTACGGTAGCCCTGCAGGGACATCCTCTTATCTATGAACAAACCCAGAGGAAATGGGTCAGATAATGATTTCACTTTAAAAAAATTGGAAACAACAATGAATTGATTTATAACATTTATCTTAAGGTAGCTGTAGGAACAGAATCAAGAAGTAATAGTACCTCCACTGGGGCCATGGTGTACTTTTCCAACATAGATAAAGTCAAACCATTGACTGTGGAAATGAGAACCAATTGGACATAATGTCTTTCAGTCATGGGACTAAAATTCCAGTAGAGGCCTAAAGAGCCATATACTTAATATGCAGTTGAAATCATTAACATTATGGGGTTTTTGGTCTCCAACTACAAAAAGTATTTCATCATTGGAAAGTTTCTCTGCTGCTGTTGGCTTGGATGTGTTATTGCTCCCCAGACCCTCCACAGGCAGCCCATTGCTCCTGATTGGATGCACTAAAATGAGTTAAAGCCATAATATGAACAGTAAGTATGCTTTACTTGAAATATATTGCATCAAAATCATATATATGCAACAACAAGTCATTCTTATGGTACACTGATATGAAAATTTAAAATAACCCCTCTTTGTAAAGCCAGTGCTACCAGTTTACCATATACTGTCCTATTTAAGTGGCCATTTTACAAAAACACATCTCTTGCCAGATCAACACAGCTTTTCACATCTTTAGACGCAGGTTAAGTGTGACTTCACAGCCAAAGTGTTGCACTCATTCTGTGAAAGAGTGTAAATCCAGAAGTTAAAAGCTGCGTTAACAGCAGAGAATTATAGTCACTTCCTACCAAGACGATAAAAGAATACAAAAGATGGCAGGTGTATTAACTTTTCATACACAGTCCTTTTGACTAAGATCACCAATAAAACCATTTCAGTGTTGCTCCTCCAGCTCTGGGATGGATACGATGGAACCCAAAGGAGTTTGTTGGTAAATGCAGTTAGAGCTGTAATCCTACTCAAGAACAAGAACAAAAGCTGCCTGTCAAAACTTCAGTAGACATTACAGAAAAACGTCTGAAGGCTGCTGGAGTTAAATTTCCAAGCGATGCTAAAGGAAAAACCACAGTGTACACAAGCTCCAAATACAAGTGTGCATGTGTCATTCTGACACGGGCCGACAGAATGAACACAGTCGTTCTCATTACCGGGCCTTCATGGAGACAAGCTGTCAGGTTGAAACCCAGAGGAGCCCATTGCAGATGCTGCCTACCATCAGCCTCAGCTCCCTGAGCCACACACAGACATGTCTGCTAGCATCAGCACTACACGCAAAGGAAAATATTTACAAGGAAGGCATTCAAACAGAATTTTTGATTACAAACTTCCATAAGGTGATCATCCAGTGGGTTCGGTTTCAGTCTGTTGTCTGTGATGCTGCTGCACACATTTAACTACCTCAGTGTGGTCCAGAAGTCAGAACTGTGCACATTGACATCTCAATAGCACAACCACTGCTTCCTTTAAAACCACCAGTAATCTATGTATAAGTGTGGAGTAATGATTTAGGAATCAGTGGTCTGCAATCATTACACAGGAGCTTTTGTTTGGTCAGGCAATAAATTCTGTTAATCACATGAACAGTAAGCCATGGGAGTAAACATTAACAGTAAGAAATGTCAAAAATGTTCAGGTCAAGTTGGATTTGTGTTAAAGAACTGCAAAATATTATGGAGTGGACATCAACAGATCATTAAAAGTGATGTCAACTACTACAAAGCATAAAAGAGATTATTTATACTTTATAAGTTATTAGTGTCATGCAGACTCCTTTACCAATCATATTACAAATGCTTGTCACTTCCTAAACCTTACCTGTTTTGTCAAGTGGGAAACTTTTGGTTGTTCTCCAGACTTTACACCACAGTTTTGTAGATTTTTGACATGGAACAAACTTTATAAAACACGAAGAGTGTGAGGAGTACAAACAAACACTTATTTAAACTTGTTGCGTTGGCAATGGCACACTTTGTGTCCTCCTTACTCCATTTCAGTGTGAAATGTCACACTACGGCTACAGTTACCAGGGATTAGAGTTTGTCTGGTCCAAGAAGAATATGTGTACAGTAAAGACTACTAAAAACTAAGCAGTAGTATAACACTATTGGGATTTATTGAATTATGAATAGATTTGTATGTCTACAAATGACTTGGGCAGTACATATTGAGTAAAAGTAGGCTTAATGATGAGTTTTGAGACCTCTCTGTCTTCATTCCTCTCCTTATTCCTAAAATAGACCTGAGGAACAGTTGATGCAGAAGTTGGGTGACATCCAACATCTAACACTTGCTCATTTCATCTCTGTGTCAGAGCCCTCTGGTGGGTACAGATGGCAACATACTGTACCAGAGACAATGCTTAAACAACAGTGTAACATGTTTTATGGGGTTAAATTTGGTACAGAAGCATCATGTCTCACTCAATGTGTTTGTTAATTATTATCAATATCATCCATTATCAAAATATAGCCTTAACTCTTATGTGAGTTGGTATTTTATCTATTTTATTCTGATAAAAATGGGTTTCCGTGCTTTATTTATAGTTCTCTCTTTAATTTTGACCCAACTGTGCTCATCAGACTTTAATTATGAAGATATTATCTCCCTGTTTGCACATTAAAACAACACAATATAATTGTTTGCCATAAAATACTGTATCTAGCTTCAAATTCATTAAAAGATGTTGCATTAAAGTTATTTGGATGCATCCCAGACATTACTCAAAAGAAATGCAGTCCCATGTGAGAAATAACTGAGTGCTGTTGTAAGGATTCTTTAGATACACTGTAAAAAATAATTTTGGAAGGCCATGTTAATGATGTATTTACTTTAACCAGCCACTGAAACCACCACTGAGTGTATTTTCAAACAAATATGTGTGTGCATGTGTCTCATTACATTTGACATTAGTATTTTCTCAGAGTGATGTAAAATCATAATTAAAGAAAATAAAGTGTCACTCTGAGGGTAAAAAATAAAGTTTCAAAACAAAGTCATTTCTATCTTGTTTTTTTTTTTTTTTTTTTTCAGTGTAGGCTATATGCCATTCCTACTCATCCTATAAGGCAACTATTCCATGCACAAGGACTGTCACAAACATGTTTCTTCACGTTCGAAATAAGCAAAGTGTAAATTTAGCGTCACACCCCTTTGCTTCAAACCACTTTCACTGCCAGCGAGAAATGAATCACTCTGCCTTTTTTTTTTTGCCTGTCAAGAGCTGGTGCAGTTCCTATGTCTAACCTCAGGATGGCGCCAGTGTGCTTCACAACTTAGGGCCTCCACCGCCTCCAGACCCCACATGGCATTAAATCCTGAGTGACAACCCGTAGAGGCATTATATAATATTAACTTAATGGCGGATGAACTGTCACAGCGGGAGTCGATACTGACAGCTTTCTGAAGTCATTCACATATTCGTGGGCTTCTTTAAACACCATCATTAGCCTGGCTCTATAGAGAAGCATGTGTAAAAAAAAAAAAAAAATACCACAGCAGCCTCAGTTCTCCTCAAAGAATGATATTTTACCCAGTGTTTGGAAACAAGTAATGGCTACCTGTCAAATTGAGTAATATTCAAACTGTGTACTCTGAACACGCCTTTTGTCATTTTGTACATACCACTACACAGTGTACTTTAAGATGGAGACTACATGTGGAGGAGAAGTCACACAATGTCTCGATTCACTGTCGTATTTGGAAAAGAGACAGTGTGGTGGCTGCTTAACATGCGCTCAAAAACGACAACATTCAAACAACTGGAAAGAATCCAATCTAACATAAACAGGTTGGACTTTAAAGCTTCATATGCCGCTGCAAGAAATATATCCTCAAAACATACTGTGCCTTTAAGTTGACCTGAGTGGGAAGCTACATCTGCCACATGTGCACCGCTCCTGGTACGGTTGAATGTATTATAACACTAAACATTAACCCAGTCTAAACAATGGTTTAGACATGACATCAGACATCGGGGGAAAAAGTGAATCACCGTCTTGAACCTGTCAGACCTTTACACCACAATTCAATGGCCTCCAGTCAGCGGATTCACCTTGCAAATACTTTTAATATTTGTCAAGTCTTTAATCTGATATTATAATATACTGCAGAGCCGCGAGTCATAAATTCAGATGTCTCTTTTCCCCTTTATGCCTCAGTTCAAACTGCATAATTGGTAGCCTACAGTGAGTGTTTTGGAGAGCACGCACAGGAGGCATATCTCCCGATGGTGACATGTGCTTGATGCAGAACAAAAATGACATGTTCTACCCCTCGTGGTTCAACTGTCAAGTAGAAAAAAAAGAACTTTTTTCTGTGCTGAGACAGTTCTTGCAGTGCTGACCCATGTTCTCACAGTTTACCTGAACATGGACACTCGGAGCGCACTATACGCTATGCACTTGGTCATCGAAATGAAAAGCTGTGGGATGTTTAACACGTTCCATGACTCATCTGTGAAAACTGACCGGTGAACTGTGAAAACGGAACGCTGATGGGTGCTACAGAGGGTCAGCAGTAACTTTAACATTTAAGTTTAGTTTATTTATTCACAGCCAGAGTCGAATTACAGTTGCACAGTAGACACTAAGACTGAAACCAGCGTAAAAAGTCTAAAATTATCAAGACAAAGACCCTGGCAAGAGCAAGTCAAATCCTAAACGAAAGTATAACCCAATGGAAGACATCCCAAGAAACGTAATGTTACGAAATTATAATGTTTTAAAATCCAAACAATCCAAATCCAGTCTGAGACAAAGTATAACTCATGGAGCCATCTTTTAATGAATTAAGATAAAATGAAGTCTTCATCCAATCCACCACAGGAATGATGGACTCAAGACTGCAAACCAATACAGAGTAGAAATGGGTTTGAGACCGAGACATTCCAAAAAAACTGACTTGGACTCTGACAGACCCACATAAGTGTCCTATGACTTCTACCAGCTAACTGTCAGATTAAGTCAGATTAAGTACACATACAGTAACAGTTGTTGAAATTGTCTTAAAATGGTCATATAAACATCATGTGACAAAAAACTCAAGGATTATGTTGTGAAATGTGTGTCACAAATATCACAATCACAATGCAGAAGAATCACAGCTATACCATGAAATGTAAATTATCTAATTATCTTTAAACTCCTGCTAACTAACAAAATATTCATGTTATTTTGTTTCAAGCAGAATTCCCTGAACGATCAAAACCCAATTTCAGAAAAGTCACTCATCACCACATCTTTTAAGCTGGGCAGGTACACAGCCAACAGCCATCTTTGACTCAGAGTAAAAGGATGGAATCTACAGAAAATGTCGTCAAACACATAACCATTTCTCAGAGGTGCAGTCTTAATTTATAGCTTTGTTTATACATGTCTTTTAGGGAAAAATGAAGAGACAGTCCTTTGTGACATCTACTGCAGCTGTGCAACTGCAGGTGATCAATCACCTTCCAACACAACGACTATTCATACAGTTTCTGGTAAAGCTATTTATATTCAACCACATATACCTGTGCAAAAAGTCAATGAGCTTTGTGTCTGGATGCTGCTCGGGAGAAAGTAAAGTTGAATTTGTGTGAAAGAGGTGTGTTTTTGGAGAGAAGGCGAAGGCATTCGTGTTTAAAGCAAAGGGGGACCGAGGAATGGTTCCCCTGTGTAAGTGAATGTGACAGGCTCTCACCCAGGAGAGCACTTGTACTGAGCACACACTGCAGGCCAGCAGGGCCACCTGTCACACCGATCTGTGACTAAAGAACTCTATTAGCGAACAAGCACCCTAGGGTAGCGCGCACACAAACACCAAATCAATATGCGAATGAATGAAAGGGCCCATAAAAGTAGAGTGATTAGGTAAGAAGACAATAAATTAACCAAGAGCAGATTGAGAATCCCATTCAACATTAATGTAGGTTTTAATGATCCCATTCTGGAGATGATATCCTCTGTGTCACTATAGTCCGTGATATCATTGCTCAAGGAACGCATTTTCACTTTACGTGATTTATGGCACCATGGGCTTTGAACGAGGATGAAACAAATTTTTGCTGGTAATACATGTTAGGTGGTGCGTGACCATGTTACTCTGTCCACACCCCGCTCGGCATATGACAATTATCAAGATGGATTTGCTGTAAAGCTGCAGCAAAAGCACAAGTATTTGAAGAGATAAGAGAGGCTTGGCGTGGAAATAAAAATGATGTATATTTGAGCTGAGCGTCGAGTGCGACTCACAGCGGAGCCTTGAATGGGCCTCAGCGCCGGCGTACAACTTTTCATTTTAGGTCCAAAATAATTACCTGTCAAACAGTGTTTATACATAATCTAGGTTACTTAATGTGCAGAGATAACCCTGAGGAATGGAATCGCCAGAGGAATTTTCCACACTGTCACTCTCTTGTAGCCAGAAAAATAACCATATTTGACACTGCTGCGTCTTAAGAAAAAAACGCAACAAGTTCTGCTGTCAGGGCGTTTTGCCTTCCTCTCGTCCCTGTAGCCTTTTTGTCATTTTCCTACTACTCCCTCCGCCAGAAGTGGAAGACTCAAGTGGTGATGTTTGATTTCTAAATGGTAGCTACAATAATGTCCCTGAAATCAAGGATGATGGCCGCTGTCTTTTAAATCACTGCCTTCCCATTACCTCTCTATTGCAGGCCGTCACATGACTTTTACCCGCTGATAAAAGGAGAGAAATTCATTGGAACAGGTGGAGCTGTGGAGCATATCCCATTAGTGAGCTTGCCAAAGGCCAATCCCTGTAGGAGTAAACCCTCCTCTTCATGCACCAGGAGTACAAGCCACTGTATATCCAGGAAAATTTATGGGGAAAAACCTGCTACTCTCAGGGAAAAAAAAAAAAAAACGGCAAGAAAATGACGAGCTTATAGATCAGAGCTTTCATTGCTTTAAATAAATCTGTGAAATACATAAAGTTCACAGTGTGATGAATGTACCCAGACCGGGGACCATCCACAGAACAGCCATTTGCTCGAAAAGTCAGCGTCTAAAAATGTACTGTGTGTTGGGGGGGTGTCTGTGAAGGGCGGACACGGCCTTGACTTTGACCGGCTCAGCTCTTAGGCCCCTGGCTTCATGACTCTTCCCACATGGCAACACATTATGGCAACGCTCGTCCATTCTATACATAGCAGCTAGTCTGATGTCAACACGGATGAGAGTCACTGCGCCCGGTGATGTGGTAAAACGACGAGAAACTGAAATGGTCAATGCTTCAAACAGTGTCAAAGGGCTTCATGGAAACAACAGCGAGTGGGTTCAATAAAAACGGGAAGGTAAAAGCTCATTTGTGTTGGCAGACTGTATATAAAAATGGATAGTGGCATGAGATTATTTGCCAGTGCATTTGGAGGGATGTTTTTCTCTTAATAGCAAATCCTCTGAATTGACTATTCACAGTCTGTTGACACTATTGTGTGAAATTTTCCCTGTATATGGCTAACATAGGCTAACATAGCAGCTGGAAATGTATCATGACAGTTAGGGGTTTGGCTCCATCCTGCTTTATACACAACTTATGGTAACATCATTGATTTAAGATACTTTTGTCATGCTCCAACATAACAGCTATATTTTACAACGAACCTAAAATTAGCTTAAAAGTACTTTATTTATTTTTTACTGTGGCATTTAGTTTAACAGTTAATCACCTTAATTAAGGATTTTAATAGATGAGAATGATCAGATCACAGCAGGATTTTGGCCAATCACAGCTCACTTCCAGTAAAAAGGAGCGCTCCCATTGGTCGACACTGATGTCAACAATGAAGGTTTATGGAAATGGGTTATTCCGTTGCAAAATGTGCCTTATTTTACAGTGATACAGCTCAAAATAGCAGCAAATGAAACATGGATATATGTTGGCAATGCTTCGATGCAATGTTTAACCCAGCGGAGAAAATTACATGTCTACAATGGCAAACTCCAAAGCTAAAGGTATAGGAAAGCTCTAAACTTTTTTAAAATAAAAGAAGCAATAAAAGGTTACTAGACTGCTGTTGGGAGAGAGTGGTGAGGCTGAGACCAGGACGGCAAAAACAAAATTGGATACTTCAGCTTTAACTAATTATCACTAGCTTAGAGTGCAATGAAGAATAATTGCCAATGAACTGAACAATGAAATGGTGGTTCATACAGCTTAGGATTTAGAGAACCTCAATAACCACAACCTTCTTTTTTCTCTGTCATCCTCTTCGATTTCAAACACCAAAGGCCCAGAGAACATAAATAAAAATACCATCTTGTAATTATTTATTAATTAGGCTGTGATTGACTGGCCTTTGCTTTCTGCAGAAAATCTTTGTTGTGATGTGTTTCTAGTCTTTTAGATGCAAAGACTGCTGCTGCTAAATCTATGGAGGCATGACCTGCCTTTATAATATCTGCCTACGTTATGATGTATCGCAGCAGAATGCAAATAGAACTGAACGTTTCAAGTGTTGATTTACAAAGGATCCGAACTCGTTACTTACCACACGCTGTAAATATCGTTCTGTAACGTTGCACCTTGACTTTTACACAGGTGCATTAACAGCCAGAGATAGTGGATGCATCTCCAATCTAAGCCTACTCTTTTTTCCTGAGGTAATTCGGCAGTATTTGAGAGAAAGCTACAGAGTGAGGAAAGAGGAAAAAGGATGAAGCAAACAGACACGTTGCCATGGCACATAATGGATCCTGTCTCTTCGGGGAAACTATCGGGGCCTCTTGGCACATTCAGAGCGCGAGCCTTGCTGCTGGGAGCCTGTGCACTGTGATGCTGTTTATTTAGGTTAGCTAAGTAGCCTGCTCTTTTTCTGTCACTCTCCTTCCTACAAGCTTGAACCAAAGGCTGTTGAAAGGCTATGAAAAATGTATCCAAGTTAGACTCCAGGAGCCCACACTGAGTTGGAAGGCTTTTATTGAAGAAAAAAAAAAGTGATATCCTCATCAAGGGACAGCGCTATTCTGTGTTTATATTCTGAAAGAGAATGTAGTGTAATAGAAATATCATTTCTGACAAAGACAACCCAGATACAAGAAATGTGTCGGCAAAAAGCCCAGGTACAGCTCACCTTGACAACAAAAGTGTGGACTAAACAACTAGAAACACACTAGATTGTGCTGTTATCCTAAATACTTATATTGCATTTTACCTTGTCAGTGCTCAACGTTTGTTGCTCCTTTTTATTTTGTTGATGGACAATATTGTTTTGGTTCATTTTTTCCACTCACACGAAATGTAAATGTTACATGATGTTTTGGCGACAATTTATGAACCTCTTCCTGTTGGCTTCGTTAAGAAGTCTGTGGGTTCATATTTTTTCTATTTTTCTATTTTGAACAGGTCTCATGTTTAGTGCTGAGAGGTTTGTATGGCAGCATTCACATTTATCCAAGTGAACTGCACTTAAAGAACATCCACATCAGGATCTGTCTGAACTGCACCAAACACATGTGAACACAACATAAGGGGTCAACAACAAAAAATAACCAGATTCTATTGTGGCTTTTCGTTTACACAAGAATGGTGTTCTCACACTAGGATTTTACCCAGTCAGAGCTATACCATGTTGTTTATATTACTGCGACAGTTGCTTCAGCATCAATCCTAAAACTCACCTATAACTGCCAGTAAAGACACAACATTGGTCCAAAGCAAATGTGGTTTGGTGGAAATCACATGGCTTTTAAAACTCTTTCTGAAAGTTCTGATCATATATTAGTAATACATATATCAAGCCAAATCAAGGCTCAGAGTTTAAAGAAAATGGCAGGTTTAAAGAGTGGCATATTGTGGAGCAGACCTCTATTATTTCTTCTTGTGTGTAATCACGGCAGCATTAGCAATGGGAGGGTTCACAAAGCCCTGCCAACGTACTACAGAATTCTCAACACTGGGCTTATGCTACGGACATACACCACTTTGACTTCCAAATGAGACGTCACTATGAGAAAATAAATATCTGAAAAAAAAAAAAAAAAAAGCATATGCATATTTTATAGGTTTGGTTTTAGTGAAACAGGCAACCATTTTCTGTAGTAAGTACACATCATGACAACAAAAGACCCTCTATCACCTATTTTTACCTGCTACAATGTTGACAGATTGCCATGAAGATGATGCCAAGAAGAATAAACCACTTCCATTTCCAACAATGCAAATGTAGTGTCCTTGAGCAATAAGCTTGCGCTATACAATCCAAGAGTGTTGCATTAGGCTGTGCAGAGAATCAGTTCATGACTCTGAAAGTAATGGGGAATGTCAGCATTATAATAAGAGAGTTCCATCTCATTTTTCCTGACCTTTTGTTTGAATACCCCTTCTGTGTGTACTTCACTGCTAAATCAATACGCGCATCATAGTGCTCTTTATTCTTCATGCACAACAAAGGCCAGTGGCAACGAATTGTGCTTAGCATATTACGATTCATAAAGTTATCCGCAATAACCAGGAAGAAAATATACCCTCAGTAATGTGGCCTCATAAAGTACAAGTTTTGTCCCTGAGAGGTGAATCAATAAGAATAGACAATAGAAAAAATACCGCTGCTTTATGTTCTGTATATCGTTATTGTTACCGGTGCACTTATATTTGTCTCCTTTAATAGAATAACATATAGCTGTGTTGTCTAGTGTATATGCATGCTGGGTATAATACAAAGCATTGTACTATGTGCATTATGTATTTTTTAATGTTCTATGTTGTATGACTCTTATATTACTTGTAAAGCAGGGCATGAATAAAAGATTCAAAATTAAATGTTCTTAAGTTCATGTTGCATTGTGAGATAGGGCTATCTGTTAATGCATTTTATAAACAGTACAGAAACTATTTTTATAGGTAAACACAGATAGTCTTCCTTCTACAAAAGCATTTCAAAAACATATTAACTGTGTGTTTATTCTGTGTCTATGCTCCTCATCTTACTTCCACACCAGAGAGATGCATGTGGAGGTTTATTGGTGACTCTAAAATTGCCTCTAGTGAATTAATCTGTGTTAATATCAGTGCCTCTTTGTGTTAACTGATTAAGGATGTGCCCCACCTTTTGCCCAGAGCAGTTGGAATAGGCTCGAGCCAACTGCAACCCTGTTAATTCATTTTGTTCATTCTATAATGGCTAATATTATCCTCTAAGGCTCTAAAGCAAAGTGTGCTGTGCTTTGGATCTTGAGAAACATAACATTTCTTTTTCCTAGATGTGTTAGGAAAGCAAAGCATGAAAGATTCACATTTATTTTCTGGAAAGCCTAAAAAAAACACCGTCTATTCTTAAAATGCCTTGAGTGCAATACTAGCTAGCATCGATTTAAAGGTTGTGTTTTGGTCTTTTTGGTTCCATACCATACCACATCCTTTTTCGAGCATGTAAACAGCCATGGCGCTCCACAAACCCAGTGGAAATAGGTTTTATTTTACAAAAAATTAAATGTAGTTAATGCATGCTCCAATATTTCAGACAAGAACGTGTGTTAAAAAAGAAACATGAATGTGCTTTTTATCCAGCAGTGCTCAGTTTGTCCTCTGGCCCCTGCACAACATATTTAAAATACTGCTGATCTGTGTGTGTGTGTGTGTGTGTGTGAGAGAAATGTGGCCTGAAAAATCCTCGTATTTTAAAAATTAAGATTCAAAGAAGACAGTCCGAGGACGTATTTCATCAGATTTTTATGTTCAAGCATCACGCTGCGGCCTGTCTAAACTTTTAAATATGTGCTGACTGACCTCAGAGCAGAATCGGGTTAATATTCAGCGAGCCCCTCTCTCCTTGTCTCAGGCTCGGCTTTAAACCTGGCAATGGCCCAGAGTGTAGCCAGGGTCTGTCACAGGCTCCTCGGGCTAAACTTATCAATACAAAAGCAGAAAAAGGAGATGCTCAGTGTGAAGCTCTCCCGAGAACGTACTTTGTGACAGCTCCGAGAAGTTCAGAAAAGTCTGCTGAGCGGTGTGGATCTCATCCTCGCTCCCTCCAGACCGGAAGCACCTCGGCAGCATGAGGTCTCCCGCAGCTCGGCCAGGGTTTTGCCTTAAGCTTTTTTTTTTTTTTTACAGTTCACAACTCCAAAACTCCCTTGAGATATGATGCTTTCAGTACAGCTTTTTAGTAATAACTATTTGTTTTGTGAAAGTTTTGTATGTGTCTTTAACGGTACAGTGTGCAAAGTTTTGGAGCAAAGAATCCTGCACAAAGTCATAATAATAAAAATGAAAAAAAAAAAAAAAATTACATTACTTTTATGTTTTAAAGTGAATTCATCATCATTATCATTTTGTGTCCCTGCAAGGCTACCATAGGAGCAGAAAGAAGGAAAGTTATTGTTGCTCAAACTTGATTTTCCATAACAAGATTGGAATTTTATTTTGGGAATATTACTGTAATATATCAATTTAATGCTGGTTAAAAAGCAACATAGCAAAAGCAACGTAATAGTTCATTTAAAATCACATGTCCCAAAAGGCAGTATGGATTTAGCTGACTGTAGGAGCACTAAATGACAACTTACATACGACCCAACCACCTTTGAGAGAGATACGTAAGGTAGCACTGATTTGTTTGCACTGTTGCTTTTGTCATCGCAACGTCATCTATAAATCATGAGGTTTTGGATTTGTCCCGAAGAAGCAGCGTGTTTAAAGTTTAACACGATTCTCCGTCGAAGTGCATTATCGTCTGGTGTGTCTTTGGCTCTTGCGTTTCACTGACGTCATCCGTCTGAGCGTTGTTCTCTCTTTTGAAACATAAATGAACATTAAAAATCGACTACAGTTGCCTCCCTTGTACTTTACTCGGTTGCACATCAACAACACAACACCGGTCGACTGTTGGCGGCTCCTTCGAGTGCACTGATCCGATAAGTGTACGCCGCCACGATGTCTTGATTCGAAAAAAGACGGATACTGCACCGTTCGCCCAAGGACACTCCAGAACTTTTTAAACGACTTCACTGATTCGCGTTGGCTAAAAGCTGACACGTTAAAGGACACAGGGTCTAAAGGGACGCCCTTAAATGCAGCCGAAGGTACGACCCAGTTTAATCCCAATAAAGAGAGGAACCATTTTTTATGAGGCTCCCTGGTCGTTCTCTGCACTACTTTGGAGTGGATACGGTTTTAGCTCATTATATTTTAAGACTGTGTCCGCTGCAGAGAGGGATCGAATCAAAGCAATCTTCTTGGCATTTGTCTTCTTTAACTGACCTACCTTTTCAATGTCAACCATTCTGAAGTACACTGTGTAGATATATAAAAGCTTCCCGAGTGCAAAATTCCTAGCCGGCATTTTAAATTGATGAAACAGAAGAAAGAAAGAAACATCACTGCATAATACATCATCGGAGCAAGACGTGCATTAGATTACCTTGAGATACAACACCGTTTTAAAAGTGTTATATCCAAATAAACACACAGCAGATACGGCTTCAACCGAGCAGCGCCGAGGCACGAACTCTCCAGTCAGCACACATCACATCCGCAGCAGATCCTGGCACAGTAATGCTCAACGGGAGTTTGCCAGCGACTCCAAGTATCTCGTCTGAGGGAGATTTCGATGGCAGTGGTGGTTTCCTGCAGGCAAAAATCCCAAAACGCCAAATAGTAATTCATTTATGCTGCCTGGACTGCTGCTGCAATTAGACCAGAATAAGAAATGGAAAGTGAAAGAGTGTCAAATGCATTACAAAATGAAAATGTATTCAATAGATGCTTTTTTAGAGAACTGGTGTTTCATCTAGCGCTGTGTAATTATCCACATTGGACTTTGATAGGGTTTAAGAAATGCGTTAATTCTTGTCATTTACTTTCCTCCTTCATGATAACACCACTACACCTCATTTATTACACACTGAATACACTCACATGCACAATTAGGTACAATTAAGATGCAAACAAGATTTTTCTTCTTTATTTTTCTTCATTTATCACGTATTTAAATCTATATTAACAACCCAGGAGCCAAGAATGAAAATCTCCGCGACGCACTAACCGTTCCTTTAAATACAGTGGACATCCGTCACAATCTATCTCATGTGCATGCAGTCACAGCAGCCCTCCTCTCATGAAGCACACCTCGACGCCGGCGCGAAGATGAAGTAGCTGCTCTTATTGAGGAAGACAAGTCACGTTCATTATTATTCTCTCTGCCCCTTTTTCAACATTCCCGGCTCCTTCCAAGGGATTTCGTATCATTTTCCACCCAGTGCAGAGGTAAAGTCACTCCGAAAATGAGAAGGTGAAGAAGAAAGATCTCAGCTGGTGGTGGCTAATGTGTAAGACATGCTGTGTTTTGAATGTTGTGTCATAATGAGCGTTGAGCTGTCACCAAATCTGTCAGTGCCATGATAACAGAGCAGCCTTCAGTGACACGTATCCAAGTGTACGCAACGGAGTCAGTCTTTTTACATAGATGACAAGGATGGACAAGCAAATCAGGTAAATGCAGAAAAAAATATTAAAAATTCAGCTTCCGAGCTTTATAATCACATCAAAATAACACTTTGCATTTGTTTATCTTAGAAAAAACAGACATGAGAACAAGAGAAGCACATTGGAGTTTCTTTTTTTGTGCACATTTTGTGGACATTTTGTAACTAAACTCTCCACATGTTGTTGGTCCACATGTACTGTCCATAAAAAAGACACATGTGAGGTGTGGACTTAAAAATCTGTACTTTCAACCATAGGTGTCACTAAAAAGGCCAAACATATACTCACTCCACTCTTTTAAATGGAAACATCTAATAAAAGTAAGCTACAACCTCACTATCACAATCTTATTACTATTTAAAGTAATGTACAGTCATTATTAAACATTATTTATAATACCTGAAACAGAAAACAATACGGACATGATCAGATATTTTGTTGTATGTATTTACCCCAAAAGGGATTTTATCATTAAGCTACTGCACTAAAAATTGCAAAACTGCTAGATACTACCTTAAAAACTCCATTGCATATTTAACTGGTAGCTTTGAGTGCGTCACAGGGACAATGTAATGCTCTACAGGGAAGACAAGCAGCTGCTGATTGCTTAATAACTGCGCAGATGGGATCTGTGTTGTCACTGCATTGTGCAAAAAAAAAAAGCAACAACATTGGAGCGCTATTTCCATAAGGGGCAAGTTATAAACTGTTTTAGACAGCGAAAAGAAATGTATTTCCAAAATAAACGTGGAAAGGAGCTAAATGGAATCAATCTCTTGTTGAAAGAATTGAACTAATTCTTTTTTGTTGATGCCAAAGATGGTTTATTGGATTGAGATCTGGGGCCTGTGCTGTCAATAGAGTTATAATGTGATATGCTTTACAAGGGCACTTTTAAAATGTGTAGTCTTTGCACAAAAAGCACTTTTGTCAGCAGTGCTTAGAAACACTGTGTCATTAAAGTGTACTCAGTGGGTGATGAGGGACTCACTGTACAATAATGTGCTTTTACTTTAGCCATAGAACATGTTCCATACTGAGTGGACATGGAGGCATGCAGCTTTTGCAAATGTTTCAAAGCGACGTGACTGTGTTGTGACATAAACCTTGATCCCAGTAGACGAGGCATGGCTTTCAGTTCCCTGCTGATACTGGCACTTCCATCTTTTCTTACAAACTGACAGACTGTAACCTGACATGTTCTAGTGTTAATATCATCAGTTTGAGTTCAGGTTTGGTTTGATTTAAGATGTCAGATTGTACATATTGGCAATAAGAGGGGTGGTAACGCCAGATGTTTGAGATCAGAGTTTGAAAAAAGCGAAGTAATATATTGCACAAGACACAAACTACTGTCTCTGCAGAACAGCCAATCACCCAAATCTAGAACCATGTTAGTCACAAAGGTGGTGGTACTTGCAAAAAAGGTGTCCCACAAGGTAAATGTTGGACTATTATGGTTTTTCCTTGACAAACAACTCTGTTTGATTAAGATCGCCTTTGCAAATCAAACAGTTTTATTTCAAAATCCAATGGCAAGTGTCTACGTGTGATTTCCAGACTATCATGTCTTTCTTCTTTGCTTAATTTGAGTGACCCTGAAGATTGCACTTTAACTAAACAGGCAACTATGTACCATTCATCCCAAGTAAATAAACAATAACCTACAGATGGATGACCTCAAAGGTAAAAGACTGTTAAAATGAAGATGATGAGACTATAATAATCAATCTTATATTTATTTTCAATAGTTGCTCATCACTGCAGCTCTTTTCTGGGTTAAATGTGTCCTGTGTCTGAAACTGTCGGCCTGTTTGAATTTGGCATTTCTTCATACGTTCATCTTTACACTAAAGCAAATGTTTGGTCTTCACTTCCCAGAATCCTTCATGTGTTTATGCTGGAAGTGGAATCAGTCAAACACTTACCGAACCTCTTAACCCTGTTTGCATGATTTACACTCATGCATCATGCATTTAGTGTACAGTATGAATCACTGTCTGCAGGAACAAGCTGTTAGTCAAAACCAGGATGTGTACTTAATGAAGTGAATTGTGACCACACTATTAATACTTTTGAGAGACTAAAACAAAGCAGGTGTAATTGTTACCATGGGCTAGTTTTACTGTTAAAAAAAAAAACAGCTTGAATCCATGGGCGTGTTTTAAATTTGACGTTGAAGTAAACATTCGAGTATTTCTAATATAAATACAACATGGCTTTGCTCTGACTGGATAAACCTGCATTACTGAGTTTAGTCCAGTCACCTCACAGGTATTCATCTAAAGTAACAGCCATTTGCAGGCACTTTCTGCGGAAGCCTTTCCTCATGGTTCTGTGTAACAGCAAATCTGGCAATTCAGATAATTCAAAAGCACAATATAGTATAAAACAAAACTGCAAGAACCAGTTAATAATAGTGTAAAATACAGCCATTTATGCATATACCGCATTTTAATGAATGAAATATGAAATACTAAATAAATGATTATTGATACCCTCACACATCCACGTTTTCATTTAGTATAAAATAAAGATCGCATATCTCTAATGTGCAAGGTGACTTCCTGTTACAAAATGATGTAATGAAGTAACATCATATATTTCCTTGAGGAAGAGTTTAATAACGCACATGATCCTGAGTACGCACACAATCAGTCTAGCTTGATAAAACTAGCCCTGTTATAATAAATAGGTATGTTTTTGAGTAAATCTTCCAATACAGAGTACAGGTAAAGTGAAAATGTACGTAAAAAAAAAAAAAAGTAGAAGTTGAACAAGCATGTGTATGTGTATGTGTGTGTGTGTGGCTTGGAAATGGCTGTGACTTGTTAATGCTCATTACCTCAGTTTTAATTACTATATATTAATACATATATTACACCAAGTGCAGTTTTCTTATGTCACCACTCTACTGTTTATCCCTCTTTACAGAAAATAATGTCTTACCATTATAACACATAAAAAAGAAGAAAGAAAGAAGAAATCAGATGTGAGCACTAACATCAGAAGTTGAAACTCTCATATTGCTTTGTCTGATTCAAAATGAAAGGCTAGGTCATTTAAGAATACAAGCCTGGCAAGCCATCTTTACTTATTTTCTCTTAAACTCACACAAAGAATTTGTCTGGTTTCTGTCAATTTGATTTGGACGTCCAGGTCCAGAACCAACTGATGTGGAAAAACTGCCTCTGGACACAATTATAGACTTGCAACCAATCAGAGAAAAGGGAGCAGTACCCAGGGATAAAGAATACAAGGATGCCCACATCAACTCAACATTACAGCTGTATACATTTAGAAAAGCTCTTGACACTTGGATCATTTCCTCAATGTGCTGTGATAACCCTCACTACAGACTCGCAGCACCGGATCTTGTGGTCAGCTTCAATTGGTCAGACACGCAGCAAAAAGACCAACTGCTTGTTGCTGTGTGTGTTGTAATGTCACTAGTGGGCCTTGAAACACAGTCACAGTGACTCACCCGCTGATCTCGCTCAACGCTGACATCAAAACAAACAGACAGAGGAAATAAGCCATGGCATCGAATCAACAAACAGCTGTCAACCACCGCTGCCTTACATGACGGTCTCAGCCGCGGCGAGGACGGCCCGGCGCAAATGAGAAGGGACAGATGGACACGCTCCGTTTGGGTGACAGACTGCACAGCCCTGGGAAAGGTGTGGGACAGACAGCGTTTATCAAGAAATATGTTGGATTCAATTGAAGCGTGCTGCAAAATCACATCAGGTCGCCCCGAGGAGCCTTTGAAACACTGATGATAAAATATGAAAGCGTTTGAAAGCGTCGCGGCGCAGAGCTTTCGAAATATCCATCTTTTTCTGCGTGACATGTAAATTAGATCATCTAATTAGGCCTAATAATCAAAGCCTCAATCAGCCCTCGTTCGTAGCTCAAACTCCTCGTCGTCTTCATTTTATAATCATAAGTGAACATTAGCGCGCGTTTTTGAATGTGCACAATTAGATGATTTTTTTTAAATTTTTTTTCTTCCTCTAAACAGAAAGCAATCAAACAGGAATGCACAGTTGAGCTTACAACAGAAGATTTATGCCGGCAGTCTCTTAATGATGCAGCCACAGTCTGTGTATGTTAGCACTACAAAGATAACAATGCATTAGCAGTCTCCAGAGATACGCAACTCTATCGGATGACAACAGAGCGATTGGAACACCAAGAATCCACTTATGGAATATGTGTTTTGAATGTTTGAACGGTGTCACTCTTATTGATTATTGCAGAAGCACATTTCGTGAATGTGAAAGTAGTCCAGCCTCCTCTCTTGTCTTGATTGAGAGCAAAGATCAGTTTATTTTTGATATGCAATCCAATGTAGACCAATGGGAGCGTCTCTTATTCAGGAGCAAGCGTTTGATTGGTCAAAGCTTTAAATATGTGCTTTCTCATCTGTTAAAATCCTTGATAATAAAGCCTAGATGACGTTTAAAGGTCTTCTTTTTCACACTATTTCAATACAATATTAGATAATTAAGCTTTTTTTTTCTTTTCGAATGCAAAAAAAAAAGTTGGGTACTTTCTTTTTAAGTTCTCTCAGTTTCACCAAATGGTTTGATGTTACCCTTTAAAAAAAAGTCAATATAGCAAAATGATATGTTGCTGGTAAATGTTTTCATATCATTGTTATTGTACTGGGACTAAAAGTAAAAATTGCATTTACAAGCTGCTTCACAGAGTAAAGACCTTTGAATCAATAAATGAACACAAAGTCACAGTTGCAACAATGGATTTGAATTATTCCAGGCAAAAAATGAGAAAAACATGCAGCTTGTTATACACTTTAGAATTTGTCACTTCTTAAACTAATCTCATGTTTCACACTCTGTTATTGCTGCGAATAAAAGTGTGGCACTGGAAAAAACGCGCTTGAAATTACAACGAAGTTCATTTTGTTCACAAGTAATTATTTTTTACAAGGTCTCACAGGAGAAACTCAAATGCTGGAACCCATTCTGTCTTTATTGTAAAACATTCAATTGTGTGGTTTGGCTTGCCTGCTTTTTGTCAGAGCAGATTTCTCAGAACTTACCAAAAAAAAAGGCCAAATGTCAAAGTTTTATTTAAAAAACCTATACATTCTTCCTAACTCTTCACTATTCTGATTCATGCACATTTGTTCCATTTCATTCTTGAATTTCCATTGACCTTTGGCAACCCAGAAGGCATATACTTTCAACATTAAAAGGTAAAACCAGTTCACACGTTGTAACTGCCGCTCAGAGTCTGCTTAATGTCAATGCCGCTCACATATCTCTACTATGAGTGCTCTGGGATGAACTTTTGATTTCTGACTTTTGTGAAGCGGCCTCACGGTTCTGTAAACAAATGTGGGCCATCGACTCCGACAGAAGTATTTGATGTTGTGTGCCGTGTTTCCAGCCGGAGCGCCTGCAGAAAAACCGAGCGAGCAGACATCTGAAGCACCGCGGCGCTACAAAAATATACAGTACGTCGCAGGTTCAGTCCGTTGATGTGAGATTAAAGGGAAGGTTACGATTGGATGAAGTTTATCTTCCATGTAGCGAGGCGATGATAGAGCTGTAAACATCACACTGCGATTTTCGGTATGAAATTGAAGCGTTAAGCAGCGTGTAAACAGTGTGAGATCTCCTTACAATGTGCTGCTCAGATGAGAGTTCCTGATGTGATCAAACTGGAAAACGGAGCTGACATGTTTTGCAATATTCAGGTCCAACAGACATGATAAAAAAAAATAAAAAAAACACAGTCTACACTTCTGTTTTGAAAAATATAACCAATGCAACCCCAAAACTGAAAGTCTGTTTAGAGATTTGAAACTTTTCCTGAAGTTTTCTTGGTTTTCTCACGGGTTCAGTGCACTGCTCTCAGAAGTTGAACGTTTATTTAATTTTATTTATTTTTACGCACACACTTTATTTCATTTTTTTAGCATCATCTAACATCTGTGTCAAAGTAGTCGTCTTGTTTTATGCATCTGAAACTGCCAAAGAAGATTTCCTTGTGAAAGAAAATCGGCAAAAAAAACATGTTTGTGAAATTCTGCCTTATCAAACTTGTAATTTCTTTTAACCAACTTGAAGGTCTTTTGAGAAACAACCTTGAATGGAACACATTCTGCTCTTAGAAAAAGAGTGAGTTAATGCGCTGTTGTTCTCAAAACTCCTTAAGACTCATGGGACCTTGGAACTCTTGAATAATCACTGAAATTATAACCTAGACATAATCATATTTTTGAGAATTCATTGTTTGTTTTTGTTTTGTACAATTCATGTCTGTGTATATTATTGTAACAAAGATGTGAAATCAGTTCAGGAAGGAATGCATAATAAAAGTCATATTGAATTGATTCATGAAAAGATTTTGTAGGGAGTAATTTATTTTCTTTCTATATAATAATATTTTGGAATGTGTCAAATGCACATTTCTGTAAATGCAAGTGACACTGAAGGCTGGAGTGTTTGTAGTGCTGACATAAGCAATTCAAGAAGAAACATTGTTTCCAGGTGTTTTTCCAAATGTGAGACTCAGGGACCGTTTCGCACAACGGCAAAACACAAACGCTGTAGTATAATCCAAATGACCTGTGTTTGACAGATGGACTCAACTGTTGAGAATACTGCCTGGAGTGCAGTGAATCCCGCAGCCACATAAAAGAAGTAATGGTGAAGCTCTCCTTAAAACGATAGTAATGTTTGAAACCCAGCAATTTCTGAAAAAAAAGGGCTGATAAACTCTGAAGCCTTAGTGTGGATTGAAGTTACAGTGCTATTCTTGTTCTACTGTATGTGTGCAGCCATCAGCCAATAACTGTTGTGGTATGCAGATGTTTTTAGTTCTGGGCAAATTGTGTTGTTGTGTACACGGCGTCTCAAACAACAAAATTGAGAGCCCCTAATGGTTTCCAAAAGTATTTTCTATCAAAAAAAGGCAATACACATTTGTTCAAACTGACGGTGTAGTGCACAAGTGAAGTGCACAAGGGGCAAACACAATTAAAAAGGAAAATTGTGAGAGTCCTGTACACAACACATGTCCATGTAACTTTCATTCTGATCACAACAAGGCCAAACAGAAAAAGAGCAAACATGATGCTTTCTCTTCGAGCAGTGTTTGCTAAACAGCTGCTGGAGTTGACCAGAAGTCAACAACAGCCAATAATTTGGAGGTTTGGGCCACATGAAGACAAGACACACAATGTGTTGTTGCTGTTTCTTGAGCAGATTCTATATTTATTTGTTACTATTTGGAGTCTTCAGCTTGAACACACACTTGAGGGGCACAAGTGCCAGTTATGGAAAAGGATTTTTTTTTCCTTTCTGCTTTGAAACGCAGTGGAGGCCAGTGCATTCAGTGTAAATACTGACTGTTCTCTTCCTCAAGCACTCCTCAATCAACATCACTTGAACTAAAGAACAGTTTGAAGAAACACTCAGGAGCCTGCTTACATACGTACTGAGTCAACATGGCTTCCACTTCAACAGCTTTCATTATAGCGTCATGCATTTTTCTAGTACAAATTTAACTGCAGGATATATATAGTTCTGTTTCTGTCATATCCCATTAAACAACTTCTTTATATTACATTTATTTACATTGAGACATGAATGCATAGGTGAACTGGTGAATTTCAATGAACCATAGTGAATTAATATGAGTGTGAAGGGATGTCTGTCATGTTTGCACTGTTGTCAATTGTACCACCTGCCACCCATGCCCCAAAAGTCATTCATATCAAAAGTGCTTACATTAATATATATATATATATATATATATATATATATATATATATATATATATATATATATATATATATTACTCTTCTAGTTGTTTCCACTTTGTCATGAACATTCTTTTTAAGCTCTGTGTGTTGTTGCTATAGAAGACACACTTTCTATTGCATCGTGCTGAAGAAATATAGATGAAAACACTTGTTTACCCCATTTTGTCATATTGGTATTGCACTGATTTCAAAGCCTCCCGTTTCAAACACTTTAATGAGGACCAGGGACGCCTGAGACCATTTACTAGTCTAATTATTCTCAAATTCAGCTGTGTGAATAATATCTGATTTTCAGCAGAAAGTGGACAAATGTGTAAAGAATTACCTGTGCATAAAAACAAACATCTCTCCCAGCAGGTCAGGAGCCACCACCTTTAACTTATCATTCTGTAAAATGTTATTTAGAAACATGGGGAATGTATTGGGTTGGTTTAATGCTGTGATTTCATAATAAAGATTTTATTACTGAAAATTATGCCAAAAATGTGGTCACCTGAGATGTGATACGATTCAGAGTAAAAAACAGGAAGTGTCACAAAAATGTCATGTGACCACTACCCCATGGTCATCTAATTGACCCCTGTTTTCTCATTAGGTTAAAGATACCTTGTTTAAAGTTGTTGAACTATGTAGTTGAACAAAATTACATCAAAATAATAGACAAACTGAGCACTGCTGCAGGAGAAGCACACTCATTTTGTGCACACGTTTTGCATGGAATTTTATACCAGTTATGAACTATAGCCATAGCTGTTCACATGCTCTGTAAAAGTAGACCTGTGAGATATGGATGTGCAACAATGACCACTGGATGTTACCAAAAATATATAAAATACTGAGAAAAAAGATCCGGTTTCCAAGTATGCATTATATGTTTATTTCATTATGTTTTCAAAATGCATCATGAGAAGCTGTAATTACCAATTTCCGGTGCAAGAAAATAATGTGAAGACTGGAGAGGTCACCTTAGCAACATGGCTCACTCTGCTTTTCTAGTCTATGTGCATTGTAGTGTGAAGAGTGAATAATCCCGTTGTGAAAATGTTGGGAGATGGCCACTCATTCCTGTCTCTGGCATCGCATTGATTTAAAAAAAACAACTGCTTCAAACAGTGACATTAGCAGCACTTTAATGAGGACTGGGGCTGCCTGAATCTATTACAGCTCTAATTATTCTCAAAGTGCTCGGTGTTTGAATATGATGTGATCTTCAGCAAAAACACTGCTCGGCTGTAGCGAGTGCATCAGATCTTTAAGGGAACTCGGGCCTCTTCGGGGGATAGAGACCTAACGAGCTCAACAGCCTTTGAGTTGCCTGGAGACGGTGGCAGGGTTATAAAGCATTAAGGGAAAGAAATCAAGCCCTCGACATACACACGCACACCAGAATAGAAAAAAGGCCGCAGACTTATGAGGCTCTGGGAGGTAGCTACAGAGGCTACAAGGACAAGTGATTAAGGGCCCACAAGCAGAGGTAAGATTTCAAATCGATACGAGCGGCATCATCGACGATCACTTAGGCACTGACATTTAGATAAAGGCTGCATCTGTTAAAAACAATTCAGTGTTACATAGTGTTTAAAACGAGTGGGGAGCTTTAGAATGACATTTTAAAAGTGCCTCCGCAGTGTTGTGCAGTGTGTTTCCTTTGTTAATTCACACTGAGTCACACTGTGTTTAATAATACGTGGTGTCCAAGGCTGTCGAGAGGTATGCTTCTGTTCCTAATCCCTTTTATATCGTCTCTCTCTCTTCTGTCTGTCACGGAACGCAACTGCAGATGCTTTTGATAGTTACTTGTTGGCATAAATGATACACAACAATGATTGATTTGTGTGACTAGAGGGACTGAATTAATGATAAGAGTCACTTTATATTACAGCAACTGTTCACTGTGGATTGTAAACTTGCAAACAGTCCTAGCAGTTTTCAGCAAATCCAGCAAATACTACAAAATCTGGTACTGGGGCCACCATTAAGAGTAAGAATTAAGCTCAGATGTCAACAATAAAAATGGCGCCTGCAGAATTTTTTGTTTAGGGTGGCCAGGGAGGGCCATAAGAAAATTTACCCAACCCAGAAGCCATTTTAATTTAGTAATTGTTCTGATATAGTATGTTATTCTGTGTTTATGTGATGAATGATGTGTTATTGCTGCTCTAGCACCGTGCCTGCTGCCTTGTTCTGAAGAGAAAGAGTGCGAGCGGAACTTGTGGTGCATTCACTAAACGTCGAGGAGCTCTGCATGTTGTTCGTTCATGAAGCCCATCTGGAGGTTATACTAGGTTGTCAGCAGGATATTCTCTGGGTCAACAAATTCTGTCGATTGCATCTGTACACAGAGTAAAAATAAAGTCAGGAGAAAGTCCAGAGGATAGTGAGGACAAGTTAAAAAAAAAAAAAAACAAAACCCAGTTGATGGGAATGTAGGATAAACTACTGCCCTCAAAATGTCTTTTGTCTGGAGTCCTATTTTTTTGTTCAGCCTCTTTTACCAAGCTTTATGTTTGAAAGGCAAACTCTCATTTACATCCTCACTCTCCTGCTTTACCCTTATTATTTGTCCCCACACCTGAGATAGAAAACAGAAAGCAATTTAATCAGGAGAATTGGATTTTTTTTTTTAACTGTGCCATTTGAGTCCACTAATACTAAAACCTAGGTGTGTTCCCTTCGTAAGTATTCTTAATATCAGATAAAATTATTTAATACATTGGCAAAATTGGTTTACAACATGCTACATGCTATCAATGAAAACTACATTCTACTGAAATCAGCTTATAAAATAGCACTTTCTAATAGCCTCTTTATCATATGTGACATTCAGGAACGGTTACTAAATAGTGTTGACTCTTTAGGTGACTACAGAGGGCCTTCAGCGTGACAAGAAAAGAATAGGATTAAAGACAAACACTGGTAAAGACACCACAGGAATGACAACAGGCTGCTTGGCTATTAGAATATTTTATAAAGTAATTTCTCCTGCTATTGTTTGAAGTCAGTGAATGAAAACAGTAAATCAGACTCGCAGAAGCCTTCTGGGGATGATTGTATGGTCTTGTCTTTCAGGAGAAAAACAAGGCAGCGGCACAGACCTGGGCTAATGTGATTGGCGTGTATTTTGATGACTGCTGAAGTGTCCAGGTGCCCTCTTATCTAATTCTCTGTTCGGCTGGGAGGCTGGAGTCTATAATAGCCTCGTTATGGAAGCTTGTTAAATTCATTATGAAAGAAGGAAGCAGCAGCGACAGTGGGGGCAAGAGCTCAGTTGTTCTGACATACTTCTGGCGCAGCCTCTGCAGGGGAATCGTGTTTCTCATTTTCATTAGATTTCATTTGATAACACCTCGCATTTCACAAGCAGTTAGAAAGATGAAATGCTATTTTGCACTTTTGCTGTGTCCTCTGCCCACACAGAGCCGCTTCCAAGACAAGAAGACAGATTCAAACAATACCCTGGCTTGGATTTGGATGTTGGAGAACAAACGCCTCAATCGACTGCATGGTCCCTCAGCCCAGAAACACTTTTGATTGTCGCTGACTTCATGTGACAGTCAATACTTAGGAGTCAATGCGTGCGTTTTTAAGATTCCAAACAGATTGTGGCACGTAATTTGCTTTTGGGGAAAACTGTTTTGCATCAAGCAGAACAAGGAAGAAAAAAGATGCATTTATCACATTAAATAAATAGTTATGCATTATTTTTGCACCTTTAAATCATGGTCATGAGACTTTTTTGTCTTTGTATCCAACTTATTTTTAGTCTGTTTCTGATGTCAAGACCGACCAAGACTATGAATGGCGTATTTGTCTGTTTTGGGATTGGATGAAAACCTCAATCATTTTATAGTCAATGAAAAATCTTGTTCTAACTGTGCCTCCCTACTAAAACACTAGTTTGTAGAGTACTGGCTTAAGCTAAGGCCATCTAGTTCTGCTCACTGTTGCATCTTCTTTTGCTGTGTGTTTTCTTGGCTAGATTTTTATTTATTTTTTATATTCTACAAGATGTCAATCACAAAAGTTAAACCATAAAACCTGTTCTTAACAACTTCACGTCCTTGTTCTTCAGCTTCTCTCTAAACACCTGCCTCTTTCTCACATTGACTTCTGCATCGTGTTCTGTTTACTTTGCTTTGTCCTGTTGCAATGCCACGGCCTCCGACTGTAGAATATTAATCAAACTCCAGCAGGCGCCATTATTTGCCACTTCAACTCAGCCTTCGCTACTTTAGCTAAAGCAATCAATTGACTGTTTTTCAGCCTTCTAAATGCTTCCCGAGTCTCCAACAGACCTCGGCTAAAATGTCAGCTAAATGAACAAAGAGACTACCTGCTAGCATCTCCGGCGCTCACAAAGGAGGTGTCAGCTGCGGCCTCTCCCCACGGATCCAGCCGCAGAGCCAGACAAAACAAATGCTAATACACAATTGGCCTTGGAGTATAAGTTTCTGACAGGCCGCTAATGGTCAAGGTTAAAGACTAAATAAGCAGCTTCTCCCGTCTCCTTTACATTCTTCTTACTACGCTCTCTTCATTTCTAACATATCACAACTGTTAGAACCACAATCAACCTGCAGATTTTGAGCATTATACATAGATATGGTAAGAACAGTCCATAGTTGTCTGATATTGTTTACGTGAATGGATCATGTATGAATAGAAGCACTGAAAATACAGTATATATCCTAATACATGACATTAGATTTGTAATAGTCACACCCAACAATCTGGCATCATGTCTGCTTTTATTTTATTTAAAAAAAGAAGTAAACAGAACAAATTCCACTCTCCTATATTTAACATCAAACTGAAACTGAGAGCTCACATCTTGTATTACCTCCGTTTATCAGCCTTTTACTTTGCTTCCCTTTCCCTGTTAGTTATTTCCATTTTGCTTTCTGTAAAAGCAGACTAATCCAGTGCTGGAATAGACTCTTTCTGTATTATTGGCAGCCACTGATTCACTGTTGACAGGCGGTGTAAACCAACCAGCCAATGGGAGTGTCCCTAGCTCTTCTATGCGAGCATGTGATTGGCCAAAGCTTCCAGTATGTGCTGAACATTTTCATCAAATAAAATTCTTTCATCTCTGTGGCTCATCTGGTAGAGTGCACCCCACACTCTCGAGTGACGTGGAATCAGTTCCAGCTCAGTTCAATGTCATTCTCTTCGTTGTCAAAAAAAAATAAAAAAATCCATAGCTATAACAAAGCATAGATGATGTCTTAATGTCTTTTTTAACATATAGTTAAAAACAATGGCAAACAATACAACTTCAAGTTACCTGTTCCCAACCCTTCCACAGTTAAATATATAATGTGCAGGGTTAATTTGAATGAACCCCATTAACTTTTAAGCAAAAGTGTATGAGAATTGATTCGGTTATCCAAAAGAGTAAAACTGAATCTATCTTTTATTTACCAATAGTGCGGAAGGTAGACAAAGCTCCTTTCGTTTACAGGCATTCACCTGAAACCCTGCAAATTGAATCTTTGAGAAATTGAAATATAGCCCTTTGTACATCTTCATCAAATTATTGCATCACTGTTTTCATTGTTGCATTATTGTAGTCACAGTAGACAGCTGTACGCTCAGTGTCAACAACAGAGTCGCATAAAGAAAGGCTCCAGTGCTGTTCTTTAATTAATTCTCGCAGCCAGCAGGGCCACATTTTCTTACTGGTTTATAATTGTCCCATAATTTCCAAAGGCCTGGTACTACCCTCTCATTGTGTCGTGTTTAATCAGCACTCTCAGGCTTGAGAAAGATGGAAGCATCTGCTTGCTTAAGACAAATGGCAAATACTTTATGTTCTTAACTCGCATTAGTTAAATTTGGAACCCGAGGAGGCTTATTCATGTTTCTCACTGTCGTAAACAAAACAATCCCACAGCGTTTGAAGCCTGCCATAAAATGTGTGGCAATCTGTCCGATATCATGCCTCACACAAACAGCAGCTTCTTGACAGGGCTTGGTTACAATGACAGCCATTGTGCTGTGAGATCAAAGCGCCTATCAGGCTTCAGTCCACACTAACATTGTTATGTGCTCTTACCCAAAAGGAAAAGATGGCTTTTTCATGTTTGGTGCGTCACTGAACTGCTTATAACTGTGCTTCTCCCTCAAATAATAAAAAGAAAAACACTGTTGTTTTCGGTAAGATGTAAACCCACACAAAATAAATCCCTAGGTTTAGCCATGTCAAATAAATAAGCTACAAAAGAATTTAAAAGCTTTCACAAAACTGGAAATATTCTGATAATTTGATGACTAAGCCAAAGAAAAACAATAAATATGGACAAAAGTGAATCCTAAAAAATAAATTCAACTGAATTTCTTATAGTGTTGCGACCTCGCTGATGACCTGTACAGTGATTTATTTTTTTTATTTTTTTATTTTTTACGGAAAGCCAAACATATGCTTGCTCTAAACACCTCGCTACTGTTTGTTCACAGCAGCTCATAGTGTGTTCACATGTGCCCTATCGGGTGAATTCTGGTGCCGCTGTGCTGTTAGTTCACTTGGATATGTGTGAAAGCTGTCTGACAAGATGCAACACTAACATCATGTGACTCTATAGCTTCCTGACAGCAGAAAGAGGGATGTCTGTTGTAATAAAACAAGCCCAATAGAGCTTAAACATGGAGCACTGAGGAGGCTGGTGCTTTATTAGTGTTTGGTGCCGGCTCATGTCGGGTTTACAGGTGAGATTTAGTGTAATTAGCACCATTATTATTGGTAAGACTAAAACTGAGATGGAAATGGATAAATGTAAATGTAAATCTTAACCTTAAATCTTGGTGTATTTTTTTAAATCATTCAACTTTACAAAAAGATGAATATGACCCTTTTCAAATTTGTACTGTACACGTGTAAAACAACATCATTCTTTGTACTCATTAATAATATTCATATTTTTTGGGCTAGTATCACTGTAAAATGATGAAATCAAGCGTAATGGTTCTGCGTTCAGCTGGTTTGTATATTTCTTTATAGATGTTCTTCCATTGTCCCTAAATAGTCTCGGAACAAGAGAGTCTAATGATTAATTAGTGTTCAGTGCTGATAAAACACAATATGATGATTTGCTGAATATACCTTTCATTCTTTGGGCATTTTTTGCTGGCTGAAGCACAAGCGTTCACCAAAGTGCTGCTATTTAAATCAATACATCCCTCATTATGGAATGATGAATATTTCATCAGCGTGACTATTACTTCAGATGAATAATTGAAGTGTTTCATATCAGTGAGGGCTGGGGGTTCAGTGGGACCCTGGTCCCTCCGCTTTTAAAGCCATCCACTTATTATGAAGAATTTTATAAGACTGTATAACCCAGTGGAAAGGTCTTGGCCCAGGTCTGCACTGTGTTCTCTGGGAAATGCCAGGGTCACAGCTCAAAGAAGTGACAGCAAAGGTAGCCACCGCTCCAATTAGCCATGACATATAGATTGTCTTCAATGATCTTTCTTATTATAATGAGCTCCATGCAAAGATAAACCCAAGTGAATCTTGTACCTTTGAGCTCATTTGATTAATCAAAGCTCCTCGTGACCTAAAACAGTTAAGGGAACATATACAGCCATTACTGTCTTGGTCTTTTTTTATGAGATAATGTTTTAGTCACAGAGCAACACCATGCAACAAAGATTTCTATATGTGCTTGTCCTTTAGATGACTGAAGCAACCAGCAACACAAATAAGTCTCAAAGGACATTATTGCAATAGATGCGGTAAACCACTGAATGCCAAGAATCTGAAGAATATCCAGGGCCAGACATCAAGTGACGACCGACCATGGTTAGAGCAACAAAAGAGGACTGAAGTCACAATGGTAATAATAGGGGCTTGTTATGTCATTGTCTGCATCCTGAGTATAGATTTCTGGGTTTATTCTCCTAATCCACACATGTCAAACTCAATGCGGCCCTTTGCAATGTTTTATGTGGCCCTCCAATACATTTAGTAGGTGATATTTTTGGCACTAGGCTTTAATTGTATTTAGTGTGTTTTAGTTTTTTATGTTTGAATCAGATTCATTTGTTGATGAAAATCTTAAACCAGTTTTTGCTACAAAGATAGACATAATCTGCACAAATCCAAACAAAACTGGGTAAAACACATCCAAAATGTGTTCAATTTCATCCAAAACCTGTTCAAATTCAACTAAAACCTGCTCAAATCCATCTAAAACAGATAAAATTCAGCTTAAACCTGTTCAAATCCAACTAAAATCAGTTCCCCTGAACAGCGGAAAATGATATTTAAAGATAACTTTTGTAAAACTCAAATGAAGATGAAACCTCACATTCACAATTTAATAAAAGCTTCCCAAGTGCCACCGTCTTTGGCCCCTAAAAAGATTCTTATTAACCATCTAACCACTTTGAGTTTGACACCCCTGTCCTAATCCTATCCCAAGCCAAGATGAGAGACTGAACTAGACTTTAAGACACAGTGAGGTGGGGTTCTCACAACTTTTAGATCCCGTTTTCACCGGACAGATGTTGTTCCTCTGTCCACAGGCCCCTCAACAGACTGTTGTTAGTTGGGGGTCAGATCTGAATGTGACTCCTTATCGTCAAAGTGCATAAGAACATAAACACATAACTCATTCTGAATTGATTGACAGTTTTATTAGTAAAATAGTGTTTGAAGGTTTCTATCACATCTGCTACATTCCATCTGCCAACTGTATGAGTGGGTGACTTTCTGATTGAATACTCTGTTTTTATTGGACTTTGATTGACAGACATCTCCAAGTTTGCTGTTCGCTGCTTAATGAACCACACATTCATTAGCCTGGCTCAGTCATGTAGTTTCCATTTATTTCTCGTTTCCTTACAGGTAACGGGAGCGTCAGATGTTGAGTGTAATGAGTTTTCTGCAAAGAGAATGGAAAAATGGCAGACCTTTTTTCCCCTCCAGCATTAATCATTATATTATGGTTGCGATACTGTAAATGCTATTAATTTAGCCACTCATTTGGAGAATAATTCATAATTGGACCTAGCATTAGCATCACTAACCATTAACTCAACCATTAACTAACACAGACTCTGCAAGAAAAAAGAGCTTCTAAGCATAACCTAACAAGTACTATGTGTGTATTTTTAGCATAGCACATACAAACCACCTATGTCAAACCACTTAATGTGTGTTTTTGGGTTTTTTTTTTCCCTTTTCTCCTTCTTATCTTCAGTCAGTTTATCCTCTCTTTGAAAGATCAATGCAGTACTGGTGAGAAGAGGGAAAGAAAAAAAAAAATCCCAGCATTCAAACCATCATGAACCGACCAAAGTAATACCACAAATAGATATCAAACTGACATCAAATTCACAATCATACATAAAATATTAAGCGAGTAGGTTTTAACCTTTGGGATTTCCACAGGGAGATGGGATAAATCCACTTCCCCCCCTCTGAACTTCATCAAAATGGAGATAAGAGTTCTTTCAAGTGTTGAGCTGTGCCGGGTATTAAGTAACACAAGGTCAAATTCAGTGTTCATGTAAGATTATGGAAATGTCAGTCTCTTCCTTTCCCCCCTTCTGCAGTCTCGAGAACGCTGACACGGCGAGCGGCGTTAGATGTGCCGATTGTATGACGAGTGCCCATTTCGGTGGCGCGCGCGCTCTCATTTGTAGTCTTTCACTCAGACAGGTTATAATTTCAGTGTAATTACTCCCATTAACATGAATTGCACTCGTGGAGCTCGAGTGTGTAATGACATATTCGGAAGGCAGGTAGAAGAGCGTCGCCGCCACAAGCTTAGTAATCCCCCTCTTTCAAATCTAACACTGTCTGTCTTCAAATAAACCATTCACGGAGTTAATTTATATGTATTAGAGCAGGAATCTAATAGATGTGCTGGTACCCTTTGGCGCTGCACAGTGCATGAGATCATACATATACACTGGTGTTAGATAAAGGGGAAAAAAAGTAATTGTTGCATTTTAGCAGATATTTTGGTGTCTTTTGGAGACTAGGTAATAGCACCGCAGCTACTATTCCATTTATGAGGTTGCAGAATATACCCCTATAATGGAGGGTTGCGGCTAATCAAAATGCGTTCCTGTCGGCTGCTCGACAAATGCGTGTCCTTTGTAATGGCGGCTGTTGTCAGAGTGGTTGAATGGTCTGTTGCTATTAGCATTATTAAACTTCCACTACCCGATTTTGTTTTCCTGTCTCAGCTCCACCACTCTCCACTAACAGCAGCGTGGTAACCTTTCCTGCTTCTTTTATTTAAAATCAGCTACATTTTTCACCACAAAAAACATATACGTTACATTTAATCAAAGTTTAGAGCTTTAACGTTTTGTTACAAATTGCGTCAACATTTTTCCATGTTTCATTTGCTGCCGTTTCTCTATTTTTATCTTTTTGTAGCTGTTTCGCTGTAAAATAAGGTGTATTTTGCAACAAAATAACCCATTTCCTTTATTTATTTTCTTGGTCCTTCAGTGTCAACCAATGGGGTCGCTCCTTTTTACCAGAATCAAGCTGTGATTAACCAAAATCCCGCTGTGGGCTGATCCCCTATTAAAATCCTTATTTATAAAGCCTAGAACACGTCTTAATGTCTCATTTTTTCACAGATGATTTGTATTAAAGTAAGCTGTTAAGTGATTAAACTGTCAAACTAAATGCAACACTAAAGACAAGACAAAGACAAAAAATGTGGACACGAGACTAGGACTACTAAGTGTATTATTGTTCAACAGTTGGAGGCAAGCTATTCCTGAAGTGAATGCTGGAGTGGTGAGTAGCTGGTGGGATCTGGAGCGTAAAACACAGAAGACAAGGGTAAGCTCAACAGGTACAAAAGGTTAAAGAGACACAAAAGTCAGTTACTGAGCAGCCGACTGAAAATCACCATCTAAAGCTACACACTGCCAGTATTTTTCCCAGATTTTACCCACGATTCCCAGTTGGGCAAAGTCTGCACCGGTCTGCTCTATTTGGGGACCGTCTGCATGGCCAGTTGACACAAAAATCTGTTTAAAGTGTGAGGGAAAACAGACCCGACCCAGCCTCAGTCAGTCAAACATGTTTTGGAGCCGAATCTGGATGAGGTCGGGTAGTGTGAGCTTATTACCGACCCCAAAACACAAGGGTGGGAGACAGGAAAAAGCATCAAAGGAAGATGGGAATATAACTGCGCCACCTACTGGTATGTTTGCCTGCGAAAGTTAGATGCATTTAATTGGCTTTAGTTGGTCTGAGTTGTTAAGTGTGTGATCCCCAGTCGTTCGTCGAACAAAAATCTGCTGAAACCAATTTGTTAGTGTGCACTCCGAGTCTTTTCAAAATCTGTAAAAGACTGTGAAAGTTGTGTAGTGTGTCCCTAGCTTAACTGACAGAACAATCTGGCGAAGAGTGGTCCGTGATCTGGTTCTTTGTTGTCTGCTGCTTGATCGTAGATGGAGTTCAGGTGAGTCTAGTTCACACTCACAAGACAATGACAGAATAATCAAGACTGAGCCAGTATTGCAATTGCGATTTGTTATGCAATTATTTTCATTCTGCATCGTTCACTACATAATCACACAATCGCCAAACAATATTTAGCATACCTGTATGTGTTTTTCATATTTGATGGAGAATTCTTGAACGCCAGAAGCTCTAGATTGGCACAAGACACACTGCATACGCCATGAATCATTCTTGGAACCAAAAACAAATCAAATACTTCTCTTAAATAGGGCCATGGAAGGTGAACGTCTTGGCTTTCTGTGTTGTCGACGATATTGCGTGGCTCGCTTTCTTCATCGATATAGCTGCCTTAAAGCAGTCTTCTCTTATTTTGGCGCTAGCTTGTTAGTTACGTCTTTTACGTCATGTCGTAATCCGCAGAGGTTGAAAAAGTAACGTGGCTGTTTTAAAAATGTAAGGAGTAGAAAGTACAGATATTTGTGTTCAAAAGTAGGGAGTACAAGTAAAAACTCACCAGATAGTAAAGTACAGATACCTGAAATATCAACTTAAGTTTTCCTAAATGCCATGCCATACTTTGGAAACTCAAGGTTTACATCTTTTATGAAAAACTTTTGCTTAACTCATTTGGTGCAAGCTTCTTTAGGGACCTTAGAGTAAGTGTTGAGCATCTCAAAACATATATTTCATTTCATTTTCATAGTTTACCATCTTCATTTGTGAAAAAAGTTCAGTATGTCTGCAAAGAAAAGGAATTTACATCAGTACAAAGTTTTCCCCAGACTGGAAACAGCGTGCATATTAAACGAAAGCTAAAAATAATAATACAACCTAAAAACCTGGTTCCTCACATCTTGTTGTCCTCTCGGGGCTTCCATTCCTTGACCTTGTGTTTAGCGTTGTGTGTAAACCTCTTTAGCTCCGAAGCATTCATATCCTCTCTAACAGAATGTCCTCCTACGCCGATAGCCGTAGCGGAAGTCACTTATCTGAATCTGTCCCTCCCTGGACTCGCCACTATCGCTCCATCCTGTGTCCGAGAGACCCAGTGAATGACAAACTGTGGCGTTCTCTGTGGATCAATGGCTCATAAGTATAAACCAATTTCCTTTACAAACTGCACTCTGGGAAATAAACAGACGCACTGCCCCGAGGAAACTGATACGATGTGTGCTTCGGAGGCCCATTATTCATTTTAATGTTGTGCAACTTTGGCACGTACCCCATGCTTCACAGACTGGGTTAAAAAGTCAATCTCACTTTAGAATAATGGGGTATATAATAACTGAAATGTTGATTTATCAAGACACAACGAGTGGATTAAACTGTCATGCTTTTTGGAAGTCAGCGTGGGTGCTAATCCTTCTTAGTTTTTGTCAAAATATACGTCCTAAAATTCCTTTTAGCTTTTACAGAATATATTTGGAGTCACTGAAAGCACCAAACACAAATGCACACAGACACAAAATAAATACTGTCTGTTTGCAACAATCTCAAATCAAATGTCCAAAAGCTTTCTCGGTGAAAAGGACAACATTGCCGCCATTTATGAGTATGATTTAAGAGTGAGTGAAGTGTCGGCTGATTGCTTTAACAGCGCTTACTTAAGCTCTCTTGATGCCGCTGCTTTTTCTGCATTCTCCTCAACAAACGTGTCTGATTTGCCAACATTACACCACTTCAACCAGTGCGCAAAAACCTAAATCTCATTTCAGTCAAGACCACTTTGTTGAAAATACTTCACCAGGGATAGTAACTCATAAAGAACGAGACCTTCAAGTATCAATGGTGTGGTATGACCCTGTAGTGTTCTCTTAAAATATAAAGCGACTTTGAAAAGGAATTTTGAGAGGAAAAGTGCAAAATATCCGCATTAAAGCGAATATACTTTATGGGATAACAAAGACTCAAGGTTTTAGTTGGATTTTGCAGAGGCCTGAGCAAAAATGAACATAGCTAGGTGGCCATTTTGGACATCTTGGTTGGTAAAAAGGCTGTATCTTAAATCATTGAGATGTTAAAACAGGACAGGATTGCAGGTATTTGAAACTATACTGCTTACATTTTTTTTTTTTTTTTAGCTTTATCAATCATTTAATATAAAAAGAAATGCCCAACGCTGAAAGGGAAACGAGGAAAACTCATTAAACAGTGACTCACCCTGATTTTTCCACTCAGAGCTAATCTCCCAAACACAAACAAGCAGATTTATAAAACGCAGCAGAGCAATTTCTCGTAATTTTGACTCAGAACTATATTTATTCAGTAGTTTACAGCGATCAGAGTCTTAAGTAAGTCTTTCTTCGTAAAAAACACCTGATCATCATTTCTTTCGCCAGAGATTTAACAGTGTACACCTCTGTGACAGATTTAAACTGTGTTTGAAAGTCTAGCTCAGATTATTGCTCTTAAAAGCACCACAAAATATATGTTGTTAAAATCATTTTGATGTTTCTTAGACATGACAGAAACTGCACTTTACGGCTGTCAAATCGAGGTTGCAAAAATAGGCCAGGACATTGTACCCGAACGTTTAAAAGACATCCAAAACTTCCGGTTTGAAAGACCTCCTCTTGACAATAAACGACGTCCTCAAATATGGCTCCGTTCTCCTAACAACACTGTTTGTAGAGGGATCTGAGCCCTAAAGTTAAGGAGTGCACTTTAAGCATAGTTTACCAATACAGGAGAATGTACAGAAGAAAAAAACAATAATAAAGTAAAGCAGTGATCCATGTTATTAATATGGTTAATAGAAGAAGGGCTGGCGTCTGATCAGCAAATGATAGGTGTTAAATAATGAGCAGACTTTGACTCTTGACTTGGTGTGTTGCGGTGCTCATTATTATGAATTCACACTTTGTGCCAATTATGCAAAGAGCGCCGCGTCTGAGCTCACATCTCTGTGTTGTACCGAATAAAAGAGCGCATTTTTACAGACGCCAAACAAACACGTCTACGCCGCACGTGATACGTTCACACGGCGAAGGCACTTGTCTTTGAAAGGTTTTGATCTTGTGCAAGCGCCATTCCTCCTGAACCTCCCACTTAATGCTGCGACACCGTTAGCCGTGTAAACTCTTAACGCGGCGTTTATGAATACCGAGGGCTCTCTCTCTCCACATGAATTGTCAAAGTGCTTAGAGATCATTTAATTCGTGGGAGATGGTGATTAACACACGCAGTCAATTCAGGTTAGGCTCCTCTTTGATGCCAGGCTGAGAGGAAATGAGATGGAGAAGACAGAGGGAATGGTTTTAAAAAGCATACAAAGAGAGACAGAGAAAGAGAGCGACGGCACACACAGAGGGAAAGGAGAAATCCCTTACAGCCGTGTGTTACTGACGTGCAGGAAAAAAGTCTTCATTAACGCTGCTGATATTAAGCACAGCCTCATTTTAAAGCACAAAGAGCATTTTGCATCAGCGGACATTATCAACATCACATTTAGCCCGACAAAGACACCAGGGGAAAAAGCTGGCTATTGTGCATGAAAAGCTAGCTGTAATTATACCCCTATTGTCCCTTATTGACATCACGGGCAAACTGGCGGTCATTCTGACAATTGAGATTTCAGTATAAAAGTATGCCTGCACTAAAGGGAATAAATGATGATGGATAAATCAAGTCAAAACAGATTATGGCAATGCAATCCAATCTTTAGTTGTCTGGCTTATCTTGAGAATTAACATTTTGGTCAGTAATACATAGGAAATTATTTTATGTATATTTGATGTTCTCTGGTGTAACATTCTTAAAGGTAAAAAGAGAGCTGGAAAACTCAGGATTTGGAGTTAGCATCCCAACACCTGGGGCACATTTGATTTATAAGTGCTTCTTTTGGCAAAAAAATGTTGTTCCACCTAATGGTTGAACAGCTTTGTGGTTTAGAATGATGTGGTCAAGGTCAACTTTTCAGTTTGAATCGTAATAAATCATTATGAGTTATGTTTTTTCAATCTTTTCTTGTTATTATAAGCTCTTTTCATTCCCTAAAAGGATTTCCCACTTAACCTCATCGTGTTCTTGTCTAAACACAAAACACGTCATGTATTATTTATTTTTTTCATCATTTTCTTAGTGGGTGAAGCATTGATACTACACATTCTAAACCTCAAGATATCCATTTAAATGTAAAGACAGGGTTGCTACATTAGTAAACCAACATATTAAGGTAACAACTTTTTAGGGTTATTCTTCCTCATAGGGATGTAGTGCTTAAGACTGGTCTCTAGACTATTTTGTAAAATTCTTGGTCTTGTCATGGTCTCACACTCCTGTTTACTTGGTCTTGTCTCAGTCGTGGATGTCAAGACCAACCAAGACCACAAATGGCATATTTGCCTGTTGGCGAGATTGAATAAAAACCTCTGTCATATAAATTCAATTAAAAATCTGCTTCTTTCACCAAACACTAACCTCCATGAGTCTGGACTTGGTCTAAGACTGGACTAACTCTGTCTCCAAACACTAACCTCCATGAGTCTGGACTTGGTCTAAGACTGGACTAACTCTGTCTCCAAACACTAATAATATTAAAAAATTAAAAAATAAGTTAGGTTAAATATAATGTTCCAAACACTAACCTCCATGAGTCTGGACTTGGTCTAAGACTGGACTAACTCTGTCTCCAAACACTAACCTCCATGAGTCTGGACTTGGTCTAAGACTGGACTAACTCTGTCTCCAAACACTAACCTCCATGAGTCTGGACTTGGTCTAAGACTGGACTAACTCGGCCTCCTTTAGGGAACACTAACTTCAGTGAGTCTTTTTTGAGATTCTCAAGAAAATAGATTTTTTTTAACTATTTGTAGTATATTTTGTTTATATTTATTAAAGTCTATTGTACACTGGTTCTGGTCTTGATTCGGTCTTGACCTGATCTTAACCAGACATGATCTTGGCCTTGACTTGGTCTTGATAGCTAAAAGTCTTGGTCTTGGTCTTGGTCTTGGTCTTGGTCTCGGTCCCAGTTGCCTTGACTACAACACTACTCCCTCATAACAAAACCAATTAACTGGACCACTATATATTTTTATTGAATTTATTGTATTGTATTCTATAGTACATTTTTACATTGTGTTTTAAAAGGAATATATACGTATAAGAGGCAGTTACCAGGGAAATGTTGTCTCCTTACGGTCTCCTGGCCATTCTCATTTTGTGCTGAGATATTTTTGCTGCTTCACCTCTAATAATATGCCATCACCTTCCTTTGGGTAAATATTTCATTGTTTTAAAGGTCATGTCCCAAATAGTGACTCATAACTCATGCAAAAGGGCAGATGCTCTTAACAAAAACCACTAAGGTCATTTACACAAAAATACATCAACCCATTTACTCCATACATTTAATCTTGTTTTCAGCGCATTCATAATTTCACACACTAGCAGGACACTAGCAGCAGTAAGTAATGACCTTATGTCTGGAGCACTTTGGTGGAATTACTAAATTAACAACAAAGGAGTACCACAAGGTTTATATCCTGGGCCATTACAGTTTACTTGATTTGTTTGATTAGGATTCACTGCTACATAAAAAACCCAGAACTATTTCCAAAGATGACATGCAGACTTCATTTGTGTGCCCTTTAGTGACTTCAATCACAGTTTGTTTTTTTTAGATAATGGTTTATTTTAATTGCACCACATTCCTCATGTTTACAAAAACGCAGAAGACTATTTACAACTGTGTATCTTCTCTTAAGGGCTTGAGAAAAATAGCAATTTAGCGCAGGAGGCACTTGAATGTTAAGAGCACTTTGTCCAAGAGCAGTTTTTAACAAAGTGAATTACCAAGTGTCCTTGAATGTCGATGGGAGGAATAGCAGAGGGAATAACATATTGTCATCTTAAATTCTGATGTAAATAATGGCTCTGTTTGTACAAGAATCTGTGTATTTTCTGAAAATAAACCCAAAATCCTATGATATCCCCCGCACGGACTGTTGTGAGAAAATGGTATTGTCATTATTGTCATTAAAGGCCTGGGGAGCAGAGAAAGTGATGATGGCAGGACTATTCTCGGGACTGGCCTGTCACTACGAGTGGACAAACTGTGTGGGAATGACGGGGGACAAAGGAGACGATTAGCCGGACAGAGCACTCGTAATACACTCCCGAGGGAGCGGTAAGTCAGGCGGCTCCGTGTTGCAGCCTGGTTCAGTGAGCAATTAAGAAAGCCGCCAGAGTCAAAGTGGCTTAGCCTGATGGTGTGCGCCGCTGAGAGCAGAGGGTCACTTTCAACCCCTATCAGTCCACCTGTGTGCCTTAATGCACCCATCCACTGCCGCTCGAGCCGCCGACAACAGAGCCAAAGGGACAAGTGGGGCCATCGCAGTACACCAGAGAAATTATTCTCCCCTTTCCCCATAATTGTGTCTGACATATCCTTTGGCTTCTCTCCCAGATCACTAGCAATACATATATTCTTCTTTATGCCCTTGTTATCTCTGGCCGCTTAATGAATTATTTATAGTGGGGTGGGTTAAGGGGTAGAGAGCATTTCCCTCAGAGTAAACACACCCATAAAGAGGAGATGAGTGCAATAAAAACATATGGAGGGCATCGCAAAATGGATTCCAAAGTATAATTTAAACACATTTCTGTAGCCTTAAAATGATACAGAAGGACGGCAACAGTCAAAAAGTACTCCTAAGTCCTTGGATAAAAACTCAATTTTAATTAATTTGTGATGCAAAAATAATTGATCATACAAACCCCGCTTGCTGCATAAGCTGTATTGATTAAATCCTCTGAAATGTTCCATTTTTAAAGCGGTTTGACCTCTACAGCCGACTAAGTGCACAAATCTGTCTCATAGTGCCTCTCGCGTGTGATTGAGAAGAGTGTCTACAATTGCGCTACAAGGCAATCAGCAACACAGCCTTGTACTGTATGGGAAACATTTTACCAGAAGGACTCGACACCCTGGACAAAGAGCGCCTGTTTTCTTAAAGCGGTTCGGTAGATTACTAGACTAAAAGCAACCGTGCCTTGAGGGGAACAATTTTCAAGTTACCAGCACCACATTCATGAGCTCTCTCTCGCTCTGAAATCCTCCGAGAAATCACTGTTCCAATTTACAGCTTCTGCGAGAATGTGAGAAGTGACTGTCCTGAAGTGAAAAATCAAGTTCCTGTTACATTTCATTAATTTAAAGAGAAATCCTTTCGAAAGTTCACAAAGCCAGAACTGAAAAGTATTCACCGTCTTCCATTCCTCAAAGACAGATACTTTTTTTTTTTTTTCTTCGACTGGTTTAGAAATGCAGGAGAGGGCAGTGATAGGTCAAAGCAGAGAGCCTGTTAATTGAAGTTGTACATAATAAAAGAAGGGGGAGAGGTGAGGGATCTCTTCATTAATAATTGATCAAAGAGCCGTTAAATTGAAATGTGTTTGCATCAATTAATCATTCCCCCAGATGCCACTAATCAGCCTTTTCCATTGCGGCATCATAGCAATCCTGCCGACTACGCTTGTGCCGAGGCCGGGCCATCATTCATCATGTCTTACTGTGCTCTTAAAGCTGGCCTCAAGTCTGTGACAGAGTGATTAAAACACTATTGCCGTCGAGCACCGCAGGCTTTACTCACAATCTCGTCTGAAAATTGCTTGTGGTCTTCGCTGTGTACAGTGTGAAACCCGATTACCATGTTTCTGTGAGTTATCGATATTGTTTGAACTTTAACGGTGCAGTGGGCCGCCCCGGCAGCAGTCTGAGGCGACAGTTTCTGCCCCTTCAAATGCTCAGCTCCATCACTGTCAGTTTTGTCATTTTAGTCGAGACGGTACAAAATAAACTGCGCAAATACGGCCATGGCGTAATGGATGAGTAAATCGCAGCAAATGGTAGGGTCAGTGTGTTTTTGTTTAATCTTTAACGCCCCACTCGGTGAGCAAGACAAGTGACCCACATCAGACACCTACACTGGGACTGTGAGTCATCTCTAGAGAACAAGAACAAGGTTGTTTTTTGGGGAAATACAAAGCACTCATTGACAAAGCCATTTGTTTTAAACATATGCTGTAAAAAGTGTTGTGATGTAAGGAATCGGTCGAGCGGAGCCAAAATGCTGAAAGGTTTAGGTAAATAAGTAAATGTGCTCCCAATCCTAACAATATTGTGGTTATTTTCTATGTATCACAGTAGTAGTACAGTACAGTACGGTGGCCCAGATGGCTCACATAACACACACACACAAAAGAAATGCTAATAAATAAACCTCAACACAACAGAAGTAAACTACGTCTCGAGTGGACTGAGAACGCCGCTATATTCCACCGGAGGAGCTGGAGGAAGTGTCTGGGGAGTAGTGTCTTGGATTAGAGTTTTTATTTTAGGTTTGTTTGGTTTGTTTACATCTGTTTGGAGCATATTGGAGCTATATTTTAACTGACCGTTGGTGGCAGGTACAGCTTTACATGGTCATGGATAATTAGAGAATATTTCCACTGTGTAAGTTATAATGAAAATATTCGATAACTATCCATCCTCCACCAAGACTCCGTAGACCGCCACCAAGGACATTATTTGGACACAATTATATATATATTTATATATTTATTCATTCACTCCTTTTGTGTTGTTTAATAAACAAGGACACACACCACACATAGCCTGTTATTACCAAGATCCTCTGCACCAAGAGAGTGACTAATTGACAGACCTGGATAGTCACTACAATTATTATATGTGCTTTTCAACTCTAATCACAAATATATATGTTTCTTTAGCATTAGCTGACAGAGTAAATATAATGAGAATATGTATTTTTTTTGTGTAGGTTAGTGTTGATGTGAGTCATGTGGGCCACCATAGCTCAGTTCGGAAATGGAACTCATGGCTATAGAGAAAAAACACAAAATTCTCTCATAGTTTAAAGGTGTAGTAAGCAAACAATGATAATAATAATCCCTGTCCTCTTTCAGTGCTCCTCAGTGATCAAAATTTACTTCAGGTTTTATTTCGGGTTGTGTATGAACTCTGGCAGATGTATTTTATTCATTTATTTCTGCGCTGAGGCTGGCTAAAATCTATACACTGACCTTCCTATATAAACAAAAGAGTAAAATGGTGAAATACAAGAAAAGCAAAGTGGGTTTATAGATACATTTGACTCCAAAAGGTGTGGAGTAAAAGGGATTTGTTTGAGGATTAATCTAAATCTTCTCAAAAATCCTGCATATTATAGCTTTGAAGCTTTGAAGAAGTTTTAAATAACATTAGTAAGGCTTTATAAGGTGACAAATAAAAACTTTTGTCGAGTCACCTCCGTTTTATCTCTCCTAATTGTAATTAAGTTAAAAGCAGAAAGTGATGCCCGTTTTTGCTCCATCAGTGAGCATCGAGGTTAATCCAGCGGGGGATTATCTGCAACAGTTGGAAGTGACCAGTCGTGTTGTGAACTCACAGGTGAGGTGACTCAGGAACCCCGGGGGTCCGCAGGCCTCCAGCCAGGGGCCATATTGGACTTACGTCCCACTAAGCCGTGTTAGGAAGTGTCCCCATCATCTTTATTTAAAGTTTAATATCTCCAGGCCGCGTCTCGGGCTTATGCCGCCGACATAAAAATGATCAATGACAGTGGATCAGCCCCATGGGAAGTGCAAGATACACATCACATGATTAATGGCTTCGCCGGCTGTCATGAACTATACTGGACCAATACGGTGAAGGCTTCATAAATCATAAGTCTTCTGACACGTGAAGTTTTTGTGCATTTGCTGGGTTTTCATTTTTCTCTCTGTATTTTTTTTTTTTTTGCGTCAGCCATACTTTAAACGTGATCAATTTAGCTCGGAGGCTTCTCTGTTTATGGTAACTATATTTTGTTGACAGTATTCCTATTACAAAATGCCTCCAGTGTAATGATGAATTAAACATGAAATTTAAGAGTACAAATAAGATGTCCCTCCGGAAAGTCTGTCATGTGCTGTCATACACTAATGAATGTCTCTTAAACCTGCATTAAGTGTTTACCACTCCAGAGAAGAAAGGCTCCCAAACAAACACCAACACAGCCCTGATATACCAAGGGCCCCGGGCAAAGCATTAGTGGAAAATTGTCGACTTTCACATCACAGACAGTGTAATGTGCCCATACTACCGCTGCCTCTTTTTCCCCCTCTCTCTAACTGTCAGATGTAAGCCGAATTTCATCCGCAGCCTGGTCTCTGAACTCTCGAGAAAAATACCTGGATTTGTTTGGCTTTTTAGATGTAAATGAGAAAACTAGAGGGAAAAGCCAGTGAGTCCAGAGTTGTTTTATAAGCAGCCATTTTACACCTAGCAGGAATTTATGTAGCACTTTTACAGCAAGGTGTATGGATCTATAATGTCGTGCTGGTTGTGATTTCTTTAAAGTGGATCCATCAGTGTAAAAGCGTTGTATGCTTATGGTATAATAAATTCAGGACTGCTTCCATCTTATTTGTATTCCGTGCATTATTTTGCCATGTGGTCACAATAGCTTCCCTTAATGGCCGTATTAGTAAAACAGGTCATCAGGGGTAAAACTTGGGAATGATTACATATCCACCCACCATACCGCCCACTCATATGTATGCACGAGTTCATTACTCATACATGGGGCTTGTGTGTGTGTGAGAGCGTGCACCATTAGGACCGGCAACAGCAGAAGGAGTGTTAAAAAGGAGAGAGAGTGCTAGAGGTCAGAATTAATCGAACACTGAACCCTTAATAACACTTTACAATGGTGAGGCCATTACGGGTGTAATTATACTCATTAGTTCAATATCTCCTACCAAAGCCTGTCTGGAGTAATATGCAGCGACAGTCAGATCCATCAGTTTCCGCAGGGACTTTGCAAACATATGGCGCATGTAATGATCCAGTAAAAAAGTGAAATGGATATAGGATAACTTATAGAATTTTACAAATTGAATTGTTTGTGTGACTGTGTCTTTTGGGAGAGTTTATTTCAAAGTAGAATAATAATCATTTGTTTTCTTGTTGTGGTGTAAGCAAAAAGAGCAAGTAAGTAAAAAAAAAAAAAAAAAAAAGAGCAGTTTAATCAAATCGCAATTTATAATAGGAATCTGTGAACAATAAAAACGAGACCTTAAGACTTCATTGAGGCTTGAGTGTTGAGTTGGGGACGCTCCCATTGGTCCATACAGCTCTTCAATAAGGAAGTAATGGTTCCCAATAAAAGAAATAAGTATATACAGTGAAAAAAAAGAAAAACATAAACAGAGAAAAGGGAGGCAATATGAAACAGGAATAAATAATGGCAACTGAATAACACAATGTTTACAGAGATGGAGAAATAGGACAGATAAGTGCTGTGCTGGCGGTCGGAGCTAAAAGTTTATGATTAGCTCTAAACTAAACTAAACTGTTTGGTGTAATGTATTAGTATTTTGCAAAGGAAAAATTGTTGGTCATGTCATAATATACAAAAAGCATTTTTTTATTAATTTTTTTTACAAAATGCCAGGACACAGCATAAAAGGGGACAGTTTCTGTTGAGCATAAATAGCACACAAGGCTGACTGAGAATGGATATTGGTGGGAGAAATTTCCATCAATATCATCAAAAGGAAAAAAAAGAGGTGACTGTAGAGAAGAGACTGTCTAAGAGACTGTATTAAAAGAGCAGGAATTTATAATGAATGTTTATCATATATATGTTTAATTTACTGAACAAAATACAGACTTATTTCCTTTTGATGCAGGAAACACTGGGGGTAGGTTTTGTCAGAGCCAGCCCTCTGCTCCTGTTCCACAATTCTCTTTCCACATTTGAGCCTTGAGACTAAAAATCAAATCTAAACAAAATTGTTTTTATCACCAATACAGTCTGTAATAAAACATACTTTAGTTCAGAAATATAAAAGTAAATATTGTTGGATATTTTCTTGTTAGGAGGCTTTTAGAAGCCGGTTTTTGTTAGCACGGCAAGGTCGCGCTCCTTTTTTACGTCTGAATTTACCACAGCTTAAGTTTTAATGTTTCACTGCAAGGTTTTCACACAATGAAGAGCCGCCACAATCAGAAACAAAAGTGGTTGCAGAAGGCCAGAGCAAGGGGCAAAACAGAAGAAAATCAAGGCTCTAATACGGTGAGGTTTTCATATGACATTGTCACAGAAATAGGAAAAGTATTGTTGCTTTTAACATTAAGCTATCTTCATCATAATTCCATCACATTTTTTTTTTTTTGCCTTGAGTGTTTCTATTGGTTTATTGTGACCTTGTTGTAGTTGGATAGTTTGAGACTAAGTTCAGCATTTGTATTATCCTATATACCTGATTCTTCCTTAGACCTACTCAGTCAATCTATTCTTATCAAAAGAGCTGACAACCAGTCCGGAATAAAGAAGAAGAAGACTTAAACATTAACTGGGACAAAGCAGTGTGTAGATTTTGTAAAAGTGAAATGCTTTATCATTCCAGCACCAATAATAAAACAGTTTTGCCATTGAGGGGTATTTACGTTCTGGAAGACAAGAAGAATGGATGCTAAATCACCTTTTTTGGCACCATCGTGAGGCAAAAGTGCAGATTCCAATTCCACACGCCACACTCCTCCTTTTTAGCGTTTAGTGTTAAGCACCCCAGGGACACACTGCTTTCTACAAACCCAGTGGAAAAAGGTTTGATGGTTATTTCACGCTAAACATTTCCAAACAAATTAGTGTTTATAAATGCCTTAAGCCTTTGCATGTGTGATTAAATAGAGTATGCTTCCTCTCTACCAGTGCTCAGTTTGTCCGCTCCAACCTCAACAGGAAGTAATGGATCTACCACTGGATCTATGAGGAGGTTTCCAAGATAGACAAATGCAAACAGTGTCATCCTTTATGTGATTACACAATTATAGTCAAAGTAAGCCACAGCGAAGTAGTTCACATGAGTAGCTTGGCAGTGTCACCAGATGCAACCCTCTCTATTTACCCCAGGGCTAGGGGCCACACCATTCAACCTAATGTTGAGCTTGATGGTTGTAACACTGAAAGCAAAGTGTTGGGACAGATTACCTTGACTAAATTTGTTCATAGACAAAAGCATGTCCCTTCTGGTCTCCATAGCTGTTCACATGCTCCATTAAGAAGCCACTTTAAGGCATAAATTTATAATACCTTGAGAACTCTGGATGAATAAATGTACCGTAAGATGGACAGAACATTCTAACGTTGAATAAAAAGTGTTATTTTTTCTGCAAGGTTGTTGATCTCTGTCATACGGCTTTTGGCAAACACACAAAACACGTAGGAGTACACACTGTATACACACGCTTCTTAACTCACTACAATTGTACAGCAACTATCACTGAGGGCCACCACTGTAATGTTTAACCTGTATTTATTGATATGCAACACTGCCATTGCTGGTTATGTTAGCAACTTGTCCTTGTGCCGTTTTCTATGACTTTTTGTGTAGGTATTAGCAGAGGTGTTTGTAGAAACTGCTTTCATCTCTATGTAGGAGCTCTCTCAGTAAAGAGGAGGAGATCGTCAATAGGTTGTTAAAAGCTTTGTGTGGTGGCTAAGACAAGCAGGCGGCGGCATAAAAGTAGAAATTAGCATTGACTCCGAACAGACTTGCATATGAGTGCACACAGGCGTCGGGACAAGTCAACAGAGTGAGTCATGGATGTCAGCGCAAACAGGAAGCGGTGAAATAAAGTGCGACAGAGAGAGCCATCTGGGAGGACAACTTTCTCGTTCAAAGTGATGTAAAGAACAATCCGCAAAACCAGTCATGGAACAACGAGCAGCAAAACCATCTGAGGTGCAAATTCTATACACCCTCTGCAAAGCACATTCGATTCTTTCACCAAACTGAAAAAAAACACTGCAGCAAAACCCATTCCTCATCACAATTGTAGCTTTACCAGTAAATGTTATCTGCATTCATCTGAAACACCGGAAAACCTATTTGTAGAAAGTGGAATGAATAACCAGATCTGTTATTCCAAAAAAAGACAGAAGTTAAAGCACAAGTTGTCATCGTAAAGGGTTGATTTAGCAAACGTTACGCCCAGAAGCACTTAACCCAACAAGATCATGCTCGGCCAAATCAGAATCACCTCATCTCTCTTTGGAGTTTCTCTGTGCTGTCTTTGCCCTCATTTGATTGGTGAAACTCATGACAGAACCACTTAAGCCAGTGTTTCTTCATGGCTAGGAGTCTTCCTTCAGAGATGGATGCTTTGGAGTCGAGTACCCGGAAGCCAAGACTGGAGTCCTGCATCACAATTAGCCCCACACTCAGGTCTGACACTATTTTTTCCCCATATAAATTTCACAAACACAAACAGAAAACTGCACTGTACAGTACAATTTTATAACCCCACAAGCCTAACTGTTTAGACTGTAAATGCCCCACTCTAAGCTGCATTTCCTCTCATGCTTTTTGAAAAGTGGTGAGTGGTCCACGGAGGATGGAACCGTCCCTTGGTTGCAGGTGATGATGATGATAGAGAAAACACCCAGCCTTTAAATCTAGCAAAATCTTATATTCCAGGAAATGTGCTTTTACAAGTCCAATCTCTTTTAAATAGGTAGTTGGGTAAAGGTAGCAGAGAAAATAGCATCTACAGCATGTGAATCCACCATAATAAAGAGTCATTTGGTGCAGTGTGTGGCACAAAAGGCAGTGTCAGTGTGAGTGCGATACAGGACACAACATCCTCATTAAATGTTGTGTCTCAGGCTGCAAACAGCGTGGCATGACCCTTTGATTACAGCAGAGCCAAGGACAAAGCCAATCCAAAAAGGCCTGCCTTTCTCCTGTGATTAATGCGGCAAAGGCCGAGGCTTTTTTGTGCTTTTTGATCATATCATATAATTTCTGTTGTATGGGCTTCCAAAATAAATAAACCAATGAATGATAGTGAAAACGAAAACAAGAAAATAGCACAGGCACAGTGGGGTAACATGGGTGAGTGAGGACAACACTCTGTTGAGATCAGGCAACTCTTCACCAAAAGGGACTCTTGACTTTGTGGAAATAACAGCAAATAGGTTCACAGTGAACTACACTGACTCCATTGAATGAGTCTAGTTCTAAAAAAAATCCTGATGAATGTACCCAAGACAAAATAGACAAACTCCACAGTTTGATATGTTCTCTGCCAAGCCGAGCATGACACTGTTGCTGGCTCATGAACAAATCAACATTGGCCTCTACAGCAGCAGATGAAGACAGGCCAAATTGTTTCTCTCTCAGTGGAACACACAAGACATGTCAGATTAACAATAAGAAGTTTGAACAAAAGAAGAGCTTTTTATATATGAAAATTACACTGCATTTAAAACGATGAAAATGTTTTAGACTGCTGTTTTAATTTGGTTTATTTACAGATGTTTATTTTGTATCTAATTTAAAATTAATTATACAACAACTGAAACTGTTTTTCCTTAATTTTTTTTTTTTTGTTTTCCTTTTTTTTCAAAAAATGGTTTGGCCGGGTTTTTTGGCTGTTTTTTTTTTCCCCTGGTTTTTGTTTTAAAGGGGGGTTCATAATCTAAATTATTAAAAAATAAAGTTTTACCAATAAATGCTAGTCAAAAGTTACAAAGTGAGTCTACATTTGTTTTGAATTGGAAAGAAGTTCAGTGACAGCTGGTTGTATTATGCAGCAGTGTCGAACAGTTGAAAGTCAGTGACAGTGTTCAAAGTGTCCATTCAAAGAACAGACAGCATCAGCCTCTTTCCTCGACACCAAAGTCTCAAAAGTTAACTGGACAGACGAGTCTGAGTGAGCGGCTCTGAGAGGATCCTCACTGGACCTCATTTGTGCAAGTGGAGCAGAAACACTCTCTGCTGAGCCTGGTTTCCTGCTCACAAAATCTTTTTTGGAGAGTGTAACTCAAGTGTTTAAATATACATGCATTCTATTCTTAAGCAATATCTTCATACTTTAAAGGTCCCATATTATGCTAAATCGACTTTTCTGAGCTTTTAACCATGTTCTAACGTTGTTTCTACCTCAAACACATACCCAAAGTTGTGTTTTGTTTCATTCGCACATGTTTAAGTAATTTATTTAGTTTGAGCTACAGTCCTTTCAACGAGCTGTTTCACGCACTGACGTCAATATGTGAAACAAACCACTCCTCTCCAGGAAGTGCTCCTCCACACTCCTGCCCCTCTCTCCTGCACTGTCAACAAGTACCGTGCTCCGCAGCTCAGACACAGAGAAGCATCGCTGCTACTGTGTTAGCTTACTTACTGTCAGCAACATGCACACATGTATTACTGCATAGCTCTACATATTGCGAGGCTACTTTATTATAGTTCTTTCCAGGCAGCATACATTCTCAACTTCAGTAGGCATTGTACGGTCATTTCCACATGTGCACCTATAAACAGAAGCAGTTAACACGCGCTATGCTATGGGCTACACCATAGAAACATACACAATAAATAGTTTCTCATTTACCAAGCAGAAACGTCTTGTAGAAGCCTTCGAGGTCTTTGTGTTTGCTCATGTTCTTCGAACTCAGAGTCAGACTCTGGGTCGAAGATATACGGCTCAGTTACTCTCAAAGCCATTGCTGAAAAAGTTATTACTACCATGTACCGTGTTTACTTCAGTCTGTTTCCCGCACAGCGCTAGCGTGACATCATGAGTGGGCGGAGCCAACACGGGAGAGCTGAGCCTTAAAGTGACAGCGCCAAATCAGACCGTTCACTTTGGACTCATGATGAGAGCTCATCCAAACCGCTTGTATAAGATCATTATTGTGTGTTTCATGTTGCAAAACGTGATATGGTAACCTAAATGTATCCAAAATACACTGTATAATGTTCAAAATAGTGTAATATAGGACCTTTAACAAGGGCTTTTTCACAAAATAACAACAATTAACACCAGTGTGATACACAGATGTACTAGAGCAGTGGTTCTCAAACTTTGGCTTTTTAGAGTGGTACTCAGGGACCCTCAGAAGTTTTATTTTTTTGAGACTGAAATTAAAAATAATGCTGCACCATTATCCTCCACAAGTGTCAAGCCCATTTTGACAATAATCCATTTTATTTTGTCCAAATAAAAAACAACTACAACTACTTGACGCAATTAAAGTCCAGCTAAAATAGGTCAAAATCTATTCATGTCTAACTGAAACCATTTAGAACCTATTAAAGTCCAACTAAAATCAGTGAAAACCTTTCAAAGACCAACTTAAACTCCATGAAGCTTGTTTAAATCAAACTAAAACTGCACTAGACCCATTTAAGTCCAACAAGAAGTACTTAAAGTGTATTTAAATTGAACTCAACTCACTTTAGACCTGGTTTACGTCCATAATCATTACTGTAGATGTATACAATCTAATGATGCATCCGCACTAATCATTGGTGTCAAGCATCCAATGCATGATCATTTATTTTGCGTTTACTCATTTCATTCACTTATGAAATTTGCTTTATTCATGTCTAAAGCCGCCTGAAGTCTGTGTTTTTAGTGGCACATTTGCACGGGATAAGCTCCGTCTGTGATTTACTCCATTTTTCTGACTTTATCTCTGAAAAAGACATCACAACCCACTTCACACCTGAAAGTCTGAACCAAGAACTCACAAATGACTGCACAGTTTTTGTTTGGTTCTGAATCTTTTGCTTTCACACAACAGTTTCTAAAAGTGGACCACCATACTTTCCCTGACCTTGTGTTTACTGCCATCATGACAATGGGAACGTGCCTCCGGTAGATGGCTTTCATGGTCACGGTCACATATCACTTCAGAATATCCATAATGTTAACATCCGTTGGTTATTACATTAAATTCGTATGTGTGTTCATTGTGAATGCTATAGCACTGTGGCACTGTCTAGACAGATTTTATCATTTATGTTTACTGTTTCTAAATGTTTATATATATCTCTTTGAGTTAAACATAAGCTTTCATTATTTATTTGATTTACCAACTATAACGTCATTCTTAATTTCCAAACTTCCATCAAAGACTTATATTGCTGCTGGTACTTGAACATTTAAGTGTTTTTCTCAAACACAAGTGACAGAAAAGATCAAGTGCCAGAAAGTGCAGGTTACTTCATCAAATTAATCTAGAGCTGATTCAGAAATGACAGGAGATTTGTACTTGGAAGTAGCTCTGTGTATGTTTTAAAGTGCTACATTCACCCCGTATGTAAGCTGAGTGTAAGGTCCCATTGTACATGGCAGGAAACCCCAGTCAGGATGTGGTCAGGTCATTTCTGTCGACAGAGAGTAACCCACAGGAATGAACGAGGGCGAAAAACTGTCCACTCTTCACCGCTCTGAAAAATGATGTGTAAACATTCTTGTGAAAGCAGACAAATGCAATAAGATCAAGCTAATGGGAAGGGTGTCAAGGCTAATGCTTTGGGTTTTTAGCACCACACGTTTGGGTGACCAGACTTTGCCCTCTGTAGCCACATGTGTCTTTGATTAGAACAGGCCTTGCGGTTCTGTAATCCAAACTCTCTAACTGCTTAAGCATTACACTGAATCACGGACAAAGAGCTACATCATTCCCAAATTTGTCTTCGGTCGTTTTAAAGGCTCTTAAAATCCAGAATGTTGTTATCAAGATGCTGCGAAATGCATTCAATTACGGTGGAACATCTGGAATCATTAAATCGACTTTTTTTTTTTCTTCCTTTCCTAAGAGTCGTTAAAGTAACCAGCGCAGTAAAAACTTTACACAAGTTGGCAGGTGGATGTGACATGATATGTATGCAAATGACTCCACGGTGAAACATGAATGAATGTAAGGTATGAATATGGAACAGTTCCTGCTGTTTTTTGACACCTGGACAAGTCTCAGCGTGTTCTATAATATCGTTTTATTTGGTCGCCGAGGTGATAGCTAAAGTCTGCTATAGCACATTATTATTACGTGCTCCTTGATGGCACATTTGTCTTGGAGCAATATGTGCGATACAGAATGGACTACACCTTAATTAGAGACTTGACTGTGGAAAAATGCCATCAAATATAAAAAAAGTGTCCTACCTTTCAACATTGGATGAGCTCCTGAAACGTTTCATCCAGCGAAAAAAAAAAAAAAAAAAAGCCCGTACTTGAACATGAAAAATAGATTTTTATGCATTTTATTTGATTAAGAACCATCTCCTGGGAAGTGTACCGCTTCTCTCTACACATGATTACACAGCCAAGCAGTGAGAGGAGGATCAGAAGAGCCGAAATGAAAAGGGAAAAAAAAAAGATGTTGGCATAATTATCACCATTCTGTAACTTTTAAATATTGCACCAACCTTGGGTCGTTCGAGAGAGTAGAACAGTGATCGTCAACTGGCCACATCAGGCCCCCAGCACATTACCAATATCAGAAAAAAAGGTGGAGGTGAATCATAAATATAGATAGTAAAATGACTCAAAAACGATGCAAATTGAGCTCATTTAGCCTAATTTAATTTTTTGGTTTTAAATCATTGTTTTTTTTCCCACAAGCTGTTGGTTGTTGGGGGGTTTTTTTCAACTTAAATTAACCTTTTAAAGTACACATGTCAAACTCAAGAACTCAAGAAATGTGTCCCTTTGCAATGTTTTATGTGGCCCTTCAATACATTTAGAAGGTGATATTTTTGGCACTAGGTTTTATTCATTGGATTTGAACTGGTTTTAGATGGATTTGATTTTGCAATAAAGGTAAGTACATAAAACCTGTCCAAGTCCATCTAAAGCCTGTTCAAATCTGACTAAAACCTGTCCAAGTCCATCTAAAGCCTGTTCAAATCTGACTAAAACCTGTCCAAATCCATCTAAAACCTGTTCAAATTCAACTAAAACCTGTTGAAATACAACTAAAATCTGTTGAAATCCAACTAAAGCCTGTTCAAATCGGACTAAATTGGCACTAGGTTTTATTCATTGAATTTGAACTGGTTTTAGATGGATTTGATTTTTGCAATAAAGATAAGTAAATAAAACCTGTTCAAATCCATCTAAAACCTGTTGTAATCTGACTAAAACCTGTTCAAAACCAACTAAAACCAGTTCCATAAAAGACAGACTTTGTAAGACTCAAATGAAGATGAAATCTCTCATTCAAAATGCAATAAAAGCTTCCAAATTTCACCATCTTCAGTCCCTTAAAGGATTCTTATTCACTTTTATTCACGTTTGACACCACTGTTTTAAACTTTTCAGTCGAGAAAAAAAATAAGAAAAGATATTTAACTGTGAAGAAATCGATTAAATTAATAAGAAAAAGCAAAGTAATTTATTTATTTATTCATTCATTCATTTTAGTTTGAAAGTCTGGCCCCCCACAGCACCTGTGAAGAAACAAGCTGGCCCTCAAGAAAATTTAATTAATAACCCCTTGAATAGAACGTCACATTGCTTATTTACCGTAATCTCTCCACCTTCTTAATCAAACACAGATGAAGCCTTTTGGTAGAAAATTCATTTGACAGTATGAATTATTAACACTGAGAAAATCAGTCAATGAATTTCAGATTGACAAGAGTTTCATTGTAAAAGCATACGGCTGAGTGCAAACACAGGAAACTATGGCGCTCAATGGATCCAGTGCCTCCGGACGGCCGTGTTACAGTAACTAGAGCCCTGCAGAGCTGCACTTGGGGAGCCCCTGCCAGCCCGATGTGATCTGCTAGCAATCATAGCCCACTGAGTCACGGGCCAGTGGAAAATGTCAGATAAACATCACACTGGGAATGCTTCCTCCATTTCCCCCTCACTCTCCGGCGCTATAAGTGAGTTAAGAATAGCACGGGAGATGAAGCTGCTTATTTTAAGTGACACCGCTGGAGTCAAAAGGTCAAATGAAACGTGAAATGCTGCAGAGTGAGGTACATATGCTGCGTGTTTGCTCCAAATTCAATTCCGTGCCATGCGATGTTCTGTCACTCCAACATGTCTGCTGTCAGAATGAGTTACGTTCGACAAAATAATGTTGAAACGTGGATTTCAAACAGATACTGGACTTAGCTGAGGGCATGGCTTCTCCGCAAACCGTCCAACTCACATCATGGGCAAAAAAAAAAAGCTTGTCGTAATTTCCTTCGAGACCCGAAAGGGGAACAGCATTCGGGAACATTTTTCATGGCAGGTAGCGATTGTAAATCACACGAGGGAAGCTGATATTTCATTTTTGCTGAACATTTCTACGCCCGTCCACCGGTGGGAAAAGTAGCCTGTGAAAGATCTCCTCCAGTTTCTTGACGTATTACAGAAACGGTCTGCTGTGCTGCATGTGGGACTTGGGCGGCGTAACATTTGGCTCAGATATATTAGCTTTTAAATTGTAATGCTAGTGGAGATAAAAAAAAACTAAAAAAAAAAGACATTTTCTTACAAGTTACTATGAAGCTCCAAAACGTATACTGTTCTCCACTGCAATGACATGTTACAAGTTTGCTTGAATACTTTTCCACAACCTAGCAAACTTCTTAAATAAGTACATTTTGCTAATAACATATGCTAAAAATTGCATTAATCTGGATTTAAAGTGAAATTGCTTTATAACTAACTCTATCGTCATATCGCATGCGAGTTCTTCTTTGGGAGCATATCCTGTAAAGTTATGCAGTTTTGCTTTATTTATCTTATCTTTGAAAATAACAAGTCAGATGTAGCAATGATTTATAGTTTAAAATGGCAAACATTAGAAGTGGAAAAATAAAGGGCCCATTCCTATGTTTTCCAAGATCCCATGAGGTAAGAAAGGTGCTTTTATTTTTTGAGAATAACCACTAAGTAGGGATCTTTATTTGTGTCTAAAACCACTTCCTGGTCCCTAAACCCTTAGTCACCACATGAGGCTGCACTATATAGAGGTCTTAATAGAAGTTAGAGTGTTAATTAAGGTTCGGGATCATGCTTTATCTTACCAAACCTTTAATTTTCCTATTTATACCCAGCAGTTTCTAAGTTGAACTACCAGAGACAGAACCCCACACTCAGTCCATCATTTTATCACTTTATTCTTATCACAGTTTCATTCAATAAAATGAAATAAAATGTCAAGTGGAGGATTCCGAAACTAAGCGACTATTTTTCCTACTATTTTATACTATTTTTTTCTGTCAGCATTAATCATTTGATGGCGAGAGGTTAACAAATGTCCTCTAGTAATAAATATAAGTAGCTCCTGTGCTGTGTGACTTGTTATGACTGGATTTTTGCAGCTCTCATATATCCATCCAACCTAATATGAGATGCGATTTTACAATGTGAGTTAAAGAGACTGTACCTGATATTTTTTCTTCTAGTACTGGAAACTGGTTTAAACACCAAATAATATGTTGTAAAAGCAATCATTTGTGAAAAAACAGGCTTTAGGGATTTAAATAGATGAGAAACTCTCTTCTGGAATGGAAAATCTTGGCCAATCACATGCTCAAAAAAGGAGCGCTCCCATTGGTCAACACCGGCTTGTCATATGACATTCCAGGAAGTTTAATAGCTGCTGATAAAGTGTGTTTTCAGTGCTGAATTTGTCTTTTAACGCAGTGAAACAGCTTAAAAACAGAAAGTCATCGAGAGAGAGGTTCCTAGGCTGCTTTTGGAGGTGAGTGGAACAGGGACAAAAAGGATAATCAGGTAGTGTAGCTTAATACTAGTTAACAGAAATGGTTGAACCGCTAGCTTGTTTCATTCAAACAAAAGCCACTGTCCTTCTTTGATAATCTCTGCGTTGTGAGAAAGTTTGACTGTACTACATTTGAGTTCACTGGACGCTCGGACACTATCTAAAACGCTGTAATGATCTATATCCTGCAGCACATAGTGACCAGGACACAGCTCATCACAGGAAATCAGAGAGCTGTGCAGAATGTTACCTTGTCGATCAGGGTTTGTCCTCCTTGGCATTGACTCAGACTGGAGCAGACGGTGATCATGGCAACGGCAGGACTTAGACAAGGCCGGTCAGGTCCAGACTGGTCCGAGCAGCAGAGTCGTCTGGTGGGTGCACTGTGTTTAATTAGGCCCATCCTGCTGAGCCGCTGCTGTTTATTTCCCCCGTGACACTTGGCTGATCTCTGCCGCGCTGTCAGTGAAAAAAAAACAAAAAAAAAAAAACAGGGAGACAGAATCATTATGCATACACTCCTGCGCAAAAGCACACACATAGTACAGTATAGAAGCAGTTACTCACACACCCACACCTATATGCACATACGGCTGCGCTGCCTTATGACCTCTATTTACTTTGCTATATTGCATTTGGAAATGTCGCTCTTTTGCAGGCACGACCGCTTTTAAAAAAGGGAGCATTGAAACTTGTGTTTGGAAAGAAATGGTTGGCTGGTTCAGGGTTTTAACAATATCCCCCTCAAACACAATGGCTGTATGCCCTAAAACTTTTTTTTTTTTACCATTCTTATAGTCACCATATTTTGTCTGGATGCACAAATTGTAAAATGTCACCTTTTTCGGACGATTTTCATGACGCTCTAATGCCCCTGTCACAGTTTATATTTATTAGAAAACAAGAACAAAACATCCAGAGAGTGTTGGTGTTGACCTGACATATTTACAGATTATTTACAAAAGGCAAAGTGAGGTCAAAATTCATACTACCTTCTTAAAATTGTGTAGATTTTTTTTTTTTAAAAAAAGTAGTATACACACAAAGATAATAATGTAATATAAAAAAAAAAGTGGTTTGTAGTAAAAGTGCAAATTGCATTTTCACATGTCACACTTATCTTTTTTAGACTGTTTAAACAGGTATGGTAGCCCTGCAGGGACATGTTGCTGCCTAAGAACAAACCCAGTAGAAAAAAGTGTGATGTGATTAAACGAAACCACCACCAACAACAAAACTTAATTTGTAAATGTTTATACAAGAAAATGTGTTTAAAATTTTGATGATGATTTCCACAAATGGAAAGAGTGTTGCTGGTGTGATTCAAAGCTACTAAAAGGATCATTTTGACTCATTTTCTATTTTATTTGACTATATACTTCAACATTTTACACAAACAGCATTTTTGGCAACACAATGTGAAGATTTTAACAACTTTGTATAGGCTTTTCTGCCCATTTCACACAGGCAGATTAACAACAATGAATATTAGCAATGGCACCTGGTTTTGTGATTTTACAAGCTCATAACAGTCACCAATATGAGTTTATTTGCACTCACTTACATAAAATGTGTTATATTTGGATGATTGTGGCTTCTAATGAAAATTCCTGTTAGGATGCTCCTTTGACACTTAAAATAAATGCACACAATCCTCTCCTGCCATCACAGAGTAAAAGTACATGTCTTATGGGAGAAATACCAAAGCTGTGGCTGTGTGGCTGCCGGGTACAGCTTAAAAATCAATATCCCTCCCTTAAAAAAACAAGTAAAAAAAAAAAAAAAAGCGAAAAACTATAACCCTGACTGAAGTGAAGTTTGACGAGAGAGTTTATCTAGATCCCTTCAGGGCCCAAACTCCACAGAGTTCTTTAATACATTAGCTGTTTTAATTTAGATGTGGGCCCAGTGAACTGAGAGAGTGTTTATCTCGACAGCGTCTCTGTGCGGCAGACACAAGCATCAGGTCAGCACAATGCAGCCGCCAAACGCAGAGACAGAGATAGATGGATTGTCAGAATACCTCACTTGCTAAACAACTCATAGGACACACTCCCCCTATACCTGCCATTTAAGCTGCTTAGCAACACCAATCACACTGACGCAGTGATAGACCAGCAGGATAATGCACTGTCCACACATTTTTCACTTTCCTCATTGTGACTCTGTAGCTGCAAATTGAGAACAATTGGAACACATGGCATGTTAGAAATCAGTTTGACTGCACTGGCACCGAGCGAACTGTGAAAGTAGGACTGGCAGAGCAACCATATGCTGGATGCCAGATCCTTCCTGTTACACAAACAGTACACAGCGCACTCTCACAGACACTTTTATTTAAGGGAAATATGATTGATGGCTGGCTTTTTTATGAGCATCCACTGTTCCAAGTTCAAACACACCTCATATTGACTCTGCAAAGTAGTTTTACAGAAACAATAATGAACAGCAGTAATCTGTTAGGAGACATCTCTGGATACACCACTGTGCACTTCAGAACATCACATGTGGATAACAAACAACACTTTTTCAAATCCTTTTTTAAGTCCTCATATGAATGAAACAAGCTAGTGGTACAGGTTCAACCATTTCTGTTAACTAGTATTAAAGCTACACTACCTGACTTTCTTTTTTGTTCCTGTCTCAGTTCCACTCACCTCCAAAAGCAGCCTAGGGACCTCTCTCTCGATGACTTTCTGTTTTTAAGCTGTTTCACTGTGTTAAAAGACAAATTCAGTGCTGAAAACACATTTCATCAGCAGCTATTAAACTTCCTGGAATGTCATATGACAAGCCGGTGTTGACCAATGGGAGCGCTCCTTTTTTGAGCATGTGATTGGCCAAGGTTTTCCATTCCTGAAGAGAGTTTCTCATCTATTTAAATCCCTAAAGCCTGTTTTATCACAAATGATTGCTTTTACAACATTTTATTTGGTGTTTAAACCAGTTTCCAGTACTAGAAGAAAGAATATCAGGTACAGTCTTTTTAACTCACATTGTAAAATCGCATCTCATATTAGGTTGGATGGATATATAATGGCTTTCTTGAAGAGAGCTGCAAAAATCCAGTCATAACAAGTCACACATATCACACGACTGCAGTCTGTCCATGTATATACTGTACAGTCCTGGAGGGTCTTAAATAACATTTTTAAAGTCCGATTGACATTGTTTTCAAAAGTACTATAGGCACGGCCACAATCCATTTCAAAACTGTGAGCATAAACTTATTATAGTGAGTGTAGTTCAAGGCAACAAAAATAAAATATACTAGCCGTTATAATAACAAATGAACAGCATTGTATTTCAGTTGTCATTGTAAACATATGCAGCATTTTATTCAACAATATCTCACAAACCAATCCAACAAAATATAACAAAAGTCACTGCTGTTGTTCTGGGAGTTATTCATTGACAAATCAATGTAAATAACATCCATTCGCTGAGGTTTGAACTTCAAATGCAATATTATATTTAACATGGCACCACTTTACAATTAAGGATTATTGGGCTTTTAACTGGATTATTGATTATTGATAAGCTTGTACTGCAAAGTGAACCTATATGTACATTTACGTTTTAGCCTCCTTTTTTGACAGCCACTATTTAGCAAGACACTGGACGCCATTTCTCTTTTTCTAATGCGTTGTAAGACTTGACAAACTATACATAACCCATCATAAACCCTTTGGGGTTTTTTATTGTAAAGTGGCACCCAAAACATTGTCATTATCATCATTAAGAATAGATAAATCCCTGAATGAAGTGGTTGCCTATTTCCATTGCTCCAGACATTACAACATTTTCTCTCCATATTTTATTCCTTGCTCCTCTGGCACATATGATAAAAACACAATATACTCCTTGTTAAATGGAACATTTTCACCCCTTTAGGCTAAATATATGTGAAGAATTATTCATGAGACACACTTTTTTAGTATCAGACTGCAGGCTTGTAATGCATTGGCCACATGGTATCATTTTGTCGGGATAATAAACTGAGTGAAAGCAGCTGAAAGGACATCTAGGAATTCATTGGACCTGCTCAGCTGCGCTCCTATCACTTGTGTATGAAGTTTAATGAGGGACCTCCTTGTCACTGTCACCTGTGATAGATTCATTAAGAGGGCTAATGGAGAGTTCACCCAGTGGAAGAGATACGGCAGTACGAGGTTACAGTGGCACCCGGGCTTTGAAGCGAGATGCATAATGGCAGTTGTATTTATGGTGTTAATGTATTCTAAAGAAGCTCATATTTTCTGTCACCGTGTATTCTCGACTGAGGAGAGATTAGCCGTGGAGTCGCCGCGACCTTTCTGTCTGTCATTCCTCTCAGTTTTAACACTGTCTGTTGCACCCGGCTTTGGTGTTTTTCACAGACTGTGCGAACGAAGTGACCGTGAACTCGGATTAGGGAAGGTCCTTGGCAGCCGCCCGCCTTTCCGCGCGACGATAAAGAGCAATCTCAAGAGCTAAAGTGCTTCTTGATCCAGTGCCTTGGACTAGAACATTTGAAGAGTGCCTCCAGGACGGAGCTGATTGCACGTGTTTACTTTAACCTGATTAAAAATGCGCTTATCTTTGCAGAGGCATACGAAGCAGTCATGAATGGGGAATGGGATTTTGTTTCGGAGTATTGGTTTGCTTCAGCTTGTCACCAGTAAATGTGATAAATACAAAATGGAAAAGGTACAATGGGATCTCTAGTCAGCTTATGATTACATTGTTTATATGTTCATAAATAATGCAGCATAGGAAAAAGAAAATACAATGTGCAAGTGTTGTAAGGAGCTACAGTTTTATCAAACGCAGTCTCTAAAAAGTTTGAATTCCACTTAATATTCCTGTAATCACTGCTTATTTACGAAAATAAAATAGCAACAATTACCTCTGACATTTTTCCTTGTGTTTTCTGATGGGCAGGAGGTAGATTTGCCACCCATAATCACAGTTAATGTCTTGAGATGAATTCATTATTGACCCTGATGTGAAGATTGTCATGATTGTAAAATAACAGCCATTTATTACATTAGTAAATACAGTTTGAATATGTGTTAATTCAAATCTGTCTTCCTCCTTTAGGACTCTGACATCCTCCTCAAACATGTTTGTGTGTTGTTTTTGGATTGTTCCCACATTAACTTCACAGTATTCAGTATTGTGCAGATTTACTGTCAAACCAGTACAATTATAAAACAATATCTGATGAATTTGACTCTAGAGCACACCCCCAGGTGACTCAGTGACACATTGAAAACAATATGCATTTGTTACCGCTGTTATTCATGAAACTGTTTTTTGCAGAGAAACAAGCTGCTTTGAATGCCTCAATTAAGCAGGTTATTTGGCAGCTTAATAATACATCAGCTTTCAGTTCGCACACCAGACTTTAGGCATGCCCTAAAAATGAAGTGGTCTCCCTTAACTTAGGCCCTATATTCCCACATTTCTAAGATTTTTATTCTCAAAATCAGACCATACGTTCCCACATTTCTAAGATTTTTTTTGTCTGTGTGTGCATCTGGAAGCAGGATTTAGCAAAACCATGTCCGATTTGTGGGTTAGGGTTAGAGAACACAGAGCTGGGGTTAGGATGCTAAAATGAATGAGCTATACACCACCTACTTTACACTTTACATTGTGCAAATCTGTCCTGAAATCTGTCCTACTACATCTATTACATTTAATCTTAAAAGCCCACACAGGTAATTTAACTTTATTATTGATGCCAGGAGTACCAATACATATAGATTATTCTGACTTAAATGACTTGGATGATGCTTTATTTAGAGGATTTATTAACCTGACTCCACCAGATTGAACTGCTCCACTGAACATAGTCTGTTTTACAGTACCATCTGGGAAGGCCCTCAGTGAACGCGTTCGCAAAAGGGAGGCGCCTTCTGTCGAAAACTTGGTGGTGATTGATCAACAGTCCGGTGAGCCCACGGTTCAACAAGCAGTTTGCTTGGCGCGATGCAAGATGGATTTACGTGAGTTTGGAAACTCGCAAATCTCACGAGAATCCAGCTGCAGCAAGGTTAAGGATTTAAGATAGTTCAAGTCAAAGCACAAATGTATTCCTCTCTGGAAAGGTCAAATTCATGGAGATATTTTTGATTGGTTGAGAAAGTATGTCCATTTTAAATTGAGTTTGCCATCTGGTTCCAACATTTTGTGCTAGAATTAGATTGTATATATATATTTCTTCTACACTAAACAATGTCTCGGTGTCTTCTGTCCAGATCTATGTTAAGTTATTTTTTGTACTATTACACTGCTATTATTTCATTAAGTTTTCATCATGAAGTTTTTTGCATCGTCACTTCTGAACTTTTTGTAGTGACATTCTTGTTAAATTAGTTGTGGGCAATGTCTAAAATGACAGAGAGCTGTATTTTGTCACTTGAGTATGCAGCTACACTTATTTTTCTTTTGCAATATTGATTTATTAGTGTTTTATGGAAATGTTATATAGATGCATTTGATTTGTGAGACAGAGTGATGAAGATATTGCACTCACTTCATCAGAAAAATGTTATCGAAGGCAAATGTTTCTTGACAGGCATCAGCATCCGACGCCAAAACACATTCATAACACCAAACCGTCTTGCCAAATGTTTGCGAAGACTAGCCAGAGTCTAACTGGCGGTTTAATTATTTTTGATTACACATTATTAGCAGAACTCGCTATACACATTTCTGTCTCTCCTGTCTGGCAAATGAGGCCCATTGTTGATTTTCCGTTTCTCCGTGTCACAGAGTTGAGGACAACAGTGTTGGCATCGTCGACGAGTGGAAGCACAAAAAAGAGCGGTGACAGCCGTGAGCAAACAATCTCAGCGTGATGAAAAGCTGCTGAGTGGAAGAGAACAGTGTGCACAGTGATTGGAGGGGGAACGGAGGGGGGCTGGGGGCGAGCTGTGGTGAAACGGATCACCTCGACTCAAAGTTTCTCTTGACACTGCAGTTCACAGCGCCGAACAGGGGTGAAGCTCCACTCCATTAATCATTACAACCATACTAATGTCAAGCAATGGCTCTGTAATCTCCGCACTCCCGCGCATTGTTCTCACAGCGGGATGTGGCAACAGTAACAGTCCTGCCATCAAAGTGAAAGTGTTGGAAATAGTATGAGTAGAGGTCCGCCAGTGCACTTCCATGACAGGTCCAAAGAGAGAAGAAAGAAAGTATTGTCCAGAACGATATTAAATGGCATAAATGTATTGTTTTTGTTTGTGGAGACTTATCTTGGTAACATTTGAATCCAGGTATAGTAACAAGACAATGAGACCAATCTAACCAGAATGGAAAACATTGTATGTACTTTTTTTTACAAGGAAGGTCATCAACAAGATACACGACCATCACAGCAACAAAAGGAACGATAAACTAGACACTCAAGGTCTACTCAGTACTTTGGCTGCTGTGTTGTTTACCATTCGCAAACGGAGGAAGAATAGCCTTTGTGTATTTCTGCATTCTCAAGCTTTACGTTGCTTTCCGGAATAGCTCTTGTGCATGCATTGTGCTTTATGAATGGCTATGTATTATATGACTAATATAATTGCAACATGACAGTTTACCTTGAGTATTTTTTTATTTATTTTTTTCAGGCTAATCTCCGTATGTTGTGCTATTTGGTGTAAGTCTATTTTAGCTTCATAAACTGTCAGTGGCTCGTAGCCTTTAGCTGGTGATGTGTAAATGCTTGTAAGTACTATCCAAAAGCCCGATGTAACATAAACAGATGGTTCTTTTTCTTCTCAAGACTTTGTGTAAATGCTCTTCTTGTGCACTGCTGACATTTAGACTCTGACTTAGAGTAACCACACGTCCCAATTTAACCAGCATTTTCTTTTACGATTTGATTTTGTCCTCTTCCTGTCCCAAATGTCCCAAATTTTTTACCCAGTGATAAAGCCAAAGCAGCGCATTGTGCTTGAAACTTCTGTCTGTAGACTGTCTGTATGTCAATCAAACAGTTACCACGGCAACAGCAATTTTTGTCCAATTGAAAAAGATGAACAGTGTTCCTCAGGCCTATAGCTCAATAATGATTGGTTCTTAAGTGCGAGGCTATTGCTAAGTGGTCCTTCTCCGAAAAGGAAAGTAAGTCTGAAAAATGTTTTGCAGACTTTGAAAGTGTGAATTTTCTGTCAAACATTATTTCCTTGAAGTGACATATTTAAAAAAAATGTTAACACTGATCAATGTAATCTTAATTTTTTTTTATTTTTTTTTAATAGTGTTGTTTTGATTTCTGGAGACATTATTTTTTATTTCTTAATGTATTGTCTTTGGATTTACGGTAAAAATTAAAGTTTCCTGATTTTTTGGTTTGTAAATATGCTTATCCTAATCTGTGGAAGCCCTTTCAGCTTCTACCTATAGATGTATAAATACACTAACTATTTACAACCACCACATACAAGCCTACTTAAAGAAAACCTAGCTTCACTTCAAAGCCTTCTGCTTCTTTTTGCAGCTATTGTGTTATTACCTGAGGTGTGATGACTGGGAGGCGGCCATCGCTGTACATCGGAATCGAACTGACAAGGTAACAACCCCCATTCGCCACAGCATTCACACTCTGCCTACTTGTACATAATTATCACATTTCTTCCCTGCAGTGAGCATCGGCGCTCCATTCGTGGCTGCATCCCACTGGAGAAGAATGTGACACCCTCCTGCGCCGAGTACTGTCATTAAACGTCGAGTGGAAGCAAAGTTCAGCAGATGACTCTTGTATTAGGTCTAATGGCTGCACACCAGGATGAGGAGCTGATGGGGACACCGCGAGTACAACTGGTAATAATGAGGAGGAGGTGGATTTAAATAGAAACTGTTAACTTTTAGAGATCCGGGCCTTCAACTCAAGTTGTAGATGATTTTTTGTCCTGCAAATTAAGGCATAATGGAGATGTTTAGTGTGTAAAGTTGGTGATGTACAACTTCAGCTTTGAAATACACTAAAACTAAACCCAACAACACCATCCAGGGAATTTCACACAGATAAATGACTATTGAATAGCCTGATACTTAATCGACCAACAGCACAAAACTCGGGTTCGGCGTATCAAGAAACCAAGAAGCATGGGACACTTTTTTTCTCATTAAAAAGATCTATTTCAATTCTGCACGGATAATATATCACATCGCAGAAAAAGAAAAAAGAAAACTAAACTGTTGTAATGAATCCGCTTAAAACAACTGTAATGCAAATAAATGAACGAGGATAAACCAAAACAGCAGCCTCCACATTCGCAGATCTACATAGGGGCACTTAACACTCTCTGTGCTAAATACGTCCTGTATATTAGCCCAACAACCCAGCAAACAATGAGAAGAAAAATACAGGTTACAAACCAACCGGGTGTTACAAAGGCACAGGTGACGGCATGGCAGCACAGTGGGAACAGACTAACGAGTCTCAGTCACATTTTTCATGCAGAAGCACTCATGCCATCTTCACACTTCAAACTGTACTATTGTAAGCCACATTTTAAATAGATAATACAAAAAATCTCAGTCTTTGTCTTGGAATGAATGATATCGGTCTCGCTTGTATAAAACATGCCCAAAACCACTGTTCATTTATTTATCAATGTCATTCTTAGAAGACGTCTTATTCCAAATGCAACCAAGAATTTATTTCAACAGGTTTCTTGCCGTTTTGAATCCCTCGTAACCTCTCTCTTGCCTTGTTCAAACTGCTGCCAGCTGGGGGTGTTAAAACTGGACTAGGACTGTTTTTAATTTGAGATTTTCTTGCCATCTCTACCCTCTCTATCCTGTCTCTGCCTTCGCTCAGTCCCGTTTCCTAAAAGGTGTTTGATACTCTTACATGGTGTCCATTAGTTTCCTAAAAGGTTTTTGGTGCTCTCTTTACTTGGTGTCCATTAGTTTTCTAAAAGGTTTTTGGTACATCATCTAGTTTCTACATCAACAACAGTAAAAACATCGTTATACGGAGGTAGAATTTACTAACAATCAAAAATACCAAGAGGCTTTTCCACTCTTCCTTCTATTCATTTGTCTCTTCTCTCGTTTTTAGTGCTTAACTCCATTTTTTTTAGATGATCCATTTTTAATTCAATCAGTTGCTTTATTAATGTCATTTTATTACTGTTACCATTACTATGCTACAAACGAATGCTCATTTTGGATGTAAAAATGCGGTTTTAGCTGCATCTATTCATATGCTAGCTTGAATAAAGTCAAAAAAATTATTTTTATTATTTCTATTTGAATTGTCAGTGTTCTCCCTAGCCTTCCTAGCTATCAGATCGGTTTACAGGTTGGCTGAGGATAATGTACCATGTTATATTTTCATTTAAATGTAAATCGGTGTGTAATTTCCCGTTTCCCATCTTTACACAGTCTACATGCATGCATGTTTATATTACGCAGACACTTCTGGGTCAGCGCAAGATACTAATCCAATCTGTTTCCTGGTACAGTACAATTAAAAAACACTGCTGAGAAATAATGCAGTGTGTCCCATATTTCTCCGAATGTTCCGGGAACATTTCAGCGCTTGTGTGTTTGGGTAACAGGCGTCTGAAATACCTGGTTTGTCTAGAGCTTTTCACAACGCCCCAGATCCATCATCTCCAGGCCATTGCGGCACATTGTGTGTATCCATTAACTGTATCTATGGTGAAATGGTACAAAAGGCCAGCTTGAAGAGGGTCACTGGTGCGTGGGCCACTGCCATCATAAATCTGGTGCGGCCCAGAGCAGAACCTCCCCTGTGCTCCACTAATGGCGGTCTAATCGCCGGCGCCTCTTGACGGCTGGGATGGAGAGGTGTGTGCACGTCGGTGCGAGAGCGGCTGGGGGTTGTGTGGGACGAGATTTAGAAAGCATTTGTTTTCGAGCTTTGAGACCAATGAGCCCTAACTAATCACCAAGGTTTTTTTTTGTCTTTTCTCTAAAAGTGTTTCTGAACAGCACAAATTGTTCAACCATTTTAGAAACACTTCCTTTGTCAAGATTTTGATATTAATCATTGTCTTCAACCCCGCTCTGGCACTCTGCTGTTAATATCCATATGAATAAAATATAGACTGCTCATAAGGGATGGCCACAGCCTTCCCTTGCTTGCTTCTGGATGGATTGCATTGTTCCTCATTATTGAAGTGGGTCAGTGGCTTTTCACCTCTCTGCTCACCTGTGGAAAAACAGACCGAGTGGGTTTAGAGAAAGCTGAAATATTAATGTTTTTCAGTTGGATTTCAGCCATATAAACTCTGCCATTTGTTATCGTTAGTGTATACTGACAGGTAAATAGACAGATTTAACTGCCAGCCTATATACTGTATATGTGGTGGTGCATGAGGTAGTATTTACTGCAAAAAAGGAACTAAATAAACGCTGCATACTTAGGGAAAACAAATCAAATATTTGCAATTTAGTCAACACACAGAAAAATGAAATGAAATGTTGGTTGAATGTTTTAGCCTTGGCATGACTTTTTCCACATTATTTTCTCTGATATGGCACTCCCTCTCAATGAAAAGAAATGGCCATGTTTAAAAATAAATAAATGGTTTTATTTTTGGTATGTTAAAAATGCTTGTCCAAAATATTGTAGAATGTAGCTGAGCAAAATGTAACACCTCAGTCAAAGCTGTTTTCATTAGTGTATAATCACCTCACATCTGTGAAGGTGTACCAACGGATTCGTTTTTGACAGCTTATTTAACATGTTTCCTTCTCCCTTAACTGAATACTAAACTCCGAACATTGCAAGACAGGTACAAAAACATGACTAAATTGGCTTTAAGGTCCACAAGGGCACACTCCCTCATGCTGCATAACATCATGTATTTTAGGAAAAGCATGTGGGATTAGCATAATTTCAACACAGAATATTCCACATGACGTGATTAGCTGAATTCTTGACTTTTTCTTGCTATTCTATCCATGTCCTGTCCACCTCCAGCTCACACAACGGCTCCCACTGAAGCTGTGGGTGTCCTCTTCAGAAAGATCGGCTCCTGTTGCTTTTCCTACTGAGTCTACCCACACACATCCAATAGTTCCCCCCTCTCAGCCAATCAGGCCCCACTCGTGCTGGCAGACACCATGCGGCGACCAAAACACAAAAACAAGTCCACCTTAATGCTGTCTCTTGGTGCACGGTGCTGGTTTTGGCAAGTACTTCTGTTAAAGGACCCTCAGTGGTCCGCTCAGCTTCAAATAGAGGATGATCAAATCTCGGAGGAAGAGCAATGGTTTCTTCTGCCAAATACAGTATGGTTACTGCTGGAATGCAGTTTTAAATGAGATCTGTATCTGAGATTTATTAAAAATGATGGCACACATGCAAAATAACAGAACATTCGGAATACACGTAATTATTTTTCTAGTGGAAGTCTAACAAAAAACAATGATCAGTTAAAAGAATGTTTATATTTGAATATATTTCTTATTATGTGCATTGCATTTTCATTTTTTTTAATCAAAACCGAAGAATTCTGTTGCTTTTGAATTCTGTTTTGATTTGACGAACCCTGCATTGAGAAAAGTAAAAGCACTCATGCCATAGGCTGGTCCAGGAAAGCTATTGGTTGTTGGCAACACACAGCAAGAGGAGCAACAATGGCAAAATACTGTTGTTGTTTTTGTTTTGTTTTTTTGCTTAAAATATCTGCAGTTATTCCATCTTGTGTGTAATGACTGTAGCTTTAGCAGCAGCGAGGTTCACAGTGCTCTTTTTGTCTGGTGCGCATGGAGAGCAACAAGTAATGTTTTGGATTGCCTTTGTGTCATGCTGACATTTTTCACGTTATTTGTCAAATTGAAGGTTTTGAACATTTCTGCATACAAGGCACAGACAAAAAAAAATAAAAAAAATGAACCAAACTGACTGAAAAGGATGTCATGACTTGGGCTCTCTATTATAAAATGTCACAAATTCTTATTTATTTATAACAATTACAGTTATTAGGCATCTGCAATTTTAGATTTGTTCCAATATGTTTACAGTGTGTGGAGTTACAACACAATGAGTGCCCAATTGCGATAGCTGTTCACATGCTGTAAAAAATACACACTCCACCTTTTAAGGGCTACAAATGGATAACAGCCATTGCAATTCTGTTTAGGTTTTTTTTTGTTTGTTTGTTTATTTTGTTTTTTAAATTTAACAACATTGTTAACACTGGTGGAGAAAACTGATGTCTTACTAACTGTTTTAAAGAGTATGTTTTGTAAACCATAAGGTTAAATGCTGTAATGTAGAGGTGTCGAACTCAAAGTGTTGAGGGGCCGCGATAGTTGACAAGAATCCTTTCAGGGGCCGAAGATGGTGACATTTGGACGCTTTTATTACATTTTGAATGTGAGCTTTCATCTTAATTTGAGTTTTAAAAAAGTTAGCTTTAACATTAATTACCTCCTTTTATAGAAACTGGTTTTAGTTGGATCTGAACCGGTTTTAGAGGATTTTTAACAGGTTTTAGATGGATTTGAGCAGGTTTTGGATGGATTTTTACAGATTTGATCTATCTTTGTCGCAAAAATCAAACCTATTCAAATCCAATTAAAACCTAGTGCCAGAAATATCACCTACTAAATGTAATGAAGGGCCACATAAAACAATGCAAAGGGCCGCATTTGGCCCCCGGGCCTTGAGTTTGACATGTGTGCTGTAATGTGCGAATGCATAAATGAGATGCCTGCACATAGGAGTGGCATTCCCTTACTGAGGGAAGTCAAAATACACCATCTAACATGTATGAGGGTGAAAGATTGCCCACAGCCATAACACTTTATTATCACTGAAGCATGAGAGGAACACACTGGGGAACACTTTATCAGATATTCATTCAATGTAATTTCCACCGTGTAAACATGAGTGTCGTCCTTGATAAGGTTGTGCCCAGTAGTCCAGCGGTGATGAAAGATGGCCAGTGATAAACCTACCCAAACCTACCCCTCTGACTAATGCAAACGTTGAGTAGAATGAGTCTTTTTACCATAAGTCCAAAATTAAATAAATACGCAAACAAGCAAGCCTGAAAATATGTGTGTGTACCTGTTGGGTGTTGTGTTGCTGAGGATTACCAACGCGTACAACAGATTTTATTTAATAGCATTCCTACAGTGTGCTTGAAAGGAATGTATAAACGTGTGTATATTCAGTTAACTGTGAAAAGATAATCTTGGGTGTTGCACAATGGCTCGTTTTGTCAAAGAGATTATATGATTAGACGGGTAATCCTTTTATGCATTTGGTGAATTAAATATATTGCGGCGCTTAATGCATCCGTTTGAATTGTTAAAAAGCAAGGTGTACAATTGAAATGATTTGAATTCTGCAGCTCAACGCAAAGCGCACAGGGCAGAGGTAGGTTAACCTCGCTTGCAGCCGGAGCTACACAATAACAGGTTTTTGTAGGTCTCGGAATGGCCTCCGATGTCTGTGGCCGTCTCCGAAATTGGTAATAATAAATGTCTGCTCGCTTTTCAGCCCACCCCAGTACAACGAAAGTATAGAATCAGCATCGGGAACCGTACAAAGAGATTAGGAGAGAGGCACGGGTTGGAGAGAATCAGGTGAAAAACTGAGACAAGCCTCACCTTTTTCTTATTACGGAGTGTGACTGATCACAGTATCGTGCGATTAATGGTGTTGGAGCTCTCTTTGAGACACCAGGATAACAAGGTCAGGCTACCACATTACAGTGCAATGCTGCTCCATGACAAGGTGGCAATATCCAGCGCTCCCGACTCGCATTTTCACAATCTTCTCGCTCAGCTCGACACAGGTTATTATTAGACACGATAGACATGAGGATGCATAAATTACTGTATGATTCTTCACAATAAAGTCATCTTGTTAAGGGACTTGCATAGAAATTCAACTTTTAAGAACTGACAGATGTGAATGCTGAGGGTAACGAGGCTTTGGTGGCAGTAATCAGTCGATGTGCTGCATTTTACTTTGACCAACACTTGGCATTGTTAGTTGGATGTTAAAGCTGATTCCAGGCCAGCCATCCTAATTGGTTTTCTGTGGGATTTGAGTTGGATTTCCAGGAGAAAAAAACCAATTGCTACAGACGAAAGTGCTTCTGAACAGTCAACTAAAAAGAACAGGGGAAGTACCAAAACATATGGAGGATAAATTGCCTCTGAGCTGAGACAGTGTGGAAAACATCCAACCAATCAGAGAAACAAAGCATAGCAAAAAGCCCACCCATTTTAAATAAGCGGTTGTGATTGGTCCGACAGGTTTTCTACCCAAAAGAAAACTGTAAATGATGTTTGATGGAACAAATAGCCGCAGATTAAACTTCTTTTAAAAGCAATTGGACAGACATACAACTCTCCTTAATTCAGGGGGAAATATCAACATACGCAGAATAAACTGCCTCTGAACTGATGCGATTTGAGAAATATACAACAGACTAATTTAGATAAAGGATTGTTATAGGTCTGGTAGGATTCATTTCAGTGGCAGACGGTGGAATGGGAGGGGTTCCAGAGCCATGTCATTTTGCCAAGAAAGTGAATGGGTGTGGCTTTAAAAAAAAAAAAAAAGAGATTTAAAATATACTTATGTGTTGTAAGCATATGACATTATTCATTTTGTTACAACTCAAAAATTAAAGAAGAAAAAAGTTGGCTGACAATAGTGACAAGTTGCATGTAAACATAATGAAAACATCTTATTCATTTTCTGACATTTCAAATTACCCTCAAATTAATACTGCACCAAAATAAACCAAGCATCTAATCTACTCTGAGGTCACTGTCACCTTTAAAGCTCACTTTTAATTGTTTTAGTCATCAGTTTTCTAAAAAATGTTTTGGAAACATCTATTTAATTATTATTAAAAAATAAAATAAAGATTACAAAGATTACTTATGTATAAATACTGTTTTTGATGTTGCCTGATGACATTTTTTACACTTCAAATCGATCATGTTTTCGTAAAAATGATTAATTAAACTTGATTGATATGTCAACCATCTAACACCCCAGTTCCCACTTGATCGGCTAACCAATTAGTGAACAGTATGTTTATATGAGAGTGACATGCATAAGGGAAGCTTGATTTCAGGAAGATTAATGAAGGATCAAAACGCTGTCAATAAAATGCAGTATCTTCAGTAAGTGTGCAGGCGTTTCTTCTTTTTTCTAGCACCTAGGATTGATTTTCAAATTCCCATATTTCATACATTAGGGAGAGACTGTACTTGAACCTAATATGTCGCTATTAAAACTGCACTAGGACAGAATAAGGTGAATTTGACTGCCCTCTTTCAAAACAACACCAAAAAGTCATCCCAAATTAGGCATAGTCATGGAAATTGGAATACAATATGACAAAAAGTTAAAAAAAAAAGCTGTGATCCCAGTCAATAGGATTAAGGTTAACGCTATTTTGCATATAAATGTTTGATGACTAACGGACAAGGAATTATGGGCTTTGGATTCCATGTCTGCTGTAGTATTATTAAATCAATTATCGATCTTGGCCTCATAGGCGATTGATGTCTCTGTCCTTGGGTAGCTTGTTATTGATGTTTTTGTCTGCAGTTGTAAAGCGAGTCGGCGGCCTGATACACCCAGCTGCACCGCTCCATTTAAATGCAGGTGACGTCGGACAAGAATCATGCCATTTATGCTCCATATTTAATAAAGGGAATGATTTAAACATAGTGGTGCGTTCGCTGCAATCGTCTGAGTGTCGATACGCGGAGATAACGAGGTGGAATTGTTATCGGCCCGAATTAATGGAGAGTGTCGTTAGCACCATATTTTACTCCTAATTAAAATGAGTCTATGTTATTGCCACACTGTGTTGTAATGAGAAATGGGAAAGAATTCCTGAGGTCAGATCACTTCATAAAAATTACATCACAAATATAATGAAACTCTTGGGTAGATCGTAACATTCATTATACATTACAACTCGGCTCTATTTGTTCATTTAACTGCTTTTAACTATTAATGCATCGTTTGACACCTGACTGGGCTTATGATTTATAAACTCCAATGAATTATATTGTGTCTCGTGTGGTACTTTTTATTTCTTCGCTGACGGCCTTTTCCTGCAAATGATTACCGCTTGTGCACCTGACCAAAACCGCTTCCAGTCAGTCAGTCAGTGTGTTCCACACAGCGATATTAAAAGTGCTCTTGGACTTCCGAGTTCCGCGTTTGAAGCTCTAAAGCCACGAGGATGATTTATCTGTCTTGGCAGGCACGCATTTCTGCTTGTTTATAAACCGAAGACTTTATGGGCTTCTAAGCGTTGGCACTGCTGTCTTCATCTGTCTCCCGGTGCCGTGTTTTTTTCCTCATTTTCTCCCGCAGGAAACGGTATCAGAAGACATAGCATGTAAACATTCTAACGTGAAGCCAGAAAGTGTGAAGGTAGAGGCTTGAAATAACGACTAGACACAGGTGAAACTGTTGTCTGTGTGAAAAATGGACAAACAAAAAGCATAAAGGTCGGCGTTGGTATTCTACGGTGTGGGTTTTTCTAGGTTCGTTCTAATTTACGCAACAAGCTGCTGTGGCTCTCAGCCCCCATAATGCAATTCCTCCATGCTGTAAACACGTCGAGTGAGGAGGGCTTTTCACTGCTCTTTGTGCTCTTTGTGTGCTGTTCTTTTCAGAAAAAAACAAGAACATATAGAAAGCATTTGGCATTCACCTTTCCTGGTCTTATAGGCACTGCTGCCGATCTCTATATATGAGACAGGGAAGAAGGACAGGTTTTTATGTTGTGACTTTTTTAAACATATTTCCCCTATTGAAAGTACAGTTCTTTGACCAGTTAGCGTACAGGTTGGATCACTACGAGTCAGTTTCCATTGTAAAAAGGGATTAGAAACATGCCCATAAAGGTGAATCATACTATTTTGGTTTCACAGTGTGATCCACTCGGGCAAAATTAAGAAGCATAAGGAAAAAATACATTTATTTTCCCCAAATGAAGCTTATCTTGTTCTTCAAATAAACAGTCATGTTCCAAAAAGAAAGAAGACTTGAAAGAATTGTGTGCTTTTTTGAGAACAAAGCAAGCATTTATTGGTTAAAATCCGTTTCTGGTTTTAGATATTCAGCTATTGCTTAAAAAATTATATCGGCTGTCTCCATTGTATTAAATACGAGTATAACGTGTGCCATTTTGTATTCGTCTCTTAATGCCTAGTGACTGAACTGTAGTGCACTCAAAGTTTCCCACAATGCATTAGTAAAAGTAGTGAGCAGCAATGGTCAGTAGACGGTATGCTTTACGCAACATATTTAGTTGTAAATTGGTATTAATAAACCATTACTATTACCACTTTTGGGAGGTTTCTGTCCAGCTGAGGGTACCACGTTAGTGAGGTAGACATGATTCTACCAAGCTCATGTCTAAGAACGCTGAAAATGATTTTGAGAACATATATTTTTGGTCTCAAAAGTACTTCAAATAGTGACTCCCTTGTGCAGCTTTTTAAATTTAAAGCTGTGATTATATCGTATGCAGTCCTCTTCTACCACTGATTATTAAAGCTGCCCCTAGACAAAAATTTACTTTCTTCTTTATTTTTAATATCGTCAACTCATGAAACTACGCTTCAAATACAGTTATCTTATATAGAAACACTACTTGTATGTATGTGTATGTGATCACTGTTTATCTAATAGATCCTACTCTTCTGCACTCAGCACAGTGGAAACACAAAATGTATGACCTGACACTTAGTTATGGTCTACTTTGATTTAAAATTAGTCAAATAATATAATAAATATGATGTACTTCAAAAGCTCACAATAACATTATATAGACTGTATACCATCATAAAGTATCCTCCCTGGAAATATGCGTGGGGTAGAATTATCTCTGAGAATGTGTTTTTATCACTTTATTCACAAGCCATATGCAAATAAGCTGGGGACAAGAGGTTAGCAGTGTGACACTCGTGAAGCACTCTTGTTAAATACGCTCTTGGACTAAAGGACTTCTGAAGGACGCAGCTAGTACAAACTTTGTCTCTCACTTTGCCGAGACATATCCCAGGTTAAGCCACTTTTGAAGTTCTTCTTCCAACTAGAATTGAGGGTAAAGGGTCAAATCAAGGAAAAAGAAAAAAGAAAAGGCATTCGCTAAAACGATGGCCCGGAGTGAGATTAGTCAGTGCTGGGTGAAAACTCATTTAGTGGCCATGGAAATCTGTTTTACACCTTCTGAGAGCGACTGGGGCCAACGCCATATTAGCATGAACACCAGTTGGAGCCATCTATTATGTCATGGGAATTTAGTCAATTGAATTTGCAGTTTAAAAAGGATTAAAGGGAGCTTATAATCACTGAGTTTATCACTGCTTAGCCAATCACAGACGACGGTTTGTCATATATGTCAAAGCTGACTAATGATTTCGAGGAGCTAATTCATTGCTGTGTTACAATAATGGACTGTAATTTGTGTAATAACTGGCATGTCAAAAAAAGAATACCCTGATTTAAACATAGCTGAACTGATGTACCATCACTATTCATGAAAAGAATGGTGGAACGATAATTAACTCTTCAGCCGGAACTGCAAAATATAATTGGTTTAGATAAATCGACCTGTGTCAAGGACTGGTGCCATCTGGTGGCTGAGGGATAGAACTGCATGTAAAAAAAACCCAAAATGATTGTTTACAACTTATTTGTGAATGAAAACTAATTTTATGAAACATCACATATGGCAGCACAGTGTCACAATGTTTATCAATGTGACTCTCATCCTGCATTGATTTTACATTATTTAGCATTTTAACATGTCTTTGTGCATATACTTTCCAAAATTGCCAAACCAAGACTGCAACCATTTTTTAGTCTTTGCAATGACAAGATTGGACTGATTAGACCAATTGCTAGACACTTATTTACATTTTTTACATTTTTTTATTAACTGAAATATCTCTATATATATTTTTTCAGTTGTGCTTACTGTAGATTACCTTGTGCAGTGGCTGGATCCTCACAAGATCTGTGAGTTCACATACTAAGAATTCCACCTTGTCCCTCTCAAATCTATGTGATTACCATTGAAACACTGTTAATTCGGACCAATAGTGTGGGAGTACTGGCAGGTATGGACTCATTTTTGATTTAACACACCCACACACACATACACACACACACCCACACACAAAACCCTATGTTGTTACTTTGTAAACAGCATGACAATAAATTTGATTTAATTTCATGAATGGGTTTAATGGTGACAAGTGATAATAAATAATATATAAATGAACATAATGGGGTTGCATAATCAAATAGTATCTACATAATAGATAGATAGAAATATATAATTGTTTTGACTGTGACCTAAATACTTCCTTTTCTATATGTCATTCTCTGTTCCAGGCAATCAACCTATAAAGCCTCATGGATAAGAATGTGTTGCCTATTCATTGAACATGTGTGAATAAAAGCTGCTGCTCTTAAGTCTGACTTGTGTACTTGACTTTGCAATGGCTCTACACAATAGCCTTGGGCAATCCATACCAATGTGACGCCACAATGGAGTCAGTAGACAGGAAAGACTGAGCTACCCCAGTGGCCTCCTTTCTCTGTGGACAATAATATAACGGGCCAGTTGTACTATCAGCAGCACATTGATCTTTGGGCCATCTCGCCTCAAGTGCATTTATTTACTCTCTAGACCACACTAACATATCTACTCTCGTTGGCAAAAGTTATCCTGATTTTGTGCGGATGGGCCCACGGGACACAATGCCTTAATGACAAGAGGCTGATGGAAAGTCAAGTGCTTAAAAGCGTGAATAAATAAAGGCTCTAAGGGGCTCGTCTCCCGCTGTTCTTTTTGCCAAACTCTTGATTTTACAAGCACAAAAAAATATCCACAGTGCACCATTGCCAACACTTCCTCGGCTCGGAATAATTATTTTTTGGGTTGTGATAAATCAAGTAAGTGAGCTAAACCACAACCAGAGGAAACCATTTTGTCTTCAAGAATGATCCTCAAACTGTGTTCAGCCTGGTTTCTTGTTACATAGTGAGGTAGATAAGTAACAGACTGGATTTCTAAAGATGACAGATGAAGATAAAGTGAAGTTTCCTTACATTATTCTTTTCTTTTTTCATATTTTACTTCACAATTGTCACATTGCCTGGCCTAGAGCATTTTGATTTCTTAGTGAAGAGAAGTAGGTCTGGAACCCTTCCTATTAACCAGGATTTGGGACTGACCAATCAACCATTTTTATCTAAAATGTGGCTTTATGCGATGCTCTGTTTTTCTGATTGGTATAGTATTTCAAATTTTGTTGGTACTGCCCCCATCTGTATTCATGAAGGAATGGATAGTTCACAAATGCAATCTCAATAGTGCAAGCCCAGACTCGGCATATTTGTCTTTTGAGTCACTTTCCGTCTGCAGTAAAACTGGTGAGTGTGCAGGTGTCAGAGAGAAGCAACAGAAGACAAAGACAGACAGAAGTAGGACGAGATGGTCTGCGTGTCTTATGATTACATGTCCTTTGTAGAGCACATCAACGTATTCATGCAAGAGAAACCACAGTCAGATGAGAAACGCCTTTCCTCCAGTGCACACCCAACCACCAAAAGTGACATTGAACGTCAGTACACAAGCTGAAAATCTCACGCTCGGCCGATATGCATCTTATGAAAGAAACGGTGTTCATCATTTCCTACCTTCCTCCAGTTCTGTTGCTGGAGTGTCAGTGCTGTCTGTGTGTGTGTGGACTGAGAGTAATGGCAGGACGGGGCCTGATAAATGAGTGCTGATAAATCAGTGTGGCGAACAGAGGCAGAACAATATCTGCTGAAACAGGTGCGAGCCATCGGAGGGATATCTGCCGGCAGTCAGTGGGAACACAGGGAGCCGTAGATCAAAGTTGCACGCTGGTGTGATCTCGGCGCCAACCTGCGACTCGAGAACAGGTCCTTTCCTTTGCACAGTGAGGCCGCAGCCACCGAAATCCAAAACAAAATAATCTAATTTTTCACTTAGCAAAAATTGGTCAGAGATACTTTTGATTTAACGCTCAAAGAAGTGGAGCAAAATAATTAATCTGATGTTCTCAGGGGTGAAAAATGTCCAAACGCTTCAAGTATCAGTGAAGTGGGCAATACAAATTGTCCATTGTGATTGGTCTCAAACTAGCCCTGCGATTAACTGGCAATTATTCACACCTCGCACCCAAACGCATAAAGAAGTGTTAAATAATGGAATCAATGAACGTTCATAATCAGCTGAGCTAAAAGTAGTCACAGTAGAAACTCAAAAAAAATAAAAGTAAGTAACAGTCCAAAAATATTTTACAAAAGAACATTTCTCTTCCTCAAAAACACACACAAGTCAAGTACAGTTCAGTTCAGTTTCATTTGGTTTTCTGTCAGTTATTTCCCCATCTCTCAAAGCAGTGATGGAGAGCAGCACCTCATTTAACTCATAAAGTAAGAACAGACAAGGCGGACCAATTATTTTTTATCTCGCTTCTGACATGATAAAAGTTAGACGTCAAACCAAATCATTTCTTCTTTGTTTTCTTGTTATAACCAGTATCTCTTCCTCTGGAGTAACGTATACTCTGTGTGGCACCGACCTGCGTCTCGAGGCAGGTCCGTTGCGAAGCAGCATGTGACCTCTGCAATCCAAACAAATTGATCTCATATTACACTTAGGGCAAACGAAACCTATCGATTCCGCCGAATTGCCTGATTTTTAAAAACAAACACATTAAGGAGGTGCTTGCTCTGTGCATGAGTTTGTATCTGTCATCCTCCCTGCTTACTTATTCATTCCAAAGGGAAGCTCGGAGCATGCAGGGGGCTGAGAAACAAGAAGAAATATGCTCCTCGATGCTGCGGGCACAGAAATTTCTATCGATATCCTGGGTAGCATCCATCTTCCCAAAGTCCACCAAAGGTCAGGAAGCGCATAAGCTAGAAGCTGGTTTGCATGTGATTCTAGTCGGTATTCTGCGTGTTCACCGAGAGTGGCCCCGTCGAGGCTGGGTGGCTCGGTGACACTCACACACACACACACACACACACACTTCCAGCGAGACTTGGCTGTCTTGTAAATCTGCGACGGTGAGGGGGTGTTGGCGAAAGCATTGTTTCGCAGTCAATAAAAGGGGCCCTGGGGTGCTTGTAAGAACAGCAATCTGCAGCCATTTTCCAAAGAGAACATCTCGGGAGTGTACGGAGGTTATAAGTTATATTCCTCGCCGTTATTATTTCAGACAAAAAAACAATATTCTGCCCTTCTAATGGGACGGACTTACTGGAATGCAGCTCGCCCAGGGAAAGAGGGAAAGATTCCGCTCTCGGATCCACCACAAAGCCCACATAGTTAGCCAAGCCCTTATTATTTATTTATTACACTCTCTTCCTGAGGTGCATGTGTTTAATGTGCATTTTGTATGTCAACTGGCACATGAAACCAATGTCTTTCCCGTCCAGGCTAATTAGCTTTGCAAATCATTTTCTGCATATTTAATGGCCTCGCTTTACTATTTTTACCCATTTGTCAGCCAGCTCCAATGTGTAAATGAGATACTGTTTTACCGGCAATTATTTCACCAGGAACATATGGCAAATAAATGATGAAAATATGCCCCTGACACAATAGACAGCCCAATTACTGTTCAGTCAGTCAGCGCAGATAATTGTAATCCTCTCAATGTACTCTTCTTTAATTTGTGGCACATTCAAATCAGACTTTTTTTTCCTGCATCGTTCGGGTCTAAAAATATAACTGAAAGCTATAGTTTAGGTGTGGATAGTGAAGGAGCTTTGTAGCGACTTCCTTTATGTCCTCGGCTCTCTTAGATTGCCAGAGTTCCTTGGGGATAATCCGTGTTGTGAAATTGAAGTGCAGTCCTGGAATATCAATTCTTTCTTTTTTCTTTTTTCCCCCCGTCCCCTTTACCCGCTGAGGGTTAAAAAATGAAACTGAACTTGAATCCTCGGTGGATAGGAAGTCATTGGAGCAGTCGGAGCGTCAAGATGACAATACGGGAAGAGAGAGGAGCTGTAAAGAGGAGTAGAACCGGGGAACGTGGTAATAGTGAGGGCCACTCATTTAAACGTCTCTGTCTGAATAGTGTGGAGCCATTATACATTTGTGACGTCAGCCATTAGTTTCAGCTTAGAGCCTTAAGAGTTGATTTAATGGGAATCTTTGACTCCGTGTTGAGTTTATGGAGCCAGAAGTGACCATTTTTGGGATAAGGTCAAAGGTCAGGAAGCACAAAGAATGTTGGAGAGTTCCCTCTGAGAGACACAAAAGAAGTAGTTTGCCTTTTTTTGCCTTGTAAGACCTTTCTAAGTCATGTTATTTAGCATTCTGTGCATCTTTACACATTACATATTCCTTTTACGTGTAGCTTGTGGCCATTAATTGTTGTAGCTTGAATCACACATGTCAAATTCAAGGCCCAGGGGCCAAATGCAGCCCTTGGCAATGTTTTATGCAGCCATCCAATGCATTTAGTTGCACTGGATGGCTGGCAATTGGATTTGAACAGGTTTTAGATGGATTTCAATTGGATTTATTTAATTTGTTCATGAAATCTTAAGCCAGTTTTTGATACAAAGATATATATAAACTGTTCAAATCCCAATAAAACCTGTTCAAATCCAACTTAAACCTGTTCAAATCCTATTAAAACCTGTTCAAAGCCTAATAAAGCCAGTTTCCATAAAAGGAGAAAATCAATGTTAAAGATAACTTTTGTAAAACTCAAATGAAGATGAATCTTCGGCCCCTCACCACTTTGAGTTTGACACCACTGGCTTAAATGCTCAAATAGCACATAGTCAGCAGCTGACTATTTTCAATTTCATTTTTTTTTATAAAGCCCAGTATCACAACAACAATTGCCTCAAAGGGCCAAAAAAAACTCAACAAAAGAAAGTAAATACACAAACACGGTTGAACTAGACAACATCCCCCGTCCTTAGACCCTCCATCAGTCGATTTTGAAGCCACCTGCTAATCTTTTCTACCCCCTCACTGACAGCACACATTGTAAATTTGAGGCCTTTGACCAAATCACATTGTCATAAAATATATTTGTTGGCTAACACCCTTCCATCTCTTGAAAATGTATTGCTTTTCTCTTACTTCTAAAGCCCAATGTGCATTTAATATAAGAATAATCATCTGATTTGAAGCCAGTAACACTTACTTTCCAATACTTTTTCCTTGCATCTGAGTCATATTCCAATGAAATGTTGCTTTTTGCAGATGGTGTCTCTTAAACTGTTTTCACATGTCTGCAACACATCCTGAAACCCTTATCTCGGGTTAAGTTCATTCATCCCTTTTCCACTCCAGAGCACTGCATAACCAACATTGCCAAATACCATTTGTCTGAGTTTATTTATCTTGGGAAAAGTGTTGTTTTTACAACTTTTGATTTAGCAACCATAATGAATTACTAAAGTTATTGTTTGAGTTCTGTTTACCCCTGTAATTCTCCAAACTCTCTCTGCTCAGCTCTGACACACGCTAAACACTTATTTCCTTATGGCTGCCTGCCAATATTTACTCCCTCTATTGTTTACAAAGTTTCTTTTTGTAAATCACATGCAACAAACACACAAATGATACGCGCTATTTTTAAAACTTCACATGCTGTTTCTCATCTCGTAGTGGTATCAAAAATGTGATTGACGATTAGATTGAGTTCAGTATTGATCTGAGGAGTGATCAAGAAGAAAATTTAGGGCTTGCTATTTCTTGGGTGAAGTTTTGTCCTATTTGCAACACCTTTCGTAGAGTAGAGTATAAAAAAACATACTTCCTTACAGCAACAAACCACATAAAAAACATTACTGTCCCTTTAAGGCTGCATTCAAAGGCATTAAATCCTTTCCTAACTCGCCGCACAATCTGTAACTCTCACTACATCCAAGCCACTAAAAGAATTCGATGAAACCTTTTCAAAACAATGACTCTCTGACCGCATGTGTGCCAGCCGAAGATCAAAGAGAAGAAAGAATTCTGCCAAAGGTTTAACTGAGGTCTAACCTTTCCATTAGCCAGGCAGAAACAAAGGGAAACACAATAAAACCAGCTGTGTGCTTTGAGAAGCTCAGACGTTGTAGGGAAACGCTTTTGCAAAACAAATGTGAGCCAGTTGCTGCAGAAACAACACCTTAAGGTCAGGCGGCTCGCTGTTTAACATTTCGTCTGAGTGGACGCCGTGAAATCCTGTGTTGCTTCTGGCACACGGACGGCATCGCTGCGCATACTGATACAGAACACCACACAATACGTTTTCAGCTCATGTTGGAATATGTATGAAACATTGTAAGCGGTACAGGCATGTGGAACTGATTAACATTGAGCAGCTACAACAATTACAGCCGCAGCAAAACAAAAGCCAGGTACGGTTCAGTGGTTAGACTCTAATAGATGTTCATTCATTTCGTGCAAAGACTAGAAAAGCAAAGTTGCTCTTGTCTAATTTGCTTGAATTAACAAGGCATGTCCATATCTATTTGAATGGGTTACAAGCAGTGGCTCTGTGAATTACAAGTCCCACAGTAATAAAGAGGAAACGGCTCTTTCATGTGAAGACCACCACTCATTACAGCTTCCCATGTTTGACTACTAGACCACGCCGACCACACACGTCTTCATTTCTTGTCACAATGCCATTTTTACTCACTTTTTTTTTTTTTGACTGTTTATGCTTTCACAGATACTTGAAGATGGGTAAACAACCAGTAACTACCACTAAAAGTCATTTTATCCAATCAGAGCAATAACATGTGGCTTAAAATATATATATATATATATAACAATATGGATGCCAGTACTGCCAACATTGTCTGGTTCAGAGAAAATCAAATAGCTTTAAATGAAGTACCTTATTTTCCGGACTATAGAGCGCACCTAAATATAAGCCGCACCCACTAAAATGTAAAAGAAATATATATTTTGTCACATATAAGCCGCACCGGACTATAAGCCGCCGAGATCCAGGCTGAGAAATAAGATATTTACATAGAAAGATTTTGTACCATAAGTGTTTATTCATATACCTGAACTGATTGTTTTTCTGAACAGTGCCTGTAACACGGCAGTAAAAGTGCTGATCAAACAAAACAGAAAAGTCATTGATGGTTTTATTCATCTTCCTCCTGTGCACTAAAACCAAGTTGCTTTATTTTTCTTCCTCCTGCGTACTGAAACCACTGAACACCAAACCACTGTCACTTTTTCTTCCTGCGCACTGTTAAAGCGCAACTGCGCAACTATTAAAGTCGCTTCATTCTCACGTGCACCGAAACCACAAGTCACTATTCATCTTCCTCCTGAGCATTGAAACTACTGAACACCAAACCACTGTCACTTCATTTGTTTTCCATTATGAGGGGGTGAGGGTGTAAAATATTACCGTATTTTTCTGTTGTGCGTCTTGGGTTGCATGTGCTAAGAATAAAAACTGGTGCTTTCTTGTTTGTACTGTCTACCGCTGCCTCGTTTGTCTCGTTTTTGCACTTCCTGTTAGAGCGCCCCCCTGAGGGCTGGAGAAAAATTCATAGAAAAGCCGCATCTCTGTATAAGCCGCATGGTTCAAAGCGTGGGAAAAAAGTAGCGGCTTATAGTCCGGAAAATACGGTAGATTGATTTCTTTTAGTTTGTGGTTACTTAGGGTTGCAAATGTCCCAAAAACAACAATTATTAGCTCCAATGATTAAATAATACTAAAATATCTGTCTTAAAATGAACTTTACTGTTGTATTTTACTGTTATTGTTATAATAATGAGAAAAAGGTGTCTGTACTTATGTAGAAAAGGATTGTGAAAAAATAATGTAAGCCAAGGTTTCACACTTCCACACATCTTTTTCTCAATCTCCTATTAAAATATCTTCTACATTCTAATATCTAATAAAATTATACAAACATATATATGCCATCAAGCATGTTTTATTTTCAATGTGTGCATCTGTGTGCTTAAGCGATGCCCCCCTAAGCCCAGTGTTGCATTTTTGTCACTAAACATATGTAGAATAAATGAAAAAAAGAACACTCCATCAAATCCAAAAAAAGCAAGATTTGAGGTTGTTCACAAGTGACATGTTGTTGAAACTCAGGACACAATATTTAACCTGATCAACATTTTAGTAAGTTTATTCACAGTTGTCTACATTCAGACAAATTCAGATACTACAAATATACATTTAAGTAGAAGTTTTAGTTCTACAAGAGAGGGCATCTTTAAAACGTCATTTATAGTTTAACTCATGTAAAAACTCACTCAAAGGTGAATAGAGAAAGTCAGATGGATGTGGCGGTGCTCCAGGTTTTCGTCCTTGACTTACCTCAGGGACACAGACAGCGTTACAGAAATCAGCTCATTGTTTGCTTCTAACCATTTGGCCCCACAACTTATCATCAACGGACTTCCATCGGCCGCGGGCAAAGTGCAAACAATAAATAAATAAGGCTCCAAATGATTTATTCTGCCCTGAGGTAAAATATTGTACTCTTTCGTTAAAACTATTGTTCTCGTAGATATATGGTCTAATGCTTGATTTAATTAAGCCTCATAAACAGCACCAAGTTTCAGTGGAAATGAATAAAGAGGCAGAAGTTAGCTCCAAAATTAGCATTTATTTGAATGGTTGGGGTCAGAGATGTATGATGTGTTTTCCAGTACACACGGTTATCCACAAGGCTTGCATCCAAAACCAGTCTTAAAGCTGATCAGTGCCACGACGTTCCCCACGTTTTTGGTACAAATTCAACAGTTGTGCTGACAAGATCACTACTTTTCACTTTTTATTGATGTGGTTTTTTTTTTCTCATTTTATACAAAAAACTCTTTAACTTCTACACATTAATGTCACCCAGCGGTTTATTTTTTCACTTGGTAAATAAATTTTGGGAAACAAGTCTTCTTTTTTGTCGTCATGAAAAGATAAAAACATGCAAAAAACTTTCAATTTTTTTGTCCAAATTATACATTTACAAGTTTGGAACTTTTTGCACTTCTTCATATACTACATCAAAAAGAAAAGATAAAGAAAAAAACATTATGTACACACATCTTTTTACAGTGAATTAAAACTGGAAAGTATCAGATCGTGACTAAGGCAAATGAAGTGTACAGAGATTAGACCCAAAACAGTTTTTTTGTAGATTTTGTAAAATACTACATCACTTCAAATAAAAAAAAAAAGAAAGAAAAATGATCTGCTACAAAAGTATGATTCGGAACTCCCTTTATTTGCAACCAGCTGCATAATTTTTATTTTTTAGTGAAAAAGTCTAGAAGTCTAGCGAACTGTACAGTGCTGTTCTTAATCGTTTCCTTCCGAGCTAAAGATCCTTCATGTCTTGTCGTTTAAATAATCCTCAACAAACAGGAGCGTTGTGTAACCAAATAAAAAAAAAACAACAAAAAAAAGCATGTAGAAGCATACCAGAGTGTAACATACTGTTTGAAATCACTCCAAAAGTCAGTACCATTAAAGCCTTGAACATAAAACTAATCATTTAGATCCAAAAAAATGTACAAAAAGGCACATTATATCCCAGTGCTTCTGTACTGTGAAATTCAAGTGTAACTGAGCGCATTCAATACCAACAATCCGAGTGACAGTCCACCATTGTTCCCTCCCGAATTTCTCCACGAACGGGAGCACGGCCTATGCCTAAGCTTTCAACAAGCATTATGTATGCGGAGACTACAACAATAAGCCTAGGATTTTTGAAAAAATCTGAATCAAATGTTTCTTTTTTTTTCTCTCGTCACAGTCCCGGACGTCACTCTCTCGGGGGTTGATCAGAAGCTGTCCTTTTCAACAGGAAATCATTCTTCACTTTTTAAAATTCTTCTTTCTTTCTTCTTTCTTTTCTTTTTTTTTCTCTCCAAGGAGTGGCTAAGCTGTGAGTCCTAATCGTCGCTGCCGCCGTACATGTCCGCCAGTTTTCTGAAGCGCGGCCCCCAGTCGTTGAGGTAATCATAGTCCTGATCTCCCCCGCTGCTGGACGAGTTGAGAGAGCTGAGCGAGCCGGCCGTCGAACCGCTTCCCTCGTAGTCGAACACTAGCAGGGAGTCGTAAGGGGGGGCCGTGGGGTCGTTGTCCGCCGCTTTGAGACCCTGGGGACGGGACAGAGGAGAGAAAACACAGGTTACGTATGGGATTACCACATTACTACAACGCTCAAACACAAGGCTAATCTCCAGATTCTCGTCCGGATTAATCTGGATCTAGTGTTTACGTCAATTTGCTCCCAGATTCTCCTGATATTTCTGAGATGTGGGATTATCGCTTCCTATCTGCTTAAAAAGATTGAGCAAGATTGACCCCTCTGACCATCCACTCCTCATTCTTCAAGGCGTTGGAACTCTGGCACTGATATGCTGTAATCTCTAATCTGCCCGGGACTTTATTATTTCATATTTATCTAAGTCGTACTCCTCGCACGTCTTTAACTCCCGGTGGCTCCTATTTTTTACACTCGCACTCCACATTCCCAGAAATCCTCACTGTGTCACAAGTGCCCCTTATGGACTGTTATTGATTTCCAGCCGCGTTCCATAACTGGACCCTGGAGAGATGATGGATTGCTAATCTAGGAGTTGAGATGTGTTTTGGCCATGAACCACTTTGGATCCCAGCCTGGTTTCTCCTTCTTATTTTTCGATGACTGCAGACACCTAACAAATAATAAATGAGTTTAAAAGAACAGAACAGAGAAACGAGACCTCTGCTCATCGGGAAGTTTGTCAAAGATTTATTGTTTCCTCCGCGCTGCCATTATGGCGTCGGGATGCTCTCGAATAAAACGATGGATTGAATTAAAGCGCCCGAGCACTTAGCGATTGTTTTCCACTTGTTAGCTTTCGTTTAGTGTTTGCTCTGGGCTGCTGCGCCGATCATTTTCATTGGAAATATGACAGATGGATCATTCATTGCAATTAGAGCAATAATCTCGGTGTTGTTATAGCACCTCCTTTTACAGCCTAAACTCCCACCGGCAGTCTCGTAAGGTTAGCAAAGCACACAGGCTATTAAAAATGTAAAAAAAAGACGTTATGATTAACTGTAGTAAAAGTGCTGTTATCTTGATTTAAAAATAGCCCCAGTAAGTCTGTAGTCATCCATATTTCCAAACAGACATTAGTAAAAAGGAACATAAAATACCAGAACATACAGTAAGCTTGTTATTCATTTAACCTTTTGAAATGAGGGTCACCTTCTTGGATAACTTCTTGGTTCTCACTCTTTTAAAAAATCATCTTGCAGAGCATTTCCAGGACTTTATCATCCAGATATTAGCAATGCTGTGATATCATTGCTCTTTGATTGGTAGTAGCTCTGTTTTTACTACTACTGCTACTCCTACTGGTGAGCCAGATGGGTTTGTAAGACACTTCAAAATAATGATGGCTACAAAAAAAAAAACAGTTCCACATCAAATAACAAAAATGTACAGGATATAGCACTCTTTGTCTTCAGGCCCAAGCCTTACAAACAAAACCAACTAAAGAAAATGGCCTCATGGTTAATATCAACTCCAACCACAACACAGCTGGGTTTACACGTTCAAATAAAACACTTATTTATGAAACAAAGCAGAGTAAAGACCAAAATGTAACTCATCCTCCACTAATTAAAGGCACTGAGACGTTCTTCTTCAGGACTAATACTACTGGTACTCCTACTGCTACTTTTACTTCTACTGGTACTCCCACTGCTACTGGTACTTGTACTTCTACTGGTACTCCTACTGCGACTGGTACTTATACTTCTACTGGTACTCCTACTGCTACTGGTACTCCCACTGCTACTCCTACTGCGACTGATACTTCTACTTCTACTGGTACTCCTACTGCAACTGGTACTCCTACGGCGACTGGTACTTGTACTTCTACTTGTACTGCTACTGGTACTTGTACTTCTACTGGTACTCCTACTGCGACTGGTACTTGTACTTCTACTTGTACTGCTACTGGTACAAGACAACATTAAATCCAATCAAACGGTCATTTTATGAGTACTACTGCTACTACTGATACTGCTACTGCTGCTACTGCTACTACTACTGGTACTGCTACTACTACTACTACTACTGGTACTGCTACTACTTATGATGCTAGTTACTAGCCTGGCCAGCCAGACCGACTTTCTCTTTGTATTACATACAGAGGAAGATAGTCTGGGATCGATGGATTTAAACAGGATTTCAAGGCAGGAGCATGGGCAGAACTAACGCTCGCTGAGTGAACCAATCAGAGAAGCCACGGATGTGACGTAAGGAAAGCGAAACTTATTCTAGTTGTCAACAAACCACAGCGTACACCAGCGTGGCTCGAGAGAGAAGATGCTTCGGTGACGGTGAATGACTTCTGTTGTTTTTGTCAGAAAAACCTGAGGACACGGGGTGTAATATCGAGTTTAGTGCTTATTTCGATCGTTGTAAGCTACCGAAACCTGCTACTGTTTTCTCGCGCTCAATATGACGCGAAACAAAATCCCGCCTCCCTCGCTACGATTGGTCGGAAAGAAAGTGCCGGAGAGAAATCGGAGGCAGATCGATCGATTCCAGACTAACTTTCTCTGTATGTAATACAATGAGAAAGTCGGTCTGGCTGGCCAGGCTAGCTAGTTACTATCCAACTATAGTAATTTATAAACTCACATACATTCTCATTCAAATAAAACAAGACAACGTTGAATTCAATCAAACTATCATTTTATTACTACTACTAGTACTACTACTGTTATTGCTACTACTAATGGTACTAGTACTGCTACTGGTATTCCTACTGGTACTACTACTGGTACTGCCAGTTACTATCCAGCTATATCAATGAAACTTCCATTAATTTGCATTCAAATGAATCAAGACAACATCAAATCCAATCAAAGTGACATTGTGCCTCTGTGTCCACCTGAGGTCTACCAGGTCATGGCAGTGCGGAGCTAATGTATTTATGACTTGCCCCTCCTCTGTGAGAACAAACCCAGACTGGAGCCACAGACCCTTGTTTGTCCGACTGCGACGAGGTTAAAGTCCTTTTACTGATGCTGCTTTTTTTTTGTCTCTGTAATTTAATTAAGAGCCACTAGCTCCGGGGGCTTTTGCACATATCTGGATGTAAATGAGCCCCCCTCCTCCTCCCCCTACCCCCCGCCCCCCCTCGGTCCCACTCTCCTCTGGCAGCTCGCCCCTTATCAGTGAGGTCAGATTCCACGGAGCGCCGAAGTGACCGTGACTGGGTTTTAGCTACCGTCAAAAAAATCTGGGACTGCGAGCATATCAACGCGCTGACTGCTTTCTAGGTCACGACATTTAAAAAAAAAAAAAACATCTCCGAGAATATTAATATAACGCGTTCAAATGGAGGATGGGGCTGCTCTTGTAGGAAAAGTAATACATTTCCCTCACAATCAGCTGTTCCAACACGTGTATTCGGTGTATTCAGGACGGCCCGGGAGAGCGAGAATGAGCATCTCGGAGATAGATGGTTCGGGGAGCGGCGCTGAAAGAGCAAGTTCTAATCTAAAAACATGGGCGCCATCCAAAAACTGGCAGAGAACTCCATTTGTAATGCTGTGAAACTCTTGTCTGTTGGAGCTTGTGAAAAATACATGACTGCTCTTTTCATTTTACATTCTCCCTTCATGCTGGAGTCAATGATGGCCTCAGGCAAACCAGGGCACTCTGAGCACTGCACTCCAACAGAAAGCCAATGCAACGCTGCTCTCATCTCCAATTTCTCAGCTGACACATCTACAAGTCTGCTTTGGAGGGAAAGTACACGGAGAAAAAAAACAATTATATCTAAGTGAGTTAGCATCGTGGACTTTTTCGGGGCTGGATGCATGTCTGAGGGAAATGCATGCGAGACCAGAGGAAACAACTTTTTTTTACTAGGAGATGAAAACTATTCGACAAATAATTAATTTCATCTGATTTGAAATCGTTTGCTCTGCGAGTGCACACACAGTCGTATGAGCTAAATTGTTTATTTGCTTTATTATAAGAAAGCCATCCAACTTGAAAATGAAATTCGAGCTTTGTCACAGCAGCCATCCTCTCATTTTCCAGCTGTTTTCCTGGGATTTGATTTCATCTTACAGTACGATAAGCAGCTTTTATTGGAGTCTTACCTCGTTGATGAAGTCTCCGATGTCTCCGGGATGAGGCGCTGCCGACCTCATGGGGTACTGAGGCTCTGGGTGCAGGGGTCTCTCGTCCAGACGGCGGATTCCCACTGGTTTGATGGCGTCGGGTTCTAACGTGTCGGGCTGCTGGAGCTGGCTCAGGTCGTAATCCTGCATCACAGATGTAGGTAGATGTAAGTATTATATATTTAAAAATGCACAATAACATACTCATGATGTGTTTGACAGTCACAGCATGCCCTTCTATCTTTATGAACTTGTATGCTGCTTTACCCCTAGAGTTCTTTTTACTTCAAGTTCGTGGCATTTCTTTTCCTTACATTATTAAACTTAACTGTTGTTTTACTCTGGGAGGATGCTATGCAAAAAAACATGGACCATCTACACCATTCTGTCATATTTTATTGAGTCTGAGTTGAAAGTCACGGTTCCCACTCTTTTTAAGACATCATTTTTTTTAACAATTCAGGGCAGCATTTTCTCATAATCTCATAATTCACAATAGCCCCAGTTTAGTCGTCTCCTGGATTAATTTGACCATTTACAAAGTACAACAGCCTCAGAGGGTCAAAACTCAAACCAGCAGATACACATAAAAACTTATACATCATTTTGTGCTATGTATCTGAAGCTAGGAGAAATGAATTAAACCACGAGGTACATAATTCAAAATTTCTAGGCTGATAGATGCATTACGACCAGAAATGACTTTTTTTTTTTTTATAATTTTACATGCCATTTGCACGAATGGAAAACTACTCTCTAGATTTCAGGATTTCCTAATGTGTGGAAGCCTCAATTGTGTCTGTCATTTCCAGTTGATAATTATTTTGAGGTTTTAATTAAAAGTGAATTCCTGATGTATTATATTTTCTACATCAGCATTATAAAAATGTCATTTTGAGAGGGCACTACATCAATTAACAATTGCACAAGGGACACATATTTAGTGTAGACTGAAAACAAGTAAAAATCTTAACACATTAATGAGATGTCAAGCTTAAAGCACAAAGAAAGGTGCTTGTTTGTGTTATAAACAGTGAAAAAGAATGCAGTACAGTGAGAAAAACAGTAAGGAAACATAATGGATGAAGAACAAAGAAGGCACATGCAATTTTCTACAGCCACTAATGCTCAATGATTTTAAAACAAGTGAGTTTTTCCCTGTGACTAAAGTTCATCTGAGTACACGGGAAAATTTCCAAAGTGGCAGCTACAGAATGCAGCAAGGAGAGTTGGGGAAACATGAGGCAAACTTTAATCTTCTTGTCTGTGAAGCACAAGCCCAGGGACAATTTGACACATTAAAGGAGGCAGCACTAAGGGGGGGCCCGGGCTGAGGACCACATCACACGCCGCATGAGAGTTTGTACTTGTGTGGTGTGCTGCTGCGGGAAAGGATGTGCGGGCGACTGTTTTGCTCTAATCAATGCCCAGACACGGGATGGTGGATATGCATAAGCCATTCCTAATCCTATTAACATTACCAAGACAACCTGAATGGCTCGCAGTTTGTGCAAAGTCATGGGCAGGCGGGGAGGAGAGAAGAGGGGGAGGAGAAAGAGGAGAGAAAGTGGGGACGGCGTCGCGGTGACAGCGAGATATGATCGAGAAAACGCCATTTGAGAACCAGGCTGTGTGCCTAATAAGCGTGCATGATGGATTGTCCCTCTTTAAAAGATTCTCGCTAATCCATCCATCTCTCATATAAAATAGTCTTTGCTCAGATGCACTTGTAGCGACACTCTCGGAGACTCCTTACACAGTCACCCCTTGGAGAAAATACAATTAAAAAGAACGGCTTCGGATGTAAAAATAATTTAAGAATAAATATAAACCGTGGGACGGAACACCAAAGTGTGTGAGCGCTTGACAAACATCCCTCCGGCTTTACTAATGAGTATTATCTCTGATCTAAAACAAACACTATGCTGAATCGTGTTTCATTTCATTTTATGGTGAAGGACATTGGGCCCGAGGCGAGAGGGAAACTGTACAATGGTCATCACGCCTCGCTCACAAGTGCTATCTATCATCTTTTGTCCATTTGCGTCTGACTCCTGTTTGACCTTCGTGAGGGTCGTGCACTGCAGGGGCCAGCGCTCGGTGACGGGGCCAGCGCTGGAGTGGTATAATGGCTGAAGTAAGCAGGAAGCTCTAATGACACGGCAGCAGACCTTCCCCCTGAAGGGAATTGACTCTTTTACACGACACTGGTGCAATAGCTGCCCCGAGCACTATGACCCACATTTGAATATAGACACTAGCTCCACTAAGCTAAGCATAGCTAAGCAGTTTGAAGGAGAAGTAAGAGTGTTTGATAATAAAGGGATTAAATGGATCTATATTCAAACATTATTCATTATTACTTCTTTGGGTAATGCAGTGCTGATGGCAAAAACTGACAGAGAGATGAGTACATGTTGTTTTTACTGTTTTCTTGTTATTGTCTTGTCGCATGTGTGTTTCTTAAGATATCTGATTTTGTTCATATAATTTGGAAATGTTTAGAGTTGCTTGTTTGTTGTCTTTGTGAATGGATTTACCTGCAGCAGACTGTCCGGCTTGTTTCCTTTGTTAGTGAAAAATATAAAAGAAACTTACCTAATTTGCATAAAACTCAACAGAATCCAATATTTTCATACAGCCGAACAGGTTATTTGAAGGAAGCTGACATCTTACTTCTCACATTTTGTTTTTTGTTTTTTTTTCCACCAGCAAAGTTGCCAACAAGCTTTAAATTTGCTGCATTGTTTTTCTGTCTGTAAAGAGCAGCCAGGCCAGCTATGTGTCTCTGATGAAATGAGTGCTCCACAAACCAATACAAACCAAGGAAATGGCAGCAACAACTAAAACCATCTACTCAGAGAGCGCCCAATGGCCTGACACTTCAATTTCCTTCCCAGCGGGAGATATGGAGAACAGAGGTGGGCATTAGAGAGACTATGTCAGCGGTGAAGCCAGATCCATTTTTTACCTTGTGTGAACTCTGTCCCAATTCCACAGACAAGACCGTTTTCTATAGACGTCCTGCCTTCCTTCACGCCACTCGAAGAGGAAGCTTATTTTCTCTCTTTCTGCTTGTTTTCTTTGGAGTTGTGTTATATCATGCAACACTTTGTTTGTAGAAACCAACCAACTGGTGTATTATGTGTGAAAGTGTTTAATGCCGGTAAAAGCAGTCCCTTTTGCCTGATCACTGGCAGATGTGTAATGGCTTTGCAGTCATATTGTTACCTTAGACAGACCTTCATTATTTTGCCACAGCAGATGTCTGTCTCTAAATGACATCAGCTCACCAATTACAAGTCTCCGAGGCTAATTCAGCGCTGTGCTGGGTCAGGCCGGGGTCTCCCGCTCATTTTGCTCATTCTACGAAAGCCACTGGAGCACTTCAGCCAGCAGCAAGAAAATAGCCCATTTGCTACATTACTGCCTTTTTTATGAAATGATTCCATTCTGCTAACAAGGGGTCATCGGGACAATTGAATTTGTGCCTGTATGCCTGATCAGTAACAGGAGTTCAGATAGAACATGGCGCCTGTGGCACCGCCTTTCTACTGTCTGATGGCTGGCTTTGTGTCTTAGGTATTTGAGGCGAGAAACAGTCCCTTTATATCTACAACAAATTGGATCAAAACATGTTCACTATATTGATTTCAGTTTTGTATCCCTTACACTGAAAAAGCAGATCTGTAATTAGATTTTTTTCAGTGTTTTACTCTTTACTACAGTTGCACAAAATTAAATTATTTGATAACTCAATATTTGGTTCTGATAACTACACTGCATTGTTGTTATTCTGTAAAGAAGAACTGTGAAGAAGTGGCCGAAAATGATAGTTTGGTGAATGAAGCACAGTTACAGCTTTGAATGTGCTTGCCTTGTAGTTTGGTTACACCATGAAATGTATAAAAAAACTATTCATTTTCATTCCAGTTACTGCCTGTATTGCTTTAAACATGAACATAACTTGTGAAATAAATAGTGAGACCGTAGAGTAGGAAACTGTTCCAGCTAAAAGTTTAGAAAGTGGGGAATAAACCAGAAACAATCTTCTTCTTCCATTTATTGGAGCAGGACAGTCTAAAGGCAGGCCTCTTTTTCCGTACCAACCTGATCTCCTTTAATCATCTCCTTCTCTAAGTCTATTCTTTTCCATTTTCCGGCCATACAGCTTTTTTTTTCTTTTTTTTATTACATGAATGACGTGAAACCCAAAGATGCAGCCTTTTATGTTCTGCAAAAATCCCCATACCAGCCAACGGGACACGTCTGCAGTGTGTTGTACATTTGTCTTACCTGATCCTCCTCTCCGCCTCCCTCCTCGTCGTACTTGAGGATGTTGTCTCTCACGTCGTCCTCGGGATCGATGAGAAGCTGCTTAGCCTGGCGCTCTTTATCGCGACGCTTCATCCACACCACGAACATCAGGACGAGAACTGCAGACGAGCGCAGACACAGCGAGTCAGCTCTCACGTTACCAAACATAAGAACCATATTTTCATACAAATGCAATCGGATCTGATATTTTAGAGCTTGGATGGGAGCCTATCGGGGCCTATCTTTTCGGTAATCCTACAGTAATCTAGTGGCATCCTGGATAACTGTCTTTATAATCCCCTGGGTGTTTGAGAGAGGCACTGAGACACTTACTGAGGAGGATGATAATGCAGAGCAGGATAGAGATGATAGCTCCTGTGCCCAGACCGGCGGCCATAATATGCTGCTGGTCAGTGCAGTCGCCGTTGATATCGCACTGGCACACTTTAATCCGCAGGTAGGAGGTGTTGGACATGGGGAGGTTGCCTGAGTCTGTGATTATAATGGGCAGCTCGTAGATCCCACTCTCAAGAAAGCCGATCTTCAGGCTCACCTGCGCGTAGTCACCTGAGATTTGAAAAGAAGAGAGTGAGTCACCACCTTTCGAAAAGAAATATACAGCACCAGGTGGGGGGATTAAGAAAATATATGTGTTCAAGTTCAAATTGACACGTCTCTTTAGCAGACAAGTCTTTAAGAGGGGATTAGGTGAAAAGTAGAATAGATGTTTAAATAGAGCTTGTTCACAGTATGATTACACACTTGTTATGAGAAATATTCAGAAAAGACTCCTACCTGAAAAATGCATCAGCATATCTAATCCAAAACATGGTCAGGATTTAGATTGGGGGCTTATAAAGCTACTGAATACCTTCTGATAATGCTGCTTAGGCTAAATTCCCAGTTGCGATAATCCGAATGTTATTATCCTATTAAGTTATATTCACTGCCTTTTGACTCACACTATCTAATAGCTAACAAGCAATCGCTCAGTTTGGGCACATGATTTTGTCCTAATTAGCATAAACAATTAGCAACCACTTAGCTAGGATTACATCATAGTGTTATACGGTATCTGTAGTGTTTCCTGACCCATTTCTCCTTCTTAGACTGTTACAAAGGCACCTCAGAATCAAACCTGACGTGGTCATGTGTCGCGTAAAAGTATCTTACCACTTATTCTCGTGATGGTCCAGTTTCTCCGGACGTCCGAGGGCCTGTGGGCGAGCTCGAAGGCAAACGGCCCAGCGTTGGGGTTCAGGTCCCCATCGAGGGCAGTGATGTTGATGGCATTGGGCTCGGGCTTCTCACATATCTCTGCCTCCTGGGGGAACACCTTCGGGGCATTGTCATTAATATCCAGCAGATAGATTTGCAGAGTGCCAGTCCCGCTTGCCGGAGGTACACCTGCAATGAATGTAAGACATACATAAATGTAGGTGAGAGTGCAATTAATGGAATACAAAACTGAATACTGTTGTCTTATTGGTTAATTGTAGTCAACAGAGGAAGTGATTTATGAAGTTGATTCTGTGGATCCTAATATTAAGACCACCCAAACAGCTATTTACTCCAGTGGGAGAGGACCCTTCTACACTGCATACTAATCTCAAAATCTAATCTCAAGTAAAAAAAGAGGCAGAAAGAGTGATATCAGAACATTTGGTGAGTGTGTGTGTGTCTGAGGAGTGTCTTCCTGATGAAGGGCACAGGACAGAATACTAAAGCAGACGAACAGAGCCCACTGTGGCTCGTCTCAGACTCCTCTATGTATTCACAGCTAAGAGGCTTTTTTACCATTCAGGCCACGCTCAAAGGAGCTAGTCATCCAATCCTGACCCATTAATGCTGAGAAACCTCTTTATTGGGAGAGTTTTTAAGCCTATTGGCCTAAGCTATGCTCCGTAGAACAGGGTAAACCTGAACAGAGGTAAATCCTGCCAGTGCAGAAAAAGGTGAATATATCCACACACTGTCTGCTGGTGAGATTGTGCACACATTAACCTTCGACTAACGTGGTCACTGTTCCAGACAAGCCAAGTGTCTGGTACAAGGTTGACCTTCAAGCATTGAGGCTGTCTCTGTGGCTGTAACTGAGATGCTTTTTAAAGAGTTGATGGGTTTGCACTCTGGTTTTGCAGGAACTGCGGGACAAAAGAAGTCAAAGTCATGCTAGGTGGAAAAATGACCTTTGAGAGGTAGTCTACATTAGACATCCACTAGGCTTCCTTTGAAAAGGCTGCACCATCTCCTGCTGAATGCTCTAACAATAATGGCCTTAACCTCTGGAAAAACACTAAGACCGAGTAAAGTAAGTGGCATATCACAGGCAACTACTGCATTTTAGGCAGACTTCAGAAACACTTGAAAGGACACATACCACTGTCAGAAGCCAGGAATGTAGCATTGTACAAACTGTTCTTCACAAAAGGTGACTCTCTGTCCAAAATGGCAATTGTTGTAATTCGTCCAGTGTTTGGATCAATCCTCAACCAGTTGGCAGGATCTGAGAGTTTAGAGTATCTGAAAAAGGACAAATAATAGCATGATATGTTTATGTTTCATTAAAAACCTTTGCTCTTTGCACTAGAACAGTTTTTGTTCACAAATATTTAATTCATTGTACATAATTATTCCAACTTTTGAGAACAGCCACACAGGGGAGACTAAAGAGGCCTGTTCTTGAGTAACTCAGACTCATTTGTAAAACAAACTGTAGAATAACAGAGCAGGATGATTACACATGCATGTGCATGTTTTCAGCCAGATAATCTGTGTCAGCTAGGCAACCAAAAGACCTGTTCAGTAAGAACAGAAGGAGGTTTTTTTGGTTGTTGAGAGCAGCAATGTTTTGCTTTATTCGCTGTTCTGCTAATTGTGACAGAGTGAGAGAATGCCTCCTTACTATTAATGTTCAATAGTTCTTATAGGTCTTAAAATTCTACCTGATGCTTTGCTGCTGGAAGCGGTCGGGGTCCTGAGCGGTGAAGGTGGTCAGAGTTGACTCAGGCATCATTCCTTCTTCCAGTTTAATAAGTTTAGGGTTGGGCTCGAAGTACGGACTCTCATTGACGTCGATCACTCGGATGGAGACGGTGGCAGTGGACTGGCGAGGAGAGTGGATGCCTCTGGCCAGAGGCACCTCATTTCTTGCCTCCACGGTCAGCACATAGGTCCTACTGAGTTCATAGTCAATAGGCTGGAAACAGGAGGAAACAGTGCAAACAGTGAGCCACACATCAAAATATATGGTAAAAGATTTATCTTTATGTAAGTTTGATTCATGCATTAAATAAATTGTTTTGCTTTTAAAAACATATGCTTGTTTTTTATTTTGTTTTTTTATTTACTATGTACTTTACTATTCAGTTTAATAACAATCAGCATATTAAAAGCATTTCCTAAAGTTTTTACACAATGGCATAAACCTTTAGCTTGCATTATGTGATGTGTTACTCTGTGTATCCCGGGGGAACCAGGGGGCGGAGTTTAAAGAGAAGCCTTTACCTTGACGACCGTTACTAGGCCCTCGTTAGTGGTTGGATCAGTGGGCACTGAAAACCTGCCAGTGGGGTCGCCCCCGGTGATTTTGTAGACAGCGTTCCAGGCTGGCGTGTTGGGCTGGTCCTTGTCAGTCACCGTCAGATTGGCCACGATGACATTCACACGGTTTTCAGGCACCTCGCCGAAGAACTACATGAATAAACCATGACCGTACAGAGCAGTGAGCTGTTAGTGATACTGCTGTGACAGCACAAAATACTAGCAATCCCTGCCTCATGCAGCACAGCAGGACCAATCTAGGGTAAATAGACATCTAAGGTAACTTATCATGTCGTCATGGCCATTTCATTCCCTGTCCTCCCCTGATAGCTCAACTGTAGCATTACAAATTTCAGTGATTCTCAGTACGGTAAGTGGCTCTTTCACCAGGGTGGACAGCCCCACAGTTGCATGTGTCAACATTTGGAGAGGGATATAACACTTTACGCATGGCTACCCACTTGTATATGTGGATGGCTTCAGAAATGCTGGGCAAGCAGAACTAGGCAAGTCAACACAACAGCAGTTGAAAGCATATTGGGGTGAAATACAGGTCCCTGTGCTTCCCATTCACCTAAAATGACTCTGTTGACATATCTCATAACAATATGTTTTTACTTACCGTCTCGGCGGTGAACTCTGGAGGGTTGTCATTAATGTCAGTGACCCTGATCACAGCAGTGGCAGTGTTGGAGAGACCGTACATTGGATTGCCCTCCATGTCAGTGGCCTGGATGATCAGCGTGTACTGAGGCACTTTCTGTGGAGGAAGTAAACACATTATATGGCATATAATGTAGCTCCAAAAAGAAAAAGACTTGACCTAGTTGGTAAAATACTTATATTTGCACATCATTATATACACTCCCAATGTTTCAGACAATATAATTTATTATACCAGACTCCAAAATAAATAAACTAAATCAGCACCTTCCTGTCAGCAAAAATTTGTTTTACTTTTGCATTGCACCAGATTTAACAGGTGACCCTAATAAGCTGGGGAATGCACTGTACATTAATATTAATGTCTTCAACTAAAGTGAAACAAACCTGGCCAGCTTCTTAATTATGATGACTAATGGAGGCTTTTTATATGAATCTGATTTATTCCCTTTGGCTGGGGGCAGGTTTGTATGCATATGTGAAACGTACACCTCTGCTCTGTACACCATCGGGACGCTAACAAATGACTCTTTTCACATTAAAAGCCACTCAGGTAACGGACCAGTTGCTGGATAATGAGAACTGGGCAAATTACTTTCATGGTGGCAACTGGCGAACACAAAATGGCAGCCCCAGGGCAGAAGTGATTGAGCAGCCACCTACCCGGATTGCCCTCACTAGTATTGCACCAAATGGCTATAGCTTTATACTATTTCCTATTTTATTTATTTCCACCGACAGCCCTGTGATCCTATTAAAATACAGAGGTAACGTTTCCTGAATGTGAAAACGGGACAAGAGAAAAGAGGTTCAGTGAAGGCAGAAATGGACGGAATGAGGGAAAGGAAACATTTAGCTGCTCAGTGATGCACACTGGCTCCTTGTAAGAGTAAATAAGTGTGAAGAAGCCAAGTCCATTTCGACTTCTCATTTAGTGGGTAATCAGCAAAATTCACTTTGGCTCATTAGTTCTCAGACAGTCGGGATATTAGCCCAAATACTCTTGCTGTGTTCTAGACATTTTGTATTAAAAATGCAAAGTCCAACGTGATATCTTGATATATAAACAACATGCACTAATGTAAGACAGAAACTAGTAAAATAACATTAACTGAATAAATAGTGATTGTTACTCAAATATGATGAATGAGCAATAAAAAGGCACACACCTCTCGGTCCAGGCCTGCTGCCACTGTAATGATGCCTCCCGTTTTGTTGTTAATGGTGAACATATTGGAGCTGGGGCTCTCTGGATTTTGAGACAGGATCTTGTAACGAAGCATGCCGTTGGCCGTCTTGGGGTCATCCTTGTCCACAGACGTTACGGTCATTACAAACGTTCCTGTGGCGCAGAATGAGAAGGGATACTTACATACTGTTACATACTCGAGGATTTCAAATACCGCCGGGAACTCTATTAAAGATGCAATATGCAGGATTTATTGATTAACAAGCACTCGCCGCCCCCTGATGAGTGAGTGCTGCCAGATATGTGCCATAGTCGATGTGTCTGACAACTTCGCTAAATAGCCCCAGCACTTCCCAAACCAGCAGAAAACAGAAAGTCACTTTGTATTTCTATTAATATATTGCTCACTAGCATAAAAAGCCATTCTTTTTCTGATAGGGCCCATATGAGTAAAGAGGGGCCATAGGTCTGCAATAAGAATAGGGTTTGAGGAAATGTAGAGCATTTTGTATTTTGAAATTCATCTGATCTTTATTAAAACACAGTGGGATTTCTAGCTTTATTTAAAAAAAAAAAGAGAGAGAGAAGAAAAATTGAATACAAGTCACCTCTGAAATGGCCTGAGCAGTGATACACCCAAAGGCACACTACACTGAGCAGTGCTTAATGGGGAACATTACCTGGCTTGGAACCCTCTGGAACAGTGCCATTCCAGATCTGATGAGTGAACTCAGGTCTGTTGTCGTTCATGTCGATCACATTGATCACAATGTCAATAGGGTTTTCGACTTGGTTGCCGTTCAGGTCCACTGCATGAGCTCTCAGCTGCAGAAAATGGAAAAGAGAGGAAAAAAAACAAACAAAAAAAAAACATTATCACAACTGGACATGAGGCTCGATGAAGCAGATGAGGCAATTGCGCAAACACAAGGTTATTTGTTAATGCAAATCATATAAAAACAAACCTCACTAAATGGCTCTATTTATTGAAAACCCAACAATTCAGATTCTGTACGCGGAAGCACAATTAGCAGAGATAATCCTCTGCATGACTGAGGCAGGAATTTGAATTTTGTGAAGAACACATTGTTCTCATGACTTGGCAAGTATGAGAAAGTGCAAGACAAAATACCAAATGTTTAGACTAACTCAGATCTTTGCCAGTAAGTCAACATGGTCACCATTCAGGCCGGGTTTTTATCCCTTTCTCTCAAAACAGATTTGTTGATTTGGTTTAGTTCAATACTAATTAATTCTTCAAATATGAAAACAAATGTCAACTGCTCCATAATGATGTAAATATATACAAGTGGATATAATACAGCTGTTGTTTGTTAACACACTCTTTCGAATGACTTTTCAGTATTATAAATTGTTTTTTTTCTCTTCAGACAAAATGAACATACAATCTGTGTGAGGATTTAGAGAGGGGTTATATTTGGCCAATAATCATGTAAATCCAGAGCAGAAAAATTATCATATAGGAAAAAAATAATTTGCTGAAACTGAGGCTGCCATCACAATACTCATAATTATATAACATGATTATGTTATTGTGAGTGCCTAATAACACGCAGCCCTACTGTTATGGCTTTTTTTTTATATTTTTTACACCATTTTAAAAGTAGACTGCACTTATAATATTACAGTAAATTTATATTGAGGCTTAATGTCTACCATCATTAAATGCCAAGTGGATAAATCTCTCCAAAGTGCTTATACATTAAAGGCCACTGGAATGTAATACCATGACCACTAATGAATAGAGCAGCACTGAAAGGAGCTAAAGGTTATCATTGCACCTAACATCACAAATCCTTTAAATTCTCAGACGGATAAGTCTGATTTTATTCAGAGACCTTCAAGGAGTTTTTATTCAGTCTGAAGAAAACTGCACATGACCACTGAGCATAAGCCAAGTGCAAACACAATTCTGGAAAAATCATTTGCAGCTTGTAGCGAGATTATTTACAGTGGTTCCCATTTATGTGTCATTTTTATGACTTTTTATGACTCTTTTTTTATGGCGATAATTGCGTCACACTTACATGGAAGCTGGAGATGTGCTCACGATCCAGGGGCTTGTTGACGGATAGCTCTCCGGAGATGGGATCGATAATGAAGATGCCAGTGGGGGGCTGGTCGGCACCGGGGCCGGTCACGCTGTATCTGAGGGAGCGGTTTTTGTCGTGGTCTGAACGGATCTGTGGAAAGTAACAATTGTTCATTATGTTTCAGTATAGCATAGCATAGATATCATGGCCTGAATGTATAATAACAGTTTAAGGAGAAAAAAGTGACCAAATCAGGCTCAAACAGGGTTCATTCAGTGTCTCATTCTCTGCTATCAACCCTTCTTTATCCAATCAGAAGAACACAGTCTTCACACTTGTAGGAGCTAAAAATGCAACAAGTGAAAAGAAATACAGACAAGTAGGTTTGTTGTCAGTCACTATGTTACGTTTATGCCTCGATCAAGCCGTCTAACTGGACTACTACTGGAAATCAACCTACTGAGTCCACTCGCTCTGTTCAGGATGATGCTATTGTGGATGTTAATGGGGTTTGGATATTTAATAGCATTCAGACTTTGTTTAAAAAAGAAAAGGAGCTAATGTTAAACCTGACTTGTTTGTATAGCCCAACTATGTGTATTAGTCCGACTAAATTTCATTTTTCATTTAACTAAAATGTTTACATGTATTTCAAAGGCCCAATTATTGTCACAAATGACACAATAATTCAGTTTTTCTCTACTTGCTACTACCTGAGTCTTCCATTTATGATAAGTGAGCTATTGCTTATCCTCCTGCCTTTAATACCTGCAAAAACTGGCATTGTTAGTGGAAAATCCCTGGGTCACTTTAACCAAATACATGTTTTGTGCTGATGCTTTGAAACACAACACAATGTGAGCACATACTCAACAGCTTTTGTATTGCTAATGTTATGATAACCTTTATTATTCTGGCTTTAACAGTGACATGAAGCATGAGTAAAACAGTGCTCTCCAGTCTATCCTGTTTTCTGTGTAAGCTGAGACCATTTGTGCCAACACCCTGGATTCATGCTGAGCAAACAAAGTCTCATCCTGGTATCATCTCATAAAACATGCATTCCAATAAAGCTGGATGACATAGAAAATACACAGATATATTGTCAGTAACCTAACACTTCCTTAAAGCTGGCTTAAAATGCAAGGAAAGAATGTTGCTTTTAAAAAACAAAGTATGTGCTTGCCCTCTGTTAACCACCTACACCAGCCCTGTCCACAGAATGTAGTGAATAAATGAATATATGCGTGTTTGTCCTTGAGCCTTGATAAAAGGAGTATAATATCACAGACGGATGGAACAATTGCACTAGTGGGCACTTTAGATCTCTCACTGCTTCTAAATAATGCCAGGTAACTCCGGTTACGGCTGCCCTCTGAAACACAAGATAAATAATACAGCCCTGACCTTTAGAAAAATGGTGTAAATATGAAGCGTTTTGTTGAAGGCATAAGTCTCCTGCCTGTGACCCTCTGAATGGGAGCTCAGGCCAAAGGGGACCTACACGACTGTCATATCAGGCTTTGGCTTTGGAGCGAGCAAAAGCGCTGCCTGTGTATGTGCGGGCAGATGTGTCTAGGTGTGTAATGTTACCCTGACAAGCTCCTGCGGGAACGGGCCTCGGGAGTTCTCGGGGACGTTGATTGGGGGGATGACCCAGTCTCGTTTCACGCGTTTCAGTTGGCTGTCCGCGTTCCTTGACGGGAACACTATTTCCTTCAAATCCTCCGACGTGACTGGAGGGACTTCCTGTGCCTGGAATAAATGCGATTCGGTAAGAGTTAGTGACAAGATCAATGCAGACAATGACGAGATGGAAACCAAATATTGCTTATTATTTTTACCAGGTTCATTTTTAAAGCACACTACACATCATCTCTGGATTTTCACTTAATAAAAGAAAACTGCAGCTACACTATTGGAAATGCAAATGGGGCTGTTTCTGTGTCTCAATGTGTATCTCATATTATGTAGGATTTGTGAAAGATTATGTTGATCTGATGAGATGAGTTCTTATGAGTAGGAGGCGTGCCCCATCACTCTGGTTTACACAGTGGAACATATGGTGAACTCAAATAGAAATAACTTTTTTCTTTCCGTTTTTATGTCAGGGAACCAACAAAGTGAAAACATTTTAATAATGATGTTGAGCTTATGCATTTCATGGTAAAATGAATAGTGTTACTTTGAGCTTTTTAGCATTTATAGGAATGGATGGATGAATGCAATTTAAACGGGCCAAGATTTCTTCCTTTTTAACAACACTGACATCATCACGTATATGTTTTTGAAGGTCTTTAAAAAGTCAGGCATTTTATCCAAAATCCGAGCACATTTTGATCCTTAAAAGCACACCACTTTACTGTTAATACCTTGGAAGAGTAATGCTACATTTAACTGGCTGCATTGCATAAAGCTAAAATAACACTATTAGCGGCCTGCCATTGATGCTTTTTTTATCTGCAAAACCTAACGAGCACAACAAATATTATCGAAAGATGCAATGTGCAAAGTTTTGGCGTACACAGTTAAACAGAATAAAACACGTCCATCAAAACTGTTTTGTGCAGTATATTCAGGAAAATATTTTTAAATCACCATAAAACTCAGTGGAGGTTTTATTACTTCCTATTTACGCCCAGAGCAGACAAACTGATTAATGTATGTTTGGAACACCACTCTTTAATTAATGTAATGCCATAATTTCGTTAATTTTTTTTGTTTTTTTACATTGAATTCTTTTGACATTGCTCTGATATGACATTTGGTTTGTTCATAGACAGCAGCAAGAAATTTAGAGTTGCAATCTCCACTTTCCCACAAGATGCCACCAAAAACTACACACCGCCCCTTTAACACCATTCCTAACTGTGTATAGTCGCTTCATCTTCTTTATGAATTTATCTGGGGCCTAAAATATCTGCAGTGATCTACTATGCCTCGGAGCGCTTCGGTGTGGCAGCCGCGTACCGCCGGCGTAGGTTGGCTTTTAAACGCCACACCTCTTCTTATGTCCGGATAAAATGCAGCCACGGAGACAGACCAGCTTCCATAATGGATCTGCCATCCTCCCTGGGCTGTAATGAATGAGATTTGAAACAAAGGAGGATGGTACCTGCAAGCCAGACACTAAACACACAGATGGCTCCAATTGCCTATGCCGCTCCAGAGACTGAGGAGACTGAAGTGGTGCCAAAGAAAGTTACAATAACCTTGAACAAAACGAGGCGGGAAAGGAAAACATGTAAACAATGTGTAGAAATCGGTCAATGACAACGAATGACAGCGTGATGAACACATTCCTTTAAGTATCTCCCCTAATTCTGCTCGCGATCATTCAAACGCTGATGGGTTATGATGGATTCCTACAAACGGAACGTGTGCGACGCAAACGCAGAAATTAATTACCACTTTGCCACCTTCTAACGTGACCCATATCCCGCTCTCCCTCTCCTCTAACATCTGGGGAGCTGTCAGGGAGCTTTCACTAATCATGTTTGAAATCCGATTATACTACTTTCACACATTGCAGATGCAGAAAGGCAGGCAGACAGATAGCGACGGAGCGTGCTTGAGAAATATCTATTACCCTATTAAAATGGACGCCAGAGAAAGCAGTAATTATTCGCAACGTGCGTCTGAAATGATGAATTGCGCGGCGGCTTTGTTCAGCCCGAGAAACATCTATCTCCGGAGTGCTGGAGGTCCGCACCCGTCCACACTTTGCGAACATCCTCCATCTTCTGTTGGCGACGAAACGGCAAGTGTTGTGCTGACTGATGGCCTGATTGTTTGTAGGTGTGCGGAGTGCATTTGTGTGTAAAAAAAAACCCCAAAACTCTTTTTGAAGATTCAGAAATGGTATTCTCCTCACAGACTGCTGCTACGGCGGAAAAAACAAAGCTAACGGGCGAGGACACGCTAATGTCTGGGACAATATTGTGCGGTTGTCATTGATTAAAATGTTTCCCTCAGGCTAGCACATTCAGGCACTAATAAAATTTTCAATCGCTGTGATGTGATTAAAAGATGTGGGACGATTCATGACAATAATTGTCCTGAAGGGGAAATTACTGCTCATGACCTCATAAATGTGGAAGATTTGGCAAAGTCAATTCCAGATTTCATTACAAGCAAACAGATAAGAGTGACGGACTCTGATCATCTGAACACAAGCTTTCTGAAGTTAAACGCATCATTATGTAACTTATGCACCTACTAAAGTGTCTGCAACTGCACTGCTGCAAACATCTATGGTGCAGTTAGGTATAAATATGATACATACCTTTACTCTAAAAACAAAATCGTCATTAAATCTATCTTGTTTGGGACAGGTTTATAATTTGCCTTTGACCAAGCAACAACAATGACAAATGGTTATCATTAAAACAGCATACCTGCAGGACTCCCTAATGAGTGTCAGCGGCTAACGAGTGTGTTTGGAGACGCCGCGCAATCATTACGCGGTACAGGTTTAATTTCAGCCCAGCAGACCACTGTGCCCGCACCGCTGACAATAACTACACATAACTGTCAGCATTAACTTCTAATCTGCACCCGCATAAAACACCACGCCTGGGAGATTATCAGGCTGGCCTTAGAAACGGGAACTCAAGGACGCTTGTTTAAGTGGAATGTCAGGATTAAAAATATAAAGTAGACCGGCCTTTGTAAAATAAACAGGATTACTGCATTTGAGAATGCCCATTAAGAGTAAAAGGGCTAATGAAAAACTAGAATAGTCAGCACTAGACTACAAGAAGAGAGTTTTTAAAACAGCAAACTTATAGCTGACTTAAAACAAGTGATGGACCTCCTCAACCCTTCAGCGTGAGAAAAGACGCCGAACAGACCTTAAAAAGCAGGCGAGCATGTTTTATCCCTAAGTTAAAAGCTCCAGATATGATCTAATTGAGAAAGCTCACATAATCTAGTGTCTCTGAAGTCAAAACCTCCAGAATAAATCAGCGTGTGGAGCGGCTCTTTTCATTTCCTGGTAACAAGGCAGAGCAATTGTGCCGAGCTTTCTACTCCTCTGATCTTCCGCCAAACCCTAATGTTGACACATGAGCACATGGTCATTCGAGCTAATTGCAGATGACTGCGCAACACATCCAGTGGAACGACAGATGCTTCCTGTCTCCGCAGCGGAAAGAGGCGCGTCCCCTTTCCCAATGACCCCCCAATCGAGAGGCGCGCTCACTCAAAGCGACTTTTACGAGGTGCTATTTTGCATCTGCTCCCGCTATCCACTGACCGTGCTGAGTATATGTTTGTGCTCCTGGTAAATTGACACATTAAGTTTTAATTAGCGAGTCTCACCGAACACCTGCTACAATTTAGGGGACCAGTCATCTGTGAATGCGCGGCGTGCCTAATAAGCGGAAGTTATTCGATGCAATGCCAGAATAGATCATTCTTCCTCCGAGTGGTAGTGATAGAAGTCAGTCTTTGAGTGGATGATGCTCTGAGGCTAGTTATTTTGTGCTCATTTCACATTGGACAAAAGAGGAAGGGATACCATAAAATGTATTCTGTTTTTGCAAAGGGGCCACTAGAAAACCTGTCTGTCCAAATTAGTTAACCATATATCAGAATCAGAATCGTTTATTAATGGCCACACGACAGGTTGGTGGAATTTGCTATCGGTGCAGCATGACATAAGCTCAGATCATCTGTGTTTAGACATTAAATACAAATGTATATGACATGAGACATGACAAAAGCTGTATCTTTAGTTCATGATTTGGTTTAGTGTCCTAATGGTAGCAGGGATAAAACTGTTTGGATGGATGGGAGAGGATGGCGTGTGATTTTGGATGATTTGTCAATTATTTGTTGTAGTTTTTTGCGTGAATGAGAGTCCAAGTTACCAAACCAGACTATCATTGATGAAGTGAGTATACTTTCGATGATGGCTGTGTAGAATATGATCAAAAACATATAAATGTATCTCCTTTAATGCCGTCTGTTGTATTCATGATTTTTTTTTAATTCTTACAAGATTATGTTGCATGAATATTTGTGACTTTTATTCATCGTTCAGGTGAGGTGTGTTTACCTGCTGGCCGGACTTCGTGGACAGTCTGACTTGAGCGATCCATTGCCGTTTCGAGGCGATGTCGCCGGCCTTAATCGATAACGTTGTAACACCGGACAGTTGAAGATCTCGTGTCGCGTAAACCACTCCGCTCTCCTCTATCCGGAAATCCGACGGGTTACTGCATTCAAACTTCACAGGGCCTCTTCCGCAGCCGACGAACTCCACTGTAAGAAACACAAAGCAGAGGAATATTTGAGTTATAAAAAAAAAAAAATACATCCAACTAGAGACAAAGGAAGTGGAGGACGGACAGCCAGGTAGACAGACACAAAGACAGAAGGTCCACAAAGGTTTAGTGATTCTCCCTCACGCTCATACATTATTCACTTCAAGCTGTGCCCCAAAGGTATTGCTGAAAACAGGTGCAGTGGAGGAGAAGTGGAGGGGGAGAAAAGTAAATCAAAAACGGAAAGTACGCTCCTTTAGGGCTATTAAGGGAAAATACCTCAAAAACCAAAACAATAAATCAAAATCACGATGTGTAAATTTGTTTAAAGGCGCTGTTATCCCCGGCTTTAAAATGCTATTGTTTCGACATTAACACATTTTCTATAAGGAGATGGCTGTTTCACTGTCAGCTGAGGCTATCGTATGCTAGCTTTGTCCCTGATGACATGCATGCGGATGCCTACTGATCCATACGCTCTCCAGAGACGCCCAGTATCTGCGTGTGATGTTTATTTCATCAGTGCACAACCACAACTAAAACTCCTGGATGTGCGCAAACAGAGCCGACAGGTGGCTCATGGGGGCTGCGGTCCCACAGGTGCCCCCAGTGGCTGTAGTACAACAACGGTTCATGTTACAAGTGAGTGACAGTACGCATACAAACGCTCCAGAGCCTGGCTGCATGGATCCCGCTCCCGAGTAGACCCCCTCCTTGTTTTTTGTAGAGCTCAAAAGGTAAAAAAGGGAGAGATAAAAACTCCTCGCGGCCACAAAGATCACAATGTTACCAACCACACAGCGTTTGTGTGGAAGCTCTGCTGCTTTGAATTATTAAAACAGATGTGGAATTACTTAAGAAAAGCCTCGGAGGGGGTACCTAATCTTCCTTTGTGCTTGTACCTTAGGGAGCTGGTCGTGTCTTCAGAGTCCACTGAGGTCCTTTGGGCTTTGGTCGAGGATGCAGCACATGAGCTTGGAGTCTACAGGAAGTTAGAAGTTTAAGCCTAAGGCCTAAATTAATAGTGTCAGCCAAACACTTGCAATCAATTCAGTGCCAAAATGCACAAAGCCTTCATCTTAATAAATCATTCAGCAACAAAAAGCTTTGAATTTATTGCATTTTTTTTGCTTAAGAAAGCAGATAAAGCGGATGTTTTAAAGTATATACCCTTAGTCCCTACATAAAACGGAAACGGCTGTTGCAACAATGACGTGCAACATAAATTGCAATTTATTACAAAGAACAACAAAACAACACTCTTAAAGAAAGTTGTGGCCATGGTGTATTTACTCTGATTTATGAAAATGCAGTTATACTTTGTCAAATCATAACAGTAAGGACCATGCGCAGTTATTCGTCTACTTCCGCTTAAAAGATTTAAACGCTGACAAAACCACAAAGCAGCACAGCAAACTGGATTTTTATCTCAAGAAGAGCCATTTATCTAAATATTGCTAAACAGCACAGGCGGCGGAATAACCTTGTAAGGCAGCCAGCAGATCCAATAATGAAGATAGAAGATGACAAGATAGTTCTTCAGCGCAGGAATACACTATTTATTGACCATCACCTTCCTTGCTACCGTTGTTCAATTATCCTTACCCAATTAGTTTATCTTTTAACCCGACTCTAGACGGATGACCTTGTTTCCATGTGTAGTGTACACTGAAGCTATTTTCTCTTTGAACTTTACATTGTCATCTGTCCATTTTGTATAAAAGTAGGAAAACTATTACTTATCATCTAAATATGTAATGTTTTAATATAGCTTCCAATGATTAAATTATACCTTGGATACACTGCAGTTTCATTATATTGTTATTCATTAAACACTGTCCTTCTCCAATAACTTCCATCACCATTACATATTGGATTGTTTATTATACTCATACTGTCAGCGATGCCATTAAAGGCTCTTATTTTAACCTTAAAACGTCCAAAGATGCCATTTTATTTTGACGTATGGCTAATTGTGTGCTATAAAAGTCACTTTACATCCTTAACAATTACCCTCGTTCCCGTGTGCTCTTATTTCCTGCCCTCCTGGCACTTTTTGCGATCCATTCTTGTGAACGTGCGCGGCAACAAAGCTTTTGACAGCGGCGCTCCCACTGTGACTTATTTTAGCCCTAACCCTCTTGTCGAGTTAAGCTCCAACTCTTTAACATTGTCTGAAATGCGGCCATCGGGACAACCTCCGAGAGCCTCTTCAGCGCTCCCGGCCCCCACGGCAATCGCTACACAAACTCCCAGCAGGCATGACCGTTTTCAATGATAATGAATGGGGATGTCCAGCGTGTGTCTATTCATTTATCAGCCGCACTCCGGAGCCTTAAGAAAACACTTAAAAGTGCGGTAAACCTGGCTGCTGGAGCTATATCTAGATACATTCTCAAGGCTAAAAGAGATCTGCCACTCCCTATCAGACATGTCGTCATGGCTACAATGATAAAGGCCTATGCTTTGGACAGAAATGCCGATGCAGCAGAGAGGCTGGGGGTTGGGGTTAAAAAAGAAAGAAAAAAAAAAACGAGGGGAGAGAAGAGGAGAAAAAGGCCTGTCAGCAGAAAGGCCTGTCCAACTAAAGCCCTGCACCGGGGCCCAAAATTACCTCCGACTCAATGATCCTATTCACGGCTTAGATGCCACCCCCCCTTTTTTTCTACTGACAAGCAACACAAAACCCGGCTAACCTCTAACCAGAGAGCCTCCCCATTGTCTGCTCCATCACGTGACGGCCCCGACTCAGACAGGCACGAATAGTTCGAAAAAAGAGACAGGCAGAAAGAGAGATACATTTCATTTGGGACAAGGAGTGAAAGCAAACGAAAATGTTCCCCGATCTTTTTTTAATGCGGGGCCTGCCAAAAAAACTGCAAGCCAGCAAGCGGGAAGCCCCTCTAATGTGTCGTAAATGTGAAAAGAGTGAAACCTCTTGTGTGAGATCACATCGCAGGATACAGTACCATCATCATTTCTGGAAAGTGAGGTCACAGGCACGGACAGCTGAGAAATACTCATCATGGGTGTTTCATCGCTCACTGCAGATGGACAGAGACCTCTGCGGACACCCCGGTGGCAAATCCAGAGCCGCGCCCACGCTAACGCTAACGCCAGCCCCAACAAAATGTGGTGTTCGCGTGTAAAGGTGGCCAGGTTTAATGCATTAGCCCCAACTGGCAAAGATACAAAGTGACATAAATCTGAGGTTACAGCTCCATGTGTAAAACATTCAGGGCAGCTCCATCTCATTAATTCTCGGTGCAGCCTCCGTCGGGCTACCCCCACCCAAACTACCGTCCAAGCCAAACTTTGAGAAATTTTATTAACTATAATCTGTTTCTCAGCTCCACAGGATGTAAAAAAAAATGTTTCCAACCCCAAATCATTTTTCACTGAAGTTGTGCATTTAGGAGTCTATTAAAAGATGTGTATATGTTTGAGTGGTGGATGGGACATAAATACCAAGGCTTTAATCATAGAGACCATAATTTGTTACACATAACATTTGGAGATAGGATTGTGCTGTGGTCTGGAGTTCTAATCCCGCTGCAGATTGGACAGGACATGCTGAATTAGGGTCAGCGTTCTACAACAGTTCACGCATTTTGTGCCCAACCAACAAAACCCTCTTCACAGCATTTTCTGTAATTGTGCTAAAAGCACAATGCCGCCACTAATGTTTCTTTAATAAGATGGCTGCTTGCTGTAATTGTGCTTGCATATGTTATTCACCCTAATACTGCTATTATGAATGCAAATTTTACCGCTTCATGGCTGGTGCCTTCAAGGCTGGTATGTAAACAGCTGTCTGTGTGTAACATGAGGCACCGCAGTATTCTCTAAAATTGTAACTGTTTTCATGGAGATTTATCAAGCAGAAGCTCAATTTAAGAAACGTCTCCAATTTGTTGTTGTTGTGCATTTAATTGAGATTGTTTTCTACAATGAAAACCTGTGCATTCTGTTGAATAATTCAATCAATAAAGAAACTGTTCTGCCATAAGATGTCATTCTGTGTATGTGTACACAGAATATAGCAGACTCTTCATCCAAAAATACACTGAAGCTTCTAAAAGGATTTTGACAAAGTGGTCCTAAAACTGTAAAGGTAGCAGCCACATTCTATTATTTTAAATAAACCACTTAAAACTAAATGTTTATTTAAATAAGACTAAAGGCAGAGATGAGCGTTAGGTGCCATTTCTGTTTGCAGTAAACAGCCTATTCTTCAGAGAAAGTAAACAGTTTGTAGCTAAAGCTTGGATCTGGGAATGATGATACTGCCTTTTGCCAGACTAAGCCCTTAAAGGCATTTTACTAATGCACAGCACTTCAAACGCGCTGAGCATTCCATGCATTTATAGCCGGGTCTAAAATATGTAAAGGATTTACATGAAAAAGAAAAAAAAGAAAAAACATGCTGTGTTTGTACTCTACTGGTCTCCAGCAATTAAGAGAACTAAAGACGAACTGCATCAGAGCATAAACACTTTTAACAAGCAGCTGGCTCATTTTCCGAGCTTGATTGCAGTGACCATTCCCCCAGCACTTGGACTGTGTAGTTTATGCATTTTGCTGAAGCTATTTTTTCATCATAAAACTGCTGTCTCAATTAGAGAATTATGAAGAGGCTCTCAGAAAGTCGATTGATACTTCCTACTATTATCACATCCACCCACATCGGAAAAACAAAGAAGCGCCGACGTCTCAAGCGTTGAATTTTTAAGCCGCCTTGATGTGGCAAACTAGCCCTTAGGAGAAGGAAACCATTTTCACCCATTTACCTGTCTTTTCTTGTGCTTTTCGGGCTGAATTTCTCTCGCATTAGCGCAAGGTCATGCAGGTGGCACGGCGAGCCTGTCTGACAACTACTGTATTGAAAGGACAATTACCAGATAAGCAGCCTTCCCACTAAGCCCAGAGTCACCTCCATTTTCTTCAGAGTGCGGGAGCTTCTAGCTGTTCCGCAAAAGGTTTTGTCTCGTCAATGATTAGCCAAAAGGAAAGCGTTGCACCTTTTCAATGGGGGTTCCGTGTCTACACATCAACTACATGCTGAGCACAGAATGAGCAGCAAGCAAGCCGACGGCAAACAGCAGCTCCCTAAAATGACATTCAGCAAGACCGTCCTATTAGCAAATAGGTTTCTCTGCAAAAAAATAAAAACTAAAAAAGTCTCCTGAATAGGTAGTATCTGGCCTTTGGAAATTAGCAAGTTCAAAGGGTTAGCGTTAAAGGGAAAGCACAAGGGGGACATCGCAATTATGCTGGAGCCTTTGTTGGGTAAATGAAATGACTCTGTGTTTTCCAGTACAATGACAGGCTCGTATTGTGTGGATTACTGTGTCACTGAAGCCGAGGGCTGATAAGGCTAAGCTACATCCTTCTGCAGTTATCAGCGCATAGCTACTGGGATTTTGTTCTGTGAGTTATTGAGACGAGCGGCTTGATACAGAGGCTTTAGTGGGGTATTAAACTGACCACATTACCGGGGATGTCAAACATTTGTGGTCTTTATGATGCCTTTCCGCACAGGCCCGGGGAAAATAAACGGGATACAAATAGCTGTGGAATGGGTAACGGACAGTGTTTCTGCCTGTTTTAGGGGTGCCCTTTAAAGCCAGTGCTGATATTTCTTCCCAATTTAGGAATAAAAAGGCAGTGTTTGAGCAGGAATCATCTGCTTAAGTAAAATGGTGTATGTGCTCATTCTCTTCTTTCTTATACAGTTTTAGTTAAGTTAGTTAAGTAAACTTTCCTCTATTTGAACTGCTGCTTCGGGCGGAAGATACAGGACACTTAAAACAAGGACAAACAGACTAAAATAACACTTTTTACCGAAGAGCCACTGTCACCTTAAATGCTGCCATAATTTGAATCTTTTAAATGCAATATTTTAACGTATTTTGTGCAACTTTGCAATAGCTGAATGTGATGGATGTTTGTGTATTTTTAAATCATGGCTTGAATATTTTTTACCTTTTTAAACAGTACTTTTATTTCAGGGTTCTTACACCGGTTCGAAGTTCAAATCCAGCACTTTTCAAGCACTTTCAAGGTTTGTTTTTGGTTTTTCAAGTTCTCCAATATGACATTTCCAACTTAAATTGTTTCAAGCACTTGATCCAAAATTCAATTACTTTTACAACCTTGAAAACACTATTAAAATTCAAGCATTTTCAATGGTCTCAAGCACCTATACGAACCCTGTTATTTATACCTGCAACTGTGGATTGCATCTTATTACGTTCTACAATGTACAATGACAATTAAGTTATTCTATTCTCATCAAAACATTTATTTTAACTTGAGTACACACCAATTACATATTTTGAGTAATCCCTCTTTCTGCCATCAACACTTTTTAATTAGTTTCACTTGCATTTATCTTTAAAGTAACTCATTAAAATAACAATTTGAGAGTAAAAATTTACGAGGATTTCAACTGTGACCTGTAGCTTTCATTTTCTGCTATATTGAAGCGACCTGAGAGCTGCCCTTACTGTAATATTTCTATCAAAACTGCCACTGCATGTACCATTTTGATTTCAAGTTAAATACTGCAGTAATCCTCCTACAGCACTTTTATGAGGTGAAAATAGCGTCTTAAAGCTTCCCCCTCTGTGCCCTGATGGCAGATGTTCACATCGCAATTATAGGTAACGAGGTGCTGCACATCGGGTCCACAACAGCTTTCCTTTGACCTTATTGTGTCACCTCATATAGGTCACGGGATTGTAATTGCTTTGCTCTCATAACTGCTAATGGTCACCAGCTTCCAAAGAGCGTAACCTTAAGAGATATAAAACAGGAGCATGTGGCGGTAATATAAAATCTGTTTGTAGCCGAGAGACAGGCCTTTAAAGAATTGCATTGTGAGTAATAAGCCTCTTAAGGTGACCACATGCATCAATTTTTATTGTTTCTGTATAAGCGAGGGCATTCTCCGGTGTCCACTGCAGTAACACACATATTAGGAAATGCTCCACTGCACTGGGCATCCATCTCAGCGCTGGTTCAGTGCTGCTGCTCGGGCACTTTCAATAGATCAGAAAGTAAGGCCAAGTGAGAAATAACTATGAATAATAGAATAAAGAATATTAATTGTGTTTATTTTTAAGCATCCGGTGGAAATACAACTCAAATTTAAATCACTGGGAGGTTTAACGCCTATATTCTCCATTGTTTAGACATGCTTGGACATTATTCAGGGTATGGCACTATACTGATACATATATGGTTTATGTCTTGTGATAGAGTATGGTGAAATATGGATATTTATCAGAAATATATTTTGACACTGGAAGAGTAGACAGTGGCTTGAAGTACTCAGCGATTCCTGCCCATCGTCTTCATTGAGAGTTTACATGTGAGCATTCATCTCAGAAGTCGGTCCTATTCATCATCATGGCTTCACAGGGCGTCCAAGTGAAATGTTATGTTGCGCAGGGGCCGATCACGAGGGCTGGGCACTAAAGCTGCCTCAGACCGACCTGTAATGTGACATTATTGGGCCCGTTTGATCTCAAAAGCACCAACTCAAAACTGGTTAGTCCACTCCCTTGATCATGTGTGTCAAATGTGTTCATAAAAATCAAAGAGGCAGAGAAGAGAATGAACAGAGCTGAGTTAATCTTCACTGGCAGGCCTTTTTAAATTAGAACTTTTTTTCTATATTGTTGAAAAAAAACAAATAATCTTTCTGTCCAAAAGTTTACTGCCCATTGTTCTGCTAGGACAATTATTATCCAGGGCTTTGTGTGCAGGAAACAAAATAGGTGACTATTAATCACACACTGCAAACACCAGTACAGTAGCTTTCACAGTGGTCCCAGTGGGAATACCTGGCCATGGATTGGAAAATAATGATTTCATTTAAAAAATAAACACTGAGGTAAATTGGAACTGTATAGTGGACATGTTCCAAAGCAATCAAAGCACATTGATTAAAATTTGCACTGTACACATGTGCCAATTAATGTTCCATTTCCCCGAGGACTGACCAGCAAGAAGCTCCGTCGATTTTGGCTAAATGATCACGCCTGTAAATGACATTTTGATTCAATGAGTCATTACCTTTACATGCAGCTCATGTAATGCCACAACGAGGCCGCCCCCATTTGTTTACTTTGCACCATACGGAGATTTCTGAGTTCTGCCAAAGCTTTTGTCAAATACATTTCACATTTATTATCGAATAAACCAATCACCCGATGATTACACCACTGTTTAAATTCAGATGTTGACAGGTGACTAGAACATTTACATAACAAAAAGGCAAAGGATTTCATGTGTTTAAGATACACTGAAAGAAGAGTTGTGGCTAATGAAAGATTTGTTGTCTGCATACCTTATAGCTTTATAAGGAATTATAGCAGGAGCAGCAGCAGCTTCATATGGCTGTGTTGTCAATCAAACCTATGCTAATGAGCTCAGGTAGGCTGACACGGTCTACCGCATCCAATTACCAACTTAACTGCTCACACAAACATGCGCTTTCTGATCAGTTTTTCTCTTGAAAATGCCGCGACATTACAGAGAAGACAGCCGTTTCCCCACATCCTCAAAGTAGTTTAAAAGGATTACACGACAAAACGTAAAATAAAAGCGGTGAGAGATGGGTTGTTTGCATTATATCATGTACAGCACAGTCATAAGTTCACATACAGTTTTTTTTTGCTTGTTTTGTAAGAACAAAGCTAATGGAATTCCTGTTTTTCTTCGTCGCGTTGGGGAAAAACATGGAGATGGCATGTGTTTGGCTGCGAAACAAAGCTGCAGACAAAGGAAGATAGGGTTGACAGCCTCTAGAGAAGACTATTATGCTGTAAGATAGGGCTGCTTCTTCTGTGTGTTTCGCTGTAACAATCATCTGGATCCTTGTTTACCCGGTGTTACGTTAATCTATGTAAATTTTGTGGCTTTCTTTTTCTTTTTTCTTTAAACAAAATCCTTTGAGGCCTTGGATTAAAAAAAGAACATATGACACTTCTTTTCTGTTCAGCTAAACAAAGTGAGTGAGTCACCGTTGTGGGCAGGCCGGTTCCTCATTTTACTCACTTGCCCTATGCCACACATGACGAGGAACCTCTCCCTCCCTTTTCTCTTCAACCCCTTGATGAACATGGAGTTAAAGGTTGATGGGATGAGAAAATGTTACAATAAACCCGTCGGCAAAAAAGTCAACATAAAAAAAAACAATGACAGCAAGGAAAAAGCTGCATCTTCAAAGCAAGAGGAGGATTAGGGCGTCTGCCAATACGTGGGGTACGCGTGTTAGCCGCCGCACGTTCGAATCAATACGTGTCAAATTCCTGCCTGAAACACAATTAGCCCGTGCTTAAAGAAAAAGACGGGAGAATACACACAAGGAAGATTAAAGCCAAGCCCAATGTTCCCTTCAAAAGCTTTCAGATTCAAGGCGGCTTTTTTTTTTTTTTTTTTCGTGACAGCTTGTTATGTGTTGCAGCAGTCGGGGGGGGGGGGAAGCAAACAACGCGCATTTGTATGAATTCAAAATACGTCGTCTTAATGTGTCAACCCGGCTGACGCCTTTGTACGCCGCTTGAGAGGATCTCCAGCTACAAATGAGAAATTGGTAAGCATCCGTCAGCGAACCTGCGCCGACCTGTTTGACCCCTCCCCCCGCCGACGAAGAGGATGCGCCGCTAAGAGTTCATCTGAGTGGAACCGAGGGGGTAGGAGGAGGAGGGCTGTTTATTCTATGGATGGATGCCGGTGGAACATCCAAGTGTGCAAAGCAATTAGTGTCTGCATCTCAGCCACAATTATGTTGCAAAAAATACGAATTTGGAGATGTCAGGATTGAGAGAGAAACTCGTCAACCGATATCTCAGATGTGGTTCACTTTGTTATTGATGTTACCGGTTTTGTTTAGTTTTGTTTGGGGTGTTTTTTGTTATTATAGCAGAGCTTCCGACGCTTGATGCAGCCTCGATTTATAAAAAAAGACATCTTTCTATTAATATCGGCTTGCTTTCATATCTGTGGCTTTTTTTTTTTATGAAGCAATTTAACAGAAACTTACCAACTCAACTGACAACACTGCATCGCAATCTTTTCATTGTGCAGAGTGAGCAGAATAGGAAGTAACTACTGGAGGAGTCAAAAATAGCTCCTGTCTATCGTTTCCCCATATGTGCAGGTGGAGTTCAGTCAGACCCCAAACGTTTAGCTCGCGAGTGTGAAAAAGGAAATGCAACATGGCTCGCATTGTAACGCTTTCAATGCAGTTGACGTCATGCTTTTCAGAAGAGTTGTCTGCTCGGGCTGGGCTGGCGTAGAGCACTAAAACTGACCAGACAACCGGGAACACAAGCACAACCTTTTGGATCATTGTTTAACCCCCCATGTTCATACTGTTATTGTGTCCTTGGGCAAGACACTATTTTGGGTGCCTTGAAAAGCACTATATAAAATGGAATCCTTTATTTATTTATTTATTTATTTATTATCATTATTAAACCATGTATATATTGTAATGATTTTTAACAAAATCCTTTGACACTTGGATTAAATTAGAAGCACTTGTGGGCAGCCCATTTCAGTCATGGTCAACCTTCTCCACCTGGATGATATAAAATTTAAACTGACTTTAGCATATGAAGCAGAAAAGTGTGGTGAGAGAAAAAAAAAGCACTGAAATCAAAGTTTACAATGTCTGCCATTGGTTGAACAATTGGTAAAACCCATATGTAGAGGCTGACCCATATAATTCTACGTGAAATGTGGAGATAATACCTACACGGTTTGCACCCAACAGAGAAGTGCATTAAAATTCTATGTTTGATCGGTGCCTTTTTCATATTGAAATAGTTCCTGTCTGTCGTCTCCACGCACATCCATATATTAACACGTGAACATAGTGGGAATCACGCAGTCGAGGGGTGGAAATGATTTGGATTTGTGGTGTTGCACATCACAAATGGAGATGGATATAACAGCCCCTGCCCTAGAAGCCTTTTCAAAAGCAACATCAGGTGTGAACAATTAGTCTTGGCATGTGTCCAGCGACAGGAAGTGTCTCGTCTCACATGCTTTATCTGCATTAAGGGAATAACGGCGCATTAACGTGTCGGGAGCACGGCTTTGTGACTGGACTGTGCTCCCATGTAATCAGCTGAAGAGAGTGGGTTCAGAGAGGATCTGTGCAGCTGTGTTTCATTACAGACACAATGAGTCCCAGATTAGTGCAACTGCAAACTGGAAAAAAAAAAAGAAAAAACAGGGGGAGGCAACGGAGGATCACGAACGGGGAGTGAAAACGACTCCAAACACATCTGTCCTCGGTTTGTCTGCAGCTATAACACCAAACCGCAAGCATGGCCGTGTACAAATCTGTCTCCACTTGGAAGGGCCGCCTGCGGAAATGTTTCCAGACCTTGGGTTTTAAGGCGAAGGCTCGTGGGAATAGCGTGTCGCCTCGCTGTGATAGCGATGTTAGTCAGGGTCACACTGACATCGACAGCGGTGGCAAGAACAAGCAGGTGGCATAAACATGTGAGCCACTGAGGACAGCTTCTTCTGCTGCTTAGGTACATCCGGGGGAAACAACAAAAGTGTTTGCGCTGCTCTCTGTTTACAGTGACCAGCAAGCACTTTCAATTTCCCAAACCCTTCAAATATCACAAAACAACATCGACAACTACTCTTATAAACACTTTAAGGCCAGGGCTGACAGTGCGTCTACATAGATTTCCAAATGTAAGCAATCATAGCGCGATCACCTGAGCTGGCCAAAGTGACCGGGGGAGAAAAACAGAGACAGACGAGAGGGGCTCAAGGGAAGTCAGGTGCCATGTTCGGTCGGCGTTGCCTAATCATTCTGCTCCAGTGGAAGCTCTCAGGCAAACACGGATGCAGGTTCACAGTGTATTATGCCAACAGAGGCTAGATTCTCCAGGAAGACATCCCACTGCTCTGAAAGCTTACTGAAAAGCCTCCCTATCCCCGTTTGAAAAAGCCTCACATGAGGAGTGATTATACATCAAACCACGGTGTTGCACCCTAATCCATCACCCAGTTCCTGATACGCCGTACTGTTTGTCCTTTCTTCTTCATATATACGCAAGAAGAGGCAAGCTGGTTCGAGAATAATCCACGAATAAGGCCTTGTGTTTAGAAGCTTGTCTTACTCAGCTGAGGAGATTTTCTTTGGTGCGCTAAAACGAAATTTTATGCAGAATATCTGGCTGCAGTTGCCATCATGTAAAAGGCCGAAGTTGGCAATAACTGGCGAGTACGGCTCATAAAAGCAGTACTGTGCTTATTATTTGTTGGCAGAGCATTAAAGTGTTCCATATTGTATAAAACTCCTCTGCTAGGCCTCCAGGTATATAAATAGCAATCCCTGAAATTGATCTTTTTTCCTCTTTAAAGTGCACAAGTACAGGAATGACGGGGGCAGCACCAGCTCGCTTTATTGCTTACACTGCTGCCTCATCTTTGGCTGAATCCAACCGGCTCTCGCTGAGTATCCACATTCCTTTGATTCACTGAAGTGGGCACGAGAATATGTTTATACAACTTTAATCTAATGACTTTCATTGGTTGCTTAAACCCCGAAGTAAAAGCCGGCTTATTGCTTCTTGTTTTGAAGGCGATATCTGCAGCAGGTGTGTGAGCATGCTCAGACGGATGATTCAAAGCTGCACTGCGGGCTCGATAATAATAATAACAATAATAATAACCTTTTATTTTTTCGTTCGGATCTGCAGTGATCTCCTCCCGCTGACTCCATTTCCTCTCGGACAGATGTGGCAATAGACGCGGACACTCAAGATGAACAGCCTAATAACTCACATTATATGAATTCAATAACACGTGTCTATAGTGCTGCATGCCACTTGATGGAGGCAGTAAAACAAACTTTAATATCCCAGTGTGTTAGAAGTGTTAATGATCAGTGCAGAAGGTAGTCGGGTAGTAACTCACCGTCCGTGGCTGCTTCACTGCCAGTGCACATTGTAATTCTTATGCTAATACTGGCGTCAAAGATATGCCTAGGAAAAAAAATACACTGCAGAGTTTTTGTGATATTATTCTTAATGTAAAGTGCCATGAAAAAGTGACTGCCCCCTTCCTGATTACTTTTTTTTTGCACATTTGTCACACATAGATAACGCAAGTAAAAACACAATGCAGTTTTGAAGTTATTTTATTTTTTTTAAGGAAAAAAGCTATACAAACCTACCTAGCCCTATGTGACAAGCTAAAGTCCCCCTTATTAAATCATGAATTAACAGATTAGAAACAAAGTAACTGACATCTATCAGTCTGGAAAGGGTAACAGAGCCATTTCTAAAGCTTTGGGACTCTATCCAACCACAGTGACAGCCGTTACCCACAAATGAAAAAATAGTGAAGCTTACCAGGAGTGGCCTGCTTACCAAAATGACCCCAAGAGCGCAGCAACAACTCCTGGAAGAGGTCACAAAAGCACCCACAACATCATCTAGAGAACTGCAGGCCTCACTTGTCTCAGTTAAGGTCACCGTTCATGACTCAACCATAAAAAAAGAGACAGGCAGAGTTCCAAGGTTCAACTACTGACCAAAAAAACATCTCACTTTTGCCAAAAAACATCTTGATCCCCAGGAATTTTGAGAAAATATTCTGTGGACTGATAAGACAAACTTTTTAGAAGGTATGTGTCCCGTTACATGTGGAGTAAACGTAACACATCATTTCAGAAAAAGAACATCATATCAACAATCAAATATGGTGGTGGTAGTTTGATGGTGGGCTAAAATTCCTTCATAGCAATGAGTTACTAAGGGGGCAGCTTCTTTCTCCTCTAGAGCAAGGTAAGTTTTTTTCCCCTTAATAAATAAAATCATCTTTAAAAATGCATTTTGTCTTTTCTTGCGTTATCGTTGTCTAATATTTAAATTTGTTTGGTGCTCTGAAACATTCAAGTGTGACAAAAAATAAGAAATCAAGAAGGGGGCAAACACTTTTTCATGGCATTGTATAGTATACTGTAGCAATGTTTGTTTCAGAGTGGATCGCAGCTAAATACGCAGGGAAAAATGTGGTCCAAAATCAGGTTGTGTTAGACTGTCCAGTGTTGGTCTAGTCTGCCTTGTGGATGAGAGCGGCTTTGTACAAGCTTAGACCAGCTCTGTACAGTCAGCATTAAACTTTATGAGCAATGTCTGAATCAGCTGCCCCATTGTTTGGAATTTCCCCGAGTTAAGAACGACAGTGAAGGTTATTCATCGGCATGTTATTTGGCTCCAGGAGGGTAAATAATTAGTTACCAGAAGTGGGGCTTTGGCAGGCCTGATGACTAAAGCTAAAATATGGCACACTCGACATGGTATGAGATCACAGAGAGGCGACCAGCTGTGTCTGTTGACGATGTGGAGCCCTTTCAAGCCTTTTCAGCATATGGTTCGAATCTAGTACATCGGAGTCACATGGGCTTTTAAAAGGCAAAGCAAAGCAAAGGTCCCGTGTATTTGCAAATGCCGGATTAATTGAAAACACTGAAAAACCGCTCGCAATACGCAAGCTGACATGTTGAATGCTGACACCGTGTTTAAGCGACCGCATAATTTGACAGCCCGAAAATCCAAAAAAGAAAAGGGGGAGAAAACTTGCCCAACTGTTACGGTCTAGTCCAGCAACTGTTTTGCATTAAACTTTAAACAGCATTCAACAGCCGAGCTCATTGTGGCTCCTTGCGCATTTAAATGGAGGCTTCGACTTTATAATGCGCTGCCGAAATGTGTAGGTACATTTTATTCCGTCTCTGAAAGTCAGTTCAGGTGGGAAATATTGGAAACATTAAAGGGGTTTAAGTAAATGCAGAGATCACAGTCCATTTTTATCAGCTTGAGAAAACCACTGTGTTTATGGGGCCTTACATTGTTGGACTGCTAATGATAACACAATGCTTTACTCAAATGTGGATCAAGGGTGAGGTAAGACTGGGAATCATTATATCCAACTGTGAGGCCTCCATTACCGAAATGTCAAGCATAATTCAGTTATATTCATTAACCCTGCATTCAATTTTAACATTGGGGAATGCAAATAGAGCCTTGTAGTTAAAAATGTTAATCTGCTTTTTATGGGAGAACATTTAAATCTAACAAGGTACTTAGCATGGAGCCGCAGCTAAACCTAGAATATAAATAGGATACTTTACAGAGTCGACGCGGAGTCTGTGCCATATCGCTCCTGGACTGAAAAAATGTCTAATTGTTTCTGGTGCCATTAGTCGAACTTGTCAAACTTGCAAATCCGGGAATGGTCAGTTGATACACTTTGATACAGTCTGGGAAAGGGCGTTGTCCATGAACCTCAGCGTGCTCCTCCATCTTAAGTTACACCCCCCCACACACTCACTCCTTCCCATCTTTTGTGCGCAGGGACAATAACAGCATGTGTGGGGGACCTACGAGGAGTGGGATCTGGTTACCTTCCCAACAAGCGCCATAACAACATATTGGAGGGGGCTCAGTTACATGACAACAGGTCCGTCGCACTGTTTGCCTTGTTCCTGCGTAACAGCTTGCGTTTCCGGACCGCTCAGTGCCACAAGATAGGAATCATAAGCAGCAAAAAGTGACTCTGCTTCTTAAAAATGCAAATGTGAAAGTTTAGTTCAGCTTTTCCATATTTACAAAGCGATCCTTTACTTCACAACATGAAAGCGAACGCCACGATCGCTCACTATTCTGACTCGCAAATATTATGCATCCTGAGTGTGAAAGGATACATCCCTGTCTTTTCTACACTCATTTACATAATGTGGGCGTAGAAGGGTCAAAGATCATCTCCATCACAAACCCCTTTGAGTGAAAGCTCACAATGGGCAGGAGCTGAATGCTTTTAGCCCGGCGGCAAACGAAAGAGCAGCTCCTCCCTTGGTGCTGTGTTCATCCATCGATATACACACACCTCTACTACATCCACCGAGTTTACCGTTTTGAAAAGATAGCCCAGTCTGTTACCCGAAGCGATCTACTGCGTATCAGTTTTCGACCGAGAGTAAGCCGAGCTGGGGAGAGGAGAATGGAGACAAGAAAAAAGTGAAACAACAGAGGGCAGAGGGGGTAAAAAAAAAATCAACCTCTACTAGCAGCCTTTGAATTGAAAAGGCTACTAGAAACCAGGAAACGGTGGGGCTTCTTTGAGCTGACACATTAAATGCCCCATCCGTCACTAACCCGGCTGGTTTTATTCCCTGCTGACTGTCAAAGAGTGGCCACTTTCCATTGTGCTAGCCAACCCTGCTAAACCCAGCTAGGGTAAATAACATTTTCATTGGCGCCTCATAATGACCAACATATAAACAAGGCTGTAACATTCCACAGAAGAGAACACAATGAAATTAAAAGGCAAAGGCAATGGGCTGATGGGAATTTTTCTAACAAGGGTCGCTATGCAGCCTCTATACACTGCCTTCTCTACCTTTTAGCGATCACCGCAGACTGTATATTATCTTAAAATGTGTAGTTCAGATAAAGTTCACCCAGCGCTAATAGGGGAGCTTGGCATTATGGGAGAATTAAATCAGATTCCTTTCTTGAAAACCGAAGCTGTTGTTTTCCTGATGAGGCTATTATGCTGAAAGCCTTTTAATTAAAATATGCAGGCTTCTGTCAAGTATAACACCCAACGTTAACATGTTTAGAGATGCGTTCAGGACTGAGGGATTTGACCAACACAACAGCTGTAGCAACCCAGACTACCAGGACGACCTGAATGCACAAACGTTTGCCTTTCTGCCTCACTGGAATCCACATTAAGAGGTGAGTGGCATTGCTGAACCCCCCCATACATGCCCCTGTGGCAGCTGTGGACAAGGTTTACAGTCCAAACACAAACATGGGGTGTTTGAAAAGGGGATGGGCACTGGCATTGAATGTACAATCAAATATAGAATTACTTGGAGGGATTGGGGTCAAATTTATGAGCTTTTAATCAATAGATAAAAGGTAGGTTAGGGACATCATGTAAAACCTGGAGTTCTAGCCCAAAGGTCTGTCAGTGTGGTTGGGTCCAGGGATTTTTAGTTAGGTTTGTAAAAAGGAATGTTTAATGTGGGCAATCACCAGCAATAATATTTTATATTTTTTGTGAGTTTATTATTTGGTAAAAACACAGGGTTTGAATCGTGCAGGCATTATACATTCATGATGAATAGATTCATGAAGCAGAGTGATTTTTTATGTATATTCATTAAGTCAGACAGGCTATGAGGCGAATGGTAACACAAGAATCCCCATTTGAACCATAAATCAATGAGGATAACATCACCAGGGTCATGTGATCTCACACCAAACAGTGGAATGTTTGATGTTGTCCTTGCATATGTCCCTCTCAATCAGTCTTAGGTCTTCTGTTAAAGTAGACCAGTGGGAGGCACGCTTTTAAGATCAATGTAACATGTGAAATACAACAAAGTGAGAGGGAGTGGCGCCAAGAGTTAGATATAACACGGACCGACAGCTGGTACTGTGAGCTATGACAGCACTGCATTCATATGGAATTCAATTCCCAATTTTACGGCGCCACATTTGTGGGCAAATTGTGTAGCTTCTCTGGTAAGAACATTAAAGGAGTCGTTTTATGGGTCTGCTAGCAGAGTGTGGGTCACTTTAATGAGGGGCAGTGTCCGGCCCATGCTCCTCCTCCTTTAACTGTTAGTCGTTTCAAAGGCCCACTTTGGACCCTTAGCCACATCAGGGACATCTGGCCCCTCCATCTACAAACACAGCTCTTAATGGGCAATTACAAAGTCCAGGGCCTGGGAATATGCTTGGATTTATAGTTCCAATGTATCCGAACCCAGAATCCACTGTCTATCATGGCCACATTAGGTTATATGAGACAGGAGGCCCATCAGACCTAATAAGCCTTATCCTTTCCAGAGGATGGCCATTAAACTCCCCCCTACTATGCCAGCCCAGCCATCAGTTCCCAGTCTAGTAAATTAAACAAATGAATGGCGTCCTCAGTATTACAATTAAAGCATAGAATAACATGAAGCTCATTAAAGCTACACTCCATCTACAATCATGTAGCTCTAGGAAAATGAATTAGAAATAATGGTTAAGGCAGACATTCAGTGTGAGCTGATGCTGGATTTTGTTTCAACAGATTAATGCCAGGCTCATATTCACTTGGACTGTATGGCAGCTTCCCTGAAGGGAGGGTGTGAGCCAGGCAGGTTACACAGAGCCATTTTGGTTGCCCCTGACAACCCGCCGTGGCTTTTGCCAAGTTGAGCCCTCTTCATCAAAGTTCCCTCTACTTGGTTTCACTCTACCTCCCTCCTTTTCAGTCGGGGGTCTCCAGCTTTTATTACGCCCCCTCCCCCGTTCGTTACAAACACAACCGCCTTATCCATGTCAAATCCATTGGAGACAGCCTGAGGAAGTCAATATGGAGCCAATAGATTCTCTGCCTTCACTGTGGAACTCCTGAGGCTACAAAGGCAACATGGCTCAAACTATCACGGATAGTAAAAAAACAACTGGAACGCTGTTTTATTATATTTATATATCTACCTGCTTAAGACACACATACTTTTGTAGAAGTTTCAGAAAAGTAATAAAGGTAAGAGAACTTTTTCTTCCTCCAAGATGATGTAAGTGAGGCATATGGGCTGGTGCTAGAGCCGGGTTGTTGTTGGTTCAACTTGCAAAACCATCAAAGAACCAGTTGGAGATCCACAGAAAGGCTGCATCATTATTTTTCACATTCCCAGCAACACCCACACCGTCTTCGACCACTTCAAAATAACAAGTGGTCCAAACTGAATATTGAACAGAGTTCTTATGCAAGCCAGTGGTGTCATGGAAAGGTTTGCTTTATGTTAATCCTATATAAATCATGCTAATCCTTGAAAATATCACTTGTCAGCTTGCACACTAGCATTTCACCTTCAAGATCAGAGAGGTTTGAAAAACGTGTGACCAAGATCCAGACACTAGCCTCTAGCCACTGATGTAAGCAGATCTTTGTTGTTGCACCATTCTCGAAGGCAAGTTTACTCAACGGGAGTCATGAAAAGATAAAACCGGTTCAAAATCAGGGCACCATCTTTGAACCAGCCCTGAACTGCTTTGGTGGAAAAGAAATATTTGAGGTCCCCTTGCTCGAATTCAAAGCTGGAACCATGATTTTCTCAAATTAAATACCGGCCAAAGCAGAATCATCTTGTTCATCTTTAATCCCTGTAAAGTACAAATACCACTCAAGTGTGAAATTTATGAGTGCGAAATATCAGTGACAGAGAGGGCAAAAGATATTATATTTGGGGGTCTTTTTAGCAATTAACACCTGCCAACAGCCTCTCACCTCGTGTCCAGAGCCGCAGGTGTTAGGAGGCCCGACGTGTGACCTGATGAAAGCCACACTGCGAGTGCCGTGCCAAGCAGTCATTTCCTCTCACTGATAGGCCATTCCTTATTTAGCGTCGCCTAAGGAGGTTTGCTTCGGCGGCGTACAGACCAACACACACCGGCACCGGCACTAAAAATAAACCATAACTGGCAGCGTACTGGTCACTCGTCACAACAACACAAGCGGCTTTTCCCCCACCTCGTATGATAATGAGCCCTGGAATTAAACACACGGGGCGAAAAAAAACACGAGGGGAGAGAGACGAAGACTTAACACGGCATCACGGGTGAATGTTTGAATCGCCACCTGTACCGCGCTATCCTCCAACTCGACCCTCAGCCAATCGCCGCAACTGTAGAAGTGACAATGAATACTAACAATGCAAGAGAGCGTCTCCCGGGCCTCTGTTGAGCAGCCACACAGCAGAATCGGAAATGAGCGACTTGGACAGAAAACACATAGGCTTGAAGAAAAGAAAGGAAAGAGAAAAACAGGGTGAAGGATGAGCAGCAGTGGAGGCAATGAATTTAGAGGTTGGGGGATTTTTTGATATGACAGGGGGTAGTTATTTGCCGGCAGCAGCAAGCCCTTTACCAACAAAGACCCTTTCATATTTCCTGTGAACAGAGACAGAGACTCCCATTAATCCCAGAGGGAGGGCGCATCTCAGGCTTCTCCTCCGCACATAAATTACTCTTCTTATGCCCTTCCTCCCATTACTACGCGGTGTTTACAGCATAAAGAGTCACGAAAGTACGCAGAGCGCCCAGCCACACATCCTTAATGTGTTAGTCAACTCTTTAAACAGCCGTGTCAACTCATTGTGTGGTAGTCAAGACCACATTTACAAAGTCATGACCAAGAACAGACTGTGCTGGGTCTCAGACAAGAGCAATACTTTTAGGAAGATTGTCAAGACCACAGCCAAACAATGATACATGGGAATAAATACCAGGGGCCCATTCATCCAATCCCATTCATTGGCGAGTGAAATTGTACTGATATTTCTGCAACTGAAAACAATTTTTAGTTGAACCAATCATAACCGTCTACCTAACAATGGACCAAGTGATGTATTGTTTCTCTGCTTCGTTATACATTTTTCAAATTGCAATCAAAAGATGTTTAATCTGCGTCCATTGGTTCTGATCCTCTAGAAATCCAAATCTTTGTAAAGAATAGAAATGTCTGGCCAAGTTATACAATTCCAATAATTCAAACAAAAAATGAGCAATGATCTTGTTTTACTATCCAATCCCAATAATCATGCGATAAAATCAAGTTGTGGCTGGACGGATCATTTTAAATTCCTCTAAATTCAAGATAAACCAAGTCAAACGTATTTATCTCAGCGACAACTACAACACTGTCTTTCTCGTAACACATGGACCCGCATTTGTTTTGCTCCAAGCCACAGTCGGGAAGCTGTGGCAACATCCCTCTCCGTGTCCCTCCTCTGGTTCTGTGTCGTTTCTGTCGGTCGTCCACATATGGGAGGAGCGGAAAAAAGCTCCGCACAGCTGTCGCATTTCTGAACACAAGAAACCCACTTGGACGGCCATACAACATGCCAATCCCCACTTATCCCACACAGAATGGATTTGAACAGTGGCGCACAGCTGCCTGCGTACACATACTTGGAGCCCTCGCTGGCCTGGTGGAAGGCATGATAAGCAGCTAAAGAACTGTTGTCATCTGGCCCGTGTGGCACACTCACAATGGATTTGTGGCTAGCGCGAGGGAGGAAGACCAGATAGGAATGGAAATAGGGAAGGAATGAGTGGGCAAAGAGTTAAAAAAAAAATATTCCTACTTATGCATGTGCCCACTGTCTGGACCTGGATATTCCAAACACACACAAATCAATGAGGGGCAATTGCATTTTCCAACTGCATTACAGACAGACCAATAAATGAAGACTGGGGATCACAGTAGAGGCGTAGGGAAGACTAGACGAAGTAAGTTTCAACAAATGTATTTCCAGCCATCAGAGTTCAACACGCGCACATTTAATGAATGCAACAGCCCTGCTCATAAGGTGCTTAGCGTGAGAGTTCTCTGGTAGTTAGTCTGCCATTAAAAGTAACAAAAGCCCTTGTGTTTGCTTATGAGATTGTTCTGATTACCGTAAGTGGCACAACAATGTGGAGGAATGAATAACGGTCATAATGCCTAATCTCTCTCTTTCCACTTAAGACTCTCTTCATTTCACAGCACGCAAACTCCACGCCAAGGATAAATTGTTCATACTCAAGTCATAAAATGTGTCAGCTTCGCATGCATATCTGAAGTTTGGAATCTCAAAGTGGCTTTTATTGTTCTCCATCTTGTATCATCAAATATCTATTACTGGAAAGCCACACATCGCCTTTGCCTCATGAATCCTGATTGTTTAAATGTGTCGAGGAAGCCTAAAATAGCTAGGCAACTTACAAATACTTCACTCTGAAGAATGTGTGGCTGTCGCCGCAATGAATCAAATTAATACACAGCATTAAAGCTCATGAATAAATATTCCCTTTTAGTCAGCTACTCAATCTTGTAACAGATGTAGAGAGGAACAATGTGCGCCGGTGTTGCCCACGATACAGTCGCTGCGCACAGACTGGTAAAAGCAAGACAAAGGCCTGTTTGTGTCTTCTGACCCCAACACGCTTGGACGACACATTCCTAGTGAGACAGAGGGGAAACTTTTAAAGGGGTCCAGCACAGTTGTGTTACTGCTATTTATCCAGCGAGACCCCCTGAGAGGTGGGAGAGGGGGATACTCCAAACACACTCTAAAAACTGTCGTAATAATGTTGACAGGATGCTTTATGTGCATGAGTAATACATATTGTTTAGACTGAAGGAAAAAGAGTTCTTTGTAGTTAAAGCTTTGAACCATTCTGATAACGGTGACATTTTCCAACCTCATTTCTATTTTCAAGTAATAGCACAGGCTTTAATAATGTAATTTTCCCAGGACCACATGAAGCAGCCTTGTCTTATTAGAGAATATATATAACAGACAGTTCCAGTGACGGCCAAAGCCCGGCGAGTATAAACAACTAAATGGAATTAATGTCTGTATCGGTTTTAACATCCGTAACCCTAGCAACGGCAGGACCGACCAAAAGAAGAGGTGCGATTATTTCCATCAGGTTGTGATAAAACAGTGACAAACCATGTGTTTTGCTTCCTGTCATGTTAAAAGTGGGTGCTGCTTTTGTTCCCTTGGCAGTAAATAACCCACAGAGACAGGGATGAGACTATAACATTTTACAGCAGGTCTTAATGAACCAATTAAGATTTTACCTTGTTTTAGAGACTTATTTTATTTCACTTGATGCAAAAACTAAAGCTAAAATTGTGTTATTATAAGCAGGGAGTGCAGTAATGTGTGTCTCTTTGAGTGACAAGTGGTTTTATAAAAATACAATTCACACTTCAGGAGAAAAACAAGTGAGAATGTACAGCTATAATTAAAAATAGCATTAGCTAACTTCTTATGGACACTACAGACATACTTAAAGTGACTTATTTTATTCCATCATTGTGTGGTCACTCTTTTTAAACCTGAACTCCCTGTAACCTTCAGATTTGGAGACACAACCATATTTAGCTCCAGACTGAACATACCCTAAGCGCATGTTTCGCCACATCAGCTGGCACCCACTTGTCCGCACAGTCACTCCTCCAGGTCTAAGCTTGTGCGATATGGAGCTTTTCAGGTTCCAAAATAACCCTCCCACTCAAATGTACCCACTACCCAAAGCTGGCGATAACATTTTTTTTCCCTCCTTTTTGTACATACAGTACATTTGGTGAGCACTCTACCTGGACACAAATCTGCCACAGCACGCTCAAGCACACTGAATCCTAATGCATTAGGCTCTTTACCTCTCAGGAAATACACAAACACTAGAAATTTTCAACAAGCTCCTCTAAATTAATACTACAGAGAATGGCTGGAGCAGCACGGCAGCGTCGGGGATTCTATCTCCGTTCGAGCTCTGTAAATGAGGTTATGGCTGAGCCCACTTGTGAAACAGAAGATAGATGTATAATTGGAGCAAATATTAAAAATGTCCTGTAAGGTGGGCCTCATCGGGGGTGCTGTCTAATCTCTAAAGCACATTTATGGCACTGGTTGAGTGTATTTTTCTGGTGCATTACTCATTTCCTCTGGGAAGCCAGTGTGGTCCTATGAACTAACAATGCATCAGGCACAGATAAGCTCCTCCAGAGTCAATAAAAATGGTTTTTATTTCAAGCCCATAAGAGACCAGGAATGACTATAAACACTAGGAGTGGAGCTGGAAAAAATAAAATCATAGCATGTTGATCCAATACAAATGCACATCTCCCTTTCCTCCCACTGGGTTTTACAGACTGGGAGGACAGTGCTGAAATAACATGCAATTGATCTAGTCTATCTCTTTCTCAGCGGTCCACCCCGCACTCTTCATTTTATTTGCCGGTGGAGCTGCCCCTTTTTTGTTCAAGTCCACATGCAAATACCAAGATCACTATTGGAAATAAAACTGCAAATCCATAAAGAAAACCTTTGATTAGTGACTCCAAATCCACACAATCCCTCGACTGATAATGATGACCTCAGTGCGAGAAGTGCTGCTGTAATGCGTTTTGTACTCCAAGTGTTAATCCTCAGGCAGTTCACGCATTTCACCCTGATCTCTCGCAGGCAGGCATATCCAGGGGGGGCATTAGGATTCAGAGGAATTCCCGATGCGAGCTCTCTCCATTTCGACAACTGGTCAAACGGTGTATAAAACTGATGATTAAAATGAAAAAGGAAACTGGGGAATAAAGTTGGCTCGTAGGTTTGATTCAAAGCCGAGCTCCTTAATAAGCCCAATTCATTTCCCTCCTGGGTCTGGCTCCCTCGATCACTAGTGACAGGCGTGAAAGGTCAATAACCTTGGCTCGGAGCCCTCATATGGTTAGCAATGCTATAAATTAATGGTTCGGGCCGTTATTTCAAACTCTTCAAGTCAGTCGAAGGGAGCTTATCTTCGACAAAGGTCACAGTGCTTAGAACACTTAGTGAAAGAGCGAAGGGCTGACACAGGACCTATACAAGATGGAGTGTTTCGCTCTCGCCGCTGGACTCTGATGGACCGTAAATAGAAGCATCTCAAAGCATGTGTTGCTGATGTTGAGCCGAGCAAATGCGCGTAGCGTTATGAGATCAACTCACGAGATCAATAGAAAAGGCTTTGATATTTCTGTCTACTTACGGAATAAATGCTAAGCTACAAAAGATCAAGTGAGCCTCTCATATGAAAGGCATGTCAAAAAAATACCAGGAATACTACAAGTGACCGCACACTACCAACACCTTTACACAATGTCACGCGATGCAACAGACCGGAGCTAACATATTGCCTTGAAAGTTTTTGTTTAGACTACTTCTCCTCCTCCCAATACCAGGAGATTAAGCCCTCAGGCAGAAGGGGGTTTCTGATGGTTTTTACGGCCTTGGTCAGTTCATCGTGTTACCTTCTGGGTCTCTTTGTGAGAGTTATGTTTTTCTCTTCACTGTTATTATATGTATCTATTGTCTGTATCGTTTCCCTTCGCAAAAATGTGCTTTCGTTTGAATCATGTTTATGTTAATTGCGTAAAAGCAAAAAGTTCACCCACAGGGGTTCCTTGTCCCTGGTTTCCTCCATTTGCAAATTAAGAAGGAATTAGGAGTGTTGGGATTAATGTTACTCATCCCCTGCTGGTCGGCATGCAGCACAATCATTGTCATGTACAAATGAGATTGCACAGCATTAGCAACATAAAAATAGATTTAAATTAATTGGTGGTTAATATGGAACGGAGCATTAACTGCCCACCACACAGGACAGCAAAATAATAAAAGATTTCCAGTGACATTTTACTTCAAAAATATCCTGTAATATCTTTTGGAAGCTATCAAGTTTCCTTTCTGTGCAACTTAATTACTAAACACCCAAATGCTAATTCCACCACTGATAAAATGTGACATTTTCTTGCCTAACAAGACCTCGTCTCCCTAGCAAACCCTTATGCAAAAACGATCTGAAGCTACAAGGTTACTTGTGCAAGTGTGATTCCACATAAACTAAGCAGCACTCCAGCTTGTGGCATCAGTTATACCCTTCAGTGAGAATCTACCCCCTCCAGCTCAGGTCCCGCTGAGCAGCCGGTGCTACAGGAAATAAAAGTGGCGACATGCTGCACGCTCTTTAATGCCTCAGTAAATATCGACAGAGGCAGAGATAATATAAACCCAGACAGCGCAGGCCGCAGAGCGATATGTTGCTCAATGCCACTGTGTGCACTCAAATGGAGACTGGAAATTGCTGCGGGTCAATCATAATATCTGTGCAGTGATGGCAAGCTCTGGTGTCAGCAGGCCCGGGCCCACTACATCACTCGGGACGGCTAATACAGTGGGCTACATATGCTCATCTTAATGAACCTACTGTTTGAATAGGCGACAAGGGCAATGTCCCCAATTACAAACAAAGGTAAACTAAAAGAATGACTCACTCTAAATACAAGGTAAGCATATTCTGGATAGAGCTGCGTGATATAAGAAAATGTGACATGCAGCATTGATATGAATATGATATAAAGTGCAATAACTGAAAGTGTCCTTGGGGATAAACAGTTTTTCTTTTAACGTGGATTAAATCGTTAAATTATACAAAGTTAATGTAGCAGTATAGGGACAAAAATGTGTGTGCAAGAGTTTTTATTGATCTTGTATAATGATAATTTGCTATGTGAACTTTTAAATCTTACACAGTCAGTTTTAATGTTGTGTCAAAACACTCATATATACCCATATATCGCAGAAAAGAGCTTAAAAAGGGCTTCAGACCGGACAAGCATAAGCATAGCCACCTCAACCACTAGCATCTACAAAGGAGTGGGCGTCTAAAGCTGTAAGGCTCCATCTGATTGGCCAAATATATTCATATGCAAAGCTTGAAAGTTTGCCATATGCTAAATGTTGACCACTATTGACCATGTTGATATCTTAATAACATATTATTTATTTATGATTTACTGTCCAACCCATATCTAATGCTTTGTAAGAGAACAAATAAAAACCTCTACCCACTGACTGGTCCTTGCATGATATGATCAATCACTGGTGAATGACACAGTTTCATTCATATCCTGTTCCTCCACAGGCTCCAGCCTAAAGCGCTATATCGAACGGTTTCAAAGGCACCACAAGGAAGTATCTATAAGCACCATCTTCACCACTATTCAGACAGCCATCCATCAAAAATATTACCAACACCACTAAAATCACACATCACACTCCTGACTGAAGCCGTGTCGCACCAAGGTCACTCTGAAAAGCGGAATCAGTGGCAAGAAAAAAAAAAGGAGGCTAAATGCTTCAGTATTGTCCTTGCATTACTCAATTAAGCCACATCAATCACTGTACAAAGCCCAGAGAGGCCTTCCATCTTTAAGCTTGTTGGAGGAAGGGGACAAAAGACAAGCGGGGGTGGAGGTGATAGAGGCCTAGATAAAAAAGAGAGAGAGGATGCACGGAGAGTGTCACGAGATACGACCCAGCCAGTCATCAGAGGCTAGTGTCCAGAGAACCGCTGGTGCGTTGAAATTGAAGCCGGAACACAATAGTTGGCGTGGCCCGCAGGAGGTAGCCGTCTCTTCCCAAGCAGGATATTGGCCTTTGTGAACGTGGTTACAGTATCTGGGTCAATTAATGCGTCCCTGCGTCAAATTTCTCTCTGTTGTCAAGAGAATAATAGAGTGGCAATTCTGTGTGGCTCTCTTGAACGCAGCATGGGTTTTGAAAATGAAAGCTGTGCTTCAAACGCAGGACTGTGGCTATTTTTTACATTTGCTCGAACTAACTCATTAATATATTCATTCGGGTGTTAGTTTCCTGTTTGACTGTGCTGACAAAGACACTGTGTCTGCCAGCTACAGTATGCAAGGCAGGTGAGTATACATTTGGGCAGGCAGTGAATGCTTTTTTGTCAAAAAAGGAACAAAGCTAAAGCTAAATGTTCTGCCTCCCAGACAAAAGATTTAACGAGACAGGGGAAAGTAGGGGGATTTAGGGTGGGCTCGATTCACACGCTTTCCAGAAGAAAATGTGAGGATGAGGCTCTCTAGACTTAACATAATGAGAAAAACAAGCACAGCCAAGCGAGAAACTGGGGGCAAAATCGAACGAGTGTATTGCACAATAAACAGCTGGGCCAGCACAGCAAACAGAGCTTTCTTTGTAGAGACAGGATCTGTGAAAGAGATATGGAGTTGTTTGCTCTGCCAGCCAAAAAAAAAAAAAAAGGGAGACTGTCCCACAGAAGAAAAATGGCAGTGAAATCCACAAATCAGTCCCTAGAAAAGTAAACAGTTCACTCCATAGTGCTGATGTATTGTGTTCAAGGTGCAAGCTGGCATTTTATTTCCACACTGCTTCTAACGTTGCACCAATGAAAAACAACCCTAGCCTAGTTATACTGAGGCATATATGCAGAAAAGTCAGGTCAATACGGCTATTTATACACGGCCTCATTACATAGTGGGGTCATCTTATGCACTCTCTGGGTGTTCTTCACGTTAAATAAAAACACTGCGGAACCTGCGGACCAGTCACGCCACAATAGCTGAGAATAATGCCAAGCTCCCTCTTATGACAGCAGCTACTGCAAATAGAGGGATTGGTTTAGAAAAGCAAATAAATCTTTTTCCCCAGCTGGCAGCTTTTTCTTTTTTTTTTCTTTTTTTTTTAATGAAAGAGCACACGTTAAATTTAAAGCTTTGCCATACAGAGTCACGCTTGAAGTGGCCCAGGTGTGCTTTAGGACACTGTAAACCCCCCACTAACCTTTACATGGCCGTGTGAAAAGGGCAATACAGTTGAAAGGCTGCTTATCAAATCTGGAGCCAGTCTCGGCGGCTCGCAGTAAACAGATTTAGACAATGTAGTTACAGGCAAGAGTGGCAGGGAGATTATACGGTTCATCTGACAGTTTGTTGAAGTTTCATGTAAATAGTTTGAGCTTCAGAAGTCTTTAATACAAGGATAGACCCCGACCCTCGTGCACCACCACGTCACCACCGAGAGCCGTCTGGGTTAGACAAGCTAATTATACGCCAAGGACAAACCCCCGCACACATTCGCACAGGCACGACACATTAACAACTGGCCAATGGTAGACGCCGCACACACACACTGCTGGTTGCCAACAGCTGAGGGCAGGGCCTGTAGCCGATAAGAGCAGTATGAGCCGAGGTGATGAGAAGGCGTTAGGGCAATGTCAGCCTGCTGCAAAATGCTCTCTCTGCCTCCGCCGCCTAATAAGGACAAATTATTTTCCGAGCTACCTTCGGTTTAAACTTAAAAAGGTCAGGCGTAAATAAAATATGCCCTTTCGTGTTGCGTTATCAAGGAAGCTCAAACTGCAGCGCTGCAAATTAGCCACAGATGGGTGCTTAAACATGCTAACATTATTAATTCATCTTTGTTTTGGACTGCACTGGAGTCCTAATCTTTTAACTAGGGCTGCATGATATTGAAAAACAAAACAGGAGATATCCAGTGCCTGTGTTGACTATTCCGACAATACAACAAACAATAGGGTCTGTAATGTTTCAGTGTGCTCGTACTGACTTGTAATCCCACTAACTTACATTTGATTGCATTACAGTGTGATGTAATGCTCTTTTCAGCTAATTATTTTGATATCTGCAACTATCTGTCAGATAATATAATATTGTCATAAATCATTGTTATTGCTGATATTGCGATAACAACAAATTTGTAATATATCATTCAGCCGTGCTTTTAGCTTTGGTTGTGGTGGCCCTTCAACTAACACTTCCTTGTAGCGCTCTCTTCAGACATTTATTTTAAGAGTCAAAGTGTGAATGTCTTTCACGAACAATTAAAGAAGTTCTTTGCGATAAGGATATTGTGATCGCGATATTGAAACATTCACAATATACTGTTCAGCCCTACTTTAAGCAAATGGCTGTGGTGTTCCTTCCTTGTACTTCCTTGTAAATCTTTCTTCAGCCATTTTGCTAAGAATCAAAGTGTGAATGTCTGTCACAATACTACAATATTGTGGCGATTAAAGCAGTTCATTGTAATATGGACACTGTAATTGCTGATATCGCGATAATGATCATTCACAATATATATCGTTCAGCCCTGCTTTTAGCTTTGGTTGTGGAGGTGGCCCTTCCGCTAACACTCCCTTGTCGTATTGTAGACAGAATTGCATCAAGGCTTAGCTTCCAAAACCATATACTGCCAAGATTCAATCTGCCGTCACAATATGTGGTACTTATCTAGGCCATAGTGCTCCTCGGAAAAGGGGAGACAGGCACAGTGATAGAACATAAATTTATGCAGACTCATAACAATAAAAAATAAAGCAAATCCAACTCCAAGCCGCTAGTGATGCTTTAGCTGGGAATTGGAGTGTGGCCTTCATTACAACATATTGATCACTGCAAACAAAGACCCTGGATTTATTGATCGGTCCCTGAAAAAAAGAAAAAAAAAAAAAAAAGAAGGGGGGATGGTGGGGCAATGGACTGCTCTTGCAAACAAACTTGAAGGGAAAGTGAGAATTATGTAAAAGGACTCACCAAAAAGGGACGGGGTGATCATGGGGTTGGCCTTGATGTCCCACAATGATAAAAAGGAATATGTGAAACATGGAGCAGTCCCAGTGGTATTCAAAAGAATGGGCTTCACAGTGGCTCATGAGCGGCTTGACGACTCCTCTGGATTTAATCTTGAAGAGGATTTGCATTAAGGAAGTCATGTTTGACTATTAAATTATTCAGCAGCCGCAATCATCGCTGCAGACCTCACGCACCTCAAAGATTTCAACAAAGGACAGTTTTTTTTCCCGTCTTGTGCCGTCTTTGGTGGCTTCTTTGTGTAAAATCCTGAGCTGCAATATTTAACAGCTAGGCTTTGCTATTGTTTATAGAAGCTGTTTTCTGACACAGTGGGGGGTAAATAATAGTGCAAGTCACTTCGTCCTTGTAATCAGTCAGGTTTGCCAACCAGAGCAACACAACTACATATGATGTGCAGTGCATCTGGAGCCCCCCTGGTGACAGGTCAGGACCCCACGGCTGGTCCTCAATTCATCCAAAACCAGACCAGGAAACCCCCACCTTACTCCACTTTCCCAAATCTGAGAGCAGGAAAGAGTTGGAGTACCAGCACTTGGCCGCGTTTACAGGAGAGGGTCGAGCAGGGTCATGTCTCGCCAAACACTGGGGCCCCTTAAAAACACCAGAGTGGCCCCAGCTGTACCCGGGGCCATCAGAATCTCAATGTAGCGCGGAGAACCAAAAACAACGGGGGAAAAAAATGGCTCCACTCAGCGTAGATTGTGAAATTTGTTGGACATTCTGTTTTTTCTTGTCAAATGAGTGCAACTGGGGATTGTTTAAAAAAAAAAAGAAAAAAAAAAAAGGTCTGGCTTGTACAAACACAGTGAAGAGATGTAATTACTCCAAACGCTAGATCAACTAGATGCATTTAGCCTCGGAGATTTTTCCAATTCACGTTCTCATGGCTGACACTAATTGTTTCAATCATATTATGGAACTAGCCGACTGTAAACCCACCCCCCACATTCTCACATAGCTCACTGGAGCCTCTTGACATGCCCACATTTAAAGCACTTGATCCAAGGCTGAAGCAGGCTACAAACATACTCCCTTTTTCATCGCCAGTGCTCGCATAAAAGTGAAAAAAAGAAGCAAAGCGCAGAGCTACTGGGTGGAGGAGGGAAAAAATGAACTCAGAATGAATGGTTGGGGGTAGGGATGGCATAAGAGTGTGTATTAAGCTCAATTAGGCTTTTGGGCTTCTCATTAACCCACTTTTGGGGAGGGAAACCTCTGCTGAATAATGCTCCGACTGACTCACTTTGCAACCCCAGCTTTAAAGACCTCATCGAGAAAAAAAAAATAATGCAGCGCAATGTGTGTCAGCTCTCCAAAGCCACTGGAATTCTATTAGACACCCAGGGGCAAACCACCCGCAGCCGCAGCCTACCTGAAATTAAATGCAATTTAGTAAAACAAGTCACTCTATCAAGCTACTAAACCAGATATATAACTAGATAAAAGCCAATTCTAATGCACACTTTTTCCTACTCCTGCTGCTACTCATAGGATTGTCTCTGTAAAAGCTTGGTTATTTCTGTCCATATTATATCAGGCTGGAGATTACTATAAGGTCTTAAGAGCTCTATGCATTAAATAGTAGGAAACCTTAAGAGGATTAGAAGATGTAGCTTCTAGAATAGGGCTGGGCAAATAATAGGAAGAAATCAGGATATATGTTCAGAAGCTTTAATAATGTATTCTTGGTCTGTTTTTTCATGAATGGATCAAACAACAAAGCTCTCAGGAGATGTGCCTCATTGAAAATAATCAATAAATAGCCATACAAAGCTCTATACTATTCTTAACAGTGGCACAGAGTGATTCAAATTACAAAACTTTGACCAAACAATGACTTTCTAGGCTTTTCATGACTGTGTAAACCCTGCATGTGGCTCCTTCAATTATTTACAACAGTAGGTGCACATTTTCATTACAAACAAAGGGAAGCTGCACAGTTGACAATATTCACAGCACAAACTGTCGTGAATTGTGGTTCGATCAATTATTCCACAAACAGTACTCCCCTGGTTCATCTTTGTGATCTTTGCTAAACAATAGTGAAGAAAGGAGTTTTCTATTTTACTGTCAGTGGTTGTAACTCTTTTGAAAGCGAGTGAGGCATCACTTGGCTAGATACGGACTAAAGTCTAGTCATGCCCCGAGGAACGTGATTAAATCTTACAAACAATCAGCTCTGTTAGGCGGCTGGCCCTCAATTGCCATCATCAAATCCACAGGATGTCTTCAATTCACCGCATACAATGTCAGCCGTTTACATGCGAAGTGCCTCCATTTCCAGGTTTTACTGTCCTTCTCAGGATGTGTATTGTTAGATCAATAACAAAAGGAGAGAGCAGATTTGACAGGATGACGATATTTAACGGCTCGTGGCAGGGGTCAGGAGCAACACGATATGAGCCCAAGACTGTAACAGACACCTTACACAATGTGCATATTGTATTACAGTGATATTCAAAGAGTGTTGTGTTTCAAACGGCAAAGTACACCAAAAGACAACTCCATAATATCATTAAATAGGTGCTGAACAAAGTATTTAGTCTAATATAAGGCTAACTTACACTGGAAGGGTGTGAGACATAGGAAGGTTTTAACTATGTTTAGGAATACCCTGCACTTTTTCATTTTCATTGGCAAAACATAATGAAACACAATATTGTGAGTTCCTCCCATTAGTTAAATTAGTTAAATGGATGCACAACAAAGACAAGTGTTATAGGGCAAATGGGTTTAAATAACATTACTTCATTCATTATTTGTGGACTTCGGGGGCAAACTTCAGTTAATGAAATGCAAGAAAGCATTAGGCATTAACCTGCATGTGGTTAAAGAGGTCAAACAAACCCCAGCTTCTGCTCAAAAACGCTATTTCACATCAGAATGGTGAAGGGAAAAAAAGTTTTCGGCCCACTCCACACTATGGGGGCTTTGTCTTTTTAAAACATACCACAGGAGCTTTTCATTAGAGAATGCAGTTTCATTAACATCATCCCACACTGCTGAGCGCCGCTGCATTACAATGACACCGGAGTAGTGCCCCACTGTCAAGGAAATCTCTATAGAGCAACAACCCATCGGGGGAAGGGCAGGCCGTGAAAAGAGGAGAGAGAAAAGGGGGGTAGTGCAAGAAGGGGGAGGCAAACAAAAGGGAACCTGATTACCCCCCAGTCACGGCTCATCCACAAGCCAACGGAGGGAGATCCATCACCTGCAGGATCAAACGGGAACTTGTGCACAAGGTAAAGCCTAGTGAAAGCTACCCCCCCCCATCTAAGCACCCTCTTCCCTTTTACCCTCTTTGCCTCTCTCAACTACCAGCTACCCCCCTCCTCCTACTCCTACTTCTTGACTCACACCGATGGCAGCTTGCAAGTTTTAGGCACACACTGTGAAATCCAACACAAGCGAGAATGTTTTCTGGTCCAAACAACCTCCGGGCTCTCACCTCTCTAATGACACACTGGTGATATATTCCAGATTTTATTACCGTCTGAGGGCCTTTGTGGTAACTGCATCCTCATTTTCCCTAAAAATGGGAATCATCAGGGCAACAATTTCCTTTCTAGATTGTAGGAAACTAAAAGTAGGTTTCTGACAATAAAGCTGGTGCAGTGTAAACCTCCAGAAAGACATGTAAATTGCAGTTATTAACTTTATTGAATGTGCGCCACAATCTGACACACCAACGCTATTCAAACAGGAAGCTTTTACCAGTAAATGTTTTAGGTAACAACGAACGTAACACTTTCTGCATCAGACTGTAGCTTGATTACCAAAAGACAAATGCACAATAATTGCATATGATAAGTACAATGCCAGCACAATGCACTGAATGTTTAATAGAAGTAACATCTAATACATAATTAGCTTTCATTAATCTCAAAAAAACAGCGTCTGGTGGTGTTTGGGTTGATAACACAGCAAGTGGTTAATATACATCCAGAAGTGGTATGTGGAGGTTTGGTTTAACATGAAGTTAACCCACTTTTAAGACAGTTTACAAGACAAGACACAAAACTATGTCAAGCTTGTTCTGTTCCTGCCTCAGATGTAAAACAAACACGTACAACTGGCTTCACAAAGACACAACGCACAGACGTCATAAGCACCCAACACTGAACAGCGCAAGTCAAATTTCACTACTCACCGTTAAAAAGGGGCTGTCCTTTCTCTGTGACATCCGGCAGCACGACATTGTATACATCTTCAGAGAAGCCTGGTTTGCATGGAGGGGTGCCCTCAGCTGCGATCTGTAATGGTGGTGGTGGTGGGGGGGGATAGAGATAGTGGGGGAGAAACAGTGAGTCATAAATCAGTGTCCAAAAATGCAGCCTGTTACGTCCTGAACCTCTTAGTCACGTTCCTGCGTCCCCACATTTGCACAAAAGCATCTGTTGTTTTTATAGCAGGGACCGCAATTAGGATAATGAGGCCAAAAGGGTTAAGCATTAGCCAAAAAGCATGGCTAGGCAGGAACAAGCCCCATTTGTCCCCCCAGAGGGGCCCAGGCAGAGGGTAGGGTGATAGCCGACTCTTGTTCGGCCCCTCTGATCAGCACACTGCTCTGGACAAACACTCCACATTAAAGCGGTGCGCCGAGCAAATCAAAGTAAACACTGACAATCCATTAGTGTGGGAGAAAGAACACGTGTGATAAAAAGGCACAGATGAGGGAATGCAGCTGAAAGACTATGACCAATTAATATGGTGTTTTGGGTTCGATGTGGTACACTGTCTGATTATAATGCCAGCACAAAGCATACTCTGTGGAGCAAGGAAATAAAACTTGTGGCCAACAGTTGGGCTTGTGTTTGCAGACAGCATAAATTAACACCACAAAAAAAAAAAAAAAAAACACAAAGCATGACTGAGTGAAATGCTGTGGTGTCCAAGCATGTCCATAAACACCATCAAACAAGCCTTAGCATTGATTCAGCCACTGGAACACTGGCCCTAACCTTATTTCCTTGCATGCAGTGTCAGAAAAAATGAATAATGAGGAGTTGGACTAAAAAAAAAAAAAAAAAAAAGCATTGTAGATTGTGGAGAACAGTGCCACTTGCCATTCCAAATCAGAGGAATTTAAAGGAAAATGCTTGGTGCTGGGGGGAGGAGCTGAGCTGGAATCTAGCACATACAACATAAGCATGCACAGTCCTGAGTCCAAATGTTATGGTCCCGTTGCGTTTAATTGCATTTTACCAACTAGAAGTGAATTATTTAACGTGATGTGCTGCGTATTCAGACATAGGCTACACACACTCTACAAAATGATACAATTCAGTTTGTAAAACACTTTAAAATTCAGTCTTGTCCTTAACGTAGGCTTTATATAGTTACAATACACATCTTAAGCTGAAAAGACAGTATTTTGCTGAAGAGGGCTTTCATGGCTGCTCATAATAGCTTTTTTTTTTTTTCTTTTTTTACCAGAAAAGCAATTAACTCGCCAGGGGACAGGGACACGCTGCAGCAATCTACATAAATATTAAACCTAAACTAAATATAACCGGCTGAAAACTGGGTTAATGTGAGCCAGTGCCTCCTTCAACTTCCAGACAATAAAGATCCACCCGTATGAACTCCTAGTCTTCCTCGGCACAATTGCATTATGAGCACGGAAGTGAGCGATTTCAAATGAGACAGTTTCAAAAGCGAGTCGTGCGCACGCCAGGACCGTTAGCTTGGATTTACCACGCGAGGCACTTTACACGCAAATCATTTGGTCGGAGACGCCTGTGTTTTACGCGTTTTCCAAACTACACGCACATGTTTAAGTGCCTCCGAAGACGCCGACAGCCTCGCCGGTTCGGAACTCAACAAATAGCATCAGCAAAACAACACGAGGAGGCTCAAGTGTCCCGGTTTAACTCCGTTTGCTGCGAAAATGACCGTGTTACCTGCAGTCCTGCCAAGATAGCCACCAGAAGCAGTCCGCTGCCCTCGTGTAGTGAGTACATTGTCTCCGGCTCTTTATTTCCCCGCAGCGGAATTCGTGCAAAACAAAAAAAAAGAAATAAAAAAAAGAAGAATATCCTTTCGGTGCTGCTGTGACCACGGCTTAAAAATATCCCTCTACGACAAAGGCAGTGGCGGCAGCATGTAGCAGCCTCCTCCTCTGTGTCTATCCAGTGCGTAGTGAAGGGCAGCACTGCCTGGTACTGAGGCTGCCGCTGCTCCCTCCCATCTAGTCCTATACAAAAACAAAACGAGCCCCGGCCACCGCTATAAACCGCCCATCTCACTGTCTCTCCCTACTGGTCACACAGCCAATTTCACTGCTGCTGGGACAGGACAGGACAGGACAGGACAGGGGTCTCAGTCCCGAATGGAGACGCATTACAAATATTGACGCGTAATCCTTGGGTTCACGCTCATCGTGCGCCTCGTTATGGTTCATTGTTTTTATGTTAGTGCAAAACACTGATTGAATTAGGAAACATTTTATTAAATACTAGCTTCATTGAAATACCAAAAGTTAAAGGGGCTGTATAGATAATGTGGTTAAGCCTTTCCAAAATTATTGTTTTGTCTTCAGTCAGTATGCATGTTTATTTTTGCATAGTTTATTTTATTATTTTTTTAACTATATGTTTATTTTCAGTGTTATGCAAATTCAAAGTTACGAAACTGGCATAGCACTAGCATTAGACGAACTGATATAATGGTCACTAAATAAAAACGCTATTGAAACATATTAAAAAAATATGCAAATGAGCTTCTTTTGCCATATTTAAGAAAAAAACATCACAGTAATGTAACAACATACTGACTTCATGTGTGTTATGGGTTGGCAAGTGCTGCAGTAGCTCACAACTCCATCTAGTGGTAAATAGTGATATTGCAGGTGGTTATGGGGGGCTTTTTTGAGTTTTCTCTTAAACTTTACAAACCGAGACTGTTTCTACAGACAAAACACTTCAATAATATAAAAAAAAAGAAATGAAAGTATGTTGCTCACTGTATATTCTACATACTGTATATAAGGTCAGTATAAAACAGTAGATAATCTCACTTTTTTACGCTCTATAATTACAGTAATAACAAATGAGAATCAAATAAGCCCACTCTCACTAACTTTCTAATCAGTTTAGATTACAGGCCAGTTTAAGGTCACCATTTATTTGCTTACTTATGCGTTTCATTTAATCCTGCCCACCGAAACTTACACTTAATAGCCCACTCATATGAAACTGTGTGGAAACAGAACATAATGATAGTTTTTGTTCCTCATATCATGACATACACATGTAGTTTAATAGACAAAGGTAAGCGTAAGCAAATCTATATTGTGGTTTAAACCAAAGCTTATCAGCTGAGATTGCATTTTGAAAGTGTCATTGACTTTACCAGTTAGTTGTCTGGCAGATTGATAGAGAGCAGGCCAGTCTGTATTGATCATTAGGTGGTAGATTCTGATCACATCAGCCCTTTATAATTGCTCTTTACTGCATGTTTGATCGTGAGGATTCTTTGTCAGTGTTTCGGTGCTAAACCTTTGCGAGCGATTCCGTGTCCTCTTGCACATCCACAGCAGGGCAGCACAATAGATATAAAATATATATATTGTGTTTGCAATATCCACATGCCCAGGAACCACAGTGAAAAAGAGTGTCAGACCTGAACTGTATTGGTGTTCTGTGTAATTCTTCCTTCTTCCAAAACTAATGTGAAGAAACAATTGCAACAAACATTCTACTTTGAGTTCATTTCCTTAAAATTAAACTGTCACGTCATTATTTGTACCTGATTTTACTTTTTTAATTCATAAGTTTGTTCATATAAAACCCTAACATTTCCCACTTAATAGTTTGTTACAAAAATAGCTTTATTAATCATTCAGTCTATTGAGACCTTAGTGGATGGTCACAAAGTTAGGATAATTTTCCTAAAAGTGATTCATTAAAAGTGAGTCATTTTACCTTGTTAACAAATAACAGCAGGATGTTGCTGTTGCTGTAGAAACCAACTAGCTGCATTAGCAACTGGTAGCTAGCCAAATATTATAGCCTGGCCAGTCAGAACCATGCTTTTCAAATGGGTCTGGTATCCATTTCATTTGCTAGCATTTTCCTCTGAAGAAATCTTGACGGACAAATTGCAACTATTCATCTACATTTATCTTTCTGTAGGGCTTTGTTTCTCTGATTGATTGAATGTTTTTGGATTTGCGTTGGTCTAGAGGCAGTTTATTCTGCGTATGTTGGTACTGCCCCTTGATTTAATAACACTGTGTTGTGAAATGTGTGACTTTATTGTGGCAGGGGTGGTTGTTGAAGGAGGTAAATGAATGTTAAAAGCCTTCATTTCAAAAGATGAAGTGGAAGCTCTGTTAGTTAAATTTTCAGTACTACTTTCACTTCCTGTGCGGCCTTAATTTTGCGTATACTTGGACAGACCCCCTCACTGTAGCCACGGTTTCATCTGCCTCTATCACTATGGGTTTTTGGATTCTGCATTCACTCCATTCATCTTCACTTAAGCCCAGAATCTGTAAGTAAAGCTTTTTCATGTTCCACTAAAATATGCAATGAATAATTCCCTTGAATTATCTTCTCATGTGATACAGCCTGATGAAGGTTAAATTACCTCAGTAGTTCTGCTGACACCTAATTAACTATCAAGAGATGGCTCTATGGAATAAGGCCGCATGTGCGACACAGATATGTTACAGTTTTCCAGACAAGAAAAAAAAAATATTATACCCTTTCCAAATAATAAAAACAAACTGACTTTTGGTTGACTTTCTCCAGGGCATTCTGTTGTTTTCCAAGTTATTGGTGTTTGGAGGGGCGTGCTAGTATGTGATGGGAGAAATGCTGATCCCCGCCTTCGACAAATCAAATCATCCTCTCATGGGCTTGTGTTGAAATCCTAAACAAACAGTAAGCGTTATTGCATTCCTCTTCCTGTAAGCACAAATACACACAAGAAAGACAAGCTGTTTTTGAGAACATTCACTCCTCGTAAGTGACTCAACCACTTGTCATCGATTAGCACGCCTGATCATCCATGTTTTAAAAGAATTACTCTTTGTCTGTGTGTTGGCACTAAATAAGATCAGAAGAAAGAAAGGATGAAGTAATCCTTTTAAAATTCCGAGCCATTAAAACAAAATGGCTGTGTTGCACTTTTTCACTTTTGTTCATTAGAAAAACATGACAAAGCTGTCACATTAAATGTGCTCTCATTTTGTTTGCTGTGTCAAAGTTGCCCATTAGATCAAACCGAATGACCTGCTGATAATTGATATAACATTTTGTACAAATTGTTAAATTTATGTAATCTAATCTAATTGAGAGTGGGATCAAAATGCTCCATCTCTTTGATTAATGCAGAGGCGGTTATCTTTCATCAGTACTTGTCTAGGCAGCGAGAGGAGGAGGAGGCGTTAGTGGGAATCCAATTTGGACTGGGTGCATTCAATCAAACAATATCATGTTGCAGGAAAACCCATCCGCGACCTCGGCGACACTGTGTGCAGCCCATTTTCGCATGATAAGGCTGTTGTGCAGGCGAAAGGCCCATTTCTACTAAGTGCTGGGGTTCAGTTTGGTTTGTATTTTCACCATAGAGGACCATATCATTATAGTTTGGCACTTTCAAATGAAACAGGTACCTTAAGGTGAACAGGTCTGTTGACTGGTTGACAGAGATTTGGCCAAAAAATCTGTTAGTTTGTCCAAAACGATCAAAAAAATGTCTCACCTTATGTATCTTGCTTGATAAATTGAAACCAATGCATTTTTGGTCCATTAAACATAACCATAACAATTGATCTGGAGTCATCTAAAAGGATTAAAATGGTGCCTTGCTTCATTTTTAGTTTTGGAGATTAGAAAGCTGTGGAAACAATAGCCTTCTTCTACTCCTTGTGCCACTTCTGTCATGCTTGTGTGAACATTGGGCTGAGACGGTTCCAGTCACATGACCCAGATTAGGGGTTGCTACCGTACCTCTCGATGGAAACAAGGCTTTAGTTGTGTGTGTGCTGACATTGTGGTCGACTCTCATAGGGGCAGGTGTCCGGGGGGCTGGTGGCCTGCGGCGGCCGTTGGTTCCACACCTTTTACTGTGCACAATTGGATGCAGCATTGAGCACTGCAGCACGGTGGCCTTGATGGCACTGGAAGAAAAATGGACGAGGTCAGCAGCGCTTTCACTTCGCCGGCACTTCTTCATGCTGACTGTGTTGATACAGGAATATCGCACAGTTTACACTCCGCTTCAACATACTGTAATGCAGAGCTCAGATATTACCGCCAAAGACAGATAGAGTGTCCCCATGCTTTCCTTTTAATTCACAGGAAAGATTGCTTTGAATTACAGTGCCTGTCGTAGAATAGTGGGCTGAGCTCTGGCTGATAAGGACGCCTGTGCAAAAGTGACATCTTTTCTGTTTTCTGATGGTGTACCTATCTATTTCTGCATTAAACAACATTTTGAAGAATAATTGGCTGCTCAGTGGTTGCATTACTCATATGTCAGGAATGGTTAACTTCTATAGGGCTGTAGCTACAACACCAAAACCTGTTTCATGTTCAGAACAATCTGCATTCACGTGGATAGACGATGGAAATGCTGTAGTAGGCTACGTCAGGTGCGCTGGGACATCTTCATTTTTACTGAGAGAAAGTCTTTAAAGTTACCACAACAGCACAGTGGGTGGCATTCTCAAAATACATCTGCAAAATAAAAAAAAAATTAAAAAAGAATGCAAAAAACGAAACTTTGCTGTTTTGTGGAGTGAGATTGCGGCCCTTGTGTAAACAAATGGTGATAAACACAACAGAATCTCATTGTTTTACCTTTGTAAGTGTAAGAGTGATTCAATCGACTTCTCTACTGAGACTGAGGTTTGCAGAGATGCTCAGCCACGCTCTCTACAATCTGTTCCAATAATGCTTCATAATAATAATAATAATAATAATGTAGACAGATAAACTATATAGTGCACTCTGTCAGTGCCTCCTACGCCAATATCTAGTATATATGTTTGATGTTAGAGATCCTCAGTTCACTGTTCTGTGTTCAACCACCACGCGCCAACATTCACTCTTCATTGTGACGGAAATGTGTGTTCTCTTAGTATAAACACGCATATTTTGACCTCTTCCTATTGGCTAATTACCTTGTCATTGGCAATCTCATGCATGTCAAAGGTTGCTTTGGAACAAATTAGTAAGTTTAAAAGGGCAACCAAGTCGTCAAAGCCATTATCAATTCCAATCAAGCTTCATTGTTATGCATTCAATAAAGGATCTCCAAGGGCCACAGTAATGCTCTCTGATTATTCTCCTCTCTTGCCAAATCAGCTCATTCAGCCTTTTCACTCTTTTATGCCGTTTGACTATTGGAGCCAAATGAATGTAATGTGTGCTTGGTCGGTGTATCCTGCATGTGTGCTCACAGACTTTAAACAAGTCACATTATGTCTGCCCCGACGCTCATGATACATAACGTTTAAGACAAAAATGATTTGTGTTCTGAAAATGTGTCATGGCACCCAAATTTCTAATCACATTCTGTTGTTTTAAGTGTGACAGATATTTTCAAGAGTGTTTCCTCTGAGTCTATTTCCTGTAATTTTGTGTGAAAAGTGAAGCAGTGAAGCAGCTTGGTGCCACCCCCTTGTCGACAAATGAAAGCAAAATGCTGCTTTGTAAGTGCTGGCAACATCTACTGAGTCATGGGGCTCATACAAGTGTGCGTCTGCCCCAATTTAGAGCTTGTACTTTTTGCTGGGGGCCACATCTGCCTGCAGCGTGCTGGTGTGGCACTCGTATTTAATAGTGATTGATTGCCTGATTAAGGAGAATTGTGTTGAACTCCAGAGGAACCCAAGGAAAGGAGAAAGCATCTTCAGTTTGTGATGCACCAAAAGTGTGGATATTGATTTGTAATGGCACATGCGAGTAAGTAGCACTTGTCTGTAATTATTTATTATTCTCTTGTTATCTTGTTTTATCTTGGATTGTGTCTTGGAGGATGTTTTACATGGTAATTAAAATTTCTTCATGTTTATTTATTCAGCATTTTACTTCCAAATTGTCCGTGGCCAGACTGAGCAAGGTCTGTCCTCTGCAGCAAAAATAATAAATAGTTCCGGTCTCGTTATCACAGCTCTGAGCGCAAAACTAGAACTTTGGTGTTAATTAATGGGTTTATCCTTTAAACATGACAGGTCAGTAGGTCAATACTTTTGCACAGTCAACTGCACTTACCCAAAAATATAGAAAAAGTTTGACTTAAGTTTGTTTGCAATTGCATAACCTCACTTTATAGTAACCTATGACAAAACCATATGACCAGGTCTCATTCTACTCAAAAATAAACCCTCTATCACACTGCGATGTTTTGAAGAAAATAAAGGATATTGTAATCCTCCTTGTGAGATTTACCTGATTTTCTAGTTGTCAGTAGGAGTGATGTTACACTAATGCTAGCTCGATAAACAGTAGAAGTATAGGGATCAACTGAGACATCATCAATGACAACCTATTAAAAAATGGGATTACTTAATTTTCTATTATCTATTGCTTTGCCTTATGCAGTATGTTTTCCAAATAATCACTCTTTAAGGTGATTTAATTAAAATTATGCTTTAAATGGCCACATTTGGGGTTGAATTATATTAATAAGAGAATGTAAATGCAGAAGACATGCATGTAAATACTCTCTTCGGAAAATACACTTGCACTGTTTTTAATAATTACAATCCTTTATAACACCCCATTATTTACTGTTGGGAAAAACATACCTATCCCATATCATTAGATTTTAATTATCAACTGCTTCCAAGAATGTTTCTACTGTCTATGGCCTTGATGCGTTATTTGTGCTTCCTTAAAGCAGTCAACAAAACCAAGAACTAACTAGAATATTCCCTTAACCTTTACAATAACATGCTCTATTAACATCATTCTCCTCAAAAATGTCATGAATTAGCAACTGCAGTTCACTTCAATTATTTTCAAGTTTTCTTCCTGAAAGTGCATGAACCTTTAACACACAAAACTTCTTACAATTCTGAGAACCACTTTTTAAACTGCTTTATTGTTTCCTGTATTTTGCAGTTAAAATTTATTCCCTCTTATCATTATTGATCTTCGAGAGGACAAGGCCTGGCTGTGGTGAGCCAGCCCATCTGATTTAGGACCGGCCCGACAGCCTGTCTGAGCGCTGGGGGCCCAGATGGATTTATGTGAAGGCTGGTGCTGCTACTGATCCACCCCTGTGCGTGCTTCTGTCTCCGACTGGCCTTTCTTATCCAGAGCTTAATTTCGGAGGCAGCCAGGGAACAAGGCGCCGTTTTATTGTTCTAATCACGTAATGAGATTAGAGGTTAGTTCAATAAATGCTTGATTTTTTGAGTTATCTTCATATTTTCAGCTGGGAGAGTTTACTTGATTGCTTTCATGCAAATGGCACCAAAGTCTGATTGCAAAAATGTCTTAATAATTACTGTGGGCTTTAGAAAGAAGTCTGAGTTGCACTTTTTGATGCAGTTTGTGTTTTTAATAGGGTTAGAATAATGATGAAACGTTTGATGAAAGGCAGTCTGTATCAAATGAAATGCACAGATCTGTATTTAGGTGCCGAAAAACTTTGCTCAGACTCACTGCTGTTTGTAATAGCACTGTTCAAATAAAATATCTCAAATAAAATGCTTTGTCTTGGTACAGCTGATGTAACACAAATATACTGTGTAAATGGGATTACATGATCCTAATTCATGGTAATTGCCCGAGTGTCTACCCCAGCACACTTGCCTGTGGGTATTAGTATCTGTTTCCCCCTGTCAGTGGGAACAGGACTATTATCTGGTGCATAATGCTATCTGCATAGCTCATTAGCAGTCAGCAGGTTATCAGCTGCTTAGAAGATGCTGCTTCTCTTTCATTAATTTGGAAAATATCGCTTGTGTTTTTTCATCCGAATCAGATGTGAAAATACAAAATAACCTGCATACTAACAATACGTTTTAGAAGCTTCAGTTGTTGCATAGACACTAGTTTGAGAGAAAAATGACAAAAAAACATATCTTTATGTTAGATGTTTAGTTCAGTTGTCAGTCCTTGAGAATGTGAACTGCAGAGGCCTTTCATGCTAAGTTTAATAGTTATAAGCAGAAAATAGCAGACACAAGAGCAGCCCACTCCAACATTATAATATATATTTAGATGTGTCAGTAGGTCTATGGACACATTTTTGAGCCAGTTCAGCCGAGCGCAGTATATTTTCAATGACTGAATTAGCATTAGTCACCAAAAAATTGCAAATTGTGCATTGAAGATGGTTTTGGCAAATGATAACCCTGTGTTTAATGTCAGTGCATGGAAGACAACATTAGTAATTGGTTCAATATGTAGCTGCTACAAGGCTACAAGCTAAAAGTCACTGAAATACTATGTTATTTTGTACAAGCAAAGAAACGTGAATAGTTTTTCGGTGTGTATCCATCAAAAATGGAAACTCCCATTTTAATAAGTTAACTTTGGCTGATGGAAACTTTCAGCTCCGTGTGCTATTACTGAGAGGATACAAAATAGGTAGATTTGTTAATTAAAGTAACCAACTCAAGTTATAACTAGTATGGAAGCCTTTTACTATGTTGACAAGAACCAGTCACATTTTGTCATTTAAAAAATAATATTGACTGGTTTACCCTCTCGATAAATTAAATAGAAGAATAGAATAGCATTACTGAAAGCTTGTACCATATCTGCTGCCATCAACAGAATTCTGCTGGAGGCATATCATATAGTAAATGAGCCAAAAATATATTCAGACACATGGTATTTTCCACTTTTGCTCAAATCCTTCGAAAAACATCCATAAAGACAGGTTGTTTTTGTCCGCAACTTACTCGTGGACACTGAGGCCACACTCCGAACTCTGATATTCTATTACTCTGGCTCTAACCAATAGGATCTGTACACCTTCGAAGGACATTGGCGGCCAAAGCAGCAGATGTTAGTGGCAGGTTGCTCAGAGCGAAGGGTGCCTCATTTGGCTCGCTCAGGAGGTGATCATGAGACATATTGCCTTTCCTCTCGCCCTCCACACAAACACTGAGCGCTTTATCCACCGGGGAACTGAGAGGATATTATCAGCGGGGAAGAAGAATACAGCAATGGTTCGGGGTGTTACAATATGTTCAATCAAAAGCGTCATAAGCTGTGTTTCCGTGAACATTTGCCTTTGAGGTATTGCATTAGAAATCTTTTATGGAGAAGGTAAAACTTGACCAAAACTTTATATTTGCCTTAGGAGATTTTTTTTTTTTTTTTCCAAAGTATTCAAAACTCATATCAACTGCCATTTCTCCTTTTGCTTAGAATCAATCACTATGTGCCTGTCATTGCCTTAGACCCACTAAACATGGACTATAATTGTATTGTTTAGTCAGACTGGAAGTAGATTATGACATTTGACCCTAAACTACTGGTAATTAACTTATTTGGTTTTGTTAAAGTGTTAAGTTAAAAGAATGGAAAGAGTCTCAGCTGTTTGAGTGCACACCACAAACCATTTGGGGTCCATTGCCCAGTGTCTTTTCCCTCTCTTACCCTGTCTCAAATAAAGTCAAAAAGGACAAAAAAGGAATCAGTAAAGCCACCCAGCGTAACTTTTAGTCACTCACGTTTTTCTGTCCAAAAATATATATTCTCATAATCATTTAAAGGTTCTTAGACATGAGATCTACACAGTATCCTCAGCTGGACAGAAACGTCTAGTGTTTCTGAATATTGTTGCGTCTTGCAGACATATGACAGTGACAAGAGTCTGGCTAAAATTTACACACAGTTGGTTTAAAGAAAGAAAAGTAAAACTATTGTAATGTAGCCAGTGGTATGATTCCCTTTGATTCCTGTGAATGTGTATACAGACACAGTTAACTAAGCATTGGCAAAGTTGTGCAAAACTAAAACTCACTTTACACGAGAACTTATTCACTTTACTGCAATAATTGAGCATAATATTAGTTTTTTTTCCGGTCAAATTTGCTGTATTCCTTATAACAGAAGGCTGCTGGTTGTATTTGGCCTGTAAAGTAAAGATGTTCGATGTATTTGTAGTTATTGTCGATCAAATACTCTTCCTAAGCATCACTTTTTGTCTGCGGCTCAATTCTTCCCTCACCTTTCTCACTGTCTAATTGGGTTTCATTGATTTACTCCTCCATGATGCCGGCTTGGCCAGGTCTCTGCTGACCCTGCAGAAAAATATCAGGCCCGCTGTCTAAGAGGCACCGTTCTGTTACTCTTAGCCACACACACAGCATTCCCGATCCAGGCAGTGAATGATTGTGTCAGTGAGTTGGACGTGAGTCAACCTGCCGCTCCTGTGGCCTCGCAGCAGAACCATAGATTAGCGGTTCGCTGAAACAACCAAACGGAGGGGGGGAGGGGTAAATGGCGGTCATCTCGATTCCCAGCCAAGGACAACCAACGACCACAGAATTATTAAAGCGAAAAGAAAGACTCACAAATATGGAATAAGACATTTGGAAGAAACAAAAACAAAACATCTGGACAAAAAGGTTAGGTTGTCCTTTCCAGGTTTTATTCATGTACCACATACTGTTTAACATAGCCAGAATGTTGAACATATTTTCTTCTCACCGGAACAACAATCCCTCATCTGAGTGACTTCTGGAAACGTTACAAAGATAGATTTGATTCGGGAGACTGGGCTGACATTTTTGCGAGGCTATTTCTCTCCCCGTACCACTCTTGGGTGCTTGAGCCGCCGTGTGTCACCTTGAGCGCTCTGAAGGAGGTGTCCGGACACAAACCTGCTGGGCCAGACGGGGCGTGAAAGCACAGGGAAGGGAGGTAGTCAAGCTTGGCGTCCAGCTTCATGCGGACTACAGTATGTTAACGTAGGTTTATGAGAAAATACCATCGCCGGTTCAGTTGTGCGGGCGGCAACAGAGAGGATAAGAGGAAGAGGACATAATTCCGACAGCTCTGATAGCAAGCGTGTCCTGGTTTCCTCTTCTCGACTCCTGTCCCCCTTCTGCCATGCATTATAAACGGCTGATTATGACAGTGACAGCTCCTCAGGTGTGCGCTATGCTACATTTGTTATTCAGCTCACAGGCAGCGCTGTCCCTCCCTTTTACCACCTGCACCGGCACACACACACAAACACACACACTCACACACTCACGTATGCACCGCTCACAGCTGCTGTGTCAGCGGGACTCTGGAGCCAGTGCGAGGGGGATATTACATGAATCAGACTCACAACTGTTGTATTCACGGTGCTATGATCCAAACTTGTGGGTTTAATTGGGTCTCTTTTGTTTCATTTAGCTTTTTACGGTTTCATTGTTGAACTCGGAGTTATATTTGAAGCAGGTGATACCGTTGAGTGGAAAAAAAAAAGGGGGAAGATTTGCATTCCTCCAGCATTTGAACTGGGGCGGCACCACACCACAGGAGGTGAGCAGAGGAGCATACAGGATCTGGAAGCAAAGCTGTTCTGGAACCAAAAGAGGCCAGGCCGAGGAGGGAGGCTTGTTTAAAAGGCAATATTCGGCTCCTTATTTGCAAGTTGAAAAGTAATAAAGGGAAAATGTGTAAACAAAGTCACAAAGACAACATGAAGCACACAAAGGAAGTGCTATTCTTATTTAAATGCAGCAGAAGAGGGCACAAACGTTCAGACCAGGAATGGTTATGGAAATAACAGATGACATATTGGACCGCGTTTCCAGCCGTCGCCACAGTTAGTTTGTTAATCTTTTGCAACCCGATTCCCAAATGTTGTTACTGATTAACCCTTAGAGAAATTCCAAGCCAACATGTGATCTCATATTTGTTTACTATGCTCTATGTAGTGGATAAGATAATGAATCGCCACTGGAGTTTCAGAGTGGAGTCTGCAACATAGATATATTAAACTTTTGACTTTACAGATTGAAATAGATCTGGAATCCCTTGCCATAACAGCTATTTCCACTTGTTAGAAATCCTATTGGTTCAAATTGTAAGAGTTTATCCAAAATCCGGCAGGCTTTATGCATTGGTTTTATTGGTTGAGGCTCATTCAAATCTGAAGATGCCAGAGTATTTCTTTGTATTGAATAAAAAATAAAAAGAAACTGTCGGATCAAAACTGTACAGAAACACACCTCACTACAACAGCCTGCAAAAGACAAATCCGTCGATCACTCTAACCTCACCTCAGATACCATCGCTTTGATAATTCCCGATATGCTTTTATGTAACACTGGCATAATACACAGCAATGACCCCATGTACACTCTGAAAATGACTCACAGTCTCACCTCAGACAGACAGTTATTTCATTTGCGCGTCTAATAATACATTCTGATCGACATCAGAAGAGGAGACGGTTTTGTTCTGAGTTATAACATCACAGTTGAGCAGACAGACGGCGTCCTGGGGGGCAGCTCACAGGCATCAGCTGAGCAGTCAGGCTCTTCCATAGGAACACCACAGATTACAGTCAAGGCAGTCCTAACAGTCAGATCAAGTCATGTATATGTCATTAGTATTGTTTCCATGGACTTTTTTTGAAATTCGCTCAAAGAAAATAAGGAGGAGGAAAAAAATGTTTTGTGCGAGAAACTTTGGACTGGATCCTGTGTGTGTGTGTGTGTGTGTGTGTCTTTTTTCAAGGCCTCCTGGCAGGTTTTCATTCAAGCAGCAAAGGTAATACCACAATAGCAGGGCCCATGTAGCTCTGTATTAAACAGGTACATTTCAAGAGTGTTTTTTGTTCTATTTCTGTCATACTACAAAAATAAAAATCAAATATACCAGCCTCTGAAACAGTTTTTAGTTGTTTCTGAGATTAAAAAAAAAAAAGTATCTCTCCAACTTAACCTTTTTAGTTGCTATTACAGCAGAAAAAAAGTTATACTTATATGTTAGAAATGGAAGCAGGGTTTTTAGTGCGATCTGGGGATGTTCCGCCCTCATTTTAATACAGAATGTTCTGAGATTTTTAGTTGTTATTATTGTCTCTGTTCTTCATGTTTACATTGTTTTCTTTAAAAAAAAAATCCATTATCTTTTTCTACGTGGTGAAGCAGTTTTGATGGTTTCATACCCTCATTGGAGCAGCTTGCCATATTACACAGAGTGGGCTTGGGGCATGTGTATCACCTGTTGCAAGAAACTTGTCATTTAAGTACGACTTGTGGTATTTCCTTTTAAATGCAATGAAATGCCATAAATGTTACAATTTCCATCTATTTCTATTTCAAAATGTCAAATCCTTTCTTGTTTATTCCTTCATGTAATGTCAAAAAGGCTGTGCATGACGACGATAATGAAAATGAAGGTGTAAGACAAAAGCAGTGCGGAGTGGCAGATCCAAGGTGTTGCCTCTGAGTGGTCTCCTCACGTGGCGTCTCTTCAAGTGGCTGTTGCGCTGCGGAGCCTGTGGTCGAGCTCTGTAATTTGCTCCAGCTTTGGCTTCACTCTACCATGTAAATGTAATCAGGCTGCTGACAAAGTATTTCTGTTGGCAGCACTGCCGTCTGCCTCGTACATTAGAAAAAAAAAAAAGAAAAGAAATAAATAAATAGGAAAGCGATCTATAAATAGAAAGCTTAATTACATTTCCAGGACTCACTGTGGGAAGCAGAACTCGCAAAGGGTTGGGGTTTCACCTTCTTAAAGTCGCATTGATTTTAAGTTTGTATTCTGTATAGTCCTCTTTGTGTGTTTGCTACAAGTGCATTTGGTCTAATCTGACGTGACAAGGTTAATTTTGCGAGGCACAACGTACAGTAAAGCAGACTAATAACCTTTAGTCATTCACATTCCGAGCCAACTTTTAATTAGGGCCAGTGCGGTGTTTTTCTTTTCTCATGCAGACGATAGAGCAAAGGCTTAGGAGACGTGATGTAACTCGAGCAGGTTAACGGAGCTTTGCACGGAGCTACATTACTACTGATTGGGCCGAGCCTCGCATGTGAAAAGGTTATGTCAACCTTCAATTAAAAAAAAAAACCCTCCTCGCATTTCTCATCTATACCGAGAGCAGTCCTGTAAATGTTAGCGTAATGGGGAGCAGGTCAAGAGCTGAACGCTAATGCCCTTGTGCCTAATTTAGTTCATTTCCTTTGGGGTCAGAAATTACCTTTCATAAACGCATCATTACGCTTTCATTTCTGCTCTGCCTTCGGGGGGATGTTAGACAGACGTCACCTTGATTGAGGGTTGTTTCTGCAAACTTTCTGCTCCGTAGGTCAGTAATGCTTGAGGAAGGAACACAGTGAAATAACAAGTAGAGTCTCTGGTTAAATGTGTTGTTTTTTCGGCAAAGAATCAGTTAAGGTAGATAGGGTTTGACGTTGCAGTATAGAGTTGGATAAAATAAAACACATCAGTCGATTTGTTGCGTCAGACAAACAATCTTTGCAATTGTCTGGCTTGGAAGAAGAGTAAAGCTCATTATAACCCCGTGGACATTTTATTTCTATTACTTCCTGTTTCTGTCAGAAGTGGACAAACTGAGCACTGCAGGAAAAGAAGTGTGTTTCGCTCTAAGTACACAATCTTTCATGAAGGCTGAGGGCAGAATGAACATAAGACGATATAATGAAGAGTTAAGTTAATTGTCTTTTGTGGTGGAGCTGCAATCTGTGCTTTCACCACCAGATGTCACCATTAAAACCAAAGATAACACTCTCCAACTTTAACATAAAACTCCTAGGGTTAGAGGATTTTTGGTTAAGTTCAGAGGACAGAGGAAAGAAGGAGTTGTGTTTACTAAAAAAAATTTAAGTGATTTTGTCAAAAGGTATACGTATAAGTGTCAGCAGTCAGGAGCAATGGTATAAGCAAGTGTTTACACTTATTTAGGAAAGGCTTTAAAGACTCCCAGTGTGAATTATATAAAAAGTATTTTCATTTTTGTTCTGTTATCGTCATACAACCCCAGAACATAGCATTCCCAAGTACAAGCACCTCGATGTGGAGCTAAGGACTACAGATTTAAATGGACATTGAAGTAGTTCTGTGTTGAAAATACGTTAAATGTTCTATCCTTTCAGCCAAACCAAAAATGAAGCTGTTACAGGCTTTTACACTTGAATTCAGCTGGGTCTGGGTGCAATACCTTTTAGCCACTGGTGTGATACTGACAGTTTTAGGGGAAATGTTTTGAGAAAAGGTAATCATTTATTTCCTCATTCAATCATCCATTGTTTTGAGGGCTGACAGATTTGACATATTACAACCAGATTGCTTCTTCTGTGCCAAATAAGAGATAAAACGTGCACTAAACCAAAATGCCTGGATGATCTGACATCCTTAACATGGCTAAATTCTTTTATTCTTCTATTAATAGAGGGCCATATAACATAAGAAGCCAGGCTGATAAGCAGCATTCTCTCTGCAGTCTTTGGAGGAAATCTGCTTCATGTCGCTGTAGTTTTGAATTTCACATCACAACATCCACTGTACGAGCAAACCCAAGCCACTAAAGCACTGAAGAAGAAGAACAACCATAAAAGCATAACAGAGGTAATTGTGCTCCACTGCAATTATATGAGCCATTTTCAACACTGGGGATAATTTCTTCGCCACGCCACGGGATTGTGTTGTTTTTGTCCAAAGTAACAAAGAGGAAAAAACAAGTGCAGAGGAAATGGAGATATTCATTGCCGGACATGGCCAGCTGTTAGCCTGGACCGTGGGCTCCATTGTGGCTGTGAACCTTGGGGACAGCGTGGGAGCATCTGCTAGTCTGGGACCACTTAAAATAAGACTGAAATTAATAGTGACACAGAAGCTCTTATGAGTGTCAGGGGCCCCTGAATGCAATGACAAATGATATTGTGGGTAGAGTTTAGGATTGTGGTGACAAAGTGTCATCTCGCATTAGCCGGCGGGAGATTGGCAGATGAGGCTAAACAAGGTGGCAGCGAGGTGGAGAGAGGCAGTCAGCGGAGGAGGCGGTTCGCTCCTGACAAGCTCAGACGCTGTTCGAGCATCAAATCCAACAGCCAGGCTTCTTTTTTTCTTTTTTTTTTCTTTTTTTTTTTGAAAGAGCTAACGACAAGATGTAACTGTCGCAAGAGCCATTTGGATTCCACTGAAGGAAAGACACAAGCGCGCATATTTGTAGAGCAACCTTAAGCACCTTTACATCAAACCAAAAAAATCAAACAGTTAAACTCTTTCTGTTTTTATCACACCTGCACTTCTACTGCATCAGCCCGGAACAGATGTCGTACATTAATCTCTTATGAGGGAGGGAAACTCTTACTGAAAATATAGCAGAGAATTCCAGACACACATTTGAACTGTTATCTGTATATTTTATCAAGTTGGTCTGCCTCCACTTTCAGGTAAAAACGGCTTTTTTTTACAAATCAGTGCAGTGCAATCACATTTTTCTTCATCAATAGAACAAAGCAAAACATGAACGCAGCAGCTGCCCAGAAGGGGAGGTCAAACCCAGTTCACCAGAGGGACGTACAAAAAGACGTAAAAGTACATTGTGAAGGTTTTAGACAGGTAAGAGTACTGTCAATAATATATAATTTACACTTTTTTTATCAGTTCAAAATGGAAAAGTGAGTGAAGAGTGATCCCAGAACAAGGAGTCCTCCTGACCTTATGGTGTAACCCTGATCCCAACATCATGGAGTCTGGCCTAGTTCTAGCTGGGATTACATGGTCTGGTTTAACTTAAGTTCCTTCTAAGATGTGATGGTCTGGTTTAGTCCAGTTTGGCCTGGTTTTGTCTGGGCTTCTCCAAATGTTTGAACAGAACCTTCAAAGAATCCTTCAAAAACTGAGACAGTGGAACTGCTAGAACTGGTGTTGTTTTGAGGAAAAGTCACACCAAATACTGATTTGATTTAGAATTGTCTTTTTTTTCTCCAGAACTGTCCATTTATATCAATATCAATTTTAGCAACACTGGGATGAACAGGATGATGGTCGTACGCAGCATCGAGGTTGGTTAAACCTTATTTGTTACATTATAAAATATCCAAATTCTCACCATCAACATTATAACAACAATTAACCTCATTTGAAACTTTAATCTAAAAAAGTTTCTGTCAGAGTTCACTTACAGTCACATGATTAATCCTTCCTAAGACTCAGAATGCTAGAAGAGCCACATTGACCATAAGTCCTTCGTCTAAGAGCTAGAGACAATGCAGGACAAAGTTAGAACAGCGAGCAGGCAGGTGATGAAAAGGCCAAATACCAAACCTATCAGGTCTTAGTGGTGGCTCCGCATAAAAGCTGGCATTTGCAATGTCCATGTAGCAGCACTGACAAGGTCTTCATGCTAAAAACAGCACTGTGAGAACAAACTGACGCAGACCAGTGGCGTGTGGGAGCTCAACCATCTTAGTTTTTAATATATTACTCTGTATTCGGGTCATTTGGGTCATTTTCTTTATGCTGGCTGCATCTGAAAGAACCAAACTCCCAAGACACTCTTAGTATCAGATGGGACTCACTTGAAATACTATCAAGTGAAAGCTAAATTAAATGCATTCCTCTTTTCTGCACCCATTACCTGTTTTATCTTATTACAACCTATTATTTACAATGTTTTCATATGGATTGCACCCTTAAAGGAATTTTTGCATTATCTACACATCAGTGTACAATTCCTATCAAATTGAATGAAAATTCCCAGTATTAATATGCATCAACCTTGAGGACAAGTGCTCTTTGTGTAGTGTTTCTCATGCTTTGTCCTGAAAGCAATTCTTTGAAAAAGGATTCTTAGTTGAGAATATAATGGTTTAGTTTGACATAAAAGACTACAGTTGATGATAGTGTCTTTTTCAAAACCATAACATTTCAAAGATCTGGGTCCTGCTGCTGGGTAAAAATAACAATAGAGTGAATTGGGTGCTGGAAAATGTCCTTGTCATGTTGTGATGTTAATTTAATTTGTATGCCCACTTTACGATTGGAGAGGAGAACGTGACACCTCTGCATGCAAAGCAGGAGAGAGCGTGTTATCTTATGAGAGCTAATTCTTGGGTGAACGCGGCCATGTTGAACAGGCTTCTCTGACTAGTGTCCTTCATGGGTCATTCCTCTATCCATACTTAGCGTAAACCCAATCAACAGAGTGGCACATGCTCTGGAAAGATAGCTGTTCACCGTAGCTGTTTTTCCAAAATACGCTGGCTTCCTATTAACCCAAAACGATGTGTTTAGGTGACACGGTGTCCACATTTACTGTACATTGTGTGTCCTTGTCTCTGAACCGTTCTTGGGAGGCTGTGAACGTCATGCTGCTCTGTTGATGATTCTGTCAAATTGGAGCATGTCACCGAGTGGGGCTGTTTTTGTTTTGGCCCTCCCTCTGGTAAATGGCACAGCTCCAGCACTGTTACAATGATAAATTACCTGCTGATTTGCATGTTGCTCAAATTATATGTTCCCCAATAGCTTGAATTGAAATTTGAGTTATTTTTTTGGCAATTATATGCTGTTGTCAAATTGAACCAGTGGGCTGCAATCCAAAACAATCAGAGAACAGGACTCGCTTCTACATTTTCTTCAAACTTTTTTTGTTTTCATGTGTAACAGATATTGCCCTTACTTACGTTATCATTTTGTTTTTTTGGATGGAAAAGAAATGTGGCATCCCAGTTTAGGTTGTTGTGTGCATGTTGTACTAACTTCAATGAAAGCCTCCACATAAAGAAATCTGAAGGGCTTCAGAGGCTAAATTTTTAAACAAGAACAGACAGAAAACTCTTCTTTTCAATTTTTCCCAGTTCTATCTTTTGTTTCCCCATGTACTGCAATGTAAAAAGAAACACCTGGTGAACAGTTAATAGGACAACTACAACTTTTGGTCAGCTTTTGAAGTATGTATTGTTTGTATCTATATCAGAGACCTTTTCTTTTTTTCAAAATCCTCAAAATTAAAACCAATTGTGCAGAACGTAAAGACAAAAAAACTGAACATTGGCCATTCATTATTCAGAATCCTGCTCAAATAATACATCTATGGGAATGACACAGGTCTATTTCATGCCTCAGTTCCATTTGTTTCATTCTCACAAAAAATAATTTCTATTATTGTAACTGCAGTGTTATCTGACTAAAGTGTTAGCTGTGCCTTCTTTCATTGATTTGCCAGAACTGACTTGACTTTGCCTTGCACAGAAAGAGGAGGCACTGGCGCTAATGGGCATGTTTTAGGCATGAAGACAGCTGTTTCATGGCTATATGAAACAATGCAAGCATAAACACTGCTATAAAATCTGCTTTGTCTAAACGTATGCTCCTTCCCATTGAATGTAGTCGCACTTAGCCATTTAATTTGTTGGTCTCTTCGGATAAATGACCTTGTGATAAGTGGTTACTCTCAGGTGGTTGACCCTATCACCTAACATGTATTCATCTGAAAGTGCCTGCTCCTTCCAAACACTTTCCCTGATGGTTCTGTGTCAAAACAGGTCACAACAGTTAAGACTGTGAGAGGGTTACGCATTTGTGTTGTTTTCGTTTCATTACCAAAGCCACTCCGTTAGCGTAAAATCGGTAAAGACAGCGTGATTTGACACATTGAGTAGAACTACGTGTTTTTGTGCTCCAAGAATTGAGTGTTCTGATAATATATTGTAAGTAATGTATCAACACTGAGCTAGAACGGAGCTATTAGTTTTTCTCGTGTGTAATGACTGTAGTGGTGGGATTCACTGCGCCCCCACTGGCCTGGCAGAGATACTACAGTGTTCTAAACAGCTGAGATTTTCAGTGTGAACCCTGACCAACATTTGCGTATTATAGACAGCCATTCGAATCTAAACCTAAACTTTATTTTGACGTCAAGATTTGGATGAAAATTGTATTGAATCATCCAAATACAGCATTCTTCTGTCGTAAAACATGTCTTCTGTTTCTTTTTGTGAGTTATTTTGATGTTTCTATCTCCAAATACTTTCCAAATCTTTCTTCTGTGAGAGTTACTTTTCAGTCCAGTGAAAACAGAACCTGTTCATCGCAGCTTGTCAATGTCATTTTCTCTGTTGGTTCAGGTGGAAAATGTGTTGACGTTGAATGGTGGAATAAAGGGGGCGTTAATTGCAGATGATGGTAACACTTTGAGTCCACCTTTTTAACTTTTAATAACCGTGTGATTCTAAGTATTGCGTTTATTATTCCTGCAAATGCCAACCGCTGATGTTATCGCACTGGCTCTTTTTAATGAATTTGTGAAACCCAACTTATCTCATTTTGATAGGCTAAATAAATACTCGGCGCACTTAACACTTCACACGTCTGACTTTGGAGAGGGCTCCCACACACTTTCTGACTGAAACTACTTGAGTGACTGTGAGACTTGGCCGCGGTGCTGGCAGTGTTTTAGTTTCACACTGAGATATCTCTAAAGACCTTGGCCTCAGCACTTTACTGTAAATAGTTTGGAGCGGTGGTGACACATCAGCTTTGACCCGGCACTGGCCTTGCTCCCTGCTACATGTGTAATGGTCCACCGTGATGACAGGTGGGCAGCGCAAACAAGACAAAAGCAGTCCAGGAAGTCAGACCGTCGCTTTACATCCGAGCCTCATCTACTGTTGATGTATATTCCTTTTAGAGTGTGCATAGTTTGGTTTAGCGTCTCTGGCAGAAAAGTGCTATTGTGTGCCAAATTTAAGATAGAGTTAAAGCTAGCAGCTATAGGAGAAGTATGCTTGGCTGGCTAGTGCTTTTGGGAACTCTGCCAAGCAATCTATGTGAGGGCTTACTGCCATATCCGATGCATTTCCAAGAGAAATTGCTATTGTACATTTCCAAAGTAATCAGTAGATATTTTGTTGCAGATTTTGATTGCAATGGGATGTTTTGTTTTGAACAGTCATACAGCATAAAGTATATATTTTTTAAAACTTTTGTTTTGTTTTGGCCTTGAAGTGCAGATTACAATGCCACACCTCATGCGCCCTTTTAGAGCATGTGAACGGCTATGGTACTCTGCAGGGACATGCTTTTGTCTAGGACCAAATCCACTGGGGAAAAAATGTCAGACTTTATTTATTTATTTACATCCATGGATGTGCTATGTCTATGGAGCTTTAAGGCCCTGACTGAATTACTACAACTACAATATTTCTCAAAGTATGAATTTGTTTAAAGTGAGTTTTATTGGTCTAAGCCCTTAAAAAATATGTGTTATAAACCAGGAAACAGGTACGCGTATTAGATTTTTCTTTTTTTGTTTACCTAATTATTGTCTCTTATCTTTATCTTTACCTTTTCTATTTTTTATTTATTATTTTATTTTAATCCATCCAGCTGCTAAACGTCATAATTTGAAAGATAACAACCAAATAGACTGAGTTGATATCCTAATTAAGTCAGATGCGATGCACATTTTTTCAAGTTTTTTTTTTTTTTTTTAAGATGCAAATGCAGTGTCATTGTGAAAAGATTCTTGGGTGTTCCATTTTAGACATCTAAGTAATACTCCTGGTTACATTAGACTGCAACTGTGCAATACTGTGTTTATTACATTCAGTTTAATCTTGTTTTTCAACAGTAAGTGTTTTGCTTAAGTTATTATTATGAAATTCAGTCTGCTATTTATCGTATTTTGCAGAAAATACCATCTGCTAACAAAGCCCAGGTGTTTTCTTTTAACCTAAAAACATCCGATTTGGAAAACTAGGTTGGAATTATTTGTCATCCTTAACTTGTATGAAATATTAATCACTCTTATTATACCTAAATGAAGAATAAAAATTGTAATTTAAGCATTAAATGACAATACCTCACCTTCTGTTCCCACACCAAACGTTCTGATCAAAGTCAAAACAAAACTACGATAAAACAAATAAGTAGAGCTCTTCATCCCAGTTTTAATCCCTGGTTTAATTCAATGAAGATAAGAGACAATGATGATTTTTCATTTCTGGAGGCAAAAGACTATAACACAGTTTTCCCCAAAAAGTTGAGTGGAGTTAAAAATGTTTCACTGCAGCTGGATATCATCACTGCACACCCCCACTGCTTATTACAGATGTATGCCGCTTATATTCAGAGCAAGAGCAAAGGATTTTGAAGCCTAAATTTAGTCGGCCGCGATTATCTTCAAAGCAGCTCCTGATATAGGAAACAAAAACAAGAAGTTGGTGATAGAAAAAGACTCACTGTCACTGAACAGGGCCAAAATAAAGTTCTCAAAGGAAGAAGTTTTCTGAAAATGGACAATTCCCTTGTGTTATTAAGAGTGATGCTGCTTTATGTAATGCCACACTATGTAACTTTTCAGACCCCTGTAAACATACATGGGACTGTGTCCGCACCATTAATATATATTTATTTGAGATGTCTTGTTATATTCTGTTGATGGGACAAGATCGAGGGTAACATGCTCCGAAACTCAGTGGAGTATCAGTTGAAACGTTTTCATAAATAACACACCAAAATCAGAGTAAGGTTATTCTTATTATGATTTCCAGACTTCATATTTTGAGGTAAAAAGTGATATTGAGTTGCATTAAACCTGAAGTTGGCCAAATATAACCAACTTTTCTACCTCTTTTTTAACATGCATGTTAACTAGCCTACAGACAATGGGCCTCATTCATCAAGCTCCTTAAGCAGAAATTTCTTCTTGAGCCCTTCTTAGGGCGATTTTTGGCCTTCACCAATGTTTTCTTAACTGAAAAAAGTTCTTGTTCTGAAAGAAACAAATCCCAAGAACAGGGTGAAAATAACATAGTTTTAAAAAAAAATGTTTTTGTTTTTTTTCAAGGGGGCAACACCAAAAAATTTTTTTTTTCTTGGGCCAACTCAAAACAAATTTTTTTTTTTTTTTTTCTGGGGAACTCAAAAAAATATTTTTTTTTTCTGGGGAACTCAAAAAAAATATTTTTTTTTCTGGGGAACTCAAAAAAATTTTTTTGGGAATCAAATTTTTTTTGAGGGAACTCAAAAAAATTATTTTTTTTTCTGGGGAACTCAAAAAAAAAAAATTTTGGGGGGGGGGGGAACTCAAAAAAAATTTTTTTTTTTTCTGGGGAACTAAAAAACTTTTTTTTTTTTTTTCTGGGGAACTCAAAAAAATTTATTTTTTTCTGGGGAACTCAAAATTTTTTTTTTTTTTTCTGGGGAACTAAAATTTTTTTTTTTCTGGGGAACTCAAAAAAATTTTTTTTTTCTGGGGAACTCAAAAAATTTTTTTTTTTTTCTGGGGAACTAAAAAACTTTTTTTTTTTCTGGGGAACTCAAAAAAAACAAATTTCTGGGGAACTTCAAAAAAAAAATTTTTTTTTTCTGGGGAACTCAAAAAAAAAAAAAAAATTTTTTTTTCCTGGGGAACTCAAGAAAAACATTTTTTTTTCTGGGGAACTCCAAAAAAAAGGCAATAGGTGCATTTAGTTTTAGGGTGTGTCAAAAGGCATAAAGATGGAAGTCATGCTGCAAAAATGCTGAACCTAATGCTGGCAGGTCTAATGTGCTTGTGCCAGAAGTGAAAGCAGAGTCCATAACTTGTCATTCTAGGTTATTTTAATGGTTTTACTGTGAACTGCAGGCTATTGACAGTTGACATCTCTATTTTTGTCTTGCAAAAAAAAAAAAAAACATTGCTCACTCCAGCTTTAAGTACACCAGATGCAGTCTCATTTTTATGGTTGCAAACAACAGACATGATGATGGATTAGCTTATCCTGTTGTTCTGTTCTATTATTAAAAGTAATTTCAGCCCCTGAGTAGACTTATGCCTCATTATGTACTTTATAATAATAGTTAATACTCAAGCTCTTGTTTTATAAAGGTTTTTTATATAGAGGAAAATCTTGTTGTACTATTGTGTGGTTTATAGACTTGTTTTGCACTGATTTAGATGAATATGCCCCAAACTATAACTTAATTAGTACACAGGGGTTTTTGGTGAGTGTGCTGTTGTTGTGCAGGCTGCTCTCTCAGCAGGGAGACGAAGTGCATTATTTACCATTAACTACAGTCTACCTGTGTGTGTTAAGACCAATGAAATCACATATTATAATGGTAATGTTGCACAGAAGGCCACGGAGGTTTTTCAGCCTGCTGCAGAATTAAGGCGGTAATTACGGAGACAAATCACTTGAGCTTATCCCAGCGGTGGGAAAAGTGGGAAACCAATTTCTGAACACATTAAAGTATTCGCCGGTTCAGTACACACCTCGCATATAGATGTCATAGCTGCTTTTATACTAAATAACATGTACTTAATTACAGGACATTACACATAGTTATGTTTTACAATAATATGTAAACGCACTGAATGGTGGTGTGGCATTCTATTCAATTCTTTAACACAGTTTTTATCCCAGCACAGTTTGACTATAAACTGGCCAGCCATGCTATTTTCATATGTTCTACAAAAAGATTGAGTCTGGTCTCTTTGGATTTGAGTTGGGTTTCCAGGCTACAGTACCAAAGGACACAGATTAAACTGCAACAGATATACAACCAATCAACTAAACTCTCCTCACAGTAGTGTTTCTACCACAAGCCCCGCCCCTCTCAAATTAAATATACTTTATTGTCTCAGAGGGAAATTTGTCTCGGGCAAAGTGTCTTGAGCAGAACAAAAGTACAGTGGTCCCTCGTTTATCGCGGGGGTTGCGTTCTAAAAATAACCCACAATAGGCGAAATCCGCGAAGTAGTCAGCTTTATTTTTTACAATTATTGTATATGTTTTAAGGCTGTAAAACCCCTCACCACACACTTTATACACTTTTCTCAGACAGGCATTAACATTTTCTCACATTTCTCTCTTGTTCTCTCAAAGTTCAAACCTTAGCATCTTCCTCTGCCTTTTGGGTGCGACTGCAGGTGCCTTTGTCGGTGCAAAACGTTTTGTCGACATTGTGGGTTTTGTCGGAGAGAAAACTTACATACAGCACTTCAGAGTCACACTGCTAGTGATCAAAGATTTATGTAAATTTGGCAAGCCGAACACATTCTGTACTGTACAGGAGACACGGCACGGAAGAGATTGATTGACAATCGTCTAGAGTCCCTTAGCCAATCAGGACGCAGAACACAATGCGCGTTCATACGCTGTAAAAAAAATCATGCAAAATTGCACTAAAAAAATCTGCGAAACAGCGAGGCCGCGAAAGGTGAACCGCGTTAAAGTGAGGGACCACTGTACTGTACAAAAGAGACAAGAACAAGAATGAGTACATACTTATATGTACAGCTACACACATTCATACAGTAACAGTTCTGTAACCAGCATTTGCCAAATACATCCACCTTGAACTACATTTTTAGAACTAAACTAAACCCAGCTAATCAAATCAAACTTATCTACAATGAATACATACATAAATAATACAACTGGTCCACTGGCTCACTCTCAGATTATATATCTCGGTTAACTGGGTGTTTGTGAAATGGAGACGTCTCCAAGATTTAAGAGATGTCAACAGAAGGCAATGTTTTGTGAAGAATATAGAAAACAATGTAATGACGCATTAATTATGTATGAATACTGACACACTATCGTCTGAGAAAGACAAAAGTAGATCAATTAGGAGCTTAAAGTGTTATTTAAAGTTTATGGCAAACATCATTACTAAGTTTAATACCAAGTCAAACCAAAGTCTTTATCCTGTTCCTAAAACATTTTGTATGTTTAAGATAACAGACTGAGGAAGAGAGGCAGTGCACAGAGCTGACAGAAAAATGAACAGTTTACAAAGAAATGAACAGTTTAATCATCTAATAACATTCAATCATCTAGTATTATATTGTAATAGGAATACTCTTTAGACTTCATCCCAACATTTTTATGGATGAGGATGTTAACAGGTCTTTTGGCCAATCACATGCTCTCTCTCACGCTCCGATTGGTCTACATCGATGTCAACAAGGAAGTAACAGGAAAGCTTCTATTCCAGCACTGGATAAATCAGTTTACATGGCAAAACCGCACAAAACAGAAAAACATAAATAGAGAAAAGGAACGCAAATAAATACTGACAATGCATTTACATAATGTTTAACGAGGTGGAGATTATTGCAAGATTGCATTGGTCATTGGACACTGGACATTGCAGTTGGTCCAGTTTAACAGGACATGCTGTTATTGGAATGAGGGGCTGGCTCCAGGATGGTAGAAAGTAATCAATAATGCATCCATGATACTCAACTAAAAACAAGTTATATAAGTTTAACCCTGTCACTAACCATTGTCTAGGATGTACCCCACCTTAGGCATAAAGCTGATGGGATAGGCTCCAGTCACCCCAGACCCCTGAACTTGACATGTTTCACCATCTACAAATCAATCATATGGAAGAATAAACATGTTTAATAACTATTCATCATTATTAATCATTATACTTCACGTATACATTCCACATTGTCCCACACAAACATCCTTCCAAACCCTCGTATTTAATGTTATAACTGTAAATGGTCCATGGATCCAAATTCACAGGAATACTTTAATACAACAGAATATATTGAGTTCTAAAACATAAAAGAATGCTTGGCTAAATTTGGAGCGATTACACAGGAAAACTTTAATTTAAAATCAATGCCTGCTATGTGGGCCAGACCCTTTTTGATCAAGCTTTCAGAAGTTTCTTTTGTGTATAAGCTCCACAGACGTTCTCCGACATTGGAACAGCATTAGTCTAAATTATAGCACTCAATCACTGCTTAGCCCTTTGGCGCTCTTGTCAGCGTCTGTGTCTCAAAAAGTTGCAGTTTATATTGCCATGACGAGGCCATTATATTTTTCAGCCTCTTTTGTTTTGGTAGTTCCGTTTTTTTCCCGGTGATATCTTCAAAAGGCTATCTCCAGCTTTCATTAATAGATTTCAACACAATTTCATAAACTTTTTTATACAAGTTGGTGTACAGCCTTGGGCAAGTTTGCAGCTTTAAAGTGCTTTTTACTTATATTTCTAATTCAATCATGTTCGGTGCATTCAGTCTGTTTGTTAGCCAGGATCCACTGAGCCGCTTACTTTACCTGCAATCTGAGGCATTAGGAGAAAAATTGCAGGGCTTGTTATTGTCTGTCATTAGCCAGCTCCTATCAGCTACCGCTCACAGTCCATCCCAAAATATACCCATTGCTTTTTCTCTCTTCTTTCAGTTGTTGTTGTCTTCATTCACCATTATCCTCTTAAGAATCTTGTGACGATCCTCCTATAAGTTTCTAAAGGAAGTTTAGAGAGCTCTTAAAAGTAAAAGTAAAAAGGAACGGAAGGAACGAGTGCAAAAGTACACTAAACTCTGCAAAATGAAGAGCGCCGCCGACCGAACGAACGGCACATAATCACTGTAACGAGTGATGACAGACAGAAAGAGAGAGTGGAGTCTACTATTTAAGTGTTCAGTGAAAATGATAACGGCAGAGTCTATCAGTCAGCGGCTCTTAATGTGATGCGGACAATTAAAGCCTTACTGTCACAAATGTCCTGCCCATTAGCAGTGCCATGAGCCGTGGGTCGTGATTGAAAGGACGAGGTCTCGGATAAAGGCGGTCGGAGTAGAGTCGCTGCTCCTCCACGTCCACAGGAGCCAGCTGGTGTGATCTCTTCTTGGAGTTGTTCTGGACTGGTGCTGGAGGGACTATGGCCTGTGAAAAGCCCTGGAAGACCTGGAGGAAGTGTTTGGAGAGAGGGAAATGTGGGCATCTCACTGAAGAAAATGGAAGTAAATCTGTATTGTGTTTTACGCTTGCTATAACACCTGCATTTATATTTGAAAAATTCCAACACCTTATTTCTTATCTCTGAGTGGTCAGTGGGCCGTGTTTCTATGCTTTAAGTGCTGAATAGAAAAATAGAAAAAGAGCCAGCTTTGTAATGCAGGAAAAATAGAAAAAGAAAACACAGGGTTAACCTTGGAGTAAATGGCATTTATATATAAAACACTTTTCGTCCTACATCAGCACTCAAAGCACTTTAAAGTACGCATCCATTCATACACACATTCATGCACCAATGTCACAGATGCTGGAGGCAAAATAGGGTTTAGTGTCTTGCCAAAGGAAGGACACTTTGACAGCCTCAATACCCTCTTTACCTTCTCAACCTGTGTCGACCAAGTTACCTCAACAACCCCTTAATCCAGCTTCACGGTACAGGGTCCTGGTTTGTTACAGTCACACTTACAAAATAACATATTAAAGCTAACAGGATTATGTAATTGGAGAATGTATCCCATTACAGACTGGAAAAAAGGGATGTAATCAGATTACAGGTACGTTTCATGAAAACAGGGAGTATGTTTTTTGTGGTAAAAATGATATAACAGCTACTTAAGTTCAGGTAAAACAACCATAATAAACAACATTATGCCTCATTATATCAATATGCTATATACATCAATAATTTGAAAAGGACAGGTAGCTCAGTTTTGAAAGAGTTTGGTACGTGTACATAATTATTCTCTGTGTTTTTATTTAAATAAGGGTAACAGTCATACTTTCTGTTATCATTATTACTGTAGATGTTTTCAAATATAGGACAAGGTATGAAAAATGTGCCATTTTGATTAAAACATCTAAAGATAACCTTCCTTTATTCGTTTATAGGTCATGTTCCCAGTCTAGTTTCCCTTGTCATACTTAGATTGTGTAATTACATTTTCTGACAAGTCATTCAGGCTCTTATAACAAGCCAAATTATGCATGACTCTAACCACTTTAAGATGAATACACGTTACTCTATCAATAGTTTGACATGTTAGATCAGCTTTTAGACATTTTTTTTTTTATTATGACACTGCTGTTCTGTCCCGGTGTGCTCTCACAGTTCAGCCAACCCCGTTTTATCATTTAGTATGGTGCACCATCAGCGAGCACCTCCGAGACATTCAAAAGTAGTGAGAAGCAGTTATCTTTTATTGGGGGATTTAGATGGAGCCATTTGGAGTTGGGGCTTCGTATTCATTTATGCTGCCAACATCCAGTCTCTCTGCTACATTACAGAATCCAGGCCCTGTGACAGTCTTAAGCTATTTTTATCTTTCTTTCTCCAGAAATTACAGCTGATATACTGTCGAAAAGTCATGGATTTTTCCATCGACACCAAAGTGAACTTGATATACCTCATAAGACCATCTTAAACCCGCGTATCGAGTTGTGTTCCTTTGTGACTTGTACATCAAAGTAATGGACTATTGGAGGTTGTGCACTCCAAAACTGGACGCAAGAGCTGCTGAGCAATTTGAATGGTTTTGGGGGAAGATTCTTAATTAAAGGTCGGTTTCTCTTGAGTAATTCCTCCCTCGTGGCAATTGTACATTTTCATTGAGTCAATACAGAAAAGGATGTTTAATAAAAGATACATGAGCAGTCTCCATCAAATCAATTACAGCGTGAATATTCTGTCCAGAGGCGATGCAGTAGGTTGGCTCGATGTGCAGCTAGGCTAAAAGGTCCAGCAAGTTGGTCGACATTTGAAACTTTTTTTTACAAATAAATCTTCAATCGGTAAACTCAGTACAAGAGATGATATATAGCTGGTATAACGCTTCGAATGCTGGAGTTTGCCTTTTCTGTATCCGCCTTTGAAGGTCTGTCTGGTTTTTTTTTTCCTGTTGTGGGCAGCCAACACGAACTCTAATAACGGTCTGATGACTTTTTGTTCCAACAAGTTCAGCGGGTCAGATGTGTCATCCGTTCTACTTTGCTCCGAGTTACTATTGATCCGTCCTAACTTTAGCTTCTTTTTCTTACTTAGTTGCAATTTCGAGCAGTGTGGAAAATATAGGGATGACACCGAGCAGAGGTGAAATTCAGTTTTTGTGTATAGTGGCGCTTTCTATCACCGTTACGATCTACAGGAAATGATTTAGGAATGTTCCAGTAATTTGGGCTGGGTGTGCTGCTAGATAAACTAATACCACAGTTTGAATTGGCACTGAGAAAGACAATGCAACACATCCAAGAAAGAAATGTGTTGGCTCGTCATCATCTTCGTCCTCCAAAACAATTACTGCTGTGCGCTTTATTTAGTTCAGTCAAGGCATAAACATAAATTATATATAGATATATTTTTTGTCCATGCCAGGTCTTTATTTTGACACAATTCTGCCAATAGTGTTACAGATAAAACAGATATACAGATCAGATCACTATATAAGGTCAGCCAAATAAAAATAGCATTTCTGAGAATGGTGCCTGGTTTCAAGATGACTTCAGTTCTGCATGGGAAGAGCATCATGAGGAAGTAAAAATAATCCTAGTTAAATCTGTTCTGACACTTTGGTCAGCTACTTTTCTATATAAGAATGAAAATCTAAAAAAATTATAATAATAATCACATTTAAACATGCAGTAACTGTAATTCATTTCCTCATTCTCCCGAACCACTCTGTCCACTCCTCCACAATGACTCTGAGACATGACTGCTTTTCATTAGTCATATTGTTGAACTTAGAGGCTAAAAGTCACTAAATTACACATTTTAGGGGCACTTGATACCATATACTTGCAACCTGGGATTGATTCCGGCTCAGCTCATTTGCCCATTGTCATTCCCCTCTCTCTCACTACTCTCAGTATCTACTATCGAATAAAGGCAAAAAGATATATTTTTAAAATTACATCTCACGTGTCAATATTCTTCTGATGAACTTCAGTTCTACTCAGATATGTTGGGCACTGTGTTGTTTACCTATAGCAGATAGAGCAAAAATACTAAAAAGCTATAGCATATCTTTGAAGACATATGTGTCTGTCACTTAACCAAATATGCATTTGTAAATCTCTGTCTTGATTGAGCAGTGCATTTACCTTAAAGGTCTCATATTATACTATTTTGAACATTATACAGTGTATTTTGGATACATTTAGGTTACCATATCACGTTTTGCAACATGAAACACACAATAATGATCTTATACAAGCGGTTTGGATGAGCTCTCATCATGAGTCCAAAGTGAACGGTCTGATTTGGCGCTGTCACTTTAAGGCTCAGCTCTCCCGTGTTGGCTCCGCCCACTTCCTGCCTGACGTCACGCTACAGCTACGAGCTGCGCTGGAAACAGACTGAAGTAAACACGGTACATCTAGTAATAACTTTTTCAGCAATGGCTTTGAGAGTAACTGAGCCGTATATGTTAGACCCAGAGTCTGACTCTGAGTTCAAGAACATGAGCAAACACAAAGACCTCGAAGGCTTCTACAAGACGTTTCTGCTTGGTAAATGAGAAACTATTTATTGTGTATGTTTCTATGGTGTAGCCCGTAGCATAGCGCATGTTAACTGCTTCTGTTTATAGGTGCACATGTGGAAATGGCCGTACAATGCCTACTGAAGTTGAGAATGTATGCTGCCTGGAGACTCCTAAGGTAGCTGTTGTGCAGTGTATTGAAAGTAAAGTAAAAGTATTGACGGTAAGTAAGCTAACACAGTAGCAGCGATGCTTCTCTGTGTCTGAGCTGCAGAGCACGGCACTTGTTGACAGTGCAAGAGAGAGGGGCTGGAGGAGTGTGGAGGAGCACTTCCTGGAGATGAGTGGTTTATTTCACATATTGAAGTCATTGTGTGAAACAGCTCGTTAAAAGGACTGTAGCTCAAACTAAATAAATTACTCAAACATGCGCGAATGAAACAAAACACAACTTTGGGTATGTGTTTGAGGTAGAAACAACGTTAGAACATGGTTAAAAGCTCGGAAAAGCCTTTAACGCCATATCAATGAATATGCTAATCTCATCAAGCTCATGTCAGTGTAAGTCTGTGATGAGGAATCTGAAACCCTCTGTGTATAACTCCATGTTATTTGGCATACTATACATAACATTGATTTAAGCATGGACTTGGTCTGTAGCAGGTGCAGTCTAAATAGTAAATAGAGCCACTCACTCGCTATTTGCCAAAACAATCTAGTATTTATCTTCTATTTTGCGCACTTAGATGAAAACAGCCCATTTTCCATATTCATTAAGGAAACAAACCAGCGTTGTGCTCTGCACCTGTGAAAGACCCACCTCAAGTGTTCACACAAAGTGAATCACTTTATTTTTTTATAAGCTTCATTTTTGACAGCGTGTGATTTAGTACAAGGGAAGCTTTAATAAACCAGATCCTTAAAGTCTTAAAAACTCTTTGAATGAATGAATCAGTAACACCAGCTCAGATCAGTTGGGCTCAGGTTCAGCTAATTAATGCTCTTCTCAGGTTCAGGGGCCTATGACAGTAAGGTCTTGTGTATTTTGGATTGGAGTGTTCCTTGAGATAAGATGGAAGCAGGGCTAGTAATAATTTCTCCGCGATAACATCGTTGAATGAATCTTAATCAGAGTCAACGGGGCAGACTTTTTGAGTTCACCGGAGGCAACAAATGGTTGAGACTGTAATGAGAATACTTCATTGTCTGTCAGCATAAGCCAAAAAAAAAGGCAGGTATCATCCCTCTGTGTACATCCAGCTGAAGAAGTTTTGAGAAGTGAATCTATGCTTATCCGTGTATGTTATAGCCTCCATATCGTTCCAAAGTAATTGCAGCAGTACCTCAAAATCAAAGCATCTCCTTTTCTCCAGGCCTGTAGTGTATGGATGCTCATGTTAAACATTCTCTCTCAGTGTAGCGCACATAAAGCCCATTTTGCAAGCGTTTCATCAGTCATGCATATTCTTCCTTTGATGCACTGTAAGCGTCCAATGACAGTGAGGAATGTTAACCTGATTTTACTGTTGGATCGCAGCTTGTGGGAGAAGGTTTTTCTTTGCCCGCAGTCACTTCAGTTCGACAGCTTTCTTGCTTTAAAGGTAGTATATTGTATTTCTTTTTTGTTTTTTTCTTCTTTTTTTTCTTCATACCTTCCGTTTGGGTCAGGCTTTTAATGAGGAGAGACAAGGAACAGATTCTCAAACTAAAAGCAAAGATGTGTCCTTACAAGTGGATGATGCATCGCCACAGATCTACTCTCTGCTTTTAGCATGTGTTTGATATGTAAAACTTAAGAATCCCATTATGTTAAGGAAGAAAATCAAGCATTTACAAGAGAATAACTAAACCCCATTTTATGCTTGTTCCTTGGATATTTGTGGCAATTTGTCCTATCAATATTGCATCCATGTCCTATTTTTGCAGAAGAGGATAAGACAACAAAAAGGCTAACCATTAAGAGCTTTTGTAGAGCTGACTGGCACAGTAAAAGGGTTTTGTTTTTTTGTTTTTTTAGAAAGCTTGAAATAAAGTCTATCTTTTGTGTTTATGCAGCAGACTACGGCTATAACTCCAACCTGTGTAGCATCACTGTTTCTGTACATTTTTGTCCTCACGCTGGCAGATGCTCACGTAATACATCAAGCAGGTCCATTTCTAGAGGCACTTGTACAATTTGGATGAACTGAGTGCTAATAATACCATAATGTTTTCCCTTGGCATTGCATCAAAAAGACAGCTGCAAATACAAGACTCTGTGTTAGCATTCCCATCCATCCACAACTTTTCAAAAGGCCTTATTTGAATATTATTTAAACACTGGGGTCACGAGGCGAAGGTGAGGTGTAAAGATTCCCTTCATTTTCCGCTACAAAAAGGCACTATAAAAGGAGTATCTGGTGTGTTTGTACGTGTGACTTTGAAAAGTTCTCCGAGTCCTCGCCGCGTCATGAGCCGGACTGCGCTGGATGTGAGTGATTCGAGGCGGACACAGATCTCATCCATCAGCCACTTCACCTGGGCTTAATGGCTTGCTGCAGACAGCCATGTTTGACTGTGTGCTTGATGTGTGCGTACCAGCCGGCCCTCCGACTCTTTTTTATGTCAAAATATCAGCAGGCAGCGCAGTGTCAAGACTCAGAAATGGATTTTCTAATCCACTTGTTCGCTGGAAGTTCTTTCAACCCCCCAGTTTTGAAGCCCAAGCCAAAAATGTACTTAAACACAGCCGTACCATTCGACTCCTGCGTGTCTCATCCCCCAGCTGTCATTGTGTGTGTTTTGACTGGCTGAAACGTTCCTGCAGTGGATAGAGAGAGGGGGGGGTGCAAACAGGAAAGGCGAAGGACATCAGGAAAGCTCAAATAATGAGATGTCAAGCAGGGCAGGCCATAATTGTTAATTACATTTATTTCAGTGCTTTTGGAATGCAGCCACAATGCTTTCAGGAATATAAAGTGGCGTCCTCAACATGCTCCAGGTTGTGCTTTTTAAATGGATCTGAGGGATCGGACCTGAAATTCAATAAGTAGTGCTCCATTCTCATCCACAAACACGACACTCATGGCCATATAAGGCCGGCAGTTTGAAAGCAAGAGGGATGAAGATTCAACAGCATTAAACACTAAAGCTTTTTTAATGTGACAAGCTCAGATATATTTCTCCATTAAAAAGAACTCAATGGGTCCTCAGCCCGGTGGCTAATAGTTTCACATTCATATGTTTTAACTGGAAATTACACTCAGGATGTTTGCTTTAACTTGGCCTCGTCTGCTTGTTGACAGAGGAGTTGAGTTTCTTAACCGTATTTGTTTGGAGTGACGGTCAGTAGCAGTGGATTCCATTTTCAGAGCACACTGTGAGGAGGAGGACACTTATCTCTTTCAGTCTATAATCCTTTAAACATCCTGTGTAACAAAAAAGACATACATACATATCATTTAATACACAATGACATTTGGAAAACATTACAAATATAACATTACTTGATTATGGAACCTGGAGGTCATGTTTTATACAAAAGATTTAATTAAAATAAAGGTACACAATAAAATGGAATACATTAGTCATTATGTTTTCAGTAGAGTTTAATCACATCAAAATGACAATATTTGCAGTTATCTACCCTGGAAATTAAAAAAAAAAAAAAGTGGAGAATTCATTACTTATAGCTGTTTATCATAGCTGTTCACATGCTGTTCTAAAAGGGAAAAGTCAGAGGTTCACTTTCCTTATCTGATGCCAAAACTTGCAGATGAAGCTAAAATGACAAAAACTGAACTGAAAATGTGTCAAAAAAATATAGAGAAAGTACATTTCAGACTAAAATCAGAGGATCTGAATTAATGCAATGCTAATATGTTACCCAACACACGAAACTGAGGATGGTTTGGTGAATTGTAAGTTTAGAAAGAGTCGGTGATATTGTCGGGAATCTCTCTCAGCGATATTCCATTTTGGTCAGCCTTGTGTAACATGGCAAAAGACAAGCCACTGTCCCATTTTATGTCATGTATTGCCATTCTGTAAAAAAAACAAAAAAACAAGCTGATCGGCATCTACTTTGAAGCGCTACATGAAATCAAAATCACACAGTACATGGTTAGTTTGCATAAAGAAACACAGATGCACGCTACTCTTATTTTTGTCTCTTTACTATGCACATCTCATACATCACTGATTCCCTCTAACACTAATCTGTGCATTTTTTTCTATCTCCCATTGTAGGATAAAGATTGGACCACTTCTATTTATCACTACACAATTTTTAGGATGAGACGAGACTTAAAAAAAAGACAAGAATATCCTATAAGAAAACGTGAGCCACCTTATTAAAATACAACACATGACTAGGTTAAAGAATTGCTGATCTAACTGAACTGTTAAATAAAACACTTTTTTTTATTTTTTTTACATAGGTATGAATGAATGCAATCATTGAGGAATATCAGACATATGGCTCTTTTGGGGTATCATGAAATCTTGTCTGTAGTCCAAAACAGAACTCGGTAGTAAATAATATGCCATTCAGAAACATACAATGAGAATAAATAACCACAAATAACCACAGCTCTGTTTGGAACTACTTTTTCATCCTCCACGTATGCACAGTTGCGTCCTCTGATTAACATATACAGTACTTTCCCAGTTTAACTCGCCACCCCCATACCATCTGCTGTCAGACATTGATAATTAGTTTTACAGTGCTGTTGGCAGCCAGACGATGGCTTCACAATAATTACCCTATTTATTGTTTTTGTATGCTTTCGGTAATGTTGTCGTTGTTTCCATAGTTCGTTCCTAATTAAAAAAAACAAAACTTTGGAGCGTCTCAGAATTGACAGAGCCTGCCCTTTTTGTCCTTCTAAATTGCTCATCCTCCAAAGCTAACAATAAAGGATGTGATGGATGGAGTGACGAGAGACGAGATATGGTGCGGTCCTATAAAGGCATCTCAGAAATGACAGACTAATCCCTCTGGGCTTCAAATGTTTGGCGATAACAAAGATTTGTTTAAGTTCTTACGGTGTCCAGAAAGTTTATTGGACAAAACCTACTTCAGATGAATCATTTATAACTTAATGCTTTGGCAGAGGAAAAGGGTTAGATCAGGGTATTACAATACGTGAATATATTTATGAACGTTTCACTTAGCTTCCCTCTTCTTTATTTTTCTGTTTTGCTTTCTAAGTTGCTGCTTGTTTTTTCAATTACTTACATACAGGAAAAATATTTGAGTGGTTTAAAATAAAACTATAAACAATGAAAACAATGGAATTCAATTGCGTTGCACACTTGTTGACCTTTAAAACTTTATTTAGCTTCTTTGTTTACTTGTTTTTGAGTGTGTAGATCTCAGCCAATTACAAAGGAAAAGAGTATACAGCTTATTTAAGATTATATAAGAGAATGAATTCAAAAGCCAGAATAAACCTATTTGTAGCTGTATTCAGTGGCGGGCTTAGCAAATTTGGGGCCCTAGGCAAACTTTTGAGGGAGCCCTTCCTCATGTCTGCCTTAAGAAGGCCTGAGGTTGAGAGATTGTGTAGCCCCTCCACAATTGTCATAAAGCAATACTTCACAATAACAAAAACACATATTCGGCTTCTTTTCTGGTTTGATCTCACTCAGATCAACTTCAGAATCAAGTTGGGGTTTTTTTCTTAATACAGTAGTGAGTAAATTTACTAATGCTATTAAATTAACTTCAATATTTGACATTGTGGGAACATTATTGTTCTTTTCAGTTACTGTCAGTTCTGACACAAGCACAGTGTGGATCAACCACTCTGTCTCTGTTTTTAGGTGTTTTTTAACTGTAAAATAAATTGCAGAATTAATCTAAAGGAGTAACGCTGGCTGAAGCAGCCAATTTAGACACTTGATTCCCATCAGAGAATTGGAAGACTGGAGATAGACTTAAGAATGTTTAATGGATCGAGAGTGTGTGTGTAAGTGTGTGTGGTCTGAAAGAAACATATACTAAAGGAACAATCAGTAATAGTATATGACAGAAGCACATCATATTCAAATAGTAACCTGAACATCATTGATCCTGGGTTACATTTGTAACTTTAAGGTGCGCCGCTGTGGTGAGCTGAGCTAATAATAGTGCTAGCTTAAATTGCTGGCAGACCGGACCAGTAATACCCAAAATGTTGGGGCCCTTGCATGTTGGGGGCCCTAGGCATTTGCCTACCTTTGCCTAATGGTAAGCACGCCACTGGCTGTATTTACTCTCTGCAGTAAGACTTGTGTACCGATAGTGTTTTAACCTCCACTTGGAAACATGCTCTGCAGACTTGTCACCAAAGCATAACAACTGTCAAAATATATATTTTTTTTTCATCAAAGTACGCAATAATAGCTGCACATAAATTATAGGCTCCAGTTTCAGGCTACAACATTCATTTAATTAGTACACTCATAATGTAAGTGTGACAAAATTCACCGTAATCAGAGTCAGTGGGGCTGGCCTTGTTTCCTGCAACGAGATGTGTGTTCTTTATGTGTAGGATAGTCTTTAATGTTTAACTGTTACAACAGAAAACTGCACTCAGGAAAAGATGTTGCAGGGTTTTTTAGTGTTTTTGTATGGATCTCGGAATATTCTGCCTTGACTTTAATCCAGAATGTTGTGAGATTTGAAGTGTTTAATTGTCTCTGCCCTTCATGTTTACATTGTTCTCTTAAAAAAATTCAAAGGCTTATTTTTTAATGTAGGATGCTTGGTTTCTATGTGGTGAAGCAGTTTGGATGGCTTCATAGCCTCATTGGAGACGAGAGGGTTTGGGGCATATGTATCACCTGTTGCGATGAACTTGACTTGTGGTATTTTCTTTTAAATGCAGCTTTTTTTTGTTGTTGCCTGTCTTGTCTCTTGCTGTCACATCATTGGGCTTCTCCCTCTGATCAAAGACGCTCTCCAGGAATAATTGTTTTTTTTCCCCAGTTTAGCTAGGTTTAGTGTGAAGAATTGTTAGTGAGTGGAGACAAAAGACATAAAACAGAATATTGCAATTGTTTATAAAATGCAAATAAAATACAGATAAATGTTAGTTGTTTTTGTTTGTTTTGTTTTTTGTTTTTTGGGAGGTTTTTTTGCAGCCTGGTAGCAAATTATCCGTGCACCAGTACACTTCCTGCACAATGTAATATCAGTAAAAGTATGTCTGTCTCTGTCTGCAAAAAACAATCCATCTCTTTAAATGATATTAAAAACACTGATGACATATGATCAATCCTATAGGCGTGTGCAAGATGGCCACATGAATAAAGCTTTTACTGCAGCGTGCAACGTAATTATACATCATTAAAATGTGCAATGGATGAAAAACAATATCCACTTAAAATATGCCCTTTGGTTTATTCACCAGTATTATTTCCTATTTAGTGTGAATGAAGACGTCTTATATCTTATATTAAAAGGCAACCGAAACCTATGTCTGTAAAGGTTACTTTTAATTAGTTAGTTATTGAACATCTTCATTTAGTTGATCATTTTCACTGAACTTTGGCGTTTTCTCTTTCCTCCTAATTGCCCGTTCTTCAGTTTGCTTTGGGCTCAGCTTTATCCTAAATGTCACAGTGTCACTTATGTACACTGGCTAATGACCTGTGCCGACAACAGCGAGGGGCCGCGGCCATCTCTTTACTTAACACACGCAGAGTAATGATTTGCACTTAGAGGGGGGCTCCGCTGTGGGGGCCAACGTTTCAGTGTGAGTGCGTTAATGGAGCCTGTCTCCAGTGATTAGGGAATGTTGACGGGAGAAGTTAGAGAGCCTCGCGTCAGACCGGGAGCTAAGTATCTTCTCCCCTATTTAATAAAACTAGTCGATGCGCACAGGAGAATACACAAGACCCAGACATACTGATGTACTATTACAGTCAAGTCATGGTGCTGTGGGTTTCGTTTCCTCTCCTCCTACGCCTTTCTGAAAACTTCTGGTCTCGGAAACACACTGGCAATCACACTCGAGCTCTCTCATCATTCCCTGCCGGTTCATAGCGCAGCATCAGCGCTTTCTACACCGAATCAGACTGGAACCAAACTAATTAGCCTGTCATTTCTATTCTCTTGTCTTTGAGGCGGCTGGATTTTCTGTGATTAGTTTCTTCCATGTCAATTCCAAAATGGCTCATAGGCCGCTAACTCTTTTTCTGCCTAAATTAATCAACAGTGTCCCCTCTGCTTTGTGTAAAAAAAAAAGCAGAGACCTTCAGCTAATTGCAAAGAGATGGCTTGTGTCTTTTACTAAAGCCCTTTTCCACAATAGACAATCCCCCTTTTTGGCATTGTTTTAACAGTCTGCTGCTACTTTTCTCCATCTCTCTGTAGATGACATCTTACTTAAACCAGGTCACGTCTAAGGCTTAGCCTCTGGAGGTAGTTACTGACCTTAACCTTTGACCTACTCTTGTACACACACTGTACAATCATTACAGAGCGACCAATGCATACTGAATAGTCCTTTTCTTTTCAGTGCTAAAGGCTAAATTAATTTGAATGAAAGTCAAAGATAACTAATAGGAATCCAGGAAAAATAATACCTTCTTATACTGCTGTAATTCAAACACACCAGCCTTATTTGATTACATATTCCTGCCAAATGCATCCCCTATGCAAAAAAGGGGGACCTAATGGCATACTAATGCACAATGTTAACTATTAAGCCCGAGCCATTTCAGACTAAGCTACCATGAAAGCTAATCAAACCATAGCCTTCGAAAATTTCCGCCTGTGTGGCTTATGTTTCTGAACGGTTTATTCTTCATTGTAAACTCAGCAATTAATTGCGGAGAGTTAATTGCACGCTGAACTGCAGATGACCTCTCCCGCTCCGATGCGGCGGCGCGTATATACCCAGAGAGAGCCCGTGTAATGAATGTGCCAGAGAGAAGCGATTCACCCAAAGGATTAGTCTGGGCCGCGCAACAAAAGTTGATTCTTTTTCATGTCAGACCAAAATAATAAAAAGCCTCTATATTTTGTCTTGTATCTGCCACCGAGGACTGAATTTAAAGCTGTCTAAAGGCTCCGGACTTAATCTTCAAAGGCATTCTGAAGAATATGACCCAGCTTTGTCCCAATCCATCATATCTGGTCATTAACCTGCAGTGACCACCTACCAATCACGTCACATCATAAATCACACGGCCATTCAAACTATGCCCGACAATGCAGCACAATGTAAAAAACTTGTCAGAGGGTAGTCCATGTGCATGCTAGCTCCAGCCCTAATCGGCGGTGATTATTACTAATGGCTGTAATGATGTGCATTTTCTTCCCAGCAGGACAGTTCAATTAGGATCAGGCCTATTCAGTATCTCCTCAGGCAGTCAGTCCCTGAACCCACATCCATATATGCTCGTGCATACGGGTACAGTAGACTTGAAGACCGACAGTATGCAGTGCCATGTCTATATTGTATTATGTGTTTATTTGTCTTTTTATACATCTTTATGCAAAAAAAATGAGTGAGTGAAAAGGTCATTTCATTTGTATATTTGATGTCAAGAAATCACCATTTTAGTTGTGCTAATTGACTAACTGTCCCTGTTTTAAGATACAGGTTTAGTTCAGACTCAGAGTGTGTTAATCTGGAAAGAGATGATAGGAAATCTGAGTCACTTACAGTAATAACTCACTCTGTGAACTCAACCTGGTTCCTCTAACCCACAGTTTGAATCCTCTCCTCTGAAAGGTTTAAGATGAAAGATTTTAATTTGTATCCTACATTTATACATACTTTTACTGAACGTATCAACTTTTAACATTTTGATGCATGAATAAGCATACGTGTAGTGTATACGGTATGTGTAGATTTATTTATTTTCATTTTAGTACAGATCCCTTTATTAAGTATTTGAAGCAATACAATTCAGTGAGGCCAATAAGACATTTAAATATGATTAAATACAGAGAGTAAGTTAAAATAGTGTAATACCTGTCCAGTAGTACCCTTGACAACTACAACTCATTTCTATGTTAAATTAAAAATGTTATGCTTTTCATTCTAAAACACTTATTTTACTTATTAAAACTAAAGCAGAGACTTTCGAAAACTCTGTGAACAACATTTTGGGCTTTGTTGGACACAAAAAACAGTAGTGGCAGTGTCTTTTGTGTCTTGTTTGCTGTGTCATTGTTTCTAAAACAATACAATGAACAATATGGTATTCTTTACTCAGTGCTGATGAAATGAAGTCTCAGTTCAGTCAAGGTTTCACGTTTACAGAGTTTATTATTTTGAACTGATCTAAAGTCCATTAGTACTTAAGTTAGTTCAGCTCTGTAGGCACACTATAGTATATTGACAGGCACTGACTCTGACTCAGCTTCTTTGTGATAAAACTTTTCATTCAAATAATCTTGTAATAGCCTTCACATTTTTCCTATTTGTGATTGCATTCTGAGTGGTACTGTACATGGATTTGTCTTTTTCCCGTTACCTCAGCAACCAGCCTCCCAATTTTTTCGACTTTTGCTTTTTACACAGAGAAAAGGCTTACTTGGGCTTTTCTTTTAGTGCTGTCTCTTTCATACTGCAGACTTTACTGCAAATTACAGCGTGCAACAGCACACAAACACACGCTGGTACGCTCACGCACATGCACAGACCATGATCCTCAAATCAAGTCCCATCTCCATGGAAACTAGAGTGGAATAAAGAGATTGCCTTAATCACTTGATAAGTAGTACAAACTCTTCTCTCGTTTGGCCAAAGACATTCACTTTCCAATATGGTTTCAAATGCACCATTTGAAATATGTGCAGCCATTTCATTCTATTACCCAGAGTTATACATGGTGACATCTGGGACAGTTCTCCAATATGTTGTACTTGGGGTTAATTAAAAATGTAATGGTCAAGTCTGTATTTCTAATAGAGCTGACAGGAGCCCATACTTCATTCAGATTGATTAGATATTAAACCACTGGTCTGAATAACTAGTAGTCACAGATGACTCTATGGACCAATTATGTCTGAATCAGTCCTGATGCGGTCTATTGCTGTGATTGGGACGTGGATTGAAATCTTAAGAGGCCATGACAGTTGGGTCATCCTGTTCTCAACTCTACTCTTCCATCAGTACACTGAGAAACATCCGTTATAAACTGGTGTAACTGGTGTTGCAGCCTGTAAATATTGAGATGATTAGGATATAATGCATTGAACACTACAGCAATCACAACCAAGTTCTATTCTAAGTTCAATTTCCAACTACTTTTTTTTTCCATTTATGTGCATGGAATAAACTATTAAAGCTGTCTTTCAATTTAGTTTTGTTTTGTTGTTTGTTTTTGCTTAATTTAATGTTCAGAAAGTTGAGAATAAACCTGAAACAATCTACTAATGTCTACCTCCAGCCTCTTACACCAGTACATACAACCATTTACTTTCTTCGTATTATTTATTGGAAATGCATCCAAGTTTTAAAAGTCTGCTTCAAAAACTCCTTGTAATATTTCATATAGAAACTCAACTTTTGTCACTCTTATTTATGGAGCAGATGCCGGATAGATTTTTGACCTGACGACAGTAACAGGAAGCTTGTAACATCAGAACTAGGACAGACATTTGAGGCAACCACTGGAGTTGTTCAGGTGCAGCAGCACGACTCAGTGCATGACAGGAAAACGCTGTTCTGTCAGCACTGCACTGACACCTGATTGTATCTGAGTTTAGTGTTGATCACAAATGTAACGCTGCCCCCACCCCACCTTGCCCCCCATTCTCTTACATCTCCACCCCCACATCTTTTCAGTTACTCCAGATGGACACTGCAAGTTTAACTTAAAGAAACTTCATGTCATCGATACAAAATCCAGTTTATTCAGAGACTATCCCCAATACATGATGACTTTATGGGATCTTAAACTCATGTAATGTGTAAAAAAAGGACCATATCTTGTGTGCCTGTTAAGAGCACCACATTTACAAAGAGATTGTGGCATTTCTGCGGCAGCTCTTGCAAGGCAATTCGTTTAATGCATTCATCTGAGAAATACATCAAACACATGAGGAATGTGATTAAGATGTGATCTGAGCCACAAACTGTCCAATGTGTCAGTCTGCCCTTTTCCCTTCATGTGCATTGACACTTTTGCATAAATAGATGTGTTCGACAAGATTTGTTTTGCTTGAGATGTTGCTGCTCTTATATGTTGTTATATGTAGGTCATTTGCGTATCATACATACAAAATAATAAGATTCATTTTTCAAAAATATCCAACCTCAGTGTCAAGATCATCAATGATAATCATTGTAATTCAAACTGTACCCCAGGGTAGCGCTTTGGGTCCGTTTTGACAAATGGCAAAACTATAATGCATTTTTAATAGATTTACAAAGGACTGGAGCAGCTTTTGATGAAATAAAAATATAAATTTTGTCCACTGGTGCAAATGCTTGTCCTAACTTTCATGTAGCACTGGTATTATAGCATAGCATAGCACAGTCTAGTATAGTATGTACATGATTAAATGATATATTGTTGAGATCATTTCACAGTCAATGTGGGATGTGTAAATCATTTTTATTCCACACAAACAAACCACCACACCATTGACATTCCATAAAAATAATCTGACTCCGGCCCCAGAGGCAGTCCTCGGATGTGGATGAAATAAAGTGTCTGCTGTGAAAAAGATGGGCAGCTGTCAGAATTGTATTTTTGTCCTCATGCTATGATTGTTTTTGTGCTTTAAAAGAGGATATAACTGATCCCAAAACTATGGCACCTTGTCAGTTGAAGGCAGACTGGGGAGCTCCTAAAACATTGCATTTTTGTGATTTACGACTGGTGCTGAAGCTGACAAATGTGGCTGCAGCCCTGGCAGTTTTAGAGTCGTTAAAAAAGGTGTTCGCTACCTATACACCTATACTAATACATCTGCAGCTCTTGACTGATAAAAGCTCATATCTGAAGGAGAGTGAAAAGGAGACACTCCTGACAGTTTGCTGATTTCTCAGAATAGCTAATTGATGGAGAAAATAAGTGATGTAAAGTCATTAATCTGCCTGTCTTCATTAAGAGTTAGATGAGAACATCAGAAAAACGTGGCTCATAAACTTAAGCGAACATACTTGTAGTGTGCAAGGCCTAATTTAGAGGTTAATGTAATATAAAAAATATCTCCTGTATGGGATGTGATTATTAAGTAATTGAACAAGTGCTGTAATTGGGCTTAAAAGCTATCATTAGTGCTGACTTTAGATGTACAAGAAGTGAAATTTGAGCACTTCATTTACTCTAATGTCGTTGCTTTTTGTGATTGTGCTTTAGAGCCACAAGTTTAAGTAAAACCAGAGGATTGTAGATAGGCCACCAAGGCCACCAAAGATTTACATTTTGAGTTTTGGTCTGGTTAAAGGCACAATATGCAACTTTTCCAGGGAAATGTTGCACCTAGCTACTTTTTGAGGTTTTTACCCAGCCAGGTTCTGGTTTAGTTTGGTGGTTTGGTTTGTAACGGGTAATTTTAAATACAGGTAAAGTAAGATTTTATTTCTGGACGGTGCACAAAGCTAGATAAATCTGATGCATCATCCATTATCTCAACTAACCTTGTTTGCCCTCACAGCTTTTTTTTTTTTTTCTTGCTACAGAGGATACACTTTATTTCAATATGCACAAGGACAATGAAGGGGCCTTGCTATTACTCACTATTTTGAGGGATGTTTTTATATTTCTTTTTTCCACCATAATCTTTACATTTGGGTAACATCTGATTTATTTATATATATATTTTTATTTTTTACAATTTTACATCTTACCATTATGTTAAAACAATTTACACTTAATATATTAACTGAAATGACATCAAATGTGTAAGACGTATGAGTATTTAAATCGGTTTTATACTCATTGTGAGCCAAAACATACAGATTTACACAGCAGCATGTTTTTCTATTTACTTCCTCAATAGACACACCTATGACTCTCCACTTTAAATGATTTGGTTCATTGGTTAGGAGCTTAAACCTGGGTTGCTGCATTAAAACAAATGAACCCAAAGTAACTACGAAGCTGGATGGAAGTGGTATCACAAAACGTTAAAGTTATCAACTTGTTGAGTTGAATCAAATCGAGTCAGTGAGAGTTAACACAAATGATAAAGCAAATCTATATTAAACTCATGCAAAACTTGACATTTTTTGGCACATACACACAGTACCTAAAGGCTAATAAACTGTTTAAATGTTGCAATGAAATCATTATTACCAAGTCTGTTATTCAGGGCGTCTATTTAAATCTATATTAATGACTTTGTATGATATCACTTTAGAATGTCGCCAAAGTTAATGTTTTTTTAGCCGTTCAGCATAAGTTTCTGCAAAGATCTTCCTCGACAGAAAAGCAGACATGTGCATGGATTTTTTTGAACACACTACAAGGCAGCATTTGTGTTTTGGTGTTGTGTAAAGTACTCATCATAGTAAAAAATAATAATAATAATAAAGGAATAAATAATAATCATGTTTACTGTGAATTTCAATGAATTTCAGGCACCTATTATTTTCATTTTGAACATTCCTTTCTATGGTGAGCTGTGTTTGGCTTTACGGTGCGATAAAAGGTCAAAAATGTCTATCCCATGTAAACAAAGGAGTAAAATACAGGTAGAGATTAGTTGGGTGACAAATACATTAAAAAAAAACATCATTTTCAATTGATCACAAATAATTAACATTTCAAAGAAAATTCTGTAGATTATGCTTGAAATTTTTAGAAAGTTTTTTATTTCTTCTCTCAAAATGAATCTAATCAAGACAAAACTAATAATGTTAAACAGGCATAAGCTAAAAATTCTAGTGCTGAACGTGCCAAAATATACAACCCTCGTTTCTGAGATTGAGGTTTCCATCTTTCATCCTTTTCTTTCTAAAATAAAACCCCTAGAGAAAAAGCATACCTTGTATAGCTATAAATACCCGCTCCCATGAGCCTTTTTAGCTGCGGAAAGTGTTGTCACGATTTTAAGAACAATTCTGGGTTATTTTAGTCTGTCTAAAAATACAGACCATCGCAGTTGACCGATATTTCTTTATATTTTATTGTTTTCTGCAAAATCTTGAGGAGAGCTCAACAGTGTGGGTCAACAAGCACAGTCTTCCCAGAGAATAGTTAAATGGAAATGTGTGGGGGGGAATGTTTTACACACACACAAACCAGCGACATTAATATAGATGTAGATTTTATCATACAGGCAGTACATTTATGCAATTAAATTAAATGTATGTCACAAGAAACATGCTTTATCTTGTCTTGTATCTTAGTCTGGCGGAAGAATAATGGTTTAGAAATACAATTAAGTGATTTTTTTTTTTTTTTTCCAAAGAGATGAAAATTATGCAAGCCTCGAGGCACTTACACACAGGCTTAAATACTCTCTCTTGTTTCGCCCGGTATACATTTTCCACCAGTGTATGAGCGATAATTACAATGTGTACATGAAAAATTAATAAGCTACAGTGTTGTTTGCACAGAGCGCTATGTATGATAATGGTCAACATCCTTGTAATGAGGAGTCCGTGCCGTGCTATAGGTAGACTTACCCAAAGCTCATTATCTGACAGGCTGCCGGAAGAAAGAAATATCGACAAGCTATAGCTGTAAAGTGTTATCTTGTGACAAAAGTTGCAATAATGGGCGTCTGGAAAAACCCACACAGGTTTAAAAAGGTTCATTTAACAAGCTTAATTAAAGCACTTTTACACTTTGTTGTTTTGAATTTTCACTTCATGCAAAACTCCTTGACAAGATCGTCTAATTAATTCAGAAGCTTTAATTTAGCACCGACCTTTACATGTATAGCTGACACTATAACTTTACTTTTCAGATATATTTTCCTGAATGCCCAAATTTCCGTCATTTAATTAAGTTGTGGCAATGCAAAAGCTTTAATTTACACATTTTAAATAACTCTGAGAAGAAGCCTTGACTTTGATGTGATCTGGTGTGTCTTGAAGTGTAATTTATTCATTTCACTTTTCATAAAAATGTTTCTTTTACTTTTGGAAATATTGCATTAGACATCAAGGTGGCAGTTACAGTAAAGAGATATAGGGTTTATAAGTGTCAGCCATTTGTAAGCTCTTAAAGCACATTAGAAAAAGAGAAAAGTTGAACAGTAGAAATCTCAATTCGGCTGAAAGACTTTTAAGGTGTTTTACGATATTATTGACAATTTACAAACCTTTAAGCTTAACCTTAACAATTAATAACCGATGTATAATTAATTATCAACCCTTTGTTGTGAAGTGATTTTGAAGTTATTTTCTACATCTTTTCCTGCTATGGGTCAACAAGCTTTGTGCATGAAGGTAAACCCTGGATAATAAATGAAAAAAAAAATGGAGCCACTCCCTTCAGGGGGCGCCATAGTGAATCATCCAGTGAATCACATTTTTAGTCTGGCATTGGTTTTTACACTGGATCCACCACAAAAGTACACTGGCTTGTGACCCCCTTTTTTATGCCACTGTTACTAACATAAACTAGATGGTGTTGCTCTGATTGGATAAAACTGCGGTCACAGATGATAAATCCAATAACCAGCCTGTTATTCTTTTAAAGTACCTTCCCTTTGCAATAGTTTTCTATAGAAGCCCTCTCAGATGGTACTGTGTCACAGACTAGGTCAGTGTTGCTCTTTACAATATTCAATCTTTACAGTTTCAATCAAAAGCGAGTTTAATCAGTTTGGGGATCTAAGAGAACAATATAAAAACAAAAAAAAAATCTTTAATAATGTGTTGTTAAGCCTTAAGAAACGTGAAAATTGCTATTCCACTCTTTTCTTGTGGGTAATTGTATATCAAATACGAGCATTTGAAAAGAAATAGAGAGTTGGACTAACAAAATTTGAAATCATCCAGCCTGTAGCTTACTGACAATAACCATTTCTCTCACAAACACACAGATTCCATCACATGTTATATGATTGAAGAGAGCCTTTACACATTTTTATTCTAAATTTGCTTCAGATATGCTTAATATTTTAATATACGTCGTAAGGGTTCAAAAAGCTCTAAAAATCCCATCAGACTCTGGGTTTTAATCGGACGTGATGTTGCCTAGAGACTGGGGTTATCCATCTATGCAACAATTGGCTGTTTTGATTTGTATGAGGTCCAACAGCTCTGTCAGACTCACAGAGATATAAAAGAGAATCAGAAATCATAATCCAAGTTTTACAAGGTTTTTATGTTGCCGAAAGTCCTGGAGATTCTCTAAAGCTCTCTTCTATGCGGACACATCACTGCATACGGACTGCACTTGGCCTCGCGAGCTCTCACCGCAGCGCCGTAAGAACCGCTGCTTTGATGTGGGGTTACATCCACAGACGCCAAAAGACAGACTGAAGTGTGAATTAGTAAGAGTTAAGAGTTTCAAGCATGAGAAAAACCATCAAACTGAGAGAAAACATTGTTGGAAAATCACTTTATGAAACAGATTCAAGGGACTTACATCCAGAGCGCATCATGTCTAGCAAAACTATAGTTTGAAATGAACAAAATCACAAATCACACACGTTTAGCCCAAAAACAGCACAAAGATTCAGTTTCTGTCAGTTGGTCTGAAGTACCCCTACAGTCCCCTCATAAAATATCCAAAATGTCCCATTACGAGGAGACGATGGCTGATATAATTTGACTTTGTGTGAATTGATTAAAAGGTTAAATAAAATGTCATTATGAATGAAAATGTCAATTTCATTATAATTGAACCGATTTTTATTTAATTATAGCTGTCCTGGAAATGGAAAATGGACTGTTTTATTGTAAAATGGGTTTGTATTTGAGAATTGAGTGATGCTTCTGTCCCTGTACCGACTGTCCTACTTTTAACCAATTTTAATATCAAAGCGGCGCATTGTGCTTGTAATTCAGGTCTACGCAGCACTGACTGGTCTATTTACGTGGCATGAGGCAATTTCTAAGCTGTTTTCTTTTTCTAGTAGCCATTAACAGCTTGACCAGTCATCATGCATAAAAGAAACGTTCTCACTCAAGAAGGAACAATTCATGTACCTCAGAAAAGTTCAGGATAATGATTATGTTGCTTTTTGCATGTTCTATAAATGACATGGATGATGATGGAAGTTTATTTTTAAAAGTCAAAATTGTGTTCATAAACTGTATAAAGCTGGAGAATGCAATGATTGTCAGCCCGATTAATTGAGCAGTTGTTCCGACTTTAGGAGGACCACACGAATGCACCGTATGCATAACAATTAACAATAATAACAGTTTGCAAAAATATGCTTAGATACATAAACTTGTATGATTAATATGGCTGGAAAAAGCATTACGAGCGTGTGAGGTATAAGTTTGCTGCACATTAATCACAGTGAGGAAAGAAAAAGACATTAGGGGTGGCTGGTAATGCAAGCTGTCTTTACATTGGAAAAAGTAAGTCACACTCCATCCCATTTGTAGTAATGTGTCACAGCGGTAGGGAAAGGCCTGCGTGTCTGCGTGGATCGAAAATATGAGTCGAGTGATTTTATTTAACAGCTCATTTAGCATTCGTGTACAGTACCTTTAGCCCAGGTTCCTAATGGCCTGTATCCCCCAGGATTTGTCAGGAGATGTATGAAAATGCTAATACATCAGCAGGAAGTGCGGCGAGCTCTCGCAGCATGGAGACACATTTGATGGAATTGCAATGAATTTTTTGGCCCAATTGGGAGCTTTTAGGTTTAGTGCCGGACTGTTGGCTAACACTTCATTTAGAGCACTCCGACTGAGGTGGTCATAAAACGATAGAAGTGTGTCATTCAGGTAATATGAACATAAATTAAAGTGATGATGTGTGACGCAAAGGTCTATAGCTTTAGAGTTTGTTGTGATTTTTTTTTTAAAATCCTTTTGGACATGGATCGCTGGTCTTACCTGGTCTTCTATTTTGGGGGGCATTTCTGTTAAAGTTAGTGGGTCATTTGCATTATTCATGTGTATGTTGCCATGTCACTCGTTTTATGCAATAGAGTGTCACAGAAGTAGCAGTCTGACTTTTTTTTTTTTTTCCAGTGATTGGTAAATTCTTAAAAAGGTATATCGTAAACCAATTTGGTAATCTGGTTTTCTTAAGTTATTCTCTTACTGGTTTTACTTCTACCAAGAATCATTATAGGTGAATTGGTGATTAAAGTGCCCCTATATAATTAGAGTGAATGTTTCTTAATTACGTCTAAGTTAGCCCTGAGAACTGGCCACTTCCAGGGTGTACCCCCTAAGGCCAAAGCACTATAGCACCACACAAAAGGAAAGTAAAGATGAATGAATGAGCGATTGTTTGGCCACATTGTGCTTAAAACTTATTTGTCTGTAAACTGTCTGTGTGTCAATCACAGAGTTACTATGGCAACGGTGATATTAACCAATTGAAAAAGATCAACACTAATCAATGCAATGTTTTTATGTTCGATGTTGTTTAATTATTTACTGGTGTTGTACTGATTTCTGGCGACATTCTTTTTCATTTGTTACTGTACTCTTGTTGAATCTACAATAAAATAAAAAAAGTGTATATTTTTTGGTTTGAAAAGATGGTCACCCTAATAAACGAATAACTCTTTCAAAGCTAATGTTTGCTAGTTTTAGACCAGAAAAGGACCCCTGACACTATTAGTAACTAAGTTAACTTATTCATTCAATGATTTTGTTACACATCAGTGGAAGGAACTTATCCCAGCTGCATCCCGTTAATTTATGCATCCACTTAAAAAATGTAGAATTTATAAAATTACAATAAAAAAGTAGTAATTATGTACAAAGTGATGGTTTCTTTAATCATGATTTCTTTAATTCTTGATCACTTTTAGCCAAAATGTGTAGGAATCTAAATGGTTTCCTAAAAATAGCAATTCAGGCGTGCCAAAACTTGTCGTTTCCCTGTAGGATACTGTGCCCTGTTGGCATTTCATTCCTGCCCTTGGCACACACTGAACAACTGACTTCACTCTTGGCAAGGTAAATCACATTTTCTGGCATTTAGTTCATAGTGATTTTTCTCTTTAATGGACCTATTTAAAGTAAAATAATAATGTCTAAAATTGCCAGTTATAAACCAGTATTTCACAGATGTAATTGTGTTATTAGCCTGATCCCTGTTGTGTTGCCATTAAAGGAGCAGTCAAGACATGATGTATTCTTTCTCTGTGATCTCTCTGTTCTATTTGGGTCTGTGTCCACAAGGCTAAGGCTCAGCCAATCCAATTAGGACTGAACTCCCCCGGGTCACTGCCCCCTGTCAGACAATTAGTTACCAACGCTTTCTAATGGATTTACTGCAGTGTACATTACTGGCACCATCGCATTAAACCTAGATTTTCCACCTTTGCACTATTGGTACTAAGAAAAAAAAAACACTCTTTGGCTTTTAAATCAACAGCTTTATTGTGCAATCATTTAGTGTTTGTATAGCTGTGTTGAAGTTTATTCTTTCTGTATGTGCCAGTTCCATGACCTCTGAATCATTTTTGCTATTTTGCAGCACAGTGCACAGAGCAGCCAGCTGTAAATGTGCATTTACTCCATACTTATAAATATTCTTTGTGTATGTAATTTCTATTATTTATACAGCTACGTCTCTGACCTTGAGGCTAGAACGCTTACTTTTTCTAAGACAAAAGATTTTGTTTTTGCATCTTTTAGAATTATTAAACAGCAATTGAACTGGAACTTAAAAGCCAAGCTAACCCATGTTTAAGACCTCCAAACTATTTGTGATCATTATATTATGCGAGTGGGTTTAAAATACACATCTGAGAGCTTAGTACTTGACCAAATTACAGAGGTTCCCACGGTTTTCTCCCCGTCTGCCTGATAAAGGCAAGCACACTGTGGGAGGTATAGTAATGACTAAAGCTCTGTGTTGCTGTAGCAACACTGAGACACTAAATCCACTCTTGCTTGTGTCTGAGCCCACCTGGTTAGTTTTTATAATATTAAGGGTCAGCCTTTTGTAACACAGAGTGCTTGTTTATGTGTCTGTCAAAGTATCAGCTTTTAAACCTTTCCTCTTTCTTCTCAGGTTTTCTCTCACATGAATTGTTGTAGTCTTGATGCTGTCCACTGCAGCTCTGTGTGAGTGCACATTAAAACAGTGACAGCATAACCTTAATGGTGGCTGACTATGTGCTAATGGTAAAAGTTTACAGCATATGTCTTACAGCAGTCATCTCTGTGTTTGTATTGCAGTTCACACCCTGTCAACATGTAAGAAGGTATCTTTGTGAACTGCTCTATCTATATCTTCGACCTTTTGTATGAATACAGTGTTTCAGGAAAACACATTTTTCTTACACTTCATTTTGTGTTTTGGAAATCTGGTTGAGGAACTTCCACTAGGCACCAGTAATCTATAGCAAGGAACCAGAGAACAATACTTACAACACAGAGTAATTAATACTGTACATTAGATGTTCTAAAGCATTACCACAGCATCATTAATGTTCATGTCATTACCATGTATATGTGAGCATGCACATATTGAGCTAAGACATCTCTGTGTTTAGTTAAAGCTCCGTTTTTAAAGACTTTTTTTTTGTTTTTTGGAAGCCATTATGACTTATATGCTTCTTGGAAAAATCAGTTTAAAAAAAAACAGTAGTGTACATGTAGACAGCATTCTTTTCAGCATCTGCCCACACAAATAAGTTAAATGAATCAATAAGAATGCTCTTCTCTGGTATTTGACCTCCAGTTTATTGTCACCTACAGGTCTGACATACCTGTAAGACCATTTGTAGCTTTTGTGTTATATCAAAGGCATCTCATATCTAACAGTTTCAAAGGCAAACTCTTAAATTACGAAACACTTTTGCCTCCTGATGATACCACACACATAGACTCTTGATTTCTCCAAGTGAGAGCTACTAAAGGAGGATGTGAGCTGTGATTATAATGTTAACGGCTTCATTTAATGGGCACAGTGAAGTCTGACGTCTTTGGGCTTTGGGAACAGACCCCGTCAGCCTCGGCCAATACTATTCCATTTGACAGGACTCCCATTGGAAAACACAATGACGTTGCCAGTGGAGTAATTTCATTTTTCACCCTAGGAGCTAATCTTTTCACCACATCTAGTATTCTTCCATATATGGTCAGCCACAGTCCAAACTTTCTGCTGTAAAAATTGTTCACAGCTGTAAGGGCAGTTCTAAAAATAACCCATCTGTCTTTGTCTCCTTCTCCACTTATTTTGTCAAGTGGGAGGACCGTAACTTTTTTTTTTTTTCCACGCCTGAGCATGGCCTCAGAGTCGGGAGCTTGCTCAACTTGATCCGCTTTTTTTCATTCCGTCCGCTTGCCAATTTTCCTGACAACTGAAGCAGAATGCAGACGGCGAGAGAGAAAAGAGGGGTTTGAGGCTGACGCAAAAGCATGACAGTCCGTCTCTGCCCTTTGTAATAGATGTGCTCACCCTCTAAGCATCCCCCCCGGCCCACCTCGACAGCCCCCGCCGCTCGCTGCAGCCCCCTCCCCCAAGCCTTACCAGAACTGGCTTTATCATCTGTGATAAAGTACCCACGGTCTGGGAGGAATCAGCCTTGGATGTTTATTACATTAGGTCAGTGAGCGCTAATGGAGAAACTCCCCCAGACCATGTCATCGCCACAGGGCAATAGGGCAGCAAAACAGTATTACCTCTTTCTCCCTCCTCTTTGTTCCTCTTCCCGTTTTTTCGCAGACAAAACACACCCACACAGGAAAAGGTCATACTCCATTAACCTCAGTCTTTAACATCAGCCATCTTTGTAATTTTAAGCTAAACAGACATTTATAAACTGCTTTCAGACTATACAGAGTAGTACCTGCAAACTGCATAGATGTTTGTAACACTGTGGTACTGTTTAGACAGTCTAGTTGGAGTAATGTGTTGGATTTGAAAAGTTACAATGCAAACTCACATTAGTAACTTGTATGTTGTGGATTTGTAGAGCATTGTAAAAGGTTTATGTAAAATTATTATTCCAACTGATTTGCTGGTGCTGTGTCTATTTTCATATGTTTTCTTAGTTTTTGGTTGGAGAGCTATGGTGGCCCTGTAGGGACATGCTGTTGAATAAACTGAGTGGAAATAGGTCTCGTGGTGACACTCTTTCACTTTCACCAAAAAAAAAAAATGAAAGAAAATCAATTTAATTACCAAACTATGTAAGTCTTCTAATGCTACTTTAACTGTACTGTAGCATATTATAAAATAAGATTCAAATGCATCCATTGTATCACCACATACCCTGAAAAAGTCTTAGTGTCTACCCATGAACCTTTATTTCTTTACAGTTTATTGTAGCTTTAAGTTCCATATATTCCTAACCCAAAAGCCATTAAAAGCCACTAAGACTGATGCATATGACTCCAACGTGAATAGAAAATCACTTTGACAGCAGCCATCCCAAATAATTTAACACTGAATGCAAATAATTCTATTCCACACAAATAAAGTTTTATCGCCCTCTGACATCATAATTAATAGTCTCCCACAACAGGAGTAAAAATAAACTGTCAAAATGAATATATCTCCCCTTTAGCATTGGAATAACAAATGTAACCATGGTTACACACCGAGGTGAGGTACAGAAGTCCTTTTTAAGTTCAAATTGTCAGAAACAATGAAGGCAGTAGCATCTATCAGTGCCAGGCTGTAGTGCCATATTTGCATTCAGAGTTCAACTCCAATGCTCTGATGAAGGCTTCACTCTGACTTGTGTTGTTCAGGTGTCTGTGAACGCATCAGCTGCCAACTCACCTGAGGCCCGCAATTAGCGTCGAGCAGCTGCTGCGTTTTCTGTGCCATAACAGTTCACACTCTGTGGACACAGGCTGTCAGCCTCACAAGAGCAGCCACACACAGCAATAAACCTGTCTACTGTTCTTTCACACGTTGTCCTTGTTTTGTTAACGTATGCAAAGATGCAAGGCTCCTTCTGCTTGTATGTTGTCAGAGACTGCTGGGTAAAGAAGCCGAAATCTGTGCTCATATTAAAGTGCTGTTACTTGTTTTAAAATGTCTTAAGAGGACGTACAAGCAGTCATCCAAATTATTACATGAGTAAAAATTGTGAAAAGATTATGAATTGATTTCTGGGCGACTCTCCCTGTTTGTTTAAAGAAATCATCAACATTCATTTGAATTTTAATGATTTCATCTCAGACTTTTGAAGTAAGAAGTTACATAGTGCTTTAACAAGTAAAACATCAGTCTGAAGAATATATTTATACAAGTACATTTCAAAATCTGTAATAAATGTAAAAGTAGCTCATTAGTCACCTTTGCATGTAGCCACTGCTGGCTTTATTACAAGACTGATACATTAAAGTGCTTTTCATTTTGATATCGTTGTGAGGTGATAGAAGTGTACTTGAGCGACAGCTGTTTGTTGACCCTGTGCAGAGAGCTGGTAGCCACTTGCCCAAAGGTAATCCTGGCCAGCGCAACATCAATGGCTGTGCTAGCACAGTTAATGAGCGACACTAGCAGTGTGTGATATGAATCATACAGAGAGCTGTAGCGGCCTCACGCTGGGCTCGGCGCACTGCATTTTCATGGTTATTAGAAAAGTCAGAGAAGGCTTGGGCAGATGGTTTCTCTCGAGGCATTCCCTTTTAGGAGCACCTGTCACAAATGAAACCAGTTAACTTAAATCATTCTGCCCAAACCAGCCCCAGAATCATCTTTATTTAAATAAATGGCAGACATAGAAGGCTGATAAATGTCTTTTACTAAATTCAACTGTAGCCTTTGTGAAATCTGACACAAGACTGATAAAAGTGAACCCACTCAAAGCTGACAGGTTCAGAGATGTACACTTCAGCAGTGTCAAAGGCCAACACTTCTCTGGGTTAAAACTCAAATGTGACAGATAATTGGTGCTCCCAATTACCTTGACTTACAGAGCACTTTAGAAGTGCTCAGGGAAGTGGCCTGTTATTAGTGACACGTGGCAAAAGCTTTTATCTCTGTGTTCTTTCTGTGGAGTCTTCTCTGAAGTTTGTGTGGATAGTTTAATCTAATTCTATGTTGTTTGTTATTGGCTAAACAAGCAGAAATTTGACATATTTTCAATATTTAACACCTGAAACATCTGAGTCAGTCATCAGGTAGTTTTGTTTTTCAGATTCTGAGGAAACATATTGAAATCAAGACACTTCAAATCAAAATACACAGTCGTCCAAATGATTCTGGTTGTGCATTTTGGATCTTCTTTTACCACCAAGATTTTATCTGGAATTATAAAACCCGACAAGAACCTAATGAGAGATTCTGTTGCTTTTTGCAGAAGTGTTGGTTTCCTGGATTGCACTTTACGGCTTGACAACACCAATAAAGTCTGCGTGGAACAGCCAGTGATACGGAACTGACACCTTTCTGACCACATTTGTATTCTTCTGCCTCAAAGTAAGCTGCATGAAACCGTTCACATCACGCTGCTAGCCTCCATTGCTTTGTAAAAACGAAAGCCTATACAATAGCCGCCATACTCTGTGGAGTGTGACATTGGGCTTTGATTTGTGTTTTATATTCTGTCATGTGTCAGGAACTGTTTACATGCTATATTGTATGTGTAATTATAAACAAGATCAAAAAGCAAAGAAATATGATGATGTAGATACACATTTAGTTGCATGTGTGAACTCAGGTGTGGATATTCTTCAAAACACTGTCGACAAGACAACACCGAATGTGTAATGTACTGTATCAGCCAGAGAAGAAATGCTTCCAGGAAACATTGCAGGTAACAATCTCACCACTCTTTTCTTCGACAAAAATGTTGTTTTTCTTCTTCGGAAGGCGGCAAAAGGTGCATATCTGCTCGGAGAGGGATACGTGCTTCTACTGTACCAAAGCAAACAGGATAAATCTTACCAGCAGAGGCAGTGGTGCAGAGACGAGGCTGACAACAGCCGCGGGGCCCGGCACGACTACACTCTGCCTAATCAAGCAGCCTTTTGAAAAAAAAAAGAAAAAGAAATGCCACTTTTATCCCAGCAAACAGCGGAGGGCAGCTAAAGTAGAGGTTTCAGGAGGTATTCCAAACAAACAAGAGGGAAAACATGTACTTTTAGCTGCACGAGATTGCAGGAAACACAATACAGTGAGAGGGCGATGGTGTGCGTAGGAAGAAGGGGCGCAGTCTGTCTCAATTCATTCCTGGAGCATTTACAGCGATGTCTAAGTCACCCAAGGTTAACATCAGACACTTTCATTTTGTTGGAGTTTTTATGTGGTCTTGTATGTTTTCTCCTGAATATGGTTATGTGGACGCTGGACGGCAGGCAATTAACAGCGTCTGTGTTCGACCTTGAGAATAAGAACCACTTCAACTGCTCAGTCTCTGTTATCATCTTTGTGCTTACTGTTTCCAATCGAAGTGTGAAAATATCAACATTCGAGGTCCAGAGAAATATAAAAATACCCAAACGTGTATAGGAATCTTTTTCTCTCTTTAATCTTTTTCATCTTTCTCCTATTTTTGTCCAAAGAATAGCGTTCCATTTACCTATAGATCAAAGCAGTGCAGTGCAACTCGCAATCGTTGTATGACACTCCATTGTGTGAGGAACGCTTCTTTAAACAAAAGAAAACTGTGAACCTTAGAACCAGACCTCATAATTATCCATACACAGTCGCATAAGGGTTTGTATTGACATGAGAATGTAAACAAAACAAGGTCTCCATACTGTATTATCAATATATACTGCATGTTTTTTCTCGTCATAGCTTTTGCTTTTCTCTCCGTCTTTCATGGTCATAACTGAACAAACCACAAACCCATTCTCACTGACAATGAGCACACAATTAAAGGCTATATGTAAGACTCGTCAATGGTTAATTTGCTTGGTTGTGATTGAAGGACTTGGGCTTTAACTGCTGTAAAAAAAACAAACATGAAATGCGAAGGACACAACGCCAAACATATTGAGTATTTCTCATAAATGTTCAAAATATGCACACGGTCAAGAAAAAGAAAAATATAAGTACAACATAAAGAAGCCAACAGCAGGATGAAACTAATTCATATCGATATTAGCAAAAAAAAAAAGTGTCTATTCCAGCACTGGATATGCATTTACACAGAGAAACAGGAAAACCGAGATAAAGACAACTGAAGGAAAGTGAGATACAAATAATTAATGGCAATGTATTAATTAACAAAGTAGACATTATTTTGGGATCACATTGGTCTGACAGCAAACTCAGAGCTAGAAGTTTAAGCTAAGCACTAAACTTTAGCTTTATGTCTTTGTATTTTGCGGTGGCAAATTAGTCCAGCTTTTTCATTTTAATAAAATAAAAGTTGGGTTGTTATGCTGTTGTTGAGGGTGATTGGTGCAGCTGGATTCTCACGAGATTTAAGAGTTAACAAACTCACATAAATCCATCTTGAACTGCTCCAAGCAAAGTATTAATGCACCCAAACCCCGGTCTAACTTGGCCTCCATGTCCAATGATGTGACAGAACTGATCGGTATGGAATTGTTGACCAGGACGGATTACATTTTTGGGATGAATCTTTAATGTATTTGTGAGTATTGAATCTATTAAATTCTGCCAGATCAGTTCATGTCTGTTTTTTGAAGTAAAGTGGGTACAGAACCCCTCCTATTGAACTTCCACCGAGCTAATGTGATCAATCATGATCATTTATCTGAAAAAGGGAAGGCTTTATTTTGTTCCACACACAGGTACATGCTGTTTGTCACGGTGAAAGATCACAACTGAGGACCAGAGGATGATGCCTGGATCTGTTAGAACAAGACTGGTCTAATGAGAAAATTAAAATATCTATAGATACTTGAATTACGTGAATATTTTTTTTGCTAAATTTAAACAGTAAAATATGTTGTTTTTTCCATTAGCTCCTGCAGAACTATGGACATTTACAGAGCTTCTTATTAAGAAAGTGCTTGTGTTTGACAATGAGAAAACATGCTTTATAATGTTATATAATGAGGTTTTCTTTTGGATTTGTGTCCCACTGTCCCTACAATCATTTGCCCTTGTTCAAATCAGAAATAGCATTATATTAAAGGGCATCATGATTGTCATTTTGATTTTATTGTTGCATTATTAATGAAGGCTGATTACCCGGCTCATCAGTGCACTCTGCCTTCATTTTCAACTCTCGTCAAGTACCTCTTCTTTTCTCCTCAAGTTAAAAATCATTCAATTCTTTTTTTGTTTCTTTTTTTTTTTTTTTTTTACGCAAAAAGCAACTCCAATTGCACGAGAAGCTTATTGCAGTGTTTGTGTGTGCTTAATAGAAAACACAATTGAACAGTAATGAAATTATTAGGCACATAAATGAAGCTCAACAGCCTTCCAGTCATACAAAACATATATTCTCTCAGTTAATTTTTTTATTTATTTATTTAAAGTTGCATTGGCAGTGAGGCATAGAGAGATGACCTTCTAGTCTTTTTTCTTTTTTTTCTTCTCTATCTAGTTAAGAGCCTTGTAATTACTGGTCTTTACTGCCCCAGAATCCCAATGACTCCCTCACATTTCTAACTAATGGGTTCAAGGGGAATCGCTTATTAGGAATAATCAAAACCATTAAAGGCTTCTTCTTGATTATCTTAAAAAGGAGCACTGAAAGGATTTTAATTTGAGGCGAAACTGAATGTTCATTGTTCAATTATGTGGACTGAATAGGATTCTTGGATAGGAATGTAATGATGTTTTGGTAAAAGATTCGGTACAGGAGAAATGTATAGAAATATATGCTGATGATACAATGAGGGAGGTGGTATGCTTGTTCTGTGTGCAGAATATAAATGAGTACGGGCTCGTTGTTTTCTACCATTACACCTTTGCACTGCAGCCACTCAGAAAAGTCAGGGCTTGACATTCACTTTTTTTTATCACTGGCCACTGTGGCTTGTGGTTAGCCACCAAGCATTTTCACTAGCTGCAATTTAGCTGTTGATTTGTTCATGTTGTTTATAATTATTATCATTATAAACCTTTGAATTATGCTAAAATGTATAAATTATCAAGACTTTTTATTTAACCTTTCTTTGACCTGGTAAATGTAAACCTCTCATCAGCTGATAGTTTTGAACCCATGCAGTTTATTAAGACAAACAAATAAAAAAAATAATTATCTGGCTGTAAATTAATAGCACAACATGTCAACCTTTAACAAACACACACTGAATCTTCAATTTAACAAAAGGTAATTAACTTTTTAGGGTTATTTTTAAATGTTACCTGTGCTTTTACTTAACCCTGCGTTCATTGTCAATGTCCTCAAATTTTCAACAGTTTATTGAAACGATGTTTATTGAACCGAAAAAATTCACTCCAAAAGTTAATGCGCTAATTTTACCAGCCCTAAAATAAATCAAAAGCTTCTTTCAGACCGACCTTTTTGCATGATTTGGTCTAATTTTTTTCTTTTCTTGTCATTCTACTCCATTCAGTGGAGAGAGAGCAAACCAGAAAGAACTGAAATATGCTGAAATGTAGCCGACCTCATGATGACTTACTATAGGTTTTAAATTATTATGCAGTTATTATATGTTTAATACTAAAGGCTGAGTGACTATTTTACCCGCCAAAGCTGAAATCCACCCATATTTAACGGGTTGGCAGGACGTGGTAGTTATTGTGAAAGAAAGGGATCCTAGACCTATTTTACTTCAACGTGAACAGGTATGGCTGGCCAGGCTGAGTTTGATCGATGTTTGAGAGGAGATTTTTATTAAAATGGGTGCACGGCGTAACAAGGTTGGAGCTGAACCTACAAAAGATGGAAGTTTCGCTCTGTCTGTGCCAGAAGTGAAAGCACAGAGAATATATCCTGTCGTTATTGATGTTTAATTATTTTATAAGATGATGTATTTTTAATCCACTCATTTAAATCCAGCTGCTTAAAGGCCAACAAACTCAAAATGCTAAATTCTGAAAGGTTAGCCAGACTTTTTGTTATTGATGAGACCCAAAATACTACCCAAGCTCATGACTCAACCAATGTGTCAACAGTAAATATAGTCTCAATGAACCCCTATTATTCTCATTTATGGATTTTTTTTTTGACTAGACAAATTTTCCTTTTCAAAATGTGCCAGTACTTCATCTAACACTTTTTATATCCTCGATTAATTCCAGCCTGTTGACGCATGGTGTTACTTGACTATGTGACAGAAAGCCAATGAGAAGTAAATAAATGCATCTTGTGAGAGCACATGTGGCTTTGGTTTTATAATTGATTAATACTGAATTCATGTTTTTACCACATAAGCAATGTTAGGAATGTCTGAGTAATAAAGGTCAAATAAGGTCTACAACAGAGCGTCAAAAGTAAGCAGAATAAGTATCGGTTAAGCGCATTGTATGTTTTAATTTCTTTCTAATTTACGCTCTGCAGGGTGTCCTTGTGCAAAATGACATGAAAATGACTTAAACACAGCTATTAAATATTACTGCCAATTGGCTCGTAAGTAAATCCAAAGGAAACATTGGTGTTGGAATAACAGCGACTTAAAGGTCTGACATGTCGAGGTAAGTTGCCCAAAGCCGAGGACTTAATGTGGGCCATGTTTATAGGTCCCAGCCTCTGGTCTCTGCGGTATCAATGTCTTCATCAGTACACGACGTTTGAAGGAGAGCCCAGTGAACCTTGTTTGCCTCTCCACCCAAATCCTTCAATCTCCGCGAGCTCTCTGGGGCAAATTAAACAATGTTCAAATTTAGTCTGGCCAGCCGAAGAAAGTTGACTTTTCCCTGTTCCCATCGGTGCAAACACAGAGTAACAAACTTGCAGTAAAAACAAAAATAAGGTTTGTGTGAGGAGATGAAAGAAAAACGTTGGAACATCTGGTGCGCAGACGCTGGCAGGTTAAGGTAAACAGAGTGTCCTTTTATGGTAGTGCTCCTACCCTCCGCAGAATCAGAGGTATGATGTGGAACACCTTCAAAGGAATCAGGGGCCGGCACATCTTGTTTCAATTTATCCTCTCACTGGCAGACATGCTCCTTGGCCTTAATATACTCCCACAAAGAGGATGCTCAGCACAAGCTTGTACTTCTACAATTCAACACTGATCGCTTTTAGACACATTGTCAGATACAAAAGATTTTTTTTAATGCATTTCACCGCCCGCAGAGTCAGACTCTCAGATATTCAGATATATTCGGTGTGACCTTCTGTGAAACCGGGGCGGGAGTGGATTAATTAGTTCTTGTCCAGCCCTGAAAACTAGCCTCGTGCCAGAGCAGCATATCAGCCTGTACAACATCTGGCAGCAGGCATCTGGTGCCATACATCAAACCTCCACGTTCAACGCCCTACATGCTCAATGCTGGCCCGATCAAACTAACTTCTAAAACTAACATTTGCTTTACAGGGGGCAGAGAGAGAAACAGTGTAGCAGCAGAACAGGTTCTTGTACCTGTTTTTCAAAGGTCACTGCCAGAGCAAGAACTGTACTTTTTGTGGTTTGGGGGCAAAAATAGCAAAGTGAAAAAGGGTATGTGCTCAGGAATGCTTGTTCATCCATTTTTTGTGTGTACTATTCCAACTTTAGGCTCCCAGGCCTCGTACCCCCAGCTGCTCCATGAATCCAAATGCTTTGAAGTGAAGCACCGAAAATGTCACGAACCTACAAGCGCCCCGGACCACGAAGAAAGCTCTAATGAACAGGATAAAAACACAAGCCCTAAATCAATGAGCAGGCAGCGAGGGTTGCTGTAGCTGTCACTGTGATATCTGTGGCCTCCGTGCTCCAGCTGCAGGAGAGAAACAGGCCTCTCTTGTGATAACAGGCAGCAGGCGTTAGCCGGTTAAACTGGGTCACTTCAGTAGCACGCATCTCTGTAATGCTTTACATTTTCTTACATCCTGACGTCAGCTTTTTCTGGGGACAGACCAATATTTGGACTCAAATAATAGTTGGGAGTCATAAAGTATTTAATAAAAAGACTTTCAGGAAATGTACTTGTATAAGCAATCATTTGTGAAAAAACAGACTTTACAATGCCATATACTGTTTATTATAAAGAATTTGAAAAGATGAGAACCTCTATTCAGGAACGGAAAACCTTAGTCAATCAAATGCTCGAAAATGGAGCACTCCCATTGGTCGGCTTGTCATCAGTCTGTTTGAACAGGATTTCAAGGCGAGACCATGTCAAGCCCTGCTTACAGTTACGATTTGTCAGGAAGCGGTAATTGTTGTGAAGGAAAGGGATAGTAGACCTATTTTACTTCAATGTGAACAGGTGTGGCTGGTTTGATCAGTGTTTGGGAGGAGAGTTTTATGATCTAAAAATGGGTGCAACGCGGAACAAGGCTGAACATGGCGCAAAGATGGAAGTTTTGATCTGTCTGTGCCAGAAGTGAAAGCACAGAGAATATATCCTGTCATTATTGATGTTTAATTATTTTATAAGATGATGTATTTTTAATCAACACATTTATATCCAGCTGCTTAAAGGCCAACAAACTCAAAATGCTAAATTCTGAAAGGTTAGCCAGACTTTTTGTTATGCGACCTAAAATACTACCCAAGCTCATGACTCAACCAATGTGTCAACAGTAAATATAGTCTCAATGAACCCCTTTTATTCTCATTTATGGATTTTTTTTTTTTTTTTTGACTAGACAAATTTTCCTTTTCAAAATGTGCCAGTGCATCATCTAACACTTTTTATATCCTCGATTAATTCCAGCCAGTCAGAAAAATCTGAGGACACGGTTGAGTTCAGTGCTTATTTTCGATTGTTGTAAGCTACCTAAACCTGTGTACTGTTTTGGTTGAAAAAAATCTCGCGCTCCAAAGTCCCGCCTCCCTTACTACGATTGGACGGTAAGAAAGAGCCGGAGCAGAATACGGGGCAGATTGGACAATCCCAGACTGACTTTCTCTGTACGTAATACAATGAGAACGCTGTCTGGCTGACCAGGATAGAATATGTCTTTTAACACAGAAAAGAAAAGCATCAACAGAGAAAAGGGAGGCGTTGTAAAATGCCAATAAATGTGTGAATTCAATTAGTATTAGTGTTTAGTTAAGTTTATGCTCTCTATGTAAGTAGATAGGAAGCGCTGGAAAAGCCACTTTGTGATTTTCTGCCACGATTGATTCACTGTTGACAAACCGTGTAGATCCACCATCCAATGAGACTCTTAGTAGAAAGGGAGCAGACCCACTTCTATGTGAATAGGTAAATGGCCATCATCTTCATCTATTAAACTCTTAATGTCTGTTTGCTTTTGTTTTGTTTGTTTGTTTTTTCACGTAGTGTTTTAACAATATACTATTAGGCAACCAAAAAAAAAAAAAAGTTGCACAGTGCTCATTGAAATCATCTTATTTTAGTAACTTACCCTCCTCTCTAAGAGCCCTTTTCAAATGGCTCTTAAGGAGTGCTGTTACCCCCAACACTTGATAACATTCCTCTGGAGTGAAAGCACCACGGTTTTATAGCGCCTACTCAGACTTTTGTTTTTCATGGTCATAAAGCAGCTGGCTATCTTTCCGCCGGTGTTTTATTATCGTGTTCCATTGACTTGCGGCTCCCCCTTTTTTTTTCCCGTAACGAGACGGAAAGAGATTGTTACCTCCGCTGGGCCTCCCTCTGCGAGCCCCGCCGTCCTCTGTGGTGGAGTATAATTGAATGATTTTGTGAGGGATCAATGAGATTAGGGATTGGGTTCATTCCTCTGTCGCTCTGGATTAGAACTCCTTTTATATCTTCCTTCATTGGAAGGAACGCAGTGACAGGGTTGCAGAACGGGGACGAATGTATTTTACTGTAAACTGGTTGTTATCATTAGAAAAGCATTTTAGTTGGTACAAAAGTATGTGTTAAATTTATGATCAAATAGTGAGAAATGCTTACGTGATAATGGGAAATGGGTCTGGAATCCCTTCCTTTAACAGCATTTTCCTGCAGGAAATCAGTCAAATATAAATGCTTTATGATTGGATACATGTCTATCTGTCTGCACCCAGAGGCAGTTTATTATGCATCCTGTGATACTCACCCCAGAAATGTTCAGATCTACAGTAACTAATTGTATACATCAAATAGACAAAGAATTGGATGGATGGCCAGCCTCGTGAACTGGATAAAGTGTTATTAACATCTCTTAACAGCCAAAAGCTAATGGAGTAACAGTGGTATATTGTATTGTGTGTATTATATTGAATGTGACGCTACAGTTCTGAATCTGAACACACAAAATCTCATTAAATCTATAATAATGTAATGCACAGCCAGCTAAGCATGAGTGTCTTTTGAGCCTGCAGAGTCATCTTTCATCTCATGCTATTATTATTGTAAAAAAGACTATTCAGAGAATTTATTCCACATGATAAATTACATTTTGTAAAATTTCACAATTCTTTAATAAAATGTGTCTGTTGGTAAAAGTGTATTGGGGTCCAGTCAATAGGAGTCAGTGGTAGCATTTTATATCAAAAGATGTCCAAAACAAAAATGCACTCTAAAACCCAAAGTTTTCATAAGTTCCAGTGAGCACCGTCAGCCTCCTTTTATTCACAGGGCTTGGTAGAGATGTAAAAGCGTATTATATCAAAGCCTTTTATGAGATTTGACTCTCTTCATATGGTGAGGCTTTAAGGAACATTGTAAGGCATTCCAGAAGTGGGGGTAGACACAGACTCAGACCAGTGTAATGTCGGAAAAGCTGGAGAGTTTGCCCATCCACTGTTATGAGGCACGAGGAGAGTTTGCTATTATTAACCTCGCAATGAATCCTGTCCTAGCAATCCGCCAGTAATCCCAATAATCCTAGCCTGCGCTCCCATCCCTCTGTAATAAGTGCCAGATGCTGATAGTACAGATAAACAGCAAACCTGTGTCTTTATCCAAAAAAAATAAAGCAGAGGGGCCCGCTGGAATCCACATGCTGTGATGAAAGAATGTGAAAACAGTCTCTCATCAAGAAGACACACAATGACTTTCTGAAAAAAACGCCAGTGCTCTTCTCATGTTTGACACAATACTGCAGTACAATGACATACACTTTAATATATATTTTTTGTCTCATCGTCATGATTTAGTGCATATTTGTCCAGAAATTTGCACTTATTTGGCATATGAACTTATTTATTTATGTATACAGATGTTAAAGGTTAAAGAGATTCGGTTAATATACACACTACTCAAACTATATTCAAAGAGACATGTTGAAGAATATTTATAGTGTGTTGTACAGCAGCTGCGGTTAAAACTGTGGAAATCCATCTTGCTCCTGATTGGCTACTGAAGTCACGTGATGAATGTTGACAAGGGGAATGTGGTTGATGTTTGTGAAGTGAAGAAGTCAATGTGCTGCTGGCAAATGATCTGACTCCATCCTGCTGTTCTTTTTAGATAACACTCCAAAACAAAAGCATGAGTTTTAGAAAACATAACTGACATAGCATTTCAAATGAAGTCAGAGCGTTCAGAGATTTCAATTTTGAATGGCATTTGAGTGTGGATGAGAAGCAGAGAGGAAAAAAAGTGTCAGAAATATCGGTGTACGTATAGATATTTTATGAGAGCCAGCCTTGGTTATCACTACTCAGCAGAGTCTGCAAAATACAACAAATAACTCACTTGCCTTAACAATTTAAAACCAAAAACATTTTCTTTTCTTTTCGATCCAAACTTCACTGCTCCAATTTGCCGCCATCCATTAAAACAAACTCGTTTATCATCATCATCTGAAACAAACAAGAAAAAATACTAGCAACATGCACAATCTCGACGTGGAATCACTTGTGTGCGTACTCGAAACGTGAAATATTAAAGAGAGTGGACTGCGTTATTTTTACAGCTAAAGACAATTGCTTGGGGGGCTTCTGTTACAACAGGAAGTGTTTTAGATCTACACCTAAAGCTTTCTGTGTGTCACGAGAGAGATAAAGCGTGGAAAGCAGTGAAGCATTGTTCACGCTGGAGTCCTGTGGTCCTTCTGCTTTCAGTACAGTCTCAGAGGGCAGTGGACGTCCAAGGAGCCGCTGCATAATGAGATCATGAGCCGTGGGTTTTATCGTACACTTACAGAACGTTCTTAAAGGCCACAGAAGAAGATTTTTAGTTTTTAAAGTAAAATAGAGGATACTGGAGTTTCACAGAGCATCTACAGTTCAAGAAAATATGGCACACAGTTACGTTAAAGGCTAGGCTAAACATTGATTCTACTATAATAATGTAATTCAGACTTTTTTAAGGTACAACTTCTTTTCTCTTTTGATTAAAACAACTATTAACATTAGCAGGAGGAGCCACGGGGAGCGCACTGCATTGTTCATAAAGAATCAAACGCCGGGTGATTCTTTTCAGTTCAGCAGGTTGACTTAACGTTATTCTCCAAACGCTCCATTTTGGTGTACGTCTCAATCCGTGCGTCTGAATTGTTTCTTTTGTGATAACTGACAGTGATTCATTTCCATCGCCAGGGTGTGTGCGCCTGACCCAGTTGTAGGAATGCTTTGTTTCTCGTTTTCCCTTTCAGCCGAAGAATACGCTGGCCTTGACTAATGCTGCCTGCACAATACCTCGCCTTTAGGGCTTTTAAGAAGTCTGTAGATTGTCCGCAGATTGTAATCTGTGAGACATTCCGACAATAGTTAGCAGCATTTTTTTTTTTTTTTTTATAGCCTCGGTAAGCTCAGAGATCACGACATTTTTTGTAAAAGCCCAATAGAGAAAGATTAGCATGGAAAATTCATCTGTCTCTATGACGGTCTTTGAATGTGAGTTGAGACAGACTTTGATGGTAATGATGAAGTGGGTTATAATGATGACAGCACTGATTTTGATGAAGATTAAATGGTGGTATCATAGTGGTCCCTTTGAGTCCTTCTCTGAGTCCTACTTTTAAGCAGCCTTCAGTGCCTTGGAATACAAACAGGTCTTTGTTTACCACACTATCTCTACCTTACCGCAAACCTGGACGTAAACCAATACAAAACACTCTTAGTAATGATTTTTTTTTTTTTCCAGAATCTATGGCAGGCGACATATCCATTCCCTTATACATGTCTCGGGCTCAACAGTGCAACTCCATTCAATCCAATCAAATAGTCCTTATCTCTCTGTCCAATCACCTTTCTCCTGATTCAGTCCCCTCAGACAATTTGAATACCATTAGCTTTCACTTAAACCAGTCCGAGTCTATAGGCCTTTTATCATGGCAAGCAGTTGAATTAATGGCCACTACTGATAGTGCGTAACATCAGAGGGACCCACAAGTGCTTTTTCTGCTTAGCTTTGATTCTTCTATACTAGACCGATCACTTGACTTGAAAAATGATTACTTGGAAACATCATCATACAATTGGTATCCATGTACAGTGCAGAATAGAATAGAAATAGATACAGCCAAATGTGAAACTATATAAGTAATGTATGACTGTTTTTACGCTTCCTTTTTATTTCACAAATGTGTGATGGTGGAAAAATAAAAAAAAATAAATAAAAAATGTCAAAGGCCATCCTATGTACTCAGGGGTCACAAGTGGTCAATGGTCAAGAGCCATAATATGCACCAAAATTGAGGCACATAAGGCATTTTAATCATGAATTTATGCACATTTTACAAGTAAGTGTTAGGGCTTGGCTGTAAATCGAATTAATTCTGACAACATAAACACTAATAATCGCCAGAGAAAGCATCATATTACCTCAGAGATGCTGTGGTTTACTGAAGCAAAAGGAAACTGATCAATAGAAACAGCGTAGAGAACTCTATTGATTTATACAAATCAGCCACGTGGTCGGTGCAGTTTTAACGTCTTTTAAAAAGACTTTGTGTTGCGGAAATGATATGAGACAGAGAGGGTTAACACTATAAAGAATCCAACCTAAACTGCTTTATTTTCACTCTGAAGGCTCTCTGCTGCTTCACTGTTGTTGTTTTGTATTGGTAAAAAAAAAAAAAATCTTATAATGATAATAAAAAAAGACATTTGAATTGCCTTTTTAGGTCAGTAGCCAGGCAAAAAAAGATTTTATTTTTTAGCCATATCCCCCAGCCTTATGAAGTGTATAATATTCAACTATCTGTCATTGTTTACAGACAAATATACATTGTATTTTGTATATGCAGTCATATAAAGTAAAAGCAAATAAACCAAAAACAATTAACAAAAAAACTTGTCATAAATCATATTTTATCTCTTTAAATACACTGCTATTATTATTATTTTAAATCTCTGGAATATGAAATGGTCTTTTTAAAAAATGAGGTTCATAGCATTATGATTCAGAACTAGTCATTCATCTTTTGGTTTATCTACCCTCTTGCAACACATGTGTTACTTAGCGCAAAGGCTATTTTTGCTAGAACATGGATAAACCCCGAAGCAAGAAACTTTCAGTATGTGTAACAATGAAAAGCCTTCCATTGCATAAAAGTAACAAAATACATATGAGCTTCTTTCAGTTTGTTTTTTCAAAGTTAGGCCAACAGCATGAAACAAGCAACAGAAAAAAATCCAAGCATGGGCAGGTGCAGTTCATTGAATGGGCTGCAGGACACAAAAATACAACTCTACAACTGCATTTCTTGTAAATTTGTCAAAGTAAATCAAACTGACACATTCTTTCCCAGAAATCCCCATTTTGCCATCCTCCTTGACTACTTCTGATCATTGTTACCGTTCAACTTTGTTTAAGGCCTAAAGTAAACAGGACACTGACAAAACAGTGACGGAGGCCTGACCAAACACTGTGTCCTTTGTGGAGAGGACGATGGTGGGAATGACTTGGCATCAAGCATGTCAACACAGTTCCTTATGTCTCACCATTCTTTTCATGTTGAATAATGACGCTCCCATTAAGCAGGGATGTGTAGCTGCGTGAGTCAGGCAGGCTAACAGCTTCCTTTTTGTCTCTCTTTGTCAGACGACACGTCACACAGTTTAGTACGGAGCGGGGCAGTCTGCCAGTTCAGACTCTCAGGCCACGTTTTTTTTTCTTTTTTTCAACCACTTCACGTGTAAGTGTCTGCTAAACTCTCTGCGTGTTGCCATTTTATGCCCATTTCTTATTTATTGATTTTTTTTTTCTCATTATTTGTCCATTTGTCTTCAGTCCATTACTGCCATGATTGCCCTTTGGAATAAATCGTGTAGAAGGCTGTTAAGCAATCAACTCACGTACTGTAATGAGGCATATCTGTGACACGTATCGACTCAATTTTAATGGTTTATTAACACAATACGGATAATTGTTTTCGGTAACTGCCCAAATAGATGTGTCTTAATAGGCTGAAATAGCTCTACCAGGAAGGAATGGAATATGAATATTTCTGTAAGCAGTTCTTTTCCCTCAAAGAAAAAAAAACAAATTAGCTCATTTGTACTTGAAAGCCTCTTTCCCTATCGCACAAATTACCGTTGTAAAAACAGTGCTTAATCATACATTTACCCCCGGTGGAGTTACAATAGTTTTACAAACCAGACCCACATGAGTTCATTAGAAGTGGTGCTCACAAATATTCTAGCTAAAGGTTGGCTCAAAGACAAAAAAAAGGGTTTATTAGATCAAAAATCTGTTACACTGCTGTATTTTTACTCAGTCGGACTATGATGACCCTCGCTGTCCACTGCACCGTGACGTGAGGAAGTGAAATCACAGCAGTGTTTTAGTTCTGTGTGGAGTACAGACATTGTGACAGACACACTGACCACTGTGAGCGTATTGAGACAGACGTATACAGGTGATAATGGGACTAACCAGCGGTGAACTGTCACATTCTCCACGCTCGAGTCCGCAAGAACATTCACAATGTTCCTGTGGAGTATTGTCAGCATATAAACCAGGATAGAGCTGTCGATATTATACGTAGCTTGGTTGGCTTGTATGAAAAAGGTCATTATCCCCTTTATTCAGACTGACCGCTGAGAAAACTGCACTATATAAGTTGAGGTGAGTGACCTGCAGATACAGCATCCTTTGTGCTTCGTCTCTTCATGTTGGTGTAATACAATAATAACCTTACAAACCATCAGCTAACCATGAATGCATGTAAAAAATGCCTCTTCAACTGTTTTGTCCAGAGTATCCTTCTGCAAACACAACACATACACATTTTACAAACAAAGGACTACAGGACTGGAGTCTAGCAGTGATTGAAGTAAAAAAGTTGAACATGTAGTCCCTTACTTAAAGATGGGTGCACTAATGCTAACACTAGCTCTCACTTGTACTTCAATTACTTGCAAAATGTTACCTTAACTTAGATTAAAATTGAAAGGTTAGACCAGTGGTTCTCAATCTGTGGTACTGGCACCACTGATGGTACTCTGGTAAATCTTGAGCAGCACCTAAGAAGATCAGAATTAAAAAACGTATTTAAAAAAGCGCTTTTGTGTTTGGACCATTTTTATAACATTGATAAATTAGCTTTGGCTTCAGCCCTTGAACTCTGTGCTTAGTCCTTGTTTAAGGCATTAAAATGTAGTCGAGTTGGTAATATTGGTCACTCAATAGGTGTTTTTTTAGTGGGTAAAAATAAATAAGTTGGCAATGGAAACCCTTTCTAACGCTCCCCAGGGGATTCGAACCCCAGTCCCCAGCATTAAATTAGGAATTAAATTAGTCTCCTGTTTAAACTGTCCTAAATAAGTTGAATACCCAGCTTTAACTTCTCTATTATTTATTTAACTACCCTGTGGTGCACATAATGCGTATTGGCTCCATTGCTACGCCCCTGAATATACTACAGAACTCTTGACTCTCTTATTTTCTGAGGTGGTACTACAACCAAAAAGAAATGGGAAAGCAGACGATAAAGCTGATGGACGGCTGCATCATATGGGGAAGGTGTGACAGTCCGTGCACATGCAACACTAAATCACATCACATCCACATTCAATCCAAGACATACTCTACATCCAGCTGCTTCAGAGTTATTTAACCTCAGAGGGACATGGAGCATCACGACACCGGACACAGCACTTCACCTAAGGTTTGGGAGCTAACAGAACCCTGCAGGACAGCCAAAATGTGCCATAGTACAATATGTCATCTTTCATATTTTTGTTGTTCTAAGGGAAAGAACTGTGAGCAAGATAATAGCCTGCTATGTTAGAAAAGCTGGCCCATAATTGGCGTGGCCACTATTTTCAAGCCCAGTCAAGAATGTATAGAAAGGAACTGTTCCTTATTGAATGAAATTTGACATAAATCAGGAACAGCAGCATCATTTCTTTCATTCATAAGTTCATTGTAAAATTTATGTCTGGTTAAACATATTGTTTGTTGCTCGCTTTCCAATTTCTTTACTAAAAGTTCAATTTGTGCTGCAGGCTAAATGTTAATAACTATGTTCACGAGCGCCTGGATGTTCAAATAGCATGGTATGGTAAATTTAAATTCAATGTCTGTCATACATCCATGTTTAATTTACCGGAGGCCACTATGACCCCTAAGCCGCACAAGTCAGCCTTTACAGCAGTGAGTCCTACTTAATAGACAACTGACAGCCATAACAGAGTCGAAACTGTTGCCTTGTTGTTGTTTATGAATTATTAATGGAACTTGAGTTTTTCATTTTTATTTAATTTTGCTCTTGTTTGTGGGGTATAATTAAAATCTCAGGAGCCCTCTGACTGTGCTGGGATTCATCTCGCATGGCATATCTCCATCTGCAGTCTGGATCATCAGCCACCCCTGTCTGCATTAGCCCCCAGCTGTGCCGAAGTCTGCCCAACACTATCAGGGAAAAAGTAACAAGAAAAAAGGTAAGAAGGTAAAGAGAGGTGAAGATCTTGATATTGATTTGATTTATTTTAACGTTATTTAATCTCGATGACAGTTGTTGATTACCTTTTGCAACGTTTCTGCCTTTAACGTTGCTTTTATGCGCTAGAAGGACAAAGGTAATTGACAATTGTGTTTTTGTCCCTTCTGACTCACTGTACTTTACGTCAATTCCAAGTTTTGATTAAAGAATTTAAGTTTATCGCTGTTAATAAATGGAAGTAAACACGGACAGTTCAGTTACAGCCAAGTTCTGATTAGATTAAGAATGCTGTTCTTAGAGTTCTCACAGCTTTTTTGACTTATTTGTTTCTTCTTCTTGTACTTTCTTTCTCCATTTCATCCTTGACTCATTCTGCAGCTGTGACTCCGGGACAGACCTCGACACAGGGGGCGCACACCATGTTTATTATTTTAATGCATAAGCTATTTTTAAGAAAAACATTACTGTAACTATGTTGGCTGCCCTAGAAAAGAAGCAAGCCTCGGCCTGCGGTCATGTTTTTAGAGATTTTTAAAAAGTAAGTTCAACTTTCTAACAGTTTTCCTGGCAGTTTTGGGGAGTACAAACATTTCCAGACATGCTGAATGATCAAATCACAAGCTGGCGGTACATTTTACATTTGAAAGTAGAGCAGGTCAATGAGCTCTAATCTGTGGAAACATAAGAACACAGTCTAGTGCATTTAACCCCACAGACTTTGACTTTAAACCTCCAAACCAAATCAAACATTCATGACTGCTTCATAGAGTTTTCCAGTTAATTTTCAGGACCCTGAGCTCTATCGTACAAGATATGGTTGATCCATTTTGGTACATGCTCAATCAACCTAATTCTGCAGGGGACACGGACGCTGGGTACTGCAGTGTGTGCAAGAAGGCACTGCTCAGCAAAGCAGCTTTTAAAGGTCATGTTTTCGCTTCCTCTGTGCCTGTGAGAATCTTCCGACGCCACTGTTTTAGACCGACTATGTAAATTCGTCCTAAACACACAACTCAATGATAATTTATGTTGTGGACCTACGGGCTAAAGTTCTGATTTAAAATGGAAGCGTAAATTGCAGCGATGTCTCCGAGGTGCCGCTTTAGCAGAGCACTTAGCGCTTTAGACATCTCGTAAGCTCCTGGCTCCCGCTTTTTTTCCTCCTTCACAAATCCGTGAACATGTGCAAATCAACAATGTCGTCCAACTCTTTTACAATGCTCTCATTTTTCTCATGGTGGGAGCTATAGAGCCGTGTCATGCTTTCGCTCCTGCCATACAAGGAGCCAATTATATTGTCAGCATGGGACCTCCACTTGACTTCTCATGTCCTGATGGTATAATGAAATAAAAGAGGTTTCACACGCATGCTCCTACTGTGTCCTTGACATGTGAAAGCGTCTACTTTGCAATTTCAGTCATTTGGGGCGAGAGGTATATTTTGAAAGATACCATGGAGTTGAACAATCACAGTGGGGCGGGCACAAATCCATCCTGTTTATCAGCCCAGCACCAATAATCCCACTGGAGGTTGTGATATTTACTCTGGATGTTGAACCACATTTATGATCATGTTGTATTGTAATACTCTCTGTAATGAATGGTGCTACTTGACTGTACTGCCAGGTTTCTTTTATCTACATTGGTGCAATAAAGGAAAGGCATGTACAGTTTTTTACCGTTTTCTCTCGCATAGATTTTTCTGAATAAAAAAAGCTCACACATCATTCACAGTGACGCACATATATTTTTTTCAGATGTAAGTCATCAATATCTTCTGCTACATATCTATTTCTATGGAAGAGAGTAACACACATCAGCCAATAAGCACAAACACCACGTAGCACAATGTGATCTGTGACTGGACATGGGGTCATCAGTAAACAAAACATGGACGCAGCACTGCTTCAAAGAAATGATGAAATTATATAGGTACACAGCCATATAGAAAATATAGAAAAACAGCCAGAATGTTGGATTATTTGCTTTGATTGTGGAGAATACTAGATTTAAAGGGACTGACAGGGAGCTGAAAAAAAAACTCGGCAATGGCTAAGCTACGTCCAGAAAAACATATAATCATATAATATATAATAATATTTTAAAATTATATATCAAAATTATATATAATTGAATAATAATATAATATATATCAAATGAACAGTGTTCCTCAGGTCTGCAGCTCAATAATGATTGGTTCTTAAGTGGAGGCTATTGCTAAGCAGTCCTTTTCCAGCGTTCACAGTTTGCCCTGTCATGAGGCGAAAGAAAGTCTGAGCTGCAGGAACAATTCAACGGTCTAAGAAAAGTACCGGTAATGAATATGCAACACAGTTTTACAGACTTTGTAAGTGCACATACTAAACATACCAAGTTTGCTATCAATGGACTAAAACGCTGGACACTAGCAAAGACAAATCTGCTCCAAAAAGTAATATTTGTGTATAAGTCCACATACTCTTGGTTTTTTCTGGGTAAAACAAAAGCACGCTGTTTGTGAGGAGCAGTGTGTGCTTCAAATTGATGCTTTTCACCTGCGGCATTTAGATACAGCATATGTCCAGGAAGGTTTTTGTGGCCAGCATCTCAAAGCTGTTATGGTTTTCCTTCCACAGAAGTTTATAGTTTGTTGGTTTTTTGACTGTCTTCATGAAAGAAACTGCGACCGACTACTGCCGCACAGAGGATCTTATGGGAATTTTCGTCTGCCATGGCTGCCATCGGGAATTTTACTGACTGTTAAACATCATCAAGTCCAACAAGGAAACTTTTACAAGCGTCAGGAATGTTTGTTGTAAATGCTCAACACGCCGCAATAAAATGTGCCAAGCGGTGCTGTCTGCTGGATGCTTTAAAAACGCCTCGATATAATGAGATCTCCCACCAACAAACAGATGTGGCAAAGCAGCATTCTGTGAAGTTAACATCTGTAGATAATTGGATGGGGTAGCTATTGTGGAAAACACATCTCGGGCCTCTGTTTCGCAGCGAGAAGTCATTATCAATGTTTATGTTAATAGCCTTGACATACCACGTCCGCATGTGTTCTTGGTCTAAGAGGGTTTTGGCTGACTTGCCACTTCCTGATTGTGGTCGAGGCCAACTTCACTTTTTCTCACTTGCCTTAAACTTTTACTTGAGTTTTGCGTTTTTGTATAAACTCTTTTCATTCAAATTTAATAATGAAATAACCATTCCCACATTTGCCCTCCTTCTGTTTTCTGCTCTGAATAAAGATGCTCTTCATCTTTGTGCCCATGCAGACGCTCACACTTGATTACAGTTTGATCATCGTTGATATTCACATTCAGTCTGGTGGCAAATTCAATACATCGTGCCTATATCTCAGAAAATAAGCATATCCAAGGACAAGGCACTGGGTGGTAAATGCATCATGATGGCCAATTGAAAAAATGTTGTGTTTACCGAAGTTGGAATGGAGGTAATTTGACGTCTCGAGCAATGAAAATGACTAGAAGTGACGAAGGTTACATTGGGCTTCCATTTTTCAAATATTTCCTCTCTCGTTGCAAACAGCTCACACATACTGTCGGCTCATTCGTGCAGCTCTGTAAAGCAGACACAAAAGACCTAAGTGCCTCATTAAATGCTTGCCTAAATGTTAATTCGGCAACACCTGACCTGTAAATGATTCGGGCTCAGAATGTTGACTAATATGTTTGTGCACATTGTGACCAGGGCACTTTTGGGATTCTTTAATGCAACAGTCAAACAATGACAGCTTAAAAGCATGCTCTTGGTCAAAAGAGGGTGACAACGTTAGACATTTTCAAGAGGCCTTTTAAAATGTTCTTATGCCGGAGAAAGATGATGCCATGATGTTGCACTTAACTTCATTCCATCAATTACTGCTAAGGAATCTGGTTAATGTATCTTGTTTTATGGCGCAATGTGACCACAACCGAGAACAGGACAAAAATCCATTAGAACGCTAAACATTTTACGAGACATATTTTACATGATGATGCCATTTAAGAACATTGAAATAAGGATTGTGACCTTAATGTTCATTCATTCATTCATTTTCTACCGCTTAGTCCCGTTAGAGGTCGTGGGTGGCTGGAGCCCTTTATGTTCAAGTTTGGAATTTTAACAAGCTACTTGTCTATAAAAATCAAACATTCTCATTCCTATTCAACAGGGTTACAGTCAGTTTGGTTCATTTTTAATGCCATTACTATCTTTGAAGGAGAAGGAATTTTTTACTGTTTGCAAACAAAATAATAATAATAACTTGTATTGTTTAATAATATATAATCATATATAATAATTTTAACAATTTGTGGTGTTAGTGAGTGGGTACAGGACATTAGTGAGCAGCTCTGTTTATACGAGCATTTAGGCCACACAAGCTAAAGACTACATTAATGGATGTTAAGTGGATGCTTAGTATTGTGTATGTGCAGAAGTTATACAAAATGGAGGACACAAAGTTATACACGGATCATTTTCAAAGTCCAGATAATGGTCTGCTGTGATTGGTTGTTGCACATCGATGACGTTTCATTTAACTCTGCCAAGCATAGACAGTCTCAAGCTGGTTTAAAACGTAACGGACGGTTTTGCATTACTCCAATCTATTAATCTAGCTCCGTAGTCTTTAAATGCCTCTTTTAATGTGTTGTGTGTAAGTTTGAAGACAGACAATTCTTGTTTATCAGTATCAGTATATGAAGTCAGTATCAAAGTTCTTTTCTAAGCTAAAATGAATACCGTAACATAATTCATACCAATGTAGGCTTATGCTGTCACTTGCCTTTTCTCACTGAACTTGGTCTCAGTTAATGTTACTCAGTGAGAAATGAAGTGGAAGTATTCGTGTTTTGATATTTGATAAATGTCTAACTGACGTGTATTTTGGTAAAAAAAAAATCAAAATTCTTTAATTCAGCTAAAGTGATGTGTCAATCAAACAGTGAATAAACACCAGCTAATGTAGTATATAATATTTAAAGAAGTGCTGTAAGTTGAATGGCATTGACAAGGAACCAATCACAGCAGTTAATAAGTTTGATCCTCCCTCCTCGGTGAAATAACCAATCACAGTTAAGCAGACCGTCCATCCGGCCCATACTTTCTAACATCAATCAATTTTGAACTTGTGCTTTCTCATCAAAGACTGTTAAAGCAGGAGCCGTTTGATGAAATTAGTATTACCATTGCTAAAGCTGCTAATGCTGCTAAAGCTGCTAAAGCTACAAAAACGCGTTGCCCTTATACACCTTATTCTAATCAATTATAGGTGAAGTAACAAACACACGAGCAAATTCAGGGCCAATGTAAAATCTGAGACTGCCATTGTTGCTTCATTGGGTGATGGTAAGCAACACTGTAGCCACGTCACGATGATAATGTTATTCACTGCCTTAACCACCTGGGTGTACAAATGAGAGAGAAAAACGACTGCTTTTGTTGCCATGTTGGTGTGTATGTTTGTGATGATGTTGTTTGTGGAAGATTTCTTATCTGAATCACCACAGGAGAAAAATATGTTAGGAGTAAACTCAGGTGTTCTTCAGTAGTCAGTATGTTCAAAGTCAGCCCCTAGTCATCTCCTTTCCATTGGTAAAAATGATATAAATTGGAGTCTAAAACGCTGAGGCTGACAATGGAATCTGCAGCAAACCCCAGTTCCAGATCACTCCTGTGTGTTGCCAGGACAGGAGGCAACAAGGTTTTCTATTACACATTTGGATGACAACACTTATGAATGTATGAATATGTTGATGATGAATATCTATCCTCTTAAAAGTCACCCTGAGAGAAATGAACAAAAGTTATTTGCGGCACATTTTATTGGCTCACTCTTCATCATCTGCATGCCAACCATAAAGTTGAAATAGTTTGTTTTTGCACTAAAAATTTACAGCCAAGCTTCCAGGTTTTACTTCTTGAGTCCTTTATGAGGTGATACTAAATGGGCCTGGCAGATCGGGACACATTTCAAGATAACAAATTGATCATGAATTAATAAGGTCAGCACTAATCAAAAAGTCTTATGCTTACACGTCGGGATGTATTAGTGGCACCTTCCCAGACAGTGTCCTGAATTAGAAGCCTTACCTTAGGAGACAGGAAATGCGATCCAGGGACAGAGGGTCAAAGGTTAAGTAAGGGAAGAGCAATCTGCAGGATGTGCGTTGTGTTAAAGCAATATCATATTTTTGTTTATTGTCTCACATGGAACTGACTTGAATTGATGCAAACACATACAGTACCATAGCATTATGTACCATTTTCATTAACAGCTTGGTGTTAATTGCGTTCCCACCTGCAGTGACACTCATAATACTCTCCCCATTTCCCAAACTGTCAAATTCTTTATTCCAGCGTGACGGATATTGATTGAAGTAGCTGAACAAGTGTTTTGTAGAGGCAATCAAGTGTTTTGCCATGTAATTATCTCCCACTGTCGTTTGCTGATAAGAAATATGCAATGTCTAAAAAATGTTAATCTGAGACAGAAGGAAAATGTGCGTCTCACTTCAGGCTGGAATTAGTTTTCAAACACTTTCATTAGAGCTCTGTGATTAACATAATTTATTTTGCCCAAAAATGCATTTGCAATGCTTTCTTTATCAAATCAATGACTGTGCAGTTTCCTTTGTACTGTAAATGCATAATGGCTGACATGGTAACACTGCAAACAGAGACACGGCTTTTTTATTAAACACGCCTCGGTTAATTGCTGTCATTTCAGTATCCAGCAAAATGTGCAGATATCTGTTAAAGCTTTAAAGCTTTTGTTCAAATAATGTGATAATGAAACGGAATGTGGCAAAAGATAGACAATTGACATCTGCTACATCTTTATTTTGTAGTCGTTTTGTTAAACCATTTACATTTTTATAGGAAATACCAAAGGAAGATAATCCACTGTGGTTGTATTTCAATTCAGTGACCCTGGTTTAATGAATGAGAAGCTTAGGAAGGCTATGTCAAGTATTGATTCCTTTCTTTGGCCTTTAAAGTGATTGGCAGAAATGACCTGTTTTTCTTTTTTAGTTGTTGTTTTGTGAACATTCTGTTTCTAAAGACTCTGCTTCACAGTTTTTAAGGAGAGGCTTAAGGCAACTGGCCTAAATCAATGACAGTCACAGCAGAAAACTACCCAGAGGGCTCCTAAACCAGTCTGCAGTGGTTTAGACTCAGACAGGTGAATGTGATGCCCCACCTGCTTTTTCCAAATACAAGAAGAGCAGTGGAAAGGTGTGCACAGTCACAGTCTCACTCATCAAAAAGGAGAGTGTGGACATACTTGAGTCCTATCCTAATTATGAACCACCCACACCACATTTTACCCACCACTCTCCACTCTGCCCTGGGGTCGCAGTAGTTCCCTCTGATACCACTCGCCCAAACCCAGACTCAACTGTCCAGGTCTTTTCTGATGAGGTTGTGTTTAAAGAAACCAGTGAACTAACCCTCCCAGCAGGTCTCTCATAAAGGTCTCTGAAGCAAAGCAGGGGCTGCTGTGGTGTAAGTGGCTGGAGCCGAGAGCCATGGGGCAAAGCCAGCTGCCCCCAGATCCACAGTGCTCAGCCCAGCCACAGTGTATACCAGCCACCAGTACAGTAGCATTTCTTATTTTATCTTTTCTTAACAAAAAATTAAAACTAGCTTATTCCTGGAACTCTTTTTCCATTGTTTCTGGTTTGGTAATTGGGAAATATCGTGTTTCTTTCAGTTTTGATTGTCAAACCAGAACACACATCTGTTGGACTGAATTTATTTCTGTTTGATAAGTTTTAAACCCTGCAGACTCTCTACGAATGTTTGTATTTATAGTTAAACGCTAGCTGTTACCACAAAATCTAAAAATCTAAATCTTTTTGCTTTCATTGTGTATCTGTGCCAGTCTCTGTTGTGGAATGATTGTTCACAATGTCCAGAACATACATTTTGAAGCTTAAAAAAAAACAGTAAAAATGGGAAATTACATGCATGTATATAGTGCTCTTTTATACCCACCCAAAGCACTTCCATTCACACACATTCACTCTGTTGCCCCCAGACTGACACAGTGGCACCACAAAGGCCTCTCTGACCACCACAATCACACACTGGACCTCTACTTGTACCTACAAAAAACACGCTGTTGTAGTGGAGACTGCAGCATGAACCCACCCAGTCAGACGTTAGCCTACTCACCCAGCAGTGGTGTTTTGACCTTTGACTCCCACTGCGGACAGCACCTCATGCCCCTCTTGAACTTGTCAACAGGCTTCCTATATATCCACCTCGGACAGCTGTGATTTATTGTCCGTGCCCTCGCTACAAGGAGCGCAGCAGGGTTGAAAGATGATTGTCCTCCTGAGAAGAGGAATGAACTGTGGCGCAGCGGTGTCAGGATCCCCAGCTGGAGCCCAGAGCTAACTCCATCACACGGCGCTAAAGGAGAGAGTTGACCTTTAATCACTGCCAGGTAAGCATACTGCCACTGTCACATGAACACGTCAGGACCAGGGAGAATTTACACTCCTATTTGACTTACCATAACTGACTTGACTAAATGCCATCGTCCTATTTTATAGCCACTGCATAAACATTTAAAACAGCTAACATTTTAAACTGAGGAAAAAGAAAAAGCCAGATTCAAATGTGCAATGAAAATGAAATAATGGCAGGAAAAAGAGAGCAAGACATGAACAACAGCAGTGTAGTGCTCTTTAATGTTATAGATATGTCTATACAGTATGTGGGGCTTTCCTCTCAACAGCCTCAAGTCAGAGTTGCAGGATCTCTGTCGGAAGAATTGTAGCTCTATTTATAAAAGCCTGTGTACATTAAAGCCTCTGTGACCACAGTTACATTATGATTTACTAAATAACTACATTCCAAGCTGAGCCTTAAGTGCTTTAATCATATGCTTATGTCACAGTACCTGGGAGTATAAATTTGTGTAAGGCCTATGTAGTATGTACTAAATCACATCCTCCCACGAACACCCACTGGTGAGTCACAGACGCCATTAGTAATCTTCCCTGCTTTGGGGTAGAAGACCAGCAGTGGGAGTGGCCTGGGTAAGTAGAGAGCATAAATAAGCAATAAAAAAGTGTAAGTATGCCTTTATTTTATTTGATTTTATTGCTGGTTGAAATGATGTCTGATGTCTGTCATACTAAGAGATTTATACTGTTTGTAAGTCCATCGGGGTAACGAGCAGGCCGTGGAACATTTAGTCAAAACACAGCAGACACAGTCATTATATAGAAGCGATGTCTCTTTTAAATGCCTCTGTCCCCCAGACGTACTCTCGGTCCCAGCCCCCCAGCCCCCCAACCCCCCCACACACACTTACACCAGCCTCTCACTGGCTCCACTTCTCTCTATCTCTTCCTTATTTGACTTAATGCTGATAAATGATCCCGTTCTTAGCCGCAGCGTTTCTCATTCCAAGTGGCCTGGCTGGATTTAAAGGCGCTTACTTCACTGTACTTTTCCCGTCTCGTCTTTGTCGCTATACCAAAGTGGCCTCAAGGACAAAAGAGTCTACAGGTCAATTACATAACTCAAGATGTGTTTACATGAGGTGTAAAGTTAAGCAAATGGAACCAATGCTGGATTAGACAGTTTTCCACTAGGATTTTCTGTTGGCGTTGACTCATTGTTGACAAGCTGTCTTAAATGCAATGTAGTCATAATTTAGTCATCTAACCCTTATTAGTTTTAGTCTAGTTTTTGTCGACTAAATATCACAAGAATTTAGTCTAAATTCTAAAATATAAAGGGCAATGCATTTTCAATATATTTTTTTTCCTGAATGAAACAAACTGCTACTAACCTGTTAAGGCATTGTATTGAGATCACAAGCGTTAACATTGTTTGATATTTAAAAGCCGTTCTCTTTTCATCGCCTGTCGTCTTCCTGCATCTGACATCACTTCCTCATCGCTCAAAAACGTGAGTTCTGATTGGATCGCTTCTCTCTTCCTCCTTTTGATTGGATTTAATCTCTTTCTGTTCATTTCCGCTTTGTTTTTATTCGTTGACGAAAGCCTCGAGACATTTACATTTAGTGTTTTCGTTCTTATTCATGACTTTTCATTTACTTTTCATTTCTTACTTTTGACTATGATGAAAATTATTCGTCAACAAAGTTAACACTGCAAGCTGTATGGACCAACCAGCCAATATGAGCCTCCCTTTTTCAAATGGAAGTATTCCCCAATGTTATTCGAAAATGAGTCAATAAACCTGAATTGTTGAAGCCTCATTGTCTGCTCGAGATTCTTTCCATTATGCCTGTCTTTTCTTTTTTATTATTATGTGCATTTATGTCTCAATATCTGCCTCATGAGAAGAAATCAACATAGCCGGTATTTTTTACCTGTGAGACCCGTTAAATCGATGCCATTGATGTAGTGTGAAAACTATTGTTCTCCCATAGGCGTCCTGGAGCATTACTATAATTACCATAATTATATACTGTAAAACATATTTGCTGAACAACTGGTGCAATCACTCCACTGCTTCGCTGTTCAGCAAACGCTTGCACATTTTTTCTAATGCTAAACTTCTCATTCTTTTTTCCCCAGAGAGGTTTTGATGTGGCTGAACACTTTTTAGAGGAAAAAAAGGAGGGGAAAAACAGTGTTAGTCATATTACTGGTTGATATAAAGGACACTGGGAAGCGGTATCTGGGTCAGGCCTCCCAGCTTTCAGGCATCATGCTGTATCCTGTGGGGAGTACTCTTTAACATCAACATGGGCGAGAAGAAGATAGATTTGGAGACTATCTTGTTCCGCAGGTGTGGCGTGGCAGATAGCGAAGACAGCTGAGAGAGCGGAGATTCATCGCAGCACGGCGGGTCTAAAACAGTCACAGGCCAGCTGGCGCTCTCTCACAGCTCTGACGCCGCACTGCCACAAAGTCATCTCACCACTTGTCCCCGTATTTTCCGACACCGACCTGCAGCGAAAAGTAATGGCGGAAGGCAGCCGTGCACACCCTTGACCCGTCGCACAGAGGCACGGCTCTGCGTTACGCGCTGCCTCTGGGGTGCAGGCCCGTCCATGTACGCTGTTTAATCAAACTGGCAGGCCGGCCCGGGCTGACATGATGTGTTATTTGAGCACATTGTTCTCTCTGGCTGGGCCTCACTCCTTTTTGCTTTTCCTGAAGTCAGTCAGTAAGCAGTACAAAAGAAAAAAAAACTTTCTTGCACTGCTGCACTCTTACACAGAGCTCGCTTACACGACCATAATAATCCAATAACTCGGAGTAATCAGGGAATTGTAAAAATCAGATCTGATGTGTTTACATGCACCTAAGAAATGTGATGATTGAAAAACCCTGGTTTACATATTTGAGTCATTATCAGATTTATTTCTGAGTACGTACCTCCATAGTGACGTAAGACTCAAACTTTCATCCAGCCTTGTCTTGAGGAACATAATAAAGCCTACGGCTGTCCTTTGTTTATACGCCATATTTGTTGTGTTTAGTCCTCCGCTAACGTTGTAACCATGGATGTATTATTAGAACAGGATAGTTAATGAGTAAAAAAAAAAACATGAAAATCCTTTCTGGGCTGTAGAGGATTTTTTGTTGCAATACCTCGAGTGGCCACTAATCAAATTGGCAGAAGTGAGCAGTGGAAAGTGTCTTATCCAGCTCTTATATCCATTCCGTTTTCTGCTGTTTTTTTACACATGTGCAGATATAAAAGAATACATACTATACATATACATATACATATACATATATACATGCACGAAGATATCAGAGTATAGGGGAGAAATCTAAGTGTGTAAATGTGATTCTCAGATTTTGCTGTTACATACCTGTGATTATACCTGATCACTTGAATCCTGATTGTATTTTTAGTGAGCATTTAAACAGACTGACTGATAGTCAAGTACTACTCAAAGAAGGCTCTCGAGCTGCTTAACCTTTATCACTTTGTTCAGGTGGTATGTTGTACTATGGAATTAATCAATCGTGCACTAAATGTACGGTTTCTAAATCATGACTATCACATTCTGTAATAAAGAGCAGTTCAATTGAAGCTGCATTTCTCAGATTCAATTAGAAAAGCAGGCATGCAGTAAAAATACACAAGGGGTTAAGAAGTCACATAAACAAGTTCAGTGTGCTCTTTCTGTGAACACTTTTGACTGTATTTTATTTTCTTTAGTGTGGCCTACATCACATCCACAACAGTGCAAATGTCCTAAGGTCTTGAAACACTGTGCCATTCGGTCCACTTCATTAGAACTCAATATCCTGATGAAGGAGTTATGAAGGAGGGATTTCGGACACAGCCAGCGATGCCTGTCAAGCACAGGGTTAAAGGGCAAAGGTCACGTCCAAGGCAAACATCAGCATGATGGAGGACAAGCAATAATGAGCTGCAGACAGTCAGGAAGTTTAGCTTTATGGAACCAAAGCCAACTGTTCTTGTTGTTACACTGTTTTATTAGCACTGCTTTGAATTATTTTTACGACATGTAATAGCAATAGTTAAAAGTTACCTTTTCAACCCTTTTAAATGTTGTAGTTAAATACCTAATACCCCTATGATAGCATATGTAGCATGTCGACACACGCTTGTCATATGACATTCCAGGAAGTTTAATAGCTGCTAATAAAGTTTATTTTCAGCGCTAAATATGTCTTTGAACACAGTGAAACAGCTCAAAAAAGAAAAGCATCAACAGAGAAAAGGTAGGCAATGTAAAGCGGTGATAAATACTGTCAATTCAATCACATAAAGTTTAATGAGGCCTGGTTTAAATTTTTTTACTAAAAGAAAAGTGAGAAGGTCCCTTAAGCTGCTTTTGGGGCTGAGTGGACTCTGAGACAGGGATGGCAAAAAGAGGTAGAGGAGCTTTAAAGCTGGGGTCTTTTCTAGAGCATGTGAGCAGCTACTGCCCCTAAGGATTTTGCTTAAAAAATTTCCTTCATGCAAGAATGTGGGATCGAAAAGAACATGGTTATTCTCCAGCAGTGATTGGCTTATCTGTAAAAACAGCATTTAAACAGACACTGTATCATATCTTTAGAGAGTATTTTGAGCCTCAGATGCAGTGGAGGCAGCAGTGAAAAATCAGCCAATCAGATCATTTGTGGGTTGGAGCTGGTAGGTTTGGGGCAGATTGTTGGAGGCTGAATGTCCATCTGTTAATACCTCTACAGTAAAATAACAAGAGCATTGCTCAATCAAATGTATGTGTGCTTTATCATACTGTATTGGCTAATATGCTAATAGTGAGAAACAGTCCTTTACAGATAAAGTCCAAAACATTTGAAAGTTCAAGACTGTGGTGGTGGGGCATGTGGTACAGTTTGTCTCTGCTATTTTTCAGAGACAGACAAAATAGTGTTTGAAGTGTAAATCAAGCCATAGTTTTGACTGATAAGCTCCGTAATGTTCTGCAAATTGTTACACCATACACCATTTTCTCCAATCTTTTCCTCAAATGTGGACCATGAATCCAAAAAAAAACACGGTTGCCAGTGAAAGGCAAAAATAGTGTTGTTTAAATCACCGCAACTTTTTTTGAGTTGATGCTAAGGGCAGTCGTGCTACTTTTTGAAGCCTGGGTTGGTGCTTGCTAAGTCAGAAATGTGACCTCAGGGGACTTTCCAGTTGAACTGTCTGACTGTGACAGTGCTCTCGAAGACTCTCTGATAAACACTTCCTTTTGCTCCTCTGTTAACACTGCTTTGTCTATTAAACCTTTCACTTGTTTCTTTCTCTTTAAATTCTAAGTCAGAAGACCCGATCAATGTCACCTCATACGGAGTGCAGTCCAATCATTACAATCAAAGGCAGGACTGGTGGGCTGAGTACAAAGAGGAAAATCAGTTCACCACCTCCCACTATGGTCACCCTGCCTGGACAGCCTCTGGGTAGCGGTAAATGGGCATGAGCCTGGTCATCCACATGGTGAGTCAGTCTAATAAGCTCTGTAAGTGAGTAGGCTGCAGTCAGACCATCGCAGCAGGACTGGGCTCAAATAAACATGCAGCAAAAACCGAGGCTTGGTAACTAGAGACAATAATAGCTGAGATGTGCAGAGCCACAGAACCTGCGGCGAGAGGGGAAAGCATGTGTTCATTGTGCATTGTTTGGTTCAGCAGGCCAGCCAGGCAGACATTCTTTAAATCCAGAGAGATAAAAGCTGGAATCCATAATTTTAATCTAATTTACTTAATAAGAGAAGCACATTTATCTGCTTGCCTGCTCTTCTCTTTACCGTCCTCCAGCGCTCGCCTATACGCACTGAAATGCTCACATGTATGCATGCTTGCTCATCCCTGTTCCCAGGACTAATTACTTTAAATGAAAAAGCTCTCCTTTGGGGCACCAATTTCACCCAGTGTCTGATGAGCAGAAATTACATGTCTAATGGAATGGAATAGTTGCGCAAATTGAAGAAACGAAACACAGTTTTTTATCTTGGTGCCACCTTAAATTAGATTTTAATTTGGACCACACTCACACATAATGGAGTGCAGTACAGCTTCTCTGGCACCTCTCTTAATTGCCTGTGGCTTTCTTATTTCTGCGGGTCGTCTGCTTTATCCATTATCAACTCCCTGGACCGCCGTTTTCAGGGAAATTCCTTGTGAGACGGGACTTTCGAGTGAGTGTCAAATCTGGAACAAAGACTATCTACAAATAGAGCTAAAATGAGAAGTAAGGCAATTTGATTTAATGCTAGAAAGCAGTTCTGTTCCTTTAAAAAGAACTGGCCATGTTGTGTTGCCTCTCGTGCATGTTTGAGTCCAGTGTGTAATTGTTACCATACTTTCTGTTAAAAACACATTACCAGCCTGTTTAATCAGCATCCAGCCTGACTTTTCAAAGGTGGGTTTTCTTTAATAGCAGGTCGGCTGTGTATAAAGCAACACTTTACAAGTTTTAAACCAAAAAGGAGTTTTCCTGCAATGGCAAAGCTTGTCTCAATATGTATCTTGTCTATATAAGAAGTGTGGGAAGTTTTGTTCATCTCAGGAGGTACAGTATGTGTTCTCAATAGAAAGTAGCATGCCCTGTCACTCAGACACAGTGTAATGTCCAGTGAGCCACATGCATTACCTCTATAAAAATAATTATTCTTCTGTTTACAAATTAAGAAACCATAATAACAACTCTGAGGCTGTAAAAACTGTTGCTCTGTTCTTGGAGAAAGCTCTATTGTGTTGCTCTAAAAGTGAACTTGACCAGATGTAAAGTGCTGTGAAAAAGTATTTGCTTTTTTTTTTTTGTGCATATTTGTCACACTTAACTGTGACAGATCATCAAACAAATTTAAATATTAAACAAAGATAAGTCAAGTCAACACAAAACCAAACCTTGGTAGTCCTATGTAAAAAGTAACTTCTTAAATCATGAATTTACTGTGATTAATCACTTTTTTACTGCCAGACCTGAAATTACTTAAATAGAACCTGTCTGACAAAGTGAGATGGACCAAAAGATCTCAAAAAGCAAGACATCATGTTATTAGATTAAGGGGGCAATTACTTTTCACATATGTCTAGGTATGTTTGATAAGCTTTTTACCTTAATGACTAAAACCATCACTTAAAAACTGCATTGTGTGTTATCTTTGTCTAATATTTACATTTGTTTGATGATCTGAAACAGTAAAGTGTGACAAAAAACAAAAAACAAAACAAGAATCAAGATCAAATACTTTTTCACATCACTGTATGTTAAGAGCACACACAAACATTCAGAATTTGTGTGTTTAAAGTTTATTTTTTTACAAGATGTTCACACGTGAGCGGAATTTGGCGGAAAGATGGAAAACATGTGCATGTAATAAAATGGTCAAATTTTCACATGGAAGCGTAAAATCACAGCAAAATGATTGTCCCCTTAGAATTATATGGTTCTAATTCTTCAAAGCATTTAAACCTCAGAGCCTCAAAGCTGCTAAGAGTCCAGATAGGACAGTAGCAATTTTATAAGGCTTTGGTGATAAATAGTACAACCTTTACTAAAACATAATTGTAAAAGAAAATCATAATTTGATCAGTTATTTGGCTTTTATCATTTGCTTTTTAAGAACCACGACTTCTCCAACACAAAAAGTGCTACTGCAGATAGTACCCAAATCATTTTGAGTGCTTTTGATGTAAAGAACTCCCTGCAACAGCAACAACAGCCGGCCTCACACTAACTCCAGGCTGCCAGGTTTGTTTTTCCTCCTCTTATTGAGGGGGTTGTGGCTGTGTTTGCTCTGCCTCCTCCATCAAAAAAAAAAAAAGACAAGATACAGCTGCTGGAGGTAAAAATAAACAGGCGCTGCACTTCTGGGAGAGTGTTGGAAAGAGGTGTAGAGGCAGCTTCAAGGGACCGACCTAATGGCCCACAGGTCACAGTTATGAGACTCTGTTCACACCGGAGCTATATCATAACACCCACAATCATTTTTCTGGTGATACACAACTCTCGATATCGACGATAAAGCACACAGACGGACAGCAACGAGTCAGAATGAGAACTGTGCTCCACAACGGCACATCTCCTTCAGCAGATTCACAAAGAAACTGTAATCCCTAGTTGCTATGAAAAACAAATGTAACAAACTGTGAACACTTTGTTAACTACGAACGAGGAAGACAGTCTGTTAGCTTCAGTGTTCATTTTGACAGCAATTTTTAATTTAGTTTTAGTCTTTTGATTTAAATGCAATGTAGTTTTAGTCATAATAATCTGACTGATATGACTAAAATAGATTTAGTTGACATTTTCAATGTTTTTGTTTTATTCTGAAAAAAATAATTTCTACCAAAATGGAATTAAACTATTACTAACCTGTTACAGCTGGTATTTAGGTCCCAAGCGTTAACATAGTTTGATATTTAAAGCCGTTCTCTTTTAATCGCCTGACATCATTTCCTCGTGAGTTCTGATTGGTTCTCTTCATGTCTCCTCCTCCTTTTGATTGGATTTCATCTCTGTTTATTTTCATTTCATATTTATTCGTTGACGAGTGTTGATACATTTAGTCAGACAGATTTCAATCTCATTAATTACTTTTATCAAGTTTTCATTTTGTTGGGCCGCCCCTGGCAGCTCAGTTTGAGCATACATCTGGCACGCTGGAGACCCGGGTTCGAGTCTCAGTCGGGTCATTTGCCCAATGTCATTCCCCAATCTCCTTCACCCAATTTCACTATCAATAAAGGCCAAAAAGCCCTAAAAAATAATCAAAATAATAGTTTTTTTGTTTTTGGCCACAGAATTGACACTGGACTGCTTACACCCAAATAAAAAGGGGTCATTATGGGGACATTATTTAGACAGTGTATTGTGCAGCATTAACTCAAATCCCTAGTCACATTTTCCTCATTCATCTTCACGTCCGTTTAAAAACTTCCCAGCATTCATTCATTCGTTCGTTGCCTGTGCTTATCTCCTTTCAGAATTATGACAGAGGCGTCCCAACACTAAACTTAAGATTTACTGATAAATCAAAGACGTCTTCATCCTGTCTGATTAAGATTCAGCTTTGGCCCACTTTAGACTCATGTAAAACTTAGAAGAAGAAAAAAAAGCTTTGATATCATCCGCGAGGGAATTTCTGGCAGCTGTCAAGATAGTCCTGTGATAATGTAAAGCAGCGAGACAAGGCAGATTGAAAGAGTTGCAGTAGGAATAGTAACTTATCAGCAGCTCCAGCCCCTTGCTCTTGAGCTGAGTCACTGTCCCGCCGTCCCACAATCCTCACTCACTCCTCACTTCACCTCTTGAAGCTGAAGAAACCTCTGCTTACTAGCCACTCTGGGGGTATCAGGGCGCCTGTTAAAGACTTACTGTGCTGAGATGACTCGGCAGGTTATTAGCCCTGAGAGCAATTATCTGGCTCCAAACTTTACTGTGTGAAGTGCTGACGGATGCATCTTTATACAGGAAGTGATTTGACAAAGTAAGGGACATGTCATTTTTTTAACCAATCCTATGAGCCTTCACAAACTCCTCATTCAAAAGAAGGATTTGGCAGCTTAAAATGCTTGATGATTTCATTTTTCCATATTTTGTTTACCTTTTACATGAGGAAAAATGAAGCTGCAAAGCAACTGCCGTCTAATTAAGGCTCATTACGTGTCGTTTCTAAAGAGGGCTCTCTGCGTGTTCCACAGTGGACTCCTAATGAGACTGCTTATTTGTGTTTGTAGGTATAAATGATAACTTCACTGAAGGACGTCATAAAAAGTGATGGCAGCTAATGTGACAAGAACAAAGAATCCTCTGCCTCTGTTCACAGCGGTTTACTCTATATTCAGCATTACACCTTATCCCAAAGTGACTCTATTATGTGAAGAAGGAGTGATACATTTTTAATACTAAATAGTTCAAACAGTTGAGTAGTCAATGTTGAATTTGTAGAGAGACTTTCCCCAATCCCTTTGCTATGCACCGTCAGAAACAAGGGGAATGATTGTCTGTCACAATGAAAACTAGCTAGTTGCACTGGGCTTTTTCATTTTGTCTTTCAATAAGTAAATCTTCTCTTTCATCAAAATCAAAGTGGTGATGTTAAGCTTTATAAAGCTGGTAAGCATACATGGATGTCATTATTTGTTTGGGGTAAATGAGCCATAGTTTCCCATTATGGCCTTAGATCTTGGCGAAATGCAATGCTTTTATCCCTTCCACTAATCCATTAAAATAGAGGCCCATTAACCCTCCTATTCTCCTTGGGGTCAATTTGACCCCTTTCAATGTTTATCATTCAAAAAATAATAGTTGCCTTTGTTTTTTTTGCTTCATATTTCATGACTTTTCCTAATTTGATGGGGACAACTGATTAAGCATTAACTTTTCATGATGATATTTTTTCAATGTGCTGAACACATACTATACGCATTGGTGTTCCTCGGGGGTCAATTTGACCCCAAGCTGTTTTAGATGTGTAAAACATGTCTGTCTGTGTGTGTGACCTAATAACCCCACACCTGCAGGTGCAGAGGTGATACATGTGATGCCCAGTCCAGCTTTGCCTGGAATATGCAGGTTTACACCAGGAAAAAATCAGGGCACAAGGGTTGTGCTTGATATGGCTGAAGGACCGCATGAGCATAATATTACATGTGATAATTTTTTCACATCTTATGCCCTGGGTGAGGAACTGCTCAAAAGGAAGGTCACAATGTTGGGAACAGTGAGAAAGAATAAACCAGAGCTTCCCTCTGAACTTCTTGCTGTCAAGAACAGGAAGGTAACATCTTCAGTGTTTGCCTTCACTGATAACGCAACTGTGGTCTCCTATTGTCCCAAGAAAGGGGCAAAGGGAAAGAAAAATGTCCTGCTGTTCAGCACCATGCACAAAGATGCTGCCCTGAGCAACAGAGAAGACAAAAAACCACAAATGGTGCTGGACTACAATCAGACAAAGGGAGGGGTGGACAACCTGGACAAGGTCACAGCCACATACAGTTGTCGGGGCATGACTGCCCGTTGGCCCCTTGTCATCTTCTTCCATATCATTGATATGAGTGTATACAATGCATTTGTGATATGGAGTGAAATAAACAAGGACTGGAACAGGGGAAAACTGAGCCGAAGGAGGATTTTCCTGGAGCAGCTTGGTAATGCACTGGTGAAACCTCAGATTGAGAGAAGATGGTGCCTTCCAAGAGCATCAACAGCTGCTGTAGCTATTGTGAGGGACATAGAGACAGAAACAAACACCCAAACTCCTCCAGTGGTACAAACCGTGGGCAAGAAATGTGTCAGGTGTCAGGTTTGTCCCACCCGAAATGATTCTAAGACTAGCATGACCTGTTCGAAATGCAAGAAATATGTCTGCAAGGAGCATGCGCACACAAATTAGAAAAGATTTGGATGGAAGATTTTCAAGATACACTAACTCTAAAACTCAAAGTTTGACCTGATGGTGGCGCTACAGCAAAGGTCATATCTTCACCAAAACCACTAGGATACATACTCTTGTGGTCATTAATGTTGTCAGTAAATTTGAGAAGATTTGTATGAAAACTTTTCAAGATAAGTTAATTCTAATTTTGGCCTGATGGTTTAAGTTTGGCCTGATGGTGGCGCTAGAGAACAGGTCAGCTTTCATTATAAAGGGCTTATTTATGTATTCAACAAATAAACAAAGTGTCTGACACAAAAACTCGGGCAACAATTTTCTGTAAATCATTTTCTGGACACAAATATCCCTGGGGTCAGATTGACCCCCGAGGGTAAAAAGTGTTAGTAAATTTGAGGAGAATAGGAGGGTTAAGATATTTTAAACCCAAAATCTAGTTTAATTTCTGAACAAGAATAAAACCAAACCAAAACAAAAGACTAAAATAGGCCAAACTGAAGTGAACTGACTGAAGTGTCTATAGAATCCTTATACAATAGTTCTTGTTGCCGGATCAAAATGACCCTGAGATAGTAGTCATACCCTGTTAGTGCACAGCTTTTTTTTTTGCTTTTTTTTTTTTAATAAAGGGCCCAATGTTTAACTCTTTCTGATGTTTGAGTGACTTTAGAAAAACTCCCAAAGTTTTAAGTTGAAAAACTATAATTAAGTAATCCATTCATGGACTTACCGCACTACTTACTCCAAGCTCTACTAATCACTCTCCCCCAGAAACCATTCCTTCTTCTTCTGTTTAAAAAAGGTAAAACTGGACCAATTTTTCACCACAAAATACTAATACATTACTTTAAATTAAAGTTTAGAGCTTACTTGAAACTTTTAGCTTTGGAGTTTACTGTTGTAGACTGTAGTGATTCTGTAATTATCTCTGCCTCATTAAACATTGCGTTGAAGCATTGCCAAAATGTATCCATGGTTAATTTGCTGCTGTTTCTCTATTTTTGAGCTGTTTCGGTGTAAAATAAGGCGTATTTTGCAACAAAATAACTTATTTCCTTGGTCTTTTGTTGTTGACATCGGTGTCGACCAATGGGAGCGCTCCTTTTTACTGGAAGTGGGCTGTGATTGGCCAAAATCCCACTGTGGCCTGATCATTCTCATCAAAATCTTCATTATAAAGCCTAGATCACGTCTTAAGGTCTCATTTTTTCACAGATGATTCCTGCTACAATAAGCTGTTATGTGATTAAACTTTTAAACTAAATGCAACAGTTAAAAAAAATCATATTATGGACTTTTAACATGGCGACCAGGTCATTTTTTACCCAAAGACAATCAAGGGTAAAGGTTTAAAAAGGTTCTACCATCAGGCTGTTGCTTTTCTGGCCTTACTGTACCAGCCAAAAGAAAAACTGGCTTTATTTCCATATAAAGCAGATTTACCATTGTAATACCATAAAATATGAGCACAATAGATTTTTACTGCTTCTATTACAGCCAAGTGAGTTTTTTAACAGACAAATACAGACACCGTAACAAGGTTTTACAATGTGCACCTTAAGTCTTAAATAAAAATGGTTACTCCATCAAGTTTTACATTTGCTAAATTCTGTGTGGGCTTAAACATCACACTTACAGCTTGATTTACCATGATTGCGCCAAGGCCAATTAACCTGCATTAGCCCACCGGCACAATTTTCCCAGAGAAAAGTGCTGGTATTTTCAAAGGTACGCCGTTCAGCGAATCAATGCTGATGCTTCTCTAAACTCGGCTGGTCAAGGGACAAAAGACGAAATGCATTACATTTACCGATACGGCGTGGAGTGCGTTGCATGGAGAATTACCTGCAATAAATGAAAGAGCAGGCAGGAGGGTGGGAGAGATAAAGTGCAGCGGGTAAAAAAAATAGAGAAAGCTCATGTGATTTGAGAATTTGTTGTGTGAAATAGCCGGGCCATTATCTGGACGGCCAGGACGCTTTTGCGCGGCGTGAGGAATGCAAAGGTGTGTACTGCCGTGTAATTAACAGATAAAAGCGTCGGTCGGTTAAATGCGTATGCGGTGTCATGCTTTGGGTGCCAGTATTGATCGCATGGGCATCTCTCCGCTCACAGGACTTCTGACACACTACATCCATCACAACACCTAGCGTGAACATTATTTATAGAATTCTAATTAGCTCAGAGCTGAAGCCAACATCATTAAGCTTTTCTGGGGGATTTTTTTTTTTTTTTTTTTTTGCACAGCCATGCAGGGTAGTAATAATAATGGCATTCTCAGACGGAAGCAGTGGGTACTTATATCAAGGACACAGCGAGAGAAGAGGGACAAAGGGTGACAGTTTAAAATGACAATGAAAAATGGAAGCGGTGGAAGGAAGGAAGAAAAAAAAACCCAAACAAAACAGCGTACTAACATGTGGAATGCAAGCAGTAATGTCACCTTGGAATAATTTGAGTGTGATTAAATGAGGAGCTGGAGCTATTTCTCTCTGATGACAGTATCTGAAAACTGTCAATAAAAATAAAAAAAAAGAAGTGAATTTTAACAACGTGGGCGTGAAAGTTTTAATCCCTCCAAAAACTTGTAAGGTACAAAGTTTAGCCTTCAAACAAAATGAGGCACAGCGTTTTTGAGTCTATGTTGTGGCTGTGCAGATTCTTATCGGTCTCTGGAGCGTATGTTACATTCTGAGCACAAAATACAGAGCATATCTATTTGCCTACTTGAAATTCTACATTTTTTGGTTCATGCTTTATCTGATCAGTTTTTCTTGATAGACAGGGGCCAAGTGGGAGTAATGGATGCCACATAAACTAGAGACCAGAGTCTTGAGATCAGAGTAACATTTACATCTGGTGTGTTGGTGCCACAGTCAGAATTCTGAGGGGAAAAAAGTCAGAATCTTGAGATCAATTTTAAGAATAAAGTCAGAATTGTCTAAGTATAGAATTCTGAAGAACGCTGAAGAAAAACAAGCTCTGAAGAAAAACAAGCTCGGAAAACTAAAATGGAGATTCTGATGAAAGAGTTGGAGGGTTTACTGAAACAAGACAGCCCAGTGATGGGGTTTTATTCCCACAAATGTGAGGAGTTTATTGGAGATTTGAACATTGTCAGATTTCTAAGTATAGAATTCTGACTTTATTCTCAGAATTCTGACTTTTTTTAAAATCAGAATTCTGACTTTACTGTAATCTCAGAAAAAAAAAAAATTCTTACACCTCAAAAAACAAAATAATCCTCATATACCATTACTAAATACTGTTGCTAGGTTCAATAAAAAAAATAATAAAAATTTTAAAAATAATTTAAAAAGAAGAAGAATTATGTTTTAGTTTTAAATAAGTTTAGTTGTAATTTCTATTTTTAACAATGCATAAAGGCAATTGTTGTTATGATACTGGGCTATATAAGTAAAATGGAATCCATGGGTCTCAAGTGATGAAAAAGTAGAAACGTCGCCATAGCAATTAATCATTCAAAACATCGCTGTTCTATCTTTTGAACAAATCAAAATTGCGTCCATAAAAGGAAAAGGCATGTGACTGAACCCCATGAGTTGAATTAAAACACTGAACATGCTTTTGCTCATTTTTAGCTCCATCACATACATACATGATCTAATACAAACTGGTGTAGCATGTCCCCAAACTTTAATCTAACAAAAGAAAAGATACCTATGATCCATTGTGTACAATTTCAGATTAAAGAGATGTGTACACACAGGCGAGGACATTGTGTTATTTCTTGTAAACTTTTATCTGTGCATCTGATTGCTCAGCTCTTATCTGCAGTACATTGTATAATGCAAGTCACATTGGGGTTAGTCAGAAAAACAAACAATTTGATGATGATAAGCTTTTTGTATTTTGCTTCTGGAGATAAGGCGAATAAGTAAAATTGGAGCATCACAATGAATGACGGCCATAAACTCAAGTGGCTGCTGTACGCTCGGCTGATGAGATATAATCAGGGTGGCTCGAAAAATGGCCACTGGGGTCTAGTGGGGGTTGGTAACGTATCATCATCCAAAATGTAATCTTGTTTATCAGTGAAAGTGAAAGACTGTACCTTTTGAAGTAGGCTTAGTCACTGAAAAACCAACTTAAAACCCTCTAGATCAAAATATTGAAATATACCAAAAACAATAACAGTTAAGCATACTTTTTAACGAAGGTGTTTTTCTAGATTTGATTAATTTTGGAGGTTTAATCCAAATCAAACCAGTACATTCACAGCTGTAGAGGAAAACGTAGAGTATTAGAGAAACGACTCCTGTGTTCAACGAGTTATATTTGTCATTTTCCTCCACAGAGTCTGGTGACTTTTAAGAGCGCTTCAGGTCTTCTCTTCCGGCAAGGTAAGTGGTAAAAAGTATCCTTAATATAGAGTGCACTTGACATTGATGGCTGACATTGATTTCTAGCTGGGCCTCTTTTTAAGGTGTCTAAAATACGTTTTTGCTGCTGGCGCCATCCTCACCGGCACACTGTGAGGGATCTGGATCTGTAAGTCTACCTTCTCTCAAGCGTTGGCAGGCTAACTGCTCTTTACGATGTTCAGCGCACTGCGAGGACACGGAGACGATTAGCACATGAAAAACATCACACGCTGTCGGGAATGGCGTCGTTGTCAATAGCAAAAAGTGTGTCATTTTCTGCATCCGTGTCACCCAAAAGGCCAGAGCTGTTCAATATCATATACTCTCCAAGCATTGCATTAAATAGTTTGCTAAAAAAAGTAGTGCTAACGTTACATTGGAGAGTCTAAATCAGTGGTAAATAAGAATCCTTTCAGGGGCCAAAGATTGTGACTCTTGGGTATGTTTTATTAAATTTTAATTTAATTCATCTTCGTTTGAGTTTTTATCACAACATTTTGCTTTTAACATCAATTTTCTCCTTAAAGGCCTCATTTTCACACATCGTTTTGTGAATTCACTTCAATTTGTGCCACTTTGCCCTCATTTTAAGCCCCATTTTGTCCACATTTAAATGGTTACCCCTGTTAACAGTCATTTTGTCAATTTGTAGAATGAATAGTCTTTTTTCACCTACCAAATGTATTGGAGCCAAATAAAACATTGGAAAGGGACGCATTTGGCCCCTGGGCTTTGAGTTTGACAAGTGTGGTCTAAATGCTAACGGTATATAAAGTAACATTTGAAAGAAGAGGATTTAAGGCATTCATTTACTTATTCTAAAAGACATTTCTCATTAACATTACAGCATTATGACTATATCCTTAAGCCACAATCTGATATGAATAACAAGCAGGATGAACTGATTTATATTATACTAATAGTGTAAATGCAAGTAAAATTATGTTGGGCAAAAGTCAAAACTTTAGAGCCATGCAATTGTAATGTGAGGGTAAATGTAGGGTAAATGAAGAAATAAACCTTAGAGAAGTATAGAGGTTGTTTCCATTGCTCTGTATGTTCATCCTGGTCTTGTGACTCGTGACCCTCTTGTCTGCGGGGGATAGTTTTTTGCACTTTTCACTTAAGGGTGACCTAATTAAGCTTCGGGGTAGGTGTAATTACATGCAACCTTCACGTGCCCTACTCCCCATTGTTATGGCTGTACTAGCTGCCTATGGACTGAGCCACTCTGTGCCCCGGCTGTCACCGTTCACAATTCCACAGAGACACTAACATCATTTACAGAGGGGCCAGAGACGTACATTTAAGCCAGCGTGCTGCCTTAATTTCTCATTTACTCGTTCACTTCAGGGGCTAGCTTCTTGTTTTGATCAGGGTTGTATAGGGAATTAATTAAGGCCCTTTTTTATTCTTTTTGATTCTTCTCAGAAGTATCTAGAGACCATGTGTCCTGCCATTACATAAATTTAATTAATAATGTGGAAAGACATATCTGAGTGGGATCCAAAGTTTTAAGAAGCTTTCATATTTCCTCTGGCAGCCACCTCAGCATTAGTCTCGAGGTTATTAATGGATGATATCTTAGGTCATAAATATACTTCTGAAAGTGGGTGTAAATGTAATATTTCTATGGCATACGACCCTTCGGATGTATTAATGGAGATTGTTTCCGCAGCGATATTGAAGAGAGACAAAGTTTGCAAGTAAAATGTCACGTTTTTTTTTTCCCCCCAGATATTAACCGATGACATAGAGTATGACTCACACTGTCTGACTCAGAAGACAAATTGATTATTATGACAAGTTCCTCGTAACTTTCTCATTTTCAGCACAGTTCACGTGTTAATCTGGTGATTTTGTTGCAGGTAAATGATTCCCTGCTGTAGGGAAGGAATAGCACGCCAACTTGGAGAAGCAGACAGGAGCAATGACAGAGGATTTATATTAATATAAATAGCTGCTGATGGAGCATATAAGGTATTTACGTTCATTTTTTTGTCCTTCAACTGCTTTTCATTTGGATATGGGTGAAAGTGACAGAACCAAACTGGGTAATGTCTCGGCAACACTGTGGAAATTTATATGGACAGTTATATGGACATTGAAGTTCATTTTTTATGCTTATATTTTTATGTTTTAAAAGATACATCTCCACAAACATCATTTACAGCAAAATATGGTTTAGTATGTGTGTTTCTTTAAACTGTGTGTGTGTCTTACTGTAATCTAAGGCATAAATTAGTAACTTTCTGTCCTTTTCTCTTGGTGCCACTCACTTATTTCTGAACCATGCGTTTTCCACAGTATATATCAAGTTGTATCAGATTCATGTTACTAGCCTTCAGTCCATTTTATGACATGTAGGATCTACCATCCCTCTGATACAAATGTTATATTTTAAGCTTATCTGTAATAGCAGGTGGTATTTGTAATTACATCCATGTAATATGTCTGTTCACACCTTGTCGCGCAAATTCACATTGACTCACTTGAATCTAATTTTATTCTCCGCGTCTGTGCCTTTATTATTATTAGAGCTTCAGAGGCCAGTGCAATCCATGTCTCGTCTGCATCTAAATTGGGTTGAGGTTCAGCTAAAATAGAGCCTTTCATGTTGCCAACCCTGTCTCCGAAAATCTCTGACGCTAAAACCGTCAAAAATGATCGACATTTTAACAATAGATACTTTTAACGGCTCCAGTGAAGCAGGTTCCAAATCAGTGCTGTGTGCGGTATGATAAAGGGGGATGGAGGTCACTGATAAGGAATGTTATCACACGAGCTGTCATCTGTGGCAGCCATGTTGCTGTAGGCCCTGTTAGTAATTAATCACACTGGCTTAGTAACACATTCATTCGATCTTAAAGGGAGTCAGAGCACAGGACTGTGACCCCCTGAAAGGTCACACTCCCTGTTGGTTAGTCTTTAACCTGTATTTTCACAAAGGGGGGGGTCCTACTGTCGATATCAACCGTTTACTATGCACATAATAAACAGCTCAAAATGAGACTCGGTTTATGGATCATATAGAAAGCATGTTTTTTTAGCAATGAAAGAGTCAATGCAGAGTCAGAACCAATATTATCATCTACAGGCTCTATCCAACCCCACTTATGAGGCATTACAATCTGATGTCATGCTTATCAGAAATGTAATGAATGTGATTTATATCCTATAATGCAATCTGTTTTGTGAGGATTGTCACCCTGATTTGTCCCTAAATAGACCTTATTTAATTTGACCTAAATGTGTTGATATTGGATTGTCCTCGGTCTAAACAGCAGGTTCTTTTACAACAAGGCTTATTAGAGTGTCTTGTTATTGGTGTGAAAAGACTGATAAACCCTAGGGAGCACATACGGACACATTCAATTACAATTCAGAGTTATGTTCACTACACTAAAACACAGCCATCTAGTGTTGAATTAATTCTTTTTTTTTTTTTTTTTTTTTACACTGAACATGCTGTTTGCTGCTATCTAAAGTATTTGTGGCCACCTTCTAGGAACCATAAATTAGAGACAACACAGATATAGAAAGTATTTCTCTGTGGCTCAGATATAAAATCACAACACAAATATATCTCCTGGTTGTGTTAGAATATATTTAGATTTTATTGCATTCCAATGAAGCATATAAGGACATTGTCTGCTATTAAAGAAAGCTTTATAATCAAACTCATGTTTACTTTTACATATTACTTTTTGAATATTATTGAGTGCTACTGAAAATATGGATCAATTCATTCCCTGAGCGGAGGAATCGCTGATGACAGGGATTTGATTTGACCCAGTGGTGAACAGGATGAAAGGTGAGAGTAGAGGCATGACTGCCAAATGTAGTCGCATCGATTTATCTTCCTCCATCATTCCTTCACCTGCAACTCACTCTAAATGGAGAGGTTCTTGGATGTGAAGGTTGCAATCAATGACAGGAGAAGAAGAGCCCCTTCGGTTAGGCAGATCGGGAATAAAAGGAACTTACTTGAAGAGGAATGCATGTTGTATGTCACTAACAGAATAATGCATTCCAAGTAGGAGAATGAGAGGTGTGCACGCTCCGCAAAGAAGTCAAGGTTTGCATTGGTTATGTGGACAAAACAGATAACAAGCAGAAACATGCTGGCAGTAATGGAAGACTGCGATGCATTTTTGAAGTTTCACATTTTGTTTTAATGTAGCGTAACCTGTATCTGCTCAATATACTTTATATTTTCCGGGTGTTTTTGCACCTGGTGAACATCTTTTGTAACTTAAAATACATCCATCAAAGGCCCCCCAGTTGTCTACAAGCTGAGTTAAGTCAACATACTGCAGTGGATTTGTGCGGTGCTACTTCTTTAGACCCCTTTGCACTAGACACCGGGTCAAATCCTGTGTTTTTACCAGCGCACATCATCATTTGCTGCTTTATTTGTGCTCCACTCGCCATCCACCGGCTGTGTTCTCATGTAGCGAGCCTCCTCATAGGCCTATGTTGATCCAAGCTTGACAGCAAATCAATAAATTGTATTCCCTTAGCAGCACTGCTGGTGGATGGTGGTGGATATAAAAAATGTCTTTTGAGTTGGGTCTTAGAACATGAAAGGGATCAACATGTAAGGGCTGTTGGTGTGGTTTAACTTCTCTAGACTTTGGTATAAATAAACAACAAAGTGGTCACAGGGCTTAGTAAGAGATTTGCCGTCGTGCACTATTGAATTTTTTTACCGCCATGGAGACATTTATTCAAATGCACTTGGGTTCTCTATTGAACAATTCTGTGCTTGTTTTGTCCCATGGGGGCCACTATACTTTTTAGTGACTGATAGACTACTCAGCTTTCATGTCTGAGTAGAAAAAAAAAAATAGAAATATGCTCCCAAAAATACACAATGTTTACATTTAGTCAGTGATTCAGTATTTATACAATAATATACCAAACACAGACAACAGTTGAACCTGGTTTGTTTGTTGTGTAGCTTTAGCTTGAACTTAAAGCACATCTTGTTTTGACACCTACACCATTCTCTGAAGTCAAATGTACAGCAGGCCAATTAAATTCCACACCAAGACAGTGTGGTTATCAGGGCATAACCCCAGTGTAAGACTAGTGTTATGTAGTCTGCTCAAGTTTCTCCCTTTGGCTTTACACACAGCCTGAAGACTGTTGGTGAGGAGGAAGCAGCGTTCGCACCGAGGGTGGTCCAATCGGCCGCATAGATCCTCACTACACGGGTCGCACGCTGACAGGCAGAGTGAGTCTCGCTTGTGCACAGGCTTAATATCCCACATCAGTCCACAAAGGCAACTGGCTCACACCCACGACGAGATTGTCTTTCTTCTGTGTGCACACGCCGGATTATCAGGGAACTCCCACTCTGATGTTCAGCCTTTCACACTGAGATGGTTCAGTTGAATACGTTAAATATTCTCACATCAATTTGTCGATACAGACAGATTTGATCAGATTTAACATTTGGAGTGGGAAGTTGCACATACTTTAAAACCTTCATTTGTAGCTTCAGAGAGGAGGCCCTGGGCTTATCATTGACTTTTTATTCAAATAAAAAAGGGATTTAATTTTACTGAGGCAACATTTCAAAATGTATCATTTAAAGCTTTTTTACCACAGCTTTTGTGGTCACATAATGTCAGAATGTTAAGTGTGTTGACCCAGGAGTGATTATCAAATTGGAGAAAGCACAAAGCCTGACACTCAACAAAGCAAGCTTTAGTGAGAGTTGACAGTAGATAATAAAAAATAAAAAAAAACACTGAAGGTAAGTATAATGTCTCTTCATTAATTCAATTACTATAAATGAATTCAAATTTTTGCAGTGACCTTTATTAAGCATGCTAGCTGAAATGCCATTTAATGTGATTAAGTTAACATTAGCCTTTGTTATTGTTAAAAGACACAAACCTTATTCTGTGCTTCTCACAGGTTTCTCTTTTTCCCCGGCTGGGTTTTTTGAGTTTTTCCTCACCCTGATGGAGGCTCTAAGGACAGGGGATGTTGTCTTGGTGCTTTCTGTTTTTGTGAAGCCCTTTGAGGCAATTGTTATTCTGAAAAATAAAATTAAATTGAGTACAACATTTTGAACTTTATGTAAAATGTGTGGTTGATAGATCTTAGGATATATCTGAAGCACAGTCACGGTAATTTCACTTAAATAAATGCTATTAGTCAACCTTGAAAGTGTGTCATTGAAGTTCGTTGCAGGTGTCAGCCACAGCTCTGTTGGCCTCACATAAGATTCATAGCATTTGAGTGGGTTTTTTTAAGTCATAAAATCTCAACTAATAGAGCTGATCTCTCTGACCTTTAAACATATAGGATAAAGCTATGTCCACACTTTCTCTCCACTAGTGCCGTTTCCTAAAGTATGTACTTAATAAGCTGCATTATGCTGTTCAGACTTCAGTTCTGAATGCAATGGCGCTTTCATCTGTACTCCACATAAGCCCTGACAAGCTGTGAGCCTCTCTCATAACGTCGTTCAAAGCCTTGGTACCTAACAACCTAACCCCAAGTGAGGGCTACAGTGTAGAGCTCAATAATGAACAGAAACGTATATATATTATATTATATTTGCTGTTGCCCCCTGACCCCTGCTTTATTGCACTCTAATGTGTCTGGTGAAAAGAGGCGAACACATGCAGGTATCCTCTGTGGAAATGGTCTTTTGAAGCGGGGTTGTGTGCAGATAAATGGCCGCCACAGCAGTAGTCAAGCAAGGCCTTTCATTGGATACAGTAATGAGTGTGGGCCTTTTCTGTCACTCACTGCGGCGGACACTTGAAAAGGCACAAGTTTGATGAACGCTCTGGCTCCGGCCGCCATCCATGTTCCCGCTCTCATTAGGACAAATAAGATGAAAGTCAGGCTTTTATCTGGCCATGTTTGTTGCCATTTTTAGTAATAATTCAAAGGATACAATTTTATATAGTAATTGTACGGTCTAAAGCAACCGGTCCACTTTTTATTCTACATACATTGACGCCCAAACATCTATACTCTGTTATTGTTTGTAGATTGAAACTTCAACCTTAACCAATTAACACCTGCATATCTTCAAGGCTGTCTTTCCACTGTCAGACAAACAGTAAACAGTTGTGAGCAGTTACACAGGAAGAGCAGGAGTAAACACATTCTAATGGGCTGAACTTTTTAAGAACACGAATATGCAAAAAAAAATGGTTGATTTACAGGGCAGGGAGTTTTACTGTTTTACTGGCAAAATGTTGGATTTTTTTTTCCTTTTTATTATTTATATTTTAACACAGGGCTTTTGATCTGTGAACAAATATTGGAAGGGCCTGGGGCACCTCTGTTGGGGAAATGCTCTTTATTTTTAGCGCACTTGGTGAAGCACATAACACACACAGCTGACCAGCCATCCTAATTCTTTTCTCTTCTATACAAAGTTTTAGTTTGGTCCCAGTCGATTCGAGTTGGATTACCAGGAGGCGGAACAAATGGATAAAACTAACTTTTGAATGCAATTGGATATAAATGCAACCAATCAGAAACAGGGGGTAGTACTTACACAGAATAAATGGCCTCTGGACTGAGACAATTTGAAAAACATACCAATCAGAGAAGCTAGTATAGAGTTATGATTGGTCAGGTAGGATTGATGTCTGTGGAAATGGGATGGAATGGTTTTGGAAGGGTTTTTTAGACCCACTTCACTAAGAAAGTGCATGGGACTGTTTGGCCAGGTTAGCATACATGAGATTCCTAAACTGACTATTTGGTCCACGTTTTGTTTGTTGTTTCTGTCCAAAAAAACTCCTTATTTATATCAAAATACACTCTTATAACCACTTAGGAAATCTGGCAAATGACAGTGCAATGTCAGATCATAAATTCAGACTGATGCACAGTGCATTTAGAATAATGTTAGTGTTAGCATGCATACAATGTTAGTGCTGTCAGTTAAATCACTCACTGAATATGAGTGAAGGTAAAGTGCAGCATGTGATTCCTCCATCGTCTGGAATATGCCAAGTGAAACCACAAAGAGGCTCCTGGCACAACTTGTCATATCACTTCACTTGAAGTTTGCTGCCTAGACATCACAGCTTAATTGAAGTGAAGGTGTTCTGTTACACATGTGACAGACAGACAGAGTGTTGACTGAAATGAGCCAGCCACTATAAATATTCTCTATCCCTAAATGGCACTCACAAGAGAGGGAAGTGTGACACCTAGTGGTAGTCTTTGTTATAAAATAAGAGGTTAGCAACACATGAATCATTTTAAAAGAACACATAATAGCAGTTCTCTTCATCCATGCATCACAATCATTTCAATGTGCCTCTTTTGCATGCAGCAGCCCACTCTTTCCATGATTGATTATTCACAAAACAACCTGAATTCCATATTTACATGACCTGGTTTGTGCTTCCCAGAAACACAGCCCCAGAAACAAAAATCATTTCATCTTGTGCGCTTGTAGCAACTTAAATTATTTTGCACATGCCTTTTAAAATGCTTCATCACGAAGGTCGACGTGGGGTTAAGAAGTTTAAGTTGGTAGATGATGGTAGCACTCCATATTGAAGTCAGATGGAGCCAAGTGTCCTCAGAGTCTCCGACAGAGGGTGAAAACATCCTATCAGGAGAAATTGTTTTCACAGTATGCCGAAAACTAATTACAAGCAATAAATTAATTTCACGCTTCTGCTTTAGAATTAATTGCATCTTTACAGAAGTGACTTGAAGTGATGGCTCAAGCAGCTCCGATAAGGCTGGACACACAAAGAGCTCCATGTGCTTATCGCTGCCATTGCTTTACTTTAGGATGCACTTGATAATCCTCAGAGAAATTATCTATATCCTTCATTTGCTGGTGTTTTGATTGCTTGTAGGGTAATTTTTTTTTAATCATGAGGCTCCCCTGGAACGCACCATATGTGAGGCCAGCCGGCAGGTCATACTGTATACATTACAGAGATGCCGTTTGGTTTTGCTCTGTGCATATGTTGCGGAATAAAAATGTGTGAAAATGCAAACTGTGGAAGCACAAGATGGAAAGATATGCTGTAGCTTCTGCAGCCATTTCCATGTCAACAACACGTTTCAGTGTTAACTTGTATGACACATTTCACACACTGCACAACAGTAATCTATGTGTAAACTTTATGAAAAAAATATTACATTCACTTGATGATTTAAAGCTGAATACGTAAAACCCAACATGACCTGAAATAAACTGTACAACATTTCAATATTTAATGTGACACCTTCGTCAGTCCAATGGTGACATCTTGTGGTTATGGAAATATCAATAGAAAAGAATGATGTGTAAACTGTGTCATTACTGTTGTGTCTTTGTGTAGGAATCATTTTACTTTCATGTCTATGTCACATTATACCATTATTTTATTACACTCTAATGCTAATGGCTGCTACACTGAACAGTCAATTCAACATATGACAGAAACCAATACAATGGCTGCAAAAAGTGTGCAACGTGATCTTTTTTGCTTTATGACTACAAAAACTGACACTGGCAAAACCATCTCCATTGAAGGGCAAAGGCCTGCTATGTTATTGCTAGGTTATTGCCATCTACAGGCCTAATCATGACTTTTTCTAACTATAATAATGCTGCTTAGGTGCAAAAACTAACAATAGTCTATATGATTATTCAAAAAATATATATATATCTGAAACCCTCTAACAAAGTCTTCCTAACTTTTGCAATGTATTTGTGACTAAACCTATAACCACATCATAGTTAATAATGTCACATAACAGTTTAATTGTTCTTTCTACTTCATATTGTAGCGCTCTCTGTATTGTTGTATTATTAGGTTGTGTAGATGTGTTCAGCTAAACACATTTCCTTAACCCACCCGTTCTGTCTTTTCTTACAAATAGTTCCAAAAATAGCAACAAATTTGAATCAGCAAATATACCCATTATTACTGGAAAGAGTGGTTGTTTAATAGAGGAAAGCACTGTTTATTAGAAAACTAGCTGCTGCTGACTGCACTTGGAGTGCCCTCTTTAGATATTTAGGTTAGCTGCTTATTTTCATTATTTCAAGTGACTTTTCAAGATTCCTCTAATTGGCCCCAGTGGGATTTGGTGGAAACCCCTTGTTGTTCAGATCTCGTTCACATTCTTCAATAATTGTGACGTTGTTGTTGTAATCTGTGCGAACAATGTCGCTGTATTTTTAACAAGATTCAAGGGTTGCATCACTGCAAAAGAGCAGCTTTACTCCAATAATTAATTTCCTCTATTTTATGTTCTATGCTGTCATCTTTGATCGTCCTTTCCCAAATCTCAGGACTGATGCTCTTTTGCAGACCGGAAAATTATATTTACAGTTTTCAAATTTTCATTCAAAACAATGATGCATGATTTATGTAACAGAAACAAAACCTAGTCTGCTATGCAGCGCAATAACAACAAGCTGTCAAAAGAAGATTTCAATTCATTCACGGCCATTCATGCATATTAAGTATATCATCCTTTTTTTAAACACTGTATGGTTAGATTGAAGTTTGACTGAGGGATGATTACTTAACCTTTAATTATTTATTTAACCTTCGATGACTACTGTCTTGACTCACCTGTCCTTTCAGCTAACAAACATGATGTACTATATAAATAAGTGAACTACACAATATGTAATTGTATGTGCACCAATGGGATCCACAGAAGACATGGGATAAATGTTAGCTATGAATGTTAGGGTGAGGAATAGGCCACTGGGTGCAACACTAAAGTTGTATTATTGTGTAAACACCTAGTGCCCCACCCTGTAAATCATTCACTGCAGTTTGCACACATTAACGAAGACAATACACTAGTCTTTCTCTTCTATCTTGCTTCCAAAGTACAGTCAAAAGATCACAGGGGAGCCATTGCCAATTACATTAGCATTTATAAAAGCACACACTGTAACACTGAATCCAAGATGTAAGCAACTTCTTTAGTGCATTGTGCAAGTTACAGTTCATGGCAATAAAAATTACAGAAATTCTCAGAAGTCTCTAAATTAATCTACAAAATCCTATAAAAGCCCTGAATTATGAGCACATGTGCCACATTTCAAATATTGACCACCCTCATGTTGCTTCTGTGGCATTTGTCCGAACTCATACAAAAGCAGATGTGATCTCTTCAGTTTTGAATGTGAACAGTTGACAGTTGCGCAGCGTCAGTAACACCTCCCTCCTCCCGTTCGCGTCCTTGCGCTGACTTTCACAGAAGTACTGGAGGAATGTTGCAACACTGTTCTGCGACACAAGGCCGAGGCTACGCCCTGAGAGCAGCGCAGGAATGTGTTTGCCGCTAAACAGGGCATGGTCAAACAAGACTTAACAGTTCTGCTTGAAATTATGGTTGTTCATGAAAAAAAAAAATCTACAGCAATATTAATCTAAACATAAACCGTATTTCCCATATTAGCCCAAATGTTGCAACTTTTAAAAAAGAAATTCTCAAAGCACACAACAATACATTCTTACATACAACTAACTGCATTTGTTTTCAGTGCAAAAGAAAAAAGAACTTTACAAAAAGCTATGAGCACACACTTTCCATTTCCATTGATGCCACATCATGTTTTCAGAATGTCCACCAACTCTCCAAACTACCCAATTGTTCATCTCTTCGAGCATACATCTGCCAGAGTTTTGAACTTTGGTCCGAGTGTATTGAGAAAGTCTAGGTTTTCTTCGCCAAAGTTGCTGCAGCATCCCACAGAGCCAGCTACGGAGCCCACCCCCTCAAAGCCATAGGAGTGGACGATATCGTCCGCGTAGCGTCCGTCTCCTTCTGTTCCCATGTAGCGAAGTTTCTGCGTAGAACAAAAGCAAAGGTGACATTTTCAGTCAGTGCTTCTCCGTGTGATAAAATAAATTCCGCAGAATATGACTAGCAGCCAGGTAATACGCAGCCAACAACCACACAAGTAATAATATTTCTATGCTGAAAAAATATGAAAGTTACAGATGGTGCTATCTTGCTTTACACATTATATTACACTTGAGAGTTACCTAAGATCCTACCTCTGATCACAAGGTTATTAAACCTCAGAGAATCTAATGTGTACAAGAGCACAATTCATTCTGCTTTCTGCATGCTGCATTTGTGCTTTGGTCTCTCATGTTGGAGCTTTACCTTGTCTAAATAGCGGCCGTTTGTTTGCCAGGTGTGAAGGAGGGATGAGTCCTGGTTGGCATGTCGGCTGTCGAAGTCCACCCCGCTGCCGAGGAGATGGCCTTCGCCGTACATGCCGTACTGGTTGTCGTAGTACTGCGTGTCGCTCGTTACAAGGTTACTCCTGTACATCCCGTTCTCGTGGGCTCCGATTGTACTCGAGCTCCTGTTGCCCACCCAGCTTTGATTCACCCCTGCGCCCTTGACTGAACCCTTGACCCCCGAGTCAATCCCAACAGTGGGAACAGTCAGGAGGCTTGAATCCTGCACGGCACAACAGTGACAAAGACATTAAAGAACAATTAAAGGCTTGAGGCAGAAACTAGTGTTGTTTTCTTATATGAGGGAAAAGGTTGTGTTGGAAACTGTTCTTACCACTTCTTCTCCAGGGGCCTCAGTGTTGGACTTAAGCAGGACTCCTCCGCTGTCTGTAAGATCCTCAATCTGAACCTTTTCATGCCTTGTCCCACAGAAAAGTGCCAGCAGAAAGGCTGTAACGATAATTGTGTTGTGAGTAATTTAACATAAGCAGAGCCGTGTGAGGCAATGGGCAATTAAATAAAATAATCAAAATCATTCAGAATCAATAAACCTTCTTCTTCTTGCCCATTATTATTATAATTGTCATTTATTTAGAAGATACATGCAGTCTTCACGCAGCCTCATATTCCGGTTTGTCAGTAAATGCTTTTATGGAGAATAATTTTGGCACATTCTTCATTTCACCTCTGCTTTAACACATGCATGGGCAAAATAATTCACTGAGCTAAATTCCTCTAGCTCGAGTAAGGAATGTGGAACTCACCGAGGAGTAAAAGCAGAAGCAGGGGCAATAGCATTGTCAGGATTCCCAGCCCGCCGAATGTCAAAGAGCTTTTCTTCGCGGGGCACACTCCCTGTACACACTGGCAGATCCTTACTTTCACCGTCTGTACTTTCCCAATGCCCTGCAGATCTTTAACGTCCACATCCACTTCATGTATCCCAGTTGGAAGATCTTTGGCCTGCCGCAACGTGGCTGCCGTGTCTGAAGAGGAAACACAGGAGACGTAAATATCGGGGTAGATACAAACAAATCTTCTGTTCATTTCTGCACACTTATGCCAAATTTTCCTTTTTGTAATTGCAAAATGTAGACAAAATGTGTGCATTCAAACTGTGGCGTCTGGTACCTACCATTCAGTTTAGTCACAGTCCATTTTCCATCACTGTTTGCGGGTATGCTGAAGGTAAAGGGGGCAGAGAAGGGGGACTTGTCTTTGTCCTCTGCTACAAGCACCAGTGAACCTAACTGTCCATCCTTCTCACACATCAGCAGCTCACCAGTGGGCAGCTTTGGTATATTGTCGTTTTCATCCTCCACCTGAATAATGACTGTTCCTGTGCCTGACTTGGAACCTGAAATACAGCACAGCAGAGTACTTCATTAGCGGAAAAGCAGAAAAGACATATTAGGGCATGTTCCATTTTGATGCCATTTATTGCTATTAATAATGGGAATACAGCCAAGGTTTTTTTCTGCCAAACCAGAACATTTGTAAAGGACAAGTCCTCACACCTTTCTAAAGGTGAGCTCATCTTTGAGACTAAACCAAGGCGAGGCTGTGCAGACAGATACTGAGGAGGGTGGAGCTGTTGGCTCAGGTTTAACAATAAGCCCAGTAGGATTCTAAGCAATAAACATGTCACATAGACTTACTGCTTTGCCAAATTTCTAGTAATACAATGGATATGAAAGTATAAAACATAATTGTGCCTCACTGATGTGTTAATATTTCAGCTGAAGAGACAAGATCTGGTGAAATACATGTTCTTGTGGCATGGTTGCATGTCCAGTCATTTAGAATGACACTGTCAAGTACTTCTTAAGCTGGGATCTTTTATTTCAATGAGGGATTAATTTTCCTGTATCAAGTTTGGAACCATCAAGTGATCTAGGTATAGTTTACTGATTTTAAATAAGAAATGAAGGTAAAATGTCACGTTTTGCTTTGAGAACATCAAATGATGACTGTGTAATGTGAAAACAAGCTTTGAAAAGCAAACTTATGCTGCCTTTGTTTTATGTCTATTTGAAGGTAACTTACTGGAATCGGCAGCCCGAACAGTGATGTTGTAAATTCCATTCTGGACAAAACTGGACTCTCTGTCAATAGTGTTGGCAACCTTTAATTCTCCTGTGTTTCGATCAACATTTATCCATGAAGCTGGATCTGAGACTTTGTAGTACCTGAGAGACACAAGAACAAGCTTGTCAGTTCAGTGGTCAAAGTCTGCCCTCTAATGTTACAAACAGGTAAAGACAGCCTGAAATTTCTCTTCAAAACAAATATGTGGAATTGTTACATGATGCCATTGCTGCTTTTGGTCTCAGGGTCCAAAGCGGTGTAAGTTCCTATTACTGTGCCGTTGGGTGTATTCTCTTTGACAGTCAGGTATTTGTTGGGGGGCATGAACTCTGGCCCTTCATCAACATTAGTAACAGAGACATCCACAGGGACCGTCACCCACTGGGCAGTGGACCCTTTCAGGTCGGCAACATTACGGGCCATGATTTCAAGCTTTACATTTGGGTTCTTCTCATAATCCAACGGCTGCAAAAGAAACAAATTCACTGTTATACTGCATTTTTCAAAAAATCTTTTTTTGTTCTTTACCATTGAATATGTATTAAATTCAACAACTAATATTTATGTAAAAGTACCTTTGTAACATACAGAAGTCCTTCATTAGTTTTGGGGTCTGTATCAATCCTGAAATTTCCATTTTCATTCCCTTTGGTGATGGCGAATTTTGAGATCCAGTTTGGAGTGTTTATTAAATCCTTGTCTTCAATGGGAATACGAAGTATAAGTTTTTCAACTTCATTTTCCGGGACAGTGGCAGTGTACTAATAGAAACCAAAAGAAATGTGTATCAAAATGATGAAGAAAAACTATGGCGCCAGGATCTGTCATCTGCTGTACCACTTACAGATGGCTTCGTGAAGGTTGGTGGGTTGTCATTGATGTCAGTAAGTGTAATAGTAGCTGTGCCTGTGCTAAAAAGACCATTGCTGGCACCCTTCATATCTTTGATTTGCACTGTCACCATGTGTTTTTCCTTGGTCTAAATGAGACAGTACAGACAGCGTTGGTCCATTAGAAAGACACTGGAAATATCTTTTAGTATCTTTCCACAAATATGACGTGCAGACGCTCACCTCCCTGTCCAGAGTGTTCGTGACAGTGGAAATGACTCCTGTCACTGAGTCAATGGTGAACAGATCTGTCCCAGACAACAGAGAATACCTGATGTCCACATGATCAGTTCTTTCCTGGTCTCGGTCTGTTGCGTTTACTTTACCCACCACAGTCCCTGCAGTCAAATATCATTGTTTAATCAAAGGCAGCTTGTAAATTCATTTGAATCTGCATTACTGTAATGTCCTCTGCTCACCTGGGCTGCTCTGTTCAGGAACACTAAACAGCAGCGGTCCGGAGAACTGGGGCGCATTGTCGTTCACGTCATCTACGATAATTTTGATGTCTAAAGGTAAATCTGTTGGATTGTTTGTTTTTTTGTCAAACACACGGGTTATTAGCTGCAGAGAAATAAAAACAGGTTCGGACGTGTTTAAAAGATTGCGTGACACTTTAAATGTTATTAAAAAAGACATAGAAGAGAACTGAATATTCATTATGAAAGTTGTAATAAATATATTACAAGTTACTTTAGTAATTAGTCAATCACCTAATAAGAAGAAATTTAAAAAGACAGGCAAAAAGCCTTATTTACACTTACCACAAACATTGGGAATTGTTCGCGGTCCACAGGCTTGTTCACACTCAACATTCCTGTATCTCGGTGGAGACTGAACACTCCGACTGGGTTCTCATTGTACCCCGGTCCACTGATGGTGTAGTATACATCATAAACTCCTGAGGAGTCTGATACGATCTAAAACAGAAACATACACATCTAATAACAACAGTCGTAAATCCTAAATGTGCCTTATCTTATGAAGTCATCATTGTTGTGGCCATGTCACACATTAAATCTGTAACAATGAGTATTTGCTTCTGTTTGATTTTCCAGAAGGTCGAGGCAACCATTAAAGGAATAAATCAAAAAGCCAAGAGATATCCAATACAGAAAGTGAAGAAACATAAACTATCAAGTGAAATTCGTCAAGTGGGGCAGTGAGTAATACAACAATTGGTTTGTTTTTGAATTAAAAATTACACCTGACTGCTGAATTTTCACTGTAAAATTACCTTTTCGATTTCTTTTGGAAAAGGCCCAATATCATTCTCTCTGATGTTGAATGGAGGAGGGCTCCACCTTCTCTTGGTCCGCCTTAGGAGATTTTCCTGTTCCACACAAACGGGTTGATCAGTGTACCACAACACATTACCACTTCAAGCCGTAAAGTGCACACGAAATTGCCCTACATTTTGTTTTTGCACTAAACTGTGGTAGAGGTGAATTTCCATCACACTTTGGGAGCCGGTGTTGTCCTGAGCCAACACAGAAAATGTCCGCCCACTGGGTCTCACGTATACAGTTGTGTTAGCCACCAAATCACCATTACTCTGGATTCTAAAATCTGGATCTTTGACAATAAGCTGAAGAGACTTGGTGTCGCAGTCGGCAACTTCAACTAAAAGGAAACAGAAGGGGGCAATGAGCAGAGTTGTCAACATGTCGTTATCGCTAATGATTTAGTCGACTATGATTTAAACAGGAGAAATACAGTAGTGTATAATACGGTATCTTACCTGTTGTTACTGTGTAGCCGACAGGAAGAGTTGCTGGAACAAGTAAGTCCAAATCTCCGGGGATATAACATGCCTCAACACGGGACAAGATCTGAAAAGTAATAAAAGCGCTGCTATTGAAAGTGCAATTGTTATAAAACAGCATTTAGTTACGAGCTGACAAATAAGTTCCTTAAAGAAAGAGTTTTACGTACCATTAGCAGGCAGATGGGTAAAATTACAACCTTCGCCATTTTCCAAAAACTTCAGCGCCGGTTCCAACAAGCGACGCTTGACCCGAACGCACTGTATGAACGGGGCTAATAAAGACAGAGATATGCGCGGGTGACTTTTAGGCTCCAAAACCGAAATGCTGTCTTCCTTCACAATGAGAACAGACAAGACGAGTCTATGTGTCACCACAGTGAAAGCGTTGAACACACCTGCCCCTGCCCCACCCAGAGAGAACCTCCTAGTCGAGATTAGCAGCCGCCTCTCACTGACTGCTCCGGAGCGAGCTTAGATCCTTAACACTAAACACTAATAAAGGTAAACGCCTGGATGCTATCCTCCTATCGCCCAGCAGGAGGACGCAAGCTCCATGTGTTATAGCTTTGGCAAAAGTCAAAGGTTTAGCATTTGAGGAGCAACTTATAGCTACATTTTAATTAGCACTGAGGGCTACTTTGTGGCTACATGTAGCTTTATATTCATTAATTGAGCTATAATTCATGATAATTTAACAATATAATTTAAAGGACAAATGAGACACAGCTCATAACATTAAAAAAACAATGGTGTCATTACTGTCCATCTTTTAAACACTTTTGAAAACCCTTGGGGCAATTACTTGTTTTTCAAGAATAGCCATTCCATGACTGTTTTAAAGGTCATTGACCCCTATTTGTCCTTTTTTCTGTTTTGTAGCTTCACTAAAACTTGTGGTAGAAGCAGCATATCTCTGTTCCTCTTCTAACACCGCAGGAATGTGTGCAGCATGGAGCCCTGGTTTAGGGGGAGGCTCTTCCCACAGCTAGACACACACTATCTTTACAAACTGATAAGAAATGTGACTGTGCATAGAGCCAGGAACCCTTTATATGTGCTGTCATGAAGGTAATGCCTCATTGGAGTTTGGTGTTTGAATGAAGACCTAGTTTGAAACATATTGTAAAGTCATTTCTGAGAGGGGCTAGAACAGGAAAAGGTGAGAAAATGTCAGGAAGACAGCATCGCAGGGAGTCATCATGGGCGTGAACATAATGAGAGGGCTGGGAAGCTTAACAAGAAGAATCAAAAACAGACTCAAAAATATGCTACTTCTTAGTCACTCCCATTAAGTTTAAAATGAATTTTAGAGCAGGGCCTTCTGTGTGACACTGAAAGTGTTGTTCACAAAATGTTCCAGGCTGTGACCTCATTTAACACGAGTGATTGCATGTTGGTGCATTCATTTTGTCCACATTCCAAGTTTAAAACAAGTTGAAGTCTTTTGTTATTACTTCAGGAACAAATTGTTGCATGCCAAGTGACGTATGACAACAAAACATAATCAGGAAGCCAATACATAAGTTTTAAACAGACAGGTTTGTCTTACTATTACATACCAAGTCGTTTAATTTAACACCACTACATATACAGTATGGCCCCTCTGCCTGGGGTTAGAAAGTTTGTCAAAAGTCACGTCGGGCTCCTCCCTGCTCCACTCCCTGTGGCTGAACTCCAGCAGGAGTCGGGCGCTGTGAGCTCGTCACGGTAGTGTTAGTATTTGGGTGAGCCATGCGTAGGCTTGTAAAAAATGACGTGAGTAATTGTTGCATGAATATTAGTGTAATTTCTGATACTGGTCAGAATGAATCATGTCAACTGTTTCAGGTGACAAGTGAACATAGTGAGAGTTACTATGTAATTACAATAGTTATGTGAATGTATCTTTTGGACCACCTTTTAAGCTGCTGTTACGTGGGACAAGCAGAGTGAAGTGAAGGATTTTTATGTTTTTTTAATTTTTACTGAGGATATTATAGCTATGTGTTACTGCAGACACACACAAATCAGCCAAGGCCGTAGCGAACAAAGTACACAAGCCTCAAGCACTGTTTTGCTTTCGTATTTTGCATTGTTCAGATTTTTATTGTTTTTATTTTGTGTTCCTTTGAGTCTTGTTTTAATATGGCAACCGTTCAAGTTGTCAATCTAAACCTCCTTCTTTCAAGGAACCTGGTGCGACTGTACTGTCTGCCTATTCTAAGCTACTTCTGTGGTTCCATTAAAACTGAAGATCTCATTTGCAAAACGATACTTTTTAAAATCATGTTTCAATAACATCCCTTGAATTTTAATTAATAGCCTCCAATAAAAATCTAATCCTGCATTATAATTTTGCACATGTTTTGCATGTATTCCTGAATTGATCACTAAGGGAAAAAAACAATGATTATTTACAAGAACATAAAGTATTTTCATATTTGGCAAATAAGGTCTTTAAACAGTAACCTGCACATAAGTACCACATGAGTACCTTTTAACACAACACTGATGGTGTGGGCTGCATTAGGCAGATAGAACCAACAATGTAATATCAAATATATATGTAACTGAAACTGAGCTTTTCCAAAATGTTGTATAATTTCTGCTGCAGTTGTGTTGTGGTGTCTCCTACATATATTATCAATTTATTATAGCAACAGCTTTAACAGTAAATGACCTTTGGACCAGTTTTAGTGTTTGGCTAACACTGTAGCTTCATGCATTTTTTCTCTCCAACACCTGCTGTTGACAGAAACTACTCACCTAACTCTACTGGACACACTCACTGCTTGCCACACCCATGTCCCCGCATGGCCTGACTCGCCCTGCTGCATTTTAGAGCTTAAAGTGACCATTCACACCTAGTCCAGCAAAACAGTGTTGGATTGTTGTCAGTTTAATCAATCCAAGACTGTTTCAAACTATTCGCTTTTTTTTTATTGATGTTTCCTTATGTCTTTATCTAAAGTGCAGGCTTTTATTAGGATGTGTCATGCTTCACAGAGCTGAAACTGTCACCGATGTGCTGTTTTTGGCTGCCAGCTTAAGACAGCTGAGAAAGTTAGGCATTTAATGGAGATACATAACATTTCATACTGACATAAAGGTTGCACTGTCCCATAGGCTAATCCTTTTTTCCACCAACTAATGGTTAATTCAGGGAAAGATAAGAGCCACTCCCACACACCTTGTATCCTGGTTACACAAACTCCCCTTGTGCAAGTGTGTGCTTCTGTCTCACTCTTTCTTCTTTCCTTTTCTTTCGGTGTGTAAAACAAACACATCTAAACCTGCAAGAACCGCCATACAGAGTGCAATGCTGAGCTTCATTTTATGAGTGGGCACCTATAGTAACGGAGATGCACTGCTAAGGAATTTCACAGGAACAAAAGGAGTTTCACACAAGAGAGAGAACACACTGATATAGCTGAAAAGGCCTTCACTTCTTTTTTTGTTCAGGAAACAGATCAAGATTTGAAGCAAATCCTTGTTTTGACCCTGTCTGAACTCTATATTCTTCTTTGATTGTGTTTAAAGCCAAAGATCCTTTCCTACAAGATCGCTCACTTCTCTAGACAAAAAAAGTTGTCTTTCTCGTTTGGACATTTTGAAGTAATAGTAGTTATCAGTCCAGTTAAGCCCTACCTGTACTTTTTCCTCAACACAATAGGCTACACAAACACGACAGCTAAGCACCAGAGTGGAGTGGCATACCCCCACCTTTCTGCCTCTGTTATCAGGAAAAGCTCGCTGGTGTGTGCAATCAGACAGAGAGAAAGGAACCGCCTATCCCTGTAAAAAGTTCTTTCCTAGCCCGTAGAGGGGTCAAAGTCTGGACGAAACTAACAAAAGACCGGAACATACAATAAGGCAAACGGGTTTCTCACATCATCTACTCACAGAAGAATGGAAAAGTTTCTGAAATTGAGGTTTTTGTTTCTTCTTTTAACGGTAAGTGCCCGTTTATGCGCACTACGTCGTTTTTATTGAGGCGAAGTAACGGGATTTTTTTTAGCAGGTGTGGTTGTTAGCTAAAAGTCTCATACTAGGCGCAATTAACTTTAACGAAGACGTCACCAATGATACGTTTCAACGTGAATTATTGTGTATCTTGTGTTTTCTAGTTTTTTCCTGCTGATGCGGAGTGGGTCATCGCTCCCAGAAAACTGTACGAGAACCATGATTACACCGGACTGGAGTACATTGCCAGAGTAAGTTGTATATTTGAATCTGTTTGGCTTTACGCACAATAATGGCCCTGAAAAATCTCCCCTGAAGGTCTTAGAAATGAATTTTGTGACATGATTAATGGGAGAAAATACAAAGCCTATTCGTTTGGACTGATGATTTGGTGCTAAACATTCTGCAAATGGAAATGCAAATGGAAAAAAGGACTTGTGACTTATGATATATTCATTACAAATGTGGCAATAAATAGCTTACGACAGGAATATAGAATGTGTTGTGATGTTTAATTTAAAGTATGTAGCCTCTGTTCAATTGTTCCATGAATTGTATGGTTAAAATCAGGTACTATTGCATGATGACTGTTTTGTTTTTTTTGTTTTTTGACTTGTCTGATAATATATCATCCATTGTGCATCAGACGTCACTGTTCAGGCTATGGTTTAGAGTTACGCTGTCAAAACTGGCAGTCAGGCATATCTATAACTCATCACCCCAGACACTATGAGTCATTATTCATAGTTTAGATAGACAGGAGACAGTTTTTATTACTGGAACAATAATCCTTTGTGTTTTTTTTCTTCAGATTCGCTCTGATAAGGAGAATTTCACAAAGGTCATATATTCACTTCACGGGCCCGGCGTTGATGAGCCTCCGCTACATGTATTTGGCATCAACCCTGATAGTGGTTATGTCAAAATCTATGCCATTCTGGACAGAGAGAAAATTGCCTCGTATCAAGTAAGAGCTTGATAGTAATTGATGTTGAAATGGTAACGTAAAGATTTTTTAAAAAGCACATTTTGACTGTATAATTTCTCTGTTAGTTAAAAGGTGTGGCAACATTTATCAACGGGTCCCGTGCTGAAAATGACCTTCCTCTTCCAATCACTGTTCTGGATGAGAATGATTGCCAGCCAGTAATTAAACTACAGACAGGATCTGTTAAGGAATCAAGTGCAATAGGTAAGATTAAGAACCAAGGAGACATTTCATAATTTTATCTCCAATACATGCCAATAACTGAATGTTTGCATTATTGCTGTTTAGGCACTGTTGTGATGAAGGTGATTGCTACAGACGCCGATCAAGAAAACACACTCCACTCTCAGATATTCTACACCTTGGTGGAGCAGAGTAACTCGGGAGGCATGTTCTTTTTGAACTCTCGAACTGGAGAAGTCATGGTTCAAAAAACCACACTGGATAGAGAGGTCGGCAACTTTACAGAAAAGTATAAAAATGTATTTTTACATTATTTAAATATTCATAGGAATCCTGTGCATTGCTCTTTTTCCATAGAAACAAGACACATATACTCTGACTATAAGAGCCGCTGACCTGAATGGACTTCCAGGAGGAAATGTGGGAACGGGGCAAATTGAGATCAAAATTCTGGACATAAACGACAATGTGCCTACTCTGGAAAAGGAGTTTGTAAGTCTTTAACACAATCATAAATAAGTATAATTATTTGTCTTGAAAAGAGTACTTGTTATAATTGTTGGTGCACACTTTGTGTTTCAGTATGAAGCAAGTGTGGAGGAAAATACAATTAATGTGGAAGTGCTGAGAATCAAAGCAATTGATATGGACATGATTCATACTGACAACTGGCTGGCGGTCTTCGAAATAACTGACGGGAATCAGGCAGGCTATTTCACTATCACTACTGACTCTCAAACAAATGAGGGAATTATCACAATTCAAAAGGTAAAAAAATGCACATTTGCAGTACTTTTTAATGAGTGAAATGATGAATGCAAATAGAGTTAACATCTTTCCCATATTTCATCTTTTATAATAACAGGCCCTTGACTACGAGGAGCTCAAAGTAGTCAACCTGGAAGTGTCTGTTCGTAACAAAGCGGAGTATAACTTTGGCAGTTCAGGCATGACAGGGGCTGGAGGTGGAAAAGGCTACCCAATTAAAATCAATGTGGTGAACCAGAAGGAAGGTCCGCGTTTCCAACCAAGTGTCAAAGTGGTGACCATCTCAGAGGACCACAGTTCTGTCTCTCTTAACACTGTCATTAGTACATACGCTGCTATAGACACCGACACGCAGCTGACCGCCACAAATGTAAGGTATGGCCATAAAGAAATCCAAGAGGCTATAGACACTTCTGTTTGGTTATTAAACTTGAGAAAGAAAATATAAGCCGATTATTCAGATTAATCATGTCATATTTTGTAGGTACGCCAAAATCTATGATCAAGACAACTGGTTGATTATCGATGAAAAGACAGCAGACATCAGACTGAATAAAATACCTGACCGAGAGTCCAAGTTCTTGATCAATGGAACATATTATGCTAAAATTATATGCATCACAAATGGTAAGCAGAATAAATATTTACATTTTAATATTAGCTAGCAGATGAAGTAGCATATCCTTTTTTTATTATTTTTTATTTTTTCACTTTGTCGAAGATACCCCATCCAAAACTGCCACCGGAACCATCGCCATTCAAGTGGAGGACTTTAATGATCACTGTCCAACATTGACAGCCACAAGTCAAACAATGTGTTTTGAGGATAGCGCCGTTTACGTCACAGCTGTAGATAAAGATGAGTTCCCCAATTCAGCACCGTTTGAGTTTACTGTCATTCAAGGGAGCACAGGAAAATGGACAGTAGAGCCTCTTAATGGTAAGAACAAAAACCTTTTTTTTAATCAAGCCATTTCTGTATTATAAAGTAAATAGTGAACTGTCATTACTAGTTAAACAGGTTTAATCATTTTTGTTGGTGGACCATATAATAACATATCATGACATTTCAGCATGGTAGTTGTAAATGTAAGTAGGAACATTACACTTAGGGAATACTTGCACATTGTCATTAATAAGCCTGGTATTATCACTCTGAGTATCTACAGGTTAATACATGTCTCATATTTCTCCAGAAACTACAGTCATTTTGAGAGACCATGCCAATTTGTGGCCTGGTATCTACAAAGTTGCACTGGAAATCACCGATCAACAAGGAAAGGCATGCGGCGAGACCCAAGTGATGGACGTGGTCGTGTGCACGTGCGACGCTAACACAAAAACCTGCGCTTCCCGCTCGACCAAGACTGTTGAGTTTGGAGCCTCTGGTATCCTGCTCATGCTCTTGGGCCTGCTGCTACTTCTGTGTGAGTAACGACGCTTAAAAAAAAAAAGGTTGTTTTCTTTCACTGACAGCTTCACATGTTGCAACACGGAGAGTTTAACTAAAAGGGTGTGTCTCCAGTGGGAATGATAGTAATTGATAGCTCTGGATAGCATTAAAAGACGAAAGGGATTACTTTCTTTGCCTAAAAATACTGCTTTGAGTAACACAAAAAAATGTAATGCTTATTGCAAAAATGTGATACAAACTGATAGCTCTGGATCGCATAAATAAGAAGAATTGATTTATTTTTTTATTTTTTGTGGGAAATAAATTGTACCCTGTTTTTTTACATTTTTGTTTGAGGTAACTGCTCTCCATTCCTACTTTGGGTAACAGACAAATGTAATGCTAACTGCAAAACTGGAAATCATTTACATCTCATCCATTACAACATTATTATGTGATATACAAAGTCTCTGAGAAGTAATATATCAAAGGAATGCTAACAAAATATATCAATTTTCTGCAGTGCTGCCCCTTCTGCTACTCTTCTGCATGTGTGGAGGTGCATCCGCTTTGGGAGACTTCAAGGCCATACCATATGATACAAAACAGCAGCTAATTTCCTATCACACTGAGGGACAAGGAGAGGACAAGGTACTTTTCTCCTGAGTCATGCACATGTCTGTAATAATAAACCTCAGAAATGTTTAGTTACATTTGTCTTTGTCATTTACAGGAAGTGCCACTTCTCAATGCTCCAGTTGAAGTTGACGGCGGTGGCGGAGGCGGAGTGATCACTAAAGACGTCAACATTCTCACAGGCGGTGCAGCTCTGGGTGGAGGAGCGTTCGGCGGCGGTGGCATGAACACTTCCACGTGGATGGAGAACATGGACCAGTACAACCAGTACTCTTACTACGGTAGACAAGGGAACAGGGCCTACCTGCAGGGGGGCACCCTGACTGGACATGAGCACTTCATGACCCAAAGCAGCGCCGGGGTCTTCGATGGCATGGCTCTGTCTGAAGGCTTCCTGGAGGAGTATTATTCAAGTGTGAGTAAACAAAGTCTGAGGTGGATGATATATTTATAATTAGCATGACACACTCCACAACAAGCTCCTTACCTGCAGAAACTACCTGGATGTTTATATAAAACTTTAAAAGCTCTCTCCTTAATCTGTTTCACTCTGTAACCTGCTTTGACACTGTGATAGGAAAATAACATAAGAAATTTACAAAAATAAAAAAAGTAGGAAGAATAAAAATTGTGAAAACACATTAACATAGCATGGTTTAAATGAGTAAGAATGTAATCTCATACAGTCATTGCAGCAGAATGTCAACATACAGCTGAGGTATATTATTATTATTATTATTATTATATTATTATTATTATACTGAGGAACACTGGTTTTAATTACAATATGTGAGCACAAATGAATACTTCGCTCAATGCCTTCTTATGATTTTCCTGTTTTACAGAAAGCCAACCATGTTTCCCAGCAGTCTCAGGGGAAGGACAGTTTTCTGGTGTACGACTTTGAGGGTCAGGAGTCACTGGCTGGTTCAGTGGGCTGCTGCAGCCTCCTGGAGAATGAGGACGACCTGTCATTCCTCAATGACCTCGGCCCCAAATTCAAAACTCTGGCAGAAATTTGTCAGGATTCTTCTACTGTTACGGAGTCTGTGGACGTAGGGATCTCTGTCCCTCCTCCCAGACCATTGTCTCCAGTCATACCATCCACTTCCACGCACACACACGTCCACACACACTCAGAAACTATAAGGGACAGGGACCGTGTGAACCTCAACGCCTCCCACGTGACATCTGGATCATCTACACTCATCCAGGAGGAGCGGCTCACAGAGAGGACCATCCCAAAGGTACACACCCAGGACAAGATCGTGGTTCCTACTCAGACATTGCTCATCCAGCAGCCTGCTATGTACTACGCAGCTACACCCATGTATGTAGTAGACCCTAAACAACAGGTAGTGCTGGTGACTGGTGGAACCCAGCAGGCTGTGGGGCAGGTGGCTTCTGTAGGATTAACTCAGGGGGTGGTGCAGGTCGGGGGCCTCCAAGGCTCTCAAGGTGTTGTCCTTGTTGATAGGCAAATAGGAGCCACAGCATCAGGACAGGCTGCCCAGGGTTTTTCACAAGGAAGTACCTCCAGGTCACAACAAGTTTTACTGGTGGAGGGAGGGTCATCAGTCAGAGAACAAGGTACACAAGGCATCATTCATAGAAGCCAGGGGTCAACAGGGCAGGGCCTGGAGGCCACAAGTCAAGGTACGCAAATGAAAGTTCAGAGTATGGCACTCGGCTCATCCAGCTCAACTGGGTCGATTGAGGACTTTGGCCTGACTGCACCCCCCAGGGCACAAGGGAGTCAGAGAGTGGTTGTGCAACACAAGAAAGTCTCTGTCACTGAGAGAAATGTTGAATCTAGAGCATAAGTCTCTTATTTTGCTTATCCACAAATGACAGCCTGAAATTATTTGTTGGAATATTTTAGTTGAATACTTCTTTTCTGACTTACTTAAAATGTTGCTTAGTTTTTGCAGAATGGTTTTGCCAGCCCTGACTACAACATGTGCCTGTGGCAGTTTTGGTGTTTAAAAAAGGAGCATACAGTTTAGAGGAACAAAATGTCACTTAGACCCAGGCCTCTTCCTTTCTTAATAGTTGAGCTGAAAAGGGACTCCCTCTGTTTTGCTCAAAACAAAACCATTTACTGTTCTAAGTTGTATTTTGTTGCATTTAGCAGGAACACCCACATAAACAAGACCATACTTAAACCAGTCAGACCTACAGCATAGCATACTAATTAGCCAAATTCAACAAAAACACAGGAGCAGTGCAAACAGAAGCCCTCCCCCGTACACATTTAAGGACAGACTCACATCCACAGTCCACAAGAAAGACATCCACTCATTACTGTCTCCCACTCTGCCTCTGTGTTCTGCATGTGCCAGTTATGCATTTTTAATGGGAATCTTTGGTTTATTTGTTCATTTAAACCATGAGCAAAATGTATGCTTAAAACAAGAGTCCATGTTGTAAGTAAGCTTTTAAATAAAGTTAGTGTTTTTCTCTCATTACTGAAATGTCTATGATCAAAAGCACTTTTCAAAAGTTATTTTGTGTGACTGTCTATGCAAGTTATGTATATTTTGAAAATTAGATTAGATTAGGGTTGTGCTATTATCAACATTTTAGAGTTGTTTTATTCATGGTCATAGTTTGCCTTCATACCATGAATCACTTCTCTAAACGTGTTAATTGCCCTGTAACTAAATACAGGCTTTTTTTTATTTTTTATTTGCTACCCCTGCTTGTCTTTGTGTGGAACATAGTTAAAAGTGTTTGTAATGTGCAGCCAAAGACGGTGCAGTTGCAATGTCTGATTTTGTATTATTTTGCACAAATGAATTTAATTGCTTTTGCCACACATTGACTTTAACACCAAAAAACTCCATAATTGTATAATGTGGATCTAAAATATTTAGGGTATTTTGTTCTGTCATTGCACTCATTTGTAGTTCTAAAATATGTTTCTACATTTGCATACATGTTTTATTGTGTACATTTGATTTGATTTTTTTTGTATGTTTTTGAGAGGGGTGGTGTATGGCTTGGAAAGTATTGGTGAATTATTAAAAATCTTGGTTTGGGATTGATGTTTTTACTGAACTGCTAATGAATGGCTTTAAACAGTGTAATAATAATAAAGCAGCAATTATTTACACGAGATATGTGATCTTTTAATATGTTTGCGACTTCAGAGCCAAGTGAGTAGAGAAGTGCACTTTCTTATAAAAGTACATCACATTTGCATTTATCACCGATGCGTCTTCACTGTTTAGAGACTCAGACAACATCCTCAGACATCATACGTCAGAACACCTGGTTCATTGAGTTGACAGTTGAGTGACGATAAATATGTCTTGCCTTTGGGGAATATCTGTGTCACATTTACCACATACTTCATTAATTAGGTTAAATGTCTTTAGCCCAAAGCTAAGACAGCCAGCATTTAATGACAACGAATGTAGTCATGCTTTACCAAAAAAAAAAAGGAATATCTATACCTCAGTAAGTGATCAAGTATTTTGTGACAAATAAATAAATAAAGCAAGCCCGTTGTAGCCTTATGTTCTGACCACTTTCTTGAACTTCTGTGATATTACTTGTGAGTGAGTTATAGAAGAATGAGCCTGACCGTTATCTCAGCTATCACAAACACAGCAATGCCCCAAGGTGATAATTCAACAGATCATTAAGAATATCCTGTATTCCTGAAAAAAAATTCCAACAATTAGGCCAGGTCAGGTGTCACAAAATTACCAAAATACAGTGCTTCTCATAAAGCAACATTTGCCCTTCTTCTGTCACCAAAATATGTGCTTGTAGGCAAATTCTCATCTTTAAAGACAGCACTGCTTTGACAAACTGGTTGTAAGCCCTTGTTTATCTGGACCAACTAAATTGCTCTCATTATTGCATTTCCCTGACCTAAAATATGTGCTTTTTCTCCTGTAATAACAACTAAATATACTTTAAGATACACAAGTAAATGAAAACACAGCTATCTAGAGTGATCCCCACTCCTGTGTCCTGCTCAGGGCATGAAATGGTTCCTCACTGTTCACACACACCAGTCTTGTCAGTGCAGATGATATTTATCAGCTGACACACGGAACATTCTTGTCTGACAGCCATGACATGACTTGGGTGTGGCTATATGTTCAGCTTATTTGAAACATACAGCCCTGAAAGAAAGGCTGTCTTGAGTGTCAACTGTCTCTAAACCTTACATTTTGTCACGGTATTTACATATTTCAACACAGCTCATTCCCAGGATTATGAAGACGACTGATGGTAACGATTGTGTTGTTTTGCAGACTTTATTTTTCTCTGGGTGTTCTTTTTGTTTTTGTTTTGTTTTTTTGCATGAGTGTGCCTAATCCAAAGAATAACACTATACCATTGGCATGTACAATGCCCATACCACAACAAAGATGAAACTAAACATAATGTTAATGAAGTGACCATTTGGTATTTTTTTCCATGCTGTTCCATCATGTACAACAATGACTCTGCTGGGAGTCATAGCTGTTCACATGCTCTAAAACTTGAGTGTGAGATGTGGACCAGCAATCTGCACTTTTGACTTCATGTCAACAAAGCTGGACAAAAACCTTTAACTTCAACAAAACAGACACTGTAAAGACGATTTCTTATTGTTGTTGAACTGATCTTTTATTTAACACTTTACTGGACAGACAGCATGTTACTGACTGTTACAAAACTGTATTTGAGACAAGACACCTGTTTTTGTTTTTTTGGCAAAGCGGAACTTACTTGCACAAATGCAATATAGTTACTGCTAAACAGTTATACTTCATCGGGATCTGCACACTGCAATATCTAATCTCACATGTTTATTGCACTGTCCAGCAACAAGGAATTATTTGAGTGACATTCAGGAATCAGAAGTTTGTAATCGATCAATGGCGAACGTCAGGACGGACCTCTTCCTCATCTTCCATCTCGTCTTCTTCGTACTCGCCCATCTCGTCAGCAGTGGCGTCCTGATACTGCTGGTACTCGGAAACTAAGTCGTTCATGTTGCTCTCGGCCTCTGTGAACTCCATCTCGTCCATGCCCTCTCCGGTGTACCAGTGGAGGAAAGCCTTTCGTCGGAACATGGCGGTAAACTGCTCGGAGATCCGCCTGAACAGCTCTTGGATGGCCGTGCTGTTGCCGATAAACGTGGCGGACATCTTGAGGCCCCTCGGCGGGATGTCACACACCGCCGTCTTCACGTTATTGGGGATCCACTCTACAAAGTAGCTGCTGTTTTTATTCTGCACGGTCAACATCTGCTCGTCGACCTCTTTCATGGACATGCGGCCGCGGAAGATGGCCGCCACGGTCAGGTAGCGCCCGTGTCGAGGGTCACAAGCCGCCATCATGTTCTTGGCGTCGAACATCTGCTGGGTGAGTTCTGGCACGGAGAGGGCACGGTACTGCTGGCTGCCCCGACTTGTTAACGGGGCGAAGCCTGGCATGAAGAAGTGCAGGCGAGGGAAGGGCACCATGTTGACGGCCAGTTTACGCAGATCGGCGTTGAGTTGGCCGGGGAAACGCAGACATGTGGTGACGCCGCTCATGGTCGCCGACACCAGGTGGTTGAGGTCTCCGTAGGTCGGGGTGGTCAGCTTCAAAGTGCGGAAGCAGATGTCGTACAGCGCCTCGTTGTCGATGCTAAACGTCTCGTCCGTGTTCTCGACCAGCTGGTGGACGGACAGCGTGGCGTTGTAGGGCTCCACCACGGTATCGGACACTTTTGGAGATGGCATGACACTGAATGTGTTCATGATGCGGTCAGGGTACTCCTCGCGGATCTTGCTGATGAGGAGGGTGCCCATTCCCGATCCGGTGCCGCCGCCCAGAGAATGTGTGAGCTGGAAACCCTGGAGGCAGTCGCAGTTCTCCGACTCTTTACGCACCACATCCAGAACTGAGTCCACCAGTTCGGCTCCTTCAGTGTAGTGACCCTTTGCCCAGTTGTTCCCTGCACCACTCTGGCCTACATGAGAGGAGACATTGATACATTATACTGCTTTGAAAAAACTAAAATAAAGTATTGAACCATGAACCTGTTCTGGGTACATGGTAACTGCTGTATGTGACAGTATTATAGCAGAAAGTGATATTATGTCACAACTTTGTCATGTATAAAGATATTAGGCTAATTTGTCTTTTTACTGCACCTTTAAAAATGTTTTATCTGCTCTACACTACATATTATTACTAGTGACTTTGCTTTTTATTATACCAGTGGCTTTTGCATGTTCTAAAAAAATACATATCTATGTCCTTTGAAATAGTGGTAAGTCTCTAAAAAAGAGGGCACAGTGGCAGAGTGCTCCACTTTCTTCCAATGATGCATGTAAATGGAAATTTGATCTAAATGGTGAATGTTTTTCATTATATTTATTTAATGGATCTTCCCTGTGATCTACTGTCCAGGATGTCCCACTGCAGGCCAAAAACAGCTGGGATGGACAACATTTATAATTCTTAATATTTATTTACATGCATCACCTACTTTGTACTCATACAGTATTGCTTTTCTTTCATACCAAAGCTGTGCCAGGTTTTCTGTGTTTCCTTTAAGAATAAGAAGTTACCCTCTACGCATTTTTTCCTGCTGCATCTTCTTCAGAGATCAGCACTGCAGCAGCACCTCGGAGTAGATTTGTATTTCGCTGAGTCACCACAGGGGCTGTCTGAGCCTGACACAGCTGTGCTTGGACAATGCATCACTGCCACATCACTGAGGAAGCTGCCGCAGCTCAGTGCTTGGACTATAGCGTGCACTTTTACTCAAGTGTATCTGTTGCAGTGTTACAGGACCTGACAGGAGCTGCTGACACAGATATATGTTGTATGTGTATCTTGACAAGACAGTTTACCCTCCACTCACCAAAGACAAAGTTGTCAGGCCTGAAGAGCTGTCCAAACGGGCCAGAGCGGACAGAATCCATGGTTCCTGGCTCGAGGTCCACCAGAATGGCACGGGGGACGAATTTACTGCCTTTTTACAGAAGAACAGAGGGATGGAGAGAGTTGATGGAAGAATGAGAGAGAGGTAATGGATATAAGGGTGGTACTGCACATTAACAGCAGAATATAGTACCCTGTTTGAAAGTATTAGTTTGAGGCCATATTTGTTGGTTACACCCCCACCCACACCTTTGTTCCCAGCCGCCACTGCAAGATGCTGCACTGCTTATTTTAAACCTGGGAAGTGCTGATGTCAGCAAAGTCCATTCAAACACAGTGGCCATTGCCTTTTGATTTCTCTGGCATTTTTCAGAGATAAATGGAAAACAAGCAGCCCACATTTTCAAGAGGAGACGCTGGCAGCATACAGCATGAAAAATGTATGATTTAAAATGGCTTGGAAAGAAAGTTAATGAAAATTGTAGGCATCAAAGCACTTTCATTTATGTTTTTGGGTTTTTTTTTTCTGTGCACAGCCACTGTAACACAAGATGCATTTACTATGACCTTCAACATGCCACGCCATTAAAGTCAGGCAGTGAGATGATACGGTGGCGGAGTGAGGTGGAGGTCAGTGATTCAGATGAGACTGCAGATACCTGCGCTCCCTATAGACACACAAGACAAAAGGGAGACAGACAGAGAGCAATTATAGCAGGTTCACTGTCCTCCTTTCTCCTTTTGCCAATGAAAAGGCCTAGATAAAACTCAATGGCATGAGAGCATACAGTGGCATGGATGAGGTTAGGTCATGCGGGGTTATAATCAGTCCTAGAATCAATGCTAAAAGTAGAAAGAAATACCTGAAGCTTCATTGTAGTAGACATTAATCCTCTCCAGCTGCAGGTCACTGTCACCTTGGTAACTGCCAGTCGGATCTATACCATGTTCGTCACTTATCACCTCCCAGAACTAAGAGGGGACACACACAGTCAAATGAAAACTATGCAATCATTCCAACTCTGCAATGGGATTTAATTACGCGTATTGCGTAGTTGTTTATGCCAAATTGCGCATGTCTTTCACGCAACAATGGGGGGGCACGTAACTGCAGCTGGTGCCAGAACCCCGCCCTGGAAATTGCTTGGAAGTTTTGAAAGAGGCTAAATTAGCAGGTTGGTCGTTCAAGAAAACAACCAGAGAACATCCAGTGACTGCAGAAATGAATGGGGGAAAAACGCTTCGAATGCACCGTGCCAATACCTTCGCCCCGATCTGATTCCCGCATTGGCCCGCCTGGATGTGCACGATTTCCCTCATGGTGGAGTTACGGCAGCGTCCTGTTTTCACCGGTGTCCAGTCTTCAGTGCGCTTCTGCGTGTTTTTGTCTTCCAGTCTGCCTCATTTCTATGGCGTGGAGCCGGTGAGATAGACCAACGTGCTGCTGGTCAGATGACGTTGCAGCATCCCAGCATCCCCCTCCTCTGTAGCCAATAGGAGAGCAGCGGTTTGATGCAGTGGACTACAGGATAATGCTGTCTCATACCCCCCTGTGCTGGATGACCTCACCCTGTCTGTTGCCCCCAAAAGGGTGCGTTTTTGAAAGGTTTAGATGTAAAGTCTGGCCGGTTGTGCTTCTTGCCAAAATAATAGTAATCTCAATAGTGCTGTTTATACAAACCTGCCTCGTCTTGCGTAATATACAGTAGGTCTAAAGTGTGTGATGCAAAGGACTTCTATGGTACAATGTATGCTGAGTGAAAAGGGAGTGCTTAGGATTAGGTATGTTATTGATTTTACAGCTCAAATATGTCATTATCCATAACATTACGTTGTGTGTTCAGTGGGTTGACAAACTCTACAGCCTCTTTACATTCTTTTTTTTTTAATCAATGTGTGTTAACTATAATCTTGTTAATACCAGTGTTTTAATCAATTTTTAACAATTTTACTTTATTTTGATTTTTTTTATATTTACACACAGTCCTGTGCAAATATTTTAGGCAGGTGTGGATATAAAAAGTAAAGTAAAAACTATAAAATATGTTTGTTTATCACTCTCAGTAGTATTTGTAAAAAATAAAAAATAAAAAAAAAGATAAAACTTCAATATTGAGAGTCCTCCTGAAGTGATGGTGTAATTCTGATCCCAACATCAAGGAGTCTGTCCTGCTTCTAGCTGGGATTACATGGTCTTCCATCTAACATTTGATGGTCTGGTCTAGTCTAGTCCAGTTTGGCCTGGTTTTGTCTGGGATTGTCCAAATGTTTGATCAAAACCTGCCCACATCATTAAAAAAAACTGAGACAGTGGAATTACAAGAATTTTTCCTTTTTGAGGAAAAGTTAGACCAAATATTGATTTCATTTAGAATCATCATCTGTTCTTTCACTTTGCATTCTGTCTGCCTGAAAGTTGTGCATTGTACTGTATAGCTACAGATATTTCAGTTAAGTATATCTTGGTTGTGTTATAATAACTTACAACATACAGTACTAAGCATGTCTAATTAAAGTTGAAGCATTGCCTTGCCTTGCTTAATACCCATTATTTAAATGAATGGCTTCACAAAATCCATGTTGATCAATAAATAGTGGTTTATTTTAACAACATGTATGGCTTATATACAAGTGCATTATGCATGTTAAAACAAAATAAAATTAAAAAATGAAACCAATCATTCTGGAATTATAAATGGTACAATCAATGATTTTTTTTTTTACATTCATTCAAATCTCCAGTGGAGAGTTGTACGGTTAAACAAAGCGAAACCTGAAATGAGTGCACTGGGGATTCCAAACCTGTCCACATCTATCAAGCTGTTTCCACACAACTATTATTTACAAAGAATATTCCTGTTCCCCCACAGTCCTGTCCGCGCTGGTGTTATCATTGCTTTTTATTTCGGGTTAGTTCAAAGCCGAGTTAAACCACATGCTTCCTAACAATGATGTTTACCAGCACCGCCACGGGCCGTAACTGCATGGGCGCTGGTCATGTTTGTGCTGTATCCATAATCTTCATACTGGTGTTGCATGAGGTTTTTGGTGATACAAAGTTGTTTAAATTGCACACGGAGACACAAGTACCAACATTCACAAACGACACAAAGTTGGGGTAATTTTAGAAGCTACTGACCACTGCAGTAAACCCATTCTCTTTTGCAGATACCAAGAATTCATTAAAAAGCCAGTGTCAAAACCCTGTTCCAGAAGTAGTCTACAAATATTACTGTTGCAAAGATTTGAGTGATTTTAAATATCGATCTGTTTCCCTTTTTTACGGTCATGACAAACTCTCACATCTTTGCAGGGCATTGTGCTTTGAGGCTTAGCAGCATAGCATATGTGTTAATAATCAGTCAGCTATAAATGACTGAGTGTGGAAGTTTGTTGATTTGGTAAAGGATTCAAATTTCCATTTCTAGGCAAGCGCAATTGCTCAAATCTAAGTGGAATATGTCAGTGCATAGCTGACTTAAGTAAAACTAAAATGACTGCACCTGCTAAGTACCATAAGATAATAAGAAAAGTATATTTGTGAAGAATAACAGATCCTAAATACTCCTGGACTAAATCAATTGCAACATACTGTGAGAAGATTTTATCACATTTGAAATGACAAGACATCAATCAATTGGCTCTAAAGTTTTACAGTACTGTGTAACTATTATTGAATATTATTATTAATTATTAAGAATTATTGTAAACAGTAGTTTCTCACCAAACATAAATCTCACCTTAGATAAGTTTTACAACCTTCATCAAAAATAATATGTACCTACAACTTGTTAAGTTAGATGTTATTCTAATTCAACCCAAAACTGGACATGGGCTTTGACAGAAAAGTGCCCACCTTAATAAATTTGATAATTTCCTATTTTGAGTCAGGATTTGTATTATTATCATTTAAAGTTTTCCAGAAGTTAACATAGTATGATTTGGATAACACAGAGATGGTTGGCAAAGTTGTGGCAGTTGCAAATTACATAAAATGTGTCAAAATGTGGCTTTTTCTTCATTTTAGAGTTGCTCACTTGTATCGCTGACATGATCACAATTATTTTCATGTTTTGACCCCACTGCAAAGTAAAAAGTGGCACCAAACAGAAGTGCCACAAATACTGTAAAAGAAAAATACATCTGTGTTCAACATGGGGCACGTCATGGGAGAATATTAAAATACTGAATAAAAAAAAATCAATCTCAAAAACTAATTATGCATTTACATACCTATTACATTTACAAACAAAATCATTTGCATATCATAAATTTCATTAACTGAAACAGCTTCAAAAATAAAACTGTTTCTTTCTAGAGCAACAAAATATGTTCCTTTCTTTTGTCTGCTCAAACAATAAACAACTCAATGAAAAGCAATTATTTTCCTGTACTTTCAGGAATATGTTTCAGACTTAGCTCTTTCAGTCTTCATCAGGTTCAGTGTAAATCAAATCACTGTGTAGTTCTATGGCAGGGCACTGTACAAATACTGTGGCTCTAGCTCTTTAATGTATCAAACTCATTTTTTGGCACTATCTCTACATTTACAATTTTGGTCAGCATAGTTTTTGGCATGGCATTTAGTAAATCAGTTTGATTGTTTACCTTTGTACCATCAGAAATACTCAACATTCAGAATTCGTCCATTAAGGTAAGGCGGTATTTCAACACAAACAAAACTGACACTTCATATAACCAAACGTACCGCTGAATTGTTTTTTTTTTGTTTGTTTGTTTGTTTGTCTGCGATCTCCCCAGTCCTGGTCACACACATCATGATTGTGGCTATTATATTCAGTGTCTTTAAAAGGACAGATATTACCATTCATTTACATTAAAGTAGTTTAAAGGCTGGTGATTTCCAGTGACTTTCTAATCAAATAAAAGATGTCACATTGTCTCGAACCAGCCTCTGGCACTCTCACTTGCATGGTCTCATTTATTGGCTGCAGGAATGGGCACAATAAGAAACATACAGCGGGTTTAAAAGACTCCAGTCCAGTCTTTATTAAGTGCCTGAAGTCTGAGCGGGGCAGTTATGCTCACCACTTGCTTTGTTTAGTGTGGCCTGGGCTGCTCCCTCTCTGTGGTCGCAACCTTCAAGAAGATGCCATTCTGGTGACAGTGTTGCTTTCTGTGCTAACACTGTCCCTGATTGAAAGGACACCCGAGTCTATCGGGGAGGAGACGGTGCAGTCAATTTCAAAATAAGAAGGGTTTGCTGCTGTAGAAAAGGAATCCGTGACGGGGGGTGGAGGTAAATCGAGGGAAGCAGCTGAATCCGGTGTGGACTGAACAATGTCTGTGGCGTTTTGATTCGTAGATCCTAGCGGGGAAGAGTTCACAATGTCTGTGACGGGGAGAATGGTGGGAGACGGGGCAGGATGTGTTGCGGGGGAGTCTGTTGATGGTGTATGGTCAGAGGGCGGAGGGGGTGACGGGGCAGCAGCGGGAGTCGTTGAGGAAATTACATCATTAACACAAGGAGAGGAGGGGTCTGGCTGTTGGGAGTCTGTTTCAGGAAGTATAGGGGATTCCCTGTCTGGAGATTGAGCTATTAATTCTAGGTGGATGTCTGGAATGTCTGCGTTAGTGGACGGTGGAGGGGCCATGTTAGAGTCCGCCATGGGGACGGGAGAAGGGGCAGGGGACGGAGGAGTGCTGTCATGCATAGATGGAACAGGGGAGCTTTCTAATGGGGCAGCGGGAGTTTCATCTGTCAATGGCGGGTCAGATTTCAGTGCAATTTCGTCAGGGTCGTTGTCAGGTGGGTTGGGGGACTCCAATGTGGAAGCGGGCGGGGGTTCTAAAATGGGTGTGGTGCTGATCAATGAGGAAGGAGGCACAGGGGAGGCAGAGGAGTCTTGTGAAGATGTGGGCTGTGTTTCAGGCTCTTTGCTTGGAGAAGGACTCGTTTCATTTAGCTCTGGAAAATCTGACTTTGCCCCTGCCTCATGCGAATGCAAAACTATTGTAGGGGGTTCTTCTGCACTTGCCAAAAGAGGGTCTGTAACACATGAGGCTTTGTGTAGAGGGGTGGAAGACAACAAGTGCTCCTTACTGGCATGTATAATAGCATCTTTATCCATTGCGATGGGTGTTGATAAAGAGGACACTGAGTGGCCATTGGGGTCTTTTTTATGCTCAGATTTACTGGGGTGCACCTCCATGAAAACGGGCGCCGACACATCTCCGGTCAAATCCACAGCCGAAGATGCAGTGGAGTCCATAGTGGACACTGCGGTGGCGGCTGCCTCATGCAGTGGGGTGTCCCCAACTCCGACTCTAGTGTAGTCCCTGCTGCTCTCAGACTGGCCCAGCAGGAGGCGCTGTTCCCCTGGTTTCCTTGGGTGGAGGAGAGGCTGCCGAGTGTAGCTCTCGCCGTCTGCCAGAGTCTCTGGGAGGGGCTGGTACCGTGTCTCGGGCAGCAGGAGAATGCAGATAATGCAGATGAGAGTGCAGCAGGCAAAAATAATGTGGTGAAGGAAGTAGCCCTTCTGATTGTGCAGCTCCATAATAGGAGCAGTCAACATGCCAAAGCCAGCACTGGCCAGGACCAGCCCGAGACCACCTCCCCTGCAATGAGCAAATAAAAAACAGACATATTTAATACACTTGTAAATTATCTATCAGTCTTGCAGTTTCATTTTAGTTTAATTAAAGGGGATGCAGATTCCAATATATTACAACAATATATTACAACACCCCAGCTTGAAATAATTAAAGGAACTGAGAGTCTGCTATGGTTGCTTCTGCTGATATATCCCTGTCATTTTATCACACAGCACCAGGGAGTGCTGCAGTACCACGAAAGGCACTCCTTTTCATGCAGTAGTGGCTCCATCAGTTGTTGCCTACTTTCACCATGAGATGGCAGTGTTAAAACAGCCAGTCTTTATATAACAACAGATAAAGAACATCCACTATGTCTGCTATGTCATGTATTCTCACAGTGCACAGCTAATTCACACATGATGTAGACTGCACTGGAGGAGTCCAGTGTTCATGAAACATCTGTCACTTTTTAGTTGGAGGGAGGTGGAGCTGATTATCTATGTATAGAGGAATGTTATGTTGTAAGGCTTGAGATTTTAATATAAAAGATTGTGCAAACCAAGTTCTAAAATATTTTGACAAAAGTAATGCAATTTCCAATTCAAAATTTTACTGCAATATAGAATTTTAAAAAATCCACAACACTATAGATTGCAACTTGATCTCTGACATTGTACCCAAAGCATATATATTTTAAATGCCTTGGATGTATAAATACTTTTTGGAAAAAGGCCCTCTCTTTTGACTCTTTGACGGTGCAGTGGTTTGAATGGATACCTGATCACAGTGGGTGTGATCTCGGCGCAGAAGAAGATGCTCAGGTTGCTGACAGCGTGGGATGAGAACATGCCAATGATGGAGAAGGCAATAGAGAAGTTCTTATTAAGCGTATCCGAGCTATCTGTGGACAAAGCACAAGACATACACAGGGCAATTAACACTACAGTCCTCCAGTAATCAGTAAAGAAAACAGCACTATTTGTATTTATAAGCACAGACATTATTTTCAAATGAATACTGATTTTGATGATTAAAGGACAGATAAGTTTAAACAACAAAAAGTTAATCTAATCTATGACGTAAACGCGAGCAAAACACACAACCTAACATTTTTAAATCTTATTTTATTGTTATTCCTTCTTTCATTTATTTATCTATTTATTTATCTCTTAATTATTTATTTATCTATTATAAAACTGTATGCTTGCCAATGCACCCTAGCATCGAAATCACAAGTAATGCTAACAAAACTTAAGCACTTTTAAAAAGCTAAATATGTGTTGTAGGTAGGATGCACTAGCTACTTAACATTTACACTTAGCAGGCCTTGACTTGACAATGTTAGCATGCTAATAAGGTCATCGTAACCAAATGTAGTGGCTTCCTAGCCAAGTATAGCATGCCAACAAAAGCTCCAATACAATGGTTATTATCTAGTTTTGCATAAATAAATAAATAAATAAATAAATAATAAAAGTTCATAATTAATATTACTTCTCTAACAAGGACACAGAGTTGTGTTTCACTAGAATTTGCAAAAAATAGCACATACAACCTTAGCATGTCATTATTTGTTATTAAGCCACAATTTTTTTAATATTAGTGAGCATAAAAAATGTACTATATAAATATATTTTTTAAGTTTAAGCTTATTGTAAGCTAACCAAATACAGTCTTAGCTTCCAAAACAAGTATAGCGTGAAACAGAGGCTCCAGTAAAATTATGTTTATTGTATAGTAAAGTTCCGGTATAGAATTAAAAATTATCATAATGAGAGGAAATATTTCTTTTGTAACAAGCTATTGCAAGAGTTCGAATAGAACTTGCTTAAGTAGCACACAGGCCTATTACGCTACGCTTAAGCTTTAAATTAGCATTGAGAATGTAAGAATGCTAATTAGCTCGTTGTTTACAAATACAGTAGGCTATTGGGTTCCTAGCCAAGCATTGTCACATTAGCATTTATTGATTAAGGGTGTTATGATGATATACAGCCTTGCTTCACACATGTTGTTAATAGCACTTGTTAAAGAAAAAGATTATAGAAGAGAGGGCTCTCCTTCTCTCAGAGGGATTAGTGAGAGGAGAATAAAGAGTCTGATAAACATTGGAGGGAGGCCAGTTGTGAAATTCTCAGCTCAATCTCAAAGAGACTCGCCCTGTTTAACACAAAGAAGATAAATAAGTAAAAGCTAACAGTAATCACATCTAGGACTCTGCAAGGCTTGTGTAGCCTAATGAAATACTGCCAGCTAAGTCCTTTTGGCACACAAACAAAGCTTTCCAAAGTGATGCCACTGAAACACTATGGGAAAATCACTGTTATTTCAAAATGCATTTGTATCTAAAATAAATCCACAGTTTAACATTTGAGGTGGAGTAATTCAATTAATAGAAAACTGTTGCTTGTACCTATATTGAGATGGCCGCTGTACTTCCCGAGCACTATGGAGAGAAGTAAAAACATAAGATAGGATTAGATAAGGACATACAACACCAGCATTCTCAGCTTTATTTGCAAAATACCATCTACCCTACACACTCAGCATAAATGCAAATGTATGTTTTTTTCCATGACTAAGAAAAGCTAGTCAAAAGTGGGGCACAAATACTGAGCTTTAACCTTGATGTGTTGACCAAGTTAAACTTTATGTCCCACTGATTTGTCACTGAGTAAACTGGCTTGTGTACCCTGTGTATCTGTGTATCTGAGGGACTTTGGGTACACATTGACTAAAACAGCTGTTTGTAAGCATGTCCAACCGCTTCATTAGATGAAACCCTTATTTACAGTGGTATTCATTTACAGAGTGCATCCATGACTTTTCAGATTAACTATGAATGTACAATAAATAGTGCAGATTCATCATAAAATATAAATGGCAATCTTTTTTATAATTATTATAGATACGTTTTATTTTTGGCAGTTGTGCCTTCAGTCTAAATATAACATGACATTTTCTCCAATTTCACATTTTCATTTTATTCCTTTATATGATGCTTTAGGAATATGGCACAACAAGAGTAATATTGATTTTTCCATCACCCCATATCAATGCTCTCCCAAATGAACTGATGACATTTAGTTACTGCTACATTAAAAAGCTGTAACAAACCCACTAACCCATGTTTATATCAGCTAAGTGCCCCTTACATTATAATGATCAATTCAGATGGTCTAGGAACATAATAAATCCAACAAAAAAGCTGAAAATAATTATGCAGTGGTTTGGCACATTAATTGTGATTAATAACCAAACAAGAGTAAACAGTTTGTGAATGGTGTACTCACAGTTGAGCAGGCCTAGCTGCAGCAGTGACGCCAAAGCAGTGATGATCATAAACATAAGAAGACCACCTCGACGGCCCATGAGACCCACTGCGGGGCACAACGCCATGCAGGATGCCACAGCAATGCCCGCCATAGTGTAATAGTCTGCATAGAAGTTATGAAACATGGTTGTCTCCAGGGCTTCGGGGTCCATCATGCTGCGGGCGAAGCAGTGGTGAATCCCGTACCCTGTTAGCCTGCGTGGACATAAAAATGGGTAGAATGATAAGATGAATAAAAGCACTAGAGGAGGGAAAATATAAAGTATGTAAGCGTAGCTACACTGACATACACCCACAAATGCACAAATCTCAAGCAAACAGTCACGCCCTGTGTTCTGGATGTCTAATGTTTCATAAAGACAGGGCTCATGCAAAATTGATGTCGAACAGAGAGTCACAGACACTGGGAGTTGAAGGATAGCTCGGCCTAAGATGGACAGAAATGGACCGATCCCACTGGAGATGTAAAAAGAGAGCAGCGCGAGTAAGGAGGGAAAGAAAAGACAAGCAGCGAGAGCAGCTTATCAATGCCGTATCGAGTCCCCAGGTTAACACAAAATGGCGTCCGACTGGCAGCGCCTCGCCACACACACAGGCAGCTACAGTACAGAAAAGGTCTTAACAGCAGGAATGAGGTGTACTTACGAATTGACACAGAGCACAACGATATTCTTCCACAGGTTCCTTGTTCCCACCATTTTAACAATGCACGTCCTTTTGGGTTTCTTTTGAAGGGCTCGCTGGAGTTCTGCAAGTAAACAAAGCAAGATTAGGTCAAATATTGCCAACATATATCTTTCAGGACAATATCCGGACCTATAAATTGATATAATATCTGTTATTTGTTAAAACACAGCTGAGCATTATTAGTATAGATGAAGAGAGTATACTGTGTGTGTGATTTTCACTTTCCATTAATTGCTGAAATTTTGATGACTGAATTGTTTTAATAGTCCAGAATGTGCTGTCCAAAAGGCAAATTTAAAGAATCTTTTATCTATGCAAGTGACTATGTACTTCCTATGTTCTAAGTGGTTGTGTCAGTGCTCCCGGGAAAAGTGAAAGAAAGCTACGCCCTTGAACAACTTACGATATGCGATCTGACAAAAAGTGTTGGATGTTGTGTTAAGTTGCCACAGAAACACACCTCTGCTTTCTGGGTACTGCACGTTCATGTTGACTCAAGCATGTGACAGCATTCCTCTGCAATGCCTCAAGGTTATCTCTGGCTGTATCGTTTAGGTTTCCCAGTGATCCCTTGGCCCGGGCAACACACCCTTGAGTAATAGTAAGGCTATATCCACAACCACATCTATTCAAATCACTGACCCTTTTTCCAGGAGTGACCTACTAAGTGCTGATTTATGCATTTGTCCTCTATCAGAATGAGTGATGATAAATTGTACATCAGGTTCCCAAAAGCTTCATTTAGTGCTGAGCTTTAAAAAATAGCAAATGAGTGTAGGGAACAGTCAGTAACTATGAGAGAATAAATTTGTATCAATGTACTTTCTCAGTGCTGTATCAGCGTGCCCTGTAAAGAAGTCAATTTCACAATGAGTGGTTCCTTTTTAAAACTCCAACGTGGCAGTTCATTAAGTTAAAAAACAGCTAGGTTACAAAGTGTACACAGTAGGACCACATGCATCAATCTAAAAAAAAAATAAGGATATGAAAATTTTACATTGATTTCAATTAATAAACAATTCTGTTGTTTTGGGGGGTTTTTTGCCCTTAAAGTTCAGTCCTAGTCTCTTTACTGCAAACATTCTCAGGAAAGCTGCCGATTTATTCTTTGTCATTTAAATATAACATGCAGATTAAATTCATGGTGCAATTTAGCAAAACATTTCACATACACATACTCCTTTAATCAAGAAGTTAAACTAAACAGAGCTTCTAAAGCTCAAACAAATAGAAAAAAATCTCTTTGTTTGCTACATTCTGACTTTCCTTCTTCAAGTGACAGCTGTGATCCATTAGCCAAAGACTTGTGTCCATCTGCTGACTGCACATCATCATACCTCTTCATACCCACCCACAGGGGCTATAATATCATTAATTAAAGCCCTGAAGTGTTGTAATGTGATGCTCAGCACCCACTCCATCGTCTAGAGTGGTCTGTTTCTATAGAAACCAGACAGGAAATGGCTATAACCTTGTCAATGTACCTTATTTAGGAATGAGGCAGCTGGGGACACTTTAATAAGAGCAGAGAAAAAGAGAAGCCCATTTGTACCTGTGAGAATGTTATCTGCATCGAGCTCCATGTTGACTCGGTTTTTCTTTGCAATATGCCCCATGATCCATTTGGAGCGGCCGAACTGCTGAGTGGCCAGCAGCCAGCGCAGTGACTCAGGGAAGATCCTGGAACAGACAGGGCACATGTTGGCACCACTCACTTTTGTTTTATTCACAGTGATTGTTGACTGGTTTGATTTTATGACAAAAAACAAATATGTGCATAAATGCTTGGTAGACCTTGTTATTCCAGTTTCTCAATGCAAATGCTATCAAGCACTAACTGTTTTATGGGCACAGACACACACCTTTGTTTTATTATATCCAAAACCAATGAGGAAAAACGAACGACTCTGTTAACACACTTTTATCATCCTACAGTGCTATGGCTTCAAGTTGTTTCCACAAAAACTCAGATAACACGCAGTGCTTCCCCAGCCCAATCAGCTGTATTTCTAAAAGTGTAAACTCAGCTACTTTATTAGCAGTTAGGTCAGTCTGTGCCTGTACATGCTGCCTGGCTTATTTTTGAAAATAAAACATGGGCCTTACTTCCCTGAAACCTCAATTATATTAATCATGCATGTTTTATTTTGCCTCTATCAAACTGTGTATGACATAATAGCCATCGCCTTGTGGAGCTTTGACCTACACATGTTTAGATCACTGCCTAGTTTCCAGATCAGCCAATGAGTTGCACAGCAATAGCATTGTCAACATGCAGCTCCAAACCCATAAGCACTTTACATGGGCACAATATTTTAGACACTTGCTGTTATTTGACACTTTATTTCTTAATGTTTAAAGGGGAGCTTTCTTGAAGTAAATACAAATCTGTGATACTGCTCAAACTGGTTTTCTTTTGCTGGCAATGTAAGGGCAGTGTAGCAGAGACACATGGGGTAAATTGTGCTGAGTACAGTTGAAGCTATTTACATCCAGCTTGGCCTTAGAAAGCATTTGTTCTAGAGCCACGTGACATTTTGAAAAATATATTCTTGTACATTATTAAAGGGTCAAAGTGTGTATTTAAACGTGCATATGCTTTCTGGTGACAACAGAAGAAATTGTATCATTGGGCTTAGCTTCTTCAAGGTTTCCCCAAATATAAATGGTGGGACTGACTGATGATTGCATCAAAATGATTGAACAAAAACAAATCTATAGTAATCCATATTTGTGTTAAGGCAGCAATCAATATAAGACTGGAGGGCACAAGCGATGGAGGATTTCATAACCTTGTGATTGTAAAAAAAACCCGTCTTTCAGGTCCAAGTGAAAAAGAAAACTGAGCAGATAAAATGAGTCATGTGCTGAGGTGAGGGTTTCTTACCAGATGTAGGACAGCATGAGAAGCAGGGGGCAGATAATGACAGCCTGAAGGACCTGCCAGTCGCCACACAGGTACGCCACCCCAGGCAACAGCAGCTGACCGCCCAGCACCACGAAATTGGCCACCATGGTCATGGAAAAACGCCACCCGGGCAGGCACAGCTCGATCCCTGAAACAAAAAGAGAGAAGAGAGGAGAGAGAAAGAAAGTAAGAAAGAAAGTAAGAAAGAAAGAAACAAAGAAAGAAACAAAGAGAGTCAGTGTGTTTTTAGATTTTCATATGGATCATGCTGCAAATGTACAATCAACAATGTATTTTATTGACTGCTTTGGCTTAAATCCGCTTATCTGCAAAAAAAACCCCCAAAAAACATACAACTAATAAGAGAAATAAAGTATTGCATACAGCAACAGTTAGTTTGGTCCGACTGGAAATGTTTGTCAATGAAAGCGATACCACACCCATTTTACTTTCCCAACAGTATGTTTTGTACATAATAAATCAATAAATGAATAAATACATAATTAGAACCCAGATTAACAACTCATGAGAAATACTCTACGCTGGAGCCTGAAGGCAGGAGGTCAGCATTTACAGTTGTTGTTTGTAAGACAGAGGGTAGACTGAGACAGTTAGCTGCTGTGAGAGTAAACTAACTAGAAAGAACCTCCTTGTGCTCATTTCTCCTCTGTGAGAATGGCACAGATTCATTCATGCAGCCATTAGCATGCACACCACACCGGCAGCCGGCGACCACAGACAGTCCAGGCCTTTAGTCACCGCAGCAGAGCAGACCAATGAGAAGGACGTGCTCTAATACGGTGAAATCCTGTGTCCTGCTTCATTAGGCCTTTTTAGTACAAATCACATTCCTTTGTTCCTAATCAGTTCTTTCTTGTGCCCAGGAATGTGCGCGGTCTTCAGATGGTCCTTTCAAGGTGACAGGGCCAGTATAATACAGTGGCAGGCCGGCTTCATTCCAGTGGAAAAGAGCAGAATTTCAATTAGGACTGGCCCCCTTCTGAGGACATGAATAATGCTCTCTGTTCGCACACACTATCACAGCTGGAATGACAAAGGCAATGAGCGCAGAGCGGGCCGATGAGTGCGAGACCTGCTGGGTTTGAACTCGGTAACCCCCAGCGCGGTTTTCTCGGTGGTGTGACTGTAAGTGCTGGGAGAAAAACCTATAGGGACGCTTCACTGCTCTTAAACTGCATGGGATTGGAATTCTTCAGTTATGTATAATGTGTCATGTGCACGGACCAGGCATGACGGGCAGAAAGTACATCCAGTGGTGAGAGATGGGGAAAAAGCGGACATATTTATTGTAATACTGCATACAATAATATTTAATAAATGATAATAGTTTAATAGTGTTCTGATGAATTGCTCCAACTTTTTTGAAGCACTTTGGATTGTTTTCTTAGTGTTTTACATCTTATCAAATACTAAATGGACAGGATAAGCTTAAAGTACTGAGCAAAGGTTTTGGGCAGGGGTGCTCGAAGTTAGCTCAATTTTTTTTATTAATTTACAATCTGCAAATGTCAGTAGGAACTAAATAAATACAAAATTGACAGCAATAAGAGAGGAGCTGTAATAATACAATTACAGTGCAAATAAGCTAGCACTATAGAATATTGCATTCTGTCAACATTTCAGTAACAATTCAATTTACAAAGTGCAAAGTGAGTCAGCCTAAAGATGCAGCCAATGTCATTAGGAGCTATACTCTGTCTGGGATTATATTAAGAGACAAAAGGTTTTATGGAGCCACAGATGTCAAACCATTTGATATAGGTTCATTCAATTTGTAAATTGAAACAAACAATTACATTTTGCATTTTACAGTGGTTCTTCAAACCCGCCTAAAACTTTTGCACAAGTTAGGGCTGAAGCCTGTGCAAGAAGCATTATTATTATGTTACCTCTATATGCACAAATACAAGAGCCTTAACAGGTCCTATCTCCCTCTTCCATTCTAAAACAAAAAAATTATATATCTTACGAAAATACATTTGTTAGTATTTCATCTCACTGCTTTGTGTTGCCATTTTTCGTGAATGGCCATTGTAGTATAGTGTCAGTCTTTTTGTGTAATGCATGACTTGGAACCAATCAAATGACCAGTTAGGGAAAAGTCATGTGACATTTTTATGGCTCCACACTTCCTGTTTTTATCATTACCTCGAGAAAATTGGAGTCGGAAAATTGACTGCGAGAGGCAGGATTACTTTGTTAGTAATAAAATGTCTATTGATATCATGGCACTATAGGGAGTCATTTTAAGTATACTTTACCATTCATTAGGCATTTATAAGGGAGCCTTTATGCCAAGAGTATTTTATGATTGCATTTACTGGATCATAAGGATAAAGCAAGACGAGTTATCATTAGGTTGCCTCACAATTTGATAACAAAATATTCACTACCCTATTCAATACCCTAATTAAATCAAATGTTTATAAAGGTGACTCATTGTAAAGTAGCGCAGTGATATAAATGATCAGTATAAAGGAGAAATGAGGTGTATGTTCAGTAGATGGAGTTGCAGAATGAAAAGTCTTGAGCTCCTTATTCCTGCTGACCCTAATCCTTTACAACCCACTAGATCAGCATCCCCACAATGCACTGCAGCAGCCTCTGTCCCACTGACATTAATCTATCCCGCAACCGACGCCAGAAACACTCTAAATGTGGAAAACAACAACACTGTCATGTGACTAAATGAGAACAGGAAAAAAAACAAGGAGACGTGGAAGATGATATCATCAAAGAATGAGCCAATAGCCTATTAGGAATAATCTCTAAAGAAGATTTGGCGGTTTCGCTGACTATGGGAAATTGGCAGAATGAATGACAACCTCCAGGACCGGCTGCTTTGGATCAGTGGCAGTGTGTCCAGCTCCATCAAGAAAGGCCATTGTTTAAGAGTGGGGGAAAAAAAAATGGCTGACCACTACAAGCACTTAGCTCCGCCACTCCCTGAACCCAGAGGCTAATGTCGTGACCTTTTTGCAGTCACATGACCTTTTTACAGTCACATGACCTTTTTACAGGTCACAAGGGCCTTCATGACGACCACATTATCCAGATGGGATGCGGAACAATTCCTCACTCCTTAAAGGGAGGAGGTTTTTAACAGTTCACCGCTAAAATGCCTCTCGGACAGGCTAGTGTCATATGTTCCCTCCAGACCCTGAGGACATCTGGAAAGGGCCTCCTGCTCGTCCCAAGACTCAGTTCTAAACAAGGTGAAGCAGCTTTTGTGTCCAGACAAACTCAAGTAGGAGGCAGAATTTAAAATATATACATGAACTAAGGTATAATAAAATAGTTTTCATCAAATCACAAGAGTGGTGTGGATAGATAAAACAGTTGTGGGAAGTTTTCATTTAGGGACCGTTTACATTGATGCCTAAACGCAAAAGCTGGCCGATAGCGATCTGTGTACATACAGACAAGCTCAGTTGTTGGAAATGCCACAGTATGTCTGCCGGCCCAGTAGAGGTGCTATGAACCCCACCACTACTAACTCTACAGTAATAACACAACAAGTCTTATTACTGAAAGAAAAAGTCAAAATGGAGGTCAGACAACTTTTTAAACCAAGTTCGATCAGCATCAAAACAGCATCCGGACAAACTCTGGATGTTAGTAGTTTTTAAATCTAGTGTGTTTCTGGACAAATGTTAATAAACTCTAAAGCCTAAGTATGGATATATACAATACAATTAAAAAACAAATGTAATATATTATCATGTTGTTGTTCTACTCACTATGTGTCTACAACAACTTTTGGGACCCCGCCTCATTTTCACTGAAAATACAGAAACAAAAACAACTTCTCAGCCGTTTAAAAGTGGACTGAGAATGCTGTCCACATAAAAACAAACCAAAAAGCAACAGATCTTTTCAGTTTTGATGGAAGGCATTGTCAGGTAACAACTTCTAAACAAAATCTCATGAGACCAAGATGAGGTCTACTCTTGAGTACTACAACACTACCAAGGCTCACATTGCTTTTTTTCTTGAATTTTCTTTCTTGGATTGCCTTTCTTGGAATAGAAGCAGTTTAGCATTTTGACATCCTTCCTGTCATCTTTTTTCCTGTTTTCACTGTAGGCCACTAAAAGAGAAAGATACTGATCGAAGCCTTGTGCTCTAGGAAGACAGACCTGTTCAGCAATTTCAAGTATTTCATTTATAGAAGGAGACTTTCAGTTCCTAAAGAGTCAACTCTGAGGCATATGGAGCACAATACACAACATTCAACCTTCCACTATATTGTTACATATCCTTTCTCTGTGTGAATTGGGTTTGCAGCAATAATATCATTCGCAGCTTGACGTTTAGTCATATAGAACTATAAATTCTAAGCTCAATGCAAAGTGAAACAAACCCCCAACAGTATTCTTGAAGCTTTAGGAGCCGTGGTTAAAAGTTTGGCATGAGCCGTGTCAAAGTCCTGACCTCAATCCTGTGGAAGTCCTTTGTGGAAGAAGCTGAAGTGGGCAGATTATGCAAGAGAGGCGAAACTGAAATGAGTCAGGAGGAATGTGCATTCTGATAAACCAGAAATCTTTAGACATCAGCTGGGAAACAGATGTTTAACACTGAAATTTCTACATTCAGCTTAAAGAGTAAGTTAAAGAGTGAAATCAAATGACTGTCGGTGAAGAGTCAAGCTGCTAACGTCTTTGTGGAGAGACACACCAGCGTGGCCTCGTCAGCAAACACAAACTGTCTTAATTAGGAGCCAGTGAGCTGTGATGTGTTTTAGGACATTCAACAGATCGATGGAAACTGTCTGCCTTAGTGCATCGAATAGAAACAGAAGCGAGGAATATGTTCAGACATAGGGCAAAAGAAGAGCACAGTTGGTGATTCAAACACAGACTGGTATAAATGTGCTCTACAGACAAGCCTCCAGGCGCCACGCTGCATTTGGAAATGATGACAGTGCATTCTGATAAGGTTCAGTTAGGAAGTAGTTTTTCTGATTTCTTCATTTTCATATGCATTTACACAGAGAGTCAGAATATTAATGTTACTGTTCATAGATTGATTCATTTATTAGTTAGGAATGTTTTACTATGAAGTCATTTTACCTTAATTAATAATAAATACTCAAATAGATTACGTCTGTCGTGTTTTTGTATGTTACCCCTTGGATTCAGGTATTTAGGAATGACACAATGATGATGTCATTAAGTAGGCAACCAAGAAGGGGGCAAATGGTTTTTAATTGCTCTCATTTATATCAGTGGGACACACATTTTTCTTGATTTTTTTAGTTGAGATCCGCCATTTTCCAAACCAAATCAAGAGTAAAAAGTAAATTAAAAGCATTAAGTATTCCCCTGGAAGAGCAGGAGGAAGTGTCTAGGAAGAGGGAAGTCTGCCCCTGCAACCTGGCCCCAAATAAGCAAAATCAGAATAAATGTCTCACAGAATACAGCAAAACATTTCAGTGCATTATACATCTTAACCACACACTTCACGACCCACTAACAACATGCTCATGACCCAAAAAACACCAGTTGAGAATCACTGGTTTACATAGAGTTTTTCCTGTTTACCAATTTGTATACACACTTTCATCTTAGCAACTGGACAACAAAACACTTTGTCTGCTTCAAAAAGAAACGCTTCTGGACTATTCACTGAATGAGTTTGTCAATTATGGCAACCAGGAGTCACGTATCTCGGTGGCTTTGTTTACATTTAGCCTCTCCGATTGTATTCAGCCAAAGAGTCACTGTGCAGTACCCAAATCATAAAAGGACTTTGATAATGCATATAACAGTTAGGCAACACATTTTAACCTTATTTGACTTTGTAGACAGTAGCTGGACAGGAAACAAGGAGTGAATAGTCAGGGCATTTTCCTGTTTTCTTTTTTTGTCACTGAAGCTGGTTCACATGCATTCTTCAAACTGGATTATTTTTATTTTTTTTTATCTTACGTTACAATTTAGAATTTAAGGATACTATACTGTATTGTTTTCCCCCAACACACAGTCAGAGAAGATCACCAGCACACCAACACAGATGTCACTGTCATCATTTTCAAAGGTCTCTTTTAGCTCATGCATAGCTATTGTTGTGTCATATATCCTGAGTCACCCTTGCTTCTTTCAAGCACTGAAAAGGCTATTGACTGAGAATAAGGTCATAGTCATTGATTGGTGCCTTATCAGAAGAATGCCAGCTATAGCCCTGAGTAGCTCAAGGCAATTACTTTGATCTGCTGCTGAACTTTACAGCCACCAAACCCACAAAGAAAGACAGAAAATGTACTCAAAAAGATATGTGTATAATCCCAGGCGGTATTATATCAGAGAAAGGTCAAAGTGCTGATCCAGGACTTCACTCAGGAATGTGGCATGATTGCGTAATGTTATACCATCCCCATAAACAATTCACACATTTAACATGTCTATTAAGTTATCCCGACGGCCTTTACGGGGAAGAGCTACAGTGAAAAACAGATGTAAGCAAACAATGTCATGCCATGCGTTCAAAGAGGAAGTCTGCCTAGCTGCAAGGAGCGCTTAGTCGGCACAACTAGGAACTTTACCCCTGATCGGAGAGGAACAAAAGTCCTTTGACCTATTTATCAGAGACGGCGTGGGTTGTGGAGTGAAGGATGGGGACTGTCAGAGAATATTAGAGGCCAGATAATTCAGGTTTAGGCAGAATGCATTGGTACTTGCAGCTGAAAAGGTATTAAATCTGGGGCTGGGCCATATACTTCTGTGATCTTTATTATTCCACACATATATCCAGAATAATATAGGCTGAATGTTTCTGTAAACCATCTTCCATCTGCTTGTATTTTTGTCTTTTGAGTGACATTTTTGGGTGTGCAGCTGTCAGCCAGTCACAGCTTAGAACCGCAAACTATGGCAGAGGACAAAACTCATTCAAAAGCCAGAATAAACCTCGATTTGACTTTTACTCACTGAATACGTGATATGTATTCTAAAGCAGTGGTGTCAAACTCAATGTGGTGAGGGGCCTCGATTGTCGATAAGACTCCTTTCAGGGGCCGAAGACCTTTGGAAGTTTTTATTAAATTTTGAATGTGAGATTTCATCTTCATTTGAGTCTTACATAAGTCATTTTTAACATTAATTTCCTCCTTTTATGGAAACTGGTTTTAGTTGCATTTGAACACGTTTAATTACATTTGAATTTGTTTTAGATGGATTTAAATCGGTTTTATTTGGATTTCAACAGGTTTTAGATGAATTTGAACAAGTTTTAGTTGCATTTGAACACGTTTTAGTTTTACTTACATTTGAATTTGTTTTAGATGGATTTGAATCAGTTTTATTTGGATTTCAACAGGTTTTAGATGAATTTGAACAAGTTTTAGTTGCATTTGAACAGGTTTTAATTGGATTTTAACAGGTTTTGGATGGATTTGAAATTCATCTTAGGAAAAAACTAATCCATCTAAAACATGTTCAAATCCTACTAAAAAATCTTACTAAATGTATTGAAAGGCCACATAAAACATTGCAAATCGCCGCATTTGGCCCAGGGCAAGGTTTCTTTTTTCTTGAGACAGTCCCAGGGATTTCCCTTTATATCTATATTAAATATCGCCCAGTCATGATTTCCTTGCTGTTCTTTTTAAGCACTGTGAACGTACTGCAATGTCAAATGTTGTCTCCCACGTATATATGACGAGGACAAAGGAACCCTGGCCGCAGATAAAGCGCGCACACACACACACAGCGGACATCATTCGGTGCCATCCCCCTGTGTCTCGTCAGCGCGCAGGGAGATTAATGCTTGTGGTAAAGTGGAGGGCGCCGTTGAGAGATAGCACCTCATTACCGGCGACGTGCCAGAACAGCAAAAAGAGACTCAGGCGTCACGGCCCGGAAAACCCGACAAAACACAACGCAGCAGCTCGGGGCATACATCAGCGATCACAGCGTCTCGGCGGAAACAGCTTTCATCCCGTGTCAAAGGGAAGAGACTCGGATACGACGGCGCAGTGTTCAAATGTAATATGTACAGTCACAGTCACGAGGTTGTGGATGTGCTCCCAGGAAATGCTCCGTTGTAAACATGATCATACTACACTAGACACGGAAGCACCATGTGATATGTTGTTTGTTTGTTTTTTTACAAAGATGTCTACTTTTTTCTAGCATTCAGTACATTTAAAGGAATTGTATTGCAGGGCTTTCAGGGCAATGTTTGTATCCCTAACCCCATGGGCCATCCTTTCCTTTTGTGCTCTTTAATGGGTAAAAGTCCAATCTAGGAATAAACTATAGCTATTATCATGTACATTTGCTGTTTTTTGTCTAAGCAGGTGTTAGCTGAGGGCGACAAATGAAAAAAGTCTCTCTCATGTAACAAAGGGCTAAAAAGGCTACAATGCAGATATATTATGCTCCAATTTAAATCTTAATAGAAGCTATTATCATATATTTTTCTTTTTTGTTCCTTAAAAAAGTTGCCAAACAAGCACCATATTCCTGGATAATTTGAATTTCCTCAATATAGTCATGCTACCCAGATAGTCAGGGAGATTTTCATGGCTTTCAGTCACACTGTACGATATGATGACATAAATAAAAGACTAATTGCTTTGGCAGTCTATTCATTTATTGTTTTGTTATCATAAGAATGGCTAGCATCCAAGTCTATAACAGTAAATGCGTCATATTATTACCGCCCAACTCATTATTCCAACTTTTAGCAATTCCCAAAATCCCCAACAAACATATCCACACACACATTTTTTGTACAGTTTAGGCCGTGTTAATACAATCTGCCACACACAGCTCTCAACAACACACCTGCATAAATACACCTTGTATGAGTCAGTAACAGAAAGACAATTCCAAGCTTACACAAGTGTTCAGTTTACTTTGCATGATCCATTGTCTAAACGAGACAATCTACTGTATCACGAGTCTTGATGACAACTTGAATAGGACCTAGGCAAACCAGAATGCAGCACAGCAAGACAAGGATCCTGTTCACTTACGCACCTCCCCCGAAAAATACAACAACAAACAATGACCAGGTGATCTGGCTATGTCCCCGAGGCAGTGACACGTGATTCGTCCCAAACATTCACACAGCGAGGCAGTCTGGAGAATCCATGTGAGTGTTTAGTGATCTTAACGATGCACGGCACACAACTATGACGTGACGGTGCTACTTTCCGCATCTGTGACTGTCTGGATGTGTCTGTTTTTCACTTCGGAGGCTCTTCAGACACACACCCAGGGCTTGTACAGGCATGCCAACTCTGCTTCAAACCTAGAAAGTGCTTTACAGAGATTTGTCACAGAACGCAGTCTGTATTTAGGTACACAAACTTTAAATGTTAATTACAAAGCACAGTATTTTCTTACAGCACAGAGCTTAAGGGTGGCAATTACTTATCTGTCCTAGAAAAAAAACAGCTGATTGTGACTCTTTGATGGGAGCTCATGATCAAATACGTGTAAACAAAAGAGGAAACTGTGGCCCACTGCCCCAAAAACACAATCTCACCTAAAGATCCACAAAAGCCAGGAAGCATGACTCAGCTAACTCGTGTCGGGGGTATGTATTTACTGTAACAACATGTTATCAGTGCTATATGCTCCGTCAGCCCACCATAGAGGTCCTATAGTGGCCCCATAGTGAGCCGATGCTAAAAGGCCTACTGTAGACACGGCTGATGGGACGCTGAGGTATAAATAGCTGCAGTGCATCAGATGACTTTCTATAGCTATGGGCTCTGCTGTGATATTTGCCAAAGCCTTCTCTGTAAAGATCAATGGTATAAAGACATTACACATTTGAAATGTCTAAGGTACGCATGGGAGCAACACTTAGGAAAATGCTTGAGTGAGTTCAATGGGTACTTAAACCTAAGCATGTGTTTTGATGTATTATCCTATTTTTCTGACACATGTGTCAATACTTGTGTGAATGTTTAGAGATAATTTATTTAGTATTATGTCATCATTAGGGTGACCAGATCATAACAAACCAAATGTGGGACAACAAGTCTGTTTATGCTGTTTACTGATGCGGTGTTATACGACATTGACAAATAGACAGCTTGAACTGAGGATTCCCTCTGACACAGTTCCAAAAAAAAAAAAAAAAACGACTGAAAAACTCGTTGCCTAAGAGTAGTCTTTTCCTGATCTATACTGTTGTAGCATCTCCTTTTTTGCCATATTGTCTGTATTTGTTTCAATATCAGAGGATTTTTGTTAAGTTGACGGCTTTCCATCGTGGGCGGAGCTGTTGTCGGCAGCAGCGCTGGAGCTGTCAATCAGACTGTGCACTCCACTTGAATCCTAGAAGCCCTGCAGTGACGGTCTTTCTCATCTCATTAATACAGAACAAGAAAGCAGAGCCAGAGCTTTCTTGCATTATCTACTGCCAATCAAAATTAGTGGGATGCATAATTTTTGTTGAAAATGCTGTGCCACACAAAGCGGGACATTTGTCACCCTAGTCATCATGGCACATCTGAATAGTCTTACCCCCAATATTTTTAAAATTAGTGAAAAATTACATGATTGTTCCTAAGGAAGGCCACTGAATGATCAATAAACAGCTAGCAGCACAGAGAGACAAGGACAGAAGCACACATCTGCAATTCAAACTGCTTTAATTGATGAAAAATCATTTCTTTAGTAAATAGAACATTATTCATCACTGGCTCCTAGGACTAACCTGACCAGGCATTATTTTCTTCTGCATACAAAGAAATGTATGTGCTTTCTGTGGATTGGTCGCAGGGAGACAGGAGAAAGTTAATGGGCATGGCTGAAAAAAGAGACACTTTTACATAAGCCACGTTATTAACACATAAAGAACATCTATGCAAATGCCATGGTGCCAACCTGAATGACTAGGACCAACAAACATCCCAAACCCATCAAGACCACAATACACATTAGAAATATCATGACAGCTTTGCTCTTTCATGAGAATGATCTCCAATCTGAATGTCTTGAAATGAAACAATTGATTGGCTGCAGTAATGTGTTATTGAACCCCTGTGCTTTCTCCAGCACCCGCTGTAGTGGAGTTTAGTCAATACACTGGCTGCTGGGAAAATATCATGTGACGGTGGGTACACATGACCAGACATAAGCAGCAGAACAACACAAAACCTATGGAAAAATCTGTCAAGTCAACCTTTGTACAGTTGGAGTTATGCAAGCACGGCCAGCGTGCCTTTGTAAACAGATCCATCATTAATAAAAAAACACCACCAAGGTTTTAAGAGGTCAAAATAAAGACATTATTATTTCTGTAAACATATTTGAATGGACATCCAGACACCAGGAGGAAATGCATTTTACTGACTGCATGTCTGTCCCACTTTTATTTTGGCCGATTGAGGAACTGCTACTGTGAATAACTAGCAAAATGCAGACTAATGAATACAGCATGCTATAAAAAAGATTTGTTGAAAAGTTCCCCTATTTAAAATGGTTTCATTTGACTAGTTTAGGCTCAAACCATTATATAACTGTTCAAAACATGTTACCCTTGTGATCAAAGATGTATTATATTCTCAGTTTGTATTCTAACAACTGGACGATGGACTCCGTTTGGGCGCGGCTACGAAAATATCCCACAAGCCCCACAAAGGATGATTGATAATTGAGTTTTCATCGGTTCACCATTCTTTTTAATAATATTACATAAACATAAATGCCTGCATGCTCAATGGTTAGAATCAGGACAGATCAGAGGGGACAAGGCGTAAAAAAAAGAGAATATCCTGTAAATGAGGAGCTTTGTGTATGGAACATCTATGGAGCAACTTTTCTTGGGCATTGTGTGAGACAAATGTGCATGTGTTTCTTGGAATGTGTATCTGCAACAATGACAAGTAACACTCCTCTTCTTAGGAAAGCAAGTGTCAACATTCTGAAACAATTCGACACACTGCTGTCGTCCTGGGGTTATTTTATTCCATGGAACAACGGAAGAGAAAACAGAAATTAGACAAGGCCGGTTCAGTATTCTATTCAGCCTTAGCTTGAGATCTTATGGGCTTGCATCAAACAATACAAGCTGATGTCAGGTTCATTTAGATTTAACCACTACACCACAGTAAAGTAAACGGCCCCCATTTGCCTTTGCATGTCCCGCCATAACTCCTTTGTCCCGGAGCACTATGAAGCCTTTCAAGATATACTGTGTGAGGGAAATTAAAATGACAAGGACATCGAGGACCCCTGTGTTTGTCATATTACCCTTGTTCCTTCTGCACTGGTCACTTTCTGGAAACGGCTTTTAGGATTTACAATCAGACCAGACTTGGCAAGAGCACTTTGTACAATAACTTCGGAACAAAAGTCAAATCTATTTTTATGTGATTGAATCTTCACTGCAGAAACTGTCACTGAAAAGGTTACGCTGATTATCCAACTCTTTGAAATTGAGACACATGAGACCGCACCTAAGTTTAAACAAAAAAGCTGCTCCGTAATGGAAATATACCCACGTAATAACCCTCAGTTTAATCAATGTTCCCAGGTCACTGCAACACAATTACTAATCTTTCTCCTAGCAGAGGGCTAAACCCGCAAGAGACACCAATTAAAACCAAATAGCTTTTGGATGGGGGTTGACTGATAGAGAGAAGAGCAACAGTGGGGGAATGCTGATAGTGCTGCAGAGAAATATTATTACAGCAGATATTAATGTTGTTGATTTGTCACGGTCAACTGAAGAGTGGCTGACTACACAGGCAATGCACTACTTTTTAAAACTGAGGAACTGTTTTGAAAATAGTCCCATTTGAAGAACACACAGACAAGCTCAAGTATTCTTTCATTTCCTGTCTTAAATCTGGGTTTATATTGCGTAGCATGGGGTATTTAGACTACACCTGCTAAAGGCTAAGAGCTACAAGCCACTGGATGCTTAAGACTATGTTTCCCTGGACCTGTGCCTTCCCATCAAAGCCTGTTAAACTGAAATCGAGAAATGACGAGATATGAATTCCTTGAAACTGTATCACCATTATCACAAACAAAAGATCACAATGCATTTAAACGGAAAACTCTTTGGAACAACGCCACTAAAACTAAAACTGAAACTGCAACCATGAATAATGAGTCCCAAGCTAAGACCTAATTCAGTGTAAAGCTGTATTCTGTGCACTGCATTCTACATTGAAAAAGTGCTGCTTGCAATAGAGTGAACGCTTTGAGACGCAGGACTTACTGAGGACATATAGAGAGAGGGTGATCCCCGCCAGGCAGAACCCCTCGAAGAAGCGCAGGGTGCTAAACATGGGCACATTGACAGAGAAGGCCACAGTGAGTCCAAACACCAGCATGAACAGCACCGATATGATCAGCACCGGGTGTCGGCCGAACCTATGAAGAAGAAAAAAGCATTGGATTAGTCACTCCATTTAAAGTGGTTGTCCTTATACAGGGTCATTCAAGGCCTGGGCTGACATCAACCAATCAGCTGATTTGGCATGTGGCAGAGTTCGTCTGTGTTCTAACAAGAACTGATGTTTATATAATAACACCGTTGAACCATCTCTATGCAAACAGATCGACAAAACATGCAGAGAAAGCTGTAGTCTACCCATCTACTTTCCTTTTCTAGAACCCTAGTTATCATGGTAGTCATAGAACTGATTGAGAAACTGGTAAAATGGAAAGACAAAGCTAAAAAAATCTCTATAAATCACTGGCCACAAACCACAAAAAATTAACACAAAATTATGATTACAATAAAATATGGCCTCAATTCACAATTTTATTTATTTGCTTTTCATTTTTTTAATGTTGTCTTTGTTATGGTGCACTGTGTGAAGGTTTGTATTGGTCTTTAATTAAAAAAAAGATGCATATTTAAAAAAATGAACTGATCAAGAATGTTCCCAAGTGCTCTAGACAACTAAACTGTGTGGAGATCACCATTGTTGTGCTTGTTTTTTTATAAAGTGGGACTTTGACATAACACTTTCAGACAGAATAGAGCCCAATAAACCAGGAACCATCCATTTATTACCACTGGCAGTTTAAATTCACACATCTACTAATGCATATCTTTGGACAGCAGGAGAAAGCAAACACAGAGAATCACACATGAGAAACAGTGGGTAGTGTGAGTGTACTGTATACATCCACAAACACTATAGGACGGGTTTATGTAAAAGAGAGCTCACCAGTCAGCTAGGATCCCAAACACCAAGTATCCAAAGATGGATCCAACCAGGAGGGAGAACTTTGCGATGTGGACTTTCCACGCCGAGTCACACACCAGGCTCCACTGCAGAGACAAAGCAAAGATACATTAATACTTAAAGCACAAGTGGTTTTCCATAGCATTTTTCCATTAGGCAGTAACTGAAGGCAGAAGCTCATTTTCCCGACCCCCAACCTAACTTCCTGAACTTCCACATTGTGACTGCAGAGAAACAATATCTCTGTCAGTGCACACATAGCTTATTTGCTGAGTTCTGTCTTCTGATTGGATGAGATGGAAATGACATATTATATTATACATTAAAGTCATTAAACACTTATTTTCCCACAAATGTATCTCTTCATTTGTCGTGCAAGTGTCGAAAAATGAAAATGGGATCCAAAAATACATGAAAAATGATTCTTTTGCGCTCTCTTTGCAAAGGTTATATGTAAATAGTTGAATGTCAAGTGTCCCGCTGATATTATCACCATGCTTTAGCCAACACAGTGGAAACAGAATTGATTTAAGCACCATTTACTTTGTCTTGAGATGGTATTTACAGTCAACATGACACGCAGTTACTGTAGAAGGAGGTTAATGAGGCAGTAAACACTTGGACACGACTTAGTTGAACAGTCTAACTTTGCAGCAGGTGTGGTGCAGCAATAACAGGTGCATGGAAAGTGGATTTTAATTTGTCAGCTCTACAGAGGAGTGCAAACAACACAAGAGAAGCCATAGTGCTACCTCTTTGCCAGGTTGGTGCTTTTGACTTCCTCTGAGGGCCCTTTAACCTCTCATAACCTCTGCCACAGTGACCCGCGCCGAATGGAACGCTCCGGGATTACCAAGAGTCACCCAGCCATCACATGATCCCGGCATGCCACTCATTCACGCTTTTAGTATCGATGTCAGCAGAGAAAAAGACAGAGGCAGACAAACAAGTTCCTGTTGCGCAATCGATAGCAAAGGGCCGAGAGTTCACTGAGGAGCTGCAGCAGAAACGCAGAAAGAAACGAGTGACGAATGGTGAGATTGCATAGAGCCTGAGGTGATGACAGGGCTGTGAGTGTGCAGCGTAGACATCTGCGGATCACAACAGTCAGACAAGAACCGTAACAGGGACAAGTCAGAGTTTCCAAGTTATGATATTTCCTGATCATGTTGTAACTTATTTGAGATCAAGTAAAGCCAGCACAACGGAAAAAAACTGTAAAATTGCATAAAATCAATATTCCCTTTTACATATACTTATACAAGCCAAGACATTATCTTTTGATGGCACATTTTAGTTTGAATGTTAAAGGATTGGAGCCACTAACTAACATGGAAGCTGCTCAAATTATGGCGACAACATAAGAGGAAAAGCCGCAATACCTATATTTTTAAATACACAATTATGATACAACCTGTGATATTTGAATGTCACATTTGGCAGAAGAAAGTTCAATTAAATACGAACATAATAAGAAACTCAAGGGTAGCTCCTCTGCTGTCATTGGTTTAACATTTTTGGTCAAATATGAACTGATTTCATTTGCATTTTGAAATTATTTATGAAAACTGAACAACTCTTTTGGTCAGACTCAGGTTTCAAAGAGTGGTATCTGTGAGCATAAATTTGTATTGATGTATATACTATATGACAGAAAACAGCAGTGAAATGCGCTCCTATTTCATACAGTGACAGTGATAGTCCCTGCTGTTGTGATAAGACCCTGCTGTGTGCAATAAAGATACAAGAAAGAGTGAGGAACAAACAAATTATCCACACTTAACTCTATAAACAAGCTATTTTTTTCCCTTTTCCTACAAAATAACAAAACGGCGAGTCCCTGACATCACACAAAGCCTATTCACATCTCCACAAATTATGGAAAGCAACTTTTTTTTCACATTTTTCTTTATGTGACATTTCAAATCATTGCTTTAAATGTGGCTTTGCATATCATGAAAACACAACTACACCGTGGTGACTCTGATAGGACGGTTGTTATCAACATCACGAGACACATGAAGTTCTTTGCCAAACGGACATTTCGATTGCTTTTGTGATAATGATAAATTTACTCTACATTGTGTAGCTTTTGCCCAAATTCATCAAATATATGTTTTGCGTCAACTTCAGCAATATTCTCAGCAAAAAGACATTGTTTCTTTTTATGAGCGACACACTTATTATTCCGTCAGTATTCTCTTGCTCATGTGAGTGTTATAAATTACACGTTGCCAAGTTGAACAGTATAAATCTATTAATATAACAGCTAGAAAACACAAACCAATTAACAGGGATGGGGCAGAGTTGTTCAAATGCCGAGGGTGTCTTCGGCAAATGACTGTAAAGCCACCGATGATGAGTGCACTTCGGGCGAGTCTCATTATTGAAGATGAAAAGACTGGAGCATAGCCTGCACATCACTGCCCTGTTGAACCATACAGAATGATGGGTAGGAGGGTTTTCAAAGGGGCAGATGAAAGACAAAGTGAGAGGGAATAGGCATAATAAGGAAATAGGATGGTGGTGCGAATGGGACAGTGAGAAGCGGGGAAAAAAAACGACTGCCAGAGCACGAGGAGACTGCTGCATAGTTACTGCCTAGCAACAGAGCATCGCCGTGGTTATCAGACTTCCAAGTGCAAGTTTTAACACCGCCGCTTCACCACTCGCTCTGCTCAAATGACAGGATGAAAGCTGCTGCACAAGACAGCCACTAATGCATACTCGGGCATATTGTCGGACTAGCTCATTTCCATATCTTTGTAAATACTCTCTGTCATACATGTCAAACTATGTCAACTCTACCTGGCAACCAAATCTACAGCATCAGTGTTGTTAATAGATTCTCCTCGGTAGAACGTAAACAAGTAAAAGGCAGCACAACAGTAAACGAACTGTAAAAAAGAACCAAAGGGAACAGAAAGACAGATATTTCTAAGTATAGCCATGGAAAATATAACCGGTTTCCATGTGTATGTGAAAACAATGGCTCCAACTGCATATTATGGAGTGTAGAGTGATGTTTGAGGAAGTAGTTAACATTTCAATTATATAACATAACCATATCATTTGCCTATGTCTCCTTTACCTGGAAACTAAAAGCACCTGCAGTGATATTTTTGGAACATTCCCAATCCCATACCGTCCCATAGCTTTAAATAACAATAGTATATTCAAGATTATTCAATATGCTAGCAATATGTTGAATAATTCGAAAATGATTTGGGCTTTTATTTTGAAACTAGACTGTTTAATGGCACACTTTCAAACTATTTAAATGAACTTTCAGTTACAGTCTGCATAATCCTGGTGTAGTTTCATGTAAATCTGTAACATTTATCGTATTTTATCATTATTTCTTTTGTGTTATTGTATTATATTTATTCATCGGAAATTTTGCAACTTTGCCTCATGGATTAAAAGAGTGTATCAAATTCTAAGCCTTCATCAAATTTAGTTGCTGCTGCATGACAGAACGTTGGCCAAACTTAACATGACGTTTCCTCTTTTCACCGCTGACAGACTGAAACTCCACCACGTCCATCACTTTCAATCCGACTCTTGCTCATTACTGGCTTGTTGACAGCTTAAACGCACAACAACACATCTTCTGTCACCGAAGAGAGCTGGCATGCAATGTAAACCCACACAGGCTAAATTCCACCACTTAACAAGGGTCAGCCAGGCCCCCCTCGACGTTCACCCACCCAGTTACACAACTCCACTTATCAGAGTCTTGTCACACTCTGAGTTTTATCTCCGGGGGCACACAAGCGTTTTTTTTTCTTTTTTTCCTGTGAGCGGCTGTCATTGTGCGCCGACTTTGTATCTGCGCCGGGGTCGTCTCCTTTTAGACAGCTGAGACAGTTTCAAAGCGTCCCACACTGATGCACGGATCTGTGGCTCGAGGCGACCAGCTGGGTAAACAAAGTGGAGGGGACACGGAGCAGAGGCCTGCGCGGGTTTTGGGCTACAGTATCGCCTTTCAGATCTCTGGGTGTGCAGGCTCCAGTGCAGTGATATGGGGGCTCTGGGTGTACCCGCCAATATGCTTTGAGAACATATCTGCCTTATCGCCAGCTCACAACGCTGCAGCGGCCCATCTGAAGTTATACAACAAAAGTCTAACAGCTAATCAGCAAAAGCAGACAATTTTCCACTCAACTCGGCCTTGTCCTTGCTTTCTGTAACATTTCTGAAAGCTGCAAAGAAAGTATCCAATATGTTAAATGATAAAACCTTAGCAAACCACAGCATTTGTGTTATAATGCTTTGACTATATGGTTCTATTGTCATTATCTTACCGTCTAATTCAAAGAAATGTACTTTGCAAGGTGCAGTATAGTACTAAAATGCAAGAGTATGCATTTTGGAGACAGTCTTTCTTCTTTGCCTTTTTGAAAAACTTTAGAAAAACTTCTCTTACACTTGGACAGTTTGAATCCAACATGACATAGATAATAATTTTAAGCGTACATTATGCAAAGTATAAAAGTATCCCACAAAGAAATGTCAACAGCATGTCCCCTATGCTCACAGTCCTGGATATTATGGGTTAAGATTATAAAGATCATAAGGTGAACTACTAGCAGAACAGACTGGAGTTAGAATGACACCAGTCAATGGGGAAGTGCAAATGAGCACCAAGCATTTGAAACTAATATGTGGTTAGGTTTAACAGCAAAGTGGAGTCTAAAACATTGCTTTATGTACATGTTGGGTTGAGTAAAAGGCAATAAACAGGATGTATATTCTGTATTGAGACAGAGGAGGAGTTTGTAAAGTTGGCCTTCTATATCAGAGGGTAATTAAACTTCAAGTGGCATCAAGAGTCACAGTACAGAAGCAGACAAATGCCAATCAAACAGGCTACAAACTGTTGAACAAAACCTGCAGGAAGGAGAAGTCAACTCCTAAGACACTATGTTTATAATGTTTATCTCTAAATCTAGTTTTCATTGTTTGGTTTCCATTTGTATGCATTAATCATCACCTGCCTTTACTCTACAAAGGACACAGCGTGCAAAGCACCACAAGGGATCTGTGGAAAGGTTAATCTTTTCTGTAAAGAGCATCTCAGGCCAGTTGTCCAGCCTGTAAGTGCTGCTGCCCATATGAATGAGAGCTGAGTAGAGTAGGTTGCAAAGAGACTGCTTCTCAGTAATGATATATTCTCATTTGAAGGCTCAGTCCAATTACGACGGACCCTGAGGAGAGATCTGACTCAATTAGAATGGGTCTCCACATTAACCACTTGGAATCCTTCACCACGGCTTCAGCCTCGGCCATCCTTTATCGCAGTGCTACGTCTTTCACGGCATCTGCGTGAAAAATTCCCACACAAGGGGTCAACGGGGCACAATAAAGTCGGGATTAGAATGTGTTTTTACATTTTGACAGAGACATTTCACTGTTGTTGACACTCTGTCCTGCCTTTGAGGGATCAGGTGTCACAGCCAGCTAAGCCCAGTCATGTGCATTTAGGCCTATGGAATCCAAACAGAGAGAGAATAGCCTTGTCATCACTTCCTGATGCCGCGTCACATCCGAGTTTTCTGTGGCCCGCTAAGACAAAGAAGAGCGGCTTTGTTGAACGGTGAAAGAATATAGAGTACAAGCCGGTCAATTCTGATTTCATTTGGACTCCATTTAGGGGTTAGTCTGCGTGCCATCTGATTGAATTTCTCGCAGCGCTGACCTTGGGAGAATGTGAACTGCATGGGTCAGGGAAGACGAGCACACTCAGGCGCTTCGACCAACTGCTCGGGACTGTCACTGAGCCGCGCTGCTGCTGGTGTCAACATGACATTAGGAGTTATTTGTGCAAAAGCAACTACTGTCAGCACGGGCGGGACACACGAGCACTTAAAGCGCCATCGTCAGTGTGTCCACGATAAACACGATGAATTCAAGTTGATTTTCTTATGACCTCACGTCCAGCTGTGTGTGAAGACTTTTTCAAATACCCCCTTGTGGATTCAACGCTTTATCAGACCCCGGTTTATGTCACCCCACCCACCAAATTACACAGCGCAATCTCTCTAATGGCTGAGTTGAAATGCCACAGCTGCATATTATGTTGGTTTTTTTTTTTTTTATTTACTGGGGACATTATCAGCAATAAGCAGACAGGCTGTTGGCATCACACAATTCTCTCAAGTCACAGCCCCTTCCCATATAGAACAGAGACAGCTTCGAAGCTTCACATCACACCAGCTCTGATAAGGCTTTAAGAGTCCAGCAGGCCACGTCAAATGCTTCAGAAGGTACAGATGCCACAGATTAAAATGCAATTTACTGTGGGTTCGCGATGGGCAAAGGAGGTTATCACTGTGCGCTGTGTATACAAACATTTTCGACATTTCTTGTTGACTCAGATGAATACAGATTGTATAGCTTCCATATTGCTCCCAGTGACATTTATTTGCACCGATACTGTAGAAGGAAAAGGCCACGACTGGAAGTGATGCTTTTCCCTCGTGATGCAAGCACTGTTTGACATTGTAATATTATGATATCAAAACATATTAAAGTGCTGCAATACTGATCTAGGTCCTGTTTGGTTAGGGCTGTGATAGGGCGGGTGATGTTTGGAAAGGGATGGAGTTGCATTATTGTAGAGTGTGCATCAGAATGACCTTTGCTCCAAATCAAATGCTCCTGTGGCTATTATGTCCATTACAACCGGCAAATTCCACCGTGCGGGCCTGGTGCTGGTGTGTGCCACTGGTGCCATCTCTTTATGTACATGTACCTGATTGGATGACTCATTGTCAGCAGTGTGTATTCTGTCACCCAGAGGATTAGAGCTGATTAGCAAATTGTTAGAGACATAGTAACCTCTCTGGATCATAACTGTGACATGTAAATGAACGTCTGATGTAGATGTTTCATATTTTTGGCAACACGTTCGACTGGACATATCTTTAACTGATTGCCCATAATAAGGAATTGCATAAGACTATCCTCGGGCAGCTGCAAAGTAAATGTGACAAAACAATGACATTCTTGCTCAATGCTGTCAACTCTATAATCCTATTTCCTAAGCCCTGACCAGACGGATATGGGCTGAATTGAGCCTGGACACCTCACCTGACTCAAGGGAATAGGTATAAAACTCCAAGTAGAATGGGAAACTGTAATGACTGGGTGTAAGCTGTGTATATGCCTCCTTTAATAATGCATAGGGATGGAATCTCCAAACAGAAACAACATGATGGATATAATGGTGCTCATCCTCTGCTGCTTACCTTAGTGACCACATTCTGCACAAGCCCAGTGTGCAGCTCAAATGTCCACTCATTGCAGCTACACTGCATGTTGGTGTCATTGTGGCTGCTGCTGCTGCTGCTGTAACTTCCATTGACATAGATATAAGCCGGTCTCACGCTGCTGCTGCTGCTGCTGCTACTGCTGCTATTTCTCCAAGTGTCCAAGAGCGAGGCATGCCCTGTGCCAGTCACGTTAGTCAGGTTGGCTAAAGGCTGGACGCATGTGTTATTGGGCTGAGCCAGGAGGAAATTATCAGAGTACTGACTGAATCCAATAAATAACGCCGGGATCCATGTCAGCACGATCAGCTGTTTCTGGTACTTCCCAAATCCCCCGAGAAACGGCAGCACCGCTCCGTCGATGCGTGTGAGCAGCCCCGGCGACGACGAGCTTTCTGGGGACACGAAACCGTTCTCCGGTTGATGGTCCTCGGTGTCGAGCTGCACCACGGCCATCTCCGTCTCCGTGTCTTTCTCCCACGCCGTTTCGATGCTTCCGCTGCGCAGAGAAGAAGCCGGGGCTTTTGCAGTGCTACCCCCTGTCGACTCCACACAATGCGTCAATGGTGAAACGCCGTGTGCGCAGTCAATCGCTCGAATGGAAATAAGACGCACCTCTCTATTATCAGGAAGCACTTCCCTCCCGTCTGCCAAAGCCTAAGCCGTGCGTTGGCTAACTTCAAAACAAACTGCAGCCAAAGAGAGGGGGCAGGCTGGGTGTCCTCTCCGTCGTCGCGTGATCCATTTGTTTCCCTTTCGGTATTGCGTGTGTCACCGGGAATCATTGGTCGAGCTTCCCGGGGGCGCCACAGGTAACACACCTGCCCATAAAAAAGCGTCCCAGCTGCTGACTCAACCCCAACATGGCCACCTGTAACCGTCACACCGCGACCTCTTCAATATATCTATGGAAGGAGCGTTGCAGGGGCCAAGTGGTGTCGTCCCCGTGTAAAATATCTCCACTGCGCACAAACACAAGCCTGTGTATTGCAATAAAAGAAGGCATTGTTAAGGATATGCTTTGCCACTGCCTTTTTCTACACCAGCACATTACAATAGAACAGTCAGCACAGCACGAGTTTACTGCAGAGGTCACTGTTCAAACGACACTATCATTATAACATTTATTTTCCAAATTGTCCAGCTCATTTTCAAAGTAGCTATAGGGCACGCAACACTTCAATGCCATCGAGTTATTATACATTTACAAGTATCAGGACATTAATCTGACACTATGTACATGCAGTTAAGGCCAGTGTTTGTTTTAATCATCAACTAAAACATTACACAGCCACCTACCTCTTTATAATGTGTCGATCTCATTTTTTAATCTCGTTTTTTCTAAAGAGCCGTCACTATTTTCATTTTAAAGTTCCAACTGTGATCCATTTATTACTGTGGTGAATTATCTTTCATTTATTCAAGACTTATAGTTCATAATAACGTTGCCAAACAAACTGTCACAGTCTGATGCACACCTACGACTTGGAGAAATGGCATTTGTGTGACCACGTGACAGACTCCCCGGTGAATTTAGAGAAAATTTTGCAATGCTGCACCCTGCTGGCCATGATGTGAAACTACACTTGTTGGAATCACGATGACATCAGAATAAATACTGTACATTGATATGAATCACGATGCACTTGTATAAAATGTTTGTGAATGTAGCTTCCTAAATGCTAAATTATGAACATAATATTGAATAAATACTAATTGCATCCATTGTTTTGACTTATTTTTGCTTTAAAAACGAGTGACAATTCGTACACGAGGAATAATTTCACTTCTGACTGGTTTGCAGCGCTCCAACATTTTTACACGTACACGGACGCCCCCTGGTGGCTGACTGCGGGAACACATCCCCATAAACGTTTGAAAGTAAACTGTTTTTATTATTTACTTTCCTCTTATATTAGCCTACAAATCCAAAATGTCAACACACACCGTATATGTTTCTGTGACAGTGAGTTTTTGCACTAAACACATATTAGCCTGTGAAATTTAAGTGTTTTCCTTTACAGTTAATTTATTGCTTAGGAGTATTAGGTTCCGTATTATCTTCTTAAATAAATCTGTCACATGAACAATGCTTTCCATAACACCCCAGGAGCTGTAAATGGCTGCACGCCAACAGAAACCTTTTCGGCCGTTGTACTTGGTTCAAATTCACTGGGCTGTCTGGTATCATTCAAATACACCTGACCCATCCCTAACAACCAGGTGTGTCAGGTGTGTCAGGTGTGTCACCGTAACACGCCCATGTGCGATGCTATGACTCAGACTGTGTGTGTGTGTGTGTGTGTGTGTGAATGTTGTGTTTTAGCCATCTGTCTTGAAGCCAACAAGCAACTGGTTACACATGAGACACAAAAGCAAATCATATCTCCAAGGTGTGGCTGAGCTTTCACTGCTGACAAAAAAAAAAAAAAAAATCTCACTCAGTCTCTCAGGATGGCATCCGGTCCCCTATATGAGCATTTACACAGATAATAGTTATCGTAAATAACAATACAAGCCTTCACATTGGAAACTCATCATGTGCACTTTGGATTAGCAGATAAAGCTGGTGAAACATTGTGAGATTTATTACTCGGGGGTTAATGTTTGTAGAATCGAAGCTGTATTTTGATCATAGCTCAGGTCTAAAGGTCATGCCCTTTTTAGCAGCTCGGATTATTTGCTAGAAGTCAGTTTTGAGAATAATGCACTGTAAAAATGGTAACACTAGCAACCACGTGTTTGGTAACAAGCTGCCGAGAGAAAAAGGAACGAGGACGCAACATTCATAAACAAGATGTCATTTGTCTGTGCGACTCAATAAAGTTAATAACCAGCTGTGAGACCTTTCTCACTGTTGACTCAGTGTATGATGTCAACTGCTGTGTCTGGAACTGCAATCAGAGGTGCGTCTGGTAGTGTCAAAAGATCAGCATGGCAATGAATCACTTAACGTAACAGCTCAGGACATCATTTCTGAGACTCTGGCAGGTGTTATTCCTACATTAATGTCCTTTTATGGCGGTGTCTTCTTCCCTTACGTCTCACTTTTTTAACACGGCGTTCGAACCCGGAAAATATTTGAGCGCAGAGCAAACATGGAGTTAAATATTCACTATCTGGCTGAAGAGACGGAGGCCGGAGCTTTTAGTGTCTGCTTAAAAACGCCCCTGTGAGAATAAAGCAGACGAAGGGCAGGTAACAACGAAGCATAAAGCACTAAACAGATGATAGAGGCCGCTAAGTGAAAGGGTGGTGTTATGATGACAAACCCGTATGAGTAAATCTAATCTGTGAACAGTTCAAGTATGAGCCACACCTCTTTGACTGTGCTGTGATACTATGAAAAACCCTTCATACATTTTGTCTTAAAAATACTTTATAATGTCATGGCCATTTGCAGAAAAACTTAATGACTATTTGTATCTATAAGTATGCTGTCTTATATCATTCAAAGCAAGCGAGAAACTTTGAATGGTATGCTAATGTCTTAATTCTTACATGCATTAAGTACAAAAGCACTACATTTTCACACGTTTTAACAGAATAGAGCACTTTTTACCAAACAGTGTAATCCCAGTTTGGAGAAGCAGACAGGAGCAATCCTGTAGAGACTAAACAATGTACTACTCTAAATGGGGCCGGTGAAAAAAACATTAAACACTTAAAACACTAAATTACTTTAATGTCCATTTAAATGCATGGCCTATTGACAATATATGGCCTATAATTGGATTCAGACAGCAACATAATGTGCTTGTATATGATAAAAAAGAAACAAAATTAAAATTGCATGTAAATATTTTCAATATAATATGACCCTGCACTAGTTTGGGGACTTTTAGAAGCTCTAGCCCAGGTTTGTTGTTGTGAAAGTGTGCGTTATAAACATTATACAAAGCCTGTGTTAAATTTTATGTAAAAGATTGCATTAAGAAAAAGTATTTTGTCACATCTCTGCACTTGTCCATCTTTTTGCCCAAAATTAGTCGATTTAAAGGCCAAATGTGTCCCCAAATCCTCCAGATGAACAGTGTTATACAGTATCAAAGTTCACTCAAATCGACATACGCAACATTGCAGTGATTTTATTAATATTTCCGTTATTACAGTAGGGTGTGTCGGCGCTAATGGTGTAAGTACTGTCTGCCATGTTCATTGTGTTGGGGATTTGTTCTAAATAATCATCTCTATCCAATTAAGGTGCACTCCCTCAGGTTCATAGCCTAACATTTCAGTCCGTCCCCTTCCGTGTGAGAGTCAGTGTCTGCTGCTGCACATGTTCAGTCCTGCAGCCTGTTTTGTTTGGAGAACATATAATAAAGTCTTAAACAAACTTGTCTTACTGTACAAAAATGCAAAGGGTGGGTCCTTTTGAGAAACGTTTTAAGAACTTGCGATGATGGCAGATAAGGTAATTAGTCATTAAAGGATACTTTTGAATACGGATGTTTAGCAAGTCAAGCCATTGGAGAGTTTTTACTGAATAATCTTTAAATGTAATTAGAATTCTTATCAAGGGCGTTGGTTAGTGTCTGCCTCTCAATCTTGTGTTTTCTTTGTGACACTTCTGTGGAACTGTGTTTGCAATGTAGCCCTGGGCTGAAACACCAGAGGGCACAATGTGTCGTTCAAGAGCAAGACAGCTAAAGTAAAAAGACGTGCTTCTACAGGATACATGCGTTATTCCACCGCCAAACGGGACATTTTTACAAGTTTATCGGTATGTCCTCGTAAATTTCAAAACTCTACCCACTCTCACCTCTTAGCTCATGATCGTACGTCACAGTATCCCTCCCTGCCTTTCACTTTTCAGAGGCCGGACACACCCAGATGACATGAGGTATGAGCAAGAGCAGGTTCACAGGGAAAGAAGAAGATGTCAGAATGAAGAGAGAAAGAAGAGGGCTTAGTGTCACAAAGAAGTGGTGTCATTTCACTTGAGGGAGAAGAGGAGATTAGCCAACTCTCAAATGGGACACTTCTGACCTCAAGAATGTTGAACCCCGGACGACAAATTCTTCACACAACCACTCAGCCTCTGAATGCACTCAGATGAACTGTGATTGCTTCTCAGAAGTCCTGTAAACAGATAAATAAAAGAAAGAAAATAGTAGCTTTTACACCAGAGTTTTGTTCCTAATATTCCTATAATGTATTTCATCAAATAACAGTGGAGGCATTATTATTGTGAAGGTATATATTATAATAGTCTTAATATAACATAATGACTTGACTCAGTGTCCGTACTGTAATTATTTTTTGGCATAATACTCTCAGTCCACCAAAAAAGCACTCTTTTAAGCACTCTTAAAATGACTTCTTCACTCAAACTATACTGTGCTGAACGATTATTATAAGTAATAATCAAAATGACAAATGCTAAAACGAAAACATGGTTTAATGTGTGCTTTGTATTCACCATAAAGTATTAGGATTATTTGTGTAAGGCTTAAAGTCTTAAAAATGTATCTAAACAGCGTAAGTAAGATTTACATAGAGTTTACGCACCAATTTTTTAATGCATAAAAGGCTTATAAAACAGTATTTATGATGTTATTTTATTTCTTATAATGCCAGGTTAAAATGCAGGTTAAAGGCACCTGCTCGTATCCTGATTTGACCCGTGTTTAACACTTTCCAACAAGTTACCAGCTGACTCTCAAAGTTACTTCAATGGGATTTTTCCAATGAAAGGGACAGAAGGGGGTGACACCCGCAGCGTGCTCCTATCACACGGGCTTTTGCGGTTGTCGGAGTGTTTCGTAAACACAGCAAAGGTGTGGTTTGAATCCAAAAGCGAGCTGCTTCCGTCTATTCACGCCAGAGCATTATCTGCGCAACAGGCGACTGGGAGGAGGAGACGCGCACGGTCTGGACCTTGCAGTCCACAAACTACTTCACAAAAGACCACCATTAGAACAACCACCACCACCATTAGCTACACACGAACAAGACACAACCATGAGCATGTACGGCTCGAACCCACGGCTGAACACGATCGGGCCCAGGAGTAACTCGAGGCCGGATCTGTCCACTTTACGGAACGAGGTGTTTGTCGGAGGGAACGGCTTCCCGGGGGAATACCAGGACGGCGGCGGATATGTGTACAGCACCAACTACTCCAGGACGTCCATGCACGGAGGGGGGGCCGGGGGACAGAAGGTGGTGGGCGGTGTAGTCGGCGGAGGTGGCGGCGGTGGCGGCGGCGGGGGGCTCAGGTAAGACGCGTTACGGTCACCTGTTGCGTTCATGGCTGACGGGAAAAAAACGAAACTAGGGGGAAAAAAAGTTTGCCACCGATAAGATCTGACAAATACTGAATCCTCGAACACAAATGCCTTAGTAAAAACAATCTGTAGTGTTAGAGAACATCCAGAACCTATGGTAATAGTTTTGGGCTTTTCAATTTAAAGAAAAATGTCATCAAGCAGGTTTAATGCTAAGTACACCAGTAAACCTGAGCACTAAAGTCGAAGCCTGTGTATCCACTTTACAACTAAACACTTTTATTCATCGTGCTTCTTGAAAAACGGAGAACTTTTTCCGTTTTACTTTTTCAATAACTGTGCGTAATGTGCGTCTAATCCCAGGTGTGTTACTCATGACCTGTTGCCTAATGTTCAGGGCTTGGGCAGAGAAAATATCAGTGCATTTCCCCAACATGATGTCATCTCTGATTAAAGTCTGGATTGTATTCTAAAGTAAAAGGGCTTTTTTGTGTTTAAGTGTTCACGCACATGAAAAGGAGGACAGTGTTTTGGCTAGTGACCTCAAGATGACCTTTTACCCTAACTCACATTTAACAAAAGGGAGTGTTCTGACCATTGAAACTGTACTTACCACACAGTTAACTACTTAGTGCCATTAACAGCGTTTCACTTGACACACAATGAATGAAATGTACTGTGTATTATTCGCAGAGAAGTCGTGTAACTGTGTGTGTTTTCCGTCTGTAGTGCACAAGCTATTCTGCAAAGGTCTGTCATCCTCACAAACCAGTGCCAGGAATATCTTCAAACAGCAAAGATGATCATGCAGAGTGTAAGTGCACCACACAAAAGGCTTTTTTGTTTTTCAGATGTTCAAAAACACTTTCTGTTTCGGTATTAGTGTCCAGTGAGAGCCTGGGGTGATTATGTGATCTAATGTTCATTGTGTGGTTTCATAGGGGGGTCCAGCCATGGAGGCAGAAAGATATTTGGCCTTGTCTGTGGAGTCGATGGAGCAGCTCAAACTCTGCGGCATGGACTTGCAGCAACTTCGCGTTCCCAATGACATCTTCAGGAAGTAAGGATGCTCGCTTTTCCAGTGGTTCCGTGGAGATGTAGTGGATACGTTTGCATTAACAGACAAACGGTATACAAAAAGAAAAAGAAAGGTTTCAGTTGCAGCGTGGAGTGTTTGCATAAAATAGTATTTCTATGCAAACTGCCAAATAAGCTAAAAGTTCTGAGCAGCTGCACTTCATCTAACTGTCATCTGCATCAACATTTTTCACCTCCACCATTGCCACACAACACTTTTAGATAGATTTTTCAATTCGCCTCATTTGTAGCGCACATATGTTTCATTCTGTGGCCTTTACAAAGATTTATTGTATGTTTTGTCCACCATGGCAGCGTGGATCAGCTCCAGCACCTGTACGCTTCACTGCAACAACAACTGGTCGGTGGGATGGGCACCAGACGCAAAAGAGGCAGCATCGGGGCTTCAGACGGGGGCAGGCTCTTTAACGATGCCATGGCTTGGATTGCTCAACAAAAGGTGAGCCCTTAAGACGTAGCAGACATTTATGAAGTCTGGCAGAGTATTGGTACAAGTCGCCCGGCCATACCTGTTCTCTGAGTATGGATATTCGCGTCTGCTTGTGAACGCATGCCTCTGTGGCTGCACCGGTGGTTTTCATGTGCAGGGAGGAGGAGGAGGAGGAGGAGGGAGAAGGGAGGAGGAGGGGGTGCACTTAGCATATCACTTCTTCTGACCTGCTGTAACTGAAACCATCTGGACACAGTGTCTAAACCTGATCCGTGAGCGAAAGAGGCCAAGCGAGTTGCGGAGGGCCTGAGACAAAGAAGAGACAGAGAAGAGAGCTTCTAGTTGAGAAAAAAAGACAGTGGGGCAAAGTGAACAGAAAAAAAGTGGAAGGAAATTCTTTTATTGTGTATTTTTACTCATTTATATGTTTTTGTTTTTAAAAAATCCTAGCACACTTCTTTTTTTTTCACTTTACGAATCAGATTTTAATTATAGTCAAATCAAAGAAAACTTGTGTGAAATCTGATACTCTCCACTGACTCAGATGTTATGGGACAGGGCGGTTTAGTCGATCTCTAACACGCTCATGGGAAAACGCCCTTAGCTCATCCTACCCTCCCACTCAACCAAAAACACACCCTTTCACTCTGTCAACACTTGCAGCCTCACCCTTTAGACTTTACCGTTTCTCATTAGATATCAAAACACAACTCTCTATATTTGTTTTTTTTTCCCTCAATAGTTTCACTTTTAAATAATTGGAATTACCAACAGACCAGACGTTTAGACGGGGCATTGGCTGTAATGCTGACAGTCTGGCACTCTAGGCAGTTGTTTTGTGTAGCTTCAGCCAAGTATTCATGCAGGAAGGGAGTGGCTGTAGAACAAAAGCTGTGTGAGAGAAAAGAAGAGGGGGGAAAAAAGTGAGTAAAGTGCAGGGACAGGCTGAGCTTGGTTTGCTTGTAGAGAACTCTTATCAAGGTTCAGGCCTGACAACAAGGGGGGGAATAGTTGGAATAGTTTCCAGCTTGACAACGGTTGTAGAGACTATGTGCTGACACCTAGAGGGCAAATGGTGGAACAACACAAAACAAGGATTACAGAAGGAGTTGTATGAACAGCCCCGAATATAGTTTTATTCGGTTAAAGGGTTTTCTGAAGTTGCTAGCTTACATAACATTGCATAACAGGGGCATTTCGATTTAAATCATTCTTATCTACCAAATAGAATAGCTATAGCCAGAGGTGGGACCAAGTCGTTGTTTTGCAAGTCACAAGTAAGTCTTGACTCAAGTCAAGGCTCACAAGGCCAGGTCAAGTCCAAAGTTCTTTATTTCAAGGTTTCAAGTCATTTCGAGTCTTCGAGACACTTATATTATGTTAAAATGAAATAATGTAAGCTTTTAAATCTGTATTTGTTTATCCAAAAAAAAATTACTCAAAAAAGTATTGCCATAATGATTTTGTCAGTGAAAAGCACTCCACACGTTGTAAATCACTGATCACCAAATCAGTGATTTACAATGTGTGGAGTGCTTTTTGGTCTTTGGTTGTAAAACCCTGTAGCGCTGAGCTTTACAGAGCACATTTGAATGCAGCGTCATGTGTGTAATCTGTCAAACTATTAAAAAAAATGAATAGTTTCTTGCCCACTTTTCAAATAACATTCTTTTAATCTTTGTGACCTGAAAGGATCAAGTCTTTTCAGATCAGAGGCTCAGGTCCAGTCGAGTCATTGGTGTTAAAGTCCAAGTCAAGTTACAAGTCTTTTTACATTTTACAAAAGAAATAAAAAATGCATTGTTGAGTGAATGTGGTTTTTTTTGGAATCACTGTCAGTATAACAGCATTTGCATTACTCTTTGCTTAGATTTTCTATTAACTTTAACGTGTTCGGTTAATTAGTTGTTCTACTAAATGTACTAGAAGTAATAACCCTGAATTATTTTGCATTTTGAAGCGTATGATTGAAACGGCTCCATTCGGGGAAGACTCTGCCACCATCGAAAAACAAATATCCAGTCACCAAAAAACCCACAGCTCTCTGCAACGGAGCCAGGAAGTGGACCGCGCCAGAGATGACTTGGTAATCCTTCGATCTGTTTTACCTCTGAAAGTTTGTCAGCATGTTTTTGCATTTTAAGTCCCTATTGTGTATTTTTAGAACATGAGAAATGACAAATACAACCTGTACACGCTGGAACAAGAATGGGACAGTCTGCAGGTAAAAAAAGAACAAACATAAGAGCAACATGAGTTAATTCACCTGACACCTTTTGTTCATACTTATTTAAATGTGTATTTGTTAGAAAATGTCCCACAGTCGCTTGAGTCAGCTGCGTGAGCTTCAGAGCATCATCGAGGAGATTTCCCGAGCCATCATGTGGGTGAATGAGAGAGAGGAGGAGGAGCTTGTGTTCGACTGGGGTGAAAAGAACATCGACCAGTACATCCCCAAGAAACAAGAGAGCTACTCAGTAAGAAGCAATAGCTGTGATTTACATTTGATTATTCTGCACGGATCGTAGGCTTACATTATTCATTTCCTGGCAGAAACTGATGAGGGACCTGGAGGTGAAAGAGAAGGAACTGAACAAACTGAAAGTCAAAGCCGATGGACTCCTGACCAGTAACCACCCGGCCTCAGACAAGATCGAAGTAAGAGCACATGAATTACAAGGATTACATAAAGGGACAAAATATATGGTCGATTAGCAAAGAATCTACTGGGTTCCCACGGTTCCTGGAAAACATTTTGAGAGTACTTGTCAAGGAAATGACGTTGAATCAGATTTTTAATACGTTGGAAAGAATGAATACTAAAAATTTCTCTGTCCTTCCGGCCATTTTGTTTCACACAGCAATAGATAAACAATGAAACGTTAGATACTGGGCCTTCTTTGCACCCATTTGGAATTTGAAGTCCTTTGATCCTCTGAGGTTGCCGTAGTTTGAGGAGTGGAGTTTAAATTGAGAGGAACAGTCTGAATATGATGCCTGCATATGAACCTAGCCGATGAAAAAAAGAACAACAGAGAAATAAATCAGTGCCTGTCCAGAACTGCTGAGAAAGAAAGAAACAAATGAGAACACAGATCCATATTATGTCAATAATGTGATTAAATGAGCAGCTCCCTGGTGCTATTTCTGAGTCCAATAGTCCATAGTTTTACTGTCCATGGCTATAAAAATCTCTTTTTATTCTCTGCATTTGTTAAAGAATTTCTTTTTTCACAACAAAGAAACTTTTAAATAAGTTTCTTTGATAATATTTGATAATAAGATAATATTTCCTCAGGAGAATAAAACTTAAAGAGCTGGATGTTACAAGGAATACAGTTAGTTTTCAAAAAGCCTGGCAGGAATAGCGCATAGAAAGTAACAGCGTTCATTATTTTAGATGTTTCTTCTGGTATCATTCTAGTAACAGTATCCTGAAACTTAAAGCAGGTGTCAGACTTCACCATATTGTATCGTGACAACACTACATATGATTTTTTTTATTGTTTTGTTCCATTAACAACTGAAATGTTTTCGGGAGTAAAGGTTTGCAAAGGAACAAATCTGCCTTCATTGCTTGACAAGTATGCTCTTAACAGTTTGCACTATGTCTGCCCACAGGCCTACATGGACACCTTACAGACTCAGTGGAGCTGGCTTCTCCAGATCACTAAGTGCATCCATGTTCACCTGAAGGAGAACGCCGCCTACAGTCAGGTAAGAGCGCAGACTCACTCAACTCGACTACTTTTATAAAAAATGATCATGTGATATCACGTAAACGCTGGTGTCCTGTGCAGTTTTTCAAAGAGGCCAACGAGACATACTCCAAGCTGCAAAAGGAACATGAGACAATCAGGAGCAAGTTCTCGTGTGACAAGAACACTACCCTGGAGAACCTCATCGAGCTCCTGAAAAACCTGGAGGTATTAGTCACTTAATGTACAAATATGCTGCAGAGAATAAACCAATAACCTTGTGGGTCAGGAAGTTATGATGAAGAACCATGCTGATAAACAATATTAGCTATTGTTAAATCAACCCATGTTTGAAAAGACAGTCCACAAAGACACCACATTCCATTAATGCCTATTACTATTTTAATTGCAGACAAGACTCACAAGTACAATACCATTTACAAATCAATAATACAAGACAAAGTAGACAAAACAACAGAAAGGGCAAAAAATTTATATTTATATATATATATATATATATATATATATATATATAAACAAAAGGTAGCATGTAGTCACAATTAAACATTTAGATATCTTTTACATTGATTTATATTCAGTTAATTTGTCAGTTTTTGTCTCAATTCCTCCTTTATATCGGTATTTATTATTTTTTACAGAAAGAGAAGGAGAGAATTATGGCGAACAGGAGGCAGGTCCAAAGCCTGGTCAGCAAGTCGAAGAGCATCGTCCGGCTCAAGCCTCGTAACCCTGAGGAGAAGAGCACCAGTCCTGTCATCGTCCAGGCCTTATGTGACTTTAAACAGGACCAGGTAAGAAACACAACACAGTGAATTAGATGGAGTGTATATTGTATAATTCGGTGTTTATTTAGTGGCTCTTTGTTTGTGTATGTGCTTCAGAAAGGAATTCTGAAAGGGAACGAAGGAATCCTAAAGGACAACTCGCAGCGCAGCAAATGGCTTGTGACCGGACCTGGAGGACTGGATATGCTGATTCCCTCTGTTTGCCTGCTCATCCCCCCACCCAACCCACTGAGCATCGGACTTGCCAACAAGTAAGGACAATCTACCATGGCAGCATTCACTCACTATAGACTTTGGTTGTATACGCTTGGAGTAAAGACTGATTTTTTTGTTGTTATTTCCAGAAATGAGCAGTACTACGAAGCCATTATGGGCATCTGGAATCAGCTCTACATCAATATTAAGAGTCTAATTTCATGGCAGTATTGTCTTAAGGACATCAATTACATCAACTCACTGACTCTTAGCATGGTAAGGAGATAGAGAAAGGAGAATTCCTATTCTCACGACTGTTTGATTTCTCATTCTTATTCGAATGTGCTGCAGCGAAGGTAATTGTTCCCATCCCTTTTAATGAAAATGCATTACATTGTGGACATAGTCTAAAGGTAATGAAAGTAAAGAAATGAACTTGCATAATTTCAAAAAGTAGAATGGAGCTAAATTGATATGACCTAGGTTTTGGGTACTTCTGAAAATATAAATCTGAAAATATACTTCCCATAATAATGCCTGCTTTATGGCAAGAAAGATACAACAACCCTAAAAACCCCAAATATCTCTCAAGTCCTTTCTAATTAACGTGAATAAATATTTTTCTTTGCAGCTGTCAACGATGCGTCCTGAGGAGTACCGCAGTATCATCAAAAGACTGGAGACCAACTACCAGGAGTTCCTGCGCACAAGCCAAGGCTCAGAACTCTTCGGGGTGGAAGACAAGAAAAATATCCAAGGCTTCTTTGATCAGGCCCAGAATCGCTATGATACGCTGATCAGCAATCTGCGAAATGACAGTAAGTTCAACCTATATCCATGGGTGATCAGTACAAAACAATTCAATTTCCACTGTTAATTCAACATTTGTCATTTTAAAGACGAAAAAGATGATAAACCGAATCCCCCCGAAGCAATCACAGCCAGCGAGACCACCACTACCACCACCACCAACACCGCCAACACCACCGCCAACACCACTGCTACTGCCGCCAAGTCCAAGCTGAGCGTTTCCCTGCTCAAAAGTCTGCATGACATCCGGTACAGACTGCAGAAGTCTGAGTCAGATCTCACCAGTCATCTTCATGTCCCTCTGGGAGAAAACAGTCTGCACGAGTGTTCACTTCACATCCAAAAGCTTCAAGTATGTCTTTAAAATACTCTTTGATTTAATTCCCTTAATGACCAATGTAACATAACATCATATAATGATTTTTCAGCTTGTGCACAAAGATCTTGATTCAATCCATGATGAGTACCTGCAACTTCGGCAAAGCATCATAAAGCAGCTGGAGGGAATACCCCAGGACTCTGAGCAAGCTAAATACCTTCGCGCTGAACTCGAATTCATCAACCAAAAACTGGGTGGACTGCAGGGTCTCTACGCCACCTACCTTCAAAGGTCAATAAATAGAGCCAAATTAAACAATATTTACAAGTTTTATTTTGTCCAAAATGATTGAAAGTGAAGACTTTGAAATGTAATGTGGTAACTGTGTGTCCTGAACAGGCTGACAGCTCTAAAGAGCCTGCTGCAGAGTCTTCTTCAGGCTGAGGATATTATCAAGGTTCATGAGGCCCGTCTGACTGAGAAGGAGACCACTTCTCTGGACTTAAATGAGATTGAAAACTATCGGAGCACTCTAAAGGTCTCACAAAGCTTCTTTTTTCTTTTACTTTATGTATTTCTGAATCTGTTAATGCATGCAAACACTGTTATTTATAATTATAATGTACTACACTGTGACAATAAATATCTTTTGTCACTTCAGTTGGCCAACAAAAAGATTTATCATCAAATAAATTATTGTTACCTACAATCACCTGCCTGCTTTGAATGAATGTATGAATGTTTTTTTGTTCTGCTACAGCAAATGAAGGGTGAACTGGAGCTCAAAAAAGGATTACTTACAGCTATGGAGTCCGACCTGGCTAAAGCCATTCACTGTAACGGGCAAATCCCAGGTTCCTTCCACAAGTGCGACATAGATTTGTCCAAGTATGGAGACCTGGTGAACCAGATGTCTGACCGCTGGCGGCGCATCCAAACCCAGATTGACAGCAGGTAACATTGTATTTTTGACAAGTCAATATGTCTTTAATGAGCTACAGTAACAGTAAGGTCTGGTGAAACCCTAAAAATAACCTGGAATGTTTTCCTTTCCTCCTACTATTTCCTCATCAGAGTGTGGGACTTGGAGAAGCAGGAGAAGCAGCTGAAGCATTATCAGCAGACCAGCGCTTCCGTGGAGCAGTGGATAGACAATGCCAGGAAGCGGCAGGATAACCTGCAGACGGTCAAGCTGAATGACATCCAGACCCTGATGGACCACCTCAACCAGCAGAAGGCACGTTCACCATGCTTTATTATTGAAGTGTTTGAAATGCACATTTATTTAATAAGAAAGCATATCACTATGTTGTTGTGAAAAATAAATTAGTGTCTGAAAAGATTTGGTGTAATTTATGCCCGATTTTTTTATTTCACAGGCATTGCACGCTGAAATTAAAGGGAAGAAGGAGAATGTGGAGGATGTGCATAAAAATGCAGACACCTGTGCTGCCTCCATTAAGGTTAGTAGTTTGTCTAACCATTGTTTTATATATTCATGCATGTTTGGTACAAATCTAAATCCTTCTTATGTTTTAGGACTACGAGTTGCAGCTTGCTTCCTACAGCGCTGGACTGGAAACTCTGCTTAACATTCCCATCAAGAAAACCATGCTGCAGTCCCCTGCTTCAGTCGTGAGGAGTGAGGTATGACTCGAAGCATCCACTATCAATTATCTTGTGTTTAAGCTTAACCTTTGGCAATAAAACTCACTGAGTATTTTTGCATCATTAGGCCGCTGACCTCCAGTCTCGCTACATCGAGCTACTGACTCGCTCAAGTGACTACTACAGGTTCCTCGGGGAAATGCTCAAGAACATGGAAGAGCTAAAGGTAAGTAGATGTTTATAAGGACTAAATCTAGTTCAACCTGGCAGTTTTAATGTCACTTAATATATGTAACACAATGAAGAACCCCTTTAAACAAACTGCCTTTAAATAAGCTGGCAAGACTTATTATTTTAAGACTTAGTATATACTATTATTTATGGGAAAAAGCATTGAACTGTATTGATTTGAGTTGGCAGTTTCATAAAATATTCACCTTGTTTTTCAATAAGTGGACTTATTTGCCTAGAATGATGACTTTGGCCGTGTTTCACAAAGAAAACAAACTCTACTCAGAGTTTAGCTCTGAACTCAGGGTTATCTTTAAACAGTCTGACTAAATGTTTAAGTTAATTAAAAAGGTGAACTCAATATCCACTTTATTGGTGTGAATGAGGAAATGGATGATCCAATCAGAGAGCTCATTCAGACACAGAGAAGCAGACTCAGATAATCACTGGGTGAGAAAATAAAAATACAAATAGCTAGGTTAATAACTAGTTTAGGCTCACAGTAAGTTACCTCTTAACTTACTCAGAGTTTAGGCTAACTCTCTGTGAAACATAAAAGCCAGCGTTATTCTCTTTCTTTGATTAACACAATGTTTTGAAAGCTTTTAGATTTACCATTTGAATTACTCTTGTTCTGTCTTCTCCACAGATCAGAAACACCAAGATTGAAATGTTGGAAGAAGAACTAAGGCGTCTAAAAGAACAACTCCAAGACCGTGGCCTAAAATACAAATCACTGGAAGATGAATTGGCTCGTTACAAGCTGGAGCTCAATCTGTCAAAAGATCAGCTCATTTCGATGGAGGAAATCAAGAGAACGACAGCCATTCAAGCTAATGCTGCCAAAGAGAATCTGGACAGCACACATACCCAACTCCAAGATCTGAATGACCAGCTGACCCGCCTTAAATACCAGCTTGAGGAGGAAAAGAGGAAGCGAAGGTTGGCAGAGGAGCGCTATACTAGCCAGCAAGAAGAGTACGAGGCAGCTGTCCGTCGTCGGCAGAAGGAACTAGAGGAGCTCAACTGGACCAAGATTGATTTGGAAAAATCAGTGAAGGACAAGGAACGTGAACTGGAGAGGATGAAGATACTGCTCGAGGAGGAGGCGGCCAGGCGCCGGAATGCTGAAGCGGAGTCCTCAAAGGTAAGAGCACAGTGCAGCCAGGAGATTAGTCAACTTAAACAAACTTATGAGACACAAATCCACGTGACCAAGACCACCATCCTGAAGCAGTCCCAGCAGCGGGAGGAAGACACCACCGAACTGCAACTGCAATGTGACAGACTGGCTGCTGAGAAGAGGGACTTAGAGGATGAGCTTAGGAGACTGAGACAATCTATAGCTCTGACGGAGGAGCAGAAAAACAGAGCAGAGGACGAAGCCAGCCAGCAGAGGGCAACAGTGACGAAGGAAACCAGAGTGCGCACTGAGTTGGAGGTGCAGATAAGAAGTCTCAGGCAACAGAAAGAAGAGGATGAGCTCAAACTGAAGGAGGCAAATAAATCAAACCAGGAAAAATCCAGACAAGTCAGTGTGCTCACTTTTAACATGGAGGAAGAGGGGAAGAAGAGAAGAGCGCTGGAGTTAGAAATTAACCATTTGAGACAGTCCGAAGCAGATCTGAAAGCAAAGAATGCGTCCTACATCGACACCATCAACAAGCTGAAAGTTACCGAACATGAAATCCATATCACCAAAGTGGAGCTGGAGAAACAGACCAGTGAGAAATCTAAAGCTGAACAGAGCACGGCCAGGCTCCAAAGCCGTATCCGGGAACTTCAGAGCTCTCTGGACGCGATGGAAGCCGAGTTGGAGAAAGAAAAGAAGTCGACACAAGAGGAGTTCACGCGAAGGAAGAGAATGGAGTCTGAGTTAGAGAGGATGACACAAACGTGCAGAGAGCACACAACCACAATTACCTCGCTCAAATCTGTTCAGATCGAGGCATCCACTGTTGGGAGGAAGTACGAGCAGGATTTGAAAAACCTACAGGAGGCTCTAGACAGGAGTTTGAGGGAGCATAAAATTACAAAAGATGAGCTTGCGGCAGCGCTGGCCGAGATAAAGGCTCTAAAATACAAACTGCAGCAAGAACAAATCCGAATTCAGGAGTTAAACCAACGCAATGAAAGCTTATATAAAACCATTGAGGAAAAGAGCCGGCAACTTAATGAATACACATCCGACATCGAGAAGCTGAAAACTCTTACCCAGAATCTAACGAAGGAGAGACTGCGCTTAGAAGAAGAGCTGAGGGCAGTGAGGCAGGAGAGAGACGAGCTGAAACTTAGTAAAGACACAGTGAACGGAGAAAGTGCCGCTCAGATCTCGGCGTTGCATGTCCAGCTTCAGAGTAGCTCCAAGAGAACAGCCGAACTCCAGGCCCTCATCAACGACCTGACCAGGGAGAGGGAAAAGCTTAAAATGGAAATAGACAAAATCCAAAAGCAATCAATTGAGGTACTGTTGAATGCATAGACGGATCAACTCCATGGCTCAACTAAATTCATTTTTTCGCTGCTTGGCATGAGTAACTTAGAGTAACTTGTAGATGACACTACTCCTAATGACACACTGCGGGTTGCATACGCATGCTGTTGCACATTTAATCACTGGAACTAACGCATTTAATTTATCACTGTACTAAACAGATTTTTTAAACTCATAAAAAATTATTTTAAATGACATACATAAAAACTTTGCATTATTTATGTATGTAAATTCTTTTTTTCATTTTTACCATCAAGCTTGTCATTATTAATTGGCAGTATGATTTAAAACGATTCCTAATTACATTCTAATTGATATTATTAGGTTAATAGAACTGATTATATTTTTTATTTTATTTATTTTTATTATTTTATTATTTATCATTTTTATTTTTTTATTTAGTTTATGTACAGTCCATACCATAAATGATTAAAAATCTCTACAAATTATAATGATCATTATATTAATGATAATAAGATGCCAGAAATTAAAGCATAGTAAATAAATACAATTTCAAAAAATATACTGATTAGTAATTAGTTTTTGCTTGGGGCTTTTGCTGTCTGTGATGTTTGACTTAATTTGATATTTTAATTGACTGATTTATTTTTATTTCTTGACAGACAACCATTATGGTTCACGATTCTCAAAGCAAATACACCGAAGTGCTCCGGGAAAAGGACAACCTGCTTGCAAAGATCAAGCTGCTCGATCAAGACAAAAACCGCAATCAGCGCTGTGAAGATGAACTGAACCGCATCAAGATCACGCTGGAAACTGAGCTACGCAACAAACAGCGGCTCCAGGACGAAAAGAACTCAATTTTCAAGGAACTGACCTACATTAAGACCCAGTTCGAGCTGCGGGACAGCCAGATCAAGCAGCTGGACTCTGACCGAGACAAGGCCGACCGAGAGAGGATGTCACTGAAGAGTCAGATTGAGAAGCTAATGATGGAGCTGAGGAGTGTGGAGGAGCGATACAAGAGCCGTCTGTTGAGCTCTGAGAAGGAGGTGTCGGAGCTGACCCTAAGGAGAGAGGCCCTGGAGCGAGAGATAAAGAGGCTCCAGCTGAGGCCTAACACTCTCTGCAGGCAGACACAAACCGACGAGAAAATCCCCACAATCGATCCATCCAAGTTATTATTTGATGGTGTCCGCCGCAAAGTAACAGCCCACCAGCTCTGTGACTGTGGCATTATTAGCAAAAACACTCTGGACATGCTTTTAAAAGGTAAAAAGACGATTGATGAGGTAGCATTGGACATCCAAGTCAATCTAAAGGGTACTGGCATTATTGCTGGCATGACATCAGGTTCCCATGGGAAAATGCCGTTCACCGAAGCCAAAAATAAGAATCTCCTGAGCTCTGACAGTGCACTAATGCTTCTGGAAGCCCAAGCAGCGACAGGCTATATTGTGGACCCCACATTTAATGAAAAGATGCCCGTGGATACCGCCTGCTCAAGAGGCATTGTAGACACAGACGACAGAGACACCTTGCTAACAGCTGAAGCCGCCAGCACAGGTTTCAAAGATCCATACTCTGGCAAAGTGTTGTCTGTGGGCCAGGCCTGCAAACAGGGCCGCATTAACAGAGATACAGCCGTTCGTCTGCTCCAAGCTCAGGAATCTGTCGGGGGCATCATAGACCCAGTTTTAGGTGTGTTCCTACCCAAAGATCTGGCTTTGGATCGCAATCTGATTGACGAGGATCTTTACAGGGCTTTGAACAAAAAACCGGCCTGCTACATCGATCCGGCCAAAGGGGAGAAGATCAGCTACAGTGACCTCAGGAGGAAGTGCACAGTGGAGCCTGTTTCTGGTTTGCTGCTGCTCCGCGGCCCAGACAAACCTTTGACTGTAAAAGGTCTGCGAGGTGAAGTCACTGTGGAGGAGCTGATCAGATCCGAATTGCTGGATGAAACTGACCTGCAGAAGCTAAACCAGGGCAAACTCACGAGCAAAGATATCGAAGACAAACTCAGGTCCTATCTGTATGGTTCGACATGTATTGCCGGCATCTATGACGAGGCCAATGACAGAATAATGCCCTTCTATCAGGCAATGAAGGAAGGCCTGCTTATGAGAGGAACCACACTGGAGCTACTTGAAGCCCAAGCAGCATCTGGCTTCATTGTTGATCCAGTCAACAATATCTTTCTCACTGTGGAAGAGGCCTCAAAGAGAGGTCTGGTCGGAAAAGAGTTTAAGAATAAGTTGTTGTCTGCAGAGAAGGCAGTAACTGGATACACTGACCCATCAACTGGAAAAACAATCTCCCTCTTTCAGGCTATAGAGAAAGATCTCATTGAAAAAGGTCACGGAATCCGTTTACTTGAGGCCCAAATCGCCAGCGGTGGGATTATTGACCCCAAAGAGAGCCACAGGATTGACGTCGCTGTTGCCTATAAAAGAGGATATTTTGATGAAGAGATGAATGAGACCCTGAGTTACGAGGGAGACGACACTAAAGGTTTCTTTGACCCCAACACCAAGGAAAACCTCACATATCTTCAGCTTAAAGACAGGTGCATTAACGATCCAAAAACAGGCCTGATTCTGCTACCGCTCAAAGATAAAAAGAAGGTGCAGAAGACGGAGACAAGCCGCACCAATGTGCTTCGCAAAAGGCGAGTTGTGATTGTCGATCCAGACACGGGGCTGGAGATGTCGGTGAGGGAGGCCTATCACAGAGAACTCATTGACTACGACACCTTCCTCGACCTGTCAGAGCAAGAGTGTGAGTGGGAGGAAATAACCATAAAGGGTTCAGATGGCTCAGCGCGTTTGGTGATAGTAGACAGGAAAACAGGAACACAGTATGACATTCAAGACTGTGTGGAGCGAGGTATCGTTGACCAAGCATCGCTGGATAAGTATCGTAAAGGGATACTAACACTGACCCAGTTTGCTGATATGATCACCAGCAGAACCTGTGGCACTGAGATGACCATTACAGCCAGTACTGTAGATGACATGGTTACCTGCAGCAGCCCCACTCAGGCCACTCCATCTTCTCCCACTGTACGAAAACGCTTCAACAGCATATCCATCACCGTCTCCCCGGCTGAGATGTTTGACGATCAGAGCCCCGTTGGAGCTATTTTTGACACGGAAACTTTGGAAAAGATAACAATCCCAGAGGCACTTCGAAGAGGGATTGTTGATACAATCACAGCTCAGAGATTGCTCGAAGCCCAAGCATGCACTGGCGGCATTATCAACCCAGCTACTGCCGAGAGACTTTCACTGCAAGATGCCGTTCATCAAGGTATCATCGATGAAAGCATGTCCATCAAGCTGAAAGCCGCTCATAAAGCCTATGCCGGATTTGAAGATGTTAAAACTAAAAGAAAGATGTCTGCAGCTGAGGCAGTGAAGGAGGCATGGCTGCCATATGAAGCTGGTCAAAGATTTCTGGAGTTTCAGTACCTGACAGGAGGCCTAATTGAGCCCGGGACTGGACGCCGTATTACCATCGAAGGGGCCATTCACAAAGGCTGGATGGATGGACAAGGGGCCCAAAAGCTTCAAGATACCAGGAGCCACCAGAAAAACTTAACCTGCCCTAAAACTAAACTCAAGATCTCCTACAAGGAAGCCATGGACAGCTGCATGGTTGAAGAAAGTAATGGTATGAAGATGTTGCAGGCGTCGTCAGTCTCCACCAAAGGAATAAGCAGCCCGTATAATGTCTCCAACCCGGGATCGCGCTCTGGATCGAGGGCTGGCTCCCGCACTGGCTCCAGAAGTGGATCTCGCAGAGGCAGTGTGGATTACTCCTCCAATTACACCTACAGTTACTCTACCACCAGCACCAGCTATAACTCCCCCTAATGCACTCTTAAAAAAAACTATCTGTAAGACTTAGTTGTGCTTTGCAATTTGAATTGACATTTGTAATAGATTAGAGAAAATGTAAAATACTGATTTTGGAAATACTAACTTGAGTTTCATTGTTTGCCATTTTGGTGATTTGGTGTTTAAAATAGTCTTTAGACTTATGTTTTTGTAACATTGCTGTTTAACAATGTATTGCTGAATATATTTTACCATTGCTTTTAATTTTAATATATGGCTTTTTTTACTATGTGTTTTTGAAAGGGTTTTGTTTTGCCTCAGCTTTACACACCAAAAGAATTTTTCTTTTTGCCACAGCTTTACACACCAGAAGAATTATTCTAACCATTTTTGAATACAACACTGTCTACAACAGTTTTGCAATTTGTAAGAGAATATATTACAGTAAATGTATGGTAGATGCTGATATCATTTTGAGTTTAAAAAGTATTGATCAACTAAATGGAAAAAATTCTGTTTTGTGATTTTGAAAATAAAGTTTTTAATTGAATTAAATTAAGGAATTCATTTATTGTTTTTGTCTTTTTTTTTTTTTTTTTTTGGTTTAGTAAAACAATAAATATTCTTGATGTCAGAAAGTGATCAAAATAACGTTTTAATCATTACGAGGCTCTGTAATGTCTGGGGAAAAAGTTACATAGATCAAACATAGACCTAAAGTCAAACAGTGTTACATTTGTAAATGAACAACTGTAGAATATTATTTTTTGTATTTTTATATATTTATGTACAACTTTTTCTTAATGAATTAAAGAGACTGTACCTGATATATTTTTCATAAGGTTGGAGGAAATGGTTTATATCATATCAAGTCATTTGTGGGGAAAAAAATGGCTTTATGACGCCATCTACTGTTTAATAAATAAGGGATTTTAATGGATAAGAACCTCTACTCAGGAACAGAATACCTTGGCCAATCACATGCTTTCAAAATCACATGCTCGAAAAAGGAGCGCTCCCATTGGTCGACACCGGTTTGTCATATGACATTCTAGGAAGTTTAATAGCGGCAATAAAGTATACTTTCAGTGTTCAATATGTCTTTTAACACAGCAAAACAGCTAAAAAACGCTGATAAATACTGTCCATCATGTAATGTTTAGGAGACAGAGAATTGCTGTTCTGAGGCTAAAGTTGCAGCTAAGCTAATGCTAAGCTATTGCTAAACTCTAAACTTCAGTTTGGTGAAACTTAGTGTTTAGTGTTGTCGTGCTTTACCTTCCGGTGGGATGGAGGGAAAATTGGTCCTGTCCTTTTTTATAAAAGAAAATGAGGCTGCTTTTAGGGGTGAGTGGAATCTGAGACAGGGACGGTAGAGCTTTAATGTGGTATGGTTTCATAAAATAAGGAGGTCTAGAGACTTTTGAGGTGTCCAAGAGGCCGACGGCAGCAGGAAGTCCCGTCCGCGTAATAAGGATAAAGAGTGAGAACAAATGGCAAGGGATGATGGGGAGGAAGGCAGTGTACAGGGGAGGTAAGACTGAAAGAGGGAGGGACCAAGGGAGGCAGCCCTCGCGGCGCAGTGGGAGGACTATCCCATGCCAGGACTTGTGGTGGCTACGGCGGCAGACTGGACTGGAGGAAGTGTGCGAGGCAGCAGTAAAAGCACAGGCAGCAGCAGCTTCAAGAAACGAGCGACGTTATTCTGAGCAAAGTTCACGGAATAGAAGGCCCGACAAGAGAACTCTGGATCTGACCCAACAAAGTTAGGTAAAGGGTCGAGCAAATTCCTGCAGACTACAATGAACGTCCCAGCCAGTCGTATGACGGGCTGAGGACTTGAATCTGTTTCATTCAGCAGCTCCTCTGTTTGACTGACAAAGGGGAAAAGGAGTACTCGCTCACGTTAAAAAAAAAAGGTAAGAAACTCTCCCAAAGTCAGTCATTTGTGTTCGTCTTTTAAATTTACGCGCAGTTTACGCACAGATCTCTTTCTTAATTTTTCTCCCCGTCAGCTCTCTCTTTGCAGTCACATTTCAGTGCTCATTTATTCAGAGTGCATAGCAGGGCATTGCTCTCTGTATTTACCTTGGCTCGCAGTCCTACTTAAACCTAAACTAGGGGTGTGTGAGAGAGACTGCATGTAGTGTTTGTGCCAGCTTTTTCAGCAGGACAAGACAGAGAAAGGAGTCATAGAAACAGACTGAACCCTGATCTAGTCCGTTTGAATGCTAAAAGAGTATCACTGAAAGCTTGTGCTCCTAAAACCTCTTTTTAGCTTTTAAATGTCTTTTCCTCAATGAATTGTGTTCCGCTGTGACTATAATTTGGGGTTCCTTGCTTCTGTGGGCTTTAGTGTTCTGGAGACCTTTTCTAATGTGAAACATATGGGGCCACTCTTCAGAGAGCCTTGTCCCAGTTGTAGATCTCCAAAAGAAACAGACCTTGTTGGTTGTTTGGTGCTGGATAAACACAGCAATAGAATATAGCTGTTTTCTTTGTGGCGCAGCTGGTGTGTGGTATTTCTGGCCTTGGGGCTATGCTTTTTGCTTTTTAGGCAGCCATTGTTGATGACATGTACAAGTGGCCTTACATCACAGTCCTCTTTACCTGGATATCAGTCCCTCCCATTCCCTTCTTAAAAAAAAAAAAAAAAAAAAAAAAAAAGACACACACCTGCAGGTTGTTCTGAACATTCAGCAGACTGAAGTCTTTCAAGATTAGCCTTAATTACAGGCTTGGGAAGATAGGAAAACATTTAAAAACTGTGAGGTCAGGGCCATATCTGTTTTTAAATGAAAAATAAATGCATTTAGAGTGTCTGTTCATTCAAAGTGTTAGTTTGCCTTTGCTGGGAGGAGGCAATCACTGAGGCAGGTGGAGCAACACAGGAGTGGAGTCCTGATAATGTGGTTTGGACAGGTGGGTCGGTGTTGTGTACTGTAAGAAACACACTGTAGAGCTACAAGGGGAAGGGCGGTACAGTTGACTGTGTCGCACTACTGCCACTCGGCTAACATGTGTAAGCCATTAACCAGTGATGAACTCAGAAAGAACGGAAGTGAAAACAGAAAAACATGCAAAATTGGAATCAACAAGTAAAAGGAGGGGCATAAAAAGAGATGGAGAATGCAATTCATATGGGATAGAAATATATAATTAGGGAGTACTTTAAAAGTTCAAAGTTTAGCTTGTCACTTTTATATACTTCAGAATACCTCATGAAAAAGTTTAACAAATCCAATGTGGCATCCCAGGATCGCAAAACAATCCTGCTTGAAATACATGTTCCTCTTTTCTGTGGGCTTTTCCAATACATTTTGTGGCTTTGTTTATTTCTGCTCTTGCGCGGTGAATGGGTGTCAAAGCCACAGCGTAAACATGTAGAGCCCCAGACAGGAAAGGGCCAGAACAAACTGTGGCCTTGTCCCTTTCCAGGCCCTTCAACCAGAGCCTGTTATGTCACTGTGAACATGTTAGCCCACAGTATGAGGCTTGCACTAATGCCAAGAATGAACACAAAGCAATTTGAGACCCCAAAAGTGATGATATCTCCGTTATTAGGTGGCTATTAGATGTGAACGCTAAATACCAAGTGTGCTTTTCAGGCTTGTCGTCCCGCCGCAAGCTAGACTTCCTGGAGCATTTACGGCACTTAAGGCGTTTCTCCGGTTCACAGACAAACAGTTTAGAAGATCATTAATCTGTGCAGAGACTCCAGAGAGACACTGCACTGTATGTATAGCTTTTTCCATTGGCATTAAACTCAAGTTTGCACATGCTGGGTTTGGTGTGCTTTATCGCCCCACAGTGACTTAAGCTATAATCATAAGTGGAGCAGCATGGCGTTTGTACCAGATATAGTTTATGTCGACATGTAAAAAAAGGGGCCTGGTGCTATTTAAGAAAGTGTTTCTTTTTCTACATTGATATAAACTGGCGCAGCTATTTTCATTTTAGACACACAATTTAAATTTAATGGAGCTATAAAAATATCCAAGTTGTCACAAAATGGAGGTTGCTGCCACAACATGTCAATCATCAACTCTAATGTTGGAGCCAACAGAAGCAGTTTAGTTGTAATTTTGAGTGTGAAGGGGGGAGAGGTATGGCTTTATTGTTTTCATATGTGTGCAGTTATTTTTGGTATGTTTCGGCAATACATACCCTCTAAGTAATGATGTTTTTTACATTTTATAACAATATTTGGATTGTAATAAGGATTCAAAAGTCCTAGTTCCAACAGTTTGGGCTCCAATGACATTTTACAAACGCATTTATCGTACATTTCAAACTACAACGTTCAAAACTAATTTGAAATAACGTTTTCTGGCATCCAATTAAAACAATTACTTAAATGAACCAAGATGTAGTCAGTGAACGAATTCTTCTTAGATCTTAGAGGTTTCATATATGTAAAAGTAATCAGTGTGATGATGATGACCATACTGTGTTCACTAATGGAAAATGCAGTTCGGAAACTCGTAGACATGTAGAAACCAGACAGTTCACATACAAACAAACCTCCAAATGAACAGATTTGGTTGCTGTGGTGTAACGCTGGACCAGCAAGAACTTTATTATTTGTGAAAGACAAGTATGCAAAGTTTTGCCAACTGCTGTTGCCACAATGGCCTCAGAAAATGAAAACAAGCATGAAGTCACCGTTGACATGATTAGGCCCGGGTTTAACCCTTTAGCAGTAGCTCCCTGACACTCTTGGATTCGCACTCTTTCTCTTTTTTTACAGAACATGCTCCACCGTGTGACGCCTCCATCTTTCATCTCCACCTGCTTGTACATAATGGAAGATTCCACACAGTCAGGGCCAGGTGGAGGGTGTGGCTCTTAAAATAGAAGCAGGCAGCATCCAACAATATGAATATAGCTCAATATTTCAGCTTTTTGGCATAGAACTGTAATGGGTGATTAGTTTTTTTTAATGTTTTCTGGGTAACTTGACAAGAGGCATTTGAAGCGGGTCCAAAGTGGCGGTCATACATGTGTGAACGTGGCTGACGGCGCCCACGCAGCCCAGTCAAGCTCTTACCTGCAGGGCTCGGAGCTGGGGGAGCCAGACACTCCCTAATCCCCCAACATCCTGACCTTAGCAAACCTGTCGCCACTTGCTCGCAGTTGACATGGCAACTGGGTTTTCTCCAGTCAGTCCGGCCTACCCTCTCCTCTGCCAGCCGTGCGCTCATAGTGCCATGGGTGGGCTCGGGATTTCAGTTTGGTGGCACTGCTTGCGCTGCCTTTGTGAGCTAATGCCCTGCCTCAAACCAGGAACAAAAGCAGTCGGTGCAAATTAAAGACCAATTATCTTGAGTGCGTGCTGGGGCAAGTCACTCATTTTGGAAGAAGTGAGAGGCTCAAGAGAGTGGCTCGAAGGATGTTGTTTTCTGCTGTGCTGGAAAGATTTAAGTTACGTTTTTATCGTCATATACAGTACATTGGTTGCTTTCATTCGAATCCTTTTATTTGTTTCATTAGCTGCATTTCTGCTGAAGTGTTGTAAGTTTTCGCAGTTAGCAACATATACCCACAATGCTACCATACAATAAAATGTAGCTGGCTTGTTGTCCATGTCCCAAAACTCCTTTTCTTCGTTCAAATAATAGCAGATTGCTAAATTATATATATTCAATGTTCGTGTCAAAAAAAAGAGGGCCTGGGAGCAGTCTTTACACTAACGGTTGTTTATTTAACCACAAAAATACAAAATTCCAGAGGTGTGAAATTAATTAACGCTTCTAGGTCACACAAAGGTTAGATGTTAGGTTTCCACCCTTTTAATAATAAGTTGGCATAGTACTTTGACACTTCCACAACATCAGTGAGACCTCTCCTCGAGCCTCTGGCCTGGAGATATGCACAACCCAGGCACTGACCAACCTGTTCATTAATTTCCCATTAGTCAACAGTTTTTTTTTCCCCTTCTGTCTCTCAAGGGTAATAGACTAACCCCACTATTAGTTTCAACAGACCCCCAAGGACCACCCCCACTTTCCCCGAGTGATGACCTTTTCTCACACACGGTCTCTTTCATTCGGCTCCGAGGCTCGGTTTTAAGCTGTGGCTTCACTACACTCCTCTACACTCCCACTTTACGGCTGTCTTTCTCCTTCTCGAGCCTCCTTCAAAGCCTCGTAGCCCGCAGTCAGTTTACTCTTAAGTGAAGCAAACATTAACTGAGGATCATTTAATCACAACAAACAATCATTCAAGGAGGAGAGTCATACAGTATCTTTGGCTCTGTTTGTTTGGTGACGTTGAAAGATTTATTCTGTTTTCCTTTAATATAAGATACTATAACTTTGTAACCATGAGCTTTCTTCACCACATTGTTGTAATAGTAGCAACGGACATTTCCTTCCATCTGTCTAATCCACAACAAGAATAACACACACTGCTAGACCTTTCCAAGTCCAACTATTTCACAGCCACATTACCAAAAGTGAAAAAAGAACCAGAAACTTGAGATGTCAAACTTTTTCTCTTTTTTTTTTTTTTGTTAAAGTACTTGTAATTATAGCTCTTGTTTTGCCAGGATGCATTAGTGCTGTGCAGAGGTCAGCCAGCGATGACTAGATAAGAGTGGAAGGGATGTGTCTGTGGGTGTGGTATTGTGGCCTGGAAAGAGACAGGCTCTCTCTGGGCCACCGCCGCTGTTCACCAAGTTCGGGACTATGCCAACACTCGGGGCGTTACAGCTACTGGTCTGAACCGGATTCTTTGTCACAGTGATAGCGTGAACGTGTAAATCCCTTTTTTTTGTTGTATTTGTGCGCAAAAACAGATAAGCCATTGTCTTTTTCATGATAACACGTCATAATCTGCCCCATTTTAAAGAGTCTCCTCTGTTGTAACACTCAAACGCAAACAAGACACTGTCATACAAACTTGGACGCATTCACTAAAGATGAAGACTTTGACCCTGCAAATATTGACTTGCAAAAGGTGTTTAAAGCGTGAAATGCGGTATGAAGAAACTGACCGAGCAACCTGTATCGGCTTTTGTCTCTGACAGGACTAACCCAGACTCAAGATGGAGGAGGGATATGAACTTGACCTGACGTATATCACAGAAAGAATCATCGCTGTGTCCTTCCCTCGGGGATGCTCTGAGGAGATCTACGCTCACAACCTCAAAGATGTCACGCGGATGCTCAAGTCCAAACACGCCGATAATTACCTGGTCAGTTTTTGGCTGTGGCTTTCTCTCTGTCTCAACTTGAAAGTGTCAAAGGGCAGAGAGTATTGATGGGTTGTGGACTGTGTATTGATCTTAGCACTCTGTTTATTATTTGTTCACGTTAACGGTGATTAAAGCAGAACTATGTCAAAGTCTTCAAGGCAAAGTTTAATCTGTTTGTTGCATACTTTGTTTAGATTATCAACCTATCAGAGAAGAGAAGCGATCTATCCAAAATGAATCCAAAGGTATGTTTACATAAAGGCACTCAAGAAATTTCATCAAGAGAATGTGTTTTGAAAGTAGCCTAAGTTGTCATCCACCATTTAATTAAAGAAGCTATAATCTTTATTTATGTTTTTTTTAGACACTGGACACAGGTTGGCCAGATCTACACGCTCCACCTCTGGATAAGATCTGCACAATCTGCAAGGCCATGGAGAGTTGGCTCAATGCTGACCCGCTGCATGTGGTAGTTATTCATTGTAGAGTGAGTATCTGGATTCATGTTTTCCATTAACAAAAGTATTTTTTGTCTGAGCGTAGATACTGTAACTCTATATGCACTTGAGATGAATCACACCTGCCCTTTCTGTCTGCAGGGAGGGAAGGGTCGCATCGGTGTAGTCATATCATCGTTTGTCCACTTCACGGATGTGTCAGCCAGGTAACCGCTTCTGTGTGTCGTACTTTGATGTTTTCTGTTTCTATGAATGTCATAGTTGGATTTAAAGTCACGGTTTGTCAAGATGAATGAGTGTGCACACATGTTAGTGAGTAATCTCATCACAAACCTGCAACATTTCCAAGGAATCATTTGAGAGACCACAAGCAAAGTCACTACAACCACAATTGATTTATTTACCTTTTTAATTTTAGGTCAAAGTGATTCAGAGTGAGTCTTTGAAATTCTGTGGAACCACAGACTCAAAGCCATGAATCACCCTGTATAGAGTTTCATGAATCAACATGAAAACATTCAAGTTACTGTAACAGCTCCTGGCCACAGTGTCAGTGTCATGAAATCTATTCATCTTTTCAGAAACCCATTCTAATTTCGTAGCTATTGTAATTCAAAACAAATTCAATATGGCTCCTCCAGCTTTGCTAAGCCCTTAAGTCACAAAATGTAGCAAACATTTGGAGAGACGGCCTTGTGTAATGCCACTATGTAGATCCTTTCTGCACACAGCAGTCATTGTGGCGTGAGCACACATGGGCTCTCGGTCTGACCAATCAACCTCCCTCGGTGTTTGTGTCCCGCAGAGAGCTACGGGGTCGGTAAGGTGAATGTGAAAGACCGAGGGCAAAAAGAGGTAGAGGAAGAGATAGGAAAACAATGAGGCAGACTTACAATGGAAGAGATTGAGGGGGGAAGCGGAGGGAAGGGGCTGACGAGAGAGCAACAGAGCTGTGGTGAAAAGGCTTCGGTGCATGTTGGTTTTAGGGCTGTCTGAATAGCAGAGCTGTGCACACACTCTGGCCTCTATCTGTCCTCCTCTCCCCCTCTGTGTTTGCTTAAAGCTGGCATTCTCTTCCTCTCTGCTGGATGCCTTTGTCTTTCGAGTTACTTTCACTCTCGTATGCATGAGTGTGTGTCTACGTCGTCCTAATTCAAGATGGGGTTAATACACATACATTATGGAGCGGAGGTAATCACCCTCATGAGCCACAATTACCTAAACTGTGTGCCGCTTTCTGTCTCCCTCAAAGTGCTGATCAGGCATTGGACCGCTTTGCCATGAGGAAATACTACGATGATAAGGTCTCTGCTCTAATGACACCCTCGCAAAAGCGGTAAGACCCAAAACACAAGCACACCCTGGTGCGTAGTAGCGCTTGTTTATCTAAGTAAGGTGTTGTTTGACTGGGGAACTCTTCACCTGAGCCACCATTCACAACTTTTATGTGCGGTCCCACCTGATTCAATACAAAACTTTGTTCTTTACGTCTCTTTCAGTGAGAAGTGAGTTTCTGTAGGTTATTGTTGTAGATAAGCATTCCCTTGGTGACAATTTGAAATCCTAACCATGTGGATCACACAGAGTCATTATTGCTCATACTAAAGACTTCCAATAGTAACAAAACAGAAAATATTCACAGGTGAAGTGGTTTAATTCTGGTCTACATGTTACTGCCTTGAATTATGCCGTATATAATATGTATAATATATCCATATAGTTAAATGGACACCTGTTTGTTTTCACACCAGATACGTTTGGATCCTCAACAGTCTTCTAAGTGGTTCGATGAAGATCAATGCCTCCCCGTTGTTCCTGCACTGCGTCATCCTTCACGGGATACCAAACTTTGACGCCACCGGAGGTTAGACTTTAGACTTGGTGCTATTTTACCACTGTTGACTACACAGCGTCAGCTCCCAGTCAAAATACCAGCACAGCCACAGTATAAAACGCCAGACGTGACCACATCAGAGTAGGAGCAGTAAACAAGATGAGGGCTTATCTGTGCTTTATATCGTAGTCTATTCTCCCAGCACAGGCAGATTACATAAACACTACTGAAGCCGTCTTTGTGGCTTTCCATTAAACCTATGGAAACTCCCACCCATGTTTCCTTGTAAATAACAGTTTTCTGTCATTGCACACAAACAACAAAGGTCTTTTTCTCACAACAAGAGATCATCGCATTAGCTGTGTACAAAATATTGGACCACTGACAAATTTCCCACATACAGAATTGCTGAAAATGTATGTTTGTTTTTTTTTCTTTTAGTGTGTCGACCATACATCAAGGTGTACCAGGGCATGCAAGCTGTGTATTCATCTGCAGTTTAGTAAGTACATGGTGATGAAAAGTGATCATTTCTAAAAAGTTTCCTTCAAGTAACATTGTTTTTTTTCCCCAGTCATATTGGTCCGAGCCACAGAGACAGAGTGTGCATCCCCCTTGAACCAGCGCAGCTTCTAAAAGGCGATATCATGGTAGAGAATCTCACAAAAGCCTCTTACAACATGACATAAATGATTTCTTTATTAATTACAGCGATGTTTTCTTTTTGTAGATTAAGTGTTATCACAAAAGTGAAATTCCCTCCGAACGTGAGGTCATTTTCCGGCTGCAGTTCCACACAGGAGCAGTGCAGGGCTACAACCTGATGTTTGAAAAAGAGGACATGGAGATGGCCAATAAAGGTAGACCTGCAAAATGTAAACAACTTTTAAGTTTACTAAGATTGCCATGGCCAATAATATCAACTGTGTTAATTGACACTTTTATTATTTGTCATTGACTGTAGACCCCAGATTTCCAGATTATGGCAAAGTGGAACTGGTCTTCTCCGAGGGACCAGAGAGAATCCCAGGTAGGCTCCTCTGGGGTTTTAGAAGTGGGAAATGGGTCTGGCCTTGCCCTTGGTGCCGTGCGGTGCAACCCTCCCCCCTCTGACCCCCGTGGAGAGGGGATGTAGAATGCTGCGGAGGGGAAATGTAGTGTGAAGTCTGTGCTGACAGAGGGGTAAAGAAGCACAGCATGAGCCTGCTCACTGCCCGACGGGAGTGAAAGTATTTGCGTGGCACTGCATATGCGCTTCAGTTTACTCTGAGTGCTGTGTGAAAAAAAACAAAATATTTTCTCATGTATAATTTGCTCATGTTTTATCATTGTATTATCTCTCTTGGAGTATTTTCTTACACCCTGTTCAGTTATGGAAAACAGAGTAGTGTCAGTGTGCATGCTGTCAAGCCAAATTTGCTGGGTTTACCCAGGTGCTTATTTTCAAGTTCAAATCTAATAGCATTAAGTTCTGTATGTGTAGATGTGTTTTTCAAATACTGGTAACATGTTTAGACCTTCAGCCTTCAAATATGGCATTGTGCTTACATTGGAATCACAATTCCTTATTATAACCCTGTTATCTAAAAATAAGGAAACATGCATTTAATTTGATTTTATTGGGGGATAGCTAATCATTTGAACTGTGCCATGGTGTCCATCTGAAACACACATACATTTAACATACGCATACAATATATCCATAGTACAAGCTAAAACAACAAAATATGAACAAGATATGACAGTTTGCTCAATCTACAGTTTACCACAGTGGCAAGAGTTAAATGCTTGGAAATAGGCCTTGAACAGTGTTTGTTTTGACCTCAGAATAACTTTATAAAACCTAAATATAACATTCTTAAGATGATTGAAATTCCATTCAAGCTCTCAAATGACTTTCACAACAACAATAGCTGAACACTGTTGCTATTTCCTGTGTATACAGATACAGTATCTACAATAATGTTGTCTTTGGCCTAGGTGCCGACAGGTGGCAAAATGGGGCAGATGTTATTGTGGACTACAACACGGCAGATCCTCTAACCCGCTGGGACTCCTACCAAAACATCTGTGATGGTGAAGGTACTGTTGCTATGCTACATTAGTCACAACATGACTCATAAATCTTCCCACATGACTCACACTGTATATGAAAAAGGGTTCTGGAGAGAAAAAATCTGCTGTAGGGTGTTATTTGGACATTAAATAGAGTTTTTACTTACTCAACTCCACACTGCTCTGTATTGTTTTCCTGTTTAACACACAAAACTGTTTTTCGGGAACTAACACAATGTGGCAGGTCCTGTGCACAGAATTTATTCAGGGCTGCAGTGATTGCATTAACACCGTCACAGTGGCTTGGTTTATGTTGCAGGCATTATTAGTCACAACTGAAACCTTAAACCCTGGGGAAACAAGACCTGTACTATGAAGGGAAATTGAACTTTAAGAAGTACACAGTAGGACATTTAAGTGTCAATCCCGGAAAGGTCTGAGAGTTGTTGTATGTCAGGAATGCTGGTCTCCGAAGAAGAGCATTTAGTTCTCAAGAGATGTCTATTTTGTTGTTTCATCAAATGAAAAGGCAGGCTTCAACCATCCCACGCAGGCTCACACACACACACACACACACACCCAGACTCTCACTCACTCAGAGCCACCCTGTCGGGCCATCCCGTCCTAGCTGTGGTTGTTGCTCTCCACTCAACCACACAATTCACAACAGCCTCCCAGAATAGAGCGGCGTGGTGGTGGCATTAAAACCAAGATCCACCCTTTCCCAGTATTCATTGACTGCTTTTATAAGTTCAATTCATTTTGATGAGAATGAGCTGCTTTTTTTATTTCAAATTGCCCTGACTAGTTCATGTTCACTTTTATGCGCCAACTTTGGGAATGCAATGAAAGAACAAACAGCCAAATTGAAGCACATGAAAAGCATCAACAAAGGGGCAATTTTCTTTCTCTACCCGTGATTTCTGAAGCATTCATGTGGGATATTTACTGCTTTGTGTTCTCATGTAAACACTACATCTGAGAGGCAAGACTGGAAGCTTTGTTCAAATTCTACATCTACTTACCAGGCCCGAGTTTCCCCTCCGAAAAGCTGTCAGTCACAGGCTGCGCGGAGCAAAGAGTCTAAAAAGCCTTTACCACTGTAGTGCTAAAGTTGTGAAGAGAAAACCTCATTTACTTCAATAGCTTTTCTTCAGTTGCCATTAACGTTGTGTGTTTATGGCAACGTGTGAAGGGAGGAATGGATTTTAAGATTGTTTTTCCAGACTGGGTGTATGTTTTGGTTTATTGTCAGACCAGAGTTTGGTGGTTGTTTAGCCTACCCAACAGTTGCCTTAAAAGCTAAAAGCAGAAAGTGAAAATAAGATGTGTTAAATGTTTATTGGTCAGGTTTTGAAATATGTGATATATGATTTGATTATATTTGTGAGTCTTGTAATGGAAGAAATTGCATAATACATTCTTCCTCATTTGAAGTAACTCTATCAAAGTATAAAATCCATCTTAAGAACTTAACAATAGTAATAAATCTACTTTCTGATTTATCAGGTGTACTGACATTATTGAAACATTACATTGATCAAAGAAAATGTAACTAAAATTAATGAATGTGTAAGTTTACACAGTATTGTCATGTTTTTCTAGTTGTCCATTCCTGAAACACACAATTGGTTAAAAAGAGATTCGTGAGGGAAATGATAATTAAGACGTGGCTGTACAGTTTATGTGTGTGCAACAAAAAACAGTCTTTTTAAGTAAACGAAGTTGAGTGGTATAGAACAGAATCTGGTTTTAGCATAACATCAGTGCAACTGCAATATTTTACAACCTATTAAAATCCACTTAAAAAAGCAGATTGTGGAGAATTTGTCCTGGAGATAGCTGTGGGAATTTGTAGTAATACTAGGATAGCTACTGCCACATATTCTCTGCCGAAGGAAACATATAATTCATACTTTGAAAACCTCAAATTGATGAAAGCACGTCCCATAACTTTTACTGAGAGCAGCATTGGGAAATGGTTGTTAATTTTCATATTTGTTATACATCATTAAAATCAGGAATCCCCAACAGTCGGTCACAACATTTGAGCGCAGTCTGATGTAAAACTATATCACGTGTCAGATGTCTGTCTTCCACATGTGAAAGAAGTACTCCCTGCAAAAGAAAAGAGGTATGATTATGAATATGCTGTGGACGGCAGTGAGAAGGAATAGAAAGGGCTGGGTAATTGCATAGCTGTTCTCATTCAGACCTCCTCTTGTGATATAAGAGCAGTTTGAGAAACAGCTCTGGTTTCACTGCTTTCTGCGCTGTAATTGGCAGATTATTCAGGGACGTGACCATACCACAACTACCACCACTATGAAAGCTAGATACAAATGCTTTGACTCATTTTCTCAAGCTTACTAGCTAAGAACATTCTTGGTTAACCATTCATAACAGTTTGTTAATGTTTGTGTAATTCTCATAGAGACAAAGGCAGAATTGAACAACACGGTTGTTGAATGAGCACATCTGTTTTGTTGCTGATTACACTCACGAAGGGAAGACGTGTAATTTCATGACACACAACTGAGGAAAAAACACACCTTTGCTGCCTCTTGCCAAGAGCTTCAAGTACAAGGCAAAGATTGCTCTAATTAAAAAGTGTCTTTTTACAGAGTAAAAAGGTCTGGAGCTACAGGAATGTTGTTTTCATTCTCTGATCCTCTCTCTGAGCCGCCCTCTTTCTTTCTCTCTTTCTCTCTTTTTTCTTCTTTTTCTCCCAAGTGGGGTAGTCCCCTGATTCAGGGCACGAGGTCGGGTTACTGCTGCCTCTTAGCCCGCCCCCACATCAAAGCTCCGCCCCACTTGTTTACATTCCTCTGTCCTTATTTGGAAATCTCAAGGTCCCCCCCTTTTGTGGAGTGCAACCACTCTCACCTTCTCAGCAGAGAAAGAAAGCAGGGCCAACTTATTCGAACACTTGATTTGACCCTGACCATTGCCTGCTGCTTACAAGCCATGCATCTTTGTAGCACATTTTCTCCTCTCATTGACATGGCATCTGTCTTGTATTCGTACCTGGCTGTGCGGATGAAGGTAGGAGCCTTTTTTTTCAAACGGGTGGTCGTGAGGGGGAGGGCAAAAAGAGGGAGGGCAGTGAGGCAGTGACACAGGTTGACAGGGAAAGAAGAGTCACTACACAAGAGAAGGGAAACATCTGTCCTCGTACCTGCTTGCCAAGAGGAATGAGAGGAGGATTTGTTGGAAGACTCCCGATGGAACTGACCTGCTTGGAGGCCAGAGCTGAAGCCTCATGCAACCGTTTGTGATTGAGTGGGGGACAAGTCATACAGGAGCGTTTCGGAAAACAGGAGAAGGAGGGGGAGCTTTTATCATGCGTGTCTGGTATTCAGATCCTCCAGTCATAGCTTGACTGAAAGGCAAGTACTTAAAGCTGTAGACTGTGGCGGAAAGGAGTCATGTTCCAGCTTTCTTTTGTATCGGCCGAAGACGAGTGACAGTGAATCAGCACTTTTACTCACTTTTTTGGCAACTGTGCTCTCGTGCACTCCTTCCCCAGCTCTGATTTTGTGTAAGGCTATTGTGGCTGATTTCTGTTGTTGTGATAGATCTCTGAAATGACTGACCTCTGCAACTCTTTTTTACCTCAGAGGATTAAGGAGATTGTTTGGACATATGCCGGGGGTCAAGGGGCAGGCAAGATGGAGTAGGGAGGCTTAATCACAGCAGGGTGAGGAATGCAAAGGTCGAGCTCTGAAGAGTAGCAACATACAGAAATCTTAGCATCTTTTTATGTAATTTGATATGAGCCTGCTGAGAGGAGCACAGAATCACAGGGTGGTTGATTTGGTGCCTTGATAAATGGTTAAAGGAGAAGTAAGTGATGACTTTTGGGTAACTTTCTGTTGCATTTTGTTGTTAACTAAAGCAGTAACTGAAGTAGCTTATTTACCTGTAACATATGTACAATAAAATCAAGTGGAGATGACAAACGTTACCTGCTGGGCTAACTTGCATCTGTATTGCTGTACCTTGCCTGTTGCTAGTGTTCTGTCAGTCTGCCATTGTTTCTAAACCCGTAGAAGACCGGTTATTTGCTGAATTCCAGCTTCTGACAAAAGGGAGGCAGGATACCAGAAAATGTTCAAAACAACTAGTTATTTAATGAACACTCTTTAACAGTAGTGAATGCATGAATATAGATGTATTTAACTCATATTTTATAGAAAAGTGTGTATATATATTACATTACAGATGACTGAAATGTGCCTTAACAACCTAACAAAATTAACATGTTTTTAAATCTGCACTGTATTAAATTATTAAAGTGTCAAGTGTGTGTCTTTGTCAGAGAAGGTGTGATTGTTTGTTGGTTCGTCAGTACCAGATTGTGAATGGCTGTGGGTTGTCATGTCTGAGTTTTGTGTCGTTTTGTGTTTGTCGTTTTTGTGTACAGTATTTGTGCCCAATCGAGCCGAGTGTATGAAGTGCTGCATCTTCTTTTTTTCCAGCCCCTCGCTCTCAAGGTCTAGTCCAGGATAAAGGTGCTAACAAGAGGAGTCCCAACGGAGGAGAGGCCACTCTGGGCCGAGGCGCTCGCACCACCTCCGCCACATCCAGCCCTGACCACAGCGATCACGCCCTGTCTGTCAGCAGCGACTCTGGGCTGTCCAGCACCTCTCTGTGGGCCGACAAGCCTACCCCTGTTACCACTGGCACCATCCGACCCAACCAGGGTCCCAGCCAGCAGGAGAAAGTCCAACTTAAGCGTCTCCTCAGTGGATTTGGATTAGAGGACCCCTCGCTGGATGCGATGGATGATCAAGGCTCTGGAGTACAGCAGGTTGTCCCTGCCCAAGTGCACATTAACGGAGACCCCCGTCCCAGAGAGAGAGAAACGGACATCTTGGATGATGAGGTCATTACAGGTCATGACCTGCATAGTGTGGACAGCTTGGGCACATTGTCCTCCTCTTGTCACAAAAGCAGCCAAAACTCTCTGTTATCTGACGGTTTTGGCAGTCCTGGTGGGGATGACCATCACAGCCAAAGCCAGAATCACATCCAACATCCCGCCCCTCTTTCCATTGAGGAGTATGACAGGGCATATGGTGAGACAAGAAGGGGTTGTCTAGCCGCCAGGAGTAACTCTGTGGCTTCCTCTAACCCCACCAGTGCCCCTATGCCAAAGCAGCATGTCTACAGACAAGGGAGCTACTCCACTCAGTCCTGGGTTCGCCAGCAGCAGATGGTCGCTGCTCAGAAGTTTACCTATATGACCGAGGATGGGAATGACACAGGGAGGTTTCCAAGCAACAAACAGGGGTCTCCCAATGAAGCCCCTGCCAGAGACATGACCGTGGACTCTCTGCGGATCTCTCACAAGGAGCAGGCCACAGTGAACAATAACAACAACAACAAAAGGGACGAGGAGTTCCAGTCTCTAACCATGGACATTGACAACTCCATTGACCAGCTCAACCAGCTTATCATGGATTTAGATCCAACGTTTGTACCTGTAAAGAGTCAAAACAGCACGCTGAAGAGAAACGAGAGCACACATGTGAACGGTTCTGGGAAATACACCAATGGCATCAATCAAAGATATGGCGATAATAATGAAGCTACGTTGAAAAACACACAGCAGACAGGTAAGATAGTCCGAGAGTCTGAGTGCAGTGGTGGTGGAGGTGGTCTGGAACCTATCAGAGTTAATGTGAAACAAAAGACTCTTTTCCTCATCAATGTCTAGTAAACACACTAAGTATATGTGCAATTAAACAACAGGCTAGCATAGTTTCACAATAGAGCAGTTCCTTTACAATTACCATCGCTTTTTCTTCCCTTCTTTTCTCTTAACAAAGCGCACCTTTTCTCCCTTCAGACCCAGCGTTTTTTAGTGGCAGAAATAGCAGGGTTGTTGCCAGCTTTTTAGATGTTTGCAGTACGTTTCTGAGCAAAAGGGGCCGTCCAGACATGTCGGTGTAGCTATGTGGCGAGGAAAATACACAACAGAGGGAGAGCAGTTGTCATTAGCCTTTCTGCACATTCTTTGATTGTACCCCAACAAACATCAGATATAGTGGGATTTACAAGCTGGACAAAGACTAGGACATGTTGCGTTGCGTGTATGTTATTTCACACGAATGGCCATTTGGATGATGAAGTCTTCAAATAGGTGTTTTAATTTGGTCTCTTATTTGGAGTAGATCTGAATCAAACACTATACTGTACTTTAGCTTTTCCTTGGATGAAATCCAGTAAGACATTCACAAAGCACAAAACCAAATGCAGGTTAACAGTATGTGAGTCACACACAAACTTGTTCATGTGGTTGCTGGGGGCACAATGCAGGGAGGCCTTGAGGAATTTCCAAGAGAGGTACAAGTGAGCCCAGAGGGAAAGATTTTTCCTTTTGATTCCAAAGGCATGCCTGTCTGTGCATATCAGCTGCCCAGAGTCATTCCAAGAAACAAACGCTGAAGGCTACAGCTTTTCTCATTTGCAAATAGGAGGTAGGAAGTTGAAGTAGAAGAATTGTTGGCTTTAAAGTAGACGCTCATCATTGTGCACTGGTGGCAGAGATAATGGTTCACAGTGATTTTGCCAGCGGTGATATAACACAAGGTTGAGGCCAAGATAACCATTCATGCTTTTTCTTCCTGCTCAAGGCTCATGCTCTTTGTCTGCTATTGTTCACAAATTATGGACAGCTTAAATTTGATTCAAGAGAAATTGAACAGAAGAGAAACTGAGAAAAGAGACAATGGATAACATTAACACACTTCTTTTGTCATAGTGAAAAAATCGTTTGCCTGCTGATAAGTCTGCATCATTGTGGCATTCAAGAAGCAGTGACATTTCAACCAAATAAATGTGTTTCACATACATCTTGTTATAAGTCCAGTGAATGCATAACAAAAGGTTAATGACACCTTTTATGAGGTTTTCTGATATGATATTTCTTGGACATGTTATGATAATTTTCTCATATTTAAAACATATTTCTTATTTTCTTTATTTAACCTGGGAAGGCTCTTTTCATTTAACCTAAGGCTCTTTTCAAAGGGGCCCTTGCACAATAGGGCCTGTGAACTTTAATCTAGAAAAGAACTGCCTTTCAGATTTAGATTCATTTTTATCAAACAACTTAAGTACTTTAATTCACCCAAGGTATGAATTTGATGTAAAATAAAAAAAGCCTAGTTTGCCTTTACACATAAGTTGACTATGATGCAGCACTTTGGATCTTCAGCCCAACACAGACCTTGAGGACAAATGTACTAGCATACACCATGAATCCTGTATGAGACAGTGTGTGTCATCTGTATTGGGCCCAGACAATGTGAGTAATGATCCCTGGCATTAGCACTTTTGCACCATTAGCATTCTTCAGGGCTGAGTGGCTGGAGCTCTCTGGGAGGGCTCAAATTAACACCCTGGTGCTGAGTGGCCACACTCTTCAGAGTAGTCACAACATTAAACCCCCTCCCCTCCACACCCTTCGGACCACCAGCCAGACCCCCAGCATTCCTCAGCTGTCCTCTCAAAACATGACTGCAGGCTGCACCTCTGGGGCCGGCTACTGTCCGGAGCGTCCTCGCGGGCAGGATTCTCTTGTTATAAAATATTTGGCCTGAAAAAGAAATGTGATCCTTTTGAATTAGATCATGAGACTTTGAACCCGCTCTAGGATGGCAGAAAACAATCTGTACTCAGATAGTAGATAAGCACACTCGAAATGTGGAAACAAGCAGAACAGATTGGGAATATTGATAAATGTTTTGTTTAAATGCTTCTCGTAAATCTGTCCTAAATTCTGACCTCAATGGCCTCGTTTGAGCAACAGTGGGCTACTTTTGGACCATAATCAAATTGTGGCCACATTATGGAGTAATAAATTTAAAGAGTTTATCTAGATTAAATTGAACGTTCTGTCCTTGTTGGGAAATTCTTTCTCTGCGCTTAACCCATCCATCATCTGCTGCTGCTGGGGCAACAAGAGCAGATATCCTAGTGTTTCAATTCTGTAATTTTGGTTTTGCCTTTGCATTTTCCTATAATAATTGATGCTCTTAAACATTAACATACCATTTTTCACCTTTTGTGTGTCCAGCTGTCCTGTCCAGCGAGGGCCGGGTGGGTGTATCGCGAAGTCTTAGTCGGCAGGAGAGTGATGTCACTGATCACCCAAGCTACTGCAGCTCAGGGTGGGGTACGACCGAGGACTACAGGGGCCAGAGGACGTACTCACCTTGCGCACCACAATCTCAGGTATTTATGCATTGATTGATTGATTTTGGGAGATTTTTAACAGCTTATCCGATCTAACAGAATATGGTAAATGCGTGTTCATGTGTGTGTGTGTCCGAGCAGGCCATGCTGTACAGGAGTGACAGTTCAGACTACAGGTCACAGGGCCCCGACATCGACAGTGGGGTCGAAGCCGGTAACGACGTGACTCCACCCACACCCGCCTTTCCCATCTCTCCGCCTACACCTTACGGTAAGCACTTGTTGTGTTTATGCGATTATTACAATGAGAGAATTTTACTTGATGCTCACGTCTCTTTTGTCCGCAGTGAAAAATATGTCCGATTTTAATCTCACAAGACAAACTCCATCTCTCAACATGCAGTCCTATAGTGGCTACAAAAGTGACCATGGTAAGCTCACATTTTACACAAAAACATCATACCACATACTAGTCTTCCAATGTTTGCATGTCATTAAAAGACTGTGCTGTTAAACAAATGCTCTTTCCTTATGCAAAACACAAAAAGACTACATGGATCACATTTTCTTTACCTTTTCTGTTCAATTAACTGAAACAATGCCACATATTCAGTGTCACATCTAGAAAGGAGATTCCAGAGAAGACAGCTTTTCTTTCATGTCCGTCCTGTGACCTGCACGGTGCATTCTCTCTCATTAGAAATGAACTAAACCAGGACTTTTTGCTTCGGTCTAATAATAGTGACATTGTTGCAGAAGGAATTTTAGTGGTTTTGGGCAATGAGGAGAAAACAAAGACATCTCATAAACTCGAAAGCAGGGAGATTCCTGACCAGTCTGTGTTCTCCTGTTTTGGTTTTGGGAGAATGTCTAGAAAAGAAAAGAGAAGTTTTTTTTGTCTTTACGGTCTCATTGTATATAAATTCAAACCTTTTAACCTTTTTGTGGTGTTTATCTGAGGTGGCACACACCCTTGTTCTCAAAGATGGGAAACCTTTCGGACTTTGATGTATATTCCGAAATGCTTTTATGGTTTTTTTATGTTTAGTTAGTTTTACCATGCATCATATACAGTAGTAATTACAGCGTTTGTTGATTGCATCCCAGGAGCTACCCACATGTGATGCCGTTCCCACCGTAAACTTTACTTTGCTTCTGGACTTGACTGTGTGGTTGCTATAGCGATGTGTTGTATATGTAAAGGTTGAAGGCCCCGGGAGCCTATCTGTCCCCCGCTGGGCCTCTTACTACCTAGACGTTGAGTCCTGTGATATTGCCATGGTTACTGTGGGTCAGAAAGCATGACACAAAAAAAAACTGGTATCTGTGCTCACAAAAGGAGAGAAAGGGAGGACATTCTTTTCAGTCTCGCACTTTGTTCCCACAACAGTATCTCAGAGTAGACCTGACTGTAAGTTTTTTGCATTTATATTAGACAGTGTTTGACATGAATTACCTATAAACAGAGGCGTTGGACTATGTTAATTGTTTTAAACACTTCATCTGTTTACATTTGTACTAGATCGTCTAAATCTTCTTTCAGCAAGTTTGAATCTTCTCATTTGAACACAGTGCACAAAACGTGGGTTTAAAGATACTTTTCAACTTAATTTATGTGCCTCCCTGTTCCCAGACCCCCAAGGATACTCAGATATTGATGGTTTGCCAGAGACCTCCATGAGTTGCCACAGGACACTAACACATTCAGCATCTGTTGTGGGGACACTTCAACGAACAGACAGGTACAAATATGTCCCCTATATATAATAATTTCCTTGTGCAACTTTTAATTGTGTAGTATGCTAGATTTAAATGTGAGACTAGTCACTGCTTAGTTTTATTTCTCATAAGGTCTTGTAATCTTTTACTTTGTTCACTTGGCTGCTTTTTTGTCTTTTATCGTAGCTCTTCAGTAAACCCGTCATGGCCTGAGCATCCGGTCCTGACGCGGCATGCCTCTCTGAACAGTTATCCCTCCACCAGAGAGCCTCCTCAGCACACTATGTCACTAGATTATGGCCACCACTCACCTCCCCTCCACCACCCACACATCCACCCTGCTCCAAATGCCCACAGCTCTCCTCGGAGCAGCCAGCGTAGCCGCATGGCACACTTCGCCCTCAGCCGCTGTCCCGCTCAGAGCTTTGATGAGCAGGACGACTCAGGTCTCGGTTATGGCACTGACTGCCAGACCTCGTCTCTGCTGGGGATCGGAGGCCGGGACAGAACTGTCCTGACAGTAATGGATGGGCAGAACCAAACACAATTCACTCAAGTACAACCTCCACTTCTGCCTGAAAAGAAAAGAGCGTCAGACGGAGAGCATTCACTGGGAACAGCCTCTCCTGCTCTGAGTGGCTTCTCCAGTCCCCACAGTGGCAGCTCCCTCAGTATCCCCTTCCCCAACGTCTTACCTGACCTCTCCTCACAGACGACTGGTACAGCATCACCTCTGCCAGGTGCACTAGGTTCTGCTCATAGTTTCCCTGATGCACAACTGCTCTGACTCCTCACTCATCAGTATTTGTTTTCCAGATGTACTGGCCAGCAAGCAGGTTACTGTCAAATTTGTGCAGGACACATCCAAATTCTGGTACAAGCCTGATATCTCAAGAGATCAAGGTAGGCTTGAAGAGACTTTATTTGCATCCAGTTACATACAATTATTTGTATAGATGATTCTGTACATTACGTCACACACTTTTTATCTCCTAATTATGTTTCTATTTTTCAGCCATTTCAGTCTTAAAGGACAAGGAGCCCGGTTGCTTCATTGTGAGAGACAGTCATTCATTCAAAGGAGCTTATGGACTGGCAATGAAAGTTGCAACACCCCCACCTTCTGTTCTCCAACAGACCAAAAAAGGTAGGACAGAGGTGAAGGCCAAAAGGAACACACATTTGCACATGGCAGTCTTTGGAAGTGAAATAAACCCTTGCTGTTGGACATCATTTGTTCGACAAACTAATTCTCTATAATATTTTGTTCACAATTGTACAGTACACTGTGCAGATTGTGTTATTATATTTAAATAAGGATACAACAGTTATTCTTCAAATCCAACAGAAAACAAAGGGCATTTAGCTACTTCTTGACCTTTCATAGTGAAGTGGCAATTGTACTAATAACAGAGATGTCCTGGAAATCATATATTACAGAGTGACACACAAAGGCTTCTACAGTTACAGTCCACTGTACTCACATGCTCAGTGGAACCTGAGAGTGTGAGCCTGTGTTTGTGTGTGGGAGCATCTCGTTCTGTTCTTGTTTCTCTCCTGGGCTTCGCGGCGATGAAGCCAAACAGACCCCTATTGCCTGATAGTCTTAGATGTGCAGCTAGTGTTTCAGCCCATAACAAAAGATGTGCTGGGTCCATAAGTCGGCTCTGATCCCAAGCCCTTCTCCTGGGAAACTTTCTGCCCCACATAAGCTCTATTAGGTGTTAGCTAATGTCAAAATAGTCCCTAGATACTATTTACTCCACAGTTTGGTTGTGTAGGAGTATTTTTTTTCGGTTTCTTGAGAAAAACTTGCCCAATACTTTTCCGTGTTTCAGGATAAACAAAAGCGGATTGAGTGATGAATGACTCACTCATCACATTTTCCTCTAAAAAGGTTCACGGGTTATTTATTTCAGCACAAAAAAAGTCTAATGTCCGTTCTGCTCCAGCCCACCCCAGTGTGGACCCCTTTTATTTTGTCCCACCTGTCTTTTTGTTTTCACCCCTCTTCCGTCCAAAGGCACCTGTGGTGACATCATGACACGGTCCTTCACACGCTTTCAGCTCGGGGCTTTGTGGATCCTTCTGAGTGTGAAACCCAACCCACCTTAAGGAGAAGGCCTTTGTGTCAAGACATTCCTCACACGGACACCCCCCTGTCCCCTAGAGCAGCTTCTGTTCAATCATAATCCCATTAAGCCTTTAGATATAAAACACGTAGCCTTGGAATATCTCACCTTTCAGTCCTGCTAATTTTTACATAATTGAAAGATCTTTTTTTTTTTTTCCTCTTGTCAGTAAACTATTATCTTTTTTCTGCAGGAGGAGATCTGTCCAATGAGTTGGTGCGCCACTTCCTGATCGAGTGTACACAGAAAGGAGTTCGATTGAAGGGTTGCCCCAATGAGCCCTACTTTGGTGAGTGTCCACGCTGTTGAAGTTCAGGCACAGTTGGCTTACAACAGTGCCATCTAGTGGCTGTTTAGCTTCACTACCTTACTCTTTTGCAACTCTTTGGTTTTGCAGGAAGCTTAACGGCATTGGTCTGCCAGCATTCCATCACTCCTTTGGCCTTACCCTGTAAACTTATCATACCAGATAGAGGTAAGTGTACATTCTGTGATAATAGTTGCCTGAATTGAGTTTCAGACAAAAAATTCCAAGACTTTTCTTTGTTTAGATCCTTTAGAAGATGTTGTGGAGAACACCTCTCCATCAGTGACCAACTCTGCTGCTGAACTGTTAAAACAGGGCGCAGGTAATCAGAAAACACTCAGTACGGTTCCAGGTGGATGAAGCTTTGTCGCTGTGTTGTCTTTCAGATTTGACTTGAACCTAATGTGGTTGTGTGTGTCTCTACAGCATGTAACGTGTGGTACCTGGGCTCAGTGGAGATGGAGTCCCTGACAGGCACGCAGGCTGTGCAGAAGGCCAGCACTATGACACTAAACGCCAACCCCCCGATTACCTCCACGGTGGTACATTTCAAAGTGTCCTCCCAGGGCATAACCCTCACAGACAACCAGAGAAAGTACGTCTACACAAACTGCTAACCACACACACATTTTTTTTTTTACACACAATTAAATCAATCATCATCTTCTTTTGTCTTAGGCTTTTCTTCCGGAGACATTACAATGTGAATACAGTCATATTCTGTGCATTGGACCCACAAGACAGGAAGTGAGTGTTGCTTTAAGGTTTCAACACTTGATTTCAAATGTTTTTACAGTCATATAACGTCATTGTCCTATTTTCAACTCTCACAGGTGGAAAGTAGATGGCTACACCTCAGCAAAGTAAGTAAATTACTATTTTCTCCCACAGTACTGGTGTGATGTTCAGCTGTAATTTAACATTGCAGCTATTTTTAAATGGACATAGCCAATTTCACACAGATGACAGTGCTGTTGTGAACCTCACCTCTCTACTTTGCAGGATTTTCGGCTTTGTGGCGAGGAAAACAGGCACTTCTATGGACAATATCTGTCATCTGTTTGCCGAGCATGACCCTGAGCAGCCAGCAAGCGCTATTGTTAACTTTGTCTCCAGGGTGATGATTGGTTCACAGAAGAGTAAGTAGACTTCAGATGGACTGAACTGGGGGAAAAAAAAGACTTATTGGCCAAGAAAAGCACGGTCCAGGGCTGAAGGCTCAAGAAGACTCGGTTATAAAAGCTGTAAATTGACAAATGCCAAGAACATACAGTTATAACAGAAACATGGTTTATAAAGCTGTTTTATTTTATGTGACAAGAAGTTGAACTAGTAATGTTCAATCAGTCAGTAATGTTTGTTTTGTACATATCAATACCAATAATCCAACTGTAGCCTCATAGAAACGTGTAATGTTGCATGTATTTTTTTTACAATTTAGTATTTAATCTAAACAATTACTGTATTTTAGCTCTAATTATGCAGGATTTACTTTAGGTCCATTATCATCAAATCTGACCAGGGTGCAGTATATTTGATGGTGTTTTATATACAAAAGTAAATATGAGTATGGATACAAGCTGGATCATCTACTGGATTATATCTATGCAATGTAAAAGTGTATTTTTTAAAACATAAATCATGGCCAGCTTTACATATATCACATATGTATGTGGCTTTTCTGATTCTGTTCATCTCAGTCGTTATTGTTAATATGACCACTTAATGCTGCCAGTAATGTGTGTGTGTGTGTGTGTGTGTGCTTTGAAACGAGAGACCATAGAAAAATATTTTAATAAACCCTAATATATATTGACTTTGACATAAAAACAAAAGAGTACTTTTTGATTAGCGTGCATGTGGCATGTCCTGTCATCTGCAATATTTGATGTTATTTTTCCCAGTTTGTGGGTATTTGTCAGTATCAGAAAAATAGGCTGCTTTATTCAGAGACATACTGTACTTGTGTTGTGTTTTAGTGTTTTACAGGTTTGTAGGACTAAGACAGGAGCTCAGTGTTGGATTTTAACTGCATGTGTTCTTTGGATTTGTCCCAGTGCGCTGGGGTGAGACTCTAATCATTCCCCAGATATTTCCGTATTGGACCATATGAAAGATAATGACCACATTTTTATTTTATTTTTTGCGTGTTGGGAAGCCATTTTACTCACAGAGGGACCAACCACCATAATAAAGCTCAGTTGTTGTTGTCGTTATTGTTGTGACGTTCATAATGTACACTTGTGTTAACTGTACCTCACACTTATCTCATACAATACTGTGCCTCTATTGATAACTTCATGTGAACAATTTAAATTTGTATATTGACAGTGCATTGTTTGATCATACTGTGTAAATAAAGTAACGATATGTAACGTGGCTGATTGATTTATTAACCTTTTTTTTTTTACCTTTTTGTAAAACATAAATCAATACCTATTATTCTCTGTTATTCACAGGAGAAGGGTTTATCAGTCATATTACAATTTAATCTTGTGTGTTAAACAATAAAAGAAGAGATTTTAGAATCCCTGACAAGAGCATCTTCAGTGCAATAAGTGACCAGCAGAGGGCACTATCAACACAAACCTGTCCTGAACACGTTGCCCTGTTCGGTTTCACGGCTTTTTAACATAATCCAAATTCACTTCCTTCAAACTAAAGCACCAAATGCTTGCTCACTGTCCTTACACGTGGAATATGTAAAATGCAAATGAACAGCACCAATAATCATCCATCACACTGCTGTAAAAGTAGTTTGGTTTTTTTTTACCTGTGCGCACAAGCCCGGACAGGTAGAGAAGAGAAGAGGGGGATAAAATTGCAGAGCTGCAGAAGGAGGAAGGTGTAATGGAGGTGTCTCTGCTGTCTGTCCTCCCTGCAGCTGGTGAAAGTGAAGAATTCCCGGGGAGGGCAGGAAGGAAGTGGAGACCCAGGTGTGGAGAGTGCCCAGCTTTGCCTTCTGTTATTTAAGTGTGCAGTGGCCAGGAAATAAAAGAAGCTGGGGAAAGTCCAGAAGCAGCATTATTAGAGAACAGAGGCACTGTCAGCAGGGGCCATATTTCACTCTGGTAATTACAGTCATCATGTGAGTACAACCAATACTCTGATAGGTCTTTGGGCTAGGGTTTTTCAGTTGTTATAATTGTAAATACCTCAAATGATTCAAATCCAGTCTGTATGGATGCTAATTTTATTATTTATTACCATTATTATTGATCTATGGAAGTACACATGCACATATATGGGTAGATGTATGATACATATATATATGTATAAATAAGCAATGCATTGTATTATTTTAGCTATTTATTTATTTTTCAATAGTTATTTTTTCTTTTTTTTCCAATTTTTTTTTAATTTTTTCATATTTTATTTTTATCTATTTATATTTTATTTATTTTTCTCTACTTTTTTGGAGAGTTTTATATATATATATATATATATATATATATATATATATATATATATATATATATATATATATATATATATATATATATATATATATATATTATTCTTATTACTAATACCATTCAGTCATATTAAACTTGTCTCATTTGTTGTGTCTTAAATAAAATAAACAAAAATTAAAATTATTAGAAAATATTCAAATCCAGACAATTAGAAACAATAACACCAAATAAAGACTAGTTATGTTACTGCTTTCTGTAGGCTACTTCAGGATATTTTTAAAATCAATAACAGATGAAAAAAAAAATGAGGACAATCACACAAACAAAACATAACCATTTCTATTTTCTGCACCAGATCGGCCCCTTTATTCTAAATCCATCCTGTTGATGAGTTTGAGAAATAATCACCTCTATTGTGTTTTCACCCCAGATCTGAACTGTAACCCACAGCAGAGAGTGATTAAAGCTGTCATGTACAGTACGACTGTGTATCAGCACATGCCAACTTTCCACATCACCTCACGGCTCTACCTCAGTCACTTCCCTCTGACAAAGCCGATCGACTGTCAGATCATTTCCGCACAACAGTGAGGTGAAAGGCCCTGATTACCGGCCTCACAATTCCCCGTCCTCTTCCAGCGCTTTTACACGCTCTTAATTAGAGGGGCCAGGGCTCGTCTCTTCTCCTCTGAGGCAGGACAAAGATTCCGAGTCCAAAAATAGACCGTTCATTCAGAGATGAGCGCGCAATTTGAGGCCCCCTGTTTACTTTTCAACCCTGTGTGCGATTAATTGCGGGCTCAGATATTAGGATCATTTCAGGTCATGGGTTATGTAACTCTGGGGTTCAAAACAAAACCATTACTTGTGTAGGACTGTTGTCTTGGAGTAGTTTCTCATGCATTAATGGGGGTGACCTTTGCAAAATAAACGGTAACCCACTAACTAAGCTCTAATTAAACGAGTGTTTACAGACCTGTTTACTTTGCTCGATGCTCCAAATCAGTTGTTTGGAGAAAGCTTAAGTAGGCCAGGGATGTGTGTGAGGGCAGGGAAGGCTTCGGAAGGACGCTGTGAAGATCTGTTAGACACTTCAGAAAAATAAAACCTCAAACGCCAGACAATTGATGATACAGTTGATTGGGATTTATATTTTTAAGATGTTGTTTTAAGAGAGGATTACTTTCTGTATTAGATTGTAAAAGGATACATTTCTGGAAAACTAGGAAAGATGCATTTAGTACAATACACCCATAAGACCATCTTTTGTTGGTCTTGGTCTTTTTGGTTGGATTTTTATCATGTAGATATGTATAAACATATAGAGTACTGTGCAAAAGTTTTAGGCAGGTCTGGATATAAAAAGTAAAGTAAACTATACAGTATTTCTTTTTATTAGTTTACAAAATACAAAGTGAAAAGAAGATCATTCTAAATCTTTTCTTCAACAGTTGCAGCAGTTCCACTCAGTTTGTTAAGGATCTGGGCTGGAACTGTTCAAACATTTGGAGAATCCCAGACAAAACCAGACCAAACTGGACTAAACCAGACCATCAAATCTCAGAAGGAACTTAATTAAACCATGTAATCCCAGCTAGAACCAGGCCAGACTCCATGATGTTTGGATCAGAGTTACACTCCTTGTTCTGGGATCACTCTAAAAATTTGAGGGTTTTGCCTCTTAACTCACTTTTTCCATTTTGAAAATTGATGAAAAAAAACAAACAAAAAAACCCCCAAAACATTTCAATGATAAATTACTGACAGCATTCGTACTTTACTGCATATTTTGCCTCCTGACTAAAACCTTCACACAGTACTGTACACATATATGTTTTTTAATATCAATCAAACTTTTTCGAAGTGATTATGGTCATTTGAAAGCTAGGATTTTGGTTGTAAATGTAAGGAAAAACATCCAAATACATTTTGACACATATTAAGATTTGTGGAAAGTTACCAGTGACATGGATTATCTGGTCAGTCTGGTGCGGTGTGCCTTTAAAAGAGCGGCGTTATTCCTTTTTTTCACAACAAGAAACCAGGAAAATGACTTTGAGGCTGAACTTTCATTGGATTTTTTCAAGGTAATGGCTTGTCTTGACAAAAAGGTATATAATGTTGCTTTAAAGTGAGCCTTTCAGTGTGTAGTCTGCATGTCCCAGTGTCCTAAAACAAACAAGTATAGATTGTGAATCTAATATGCCTTCTCTAAAGCCTCATTTCCACTGGACCGGTACGGTACAGGTCGGCTCAATAGGGCACATTTTTGTAGTTTGCCTTGGATGTGAGCAGCCAGGACAGACCTCCCACTCCTTATAGTTTTATAAAATCACAATAAGCTGAAAGATACTGAGTATTTGATGAAAGTATTGTATCAAAACATCTCAAATCATACATTATTGCAATCTATTTATTATTCCAACTGCTTAATTGACATGTACCTCATGACTTGGATCTAAAAATGCACTCTGTTTGGTTTCATTGGTTTTCATTAGTTTTATGAATGGCTAAAAGAACAGCACGGAGAACAATATAAAATGGAATGCAAAGCCACATCTTGCGCCCAAAGACAACCGTCGCTTAAAATAAACGGGATATTGCCTGCTCCACCGACTTTTGATGAGGTTAAGTGTTAAAAAGAAAAACGGCTCAACTCTGCGCAAGACTAAATTACATTCCCAATCCCATCCAGAATGCATGTGCAAATGGGCACGTGTGCAATGAGCGAGAAATGATGTCTGTGTGGGACAGACAAACGCAGACAGAGGAAGCGATACCGTCTAGGGGGGGATTTGGCGCCACACTCAGCCCACTTCCGAACACTCTGCAATCCGTCAGGCTGAGTGCTGAGTGCTCCTCTCTCTGTGTCCTCCTCTTGCTCCGGACTAATTACAGCTTTTGGACCGCCTCAGGGGCCAGGCCTCCAGAAATGGCGACGGTGACAGTTCCTTAACACACACCACTCCAAAAGAGCAAAAAAAAAATGAACCCGCACAGATGAAAAGCAGCCAGTAGCCAACCGTTCGGACGAGATGTAATAATCAGATGATAGTATGAACGCTGTGTGAGGGCCACTCTGAGCAACATTAACGTTTAAAAATGATCGTATTATCGAACCCTAAATGAGGAGATTATGTGGGACGGTCGTGAGACTACGTGGCCACACCAGACTGTCATGTGACCAGTGCCGCTTCTTCAGTCCACATATAGTCAGAGGTAGTATTTGTACTTTGTTACTGTACTTGAGTAGATTTTTCAGGTACCTATACTTTACTTACTATTTATTTATTATTATTTATCTGGCGAGTTTTTTTACTCCCTACTCTTGAACACAAATATCTGTACTTTCTACTAGGGCTGCTCGATTATGGAAAAAATCATAACCACAATTATTTTGGTCATTATTGAAATCACATTATTTTACACGATTACTCATTGACTTTGGAAAGAGATCAACAATGTAGTGCACTTCCACAATCACAAAAAAACAAGTTATAAATAATCGTTTTCTTGATTATATAGGTTTTGTGATCGTTGGGAGCCAAAATTGAAATTGAAAATTTGATTAATTGCTACTCCTTACATTTTTAAAACAGTCTTGTTACTTTTACAACCTTCGCGGATGACGACATGACATAAAAGACGTAACTAACAAGAGAGGGTTGATTGTTGTATGTTGCAAATTATGTTATTCATATAAACTCATACAACATCTAATATTGTATAATTGCAATACTGGTTCATTCTTGATTATTCTGTCTGCAAACTGACACCGACTTGCAGATTGTTAATGAAAGAGTTATTGCAGTACTTCCACTTTTACCAGAGTTGTTTTTGTACTTCTACTTGCTGAATGTGAATACTGTCTCCACCTCAGCATATAGTGGCTACAGTCTGACATATGAGAGAGTGCTTCGGAAATAAGGCGACGTTCACATTTGAATTGGATCAGATTGTGATCAGTGTGAACAGGACAAAACAATTCAGATTAAAGGCATCAGGTCAAATCTCTCATCACATTTCTCTTTAAAATGCAGGCAGCTTTGATAATGGAAAAATACAAAAGCACTCAAAAGGAGTATTTACATCCATCATCTATTCCAGTGTTTTTTCCAGGACCACTTCCAGGCTTCACTTAGGCTACAATACAACTCGAAGAAGAAAAAAAGAAATTCTCAAGTGTGTTTTGCCATTTTTGTGATTGTTCTTTTGCTATAATGGACAACACACACATTTATTTAGTGGTCAGACAAAAAAAAATCAGACAATTTTTCACTGCAGTGTGAGCGTAGCCAAGGCCCAGCTTCAGCTGATTCAACTATGTTCTTTATAATCTGTGATCTTTGGCCTCGGCTGTAGATTCTTGAGCTTTTCCGTCACTACAGTAACACCACCTCGTTTCTGGGCCCTGAAAATCCCACTCAAGGCCAGACTGGAGGTAGTTTGATGAAAGAACTCTAAATAATGGAGAGAGATGTTTAAAAGAAAAGTGCAAGTTAAGGTGGACGGCCTTACTTCACCTCACAGACATGGCACGAGTGTAAGGGGATATAAAGGGTTTACGGTGTATTAACTAGGTTTTAAACGACTTATTAAGTTCCCAGTACTGCATTGCACGAAAAGTGTGTGACACTCAGTGATTGTGAAAGAAAAAAGACAATTGTTAGTTGTTAGTTGTATCCTTATCACTGTGTTCTGTTTAATACCATTTGAAAACAGTCTTTTTAATCCACAAAACATCACAAGAAGCACCTTTTGAGTTTTTTTATTTCTAAAAAAAAGGTGGGGAGCTTGTTTTTATTCAATTCTATAAGCAGTGCTGTAAAATGTACTACTTCCAAATGTATTAAATATGTTATATATATTGTAATTGTGTATATGCTTGATTCACTGATGTCTGACAAGAAACTGCAAAACCCCTTTGTGGGATCTTAAATATAACAACACAAAATGTCTATACTACCTTTAAAATATAGTAATTATATCAAAACTGTTGAAAGCATAGGTATGCAAGAGTGCAGTGTACAGATGCATTCATGCGTTCAGTCAGTGGCGGGTTTATATTTAGCCAAAGGATGCAGAAGCTAGGGGCCAGCAGCTGGAACCAATGCATACTGCCCTGCGTGTCTGATTTGTTCAAATGGCCTTAAAACAGTGGAAAATTGCTGTGGATTAAGAATTGACAAGCCATAGTGGTTGGTGAGTGTAGGCTTTGATGGCAGGTTATGTTAAACACATGTACAGTAATATCCTGTGTGCACAGAAGCACATTCTTCACACTCGCTCTTTATTGAGTGGCTGCTCTGCGGGAAGACATTCCACCAGTACATTACTCTGTGCCCGCCGCTCTGTTCTTCCTGCTCTGGAGAATATGCACAGGTGGCTCAGAGACCTCCTCACAAAGAGCTCTCGGAGGAAAATCAGCAAGCCTTTTTTTTCTGCATATGAGACAAATGTTTGGAATTCCATAGCGTTGCTGTAGACCTGTCTGTTAACAGGCAGCACTGGGCCAGGGCTTGTTGGCAGCTGATCTGACATCGCCTTCCAAGAAATGTTAAAAGCAAGAGTAAATGTGCACCTCACCTTTTATCCTGCTAGTCTTCAGGGGATATTTCAGACATTCTGAGCCTCTCACATCTGTAACTAATCAATACTAGACTAAAAATGGAATAATTATTCAGGAACATATTGTACATGCCCTTGTTTCAAGATTCTTTGCATGTCTCAGAAATTCTTGCATTTGGGCAAGTCACATAAAAATGACCTTTCAACACAGAAATGAACAGGTAGTGTGTTAACCAGCCGGTGACAGAAGCACATGTAACAGGAGGAAAAATAACCATTTGTGTTAAATGCTGTTTGTGAACGTTTGCTGTTTTGTAAACATTACATATTGAGGGATCAGAGAAAAGTATAAGCCTGAATATGGCTATTCACTTCTAATGAAAGTTTTGAACAGGATCTTTTGTCAGCAGCAGGTGACACGCGCTGTCATTAAACTGACCTGTGTAGATGAAATGAAAGGCTACAATAGTCATTTGTGTAAGACTGATGGGTTTTGGTTATGGTTCATCTTTCAGTGATTTTAAATGTGTGATGAAAACTGAAGTTAGAAGTCCTACAGATCTGTCTCGTCCTGTTTGTGAGTAGGTCAGTTCTTGAAACAAAAACATGAAAGACTCGGTGTTATTCAAGTGTCAGTTTGGTAAACAGTTCTGTTATAACATCCGGCAGGACAGTCATATTACAACACCTTAAACGGAGTATATGCTAATCATAACTTGCTGGGACTCATATGTAAATCAGCAATAATAATAATGTAATAATGATGAGCAGCTGAGGGCTGTGTTATTGTTATTGTAAAAGTCAAAAGCCCGAGTGGGTGACAGCTGTACGCTGTCCTCGGTGCTGAAAATTACTGCTAGGGTTAATTTTTCAGAGTTTTAATGGATCTGCTCAGAGAAGAGTGTGTGATGGACCACTTCAGATTAACCAGATCTATGAGCTAACCATGTTCAGTAATATCTCTGTTTTATAATAAGCTTTATAATAACTCAGCATCTTTTGTCCTGTCTGTTTGTGTCCAAATGTCCACAGAAAACTGTCCCAATTAGAAAAACATTAGTTATATTTATCAATGGATTTAAGGCACTTAGTTCCATTAATGGTTTGTAGTGTCTCCAAATGTTTGCTTTTATCTATTTCACAGGCATCTATTGTGCTTAATGTACATAAAGTAGAGCTGTATAATCTTACAAAAAGTCAATATACAGTACCTGCATGCATTAATCATAAAAGTTGACAACTTTGATAAGTCCTGACAATGAAAGATGGCCACAGTTTTTAAAAAAGTACAGCCCTATCACTGAAGCAAGCCATTCATAATATGACAGAGTCCTCAGCCTTTTTGTACGTGATATATTATGGATTTTATTATCAGCAAAGCAATCCAAACCTTTCAAAGAGATAAAACATGAATCTTCAACACATCATAACAGTTATTTTAGAGATGTACTTGTCAAAGGGGCCCCTGGCAAATGCTCCGCCCCACGTGCGCGTAGATCCTAGCTCCACCCCTGCCTGTGCGTACGAGCAGATTAATTACTGTATATGACCCTGAATGGCGCCTATTCATAACTACTGTAAAGGAATTTAGAGCCTAATTGGATATAGCTCCACTGAAGCCAAATTAAAACACGTTGAATTGAAAAGGGGACTCAAATGAAGCTGTTGTGCAGCGGCTCACCAGAGTCTGGAGTGATAGTGTAGTGGAGGCAGCTCACACTCGACCACAAGCCATTCGGGGGTGTGCCTACAGTCACCGTACTCTATATATTCACATGTTGTGTCCAGGAGCTTTAAGTGAATTACAGACAAGCCCCAGATGACGGAGTCCGTGAACATCCTTAACTTTGACAGTCCTCTCTCAGACGCCGCCGCCATGCCGTCCTGTTTACGCGCGCTCGTCATCCTGTCGCTGCTCTCATCCCTGACGCGGAGGTCAAGTGCGGTGGGGCCGGTGATACGCTGCGAACCGTGCGATGCCGTAGCTCGACTCCTCTGTAAACCTCTGCCTAAGGACTGCGCCGAGAAAGTACGGGAGCCGGGTTGTGGCTGTTGCATGACGTGCGCGCTGAGCTTCGGGCAGCCGTGCGGGGTGTACTCGGGGAGATGCGGGTCGGGACTGAGCTGCCAGCACCAGCCCGGGGAGACCAAACCTCTGCAGGCTCTGCTAGAAGGACGAGGCATATGCGCCAACGCCACAAGCAGACGCTCTACAGTCAGACCCACTCCTCCAGTGAATGAGCTGCCAGGTAGGACTTCAACTGTAGGCTGTGTGTGCTCCAGGGGCGGCCGTATAGGCTGTAGGGACTGGGCAAAGAGGAAACGTAGTCATAAAAAACTAAAAGAGAGAAAAACTATGTAAATACTTTTGGATAGACTAAAATTGTAGTGGCAGAGTGCACTTGGGCCCATTGTGATGATGCACATTGTGTTATTATATGTGAAGTGTATGTGCATGTTGTCATACCAGCTTCTTATTTACCAATACTTTAAATTCACTTCAGTTTTTCTAAATTGTATGATTTCAGCAAAATAAGGTTTAAGTGTTTCAAAACGGGCAACACTACTTTGGAGGACGCTAATTGATCCAAGACTCTTAATCCAATTATTTAACACTATGTCTGCTATCTTAATTCTCAGTCTGTTTTCTCTTGGATTATTTTCTAATGCCGCCTGCTGCTCCACTGAGGCTTTTGCAAAAGTTGCCAAAGAGCTTGTTTTAACCCATTATAACGCATTTCCTCAAAACATGCAACCAACTCTGCTCTATCCAAAAGAGTGCTGATAAAATGACATAGAGGAGGAAACATGCTGCAAAACATAAACACTTGTTGTTTGACTCAAGCAGAACCCATTGAGACTCAAGATGAAGACAGCAATTCCACAAGCTTAGGACTTCAGACCACATACAGCACCCACAGACCCCTGGGACCCATGGGACCTCAGCTTCACCCCTTCCTCCCCTCGGCCAAGTCCGAGATGTTACGACAGGACCAGCACAAAAGAACACAGAGCTTCAAATTAGAGGTGCTGCCGGGACCGCTCATCACAGACCAGCAGAACTTTTCTCTGGAAACCAAACAGCAGCCTGAGTATGTAAGTATACTACAACCCATAGTTTTCTGTCTTCAGCATGCACCGAGGAATGTTTTTCTGCTCTTCCTCTGTGTTTTGGTCTTCTTCGTCCCCTGCGGGTGATGAAATGTTTGGGGTAGTGATGCTGACGGTTGGCAGGCACCGTGAGCATTAGTATGGCATGACGGCGCGCGGGTACCGTGGCCCTGCGGCTGACCTGGGTCAGGCGGTTGTTTGGCCACAAGGCGTCCGCGTGCCGGCTGTACCTAGAGCCAGCGAATGATGGATTGGCCCATGTGAGTGCCTATTGGGAAGCCCTGTTGCTATTTTGAACTTCTCTTTGGCTGCAGAAGTGAACACACACTAGTAACTGGGCTGCTTAGATTAGTGACTGGAGTACTGGGACTTAAGGACAAGGCTTTTGGCTCTTTCTTTGAGCTTTTTATCAAGTCGCTTTGTGTAAAGAGTCCTAAGCAGCTTAAGCGAAACTGTTAAGCCTTTACAAGTGAGTCAGAAGAATTCAGTTTTCATCTTTCCTCTTTTATGTCGCGGATGCCGTTGTTTCAGCGTTACGGCAGAGTGTGATGCGACATGAGTCAGCTGAGGCAGCCGGCTCAGTCACGTCACTGCTCAATGATCCACCTCGAGCCAACAACACGCTGTCAAGTTTTTACATGAGATGTGTAAAGCAAACAGTGCAAACGAGTCTAACCATATCTGTTTTCTCTCATGTGCAGGGTCCTTGTCGAAGAGAGATTGAGAGCATTCTCAGCAGCCTCAAGATTACAGACATTCTCAACCCCAGAGGTTTCCGCATACCAAACTGTGACAAGAAGGGCTTCTATAAGAAAAAGCAGGTAAAAAGAACATTCAGACTCTGTTCTGGAGCACACCTATTACAGTTTTTATTCATCAAACATACACATTTTACAGATTGAAGCCATTATGTTATAACACCAAAAGAAACTACATTATGTTAAAATAAAAACAATGCTAAAATTGACTTATTGGCCGAACTTAAACATAAAAAATGACAACAAAGATGACACTCAAAGACAAATTAAAACTATATTGTCTAAAGGATAATTATTACAAATATTTTAGCCCTTGATACGATTCTTAACAACAATTGTGTTCCTAACAATCTGAATTAAACACTGCTCCAGAGTCCTTATTAATGGGGCACCCAGGCTGTATCAGTCTTTTCCTTTTTTCCAGTGTTACTCAAGTGTAGCGTAAGAGCTCCTGCGCCCCAATTACACATTTGTACTTGTCCGCATGTGTTCATTGGTAGTTATTAGAGCCTCATCATTGCACCGCTACACCAGTGAGGTAGACCCTAGCCACTGGCTCTGGAGACAGCAACCATAGGGGCCAAACCCCAGTGGGGCTGACGGCTGAGACGCTGGCCGGTTAACAGGGAACCCTCCCAGGGAGACAGACGTCAAGGTGGCCGCGGCACCCAATGTGCTCGCCCCATAATTGCTGGAGCGCAGGCCCAGAAATAGAGCGGCAGCCGTCCCCGTGCTCACATGGTTCACCCACGATTGGTTTGTAATAAATGAGTGGTTCCCGAGTGTTCATATGGAGGCATTTAGGGCTCCCGCGCACTGCATCACTAAAGGCAGTTTTTCTTATTACATAGCAGTCCCTCCTGCTTAAGTGAAGTGTTCTCCTTGACCTGCAATCATCCCATAACCAGCTTCACAACGCCAGCCTCATTGTCTTTGTTTATGTAAAACTGGCCCAATGTTCTTTGTGGAGCCCTGGGGCAGTCAAAGAGTAGACGTTTCACTTTGGTCAGTTTAATTTGGACGTGTGTGATGCTAAGAAAGAAAAAACATTCCTTGATAATAAGTGAAAGTCCATGTACCACAAAGAGTGGGTTCATGTAAAAATTATACTTTAATAGACTTTTCCTGTTGTGCAATTTGTACTAGAATTTTATTTGCTCAAATTTAAAACCACATTTGCAGGATTATTTGTTCTTAAAAGGTACATTGAACCACAAATTGAAACCCAGTCTGCACACGTAATAAAGAGCCTCCATCAAACTGCGCTGATATATTCAACTAACTTCCTTCGTGATTAGCCCCTGACTCTAGTGCAGAGTGGCGGCACAGTTGCTTTAGCCCTTAAAATGAATGGCTGCATGTTTTACTAGAGTGGAGGTTGACCTTTAGTAAAATTGGCAGTAAAATAACAGCCCTTGGGTAGCTCCACAGACTCTGTAAGTCATTTGTAGTACCCATAATTTGGAGCTGTGGGGTATAATCAGCAACAGATGATTCGTACTGGCCACCAGCTTCTGAAAATAGATCTTGGTTCTGAGTTGTTCACAAACGGGACTAAGCAAATATTTTACCAGGTTTCTGTTTACCTTAAAGGTCTCTATATGTGTGTGCAACACGGGCTAGACCATAAAAGCAGCTCAAAATACCACAGCCTGTTGGATAGCCAGGACTGTGTCCACTCAGCACAATCTGACTATTAATGCTTCTAAACTATCGCTGTTCAGCTTCATTGACTAGAGTGCTTTGTTACACTCATAATGCTGCATTTTCAACAGGATTTGCACCTTGCGCCATTTTGCCCGCCTCTATGTTGATTGTCTTTCTCCTGTGCTTGCAGTGTCGTCCATCCAAAGGCAGAAAGCGTGGCTTCTGTTGGTGCGTGGACAAATACGGGCAGCCTTTGCCAGGGTTTGATGGGAAGGAGCGAGGAGACGCCCAGTACTACAACTCCGAGAGCCAATAGGAGTCAGCCTGAACTGAGGGAGGGTGGGAGTGAGAGCAAGATGAATTGTAAACAAATGGAGACACTGAGGATATTGGGAGAGAGGTCAAGAGATGGCTCAAGCCGATATATGGATGTTTGCTATTTCTATCTGTTGCCTGCGGGACCTTCTTTTCTGAGGCACAGTGAAGGAACAGAGGAAGAGTACCAGGAGGAAAAATGTCTCCCTGTTGCAGATACATTCTGTACTTTCTTGCAATGGTGGAACTATTTTAAATAAGCTATTTGTATTTTCAACCAAGACAGATGCCGAGAAGAGGACATTATTATTATTATTATTATTTACTGATGTTGACTGAATGCTCTTTTCTATACGCACAATCATGTGTACATATATGTGATGTGTAGTCACACTTTGTATACTTGTTATTAAGAACATTTTAATAGCAAACGTGCATCACATTGTCACAACACCCCTGCAGTCCTGTCTGTATATCGTCTCTGAGGGTTTCTATTTCAACAAGTTGCCTTTTGCAGCTGTGCAGCTCAAACTACATGTACATTCCGCTTTATGAGCCACAGACACAAGCACATTACCTTTACTGTTACTGTGTCCATTGCCATTTTCAATGTCACGTTGTATAAGCTTAATTCTAAAGGCAACAACCCCTTATGTCTGATCTCAAAGGGATTATTTGATCCCTTTTAAGTTATGCTGTTGTACAATGCAACCCTAAGAGGTCTATTTTTACTTAATAAAGGCAGTCTGAAATAATCCAGAAGTTTCATGTTATTACATTGAATAAAACATTTTAATTTTTAGATGCACGTTCAATAAATCACAATATATATACAATTTTCATAATGGAACAGCAACATTCACAAGTAGTATTCCCAAGATCCACTGTATTGACTTTACCTATACATATAGTCACAATAAATATTAGATAACACAAGGCAAATAAGATGTATGAAATGATCAGTGAGCTGCTAAGGCTGTGGAGCTGCAGAAATGAGTGGAGGTAGACAAATGCAGACCATCGCAGACCTCAGCGCGGCTTGGATGAGCCCTGATATGTTTGTGCTGGGCCACTGTACACATACTTGCGGCGCTTTAAGTATTTCCCCCTGTAGCCATTGAGGAAACGCCAATGGAGATACATTCAGACAATGTCAACACATTGAATGAATGAGCAGCTGTGTTGTTTCATGAATGAATGAATATATTTGAAAAAAACGCATCCTGAAGACTCTGAAATGGGCTTGGCAAGAGGTGCTGACCTGTGGTTTTGTGCAATGGAGTTATTTAGAAGGAAACACAAATGTATACAGTGTTGCCCTATTTACAATGTTAAAAAATAGACAAACATAAAAAAACTAAAAATGACAAATGGCTGATGCTAGTAATATACAAGTGAATAAATAAGGTTTAAAGCATATATTATGTAAATAAAATAAGAAAGAAATGTACTCCTATGTGGTTGTTCGAGTTCACCCACTTTTGTGTAATGAACACGTTTTGTTTTTTTCTGTTGTGTCCTTTTAGTGAGTGACTTCCTGATGGCAGTCTGAATCTCCGAGAAGGTCACTTGATCCAGGGATCCTCTTCCCGTTCCAGGAGGAGACACACCAGCAGCGAGCCGGTGGTCCAACCAGAGATGACTCACACTGGAAAGGAAAGAGGGACTCTACAGTAAATGGTGCAGCGTAGTCTTAACTAACATTTGTGAAACTCAGACGTGTAAATCAATCTAGGCCTATAGGCTGTAACCACTGTATCACCTAACAGTAAAAAACTCTCAATACTCATGATGTGACAACAGGGGGCGCCTTGCTGGCTCACCTGGTAGGGGACCTATACTGGATTTAATTCCGGCTCGGGTAATTTGCCCAATGTCATTCCCCTCTCTCTTACCCCGTTTCCTGTCTATGTACTGACTATCAAATAAAAACTAGAATACAAAAACTAGACTAGAGTAATGTATCACTAAATTCTGATCCTCGTTTGCTATATTATTATGTTATTTAACCATCATCCTATTTTTTCAACTCACCTGCTTTGCCTTGTAGAAACCATGCTTGTCACAGTTGGGCAGGTAGAAAGTTGTAAACTTCTCTCCCAGTTCTTGCTGAGAATTGGCAATGATGTCCAGTGCTGTGTGGAGTTCAGTGTGACAAGGGCCCTGAAGCAAACATGCAAAAAGATAAAAAACCCTTCCTTTTCAACAGCAAGTGCTCCCTCTAGTGGAAACAGACTACATTTCTCCAGCTGGTTCGTCCACTCACCTGCTGCACCAGTTTGTTGCGAATAGCATTGACCTTGGCTTTGATGCTCTCCTGACCCTCTGCAGTGTCTTGTTGGTCAAATGGGAGGTTGAGACTCAACAGGTAATGCAGGGTGCCATGATCAGCTACATCTGTTTCATCTATTGGACGTAAAAGTCTGTTAGAACCATGTCAGTGGGTGCCCCGATTATTTATTTTGGAATTATAAAATAAAAGCAAAAAAGTTGCAAAAAAGTTTGGTTTAAAGGAAAGAATTACACAAGGTATGTCATTTATATGTTAAAGATTACATTCAAGGAGAATTTGTGTACCTTGTTCCAGGTCTTCAGTGCACACCCCCTGTCCTCTGGTGAGTGCGTGCAGGGGTCTGGCCTCTCCTGGTCTGGGAGTACACCGTAGACCCTCACCGCAGTGGGCAGTATGAACGCCGCAGGAAGCCCCTTTCTCCAAAGCACAAGTCATACAGCACCCGCAGCCTGGTTCTCTCAGAACTTGCTTACAGTCTGCTGGGACAACGGGACACTCACTCAATTTGTCCTGAGAGCAGGGTGCACAGCGGATTGGCTCAGGTCCTATCACCGGGGATGATCCCACAACAGCCAAAAGAGACAGAGTCACAGTTGCAAAAAGCTTTTTATCCAATCTGGTCATCTTCACACAAATTCTTTTCCCTCAAATTCTGTTGGTGTTTCTTTTGGATGGAAGTTTCTTTATGGAGTCTCCCCGCAGGTTGTATTTATACAACTACTCGGCCTACACAAAGGGTTAATGATTAATATAGTGTGCTGCAGATATAAAATATTTTTGTCTGAGGTGCTGTAAACGGTGGATGACCCTGTTTTATGTGCGTACATCCGGGTTCACAGGGTGTGCTGTCAATATTGACTCTAGGACATAAAGTGATTGAACATCAAAACAACCATGTTTTTGGCCGATCAATAGGCCGATGTGTGACTGACCCTTGAAAACAATAACAGCAGCTTTCCCCATACAAAGAATACACAATTAGTATCATTTATTTAGTAGTACATATACATGATGATGTACATATGTATTCTGTGAGGTCATGACTGATGGTGCCATTTGTCTCCGTTAGTGTCTTTGCTGAAGGTTAATCTTATCAGGCAGACCGATAAACAGTATTGCATAAGGCCAGCATTATGGATTGGCCAGTAAAGCCATAACATGTTTGTCCGAAGCAAGATGCTAGTAATTGCTTGTTTGCTTGGTGTAGTATTTGTCATGGCTATTGGTGGCAATGTGAGATACATACTCGTATATCATGACCTGCAAACAGTGCATAGTGTGGACTCTGTGTGACCCCAGCCTTTCATTTTGAGGGTTTATGCAGCTCTTCAAAAGGTATAAGGTCATGTAAGGGCATGTAACTACAAAGGCAAGGACACACACTGAAAGTCAAATGTTTGCTAGATGGATCCAAATTTAATATTTGTTATAAAAAAACATCTAAAGCAGTACAAAAGCAAATGTATATTGTGTCACAATTGGTCACAATACTAAATTAACAGAAATTATATATTTTGCAGCACAAATGTATTTATATTTTGATGCACTTCAAATAATTGTGACGATATACATTTCAAAAAAGTTAAATCAGTCTTTTTGTCCAATAAAACTGAAAAAATATGCCTGTCTATCCAGTTATTATGTTATTCTTAACGAAACCTAAACTAAATGCATCATCTTCTGTCTTTTTCCATAAGTTCTACTCAACCACTAACTGGTGTTCAGTTGCTTCTTCAATATTGAACATCAGCTTCACAACCCACTCAGGAAACAGATCCTCCTTAAAAACAGTTAGAAGCATATATGTTCAATCACAGAATAAAATCCTACTAAAGAATGAGGCTTTTCCATATACATACTTGGAATCTATCTTTTCCACCTCTAGACTTCCTCTTTCTTCCCACTTGAGTTGGTTTACGTGAAGGATTCTTGATATGAAAGTCATAAAGACTGTATTTCGACACAGGTGAATCTGATCTGGATTGTTTTTGACGAGCACAGCTGTAGGAGCGAGATCTACGGACCTTCAAAGGAGTCCAGACCTCCTCTCCGTGCTCCACACTCTCTTCCTCTGGAGTCATTAACTGCTCTGTTTGTTCATCAATCCCCCTGTCCTCTTCTTCTTCTCCATTTTGGAATCCTGCAGCTTCCTCATCTTCATGGATGGTCTCCAACTGTTGCCTCCGCTAGTAACAATAACAGCATGTTCGTGTACAGACCACAGACAACACACTTTAGACCCATTACAAGATTTAATTACTAAAACATATAATTTGAGCAAAAACAAACAACTTACATTTTGTTTCTGGGGGTCCATTTAACTAAAGTAAAATGCTTTACAACAGTCTTTTGCCTTGTGTGAAAATGTCCTTTTGTTCTTAATAATTTGATAACTCAAATCAGGTGTGAGGTATGGCAGCCTTGAAAGCCCAAAACAGAAAACAAGGAAGACCAGTAAAACAGAGGCCCCTTGTTATTTTAAAATTGGCTTAATTAATTTTTAAAAAATGAATGAATGGCTAAATTAATAAAACACAAAACAGCACTTTGGGCTCCTTTTAGATGATATTTCTAAACAGTATTTTTCTGTCGTAAAATACTGTTACAGAATTATTTTGGATGTGTAATCTCATTTGGTCCTGTTGACCCTGTTAGTCATCCTGACCCCTGTTGATATCAGCAGTGGTCTGATGGCTCTTGTGTCCATGTTTTTTTACCCAACGCCCCCAGTTTTCACCTCATTTGATCTCTCTGCTCTCTGGACCTGTGCACTTTTTCTACATTTTACATTCCAAACAAATTATTACAAAAAGCAAACAGACACACAAAATCACTTACTCATTCTGAATTGTAACCTTGTGCATATCTGATCTCTGTTCTGGTTGGCTCCACTTTTAATGTATCCTTGTCTATTATTTGTTGAGAATATATATATATATATATATATATATATATATATATATATATATATATATATATATATATATATATATATATATATATATATATATACATACATACACACACACTTTTGTACACTAGATAAAAAAACAGAGAAATAAAAAATGCAAAAATAGTGTAAAAAATCTGCTAAACTTGCATAGCCTACATTGTATTTTCATACGCAGCTACAGAGCGCAAAGCTAGCATTAGCTCATTAGCTTCAAATAAGCTACCGCAAATACACAAAATCCTAACTGAAACATCAGTTTAATGGTTTAATGGTTATGTTACACAATGTATTTTACCCTGTCTCAGAAATGAATTTAATTTATTTATTTAGTATTTTTTTGTTGTTGTATGTGTTAAGTCCATATGCTACATACTAGTTGCGGTGCAATGCTAGCCGGTAATGTGATATTAGCTAATCTACCCCAGAGAGCAGTCATCTATGGAGAAAGAAAAAAGTGTATTATACATAGTGTGAAAGTCAAGTGAACATTTATTATTTTTTCGGGTAACATTGTTCAGTGTATTTTCTTATTTTTTTGTTTATTAGCATATTACTGGGGCTTTACTGTACTTTCTGTGGTATTTGGTTAACTCTTTAAACACCTGCCGTGTTTTAAGTCTTCCATACATTTATAGCTACGTGTTGTACGTGTCGTGGATTGCACGTCTTTATCAAAGAACAAACTTCCATAACCTGTATCTAAGCCTAGAAGACCTCCCTGCTTTATTTAATGAAACATGGAAACGTGCTTTAAACTGCATCTGCTGGAAAGCTGACTGACACAATAAATCTGTCATTACGTTGCATAGTGGAGTGAAAAGTGTTATTTGGAGCCATAAAGTGAGGTGTGAGAAATTACATTTTATGGAGTGAGACTAACAAGAGAAACTGCCCATAAAAAGTTATTATTAGTGACAGTTTGGTGTTTGGGTTCTAGATGAGAAACTCGCACATGGAACAGTGTTTATGTTTTGTACACCAATATTGTCTTTATTACAAAATATTAAATAACCCAACTTTACACTGTACAAGATACAACATACAGTAATTTACAGCTTTTGGTTATGTACAAAAGGTATGATCTGCATATCAAAGTGAATATATCTAAAAAGGCAAGTTGCAACCACTGTAAGCTTAATAAGTAAGGCATAAAACTTGTGACATATTTACACTTTCGCAGATTGAGTAAAAGTTCTATATGCTGAGATAGTAAAGAGTAAAAGCTATGAAGCAGCAACATGCCGAAGCTTATGATTTCTGACAAAAACAAAATGGAGCTAAAAGCATAATGTGTGGCTGAACAAATACAATAGCCAGACATAGCATTAGTATGTGCTTGTATACATAGTGTTCTTAAATATGAATGTGTTTGCACCACACTTAAAGATGTATTGGTTTAATGTTCTGTTGTTGGTCCAGTTTTGGCATTGATTAAGCTATTTATAAAACACATTCCTGACATTTGACATCTCTTCTTTAAAGGGACTATATGTAGTCTCCATACCATCAACACAATTTATTTCACTCAAATTTTGAGTTATTTCAGAACATTCGAAAAGTAATTTCCCACCTTTAGTTCTTCTTGTCTCCATGTAAACCTGCTTGTTGAATCATGACCATGTTAAATAAATGTAAATGTGTAGAAAAATCACCGAGTAGTCAAAATGTGATTTGGAGCAACAGTTGTTCAAAGTTAAAAAAGACACGTTTTACCCTAAAGTCTATGTGTTGTGAGGCAATGCAAAATTCAAGAAAAGCATATTACTTTGGTTTACTTCAAACAACTATGGCTGTCCACTTTTATAAAGTCATGCACTATTTCACTATAAATACACTTTGAAGTACTGTACTGTAAAAAGTCTATTGTTCTCCAGTGAGATTTGAATATAAAAAGTTATTATATTGTGCTGTTTGTTGTATTTGTCATACATGCATACACACGCACACACATGCATGCAGATAGGAACACCATTTTATACTGTAGATAATGTATCCTTGGCATAATCATAAAGGACAGTGCAAAAGCAAGAGCGTTGTCAGTCTATTTCTCAATATCAATGCACATATCTTTGTATATGCAGTGTACAAATCAAGATAAAGACTCCTGGAAACGAGATTACCCTAATTATCTAAGATTTCGGGTAAAACCTCCTCTTCCATTAGCCAGTATGATTGTCTGTGTCAAATGTTTAAATCCTGAAGTGATGAACTGGTTTGTGCCAGTTACTTCATACAGAGTACTGCCCCGGTTATCTCTGCTTTCTCTAACCAGGCGATTCCTCTCTTTTTCCATGTTATTCTTCTGAGCATTTCTCACACAGCCACATCTGCCACGGCTTCAATTTCAATCTCTGTCACTTCTAAGTCCTCCTCCTCCTCCACTACTTCCCTCACAGCGGGCACACACGGCGAGGCCAGACACTGACTGTTGCTGCTGCTGTTGGCCGCGTTCAGCTGAGCGTTGCTGCCCACGGTCAGACTGTTGGCCGACGACACGCTGCCCAGGTGTGGGGGGACGCTGGTCTTGCCGCAGGAGTGTATCCGCCGCGCCAAGCTGGCTGAGCGCATTACAGAGGACGTGGTCACCGTGCCGATGCCTTGGACCTTCCCCTCCAGGAAGTAGGTCAGCATCTCGCCTTTGCCCTTCACGCTGACTTTACCGCGACACACGAGGTCGTAGTTTGTGTTGAGCAGACGGTAGACCTCTTCTGTCACCTGGAAATAAAAGGCAGGGAAACTGATGTTTTGATTTATGTAAACTGACAACAATGCATACAGTGTGTTGACAGAAATGATATTGGATTTTTTTTTGGGTCTTCGGTGTTTTGTCATGATTCAGAAAACTGGTTTATCTGTTTAAAAGCAAGGTTAGATTATTTAAGTTTGAACATTTTGTCATCACAGCGGCTCAAGACGTCTAATATCCAGTACCAGTAGATGCATTTACAGATATATCAGTAAATAGTAGGATTTCAATAGGATATCGTTGCCTCAAAATAACAACGCTTTGCATCCGTCTATGTACAATAATAAAATGTACATTTACAGCTACACAGAAGCAGTGGAATTTCTTTGACTTCCTGTTCCTGTCCAACTGCCCAGACGCACAACACCTTATATGAAGTCTTACAAAGTTTAAAAACGAAAATAATTTTGTTTCTATATTTTTAAAGTGAATGCATCATCTTATTAAGTTCCATTGCGTATATTCTTAAACAATGATGTCACTGTAGGGGATTCCAATCTGCCAAAAATGCCAAAACTATACCACGTCTGTGAAGTTTGGAACCCTGTGAATCAGATTTTGTTGTCCAGTTTGGCCATGATGCCCTGTTGCAGACTCCTTTTGATTCCTTGCAGTAGTTTCGATAGGTCATGACCATTGTCGAGGAGGAACACTTCACAATAGCACTGACCCAGTTGTTTAGCCATTACAAGGCAGCCCTTGTCAGATTCACTGGATTTTTCACACTTTCCAGCTTCAACACACCTTCAAGGACAAAATGCTGTGTAATTTATCCTACTCTCTGAGGTGCCACAGATAGATGATAAAAAATCTTATGGTTATTTTCTTCAATGTGCTTTAAAATCTTCGACCCATGTTAAAGATGAGCATTTCAGTAGACTATAATACCTGTATCTTTCCTGGTACGCCAGTGCTGTCCATACGACTGGCCACATTTACAGTGTTCCCCCAGATGTCATACTGAGGCCGCCGTGCACCGATCACACCAGCAACCACTGGGCCCACATTGATACCTTCAGAACACAACCACTACGTGTCAAAAGTTACATATTCACTACTATTTTTGTCATAAAAATCATATCACAAAGACAAACGTACCAACTCTTAAAACAAATTCATTGTACGACTGATAATTGATTTCATCCAGAACATCAAACATCTCAATGGCGTAGTCTGCAATTGTGCTGAGATGGTCGTATACTGACTTTTTAGCCTAAAAAAACAAAAAAAATATTCACTTACATGTTCATATAAAAAGATTAAAATGCATTCAAACACAAATTCCAACATATACCTTAGTCCCAACCGTCGGAACCAGACCCACTGCTGCCATGTATGTACTGCCAATGGTTTTGATTTTCTCTATATCTTTGTAGCATTCTTTGTCCATGAGCTGCAAAAAATCAGGTAGCAACTCAAAAACAAATCGGCAACACAATCCCACTCTCCTGGCTTCAATGTCAAGAGAAACCACATCCCATTTGTACCTCATCAAAGTCAGCTATGATCTCATTGAGCAGTCTAAGGCACTCCACTCCCATGTTGTTGCCGTCCAATTCGATGTAGAAATCATTGAAGTTGGGGATGGAGGCGAACAGGACGCCCACTTGTGCGTAGGACTGATAGTACAGATCCTTCAGACAAGCATACAGAGTTACATTTTATTGAGAGACAGTGTGGGATTGTAACGTTACTTGTTTTTTCCTACGGCTCACCATGTTCCTAGGGTTTGATAGGAGGAAGTGCTGGGCCACATGTGCAGGCAACAGATTGAAAAGTATCCTCCGGTTGTCCAGCTTGACTTTCTCCATGCCGTCCCTTTCTTCCTCTGCCTGGAATAACCATATGTTTCACTTAGTAGATAATCTTTCTAAAGAGTTTCACAAACTCGCTCCACTTTTGGAGACAAAGAGCGTCTGGTTTGACTGGTTGATAATCTACAAAGTAAAACTGAATGACAGGATACGCTATGATGTTGTGAAAACATAATCTTGCCTTGTCTCATCAAGAAAATTTTACATAAAAAGTGAGATATCAGATGTTTATTGTAAGAGAACAGTCTCATGAGTGAATTTGCAGCAGCCGAAGTCTCTCAGAACAACTGTGTTGATGATATTTATTTTGGAAGTCATATTTTAACTTCGCTATGACCTCAGTAGTAAACGCCATGACCTGGGAGGCTCTGATTTGTATATAACGAAATGCACAGTGAGTATAAGATTATTGCAGTCTGGACATTTTTTGTGATATGTTTATTTCAGAATTTGCCATATATTGGAGTGTGTTTGATTTGGTTGAAAATGGCCGCATGCCCCATTTTGTTGTTAAATTGTTAAGACTTGTCTTGTGATTACAAACTTACTAAAAAGCCCAGAGAAATGTTGCACCTTTTCACCACATGGGGTCACAACATCTCTTTTGTTTGTCTAGAATCAATGTGGACAACTCAGACTAAGACAAAACTAATGCCTGTCATAATACTATTTGGTAAATACATTTAGTTTTGCTTCATTACTTTTCACAGTATGCAAAACAGTCCTGGTGCCAGAAGAAATCAAGCCAGAACAAGCCTCTCGGACTAATTTTGCCAAGGAAACAGACAACTGGCAGACTATAAATATAAAACCTCCACACAAAACCAAACAGTTCATGTAAAATAAACTAAAACTCTATCAGAATATCTAGGGCTTCTCTTACATATAAAGACATAGGATTCCTGACCTGCACAGCCCATAGGAAGTCCAAGCGGAGTTTGAGGTCAAGCTGTCTGGAGTGGAGGGCCAAAGCACTGACAAAAAGTAACAGAGACAGGATGGGCTCGTAGCCTCGGATGTGGAAGGACCCCCCACTGTGGAAGAGACCGACACTCAAGTCAGCAGTGAAGCAGACCACACAGAAAACGGCACGGGAGGCTGCAGCGGACCCCCCACGGAGCAATCAGGGGAAAAACTCACATTACAGAAAAAAAATGTATTCAATATCTGACATGCTTTCCTAAAGGGATAAAGAAAAACAGAACCATTCCAGCATGATTGTTTGTGAAAAGCCAGTTTATAGTATTAGTTCCAATATTCTTGACATTGTCTTGCTTAGAAACAACTAAGCCATCATCAAGCCCAGATTGTCCTGTCAGGATTCAATTTGGAGCTAATGAGCACATGTGCTGCTTCAAAGAGTGGAAACTGGAAGAGCGTGGGCTCACAAGGCTCTCTGCAAATGTACTGTACACGCTCCTCCGAGTCAGTCTTGGTTATCTTTCCCTCTCTTGACAAAGCACCAACTTTCACAGCCAATCACTGTTTCAATACTTGACGAGGTTAGTATTTCACTTTGACAGAGAGTGTGTGTGATAGTGTAAGGAAATAACACAAACAATGTGTGTTTTGTTGTGAACATTACCCTGCTGTCTTGCGAAAGCCGCTGAGTTCCAGCACAGTAATATACAGCACGCCCAGGAGAAGCATGAGTGCCATCTTTGGCACCCAGGAGACTCGGAGGAAGAGCGCCAGGGTCAATGTGCCCACCACACAGGACAGGAAGGCGTAGCGAGCGCCGTCACAGGGCAACTCAGCCATGGTGCGGTTGGAGCCACTGTCCATGTCGATGATCACAATGGAACTGTTAGTGTAGGCACTACCCCACATCCAGGGCATGCAGCCCACCTGACAAAGAAAAAAAGATACTACTGTTTCATTTTAAAATAGAAAATACAAGGGGAATTATCACACCTGTTTGTTGAGCTACTCCACGCAAAATACTTCTTTTTGTTATACTTTACCAACAAACTCTGATTCCAAGGTGTGATATACCATTGCAAGTTGAGGCCTATCTCACTCTACTGTTGTTGTGTCACAGGCCTATTTTCACCTACAGGTTTACCACTTACCCTCGTATTAAGTGAAAGGCAAATTTATATGCTTTTTTTTTTTTTAACAATGTGAAGGAGGTTCTGTAGCGGAGGGACATGCAAGATGATTTTCTGATGCGAGACCTGAGTTCATGTCTGACAAGTTTTTTTATTCCAAAGTGGTTATAATTAGAACATGATTACACTTCAGTTTGGATAGCAACGCAACAAACGACTGAAACAGCTAAGCTGTCATCAAGCCTACATTGTCCTGCCAGGATTCAATTTGGAGCTAATGAGCACAAGAGCATCAACAGAGGAGAACACAAAGTAAATGTAAAGGAGAGCTTACATAAGGAAGCATTCAAAGGACAATTTAATTTTCTGTAGCTATTGCTTTGTGTACATGCTTACCACACAAGCCTGGGCCACAGCGTAGATTAAGAGCACTATGAATAAAGAGAGGGCAGTACGAATCTGAATGGTCAGGCACCCTGGAAAACACTAAGAAAAAAACATATAATTACGTGACTACAGATTATACATTAATATGTGCATGATGCGAGATAGATATCAAATGTTACCTGTACTTTGGTAATATGCAGGTACATGATACAAGCTACTAGGAAACAGATGCAGAAAACCAGTAGAACTAGTACTACTGTGCCCCTAGGAGATAAAAAAAAAAACAATGTTAAAACCAAAATGAACTATACCAGTATGAGCTCCATCACTGTTTAACGTACTGTGGTATGATGAGAAGATAGACAAGGCCAAACAAGGCAGCTAGGATCAAAGAGAGGACCACTGCGCTGGTAAAGTACTCATCAGGAATCTGGTGGTACTGTTTGAAAAAGAGGAATAAAAGTGTTAGTCTTCAGCTTGTTATATTTATTTTACCGGTACGGACTGTGTAGCGGCTCACCCTCTGCTCGCGCTCAGAGCACTTGTACATGAGTGTGAGAAAGTTGAGGTCGGCCGTGTCGGACTCGGTCTGACGGGCCTCGATCAGCCGGCCGATGTAGCGGTTGACACGTGTCCTGGGGCTGCTCTGTATCACTGTGGCCTGGTTAGTGTTGGAGCGGTTCCTCAGTTTCTGTGGAGCTGTCCGCATGGCCCTCCGCTGATGGCACAAAGAACAAGGCATCTTGGGAAACAGCAGTGTAATCAATAGTGGGCTTTGTTTTTAGAGAATTATACAACAAACAAGAAGTAAATGTGGAGATGAATGTTTGTTTAGTTTGTTTAGATCAAGCACTTTTAAAGTTAACTGCTATGAAAATATAACCACAACAACAGTTTACCTCTAAAAAAAAATGTAAAACTGGTGCTGAACTTAGGTGGTAATCATTTTTCTGACAACGCTAAGCAAAATTATGCTAGACCTAATGCTAATTAATCCTTATTCATTTTGTTGCACATAATTATAAACATTTTTTGGCAATTCCGTGTCAGTGGAGTTGGACATAATATAAACTTTGGTGAACTTACAGGGTTTTTGTAAAAACAGGCCATAACATCAAATTAACCTAGTATAATTCACACTGAATTTATGATTAAACAATTGTTTGTATAATGCTGCCCCTACACACCTGTGACTCAGAACTAAAACAGATGGTGTAAATATTGTACAGCAGCCAAGCCACAGGGTTTCTATTCAGGAGCACAAGGTCAAATAAGGTTGTTGACTAACCCTATTGCAGTATTATAATAGGAAGTATTTTATTAGAAAAGGGTGAATATGAGTCAACAATATAAACACACAGCTGATTATACTTTCAAATGATGACATTGCCTTCACATTTAACTTAATTAGTGAATGCACCCTGTGGTGTGTAGGGCAGTCCAAATGGGATTTTAAAAACAGTGTGTTTGGTCTATGTTCTCCTAAGTCTATTTACAGCTTAGAGATATTCTGCTTAAATTCAGCACTATGCTTCCTTCACTGTTGTTTCCTTTTATTTTCTATTTACTTCTTCCTCTCTCCCATCCATCTCTTCTCTCCTCTCTTCGTGTTATTCTGAGTGCAGTGGTGCAGTGGCCCGTGGATGTCGAAATCTGCCTGTGTTGCTCATTGTGCTCACTGTAGCGCGGGACACACACTGCCATGTCTGCTTCGACAGATACCCCATTCACTCTGTCTTGTCACTCGTCTTCCTCTCCGTCACGCACTGAATGTATACACCCTCTATGAGTATGTGCTCCGGATGGACAACTAAATCTCAGTGGAAGGTAGACTAAACACTTGAAACTTGAAGCAAGAGGTTTGGGCTTTAGAGAGATTTAGTATTTTGTGTTTATAATGGTGTCCCCAAACACCTGTGAACTTGGATTAAAACAGCTGGTATTGTACAACCACACCACAGGGTTTCTTTTGAGGAGCACAAGGTCAAATAAGTATGTTGAATGAACATATTTCATCATTGGCACAACTTTTCTTTTCCAGACCCATTTCAGCCTAAAGTTCATCAAAGAGTTTGTAAAAATAAGTGTTCCTCCTCTCCCTCCTGACTGTATGTGAAAATACAGCAATGGCAAAGCATACTTAATAATGTGATATAATATAACTTTTAGAACTGAAAGAATAAAAGATACACTTGATCTGTGCTATGGATATATAAAAAACACAACAATGTGTTACTAACAACACAGCCAGGCATATAAAGTCAGGGAAATATATTACATCTGGGGATAGGCTGAGGCCTAACAATAGCCTTTTACCACAGAAATCAGGCCAACATTGTATTTTTCCACAGATGTTTTCTCAGACAGTATCTTATTGGATGGTCTCTATTGTAAATCACAGCACGGACAAACACAGACACGTCAACACAACATAGAGTTGATACCTTATCACCGTCCTCGCAGTTCATGACATTGGAGAAGGGAATCTCAGCCTTGAACATCTTCCTGCAGTGCATAAGCTGCACTAGTAAGTAGCACACAGTTTTGAACTTCATCTTTTTGGCGGGCTTTATATCCGAAAGAATCAATCCTGGGAATATCTGTCACCGGATAGAAATAGGAACAAGGATTAAGTCATGATACCCCACACAATAGTATATGTCTTATGTAAGGGTATAAGAATGTCTTACATAAAGAAAAAGAAGACCCACATTGCACACATGGTACACGCATGCAATCAGTTATAACAGTATTTCAGTTTGAAATATAGGAATTAATGAAATAATCTTAAAGTTAAAGTGACAATATAGAGAAATAGGACTTTTAGAATAGATAAAGCAGGGTATCTACAGAGAAATGTTATTTTAGAGCTGCACAATAGTCGGAGCAAGTGCAATATATATATATATATAAAACACCAATATTTTATGTGACAATGATGATAACTGCTATTATATTTTACCTTAGACATGATCATAAAATTAAGAAAACGTATTTGATGGTGCTTTGGGTTTACTCCATCTCATTGGACGTTTATAAAGTCATAAAACCATAGCAATTATTGCACTTCAATTTGAACGAAATTGTACTGTTCTACTGCAATACATTTTGTGCAGCCCCAGTTTGTTTGATATAGAAAAGTGTCCCTAGGCAGGAGTAATTAAAGCCACTAGCGGAGTGAGGAGCAGCCTATCCAGCGCAGCTTAGCTTCTCTGAGCCATGTCTTTGATGAAGCCTAACCATCAGCTCCATTAAGAGGATTAGCAAAGTCTTATCAAAAACACTGAGATGTTACAGGTTTTCACACAATCTACATGAACATATACACACACACATTATCTTGCATAACTGCTTCTGCAAAAAAAAAACTAAAACTAAATACAGGGACAAAGGGTAGCAGAGGATAGCGGAGGAGACGATAGCGCAGAGGCAAGACTGAAATTCCCTCTCCAGCTGCTTGTGGCACATCTGTCCATGACGTGCATATTTAGATGTATGCAGAGCCGCACTGACAAACAGTATAGTGCATCTGCGTGTTTGTCGAACTGTGCAGATTTGAAATGATTGATGCCCTAGGGTATCTTTTTTCTTTCTCTCTTATAGCTCCAGTCCAATCCTTTCAAGCCTGGAAGTAAGAAATTCCCAACAAGCAAAGCGTTAAGAGTACTTTCATGTGATGTTGCATGCTTTAGTCAACACTTGTAACTCTCTCTGGATGCTGACACAGGGAAAATCTTACAAACCAACATTTTACCCTATATAATGTAAATTGAACATAAGAAATTAGCGTGTCACATAGGTGTGCTGGAAAACAGTATGTACACTGTTCTTAAGGTCAATTAGTGCAACGTATTGTCTTAAAGAGCTCCTTTTATGTCCATTTCTTTAAAATAAATATAGCTTACATTGTAAAGTTATGAATGCCATTTAAACATAACATTTCTGCCCCATTTAGAGAGATTGTTAAGAGCTTATTCATACTTTAGATAACGGTTAAGAATAGCCTGACAGGAGTTCTACCTATTGGACACTCCTGTGAAAGGAAGGGATTCCAGACCCATTCCACTTCATGACGTGAATGCATATGGCTGGCCAGGGTAAACTTTTTGGGCGCATTAAAAAAAAACAACTTTTTAATAAATCCATTATCACTCATTCTGGCAAAGTGGAAATTAATCACAAAGAAAAATACAATTAGAGCTCTTTATGACAAATACAATAAATTAAACACCAATGGGGCTGTATAATATGATAACTAACCGTTTACAGTGGTTATTACATTTCTACATTACTTTCTACCATGGAACTGAATTAGACGAATTGAGAATAGTACTTGTACATTTTGCAGAAGGAATACAACGGCAAAAACAGAGAACTAGCGTGTGTTACCTTCCGTCGGTGAGATGGCACAATAAAGAAGGTCTCAATTTCATGTTTTTGGAGGAAGGCGTTCCTTTCATGTCCATTCCCAGGCTCCACCTCATAATCTCCATTTAGGCACTCCAGAGTTGATCTGGTGATGTGAACTTTCCTGCAGGACACCACAACACATAGGCCAAGGTTTTAAACAACGCAACTGGTCAAAAAGTGCCATTTGTTTTGGATCCAGGGCCACAATAGATGTTGTGAAAGCTTCGTACTGACCCAGGAAGTCCTCCTGCCTCCATCACATTGGCTAGCGTCACGTCATTGGACCACACGTCATACTGCCATTTCCTAAGGCCGAGCACCCCACACAGCACCCGTCCTGTGTGCAAGCCCACGCGCATGTTCAGGTTGACCTCTGTGGCCTCTGCTACTGACCTGTGCAGGCAAAGAGAGAAATAACGTTAAATCTTGGCAAATATTGATTACATTGAGTGTGGAGGATATACAGTATATTAGACACAATTAAGGACTAAAAAAATATAGAATATAGATTACTCATAAACACTGTGCCTATTTAAGTCACCAAAAAGACGTTTTGTTTGATCTGTAAATAAATCTCAGCATTGCAAATCTGGTACTAAATGAGTTTTTTTTTTCTTTTTGTATATTTTAATAGCATTTTTGATCATTAATTAAAGTAAATGACAGCTTTTTGGACCAATGACCAATGTATTTGACACATTTTGTCTGGACCACATCATTGTGAGTCAAACAAAAAGCCTGATCAACCCCTTTCTCTAAATGATGTCAAATCTTGAAAATGTACTATTTATTATAAGGTGAATATAATTATCATAATGGCAAGAAATATTACTTATAATCAAAAACATAAAAAAAGATACTAGGACTCAGTGCGTGAAACTTCACTTGATGATATGTTCTTGAAAGGGTTTATGAACCAATAGAAGCCCTGATAATTACAGTGAAGCTAAATTGTGCTATTTTAGGTTCAGTTTTGCTTGATTGCAGCCTCCAACAAACAAAGTAGTTACAAGCTCTCAAACTGAAGAATACTGAGTGACCTTATTGAAAACAAACCCTAGAGAGACCCTAAAGAGACATATAACAGTATGGTTATTACATTACTTAACATCTGTTTTTGATTTGTTTTCTTTACATTAGTACTATTGTAAATTGTTTTTTTAATTGTATTGTTTGCTGATCAATGACCTTCTATTTTTTTGCCTGAGAAAACTGTACCAGTGGAGAAGTTTACTTTACTCAGAATTCGCTGTATTATCTAGTTCAACGTGACATCTAATGAAAAATATGCACTGTAAATTTAGTTTTGGTCAAAGAGACGAAGCTTTTCTTCATTCGAGCCTCATCTGTGAGCCAACTGTGGATCCGCTCTCTCAAATGTTCGGTGTTAGATGGAAATAACAGCACACATGGTTATTCAGGCTGCAGTTTGTCCTACTTGAAAAAAATCTCCTGTGATGATCTCAATTAATCCAAGTGCTTTGGAGCGAATACAGTCATAAACTGGGGTTTTTAATAGAAACGCCACGGATGGATACTTACGTTATGGTGTCGATCATGTCGAGGCCCATCTCCACACAGCAGTGAGCGTGGTCTGTTTTGGGTTGAGTCAGCCCAGAGACACAGTAATAACAGTCCCCCAAGATTTTAATTCTGCGACAGTGGTTCTCCTGTCAATCACAAAGACAGTAAAGAGAAACAGAGGCCGGTTTAAAATGAACATGTCTTCTAATTTGAAAAATAAGCCGCATGGAGCCAGTTGAACTCAAGAGTTTAGCAAACCACATCACAGGAGTAACATCCATCTTTAGTAAAGTACATGTCTGAGGCACTTAGGACTTCTGGCATTTAATTAAAACTGATTTATTAAGTCAGTGATTGCAATTGGGTTTACACAAGATCATTCATCCAAATTGTTGAAACATAAAGAATCATTTTGTCATGAGAGCAATCTTAAGACAACTTTTCAAAGGTCAAGGAAAGTCTAAGACAACACTTAGACAGGACCACAACTTATTTATTAAAAACACTGTCATTTTTAAGTGCATGGGACAGTAAAATTGCTCATTTATCATTATTGTTTTATGCTCTGGTCTTCGTCTTGACTGGTGTCTAAAAAAAACATGGCTCCTTAATGCATAAAATGGGTTATGCATCATCAATAGCTTGTATCCTGCACAAAATGCATGCAGCTAAAATGTTTTCAACCGAGTCTGCTTTCAATTTCAAGTCTATATTTAGATAAGGCATGGAAAAAGACATTGCATTTTGACAATAGGTCCCTAAAAAGATGTTCCATGTTGATTATCCCATTCACACTATCTCTCCCACTCTTGAGACTTTGACTTTGATCGCTCTCACTTTAGGGAGCGATGTGATTCACTCTCTCGTCAGACACAATACATCGGCCTCAAAAAAGCAGCTCACAAATAGAAACCATTATGGGAGCCTATGAGCAACACACATTCATTTTACCAGGGAGACATGGTTTACTGTGGACACTGTCTCATAAGCCTTTTTGGTTTCCATGGAGGTAATGGGATCACTGGCCATGCATGTGAGGAGCACAAAGACTCATAATTATGCACATCGGTGGGCTCAAGACAAGATGGATGCTCTATTTTTAACACAGGGAGGCATGGGAGTTTGCTAGCCGGAGCATAGTAACTACACGCAGCGCTCACGCTCTCCGAGGGTGCAAAAGCATGGACACCGGAATGGAAATATATTATGAAACACAAAGGTAGCCAAGAAAAGCACTCCGGAGCGCTGAAATGAATGACGTACAGAGGAGAGGATTTAAACTGTCAGGCTGCTCTTAGTGTGGCTTAAAATGAAACGTTATAGTGTGAAACATATGTTAAACATGTTTCCTTTAGCGGCTTTACATTAAAGATATGAGATAATGTGTATAGCTTAATGCACACTCATACTAGTCCAGTGCAATATGGACATTTTTAAATTAATGTACATAATTTTAATGCATATGTTTGCATTGAGTGTATGTATAACATGGATGTGTAAATGAATGAAAGTATTTTTGTTTTGATTAATGACAAGTATATAATCTAATCCACTACTTACTCTACAATGCATGTTATGTTGTTGTATTTAATAGTAGAACTACTAGTAGAACTACACAACACTACACTTACACTCCAAATCTTTGTATTTTTACTTTTAATTTTTTCATTTTATTGTATTGAAAGTTACAGAAAAACTTGAAAAATGAGTGCTGTTTAAGCCAGAACAACAACTGGTTAAGATTAGTAAACGACTAGTCTGCAACATTCAATAACTCATTGATGAAATAATTTATTAACTTTATTAAAGGTGCATTGTGTAATATTATATATACAAATATAAACTAAATGGAACAAATCAGTCTATATATACTAAGTTTTCAATGTAACAATCAGTCAATCAATCAATTTCTTTGTGCTGCTCCCTTCAGGGGTTGTCGCAGTGTATATATATATATATATATATATATATATATGTTCGACGCAAACAGAAATTGATTACATAATGAAGATTTTGTGACTTCAGTACAATTTGTTTTTGACTTCCTTGAGGTTTTTCTTGGGAGTTAACACTTCAGTCAACAAAGCTGCTCTAAATGCACACACCAGCCATAATTAGAGCAAACCTTAAATGAAAGCCAGTTAGGCCCCCTGCCCCACTGGGAGCAACTGGGGACAGAGGGCAAAGGTAACAGATGTAAGGCTGAAGCTAAAGAAAAGGGAAAGCCCTACTGCTTATAAATTGTCTCCTACTCTGTACTTTTCCTGTGCTAATCTGCACTGTGAGGGCTTAGGATCTGATTCAACCCCTAGCAGGATTACCTTCACCACGTGACACACTGCAGCATTGTATGCAATCTGTAGGCTCATTAGAATACGAAGACATAGGGACAGTATAGAGGCTTGAACCATAAATGCCCAGAAACAGTGACTAATAGTTGCTTGATTTATATGTAACACTAATTTCTCTCTCTTTATTGGTGGGCTGAAGCAACGAGGTGTTAAATAACTGTGAAGAAAACATTTAGAATATATTATACAGAGAGTTTTGTTTTTGTTTTTTTTATAAGATTTCGCTCCATCTCTCTATTGTCAACAAGCCAGGCTGCCATATTTAGTTTGGGTTTAGTTTTGTTCCACACTCAGAGAGCCATGAGAGGAGAATGAAAAGACTTGACAGTGATCCATGCACCTGCTCATGAGACAAACACAAATGGCTTTATTCTCATCATATTTGCACCAGACTTTAGTTTCATGCTGACACCTGTCACACTGTAGGCAAGGACAAGTCATTGTTCCACATTTAGATTGTCAATGCTTTATTTACACTTAGTCGTGAAATAATGACCACATAGGCTCTCAACATCAGACATCGTGTCCAGTTGTAGGGGTTTCTGTTTAATTTTAAAGAAAATTTTCCCTTTCACTGTCCGAGTGTAAACCAATTATAAGGACATCAGCGTTAGTAAACAATGCAAACGTGAAGAAAAAGATGTAAAAATGTGCAGTGCTAATGAATAATCACATCTTTCACAGTAGGTGCAAGTGAGCAAGGAAGTCTGACTAGTTGGAAAAGACAGACATTAGATAGATACATCATGGAGCCTCCTAAAAATGGAAACATGAGAGAGGAAGAGAGTGCAGAGGAGCGCGGGGCATAAAAGACATTTGAGGGAAGTAGGCTGCTGCATGTCAATCAAAGGCTGAGAGACAAGCAGCGGAGGAGTCTGGGAGCTGGCATGCAGGGAGGTGTTGAGGGAGGAGAAAAGAAAGAAAAGGTTTGTGAAACTCTGCCATGGAGAGAGTACAGCACGCGCACAGCACATGCAATAAAAATACAGGCACACGGCCATCCTGTCCGAGGCTATTAATGTTGTAAAGCATTCACACAACAGCCGTAGAGAGGACAGAATGTGTATTTTCCCATTCAGGACAGACTGTTGAAAGTCAGTGTCAGTGAGAGGCACAGCTGAAAGTGTCCATTTTTGGGGACAATTTACACTCCTCCTTCACAGATGAAAACAATTGGCAGTGGCTTGCTTTTTTAAACTAAGGGCTAGTAAAGATAGGACATATTTATAAAGAAAAGACAATAAAGTCAATTATCATCACTAGCCAGCTAAGAATAACTGTGATCATCATGTTTTGAGGTCACAACTCAAATTCCCAAATATGGGAAACTTTTCTGGCTCTACTCCAATGTCCACAGCTTCACAGGCCCATTGCCAGTTTATCCAGACAATGTGACCTCTATTGGTCCATTGCAGTGACTTACTGGCTCCTATGACAAAACAAGTTCAGGTGAAGTAATTGGGTTTCAAATGTTTGTTTGCACCCCAGCCTCACAGCAAGATGGTCCTGGCATTAATCCTTTTGGCCTTTCTGTTTGGAGTCTGCACATCCACGCTCAAAGCATTTATAGGTGAGTATAAATGGCCAATTTTGGATGAATGTGAGTGTGAATGGTTGTCCCTGTTTGTCATTAAGTGTCTAAGTCCAGTTAGTCCACCAGTGTGTGCCCTGCCCTCAAAGGTTAGTAAAGAAAAACAGTGAATGAATGTATCAGTTGTGCTTTGCAGCTTTTTAAACTTTCAAATGGTCATATTTGACTTTTTAGCAAACTTTTGGAAAAACTTACACGTCACTGCAGATTTACTGTTATTGCATTTAGTTAATTTGCATGCATTCCCCAAGGCTATTGTGCTGACTATACCATTTGACACTGCAAAACATTGCTGTGTCATCTTTTTTCTCCATGTTTCTGAATGGTTTTGTAAGGCATCCTCAAGTCTTTCAGTATTCCACATTTCCTAACTTCAGCCAGCAGTGAAAAGTGATTTTCAAAATACGTTTGTGTCTGCTTTTAGATCCTCATCTTGTTTGAAATAAAACATACGAGGAGAGAAAAGGATAGTCACTCTCCTGCGTTTCCAGCGCTGTGGGAGAACAGCGGGTTCCTGGCGCTCTTCCCATGCTGCTTGTCAAGTCCAGAGAGTGGACAGGTGGTGTGGGGACGGTGCTGGAATGGTATTATGAGACGATGCCCAGTGGCCATGTGGCATCGCCCGCCACTCGTATGGATCGAGAAGAGTGTGCGTGGCTACAGTGACCACACCAATGAGTCACGACCCTGCCACTTCCTGCCAAAGTGGATCAGAACTAGTGGGGTGCTGGGTCAGGGAACAGCTACAACATTTGGTAACAAGTTGAATGAGCTGGGACAGCCACAAGAATCCCAGATAGCCGCTTAGCAGAAATGTGTCCATACTCAAATCTCAACAGAACCGAAGCAGACACAATCTTTAACCACATTTACGCCCTACAATATACATCTTGCAAAAATCTACTTCAATGGCAATAAATCTTGTGGTATTTCATGTCCGGTCATAGGCACTTATGTAGCAAACTCAATCCATACACCCATTAGAGCTGTAATTTCTTCAGTTCAGATAAAATGCAAGTTATCCAAGCCAATGTACAGTATAATAATACTTTTAGCTGACATAAATACCATGTAATGCCACCTGTAAGACGTGGCCACCTGTAACTACTACATAACGTTTTTACATGCATCCAAACGTGTTCAAGAGATCTCAAACAACCAAGAACTTCTTTGAAAGCAAAAAGGGTAAATTGTAATCCTGTGGATTAATGGATTTGAAGGGCATGTGCCTAGAGTAAGTAATAAAGGCCAGATTACATGTAGATAAAGCAGTAACAGGGTGATCTGCATGGGCGCAACCTTCTCACCTGCCAGAGGTGTGTGCCAACTCAAGCCATATCAAGAAATAATGACACAGTGTCTTGGGAGACTTTTTAGTGAAAAGTTTTTGGGTGTCAATAGCGTTGTGTTTTGAAAGCCTTGGCAAACTGGAGTGGTAAAATTCACAGCAAAAGTTGAGAGGATTTTTAACACTGGAATCACGAACAATAAAATATTGACAGATGGGAGAGCTGAAATCGTTTCCACATGCAAATGAAGAAAAAGACTGGGACCAGCATAACTGTACGTGGTCAAGTCCTTTTATTCAATTCTTTCACACAAACGCAGCAGAGGCAAGATTTAGCTCCGAGTAAATCTGGCCCAGATTAAAGAGGTCTGTCAACTCTTCCTCAAATGAAGTACGAGATAATCATATTAGGCATCATATGGGCTTTCAGTATTTGCTGTGACATCATGCTAAGCTGGTGCAATAGTGGCATGTGCCAGCAGCCTGTGACCACTGCACCACACAAGTTTGGACAATACATACACACAGAAAAAGAGCTGACCTTAATGCCAAGCGTGACTGCAATTTCAGCTTCAAACTTACCGTGGCGAGCTCATCAAATTTTCCAAACAGCTCATTGAGTAGTTTAACCAGTTCCTGGGCTGTGCACTGCGAGGCAAGGCTGGTGAAACCCACTATATCTGCAAACAGGATGCTGTAAGACACAGAGAGAAAAGAGGTGTTCAAGTCTAGGCTATGCAAAATACCATGGCATCACATTATACTGTATCAAGGAAACAAGATTATTGGCGCTTGATCAGATTAACTCTCAGGATTTTATTTTAAAAATCACATTTAGGAAACCTGAGACAGTTTTCTTTTTAGTGTTAACAGCAAACTAATCAAAAAGTGAAATTAATGACATGCAGCAGCAAAGGGGAAAACAAAATAAAATCTGCTTGATGTATTCTGTGAGTGAGCGGCAGCGCATTCAAGCAGAGCGACTTAAAATAGAAGCCAGATCATTCTCACGGGGATCAAGGTGGAGACATGTCCTGTTAGGAGCCGCAGAGAAGACTCCGGGATATAATGCACCCATCAAGGTGCTGTCACTGTCTCCGCTCTGAACTTGTTTAGCCTTTTGACAGCTGACGCACATGGCTAGAGTGCCTGAGGTTTTGTGGCTAAGGTCACTTTTCTGCATACCTAAAGCATTTTATACTGCCTGTGATTTATTTAGGGCTTTTTGAAAGATGGTAGTTTTTTTCGGACAGAGAGCAAAGTCGCCTCCGAAAACAAACGTATCATTCTCATGCTTTAGATATAAAAAATAGATGTGAGTGCTGCTGATGTTACTCAATGCATAATGCACACATTCAGGAAGACAGTTGAGGTAATGTAGACAGAAGTTTCCATATTTGGAAGGGAAGAACACGGCACGTACTGCCTTTTTTACGAATCGCGCGGTTAGCAGACGGAACAGCTAATGCTAGCCTGTGAAAGCACCTGTGACATTACTTATAAATGTTATCTTACAATTCATCAAGCTGTTATACATAATTAAATGTTGACAATTCAATTTCAATGCAGTGTGCTAAAAAAATCCAATTCATGTTGTTAAAAAGTATGCTAGCACTAGCTGTAAAGTAGCTAGTGTAGCCTTTGTGGTTGCGATGCTAACACCGTACCTGAAGTGGAGAGCTTCATGAAACGTTATCAAAAAATAAAATAAAATAATTCAGTCTTTACAATAATAGTATAGTCAAACGTTTGTCTTGAATCTTAATGGTGGGGTGTATAGTTTTTGGCCTTTTTGGTGACACCTGGTGACGAAAGTGCGGATTCATTTTGAGCAGTTGTAGGAACAGGAAATAATGGAACAAAAACCAAAAAATGGCTCCTTCCACTCCCACCACTTCAAGATTTTACACAACGCACCTGTTTTATTATTATTATTGTTGTTGTTATTATTCATATTTTATTTTTTAATCCCAGAAAGGGTGTGAATGGCGTTAGTCCTGTCCCGGCCGACCCGCACGTCTCCATCTCGTTCCGACAGCTGACTGTTGCCTGGACGTGGGCTGGAGTTTGCAGAATGTGACAGAGCGCTGCATGTCTACGGGTGAGCCGCTAAATGTCAGATTGTTGTCTCGCAGATGTCACTGTAATGAGGGGTAATGGATACTGTTTGTGTCAGTGTTTTAATTAGTCTCTATCTGGAACACTGAAAAAAAAGAGTTTATCTACGATCTATCTGCAAGAGGCTGAACTTATTAATCGTGCATTTCAAACCAGTGCGTATCATAAAAAGGTCTAATTGCTGTAGGTGGATGAATTCAGTATCCAACAATAGAGCAACGATCTGGACAAATAACAAATAGATTTGAAGTGATCAGCCCACACAACACATGTCCAGTTATTTAATCCCACTACAGAATTATCTTTTTATTTCTTCTAAGCAGTCTGGGCCAAAACTATTTCGATTCTTTTTGTAACTTTACTGTTGTCTCCATTTTCTCCAAGGACAGCAAAATAAACTCAGGGAAGAGTCATTCAAACCCCAGAGGGGAGTCTAGATGTACTGATTAAATAGGGCAAAACAACTGTAGAGTCTCTTTGATTATTAATGAGTCAAGAGTTTAAGTTTATCATTAAAACTCATGTTGTTTTTAATGGTACACAAGTTTTTTTTTAGCTATTCCACGTAGATTTCAAAGACACCCTGAAAGTAACCGGGCTTCAATGTGCTGTCCATCACGTACCGCCAAGATATCCCACTGAGTGAGCACCCCCAATGTCACATAGCCCAACAAGTTATTTTTGGCTGCGTCTGCTTCATTTCAGCTTTCAACACACGCATCATTGTCTTCACTTCTGCATGAAGCACGAAATGATTTTTAGAATAGTTTGGCTGAAAGTTTAAAAATTTGATTCAAAGCTGTATGAGATTGGGGTATAGTTTTGTGATCAATGTGTAGTCAATCTTACAGGAGACTCATACTGGACTACTGCATTAGACTATGCTTTTGTGGTTGGAAATTAATAACAAGAGCTTTATATGCAGATTGAGTGAAAACACTGAGAATAATGCTCAGTGTTGTTCTTGTTAAGTCATAAAAGTATCTCTTGTGTCCATGACTTGGCCTCAGGAAGCTCACTCTCTCACTACACTGATATAGGCCATGCACTAGGCTACAATTGAGCAATGACAAAAAAATACCCATATGGGATACCTTTAGTAGATCACGCTCTTTCTTCAACCTTTTTTAATTTATACATGGAGTAGGAACAGTAGTTGTGGTTTATATGCCCCACTCTTGAATCAGTGCTGTGGTTTCTCATCACATAGTGGAAGTATTTTATTGTTTATTTACATTTCTGACCAACCACAGAGCATCTGTGTAACAGCTGTTGCTCTTGTTCCCGAGGACAAGACATGACACAGTATTAGGGCATCACTTTCCATGAAGGCTACACATGGAATAACATCATCGCCCTAGCCTTTTCTACACTCTTCTTTCAAGTCTTTCAAAATGCAAACCATTTTGTTTGTTTTTACACATACATATCACCCATATAAACTTGCAATAAAATGTGACAGTTTAGCTTGGCCAGCCAGACACGTTTTCTTAATGAAGTGTTCTCTTAGACTGACAACAATTTTCCCCTGTGGAAATCTGTCCAGACAGGGTATAACAATCTAAAATGAGGTTGTCTTTATGCAGTGCTTCATTTCTCATTTCTCTGACAGTTTATTCTGGCTAGGTTGTCCCTGTTTTCTGATTTGTTATGTATCTCCACAGGAAGTTTAAAGCAACAATAAAAAACCTTTTAGCCTAAAACATAAGCCTGAGAATCATTTTAATACCTTTAATTTGACGATTTCTTAACATGAGAGGGGATCTACTTTGTAATGTGAGTGAGACACACAACCCTTTTGTGAGAATACATATCTTGCCAGAGCTAATCAGACTTATTCAGAGGTAACAGTTGAATGTTAGACTCCTTAAGTCCTTTACTGGGTAAACCAATGCCTCCTTGAAACTTAATCCATACAGACTAATTCTTAACTCACCAGGCAAGAGACATCTACCTAGAAAGTTCAAGATGGCTTAAATTTTGCAACACACAGACAAATGACTTCAGTGGTTGTTATTACCAGCGTTTGCCTATATCCCAAACGTTAATCAGTCTATATTATCACTGTCCTATCACTAATATGATCAGATAGAGCCTGTAGCGGCTACTGTAAATCAATTCACTTGTGAAGCAACACGAGCACGATTAGCATTTCTGCTGTAATTATTTCCTCTCATCCATCAGTTCCACTCCAGTGGCACATATCAGAACGAGTTATTCACCTAATTATGCTAATCTCCTTTCCTACAGTACAGTAGAAATGGAGATGTTATAGCCTATGCAACTGTCAGTGACACTAGAAGCGTGCTAGTTAAGGTTGAATGGACGTCAGTAATAGAGAGGGACATTTCATAAGAATAAAAAAGATTCTCTCTCCAAATGGACGGACTTCACAGATTTCACAAATTAATGTGTTGTGTTAGAATAAGTGCTAAATTATGATCTAATACGAAAATGTGAAAGCTATTGGCATGACAAACTGTGCATGTTCTAATTGGTCACAGTTTGCACATTATTTCTCAATTAAAAAGCAATTACATGCAGTTAGACTAGAGCTTAATAAACAGAACAGGGTAAGCCATAACATACAGTAGCACTGTGTAATGCAAAATCCCACTTGGGACACGTTAATCAAATCAAATGCTAAACCATAAACTGTGCTGTTTACTTTCAAATTACAGTTGACTCAGATGACACAAATCACGTATACACATAGGGCCCGGCTCGCTTTCAAAGAACGACAGCATCTGAAGGAGTTCAAGCAATCAGCGCAGCTCGGTCGAGATGTGTCCATATTTAACCAACGCTGCACGCTGCCGTTACGTAATGCAAATGTAGTCTCCATTGCATTTAATCCCCTGCAGCAACTTAATCCCGAGGCTAAGCAAACACTCTTCCTCGAGTTTTCCTGCTGCTGGGAACACACAGGAGAGCAGCGAGGTACAGAGGGGGAAGCAAAGGAGGCCAGATTTGACAAAACACTTAGATCTGCATTAAAGAGGGTAATGAAAAGGGCACTTCAACATCACAGAGTGTTTAAACTACTTTAGAGAACATAGTTAAAAGTTAATCACAGCTGACTTTATTCTAGTAAGTGGGAATCAGAGTGAGTTTAGCTCCCTTTGAGGTGGCCTACATTTATTCTTTGTCTTCCCATCCCACTTTGCCTGTGTAATATATAGGACTGAGTGGACAGTAAGCCGCTGTGAAAGGTACTGATCCTTAGACGCACTACTTTGACCCTAAACAGCTGAAAGCTTGGCATGGGCACAGGATATTGCGTAAGAAGCATACGGAGTGTTGGTTTAATCTGTCTTTGTCTTTCCACTGCAAACGCACTAATACGAAAAGCCCCCAACAGACTGCTGACACATAGAGGAGTGACGGACAACTGTTGGCTGGCAAAAACATTGAGTTTAAGGTCAATATGATGACACAAGGGCGCGTATGTAATATTTTTAGAGTAAAATGATGTGATTGGAGAGTGTTAAAACAGTCTAGAATGGCAAAGATGTGAATGTTACAGAAATAACCATTATCAGAGCGCTATCAGCACTGTGTTTGTCACAAAATAACTGGAAACTATAACTCTATTAACTAGGAAATTATAGGAACAGCCTGTTCAAAGCTAACCTTAGCCAAACCCAGCTAGGCCAGCTGCCATAGTTTGGCTACATGTCTGATTAATTTATTGTGCCAACATGGCAAAATACCAACCATGTTTCTGTGAATGAACAAAAATACATTGTTGAAACGAAGGATTTCACATTTTATAGATTACTGCTGTGCTCTTCTACTACTTTGGTGTTTTTGTACTGTGCTTTGGAGTTTATTCTTGAGTCAACACTACATATAGACCCTTTGAATAAATAAAGTGGATCTTTTCTGAGCCTCACTGTGATATCTTATGCAGCTTAGGGGTTGCTAATGTTTTAGGACACTGCTGGGTCAGATCACACTACACTGCGTAGCCTCAAGTCATTTAGGACATGTTTAGTTACTCCCTTCTGAGCGATAACGCACTAAGACAGCGCTTATTCCACACTTTCTGCGGAATACTCAGCCACGAGGAAAGCATACAGTGAAAAGAAGCATTGCAAATGAAATGGCAGCTCAGACTGGTTTTCATTCACTTTCACAGCTGTGTGTTTGTCTGATGTTACCTGACATTGTCATGGCGCTGGATGTAGATTTTGTGAAAGATCCTTTCTGGAGGCTTCAGGAAATCCTCTTTCATCTCCATAGCTACGTTTCTGGGCAACAGGCTCATTAGCAGGCGCTCCTGTTTGTGTGCGAATAAGGAAGCATGAGATATAAAAAAAAAAAAAAAAAGATATGTAAGTTCCTCTTTTATGTAATCAAGCACTGCAAAGTTATCATAGGACAAAATGATAAGAAAGGTGCTAGACAAAAAGGCATGAAATGTAACAGAAATACAAAATGTGTGGTGATGACTCATGGTGCAGCTGAGAATGGGGAAGAGAAGTCTAATTTTACCCCTTTACTTTGAGCAGGTCCCTGTACCTGTTTCTCGTTCTCGTCCTCCATGCGAAGTCTCTCCTCGATGCAGTTGCGAGCCTGCAGAAAGGCCTTCCTCTGGGCGCGCTCAGTCAGGATTCGCACAAACAGCCCTGACAGGTTGACACTGGTGAACAGCACGGTGTTGGCAACCAGCTGCAAAAAATACAGTATGTGAAAGACTTATTTTAGATTTTTACACCATTAGAATACACTTTCATATTCTAAGCCAGGGTTGCTAGACATATTGCTTCAGTTTATGCTTTAATGCAAGTAGTTTATGCAATGAAAATATGCCTTAAAGTTCCCATGGAATATAGGAGCACTGCATTGCATTGCATTGCTCATTCAGTACATAATTAATGAACAGTGTGTTGTCTGATTCCAAAGCGTACCTATCCCATTCCGACTTCCACTTAACTTCGCAACACTCTTTGAAAAGTGAAGATGTTCCTATTGGAGATGTGGGTAAAAGAGTGAGAGAACATTTTTCTATTTTGGGCTCTGTAACATTTAAACAGTTGTGAATCTGTGCTTCAGGTTCATCCATCACTGCAGCGACACTGCAGCGTGACTTCTTTCAACCTTGTACCCACTGAAACAAGGCAAGGGTTTCTACTTGACTGAGGCTGCTTGCACATGCAGCAGGCTGCACAGTATATTTCAAAAAGATATTGTTATTGCAATATCGACATTCGCAAAGAACTGATTGAATCACAATGTTACGGTTTCCAATAAGATCAACATTAACCCTTTACATCTTAAAACTGTCCATAACTGTCCAAACGGAGCCATAAATCAAACAATTAAAGTGAGTGGTTCTAATGAGACCAGTGGATCCAGCATTGCACTTATCTACTGTGTATAGTCAAATTGCCAATGTCAAAAGGGACAGTCAAATATAATAAGTCATATTGCAGAGTAATTTTTGCATCTCACGTTTTTCTAACATAAATTAGTGTTTAGTAAATAGTTGATATCTTAACGTTCATCTGTACGTTATTGCTTGTTGAACAATATTTTAAGACAACTAACAGCCTGATCACCTGACGTCATGTGGGGAGAAATTGAATATTGTGATCAATAACTCACTTGCCTGCCACTGGCTTTAAAGATGTACTGTCAAAGCTTCTTAAATAATAATATATTGTACTAGAGACAACTGCACTGTGGCTGTTTTGGGTTAAATCTAAAATGTTTGTTGATGATGTTAGGTGGTATTCTTTTGTCTATTAGGATCACTAGTTAGAAAGATATATTTGTGAACCAGACTAGAATGCTTTTACCCTGTTCTGTAATAGTCAATGGTAATCATATCTGGCTCTATAAACTCACAATCTATTGTTCCAATTTTATTTTACTGTCTCTAATTGTAATGGACTGCTTGAAAAGTATTTCAGCAAGTGAAGTCCACTGTCTCTGCTTTCGGTTGCAGTGCTGGCAAACCTCAGTATTTTCAAATGATTGCTCATGTTACTGTCAAGCCAGCGGTGAAGAAATGTGGAAATCAAAGCGGTGTAACACTCAATTAGCCTTGAGGTAGCAACAGCTAAACTTCTTGCCTTTTATTTCCCAAGACATTTAAGTTCCCTAATACTGAATGGATGCTCTGTTAAAGGCCAGTATTGTACTCTGTGACACCCGTGACCTCCTAATAGTGGTTTTGCTATATTTTCTCCATGTGTTGTTACAGTAATGAGATACATTGAGCCGAGAAGCCAAAGCTACCGCAGGCTGAGTGCCTGGGACCTCGGTGGGTGGTTGGTGCGAGCCCGGGCTGCATGGGGTCATGCCACTCAGCTCATCTCTAAGCTTAATGGATTAGCTATCTCTGGTTGTGCGGCGAACGCTGTCCTTCACAGGGCTATGGGTTATAGGTATCTCATAGCCTCCATACAGGGAAAACAATCTCCTCTGCCAACACACCACCATCATCCGAGGCACGGCGAACTGATCAAATCACAGTTCCACCCTCCAAGAAATGCACAATCTTTCATGTCATATGTTGCACTGAGGCAGAAATGTTCCATTACCCCTGGGGTTTTCCAATGATGGGATAGATCATCTTACCTTACACCTGACGTGTTTGCTTGATATAAAAGTACAGACAGACATGGACCAATTTCAGTTTCGAAATACGTGTGTGACTCTGTCCTCTTTTTTTATAACTGAAGTATATAGTGTGGTTAAAGTGTGCCCCTCTAACTTGGCCTACTTCTGGTGCTAGCAGTATGTCACTCGGGTTCCTCATTCCCAACCATCTCCTCTGGGACTGCATTCCATTCCCAAAGACCCTGGCCATACATACAGCTTTTCCAGTTCTCCTTTTGTTCTTATACCAGATGTACTCCTATACATTTTAGAGCAGTTTGCAGCAGATAGCTTTATTCCAAGGAGTCCGTCTGTAGCTGAACATTTTGAGTCTAGTGAAAGTGGGAATGTTTTATGAACTAAAATGGGTCGTGACTGAATTACACTTTGGAAATTTTGATCAAAGTCTGTGCAAATCCTATCAAGTGTAACCTCAGGGAGCTGTCCTTAGTGCTGAACTCAAAGTCTTAACACAACTGCATGAGCCTTAACCTGGGGTTCCCAGACTTTTTTTTTTCAGGGGCTTCCTTTTCAGAATACTAAATAAATCATGACTGACTTCATTCAGCACTTTACTTCTTTCAAACACTGTGTCACATTCAGGCTTTGGCCAGCACGTTTTCATTCATTGCCTGGGGAATTACAAAAACATGCTTCTTATGTTATAAAATGAGGGAATTTGATTTATTTTATTTTTTGGCAACCCAAAAACGACAGAGACCCACTATTGGGTCCAGAACCACCATTTTACACAATAATGGCCAGTAATTTATTATATTATGGTATAATCGTCAGATATATTAAGAATGATACTTTCAAATGAATAAGTTGTTAATACTTGTTTTAATGTCCTCAGCATATTCCAATTCACCAGGACTTAATCTGGACTAAACCAGGGCTGAACCAAGACTAACTCCAGGGATAAACAAAAGCTAAACCTGGAGACAGGACTAACCCGAAACAAAGCCAGACCTAAAGCTATCTATCTAAAACTAAACCAGGACTAAAGCAACCAGATTAAACCTATGAATAAGACAGAGTAAAACCTAAACCAAACCAGGACCAAACCCAAGCATAAACCAGGACTAACTCCAGAAATATGTGAGAGCTAATCTAAACCAGAACCAGTTGTAATCTTAACATGGAGACTAAGACTAAACCAGGACTAAATGGAGTACTAAACGGTGACAACCAGATTAACTTATAAGACATGAATAAACAGGGCTATAGCCTACCCTATACTGGGACCAGGCTAGGACTTCACTTCAAACTACACCATTCCCACGAGTGACCAAAGTAAACAGACCCGATAGACGAGTGCGTGGTGCAGCCTGGTTCGTGTGCACTTACTGTCCTCCATAGTTTCTGTGTTTTGACTGTGACTGAAGTGGCGGTGACTATCAAATGCGAGACGGAGACCATAATCCCAAACAAAACGGCCAGCAGCGTCCGGACGGGGAGCAGAGCATAGGCGACAAACGTGACCAGGATGAGCTGCCACACGCCCTGCTCCGGGGACGTGGGGGGCTCTATCCCCATGGCCCCCAGCGAGAAGGGACAGCACAGAAACGAGAAGGTGAAGCCGAACAGCAGCGTCAGGTTGACAATCTGCTGCAGCTGAGTCACTTGCAGGTACTTGACGTTAGTTACGATGAAGAGGGACGCGAAGATGATACAGTGCACCGGATGGGACCCTTTGGAGATGGTGAGGCTGGGGCCGGACAGCAACTCCACTACGGCCAGAGTGGACGACATGAAGATGAGCACGGCCAGGGCTTTGAGAGTGGACGTCTGCTCCAGCTTCAGGTTGTAGTTCTGGAAGAGAGACTCGAGTTCCTTGCAGTCGAACTCGTCCTCGCACACGATGGTGGTCAGGGGGACGCCCGGCGGACAGTGACTTCTCTTCCGCCTCGTTTTGACTTTCTGAAACGGTATTTCCTCCATGTCAGGGCCATTCATAAACTGAATACCTGCTCACTTGCGTAGAAACGCGGGAGGGGAAAAAGGGAAAAATCAAAAAATCAAAAACAGCTAGACGCGCGGAGAAGCAGCGAGTTGTCCCAGATAAAACGGGCTGACCGGTGGACAGAGAAGCGCTCCACACTATCCACAGGTTGAATTGTGCCCTTCAGCCTCACACAAAACATTCATATTTCCAAAAAAGAAAAAAAACCAAAAACGACAAGACAATCCTTTATAAATGTGTGTAAAAAAAAAATCTTACGCGGCGCACACGACGTCTACTTCTTCAGATGGTAACAGCTTTTTGCGGGCTCAGATAGGATCACGCCTGCGCATTATGAGGTGAAGATAAGACAGGTCTCAGCTACTCAACGCGCACAGTCAAGGCGATTTGACTGGAGTGTGTGTGTGTGTGTGTGTGTGTGTGTGTGTGTGTGTGGCGACAGAGCTTCCCACACTCACGTCTGACTGCGCACTGTCACCTATAATGACTACTATGTTCCTTTAGCTTCCGCCTACCAGATCCAGCTATATGTGGCATGTTTCCATCATTAGTTTGCGCGCTAATTTTATAAAGACATTACCTTCTCCTGTCTCTTTCAATTGTGCGTGTGCTCGAACATACAGTGAAAATCTCATTACTATGCAAAGACTGGGGAAAACGTTAATGGTTCTGTGTTTTTTAAATGTGTTTTTTAAGACACACTTCCTGTAAATGAGTGCAATGAAAACATGATTTGAAACACTTTTTATGTTCATTCAAAATGTGTAATCCATAGGTGATTTTTAAAGGATGAGAAATGGTTCCAATGATGGTTCAGAAGGCAACATTAAGGAGTTTGTATTGGGGAGTGTGAGGTTCTGAGGTCATAGGCCATACATGAGCAATTGAATAATATGATGCATACAAATAAACCAAAACAAATTGGATATAAAACCTTCTATGTACACTTTTTTGTAGATTTTGAAGTTTCAGAGGCATTTTTGTCATAAAAGTTTGTTTTCACTTGCCCCATCAACACAAAATCTGTCTTTGCTCCTGTCTGCTTCTCCAAATCAGGGTGGTCTCCAGGGTGTCCTTTAATTACACTGCATGCAACATGTTAGTGTCCCTAAGTTGGCTCTTAGACCCCCATTTACAAAATACTGGTCTGTCAATGCAATATCCAAATCTGAAGGCTCTGGTTGTGTCCAAACGAAGACATTTTTTGTTTTAGTTTTACAATTGTTGCTTTATTTTCTTTTTTTCTTGCTGTTTAACCCAGTTGGAATGCACCCTGATTTCAGATTTATGCACCCTCAGTTTAATAAATACAAAGTTTACATGATAAAAGTTTGTTTTGACTGGCTTCACATCCAGTAGGAATGAATTTTTCTTCCTGGCTTATTTCCTTGCACACATTCGGTGTTGTGCCAGTCCAAGCATCCCTTAAGCCTGCCTTTTGATCTGTAATAAATAAACTGAGACCCAGGACACTGTAATGTAACCTGTGAGCAGTTCTGTGGAGTAGAGGGCCTAATGTTACAATAAACAAATTTGTAATTGTTGCAATTGTCTAATGCTGTCTGAGTAGCATGTACTAGAAGACTGAGAAAAACAACTGTAGGCAAAATGATATGTGCTATACATTCAGTATACATAAAATTGGCACAATTGTCAATTTTATTTATATAGCACATTTAAAACAATCAATGCTCAAAGTGCATTACAGGCTCAGTATAGTGCACTTAGGAAGGTAGTAAAAACAAGTCAAACAAGAAATAAAAACAATAAAATAAATCAAAATAAGTAAAACTAATAAAATGGATAAATAGATCAATGTCCAGCTCAACTTGTGTTAAAAGCCAGTGCAAACAAACAACACACCAGACCCAGTAGCTTCACCATCTTCAATTTTAGTTTCACCGTCAGTCATTTTGCTCTAGAACCAGGATTGTTTTCGATTTTCGTCGCGGCCTAGACTGTAAGTTTGAAAACTGTTAAAACAGAGCAGAATTTGTAATGCTCTCATAGCATGACTCATGAAACTAAGCCACCATACAGAGTCCTCTGGCAGTGTTAGCACTTGGCATAGACTTGGGATAACATGCGAGCATACCATTCATCATGTGATTTGAGCGCTGCCACAGAGACACTACCCGCACCACGAGCCTCCGTTTGGCATTCAGTGGGTGGCGTCTCATTCATTATCGAGGCTAGATTAGTCATCCGTCACAGCCTGCCGTAGCCGTGACCCGTCAGTGCCAGGGAGGGTGTAAAGAAACTGACAGATGGACGTCCTGTGCCAAAGTCCAGCAGTCTGCCCATGCTACCAGGATACTCACATGCCTTTCTATCTCGCTCTCAGCTGTTAGTATAGCAGCTCTCACTGATCTGACACAACTGCTGAATGGGACTGTGGCAGGTAAACAGAGAGACAGAAATGGATAGGGTCGGAAAATAGAAACAGAGAAGTAATGTTTCTTGGCAGTTGACCAAAAATCTGAGACTTAAAAAAAAAAGAAAAAGAGTCTCATTCCCTGATAAAAAGGCCCCGTCCAGCTGTGTAGGAGAATCAAAGCCAGAATGTATTTTGAGAGAGCAGAACACGTTGCATGTCTATTTTGAAAAGTAGAGCTGTATCAATGAAGGCCTTAGATCTCAGTCCAGATTTGGAGTTCAGATTTTTTATTTTTTTTTGGTTCAGAAGTCCACATTACAAAATCAGATTCCAATGTGAGTTGATCATTGCTCACCGGCCTCGGCTTGGCACATATTTCTGCCACTGATGACATGCAGACGATGAATGGGTGATACTATAGCCTGGCATTGCCACCCTAATACTTTTGCTATTCTTTACTAGGAATTAGTCTGGTCTTAGTGGATTTGAGTTGGATTTCTAGAGGGAAGTCTGTGTGACGTCTATCGGCTTACCGACCTATGTCCCGCTTCTTCTTCGTTTGATTTGACAATGTAACCGTTGTCAGAGTAAAAGTGTGATGAATTGAAATGTCAATACATGCCAAAAATGGACATCTTATTTTCAGTGCACCAAACACGCCAAACCTTGGACTTTAAAGCCCCACAAGACTGGTCATATAAAAAAAAAAAAAAAACATGTCATCATTTTTAGTCTCTTGAACACTGTGTAATTCATCTTGCATTGATTTTCTGTCATTGCATTGATCAATATTTTAATATTCCTGGTTAGCAATGGCTTTCAAATTCATCTTAATAATGAGCGTTGCTGAGACATGCCGCCTTCCTTTGATGCAAATGTCAAACTGTGCTCAGACAAGATGAAAATCTGACATTCAAATTACCATTTTGATATCGCAGCATGTTGATTTGTGTGTTTCTATAAACACTGTCATGGCCTGGGAGGTTGCTTTGTATTTTGGTGAAGGCATGTCACCCCTTGAACTCTATGTGGTGTGGGGTGAGAGCGCAGGCATTGTACGGTCAAAGTGTGATTCCCTGAGCTTTTGATGGCTTCAGGTGTAAGTGCACAGTCACACTCTGGCAGCACTCATCTTCGGAGAACAAAGAGAGGTCCTGTGGGAGTTCACACCGCGGAACTGCACTCCAAGGACGTCGGACAAGGAGACACAAGCTGGCTTCCTGCTGCATGAGTCTCTGTATAAAGGACAAAAAAAGAGGAAAACATCTCTACTTCCCCAGTCTGCCTGTCTATTTCTGTCTTTGCTCTTTCGTGGCACACAAAACTCTCCAGCTGAGAGACATGAAACAGCATGTGGAACGATGTAAACGTGCTCATGATGTGTCTGACATATTTACATTCCCAGGATGAGTAACAGCACAATGATCATGAGCTGTCTAGACTAATTGCAATCTTTGCTTTTTCCTAATATAGAAATGGATTTGAATTCAAGGCTTCGGCCACGTAACAAGGCTGTAGCAATTCTAGGCTACAATATAAATGCAAAAGACGAAAATACTAATTTTTTTAATTCATCTTCTAGTGGGAATTAGGCTGTAGTATGTATAATTGACAAAGAGAGCTTACATGAAAGTATGCTACCCCGGAAGGGTCAAAATACACAATTCATGTTTGGATCCCCCAGTAAAATGCACCTGCTATAAAAATAGAAACTACAAAAGTTACCATGAAAATACGAATTTATCTACAGCCAAAATAACTGGTTCCACACAAAAAGTTGTAATACATATGCCAGACCAGTAGGGGGTGGGTTTTCTTTTTGTTACTACTGCTACCTCCTTTTCTGTAAAGACATTGCTTGTGCATGCATGTTGCATCTATGACGTTGTTTGTTTTCAGAAAGGACGCTGACTCCTCAGTTTACACAAGTGGCAGTCACAATGAAACAAAAACACCATCTCGGTCGGATTCAAAATTTTGCGTTTTCGTAGAGTGAGAACACTGGCTCTGTGTAAACAAGCATCCAATCCTCAACAGCTTCTAAATTATGGCCTTTGGGGTGCACAAATTCATGTCCTTGTAAGCACGTTCCCATTTGTTTATTTTTCTGTGAAAAGTTTGCTATTTTTTTCTTGTATCTGAGAAAAACTTGAAGATTTTGAAGAAATTGAAGTTTTGGCCAATCGTATACTCATATGTTGCAAGGTCTCAAGTTGGGGATGCTCCCATTGGGCTACACTGGAACATTGAATTAATGGAAGCCAATAAAACAGAGAAAGTGTATATTGTATGGGACTGTGAAAAAAGAAAATTTCATGTGATGCAGCTTTAATATTCAGGGAATTGAGGAGCAAAGCTCTTAGTCTGAACAAGCTCTACACCAGCTGTAGTTTTACAACAAACCTCTATTTAAGTGTCTTCACTATATTTTAATGATATGAGAGAAATTCAAATTTGTTGTATTCCAATTGGACGTTTTTGTGCAAGTCCCAGGCAAAAATTCCAACTTCTCTCATGTCATTAGAATGTAATGAATGCTGATGATAAATTTGTGTTTTATTGTTTTGTATTTCTGGCCTCCATACTTAAATGTGACCTCCACTTATCCACTCTACCACACACACATTTCCAATGCTTTTAATTTCCCTCGAAGGCAAACAAAAGGCACACATTTGAAAAGATATGAGTGAAGATGCTTTACACTTCCCCTCATCAAGTTATCATCGGTAATGACGCCACAACAGCTGGCGAGTCCCACCAGAGCCCAGATGTGGTGAAGATTCGCCCATCTCATAATCAAAGACACATTGGCTTAACACCAGCAAATGAAACAGCCGACCCAAGCCCGAGAGGGACTATTGATGCATGTTGTGAATTAGCCAATGTCAGCCTTAATTAAAATGTGTGATGTAAAAAACACCCCCTTCTCTATCGGCAGTCAAACAGTTTGCAAGCAGAGTGTACCATTTGCACAACAGGGAGAACCCTGTGTGAAAATGAATGATGTTATTTTGTTACACTGCATAGAAAAGCACAAAAACAGTATGATTTATAGATTTATTTTCTTTACTTATGAAAAGAATAGGATGTATAAATCATAGAGTAGCCACAAGTCAGCTATTTCTTTTTTGAAATGAACTTAAAAGAAGCAAAGCGGAGCCAGCCTTGAGCAGGAAAGCAAAGAAAAACTCCATTAGTCAGGGCTGAAAACATAATGCACACAAAATTACAAAATCAAAGTCAGAACGGGGGGAAATCCACAAGCTTATCCTTCATTCAAAGAATAGTCCGTCCCCTCTTCACAACACGACTAGTACAAAGTCGCAGGAGATAAATGTGGCCCTGATTGTAATACAGTTGCTCATGCACTTGTCACTTCACAAGGTCAACCAGATAGGCTTCACAGAATTTGGTGATTCAGATGTTACTGTGTTCAACAAAAGCACATGACAAACGGTATTGGCTGCTGCGCTAAGAAAAAAAAATGCACATGTAAGCAGCAAAACTTTGGATTACTGGAATATCATTGGTTTGACATTTTCTGTTACAGTGCCTGTGCTTTGGATGATAATGATGAAGTGATTCTAATAGACCCTTTGGCTAAGAAATGTCCCATTAGAATCAGCAACTAGCTCACAACTTCATCTAGAGGCACTAAATGATAAAAGCAGCTGCTAAAATCAATCACACTTTGGTATAAAGTCAAGACAATACAAAAGAATATTATAATTTATATATATGTAGTCTATGGTGTTTTCGTACTGTAAATGTTGACGAACAGAATTAACTGTTGAGTCAATATAACAAATGATGCGTTTCTTGTGTTTTGCGTCAGCAGTACATCATGCAGTGCTTGGATTGTATCGCTACACAATGTAAAACAAGATATGATTATGCTGTCGTCAAATATACACATTGTATTTATTCCAATCAGAAAATAAACAAGATATCATCTGTTTTTGCAAGAGATGTGACAGCTTTCTGATTGCAACCTTTTGCTTATCACTTTGTCATACATGCCTGAATGTTTAGTTTGAGGTTTAGAGATAACACGCACCATGTAAATCCTCCACTATTGTAAGTCTATTTGAATGTGTCTGTAATTTGTTTATGGATTAATATGCATTTCAGTGCGGAGAGCTGCATTAGGAATACTGACAATCTCCCTTTTCTTAGTGTATTCATCCCTGTTAACAAGCTTTAGATTATTCTTTGCTTTCTGTTTGCTCAACAACTGCCAATCTTGTGACTGAGCCGGCCAGTCACAGGCCAGTGCTATTTTAAATCATTTCAGGCCTCAATTCAAAGGTCCAGACCAGTGCCAAGTAGAACATCAAATGAGACGACACAGAAAAATGAAGAAGCAAGGTCAGACTCTTGTTTGTGAAGGCAACAAAATAACAGAAGTCTGTTTGAACGGTGCCTGTGCGAGCTTAGAATGGATCAATAGCCATCAGGTGCATGAGATTCAAGCGCAATGCGGTCTCATTGCGAAATCCTCTTAAAGCCTGCGATAGTTTAAGTAATCTGGGAGAGCCTATGTGTCAGCGTGCATTTGTGTGCGTGTATTTACGTCCACTCGTCCCCTCCCATTACGGCTGTCGTCCAGAGCGTCACGTGCCTAGAATGTGAGCGCCTTAATGTAGGTTTAAGTGTTGACAGTGCATAACAGAATATACAGGGAGGGAGCAGCAGTCTGCATCGAGAGGCTACTGGGTTACAAAGAATATCGAGCAGGTCAGATGAGGTCAGTTTAGGAGTAGTGTTCCAAAACAGTGATTGGAGGCCCTCGAGACTCAACAACACTGTCAACAAGCCTGATGTTAAATAGGATATTGAATTTCAAAGACACACACACAAATCAGAGCGGGAGGGAGAGGGCACAGCCTGCTTTTTTTATATACCCACGTGCTGTTCTTATAGAAACAACAAATGCTAGCTTTGTCTCTGTACAAGGTGGGGCCGGTGATCGATAACAGGACAAGTAGGACTGATCCTAATTAGTGCACGGTTACAGAAAATGAGCTCCCACCTGAGCCCCTATCTTATCCTTTATCAAACAACAGCTCTCGGCCAATCACGAGGTAGAAATGCAAACCTAATCCAGGAATATGTTCAAGCTAAACCAGGAAACTGCGGGTTAGTGACTGTGGCTTTTGAATATTCATGGTTCTCATGGCAACCTGGGGATTATGTGTAAACCTTTGTTTTCACAGCCATGCCTGTTTAGCACAAAGTTCAGGGAAAGGTTATGGGAAGAGACTGGGAAAAGATTAGCCGGCCCTATGTGCTGCTGTTAACAAGACTGCTAATAAGCTAGCTCTGTGAATAAGGTCAGTGTCCCACTCCTTTGTGTTACATAATCACCTTGACCTCTACAGACATTTTTACTTATAAATGAATGTGCAAAATGATGTGCATGAAAGTGATATTCAGGGATTTTTAACTATTGTCATAGGTTATATGGGAGGCTTCTTGTAAATGATCAGAGTACAACAAGTAGTACAATGCTGCCTGTGTGGATACAATCTTGGCAAGTGGCTGTAGAGTATAGCTACAGGTGTGTACTGCTGTATATAGGCATATACAGGTATGGTGTTGGAGAAAAGGCAAATAAAATAGAGATTATTATTATTATACAGATGCATAGTGGTACAGTGGTTAGCACTACTGCCTCACACTAAGTGCTCCTTGTGTTAATGTGGGTTCTCTCCAGGTACTTCTCCCACTATCTAAAGACATGCATGTATTGGTGAATTAGTAACTTTAAATTGCACTGAATGATTGTGAGAGTGAATGATTGTTTGTCAGTGTACGTGTCATAGCTGAGACAGACTACTAATGAGATAAAGTGGAAGAAAGTGGAAGAAGATAAATGAATTATGATTAGCATAGAAGCATTCTGACATTACTAGTATATGATTTTGTTATTGTGTTATTGTGGTGGATGGATTGTGACTATGGGTGTGCAGTTGTAAGAAAATGTAGTGTACTTCTAGGCGTGTATCCACTTTTTCTTTGTCTTTTCCCCTAACACTAAAGACTGTTCATTTACAGGTGTGCACTGCTTCTAGGAGCCTGGCCAGTTGTCCAAACTGTGTGCACAAGGACAGACATCTAGTATAAGTAATACACTGAATATACACAACAATGAACTTAACTGCAGAAATCCTAAAATATCACATTCAAAACAATAATAGTATAGTAGTCAGGTTTCTATTGAGGCAAAAGTATTTGGTGTAAACAGAAGTAAAAGTAGTGAACACACTAAGCACATAGTAACAGTGGACAAAACATTTTGCTCTTCAATTGGTAGGCTACAGTGGTAAATGTAAACAGTGAATTTACTCCTCCGAGAGAGCTCCGCTTCAGACTAAATAAAGCACGGAGTCAATCACAAAAGTGCCGACACACTAAATCCAATATGCTGTATGCCTGTATATTTGGATTAACACCGCCACTGCGAGTGAATCTGTCTGCAGACTGTGAGAGGGTTATTTGCAAAGCTGCCACCAATGATGATGAGTCTATTAACCTCAAGGCTTTTGGGTCAAGCAGGACCCTTACCACTTCCAGTTTCATCCTCCTCCTCCGCACATTCACGAATGAGACTCGGGAGTACGATTGTCTGCACTCTCTCCGGCAGTTTTGTTCAAATCGGGCCTGAGATGACTGTATCAGACGGGCCGAGATTTCTCTTAAGTGCCTCACTATGTACTTTTCTCCTGATGACAAATGGGACTTGGCCTTACCTAGTCCGCGGAGGGAAGCGGCTGTAATAGAAGAAGGAAATGAGGGAATCTAATCATGGTAGTGTTTAAGTGGAACTAGACAGAAGGATTTGATTTGGCTGTTAATTGGCGAACATAAAAAGTAAGTGGCAATGAGTGGAAATGTGGGATATTTCCTGGACACGTGCACATCAAATGAATGTTTCTTTTCAAATGGATCACTTAATGGGGCTTCTTTTTATTCGAGTGACAATATACATCACTCACGTATTATTTTCTACCTCCGCGTAGAAACCGTGGATGAGAAAACTGAATGAATAAGGCGCATGCCCTCTAACTCCCCCTCACTGGCACTAACTTCCTTGATAGCTTCTTTATGAGTCTCATTACATTATCATAACACTGTCCACTGAACATAACCTTCCATGGCTAATTTGTATTGGCTCCTACTCTGTGGCTCTTTCATTTCTACCGTGTGCCTTGACCATATTAGTCCAGCCAGTGAGGGAATGTAAACAGCAGTGAGGAGTTGGATTTTAGTTTATTTGATGGGGACAAGTATGTTTCATTTTAATGACATATTACAGTATTTATAGCTGCGGGGAATTTGCAATGCCTGCCCTTTGACCAGGCTTCAAAATGCAAAAAGACAACCAGTTAGCGCATAGATTTTATTGGTGTCCCTGTATGACACTGGCTGGTTATCCAAGTACAACCGATGCCATTTTGTCTCACTACAGAGGTATGACTGAGGTGGATCTTGTTCCCGAGCTCATGTGTTTACGACTTTGAGTCCAAAGACAGCCTTGAAGTACTTTGCCTCTTCACTGAGGCATGCTGTGAGAAGGAGTCAAGTGGAAACATGCTTGCATTGTTTCATCCAACGTAGAAGACTGAGATGGAATTACAGGCATTAATTATTTGAATACAGTTTTAACTAACAATAACACGTAAAGCAAATGCTGATTTAGTGTTTTATTTTGAAGGAATTGAGTACATTTCATCAAAAAAATGGTGCTTTATTTTTTTTGTTAAACGTGTTAAAAGATAAACTTGTGTATCCAAATACTGATTTGCATTTCAGGAATTAAGGTAGTTGTACACAAAAATGTCTCCATATAAACATGATCTTTGGGTTAACTATCAGATGGGAAATATGTGTGATCATTCAGAAAGATTATTCAACACAATATTGTCCTTGGTCAGTAGCAAACTCTGTGGACTGTAACATTTTCAGTTGAGGTATAAAACCAGCATTTGGTCATGTCGTTGTAAACAGTTTGGATGGAAGGCACTAGATTGTGTCAGGGCCCTTACAAGAAATAAATGGTCTACAGATATCTGCAAGTATATTGTTGTTGTTGTTGCATCAGTATTAGACTACCCTAGGTACAACAAGATAGTACGATATGATATTTGTATATGTGTATAGTGCATTCCCTTTAAGCACCCTTGCTTAAATCTCAGCAGCAAATATGAAAGCCATACCTATCCCATTTCCAGTTATGTGAGCACGTCAAGTGTTGCAAGAGCATTCAGCTTTAATCACAAAGCTAAATTCTGTTTCCTATTTCAAGCATCAACAGCTGAGCTGATTTAAAGGCAGATATTTGGAATAAAAATCCCATAGCATTATATTGCATTAGAATGTAGTCTGTATATGAAGCCACTGGTCACTAAGTATAAAGTCAGTGCTGTGGCTACTAAATAACCTCTGACTCATGCCGTGCCAAAGCTGGAGGCAGTGTGGTTTCACATGGTCCTGGAAAATGGTACCTGTAAAGAGGATAAGAGGATAAAAAAAAAATGAGTAGGTGTCACAGCTGTGGCCACAGCTATAAATGGTCAGGTTTTTAGCAAACTAATGAACTATAACAAACAATATACTATACATTTTAATCTTCAGATGCACTAATATGACTTACATGAAATACTCTGTTTTGGGAGTTGCATGTAAGTTGAACTCTGCCACAGGAATGCCTCGTGAAGCAACCCTGGGACCAAACATGGCCGCTGGGTAAACAATAGAAGATGTGCCCACCTAAAGGTGAACAGAAGTGTCAGTGATTTTAGTTTGGCCACTTAGCTTACATTAAGTAGCAGTAAATAAACTGCACAAAACATGGCAACTTACCACCAGACAGAGATCACACACTTCCAGTTCCTTCTCCACCTTGGTCAGGATGTGTGAATCAAGAGTCTCTCCAAAAAATACTACGTTGGGCCTCAGAAGACCATGGCAGTCACTTTTCTCACACCTTAACACATTGAGAATAATCATTCAGCCCTGATTAATTATACATTGTGTATTTAGAACAATTTTATTGAATATACTGACCTATAAATCTTAGTGCAGAAAATGCTGCATTGTAGTTTAACGTGCCCAATATTTAAGTCTAAATTAAAGCAGGAGGAGGGCTATGTAAAGCCTAATCACTGTTCAGTTGTTGGTGTTCTGTTGTTTGTGGTGATGTTAGGAGGTTACTTCTCAAATGTTAAACATTTATTCTGCAACTTGTATTTTTAACAAACACACACCCTATTCAAAGCTCTGCACTGCCCCCAAGTGGAAGCCATAATTTACAAAGTTTATTTAAGTGGAATTTAGGCTTTTATGGTAAACTATCACAATCTACCTGACCATCAAGCGATATGACAAAAATAAATAAACCCATGAGATGTGTGAAAAGTGAACTTTTGAATGAAATTGCATGAAATTTAAATGTACCAAAATGTATTTTCTTTAAAACTAATTCAACAACCATCAAACCAAAAGTAAAATAAAATAAAATGTGAAGAATGTGGCAACAGTGTTAAACTCAGAAATTAAATTAAAATGACTAAATGAGATAGCTTTTTGATTGGCAGTAAATGCAGTTTTGTGAATAATTATTTAATAACATTATGGTATAGGCAAAAAAACATATTGCTACCATACTGAAGTGACAGGATTAATCTTAGGACTCAAGGAACGGGTAAATCTCCTAATACCATGTGAAAGTAATCCCACCTGGGCAGTTTATCCACAGGAATCTGGGCATCAACAGCATCTGGGTCAGGAGAGCTTCACAATGCAAACAAAACAAGTTAAATGGCACTTCACCAACAGGGGTCAAAGTGAAAAGATAAGCTAATACACCCAGAGTGTTTATCAGTTTGTGTACACAGTGGCTCTTACCCTGTGCCCTTTAGGGCTGCACATATGGGGCTACGCTTGTTTGTGGTCACATGGCCACAGCTCACACAGCGAGTCTCCGTCAGATTGCCTGCAGTAACAAACAGAAAAGACAGATGCCTTGATTTAAGCCCTCCAGAATGATAGAAAACTGTCACAGTGTGTTGACACTATTGGTTTCTTGGCTTGATCACATGGCTTATAAAGGTTATTATTTTTATTTTTTACATTTTTATTAGCATTAATGCATTTATTTGACAGAGAAAAGATAGTTCAGAAACTGTGAAAGAAACAGGGGGTATTAAAACTAAATCAGTGAACATGTAGACTAATTATCTGAAACCACTGGCAAGCCAAAATCTTTTTAAAACTACATAACCAATCACTTTTTCCCAGTAAAACCTCAATGCTTAGTCATAGATTCCAGTAGTAATTACTGACTTGGGTCCAGATGCAACTGAGCACCAGCTGGCAGTAGAGATACATTAATTTGGTTACAAATTTTCTTTGGGAAAAACTTAAAATATCTCAAGTATGGCACACATAAAGTATAGCAGATGGGACTATTTTGAGTTTATGTCTACACTGGTGAGTGAACAATTAAATTTCAGTTTTGAAATAATGAGGCACTTCATTTGGCTCACTTGGCTCTGAAAATCTAGAAAGAGAGACTGGATCTAATGAGGACAGTCTTGTGAATGTACTAAATGTGTCCTTAATGCACCCAGAGACTGGATCTGAAAAACGTTTGGAGGTGGCCTGAATCAAATGTATCCAGATGTATTCAGATCTCTGAGGATGTAAGAATGGGCATGTGTCCTGGTTTGCATGGGGAGACTTTCTACATCAGTTAAATGCTGTTTTCCAGCCAAAGCTCTGCTCGGCACACCATTGTATTTATTAATTGGAGTGTGTCAGTGTGTCCACATAAAACATATGATCTCATTAAAGCAAGTCATCAAAGAGAAAACATTAGAGAACCTTTAAGTATTAACAGACGATTTATGATTTAATTTAACTCGTGTTCTCACCGTGAATCTTCAGCACATGTTTGGAGCCAGCCTGCAAGTGGAGATCATCTATGCACTGAGTGATTACGACCACATCACGTCCCTGCTTCCTCAGACGAGCCTCGCACTCAGCTATGGCATAATGAGCAGTGGTGGGCTTCTTGCTCAGTGCCAGCTCTCTTCTGTAATGGTAGAACTCCCAGACGCGAGACGGGTAGCGAGAGAAGGCCTCTGGAGTAGCTAAGTCCTGAAACAACAACTCACAAGATGAGGGACAAATGAAATGTATTCTGCCACAGTGAGTGATTTAATTATGGTGCATACTTTGTTTTTGCCATAGCATATATTGAAATAATCCTTGTTTCATCCCACAATAGATTATCCAACAACATTCATTCTTTGTTGTTGGATAAATTTATTGAGCTGTGAAGATGTATTATGTAAACAAAAAAAAATACACCCACTCCACATTCACAAGTCTGATTATCAGCAGAAAAAAACAGACCAAGCTAAATAGTCTGGCTGACATAAAAAGGCAGTTTGGGTGGTAATTATTTGCAAATTACCTGAGATTTCCATTTCCTCCATGTCTCGTGTTTTCCCCTGAAGGTTGGCAGCCCACTTTCTGCCGCAACACCTGCCCCCGTGACAATCGCAATGTGCTTGGCTTTGGAAAAGACTTCACGGAATTCAGACAGATCTAGAAAAAAATCAAACATTAAAAAGGATTCGCAGCAAGTTAACCCAACAGTTTACATGCATCTACATTTTTAATCAGACTTCAAGATGGTTTGAAGGTATTATGTTTTCGGTGAGTACTTTGTGGTGTTACCTGAGCTGGGCCTTGCCGGGTCCGTCAAAGGTCCTTTTGTCACTTGAGTAGAGCACATGCGAAGACCAAGTGAAAAGACGGCACGTTTTCGGAGAAGCATTGTTGCTATGTCGAAGAAGACAAACCAGGAAAAACTAATGAAAAAAGAAAGGTGTTACATTTACATTTCGCTGCTGCATGCGTAGTCTACGGTATAAAAGTCAGAGTTCATGTTTTAAGAGCTGGAAGCTGTTTTTGAGTACATTCTTGGCTAAAACTTCCTTATTGTTTACAAATGTTCTAAATTGAGCAATAAATATTTGATATGCATTTTAAATGATTTACCATTGCTTTCACTCACACAATATTCATGTTGTGGCATATTATAAAGGCTATCATATGCTCAGGTAAACAGAAAGAATACACAGGTGGAAAGTTCAGTTTTAGTGGGACAGACTGTACAAACTACAACTGTACAGACTTTGAACAGCAACACTACATGTCACATGACACATGCCTGATTGATGTGATTGACATAGTTAAATAAATCCCTTTTTATTTTTGACTTGGTTGCCCAAATTTGGTTGTGCAATGTTGATACTATTGTGTAGCCTAAAGAAAACACCACTAATTTGAAAACAGCTAAAAACATTGGCATTATACCATTTTTAAACTTGTTTTTTTTTTGCATTCCAGTATTTTTGCACTGATGTCATGTTGTAGGACCAGCTTTAAATTAAAGTTTCCAGGGAATGCTTTTTCTGTGGCCCACCCAATCACTGTCCGCAATACGCCCCTTAAATATATTTGTAATGGAGATTTTTAGAAGCTAACAGACTGCAAAGTGGGCGCACCCACATCCTGAAAACGAGTCTAACAGCATGTAAACTATGAGTAAACTTCAAAATATTAGCTCTTTTCTAAAACATGCGCATGAATCTATTATCTTCAGGTTAGTATGCTGTTTGCATCGGTTACAAAGTTTCAACAGTCTCTATTGTGTTCACTTCGGATTCTTTTTAGGTAACTTTACAGCATAACATGACAGCGAAAAGTTGTCCATTCTGCACGGATAATATGCACAACACAGCTTTACATGTGACTGTGCTTAAACACGGATGTAAGGCGCATTTTCACAAGCTAATGTTGCCCAAAACATGACGTACCCTCGGTCCCTTACGCAGGACTAACGTGAATGCCAAACAAAAGAGGAACAACACTAACAGTGCAGGGTTTGAAGCACTATTTCGGCTTATCTTGCAAGTACTTACCTATAGCTCGATAATGAAGCCACTAGAGGATTAAACGACACACACGGGGCGAAAGCTTGTTTACCTCTCCAACTACAATTAACACGGGAGGTCGTAAACACCTCACACTGTCGTAAAAAAATGCTCTTAGAAGTCAAAAGGAAAAAATGTGTGATTTAAGGCTGCCATCTAGCGGTGTGATGTGAGATTGGCCTGAATTCATTCACGGTGAGTCATTCACATTGACAACAAACAAGGGTTAACTTATCATCAATGGTCATTCATTCTGGGAGTTTTTCTTATAATAGCCTCATCACATTGGTTTTTAATACTGGCTTATCTGTAAAATTATTTCATACATTTAGTTTGCTGATGCTGCTTCTGGGGTTTGTAGGCATTTTGCTTTTTGTTAATTACAAAATAGTAGTAGTATTTATTTTTATGGCCCATATTGCTTAAAAACATTACCTAAAATTCCTTCATTAATGAAATGTGGTATGAGGTTGTGTGGTATGTTGTCTGTGTTGCACTAAAATAAATATAGCACACTTGGCAACCGTGCAAGGTAGGCTACGTCTCCATAGACCTAGGCTGTATTTGTGATGCCATTGGTTATATTTTTTTCATTCACAGTCTCGGACAAGTTGGACCTGGATCTGCCTCCTCCTCTCCCTCCCGGTGTGTGTAAACACCCCCTCCTCCACCACCATCGCCGTCTCCATCAGTAGAGACCTCCTCGTGTGAGTGAGTGGCCGTGCTTCTGTGAGTGCCCAGCCAGGCAGCCGGACGGCCAGCCAGCAGTCACCACTGGACACTGGTTCAAATTGATGGCGACCACCCCAGACAGCAGCACAGACCGCCGGCCGATCAGGAGACTTCGCTCTAAAAGCGACACCCCATATCTGGTCGAAGCTCGACTGTCGTTTAACCTGCGTCCAGGTAGGCGCACGTCCATCCTGCTTCACATGTGGCTTGACACGGCACATGTCAGTTGTATGTAGGTGTCCAGCGCTGTTACGTACGAATTACAGCATTGTCAGATACAAGTTATTATTTTGGTGTATGCTACATTTAGTTGTAGGTTGTGTCACAATCTAAGCTATATCGAATTACACAAACATCTATTCTTTTGAATTGACTGAAATGTTATGCAACTTTGATTGATCGGTTGTGCCTAAGCGTTTATCATTGAGGCACTTTACAAACTGTGTAACATGTTCATCAGAGGGTCGTGTGTAGCTACATTTTGATTTCGTCAGCGGTTGTAATTTATCTTTGTTACATAAGAAGAGGGCGCCTGAACGCGCCCTGTGGTGGGTTTGGCGCTGGTTGTGGTCCATTAAAGGCGCATGGGACATCCGACGTGGTCCTCCTGAAAAGATTTAAACAACTGTTCGTTACACTGATGTGAGTGATGCTGGTTATGAAGTCTTCTGTCTCAGCCCTTTGAAAAGCATGTTGCATCCTCTGTTACCATGGTGACTTGGCATTTTGCTGACTGTGTGTACAGCATCCTTTGCGCTACGCTGTTATTAGCATCAGTTGTATAAGAAACGCTCTGGTATTTTTTTTACAATCTGAATCTTTTCGTATGAGCATCATTCACATGGCTGTCCAGTCCTTGGGCAGTTCCAACACTTTCCCATCGACATTTATCAGAATGACATCACTAGTCCTACGCATTGCTTCTACAGTTCCACTATAAAACACATTTATCTTATCAGAGCGTTTATGTGTGCAACGTTTTATAGCATCTTGGGTTATATAATGTGATTTGTGATATTTGCATAAAAAGCAATATGACTTGGTATAACACTTAGATACTTAAATGTAATGGCAAAAGTCTTGCAGATCTCTTTGACATAGGCCTAAATGTTACAACCACAACAACAGCTGCTGATGTCTGTTGCCTTCTACTTTCATGAATGACTAACTGAGCAAAGCCTGGCGTTTCATTCTTAAAGGGATAGTTCAGTCAAGGTAAGCAACATTTGAGCATCACCAAAAATAATATCAGTATGAATCATGAATAAGTACTTGGTTGAAGTGTTCCTCAGTTTGGAGAAGCAGACAGGAGTAATGGCACAGAAACTAAACCATGTGCTGCTGTAAATCATGCAGATAGAAAAAAAATCACCTGAACTGAGCTGTAAAATAAAGCTTTTCTGTCCAGTAAATCTTTATTCTCTTTGACATTTATATAGTTTAACTCCTGTTTTTACTCCTGTCTGCCTCTCCAAGCCAAAGATTCACTGACAACCACAGGTATTACACAAAGAATCTGCCGCTGAACACTACTCCAAAATGACCTTTTCAGAGCTTTAAGAGCTACTGTCTTGATAAATTAGGAAAGGCAAGTACACTGGCTGCTCTCTGAACTGTAAAGTAAGACACGAAGGTTGTGCATTCCTGCACACATATAAAAATATGGCTTATGGATTCTTGCTTTTTATTCCAGCACATCACATTTTGGCTGTGTGCTCCATTTTTATTTCGCCTTCTCAACAGGACCACACACAAGCGTTTGAATGGCACGGGGGCGATTTTTACAAGAGCGCTTGTTGACTCACTTCCACCTAAAGAAGTGTAGCAGAATTTAGCTTGCTTATTGCCAAGGAAACCAAAAAGTCTAAGTGCTTCTGCGTGTGTGTCCAGGTGCTTTATAATGATAAATAACTAGGCTGCTAGGGATTGAAAACAAAACAATTACCTTTGTTTAGTTCAAGACAAGACAAATGTGTTCTCTTTGTCGTAGAGCTTCTCTTTAGAGGTCAGAAGTAGTTTACACCAAGTCTAATATTATCCTGTGGTATCATATTTTATGAGCAGCATGGTGGGACTGGAAAGTGTATTCTGAAGACACTGGTTTATCAATGAACTGCTTTATCACAGACACTACAAAATACTCTTTTATCTAATCCAATCAGAAAAACTTGGTGCATAGATTTATTTATTTCCAGGCAGCGTGATTTGTTTTGACGCTTTCTGTCTGATAACGTGGAGATGAGCCCAATGTTCACAGCCAACTCTGCTTTTAGCTGCTACTTATCTTAATTCTGGGATGTTGAAAATGGGCTTCGTCTGGCGAGACATTTCGAGAGAACCAGCCTCTTGAGCAAGTCTGGCTTTTGCAAGAGACAAATCTGTTGCAGCAAACAAATGATACTCTATAAATGGCATTAGGGAGCATGTATGAGATACTGCAAAGGACTAATCTGATTTGCCTGCCCGAGAACAGCCACAAACGATTTAATGCAATTGGTTACTGCGCAGCTATCAACAATTTGTGTCAATTGTCTAAAAATATTACAGCATAGGTGTAGGCTTCAATTGTCTCATATGTTTTATTTCAATCACAGCCTCAGCTCAGTTACAAACACACAAATTGTCATCTCCTCTAGAAAGATTACAGTGTTTACAGACGCAGAATAATCTCTGTATTTACCTGTGGGATTGTGCACAAGAAAATCTAACAACAGAGTATTTGTAGCGCCTGTTACTTTGCCGCTGCTTGCTGACACAGCGTTTGTTTTTTACCCAGAGACTTATTCTATTTACTCATCGTTCGAGTGCAGCAGCATCTGTTTACAGTCTGCAGACAAAATGCTTTACTCGACTCCCAAATTGCTCCCAAACGTAGCAGCTACCAACGTTGCATCTTCTACGTTTTGACGTCTCTGCTCATTCAATGAATATAACATGTCAGTCTTATTTTAATCGGCGCAGTCAGTCAAAGCAAATGCAGATGAGCATGTCCTCAAAGGCTGGGGTCTCTTCAGGTCCGCTCAGACATATGGAATACTAATCGCAGGCCAATTAGAGTGCAGATGATGAATAGTGTTAAACAGCTGGCCGGTGCATGCAGTGTGCATGTGGGCACTGGCACAGGCTCTTACTGTTACACCCCATCTGAATGCAAACAAGACAACTCTGCAATGCAGTTATAGAAGATAGGATATTTCAAGTATTCATGAATTTTAATGTATTTACAATGTCCACTTGATAATAAGCCATCCACAGTAAAGGAATACGTTATAGCACTCTTTTAGCAGATGAGATTTAATTCACAATGCTTGCCTTGTGTTGCGTAAAGCACATTGGCCCCACTCTCTTTCCTTCTCTGTGCCGCTGCCCTAACAAAGTACAATCGATACACTCCAGATGCATGGCTGGGCAGAACCGTTTCTCCTGCAGCACTCCTTGCACCAAGAGGGTTTACTTAAGGTTTTCCGATCGTCTTTACACCGCGAAGGACATGCATACATTTGAAGAGCCCTTTAAGGTGTCGTGTTTGAATAACGCTATTATTCAAAGTGATTATAGAGGCGGATAAACCAGAATATTCCATTGTACTGCAGAGGTTACACTTGCATTTCAAAGATGAATGATTTGCCAGTGCTTGTAGTTTAGGTAGCACTTATCATTATTTTATTATTATGATCAAAACAGCCGTCAGTGTTATAGACTCTGTGTGCTCAATATTACAGATCTACCAGTTCCTCTGCTTTGCAATAAACAAGGAACTTTCTGTAACCCATTGTTCATGTTTGTCCAGTAAGTAGCAGGAACTCATAAAAAAGGCTGTGAGCTCGTTTATGTGTTTTAAAACAATGCCGGATCAGGTTTATTTTTATTCCCTATGGGGATATTGTTAGGCGAGCAGGTCAGGATGCTGTCAGCTTTTACTACAAACCACTGTATGTCCCCATCCAGCTATGTCCCCTCCGTCTGAAGCAACACAAGGATGACGTTTCAGCCTTATGACGGACTCAGCCTTGCATCTCAAAGAACACTCGAGCAATCTTCTCATCTTCCATACTTCGCTGCACACAGACCTTCTTTTTTTTTTTTTTTTTTTCTTTTCTCCAGCTGAAGCATCCCAAGTCTGAATAAAACATGAGCGGGGAAAAAAAATCAGGAGGAGAAAATAGCAAACGCTAAAACCGGGGCTCTTTTCTAGATGCGTCTTCTGCATAAAAGCCGCTGATGATGAGTGCCACCTGGCCAGAAAAGCTGTCAACCTCAGTAGCGAGGAAGTTAAAAGGAAGAGACAAGCAGGAGTCTTTTATGAGAGTCTGCAGGAAGTGCCGTCTTCCCACAGTCTCACTCCCTTTCTGCCTTTTTATCTCTCACTTGGAAGTGTATGTAGGAATGGCTCTTGGTTATGTACTATCCACACAAGTCCTGTAGAGAAATAATAGCTTCTTTTTTTTTCCGAAAAGCCCTCCCAAGCTGAAGACGGCTGCATGATGATGTGCTTGGGGATCATATTTATAGTACATGTGAATCGAACAGAGAGGGATAAGATGCCTCTGCAATTACACTGATTGAAAAAGCAAAGTCTGAATCAGTGTCATGCTGCGCTATCGGTTTTGTGATTATAAAACACAGCACAAAAACAAAAACCAGACAGTGCCTTCATGTCTCCAATAGGGTGAACGAGCATATCCCAGAATCTAGGACCATAAAAATGATGTGTTCAACAGATATGATCAAGAAGATGGAGAGTACGGGATGGGCTGTCCGTTGAGCAGATATGATTAATGTGGTGGAGTGGCGTTCGGTGCTGGCGTCACCAGTGCAGCCCGCACAGTGCAGCAGTTCTTTATAACATATCTGCTGAGTAAGACACTTGGGAGAGTCAGAACCTCTTCAACGCTGCTGCAAACCTGGAACTGAATTCAATCAAAGCTGCAATGCACCAGTCAGCAGCTCCAAAAGTGTATCCCATTCACAATGATAAATGTCAGGATATTTTGGCCTTTCTAAATTTAAACCTCCCCCAAAATGCAAGTCCGCCATACGTTTTCTTTGTCATTAGGTATTTACATGATCAGACTGGAGATCTTTTCGAAGAATACAGGCAGGGTGGGCTTAGATTTTTATATTAAATTATGCCTGCACTTTTCAGACACTTACGTAACTCTGTGTAAAGACAGACTCAGTGGATAAATGGTAGAGTACTGAGGAAGCGTTTGGTTGAAATAAGATTAGAACATTATGCTGTCACTGCTTTTCTTGCAAATAATAAAGACATCATCGGGTTTATTTGGTAAAATCCAACTGAAAAGAGACATTGAGCGTAATTATTGCCATGAATTGTCAGCTAAACTAATTTGTAGATATTGATCTTAATTTGAATCCTGCAACAGAACAGAATGTACCTCAGTTCTTTATTTGATAACACAATGTGATTTCTACTTTTGGAGAGAAGGACAGATAGAGGTTTTTGGTGGAAGAGAATCAGAGAGTCCCTTGAGATACAGCTGGAACATCTCAGAGGGGTGGCAATGTCTGTCTGTTCCGCAGAGATTACTCTTGGATTACTTCTACTTGTTTCATAACCTGTGTCAGATAGTAATATTTTACTTAAAGGCAATTCACTTGTAGCATAGTTGCTGCATAAGTTGTCTTTTGACAGATAGTAAACATAATGCATGTTTTTTACATGTGGGCAAAGATAAACGCTGTCTCCTTGCACTGTTGATAATTTTAATTTCTCTAGTGAACAGGCATTAAACAGGAAAAACAGTGATGAAAGTATCACATAAAATCAAGGCTATATTTATTGAAGTGGTTTTAATTATTATCATTACTGTATGTTGGAGTTTTATAACAAAAGCAACAATGGACATTCATGTCAACAAATACTCCATACAAAGCTTCACCACATTCATTCAGTTTGTATTGTGAGTGATATCAGAAATGAAAAAGCTTGTACTCACTGGTTATGAAACACACTTTGTGCACCAATGCACCAGTGCACTCTGGTGGAGGAGGAGTGTTTTTTCTGCAACACAAGACTGCACAAGGTTAAATGTGTGACATACTAGATACTGTCTATAAAACTATCACTCGGACTAGCGATGTCTCAAGCTAGATTGATTGTGCTTTTGTGCTAACTTAGCTAACACCTGCATTTAGAGAATATTGATACAAAATCTTGTTGTGAACCGTTACAGCCACTGAATATAAAGCACTTGGTTGGTGTAATTTCACTGAATAAAAGCACAAAAGTAAGGCCATTTTTATTGTCATTGAAAATGATTCAACATATTTACAAAATGTTTTGAGAGTGCAAGTTACAGACATCCTGTTTCTCTGTGTTCCTTCAGCCGTGATTTCCTTGTGAAAGTCTTGCCACATCTGGAACATGTGAATGGCCGGTCCCCTGTGTGCACCATCATGTGCTTCTTCAACTCGCCATTTAACCTGAAGGCTTTGCTGCAGACATTACACACGAATGGTCTCAGCCTCATGTGCTTGGCTCTAAAATGAGCCTTGAGATGGGACTCTCTCTTGTAGGACACCCCACATTCCTCACATTTAAATGGCCTGTCCTGTGTGTGTTCGATCATGTGAATCTTGAGCTGTGTCGGAGTAGGCCATCCTTTCCCGCAGGTCTCACATAGGTATGGGTCCTGCCCAGTGTGTTTGTACATATGCCATTTAAGGTATGTCTTCTGAAAAAATACTTTTCCACAAATTGGGCAAGAAAACCCACTTGTGTGCCTCACCATATGTGCTTGAAGGCAATACTTTGTACTAAACTGCTTGCCACAGTATGAACAAATTGTTGTCTCCTCATCTTTGTGCTTGTTTCTGTGCTGATTCAAAAGTGCAGCGGACTTGCAGCTTTTCCCACATCTTTCACAAATGTGTGGTGTTGCACTTGTGCTGTGAACCTTCTCGTGATCGCTCAGCAGTGATAGCTTGGTAAAACATTTCTTACATGTGGCACACTGGAATAGTTGCTTGTTTTGGTGATGTTTAACCAGTTCACATAACCTCACAAAAGTTCTTTTACAGATGGGGCATGGATATGGTCCTCGAACTTTATGTGATACAGCATAGTGTTTTTTCATGAGGACAAGCTCTGAGAAGGTCTTGTCACACAGTGTGCACTTCATGGTGCATAGTTCAGTCTGAGGGGTATTTTCTGATTTTGCAGAGGTTTCGCTCATTTTGGTTTCAGAGCCAATTTCAGTGTTGTGTTTACTGCCACGATCCAGTGATAGTAAGTTACACCCATCAATCAAAATTGAGTTTGAGTGGTTTGTGATTATTATCCTTTTCCTTCGAGGTGTTTTTTTTAAACATTTGCTCTTGTGTTTTTCAAAACTCTTAGAGTAAATAAAACTTTGTCCACACTCTTCACATGTGAATATAAATTTGCATGTTCTCTGTGAGGCTGCGGTTTTATGATATATATTTCTTGGAACAACTGTTTTCTTTTTATTGTCCGTTTGCCTGCTGTTTATTTCCTGTGTGAAATCAACATCCACTGAACTGTCATTGGACAATTTGCATGCATCTTCCTGGTGTAGCTTGTAGTCTTCATAGTTGTCAAAGTCTTTCCCACAGTCACCACAAATGTAAGGACTCTCTTCTGCGTGACATTTCATGTGCCTCGTCACATCTGTAGAAGAGGTAAAAACTTGTCCACATATGGAACAGGTCTTGATACGACTGCTTCTTTTACACGTTTGTTCTTCAGATGAGTCTGAACACACTGATTGCTGGAGTATTTCTGAAGGCTCACTTTCAGCTTCATTGCAGAGTGTCTTTGTTGTGTTGTCACTTGGCTCAGGTTTGACTTGGTGAGATGAGCTGGTTGAACATTGGGGCTCTGGCTGTCTCTCGTGTTCACTTCTATCCACACAAACCTTTTGGTGTTTAATGAAGTTCTTTTGGTATCTGTAAACCTGGCCACACACACGGCAAACTAGATTGTCATTATGAAAGTTCTCCAAGCTTGGAAGAGTGTGCTTTGAAATGGTATCTGTTTCCATTGATAACTGCTCATTCTCCCTTGTCCAAGTATATTTCCCAGTATTAATCAATGATTTAGAATACAAATTTACCTTAATTAACTTATTCTGTCCACCAGGGTCTGTTGTGCAACCACTGATGCTGTGTCTCTTTAGTTTGCCAAACGAACCAAAGTTCTGCCCACAAACAAGGCACCTAAAGGTTTTTCTACTACCAGTTTGTCTCTGATACAAGTCTTTTATGTCTGTGTCATAATCTTGTGAGTCTGCGTCATCAAAAGGAAGTGTAACTTCGACAGAAGGTGCATAATCTTCTGTCACATCTTCCACATCTTGTCCGTCTTCCTCAGGGTCAGAATAGAGCTCTGAGCTCTCATGGTCATATTGGCTTGACTTACTTTCAAAAAGGTCAGACTTGTTGTTAGGTGGCTGACCAGAGAGACTTGACAAAATGCTGTCATCAACAAAGTGTCCTAGAAAATTACAAGACATACAAAAAATGAAATGGATTTGAAATATTATTGAAAGACCTGATAGTTTTAGTAAAACTTCGATAAAGGTTCATACCTTGTGGAACTTTGTGCCCATGTTTGTGGTGTTGAATTAGTTTACTGAGAGGCTCAGGTTGATTCATTAAGTCTACACACTCTTTCAAGATGGAAGGAGAAAGGCCAAGCCACAGGGAAGTCTAAAAAGTATAACAGGTAAAATTATTTTCAGATATAATTTTACTACTGGATTACACTTGCAAGCACATACTGGGTTGGATAAACACGTAATAACAATACATTTCTATAACACTCTTAACAGAGCCATATAATCAGGTTTTCAGGGTGTGTCCACACTTGGCATAGTTGCTCTGTTGGTGTGCTTTGTTTGAATGAAATATGAATGTCGCCATACAAACCTTGGTGAGCACTAAAAACAGGACCCCACCCCAAAAAAGTTCAAACTGCCAGTCACTTAAGAAAGCACCACTTATTATGGGGTGGCCAATCATTGCAGCCAATTGCAGAAATTCTGTCCCTCTGTCCAAACACAAGCATTGCTACAAAAGATTTCCCCGAGTGAATGTGAAAGTGAATAGTTCTCACTCTATAAATGTTATTCTTGGCAATTGTCCACACACTGAAGTGTCCAGTGTACTGGTTGTACTCCCTGGGTGGTGAGATCAGAGGGAGTCTTCATATTCACTGGCTCTGATACTAACCATAGCAGCTGTAAATCAACTGTATTATTTACTAACAGTTAAATACCTACTTGTTCAAGGCTTGGTACAGGCAGCAGCTTTTGCAAATTGAATAGGAATTTTCTCACAAGAGCCTGCAGAGCTGAGTCATATTTGGGGCCAAACACAGCAGGAAAGGTTTTCTGAAGGTGATAGAAATAGTCATGTTGTACGTCTGTGTTGTACAATTTAAAAATAACAACACATACGTCAGACAACATACGGGCACAATAACTAACCTGATAAAACACATCCCTTTGGCATGGATCATCCAAAAGAGAGTCCACAAGTTTTAGGAAGTTTCCCACTGAAGCTTTCACCTTAGAACTGGCAGCCTATGGCATAAAGAATGATTTACAACTTTTCATATCATGTGTGTAGGACATTGGCATTAAAAACTATACCAACCTCTTCATCCTGCTCCATAATATAAGTGTCTATCTTCCTCAAATGTAGCTCAATATTCTGCCTACCGCAGAAGTCGTCACTGCGGCACATCTCCAATACCACCTGTTGGAATGTAAAGAGACAAACTCAACTTGCACTGGTTCACCAGTCTAAATGAACACAATTCAACATTACAAATCCTTTATCTTGACCACTGTCACATGTGATGTGAATTTTGGGATCAAACTGTCCATTAGATCAAGGATTACAACAAACTGTCTAGTCTTTCATCAGATAGAGGTTATAATGCTGTATGTTTAACTTAATTGTTATTTCAGGAAAAAAATGAAGAAAAAGGACCGTGTCCATTATACATACATTTAATAAAATTGACTTTTTTTGGAAAAATAATCTAAATGTTTTTTTAAAAAGTTTGAAAACAACAAAGCATACAATATTTTGAGCGTGTGATGCGGCATTAAAATGGAAAAATGCAAACTCAAAGTTGAGTGCTTCATACTGTAATCTCGTCATTATTTAAATCGCTGGCATTGTAGGCGTGCTACCTTGGCACGTAAACCTATGACTAGCTGTACTCTCTCTGAGAAGGTGAGCAGCTCGGGGATGTTCTCCATCACAGTGGTAACAAAGTCCTCCAACAGACCGTAGTGCATCACAGCTCTCTGCTGCACGATTCCCCACAGAGCCGCGGACAGCAGCTGCAGAGGAGGGACGAGGAGACGGAGGGAGGACAGGGGCAGGACACCTGAAGAACAATACTACTGATTTACACCAGGAATCAAGAGAACGAAAACCAAACAGTTGTTACACCTATTGTGCTAGCACTAAATGACTTCAGCCTTTCTGTTAGCACTAGCTCTTTAGCCTCAATAAAGCATATGCGAATAGCACTTACCGTGCTCTGGTAGGACCTCGCTCATTTTGTATTTTTGTGGATAACATAAAGAACACCTCAAATGAGATGGTAAATCTTTAATATTAGCGCAGTTGCACTAAAATATGGAATATGGACGCCATTGGTCTTTTTCTTCTTTTTGCCCACTTCTTCTTGCAGAGCTGACGCCACAGAGCGTGCGCCGCTACGTCGACACGCACAACAGTTAACTGTTCATGTGCATTACTTTTACATTAGGTTCGTGGACCTCATTAACTGTAAAAATCCATATTGCAATTAAAATATTGTCGAATTAAGAAATAGTTTTGAGTTTTGTTTGCCACAGTTTGAAGTTACTAAAACTACCCACTTGATGGCAGCATTGTGACATAGGCTTATGTGTAGGTTACAGACCATGTCGTTACTCAGATGTGTGGTATAGCCTGATAAGTTGAGGATAATTTCTACCATCAGTGAGGTTCTCAGTTGCTCATTCTTATAACTAAGATTACAAACTAGATCACTTTGTTTCCTCCTTAAACTGTTAAGTGCCGAGCTGTTATAGCCAAGAATGACATTACATCAGTGTTAGGTATGAAATAAAAACAAATCCCCAAATAGATGTCCACATTTTATTGTAACTGGTTATTCAGAATATTTACAAACTCATGTTGCATACAAGCAAATCTGTAATCTGTTTCTAATAGATTTATTACAATGTAGGTTACAAGCATGCCTTTTCTCTGTGTTCTCTGAGACGTGACTTTCTTGTAAAAGTCTTGTCACATCTTGGACATGCAAAAGGCCGGTCCCCTGTGTGCACCATCATATGTTTCTTTAACTCACTATTTAACCTGAAAGCTTTGCTGCAGACATTACACACAAAAGGCCTCAATTTCATATGCTTGGCTCTACAGTGAGCCTGAAGATCAGACTTCCTCTTGAAAGAAACACCACATTCCTCACATTTAAATGGCCTTTCCTGTGTGTGTTCGATCATGTGAATCTTGAGGTAAGCAGCATTTGGCCACCCTTTTCCACAGGTCTCACACAGATATGGCTCTTTCCCTGTGTGTTTATACATATGCCATTTAAGATATATCTGTCGAAAAAACATCTTACCACAAACTGGGCATGGGTAACCTCCTGTGTGCCTCACAACATGCCTCTTCAGGCATTCCTTTGAACTGAACTGTTTACCACAGTAGGAACAAATAGTACTCTCATCGTTTTTATGCATTTTCTTGTGCAGAATCAGGCTGGCAACAGATTTGCAGCTTTTACCACACGTTTCACAAATGTGTGGAGTTGCACTTGTATTGTGAACCTTTTGGTGATCACTCAGCCAGGACGGCTCAGTGAAACATTTCTTACATGTGGCACACTGGAATAGTTTCTTGTTCTGGTGATGTTTAACCAGTTCACATAACCTCACAAAATTTCTCTCACAGAGGGGGCATTGGTATGGGCCTCTAACATTATGTGATAGGGAATAATGTTTTTTCATAAGGACAAATTCTGAAAAGGTCTTGTCACACAATGTGCACTTCATGGTGCAGTGTTTTATTTGAGCAGTCTTTTCTGACTCTGCTGAAGTTTCATTTTTCTCTGTTTGTTCAGAACTAGTTTCGTTTGTACTGCCCAATGATTCTAAGTTACAAGCATCAATAACAGAGTGATTAGTGATTTCTCCCTTTTTTGTTTGTGGATTGTTTTTCAAACACTTACTCCTGTGTTTCTCAAAACTCCTGGAATATTTAAAGCTTTGTCCACACTCGTCACATGTGAACATTAATTTACACGCTTGCTGCGATGATGAAGGCTCATGCCAGACTGTTGTGTAACGAATTGTTCTTTTAGGGACAACTGTCTTCTTTTTATTGTCAATTTGTCTACTTGGCATTTCTTGTGTTGCTTCAACATCCACTGGATGTTTATTAAATAATTTGCATGCATCCTCCACATGTGTCTTGTAGTCTTCATAGTTGTCAAAGTCTTTCCCACAGTCACCACAAATGTAAGGACTTTCTTCAGTGTGACTTTTCATGTGCCTTGTCACATCTGTAGAAGAGGTAAAAACTTGTCCACATATGGAACAGGTCTTGATACGACTGCTTCTTTTACACATTTGTTTTTCAGAGTCCGAACACATCAGTTGCTGGGGTGTTTCTGAAGGCCCACCTCTGAGTTCCCCGCAGAGAGAATTAGTTGTGTTGTCACTTGGCTGTGGTTCAATTTGGTGAGATAAGCTGGTTGAAGATTGTAGCTGTGGTTTGCTCTGTTGTTTACTTCTATCTACACAAAGCTTCTGGTGCTTGTCCAAATTCTTGAGGTATGTGAAAACCTGGCCACAAACACTGCAACTAAGACTGCTGTCATTATGAAAGTTGTTCAAGCTTGGAAGATGATCCTGATTTGAAATGGTATCAGCAGCCATTGACAAATGCTTATCCTCTCTTTTCCAAGAATATCTGCCTGTATTAATAATTGATTTAGAAAAAAGATTTACCTTAATTATCTTATTCTGTCCACCAGGGTCTGTTAAACATCCACTGACACTGTGTCTCTTTAGTTTGCCAAAGGAACCAAATTTCTGCCCACAAACAAAGCACTTAAAGGTTTTCGGTGACTCTCTACTACCAGTTTGTCTTTGATACACCTCTTTTATGTCTGTGTCATAGTCTTGTGAGTCTGCATCATCAAAAGGAACTGTAACTTCAACAGAAGGCCCATAGTCATCTGTCACATCCTCCTCCTCTTGTCCATCTTGCTCAGCATCAGAACAGACCTGTGTAGGCTTACTTTCAAAAAGGTCAGTCTTCTTGTCAGTGTCAGTATTAGGTAGTTGACTAGAGAGGCTTGAGAGGATGCAATAATCAACATATTGTCCTACAAAATTACAAAACATAGAAAACATCTGAAATATTATTGAAATACCTCATACATGTAGTAAAAAATTGATTAAGACTGTACCTTGTGGAACTTTGTGCCCATGTTTGTGGTGTTGAATTAGTTTACTGAGAGGTTCAGGTTGATTCATTAAGTCTACACACTCTTTCAAGATGGAAGGAGAAAGGCCGAGCCACAGGGAAGTCTTGAAAAGTATAAAAAGGTAAAATGATGATGAAATATGATTTTACTACTGGATAAACACTTGTAAGGACTTACTGAGTTAGATAATAGTAAATGGTAAAACACATTAAAGGCTGTATCACTCTAACCAGAGCCACATACTGTAAGATGATTTGTCTAGGCTTTACCACACCTAAAACCGCAGTCTACTAAATGGCTTAAATCCTATCAGTGAAAGTATGTTATGTATTAATCAAATACCTACTTGTTCAAGGCTTGGTACAGGCAGCAGCTTTTGCAAATTGAGAAGAAATTTTCTCACAAGAGCCTGCAGAGCTGAGTCATATTTAGGTCCAAACACGGTTGAAAAGGTTTTCTGAAGATCATAGAAATAGTCAACAGAATCTAGAGTGTATCATCTATATTATAAAATTAACAAAACATTTTTCAGACAACATTAAGGCATTAACTAACCTGATAAAATACATCCCTCTGGCATGGATCATCCAAAAGAGTGTGAACAAGTTTTACAAAGTTTCCCACCGAAGCTTTCACCGCCGAAGTGTTAGCCTTAAAATTACATTAGAAATTAATTCACTAGTTTTATATCAAGTGAAATCTTAGTGATATTAAATAATGCACCAACCTCTTCATCCTGCTCCATAATATATGTGTCTATCCTCCTCAGATGAGGCTCAATATCCCGTCTAGAGCACAAATCATCACTGCGGCACATCTCTAATACCACCTGTTGAAATGTAAACAGACACTCATGTACTAATCAAACTACATAAACATAATTCATTCAGTCATCTTCTACTGAACGTGAAAAACATACATACAACCTGCCCATTACAGAACCACAGACATGGCCGTGTCTCAGGTCTGGGCCTCAGTTTTTTTTTTCCCTATTATCCCATTATTATTTTCCATTATATTAATCTCAGGACATTCTATTTCTGTGTACGGGCCAACGTTGACAGTAGAATTTTTCAACAGGACATTTGTGTAAATCAATTCATTAACTCTACACCAGCTCACAATTGGCATATGACAATAATATTTCATAATATAGAATCTATATGTGTGAAATTAATGGTCAGGTGAATTTGAGGCTTTTATCCAACATCTCCAATTATTTGGTGATATGCTAACATTATCCATTTGTTATTATAATCATTCATCCATGTCTATTTTGGTCTAGAAACGCTGTAAAACGCGCACACACATTTATACATGATATTTCATACACTCTAAAAATGTTTTAGACCTCATTATTTGTAAAAATCCTGCATACGGCCTTGCACAAACACTTTAGGCATCCTACCTTGGCACGTAAACCTATGACTAGCTGTACTCTCTCTGAGAAGGTGAGCAGCTCGGGGATGTTCTCCATCACAGTGGTAACAAAGTCCTCCAACAGACCGTAGTGCATCACAGCTCTCTGCTGCACGATTCCCCACAGAGCCGCGGACAGCAGCTGCAGAGGAGGGACGAGGAGACGGAGGGAGGACAGGGGCAGGACACCTGAAGAACAATACTACTGATTTACACCAGGAATCAAGAGAACGAAAACCAAATATTACTCATGTCCATTGTGCAGATTAGTTAGCGTTTGCATTTACGCTACATAAAGGAGCATAGAGCACTTACCGTGTTCTGGTAAGACCTCGCTCATGTTGTTTTTATGGACATCACAAAACGGCGCACGTTCTTTAAACCAAACACAGCTGAAGTAAGATGGGAAATATAGACGCCATTTTTCTTACTTCTTCATGCAGACCTTACGCCACTGAGCGTACGCTGGTACGTCGATGTACGCGTCACGTTGAGTGTTGCACGTTACATCACGTTCATGAACTTTACAGCCACATTGAAAACTTGCAAATCAAGGATAGTTGAATATGTTCTTTTACTTTTTTGTTTTTTTGTTACAAAATGAGTGCAGTCTAAAAACTTTCGATGCATTGGTTTAATTACTGAAGGCAAAACAAAAACACGACATAAATGTAACACCAAAAATATAGAACAACAAACAAAAAATAAAATACAGGAGTAAATTACATTAAAATCAATCCATTTGACTGGATTTAGCTGTAGGATTTTGCTCTTGCTTTGAATAAACTCTATCATACTGTATTGGTGTATTTTCCGAAGGCCCCTCATGTCATCAAAAGAGAAAAATGGGGGCCATCAGTGTAGGATAAAAGTGATATTTCTCTGTGCAACAATTCGTTTTCCATGAAATCTTTTAGACCTGCAGCCAGGGAAAATAGCTGAAATTAATCCAACTCTCTACAGGCTCTACAGTGGGCTTTGAGGTAGGACTCTCTCTCTCGTACGAAACATCACATTCCTCACATTTAAATGGCCTTTCCTGTGTGTGTTCGATCATGTGAATCTTGAGGTAAGCAGCATTTGGCCACCCTTTTCCACAGGTCTCACACAGATATGGCTCTTTCCCTGTGTATTTATACATATGCCATTTAAAATATATCTGTCGAAAAAACATCTTACCACAAACTGGGCATGGGTAACCTCCTGTGTGCCTCACCATGTGTACTCTTAAACAGTCTATTGAACTGAACTGTCACAGTAAGAACAAATGGTTGTCTCATCATTTTTATGCCTCTTTTGGTGTTGAACCAGACTAGCAAGAGATTTGTAGCTTTTACCACATGTTTCACAAATGTGTGGAGTATTGTGAACCTTTTGGTGATCACTCAGCCAGGACGGCTCAGTGAAACATTTCTTACATGTGGCACACTGGAATAGTTTCTTGTTCTGGTGATGTTTAACCAGTTCACATAACCTCACAAAAGTTCTTAGACAGATCGGACATGGGTATGACCCTCTGATTTTATGTGATGCAGCAGAGTGTTTTTTCATGAGAACAAGCTCTGAGAAGGTTTTGTCGCACAATGTGCACTTCATGGTGCAGTGTTTTAAATTAGTGTTATTTTCTGATTCTGCTGAAGTTTCATTTTTCTCTGTTTGTTCAGAACTAGTTTTGCTGTCGTTGGTATTGCCCAATGATTCTAAGTTACAAGCTTCAATAATAATTTCTCCCTTGTGTGTTTGTGGATTATTTGTGAAACACTTACTCCTGTGTTTCTCAAAACTTCTAGAGTATATAAAACGTTGTCCACACATATCACATGTAAACATTAATTTGCACACATGCTGTAAGGGGGATAATCCATGAACAATACTTTTAGGTACAGCTGTCTTCTTTTTATTCCCTCTTTGTCTGCTGTGTGTTTTCTGTGCCAATTCAACATCCACTGGATGCTAACTACATAATATGTATGCATCATCTTGGCGTGTCTTGTAGTCCTCATAAATGTCAAAGCATTTACCACAATTGCTACAAATGTAAGGACTCTCTTCTGTGTGACATTTCATGTGCCTTGTCACATCTGTAGAAGAGGTAAAAACTTGTAAACATATGGAACAGGTCTTGATATGACTGCTTCTTTTACACATTTGTTCTTCTGATGAGTCTGAACACACTGATTGCTGCAGTATTTATGAAGGCCCACTTTCAGCTTTGCTGCACAGGGACTCATTTGTGTTGGCATTTGGCTGTGATTCGGTGATTTGGAGAGATGCGTTGGTTGACTCTATCTGCCTGTTATGTTTACTTCTCTCGGCACAAATCTTTTGGTGCTTGTCCAAGTTTTTTTTTGTGTGTGTGAAAACCAGGCCACAAAGTTGACAAACAGGACTGCTGTAATTTATAAAGTTATTCAAACTTGGAAGACTGCCATGATTAGAACTGGTATCAGCTGCTATAGATGCATGCTCATTGTTGTTTCTCCAACCATTTTTACCAGTATTAATCATTAATTTAGAACACAGTTTTACCTTTATTGTCTGTCAGAGTCTGTTAAGCTCTTGCTGACACAGTGTCTCTTTAGTTTCCCAAAGGAACCAAAATTCTGCCCACAAACAAGACACTTAAAGGTCTTTGATGACGCTCCACTACCAGTTTGTCTCTGATATAGCTGTTTTCTGCCCACGTCATAAACTTGAGAGTCTGTGTCATCGGGACAAGGAACAATGACTTCAACAGAGGGTGCATAGTCTTCAGCTTCCCTTTCTCCATCTTCCTTAGCATCTGAATGGAACTCTGAGATTTCCTTTTTAGATTGTGTAGGTTTTCTATCAAAAAAGTCAGTGCCTAAGTTTGGTGGCCGATAGGACAGGCTTGAGAGGATGAAATCATCAACATGTAATCCTGGAAAATATCAAAACACAGTGAAAATACAAGACAATTTAAACCTTTGATGAAGCATAGTACCTTGTGGAACTTTATGCCCATGTCTGTGATGCTGGATTAGTTTACTGAGAGGTTCAGGTTGACTCACAAAATCCACACACTCTTTCAAAATTGAAGGACATAAGCTGAGCCAAAGTGATGTCTATCATAGTATAAAATAATAAAGAATAGAAATTTAATGATAATTTAACTTTAGTTATATCATCTAGGACACTCATATGGACTTTTTATGGTGTTTTTGGTACCCACTTGTTCAAGGCTTGGGACAGGCAGTAGCATTTGCAAACTGAGAAGGAATTTTCTCATTAGAGCCTGAAGAGCTGAGGTATTTTGGGCCAAACACAACTGGAAAAATTTTCTGAAGAAAATACAATTCAAATACGATTCAACAACTAAACCTTTGTTGCTCACAATTTAAAATTGCACAATTACATCAAACATGATAACTGACCTCATAAAACACATCTCTCTTATATGGATCATCCACCAGAGTATGAAGAAGCTTTATAAAGCTTTTCACTGCTTTTACCTCTGAAGCCTTAAAATGGCATAAAGGTACATTCATTATTTTCACTTCACGTGTGTGTAGGTTATAAATAATTTTGAATACCTCTTCATCCTGTGTCATAATATAGGTATCAAACCACTGCAAATGTGGTTCAATGGCTTGTTTACTGAGAGAGACATCACTTCCACACACCTCCAGCACCACCTGTTGGGATAAAGAAGAGAGTAAAGTAGTATAGAACTTATTCCTACTGTTTGGGGAAATTGTATTGGCTATTATGCACTTATAATATTAAAAGGACGAGAAGAACAATACTTCTTACAGTCTGAGGAGAACGAGAATGTCATTCTGTTCCAAGATGTTGCAAAGACAGCGTTAGCCTAAATATTTGAACACCACCGTGTTGTGGTAAGACCTCGCTCATATTCACCTTCTGGAAAATAAAATTAACACCTTTAAGAGAGTCACTGTCATGTAACTTAAACATACAAACATCACCCTGAAAATCTTTTAATATACAGGGACGCCAATAGTCTTCTCTTTGACAGCTTACGCTCCTCATTCAGCCTACGTCCGTACGTACGACAGTTACGCACATCAAAAAACAGTTTACTTTTTTTTTTTTGGACGATAGGATTTATTATAGTATGCAACTTATAATGTAGTTTTTGGTTTAATTTATGTTTTAAAGTTACCGTTATTAGCCGCTTGATGGCAGCATTGTGCCTATATAACTGTGTGTAGATCAGCCTTGATTTCCCTTGATGTGCTGTAGCCATGAAAGAAATGCACTGGAAATATACATTAATGGATCCTAAATCCTAACTGTGGATTTATTGTACAGATCAGTTCTATCAAACAAACCTACGCCATTTACAGACATCCTTTTTTCAGTTTTCTTTCATTAAGTAATTGCTTGTGATGGAATTGTTGCATCTGGGACAAATGGCCGGTGTATCATCATGTGTTTCCTCAACTCACAGTTTAACTTGAAAGCTTTGCTGCAAATGTCACGAATTACTTATTTTTTTATTTTTTTTGTGCAGATTTTATGCATTTCACATATGCTTTGAAATTATAATTTTTACCCACCAGATGGAAGCATTTCTTTCTGAATTTTTTAGTAACCACTGTGCAAAATTATGACAGTAGACGTTGTGTATTTTTTTTTTTTTTTTTACCAACCTTTTAATTAAAAATGTGTTTGCCTGGAGATAAAACAACAATTTTTAAAATAATTTGTATTGCCTCAAAATTTTATTTATTTTAAGACAGCTTATCTCAGTCATTACTGAATATATTTATATTATGTATTTTTTCCCATATTATTGTAAATGTTTGCTTTTTTCATTGGCTTTTCTCACAGGGATCTATTGCTTCTGCGTTTAGCATTAAAGAGTGTGGACTTAATCATATTAGATAACTTTTCTGCCTGTCAAAAATAATATTGAGCTTATACTGTGGAAGGCAGAGCCGTAGAATGCATAAAAAATTGCGGATTCCTCTCTTTCTTCTCACAGATTATAATTACACAAGCGTTCGTCGACTTGCTGACAGCATTTTTGAAGTGCAGTATGGGAGCAGCACACTTTTACCATCTCATTAAATCCTTTTCATATAGTGCCAGTGGTAGGCTATGTAGTGATATGTTTAACTATGAAGGAGCCAGACAGATAAAAATGCAGAGAGAATGACAGATGGAGAACGACGAAGATGCAGAGGAAGAGGGGAGAGCAGATTTGTAGTGACAGGCTGCACGGTCGGAAGTTGTAAGATTGTTTTGCATAAAGCTCGACTACTTCCATGGAAACCGGTTAATACTAGAGGGCACAGACATGAAAACAGACTCAGGAAAAATGTTTACAAATCTTGTATCTTGTGCTTCTTAATGTTGTGTAAGCTTCATGACAAAAATGGATTCACAGATTATTCAAATACTGCTCAGCCACCAGTGATAGTTCGCCAGTATGTCCCTGAACATTAATGACTCAGTTATGCTCTGATAAATATTCTTGAGGCTCCAAGCATATGTTATATCAAGAACACTTCCAGAACCAGAATAACCTGATAATATTGATAGGATTATGTCATATTAAAGAGACATCACTTTCATGCAACAGGTGGCACAATAAAACAGAAGGAATATAATTTATTATGAGCTAGTGTTGAGTAAGTATCAAGCAGCTCATAATAAAGGCACCTTGTCTTATTAAAAAAAATATAACATAATCAAATAAAAGCAAACTGATGATGATGATGATGATGATGATGATGATGATTTACAGATTATTTGTATAGATAAAGAATGTCAAAACTGCTTTGCCAGAGGTTTCAATCTGGCCCATGGGATGAATTTGGAAAGTGCAAAAATTACATAGAAGGTCATACAGTAATTGCATTGTTTTGAGATTAGTGATGCTAACACAACACTGAGACCCGTAGCTGAGAGCTCATTGGTGCAGCAGTGAGAGTCAGCTATGTTATTTTTAGCAAAATAGCATTAGCATCTTGTGAGGGTGAGTTGGTGAAAACATACACTCTTTTGCTAGAATTAGCCTTTTTTTGGTTGCAATCGATGCCTTCTGACATTATAATGTAATTGTACTTCTTTGCACGACAAACAAAGAAAAAAACTTTAGTTGTCATTATTTATAAATGAATATGCTATTATTTTACTGGCCCGCCCACCTGAGATCATATTAGGCTGTATGCGGCCCCTGAACTAAAATGAGTTTGACACCTCTGTTATAGATGCTATTTTTAGACAGTTAAGTCCAGATCACTCATGTAAATGCACAATAGTCTACATATACTTTTTGCAGTTCATAGAGCAATAGTTGTTTCTCTGTGCCACTCACAAAGTTGGCTGTTGCTAGCTAGTGATGCTAATGGTCAGTAACATGCCATTGAATTTCATAAAGGAATTTTAAAAAGTCTTGTAGACAACAACAACAAAGTCCATCCACAAGTAAAGTAGAGAAGCCTGCCATCAGAATATTCCATTTCTTCTTTAAATACATATCCTTCAATACATGGTGCACCATAACTATCACAGTAAAACATTTTCTTATCAACCGGATTAATTGGTCGCTGCAGTTATGTAACCTAATTGCCATACATAACCTTGCAGACGACAAAGACAGGTCTCTTGGTTTAATTATGTAGCTTTTGTAAGAATGATCTAATAAGAAAATAAGACCAAAGTTGTTTGCTGCTCAAAAACCACCGTGCCCGTGCATATCACCATGGAGATCTACATCAAGTCTGTGCTGTCACAAAGAGAACTCTCTAGATTAAGCTGTAGCTCACATAAAAAGTAGTCAGAGTGACATGCATTGACGGCCGCAAAAGGGGACAAAAGTAATGCAGGCTGCCCTTGTTTTTCAAGCGGAAGGTGCAGCAAAACAGTGACACATTTCTAGAGTGTTTTAAAGCCTCTTAGTGCTGCCGCTCTTTCCCAAACATACACACGCCAAGTCATTCCCGCCGCAGCATTATCTACCTCAGGCATGGCTTAAGCCTTCCCCCTTTTATCCCTTAACCTCTGACTTTAAAGACTGCCCGTTGTATGTAAAAATAGCTCACTTCCTCGCAGTTTTCCATAACTTTTGTGCATTTCAATGTGTGAAACTTTGCAGCAAGAGGAATCAACTGAGGACAACAGCGGCAGTGCACCGTGGTGGGAGTGAATCAAGTGGCCGGGTCCCTCATTTGAGAGAGGGCTTTGATGTGACTGGCATAAGCTGCAGCTCACTGAAGGAACATCAAAGATACACAGCCCTTTACTGCACTGTGGAAAAACATGATTGTAAACTCCACGGGGTCGGGGTCCGTTATCTTTCCCATGATTAATGCCTCATTAACTGCCTATTAATGTTAACACTTACTCCACAATGTAACTACAGGGATCAACCGAAAGGCTGTTTGGAACTGGTGATGGAGAGAAAAAATATTGAATGCTTCCCTGGGCTTTTACACTGGGCTGTCTTATTTGAATCATTGAGCCTTCTGATCACTGATTAGAGTCTCTTTGCTGCATTCCTTTGATTTTTAATTCTCTGAGCTCTTGTCTGTTATTGTCCCAAATTAGATAGATGCTGCGGTTGGCGGCTTGCATCTTAATATGTGGCTGAGTCTCAATCCCTTTTCTAGTTTTTTGGAGGAACAGAGAAGATGTGATTGCAGTACAGCAATAACAAAACCTATTTTGTTGCTTCGGCACAAGATTTTAATGAATAGATGTCGTTCAGTAATTCAAATCCACCTAGAATAGGATAGAAAAATCACATGACTACCAAATGTCCTCTTTTGATTTAATTTCCCCTGTGATTTCCCTCCTGTCTATCTGTTAGAGTAACCTACATAAACAAGGCTACCTCCCACAACAAAATGTGTTATATTTAATGATATTAGCTAAAAACCACTTAAGGGATCATGTCAGGCATAATTCCAAGATGAAATCATAGTCTGCGAACAGTTCTGTGTGCCCTGTCCACTTCTCAAACCAATATAAAGCCCTGCATCAACATGTTGTTGTGACAAGAAGTGATTTGGCTGGTGTAATTCTCCCAAGTGCTGGTAATTATAGCTGTTGCTGCCACAAATGTCCTGTAAAAACAAAAATGCCCCGTCTGTGCGTCAGTCTTATTGTGTATCCTGCTGTGCTTCTTTATGTGTCCAGACGTGAAGCAACTTTTTCTCAAACCGTACTGGCCTATTAAAGGAGCGCGACCAGCAGCCAATCAGCGGCGCGCACTGCTCTGTTCCGCTAATCGTGGATTAGCTACAACCGACTGCAGTCTACAGCTCTGGAAGGGAGAGGTAGTCATTGCCATTCACTACTCTGCCTGAATTTGTATTATTAGCTCACTTGGATTCGGGACTGGGTGAATTTTCTCTTTCTTTGCACTGCGCACGCTTGGTAGGCTGCACATTGTGGATCTCAGGTAGGAATACGACAACAGAGAGGAGCACTGACGCTGCAGCCGCAGGTCAGGTAGGACTTAACTGATGGCTCTTCAGTTGTAATCCACGCTGTCGTAACCGCGCGCATTGCCCCGCTTTGTTTTTTTTCCGCGTTGCGATGTTCAAGACGGCCAATTACCCCACGGTGGATCCTGCGCCCACCATCATGCACGGCACTTGGTTTGCCACGGGGTGCCGTGAAAACACGCCCGTGGCCGTGGAGAAACCTAAGAAAAAGGCGTTCAGCTTGGTCAAAATAATGTCTCTGAACAACAAAAAAGGACACGACAAGCATCCGCACCACAACAACAACATGCCGTTTACCATCCACTGTACCATCGGGAAAGAGATCAAGCACATATGCAGCAACTGCAGTCGAGGGAACGACACACAAGACGGTGAGTATGAGAAAAGGCTTCAGGCTTGGATTATAGTAGCCCTGCGGTACTGCCATCCACAACGCTCACAATATGGCCTATTAAGACACGGACCTCTCAAGACACAGAGCAGGCTCTCCTGTTGATGACTGCGTGTACTTTGTTCAGCCTTGACGCGTTTGTGAGATGTTCTGTATTGTAGGCTTCCATTGTAAGTGGGTCAGTGTGTGGCAGTGAATCTTATCTGCTGCTGTTGTGAGAGCTAGACATCAGGGATTGGATCAGAACTTCTTATCAGCTTGCTACCTGTTGGTTTGTGATTTTAACATTAAAAAAATCTGTCCCTAGTCCGTTGTACCTGGTCAGTGCATATGTAGTTTTTGCACAAAGGAATTTGAGAATGTGAGCCATTCAGTTTCTTGTCATTACATCACCACTCAGCCATCTTTGCATGCAAACAGTGTGTTTTTAATTAAAGCACATTACACAAGAAACTGTATGTTTCATTTTGTATGTTATTTTGCTTCACTAGAAATAAGTTTTAACACGATTAGCTTTGTGTGCTATTTAACATCTGGGGCAAACCCTGTAGCGTACGTCTTTTGTCAGTGTAAATTGCTCTCCATCTCATGTTTCTGAAAGTATTGCTTCTCAAACACTGTTTATACTACTTTGCATAAAATCACCTCCCTGTCTTTATCTAGCTTTTGGATGTCTAATGAAGCCACTTGACTATTCTGGATTCTACCAGCGTTGGCTGTCATACTGTTGACAGAGTGTTGTGATGGCAGAAGAAAGTTGCCTTTGAGGCACCAGAGCATTCAAGTAATGGAGCGTGGTGGGACTGATTTTCACTGCATTACTGTCACATTGTTTAGCATGCATTCCCACTGCCCCGGGGGGTAACTGGCCTGTGAAGTGATATCTCTGTGTCGGCAAACACCATTAATGTGAATGTAATATCATGCTACAAAGAAGGCAACCAGCATATTTTTTTTCCCCACAGAAAGTTAAGGGTGATGATGTGATGCAATGAGGTGACACTGACAACAAAGCAACACATTAATAAGAGGTCACAATATGCTTAGTGATTATGAGCTTTTGTGCTTGTGCCCCCTCTTTGATATTTCGGTGAAGGGATGAATAAGGTGTTGTTGTCTGTAAACTTGCAAAGGGATACACTTACATGTACAGTTGTATAATATCAGCTGCTGTTCAATATTGTTCCTATAATATGACATTTAGAATAAAGGGTGAATGGAAACTAATAGCTGGCAATGAGACACACTTTGATAGCTTGGTTAGCTTTGAGAATTATGGCTCTATTATCCACATAAAGCTCCCTATACAGACTTTTGAAAGTAGAATATCAAATAATAATCATAATAAGTGGACTGATTTATCCAAAATTTGAGTCTCTTGACTGTTGCAGCTTTACACAATAACATCTTATCTGTCCTATGTATTCTTTCAGCTATCCTTCTTTCCCAAACATTTGTTTCGAATAGACAGCACAGGGCCCGGTTTGACACACATTTTGTTGTTAGCTAGTGTCTGCACTCCTTGCTTTCTTGCTTGGTTCCCATTATATCACCTCCTCGGCACTTTCATCTCAACTAGACCTTGTTTTTTTGTTTTTCTTTCACACGCAGCCGAGGAAGCAGAGAGATTGGCCGCCATGCGTTCTGAATCCATGCTCACCGGCACCCACACGCCACCCATTCGCCGTCGGAGCAAGTTCGCCACTCTGGGACGCCTCCTCAAGCCCTGGAAATGGAGGAAGAAGAAGAGTGAGAAGTTCAAGCAGACCTCGGCTGGTATGTGTGTGAATGAGCTCAAAACATGCAGGTATATCAAGTTTGGGTAGAAGGAGGCCTGCCTGAGAAATTTGGTGCATTTGCTTTGGCTAAAAAAAGAACTGCATGTAGTGTTTGGTCTCTAGGGTGATTGAAAATGCAGTAAATTGATTCTGCAAAAATGCAACGCTGGAGGGTTATGCTTTCAGGTCTGTTTAGAGCTCCTTTGATCCTGAAGCCTGCTGTGGTCAGGGTCGAGAAAAGGACATGCCTTTGCTTCAGATGTTGCATTGTTTGTTGTCTTTGTTGACATATGTTGCACTCCTTGGTCAGCTTGATGGTTGGAATGCAAGTGTGTAAGAATAAGGAGCATGAGCAGCCGTGGACAGAGTTGTATCTGGCTTGAACTGGACAGTATGTTCCCATTTAGAGGCATAATTGAATTAACGTGTTGTTGGTGTGAATTTGTTGAGTGAATCAGTGTGTCTAGCGCATGTACTGTGCCTGCTCTCTTTTCCAGCCAATAGTCCTGACAGTCGCTTATATCATTACACGGCTGCCTTTGTGAGCTATTTTTGTCAATCTAATCAAGCTACAAAAAGTTCACCTATTTTGATTACACCTTTTCTATACAGGACTAGGAAGGTTTCATTACTTAAATTCAGAGGCTGTATTATGTCCTTCACTGTAATTTTTATTTGAATATACAATAAAAAACAGAAGTTTGGAGATGTGTGGGAAAGCTGTCTTCTCACTATTCTGTCCATATGCATTGTACAACAAAAAGAGCTGCACTAAAAGGGGGCACTGACGCTGGGAATTCAGATTGAAGCTGCGTGAAAAATCTCTGTTGGCTCTTTTGTTACTCACATATTTTGTTTGCATAATGCCACGCTCTAGTCTTTGTTTTGTCCACTTCTTTTGATGCCGGATTATGACTTATCACATTGGAGTGCTGTGGACAATGTCCAATCACACAAGGAATGCACAGGCAGGTGCTTCAGAAACAGTGACAACGTGACATTGCGTTCAGCCTGTCACATCTATTTGAGCATCCACAGTGATGTCAGCTTTAAAAAAGCCCAAATAAGCAAATGTGCGGAGCTGCGTAGTGCAGCGAAGTAGAGAAGTCCAGCATCATGCGTCAGTGCAACCAATTCAAATGACAGGAAGTAACTCAGTGATTTCCTGCCTTGGTGACTGGATGTTGCACCATTTTAATGTTCATTTTGTAGTTTAAAAAGGCAAATATTATTTTATGACTCATTTGGCTTTTGCAGTTTGATGTTGTAATAGGTCATCACCAAGACAAGCCTTTTATTGTTAAAGCTGACAATACAATAACTTTTTTGAAAACAGACACAAAAGATGACCACTACTATAGGCCTAAATTTGTAAAAAAAAATTGTTGGATTGTTTACAAGATCCATGATGTAACTTATTGCATCCGTACTGCTATGCTCGCTAATTTGCTTATGGCAATGTAAAAATGTATTTTTTGTTTCTTTAGGGATCAGTGTCACCCACAGCACTTTTCACACATTATTTACCACACAGGTCATGATGGCAATAGCACAGCTGCACAACCTTACCTGATGTTGTTGTCAATGTTGCCTTTTATCTCCAGTGATCCTTCTCTCAGTAGGGAGCAGGGCAGCCATTGGGTATGCAAATGTGGTTGCTCTAAATTGGGTAGCATGCATATGAACAACTTCTTATTAAGAAGATAAAATGCTGGCTTTGAGAAACTCTGCAATTTAGCTCCGAAAGGAAGAAAGTAGTAGTTTTTATCGAGCTGTTCTCACTGTCAGTTTCTTTGTATCATGAGATCATGTAAGGTAAAGATCTGTGCGCCAAAAGAACACGTTTTAATCTGGTTTTCCTAAATCAAATTAGCAGATTGCTAACCCTTTGAGCTCCTATCTTTCACCATAATTCATATAAACCCGTTGCATGAAAGTAACCAACATGCCAACATATATTTCTCATGTGTACAGGTCCTAGCTTCTGAGCTTTGAGTTACTGATTAATAAAAGAGTCCATTAAAGTTTCAATGCAGGTTTTTGAAGCCCAGGTTGAGGGAATCGTCTCGGTAAAAGCCTCTACTTTGAGCTACAGTGCCTCGGGCTGCTAGGATGTGTTTTGACTATCTGGGTCACTTTGCAGCGGAATATATTTTCTCACTCCAAAAAAAAAAAATACTAAGCGTAGTTTTCACAGATCAATACAGGCTGTACTTGGCGATGCCAGTTTCATTTAATATGCTCTTAGCTGAGTCTCCCCAATGAGTTTCTCCAGCTCTCATCCTGATTTTTAGTATTGGACATTACTGCTGTTGGGTGAAGCTGTCCAAAATAGGATTCGGTTGGTCCTCAAGGTGATTTAAACAGGTCAGGTATTTCTTCCTAAATGGGACGTACAAGAGCAACAATAAGTGTTGAAACAAAGTGCAGTGTGAACATATTGTTAAGTGTGTGCTGCTCACTTGCGAGTCAGACTGCGTCCATACATAGGCATGTTTGTTTTACTTGCATTGAACGTGCTCCAATTCTTTTAAGGCACTTAAGAGAACTTTCTGATGAAATGAACATGAAATTTCTTTGCACATTGCTAATCCATTCATCAAATATTAAAGACAGTGGGTTTTTTTATGTAATGTTTTTTCTTCTGGCATAAAGCCTGGTCAATGCACACAGTTCTAGATGACTACCACTGAAATATAACAGGATTTGTTGTTTGGATTTCTGAAGCACATTGTATCTGACAAAGCAGACATATTCTTGTTGACGAGTTTGATTTAATGGTCTTACACAACCCTGGGCATCTCATGGCTGGCCGTTATGTCATAAAGCTTTGAGTAATTACTTCTCATTTCAGGATGGAAGGGCAGTATAATCCTCGAACATAATACAGCTGTTGGCATCTCCGTATTAGGCATGGGCTTCCCCCAAAAAGGCATTTTATCTCTCAATATTATTGTTGTCAACTAAAAAACATGTAATTAAAGCAGAAATACAGGTCGTACTAACTCTCTGCATCACTTGACTTTTAGCACTATTGTTTACAATGTTCACAGAGTAATAAGGAGCATTATGCAGCGCTTTACAAGCATTTGAGCTGTTATTCTAGATTTTTCCAACTCTGTGTAGATGTCTAAAGGTCTAAGAATAGCACCCGTTCAGGTACAGACTAGTATAGAGTTGACTAGATTAGTCTGGTGCTGTGGCTGTCAGACTAGACTTATGTCATTGTCGTTTTTACTAGGAATAAATATCTGTAGTTGGTTTGGATCAAGTCTTGAATAAGCCCATTTAGCCCAATTATATGGTCTAATGTTAACGCTACTGCCTTCAGGGAACATCTCGCATTTATATCCCATTTATAAATGACACAGTTTCCATTCAATTTTCCACTTCCTAGGGCTCTGTTTGAGTTGTCCGTCGTTACTTATTGGTGAAATTCTAGTCATGTTCTTTTCTCATAAAAAAAACCCCCTCTTTTCGCTGCCTCACTAATTCCTAGCCCAAAGCTAATATCAGACAAGCTCACATTGGAAAACTTTTGAAGTTCAGAGTGATATTGAACATCTGGTATCCTGAAGCGAACCGTTTGATGATAACTCAGTGTTATTTGGAAGACACTGAGAATCCAAATTGAAGCCTTGAAGGGCCGCCTTCTCCGACATTTGTATGCCTCTCGTCTCTGTTTTAATTTAGGAGTTGCTGCAGTGTACTGTGCTGTCACTAAGGGCAAGGAAAAGAAGAGGTCAAGCTCTGTCAATTTTCACAAATCCACACTTGAGTTAGATTTGCATTGAACATGAGACTTCTTCAGAACTGGGACAAGACTTGTGGGCTCTGTGTGCGGCACACGAGGCACAACCTGTGATCTCTTTCGACGGCGACGAAAGCTACGAAGGTCTGCGGGGGGATTTCTACACTACATGATGAAGGGTTGTTCACATCCTTAATTAGTTTCCATGCAAGGATGAGATTTTTGAATTTACTGGTGTGATTTCAAACTGCTTTTGTTGAGCCCGCTGTACCAAGATGTTAAGTGCCGTAACTTTTGAAGACTATAAATAGAAGCATGCTGTAGCTATGGGGCAAGTCACAGCGTGCATAATTCATTAGCATAAGAAGTGTTTTTTCTCTATCCCATTCATAGTGTATGGGTGCAAATCATAACCCAAGTCTTTTAGCTAATATCTTTTATGGAAACAGTTTATTTACAAATCACCAATATTTTGGCTTAGTTTCTACATTTTAACTCCAGTCTGGTTCTCCAAAGTTTGATATGTGAGAAGTTAAAATATTGTAATAATATGACTATGATATTTGAATTGGAAGGTAGTTTATAAAGAGTTCTAGACTGCCACTAACGTTTTCATTGGTTGCAGTACAATAATAATCAGTCTCTAGCTTTGTTAGTCATGCAAAACATATGATGTTTGACAATACAGATATCTGTATAGTAAAACATCATGCAGACATTGTGCTGATAGTATATTCTCTTAATATATTGTACTCCTCTGTCCATTCATGATTATAGACCCATATTCGAGGGGAAATTGAATGCTTTGGATCTTCAGACAATGCAATGAAGTCCTTGTGTTATTCAGCAGTATTCATTTATGATATTTTTTATCTATTTTTCCATCTCACTGCTATTATCAGTTGTACAAATTTAGAAACTTCACTAAACACTGCTGCTAAAGATGTTTTTGCCTGAAGAGACCTTCTCTAAACTGTAAATGTGGAAAGCACGATCAGATTCAAGTTAAGCATCTCCGAGACACAAAAGATATGTAAAATGATAATATCCTCTGTTCTGTTCTCAGCTTTGGAGAGGAGGATGTCAGTGCGGCAGAGCAGAGACGAACTGATCAAAAGAGGAGTGCTTAAGGAGATTTTTGAAAAAGGTAAGCTTCCTGATGACTAATCCGATAAGACATCACTTGTTCCTCTGGTCCGGCTTTAATAAAGTTCGAAACAGACCCCCTTCTTGTCTTGAACTTCAAAAAGGGCTGGTACAAAAGCGGAAGGTCTCTGGTTCTTCATCTGCTCATTAATCAGCCTCTGAAGTGCACTCTTCAAGATGTGACATGGGACATTAACAGATATCATCTTTCGTTACAGAAAGTTGGTCGCGTCTCGCACACTCTTTGATCGGGAGTTGATGTGCTTTGGTCAGCCCGTATTCAAAGCTCGACAGTGTTAAAGAGGCTGACAGCAGGGTGCCTCATGCCTTAGGACATCAATAAATTAAAACTAAGGAAATTGAGTGACTTTAAGGAAGATGTAAAAAAGATCTATTGAAAAGAAATTTGACTAAAATCTATTACTCAGATTAATCTTTTGTGATTATCTTGGCAGAATCTTCTAGCTCTCAGTGTAACAAAATTATTTCTGCATTATTATACATGTCCTTGCTTTATATTTGCTCCAGTTTCAGTAATAAATGGATTAAATTGGTTACAATGGCAACCCAGCTTCTGTCACCAAAAATTGTGTTTAAAAAAGCTTTGTTGAAAAAGCATTACTGCACACCTTTCTCAACTCATTCAGCTTTACATGTGAAAATAAATAAATAAGAAAGACAGGCTGCTCCGCTAGAAATGGTTCCAAAAATAGGGCATAAAAAGCATAGCACTATAGCTCTAATTGGCTGCTGGATTGTAATCTGCTTTTATCTGATTGCCACCTTTTGAAACACATTGCTTGTATTTTTGAGCAAAACAGAGTTAGAAATTACACTAAAACTTCAGATACATAAAAAAGACCGGTAGTATTTGCTTTGTTATTGTGTGTTAGGTCTTCACCTACATCTTATAGTGTGTGTTTTTTACAATGTGTTGTAAAAAAAAACTGTGAATGGACTTATTGATTATATAAATGTCTGTTGCAATAATAACGGTGCTCTGTCTTAAAACAAAAAAATGTTCACATGTAGTATTTTTCTTTTTCAGCAACCGTTGAATTTCGATCCTCGATGGATGGCGGTGTCTGCACTCAGGAGCCCCCTATTAAGTCGTCCATGATCATGCCCACCAAGAAGTCCGTCACTTTCCCAGGAGATCTGCAGGATCCCCCTGCAAAGCCCCTGCTGTACCACAAACAACCCCCAGCTCTGCCCCCAAAGCCTTTCTCTCGGATCCCAAACCACAGCACAGGCAGGCATTTGCTTTATTGTTCCATTGCTACAAGTTGTGTGTATACAAGGATTGAATGTAAATCCATGGCATGCTCTTGTTTGGAATATAAACGGTAACATGTCAATCATATTACACACTTTCAAGTCTTGCACTTTTTTGTGATTAAAACCACTTTCATTTCATCTAGTAGATAAATGTTGGCCAGTTTTAGACTGTACCTGCGGTCTAACACATGTGCAGAGGATTATAGTAGTCTCATTAAATTCCCCTGAGGTTAGGCCATCTAAGCTCTTTGTCATTGTCAATCTGTCTGTCAGAGAAGTGGCATTATGCTGGCCTAATTCCCATCACTGCCTGCTGACGTCTGAGCCGGTGTCTCATCATCTATGTCCCTCAAGTCTTGAAGATATGAAACAAAAAGTTGACATGCAGTTGTATGACTCTGTCTATTCTCGTCTCCTTAGATTCTTGCCAGCCAATGAAGTTGCCCTGTATGCCCGGGGGTAAGCACTCTCCTCCCTTGCCGCCTAAGAAAGTGATGATATGCGTGCCTCCGGGGGTTCTCGAGTCCTCCACGTCTCCGTCTCCTTCGCCAAATCCTCTCAGCGCTCACTCCCAGAGGTGCACCCCTCCACAAGTATTACCATCTCACCACGGCACCCTCCTGCCCTCCCAACTTATTGGCCTGTCGGCTCTGCACCAGAGCCACGGCCACCCGCTCCAGCTGCAGTACGGCAGCCTGCACACGCCCAGCCGCATCATCGAGGAGCTCAATAAAACCCTGGCACTGTCCATGCAGAGGTTTGAGAGGTTAGTGGTCATCACTGTCCTCCAGCCAATTGGGAATAATTGATGAATGGATCTAGGTTGATCAATAAGCATTTCTATTTTGTCTAGGGATGAGCTAAACATAGTATGTGTTTATTTTTAGCCTGTCCTTTCTTAACAGATCTAGCACAGGAAACGGTAAAAGCTCAGAACTGATTGGATCATGTGTTGTACAATGTATGCTTAGATGGTATTTTTAGTTAGCATTATTCCACTTTAAAGGTGCAGTAGCAGATTTTTTTACTTGTCTTTATTGGGATTATTGCAGGTTTTTTCCGAAGATTAAAAAATATTGTTGGTGCATCATAATGAGTCTGCCTTGATGTTTATTGTGTTGTATCATTGAGCTGATCTGGCTGTTACTGGACACATCCTGGTGTTATTGAGGTCACATCCTCCTGCTATGTTGCTCCGGTGTACAGGTCTAAACCAGAACACACTCTCATAGGGCAGTGTGGCCTAATTTTTGAAATAGTGCATTTGTGGGCAGGGTGCATCGAGTAGGCGTCCCTCCAGCATTTGGCCTGACATAACATCACCAGCTGCACATGGCTTCTTGTTGGAGAAAAGGGGCAGGGGATTGGGCATTATGTAACAATCTACATTAGGATCTCTATTTCCTCCAAAGCCATTTGGAGGGGGATAAGGAAGTAATGGCCCTAAAGTCGGTTACAATTATTCTAAAAGCTTGTGCTTATGCAACAGTGGCTCATCATGGGAAGCTTTATTATGATTAATCAATTTGTCAAATATCTCACCAGTTTGCAATTAATTTTTTTCAGTGTTTCATATTAGTTCTTATTGCATCTTTTAAAGCATACTATAATAATTGATCTGCTTCAAGGTGAGGTGGGGTACTCCGGATGAGGGCCAAAACACACACACACAGACTGCTATTCATTCACATACATTCACGTCAAAAAAAATAAAAAATTTGGAACATTATTACACTCTGACCTGTCATTTATGGGCAGGCACAAATACTTTATCCTCTTAACAATGCTAACCACAAGCCTGGTCTGTTACATTAGTGCTTGGCTTTCCACTAAATTGACTGACTGCGTGTCTCCTTGTGTGCTCCAGCTCTGCGCTACACAGCAGTGGTCAGTGCGTCCCGCTGGACAGGAGGGAAGTGCCGTCCGTCATCATCGACTATGAAGATGACAAGGAGAACATGCCCAACGAGTCGGACTACGAAGACCTGCCCAGCATGTACAAGGACGAAGAGGACGTGGACGACGACGACGAAGACGATGAAGATGATGACTCTATATTTACAAGTCAGTGCTTTACGGAGGTTTACTGTTTACTTCGCAGCTGGTTTCAGGTGCTCTACTGGATTTGTGGTGTGGGTCTGGAATCACTCTCCTTCACAGCTGTTTCCAGTCCAGTGTTACAGTCCTGTCAAACCAGTTGCAACTGTTAATCTAAAATGAGACAGGCTTTATAAAGGGCTTTGTTTCTCTGTTTTTTGTGTAGTTTAAAAAAAAATAGGATGAATGGCTATCCTATATTTATATAGGCTAACAGTGAAGTTTAATGTTTGATGTTTTGGGATTATTTAATAGTTTGTCTTGTCATGTCAATTTTGTCCATTGTCTTCTACAGCTTTTCTCCACTAATTAACCTTTAATGTCTTTTTAGTTCTAACACATAAGTGCAGCTTGTCTGTGTCACAAGTTCCAAGATATATATATATATTACATTAGTAAACTGTATCAGTATCACAGTTAGGTCAACAAAACAATATTTATGTCCTACACCTAATTCTCAAAACTTAAAAAAACTACAGAGTAGGCATAATTTTTTTCTTTTTGATTGGTCTTATAAACCCTCATCAGCCTGCAGTCGATTAGATGTGTAAAATTTGGTTGACGCAGTGAAACTCTCAAATGATTTTGTGTCATACCTCTCATGACAACTTGTGGTGTATGCTTTTAGGTACACTGGCTCAGAAGGTGCTGAGGAAAGACTCACTCGCCATAAAACTGAGTAACCGTCCGTCCAAACGAGAGCTGGAAGAGAAGAACATCCTTCCCATGCAAACGGACGAGGAAAGACTCGAGTCCAGGCAACAGATCGGCACCAAACTAACAAGGTGAAACCCTTTCTGGACTCGTGCATTTTTAAATACCACTTACGCAACACACATACAAAATTTACATGTGCAATTTTTCACTATGTTCTGGAGGAAAAAAAAAAAACACACCCGGCCATTGACTGAGCATTTACCTTTTGTTGCTTTGGGCTGGCTCTATATCCTAGCTTGGACGTGTATCTGTAGCTCAGTGCAAAATCTCTATTAAAAAAACAAAACAAAAGCCTCTCAGTTCACTTTTATATCCTTTCATTCCTTCCCTTCTAAGCGATAAGGATAAACGCTTTATCTCTTTAAAATGAGGCTCTGAAAATGGAGCTGACCTAATTTCTCCCATGCAACCCCCCCCCCTCTTCTTTTTTTCCTTCTCTTGTCTCTTCTCTTGTGCGCCCTTTCTCTCACTCTTACTTCCTCCCTCGCTCACTGAATCACCACGGCGATGCCTTTGCCAAACTATCTCCACCCGACTCCTCCACACAACAGCACCACGCACAGCACTCCGTACGCGTCGCTGCAGTCACAAGAAATGTATCTACGTATGCTGAAATCAGAAATGGGAATTCTCGCTTTTGATTGCATGATGTTTACCCCCAAGCCCCATTTGGTTTTGCTATTTTCTTTTAAACAGCATTTGCTTGACTCGAATGTAGTGGGCGTAATGATGTGCTGAAATGAAAGCCGAACAGACTGAGGATAAAATGAAGGGAGACATGTTTGCGATATCCTGGTTAAAGCTGTTTCCAGGGAAGAGACGGGATATTATCTCTAGAGACATTGGCAGACAACATGTTCTTCCCAACTGTGCCTGAAACGCAGCATGTGCTTCCACAAGGCCTGTTTAGTTGTCATGTCCCCAAAAAAAGCTCCCTCGCAGTGTCCTCAGCACAGTGTCATCTTGATTCCAATCCCATTCCTAATTTCATGCTTTTAGGAAATGCCTTTGTGACTGTTGTTGGACTTTTTAATCCAAGGGCAATCAAAAACGTAAATATTTCACTATAGTGCCACTTTAGAATGCTGTAGTTGTACTAGAAAATCAAGACAAGCATTTAAGGATAATGTCAGGGGTTATTTCAGGTTGTCGTCTTACGGCACATGGCTTTGGCGCACAAAAAGCTAAGCGCGGTAATGCATGTTTTAAGCTTTAGAAAGATCGTTCTCATAAATGTAATCTTGCCATGACAGAATTTTCAGAGGATAAGCTGTAAAATACAAGGCTACACTGAGAAATGTTGTGTATAGCTATAGCTCATGAATAATACAATGTATTGTAAAATAAATTGTGGCGACTTATGCCAGCTATTTTTTTTGTACAGTTAGCTATAAAACCATATTTTATCAATGGAGTCTGGTTAAAAAAACAACATTCTCAATACAAAGTAGCAGCAGCTGTAGGCGGTGAATGCTGTGGTGTGTGAGGCTGTTGCTTATTGAGTCACAGTAATAATGGTGATAACTGTAAATCTTAAACTTAATGATTAATGTGGACAAAGCAACTACATCGATCAATCATTAGGCATTCGTTCTTCTTCAAAGACTGATTTGTGAGAGTCCTTTTGTCAGTTCTCCTAAAGAGTGAACACTAAAAGAAGCGGTGTGAGTCAAAAAAGAAACGCAACATGACCCTTTGAATGAATAAAGCCGTAGCGTCACAGGGCCGAGCGTCTCCCGATGACTATCAGAGCTAACAAGATGAAGACAGCCATTGATTCAGTGATTAGTTCTGCTACCACAGGGTTCTACTGCACTGCTATAATAAGACTTCGCCACTGAAAGCACTCAGAGTGACCTTTCACAGATTGCCTTTGGGTGTCTTCACCATTTCATCTGCTGACAAACTGAGGAAATTGGAGATAATCTTTACAAAACAGATCTGGAGAGAGACGTGGTGATGTCCGACTGCCCTGTTGCATGTTTCTTTATCCGTTTATATTTGAATCACTGTCGAAATTATTAAATGGATTTGACATAAGAATATTCTGTCCAACTCTATAGACAAAATTAAAGGTATAAGCATGGAATTATAATATAGTAATATTGAGACAATGAAAGAAAGATGAAAACAAAGAAGGAAAATGAGCCGTTTCCATGACCTCAGCAACTACACCTTGTACAAAGACAGGCACTGACAATAAAAGAACTGTTAATAGGTTCATCTTAATGTGATATTTTTAATGTTGATGATGGATGTGTGCTTTTTTGTAGACGCCTGAGTCAGAGACCAACAGCAGAGGAGCTTGAACAGAGAAACATCCTCAAACGTAAGTGCAAATAAACTTCCACATTACAATGCTACCTGAGGTGTAAACTTGTGTGAGGCTATATGGATTATAAGTCTATCATTCTATAAAGTATATATTATAAAGTAATCATGGAAACTTATGAAACTTATTTAATATTTAACCATAGTAATACAAAAGGACAGCTCTCACAACTTATGAAAATGATTTAAAGTAAGTTCACTGCAGCCCTATAAAAATGCTCTAAATGGCACATGTAATGTGTGGAAAGCCTGTTGTTGATTGATGTTCACACTGCCAGGCCTTGATAGAAGCCTACATCTCTTTGTCACTCTTTTATCTGAAGAAGGCAGGCAGCATCTCTGTGGACTCAAGTCCAAAGGGACCTTCTAGCACAAACACACACAGTATCAGAGAAGGGCAGTTTGGATGTCAGGGACTCTGCAGCTTTCACATCAAAGCCTGATTTGTCAGTGCTTTCTGCCGTCCCATAGGATGCTGTGTGATTGGCACTGAGCAGAGGTACAACACTAAGCACATAGTGATGAGTCGTGTCCTCCCTGTCATTCACATGCGTACTGTAACAAGGTTACACTGCCTTGAATACACTAACACAGTTAAACAAGTGGAGTTCGTTTTAGCACAATTACAGTTTGAGTGCCGACACTTCTGCAAACAGAAGCAGTGTCCCAGTATGCCTCGTCTTTACTTTTCTCTTTTATAAACTTGGTTCTCTGAGCTGATGATTTTTGTCTGTAGATCTTAGATCTTCTTAGTCACAGAACTACTTAAAGTGACCGGGTATTTTATTTTCAGAAAAGTATTTCTAACTTAAATGTGATGTTGATTTGATCATAAACATGTAACAAAAAGCCCTAAGACAACATGAAAGAACAAGTGTCCCCTGACTATTAATCCTAAATGAATTATAAACAGCCAAGGATGGAAAGTGTTTAAGAAACACAGAATTTTGTGCTATCTATTGCCTATTAATTAGCGGTATTATGCAAATGTTTTTTCCCTTAAGAAAACGCTGAATATTTTCTGAGCACCATCAGAACAATCTGCATTCTGTTTTTTTTTTCTCCTGCAGCTCGCAATGAGCAGGAGGAGATGGAGGAGAAGCGAGAAATAAAACGGAGACTAACGCGAAAGGTGAGTCTAAAATAGGGCCAAAGGTGTGAAGGCACACTTGAGCTTTGGCCTTAGAGCCGCACACTGTTGTGTTGGTGATTCATCATTGTGGTGAGAAGCTACTGCTGGTCTCAGGTCAACCTCAAGGGAGTGTCATGCCCTTGTTGCCCTTGGCCCTTCAGTATGTTTCCTGCCAAATGCTTCCGCCCCACAGGGAGCTTTTCAACATGTTCCATCACTTTCAATTAAAAACTCACACTTCTAACACACCTACAGACATGCTGCTGAAAAACATTGATGAGATACAAGTAGAATTCATACTTTATTTTATTTTACTTTAAATATAAATAATTATGTAAACTGCATATTAGACATAGACTGTAGACTGTAGCATATGATCAACATATTTGTATACTCTGAAAGTATATGCCATTTGTGGCCTAATTTTCTGGAATAATATTTCACTATTTAGTTAAAAGTAAGCAATACTAACTTGTACAAAATCCACTGTACCATGAGACTAAGAGTATGGTGTAGTTGAATTAAAAGACCAAGTAGATCCACAAAGGGATTTTATTCTTTATTTCACACTGTCTTGTGTTTGCGCTCAAATAATCACTCCTAACTGTGACAGTGGGTATAGATATTAAAATGAATGTCCTTTTTTTTCCCCCTCCAGCTGAGCCAGAGGCCTACTGTCGAGGAGCTCAGACAGGCTAAAATCCTTATCCGGTTCAGCGACTATGTAGAGGTGTCCGATGCCCAAGACTACGACCGGCGAGCGGATAAGCCCTGGACCAGGCTCACGGCAGCGGACAAGGCCAGTATCACTCACACTGACATCAAGTAATCTTGTAATAAGAACAAGAATGTCACCGTTACACAAGCCTCCCTCCCTCTGGGGATTAAATTATAGAGTCAAAACACAGGAGAGTATTAGTAGAATGATGTGTTCCTTTGGTCTTGTTACAAGGAGCTCCATGTCAGCTGTTTTGTTCTGCCTTGTGAGTAAACACCCTGAGGCTGTCCTTCTGCCCAACAGTCCATGGTTATGACTTTTAATTAGCTCCTTCTTTTGATCTGGCCTCCTGTGCCTTGGTGGAGCCCAGCTGTACATGGGGATACATACCTGAGGACTACTCATGTGAAAAGCACCAGGTTTTAGTGTTTCACTTATGCAACGTTTCTTGGCTTACATAAGAGAGTAAACAGACAATCAATGCCTCAGGACTCCTCAGCCTTATTGCTGCTCTGCTGGCTTCCTCTGCTTCTGCCGTCTGCACAGGTTTTAACAACATTAGCTCTCCTCGCTCTGGCTGGAAGCTTCTCTTGAGTCATGCCCAGTGACATCATCTGTCTAGGATTTTTGTTCCAATGACATTTTAGAACAACTGGAGTATTTAATGTTGTAGAAGTTTGACTCATCTGTACTCTCAGATTGTTCTTGTAATCATTGTGCCCTTGGGCAAGGCACACAGCCATCTAATGTTCGTCGAAGGCGGATACTGGAAGTCAGTGATTTACTGAGTACGTCACAGTTGTGAATAAAAAGCATCTACGGGCTAGATATCTTCCTGGAAGTGGGTAGTTAAGGCCTGTTATATGCCTCACTGAAAATACAAAAGCACCTTTTATTTGTTTTTTTTGTTTTTTTTTATCTTATGCAACATGACATGCTGACAGTCTTATAACATCAGCTAATGTGGAACCATTTTGTGACTTTTGTGACAATTTTCAAATAAATCTGTGAAACAACTTTAATTTAGAGAAAAACACAGCATATATGATTTTTAGATGTCCTAAAATAAGTAAATAATGGGCTCATGTGATGTGTGAAGAGAATTCTGCATACTTATTCATGGCTATTGGATAAGTGTAAATGGTGCATGAAGCGTGCTGGGAAATAGTTAGGCCTTAAAGGCTGCAATTTACAGCTTTTTGAGCTTCCCTTAATCTTTCTTTTTGCTTGTTGTCCTCTGCAGGCAGCTATACGGAAAGAACTTAATGATTTCAAGAGCAATGAGATGGAAGTGCACGAGTCAAGCCGCCATTTAACCAGGTACCATGTGCAACCAAGCAGACAAACTGAATATATGCATTTAAATGGCCAATTATAGAGCATGTGTGAACACAGAAAACTGCCCCTGTTCATGTCTTATAGTCTTGTGTATTACATGAAAGTTTTTTGTCTTTAGGTTTCACAGACCATAGTAGACCACCACTGTCTCGAGCAGTGCCAGGCAGGTGCTCTCCTACCCTGAGAACCTTAAGTGCTGGACAGTAAAATGGTGCCCGTTTCTACAAAAAGGCCATGTGTTCTGAAATGCCTTTTCAAGACCCATACAATCACAACATCATCCTCTGTAGTAGCACATAACGACTCCAGTTGATCCATGCATCGCCACTTTGTGGAATTTGCTCAACTCTATCATAAATGTCTCCTTTACGTTACGAGACAGGTGCCCAGTTTCTGCGGCAGTGGACTGACTTCTACACCCGAGGACTTGTTAAATCTCTCTTCTTTGTTATGTTGTCACTTTGGGTCCATTCGGCTGTTACGGACAATGTTTATCCAAAACGCAAAGTGGATTGTTCTAAGATGATTCTTTCTTGCATCTATTGGGACTTTGAAGGTTTGGCAAAAGAGAAAGGAGAAAGAAGAAGGTGGATTCAAACGTTAAAATCATGTGCAATATTTTTTTCAGTGCTTTTCTTAGACTTTAGCGCCCTCTGTAGTTCGCTTTGTGCCATTACTTGCTAGTACAGAAAACTCTTCCCTCATATGTGCAATTACAGACATTTGACATCTAATTGCTAACTGTGAATTTGAGAGTCTGGACAACCCCCGCTCTCTTTTTATGTGTACATTTTGTGTATAGTGAAAATACAAAGCTAAAGAAGAGTCAGATTCACTTATGTAAAATGTGCAGCTGGCAGATGTAGTCTGACTCCAGCTAATGCAAGAATGATTTGTTTTATATATGTATTTTTATTTGTTGTTGTTTTTTTTTTCTTAATCAAATAGGCACTTGGCTCACGAATAATGTTTTAAATGTTCTCCACAAGCCCTAGCTCTTTTAGGATAGTGATTTTGAGATGAGTTTAGGAGCGGGCTCACTGCACTGTCAAATGATCTTTGCTCATGTGCGTTGTATAATACACTTTACTTTTATACTCATATAAGCTTTTGAGCAAGCAATATTCATTGTATGTAGACAAAAAAGGTTACACTGCAGGTTGACTCCCACACACATTTTACTGTGTTTGTACACCATGTCTCACTTCAGGGTTTCAAGTTTGGTTTTTTTTTTTCTTTTTTTTACTTTAGGAAGGCTTTAACTAGGTGTGTTGGGTCATTTCTGTGACTGAGCCACTTCAAAATCGGCCTCCTGAACAGCTTAAAGACATTATTAGGCAAGATTGATGGATCAAATTCAAGGCAGGGCATAGGATTATTTTCTGAAATGATTTTATTGATAAAATTATTTGCACTGTTTGCATTCTGGCTTTAAAATACTCACTGTTTTTCTGTCAGGGCCTAATGTGTACAGTGTTTTGGGACATTTGATCTATGACCAGTTCTGTCTTTATTTGAATGGTCTTGCTTAACGATCACTGATCCTACAGCATTTTAGTATTTTTATTGTATGAATTTTAAAGTTCCAATTTTAAATTGTATGAAGAAAAGTGGTCTATGTGAAAGGCCAACTATAATATAACTGTGTTCTCCTTTATTTGTAGGGTTATTTAGTACTACACAGATGACTCACTACCAAGGACACATAAAATGGTTTTGCACTTATTGCAATATGGCAAATCTTTCTCATCACTTTAGCATTTCTAAAATCAAATTGTCCTTGGATCATCTGATTTAGGAAAACGTTATGAAATTTTTTTAATGTAAGAACCAGCTTTTGTGTGATTCCAGCCACATGCCATCATTTAGAACACCACAGTAGAGTACAGTATGAATGAATGTATACAAATATACTCCAGTTCCCCCTTTTCAGCTCCAAGAACAACCAGAGCCACTGGGCTGAGCATGAGGTTATCAATTTTGCTGGAATCAGAGTTCAGCAATAAAATGTTTCCTTTTACATGATGATGGAGCAACTTAATGACTTTGAAAAATGTTCCTTTTTTCATTTTCAAATTACACATGTAAAGGATGCACCATGCCAATTAAATTTCATTTCTGAATGCATTTGTATCATGTGGATTTATTTTTGATCTTGATCATTTTTATAGATTGTATAATGGAGAGCGTCTTGTAAGTCTGCAGTGAAAATTCTTCAAGACACAGCAGAGTTTACATATATTCCATAATTTCCATAAAATCCCCTTTGTGACCTCCAGCAAGTCTGGGTCATAGACCATATTATTGATTAATAATGTCTTTGATTTAAAGTCAGACAGAACACAGGCCAAGTCCTAGTCCTAGTATTCAAATCGCCAAAGAAACCTTCTGTATAGACATATTTTTAATTTAACTTTAATTTAACCAGTTTAGTTAATTAAGAACTAATTCTCATTTACAATGACAACCTGGTTAAGCATATTCTAAAGGTATAAGTACTATATTGTACATACTTTTGTAGGCTCCTAATATATATGCTTTTTACTATTGTCATAAATGATTGTTAATTAATTTTGTGAAAATCATAGGAACAGATAGAAATTAATGAAGAAGAAAACTGGTCTCAGAGCATGGATTCTTTAGGGGTCATTGTGCCCTCAGCAGGATTTGGTTTGGGTCAGGAACACAACTGTTTTTGCCACTAGATGGAGCTAAACACAAATAAAATGACTCCACAGCTCGTGTGGGTCTGCTCAGCCTTCTGAAATGGCGTCCTGATGAGATGGTGCTTAGTTACTACCTTGCCTCCACCGAAACTCTGAAAGTAATTCTTTACAGTAAAGCTATACGTTTCCGTGAGGCAGTAATGATGAAGTGTGTTGCCACATTGTCCCTAAATGTTATGTAAAGCTAAAGCTGTAAGTTCACATTGGTGTTCAACAGTTGAAGGCTAACAACTTAGCCACGTTTAGCGTTATGCTGTTTATCCTCAAGCGTCAAAAACAAGAAGCTTTCACAGATAACTTGTGCTCAGACGAGGGGATGTACTTGAGAGCCTCAACTCAAACATTTTAACGAATGTTTTTGGTTCTCATCTGTTCGCCGCCTCACTTGACTGAAACTCGGCGAAAGCATTCTGGGAAATGTATTTCCGCGTTCAGCCGCGGCAGCTCCGTTTTGCACAAAAGCACTCTCCTTCCCATAATTCCCTGCGTTGTTGTTAGCTACCCCATCTTGTATCCTCCTCATGAATATATATCAGTCACTATTTGCGTAGGAGGTCGGCCGACGTTCATTTCATATTCGAGCACTGTATTTTGGTCCAAATGGGACGCTCAGTCACCGCCCTGATCTGTCCCTGCGCGACCAGCCTCTTCTCAGCGAATTTCATCGGTAAAATGTTTCTGGGAGCAGCGGAGAGGACCCTGACCGGGAAAAGGAGGCTAGAAGTGAATGACTACTAGTAGGATAACTCAGCTCCACCGCCCAATTGGCGGACATTTAGCACGGTGGGCACGTATTCAGGCGTTTAAATGTAGAGGCTTTAGGTAACCGAGGTAGGTAGCCACCGCTTTAATTCAGAGAGGGGCACTTTTCATTGGCAGAGATGGAAAGTACACAGGCTACTGAGGATGGCGCGGTTGATGGAGGTGCGGGCAAGTTAATGAAGAAGCCCAGTGGACTGTCTGTCGCCCGGGGGACTCCAGCGGATGATGGCGTTGGACATTTAGCACCCTCCCACGTAGATGCAAAGAACACGGACAGTCTTCCTCACGCCGCTTCTACCGCGGGGTCTAGTGCGTCAAATCGGACCGTGGCGTCGAATGGCCGGGGCGCATCCAGCAACTCCAGCTCCCTCCTGTTGAGACGGAGGCGCTTAAAGAGGAACCTCTCCGCCGCAGCTGCAGCCACGGCGGCCACCTCAGCTGTCACCGCCACCAAAATGAACTCGGCCCTGTCCTCTGCGTCTCTGCACACTCGCAGTCTGGATAGGAAGACCCTGCTCAAACACCGGCAAAACATGCAGCTGCAGCCCGCGGATCGAGAGTGGGTGCGCGCAGATCTTCACAGGGGGGCTATACATGTTCACGACAGACTTACACCTTCATATCCCAGGCCGGTACTTTGCACTATGGACACCACAGCCGGCGAGGTGGCGCTTCGTTTGAGTAAACTCTGCAGTAAGTCCACTTCAGTTATGCGCATTTTTTGTAAAGATAACCCTAAGACTGACCAAAATGGTAACTGCAACGTGAATTGTGAATATAATGACAACCAGTGCAAGCTGAATGATGAGTCTAGTTTAAAGTGCAACCCTCTGTCGCCCCTGGAATCTACACAATTAAGGGGACATCCGAGTGACAGGTTGAGACTGCTGCTAATGGAGAATGCTAATGAGCGGCAAACGCAACAGGACGAGGATGGAAAACTTTTCACGCCAGAATCTGAATCACAAGACAATATAACCTGTTCTTTGTCAGATCTAAATTCAAACTCTATCATAGATACCCCTAATGATGATGACTCTGAGCACAGGAATGGAGCGGACAGCTATGGATTAAATTCTGGCTCAGATGTGGAGAGCAGTGCATTTGATGACCTGAGCTCTGGAGCCCGCCTCAGTGAGCACAGAGACTCCCTCAGCGATGACATGATCCTGGGCACAGAGGCGTCCATCCTCAGCCCGTCCTTTGACAGTGCCACAGAGGGCCATGATATGTATGGCAGTTCCTCAGACGAATTGGAGCTAGATTGCCCTGCGACAAGCACAAGCATAGAGTCCAATTCCCAACACCACACCAATGGTGTCTCTGCCAACTACAAGCAGTGCAACATAGGACATTTAAACGACATGACAAACAATATGGGGCCTGATAGCAGACACAGCCCTCATAGTCTGGGCAGCCTGCCACCCAGCAGCAGTGCAGGCTCATTGTCAACTGCCTGTTCCACAGGTACTACACCTGACATCCAAGAGACTGACTGTGGTCAAGGTGAGGGAAAATCAGTGCTGACAGCAGACCAAAATGGAGATGTGTGTGATTCCAGCCCTACATTATATGTCCAGCTGCATGGAGAAGCTGTCAGAAGGCTGAGCCCAGATGAGAGGCCTCTGCAGATCCAGAATGACTTTCTATTTAAACTTGGATTTAAGGATCCATGGAGGGTTCAAGAAGAAGGGCTTAACACAGAAATTGGCTCCTTGTTACGTTTTTATGCAGGTAAGTTAGTGCTTTCAGATTAAATACTCTTGAACAACCATTCATCTTTAAACTTTTGCATTTTAGACTTGTATGTTGGTTACACAGTATTTGTAACAGGTTGTCAACCTGTAACAGGAGAAAAGTGCAGTCATGCAGGTGAATGTTATGTAACTGTGCTGACCAATACATTGTGAGTGACATTTTGGACAAGGTTGTATTTTAGCAATTTCGAGCCCATTGGTAATTCATTTGTACAATATTGTAAACTTATTTCCTACTCACTGTCATTTCACTTCTTCACACTTTTCTATACAGCTTAAGCTGCTTCACATTCAGGTTTAATAATGTTAAAGAGAGGTCATTAAAAGGTGGTTTGTTTGGATCTACCTAGTCTGAAGGAGCAGTCTTTTACATTAAGACTTTTTTTGTTTAGAAATGACTGTTTGTTTGACCATACCAACACACTATGCTCCCATGGACACGCATGACATCGCCACAAAGCCATCACCACAACTTATGGTGCACAGACATGGGGCCCTTTCCGGCTTTTGCCCCATTATCATCCTAATGAAAAGGCTGAATGCCTTTGTGGTTGGATGGAGAGTAGGGGTGGGAGCGGTATGGCTGAGAGGACCATAAACTCTCTCAGTGGACTCACTGAATTCTGGTCATTGAGATGCTGCACAGCGCCTGTGCTATTGGCATCCCACTCGGCTACTGTCACACTAACTAACTGCCTGCCAAGCTGGGTTAACATGCTTCTCCAAAGCTTAGGAAGCCCCTTTTCTTCACCGATGATGCCTCCACTACTGCTGCTGTCTTAGCTAAGGGAAGTAGGGTGGTGGGGGTCAGGAAGGGGGGTGTCGGGTGAGGACAAGCTGCTTATTGGTTCTAAAATATGGAAAAGAGAGTGCTGCTTCCTGTCCCGAGAGGCTGTTGAACCAGAGGTCACTCAATACAACAGTGAAAATGGACACATGTGCTGGCGTTCACATTTGCAGTCACATGTGCTTTGTGACCTATTGTACACTTGAAAGAGCAGCTTGCTTAAGGTAGAATGGTTTGATAGTGTCATATGGCAGGCTGTGTTAATGTGCATGGATGTGCATTTAGGAATAAAAAAGAATCCTTTGTGAGCAGCATCAGCTGAGCTCAGCCAGCAGAAAGTCTAGCTTGATGTGTGTGTCTTGATGCCTCTTAGACGGCAACGCCTCCAACATCCCATGTGAGACAGCTTAAGTCTGGTCACCTGAGCTTACTCTCTAGGAGCAGCAGCCAATAGCAGCCATGTCTTACTCAAGGAGAAATCCCAATTCAGCCTCACAGTTGACAATAAAGAGCACTGTCATGCAAAGAGTAAAGAAAAGTGTTGCTTGAAGCCTTGTGACATGGTGTGCTTGCTCTTCCGCTCTTGCCTTACATGATAAAGGCATGTGAGGAATGTACGCTGGCTCCTCCAGAATGTCAGGCATGTAGTTGAGAGGAAATGGAGCATGGGGGCGGGGGTGCTGTGTATGAGGGGATACTATGCTGGCCATTACATGTAGAGCTCAGTTTGAATGATTGTATTTCACAGAAAGCAAAGACTGGCCCAGCCTCAGCTGACTCGCTGGCAGACTTTAGTGTGCAGCTGCCACAACTGTAGACCTCAGTCACACTGAAGGTCTTTTTACGCCGCACAGGAGCCTTTGATACAAAAAGTCCCACATGTAACGTGTTTTACTGCTGAGCTGGAATAGCAATGAAACATGTTAGTCTAACCTAGATATGATTTTATGACCCACTAGACTTTACCCGACAGCTTTATTGCGTCACATGAGGTGTATATGAAGTACTCCACACTGATTAGCCAGACAGGAACATGATGAGAAGAGGCTGTTGAGTGGAGAAGTTGCCATGGCACGTCTCACCGGACTCTGTGGACAATGCAGAGGCCGGTTTGACTTTGAAGGGGTCGGGTCATGCTTTGAGTGCAGTGTCTGAAATGGCCAGATGAGAGAGAACTTGCTTGACCAAGCCGGGCACACAAATGCACACACATATACACAAACATGTACAGAGCAGCCTGCTTAGATCAAAGGGTCGCTGTCCGCTTTGGCAGGCTGACGAGTGATCCTTTCAGAACTGCCCACACAGGAGCCTCTTGTAATGCCTACCCAGCTTTATTAGAGTTTGACTACAAGGAAAAAGAGTAAAAACATAATCAGTAAATGTGCACATTGTGTTGCTGACAAACCTTAAATGGAGCTGTAAATAAAGCCAGCTTCCCCAAGAGACTTTACAGGTTGACTTGATGATTTAATTGCCCGGTCAGGTGAACGTATAGGTGAGAGCAGGTCAGTGGAATAATGGGGCTTCTGCTCTGAGGACAGGAGATTCTCAGTAATGAAGTTACTCCCTGCTTGGTTAGCCCAGACTGTGTGTATGTGTGTGAGTGCACCTGTAAGAAGAGGAAATGGCACACTGAACCTTAACACTAGCTGGCACTGGTTTTCCCTTAGAGGCTCGGGACCCGGAGTTCTTAACCAAACCAAAGCAGTACACTAAATTATTTAGATTCATTAGCCTACTCAGCTTCACAAACACTTTCATCCAGGCTTATGTGCACTCGTTGACCCTGCTTAGCCTCAGAAGTTGTAAACTGCTTTATATATATTTTTTCGGTTGTCCTGTTTCCCATATATCCAGTCAGAAGTAAGAACGTGGCCTTATAATCCAGCCTGTTTTTCTGCAGCTGAAATAAATGTCCACTGGCATATACTGGCCTAGAAACTATAAAGGTATTAATTTCTTTCAGCTCAACCAGGTTTGTAGCTCGGGCCTCTGAAGCCGAGTCAGGGTCGATAACAGTTTCAGCGAGCTGCACCCAATTTTCAGGTAATTCCCATGTTGGTTAAAGCTATATGTGCCGGTGTGAGGTGAGGTTGGCGGAACTGTTGATGCAGAACTAACAACAATAGATAGCTGAGGTAATGTTAGAGAAAATAACCCTTTCGATAGTGTTAACTGCTTTGTTTATCTTTCTCATTTCATTTCCCCATACACGTATCCGGATAAGTGTTTCAAATTTCGTACAATGTCCATGTAATAACTTTCTCCTTTTTAAATGAGGTAAGGCACACTTTAATTTGGAAAATCTTTGTCATAACCTCAGAAGTACTTGATCGATATAAACTGACAAAATCTCCAAACAGCCTTTTATGGTATTGAATTTTCTAATGGCAAGTAATATTACACAATGACTTTAATCCATAAATGTTGGCCCTTTCTCTTCAATTCATTACTAACAATCATAAAAAACGCACAGACTTTTTCCATTTCATTTAAGAAATAAAGCTCAATCGCTAACAGCACTGGCGACTCTCGATCGCGGCCTGTGTCTTCCTGCTCTTACTGTACCTCGGGCCTTTCCTGAGGAGGCGGTGGCTGCTGACGTGATGACTTAAAGGACTCGGCGGGGTTTAAAGGCTTAATGATGCTCCAGCGTTTCTCTAGCAAGCCTCTGTGCTGCAGCTATTAAGCAGAGAAGCCCTCACTCCGTCTTGACTGCGCCGCGTCGCTCCTCTCCTCACACAGTGTCAGCTCGCCAGATTGGAGCTGCTCTCTCGCTTGGCATCTGTACGAAAAACATACTCAAAAGCCTTACTAATGTGCTGTTGGTTCGTCATAGATTCGAGGTTCTGGTTGAATAGCTGTAATTTGGTAATGGGAGTTAATTATTGGGGAAAGAACAGACCGTCGGGATTGTGTGCTCTAAAATATCAGTTCAGCTCATTTTAAGGTCATTTTAATTCATTTTAAATTAAAAATCATTGATGTAGCAGGGAAGCCGAGACGTCTCCCTCTCCAGACAACTCCTGCATTTTATGCATTTGTCCCCCTTAATTCTGTAAAATTTGTCCTAGCTCGCCCAACAGTCTACAAACCTGCCTGGAAGAAGTTGCAGAAACGAGGCTTTGTCACCCTTTCTCACGTCCATGTCTCGGACTGACAGCTAGTGGTCTTTCAAAATGGCCTGTCGCTGACTCATAATGTAATTGTATAATCTGATTTCACACGTTCCACAACATAAAGCCATCGTCGCCGGCCGCCTGAGACCAACGCAAGAATATCTGATGCGCCTTCACGTGCCAGTCACACGTGTAGAAGTGGTCGTAAATGGATGATGGTGGTCATGAAGTTGGATGTGTGCGTCTCTAAGGATGGTCTAGTGATGCCGATGCGGGATAGTGGTGTCAGCTCTTAGCGGTTGAAACCCGGTGAACTGTTTTCAGTCTAATATAGATTGCCTTCTTTGCTGACATCCTCCCACCATCCTCTCTTCTCGCCGAATCGCTCTCTCAATTTCTCTCATGATCGATCCCCCTCCCGCTCCTCTTGCTATCTCTCTGCACATCTCCTCCTCCCTCACACCATCTGACACTTTCCATTTATCTTCTCATATCTCTTTATCGCTCCCAGTCCGAATGCTTTTTTTATATTCCTGGTCACCTTCATTAATGTGTTTAAACAGATTTTAATAAAATATGGACTCATTGCTTAAGTCTTAAATTCTACAGGTATAATATCTGCCCCTGTTTACACTAGGCTTTAACATCTGTCCACGGCTGGGGGATCCTATAACGAATGGACAGGGCCAGATAATTACTTAGATCATGTATCCAGTATATGCTAAGGGGCGCAGTGCATCCATCTGTTAAGAATATTTTATATAACTCTCTAAGCATTTTAGGCTGCTTGAAGTTTGCAGGAGAGATGTGATCTTCCATTTGCCAGATGTAAACTCTGACTCTTACTTGGAACTGGCCACTTAAAGTGAAGGCCTTTGTGAGCTATGTTAGAATACATATCATTTTCAAGTAATATAAGTTAGCTGTCTCACAGTTGTATGTCACACTGCCCTTGCCGGACCCTTAGTTCCCAAAAGCCTCAGAGGACTTCAGAGGTGATAGTTGCAGGAAAGGCAGGGAGAGTTTCCCCTTCAGTGGGGTCATGGTGCTGTGATGTACCCATGCAAAGGACTGGCCCCTGGCCTGACCACATGCATGGAAGGGGGGATTAGAGGCAAGCCAGCAGGGGCTCGCAGTGTGCAGCTTTGATCAGCAGCGGCACAGCCTAATACCAGACAACATCTGTAACGCTCAGCATTAAAGAGGCCCAAAAATTCCCGATTAGGGAGCACAAGGCGGCTAGTGTACAGGACAGAACTGTGTCAGTTCCTGGATGGGGACTTTTAAATAACACCACTCCAGGAGTGTCTCTGATTTGCTTTACAGTGTTGTGCTTTCAGAGAGATTACATTGTTTTACCCAGTCAACATACTGAAAGTAAAGATGCATTGTAATTGGCTGTAAAAGTGTGGCATCTGTCTAATATTTGCAGACACACCTTCCTGTCTTGCACAAAGAAAGGCCAAACACATGGACTGTTTGCAAAGAGCACTGAGTGAAAGGAATTCAGAGATTATCAAAATGTCCCCAAATCTTTGTTTGTGTCATCTGGACGCTGCTAGATAAGATGTGTCTGGGTGGAGCGGGGCTTGTTTCTGTGGACTCTGCTCTAATAGAAAGGGCCAGCGGTGTTGATATGAAATGGCCTAGTTTAAAGTTTATCTCTTTTAAAAATGCTGAAGTATGGCCCTGCAACTTCCTCATTGACCGGTGTGTCCTTCAGGAGAAAGGCAAATGAAAGAACTCAGTCACATGCCATTTAATACACAAAACAGCTGAGGCATTAGAGATGTATCTTCTGTTAGAAACTGGGAGCCGAAAGTCCACTTTAAGGCAGACGTATGCAGCCTGCAGTCTCAATCATTAACATGGCAATTTGCTTGTCACTTGCTGTTAGCTGTGCAGTTTGATAAGTGCCCAGGTCCTGGAAAAAGACAAGCTGTTTCACAAGGAAGTAGGCCCTTATGCTCCATCTCCTCTGTCTGCTTCATATTTTATTGTGATGCCTCTAGCACCTGTTTCTTTTCATTGTCTCCAACACGTACAGTTGTTTTATGAACTCTCCCACAGCCCCTTTTGTCCGCTGCTCCCCGGTCTCTTTGGTGAAAGCCCTTTCTCTTGAGTTTTTCTCACTCTCCGTCTGTGTCTCACTGCCCTCTAGCACCCCCCCCACCTCACCCCTTTCTCTCCCTCGGTGCCACTCTGTTCACATGGCCCCTGCATGTGACATAGAGCCGAGCCAAAACACCCCGGATGCCCGATTCAGCCCTCCACTGTTCCCGACCTTGTTAAATTTTAAACAAAACAAAAGAAAAGGAAGGGAAAGGAGGAGAGGGGGGCACAGGAGGAGAAATAAATGAGCAAAGTGAGCACGTGGTACCGGGGGAATGTGCAACAACATCACAATCTCATTCATTCTCTCATCCTGCATCATCAGAGTGTGGATCTTTAATACTGGCTTTGCTCCTCTTCGCTCTTTTCCCCTGGCTGTTTACCAGAATGAGCTCGGACCACAGATCTGGGTTCTGATTACTTTTCTCCCTGTCCTTCTGTCAGGTTATAGGACTGCAACTACCTACTGTCTTTATGTACAACTTCCTTCTCAGTTACCGGCCGCCGCCAACATCAGACGTTAAATGAACTTGCATGTATTTTTAATCCTTTACGCAACACGAGGCTGGCTGAACTTTCAAACCCCTTGTTTTCCTTTTTCCGTATTGCCTGCTCATTACCTTGCTTTGTTGTTCTCTGTTCTCTCCAACAACATGGCAGCCTTTAATATAAAAATGTCAGAACGTCTCTCATCATCCCCGCGGATCACTGCCTGACTTAGCGAAGCTACGGCAGTCCTTCATATCCTGCGATAATGAATGGCGTTGGAGGTTAAGTACAAACAATAACAACAATGTGCTTATCTGTTGTCTGCCCTTAGGAAAACTTCAAAAGTGGTTCTACTGCCTTTCATCCTGGATTACCAGTTAATTATTACATTACAAGGCCGTTCAAGCTATGTCATTGTTGCGACACATTGCTATAAAAAGTGAATATTTCCCGGCAGGATGAATGATCGGAGTAGTTTATTATCTTGATAGTCGAAAAATGATTTATCTGTGTGGCACATCCTATCTGTCATTTGCAGTTGTTCAGATATGATTTCCTAAGTGAAATAAGTATAACACGGTGCACATGGTCACGAATGTTCATCCCACGCATCACACGCCAGTCATAATATTACAATACGTCGCTGCGGTATTCTTTACTGCATATACTCCACTGTCTATTCTAGTGCATCATCAATAAGAAGGAAATAAAAAAAAAAAAACGCCTACTGAATCTGTTTCCAGCTCATGATCGGTGCACACATAGTACACACAATTATATCTGTGAGCATCACAAGCTTACGCGTCATCCCTTTTCAAATCAAAGGCTAGGTTATGACGCAACACGGCCACGCTAACAATATCAGGAGAACATGTCACTTCATTTTTATCACATTCCCTCAGAGATAATTCAAATGCAGGAAACAGAAAGGGGGATTTATCAAACAGACTTGTGCATCGATTTGAACTTTGACCTTTGGTGTGAAGCTGCTGCTACTGTTTACTTATCACGCCTTCAGTCTTTAAAGTAGACATGACGTTCACAGCCCACCCCGCATTACATACTACATTTCCAGTTGGTTTTGTCTGAAAAATACGAGGAATAAAATGAACAAGACGCGTCCTGGAAAACCTGGAGTTTTCCTTATTTCTATGTAGCTTTATTTTAGCCCCTCACATTTTCTTTATATCAATGCCTATTCTTTTTTAGCTCATTCTTACATAAATAGTATTCCCTGTAATTCTATTGATATTTTAAAATTGAGTTTTGAACCTCTGAGGCTCCTGTAGTCTGTTAGTGGAATTTAAATCCAAGCAGAAAGGAATAGTTAGAATAATTATAGGCTATAGCTTTTCATAAACCCTGCCTATTTTCAAAAGGGACGAATTAAATGACCTACAAGGAGTGGTTCTGTCCCAAATTGTTGTGAATATGTCTTGGAAAATGATTTCTTGTGTGGGAGTGGGAACTCAACATTTTTTTTCCAGCAAGAAGCCAAAAAGATGTTAACTGTATGTTTAGAATGAATTCCCATACATTCAGTCATTCCACAAAAGTTGGTTGCTTTTCTAATTTTGCCTACTCTGGCTGATTTGTTTTTAAGCTTAACATTTAATGAGTAAATTATACAGTGCTGCACAGGTAAAAACAAATGGCCAAATGTCACAGCATAATATCCAACCCAGTGCCGTGAGTCAATAATGGACCTAATTATCTCTTGCAGCTTTGCTCTTCTGTGACCTTTACATTTTTCATCTAATAGATGTCTGCACAGGCCTGGTGGTCTGATCACAAAGAAGTCTCTATGAAAGCTTTTATTATGCACTGCTCAAAATAACAAAAAACTCTTAAATTACATTTTCAAACCAAACAATAGTAGCTTGAATGCAGTTTTAAGTAAAAATAACTGAGCTTGCTTTAACCACATTGTAGGATTTGTTTGCATTTCATTTGTGTTGACTTTTTACTATCTTTCAGTAGGTCATGATTATTTTTATCTTGATGTGAAGTATAAAAACAAATATCACTAATTTCATTTGTTATCTTCTTACTTAATTATTAGTGTGTTAATAATAATGTTAATAACTAATGACCAATTTTTACAAATCACTGTATCCACAGCTTTTAGCAGTATTGTGCTAGAATGTAAGCCAGCAAGCTTAGTATTACAGTGCCTCTTCTTCTTATATTTCTGTCACACCAATGACATGGGCTGTTTACATGACATCAAAATGCATTTACATCAAAACATCCTACGAATATGCTGTTGAGAACGCTGTAGCATCTCTACCAGACCAGTAGAGGCGCTGTGAACCCCGCTGCTGATAAAGCTAGTAGTAATGGCAGACTTCCCTTGAATATATGAGCTTTTCATACCAGCCGCTACCTGGAACAGCGCTGATTAACTCTTAATACTAAGAGTAATATGATGAGAACATAAATAAAGCACAAAAACACTGTTCTTTGCCATTGTTATTCTACTTCCTGTGTGCTCCTGGCAGCCAACAGCTATCAGGCTGTTGTGTTATTGTTTTTGTCGTGTCACCCTTTTATTGAGGAGGCAGAACCTCACAGCTTACTGTCAAGATTGCTATTTTTCAATGCGCAGAATATTATAAGTAAAATACCACATGTAGTCTTGAATCAGAGGACATTGGGAATAGTGAATTCAAAATCTCACCACTACATTCTTGTCACCGGCAGACATTATTAATGCAGTGGTACAAATGAACAGGGCGACAAACAGGCGGGGAGCCCCTGCGAGCTAATTAATCACTGACGCGCACATAAACACAGACGCACAGCCTTAAACATGAATACATGGGCTTACATGTGCACACTCTCCACCACGGTCGGCCCAACTCCTTTCCGTGCAACACCCAGCCTGCTCTGGCGTTCCAATTAGTGTTCTCATCTCGTCTCTTTAGCCTCGCTATCAGAGGGAGGTGTTGTCAGCCTGCTTCTTTATCGCCGTTCTCCCTTCATCCCCAGTTCTCACATTTCACCCTCCCCTGATGCACTTCCCAGGGGGGTTGAATGCTAGGTGGGTAAGCTTAAACCTCTCAGCCAGGGAGGGGTTCATTGTACTGGTGCTTAAGATGACAATGCCTTATTCCGCTCCCTTTTTTGGCTCTTCTTTACTCTTTTTAAGCCCTCCGACAATATAAAGTGCTGTGGTTCTATGAAGGTTGGAGCTGCAGTTAGAGACAGGCTTGTGTTGTGTGCAGGCCATTAGCTGTGGCTGAGTGACAGAATGCAGACTCTGAAGTCACTTCATGATGCAATTAATGGGTCCTGAACAATGAGACAGTATGTATATGAGCAGACTCGGTGGCATCTAATATTTAATGCTACTTTGTCTAGTCTCATTTAGGCAAAAATTGTATCCTCAATTTGGCTAAAGATACATTAACCTCTTTTATAACCTCTTTTTATATAGGATCTGTTTTCAAGTTGTAAATGGTACTGGTGCCATGACTTCAAATCAGTGCTGAAAAATTAGCACCACCCACTGCTTTTCAAGGAATAAACTTCTCATTTTTTCCCCTTGCATTTTGATGAGCATCTGTTGATAACGCAATCATGGATTTAGCGAAAAAGCCAAATAACATGGCACGTCTGTAGTCTCATTTTAGTTTGAGGCCAAATTAGAAGTATCCCAGCCCAATTAGCTTGCAGGATTCGTATTTGTCTGTTTTCCAGCAAAATAGATGCTAGTGTAAGATTTCAAAACACATTTTCATTTTCCTCCAAAAATGCTGGTATTACACCTGTCCATGATGTATTATCCCTCGGCACAAACATAAACAGAGTGACTACTACTTTCACCACTAAGCTGAAGTTGCACTGATCCGTGAAAAGTATGAGTCACGCTGAAGTCATTGTTTACCCAATCTCCATATGGTGTGCATTGTTGATTAAGCTACACCCTCTACGTATGTTAAAAAGTAGTTCATTGTGCATGTGTACCTCAGCCTTGGCTCATTTAAAACATCCTGTGGGCAGAGGATCTATCACTCTGCTGTCACAGACTGTTTGTTGTCCTTTGGGATCTGCTTTGATTGCTTTTTTACTACAGGCTGTGGAGCGTCTCTGTGTCGTTGTGCATGCGGTTCCTGTGTGCCGGGCTGATTGTGTGTCCGTGTTGGTGAGAGAGTTGGACGACTGAAGGCAAAATGCTGCATCATTCATGAGAGTGTGCCACCCTGTGCCTGGACTGCAGTGACCCATAGCTGTCAACGGCATATCCTTGAGCATGATGGCACAGTCAGTGCCGAGGTCATACTGCAGGGACTGCTGGCATGTGCAGGGCTATGGGTTGGGCCAAGGGGACGGGTGTTCGATTTGAGGCCGGAGAAAGCTGCAGATGCAGAGGAGTAATGTAGGACGTTCTATCTATGACAGTTTTCTTTCAGTAAGTCAGCAATGTCTGCAATCCCTTAGTGAGGTGCAGACATGTTTAACAGAAGGAATCCCCAAACCGCTGTAGTCCAAGAGACGACTAGGGTTACGTCAAGAGGAAGACAAAATGCTAATGCAAAATGCTAACATCTAGCAAGCTCCGTTTACTTGAGCTAGCTTCATAAAAAAAAGAAACAAATATACAAAACAAAAATACAGCCTGAACATTTTGTTAGTATTACTTGAAGTAAAGATTATAACATTGTACTTTGATGATTATAATGTTTATCGTATTTACCATTGCCTTTTTGTTCTCATAGTTTGCTGAGAAAATTGGTCATATAACTTAGCTCAAAATCTTATATCTTATCTTAATAGAAGTCACTAGAGTTAATAGAGATTTCATATCTTATCTTACTCTATGACAGATGATGTCTATTAGATGTTACACATCTTATGCTATATCATGTACCAACATGAATAATGAAACTCAGTTTTTTTTTGTAAGTAAACCCAGTATTTGTAACAAGGGTATTTCTTAACCACAACCACAGTAGTACTGTCACGAAATACTGTCTTTTTTATTAAACACAACCATTTTATGCTATAAATCACATTTACAACACCAGAACAGCGAGCAAGTATTATAATAAATGTAAGTAAATTATATTTATTGCTGCCATTCTTTCCCCAGTTACATTACACCTGAAGATACTTTCATTTTATTTCCTGAAACAAATCCTTTTAAAACCTCATACTTTATGAATGCAATAAAAAAAGAGAAGCTAGAAGCCTTCAATCTGACTTTCAGGAACATGTAATGGCAGAGGACATACAATCTAGTTAATAAAAGGGTTTTCTTGCAGTCTGAAACATCTAGTAATGCTGTGGCACAAACAGGCCAAACCTTTCCGGTCATAACCTGTGTAACCGAGAGAGCTAGACAGAGACACATTACATAACGGGGCAGCCTGGCTTCCCTGCCCCTTTACTATCACACAACAGTAACTCACTTTACACGTGTGCAGGCTTGCTTTATTTTCAATGTGAAAGTGCAGCCAGCCATTTGTTTCTCACGCTTTCACGACCTGCTGGTAACTCATTATTTGCTGTCATCTTCCACACTGGTGAACACATTTAGGATGCATTTATGTTCTATTTTCAACAGCATGACATAACCACTTCGACAGAAAATAATTCAACACAGGTGTTGGAAAAAGGGTTATAATCATTTTTGAATTGTGCGTTTATTTGTGTTGAAATCTGTTCTATTTTAAGCTCGTGATGGACATTTTCAGCCTTTTGTATTCATGGCTGTTGCTTTCTAAATATATACAATTTATTACTGCTTCTGATACAGTGTAATTCCAAAAAATAGGAGACCTTATAATATACTGAGTTAATTAGGGCACCCTATTGCTGTTTTTGTCTAAGATTTTAATCTGTTCATTATTCCTTATTTTTATTTTCTTATTTCTCCTATAAGTGCAGAGGCAGTTTGAAACTCAAGGTGAGAAGTAAGAAGTTAATTCCAAAATATTCTGATGTCACCAAACCTAATATAATTAATATCTTATCTGCTAGCTACTGTTATGTTTTGTGTAAATAAGGAGCTGCTGTTTTGTGCTGAATATGTTCTTATGCAAACGAGCCATGTGCATTTTCGCATTGTTTGTTGCTTATTGCGACTTTATTACTTTACATACTTGAAGACTCAACGTGACAAAAGGAGGAGCTTGGGTGGAGGTGGCAGGATAAAGCCTTTTAATGAATTGTTGAATGAAGCAGCTGCAGTGAATTGAATTAACCGGATTGGCCAGTTCTTTGTTGACTGCCTAGTCTCTCATTAACACTAAAAATGTGTTCATCGTGTGTGCCATCAGACAGCATTTTATGAATTAGGACAATTTGTAAATAACAGTAATTAGCCTCTCATGCCTGGTTCATGTAATTATGGGATTTGTAGTTTGCCGGCCCAAGAGGGTTGAGTTTCGGGGTTTGAACAGTTTTAATGACGATGTTTACAGCAGATATCAGCTCACTTAGCCTTACAACGCTATTCTCTAGTGAGTTTTTTTTTTTTTTCTCTGCCTGAGGTGACAAGATACGCCTGAAGCCACCCCCTTCTCACTTTACCTCATTGTTGTGTATACATACAGTACAATTAGCCTTTTCTGATATGGCCATTTTGTGCCGTTCCCCTGTAGATCTTGTTATTTCCATCCCCCATCGGTCCTGCCAGGATTTACCACAACATGCAAATGCTCATCATCCTTTCGCCTTTTATTTATTTATTTTCTGCGCACATATTCTCCTACAAACATCTTTAATAATTCATACGCACATGCAGCCTCGCAATCATGCTCTGATTTACAGCCCTGCATTCAATTAAACTGCACTATGACCGCCCTCGCTAAACATATGCATGAGCCTATGCATGACACTTTGGGGTCCACTACAATATTAGCGTTTGCTCACACTCAAAACAAGAAAACAATCAGTGTGTGTGTGCAGCTCGTGTTTTCCAACGCAGCGTTTCGTAACACACACACACACACACACACAGTCTCATTACATAACAGCACCAAGAGTAGAGCTGGGAAGAGAATAGGGGGAGCAGGGGAAGCACACATCTATGTACGTCAGCATCCAGCTCCTCACTGACAGCGGGAATCACTGGGGGAAATCTTGCCTTTCCCACACCTGGGTGCCATTGCATGCCTCAGAAAGCATCCATAATACATTCCCAGTCTGCGTCTGAGGCATCTGCTGCTATTTTTGGCACTTATTGATTGAAATACTTGAGTGTGTTTTTCGAAAGGACACTGTTGTTCAGCGGGGTAGACTTGACATTGAAACTTGAGGCCTTCCGTGCAGATATAATACAGCATAACTCTAATTGTAAGTCATGGCGATTGAATTCATGTCATGTCATTATTCACTGACATTAGAGCTGCTCGATTATGGAAAAAAATCATAATCACAATTATTTTGGTCGTGATTGAAATCATGATTATTTTTACGTGATTACTCTTTGGTTTTGGAAATATGTTGGATTTATTGAACATGACATGCAGCATGTGTTATCATATGCATTACACATGGTTAGTTTATGAATGTTTGAATGGTTGTCTGTCTGCGTTGGTCTAAAAATGAGCGAGTATGGCTCTAAACATTGCTCTTGGTGTTTTCTTATCTGTTTACGTGTGTTACTCTGTCTCTGTCCGACTCTGGAGTTAACTGTATACATGCAGCACTAGTCTGACAATGAACCACGTTATCCAATGACTTAATAATTGCAATAAAAAAATAAAAGGCAATAATTCAAATTTCTCTGGCTGCATGTAAATGTTTTTGTAAATGTATGTCTTTAATTGAGTGTATCTCTTCTTGCACTCCTTGTACCTGGGATAGGCCTCAGCCACCTCAACCTGAAATAGGATAAAGGATTGAATTATGGGGATTCAAGCAGTTGTTTGTGATAAGAATATTGTTTCTCCTTTATTTTGATAATTTAGCCTTAGCACTGAGCTAATGCAGGTTGTAGTTTGAAACTTAAACGTACAAAATAATAAGTGGAGATGCTGCAAGATTTTATGGCAATATAAGTTGCTCAATCAAAATAATGTTTTGGCAACCGACTTGAGTTGAACAAACTGATGATTTTGGATTGATATCTTTGTTTTGTTATACTTTTATGAGTCTATTTTGTTGATTAGTTTATGATACCTTTTCAATTCATTGACCAACATTAAATCTGATTATCTAGCTCTCACAGTTAATCAATTATCAAAACATCTCACAACCATCTCATCTGAAATATGGGATTAAAGTGACTTTTATCTAAAATGTTAAAGACCATTTAGAATACATTATCTGTTTGTGTGGACAATATAAATGCAGATACTTGATTTACTTCCTTGTTTTGTTTTTCCTCTTGGTGTCATCTGACCTCATTATAATAATTCAGCCTTACAGCAACACCTACCTCAGTCCCTGATCAGGTCATCCCCCATGGCAGGCTGCATCGCTACACTGCCCCTAGAGGCCGTGACTGGTAACACGCTGACCTGATAAATGGACTTGTTACAATGGCTTTAATAGCAGGAGGCTGTTTAGTTCCTTTCTCCCCAGGGGCAGAGGGTAATAATGGTTTGATGGGGAAGATATTACAGGCTGTGACCTCATTTGGATTCACGGCGTGTTTCTGCAGACGAGCAGTTGTTGCGCTGCGCTGGCGTATCTATGGATATGTGCGCGCACTCGCCTCTGATTGCGTCCTTCCTGGCGTCGCGTTTAAGACAAATGAGCTATAAGAATTCCGGGACATCCATCAAAGTATTAATTATCCGCGTTGGCCTCTCTCTGAAGATGGAAGGGACATCTCATGGTCACCAGGGCCACGGCAATAGATATATTTTTTTTCCTCCAGGAGTCTCTGAATGCAATATCACCTGCAGAGAAGAAGAAGTACAGGCTCAGCTGAGAGATGTTGAGTCATTGACAGAAAACACGAGCAAAAACTATCACTCAGCTTCTCTTAAGAGTAAATCCTGTCACCTGACACTACCTTTCTGCTCCATATTTTAGTAGTTTTCAATCCACCCACAAATATACACATCCCCAACGTAGCTAATCTAAATTGCAAATCACTTAATCAGGTTTAATTGTTTTAATAATTAATAAGATAATAAAAGCAAGCTGCCACATGTATAATTAGATAATCTGGCTAATCAGCAGCTTGTGGCGCTGTCCAAGCACCTCATTTGTTTTTCTGTTGCTCTTGTAGACTTACAATTAGATAAATTATAACACACAATGTGCTTTTAATTAAGGGCAAAGGGGGGCGTGCACTCGGAGAGACTGGGGAATGCAGAACAGAAGAGCAAGAAGAATCTAATATTGTAGTGTCAGAAGTTGTTGTTATCCATCCAGTCGATCTTAACAGCTTTAGTATCTGTTGAATCTGCAGTCTTCAAAAGTGGGAGGTATAAAAAGGTCACAAAATGTGAACTGATATTGTCGGACACATTTGTGGCCATTATGGAAATCGGGCTCAGAGACAGGAAGTGTGGGAGACATGAGAGAGTGGAAAGAGATGAACCCTTGCTGCCCCGGTCAGGACCTGTGTGGAGAGAGCCACAGAGGAAACCCTATGATGAAAAATCCTATGCGACCCTAAACATATCATTACATATCATCAACACGTGTTTTTTTTGTAGAAATAACACTTTTAATATAATCAGAACATGAGTTTCTGAAGCACAAAAACGCAGTACTTTGCTTTTGTTGTTCTACTTGCTGTGTGTCACTAGCAGCCAATAGCTTTCTGTGACCTGGCTGGAATGTTGTTGTTTTCACAGTTTACACGACAATGCGCGAAATCAAAACACCTCCACGCCCAGATTCAAGGTTTGAGTTTTTATGGAGCATGAATGTTGTGCACGGATGGCCAAAAACACCACAGAGCATTTTTTTGTTATGGCCAAAACATGTTGTGTAAATAGCGTCTAAAGCCCTGTATTTCAGTCGTATTGTCAGTGGACTATTCAACAAAGGTATCACTTATGGCACGTATTTTGTAATTTTTTTATTTATTTAAATCAAGGCCAGCATGTGAAAATATTAAAAGCTATAGATGTGAAAAAAAGTGTTTCTTACACATTAAGTTCAGTGTCTGATGTCATTTTGTTTTATTTATTATGAAGTAAATGCTGTAGACCTTATTTCCAATGCAAACCCAAGCTTCTTTAAATATCCCATTGGCTTGTACGAAATGGACAGCTTGACACGTTTCACACATCAACACCTCCTCAGACCCCCGAGGAGAGGTGGGCCAATGTTTCACCTCAGACTCGTTTGTGTGAAGACATGGGAAGTTTTATAGCGGAGGACATTTTTAGGTTTAGGACAGTACTAATTAAACATCAGTCATTGTGAAGCCGTAAAACAGTGGGGGTGTAAGCGGCCTTGATCTGTCTCTCTCTTCGGATTTGATAGTGCCGAATTAAAAATGGAAATGCTCTAGAACGGCGCAGAGAAGTGAGGGGAACCGCCTGTCACCCGGGATGGCCTTTAGCACCTCTCGGCGAGCCTCGTGAACCGCTGCCGGAGCAGACAGTCGGCTTACCGTGACCTGTCACTTCACATCTGAGTAATCACCTCAACTCACCCCGGAAGCAAAAAAGAAAAAAACCCAAAAGACAGCAAGGAGGGGCTGTGACATGAGTACATGAGCGATTTGTGAGTAGATAAAGCGTTTCCCTTAATTACCTGCGACACTCTTCCAGGTTGACATATGCAGAGTGTGCGCTCGTGGCAGGATCTTTTATAACAGAAGGCCAGCGTTGCTATTTGTGTCGTAACAGCTGGCTTCGCTCTGTCCTGCATTCGCTCTCTGTCACTTCTTCCGCTAGTCTCTCGATGAGCTAATTTCTCCAGCACGACCGCGGTGATTTGATTAGAAGCGTTCGACTTCATTAGTTCATCAAGGTTTAAAATATGGAGCAGTCGCATTTCTTATACATTATGGAGACTGTAAAGTGAAATAATGGTTACTTTTTGTCTAGTCTGCCATTGTTTGAAGTCATATAAACACCGTGGATGTATTATAAGACCTGCCAGTTCCACCAGTGACCACTTGCAAAAAAATTACCACGAGATGCCTGGTGTGTGGCTGACAGAAAACCTACAACTTCTGAAATGGTTTGATTTTGTAGTGTTGATTAGATATTTTCATTTTAAGGACTTTATTTTGCAGAATCCTTTCAATCACGTTGGTCAGAACAAATCAGACGGGACGTGAGGGACAGAGTATGCACCAAGGAACAGCCCTCACTGAAAATCGTCTGCAGCCATGATTTATTCAGGGTTTCTGGTCTAATAATACATCAATGGTAAACACACAAACAGGCCATTTTCAGGTCAGAAGGTATATAATGGCTGCAAAAAGATGCATCTGGACACCCGTGTTACTGATTGATGACGGTGTCAGTAGATGAAGCATCAAATATATGAAGTAATAGTTAAGCAATGTTGACAATCCTGTAAAAAATGGAAAAAAACACTGATGTAGGGAGAACAGATCAAGTCTAAAGAAGACATAGACTATAGGAGGCTTAGAATCATTTATTAGTCCATGTCTTGCCAACCAGTACATCACATCTGTCAGCGCCTATAGACTCAGAAAATACGCATGCTCAGCCTCACTGTGACTTATGTGGGTCATGGATGCCCCGCGGTACTCGCCGTGCCCAGTCTTGTAGTCGAGGTGCGCTAATGTCAGGTTGCATTTACCGGGGCACTGCGATTAACCAAGGGATGTTATTACTCGGAAGATCCCAAATAAAGTGTCATCGATCCTTTAAAGAGATAGATGGAGTCGGGTCAGCCCCTAGCGCCCGATCACTAACAATGATGGATAACATTGGCAGCGGGGCTCACAGGAGGCTGTTTTGTCAATAAGACGCGGCGCAGATCAGCGGAGAATACTTAGTAACCACAAGGTGTTTCCCTTTGCCTCTGAGGACCCTCCATAAATTCTAATCAGTATCCTCGCTGCGCTGTCTGCTCACTGTCAAGAGCAGCTGTTGCACATCTGCAGGCGCGCTCTCCGCTCTCCGTTATGTATGCTTCACAGGCCCCGAGTCGTGAATAAAACTGAAAATTTCATTCCGTAAATTGATGTTAGATGTTTTTATTTTTAGACTTGTGGTAGTTTACACTGTTTTTTATTGATTACCAACTTCAAATTTTTTTGTGTGTGTGTCACCATCACACAAGCATTAGGTGTAGCTTTGTTTGTTAGAAAAATAAATGAATTGAGTTCTGACTATGAATCAATTTGCTTATTATCTAGACGTAGTTTTTGGAGAGTGTAGGTCTAAACATAGTTGCACAGGTATTGCAGCATGCAGAGGGGAAGCTGTATTTTCCTAATCTGTAAGAACCGGAAGGAAGCCATCTCCCACATACAGTAGCTCTAGGAATAGACCGGTGACTTCTCCTCACACCCACCTCCCTGGGCCTTTCTATTTTACTCTTTTAAATCCTCATCACTGATTTTCAGGATGACCATCATGGCTGACATCACCGCTGCTCAAAATATTATCTGTGTAGGTGTCCTCTTGCCCCATACACCTGGATTATTACAGTAGAGTGTATCCCATTCTGTGAAGAGATCCTGCATTGTGTGACCCACCCGATAAACAGGATACCCATGTGGGAGTCCCACCCATGTCCTTGCTCGCCCCCGCTTTAGTTTCCCTTGGGTACACTGATTGATGACCCCCCTCCATCCTGTCATTCTTTCTCCAGTTTGAGATCCTTATTAAAAACAGCATTCACACGTGCAGCAGTTGCTTTTTATACTTCTTATCTCAAAAATAATCCTCTGAAGCTGTCTCCCCTCATTTGAAAGCTGATTTTTTTTTTTCGGCCTGTCAACGTTCCGGGGGAACAATTAGATGGATGCTCATTTGGAGATGGTTAATCACTGTCAGCGTATGTGTATGGATGTCGGAACGAAGGAAAAAACAAGAGAAGGAGTGTGCTTTTGCTGCTTGTGTGGATGAGAGCAGGTTCCAACAAAGGCCTAAAAATAGTAGGAATAGGCCCATGTGACATATTGAGGCTAAAAGCTTGTGAATAATTTGTCTAATGCAACACATACCCCCTCCCTGAGTGCGCTCACGAGAATACGCTCCTGCTGCTTACCTCTGCTGGAGAAGTCGGGACAGTATAACAAGTTGTATTGTATGTGTGTTAAGAATTAAAAAAGGAGTGAAAGCCTTCCCATTATTTACAGATTCACAATTGAGGGGAAAACATCTTCCCTGGCTAGGTTTCTTAGAAAGTTTGTTTAAATGCTCAAGCCAAAATGTATTCTTATCACTTCTTTATCATTCCTTCCCGCATGTTTCCTCCAAAAGGAAACGTGAGTCTCGTGTTTAACTTGTCTTATCTTCGCCACTGGCCCGGAAGTTAAAATGAAAGAGGACACCTGTTGTGTACAGTACGTCTGTGTTGGAATGTTGTTGTATTTGTCTCGCTGTTAAAGCAAAAAATGACGCAGCAGTAGCGTGTTACAGCCATTTAATTCAAACGATTCATGGGGGATTTGATTCAACAGTGAAGACGGTAAAAAAAATCTGTGCAGACCCAGGCTCAAGGCGAGGGTCCGTCTCAAGATCAGACCACCACAAAGGAGACAGGACACAGCTACATGTAATTATGACATTTAGAAAATCATTTATTCAACAGCAAAATAAATAAACTCACTGTAGAGTTTTTGAGAGAGAGTGTTTTCCTTTTTAATTTATGGCAGTAGCTTGTTGTGGAATTGAGTGATTTGATGGCATTTAGTTTCTTTTTATTAAATCTTTGTAATGGAGCATATTGATGTATCTGGCATACAAGCAAGATTTAACAATTTAAATTAAAATTGTAACCTTGTATCCCTTTAATTGAATCTGTGTCTAAGTAATATTTTCACCCAGTGTACTCGTACTTAGATTGATACAAATGCTTGGCCATTTAACAGATTTTCCTGTGAAGTGGATGGTAATAATGACACTTCAAAGGAAAGATAAAACCTGTGTTTTCATTTGCCTGCTGTACACTCCACTTATTTTAGAAGCGCAGTTTAATACGTGTGGAAATGAACTGTCGGAAAGAAAAGGAATCTAGCTACTGGAGACAGTTTTTGAGACATATTGTGCTGTATTGTATGCCCTCTTGTTCTGTATGCCCGACACAGCTGCTCAGCACAACATGACTTCAGATCCACAATAGTGTGCTATGTTACACATTCAGCAAACAGACTTTTGCAAACGGGCGACTGATTGTGCCATGAAGAGAAGATTAGCTGGTAGCAGAGAGAAAAGTAGACCAGAGTTAAAATCTAGGCACATTTAGCTTTGGTGCGCACCAGACTCATAGTGAAAAATGTTTGCATTCATATTTAATCTGCAAGACACCTGCTCATAATCTTCCCTTTGTAGTCTGCTGCACTTGCCTTAGTCCTAAATCATTTAAAGCCACAAGAGTGCTCGCACATTCTTGCCCTACTGACTTTTCTCTCACCTGTTTTGTGAAATATGTAAAAAAAACTAAACTGAAAGACCTTATCTACTGGTCCCATAGAATTTCATATTGAAACACTGGAATACAATCAACCTAATCTTGCTCAAAAGGAGGACAAATATTTCAAAGCCATAGATTATAGAGTGGTGAAATCAAAAGCCAATTGCAACAGGACAGACGGAAGAGTAACATTCAGGGGGAGGACAGGGCATGCCAGCCTGGGGAGGTTTTTTTGCGGAGGTGGAGGCAGACAGAAAGCAGGTGGATGTTTAGACGGAACGATAAGACAGCCTGGCTGACAGAACACCTGATAAGCAGCCTGACTGTCAGGTTTGGCAGGCTGGCAGTGAAGCAAGAGAACAGGGCTAGGAGGCGAAGCAGTCAGGCAGATGGGTTAAATAAAATAAAGGTAGTGCGGAAATTGTAAGAGCATAATTCAAGAGGTGCACCTGCTATTAACATTCAGACTGAAACCGAGACAGACTGGGACTTTTCAATCTATTTGTGAAGTAGGGCCATGAATAGAATATAGACAACTTACGGATTACATTTAATTAGAGCCAAAGCCACCAAATCTGCTTCACTTTTTACGTGAGAAACATGTAGAAAAAATAGTTTTAGATAGATATTTTATTATGTGTGCTATCTAGATTATTCAATGAAGCAATGGTATGCCAAAATAAATATTTGTATATGTTTACCTTACAATTATCACTATGAATGGACACCTCTGTACGGAGCCCCCCTGATGACATTGGTGAGGGGAAAAAAAAAATGTTCCCACGAATTTGTTTTGTCGTTCCATGTCTTCCATGTTATCTTCCCACGAAATAAGACATCGTTCATAAGAAATCGTTGTACAAACAATTTCTGGCCGCTGTGTTGCGTCATATCCTTTGATTTTTATTTTAAATTGGGATTAACATAGAAATCTTTCAATGTTGGATTCACATGGTCTCTCTGTAACGGAGAGACATAAAACTAAAATAAACAGAATATTGCGTGCCAGGCAGTTTTACCGTTGGAGGAAAGACAACTATTTATTGGTATTTATTCATACCTGTGTCTTATGTTTTTAGTATTTGTATTTATTCATACCTGTGTCTATGTTTTTTAGTATTTACTTGTTTTATGTGCCCATGTTTTAACCCTGTTTTTATGTTTTGTCTATTAACATTGACAGTGCACTTGAGCTCATGCAACTGTTTTCCAATGTGGTCTCCTTTACTGCAAATGGCAAATAAACTGAACTGAACTGAACTATTTCGTGGGAACAACATAACTATTTCGTGGGAATGACATAACTATTTCGACGGAACAGTATTTTTGTGGGACTGATTTTTTTTTTCTCACCTATGTCATCAGGGGGGCTACTGTCCTAATAGAGGTTTCTCTTTCACAATAGATATGTCGGAGCATTCATTTTTGGCAGTTTTAATCACTGTCTGTGTCTTTCTGTCATCACAGGGAAGCCCCAGACAGTCGAAAGCTCGGAGCGCGTCCAACTGTCTGGCACGTATAACGTCCGCAAAGGGAAGCTCCAGCTACCGGTCAACCGCTGGACCAGACGACAGGTCATCCTATGTGGCACCTGTCTCATCGTCTCCTCTGTGAAGGAGAGCCAGACGGGAAAGATGCACATCCTGCCACTCATTGGAGGAAAGGTACGTCTGAGTCACCCCGCGTCAGGGCTGGAGCTGAATCCCAAAACGCATGTGTGTTATTTTTATGGCTATGTTTTGCGTTTTTATGGTTTGAATCATAAAGCTCTAACGCCACTGCAAGTCCACCCCGATAAAGTCACTCTTTTTACCCTCTACTTACGCCCTAAACAGTGAAATCTGTCCTTGCTGAACTATTTGTCCTTTGGTGCGACATTCACCAAGGCTTTGTGCTTTGTTCATTTTAGCTCAAGGTGAACCTGAAATAGTGCCTGCCAGGATTTTAGCATTCATCAGGGAGTGTGTCTTTTTTTTTTTTTTTTTTTTTTTAGGCATAGCAAACTGTAATATTCAATAAAATTTAACCCACCTTTCTAAAATTACACTTGTCCTACCTGTTCTTTAATTGAGTGTGAGTGTTTAGAAATGACCTTTACCTGTTTATTGCTTTATGGATCTGTCTATCTGCAAGGCCTCAGAATTATCTCTAAGGGCCCTTGCTGAAAGCCTTCTCTATTATTTGCCTCTCACAGATGACACTCCGTATCCCGCCACACCCAGATTTTATATTCACAGCACATGACCTCCAATGAACTATTCATCCGTGTAGTGCCTCTTTATGTGCTCCAGTGTTTTATTTGAACATTGTAACTAGTCAGCCATTCATTCAGCAAGTTCTTGTGCTTGAGTGTGTGCAAGCCTGCGTGTTAAATAAAGCTTTTCCGCATACATTTATTTCTTGCCATGTCACGCACGTGTCATTATACTATCATGCATGCTTTAAGTTTTTTTCATTCTTCTGGTTGACTGGATATGTATGCCCCACAGCTAACTATTGAGACATCTATTTGTCAGCCTTTTTCCTTTTTGTTTCTCGACAAAAGTTTCTTTAGAATGGGGCCAGAGATGTCATATGTCATCCTCTAATGTCAGCTTTGTCTGTTTCCGTCTCGGCAGGTGGAGGAAGTAAAGAAGCACAATCACTGCTTGGCTTTCAGCTCGGCAGGCCCTCAGAGTCAAACCTACTATGTTAGTTTCGACAGCTTCACGGAGCACCTGCGCTGGCACCGTCACGCTGCCAAGGTATTGTGTGTGCTTGTGTGCGAGATTAGAGCCTAGAATCAAAGTAGGCATATGCTCCCCCGGCGCTACTTACGGGTCAGCTGCATTATATATCAAAACATGCATGACTGAGAGTTGGAAGAGGGGAAAAAAAAGAAAAAGCCACTGAATGTAGTTCCACTGCTCGTATTAGCTGAGTGGACGGAAAACTGCACCGCTGTTCACTTTGCTGTTAAAATCCCAAACAGCAAAGACTTGTGGCTCCTTCCTGTCATTTGAACTCAAGTAGGCCATAGCCAGAAAACCTCTTTTCTAAATATTAACAGGGACACGTATGTCACACGCACCCAGAGGGCCACTCAGAATAGAAGCCTGTGTAGAAGCAGCACGTGCCCCAGTGAAGCCTACAGTCACACACTGACACTGTAGCTTTTGTGTCGCAACATGAGAAGGACCATTTTGCCGTTTCACTTTTATTGGCAACTTCTATCAGGGTCCCTGTGCAGAACTGAATTTTATCTTTGTGGTTGAGATAAATGGATAGAAACAATAAAGAAAAATGTTTTCTCTAAATTAATCATATTACAGTTTTTACCTTATCATTATCTTGCCAAGTTTTTTCTCATAAAGTAATACGTTTAACTTAAAAATTGACTGCCACTCTGACGTTAGAGTTTTAGAACAATATGCATTATTTGATCTTCACATTTGAAATTCCCACTTGGCATATTTAAAGAATCATATTATATCATATTGGCTCTAGTATAACTTACATTTATTCTGTTTATAATGTTGCTACTAGCTTTTTCATTTGATTGTAAATGATTATTTATTACATTCAGGAAGTCTTTTTACACATTTTGATATTGTGATGTGACATGTATTGCAATCTGTGATACACTTGTTATATACTGTTGGTTTTAGGACTCCAATCTCAAAAATATCAAATACAAACTGTCCATAAGAAGATGTATTTTGATATGGAGACTCTGATATGAGCTTGTCACACCTGTCCACATCCACCACACTGTAATGTGTGAGTGGGATGCACCAATCCTTTACGACTTTCCTTTGACTCTAATCCTAAGAAGATTGGCCATTACCTGACATTTGACCCTTTAGTGGCAGGCAACATACAAAAGCAGTTAAGTCCCCCGTGCTGGAGATAATCCCGTTTAAATCCACGTTCTCTTTGTCTTTCTCTGTCACCTCGCCACTCGTCTCATTTTTCCTTATCCTCTGTCCTTCTTCATTTAGATGGTGTCCCAGAGGATCAACTCAGTCGATCTGTCCTGCTGCAGCTTGGAGCAACTCCCCCCAAATCTTTTCTATAGCCACGACCTGACGCACCTCAACCTCAAACACAACTTTCTGCCTTCTGACCAGCGCCTTCAGCAGCTGCAGAGGTACACTGTGCTCGGATACAGGGTTCCCACAAATCCTGGAAAAGCTGTAATAGTAGATACAGTTTTCCCATTCTGAGAAGGCCCTAAAATTGATTGAACTTGAGTATTATATTTACCTCCTCCATCATCAAATTAAGTACATGTCCTCAATCCCATAGAATAAACATAGCACACACATACTACACATGCTACTTAATTCTCATTGTTGAACTAACAGTGTGCTTGTATGCTTCAATAACATCTGTCCTCAACTTTAGCTTGTTGCTAACCCAGCTTCTTTGTTGCTAGGTAACTGCAACACTGCACAGTGGTTTATCAATCGCTTAAAAGTGATCACCAAGCGTTTGAAGTATTAAGCATCATAATTTCTGTCATAATCATCCATTCCAGAAAGCTTGAAATTAACGTAATGAGAAATAAAGCCGTTTGAGGACAAGTCATAAAGTAAGACATGATGGGGCATTGTATGAAAAGAGTGACATAGGTTCAAAATGACCCCCTGCTGATTTAATTTATAATTTTCACTTCCTACATTCTAGAAAGCTTAAACTAAATTATCAATAAGTAAATGATAAAGGGTACAAATTACACCAGGCGGTTCTAGCGTGAAAATATACAGAAAAAAATCTTTACTTTCCCTGAACTGAAAGTATTGCAATTTTAAAGGGTTGTGTTCTGTTAAGACAAGATAATTGGGTGATTACATCTCTCACGGTACACTTTTGGTCCTTTTCGAACTGTTTTCTCATTGCGGCATCGCAGAATTTCTTTCTTTTAGCATTCCGTCCTTTTAGGAATCAGACCATCTTTAATAATGCCCTGCAAAGTCTTGGAGAATAACTGTGGACCTTGTGTAAAGCTTTAGTAAACACACCTGAGGCTAAACAACAAGGGCGGAAAGAGGGAGCTGGGCAAGACAAGACTTGAGATGATTTTGAGTCTTTTGGCCACACTGAGAAAAGGTTGGACTGTTGTACAATAAGGGGAGAGGCCAGACACAGCCTGGTCTTACTGGAAGCAGCAGGTCATGGCTGGCTGCTTTGGACAGCATTAACATTCACAGTCTGCGAGCCCATAAACCTGAGCAGTCTAGGAAGAGGGCCATTGACACGCAGGGCCCAATGAGGCTAGCCAGAGCTGTGCTAGAAGAACCGAACTCGGCCAAAACCAGCCCAGAGCCCAGAAGGCTACGTCTGCAGGGAAGCTTTTAATGTGCCTGGACTGCCTCGCTCACTCTCTCAATGTGGGCACCATCTGCTACATGCTTATCACGGTCGCAGATTATAGCCCACAGCCAAGACGTAGCTGTGTGTGTGTGCGCGTGTGTGTCTACTGTATTACATTTATTTGTATTCTCGGACACGTGCATGCCTGTCAAAGCCTTTCATCCCGTAGATCATTGCCAAAAAGCTTTACCGTTAATTGGTAGAATTATGTGGATTTGATGCCTGTGAAGCACCGGTATTTGCAGTTTGGAGAGTGTGTGAGAGTTGCTTGGTTCTATATAAGAAAAAAAAAAAAAAAAGAAGAAGCTGCGGGCTACAGATTTGAGGTCAGTGCATACAGACTCTCAATACAGTATGGCACACTTTATTTCTCTTTTAAAATGGCTGCACTGGCAGAAATCGTCTGTATGTGTCCTGCAGTCAGAGATGAGGATTTTATGATGCGCTACCACACTCGGGCTGTAATTCTTTTTTTTTTAATTTCAGTTTTAATCCTGGGTGTAATGACTGGTGGTGCTAAGAAGCCGATTCTAGTGAAACAACTTGCAATAAATAGCTCCCCCGCTGGTCAGTCTAGATAACATCCATTTAGCTTTTCCAAAACTAAGTAGGCTCATCCGCATTTGACCCAGCATGTGAAGAAAAGAGGTCATTAATGACAAAAGAGAATTATTGTTGCTGAAAATAGACATGTTATGGCCAAAACACGCCGCAGTTACTCTACTCTTTGTTTAGGCCCCAGGAGAGTGAAGTTAAAAAGAGCTGAAGTCAGGAACAATCGCACTCTGTATGGCGTCTCTATGAATGGGGGTGTGAGTGTTTTTGGTGTCGGACAGTTGTGTGAGCCTTGTGTTCTGTATCAACACGGCTTTTCTCTCACACGGGGTCGTAGTGCTTTTTATTTTCACAAGTGGAAAGGAATGTGTGGACCTGCCACATGCCTCTCCCCTTTTTTCTCTTTCTCTTTTCTCTTTAGCCAAATACTAACCGGTGGGAGATTTGCCAGTCAGATATGCATAATCAGTTGTCTAGGTTACTAACCCTGTCCCGCGGCATGGGGCTGACTACCCCGGTTTGCACCTCTCGTAGGGACAGAGGTCACCGTCACTGAGGGGAATGACTCTCATACCATGCATATGATTGAACCTTTGGTCTGTTTATTTACATATATCTGACAGTTCTGGAGATACATGTCAGCAGAGATGCAACATAAAAAGAGAAAGTATTTTCTTTTGTATTGCACCTTTCATGTTGGGTGTCATTTCATCAGTTTTATTAATCAGTCATTATCAGTCAGTTTAATTGGTGTAGTCATATTCCCCTAAAAAAGATTTAAAAGATAAAAGATTTTCCGCTCTGTCTGTTTCTTGCCCACTAATCCGGTTGCTGCTGTTTTTGATCCTATATTAACAGTTAATCCTGAACTGAAGCTTTTTTTATGCTTGTATTTTTGTGTTCCTATACACAAAAAACTATGAAATACCTGATAGTATAGCATAACATCCAATGACAATCGAACCAAACAAGATGATATTTTGCCTTTGTTGATAAAAATCCTTATCAGACAATTTGTGGTTTACTTTTTTTCATATTTAACTATATTTACTTGTTTATCCTAAGTGCACTCTAAAATTATGTGCAGCATAGTACAACATAGCAGAACATAGCATAGTATAGTATAGTATAGCATATTACAGTATAACATAGCATGGCATATCACAATATAGTATAGCATAGCATAACATAGTATAGCATAGTACAGTAAAGTATAGTATAACAGTATGGCATAGCATAGTATCGCATATAACAGTATAGCATAGTATAATATAGTATAGTATAGTATAGTATAGTATAGTAAAGTATAGCATAACAGTATGGCATAGCATAGTATAGCATTTTACAGCATGGTATAGTATAATATAGTATAGCATAGCATAGCATAGTACAGTAAAGTATAGCATAACATAGTATTGCATGGTATGGCATATTACAGTATAGCATAGTATAGTATAATATAATATAGTATAGCATAACATAGAATAGCATATTACAGTATGATAGCATGGTATAGTATAGTACAGTATAGTATAGCATAGCATAGGAGTTCCAATCCCACTGCAGTTCTCCCAGACATACTGATTTTTACAGTGTAATTCTGATTTCACAAGGTTTGACTCAGGTGGTTTACTAGAATTCTTTTAAAGAGGGAAACAGCTGGTTTGTTGGTGATGATTAGATGAATGTCATGGTTGTATTAATTAGATGCTGATTAACCTGAATAGCCCACAGTCTAAGAGCATAATCTAATGACACGACTGGACAAGTAGCCAGTCTGACACAGACAAGAGGATCTTCTGCGCATTACTCAGCAGGTTGTAGAGGTTGATTTCACAGTGGAAGTGACATTTTCCCACACACACCTCCCTCCTCCCTGTCCACTGCCTGCAGGAGTCACCCTCAGCTGGAATTAGTCGGCCATCCTAATCAATAGCCCGGACGTCTCGCCTGTCTCCTCTTCAGTCAGTGTGATATATACCGTGTGTGTAACCTGTATGTGCACACAGGAAGGAGAATCTAGCCGTGCCAGATGAAGCAGCTGCTCCGTCCCGCAGCGCTAATGTGGCGTGCTGGCTGCTCTCTCTTAATGCGGATGTGATAGGTGATAGCGGGTTGCATGTCGTCGTTGGCGTGTAGATGGATAAATAAAGACAGTGTCCTTTCCCCCTTGGCTTTGCTTTGTTGCCCGGGTGCCCTCGTTGCTTTCTCCCCCCTGAGAGACTAACCCCCCTTTGAAGGTCACCGCTTTGCCACGGGACACCACGCCAAATGCCACTGGTCACTGGTGTTTGGAGGCAAAACACAGCACTTGTTTGCTCAACAATCAAAAAGCGTGATAGATTTACTGCAAACGGAGCTTGTTTAGGAGCAGAGCTATAATCAAGTAAAAGAAACACCATGATGTTAAAGGCAGGTGTAAAGCTAAACACCTGTGCTCAAAATATTTAATTGAACAGTTTGTTTTTTGTTTTTTTTAATCAATAATACGAATAACAAAGTAAGCATTGAAGGCAGAGGACAGTCACTACATTTGATTTTTCTTGTTTTCTCATTTCTCTTCAAACCTACCTAAAACTTTAGCTGGGTGTTTATAATCAGTGTCATTCCTGAATGATGATTCTGCGTATTAATCCAGTTTTATGGAACCTCCTACAGAGCCATTAGATTACACTAACTTTATAAAAATCCCCCCGGACTCTGTCTGTGGAGATCCACCACAGAGCCAGTCTCTTTTTTATAATCTATAAGAGACATGAAATAATCAGAAACCGCTTTGAAGAAAATACACATCTTGAAATAAACGCATTAAACAGTACATAACTCATTTAAAGAATCATTTTACTTTTGTTTTTCTTCCAAAATGTCCTAAAGTAAAAGTGTAATCCTTTCTATGAGTGTGAGTAATCATATATGTTTAGTACTAAAAAGTTTGTATAAGCTCTACTACTGCTGCATTGATGCTCATGAATATATTTATGACCGCCTTAAAATATTGATGTTAACAAGATACAGCTACATCTTAAACCATCTTCTTTTTTCCCTTCTCATCTTTAACATCCTCTAAATCCTTATTTTTTTGTCTTTATATACCCAGGTTTTCTCGATTGCGGAGTCTCAACTTGTCCAACAACCACCTCGGTCAGTTCCCTCTGGCCATCTGCGACATCCACACACTGACCGAGGTTAACCTCAGCTGTAACTACTTGGCGTCGGTCCCCAGCTCTGTCGGGGCTATGACCAAGTGAGTAACAGAGGGATACTCTACAGATGTGGAAAAATCGTGTTGTTTCGCTTCTGTCGACGTGTACCAGCTTGTACTAGCGACAGTTACTCCAAATTCTCACTTAACAGGCTTTTAATGATAGATGTGCCAGGTCAGTACTTTTTAGTGATGTTGTGCCAGGGCGGAGAAAAACCATTGAACCTTATCACAGAGCAGCCGCATTTCTGCCACTTTCCAAAGTTTACATAGTCAAATGTGGGCGTCACCTAGCAACAGGCACATGGCATAACAACCACCACGGTGTGCTTAGCTAGTTTTGACACGTGAGCAAACAACAACACGGCCTGCACTGATCATCTGTGGTGACATTTTGTCTGCTCTGTTCTGACTCGGCTCTGACTTCTCTGCCAGAGAACACAAATTCAGATCAGTCTTCTCCACCATCTCCACTACGTTGAATATTATTGTCTAAGCTTTGTTATCTATAATTTTGCATTTTATTTAGCTTTTTTCGTAAAATAACACTGCACATACAAGTTAAAATTTCTTTAAAAAAAAAAACCAAAAAACAGGAAACAGAAAAGAATTGCTCTCAAACCAGATCAGGTTATAAAAAATTACAGGAAGGCCTTAGATATTTTTAGTTATGCTGTGTTTTGGGATCAATACTCCTGTGCAACTGTTATTAACAACTGAATTATTTTTTGTCATGTCACTATTTCTTGTGGCTGAAAATAGTTTTATGAGGCTGCAGTGCCTCTCTCACTAAAATCACATTTTATAGTTCCAGGAAAAATATTCCCATGGATGAAACAAAGCTGATTTGTCTGGCTGGAAACCAAATATTTTCTCATGACGGAGTTTGGAATGGTTTTGGTTTTGGTTAAGCTCCAGTATCAATCTCTTGACTATGGAAATTCTTAATAGCCATTCAAATACCTGCTAAAATAGAAATAATTTGCATACAAGTGCCAAAGCCAAGTAAGACGCAGGGTGCGAACCCTGTCCTCTTATGACAGAACTAAAGATCCAGGTATGTGGTTTGAAATCAGACCACAGGAGAAGGTAATCTGCAGGAATGATCTGGCATGCCTGTAAATTCCTTTAGTGACCAGTAGGGCACCTATGCTTTTACTGCCATCTGCTGGGTGTTTCTTGTACTGACATTAACATGTTGTGAGGTGACCTTAGTTTTATTACCTTTTGAAATGACAGCGTTAACAATCACCATATTCATGGATGTCATCAGCGCTCAAATGTCTTGTTTGTCCTCTAGTTTGCAGACTTTCCTGTTGGACGGCAACAGTCTAAATGATCTGCCCAATGAGCTGGGATCCCTCCAGAGGCTCGGATACTTAGGTCTTTCATTCAACCAGTTTAGCCACATACCCCAAGTGCTGGAGAGACTGGCTTCGATGGAAAAACTGTGTATGGCCGGCAACAACCTAGACACACTAACGCTGCAGAACTTCCGACTCCTCCGTGTCAAACACATCGATCTACGGTAAGATGTTGCATCAGCTTTGTGGTTTGAAAATGGAACTCAAAAGCACATGTCTCAAGACACACCCAAGATGTACTCCGTGACACATGTTAGTCCACTAATGACAAAAACAAAAACAATAAAATGCACTCGTGACACTAACAGACAGCCAGACAGCACGGATTTGGAAAATGATTTGCCTGCAGTGTCTCCATCGCATGTCTTACAGTGGTCTGCAAAATGCACAGCCGGAGTGACTTGCACTATTCAGCAGTTAATACTTTACTGCTTCCTACTTTGTTTACAATGTCAAAGTCTTGTCTCAGTTAACTTCCTGTTTCAGTCATCTATAATAATAATAATAATAATAATAATAATAATAATGCCTTTTCTCTCTTTCACCTGGTTTTCTATCAGTTAATACACATGTTTAGTGCATTTCCGTGCATATTTCTAACAATGCATACACCTGCATCTCCTCTGCCAGGTTGAATAAGATCTCCGTCATGGTGCCAGATGAGCCGGACCTGCTGCGGCACGTGACCCAGCTGGATGTGAGGGACAACAGGCTAAAGGAGCTCGATGCCTCGGTTTTCCCCAGGCTGGAGGTTCTTCACTGCGAGAGGAACTGCATTGAGAGCCTCAAGGCCAAGGGAAGCTTGCTGAAAGGCATCTACGCTTCAAACAACGGTGTGTTGGCTCTGACAGATGAACGTTTGCTCTACCTTGTTATGCACACACAGATCACCAAATAAACAATTACAGGGTGTCTGTGGGCCAAAAGAACAGGTCCTACAGGTCTTGAGTTCAAAACATGTGCTGGATGTTGTAATTTGTCCACCAGTCTGCCTGCATTCATTACTTTGTCAATGCTGCAGTCTCATCGCTGTCATTATCCACCGGCCCGCCATCCTCCAAATGTCCCCCTCTACCTGCGTTTGTATTAGTCTGCCCTTGCTCGAGGTTAATGTGTTTGAATTCTTCCCAACAGAGCTGCGACAACTGGATGTCACTCCGGTGCCCTCTAATCTTAGTTACATGGACATCTCGAGGTGAGAAAAATCCCCACACAAATAAATGATGCACTTCTAATTGTTACCTGGACAACCTGCCCAAATGGTTTATTGTCGGTGTCCTTCAAAGAAAAGTGGGAAAAGATTAGTGTGTAAACAAGCAACTAGCATAAATGTCCAACATTACAAACAGAGCAGAACATCAAAAGAATCTTCGAAAGCCCGGTTAAAAGTTTACTAGGAAGGCTGTCACTATTTAACTGTTTCTGCTGTGACCTTTGACTGGACTGTTGCAAATTCTGAAATAGAAAAGACAGGACACTCCATCATATCAATATTTGATAAAAGGCAACTGTTATTAAATGATTACAGTACTATAAAAGTATTTAGACAGTAAACTGCAGTGTTGCACAGTTTCTAACCATAAACTCTGAATTGCCCGTGAAGCAATCGAAGTTTATGTTTATGACGCTGGAAGTCGTTACCATATTTGGAGAGAAGTCAGAGTTTGGAAATAGAGAGTCACAGTTATTGACAGCAGTTGATACCTATATAATGCTTGTGAACTATTAAAGCATTAGTGCAAAACATTGTTGTGTCTGGCTAACCACAGTATGCCTTGAAGCTACTTGCAGTTGAGCAAACTATCAGTCATGTTTTAACTTGACAGTTGTTTGGCCTGTTTGCTTCTCAAAATCTTGTGTAACAGAGAAATAACAGATGCAGCCTCAGAAATGAAAAAAATATTCAAATAAAGAACAGGAGTAAAGAGTTACAGATGCTAGAGTTGGTAATAATACCAACTTTTGTATTTTTGAATAGTCTTAAAATACAGTCAAAGGGAGTCTTGCAATATTGTTATTTTTTACAACTGCAAAAAAAACTCTATAGAGCTCTATTGTCTCTATAATATTAGGAAACTATGTTGTTCTGTAGTAGTATTAACTAAATGAATTAAAAAGCAAATAATGAAGTATTCATCTGCCTTAGAATGATTGATAAGTCAATTATTGGTTATTAAATGAAGTTAGCAATAACAAAACTTTTTTTTCTAAATCACTAATGACCTTCCACTTAACACCAGCAGCAAAATAATTAAACAACAATAAGTTCCTAATACAACACAAACAAAGTTGCTTATTTGTAATGTATTTCAAGACAGGCTTCTTAAATGTGAATGCAGTAGTACATTAGAAGACCACAGCAGATCATTTATCTTCTTCACCACTTTCTTGTCTCTGTAGGAACCGTGTGGAGTCCGTGCCAGACTGGCTGTGTGAAGCTAAGAAACTGGAAGTCCTGGACGTGAGCCACAACCTCATCACTGAGCTCCCAGCGCGGTAAGACTCTCTCAGTGATATGTCCGTAGCCTATAAATGGAATATGCTGTTGCATTATTCTCTCTGCCTCATGCCAGCCAGTCATCTCTCCCCCATAGAGCCTCATAAATCACAGCGATAGCCCTGTAACCTCCACAGCCTTCGTCCATTCTCATCCTCTTTATATAGCCTTTTAGAAGGTCAGTTTAGATGCGGATCCCCTTTCTGTTTCTGGGACCCTTTCCACCTATGCTTCCAGCTTTTCGTTTTTCTCTCTTTTCTCTAGTCCCCTCATTGTTTGCAGATTTATTTTCTACCTAATAAGTGTCAGGATGATGAATTTCTACTGCAGGTTCCACTAGAGGCGCTGCTATTTCTTTTTTAAGCATCCTCATTGCCTCCATTCTTCTTTTGTCTCGTCCTCTATACCTCATTGGACTCAGGTTTTAACCAGTCACCTGTCTAGTTATTTCTCGCTTCGCTGATTTTGACCTGAGATAAAACCCATTAAAACACAACATTAGACAAAGCATTAATTATGTTATAGCGTGAAATGAAAACACAAATCATCTCAAGGCATTAATCTCATGTATGTCTTTAATGTAATCTAATTGTACAGTCTAAGACATTAATCATTATATCTGTCATATGATTCATTGCTACAGGTTGTTATGCAGCAACAGTGTGAGGAAGCTGAGTGCAGGACATAATCAGCTGCAGAGGCTGCCTGACAGAGTGGAGCGCCCTCTGCTGGAGGTTTTGGATGTACAGCACAATCAACTGGTGGAGCTGCCCTGCAACCTGTTCCTCAAATCTGACAGGTAACAACTATGAGTGAATCTTATTAAGTAAATCATAAATATGTCTGCCATATCAAACATAAACAAGTTCTTCATTGTCATCATAAAGAAACTGTATTTTAGTTAGTAAGATGAAAGCAGGATAAACATATTTCAAATTGTATGCACCAGACCCATCATTCCTAAAAGACATTGTCAACTTAAAGCAATTAGTCTCATACATAGAAATCACAGTATTCCATAGAGGATACTAAAAACACTGAGGACAGTAAAGAAAAACCAATTACTAGGTACATAGAAGATTTGTTTCATAATTTGTTGTATAATTGTTAGACAGAAGGAAATTCAAGAAAGTTAAGTTCAAGTTGCTAATCACTGGCGGTTTATGGATGTCATAACAGCCATTTCTAAGAGGACAATTTACGTGAAAGTGGAATTAAGGAAATGTTGGTAACTTTACTTCCACACAAGTAACTAAAAATGAACAAACTTTTTTTTTTCCTCTTGCAGCTTACGGAGCGTAAACGCCTCCGCCAACAAGCTAGAGCACCTGCCTCCTTCCAGCCTATCAGAGGAAAGCCACAGCATCCTCCAGGAACTTTATCTGACCAATAACCGGCTCACAGATAAATGTGTGCCCATGCTGACGGGTCATACACACCTTCGAGTTTTGCACATGGCTTACAACCACCTCCAGACCTTTCCTGCAAGGTAGAAACATCATTTCACTATCATAATTTGTACTTCATTCATAAATACTATCTGGTTTTGTGTTGCCACAACTGGTAGTCTGTGCATAGTGCATCACCTTTGTCATAAATGTTGTGTTATTAGTGTTTAGATAAATATTGTTTTACCACAAGTCAAACATTGGTCCTGACTTACTGAAAACTTCACTCTGACTCTAAAGCAAAATGGCCAAGTTAGAGGAGCTGGAGGAAGTGGACCTAAGTGGAAACATGTTGAAGACTGTACCCACTACCATCATCAACTGCCGACGAATGCACACACTTATTGCCCATTCGAATGCCATCGAGGTCTTCCCTGAGGTCATGCAGCTGATGGAAATGAAAGTAAGCCAGTTGTAATGATTGCAGTTTGGAGGGTCTTACACAACATACTGTACATGTTTGTGTGATTATTCTATTTTTCTGCTCTGCCACAGTGTGTAGACCTCAGCTGCAATGAGCTGAGCGAGATCACTCTCCCAGAGAATCTGCCTCCTAAGCTTCAAGAGCTGGACTTGACTGGAAACCCTCGTCTGAACCTAGACCACAAGACCTTAGAGCAGCTCAAGTATGCCATGTTGTTTACTGTCTCATAAATATATAAGTCTTGACCTTAATAGTAATTATACAGTGTCTAGAAAATGAACCCAACATAAAGCTTGGATGCAATAGTGGAATTCTTACTTCAGCAAACAGCCCTGAATTGTACCATAATACCATAAGCATCTTATTGATCCTAATGTTTGTACATGATACACTGAATTAAACTTGCTTTTTATTTTCTCCTTTTTTCCAGCAATATCCGTTGCTTCCGCATTGATCCGCCCCCAACCTTTTCATCGAATGAGGCATCTGGTGGGCCTGCTGTGTGGAGCCATGGTTACACAGAGGCCTCGGGCGTCAAGAACAAGTGAGTTCAGTCTAGTCAACGATAAAAGAAAAAAAAAAAAGCCCAAGCATCACATTTATCCAGTGAAGCCTGACTAATCCCTCTGAGACCACACATTGTTCATGCCTGATGACTCAAATGAGGAAAATATTGAATACATGACTCACATGCACTTGTCTCCACATGAGATAAGAGACCAATTCAGTTGTCAATACATGTGTAAGAAGAAAATCTTTAATCATTTTCACCTATTTGTAAAGTATAGGTGAACCATAAATCACAGAAGGTTTTGCTTCAGTTATATATAGTAGTATGACTCACACAAAGCAATTATTATGTCTTTCTTTGGAACCATTCTTTGTACAAAGTGCACAGCTCTAATGTCTTCTGTGTTTCCACATCTTTTCAGACTGTGTGTCGCAGCGCTCTCGGTGAACAGTTTCTGTGGCAGTCGCGAGGCTCTGTACGGTGTGTTCGACGGGGACAGAAACGTAGAAGTGCCATACCTTCTGCAGTGCACAATGAATGACGTGCTGGCCGAGGAGCTGCATAAGACAAAGAGTGAAGAGGACTACATGGCAAATACTTTCCTTGTCATGCAAAGGTAAACGATTTAATTTTGCATCGTTATCTGAAAGGATAGAGACTAAAAAAATCTATCGGCCGTTTATTTAATGATTTTTTTTTTTTACAGGAAACTGGGAACTGCGGGACAGAAACTAGGAGGTTCAGCAGCTTTGTGTCACATCCGCCATGACCCCACAGACCCTGGCGGCTGCTTCACCCTCACGGCCGCCAACGTGGGAAAGTGCCAGGCCATTCTGTGCCGGGACGGAAAACCGATGCCGCTGTCACTGCTGCACAATGTAGGACTTGAAGAGGAATACCGCCGGATCCGACAGCACAGGGCCATAGTCACCGAGGTACAGACTCAAAATGATTCTTCACACTGGTTATTTGTGATTTTATAAATGTATGATGAGCTTCTAACAGAAGTTTGAGAGTTCGCCAATTCAGGCCATAAAAGTCTTGAAAATTCCTAGATGTAAGAAGTTTTACCAATTTGAATGTTGACAGCTGTGCATGATTTTTTTTTCTTTAAGGATCTGCTTTGTCACATGATATTAGTATTAGCTGTATTTATGTAAGAATTTGTCTCCACTTTCTAATGTTGAGTGTTATGTTTAGAAGAAAACGTTTAGGCAGATTCAGATTGAATTAAAGCGTCCCAATTCATCAGGAAATCCAGCAATCCCTGAAATAAAATGCACCAACATAACACTGATTATCATCAAAAAGTATTCAGTTTTCTTTGTGTTTTATTGAAAAGTTTTAGATTTGATTTTCCAAAGAGTGCACTCACCTTGAACCTGTATATCTATTGTGTTGTTTTTTTTGCAGGAGAACAAAGTAAATGGTGTGACAGATTCAACACGAATCATGGGCTACTCGTTCCTGTACCCGTCGGTCATCCCTTGCCCGTACGTGCAGACGGTCACTCTCACGTCCCAAGACGAGTTCTTCATTCTGGGCAGTCGAGGCTTATGGGACGCCGTGTCTTACCAGGAGGCAGTAGAAGCTGTCCGTAACGTTCCTGACGGCCTCGCTGCAGCCAAAAAGCTCTGCACTCTAGCGCAGGGCTACGGATGTACAGATAGCCTCAGCGCAGTTGTAGTGCAACTCAGCGTGAGTGAAGACTGCTGCTCCTGCTGCTGTTCGGACCCTCCACAGCCCCCTCCTAGCCCGGGGTTGGGCCCCTACCCCACATCGACCAACGCTATGAAAGAACGGCCCCCAGACGGTTCACTTCCTGTCCCGCCATCGTCCTGCAGCGAGATCAGCAGTGAGATCAGCACGAGTGAAATGAGCAGCGAAGTGGGCTCCACAGCCTCATCGGACGAGCCCCCGCAGAGCTCCCTGGTGCTGCTGCACGACCAGCCCCACCACCCCCACCTCCACCTGCACCACCAGGCCCACTCTCTGTCTCTACAGCACCAGCAGCCTCACAACACTACACAGCCTTGCCAGTACTTGTATCCAGGAACAGAGCTGCCATCTTCACGTGGCTGCTGTGCGGTCCATCCTTCCTGTTTGGCGGGGTCTTTCCAGAGGCAGCTCTCTAGCGCCACCTTCTCTAGCGCTCTGTCTGACAATGGGCTGGACAGTGAGGACGAGGAGCCCATCGCCGGTGTATTCTCCAACGGAAGTCGTGTAGAAGTTGAAGCGGACGTTCACTGCCTCAAACCAGAGTCACCCCAAGCGTCGCAAGTTTCAGCCCAAGAGCGCTGCCTTCTTAGTCTGCCCCCTCCACCTCCGCCACCCCCCTGCACCCCTGAACCACTGGAGGAAGCTGGAGACATGGTGGAGAGCGACAACGCCCTCGAGAGAGACGAGTCGTGGCAGGGAGAAGGAGGGAAGGTGGCGGTTAAAAGCAGGAGAGGAAATGGCTCAGTGGCACGGCAAGAAAAGAGCCACAATCTCATCGAGGTAGCTGCTGACGCTCCCTCTAAAAAATCAGGCGGCTACTTTACAGCACCAGCGCAGCCCGACCCAGATGACCAATTTATTATCCCACCTGAACTTGAGGAGGAGGTAAAGGAGATCATGAAGCAGCATCAGCAGAAACAGCAGAAGCCGAGTGGGACAGACCAGCCCACAGATTACTACGACACCCCTCTCTGAACAGCATCCAACTTCTTTCAACAGACTCTGTGGCTGTTCACTGCACATTCAAAACTTTCCATATGACAGCCTTTCAGCTCTCACTGCAGAGCAATGCACTGTAACCACCTCCACCTTGTTGTTAACCAAGCTACTTGTAGATGAGACAAGCAAACAAGCCCTTTAATGATGCGTAACCCTTTTGATAGGGACATATGTCCCAGTGTCCACAAACGTTCCCTTCTCACAGACTGTGGAACGGTGTTTTTACATTAGACAACCAGCTGAGTATGTAATCAACACTAGTCTCTTTGCAATAGCATTAGCTCGCCACAACACTTGTTAATATGGATAACAATTCCATGGTTTGTTTGTTTGTTTTGTAAGAACTTACCATATCTTTTAATGTGAAACCAGTGTCGTTGCTGAAAACCTTTTTAAGAACAGACACATAATCTTTTTATTATCAGTAAACTATGTTGAACGGTACACCAGTGAAACCACTCTTAACTGTTGTAGATAGGGCACTTAAAATACTGTATTTCTTCAGTAAATCACGGCTCTGGGCCTGTAAAATGGCATAGAAATTTTTTGTAGAAATTTGAAATACTAACTCCTAGGAGTTGCATACTCTTTATTGTGACTCAGTCACTTTACTAATCTTCTCTGAGAGAAATGGTGATTTTTTTCCAATGACTGTAAATAAGAGTAATGTTGTATACTGATGATTTTAAAGGAACTGCATACCTGTATGTCGGTGAAGGTTTTAGTTGCAGAAGGATGTGAGGTTGCTGTTATCACACAATGTCTCTATATTAGAACCTATCAATATGATACACGCATCCATACACACATACAAATGTAAATGTGCAACTGCAGTTCAGAAAACCAGACATTCCATACAATTGAATGACACAGAAATTGTCCACTTTGTTTGAGTGTGATGTCCTGTAGTCATCACTGTATTTAAAGAACACTATCAAACTGAAATTTGCATGCACATACACACACACATATGCATACACAGGTAATTTTAGTCCCACCTCCCTCCTACAGTAACTGTTACCACCGGCATGACTGTGTCAACTTCAGTAATACAAATATATCCACATAAGAGACAACACAGATGTTCCTGTATTTGGTATAATAAATTTTAAATTTGTGAATATAAGCCTCTATGTGTGGGACTGTATTTGTACAAAAAAACAAAAGGATAAGGTTAATACCAGTTGTGGTCATTTCAAAAATAATTTATTCAACCTGAAAAATGGTCTTACAATGGTTTACTTACACTGAACCACCACATGAGGGCGGCCTAACGTAAAGCTCTTTTACATTAGACTTCTACAGCCTCAATTACATCACCTTTCACATTTTAGAACAGTCATTTCTCCATTTATTTGTTAGTCGCATAAATGTTTCCTAAGACCAGATCATTGTCTCTGCGCTTTTTATACTTTTTCTTTACACAGACGACACTGACTGCAGTGATCACCAGCATTACTCCCAACACAGACAAAGAAGAAGCCAGGGCCAGTACGGTCTTCTCATTTCGGGTGCCTTTGTACTGACAGCTGTCCCCATAGTACCACCAGTCATCGCCCACTGGACACCTGCACAGAAACACACCTCGAGATAAACTCACGTAAGGTAAACACAGCCACACAGTATAGAAGCTGAAGTAAAAGTGGAAAAAAATCTTAAAAAAATAAAGTTTTGTTCAAAGCACTAACGAACATGTAATGGCCTGTGGCAAAAGCAAGCTGTTTTAATTATTTAATCACATGTAATGTTAAGGAAAAAAAAATCAAAGCCTCTCGAGATAAAAGCCCCATCAGTATTCACAGTTAAAAGACACTCACATGCAATCGGCCTTTCCATCGTTCACCACACACACCCCTCCGTTCTGACACCGCAGGTGGCCGCATGGGTCGGAGGGTGTGGTGTGGGTGGGGATGGTGGTGACGGTGGTGTGGGTGGTGTGGGAGGTGGTGCTGGGGGGTCGTGGGGTTGTGGACGGAATGGGCTGGGTCACGGTCAGGTGGGACACATCTGATGAAAAATACAGTAATTAGATTATATTAAGTTGAGGGGAAAGGTTACTGCAGCTTAGATCATAGTCAGGGAAAATGATGTTCTGTTCTGTATTGTTTGGGTTTTTTTTTGTTAATTTGTTCATTTTTTTTGTTGCCTCATTTTGGTATTTTATAGCGGAAACTAAGAACACAGAACATAAAGTGTCTCTAATATTAATACAGTGGTTTACCCTCCATAGTGAGCAGAAATATGGCGTCCCCTCCTTTGATAAAATCCCTGCTTTTGGCCCTGAGGTGAGTGAGGTACACGGCAGTCCCGGATCCTGGACCTCGGAAATACTTGCTTCCGTCTGGATCCGTGACCTCGCTCCCCACTTTGCGAGGATCATCCCAGAAAAAACGATCTGAGCCTGCGCAGAGGATACAAACAAAACACTCTTAATTCTGATCGAGCCTGTGTGTCTTTTTCTTTTGTATATTACACTTCACCTGATGCTTTCTTGCTGGGATCAGTTGTGACACTCCGTTGATTGGACATACGCTTTTGGATGTGTGGGTTCTGGTCCATTAACATCATGGTTATCTGTTTCCATGGACACGGCCATGTTTGACCTGTGTCTCCTTCGAAGGCCACCAGATTAGCGTAGGCTGACAGCTCACCCGGGTACCCCTTTTTCCCACTGGGGTACAGCTTCATCTGAAATCTGTACCCCTCCTTAGACATAAACGGCGGGCTAAAAATGGCCACGTCTTCTGGTGTGGTGTCCATAACATGACTGAAATTCTTCACTCGCCAGACATGCTCTGGGCAGGTTGTTTCAGATATGTTGATGTCATCTAGTGACAGGCCTCCTGCTGCTGGCCCCGGACCCTCTTTGGTCCCTTGGAAAACAACTCGAAATTTTGTCTTGACGTCCAAACTCACATGGTGCAGCTGCCAAAGCTCCTGTGGTGGTCCTGTGGGTTTTAAAAGAGAGGAAGATATATACTACTTAACACCAAAGTGAAAAAAACCCTCCTCACGACATCTGACATAATGATAATCACCATCTATTGTGGTTATAAATCGAAGCGCTCCATCAGGGTGGGCTTTGTCGTATTCTCTGACGTAGATCTTGAGAGTGTCCTTGGCCCCAGCGCTGTTGTAGTAAAAGAACTGCAGGCATTGGAAACCTCTCTTCGGGTAAAGAAGTCGGCTCTCAAGTAAAGCCGTGTCTCCGGTGTTGGCCAAGCTGGTGTTAAAGTGCATGAAATATCCAGAGCCTAAACATCAGGATGAGTTTAGATTAAGAACACAATGAAATTAGCTTCAACTCTAGATTTTAAACTGCATTATTATTAAGGGCCTTATATGAGACTCTTTACAGGTTAAAAGCTACTTAACCCTTGGGGGTCCCTTTATTTTGTGCTCCACCTGAGTCCCTTGGATACAAAAAAGTGCTCTTTTAAACATTGCCATATACATATTTTGTGTCAACATATTTTTTTCAATTTTCTACTTTACTACATTATTAACTTCCGTCCTCATCATACATAACACATATATGTTTTTTGGGGTTTTTTTTTATTTTGACCCCTTCAATGCCAGTTTTAATTAGTATCTTTGAATGAGGGAAAAAGGGAGGGTCAAAAAACACTAATTTTGAAGTCGCTTGTAAATTAATTGCTCCCCTTGGGACCCCAGGACATAAAAAATGTATTTTAAAGGTTGCCATAAAAGCATTAAACCAGTGGTTCACATCAAGTGCAACCTTTATGCTGATCTATGTCATTTAAAGTTTTATATGAACACATACCTATCTACCTAAATGTATGTTATGAAATGAATTTTGTTTGCTTCTTTAAAATCACATTTAAATCCCACAGCATTTTAAGAGTCCAAACATTAAGTAGTTATAGTAAAGTGTATTATAGAAAATCTGTAGCAGAAATCAATAGTCCTGTATTTTGTATTAAGAGAGTCTGTTGTCAGAGATTCTCAAGTATCACCTCAGAGAGCCACTGTGTTAGATTTCAACACCAGGGAATGAAAAATTAAAATAAAAACAGAAATCAAATTGCAGTGGGAGTGTATTGAAAAAATGCATTTTGAATTGGAGTTAATGGCAGGAAAAAAAGCTGAAGGGACACGGGTGGAGCTATTTAGTTTAAAGGCATATGAATGGCTCAAAAAAAAAACACTCAACCTGGCCACATTTTATGCCATTTGCATCAACACAGCCAAAGTTATACAAAAATAAAATTAAACACACACACACAAAAAAAAAAATTCCCAGGGACGCAGAAGGGTTAATTGTTTTCTTCTCTTGATTAGATTCTTAATCATTGCAGCCCTCCTTGAAATTTCCTGCCATAAACATTTCCTATCCTGATTTGTATTTCCTGAGGTCCTGTGCTACCTGCCTGTACATTTGCCCATGTTGGAGTAGTCAGTGCTCGGTCCTCCTGCAGCACTGGAGACCCTCTCCCAGTCAGCTTTGTCACCAGGCCCTTGGATCATGCCACAGATATTCTCACGTTCAAAGTCACACGAGTCCAGGAAGGTTGACGCCTTGGCTGTTTTCGTGAACACACAACACCATGAGGACTTTGAACTGCTGTAAACTGCACATGGACGCTTTGTTTATCAGCCTTACTGCAGTTGTAGAGGCGGCTGAGCTTCAGAAGGTCACTGTCACTGAACTCCATGCGTTGGCCGATCACGTCGCTGAAGGCCGGGATTTTGGTGACGATGGTGGGCTCGGTGCCGTTGCGGAAGGCGTTCTTGCTGTAATGCATCATGGAGCCGTAGTCGTAGGGTACGCCCAAAGAACTGGAGGTGGTGTCATTGTAGGTGTTGAAGTTGTGCTCTTTACCTGCAGAACCAGAGAAAACAACAAGACATTATACACTGCATTGGATGCTTCTAATAAGTATGAAATAAGATGTAACTGCAGTACTATATAATACAGTACATAAACTAGACTTGCTTGGATAGTAGTAGTATAATAGCCTACCATAGCCCAATATTGGCTGTAATAGAAAGTATATCCTAGGAAGAGCTGTATTATGGTAGGCTACTTGTTAACAGATAATATGTGTTTATCATTTAGATAATAGACCTTTGTACAACAATTAGCCTACTCTTACGTTTTTTGAAAGGGCCTAGCTTCAAACTACTGTCCAGAGAGCATTTCTTATTGTTCATATCTAATAACATTTTATTTTATTCTATGATAATCTTCTATTTTACTGATTTTTACTGATTAAAAACAGTGAAACAAATCCAACATTGTTTTTAAACTGTTGTGAATACTGTATTTAATGATTTTATGTTGTGAAGCATAGTAAAGTAGCAAGTAAAGTTTGATTGATTGATGATAATTGGCTACAGATGAAACAAATTATTTTTCTTGTAATTTATTTGTAAATGTATGTATTTTTCTTTCTGCAATAAAACAGTATAACATTCCTCAAATGAAAGATGGACTGGCAAATAAGTCCAACTTTTGTATTAACTGATAAGAATGGTGTCAATAAATGCAGTTATGTTTTAGAACGAAGTCATCGTTTTGTGGCAGTACCCTCTGAGATGCGGTCCCACATGATTCGCACATAGTCATCTCTGTCTGCCCTGGACTGTTCGTGCCAGAAACCCAAAGCGTGGAGAAACTCGTGTTCGATGGTGGCGATGCGATCACAGTTTGTGCCAATGGACAGCCTCTGTTTTCCCACATGACGGTTACCGACGGAAGAAAAGCATCTTTGGGGAACAAAAGATTATGTCTTACACAATCAGCAGATGTATAGCTCAAGGTCTGTTGTGCAGCTACAAAGCAAAATGGAGAACTTTTTTTTTTTTTTTTACCCGCCTCCTTTAAAGATAGAGATGTAGTTTTCTTCTCCACTCCAAGGTTTGAAGTCAATGCAGGTCTTAAGGCGGTATTGTTCAAAGGCCTTCAGAATAACACCTTTGGCATTGATTTCTATAGAAAGATTGAGATGACAACTTCAGAAAACTTTACACCTTTATGTCAAATCTAAACATTATGTTCAATATTTTACCTAAGTCATCTTCCATGTAGTAGGGCACCGTCTTTGGCCACCTGTACTCTTCTCCTATTATGGAATTCCTAGTTTGTCTCTGCAGCAGTCAATAAAAGCAATCAAAACGGGGGAGAGTGACAACGTTTTCACTTGACTGATGGCTTCACTGTTTAATTGTGCAGCTGGCAATTACAAGAGAAAATGCAATACCTCATCAAGCACAATGTCCCCTTCCACCAGATCCAGCCCTGCCTCTACACAGGACAAAGAGCATTGATTTACACAAACTGACTCACAGTCTAGTGCACTCTAGAGCAAAAAAGGAAATGAATTGAAAAAGCATACCTTCATTGATGTCAAATATGTCAAGGTCTCGACCACCGTCTACGTCGTAATCTGCAAAGAAACTGTGAAATTCTGCTGCAATCAACTTAAATGCAAATATTCCAAATGAAAACGGACTTACCTGGTATTTTGGCTGTGGGCTACGCATCATAATGAGAATGTGAAATTAGTCAGAGAAGATTATGATATTTAAAAAGCAATGAGCAAACAGTGACTCACCAAGCACAACGCCGTAGCGCACAAGAAGCATACAAGAATCAAACCTGTAGCCATTGCCCAAAATGCCCTTCTCTGGAACACTGCAGGAAACCGAGGTGATGTATGTTCTCTCTGAATCCCAACAGAGAAAATTACAGAGGTGCGTTCAGGCCATGAAATAAAATACACGTGTCACAAGTCGATCATTGACAAAGCTGTAAAAAGTTATACAGCCTCATATCTTCTGAGGGACTTTTACAGATTAGCAAATTGGACTGATTACACTGCATGAACTGACAAAATCTGGGTTTTGTTTACACTGCAAAGAACAGGTAGAGGAAGTACTCAATAAAAGCAACACATTAAAATGATTAGTAAAGTGAAAGTATTAAAGAACTTGCTTTTAACTCACGGGAACATGAGTGAAAGTATTGTTCCTTAATCAGTCTGATCCATGTCTCTTCCTGACGTTTACTAGGATTGTTATAAACTAGCAATGCATTATGATCTAGTTTTATTGCACAAAGGGGAGGGACCTGACTGTGACTGTATAAAATTTCTAAACATCTAAAGTATTGCCCAGTTTTTACACTCTTCCTCTTAATAATACTTCCATTGGCGCTTAATGATGCATGTTATGGTGAAAAGCTGTGTTCAATTATGCTTTGTAAAACTCAGCGCTTTAGGTTTAGGTGAATATTTCTGCACCACTTAACTAAATGTGCTGCTTGTTTACAACAGTTCATAAACCCACATTGACTTGTACTTGTAAAGCCAATGTACAAATGTAGTGAAGTAGAATGTAACCCTCTTTTAAATCTATTTAAGTAAACAGAGTAAGAAGAGAGAGCTGTAATCTCAGTGTGACTTTTCTGGATAAAGAAAGGTCAAAACAAAAGTTTCTCTTTATCATTGTTTCTCTTTTTTATTATTTATTATTATCCCTGTGGGGACATGTATTCTTTGCATTTAACACAGGAACATGAAGGTACAGAGTTTTTTTTATACTGACAGAAAACCCACCTGAAACTCCACACAGAAAGGCCTGAGTGCACTGTATCTACTAATGGTGTTTTATTCTTCCTTTCATCTTCAAAAGAATCTTGAGGCCACATTTTGAGAGTAATCTGTTTCAAACTGTAATAAAATAGATCTGATGGTTTTGTTTTTTTTAGACCATTGTGAATGTACAGCCTTAGTGCATCTTTAAGCAAACTGTTGCCCACTTTTACTGCTCAAAAATGAAAAATGAAATGTAAATCAGTACGTTCTCTGTAACCTCTATCATTTCCCAGTGTAATTATATTTTGAATAGAAAAAGTAACCTCTGGACGCCCAAGGTTTGCTCTTTGCTCTAATGTGTTGCAGATGCAGTAATGTGCACAGACCTTGACCTGTGCGTCTTTGTACATTTGTTCTCTTTGTGGTGTTGTTCGCTCTGTTACCTACAACGCACTTTGCAGTCTATTTATTTAAATATCTATATTACATAAACAGCATCTGCTATTCAAGATACACATTTACACATCCATTGTCCGTTCTTATAGCATGAGTTACAAGCATCAAGGTGTCCACTTGCCCTTGATTTGATCCACAACTGGGACAAAGCAGAAGAGAGCTATGAACATACATTTTCATACAAACTTTGTGTGCTTTTGTCGGATCATATTTTAGCCTTTAGTGATTACTTATTGATATTTCCGGGGCTATGCTTTATATTACTTAAAGATTGGGTATGCGGAATAGATGGGAGCTAATGGAGCAGAACTGATGCAGGGCCTGGTTATATTTTCCTGAGATGGACCACAAGATCATAGCTAATAAATACGGAGCACATTCGGGATTCTTTGTAATCATTAAGTGTACGGTATAGTGTTATATGATGCTATACTAAAATCATTTGCGTTTAAGAACAGCTTTCTTGACTGAAAATGTAAATGTGATGTATTACCTACAAGTGAAAAGCGCTGAAGAAGCCTGTTGTAATACTGTGTACCACTAGATGGAGTCATGAGCAGCTGCAGCCCTATTCAGTTAGGGCTACTACTAGATCTACTTTAACTTTACAGTGTCTTTAACTTTAACTTTAAATTAGGGCTTATCTATTAAGCATGTTATTCTCCCTTAGTTTGATTAGTTCACTTTGTTCAGAACACCCTGTGAGAGATAGTGAAAGCCTTTCTTAGGCATCGTATTCACTGCAGGAAGTTTAGCAGTTGAAACAAGGTCAAGGTAAAACACAAAAAAGAAAAAAAAGGGATCATAAGAAATTAAAAGCTAACCTTTGTGGAAGACCCAATGAACATTTTTGGATTTCTCCTTCTTAAGTCTCCTCAGTCCATCGTTGTACGTCAAGAGTTCTCAGCTTCAAGGCGCTCACAAAATTTGCTTGAGTTCTTGCAAAGGGCACAAACTCATAAGTATATATAACACTGCCTTACAGCAAGAAGGTTGTGGGTTCAATCCCCGGGCCAGACTTTCTGCATGTCCTCCATGGGTTCTACTCTGGCTTCCTCCCACCGTCCAAAGACATGCATTTGTAGGTTAATTGGTAAATCTAAAGTGCAAAATGAAAATTGGAGTGAATGGTTTTCTGTCAGTCGTTTACATGCACACTAAAAATCCGATCATTATCAGAGTATTCGTTAGCGGATGTCAAAACACAACAAACATGCCGTATAAGCAAAGGACACCAGCAGTGTGTAGCCTGCATTGGAGACCTATAAACTCCCACATTAGGATGCTAATGCTAAGACCATAGATGTTGCCATGTTCAGCAAAACAAGACATAATAACGGAAGAAAGTTTGAGTCTTACATCACTACTCACGTACGTTTGTACTCCAAAAGAAATCCAATAATGGACTGAAATATGTAAACCAGGGTTTTTCAATTATCGCATTTCTGAAAGTGCATGTAAACACGTCAGATACGATTTTACTCACAGTTATTGGATTATTATAGTCATGTAAACGGGTCAGCCCTGAAACAAACTTCCCATTGTCCACAGTGTACCCCACCTAAGGCCCAAAGCTGCTGGGATAGGCTCCAACCACTAGCGACCCCCAGCAGGACTAAACAGCAGAAGATGAATGAATGGACGGACCAATGCCAGTAACCGCCTATCATCAGGTAACTTTATCCAATCAGAGCCACACCATTTATCCAAGCATGCAACAAACTGAGCAACACTGTGTAGCATGTGTTCCTACTAAAGGACTGTGTGTTCCATATCTGTTTGTACCTGATCTGAATAGCTCTACGCACAGCTTTTAAATAAATTTTTAAAAAAAATTCTTCTACGCAACAGCCGTCAACAAAACTTCTCTACACAGCACAAAAAGTCATATTCAAGTTGTCATAGCCACAGAAAATGTTCTCTTGCTCCTTTACCTGAATCCACATAGTCGCTACAGGTCAAGGGCGAAAGATAATAATTCATCTATACAGTACAAACCCTATTAAAAGACAGATTCATGCATGTGGGTGTGTGGGTTCCACAGGCAGGTCACGCATTACTGTGTGGGAGTGGCTGGGGGTCAATCTCAGCATACTAATTCAGTCACTTCCCCTGGCAGCAGAGCTATGCAAATGCAGTAAACTCTTTCTGTACCAATGCTCTTTCACAGTTAGTTAAGTTTGCCCGTGAGTTCCGGAGGGGTGGGGGGTAATAGGGAGAACAGGGGTGGATTTCACATCACATTAGCGACAGGACACCGAGACGAGACGGATCGCCACGAGTGCCTCTTTTTTTTTTTTTTTTTTGGAAGTTGCTCACCTCATTGTTGCCATTCGGGCACTTAAAGTAACCTAGCTTCACTCCTTAAGATAACACAGCGGGAGTCAGTGCACGGCCACCGTTTAAAGACAGAAGCCTCAGGTTAATTCCATTTGCTTTAACACATCGTTCCCACTGTGGGATGTATCCACCCGGCCAGGCTTCAAACCTTCTATCCCCAACACCACCGTCCCATTGATCTACACGCTCCACCTGTCTTCGTTTTCTTTTTCTTATTTACATATAGATTAAAACCAGCAGGCCACACTGAATGTACACGACTCAACGCATAGGTAACAGGTGTAGAGAGTGCAAAATAGATGGATGGTGTGAAATCTTGTGACATCAGGAGTGAAAGCAGAAAGGGACGGGCGGGCAATCGGACGGGTGCAGTAAAGTATTTATCTAAGTACAAATAAAGCTCAAACAGTGTTTCCGATACTCTTTATTCTTCCAATGTTTGGATTAGAAGCAAATAATAAAAGTCTTTCTGCAAGTAGATCATAACATTTCAGTAAAAAGCTTTATTTTAGTTTAAGGCGTATGCACAAGATGCCACTAAAGGACATTGTTATATTGTTCACTACAAAAGAGACATCTGTGTTTTCTTTGTTGTCACCCTTATTGTGTTTTGAAGTGACTCTCTACCATTGACAGTTCGAGACAATACTGTGTCTTTGACAAATCCATCAACAGTTCATTCATTCATTCATCCTTATTCAAAAGCTTGCGTTTAAATGTAATAATGTACAAAAATACAGAACAAAAAAAAAAAACACAAAACAGAAGAAGACCTTCATGCATACCTTCTTCAAACACACAATGCAAACGTATGCTCTCCTAGTCAAGTAGGACCGGAAGTTGTTGTCCATGCATCAGTGCAGGAAAAAAAAAAACAAAAACTGTATGAAGTTCACCCAGCAGTTCTATATAATGCTATCTTCTGAGGGACCTTTTCAGATTAACAGATCAACACTATATTACACTATAAACCGACAAAACAAACTCTGTGTTTTGTTCACACCGCAGACAAAAGTGAACCCAAGGATTTGCAATCAATAAAGACAGATTAAGTTGAGTAACTCTTTCTTTAAAAGTGTATTCTCTGCATGGAGTTGTGGATAGCTGCTCAGGAACAGCTAGGAACCCTCTTGGATCAGTAATCGGTGCATGTTTTTGATATTGATGGGGAAACCCACCTGAAACTCCACATAGAAAGACCTTTGACCACCACCACATGACTGCATTGTGGTTATTTGACAATTCTGATGAGATGGTATTGAGAATCTGATGAGCTGAGAGTGCTGTATCAATGAAAGGTGTTTTATTCTTCCTTTTTCTACTTCAAAAGAACCTTGAGGCAACGTTTTTATGAGTGTAGCCTAACTAGCGTAACCTCAATCAGAGCAGAAGAAGTATAAAAAGTATAAACTGCATGAAGTAGTCCTAAATGCATATCTTTGGACGGTGGGGGAAGCCAGAGTACCTAGAGAGAACCCACAGTAACATGGAGAGGACATGCAGACTCCTCACAGGAAGACCAAGGATTGAACCCACAACTACAATTACATTATGTAAGCGCGCTCATCAAGTGCAACAGAAAAAGGCCTTCAGCATGTATGATGATATAATATGTCTTTGATGCTAATGCTACTTTCTACAAATAACATAATTAACTTTTACTTGTATTTTTCACCGTGATGACTGTCACAGTGGTGCCCTATATTAAATATATATAAAAAATATATTCATGCACTCAATGTCAAACAGTGCATTTAGTCATACAAAATGCAAATATTAAAATAAACTGTACAATTCACTCACATGATTCCACATTCCAACTCACAGACTTTGAACTGTTTAGTCAGTGCCAACGTGTGCACAGAGGAAAAGAAATATATATATAAAAAAAGAATTAATAAAATAAATGCACATTACAATTTACACATTATGCTCAATGTCAAGCAGTGCATTAAAATAGGATTTGAATGTTCCTACTGCTCATGTCTGCGTGCTGCATATAATAATGAGATGTTTCAAGATCATATGCGCATTTAAAGGTATAAAGGTATGTAAAAGTGAAGCTGGTAGATGTATAGACAGAGTCCATTTTCATATCTGTAACCTTTTGTCATACACTTTTTAAAGGAAGGGTTTAGTTGTGTTCTGTACGAATTCTTAGAAATGACTGTAGGATTTCGCTCAATAACCTAAACAATGCTTCAAATAGAACACCATGTACTTGAATTCAGATTTAGTGCAAATGATGCGTCGATTGCTTTTAAATATAACATTTTTGGTTGCTCTGATAATGATTCTTGAAGCTACACTAAACACCTGATTGAAATGGATGCTGGACATGTTCTCGGTTTGAATAAATGCTGTTAGGAATAAAAAGTAAAGAACATAATTAATATTCCGTTCAATCATCATGAGTATCTGCAGGCGGTAGCAGCTTTCCCATGCAAGGTAAAATTTCGTGTTAAAGGCTTATTCTGTATTCCTGCCAGTCCACTTTGATGTCCACGCTGTGTTTTATCTTATCGCGGACATTCATTTCATTCTACCCTCTGTGGCAATCACAATTAATTCTCTGACAACGCCATTACACCTCATATGTGGTTTCATCTCGCGCTTTCGGTGATTTGTTGTGGCCCCTACCTGTGTGTGTGCTGGTCTGAGCGTGTATCGGAATCCACACGTATAGGAAAAAAAAAAGAAAAGAAAAAAAAGCAGAGCCAATGGCATGCTGGGAATATTCACTGTGCATAATTCTTTTGAAGATAATTCTTCCCTTGCTTTCAAGGTGTGAAAAACTGGATTGTTTTCCTTCTGCATGCACTGAGGCAAATTTCAAATTAATTTTCAAGTATATGCCCTTGACACACCAAGGTGTATTTCATGTAATGTGTTTCACGGTTCAGCAATGGGTGACTCATACATGAAGCAACGGAGAAGAACTAAAGCTGTGGGTTTACCATTTTAACCCCCGTAAATCTGTATAAACCCACTTCTATAAAGGAATATAGAAGAAGGCTTATTGGCTATAAATAAAATGCAAAGGATGCCCTTCATTGGTATATAGAAGAAACACTAGACTGGATCTGTGGGATGAAAGCACAGTTAAGGAGCCCCTAGAAAATAAATAATATAAAAATATATACATTGTGGTGTAGGCTAACACAGTAACAACATTTTATTCAATGTTTGTATGTGTCATTTACTGTATTTAACCATGATAAGTCCAAGTGAAGTTTATTTATGTCTTCAGGGCAGGGGTATATCACAGGGAATACTGCATTTTTAGTTCATCGATTTAATCATAAAATGTGCATGATATGAATTAAAAATGACCACACAATGAAAATCCACATTAGCAACCCTCTAGAACAGGAATGTTCAACTCATTTTAGTTCAGAGGTCACATTCAGCCCAATTTGATCTGAAGTGGGCCGGACCAGTAAAATAAGTTAAAATAAGTTTTTCCCTTTGTTTTTGAGAATAGAAGAATTACATTCTAATAACAGTGCAGCTGAAAAAGGGTAATGTTGGAGAAAGCCTTTTCACAAGCTCACCCTCACAATATGGTATTGATGCTAATGCTATAGCTATCATAACTTTTTCTGGTGCAGTGCTGACCTCTTGGCTATGGGCAAAAGCAGTTGTTTTCTCAGACCTGCTGAAAGTTCATTCATTTTCTCTCTTCTCAGTTGTCCTTTGCAAGCTGTTTTATTTTTCACCATAATGACGCCATCATAGTGGCGCCAAATATGATATTCCCAGAGCACTGAAACTTGCAAACACACAGGTCTGTGAAGGAAAGTTATCCAGGATATATTCAAGAAAAGGTTCCGACAAGGCATCTGGACATCAAACCTACGACCAGATAACTTGTCGAACCTTTTCACCAAACACACAGGTTTCTCATTCTCCTCAGTGAAGAATAAAGTGGTCCATTTTCCTTGGAAAATTTGACACTTTCTGCCCTACTTTTCTCCTTTTTGACACACATTTTGGGTGAGGGTGGAGGGTTATTTTGACAGTAACAGAGTAAGGCAAAATCGCATTTATGGAACCACTGCATTGCTGCCATCTGCTGTTCACTTCTGGGTCTCAGTGCCGTGTTGGGCCTGTAACTTTTTTGTTTTTTTTCAAAGATTTTTTTTTGGTCTTTATTGATAGGAACAGTAGCTGGACAGGAAATGGGGTGAGAAAGAATTGGGAATGACATTGGGCAAATGACCCGACTGAGATTGAAGCCCAGGTCTCCCGTGTGCTAGTTGTATGCTCTACCTGAGCTGCCAGGGGCGCCCCCTAGGGCCTAGGGCCTGCAACTCTTAATAAAACAGTGTGACCCTTTTTGAGCTCTTTCACTGTGTTAAAATACATATTCAGTGCTGAAAATAAACTTCCTGGAACATCATATGACAAGCCGATGTTGACCAATGGGAGGGCTCCTTTTCAAGTATGTGATTTTGTGCGAGCATGTGATTGGCCAAGGTTTTTTGTTCCTGAACAGAGGTTCTCATCTATTAAATTCCCAAATAATAAACAGTAGATGGCATCATGAAGCCTGTTTTTTCACAGAAATGATTGATTTTACAATATACTATTTGGGGTTTAAACCATTTTCCCCCACTACACCCCTAGAACAAAGTGAAAACTAACTGCCTGCTAAGGAAAAACAAAGCAACATATTTATTTGAGTTTTTTTTGCACTATTATGCACTAAAAATGAACTTCTGAAAAAAAGGTATGTTTCACAATATTTTTATTATATTAAAAGTGTCCTATTGTTTACACTGTACACTGTTGCTTGTCACTAGGTGAGATTTTCAACATTCATCCCCACTCAATTTGGCGTTCTAATAAAAAAAACAAAAAACTTTATACTTCCCCTATAGAAAAATGCACCTTGTGGCGTCACCTGGTAGAGTGCATAGCATATACCTGGGAGACCTAGGTTTGATTCCCACACGGGTCATTTGCCCAATGTTATTCCCCTCTCTCTCACCCTGTTTCCTCTCTGCGTACTCTCCTGTCAAATAAAAAGCCTAAAAATATCTTTATTAAAAAAGAAAAGTGTCAGGCAGGGATTGAAGTGGCTAAATGAATTCAAATGTCTCAGTTTAGTCCTTAACCAAGGCCTTGGAGTGTTTGTAGGTGGCCTGTTACTGAAGCTACGTCATCAGTTCCAGGTGGAGTCCTATTGGCTGAGCGCATCTGTACAAAACACTGTGGCGCCTCACTGTCCCTCACACTGATACTAGGAGAGAAGTGCTCACTCTCCAGCGCTCACTGATGGAGAAAAAGAAAGTAACAAGTGCTTTTGGGAACTTCTTTAGTCTTCAATAACACCGAACCCACACCGCCCGAGAGATGCAGATTTAATTCAGCACTTTTTAATCGAGGTAAGGCTTTTTTTTGTTTGTTTTATAGCTACAGTTCACGCGTATTAGCTCCAGGTGTTATGTCAGATACTAATTTGTTTCGATGTTTGAGATTATTAATAGTAGGGCTGTGCGATTAATCGAATTTTCAATTTTAATTTCGGCTCCCAACAATCACAAAACATATGTAATCGAGAAAAAAAACGATTATTTATTCATTAGATTGTTATTTATTTATTATTTATGTTTATTTATTTCTTGTTACTTGTTTTTTTTACGAGATTGTTGAGGTCCTGTTGATATTTTTTATTTATCTCAAATATTATTAGGTATTTTTTTAAAAGATTTATTTCCAAAGTAAGGGAGTAATCGTGTAAAACAATCGTGACTTCAATAATGACTACAATAACTGTGATTATGATTTTTTTTTTCCATAATCGAGCAGCCCTAATTAATAGAATAAAATGCATGGCTTTAAAAATAGATTTACAAGAACTTAACAATTTGACTACGTTTAAACACAATTTTACCTAAATGTAAATCACACCTTCGCTCTCTTATTTTCATTTTAATTATTTTAATTATTTATTTCTTATTACTTACTTTATTTATGTTGTTGTTTGTGACCATGAATGTTTGTTTGTAACTGAGCAACTGTGACAAAACAATTTTCCTTGTGGATTAATTGAGTCGAGTTTATGCTAATCGGGTTAGTAAAGTAAACAGGCTCATTTATGTTTATGTCTACTCTGTGACAGCAAAAATGCATTCTTTGTAGAGTGTTTAGGTTACTTGTGACTTTTAGGAGGAAAGTTAACATTATTATTAGCAGTATTGAAATATTATATTTTAGGCTATATTGTCGAAGAGATCCTTACAACCGATAGCTACCTTTATTTTTTATCATACAAATCTTAGTAATCTATAGGCAGTTGGAGTCCAAGAAGAAACAACACAAATTTATTCATTATAAAACTATACATTGTAAAGAGTCTGAGTGACTTATGACGGGTTTAAGGTTCCATATTGGCTGTAAAAAGACTGGTATGTGCTCCAAAGAGCTTTTATGTTTTTCTCCAAGTATTGTGTATTGATTTTTGTTTTGAATCTCAATAGTGTGTGTCATAATAACACTGTATTACTGAAAGATTACAGCTTTCCTTTCATGGTAGACCCTATCTCTGCATGTAGCCTGACATTCCTGGTTAATATTAAACCTATAGCAAGGCAGACAGTGACAGCTTTGAACAGACAATAACGAAGGATAAGGGGCTGTATACATAATGGAAAACAGCTTCACATAGTGCGTTTCATTTGTTTCATCGATCACAAAGCAGTGAAAGTTCAATAGACGTGATGTGAAGAAGAGCTCCCCGTCGAAACTTGTAATTTTTGTTTACTGCTCCCTGCATCGGTGATGACAAGCAATCAAAATTGTCACAGATGAGCATAAAGGGGAGAAAAAAAGAGGCGAGATGTGAGTAATACATAAAATGTGTATTAATGTAACACTATGTGAGTGGAGGTTATAAAAAACGGAGGAATGTTCTTCACAATGCCTGTCTAGAAAGTGAAAAGTGTATAAATAGAAACATATGAAATCTAAAAAATGCAGTCTTGTTGTACCTATCTACTGGAGAAATGATACAGCCCATGTTGTAGGTGCTCTTCCCTGTGACCTATTATCAGACTGGTGTTTACTGACCCTTGTGTTGTTAACTGATCAATGTCAAAACATCAGGTTTAGACTGATGGAGCAGAATAAGAGGAGTGTTCCTGCTGTCATTAGACTGGGTACAGTATTAGCTCTCTAAATGAAGACTTGGACAGGTTATGTTAGTATATTTACTCATAGAGATCAACAAGTAGTTGCTGTAACAGACCCAGTGCATTTGAGCAGCACAATATAAGTCTGAAACTCTTGATTTTGAACTCTTGCCATATGTTAAATGGGTTTGTTTTTAGATGGAGATGTCAGAGGATGACATTGACATTTCATTCCACTCTAAAATACCTCCACAACTCGATATAACCGTTGCTGTTGTCTACACAGTTTTTGGTGAGTAAAATCATTAAACTGAATTTCTGTCTTTAATGTACAAATCAATAATCAGTCCACCACTACTCACTAGCCAATTCAATGTTTCTTTTGCAGGAATATGTTCACTGTTGGGGAACAGCACACTGCTGTATGTCTCTTACAAGAAAAAGCACCTCCTGAAGCCTGCAGAGTTCTTCATTATCAACCTGGCTTTTAGCGACTTGGGCCTAACTCTGTCTCTTTACCCAATGGCCATAACCTCAAGCTTGTATCACAGGTACTCAAAATGTTTTTTGTTTTTTTTACAGCTTTAAGCAAAATGTTACTTTTACCATGAGATAAATAGATTAAAATATCATTAAAACATATAGCCCCAAAGTGGTGTCTCAACATAAAAATGTAAGAATAAGTCATCTTTCAAACACTCATATTGCCAAGTAACCAAAACATATCTTACATATACATACCCACCTTGATAGTCCTTGCAGCAGTTCAGCTGGTCTGGATTTGGCAAAGTTACATGTGTTGCTTTGAGAGAAGAATCTCTTAAATGAAGAAGATGCACTTGTAAGGGCTGGTTATAACTACCATTAGAGTTATTTTTGTTGTATTGTCCAAAAAGATTTCAACCTTACTTCATGTGTGGTAAAAAGTTAGAATGCACATCTGGCAGCCAATCAGAAAAGAATATATAAAAGACTATTGTACATGATGAAATAATATCTTCATTTTCTCAACACATTATTCTGTTTGTGCAGATCTCTGTGAATCTACAGTTTTGAAGTGTCTTCCTTATTGATCCATCTTCTCTGTCCATTCCATCCCTTTTCTCACACCCTCTCGTCCTCCTACGCAGGTGGCTTTATGGGAAGACGGTGTGCTCCATATACGCTTTTTGCGGCATGTTTTTTGGCCTCTGCAGCCTCACCACTCTCACCCTGCTAAGCATGGTGTGCTTTGTAAAAGTATGTTATCCCCTCTATGGTAAGTCTTCAAAGAAACATTTTTCCTCAATGAAATGTCACAGGATTAAGCACTGTATCTCAAGGTGACTGACTGTTGATGCTTTTGTAGAGAAAGAGGCAATGATAATCCCCTTGTAAAGCCCTGCACATTAGCCTTCCTTTGATGACTGACAGTGCTTCACTCAAGGTGCATCACTTGTGATGTTGGTTAATGCAGTTCAATGGGGGGCTTCTCTTTGACCTGAGTGTTCCCCAGAGCTTTCACATATTTTTTTTTCCATACAACAAAATGAAAGCAATGCAAATGCAGTTATAGTATGTAAGTATAAGGAAGGAATTAAGGAAACCATCATTCTACTCTACTTTAAAATAATGGATAATCAACTGTTTATTTTTACACACTATTTACAGAAGCATTATTTCAATACATCATTAAATTAAAGTTGTGAATACTCCCTACTGTCATCATCCACTCCTCTTTATTTTGCTTTCTAAGTGTATCTTATACTTTGCTTTTGTCTTTCTGTTGGCAGCCATTTGTGGCTTTTATATATATATTTGGACTTAACTCTAATGCGTATCACTGAAATGAGCCAACACCACTCACAAATATCTGCTTTAGCCCTGATCAATTTTTGTATTTTTAAAAATGCAAAAAAAAAAGGGAGTGTAACTAATGCTAAAGAGGCGTGAAACAGAAAAGTGCTGATGAATAGCAGCACAAATCCAGTTCTCAGTATTAGTATAAAGACTCTTTACCACAGCTGACTAATTGAATATAAACATCTGATTTTCCTTGACAGGGAACCGCTTTAACGCCATTCATGGACGACTTCTCATTGCCAGCGCTTGGGTTTATGCTCTGTTGTTTGCCTGCTCCCCGCTGGTTCACTGGGGCGAATACGGCCCAGAGCCTTATGGCACTGCTTGTTGCATCGACTGGCGCTCGTCCAACCTGCACCCGACTGCACGCTCATACACTGTGGCGCTGTTTATCTTTTGCTACATCCTTCCGTGCAGTGTGATCGTAGCGTCCTACACATGCATCCTAATCACGGTGCAGGCATCCCGAAAGACTATGGAGCAACATGCGTCCAGGCAGACACAAATGAGCAGCATCCAGACAATTATTGTTAAGGTGAGAGGCATGTGACGTCAGCACGGTCACTGCTTGAAAGTGCATCTGATGTAGGGGTTTTTTCTCTTAAATTAGTGCCAAATTACACAGTTTTCCTACTTTTATCATAATTTTTTACTAAAATGAGGACAGAATAGAAGAAAAAATCAAAACAAACTCTTAGAGGCTTTAACAAGTTAATCACTCATGAATCATTAGTAGAAGCAGTGACCTTAATAGTCATCTTCCTATTATAAGCAACTGGCCTTGCTTGTACAGTGATGAATGAGAAACTACAGATGAATAACTATATAGTATAACCCTTGATGTTGATGACGGCTCCTTTATAGATTTTTTTTCGACTTACTGGTGTTAAGAGCACCATTATTCAATATTGCTAGTAAAGTGCAGTGCGTGATTAACTCACTGATGCTGAAGTGTTTCATTTCCCAGCATCACTTGTAACTTTAAGGCAGTGACTTAACTGTCAGAGAGTAGACAGGCACTAATGACAGAAATCCAATTTTGGTCCTCCCCAGTATGCGAACAATAGCTCCTACAAAAACTGTACTGCAATGTAGTCAGTCACAAAAAAGAAATTTGTTCTTGATATTTAGATTTAAAAAAAAAAAACCTTCAGTGAAAAAAAGCTGATCATTACATGTGTTTTATTCTGCCTTTCAGCTAAGTGTTGCTGTCTGCATCGGCTTCCTTGCGGCATGGAGTCCCTATGCCATAGTGTCCATGTGGGCGGCCTTCGGACAGGTCGATAGCATCCCCCCTCTGGCTTTTGCTTTGCCTGCCATGTTTGCCAAGTCCTCCACCATCTACAACCCTGTCATCTACTTAATGCTACGGCCCAACTTCCGCAAGGTAATGCGTAGAGACCTGAGAACACTTTACCAAGCCTGTCTGAAGGGCTGCCCCTGTTTGCGGCCTGAGATACGGGTCAGACTTCGCACACACAACAGACAGACCCCTTCACAGGACTCTGCTGCGCCTCCTGTGGTGGTTATAAAGGATCGCAGCTGTGAGAAGTGTAATGACGCTTTTGAATGCTTCAGGCACTACCCTCAAGTGTGCAGTGTGAATAAACCTCTTGCTAAAGCAGACTCTCTCCAGACCAAAGACCAACACTCTCCAGTTCTTCAAGCAAACAAGGAGAAGGCTCACAGCCACATCAAGTGTCCCCTGGTCATCATGTGTGCAAAGAGAACAGCAGAAATAGACAACTTGCACATTAACTTAGAGATGGTCCCAGGGCATGCAAGGGTGGCCTGGCCCTGACATCACTGCTAATTTGGTTCACGTAAACAAACATGGACATCTCTAGATCAACATTATTAGGTGCTTTTATTTAAAGGGAAACTGTGAAACTTTTAGGGGGCAGATCCCTTTATAGACTATATAGCAACACCATACCTACAAACCTCATTTGTTTACAAAAGGTAAAAGTTTGAGAGAAAACATCTTGAATGAAACGGTAGAATAATTTTAGTGTATTGAGTACAAATATGTAGGGGTCCAGTGTATTGGCCTGTTTCTGCACCCATTAATTGAGTGACGTAAAGCATGTCACTCATGTAATCTCGTGGACAGGAACATTGTATTGGAGGTTTCTGTCCTGCTGAGGGTAATGTGTCAGTGAGAAATATCAAAATGATTTTGAGAATAAATATTTTTGGGCTAAAAGTAACACGTTTCCCCTTTAAGGGAATCCTTATGCATTTTCATAGCATATATTTCCAGGAAATTATTTACAGAAGTTAACTTTTGAGAGTAGCTTGATTTTTATGTATTGAAAGCATTTCTTTTCTATGTATTGGTTTGGGACATATCACTCAGGCAAATTTTGTTTTGTATACAACTATAAATAAAATATGTAAGTTTTATTGTGTAGTTTTTTTAAAGAATGAAAGTTGTTTTCATAACTTAATGGCCATGTAAATAGTTTTTCCTTTGAGACATTTGTTAAAGCAGTTCTTTTACCTGCTGAAAGAGATCTGCCATGATTAATCTCTGTAAATAGTTTCAAATACACTGTGAATATGCTGCAGCTAAGAGTTATTACTCTGAGAGAAAGAAGACAATGTTTACTTTTCCTTTAATATGTATGCACAAACTGCAGGCATATGCATGACATGACACTCCTGCTTAATGACATTATTGTTATGCTAAACAATATTTCCTCTGGTCTTATTGATGAGGATGTTGGACCCATTTTTATGTGCACATAAAAATACATATTCTTAAACATCACAACCCACTATTTCACTGTGGGTTTGAAACATGGAAAAAAAACATAGGACAGTTCTTTATGAAGTATGTGTCTGTCTTGCCTGTAAATAGCTGTTTGTCATTGTGTGTGTAAAATAAAATGCCAGGTTAAAAAACATTTCTCTTTTGTCTTAGGTTCCTTAAGAACTTATGCTGGGCCACTGATCCTTCCATAAGGATTAAATCTTAATCCGTTCACATAAATCATGAATGGCAGTGACTAATCTTTCTTAATAAATAAAATTGATTAGATCTTTTGGACAACAGGGTGCTTCAAACAATTTCCCTGACTATGATAAAAACTTATTTACTTTATAAACTTTTCTTTAAACATGAATGGGTCTGTAAGATTAAATTCTTGCCTTGTGATTACTAAACACCTCAGGTTAAAAGAGGTGTAAAAACATACAAAATCGAAATGTGAGGATGCTGCTCTGTGTAATCAATGCAAAAATGGGAAATATGTGATTCATACAACACAAACAAAAGAAACAAAAAATAAAAAATAAAAAATAAGGAAATAAGATGTAGATGTGAAATATAACCCTTTGGAACAATTAGCAATATTTTATGACTCTGTCACCATAATTTTCTTGAACCCAGTTGCCAAAGTTGATCAGTAGACAAAATTTTTTTTTCAACCACCAGACGAAACGGAGTAATAGTTAAGTCAATACATGATCACAGAGCATATGCAAATGTCAAATCCAATGAAAGTTCATGAGGAAGGTTCACATGTGTCCAGTATTTTCTGGATGACATCCATTGTTATTTTCCCTTCCAGAGCTCTACAAAGCTTCCCAATTGTACACCCAATGCTCCCTTCCTTCATCTTCCAGCGCTCCAGCATCTGGTGGACCATCTCTGGGAGACCATAACGGTAAGAGTCCAGCTCAATGGTCTCTATTTCCACACTGGTCAGACCCAGACGCCGTGCACAACGCTTCCAGTTGGCCCCAATGTTATCCCTGAGCAACTCCAAGTGTCCCTCTGTAACAGCGCAATCCTCTGAAGGAAGCATAGATGAAAACACAAGGCACCATAGGTTTGTCAGTGTGTTAGCAACAATAATAATTCAGTAAAGACAGTAAAGGAATAAATTACCGTATTTTTGAATGGCTTCTTTAATCGTTGAAGCTGAGCCATTATACTGACTCATCAAACTGGAATCATAGCCTCGAATACTCAGCGTGTTGTTGTTCCCAATTTGGATCCCACTTGCATTGTGAATGTAAAGAGATCCTGAATCCAGCATACACAAAGACTTATAAATACATACGCTCTGTGGAAAGTTGTGAATTGACATATATGGTTTATAAATGTACCTGGGTCTTGCAGCGAGCCACTCTTGGAAGTTGTTAAGAGGCGTCCAGGGGTCAAGTCGGGGGCAGAACTATCAGAGACGGGGAAGACCGGCCAAGACTGCTGGCGGTCAAAGTGTGAGTGTGGATGCTGCTGGTTTATCTGTGATAGCGAAGGGGAGCTGGCAGACATAGGCAAATGTAAAGGAGAGAGTGTGGAGGAGGCCATAGAGTCATAAAGACCAGCATTGGGCCGATACCAGGTTTCATCTTGGCTGGTGGACTGCACAGGCTCCTTAGTCCAAGACTGGACAGAGGAAGCATTTGGTGGTTTGTCTTGTTCTGGCTGTCTAATGTTCACATCTACGGAGTTGGACTGGATTTGCATAAAAGGACTAGCGTTGTTCTGGAAACTGGTGAAGTCAGACTGGCTGTCACAGTTGTAGCTGCCATATTTATGATACTGAAGCTCTCGGTCCAGTTTCTCCTCCAAATGTGAAGGCCCGTCAGGTGCCCTCGCATCAACCTGGATTTGGTCTTCCACAGATTCATCATATTGGATATCATGGAGGTCTTCAATACTCGCTTCAACTGGGTCACTGACACTCACACTCCTGTCAGAGCTTACAAGAGGAGCAGGGCAATCTGTAAAGTGGGAAAACGCAAAAGTAAATTAATTATGACAGAACCAGCACTGCTTACATCGGTGCTCACCTGTTCCAAAATATCCTTGTGTCAATGATAGAGATTTCATCTTTTCTACAAGTTCTTCTGGACCCTCATAGCGTTTCTATGACAAGTAAAACAGAAGGCATGCTTGGTGTAACACAGTTAAAGTGTCAGTACATATGATAAGTGACAAAAACAATCATACTTTTAGGTCGATTACATCCTTCTCTACATGTTTCTCAAGACTTTTCTGGTAGAAAGGCAGGAAGAAGTCATAGGCCTCTGCCAATGAAAAAAGAGAAATGGCATTGCACACTGTAATCAACAAATTTTATGCTGGCAACAAAATTTGTGAAATAATGTCCGCTGTAGATAACAATAGTGATAGTAAATACATGCCTTTAAATGTTGGTCGTTGCTGTGGGTCAGGATCCCAGCACCTCTTCATCAGATCTATTATTTCTGCGGGTGTGTCGTCTGGAATAAGACACTCTAAAGGCCGGTTACCATTCCGCACACACTGGCTGATATGGTCTTCACTTCTGGCATCTGGACAAAATAAGACAACATATTTATTTTTATTATTAGGTCCCACTGTAGCTCTTGTGCACATTCATTGATGTAATTCTCACTGACTTGCATAAGGCTCTTGCCCTGTTAGGATGACCCAAACCACAATGGCAAAGCTGTAGACATCAGACTTCTCAGTGGAAACGGTGTGTATACTCTCCAGGTGCTCAGGGGCCATGTAGCTCAGGGTGCCAGCTCCTCTTGTTCCACATGAACGACCCATTTGGCTTTTCCTGCGAGATTCTTCTTTCGTGAGTTTGCTCCATGTTTGGCAGGTGGCCAGGCCAAGATCAGCAATCTGCAAAATCAAAGTGTATTTGATATAGCATATAAACATTTTACACTGAGTATTGTATCAATTCAAAAGTGTGTGACGTACCTTGATGTGAAAATCCTTGTCCACTAATATGTTTTCTGGCTTAATATCCTTATGTAAGATGTTTCTTTCTGTTAGATATACCATTCCTTCCAAAATTTCCAAGATGATTCTGCCCTTTATAGACACTGGCACAGAAACCTAAGACAAAACATTATTTTATTTTATTAAACTATCCTGAACATCTGATCATTTTTTGGTGTATGCACTTACTGTCTCGAGCATCACCAGCAGGTTGCCTCGAGGTATGAGCTCCATCACTAACGAACAGTCTCTGTCCTCCATGATCACTCCCAGCAGCCTGACCACGCGCTCATGGTTAAGGCTTGCCATAATGTTCCCCTCCTCTAGCAGTGACCGCTTTCTCTCCCTGGAAAAACACAGTGAAGAACAATGTAAGATAACTTGATTACCATTCATTTAGGGACACTGTATCTTGATTATAAATTCAGTACAGTGTGAATTCATGCTGAAGATATTGTCATCCATGTTTATGGGAGTGATGCAGACCAAGTGGCCTCTAAATTATCTCCTGCAATTGACCAAATGAGTGACTGGTTAAAATCTTCTTGCCTACACACTACACATTAAAAACAGTTGGCTATACTTTACTAAAACTAACAAACTCAATAACTTTCCTATTATTTACGTGAAAGGAAATAAGCTAAACAATGAAACAGAAATGAAATACTTTGGTGTTCTTATGGACCAAACTCTTGGGTTAAAAAATCATATAAAGAAAATATGTTGTTCAGTAAAATACAACATTTCTACTTTTTGACACATTTGAAACTGTCTCACAGACATAGCATCAATAATGTGTTAAATAGTACAGTCATCTCTCATATCACTTTCTGCAGCAGCTGCTGGTCTCAGACATAAAAACACCTCAATATCATCACTGTCATATTCTCACCAAATACAACATGCTGAATTGTGATAACCTCATTAAGACATATGACATTAACATATGACTTGTATTTCAAATTGTTAACAACACTCCTCCTTCACCTTTGATCAGCTTTTCAGAGCACACGACCTGAACGTCGAGGTCCGCTGTCCAAAAAAATAATTTCTAAAAGATCTGTATTTGCACAAAGTGCCTTTTTTATTTAAATCCAGCAAAGAATGCAACCAGCTTCTTCAGTTGTAGTTGTAGTTGTTGTAGATCTGTGGGTTTTTACTTGAGACACAGACTTTGTCAGTACCAATGTAGTGTGTTTCAAATAAATTAATATTAGTCTTAATTCTAATTGTGTGAAAACTGTTTTTTTTTTACTGAAATTAAAACATCAACTACACCTGTAGGTATTTTAACAAATTAATTAGTAAATTAGAAACAACATGAATTTTGGGGGCATAGTGGCTCAGTAGGAGGAGCAGGGTGTCCAAATATAACCAGAAGGTTGGCGGTTCGATTCCTGCTCCCTCCTGTTCATACTGTTGTTGTGTTCTGGCAAGACACTTCACCCACCATGCCTCTAGGGCAGGGGTGGGCAATTATTTTTCTCCAAGGGCCACATGGGACCTTGGACTCTTGTCGAGCCAGGAACCGGAAATCACGCTCAATAAAAACATCTAAGTTTAAACTTAAGCAAAAATGTAATATATGCCACGTACCACCTTCTATGTTTTAGAACACTTTAACAATAACAGTCTATTCCAGCTTTACCTCACAACACAAAAATACCTCCTAACCTCAGCTGAAAACATGCAATTTATGAACAGTTTATCAGTGAAAATATGAGTGAGTGTTATATTATTGTTGACACTATTTGGCAAAGAGTTTTTGAGTGCGTTCAAAATACTACACTACACTCTTGAATTAATTCCTTTCCTGACACAAGCCTCCTGAGGGCCAGACAGGGGTGGGTTGAGGGCCTGATGTGGCCCCCGGGCCTTAAAATGCCCAGGTCTGCTCTAGGGTCTGTGTGTGACTGTGTGAGTATGTTTGGTGGTGGTCAGAGAGGCCATAGGCACAGTATGGCTGCCACATCTCTGTCAGTCTGCCCCAGGGCAGCTGTAGCTACAGAGCTTTGAGTGACTTGACAAAAAAGCACTTTATAAATCTAATCTATTATTATTATTGTTATTTTGTACTTTGCTATGTTTTATTGTTGTGCACACCTATGCGGGACTGCAGATGGAAGGTAAAGAATAAACTAAAGTAAACATAACAACTCTAAAGCATAGACTACCCATACAATGTCTTTAAAATAAATGTAAAAAAAAACCCAGTAATGAAACCTTATAATTAGAACTAAACAGAAGTAAGTTTAGGTGTATAACTATATCTTGACTTTTTGGAAGAGTTTAAATTAGGTTACAGTCAAGTCACTGGGGGAATAATAAGAAGAGCTGACTTTTAAAACGAAAAAAGCTACATCCGTTTTTACATTTAAGTTTGAGGAACTACAAAACAAAATCAGTGCATCTTTTTTATGCACCACTGCAATTTCCATTTTCTCAATCGTTTCACATTCTCCATCTTGTAGCTAATAACACTGTAACTGACACTATCATTTCGGATTAACACAAACAGGCCACACGGAGTTACACAGAGGCCCATGAAGTCTCACTGCTGAGCGCATGATTCAAGTTACAGCCTGGGCGAAGGGGAAAACCCACCTCCTGCCTGCAAAACACTGCACACAAACACTTACTCATTGCGGAGGATTCCCGTGTACATAGTCTTTAACACCACTTGTCCCAGAGTGGCATGGTAACACAGGTAAACCTCCCCAAACCCCCCGTAGTCCAGGGGCTCTTTGACAATAAGGTCAGTGGACCGCATATGAAGCGAAGATTGTGGCGCGGTGGCCATCCTCTGTAGATTCTGGAAAATATCAAAAGTATTTACACTCAAACTAAAAATATTACAAGGTCAAATCAAATGTAAGTGTTAGAAAACGAATACAGCACATTTAAATTAATTACAAAGAAGAAACGTTGCGAGTCATCAAACCGGAACGGTGAAAACAACCAACTTAAACAGAGCTAAACACCTGAACGCCTCACAAGTTGGAGCAACAAGAAAAAGTCGACTTTACTCACCTCTTCTCCACAGTTTAGTGTAAAAATGACACTGAATTGATAATGTATAATTGCTAAACGTATAATAAAGTCAAAGTTTGTACTCAGGGCTTAAAAATCCAGACTCGGTGTTGTGTAGTTCCGGGATTTCCTCGACGTCGCCGTTCAAAAGCGAAACCGGACATTAAAAAGACTACAAAAAAGCCAAGCTAGTCGATAACAGATAAGGATAGCTAGCTGCTCGTGTGCTGTCGATTCAGATATAATTCAAAACCGGGAGTAAATTATGTATGTTAACCTATAGGGACGACTAACTCTCTTTTATGCATAAATTAATGTTTGCAATTTAATACACAATAAGAGTAGCGATAAGTCACCACCGCTAACACCCTTGCTAACACCGTTTAGCCTGAAACGCTGCATTTAGAGTGAACTCGGATAGCAGTGAATGTTCTTGTGTGACAATACTGCCCTCTGCTGGTGGTAATAATGAAGTGCAATCTAACCCGAGATAGTAAAAAAGTTCACATTAAACACATAAGTTTCATTGATAAAACGCATTTGAGTGAAACTGGAGCGGGAAAGCACCTGAGCCGTAGTCTCATAGTGTGGGTTGACTATCACATGCAGCAGGCGTATATTGTAGGTCGTCTAACTGAATTCTTCCTTTTTCACTCTAAAGCCACATCAAAGCAGTCAGTGTCATTTGTTCCTGCCTTGTACTGTAAGTGCTCTCTTATTTTTATTCTGGTAAGTGACTCACAAATCTATTGGATCTTAGTGGTTAATGACATAAAGCTGTATATTACTAGTTGCACTTGTTCACATAATAAAATAGTCTACATATGTGTTTGGTCACCTTTTGTCATAAATTAATAAAATACAGTATTGGGTGGCACTGAACAATATTAGATCCCTTGGCAGCCATACTGTTATTTAAACTGTTTTGGCCTTTGTCTGTCTAACTGTCACACACTGGCCCATGTGAGGATAAGAAGGAGGTCTGTTCATTATAACAATAAAAGTTTGATTGTTGGTCTATTGAGCCATATTTTAAAGGGATTAATAACACAGACAAATATGGGTGGCTTTTGTAAGAATATGCCAAATTCTGCCAAGTTTTAGTGACCCTCTTTAGAGTTTAAATGGATCACACACAGATGTGGATAGCTTCTGTTGTGCTTTTGTCTCAAGGGTGTTCTTTGGTATGCACATGTCCCATAGAGCTGTTTTTCTAGAATGTGCCTACATAAGCCTGGTTAAGTCCATCTGGTATGTCTGCTCTATTCTTACAGGTTATTTCAGGGTTAGACATATGTTGCCATCAACCAAGGCCTAGAGTATTCATATTCATCATAACTAAATATATCTGTACGTCCTAGGTTGTGTTTAAATCACACCTGTAGGCTCTCGCCCTGATCCTGCGAGCCAACTACAAATCCCAGCATTCAGCACGGTTTGTTTGGGCAGCAGAGCTCCCTCGGACGCGGAGCTGCTGTAGTTGTGCGCCCGCACAGCGGCTTTGGGAATCTGTGAGGCTGCAAAACATTTCACACATAGATAAAACACACCCTGGCACTGTAAAGAATTAGTGATTTCGGTTGGGATTTAGCAGCATGGGGAATGGCATCAATAAGGTAAGGTTTCCGTCTGTTTCTGTGCAGAGTTGAGTTTGCACACGACTTTTCAGTGAGAGCACTTACTGTCATTTTCAGGGTATGTACGTTTTTTTTTTCCATCCTGTCTTCAAGGATCGTATTGTTCTACTCTAACACTGTTTTCTATTTTCAAATTAGAAATCATTACCTTAAAGTTCCCTCATTTCATATTCTTATCTGTCATTGCAGGTCCTTCCTGATTTATACTTGGGAAATTTTAGAGGTTTGTTTGTGCGCTGTATTGATATTCTCATCTTTAATCTCCACAAATTCCTTATGATTTTTTTTTTTTATGCTTTCATTTGTACCAGATGCAAGGGACCGTGAACAGTTAGCCAGAAACAACATTACACACATTCTGTCTATTCATGACAGTGCAGCTCCAATACTCCAGGTAAGACCATGTGCACTCTTTATTATGCTAATAGCAGTTGTACATCATTAATCCTGAGACAGATAGTTCTAAAGTAAACACCACATGAGAACAGACCATGGACCAGTCTGTCAGGTAAATCAGGGAGAGCTGCCTCACTCCTGGCCGCCGCTGAAGGAAGTGTCTGTTGTCGACTGAGGCAAAACAGAAGCCTCACTCATGTGATAGTTATCATGAGAAATGCCAGTCAACAACCAGCTGCCGGTGTGCTGAAATGCGGCTTGTGTGGGCTTTTGAGTGGGCGGCCATTGTGCACCATTGTACACCACCACTTGCTTTTACCAGTATTGATTCTGATGAGAAGATGGTTTTAATGAAGGCACATGAATCTCAATTTCACACATTTTTTTTTATTGTTTGCCCAGCTCTTGACACATGTGTGATCCTCTTACCCACCACAGCAGCAGATATTCATAGTGACACCTCATGTCAAGACAAATGATAACTTGTATACATTGCACTGTAGGAGATGACCTACCTGTGCATTTCAGCTGCCGACCTGCCCACGCAAAACCTGTAAGTATCACAATGATCAGCACAGTAACACGAAGAATAACGAAGGCTAAAGTAGAACGGCTATCATATCCATTTGAAGCTGCATTGTGTGGGCGTCTGAGGTTCATATTATTTGAGCGAACGTGCAAATGATATGCTCCAACAAGCTTCTGTAACATGACTGGACTGGGAACAGTGCACAGGGTTTTTTGTTACAGGAGTACATGAGGTGCCAAAATTCAGGTATTGCTTTTCACGTGAAAAAGAAGTGGTTAAACCCATTATGGTGCATGAATTGTGAAAACAATAAATCCAGATAGTCATACTTGATTTGATGAAGAGCCACATTCTTAAATCAGAATATGATCAAGGTTACTTAAGTCAGTTACTAAAACCTTGGAGCTTTTTTTTTTGGAGTTTTTCTATCATTCTAATCACTAATGTCAATTCTAAAAGCACATTTATTTGTGAAATGCCAGAGTTGTCCCTGAGTTTTTCACCTGTTGTAGAAGCACATGGACGTATACTATAAACCCCCACAATAGATTGAACAAGGACTTGACAGAAAGGAAGTCTGATAGTGCAGGTCTGCTGTTGTAGCGCGATGGTTGGTGCTGTGGTTCTATTTTTGTGTGCCCCACACATACTCACAGATTAGGACCAGCATGCTCTCTGTCACCCACAGCCCCTGTCGCCCTTAGCGACCCACTTGCCTTATGCTTTTTATGCCCTTAGCGTAGTGCTTGAAACCTGCTTTGTGAAATATGATGCTGTATTTTTCAAACCTGAGCTGAACACACCCTCATCTGGAAACTAAAGGAGTCAAGTACAAAAATGCAAATGCAACATCAGAAAAGTATTACATCACTTTAGGTTTTTTCCATTTGATCAAGCTTCATTGATCCAGCACCATTTTACAGCAGTATGTCCTGTGCTGCGTTTCTTATCAGCGTTTAGTGTGATCACGACCTACAATAACAATGAATTTCTCATGCTCCACAGGATTCAGCATTTTAAACAAAGCATAATGTTCATTCATGAGTCGCGTCTCAAAGGAGAAGGCTGCCTCGTACACTGGTAAGACGATACTTACTGTCACCATCCTTTGTCTACCACCTCACACCACAACAGGCCTGCTTAATATAAATACACTTTATCAGAATCTGAAGAAAGCCAAGAGAAACCATGCATATCTTCTGCACAGATGAGAACTTGTGATAAAACTAAAGTCTGTTGCTGAACTTCCCAAAAGAGGACAGTAACAATGCTGACCACATTTTGTTTGTGTAGTGGCCATTTCGTCTCTGGGGAAAGTTGTATTTAGTTCAGTCACGTGGCTCTTCTCAGAAATAAAGAGGAACAAATGCAGATTAGGCTCTTGTTTCCCTTCTTAGCTAGATTGACTTCAACACAATATGCGGTGGCTTTCTATCCATCTCTGGCCTTGTTTACCTCTTAAAACTTTATCTGCTACTGTCAGTGGCCTAGTTAAAATTAGCTGCAGTGAGTGAGAGTGTCATATACTTAAAATAGATCAGATTAAGTACTCAACACGCACATTAAACGCCGTCTCTAAAGTTGGGTGTCTCTTCCCTGCCACAGTTTAGCAGGTGTATCCCGTAGTGTCACTCTGGTAGTGGCCTACATCATGACGGTGACTGGGCTGGGCTGGCAGGACGCATTGGCAGCAGTTAAAGCGGTCAGGCCTTGTGCTGGCCCCAACCTCGGATTTCAACGTCAGCTTCAAGAGTTTGAAGACACTCAAGCAGATCAGGTCAAGATTGCATCATAAAATAAAGCATAATAGAACAGCCTTCAATCAACCTACAAATATCCTAAAAATAACCATGTTTTTAGAGCTGATCATGTAAACTATTTGAGAAACAAAGATTATTGTTAATTTGAAGATGAAGACAAAATAAAGACATGAATTGTGATATTAATTTTAAGTCTAATTACAAACTCCTAGTATGACTGTTTAGTTCTATAATAGGAATGCTTTCATTTTGAGTTCAAGTGTATTTTCTTTTGCTGCAGTTCAGAGAATGGTTTCACATGGAATACAAGGACAACCCATTCAACGATGAGGCTGATGTAAGAGACTTGCTGACTAGAGTTCCCCAAGTGAACGGCGAGGTGGTGAAAGAGCAGACGAGACCTGAAGATATCTGATACAGGCTTTGTGGAGTTTTACGTGACACAAAGGTACAGGAAGTGTTCTGGACCAACCAGGAAGAAGACCTCAGAGTTATGACTTCTCCAGGAATCTTACATGAACTCTGATAGAGACTTGCACGGCACACACTGATTTTTAAAAAAAATGATTAATGACTGATAGTTTTGGAGCTTTTTTTTGTGTAATTTATTGATTGTATGTCGTGGATGTATTTCCAATTGTATCACCCATTTCAAAATAAACTAAAATGAGTTGAGTGTGATGTTTGTCAGGGGGCTGTCATGTTGAACGTGATAAGACTCAGCGCAGTGTTTGCACCTCTGTTTCCTGGTGCTCTTCCTGTTTGTCGAATGTGCAAGAGAGGTCATGCATGACCTCACCAAATGACAGCCATCCATCTGACAGCTTTCTTCTTACATTTCACCGACCTGATAATGTTTCTGTCATAAATGCATGTTATCAGTAACTCCAAATTGTGTGGAATAATCCCGAATACCTCGCTGAATGTTTGGGTAAATAACCACGAGAGGGCAGTATAACCAATAAGGCAACTCTACCAGAATTAACAAAGTGTAAGCAAACGTCAAAGTCACGCAGATGTAAATGAACTTGTTATGCAGAAAAGAGATGGAAGATGTTCATGGGGTAACTGTTCCATTCAGGGTGTCTCTAGACCCGAGGGATTCCCCACAACAGCGCTGTGTGGGCGCAAGGCTTCACAGAAATGAGCGCCTCACAGCTGCGCATCTCCTTTTGAACTTCCTCGTTGGCTCCTCCCCGTTTTAAAACCAAGAGCGGATAACATTTAAGAAAAGGGCACACAGAGCTTTGAAAACAGATTTCAAGTAGGGAACTTGCCAAGATAAACAGGTAAGCAATAGGTTTTCTGATACACCAATTTGTCCTACTTAAGTTTGTCTCTTTTTTTATATATTGAAAAAACAAGTGGTTGGATCATCTATAGGTTAAATGCAAACTTTTTAATTTTGGAGTCTAGAATATGGAATATAACATTAAAAGTCTGTTGAATATCTGCTAACACATCATGAATATTGCTTATGCAGTAAATGCAGAACTTTTTAGTCACACACAGATGAATCATAAAATGTGCACCAAATAAAAATAGAGCTTTGCACCACAGCCAAGGCGTCAAAACCATGTGTGCAACCGGTAACGGGCTTTTATTTTAAACAATTCTGCAGAAGTGAAGTTACAGAGAAGCTTGAGCTAGCACTTTTGAACTCCAGCAAGCACTACACTTAGTATAGAACGAGAAAACATGATGTAGATTGATACACACGATTGAAAGTGTAACCTAACTTCAATTCTTTGTTTGATTTTGTATCTTTCAGGGCATTATGGAGGAGGACAGCCTGTCAGTCAGCTGTGGTAATGGCAAACTCAGGCAGTGGCTGATTGATCAAATCGACAGCGGGAGGTATCCAGGCCTGGTTTGGGAAAATGATGAGAAAACCATCTTTCGGATTCCATGGAAACACGCGGGCAAACAGGACTACAACCGAGAAGAGGACGCTGCCCTGTTTAAGGTCGAGCATCCCACATCAGTAGAAATGTATTGGAATGCCATACAGTTCCCCTCAAAGTCTATATTCACATTGTTGCAGGCATGGGCCATGTTTAAAGGGAAATTTAAGGAAGGTGTGGATAAACCGGACCCTCCAACATGGAAAACCAGGTTACGCTGTGCCCTTAATAAAAGCAATGATTTTGATGAGTTGGTGGAGAGAAGTCAACTGGACATCTCGGATCCCTACAAAGTCTACAGAATCATCCCTGAAGGAGCCAAAAGAGGTAGAATCACACTCTAGACGTTTAATTTTGCAGGGCTTATAAAAAAGTGTAAAATAATTCACTTGCATGTTGTTTGACACTTGAGCTGGCCTTGTTCGGCTTTTTTTTTTTTTTTTTTTTACACATATGCAGCCAGCTCTTGATTGTGATGCAGCAGGAAGCACAAAGGAAGCCAAAGCATGTAGCAAAAAAGGCCTTAGTGCTTTTTTTAGAGGGCTTCGGTTACTAAGTGCAGGGTGCACATAACGTGGCGAGGCGACCTCCAGAGTTGCATTGCTCTGCTGTTGCTTTTGTCACACGAGCGTTGTTCATTAAGCAGCCGTATGGGCAGTTTACATCATATGGTTTCACATCGGTTTTCATCAGCCATTACGTTCTCTTTCAGTGCAGTTAAACCACTTTATATTTGCAGGAATGAAGATGAGCAGTATGGAGGAGGCTTCCCATCTCAATGCCCTCGGCTATTATCCCTCATATTCATCTTTGCAGAGCCAGGTTGGCCACCGCTGATGCACATATTCTCTAATACAGCTTTTGCGTATATACCTCATTGTGTGTCCTTTCTTGTAGATGCCAGGTTACATGGTCAGCCAGGAGCGCAGAGAATGGAGGGACTACTCCTCGGCGGAACAGCAGTCTCTTCCTCCTCCTCATCATCACGAAGTGCAGTACGGCCACTACCCATCACCCCTCAGCCGGCCGTGGCCTGGGTCACACTCAGAAAATGGTAAGAAGCAGCTTTAAACACACATAATGTAATGTTTTATTTGTTTATAATGAAAAAGTAATATGTAAAAATGTGTATTGACAAATGAACACATTGAAATGAACTTTACACGGAATTTGACTGAAGTATATTGGTCTATTTTGATGCATAGATGTGTTACAAAATGATTTTACTTGCCTTGTTTCAATTTTTTCAATGCAAATTCACTGTGTAGCTTTTTACCTCAAAATATTGAGCCTGAAAATGATCAAAATCGTAGCTTCAGGTTTATTTTGACGGTATTTTAATCACAATATGTGGCGCGTTCAGCAGATATTCCACTATGTCACTATGAGTGGCAGAGCAACCCCAAATCTTTAAATATATAAGCTATTTATTGAGAGGTAACAGTCACATGTCCTTGTTCATATTCTGAAATGTTATTGTAGTGTTCATCATCATCCATTTGAATTTATTTTAAAACCTCCTGCTCATGTTTCTAATTTAACTCTATTTGCTTTTTGCATTGTTTGTACAGATATTTTTTTATTTTGACTTTTTTGACTTTATAATGACAGCATTTGTAACTGTGTACATGCTGAGATGGGATCAGAGTGGTAGTGGGAAGTGCGAGTGAGTTGTATTGTGTTTTGTGTATCTTGTATTAGCTGTAATGTTTCTATGTTTTGAGTTTTTGGACCTCCTCGCAAAATGAGATGCTGCATCTCAAGGGACAGTCCTTTAATAAATTCAAATTTAAATTTAAGTGCAGTGATGCGTGCCAGTACATGTCTCACAAAACTAATAGATTAATAGTAAACTCATCCACTCTCTCCACAGGCTTCCAGCTCTCCTTCCACACTTACCTGTCAGAGTCTCAGTCACCAGTTTATTCAATGGACCCTAACAGTGCCATCACTGGTAAGGAGACAATGGACACACAGAAACATAACATGAACACACACCGTTTTTGCGTTGTATGTATTGACACATTAATGACTGTATGAAAGTGAATAGGAGGCCGTACTATTTTTAGAGTAGGAGGTTTTGAAAGTGGGTCTAGTAAAGTGAAGTCAAGTAAGTGTTTATTTTTATAGTTTGACATAGTTATAATTTGATTTTTTATTTGCAGACTTCTCCTTGCACGTGTCCCTGTTCTACAGAGAGTCTCTGGTGAAAGAAGTGACCACCACGAGCCCAGAAGGGTGTCGCATCACCTCCTCTGCTTCCTCATCTCCCTCGTCTTCACCGCGTCCCGACGACAGGCTTCACAGCGGACCAGAAGTCATCCTGTTTCCCTTCCCGTACCCGGAGTCCCACCGACAGGGGGCCGAGATGCTTCCCAATGTCCTGGAGAGAGGGGTGCTGCTGTGGATGACTCCAGATGGGGTGTACGCCAAACGCCTCTGTCAGAGCCGGGTTTACTGGGAAGGACCTCTGGCTCCGTATGTGGATAAGCCCAACAAGCTGGAGAAGGAGCAGCCGTGTAAACTCTTCGATACGCAGCAATTCCTCATAGGTAAGGGCTGTAATATAGTGAGATGCCAAAAAATCCAATCAAAATCAACACTTTGACAGTTTGTTACTTACTTTTTTTACTGGCCATAATTACAATAATTTGTGATCAAAGTAATATAGCCTTGAAGTTAAATAAAGCCTACAATTCATTTATATCCTAGTTTTACTTTGTAGCACTCAGAGATTTTCTGGAATCAAAAATGCTTTATAAATAAAATCTGAAACATAATGCTTTCTTTCCTACTCTTTTTTTTTTTTTTTTTTAACTTTATAAGATTTTTAAGTGTTAAGAAAAACAAAACACAAACAAAAAAATAAACAAAAACACCCAGGCCCATATAACCGCCTTACATGCCATACCTATTCCTATTCTTTTTTTTATTTGATCACACATTGAGTGCACGTACGTTTTGCTTTGACTCATTCGTTTTATTTATAAAGTTCTAATGGCTACATCAAGTTTGTTATTAGCGATGATGATGATTACTGTTAGCTGGGTAAGTCCCACTGGAGCCATCAGAAGCCATACAGGTTCTAGTCTCGGGCCAGGACTGTGGAGCCCCCACCCACTTGTTGTGGTGCACCACATGTGACATATGACAGCCCTGGTTTTCTGTGCCATTTCTCTGAAATTTCCACCATATTTACCAGTAGTTTCCAGAAGATTTATCCAAGTCTTTGAAACGTTTTTGAACCTTCATGTTTTTCAAATAGTGTGGTTAGAAAGCCTCAATAATTCTGTATCATTTTGTTGTGTTGCATTTTCTTAGAGCTTCAAGAATATGTCCATAATGGCCGGCATTTACCGAGACACCAAATAGTGCTCTGTTTTGGAGATGAATTCCCTGATCCACAGCGCACAAGGAAGATGATCACAGCACAGGTATATACTAGAAACGATGCAAAAATCAGTCAAGGCCTTCATATTATTTATCATTTTGACATGTTTCTATTATATATAAATATCATGCAAAGAAGTGTGTTATAATCAGATAAAATAAAATAAAGTTTATTCAATTTGGTGAATCTAAAATTGCCTCAAGTTAGTGAATGTGAGCGTGGTTGGTTGTCTGACAGTGTGTCTCTAAGTGCTAGCCCTGCGATTAACTGGTGTTTGTCCATAATGTACGCCGCCTTATGTCCAATAGTTGAAATGGGCTCCATTAACACAACCTTGGTGGCCTGGAAAATAAATGAATGAAGTTATTTACACATATTTTTCATAGAATAGTTTGTATGTTTGTAAGAATATGGATATAACAAACAGTTATAAATTTCGACTGCTAACTGTGAATGCAAATCAGTTAACAAATATGAAATTATTTGACATATTGTATTTTGTGCTGTACTTATTTAATCCAAACTATATTTTCTTTTCAGGTGGAGCCAGTGTTTGCCCGAAAACTGCTGTTCTACTACCAGCAGAACAATGGCCACTACCTTCTCGCCTACGACCACATCCAGGATCAAAACTCTTCTGCAGCAACTGACTACACCTCCCAGAGGCTTGCACAGCACAATCAGGAATGACTAAGACACACACATACGTGCAGGAGGGCATGAATGTCGACTGTTCCGGGAGCCTTATGACTGCATAACCATAACCATGTACTGTCTAAATGTGAAGAGAGATGGCACTGAGGGGCATCGACGGGGAAGACCCTCACTGTACTGTATGATTTGTTGTGGAGCAATCTGAATTATTATTTTTTGTCTGTGTGAGTATTATTGTGACAGCTTGAAGGATGCGGTTTGAGGCTGGGGGGTACGAGGAGAGTGGAGGGCCATTGAGACAGGAAGTACTAGCGCAGGTGCACAGGAAGAGTGGCCCCGAGACAAACACTGATACGTCAGATAGATAAAAATGAGCATAATTGCTTTGGCAGATTCACAGGTAATAAATTCATGATAAGACGAAATCACAGTGTGTGTCCTCTGATCCAAAAGCACTACTCATTAAGCTAAGTTATTATAGGATAAAATGGAAATTGTACAGTGACGCACGTCTGCTGTTTGAAGTTACATTCATCATTCTGAAATATACATACAGTAAAAATATATATAGCTTTGATGAGTAAATTCATGGCCTTTCTCATCAAAAAAAACCCCTTGCCTGTCGTCTATAAATGGATCTTACCTTCTCAGAGGGAACGGAAGTGGAAAATCACACTCATCCCAAAACTTTCAGGTAAACAGTGCCTGTTCCTCTTTACCTGAAACTAACAGCCCTTCGAACGGGAAGGAAAACTACTTTTGCGGTCAGTTTGGCCAAGAAGGAGATTATAAGTTCTCGTGTCCGGAAAACAGTCGACGCTTCCTAAAAGTCCACTTGCTCTTTGCTACGAAGTGGTTTGTTGCTTCTTTTAAAGCAAGACTTTTTACCAGAAAATGCATAGTGTCGTAGAAATTGTTTCCTAACATGAAAAAGGATGAATAAACCAATATTGATAGACGTGTGCCCAGCTGACTGGACACTCCTTTATGTAATTCTGAGTATTAACACATACCAGTCCCAAGTGAGTTTGCATGCTTTTCTTGGTGTGAATCTCAAAAGGTCACATAGTGTTGCTGTAAAGGACAGTTCATAACTGATTCCAGGTAAAAGGATAGTTACAGCTACAGTGCTATGAACTGTTCCTGTTTTTTTTTTAATATTTTTGCACATTTGTCACACTTAAATGTTTCAGATCATCAAACCAATTTAAATATTAAACAAAGATAACTCAAGTAAACACAAAATGCAGCGCTTAAGTGACGATTTTGTTTATTAAAGGAAAAAAACTATCCAAACCTACTTAGCCCAATGTGAAAAGGTAATTTGCTCCGTTTGTTAGATCATGAATTAACTGAAATTAATGAGTGTGATAAATGTGCAAAGAAACAAGTAATCAGGAAGGGGGCAAACACTTTTTCACTGCACTTGCGTGTGGCCCCTCACTTGTCGAGGAGGAGGCTGCAGTGCCAGGGATACTTATGTGTCTCATCTGTGGTCCTGACTTTTGAGCTGTGCGCTGACTTCCTTTGCACGTAAACCACATCACTTTCACAATCGCTTTAAAAAATCTCACCAAAATCACACACAGGAATGATTTTCTTTCGTTTTTTTTTTTTTTTTGTAAACACTGTAAATGAGCTTTTCCCCTTTAAATGTTCTGCAGTACTTCAAAGAAACCAGAGTGCTGTGCTCAGTGTCCTTTGGCTGTGGTGCGTTTGGGGCCCTGATGTGTGTAGGTGTGGACATGCGTGTGATACGGTCGCGGTATGACTGTTATCAGGAATTGACATTATGGATAAAGCATGTCACTCCCCCACCTACATCACCGGTAACTCAAACATAAACCAAAATTCACATTGCAGTGAAGTTACAGTAAAACTCTCAGATCAGACCACTTCTGAAAAACCAACTTGAAAAATGAGTTGTAATTGTGTTGATTTCTGAATCTTACCTTCAATATAAAAATGATGATTTTAATATATGCAGTATGGATGAGTGATTTATTTTGAAATAAACTCTGATTTTTCCTACTTTAAGTTCTATCCTTTTTTTAATTCACAGGGAGAAAGTTATATTTAGCAGGAAAAAAAAAAGAAAAGGGAAAAAAGAGAAACTCATGGTGTTTCCCCTTTTGCAGGAAGCCACATCATTTGCTGTGAAGCTTCGGTTTTTCCACACCGTACGAACCGTTGGTCCCAGCGTCAGTGTCTGCCTCAAGGTGCTTCAGAGCACACGCTTCACTTGTCACTATTCGTCACTAATGTCTTAGACAATGGCAACAAAGACTTATAGAGAAGTGAAACCAACCTTTTCCACAAAAGAAAGTGAGTCTGACTCTCACTCAAAATCTGTGGTCACAAGTAATATAAAAACAGACTATTTGATTATACAATAAGTACCATCGTTTCATTTTCATCAAAATGTGCTGTACTTTATGCTGCATTATAACTGCTTTGCAACATTACACCAAATAAACCTGATACATTGTCCAAGTATTTTACACATGCTAATTCTAAGTCGGTTGAAGAGCCTTCTTACCCTGTTCAAAGACATGCAGAAGAGATCTAGGTCATAATATAATAAACACCCTGTTTATTATATCCCACGGGTGCTAGAAATCCTTGAAAATGCTTGAATTCTAATTTCAATGTTGTAAAAGTCCATGAATTTTGGATAAAGTGCTTGAAAGTGCTTAAAATTCTGTGTTGCTTTAATAATTCATAATCTCACTGAGTATTTTTTTTCTTTTCAGTGTCTTCAGGTAAAGAAAACAACACTGCACTTCAATTTTATTTGTATAGCCCAGTATCACAACAACAATTGCCTCAAAGCTTCACAAAACAGACAGTAAAATGCAAACAGGCAGAACAAGACAACATCCCCTGTCTTTAGAGCCTCCATCAGGGTAAAGAAAAACTCAAAAAACCGAGCCGGGGAAAAAGAGAAACCTCACTGACAAATAGACCATCATATGTACAAGCGAACCAGAATGTATATGAATATAGTCCATGATAATGTCAGGAAGAGTTCATCTGAGTGAGAGGAACTGGGGTCAGGAGGGGTTAACATCTTTTTGATCACACAAGTTTCATTTCTGAAGTATTCAACAATTGAAAGAAAGTTTTTTTTAAGCCACAATGGATTTAAATGAGAAAAACTACTTTCGGTATATGCATGTCAACGTGTAATGCAGTAAGGTGCTTGAAAAACATGAAAACACACCTTGAAAGTGCTTGAAAAGTGCTGGAATTTGAACTTAGAAAAGGGGTAATAACCCTGAATAGAATGGTTAGGAAGAAGGCATAGTTTTTGAAGACTAGATGTTTGTCCCTCAGGACAAATCAGGAAATTCTCTTCAAAATAACTTTTCAATCAATGTCTTTTTTCTGAACCTTTTTATATTCACTTACAGCAATGAATATAAGTGTGCATGATTGTTTATTTCTAATTGTCAGTCCTGCAATCAGCCGACTTTTGTCCAGGGTGTAATCTGCTCTTGAAAGAATAACAGGTTTAAAATAAATCAAATGCAAACATGCAGAGATCTGTATTTGTATTTAGATTACATCGATAGCATAACTATTGGTGTACAGTTGTAGGAAAGTGAATGAATAGTTTTTTTCCTCTCCAGTGCCCCATAATTGTATTTTTTCAACAGAATAATATAAACAAAAAATCCTTATCTTCACGTAACATTCTTAATCCACTCCAGCTCCTCAGATGTACAAGGATAGAGCAGTAATAAACCATGTTGTTACTTAAGACACTGTATTAAAATGTATAAAGAACAATATGGGGCGTCTCAGTTGCCCACCTTGTGCATGCCACATACTTGGGAGACCTGTGTTCGATTCTGGCTTGGGTCATTTGCCCAACACTCTGAACAGTGACTATCAATCAACGGTTTTGAGAAGGACATTGGTTTAAAAACTCAGCTTACTTATTGCAATATTTACCATGCAGTTAATGAAAACATACACTTGCATTCAGCAATTAAAACAAGGGAAAAGGAAGGTCATTAAAGATGCTTTGCTGACATCTACTGGTCAAGTGGAGCTAAATCACCAGGTACACACCCATGGTTTGTACTCACAGAGAAAATTATTTTTATGCGGTGCTTTTAATGTATAATATGTGCATGGATAAGAAAAAAAAAACAGATTTCCTGATTATCAATACAAAAATAAAGTAGTATTCATATTAAGTGTGCAGACCATACTTATTTCTCCCAGCAGCCAGCACCATACTGCTCTCACACTGTATGTACAATCACTTTAGGCAATTTATTTTAAACTGCTTCAATATACAGTGCACAGTGCTATGTTTGAACCAAGAAAATTAAAGTTTTTCTGTGTTCACAACGTGTATATTTGAATGACAATAAAGTTTGGGTTTAGGTCAAGTTTATTTATTATTTAAGTGTTTTACAGGCAAGGTGCACTTAAAAATAGAATAAAAACTAATTTAACAATAATAAAACACAGATAAAAACAGTAAAAGCACAAAATAATCAGGATAGATCAAGTAAAAGCAAAACTACTAAAATATTATATTATTTATTATTATTATAAAAATACTAAAATATACTTTCCTTTTTGACTCAGTAATTATTCCACATTTGTTCTGAAGAGCAATAGCCGTAATGGTGTGTACAGTTTACATTCAGGTCTAACAGTGTTTTGTGTGCAATATGAAACTCAAATTCTACTCATGACTAACATCAACACATCCGTGGACTCCACTGTTCTATTTCCAACATGTCTCTCAGCCCATACCTGCAGTAAAACACTCCTCCAGACTGTGACCCCTCTATATTTGAGGCCAGCGTTTCAATGAGACCCCAGCCCTGTATTTGATGACAGTAGTATTTAACTCTTGTCACGTCAGGCCTGATCCCTGTCGTTGACCCCAGCAGGCGTTGACAGGTTGCTTTTTTTTACAGATTCAGACCTGTCGCAGTGACTAATGCGCCGATCATCGCTCACTGTCTTGCTTTTTTCATTCTCCCAGTTCAGCTTTGCAACACCAGGACAGAGCTGAGAGCTGCGGCCACGTCATCAGATTTGATTGTGATCATATAACTTCTTAAAAGGCATGAGAATTGACCCTTATCTCCCTCCAATGCAAAATATTATTGGCTCGGTCTGTCCTCGCGTATTGTTTGCAGATGTTTGTTTATCTGAGGCCGGGGGTTAACAATGTGCTTGACCTTATGATGGCAGGAAAGCAATAACAGTTGTCGGATAAGGAGCTTCGGACACAAGTGTAAACAGATAAGAGATGATAAATGGAACAATACGGCTGCCCACCTGGCACCGAAGTCAGCTGGCACTTACAGTCGGTTCGGCAACGTCACCAGGCCAATAGGAAATGCCACATCTTTGTTTTATTTCATCTAGATTACAGTCAGAAATGTTGGGAATGTGAGTTGCAAGTGCAATAAGGGAAATGGCCAGCAGGGGGAGTGTAGTGGCAGTTTTATGTAGAGTGTGACTCTTGTCCATAACATATCAGATGAGGGAAGTATATGCCAATTTTAAAAGAGTGATATGCAAGATTTCCAGGCCAGTGTTTGCAAAAAAAAAAAAGAAAAGTGTCCCATCTCTTTTATTGTTCATGCAATTAAAGTCAGGTTTACTCTCCTATCTAATCGTTTTGCTGTATTCATTTTGCTGTATTGACCGCTGCATACTCAGAAAGGTTCATCTCATGTAAACAAAGGAAAAAAGTGAAGTCTAACCAAAGGGTCCAAAGTTTACAGCTATATTTACATCTGTGTGAATCGAGAAGGCCTAAAATGTTGAATAAAAGGTATTCCCTGTGTGTGAGCATGAATTAAAAATTTTATGAAAGTCCTGTATGTTATTTAATGTAATGATAATATTTTGGCTTGATGCAATAATTTTTCACATAACAGCTTTGCCTATAGATGGCTTTATGGCTCCACTGCTAGAAATAATAGGCATATTCCAGTGCAATTTAGACCATCACAAAGACATAACTTTTTTTTTTTTTTTTTTTAACCCTTATTTATCCAAATGTTTGAGAACCAGTAACATGACCTGACCAAGAGGCCTGGGCAGGAATAGATATACATACAAATGTGCATAAATGCAAACAAAAACACACAAAACAACACAGAACAAGTATGTAAAAATAAAAGGCTTTGAGAATGGTGAAGATGAGGTCAGCTAACCCTAACAAAGACAGGGGAGAAGAGTGTCTGCATAGGTGAGAATAAAAGATATGTATGCAAGAGAGCGAGTGTGTATATAAATATGTTTATATATGTATCATATCAATGTGAATCAGATTTGTCAGCAAGAGCAAGTATATATATGTAATTATATACTAAAATCTGCTGCAAAATGGAAAGAATTAAGTCCAAAACCTGCAAAAGTTTTGGGGGTAATAAGCTTGATAAATTCGAGATGACAGATAAAAAGGTGTCTTGCCCAGGATTGTGTTATATACAAAGAGAACCCATTGATGGAGCTGCTGGGTATGAGGGGAGGTCCAGCCCACCAGTTTATAGAGATCACAGAAGTGGGTGTGAAAGGGTGCATTAGCTGAAAAGTGTAGAGACTATCTACATAAACCTCCACTACTCATATATTCAACATTTATGATTCAAATACAAATGTAAAAATACAAATGTATATAAAATTGTATGAACAACTTTTAAAAATAAAACATTTCGGTAGAATCATCAATGCTCATAAATGTATAATCAAGACGGCCAGTGTGGCTCAAGTTCAAGGTCTATTGAGGTCAGGGGCCCTTCTGCGTGATATAAATGAACCATAACTGTTATAACTTGCACTGATCTCTATGGAGACCGACGAGTGAGTTTTAAATGTTGGAGAAAATCAGCCTGTATTTGTCCATTTGGCCCACACGGCTCATGAATTCACAAATAGTGCAAAGATGTGCCTTTTCTAGCATCATTGACTCTAAAGCAAACAAACCTACATGTGTAACAATGCACATAACCACGTCCAGCTTTCCGTTCGGCGTGGATTTTCATTTCTCTGCGACCCCTTTGATGGAGTAAGCCTTCACTTCATGTCGTTCCAAACGCTCACGTGCATTGTTTTGTGCGCATCAGAGCGACACAGAGTGACAGCTTGTTGTACGGCGGTTTGCGTGAGAGTGACTGGAGCGTTTTCTCAGACTCTGTGTGGTCCGGCTGTGTGGTCCCCAGCCGACGGCCCCGGAGAGAGAGGAGAGGGTACGTAGAGCTCATGTGTTTACTTTATCCAGAGTCAGGTCCAGGCCTTTCGGATCCACGGCTTGAGCAGAAAGCCTCTCTGCAGCCTCGGTCTGGAAGATAAATACACAGTGCCACCGCTCTGACATGGCACATCTACACATCACTGGGAGCTGTGTTCACTTATGGGACCAGCTTTAGGACTGAGAGTGTTGTGGTCTGGTTAATGGAGTGATAGACTTGTGTGTCTGGAGCTAAAATGATAGAAGTGAAAGTAAAAACCAGAACTTTGCGGTGGCTTTTGAACATATCCATTCATTAACTCCAACTCACACTGTGCATATTGTGAGTAAAAACATTTACCGATGTAGTGCTTAAATATTCATGTTGGTTTCATTGCTTGTCATAGTTTTACCAATAAGTGGTCTGTTAAATCAGTTATATTGAATCTGAGGCTGCGGTTTCATTGCCAACATGTGCTTTTACAATGATAAAGTTTTTTTTATTTATATATATTTCCATTGATTTAAATTGGGACAGATTTCGAGACACACTGATGATTTTGCATCGGTTTTGTGGGAAAAATGGCCCAGTTTTTAGTTCAGTCCAATCCAGTTTATTTACAGCATATAGCACTTTTAGGAGACCAAAAGTTTTTAAAGTGATGCACGTAACAGTTAAATTTTAAATAAATAGATGAATAAATAGATGAATAAATCAATATATCAATAAATAATACTCTCGAACTTTCATTAAAATCATAAAAAAGTAGTAAAAAAACAATGAGAGGAATAGGTAGGAAAGGAACAATAAAAAATAAATAAAATAAAGAGCATTGTAAAGTGTAAAGAGCATAAGAGTAGTCCAGACGGGTCAAAATAAAAGTGTGACCTGTTCAAATCTGCCAAAAAAAAAAAAAAAAAAAAGGTTTAATTTTGGAAAAACTGAAGGTGTGTGCTTTTAAACTAGTCATTTAATCTAATATCTCTTTCCACATCATGTTAGTTTTTCTGCAAGGCTGTTTCTGTGTATAGCAATCCAATATATATTAAAAAAAATTCATCTGGACTCATTTTCGGACACTCCTTTGATAATCTTTTCGTTGCATGAATTAATTCTGTCCAGTCTGTGTGTCAAAACATAATCATAACCAACCATCAGCTGATTTGTCTCTGAATCTAGACACTAAACTTTAGCGGTAGCGATAGATAGAAACTTAGAAATGATGATCGATGTAAAGGCCTCACTTTTCCCTTCTTCCCTTCGACAGACCACTCTCCGATGGCTCTCCCACAGACCTGTCTCGAGGGACCGCGTTATAACACCGCTCCTGAGAATCCGCCATGAAAACATAAATACAACATGGCTGCGTTTCAACTGTGCAAACAAACAAGGCCACCCATATTTCTAATTAGAACTGGTGTGGAAGACAGGAAGTAGTTTAGCGAAGTAGACAAAGCCCCACCTACCCTTTCCTTCTCTATTCTCAACTCACTTACATCTCATTCCCAAACTAACAGTATTTCACACATTTTAGCTTTAAATAGAAACAAAAATCTGCACGGAACAGGAGATTGAATGTTTATATTTTGCTCCAAACAGATCACGTTTTGGGGCCTTCGCTTTGGTTATCTGCTCCATCTAGGTCATCATCCAGTCGAAACGAGCCATTCCCACTCTTCTCGGAAAACCTAGGCGCAGTTATTACGTCGCTAAGCCCTGAGACCACCCACAAACCGGGCTGTGTTTTTTTGTACTTGTCCTTGTTTTGAAACGGGAGATGGTGCAGATAGTGCCGCGAGCTTCGATAGACTCATTACGCTGAGCTTTCGTGGTCAGCGTGGTCATTCTGGAAATATCAAGGGGGCTATTAGTTCACCAAAACACACAACTTACTCTGATTACTCCTGAGAGCGAAGGAGCTGTGTCATTTACACTCCACGTATGAGTCAAATGTGTCTCCGGTGCTGTTTTGTGATGACTAATTCATCTGGAAACAGCAGTGCTTTTTAAGATCAGACTTAAAGACAATACTCTGACAACTGATTATCACTGTGTGCTTATTCACTTTGAGAAATTTGGGGGGTTTCGAAACTTTCTCAAGCAGCTGCTTCTGTGAAAATCTCCTTTTTATAGTCAGGCCTGTCCAAAGTGTGGCCCTGGGGCTGTTTAAGGCCCTGAGATTATATTTTGAAACATCTTAAATTATGCGATCAACAAAAGTGGAGAAATAATGTAGTAATGATCAGCTTTTTTGGCATATTTACTATTTTCTTTGTAAAAAATTACTTAGTCTTTGATTTGTTTGTACCATGACTATTCTCACACTCACACTGTGGCCATTACATACTGTCCACTTGTCCGTTTTAGTTCAGACCTTGTGTTTAAATCAATTTTTTAGCCTTTTTCACAAATTTGACCAGCTTGATTTGTTATATTCACACTTAAACTAATAGTAACCTTTCCTTTCTGACTGTTTGATTTTACTACCAAGGCACCATCACTATTTCACCACCTTTTAACTGCGTATTAAAATCCACTGCTTAAAGTTCCACTTCCTGATTTTGTCTTTGTCTTTTTTTTTTTTAGCTGTTTTGTTGTAAAATAAGCCGTATGCAATGGGAATAACAAATTTTCTTGGTTTATTTCCTTGGTTCTTGGTGTCGACCAATGGGAGTGCTCCTTTTTTCCCGAAGCAAGCTGTGATTGGCCAAAATCGCAAATTCTTATCTATTAAAATCCTTAATTATAAAGCCGAGATAATTTCTTAAGGTCTAATTTTTTCACAGATTATACCTGTTACATTAAGCTGTTAGTTGATTAAACTGTTAAACTAAACACAACAGTAAAAAAAACCTGTCGATGTGATTGGTCATTTAGTGCAGACTCCACATCAGCTCCACAGACAAACCCAGGGTAACTGAACGAGATGATAACAATCCTCTTTGTCTTTAAACAAAACTATGATTGTTAGCTTTTGTCTACTTGGTTATGAGAGAGGGAGGTTCATCATTAAATGCGCCTAAACTACTCTCTCATGCTGGCCACATTAAAGCCAGTAATGTCATTTAAATCCAGGTCTTAAGCAGGCCTCGGTTTCAGTCTCGGCTGTCCTCAGATGGCACTATCGCAGGCAGATTCCTAGACACGGCTCGTCCATTGTGCACTGTTTACATTTGACCGTTCTGACTGCGAGAGCGCCACAGGAAACAGACGTTATAAACTCGCAGGCTTCGCTCCGAGTCGCACGGCCTTCAGTGTAAACAAAAGCCAAATGCTGCTCGTTTCATTCGGAAAGCGCCTCCGAATCAGACAGTGGCTACGGCTCGCATTATGTAAGTTAACTCAGCGGAGGAACTGTTTACGTTAGGAGTGATCCATGACGCTGAGGAGTCCCAGGACCGAGGCTGGACTGAGACTGTAGGAAAACATCATAAGGCAGCACTAATTCTTAAGTGCCCCGTTCTTTGAGGTGTAAAATGGACATGCTACAATCACTAGACTAATATTGACCTTCCATTAAATGTGACTTAGGGCTTGCTTTGCTGCTTAACATTAGGAGCCCTCGGAGGCCGATGGGGATATAGTGGGTGACCGTGATGTACTGGTTTGAGCAAGCGAGGTTAGAACAACAGCAGACAGTGAGGGAACACCCAGCGCTGGATTAAATACCTGCTCAACACTTGTTATGTGAGAACTGAGATCAGCTACTTTATGAATGTGGCATTTGTCTCCAACAGTGAAATAACATTTAGAGTCAATCCACTTTAACACACACGTTGTCCAGGCATTAGCTGCACAATACAGTTCAGTGTCTTCGACAGGGCTACAAATGGAATATGTGCTCATTAAACACCGACTGCTGTGCCATGTAAACACAGGCTTTGTGGATTTTTTATAGAACAGCTGTGTTTTTATCACTGGAAGAGAAGACATAGTTTCATACAGTATATAATATACTGCATATGTATTAGATATCATTTGAGAATATGTAAACAACATTTTTTCTGGTTACTTGTGCTGTGCTAGAATAGCAATAGTTAACTTTGTTGTTAAGATAGTAGTAGAAAGTTATGAGGAAACAATGAATAACATGGAATACCAATTAAAGAGAGTAGCACTTTATAATAACTACACTTTATTTAGCCTTAAATAATCACAAATAAGGACTTAATTACGAAAAAATGCTTGATTAAGAAGGACTCATACCTACTAATAAATAAATAAATAAATAAATACATGTATTATTGCTTTACTACTAATGAATAATCCCATGCATAATCTAGTTCATGGCTTATTAAGTATAAATAAACAATGAATAAGATTATGCCAGAGATTATTCATTAGTAGTAAAGCATTAATACATGTATGAATTAATAATTATTAAGTATGAGACATTCTTAATTAAGCATTTTTTCCCCATAAATAATTAGGTCCTTATTTGTGGTTATTTAAGGCTAAATAAAGTGTAGTTATTATAAAGTGCTTCCATAAAGTGACTGTAGCACGTCTCACATAAATACATTATTAAAACAGCTTCTGCAGATCTAAGGTTTGGGTGAAATAGTATAAATCAAACACAGTGTCACTTTATGTTTAATATCCTATATGCATTTACTAATTGAAAAGTAGACCACAGCCAACATAATATACTAATGGGTTTTATTTAAAATAGAGAAGGCCAATAGGCTTCGTATTCATTCCTATCTGTGCACTTTCATTTCTTCTGTTCCAGTGAATAGTGTTATTACAGTTGTTTATTGTAGTTACAGATTTATTCTGGTTTAATAAAATAATGCGGTTATCATTAGAGCAACGCAAAACACATTTTATTTTAAATAAACATTCACCCTTTAGTCATCTTTAAAGTAATATCTGCATAAACAAGGACCTTAAACCTCAATATGACAATGTACAACAGGAGTAATTACTCAGATTACTTTTATACTGTGGTTTGTGGATTCTGTTACTACTTACATTATAGAAGTAATCAGTAATTTCACATGAATACTGTTTAAAGTAACCCTCTCAGTCCCGATTATATATATTGATTATATAGTCCTATAGTATTTCCATATGACAGATTTACCTGCTCTGGTTCTCGCCTCAATAAAACCAAATCAAAACTAATCAATTTAATGCCACACTTCCACACTTTACCATATCCTTTAATATTATATGTCATAAAATAAACACTAAATATAAAGACAATTATTTTTAATACTACCTTTTAACTGATTCATAGTTATGAAAATGAATCATCTTATTCCGAGCCTTGCCTTCTATTCAGAATGTCAAGACTCATAAACGCGGCCACTATTGTTTCCTCCGGGAATAAATGGGTTAACAGGAAGCAGCATTACACTGACACATTTGCGTAGTATTGGTTTGGAACTGAACATGACATTCTCAAATTAATCCTGTAACACAAAGGCACAGTACAAATAAACAATATCACAATACCTCAGCCACGTGACTCAGTCTTGCTCTCACTAAAGTCATACAAGCAATGTCCCTTCTAAAAGCTCAAACTTCGTAATGCTGGGGTAACTGTAAAGCTTAGTGGAAGTGCAGAGGGCCCTGTCGTCGGCGAGCGGCCCCGTGCGTGTCTCCGTAGCGTGACTGCACACCAGCAGCTGTCCAGACGTGAGGAAAGCTGCCTACGCGCTCTCAGCTGTGAAAACACTTAAGCAGACACCCATGACACACACATGCTCACACACAGATACATGTAGAGGAAGATTTATTACCGTGTTGTATCTTGTTGAGTTTTATCTGTTGATAAAATGGCCTGATTGTGTCATCGTCGTATTCTGTTCAAATTCCCTAAAGTGGCTCTTTTCAGCAACTAATGACTGCTGATTAATGGATCTGTGCATTAATAGCTAATTGATTTATCAGATTTTTGTGAGTGCGGTGCAAAATAGCTACAGTCACGTTGTCTGTGCGACTACGTTGTGTCTTACTCATCATTTCCACTATTATAACCTTTCAAATCCCCAGAACAATACCATACAGGAATGTGAGTGTTGTTTGTATACATAATGTGCGTCTCATTTGTTTAGATACAGGCCTCGCCCAAACTGTCAGCTCCTATTCAGGTAACGCCGCTTTTACTATAATCACCACCTCTGCTGCATCTTTGATCCGGTGCCAGAAGTGTCATTTAAGTCTTTCAAGATGAAATATGTCTTTCTGATTAAGGCGATCATGACTTTTTGTCCCATTGTTTGTGATTTAATGGCACCCCACCGGGGAGCTGCTTTTAGAAAATCACAGAAATTAATTGTTAATGATGGCAGACAGGGATGATGCACCTAATAATGTAATAATCAGTCTCACAAAGAGGCAGTTTTCTCAGATATCTGCCTCAGTGCTTTCTATTACATTCTAATCCAGCTTCAAAACAGAGCCATCCTCTGTTTTCCTGCTTATCAGTGAGTAAAAGTCAAACCCAGGTTTATTAAGGCTTTACAAGGAGAAACAGTCATCTGTCATATAGTTTATAGACAACTCCAGGAACTCCAGCTATCACCAAAGTCTTTATTACCTTTCCTAGATTGCGTTAATTGTGGCTAATAATTGTAGTTAATGTTTGGGAACATTTCTGAATCACTAAAGAGTTCTAATTCGTCTTTACATGGAGCATTAACATCTAAATTGTCCATAAAGAGTTGTGTTTAACTTAGAAAAAGGACAGAATGCAGCTACCGTTACAATGGTATTGTGTGGAGGTGGCCCCTGACTATTTTGGAGCCCTTTTACCTCGCCGTTTGTTGTTTTGTCGGTGCCGGTTTGTTTGATGCTGAATGAGGATCCGATTACAAAGGCTTTGTTTTGATCCCGCTCCACTAGAAGCGCAGACTGGGAATGACGAGGGGCCAGTGGACGGGAAGCGCTTTCATCGTGGCGGACTCAGCTTCTCTATTGTGTTTAAGGGATAAGTTCACATTAGCGGAGACAGTAAAGAGACTGGCAAAAAAGTCACATTGTTGTTTTTTACTTCTACGAATGCAATATGCAATGGAAACATGATATTAAGATACACTTTTTTATGAGAAATGATAATGCAAAATCAAAATAATATTGTGGCTCGATTTCCTTTCATTGCCTTAAGTCAGTGTCTGGGTCAAAGGTAAAACACTGACCACAGACTGGCCAAAGGATGGACGTCCCAGCCCGGCCTTCAAAGAAACCAAAATAGACGTTACAATTCAATGGCAGAGCACTCCCTTGACCTTGTTGTAACCCACCTTCCCTCTGCAGACCAGACAAACACTGGGTGTACTAAAAAAACATCCTTTTTAGCCACTTGTCTCTCTGCCAGTTTCCTGACAAAAAGGTAAAGCCTCGCAACACGCAGCGTCTCACAACCTGAGCTTCCCCGGCCGGCTTCAACAGGCGTCTGGTGAGTCACGGCAGCGGCATGTCGTCCTGTCGCTGAAGAAGAGAACATGACATGCAGTGATTTTGCTCACATTGTTGCACAAAGCACCTGGATGTAAGAAGTCTTGGTTCTGTATTTGTTGTGGCTGGATATGTTTGAAAAGGTGGATGTACTTTTAAATGTTTTACATGTTCAACAAAACTTTTTCGAACACTTATCAAGATGTCAGAAGAATCAAGTTGAGTTCTTACCAAAAAAAGGTATCTTGGGAGAATGTACTGAAATAGACTCAAAATGTCTGGAGATAGGAGCAGGATATTGTTGGGGAGTTTTGAGCTGTTCTTAGAGCTTTCTGGAACTTTCTGGATGTCTTTGGCAGGAATAGTTCAGTAGTTTACCATCAATACCAGAGAGATCCAGAGAAAAATCAACACAGTGTCACAATATTGACCATTAAAGTCTGGCTATGCTCCTGTAGGTTATAAAGCCTTCTTTAAGTCAGTAAGGAGCCATAACAAGAAAAGATGGAGTTGAGTTATCACAATTTATCAGGAAACCTGGTGTCAGAGAGAAGAAGTTGACCTGACTGTTGGGGAATATTTGAGCCAGTGTTCATTTTGTAGACAAATAATTTTTGTCATAGTTACTCCATATTCCCGTGGCTGGAAAAACGAAATGAAAACAAAATAAAAAGTAATGATTGAGAATGAACACTGTATTGAGACTTTCATCAACAAATAAAAACAAAATGAAAATGAACAAAAAGAGATGAAATCCAAACAAAAGGAGGAGGAATCGGGACGAGCTGAGAAGAGATCCAATCAGAACGAACGTTTTTGTGCCTCGCAAAAGTCATGTCAGACACAAACATTTGTTAGAGCCGCGGGACGACCAGCGATGAGAAGAAGGGGGACATATGGACACAGATTTCAGTCATGGGAATGTTGGAATTTAGAAAGGTGAATACTAGGTTGATAATTGATGTTGTAAAACCTATTATACAGGTAATTTTACAGTATTCAGTTTGTTAAAAGTTTTTTTTTTTTTTTTTTTTTCAGGGAAAGCAGACATCTCCTACTCATTTTATTATTATTGACATCATCTTTTATTTAAATTCTTATACAAATAAATCTTTACTTAAACAATTATTTAAACACAAAGACAGGCTGGAGCTTTTCTGGATGAAACAGCAGAAGAAGTTTATTGACCACTGATATGGGACCTAGACAGGACACTCAACACAATGTTGTATTAAATATATGAGTCTATCTATGCTTCTGTGGGCTGAGATTATAAAGGCTATAGTGGGTCAGTGTGAATGTACGTAATGCTATATCAAGGGAATTGTGTTTACCTGATAGTCTAGATAGTCTAGACCTGGAGCCAAGTTATTTGTGCGGCATTGGCTTTGACGTAGAGGGAAGGAGCTGACTTAACCTTAACTTCAAATTTATGCCATAAGTAAACCAAGACTTAAACTCTCATCAGATTCACTGACCAGCCTGACATTTAGGCCATAGCTGAGGGTAAAGACATTACTAAGTTAGAATTTAAGTAAAGAAAACCAAAAACAGATTAATGACGTTAAATAAACACAACCAAACTTCGATGGGTTTTGTTGTTTTCATGTCAGTCTTGTTTTTAAACGTGCACTATACTCTGGTCTTGTCTGTGCTAAAGGGCTTATGATATGTACCTGATCTTTTTTGTATCAAATATGAACCATTTACAGCTTGCTTTTGAAGCTAGTTAAGAAATAGCAACTAGCGAGTGATGTTTACAACCAAACCATTACTGCTGTAGACGGTCTGTTATAAAAAAATAAAAATTAAATGATGTCTGTCTACATTCACTTATAACTTGACAGTCGAGTGATTTGTTTTTGACTCTTGTGGACAGCCTCAAAGAAGAACTCCCGGTGGTAATATTGTGTGCTAAAAGAGCTTTGCTTCCTAAATCCATATGGGACTTGACATTTTGTGTATGGTTTCTTGATGTAATTGGAATGATCCCATCATCTGGACTGAACCTTACACACACGAACGAGGCTTGGCTCCATTTTGATCGCTCGTAATCAGGAGTGTTTATACGGACACATGATTTATGCTGCCTTATCAGATGTTGTAAAAGAGGAATGATTCATAAAACAGATTGAAGGACTATAACTCGTGCACCTTTACCGGAACAGACCACTGGATGAGCTAATGTTTGAAGTTCCGTACTATGTAGTCATGGGGTCAAGACCGCATTAAAAGATACCAAAACGAGAGCATAACTAAGGCCTAGGGAAACCCAAGACCAGTTGGTGAAAATATGCTGCATTCATCTGGTTTTAAGAGTTGAAAAATGCACATGAACATCGAAACTTAGCTTTGGTCATGTGCATTTTGTGATATAGTAGTACCAAATAAAGCTAAGCATAAAGCAAAACAAGCCAGAAAGGCGAGGCGATTATTGTTCTGATCAGTCATAACTATGTGAGCTGATGACTTTGAACGGTGAACACGCCGCAGTAATCTCTCACCAATCTCCAGACCTGGGAAACGTACAACAGAACAGGATCATATTTCAAGAACAGTTTACATTCTCCGCGCACTAGACATACCACACACCGCCACAGACTGTAGGCACTGCACAGGCCAGAGCCTTAAAGAAGTCAATGTGTAACTTGTTTGAGGTCTGACGTTTTAAAGGCAATCTCTATGTAATTATCTGATGAATATTTAAACTCTTAACTGTCACAAAGACATTGCAGTACAAATACTCACACAACACCCATCTGTAATGCAGTAATAAAATAAATACATACTTGGATAGCAAATGTACATGTTAACAATGATGATTCCATGGATTACAGTGGATATAAGACTACTGACCTCCATGCATGAGGAATAGTTTCATACACTTCAGTCTGGACAGTACCACCAAGAAGGATCAGCTGAAAACACAACTTGAAATAAACTCAAATGAACTATATTTAGAATAATTTTACATGGCAGAAGGCTGACTGTTGGTTGTGTTGCATGTTTAATTTTATAATTCTTGACACAGACAAGTTAAGGCCATATTGGATAAAAATGAACAATTCATTTTAATATGTATCAAAGTCCTTCGCCGGACACCAGGCTCAATTCCACACTGCCACATTTCCACTGATTTCTTCTACTGCTCTCTCCATTGGACGTATTAACTTGTGCATGCACCGATGATGAGTGGGTTGTGATATTAACTGACAGGTACTGTATAAAGAATGAATCACAAAAATATGTAAAAACATCATTAATCTCTTTCATTGGCCAGGTGTGCCCACTGGGAATAACCTGAAGAAGCCAATCAGAGACCAGCCTCAGGTCACCTGTTTGTCAAAAGTAAACGCCCCATGACCAGGGAGTGCACTATTTATCTAAGAGCTGAATCAAATAAAATGTTCTAATGTTTGATCATGAATATAAAACTGAGAGTCTACCACCACACACAACATCTACAACAAAAATACAAAATTTGCATATTTCTTAGGATTATTTCATTCATGTGGGTCGTGCTTCTCACTTGCAATACTTAATTCTGACATCCCCAGTTCCCCCTGTTGACCAGCTGCCACTGCTCTGGACCTATCCTTATAAATGTGACAATTATACAAGCTCTGATAAGTTCATTAAATGGCTATCAATCATTCTCTTCTACAAAATGTCACTTCTTTTTGCTGTGGCAATTTCTCACAAGTGGATTTGTGATAAAGATTCAAAGAAATCCTGATAGCATTTTTATCATCTTCATGCTAGTTTACTCTCACATTTTTTCCTGAGTCCACTGAACATACCGTCTCTTTCACTGACTATGGCTTAATGTGATCAAAAACTTTATGAAATTCCTCTATTCTTTGATAACATCGCCGTTATTACGTCCGTTGGACTTGTTTGGGTTACTTTCCATTCAACGGTGAAAAGAAGCAAGGCACAACAAAGGGTTGTGCGTGCAAACCGGGGAAAAGGAACTCCCTTTAGGTGAACGTCTGTACAAAAAAAGCTTTGCACGACATCGACCGGGGTTTACCAGTCCACGCCTTGTGTACACCTCCGCAGACAGGAGTCAATCAGAGGGCACATACCACGCTGTCAGCTAGATTTAATGCACTAATGACGATGATGAGGTGTATTCCTTGAGCTGGTTTATTTGCTAAAATCAGTATTTATTCTTTCTGTTACCAGGGTTTTACTGTCTTATCACATTTCCAAAACTTTTAAAAATGTTACAAGGCAATATTACACGTATATCCTTTTTTTAAAAAATAACATAATCTTTTTTCTAAATGAATAAGGCTCTTTAAACAGTTTGTCAAAGTACAACAAAAGCAGCATCTCGACCCAAGTGGTCTATATAGAAGGAGTAAAGGGAACAATCTCATCTAAACTGAATACAATGTGAAATAGCAAGATTAATCATATCTAATTCCAAGCTGCACGCCTCTAGACCTGTTCTTTCAGGCTTTGTGTAACTCATAATGTCTGTCAATGTTCGCACCATATCTGAGAAGTGTTTGAGGTTGAGCGTGCTGTACATTCCTATCACTGTGACATAAGATTCCTTTTGACACTGATGAGGATTTTTGACATTGTTATGCTACACATTTTCTATTTAATTAGTTTATATTTAACGTAATGTATTTTGATGTTACTATGATACTAAACATACCAGTGCCTACCCGCAATAGGCAAAATCTGCGAAGTAGTCAGCTTTATTTTTTACAATTATTCTATATGTTTTAAGGCTGTAAAACCCCTCACCACACACTTTATACACTTTTCTCAGACAGGCATTAACATTTTGTCACATTTCTCTCTTGTTTAAACACTCTCAAAGTTCAAACCTTAGCATCTTCCTCTGCCTTTTGGGTGCGACAATGCGCGAGTTCTCCCTTAGCCAATTACGACGCAGAACACAATGCGCATTCATACGCTGTAAACAAAAAAAAGCATGCAAAATTGCACTGAAAAAAATATGCGAAACAGCGAGGCCGCGAAAGGTGAACTAACTATCTTGACATTTAACACTATATAGAACCCAGTGGAAGGAGCCATTTTAGGTCTTTTTTTCCCCTCTCTTTTTCTACATTGGCCCAGAGTGGACAAACTAAGCAGGAGGAGAAGCAAGTTTTTACATGTCTTAATTGTATTCTTTTTTATTATCTGTCTATTCTGCTGATTGATCTTATTGACAATGTCATTTCTTCAGAAGTGTTGAGCCTTCCTGGAGCCGCCACAGTTATTCGACCACCTTTGTGAATCCAAGAGAGACCAACTTACACTCCTGAAAATTCTGTGAAGATTTCAATTTAAATTTGAATGTTATAAAGTACAAAGTTATATATTCAAAATTCCTGTGCAGTTAGTGTCTGAGGCTCCACCTGTGCATGAACTCACCTGTCTGTTTTTATTGCTTGATTTTTTATTTTTTTTCAGTTGTCTTTGGCAGCTGTGTTGCTTACTCTCTGAACTGACAAGACCAAAATAGAAACTTTAAAACAACAGGCGAGGGCTTGCTTTCATTCCTTTATGAGATGTGTCTATTGTTTTCATCTCAAAATTATATTAAAACACTGGGAGAACTGTTTGAATGAGTCAATGACAGTAAATAAAAGCTGAAGAACCGATGTACTATATTTAAAAAGGGTGGGATTGATAAACAAGTTAAATATACACAACATGAGGAAACTACAATGGCTCATGATGAGTAAGAAGGCATGTTTGAACATAACCACAAAGCTCTGTTGAGTCCTGAGATTCATAACACAATCTAAAAACAGAGCTGTCACAATACTATAATTTGTGGTTGATGGGAAAACTTAGGGTGGAATTGCAGTGAATAATGATAATAAATATGCTTTTGCCATAAATAGCCAGAGGAATGCCTGGGATTAACCTGGCATCTCATGCTATTTTAAACCTGTGAGAGTACATCCAGGCTGTACAGTGACTGGCTCATCTTTACCTGCTCTGTGTAGAGCCCCAAAGCACATGAACGTCTCGAATAATCGTTTGTTTTTACAGAGAGCCACTCAAACTCACTGGCTGTCACCTTGACAAATCATGAAGTCACTTAGTTTACATTACTGACATTCTCAAGAAGCTTGAAATAGTTTAGTCGACTCTTCTGAGTATCAACACCACCTCTTTGACCCTTTAAGCCTTTATTTAATTGTGAAAATGGCACTAAATAAGAGACAGTGAGTGAAAGAGAGGAGAAAGAGACAGCACAAGTAGACTCCATTAGATCCCACTCACTGTGATGCACGCTCCAATCAAATGAGCTGGCCATAATTACTCAGTGTTTTTGTAATACTGTGTGCATGAATATACAGGATCACCTTGCATCTCAAGTCATTGTACTGACCTATTTTGTACCAGAGCTGTATTAGACAATCTGATCCCTAACCCACAGCAGCATTAGAGCGATCTTTAGGTGAAGCCAACATGATTAAAAAGTTATTTCTGGACACATCTAAGCCCCGCAGAAATGAAATCTACAATAGCATCAACAGCTTTCGGTTTTACTCTTCTGGTGTTGCACTAAGCCAAGGCCTAATTCAGCACACCTGCAGTCAACTATCCTCTCTTTTAAAATGAACACCTTACTAGAAATATCTCCACACATGCTACTTTAAACAAAGCAAAGACATTACACAACTGAAGCCTGTTTTCCAGGTAGATTACTGTATTTAGTCCTTGGTATGTATACACTAGATCATTTTTCTAAGAAACAACAATTACAGAGTATGTTCGTGGTTGTTTAAATGATTTGGTTGTGTTGTCAGTTAGCTGCCAGCTGGCAAAGGTGTAAGCATACCAGGCAATCATTTCACATTTACTATTAGAATATTTGAATTTGCATGTAGCAGATATTTGCCTTTAAAAAATGACTTACGGAAAAAAAATGTTTGAATATCAACATAGTTTTTTGATTAATAGACCTAACCTGATAATAAACCTAACTTTCTGATATGTTTATGTCAACCTGCTAACCTGAATGTAAACTGGTAAATCCCATGAGATTTATGGTATATGTTAGGTTCATTATGTTAAATTATAATTGGCGCTACCTGTCATTAAACACGAGTTGGATTGATTAATGGATTACATAAAGATTCACATCATCTTCATCAAGTGCAAGATAACTGGATAATGTTGACCCGAAGTTTGCAAACTTAACTAAACTGGTCATTATCTTGTTTTGCGTACACCATTCTGGATGAGGTTCGGACAAACTCTTTTCATTTACATTCAAACTGAACATTAAGACCCATGTTAATATCAGTTGCATAATTATAGTACGTTAAGATGGCTGCTGGATTTGCCTAAAGGCTCCTCATTCCTTTATGAGAATGTACTGCAGGTGTCACGTTCACTGCGTTTAATATGAACAAGGTGTTGACAGTAATCACTGCCATCAGTTAGTGTCTTGAACATTCCTGTTACTGTAAAGGTTTAGCACATTTGTGATTGCTCTCGGGTGTGTGTGCTTTGAAATAAAAACCTGAACACATTTTTCTGATCACCTGTCAACAGAACGGCACGTGCTCATGAATTCCTATAAATCTTTAGAGATGAAAAATTGTTTACCATGAGCCCTTTAACAAAGCGCAGACACTAAAATATTTGATTTTAAAAAGTGTGATGCTATTTGTCAAACAGCAGAATATAAATGTTTACTTTACTTATACCCTAAAACAGGAGTGGGCAAAGTTTTTGGCTCAAGGGCCACACTGGGTTCTAAAATGTCACAGACCAATAAACTGTAAACTAATATAAATTACGTCTGAAAGCCTGTAAATTGTAATTCCTTGCACTGACTGGTTAGTATAATGTTTGGTGGGAAAGTGGTGTTATATTCTTTGAAAAGTGCAACAGTTTCAACACATACGGCTATTGACTCAACTTCAGTGAAAAAATACCTGTCCATTCCATATTAAAAACTTTTTACTACATTTATTCATTGTTATGGTCCATATGCATAATGGCAAATGTGAAGCGCTATTATCTGTGTAGATATGACGCCAGCTTTAGCAAAAGTGCATGGCATTTAAGCAAAAGAGCTAAATACTATATGCTGTCTTTAATTATGAATTAATCATTAGAAAAGGCTTGGCGGGCCACATTGCACAGCTAATCGTGCCATATGTGGCCCCTGGGCCTTGGTTTGCCCACCACTGACCTAATATCATTCTAGTTGCTTCTATCTTGAAGACAGAATAAACCCACTGTTGATTCAGAAAGCCATTGGCTGCTGGCTACACACAGAAAGTAGAACAACAATGGCAAAAAACTGTATTTCTGTGCTCCATAAACCCAAGTTCTGAGAATATATTGTTGGTATTAGACAAAGAAATCCATACGGAGTTTATCAGCACTGCCACAGAAGATGATATATATTTCAATGGGAACGCCGCCATTACTCCTTCTCGTGTTTAATTGCATTAGTATTAGCAGCATCGGGGTTCACAGAGCAAGACATCCTAGTCCAAGAAAGCTACTGGCCCGTGGTTACACACAGCGAGCAGAACAGCACTAGCATAGTTCAGTGTTTTTGTGCTTTGATAACCTCGTTCTGGCAATATATTATTTGTAATACATGTATAAATTAAAGCTGAAGTTGTCTGTTTGTCTATTACTGAATTACTTGTTCTTGGGTGTGATGATTGTAGACTCCTAATGGCCTGACAGACTTACTACTACAGCTCGGCGTATCCCTGAATGATGGGGCACTCAACCATCTCATAAGAACACTATATTCACAATAACTCTCCACACATCTAAGATAAACACACACGTAACAATTTCATGTAAGTTTGCACCACCGAAGCTGCAGTCTAAAATGAAATCCTTAAAAGTTTTGTTGCTTTCAGTGTATAATCTAATTTTCCACTGGTAAAGCCCTATAGAGGCTGTTATTATGACACGCTCTCATGCTGCTACTTGCTAAACGCACAGTGTCATTGTGCGGTCGGCTTACAGGATTTCACCGTTGACATGCCACCTTTCAAAATAGTGTCTTCGCTGCGGACTGGAGAGTATGCATAACACAAACAGATTATTACAATGACAATCAAAACAGTCACACCAGCACAAACATGTGTAGCCACATGCACAAACATCTTATAAAGACAGTGTTCGCATAAACAAAAGATAAACCGTCTGGAATGTGGCAGAGTGACAACATCTCAGGTGTCAACAAAGGTTTCCAGGTACTCGACAGGAATATTATTTTACCATTTTACTATAATAGGCTCCAGTTTGAAAGCAGGTTGGACGTAGTGATTGTTCACTAAAAAAACTAAGCACGAGTAATGGAAGCTGTAATTGACAGGCCATAAAAGCAACAATTACGTTTCAGGGTCAGTGAGTATAAGTGTGGGAGGCCAATGTATGCTAAATAATAACACTAATTTGAGCTTTTAAAAGGCACTATTTTTATTGGTAGCTAATCGACTTGTTGCCTTGTTTGCACAATATCCTCAGGCTGAATTCAAAAAGTCACACATGAATAACAAATCATAAAACTCATATGATAGATGCAATGTATTTGCATGTAAAATATAGCCACGTTCCAAAAGAAAACACATTAGAATAGTTCCTTCTTTAGCTATAACAGTGGTTTTGTTCTATGTGGTCTTTTTTTTGTAATCGCAATACAGTTTCAGTTTCTTTACAGTTTAAAGGTTCTTCAATTCAGGCAGACACAACATTTTTAAAAGCTGGGAAGGTACAAGAAATTATAAATATTAAACAGTGGGTTCACTAATTCCTCTTACATAATATATAACCTCACTCATAATTTCTAATGTGTTTATGACAATACAAGTGCTGTGTGTGTGCTTGTATTTAATATTTATGTTGCACGTTTTGATGTGAAAAAAATGACGTGGCTTTTACCAACTTACTGATATAATATTATATGGAAAAAATGAATTTATTATTGGTCATAAACAATGTTTTTGATTCTCATAGTGAATTGGATCTTTGTTTTGTGTCTACATTCATCTGGATTGTCTGTCACTTTACTTTACTTGATGATATGGATCTATGCTATTTTACGTTTTATATGAACACATACCTATCTACCTAAATGTTATGAAATTAATTTAGTTTGCTGTGCTCCTCCTTTGAAATCACATTTTAAACCGACTGCTTTTAAGAGTCCAAACATTTAGTGGTGTATTATAGAAAAGCTGTAGCAGAAATGAACAGTTCTACATTTTCTACCACCAGTTGCACCCGTCCCACAGTTTGAGAACCACTGCTTTATATAATGGCATCTACACTGTACCTGAGAGATGCAATGGCAGCCACCTGTTTGTCTCAGGTCAAACAGACAGGTGTGACATTTGTGTAACAAACCTGTATTGAATGGTGCCTCCCTGAGAACATTGCATTCCTACACATGACTTAATGGCGCAGGTACAAGACGTTTTTTTAAAATAGTCTCATTATGCACGCAATGGAAAGATGTTTTACGACTGTCTGTCGCCTATGTCTTTTTGTAGTGTTCTGACTCCGCCCACTTAGGGGCTGGACCTGAGGTGAGAGGATATAAAGAGCTACAGTGAGGGCTCCCAGGTGAGACAGCTTGAGCAGGTATTACACTGAGAGTTACCGACTTAAACCTGGACTTGTTTTGGAGGAGAATATGAAGCTGGAGGTACTTTGTGGTGGTCACTATGCCCTGAAGGCGGAGGAGGAGCTGGGCTCAGATGGAGACAGTGTACCCCACAGCCCTTCACCTGTCCCACCATTATCCAGCAGTAACTCTAAGCCTTACACCCGACAAGCCAAACCTCCATTCTCCTACATCGCTCTCATCGCCATGGCCATCCGGGACTCCTCATCTGGACGGCTCACTCTGGCGGAGATAAACGACTACCTGATGGCCAAGTTCTCTTTCTTCCGAGGCAGCTACACGGGATGGAGAAACTCGGTTCGACACAACTTATCCCTGAATGACTGCTTCATCAAAGTGCTCCGTGACCCGTCCAGACCTTGGGGCAAAGATAATTACTGGATGCTAAACCCTCACAGCGAGTACACGTTTGCGGACGGGGTGTTCCGCCGCAGAAGGAAGCGTCTAAATAAGGGGCTAAACGGGGAACAGGAGTTATGTGGACACGCAGAGGACACTGCTGCTAAGTCTGACTCCGGTGCTAAGTTCTCGAGCTCTTTCACCATAGACAGCATCCTCAGCTCGCCGGTCAAAAGAGACTCGACCCCGCTGCAGGTAGGGGTCGTTCCCGCCCTTCACTGGCGTCACGGTGGAGTAATGACGCCGCAGATGAAGAAGGCACCTGCTGGATTTCCGTACGTCATGACGTCCAGCCGCGCGGAGCAGTATGACGTAACGCTGCGTTCAGATACGGGCTGGGAATATCAGAAATACCACTGCAAATGATGTTCAAAATTAGAGACTATACAACAGAAGGTATCAGGGTTGGGATACACTACATATTGCGTTGTGAATAGCTGTTACATATTGTATTTCATGAGGCTTGGAACAATTTTGTATTATTTCAATTGTAAAATGTATTTAAGAAGAACTATTTGTGTCTTTTTAAGAAGAAACGTTGAAATAAAGTTATATTTGGTAAACGTCTTTTTGAAATGCTTTTACTTCTGAGTTATTTAAAGTATTTGAAGGTGTTCATTGGGTTTGTGTGTTTATGTGATTTATTATTTTAATATAGGCAGTGGAACACTGGAAAACACAAAGAAAACCTTATTTGTCTTCTTTTTCCACTTCATATTTCACCATGTATTCATAGACTTTTATAAAAATGACTGGCATATTTGAATGAGGTTTATACAGCAATATATAATGTATAGAAAAAACAATATATAGGCCTATTGCACAGAATAATTTATCTATAGCTTGTTGAGTGACTGTATAGTTTGTGGAGGCTTCTTAATGACCTTATGACAAGTTTGGAAGATTCTTTGTCATTTTCATTGTACAATAATACTGTGAAGAAATAGGTTCAGATAGATAACAATAAAAAGTACAGCCTACATTTTTGTTCTTTCATTCACAAATATCAACTGTCAATACATTCATTTTCACATTCAATGTTCACATATGGTAATAAAGGTAAAGGTAGATTTGGAGGAAATGTCCCTATTGCACTTCCATCTGGAGGTAGTGTAAGTAGGTGTGAGGACAACTCATTCCATCAGTAAAACACTGTCATCCAATATTTACATTTGGCTCTGGCTTTTCCAAATAACTCTCCTTCCATGCACACTCGCTCATGCGCAGGAAAGCCTTTATACACACAATGCATCCTGATTGAGCTGCACAAATCCACAATGTGGATCCAAATAGCCCTATTCTTCTCTGGCCACAGAGTGAGTTTCCTTGAAAGCAGCTGTGCATCCTGGCACAGCATGGGCACCGCTTTGATGTTCAGGGCTAATGCATAAAAAGTATTTCACATGTGAACCGTAATGACATGTTTTTATAACCGTATTCACAATTTGTTTATGTGACTTTGTTGTTGATTGGAGAGAAGCTGGTCTTTCATATGTGCCCCTAAGAGGTCTATGATGTATATATTCTAAGATATTCTACCTGCTTACATTTGGGCCACATGTACACACCTCTGATGAAATCAAAGTCCACTCCCATGCTGCTATAATACTTCTTAATGATGTAATCCAAGCTTCAAGAGGTAAACTGACACTTGTGCACTGTGTGTGGCATAAACTGTCTCTCTTTTGATGGAAAAAAGCATGCCTCTTGAAGTGCCAGAGTCTGACCAGACCCCAAACAAATCCCTCCATTTAGCCGACATCATTCCAACATGAAACCACTGGGCACAAAGGAAGACATTCAAGTCTGTGTCCATTTTCCTTGACGTTTATTGTTGCAAACGATCTTCTGATAATTGTTTGGAAAAGTGAGTGGTAGGTGGGAGGAGATTTGTCTTCTTCCACTTCCAGCTTCTATTTGGATCCGGTCCAGACAGGGAGGGAGCAGCTCCTTGAGATTTCTTGGAGGGATTTACTGGGAGATGTGGCTGTAGGGAGAGGGTCAGATTTAGCAATTGATTAGGATTTCTTTCTCTCACTGCCAGCAATGGACACAGACAGAACGAAGAAAGGATTTAACTTCCACAGCATCACGTGAGGATCCTGAAAACAGTGAGTAACAGAGAACCATGGCAACCACCGAAAGCCTTCATCAACTTTTGGATAATCCCGCGCGCTCTAATCCAGCTCTGAGCACGCACACAGTGATGGACAGCGACAGCTCCAAAGGTAAAAAGTCTGGATTGAGGCGCCCTGAGAAGCCTCCTTATTCATACATTGCTCTTATCGTTATGGCAATCCAAAACTCGCCCAGTAAAAGGCTGACTTTGAGTGAGATCTACCAGTTTCTCCAGGCGCGCTTCCCCTTCTTCAGAGGCTCGTACCAGGGGTGGAAAAACTCAGTGAGACACAATCTCTCGCTGAATGAATGCTTTATTAAGTTGCCCAAAGGTCTGGGCAGACCTGGGAAGGGCCACTACTGGACTATCGACCCCAGCAGTGAGTTCATGTTCGAGGAGGGCTCTTTCAGACGCAGACCTCGTGGGTTTCGTAGAAAATGCCAAGCGCTAAAGCCCATGTACCGTATGATGAATGGAATGGGCTTTGGAGCCTCTATGCTTCCTGGGACCTTTGATTTCCAAGCGCCCTCTGGCTCTTTGACCTGTCACAGCGGCTACAACATAGACCTAATAGGACCCTCAGGTGGATACGAAGGGCTGAGCGCGGTGTCAAACTCGTCTTACGTGCCCGCGTGTCAGGTGGGCTCTAATAGCGCGGACTATGGCCCGGACACCAGCAGCAGTCCGCTACAGTCTTCAGCGGGCCTCAGAGGAGCTTTGGACTCCCAGGGTCCATACGCTAACGCAGCCGCACACTGGACGTCACCCGGCGTCTCGTCGTACGTCAAACAACAACCCCCCACGTCCACGACGCTGCACAGTGCCGTGACGTCCTACTCTTTGGACCAAAGCTACCTGCATCACAGCGCACGAGAGGCGTCGGATATCTCAGGTAGAGCTGGTCAAAAATAAACACAAAGCAGCTATTGTGGCGTGAGTGGCAGATTTAAGCTTTTAATTATAATGATTAACTAAACTGAAAACACGTGGTTGTGCGTAAAGGGCGTAAACTTTATGAGTCTGCATTTTGAATCCGATCTGATTAAATGACGTGGGACACATTAATACATTCCAAGTAACAAGGCCTTGGACACTGTGCGTAAAATAGCCCTTTACGCACATTGCCCAAGGCCTTGTTACTTTACGTAATAGAGGTGGATTTGAAACAAAGAAAATAAGACATTGTATTGACCAAATTATTAACCTTTACTTGATTGTTATGATTTGTTTTCTCAAAACGCCATAAATGTTTTAAAGCCTGTTTAAACATTTTGTGTGCGTCTACAAGTTCATTAATTATTGACTTTGCTTTAAACAATTGAGGCAATGCCGTAAAAGGCGTAGACAATTACAGGGGAAAAAAAACAAGTTTTTTGGTCTGATATACTATAATTTTATATCTTTTACCATGATGCTTAAAGTAACTGCATCAATATTAGCGTCACTATAACGTCTATACAATAACTGCAGCTTACATTTAAGACTCTTTATTAAAATTAGTTTATGTGCAGCTATGCGTAAGTGTGTCTTTAACGTAACAAACAAAATGTCTTTAATATTGACGTGCATCTATAACAAATCTAGAAATAAACACAGAAACCATCTGTGTTATAGAGACGACAGACTGTAGATTAAAATGGAATATGCCTAAAAGTAATTATTCTTGTGAAAAGACAGATCTCTAAATGTTGATCCTGACTCGTGTGTCCACAGTGGGACTGTCCCGGTATTCCTCCCCCTCAGCCCCGCTGTGCGACAGAAAGGATCTAGTCCTGAACCTGAACGGGATATCTCCTCTTCATCCCAACAACAGCAGCACGAGCAGCGGGTCTTATTACCACCACCAGCTTCCTCATCATCACCATCATCTTCATCAACAGAGCTCGTACCAGGACGTCAAGCCGTGCGTCATGTGACAAAGGATCACTACTCTTTTCACTAAAAAAGCATATCAAAATCGATTATGCACTTCAGTCTGTTTTCATAAACAAATAAACACAAATATTTTGTTGTAACCTTTGTCAGTGTTTCTTGCTTTGGATGAGGACTTCTCTCAGTATTTCATGTCGCTTTAATTGATTGTTGTTCCATAATTTAGGTTAATTTAGGGTTTAAAGATCAGCTAGACAGTGAGAAGCATTTATTTTTTAAACTTTCACGATTACTCAAAGCTTTCTATCCATTTTTGTCACTACTTGATGCCATTCGGTGAAATACAAATGATCTCAATATCATTATTTCAACCAAACTGTATTTTATAGTGATTTAGTGGTGTGTTCATTTGGAAACATCTGCACATTAACGCCCCACGGACTTTCAAAAAAGCAAAAAGAGAAATCTGATCAGGCTGCTGCTGTTTTCTGTTCAACCAAAGCCTAGTTAGTGTCGGTTTGTTACGCGGGTCTTTGGCGCCATCTCTCGGTTCTAAGAGCTCTTGAACCAGTCTTGTCAACGTGTAAAGAGGGCTTTTGTAACTACTGCAAAGTTTCATGGGGCAGTTATATGTCAGTATGTATCCTGTATAGGCTATAGAAGAAGCTGAACTGTCCAGGTATGAAACTTGGGTCATTTTTCCATCATTTATCATGTTTGAGAAAAAAAATCAAAATGGCGTTTTAATCTAATAAATGTATGTCTTTTTACAGATTAACTAAATAACACAGTAATTGGCATCTAGTGACACTACAAGCAGCAAAAAGAGTTTATAGTAATACTTTTTGTCAGCCTACATGTTGTATTTAAGGTTATATTCCCAAACACTGCTCCAACTTGACTTTGTACATTTCTCTTTTTATGGGCTACAATGCCTATGTGCATATTCCTTTTGTTTTATTTTCCAAACAAAAATTAAAGGTCATCGAAATTGTCACAATACATACAACCACCGACACATATGAAGAGTCAGAGTATTGATGCCATTTGATTGAATATAGCCCATTTACCACAAAGGCTTTTCTAATCTCTTCGTGTTAGTGGTTGGGCATTTATTAAAATAATTGTTGGACTGATGCTGTAATACCAAAGTAATCCAAAAGGTGGCAGCAATCGTTTTAAAATAACACCCAGGCCTATTGTGAAACATCACTATGGCTCAGATTTCTACACTATACATCAGTAAAGGTTAAATTTGTTAATTAACTTCTGGAAAACCGTCATTTACGCACAACCTGAGTGGAGTCTACCTGCTGTAATTCCAAAACAGCCCTAATGCAACATCATAATATTCCTTAAACGACTCATGTGGGAATAATAATTACGCATGGTTTATCAAGATAGACGCTTCAGTAAAAAAGTTAAATGTAAAGTTTTCTGTGGCAACCATAAATAAAAAAAAAACCTATCAATTTCCTCTCCACATGGGGGCACCACTAGCACAGTAATGGCAGTTCTAATCTGTGAACAGGCCTCTCTCTGACTCTGGGTCTCACAGAGGTCATGGTACTCGAAGAACTTGAAGCGTTTTACATTTATTTACGCATGCAACTGTATTAATAATATAGATTTAGTTTGTTTAATTTTCCTAAACAATGTCCACATTAGGCACCATCACAACAAACATTTGGTCATTTGGTGAAATAAGATATATGACCATAAACTAATTACATATATTAGTAAGATATTACAGACTATTATGATATCTTGATTATTTTTTTTCTCTGGTGCAATAATAAAGTGAACAAATACGGAAACATTACACACATTTTTTTTTAAATTCAAATATAAAAACTAAATTAGGTTTTTCTAAACACAAATCATATCATAAAAAATAATAAAATAAATCAATAAAAAATGTCCCTCCTTGTGCTGCTGATAAAACACGCTTCAGATATAGCGCCACACCTTTCATTTCCACTGCGCTTAATACGTTTTCCGTGCGCTCCAGTGACAAGGCCCTGCTGAGGTCTGGGTGGGCAGCGGCGCAGTGAAAGGCCCGTGGTGGAGGTGGGAGAGGCGGTGGAGGTGGTGGAGGGGTGTGTAAACAGCCCAGGGGCCCGGGACAGAGTTCACGCCCGGGTCCGTGTAAGGGGAAACCGGCCCCGCTCACACGCACGTTTCATTAAGACGATGTGCGCGGGATTACGCAGTGTTGGGACTGTAACCTATGCCTCACTGTGACCATTAACGATTTCATGCACTGTCGCCTGTAGCGGGGCACGGAGGCCTCAACGAAGAGTGAAAAAAACGGGAAAAGAAATCAGATTTTACGCACAGACTTTTTACGCATTGGAATTACAGAATTGATGGAAAACGAGTAGAATGAATCTTTTTAACGGTTGTTTTTGTTGATTGGGTGGGTGCTAAAGTTCGGCCCATTTGGTCTAGTTTGAATTTTACTTGATAAACTCTCACACCTTTATCCCTTTTGAGCCCAAATTGTCTCTATTCACGTCGTAATGAGATGTATTTAACCGCTCGCTGCTAATGAGGAGGGGGCGCTTTGATCTCATGCGTAATCATCTCTTGGGAGTCTTTTAACTCTGTTCTGCTGCAGCGAAGACACCAAAGTGGCTCATGGGACTGAACCAATGAATAATACACTTTGGACAGAGATAATATGTCAAATAATATAATATATTTCACTGTTCTACTGTTTTATTTGGTTTGGTTAAATTTAAAGTAATATAGCGTTGGAAAAAACAGACTGACAGAGTTTAATCAGAATTTAATCTCAGGACTAATCTGTGCTGAATCAATTGTCAGAAATAAACGGGAGCTAGAGACAGCTGTTAATCGGGACTAAAATAAAACTCAAACATGACAAATGAAGGACATATTCATGATTTGTTTTTCCCTGTCCTAGCGCTGACAATAAATCTATTCTAAATTATCTGATGATTTAAACGTTAAACTTAACCACGACTAGGGCCTCGTTGTGATAAATACCTTTGTTTCATATTGGGCTATAGTTCCTGATCATATGAAGTCTGCGTGAATGCTTCTGTCACGTCAGAAGTCCACAGTGGGCTGGAGTTAACACCTCCTCTCGCGTCTCCAAAGCCGGCATCTTGCTCCATATGCGCTCCCCTCAGCACGGCCTGCCTCCCCATTGGACGTCTCCCGTGGCTTTTTTTCTTCTTCTTACTTTAAGGGAGGAGCTCCACTGCACTCCACGGGCTGCAAAAAAGGAGGAAAGAATTTAACTGCGCAAAAGTCGTGTGCGCGCTGACGCTCCGAAGTTCAGAAGGGTTTTCAGCGCGAGGCAAACGCACACCGAGATGGGGACGGCTTAAAATCCAACTCACACGCTTTATTTGAGTTTTCCTCAAGTGATTTTTTGGTTCTAGTTTGGATTTTGCTTTTCTTTTAAAGGACAAGACATGCAGGCGCGCTATTCTGTCTCCAGTCCCAACTCTTTAGGGGTCGTGCCTTACATCAGCGGCGACCCCAGCTACTACCGGGCGGCTGCGGCTGGAGGAGGCTACACGGGGATGCCCACACCTATGAACATGTACTCTCACGCGGCTCACGAGCAGTACCCGGGCGGCATGGCGCGCGCGTACGGACCCTACACCCCTCAGCCTCAGCCTAAGGATATGGTGAAGCCTCCTTACAGCTACATCGCCCTCATCACCATGGCCATCCAAAACTCGCCGGACAAGAAGGTGACCCTGAATGGGATTTATCAGTTCATCATGGAGAGGTTCCCGTTTTATCGCGACAACAAGCAGGGCTGGCAGAACAGCATCAGGCACAACCTGTCGCTCAATGAATGCTTCGTCAAAGTCCCTCGCGATGATAAGAAGCCAGGCAAGGGCAGCTACTGGACTCTAGACCCGGACTCTTATAACATGTTCGAGAATGGCAGCTTCTTGAGAAGGAGACGGCGTTTTAAAAAGAAGGACGCGCTCAAGGAGAAAGAGGAGCGTCTGCAGAAGGAGGTAACGACTCCGAGGCAGCCGCAGCAGCAGCAAGGCCGAGAGCAGGAGCAGCCGGTGAGAATCCAGGACATAAAGACTGAGAACGGAGCGGTGACGCCTCCGCAGGCTGAATCTCCATCGTTAAACGCGGTGCCCAAAATCGAGAGCCCGGACAGCAGTAGTAGCATGTCCAGCGGGAGTCCACACAGCTTACAGTCCAGTCGGTCCATTAGCATCGACACTCCTGAGCACCACCAGCACCAAAACCAGCACCACGTCCAGGCCTCGACACAGGGCTTCAGCGTGGACAACATCATGACGTCTCTGAGGGGCTCTCCTCACGGGCAAACCGATCTGGTGGCGTCTACCAGAACCCCGTCCCTGTCTTTAAACTATTCCCCCACTCAGACGTCTGTGTACAGCTCCCAGTGCAACCAGAACTCCTCTACCTCCAACGCAACGTATCATTGTAACATGCAAGCCATGAGTCTGTACGCAGGGGATAGGTCCAGCCATTTGGCGCCGACCACAGTGGACGAAACGTTGCCAGATTACGCAGTCACGACCACGGCCAGCTCACTGTCCCACGCCAATTTGAATTCAACTAACGAGTCGCATCATCACCAGGGCAGGCTGGCGTCGTGGTACCTGAACCAAGCCGGGGATTTGGGGCATCTAGGAGCGGCGTATCCGTCCCAACAGCAGAACTTCCACTCGGTCAGAGAGATGTTCGAGTCGCAAAGGATTGGCTTGAATAACTCGCCGGTGAACGGGAATAACAGCTGTCAGATGTCGTTCCCACCGAGCCAGTCCATCTATAGGGCTTCGGGGGCCTTCGTGTATGACTGTAGCAAGTTCTGACCAAAATAATGCCACAGTGAACTGAACTCTTACAGTAAAAAACTCCCCACTGCATATGGACTAGACAGAAAACACACAGACTTGATGTTGGTTTGTCAAAATAACACGTAAGTCTCTCTTTTGCTTTTGTGACCTTTTTTTTTTACGCCAAACTTCTGCCAGTTTCCATGGACGTGTAAATTGCATATAGTAATTTATTTCTAAAGTGTATCCGGATATTATATGGACCAAACACCAAAGAAAGTGTTTCTAAATTGAATTTGTCCAGAAATAATGTTCCATTATAAAAAAAACAAATAAGTACAAAAAGGAACGTGTATATCGCCATACTATTTCAAAGATTCTTCTTGTTAAAAGTATTTTTGAAGGATTTTGTTTTTTGTTTGTTTTAATAAATTGCCATTTTATGTGAGCTAAAGTTATGCCTCTTTGTTTTACATACAGAGTAGTCACATTTATTTTGTTCCCCCCGCAGAAAGAAATAGCTTTTAACTTATTTTGTTCCTATATGTGACTGGCTCTTTTACGGTGTGTGTTCATTAATACGACCTTCAAAATACCAATCATATAATACATCATTTCGGTTCCCTTTACAGTTATGCAACATTACAGAAAAAGTGTTATTATACGAGCCGTATTTTTGTCTGTGTGCAAAAATATAAACTCCAGAGACTATTTTTTTACGCTTTTAAATCTGAGAGCCACAGCCACGCTCTGTTTTCTTCTGACTTCACCCTGGGCCTTCTCTAACCTGTGCGTGACCCAGCGGCGAGTGAAGACAGCACCACATGTCTATATCGTGTTTTGATTGCTGATGCAGGCCGTTCCACTTGTCATGTCTTTTATTGTGATCCTGGAAGGCCGTTAAAAAGTTTGAGGAAGAGAATATCTCATTATGACCATGAAACACTTTCATAACAGGCAGCTGTTTAATAACCAAACGGGCTTGAATCATTTATAAAAAACAGGGAAAGCTCCTAAAAATGCACTTTTCATGATTTTGTAAGATATCACATTATTGAGCTGTATAACGTGGATTAAACGTGTGCGTAAAAGTGCGGAGAGCCACAGTTCGAAACAACAATTAACACAACTGAAATTAAATATGATAAAGATATCATTATGAATTATTATAATTATATTTATATTAAAAATTGCTTTCAATTCTTGTTTTAATATTTTCAACATTATTTTCCTCTCAGGTTATATTGTGCGTAAAATTTAGAATGCGTCATGACGCTTGCCAAATCACAAAACATTCCAGACTAGGAGTATTTTTTCAACTTATGAAGTTATTATTTTTCTGGCCCTTTACCAACATCACAGCATTGCCACATATAACACTGTAGCTCATGATTCTTTGTCATTTTCTACGCGTCTCTATATTTATATGATCTGTAACTATAACTAACTCATTATTAACAGCTTACACGTATATTTCGTATGTATCCCCCTCAAAACTATATCGACCCTCATCAGTCTCGTCATAAAAGCCATTAGGAATGCCTCGCCATTACGCGCGCTCTATTCATAAACAAACGTCGTGTTAGTCCCTAGATTGATGGCGCTGCCACAGAATAGAGCCGGAGCAGGAAGGAATAAAATGCAATCACACGGCTCCGAGCGTTCCTCAGGAGACACGGAGAGAGGCGGTGAGAGGGACGCGGGGTCAGGCAGACAGGCAGAGAGCAGGAGGAGGATGTGGGCCTGCAGTCCTCAGCCGCGTCCACAGTGTCACAGGACGTTAAACACACAGAGGAGGATTAGAAAACAGAGGAATTAGATTGAATCTGAGGAAAAGGATGAGCTGGTGGTGTTATTTACAGTAGCATTTTTTATATTTTGGATTCGAAAAATGCTAAAGTCAAGTTTTAGTCAATCTTTTTTTTATTTTAACATTATTATCACTAGCTTTATGGGCTGGAGTAAAATGTCACCAGTCAAATAAATCTCAGTTATCGTTTAACACAAACCATTCTTCCATTTAGATCAGAACCATTGTCAATAGTGTTAACGCTGCTGTGCGTAAAGAATATATGTGGCACGAGTGCAGTCATTAATAAGTCTTTAAGTCTTTACACAGAAATGCACAATGTTATAATTATCTTTTATGAAAGCATCACTAATATTTATTTTGCTTTTCTTTACCTGGTTCGTTATTAGAAAACAAAATGCAAAGTTATATTTAGATTTTAAAAGGTTTCATTTTTAACCCTTTTTCAAATTCCGCAACTGCATTACATCGAAAATATATGTAGTAAAATTTTGCTTTTTTTTTTTTTTTTTTTTTAATGAAAATGAATATTTTAGTAAGTAATCATCACCAACATCGAACTTTGACTGCGCTCCTCAATAAAAAAGACGTGTTTCTATGGAACGCCAGTAAAAGGGCTGTGAGTGTAGTGGGTAGGGGTCAGGTCAAAGTTCAAGCGAAACAACTCACAACATAACAACAGTTAAAACAACACGGAGCGGTTACAGTCACCGTCAGATTACACTCATTTACTCCAAATGAGTAGTTTTTACAATAAATCAAAACAATAGACTCAAAACGACTCGTAATGCATTGTGTACTTTTTCTTTAAGTTCTATTTCTTTCTTTTTATTCTTAAATGCCTAACTAAATATAGAGTGCTTATGTTCAGTAAAAAACGTCAGTAAAAACTCACATAAGACCAAATAAAATCAAAACGATAACACATGGCTGAAGGCTTCATGGACACAATAGGCCTGCGTCTTTAATTACGCAAAAGACCAGTGTGAGTGGACATTTTCTTGAAAACTAAACGCGCAGTGCTTTTGTGAAAGACTCCAACCCACTCCTCAGATCACACACATGAATTCCTCCTCACGGCGGATCAACACAACAGATGACACAGCCCCGTGGCCCCGCGTTCAAAATGAATAAGTGTGTGGCGTATTCAACGAGCCCCCAGTGTCCGCGTGCACCTGTGCGCGCTCGTGCCCCGGCTCGGTGCTCGCGCGAGACCTCCGCTTCAGGGCCAGGTGTTTCTAATTATCAGCCCATATTCCTCCAGACGTGCGTAGGTCGCGTTTACGCACAGCCCGGAGGTCCCGCACTTGTCTCTGAGACGGACCGGCCTCATTGTTGGAAACGCAGATGAATTCACAAAGACAAACACGACGGAAATCAAGAGTTTTCAAGCGCTCTGTAGGTTTGGTGGGAGTACAGTGGGATAATGAGGCTCTGTGTGATCGCAGCGCCGACCTGTGCGTAACCCTCCGCCCTGGCGAAGGACCCCCGAAACCCGAACAGTGTCGCCTTTAAGTTCCACACAAAACGTGCTTCTCTGGAGCGAGGCCTGCGGTTTCTAAATGTAGGTCCTGTACACACTGCGTTTATTCTCCGAGCGACTTTAGTTTTATGAATGTATTTTGGAGGCTGCGTATTCGAGGACTTTCCAACCTTTTTTCCTCAGTGTTCAGCAGAAAGAAAGCGCGGCTGTGTGGAACATTTGGGAGATAAAATTACATTGGTGATTACAAATAGGCCTGTAGGCGCTTGTTTAATAGGACTGCGTTTTAGATATACAAGGATTTTAATAATACATGGGATATTGTGCATGTTTATTAGCACAAGAACAGTCCATAAAGCCGTCACAGCAGCCAGATGTTTTATTTATTTATTTAAAGTGTCCAATATACAGATAATTAAAAATCAAGACACATTTACACAAAATAATGGCAAATAAATATTATAAAGTAGCTTCTTATTGCGTATGATTACAATTTTGGTTATTCTCAATTTGCTTATATACGTAAATATATTATAATTTATAAACCCACTTTATCTTTTTTGGGTTAAGTAGAAGAGATAATGCTAACATGGCACTAATCCATGAGTCACAAGGTGTATAATGTATTTAAAAAAAAGAATTTTGGTCCCCTCCAGGTCCTGACTGAGCATAAAGCATCAGAACAAACAATCACACCATTAAACAACGGCCATTTGGATTAATGTCACCACATGTATTTACTTTATACCAAAAAAAAAAAAACATGCTCAGATTAAAAAGAAGTCAAAATAATCCAAATGAACAAACAACTCTCTCTTTTGACTTGATTATATACCCCTTCATTCTCACAGTGTTTGCTCCACACTGTACTTTCAAATAAAAAAGCGCTCAGAGGACAGACTTGACCCGTTGAGCTCCTGACATGAGAGAGGGTCACTTCAAAGCCCCCCAGTCCAGTCCGGCTCCTGCCATCTGAGCCACTGCAGCAGTTGTCCACAGCCGTCTGGGTCCCAGCCTCTCATCCTGCCATTTTTTATTTTTTTTTTCCAACATCAAAACACACACAGTGGATTAAATATTCTGAATAATCAACAATCCATATGCATAAATCTTTTAAAGCATTTAATCTAAGTGTTTGTATCTCTTTAATGTTATCTGGTGTTGCCCAAAGGAGACGGTGGTCTTCCAGTGACCCGTCTCATGTCACTTCTACTGTTACTGTCACTCCGAGCGCCGCGGACAGTGATAAATTACCTCTAGTGTAAACGCTGTCTTCTGGAGGAACAAAGAGGCAGAGAAACAAGCCTAAGAGCGAAGGCAAAGTGCTCCTTTGTGTGAGGAAAGTAAAACCTAAGCTGTCCCCGGCAGCTTACAGAGTGTGTTCAAATATAGCCCGTACATTTGTGATGACATATTATCTCTCGTCAGTCACAGAAGGAAGGAGGTCAGTGGGTCAGGAGATGAAGAGATCAACAATAACACGTTTAGTGGAGAAACTGTGGTGTCTTTTCTTTGCTGCGTGTCAGTTTTTTGTCTTTATTTAAAAGAAAATAGGAAGTGTGATAAGAAAATACCTCAAAAATGACAGAAGAAGGTTTGAAAATATACAATTGTACTGATTAATCAAGACTTGAGCACAACTGTCTCTGTCACTTGACTTAATATAACGCTCTGGGTTTGAAATACAGTGCAAATGACACTGATAATGTGTTTTGCCAGAGGCCGAAGATTGGTGCACGCTCCAATTGTGATCAGTGCTCAACCTCCAGCAGGAAACCGAGGGAACTACCTGCAGCCACAGACACAACGACATAATAACACGCTGTATTAGGAAGTCGCTGAGGAGGGTTGGAGGGTCGGAGGGTGAAATGCCTCAGAGCGAAAGCAAAGAAGCCGAAAAAATAAAAATGATTTAAAGGGGCAAGCATGTTTTACAGTTACAAAGGAAGTGCAGGTTTGAAATAATTTGTGTGGAGATGACACAAGGGGTAATTATGGTATAAATCCTCTTTATAGGAGTGTGTTATCTCATCAGAGCATCGCTGAGCTGCATACAATAAACAATAGTAAATGCAACACATTCCAAACAGTGGGTCGGAAGTGAGGAGTGGGTTGTTGTTTTAGTTTTTCTATCATTCTATCGTTTGTAGAAATCCAGACACTATTTAAACGTTTTTATCTCAGAGAATGGCGTCTGAAAATGGAGCCTGGTTCGACAGTATATAACATATTAAATACATTAAATAGTAATGGTAAATGGTAACATATGAGTTTGCAGCAGCATTTGTCTCCTTTAGTTCTTTAATGGGTTTACATCCTGAAATGTCACATGGTGTTACTTCAATGAAAATTGGAGCTTTAGTGAATATAACTGCAGAAGTGGTTCAGAGAAATAATGTAAAGGATGCAATTTGAAAAAAAAAAAAAGTGAGAATTGAAATGGAATGAATTAAAGTGTCGGAATGGAAAAAAAACACTCACAAGATGTTTTGAATAATTTATCATTTTGAAATGTGGATGCCCAGAAAAGACTGATGTAGACCTCTTACACATGAATCTGAACACATAGAGCCTTGCTGTGATCCAAAATGTGTCTTGAATGTCAACTGTCACAGCTTGTGTCAATGGACAATTTACCCTTTGACCTTTGGAGAGGGAAACCCTTTCCTCCCGAAGGTCTTTTTCACAAGGCCTTTGTTTACCATTCGGTCACTTAACTCATTCTTTCTCCGAGTTCACGCTTCAGTAGATAAAGTATCAACGTTCCAGAATCTAGATATGTTTGTGTCAATAAACAATGTTGTTTGTATTGATTTACAAAATTTCACAGCATGGATATGTAGGCAGATAAAAAAAGATGCTTACTTTACAAAGAGCTTAGTTTATACAATGTTAAAGTGTCTAAGTACAGTAACAGTAACAGTATTGCTGGTTAAAATTCCTTACAGTAGTCATCACATTATACTGTAAGGTGACACTTGACAAAAGCTGGCCTTCATCGTCTGAACACATAAATAACTCGAATAAACTGCAACATTATCTTCTGTTATCTATTGTATTTGTCACCAGCACATGCCTGTTATAAAAACATCCATGTACATCTAGTCTTAAACACATCTACGGTTAAAGACTTCTCTGAGGACAAAAAAGATAAAAGTGTGTGTTCCTGTGCAGGTGTGAGGTCATGTCCAGGTGCTGTTTTGTGTGACGTGTGCTGGAGGAGAACAACAGTGGCAGCGTTACACAGAGCAGAAGGAGCTTTTTTTTTTTTTTTTTTTTTACAAATCAGCGCTCGTATCTCCTCTCCATCTCCAGGGCTCTGCGCTCGTATAAACATCCCCAGTGCCGAGGCCTCTGATGTTTGGTCCATTGTGTTTACAGTGAGCAGTCAGGCAAATACGTGAACTTTAAGACAAAGAGATATGGATGAACAATAGATGCTGTGACTAAGAAGTTAAATCAGTTGCAGAAAGGGAGCTTGTTTTGTGCAATGAGCAAAACCATTGAAGACCATGCATTTTGTATTGTTTTCCCAACAGCATTTTTATGAGTATTAGTCTGTGCTCTTGACCTGTTGCGACGGAAGTGTCTACAAATTTGGAAACATCGTAAAGCACTTTCATACACCGCGTTCCTCGTGTGGCCATTTTCGTAACGAAGCTAATGAAACGTAGCATTCCCTTTTGAAACGAACCTGCAAAAAATACTCCAATCAAACCTTCCACATCAAAGCGCTCACATGTGATTGTCTTTTTAAGCGCCGCAGAAGCAAGAAGAAAAATTCCCCCTTCGGACTTCAAAGCGACGCAGAGAAAGTCATTTAGCCTTATCTTAATTGGGCTGCAATTTGAATAATGACCTTACACATTGGGACCGAGGAGAAGGAGAGAAGGCCGGTCTACTCTGCTCTGCTATGCTCCGCTGTGCGTTGGGGTAGTCGCGCTTGTCTGCCATCTCAGCTCCAGACATGTCATTGCGCAGTGATTTATGATGACCTAATGTTTTGTTTACGCCGCGCTCATAACAGGCTAAAGGGACCGGCGTATGGAGCCGACATGAAAGTGCGGCAGTCCTCCCAGCAGTTGGCAGAAATAAACAGGGAGAGGCAGTGCTAAGGCCACCTGGTGTAGCTCCTCCTCCATATTTTTTACTGAAGTTTACAGAAAAAAAAGAAAAATCCTAGCTGCTTGTTTCATGAGGCGACCATCAATCTGCGGCGTGAAGGTTTGCACACTGAATTTAACCTCTGGAAGAAAAAAAAAACGACAAAAAAAAAAAAAAAAAAGAAAACGCGTTGACCTCCTGCTCATGAACTTTCTCAATAATTGACTCGCAGTTGCTGTGAGAGAGGAGCGGTTCAATGAGGTCTGACAACTGTGTGACAGTGGGGTCAAGAGTCCAGGCAGACGGGCCACTTGAAAATGTCCCCATTCAGCTTCTGTTTGTGGTTTGGCATTTGGTCAAACGGACGGATTCAGGAAACGCTCTCACTTCTAAAAGCATTCGGCACAAAGATAGCAACCCCAAAAATCAAAATACTATCAGTGCATATGCAGAATGGTTAGTATGTGTGGTGTGTAGGCTTATTGTTGTTGTGACGCTAGTGTTACTGCATATTTCTAGGTTTCCCTTGCATGGCTCTGAACTCAAGCTTGACCCACTAATGTGATTCAACCAAACTATTAATCTGTACCTGTCTCTACAAAAACTCACACAGAGAAGTTGCCTTTGCCCACGTGCACTTAGTCATTTTCCCTGACGGTAATACTTACTTTCTTACTCAGCAGCAGAAAACATGACTGAACTTAAATAAGCTCGGGGCCAGTTATGACAAGGTTCATGTGTGATATACGGTTTACTCTAAGGAGACATGCTAAGCCATAAAAATGTGGACATTTAGGACATGTGATCCATAAAGTGAAATGAAAGTACAGACGTAAACCAATATGGAGCAGGCATTGTTTATTGTTCTAATGCGTATAACTAATCAGTTGTTTAGGTTAAAGCTGGAGTGTAAACGATAGTGTTCAATGAAATGTAAGACTTGCCAAAAGCTGAAGTCTTTTTTAATCAGTCTGCAAATGGCATGAGAAAAAAAACAAACAAGAAATGAACCATAATGTTAGCATTTATAAAACTCTTGATGCTGTTGAGGCTAAAAGGTTATATAGCATTACTTTAACAGCAATATTTAAGCGTGAAATTGTCTCATGTTAGCATTTATTTTTTGTGCATTAATGACTGTTTTCCTTCAAAAATAGCCCTTCTGCATTTGCCCAAGATGGAGAGGCATGCTCCTTTCCTCGCCTCTCGTCTGGACATTGAGAATGGGAATTGAAAATCCCATCACATAGGTATTTCCTCCTTGCGCACTCGGAGCGAAAGCAGGCGACTGCTACATTCTTATCTTATCTGCACCTACCATCTTGCATCTCGTCGTGCCCAAACAGGGAAACACTCATTCAGAATGAAAGCCCGATTTTCTTTTTTAGAGTGCATGTGTGTCACAAATAAATCAGAAAAACAAGAAACTAATATGCACCCTGTTGACTCATTGACTCGTATTGGGGAACTGGCTTGAAGTCAAGAAAAGGGAGCATAAAGGAAACCCCCTCTTCAGACTCTTAATACTCCCCCAGCTTCCCTCTCTCAGCTCAGAGGCGTGGACGATAAGAGCAGAGGAGTGAGTCTGCACAGGAAGCACAGGCGAATCACTGGTGTTGTCCATCAACGATAGTTCTGGACCCAGAACAATGGCCTACAGACTGGGCTGTAGCACTGGGGAAACCTGTCTCAATCCACTACCAACAATGAAGACGCAAAAGACTTCAGTGGCTCTCTTGAATATTTTAATGGAGAGTAGTAATCACCCAAAAGCATATTGTAATGATTTATATAAAAAAATATCATTATCAAGGTTTTAAATAAACAAGACAGTTGAGTGTGTTGCTGCAGCCTTTGTCCAATCACATGCTTGTGTACGAGGGGAAATGCCTCTGTGTTCAAATAAGAGATGCTCCAATTGGCTGGCTGGTCTGCACAGCATGTCAACATTGAGTCAATGGCAGCGGAAAAATCTTACTGGAAAAGTTGCTATTCCAGTAAAAGGAAGGGAAGAAAAGAGAGTGAAAGAGAGAAAAGGGAAGGCAAAGAGAAAGTGAGTTGATCAGTGAGAACTCAGAGGTAGAAGTTTAAAGTAACTTTGTTTTGATGTGACAGAAATTTGGGAATGACAAATGAGCTTTTGTTAAATGCTAGAGGCTGTTGTCACTCCCTGATTTAGGTCTGGACCTGCAGCAATCATGCTAGTTTGTTAGCCTAACAACATTAACTTTGTTTTAATAAATAGAAATAGTTCAACAAGATCACCTCTGTGATGTTGCAGCAGCCTTTTACTAAAATCTAACAATGTTAACACAGCCCCTTTTCACAAAGTTTAGAGCTACTTAAAAGACTGTGATTGAGTGTGTGATCCAATCAACAAATGAAACCAATGTTTATATCACATTCATTACATTAGTCATTCTATGTTGTTATATTTGATCAGTTTCTTCTACAGTGTAAACATGTGTTATCAAAGACATCACAAATTTATTTTTTAAATATTTTTTGACTGTGAGCATGCGCAAAGTGGACTTTGGTGCAAATTGGGGAATGACAGCTGTTGCTAGCTGTTTATTGTTGCTGTAGCAGCGCAATCGGACCCCAGAACAAAACCTGAAACTACACCAATTTCTTTCTGTTATAGATGCATGTTATTTATATCCAAGATAGCTTAGGCGTTAAGCCTTGTAACACAATGCAAAATAAAACAGAGCAAAAATAAGCTACAGTTCAAATTAGCAAACAAATCCAAACCAAACTGTTATCATTATTAACATTAAATAGCAGTTTTTTTAAAAGATCATTCAGGCTCCAGTTGGTGGTGGTCCTCTTTAGTTTTGTGCGTTTTGTGTTGTTATTGAATGGGTTCTTCTTTTCTTCTGGGGTCTGTTCCTGTCACTACAGTTGTTGCTGTTGCTAGCTGCTAATGGCTATTTAAATGACTGGAAAATTCACTCCACAAGTCCCATTTAGCTCCTTCAACATTCTGCGTAAATCCATTATTAGAAATTGAAAGTAGTGTAGTATTTGACCTGGTCCCGTCTGCATTAATCCCACTTGTATTTGCTGACTCCTCCAACAGATCAGATGAATGTACGCATTCCTGCCATGGCTTTTCTTTACCCAGCAGGAAATCTAACACCGAGCATCCAATTGCCAAGTAAAGGCTAGATACGCTACGAAAACAAACAAAGAGTGCAGACTTGTTAATTTAATGCCACGGAATACATTATTACACAGGAAGCCTTTTTGGCTGCCAACATAAATACATTCCAGCCTTGTGTTGCCCATAAAGAGGATAAAATATAATCCATAATGCAGTAAGTGTGTAAATACTGGAGTGGATGATAGAAAAGCTTCTGTGCAGAAATGAGTGCGAGGCACACATATGCGTTACAGACAGTCATCTGTGCCATATTTCCTGGACAGCGGGTGCATCGTTCAGCTCACACTTACTGCAGAGGAAGTCGGACCTTGAAGCTGTTGTATGACATCAGCCAAGTAAAAGCGACACCATTTATCACCGGCCACCGAACATGGAGACATTCATAACATCCTGACAGGAAAATCTTGCGGAAAATAATCACCCAGGCTTTGATAACAACTTGGCTTCTACTTTTGGTTGTCATTTTTGGCAGTGTCATGTTGCAATCTGCTATCGTTCAACTGTGGCATACAATCAGTTTGGTATTAATGTATGAATTAAGGTTAAGTACAATGATGTACATGTGTAATGAACTGGTGATAATATGATCGGAAATGGAAAAAGGGGACATCCATCCAGGGACAAACTGACAATACCCGAAACGGACATGATCACATCTTTCCAGAAAGCAGTCTCTTGAGTCCAAAGGTTGTCCACGACTTTCCCGTTCGACTGAAAGTACAGAGAGTCTCAGGGCTCTTTGTAAGTGACCTGCTCTCACTTTTCTGTGCCCGAGGTGAGCGTGGTGCTTTTGGCTTGTGTCAGATGATCATGGACGGCTGCCAAGTCTGTCTAGCGTCTTCCTATTTTGACGCACTAAAGCACCTGCCCTCGCTGAAGCATGGCACTGGGAGAACAATGGAGAGCGGGCCTGTTTTCCACTCACTCCTCTCCGCCTGATCGAGCTCTGACCGACTGCCACTCAAATCCAGCAGAGGTCACAGTTAAGATTACTGACCTCCCATTCACAAGAGCACACGCCCTGAGAGATACTGCAGTTAGAAAGTCACTTTTTCCCTCGAACGAGTCTTCTTTCCCTCAGAGGGGATTCCCAAAAGGAAATGCCTCAGCTCTGGAGGATGTGCATGCACACTCTGTGTCTTTCCTTAGTTCTTTTACCCAGCTTTTAGGTGTTATTATTACTATTATGTAAGGAGCTGTGGCAACAAGGCATTGGTAAGCTACAACAATATGCTTATGTGGAGGGTGAGGGGTTTATAATCGAGGAGTACAATCAGTAATTATTATGATGAAAATAATGCTTGCTAATTTGCATAATGCTAAAGTTAGCCTGCAATTTCCGTGCATTTCCAAACACTGCCAAATTGGCCCTCCAGTTCAACGTGCAAACTGTACAGAGGTTAACTTATCCCATTTTCTGACACAAGCCCAGAATCAGCAGTTTGTTTTAGTGGAAGGTAATAATCTTAATGTCAAACTCTGTTGGTTCACTCAAACATGTCAATTCCCATTTTCTTCAATGCAGTGTGAACTCCAAAAACACAGCCTTTTACAGCAATCCTATCTAACACCACTAATTTGCACAAGCTTTCTTACATTATATCTTTATACTTTGTGCACTGAGCCTGTTCAGTCATGTGACTTCCCCAAAGCTTGAGAGCAAACTTGTAATTCAAGTCAGATAATAATTCATAATATGCTGCATTTCAGGTGATGATGGTTTAATTTAGGGCTACAAATGACAGTTGGTAGACATCTGCCAAAAGTCATAATTCTCTTCCTGTTAGACCTATTAATAAATATCTGAAGGGCGGACATGTGTGGAATGTCGTTTGGACAGTTTTTACCTTCACTTGAACCTGAACAACAAAGAATTGAATTCATAGATGTCACATGGATGTGAAATTTAGGGCACTTGCACAATTTGCACAGTAGATGCACGTAAAATATACCCTCAGCTTCCGTTTATTACATCATAAGAATGCAACCGACTAGAGGTAGGCAGAGGCATGCACACTCAAGCACAAGTGTGTTGAGCCATATCAGCCTTGGCATTCCAGCCCCTAGCTTTTGGTGCGATAAATGATTTAGGTCTCTTCCCGTCGATAAATGCATACCTCCACTGTAGGTTAAATGAGAGGCTGAGCTGGAAGAAAAAAAAAAAAAAACACGAGGCAGTGAAGCTTCAGGAGACTGGTCTTCATCGCCGTGGCAGTGCTTTTTTCGTCTGTGTGCCGACGCGAGGACAGATAAATGTCCTTCTCCATCATCGACAGCGGGAGATAGAGCTCTAGTTGCCACGGCGATGACGACTCACCCCTATCTGTGTAGCCTCGTGGAGCTGAGGCCTGGGAGTTATGTCTGACTGACTGCTGAACTTATCCATCAAGACACATTTCAAAGCACTGTTTGTAAAGCGTGCCGTGACAATTTTGTAAAACAAATTTGACAGATATTTTGTGGTGAGAGAAAAAATTCTGGAATCTTTTTTAGGTTAAGTAGGTTTGTATGTAAGAGTAGTAAATATTTGTCAGTGCACTCCCAGTCTAAATTTAGTATTATATTTCACTCAGTTAGCTTGGACACTAGTTTCTGTCTGCTTTTTTCTTTTTTCTTGCTACATTGGAGGCTCTATACATGCACAATAAACAGCTACAACATTCCTTTAACAAACAATAAACCTCCTAATACCACATTTACAAACACTTGAGCTGCAGCCCCATGTCTCTGTCATCTCCACAATGACAAATCCCATAAAGCTCCAAAAACTTCACCTGAGCAGCCATCTTATTTATCCTCTATTCTCTGCTTAACAGCTGAATCGCATCAATATCCCTCTTTTTTTCCCAAGGAGAGCAGAGGGCGCTAAGTGAAAAGCAACTCCTCCAATGATCTACTAATAGCCCCAGGTGAGCTGCGAGCACGAGGCTGTCCATCATCCAGCTGCAGTTCCTGCCCTTTGGGTTAATAGTGAACGTGCAGATAATGTCAGGCCGTTTACCTGCCACACTGACAGCTTTACTGAGCCCATTTACCAGGGACGCCTCCTCACATAATGCCTCTCAGTCTGGACTGCAATGAAATGGTAAAAGAAAAGTAAAAAAAACCCCAAAACAACAGTTTCACAAACTCTTCATGATGTTTTTAGGGGCTGCTTTATATGTCATATATGTTACTGTATGTAAAAGTATGACATTGTAATTTTTTAAATTAATTTAATTTATTTGATCGGGATGAAAATACATGCGACACAATCACATGAATGTAAACAAACCGGATTGCAGCATTAATTTCCATCCCACAAAGTTGTAATAAAAACATGTACAATACAGGGATTATGTGTGTTGAAAAATAAGGCTCACTAGTCTTGCATAGGGTTTCTCGTATTGTAAGGAATAGTATAAAAAAAAAAATCAGTGGTAGATAACGTGGTCAAACAAATCGTAAAATGTAAATGTAAAAGTCGCAGAAAAGAACAGAGACTATCTGTGAGCCGTAAAGCATGTGAGCCGAGGGAGATGATAGCAGGTCGCCCGCCTCGTTCATGGCAGCTGTCAGCCTTGGCTCGTGGTTCCCTTCTCTGGGTCAAAGGTCATCCAGCTGTGGCCCCTCCCCCTGCACCTCTCCCTCCCCGGCGCAGCAGATGTGGTCGGACCACCATGGCTAGGGCCCGACCACATCTGGCTCTGATTACGTCCAGACAATCCAGCTTTATCAGCTCCATCCACTCGGCCGGGCTCGGCTACACTTCTTCTCCCAGAGGTGAAGTGTGACACATTCTCAACTCACCAGTACAGACTCTGTGCTGTGATTTATAAGCTGTTTAATTCACCGGCCGCGGCGTCGCATCTGCGGATAGTAGCAGAATTAAATAACTTTTAATTACTTTTTACCGTGAGTCAGATGTGAAGTATGTCCTCTGTCAAAACACTCATACACTCACTGACAAAATGAATGGAAAAATATCAGATGATCTATTTGAACTTTAAAGCTTGGACTAGTCTCAAACATGCTAATATTGGCGGAGGATTTGAAAACAAAGGGATAAAGTTTGGCATGTGCTACACTTTCTTAAAGCTGTTAGACACACTCACGCTGCTTTACGTTGCCACACCTGCCATACTATCCCTGGTCAAGAGGAGATCCGTATGAGAAATATATCACAGTTGCAGATAGAAATCCCAGGATCCATAAACAGAGGAGTCTGAGAAAGGATTGTGTTGCATACGGGGATCACTAACTGCAGTTTATTTTCCCAGGGTGCCTTTCCAATCATCTCCACCCGTTTGCAAATGAAATTTTTTAGAGCTCCTTGTATCCGTGGTTACATTGGGATATCGCAAATCACTTCAAACAAATAGCTGCATTCCAAAAACCTGAAAATACAACAGTCTAGATTGGAAAATAATGAATCTGGCTGCATAATAGTGAGCATTTACTTGGGGCTATGTCACATTTTCGCTGTGGCTCCCATCGGCCTGCTGTCTTCAAGGGGAGAAGTTATCACCGAGCCCTAAACCTTTCCTACACCCTTGGATCCTCCCAACCATCATCACCCACTTTAACCCTACTCAAGCTCGACGGCGGCCCAGAGCTGGGACACTCGGAGCAGGCCTCCACATGTCAGGGGTCTGTCTCTGAAGGCAGGCCACTAGCAGCGACACAGGCATGTGCACTAAAGCTGTCACCGCCTTGTGCTGCTGTGAATTTAGGTTATCTTAGAGGTCCTGGACAGATCACTTCAGTTCACATCACACTGGTTTTTTTTTTCATGAATAATGCAAATCTTCATCAATCCTATTTATGATTGGTTGTTTGATGCAAAGCAAATTGCATAAACCACAATGCCACAGGAGAAATTTTAATAACTGCCATAGTTTCACTGTAAACAACTTGACTGACAGTAATGTCCTAGTCAACCTAACATGCCTTAATAACACAATTTAGGACTGGGCTGTTACTGCATGTACATAGCAGGCAAAGACACATAGTTTATGCCACTCTGCCACACAGTAACATGTTGTTTTTTTGGGTCATTTAGGTGACATCAAAAGTTTAAAAGGAAAAAGCTTATGATGCATTCACAGGAAGTGATTTTTCTGACTTTGTGGTGTTTATGTGCTTTCAGCTCTTAAAGTGGGAGTTTTAACTTTTAACTTTTTCTTTTTACTATATTGCTAATTTAGCTTTACATGGACGCACCTTTTAAAGTTCCTATATATTTATTTATTAATTTAATTAATTTATATATTATTTATTTAAAATTTGTTCTAAAGTTTGTATATATATATTTTTACTGCATGCTCTGTCTTTATATTACTATTTTCCAATAATATTATTGCACTATAATTGAACTGCTGTCACATGTGAATTTCCCAAATGTGGGATCAATAAAGTCTAATCTAATCTTACATTGTTTCGGAGTCCCTTCTGTCATTATCAACTCAGACAAAGATAGTGCTACAGTTAAACATCCTAATCCTACATGTAAATGTAGTGAATACATAATTATGCAGTTTAGTTAAAGGTTAGGCTAGGCATCAGATGCAAATGAGAATCAGTTTTAGCTCAGTGTTCTTAAACAAAATGCTAATGTGAGCCTCAAACTAAAGCTTAAAATGACAAATGAGCACTGATAGGGTTTTATTTATAGTAAAATTGCTTCTCAGATTTATTTTCTTAAATATTAACAGTCAAAAAATAAGTTTAAAAATTGTATCATCTATAGTGTGGGATCCACCATTACAAATGGCTGGCATCAGCAAAAACCTGCTAACAATTAATTCCATAGCACCAAAATAATACATTTGTAATTACTTCAGCAACACACGCTTTGGTGAAGGGCGAAAAGTCATTAACATTAGCCGAGCTGCCAACTGGCTAGTGAGTCTGTTACTTTTGAGGTGTCATCAAAGTTGGTTAAAGCTCCAACATGTGTGAGAGTGTTTTCTTTTGATGGAGGAGGGGGGGTCCCAGTGACTGCAGGGAGCTAATTAGAAGCTATTCTCTAACTCAGGGCCAAATGGAGCAATTATCTGGCCGAGTGAGTAGATAATTCCCTCCCATTCATCTCCCACTGTCAGGGTCCCACTACCTACCGAGCTGCGCCGGGGATTGGACGCTTTAGGCCTGTTAACGCCTAACCTCCAGAGCTAGCATCCCGCCCTCGTAGGTAACCCCCTGCTGTCTCCGAGCAATGAACTACACTGCACTGCACCTAAATGATAACTTGTCCCACAGTGGTCACATAGCTCTGCCCAGACCCACTACGATTTATGAGGGTCACATCTCAGGTTCAGGTTTAATGACTCCGCTGGACACTTGTGGGAGCGCTGGCTTAGACCAAATGATTAATGAAATACATAAAAAGAAGAAGAAAAAAAAAAGCCCCGTATGGACCTGTTGATTAAACTGGATTCGACAATGCCAAAGGGGCTGGTGTATGTTTATTTGCGTTCAATTAATTGGAACGCTATGTGAAAAGTGAATATTTTCTGCACGGTGAAAGCTGACACACGTTCGAAGGTGTTCGAGGGTTTGGCTGCAGAGTGCACGCCGCTGACAGGAGTTGCCATTTATTACGAGGCGTATCTCACTTATAGCCAATACAACGAAGGCCAGCTTTCAACACACGGCCTGCAGTGAAAAGAGGTGTTGAGAAAACAGGACTAAAGGACTCCGCTCATGCAGAACTTAAGCATGTGAGTCTTAAACTGTATGGAAAAAAACACCAAGAATGTGTTAAGGATGGCTTCTTTTGGATATTTTATTATTTGAGGGAAAATTATGACCTTGGTGCAGTTGAATTTAGACCTGTCTATTTTAATTTTTAAAGTGCCTGGATGAGGCCTTTGCATTATGAGGTTTCAACTATAAATATAGCCTTTTTTTTACCCCTAAATATGGAGCCTGAAATCATTAAAGAGCATTTCTTGACCTCAAAAAACATGTCAAAGTGGTTTCAGAGATTAGTAAAAGTAGGTTGCAGGACACGCTGCCATGTTAAAATCAATGCAAATTACATTATAGCTAGGATATTTGTAGGATATTTATGAAAGTACCATGTGAGTTTTGCCGCAGCATTTGTCTCCTTTATTCTTGCAGCGAACAGCCTTAGCTATTTCTCTTTTTTTCTCCTAAATTTACCTAAACCTACCTTCAAGGCCTTAACTTAACCATTAATTATTCTAATGTCGAGACCGAGAGAAAAATTCAAAACTGCCCTCCAACACATACAAAATTCCGTATTAAACCTACTACTACATCTCCCATCAGCCCTCCGTATCCTGTCCTTTCAGAACAGTCGAATGAGGGAACTTTACTTCAGTCAGGCGTCTGTTTGTGAACACTTTGCATTTTCTCCCCCTCCTGGTGTCGGTGTGACTTCCTCCCTGTTTGCTGCTGCTGCTGAGGTAAGCAGCAGGGCCGAGGGGAAGGGGCCGAGGAGACACATGACCTTGGAATTAGTCGAACTCCTGGGACGGAGCTCGCTGGGTGGGACCGCGCTGGCAGCTGCTGGATTTTCCCCTCCTGGGTGTAGTAGATTAATGCATGCTCCGGGGGCTCGGGGGGCTCCAGCAGGGCATGAGCAGGAAGAATGGTTAATGGTATAGATGTATAGAGTTAGGAACCTGTTGTCTACAGGAGGGATGAGTACTCACTGGTTTTTAATTAGTCTGTGTATCATTAAAAAAATAAAACATTATGGGAGCATTGTTTTCAACATGACTACAGTGTTTTATACTTGACCTTATGTCTCCATTGTACAAGTTGTAAAGGTATATAACTCAAGATTACAGATATTATATTTGTTGTTGACAAAGTTATAAAAACATTACAATTGCTGCACACTTCTGGAAGGTTACAGATAAATTTTTTAGTTTTTTTAAACTCATTATTAAGTGCGACAAGATAAATTTAATTTTTGATTGATATATTAAAGTTGCTGATATAGCGATGGTTGTTAAATGACACTAGTTAAAAGCATCATCAAAATTATGATATAAAAAATCAGTAATCATGCCTTATACTTGTATATGTTTTACTAAACTATTAAAGACATACAATACATTCTACAAAAATCTAGTGCCTGTTTTCCCAGAGTTGCTCTCCCCAGGAGGCCCTTTCACCTCAGTCCACCACAGTAGCCTCTTGGATGTTCCTGCCAGACCTCAGCCGAGCTCAGCTGCTCCGTCAATCAGTGCTTTGCTGCATTTTTGCTTTATGTCGGCCGAGCGTGGCTCCCACGTGTGTTTGTTTGTACACTGGGAGTGTGGCGTGAGCACAGAGCATATACTGCATAGATCATACCGGTGTGACAGAAACACCATAGCCCCAGGTTGAAAGTGTCACCGATGCAGACAAATGGACAGTAGCCCAGCACTGATGGACATGTCGTCTGCAGTTTGACTTCTGTGTGTGTACTCAGGCCACATACATCTATTTATCCAGCGGCATTTTGATTAGATTAACAAATGGAGAAAGATAAATGTTGAAATGGTTTAGTTCATTGCATAGGCTGTGTATTTATTCTGGCAGAGCGAGGTACTTTATAACACTAATCCTGTGGAGTTTTCATGTGTAAACAGTATTTGCGATTATGTTAAAACATTTTAGGATTATGTACAGGAGTAATTAGTCAGAAAAGCTGGCTGCTGTGCGTATGGACACAAATCACAGCGGCTGAACTCAACAGGCCATTTCATCTGGTATTAATTGAGACATTTCATATACGTTTTTTTTTTTTTTTTTTATTCTCCAATGTAGGTTTGTCTATCGTTCTGACAGGTGTTGAAAAGAGAAAGCTACTACATGTTCTGACAAAGTGTTCAAGCGTTCCATCCAGCTATTTCATTTTTTTTTTTCCCCTTTATTCGAATTCCCATTAAGCCTCTGACGTAGCATGGAATCAGGATATTAATGGGACTTAGACACAGCCCGGCTCTGGCTCTTCATCCTGGGAGTGCCTATAAAGGTGCCCGAGCAAAACCAAATCCTGGCTTCATTTCTCCATATGAACTCATTTCCTTGTGCTGCTTCTCGAGTTCATGGTAATGTAACCTGAGGAGAGCACGGAGCGAGGCCCCCAGGGGATGAAAGCATCCAAAAGCCTGAGAATTAACCCCTGGGGTCAACTGCATTATCTACCTCTATTTATAGTGAAACTTTAATTTTTACCGGGTGAAAAAAGGCAAAAAACAGGATTACAGGGGTCGCACAAAGAGATTTGCAGTTAATTAAATCAATTGTAGAGATTGACAAAATCTGCGGTTTTCCCCCTTCAATATTCTATCCACTTAGAAACTTTTTATTGGGATTATATGACATCATTCACAGATCACCTTTGTGTGCACTGGAATGGTAACGTTTAGGAATCAAAAATCTTTATGAACCACACGGGCAGCATTTTATCATGAAGTTGTATAACAAAAAGTGAACATTTGTGATTGTTTTAAACAGTATAACATTATTTTCTGGCATTACAAGATATGGTTTTCTGCATATATTTGAACATAACTTCTGATAGGGCCTGGGGTTAGGTTTTACAGTACCACACTGACTGTTAGCATCACTAGCCAGCACCGACATTGTGAAATTATGTCATAGCCATCATTCGCAATCTGATAATCAAAAATAAGAAAGCAGAGTTCAACAGCAGCAGCCGAGATTTATATAAAAATGTTGTTAGCCACCTGAGGGTTAAACACTGCTTGTGCACATTCTGTTATATAAAAAAAAACAAACATATATAAGTCTATTTTTTGGTTGTCTTTAATAATAATGATTTAGTTGTATAGGCCTCTTATACAGTGTTTTGGTGGAACGCTGCCAGGGTTCATGTTATTCATTACACCTGAAATGTGACAGGTCAAAATACAGACAGTGCCAAAAGGTGCCAGTGCACTTAAAATACCATCATATACGAAAATAATACAGAGGTGCAATCTAATAAAAAGCAGGTGGCCCCTTAAATGAGAAGATACTACAGATGAGCGTGTTTTTGGTCGTGATAATGACCTGGTGTTAATTGCCTCCACAGTATGTTCTTAACAGATTCCTGCTAAATACCCCGCCCATCTCCTCTACCTCACTTCGCAGCTGCCCCCCCCTTTGGCCCAGTAATGCAAACCCCTGTTTGGAGCACAAAGGGGGCTTGTGTGAGGTGTTCAGCCACCCCCCACTCCCACCTCTGCAGCCAGACTCTCTCCCCCAGTGTGGCTGATGTGCTCCATTTGCTAGATGATGGACTGAGCGGGACAAGGCAAAAGTTCAGACACCTTTCCTGTTCACATGGCACGGGGGCCCGCTTGACCCCGCTTGAGCTGCTCTGGGGGCCACCTCCCATGTGCCACTGCTGGCTCCTGGCCCTCCTCCTAGCACTACAATTTGTCCCCTCATTTGAGGCCAGCCACGCCTCTGTTGTCCTATAATGCCGTAACTGCTCTCAACTGGGCTCAAGCTGCCATTTCCTTGCCAGGGAACGAGTGAGGGGGGATTTAGGGGCCGCAGAGAGAGGGCTTTCTTTGTACAAGGTCAAGAGTGGTATAGGTGCACAATGAACATACTATTACCAAAAGACAAAAATTCCAGGGTTAGTCTAAATTAATGTCCTTTATATAGAGCCGTGCTCATAAATTTACTCAAGGCCTCATATTTGGAGTGGTCCCTATTTGCCAAGAATAAAGCTTGTAAGTCCTGAGTGACCATGTTACTGAATCAGACACCATTCCATACTACAACTTGTATATTTTTCAGTGTTTGTGAACTCTCCTCTTTAGTAACATTTTCTATTTTGAACTTTTTTTTTTTTATGGACAGACTGCACTTTAGTTTGCCTGGTCTGACTCTGAGAGAAGGAGCCTTGACCCTGTTTAAATTTCTTTAATATTGTAAAACAAATGATGTATTTCTTTGGATCACCTCAATGTCTCAGACCAATATCTGGGAAGTCTCCTAGTGTCACAATAAGGATACTTATAAGCTTATAATGTAATATTCTTTCATGATACAGCACTGTTCTCATTCTGACCTTGTTGACCTTTCTTACAGACTCCAGAGACAACCATTGTAAAACACTGCTAGCATGAATTCGCTATCAACCACAACTGCAACAGTCAAACTTAGCAAATCCCACAAATGTTTAGATTCTCAAATAAATCCCCCCAGTAGCAGTTCTGATAGAGATGTGTTTGCACGTCTGGGTGGCAGGTCGCGAAAAGCAAAACAAATGGCAGAGCTACCACCCCTGCTTCCTCTTTTCCCACAATTCAGCTGTCTCGGTCAACATGCTCTACCACAGTGACTGAGCACAATTTGGCCTGTGCCCTCCCTCCCACCCACATTGGTCCGCTACTACCAGCTCCATCTCTCAACACGCATATACCCACCCAGTGACCCCCACATGCACAGCGCTCTCGCTTATCCCCCCTGTGAACACACTCCGCTCCAGCCCAGAGGAATTCATTTTCTAATTTTCCCTGACTGAGAAAACAATACACATGCCTTAACAATGTTGACATCTCTAATGCCTTAAAACGCAGTAGTAATGGAGCTTTGATTGGTAGTAAGTGGTTACACGGTTACCAACACACACGAGAGCTCCTTCACTGTACTGTAGCCCTTGAGAGCTTTGTGGAAGAAGACTTAGAAAAGGCAGAGTAAGGTGAGAGTTTCATAGTCAGAGGTGAGCGTGGTTACACACTAACTACGCAGTGACACATTTAAACTTTATACGTCATTTATTTCTATTCCAATGAAGGTCATGGAGGTCGTGAACACATGCAACACACAACTCAGTGCAAAAGCTTAACCTCAGAGTGACAGGTTTATTTCAAATCTTTCAAAATCATTTGGAGACATTCAAAAACTTGTGCAAAGAGACAAAAGTAGATGTTTATTTAATTTCAAAGGCAGTCGTGTTTTCTTACAAAGTGTAGTGTTGAAAACCTTCCATAGAACATACATTATTCTGAGAGTGGTTTTCTCTCTCAGCAGTAAATCGATTTGAAGGAAATTCGTCATTCACAGTTTTCAGTAAATGTCATTGTGGCGCTACCACAGAATGACAGGTAAAGAACGTAGAAAATGTCATTTTTAGACCAAAGTTGTAAGACATCATCAGAGAGTCCAACTGTGAACCATGATTTACAAACATGATTTTCAAATGTAATATGTTGTTAGTGAAAGACCAACTCCACAACAAATAGACCATGGCAAAATATGATCAGAAACATTTTATCACCGTCCACACTGGGACTAGAAGAGATTATGCACTAAAGGAATGCTGGAATAGAATACAAAATAAAAATCAGATTCAGCTTTCATGAACAAATTGTAACTAATGTGACCTACTACAGGAGTTAAAACTGACTGTGAATGAAGCCTGTACCCAGATAGCACTTATTAACCAGTTTGTCTCCCATGAACACCTCTGTCTATTATCAAGGCTAATTGTTAGCCAAGTTAACAGCAGCAGTGAGTGTGCTTCCCAAACCTGGAGATTTATGGTTAAAATGTTTTACACCCATGCTTTTCTGCATCCCACATGGAATCAAACATCAAGTAATATAAACCTTACTATTTTACAGTCCCATCAAGGGATTGTAGTATTGATAAGGGGTGCATTGCCAGTGGTCCTTTTAAAAAGATGTATTATTATAGCTCAAGATAATTTTTTAATTGAAGGCATTTTCTTTCATTTACAGTGGCTTCAACAGACAGATATCCTGGTTATTTACAAATTAATTTTAGCTCTGTGAACTTCACTCACGCACATTTTTCACTGTTTTTTTTTAATCTTTTGGAATATGCCAAGCAGACCTGAACTTTGTACAAGCTAACAAAACTAGATGGATCATTTTCCGTTTGGGTCTGAACTGTAAGAGGCAGACTACAAATGCATTTAGGCTATGTAGGAGTCGAACATGTCCTGAGACCTGGAGTGCTAACGGAACATGACAACTTTAGCCACAAAAAAAGTCCCATGTAACCAAATAAAGAAGAGAAAAACATAGTCTGACATCATGAGCTTTATTAAGAACTCATAAATCTAAGATAACAGCACTGGGCAAATTCAGTTATATGTGTCCTTCCTGGGCTTCCATACATGCAACCATTTCTGTGATTCCCTGACATCACCGTGACCTTCACTGATTTAATGTAGCTGTAAAATCATCTGTTTATATCCAACAATGTGCTGAGTGACTTACGCCCGGAGAGCCTGGTCTAGTTTAGCAACATCCACAAAAAAAAAAAAAAAAAAAAAAAAAAAGGACCCCTTCAATCATTCCCATGGCTCTTATTCTGGGCAGTGAGTGTGGTGTCTACAGTTTCCCAGGCCCCTCCTAAAAAATGACACATACTCAGACCAGATGCTTCAGATGACCCGTACTGAGCTGTGATTATTAGCAGGGGTCTCCATTTTGGGCAGGCTATTTTTAACCAGCGATGAAAATTTGAGCATCATTCCGCTCCGACCATTTCTGCCAGATATTTCCATGAAGCTGCCAAGGAAGGGCTAGTGCATGTTACTCTTCAAAAGCTGGAAGTCTCAGGTCTCCTCTGTGATCTTGGTGAGAAAAGTGTACACGCCAGGCAAGCTCTACACACAACTGGACAAAAGTCATAAAGGACATGCAAATACACTATGTGAAATTGAATTTACTCTTATGTACACACTTCATTTCCTGGAAAAACAAGCTGTTCCAATTATGCCCACGCTGTCTTAGTCCTTCTCATTTCTGTGACGCCTGTTACTACCTCTAATTGTGGGATAAAGGGCACATTTACACCAAAATGCAAACACTCTGCTAATGCTAATCTGCTACTGCTACACTGATTACATGCAAGAAGAAAAAAAGGCAAAAACACCTCCTTAACTCTATTGCTGTACTATAGTTTGAACCAGTGTTAATTTTGCTGACGAATAATTTTTGTCATAGTTTGACACATTTTTGCAACCGAAAATGAAATAAAAAGTAATCAAACAGAACAAAAACTCTGACTAAATGTCTCGACACTTTTCTCAACAAATAAAAAGGAAACGAAAATGAACAGACAAAGATAAAATCCAAAAAAAGGAGGAGGAGACGGGTTGATTTGAGTCAAGTCAAACAATGTTAAAGGAACATAATGACACATTTCACAAAAAAACCTCAAAAATACATTACCCTTTATATTTTACTTACTAAATCTATTGTTCATATAATCGACTAAATTCCCATGATACTTAATAGACCAAAGCTAAATTAAAATTTGCTGTCAAAATGAACACTGGTTTGAACTTTTATGGAATAACAATGTCATCCTTGTGCAAACGAATGGCTAAAATGCAATAGAATCTAAACATTGTTGGTCAAATGTGTGTTAACTGCCTCATAGACAGGATCCTCTAACACTAACCATGCCTGGAGACAAGACTTGCAGTACGTCTATGGTGTTGGGTAGCTCTTTTACACATTGACTCCCTTCTCAAACTTTTGGATCTGGCTGAGGTGTTTGTTTCATTCTGGCACATGCTTTTATGTTATGTTAAATGTAAGGATGCCGTCCTCAGTGAAAATGATGTCCCAGTCACCTATTGGGTGCTGGCTTTACACAGCAAGTAGAACAACAATGATGAAATTTAGTATTTTTGTGTTCTGATAATATATTGTTAGTACTGAATCCTTACAGATGCTTTAGAGTTTATTAGCACTTGCTTCTGAAAACCCTAGGATTAAAAAGTTGTATCTTTGAGAGCTGGGCAAGAGTTATTACTTCTTTTTGTGTGGAATGACTTTTCACAGCTCCCCTACTGGCCTGGCATACTACAGTTTTCTCTATAGCTTTGCATATCTGTGTTGTTTTAATTACACGATGGGCCAGGATTTGAGGTTGTATTGTTGTGTAAATGGCCCCTAAAATGGGCTTCTGAAGTGTATCTGATTCTTGACTTTTGCAACATTTCATAATTTTGCTTTAAATTTACTTCAAACTGTTTATATGAAATGGAAACTCAACAGTGTTTGGATTAAACCAGGACTAAGAGTCGTTTGGAGGTCATGGTGTCGATTTAGCGCAGCTCTGCCATTTCTAGCAATGCTACATTTACTTTCTCTCACTGCACACAACCCGCAGTCAAACGCATAAGGCCCTATTGACGAGTGATTTAGATCGCGGCAGCAGCTTCTCGACGGCCTCCGCGTCTTATTGTTCGCTGGCAGTGATTGCCACTGGCATTCCAAGAAGCTATACTTCCCATACATTCCTACATATTTGAGGGGAAGATGGCAGTGTGGGCTGTCAAGACTGAGATGCACATGACAAGCTGAGACTGAGAGCCAAATGGGGGCTGTCAAAGCTGTGTTGTATCGGATCCAGAGTAAAGAGACAAATGCTTACAGAAGGGGATAAAATGATGTTATGCCACAAAGAACAGACAGAAATCAGCTCCGTTTGCTTTGAACTGAGAACTGACGTGGAAACCAAAACAATCATGTTTTTGTGTGATTCTACATGGTCTATATTGGCTTCTTGACAAACAGTACTGGATGCATGTAGGAAAATTGTGTATGTTGTAGTGTTGTAGTCAAAAACTCAACTCATAAGATCAAAATGTACCAAGACCCTGAAGTAAAACACTGAATCTAGCTACTGCATATGGTGCCCACTGCTACAACCAGGGCTCACATTCAGGTCTGTGATCAATAATGTCCTGGAGCAGAGTGTACTTCAGCCCTACAGCTGTAAAACACAGTTTGATCAGCTGCGTGCTCACAGATTTCTGCAGGAAATCATGTGTCATAAACAAAAGCAGGTAGGGACTGCTATTGCATGCCCCTGTAAGCAATAAAGCTGACAGGCTGTATCGTTGTAACAGTGGCTCTGAGCCAGACGACTTGTAAGAATTCCTGGTGCTCCTCAGACTTGTGCAGGCGCCAGCCATTGCTGCCCTGAAAATGACTTAGCCAGGGGAGGACAGCAGCAGTGAGGGCTATTTTTAGGAGTTCAAATAAAGAATGGTATGAATGTGCACGGGTCAATACGAGTTTATAATTCACTAAAAAGTCTGTGGTAAGGCTACTCCATATAAGCAATTTGTACATTTACTGTGGCATGTAAAGAGTAAATGGAAAGAACACAGCATGTCCGTTCAGTCCTGTTCCCTCACTCTTTCACTCATCCCTCCATCCCTTATGTGGAGGAAGGCCTCTGGGTTTCTCAGGAATGTTGACTTCTCCGTGCTTGGTCCCCAGGGGGACGTTGGTAGGGGTCCTGACCCCTCTCCTCCCGTGTCCCCGGAGCCTCTCAGCTAACTAAGTTAGCATGAGATAACTCCTCTGCAGCTTGTTCCCTTCCCTCTAACTGGGCTAATAGGAGACAGCAGCTTTATTTGAACCAGCCTCCTCCTCATCATCACTGTCTTATCAGGGTCTTCAGTTCAATTTGTCTTTCAGCACAGCCTGAAATCACATAAAACGGCTTAAAAAGAGCTTGTGGCTGCTGTTTTGGTTCCTAAACTCATACTAGCTACACACTCACATTACATTGTAAGAATCTGAACAGTTTCTATAAATCGGTGAATCATTTGGCTGTAATTCAACAGTCACACTCATTATGTTGTCACAGGCCTTTAAAACTTTACCTAAGGCTAAAGTTGAACCTAACTGATGTGCCTCTTGTTTGTTGAGTATTTTCTCAAGCTTTTTCCTATGTCCCTGTATAAGATCAGTCATCCAGCTATTTTCTCCCACACAACAGTTAGCACTGCTGCCTTTCACAGGGTGCACCTCTTGCCCCGCTCACCCTGAACATGGCCCAGGGCAGTGCTTGAACTGGGGGACACACTCTGTGCCTCAGCGGGAGAACATGGAACCAGGAGGAAATGGGCTTTTTCCCAACACAGAGACACAGAATGCAATGGAAACAACATGAGGAATGGCCTTTATGAGGAAACGTGGAGATTATTGGGACTAGAAAGAAAAAACACAACACTTCACTTAACAGATTTAAATTTCCATGTTTAACCAACTAAGTATTTTTGATGAAAATATTTTTGACAACATAGGTTCAGAAGGTCAAATGTGGAAAGGGTATATACAAACCAAAAACTCCATTTGGTTTTATTTTGTGTCGTTATAAAAAAACACACAATCACTGCTATTATTCTGTATTTATGATTTCCACTGTAGAACTGAAGGAAATGCACAGGTCTGTACCTTGTCTCTTTCTCCCCTTTACTACAGCCATTTATTGCTTGTCTCCTAAACGAACTAGCTGCTCGCAGACGGAAATTACTCATGGTTCCAGCCAGTGCCAAGTTCTGGTCCAAGGGCCATTAAGGTGTTTAAAGTCAGCCATTCATATTTGAGCTGGATTGGCCTTTTCAATTTGAAATATTCTCCTGAAATACAGCTGCACTGATTGTGTGAGAGTGTACTGCATCATGCCACGACATACTTCAGTTAAGTGCCTTATTTGAGTTCATTCACTCAAAGGGCATTTTGCTGACTTAGACATACTATACTACATAGAAACGCAAAAAAGTACAATTTAATGCTTATAATGAAAGTTATTTATTTGCACTCTCCAGCTTATTGTATATATTTTTTTCTGTTCCCTTATGATGAAATTACAAAATAAATACAGTATGAAAGCTTTGGCGAGCAATCTAATTGAATGTATTGTTATGGAAAACATACCAGTATCCCATTAAGCATCAAAGAAAATGACAGATGAGTGTTCTTGAAAATGTTGGTCTGGAAAGTGATTTATGGCCAGTTTCTGTATGGCTAATTAGTGATTAGTAAATTACTATAATGTCCTGGAGAAGTTCGGGATGGTTATCTCTAAAATGACTGGAAAGTGTTTGAATTACAGCAAATTCATCTGAGTTAAGAGGGCTAAATGTGAATGTAAAAACATGAACAAGCAATCAGTGTTTACGCTGTCAATTACCTCTGTTAGGTTCTGGATTAGTCTTGTCCCTGTCGATTTGAGTTTGATTTCCAGGAGATAGAACAAATAGACACAAATTAAACTACTGTTGACGACAATTGGATAGACATACAACCACTCAGAGTTCAGGTGGCAGTACCTACAGACACAGAATAAACTACCTCTGGAATGACACGATTCCAAACCAACAAACAAAGCACTGCATGAAGCCCATCCCGTTTTAGATAACAGTTATGGTCAAATAGGATTGATTCATTTGGAAAATGGGTTAAATGGGAGGGGCTATGTGTCAAAGAGAAGTAGGACTCTGGCTGGCCAGGCTAGTTCAGTACTGCTGCACGTTGGAGCGCAGAAAGTTAACATGTATGGAGTCAATTCAATGTCACATATATTTGCTAAACTAAATAAAACTAATTTTGCAAATATATGTGACATTGAATTGACTCCATAAACATCAAGCTGCCTATTTTAGTGACGTAGGACTGTATATAAGAAATAAACACCACAGAAATAATTAATGTGCCCACAAGTATGTGAGATTGAGTAGTTGTAAAACCAGTCATTGAAACATGGAAACTAATTTGTGCCTATTTAAGTGGCAGCTATTAAGGGCCTGAGTTTGAAGTTGTTGCAGTAAGAACAACAAAGCAACAACTTATAGCATTAGTATTACAGTATTAGACTGCATTATCATTGCTTACAGGGAATATTCCTTTAAATTAATAATATGCAGGAATTTTATATGACCTTTGATGACTTTATTTTAACTTTATATTGTATTAATTTCACTTTAAAATACTACAAACTACATAGTGGGACTAGTGTTAAGTCAAAAAACAGAGTGAACCTGGCTAACTGAGAATCACTAAAAGAGAGAATGGGACACTAAGACAAAATTGTTTGCAGGTTTTCACCAGGGGATCCTGCATAGTATGCCTTTAACTAGTTTTCAATATAACTGGCTCTCAGTAACAGATCTGCTTGGTGGATATTATTTGACCTACAATGTGTTGAGAGACAGCTTTCCAAACAGCCTTGTCAATCACAGCACAAACACACTGTCACAATGTTACGCATCAGAGCATGCACAAAGCACACGCACCAGAGTATGCCAATACAGTATGGTCTACTGCTTGTGATCTTTCTCCATATGGAGAGTAACATTGTGTTGGATCTGCGTGAAATGAGAGAAACATATAAACATCGGAACAAAAGGCAGCTTGTGAGCAACAAAACGATTTCAAATGATGTGTCACTTCATGTAAAGTATGAGGCTTTGGAAATAACAAGTAAAGAGCAGCTCCAGTAAACATCCTGCAACAATATAACTGGAACAAAGTGTTAGCAACAAGGAGACAGGGAATTCAAAAGCGATCTAACATGGCAGCTGAAGCACTAATATATATTTCTGAAGACACAACATGACTGCTTTTCTTCATTTTTGAACAAGAATAAAAATGACTTTTTTATTTTGATGGACTATTGAGTGGATTTGTTTGTAGAATTAGAATACAGTAGTGTGTTAGGAGGTCACCATTCACAGGAGATTTGTGGTTTAATTACTAATCCAGGCTTCCTCCATGAGGCACACAGAGTTCTCACATGGTGCTAGTTGTTCTCTTGAGAAAACCTCTGCAAAAGTAAAGTCATAAGAAGCAGGGCTCCCGTGTTGTATATTTACCAATACTGTCACATAAGCACATAACTTTGGCTTGGGTTTGTACTATGAGCTGGTTAGGATGATATTAAGGAGGATTTAAACAAACTGGCAACACCTCTACACTGAAAAATTGAGATTTAGAGGCCTGTATGAGGTAAATTGTAGTGTTTCCTCCAGTCAGTAGGTGGTGCTATGTTCTGATGTATCTTTTATTTTCCTACTTTGGGGCTGTTTACGTGAGAATGCTGAAAAAACACAACAGTCATGCCATTGCTGATTTGTGTTGACATGAAGTTACGATCCGCGTTCACATGGAGCTACCCAAAACGATGCAGTACACATGCCAGACCAGTAGGGGCTTTCTTTTTGCTGCGTCTGCTACCCTCCTTCTGTAGAGACATAGGCTTCTCAGTTTACCCGAGAGCGGAGCTGCAGCCACAACCAAATGAAAACACCCCCTTGGCCAGATTTAAAAGGTTGTGTAGTGAGAAAAAGCAGATCCGCAAAAGAATCATTGTGTTTTCTGCAACGTGCTTTGTCGTGTAAACGGCCTTTTAAAGACCAGAAAAGTAGCCCAAGGTTTGGAGTTAAATAGTTTTGCTACTGGTGGCCTTCTTACTCCGCAACACAGCAAACTTTTGAACATGACGAGGTGTTTTGTATGAGATTGTCACCTACCGCATGACGTAAACCGTGATGATGTCCTCAGTTACAACAATGATGTCTCTGCCAGTCCTCCCAGACAACTGATTCCTGCTGGTGAGTACAAAAAACAGTTTTTTTTCTGAGCAGTGTCTGAAAATCACTCCTTAGTCACTATATCAGGCACTGTGCTGTGTAACTGTGAAAGATAGCTTACCTTAGCTTGGACAGATAGATAGATTTCTTAAAAAATCCAGTCACAATAAGACACTGTACTTAAAACTAATGTGAAAAGTGTTTGGAATAATTGAGTAGTGTCTATTATTGATTCCAGTATATTCCCATATATACTGCAGTCCTAAACAGTGATTAGGTTTAGGTAGGGAATGGTTTCAAACACAACACCAACCTGCTAGCATTAGCAGCAGCAGTTGTGGGCGTTCACAGCAGCGCCCCCACTGGCTTGGCGGTCAAAATACAGCACATAAATGAGTGGTCTAAATATTAGTGTTTGCATTTTATTGTTGTGCAAAAACCTAACAGAGGTCTTGTTGTTGTCAGTAGTCTCACAAGCTTTACATTTTTATATGAAAGTGAATGATTGTGCAAAAGGGTCACAGCAGGATCCATCAATTCTCATCAGAGAGCGCTCACATGACACACGGCTGGTATAAAAGTCTCAAAAGGGGAGCCAGCCTTGATTGGGAATGATGTATGACGAGACGGTGAGACCGACAGACAGAGGCAGACTTCCTTCTGGGTGGGATGTTGCTGATGGGCGCTTAACTGAGGAAGGTGGAGTGGGGCAACAGTACAGCGATCCTTTGGGGCTTTGATGTAAACAAGATGAATATCTGGCATGTTTATGCTTTAATTTAGTGGCCAATTGTGAGAAGATTGCTTACAAATTGAAAAATGAAGATCAGGTGCGGCGTCTGGGACCAATAATCATCTCAAGTGCATAGCTACAGTGCATATGTAAATACAGGGGCCCGTCGGCAGTGTCCCGTTTAACAAGCCCCGCCTCCACCTTTACTCGGAGCAGGTTTGGGTTACACCAGCGAAACGGGCACCCATAAACTGTGTGTTACTTAATTATGGTGGCACATTTAGGAAAGTCATAAGAGTATTTATAGAGAGTCCCCTTTTGGGAGGGGAGAGGGGGTTTTAACTGGGGTTGCTCTGCTGTTAGCCCCCCGTCCTGGGAGAAAGAAACATCTTGTTTTCATTAGAGGGGGTCATGGCTGGGAGTAGGGGGAGGTTTACCATGCTCCAGTGTTTCAGTCTACATGCTTGTATTGTAAAAGTGTGGGTTTAATCATGCACAGAGCAGCGGGACGGTTCAGTGTCTCGTGTGGACGCGGCCCGAATAAAGAGTTGATGACATCCAGATGACATTTACAATACTCATTACGCAAAGCTATCTGTCGCCAACGATCTGCGGTCAGCTGACATAACCGAGTTACCGCGCTTCCCAGTTTGGTTCTGCCGTGACGACTTGTGCAAAGAAACATGCCGCGTGATCGCTGCGGTGAGGCGTGGAACAAGTTTGGAAGTTTGGCTGCAAACCACAACACAATGCACATGCCATGTCCTGTCATCAGTCACACAACAGTACTGCTGCTAACTCGCAATGGACTGATACATCTCAATATGTATCACATGTACAACAGATGTGTCAAGAGTGGTTCGTCTTGCAAGATACGTGTCACAACATGGCAATGCGCCTCAGATAGTGTAGAGGTAAGCTGGGTGGGGTTTATTTAGCTTTCAATGTGTGCTTATGTGAGACATGCAGAGGTGGCAAAAGTATTCAGATTCTGTACTTAAGTAGAAGTACAAATACCTGTGTTAAAAACAACTCTGGTAAAAGTAGAAGTACTAATTCAACTTCTTTAGTCAAGTAAAAATAAAAAAGGACATTCTCTGAAATGTACTGAAGTAAAAGAATAATTTGGCTTACACACAATACATTTGTGATAACTGCAATAAGTCTTTCATTAACAATCTGCAAGTTTGTGTTGGTTTGCTGTTTCAGTTTAGGTTTCAGACAGAATAATCAAGACTGAAGCAGGATTGGAATTTGCGATTTTTTTACTGTAATTATTTCATTCTGCATCATTCACCTCACAATCACTAAACAATCTTAGATGTTGTATGAGTTTGTAACACTCATAGCAACAAAGCAGTTACAAAACTAGTTCTGTCTTTAACTCATTGTTTAAATAGTTGTATGTAATATGCAGGAACAGCTTTCTTCATCTATATCTGAAAACCCCACGCTGGCCAGACGCCTTCTCTTATTTTTTACGTCTTTTATGTCTTTTGCGCCATCATCCGCGGAGGTTACAAAAGTAACAAGGCTGTTTTGACAATGTCAGGACTAGAAAGTACAGATATTTGTGTTCAAAAGTAGGAGTAGTAAAAGTAAAAAGTCACCAGATAAATAAATACTCAAGATACCTGAAAAATCTACTTAAGCACAACTAATGAAGTACAAACATCTTTGTTACTTCCCACCTCTGAAGAGCTGTGATTTAAATATTAATGAGCACTAATGTGTTTACAGTCACAGAAGGACCTAGGAGCCTGTGAAAACATCACATCCAACCTGAGGCCCCCCGCTGTTTCCAACAACAAAGGGGACCGCGCTGTTTCCTCTTCTTCCTATGAGCTTACCTTTATCTCATCACTTCTGTGTTTTCAAATGCCACTATCTATTAATCCAGCCTCTTTCCTTATCACACATGCCACATCTATGCTCACAAACACTATATCGTCAACATAATACTGTTAAATCGTTTTTTCTTTTGGGATCCCGTCCAGAAATTCACATTCAAACAAAAAGATGAGCGATCCCAGTTGTCCCATAGCCTCCCAGAAGCCCCACACACGAGCGACGTCTCCATCCTCTGAGCGCTCTTTGAACGCCGGGGCAGACACATGTAGTGGAAGTGTCGGAAACAGGTGCTTTGTGGCTGGAGCAGCTCTCTCTCCGTTTGATATCCTTTATAAGAACCAGACGGTAAGAGCCGGGCGTGTCCATAAACACAGCCAGTACAAGTCTGCCGAGACCACCACTTGTCAGTTCCCCTGCGCTATTACATGGTGAAGGATAGACTGTTTAAAGGCTTAAGGCTGACAAGGGCTCTCCAAAATCTGCAGCAATGTGGGTTAAATTTGTATCATGTAATAACCCTTACCCTATTTACAATATTACAAAGCATTATATTTTGTCTTTTTTAATAAGCTATGGTATAAATATATGTGAATGATACAAATCACAATATGTCAGATTAATTAAAATGTAAGTTTGGAGTCACTGTTAGCTTTTCTATTTGTATAAAATACCTTAAAATTCACATACAGTAATATTTAAAGCCTGTTTCTGTAAGCAGTCTAACTTCTTGTTACGTAGTGATGTAATAAAGTAGCACCAGGCCTTTACAGAAGGTGGAAGTTGCATTGGCTATTGGAGTATCACAAAAAAGTCAGACACTAGACCAATCAGAGTTATAACAGTGGGCGGGGCTTAAGAAATGCAAAAGGGGCGGGGCTTAATACATGCAGCGTTACAGTATTTTACCATTAAACTGCATAAATACACTTTAGCCCCAAAATGAAAAAGGATCCACGTCATATTTTAAAATTCAAAGTTTATGTTCCAAGTAATAACTGTGTAAATTCATATATGTTTTTACAGGAACATTATAGGATTTAACAAAGCTGAAATATCCACAGTAGAGTTCCCAAAAGACTGCTGTGCCCTTGTGAGCAGTGGCCAAGGCTGAGCGTGTCATGTCAGCTCCCTTTCCCAACGGCGCCTGGACCTCCGCTCAAACGAAGCTGGCACAATAAAAATAAATGGCCGCTGATGATGTGTTAATCCGCTCTGACAAAGCGTCTCGCCGCCGAATTAAGATGTCATTTTTTTATCACCAAAGTGACACCTGTTTATAATAGTGGGCCTGGAAGGACTTAGCGTGCGCCTGTTATTCCCGCTGCAGTGCACACAGAGTGACCAGGGGCTGGGGGTGATACACGGGGCCTTGTGTTGGAGCCCTGTTAAAGCCTGGTGGAAATGAGCTCACAGGGGAGCGCTATTCTTTTTTAACAGCGGAGAAATTAAATGGGCTAAATTGGGATCGTATGAAACGCTCAGATGCCTCAGCTCCCAAATGTGCCATGCCGTCTGTCATAATAAAACCATATATCAACATGAAAGTTAATGTGAAAAACCTTGAATGTATACAGTATATGTCATTAATCTTAGGTTTAAGTTGGTTGGCCTCCATGTATTGGCCACTACCATCAAGGTCCCATTATGATCAGAATCTGATTTCTGTGGCTTTGTGGCTGTCTGACTGAACTCTAAATAACACTGTATTCGGAAAGTGTGAAATATATAGTAGCATGATGCGGCTGTGATGTCTGCTCGTGTTGAGAAGTAGTTCCAGGTCACGTGACCCTAATGTGCATGTTCTGCTACAGTGTTGAATGCAGTTTCTGTGGTATTGTTGCCACTATCCATTGTCTGTTCTCATTTCATCCAGGCATGTTGTTATTTGGAGTTAATGTTGGCACTAAGCAGGTTCCATACTGCTGTAGTCTGACACCATGACTCAGGACACTGATGATGATGATGGTTAGTAGTGTTCATGTAAAATGGTTATTAATAAAACTGTGTAATTGGAGCTCTCTCTCGTGTGATACTGTCTAATGCTATGATGTCACAATATTTTTAGAATTTAACAATAGAATTGAACAATCTTGTAACCTAGCATCCACCTCAATATCACTGCTGTTATCTAAGCCATTCTAAACGCAGTTGTGATATTTTAAAGGGTCATACGCAAATTATTAATGCACCACAAATTTGGGAGCTTTTTGTTTTTTAAGGATAATTAGGTTAGGTTTTGTTGGTAGACTAAACAAGAAGATAAGCTAATTTCTTTCAATTTTGTATCATTTGGGATTTATCTACTCATCTATAATGATAAACTTTGATTTTTCTTGCATGCTAATGTGTATTATGTAATTTTGCTTAAAAAATCAAAAACATTAAACTGTTTAATAGCATATTGTAATACATATTACTACAAGACTTTAACATTTTTCCTGGGCTTTTTGTCAATAATTTCATCTTATTTAAACAACGATAAGCTTTGACCAATCATATACTCACATAAAAGGGGGAATAACTCCCATTTGAATAAGGGATGCTCTTCTCTGCTTGTCAATGTTGAATCAAAGTGTGTAAAAAAAAAAAATGACTCAAATAGTGGCAGCGCTGGTTATGACGGGGTACACTGTGAAACACCGCAAAAAAAAAAAGAAGAAATAGGCATTGGTCTACAAAAAAAGACTTATAAAATTTGGTTGAATGATTTTAACCAAGTATTATTTTGTGTTTGTTAATTGGTTTACGGTTCTTGCTTTTTAAATGAAATAAAAACAGGCAGGTCACAGTGTTGTTTTGGTGTGTGTGCATTTAAAGATGACGTTGAGAGCATACTATATATTTTCCTAGATGGGAATCAGCTCATTTACACAGATTTCATACAAAGAAATGTTGTACATAGATAAAAACTGCAGAAGTGAAATGAGCGGCAGAACTCAGAGTCAGTGATCTTAAATGGCACATGAATTTAAATTTCTAACACAACTTTTGGCACTTTTCCTGCAGTGACGCCTTGGCTCTGTAGCTGTCAGACTGGACCGTGTGGAGCTAAACCATACAGTCCAGATGTGAGTGAGGTGTCCGCCCTCTAGGTCTAATCAGATTGATTAGGTTTAGTAATCTGGCGGCCTGGCACTGGACTCTGTACTTCATGAAGCTGAATAGTGAGAACTCCCAAGCTGGCTGCTTCTTACACAGTCCAGAACAGCTTAGCCCTGCCTGGTCCCTTCACACTCTGACATGTGAACGCTTAGCTCCAGCCCGGTCCTGACTATCATATGAAGAGTCTGTTTTCAATCACAACCGCAGACTAAAAAACGTCCCAGTCACATTGGGCATTTCTTGGAGCAGTCTGAGGGGTATTTTTATTCACTTTTTTTTGATGTAATACCGAGTATTTCTTTCCTTTTTAACTTCACTTCCTTCCATCGGATGAAACTGCCCCAAACTTCAAATCAAAGCCGTCAGCATATCAGAGCGAGGCGAGCTTATAAACAGGGACAGCAACAGGAGGTCTTATTCAGCTCCGGTCTGGGGGTCAGTCTGTGAATCCGACCTATTGAAAAGATCGGAGAGGGATGTGGGAACCCAGATAGCGGTGCTGACAAGCCAACTCGATGATCAGAAAAAGGAAATGCTGCTCTCAATGACCTTACTGTTACCCTTAACAACGCAGCGTAAGTCTGCGCTCTCTGATACCGCTCTGGGTTTGAAACATCCAATTCAGTCCCATCCCAGGAACTCGCCTTCCTCTCATTTCCTGTGTGTGCACCAGCCGTCGCCTGTTTAAATTACGCCCAGTACCTCCCTGTTTTCTCCTGTACATAGCCCTCTCACTCCTGCAGGCGCTTTCCTGCACGCCACACTCTCTGGATCCAGGCCAGCTGCCTCCTTTTGGAAAACATAGTGGGACACGAAAACTGAAATTTGCTTTTTAAAAGGTCCACCTGACCTGTGTATATCCGTTATGAAAAAAATATGAGTGTTTTATGGACGCTTTTATCTACAAATCGAGACATAAAGCCGCTGAGAATGATAAGTGATAAAGATTTGTAGTGGAATGGGAGATCTTGTTCCTTCAGTAGAATATAGACTTCTAAACCGGAGTAATTATATATATATTTATACCTCTGTAACAAAAATTATTTGCAATTGTCATCAGCACTCACAAAACTTCACAAACAGAGAGAACAACATGAAAAATAATCAACGCTGAAGCTATATAAAGGTCCATTTTGTTAAGTGTGAAGCGATACTGGTGAAAACTCCCACTATTTCTTTTACGTTCCACGAGATTGTTAGAAAAAAGTGACGTGGCATTTAATGAAAGCACAAAAGTCTGTGTGCAGCTGATTCCCAGGGAGGCAGTTAAAAGGTGAATTTATTGTACTCGTTTACATTTCCGTGCGTGTTCCAGGGAAATCAGGGAATTATAAAGTATGCAAAGAGAATTGCTGCCAGTGTTTTACATCTCCCCCATTGCACTGCACAGAAAAAGCCACAAATATAAAAGTAAACACCCATAGTTGCAGGGTTCATACTCCTGATGAGTTCAAACACAGCTTGTTTTAAGGATGAGAGAGTAACTCAACATTTTTGGCTAACTTCTTGACTGTTTTACAAGAGCAAAAGCAGCTATATTAAAACCAATCGCTAATGATGCATTTAAATTCAGACATATGCTGTATATGGCCACTTTAGAGTGTAATAAAGCACGGTATTCTAGAGAGTATTTTGCTAAGAACTTAGTCTTAAAAATTCAATGTTCAAATTTCAAGGATTTCAAGCGCTCATGGAAACATTGTCGCAGGGTGTATTTTATTCTGTATGAATCAAGGAATAAACCAGAGAATGTGAACTCGTGCCTCGTGAGGTTTCCACTCTTGAATTCTTGGACTTCAGACGACAGCAGAGTCATCCTTGAGCTGTATTTGACAGAGACTGACCTCGGTTGAGTAAAGTTTGCAGGTCTCTTGAGTCCAACCACCTAGCAGCTGTACAGTACAGGGATCACAGACTGGTCAGAAAGGTCCCAAATATATGAGGGAAAACCAGTTGAATATGACTGAGAACTCTAAATGTAAGGAAAAGTGTAACATAATGAAATGGAATTGCTCACATCTTACTTTTCTTTACAAATCGCGAAATAATACCCTGGCTTTTCAGCTTGATTAGACTGAAAAAGTTACTGAATGTAAAATCTTAATGAAAAGACGAGACTTGAGACTCTGGTTCATTGATTAATAAATAACATTTTTACCTTTTTCAGCATATGCCCTTAAAGTAGAGAGTTTGTTACAACTGGACAATCGATGAGGCTAGTATATTAGCTGGTGTCAGGGAAAAATATCCATTTAAAACTACTCTACATAGAGCTTTCTTATTATACATCATTATTTTTGAACTACTGTGTGTCCAAAGCAGCAGGTTTCTACCTGATGTTTTAATTTGTTTTCTTTTTGAGAAAATGTGCCTTACTACCTGACACCATGGACTGTGGACATGGAATGGACTCTCAGTCTTGAGGCTTCTCCACACGATGTCTGCACAGACAGTATGACATTACTGTATTAGTGCTACATTACACAAAAAAGCACTTACAACACATACAAAAAATCCTAAAAACCTAACCTTATTGCCTAAACTAATAACTCTGTAAAGATGCTTGATTACTCTAACCTGCCCCAAAGTCCTGAAGTGTGTGTTTATAAAGTTTGTATTTAATTTTCAGAAATATAAAATGATCTTAAATAGGCTTTTTTTTTGCAGTAACAAGCATTTGATACTGAGCATCAAAAACGTACAAAAAATGTAAAACTTTTATGACATTTTGTACTTTTATCGCATGTTGACTATTCTGTGTGATCTGCTGTAACAAGTGAATTTCCCCGCAATGGAATTAATAGTCTATCTTTGTCTTATTTTATCTTATCTTAACATAAAAAAACTTGACAACTATGCTAAAATAAGCTTGCAATTTCCTCATAGCACATATCAATACGTTTGATGGTAAAAATGTTTTATGAAATCTTTATGACACAATTTATAAATGTTTTTAAATGCAATTTTACACATTTTATAATGATCTAACATTAATTATGTGTAGACTCAAATCCTGACTATTGCTCCGTCATTAGCATCAGTGTCAGTAAACATTCACCCCGACCAGAAAGGACATGAATCCTATGGCTTTCCCCTCACTCATCATAAAACCTTTGCTCAGCGGTACCTCTACTCTGTGATACAGCGTTTTGACCACAGAGAGCAGGCGGCCCGACATGGTGGCCAATAAAATGAAAAGTACAACAACCCCTGTTGCGTTTCATGGTCACATTTGACATCAATCACCGATGTGCAGGGTCAGCGGTGTCATTTGGTCTGCAGGACTCCGCGGATCACTCCCTCACATATTCAACCTAAACCCGGGCCTCTACATCAATACTTCACTGGGAGGGCACTTACTGGACATAAGGTTGTAACTGCCAAGAAAAAAAAAACACCAAAGTTGTAATACCTCTGGAGGTCTCTTTAACAGCACTCCTCAATCTGCGAACAGCGAAAGGGCAAAACCTGAGGCAGGCCTTTTCCAGAACAAAAAGGGAAAATTATGTTGATTTTGGAGTCTCCCTTGTTTCTCTTCATCCCAGGACTGAGGGGTCCAGTGGTTTTTATAGGGGCATATGGCTGACATTTTGATTCTGACAGTGTACTTTTGACTTTGATGTCGACCCCTGCAATTTTCACCACAAAAAAAAAAAAAGGTCATGACACGTGAAGGCGGTGTGCTGAAAATGGACTGTATCCATCAATGTACTTTACGCTCCGTCCTTCGAGACCACTTGATGGAGAGATCCGAATGAAATGATCAATCACCATTGCTCCCCAAATCCTCACACGTCCCGTTTATGAGCACACACCAGCTAATGTTCACACCCGTCTTATCTCCCACGACCTTATAGTGCTACGGTCCATGAACAACGGTCTGAATCAGCCCAGCGGTTTAACACACATTGCAACTGTTTCCCTACAGTCAGGTTCTGGAGTCGCGCCTGACCAAGACTCGGGGAATTCCCAGCATGCAATGTGTTAGCACCAAGGGGCTGTGTATTTCAATCAAAAATAAGACAGAAGCATGAACTCGGGAAAGTATGATATTTCAAGGCGATGTGTGTGGGTTCGTAAAAGCACTGTAGTCATTTACATGCAAGATGAGTCAAGTCAAGTGACGTGTCGTGCTCTGGTGCCAAAGCGTGTCATGTGTTCTTGTTTTTCTAACCGTGCGCATGTGAAAGAACATTTGGAAGCAATTTTTCTTTGTTAATATGAGTATTATTTTAATTGTGGTAATTATAGGTTAAACTGTTCGACTGCTCGCAAGGTGCTCGGCAGCTTTTGACAAGAAGACGACCTGTCTCGTTCCACTTCACTTTCCACTTCTTTCACAGATGCCCCCATTGTCATTCTCTGAGCGCAGTTTAACAGTGTGCGAGCATTTACAGACAGGTTTCACCCATTTGGATGTGACCTGCAATGTGACAAACCTGCAACTGATCTGCAACAAAATCAAATGTGTCTCGAGGTCAAGTGTTTGATGGCTGACCTCACTGTGGTTTCAAGCATTTATAAAGAAGGCCAGACAGAAAATAAGTGAGGGAACGGGCAATTCAGTAGAAACGTGGTCAGCACCTAGTGTAGTGTGTAATATTTGTGGCTGAAAAAGGTAAAAAACACAAAAAGTACTCAATAAAATCAAGACTTAAAGGTACAGGGACCAATTATTTGCCTTTTTCTGACAATAGACTCCCAACTAACTTATCTGAGAGGAGCAAAAGGTTGTAAAGTACCCTACTAAACTGCACATGGCTAATTGTAATGTATAATTCAAACAAAGAACATTGTGGAAGCTGATGAGGGTTGTTTTGCCTGAACACCATTCTGCTTCTAACATGTTACTATCTCCTTTTGAGGGAAATAGTGGAAGAAAATGGTTCACCCTTCTGGAAAAAGACTTACACAAAAAGGTGAAGTGGATAAAACAGTAAAATATACCATAAAATATATAAAAAGGTAGTTTAAATGGGCCTGAAGATCCAGTAGTCCAGCGCAGAGTCTGGTAAAATCTTCATTTAAACCTTTGGCCTTCTTCAAGTGAAATAATCCTCGTTGTGCATGAAACTCTCTTCTTTGTTTGTCCTTGCTACCAGAGAGCTTAGTGAACCAAAACTTTGAAGCTATTTTTTATCAGCTCATAGCAGCCCCAGAGGCTTATAAACCCCTTAAAAGTACCATTCTCAACAAAGCAGTTCATGTAAACTATATTAAGGCCTTTGTGAGAAAAGTGAAAGTGGTAATTGTCCACATTCCAACAGTTTCAATATATAAACTATGAACCGTCAGCCGTGAACAACCCAGCTGCGAGCAATTTGTGTAGCAGATAATAATCAGGCTACATGCAAAGCAGCGTTCCTCTGTCAGGCATTAGGCTGCGGCCCATGCTGTAAGGGCTTTCAGACATTTAAAAGAATGGTTGGTTTAGTTTAAATAACCTTGGACAACTGGGAAAAACTAGACCTTCTCTGGTCACATTAACAATGTCAGTTCGAGAGCGATCCAGATCATTTATCAAGCTGAACCAAAGCATGGGTGCACTCTACACACACACACACAAAACATGTAGTCAAATCTTTAGCAAATGTAAATGACGAAGTTAGCACAAGCTTTGCAAATGATTGGAAGACCATAAATTATTTTCATTAAAGGACTATCTTTGCATAAAAGGGGTATCATCACATCATATTTTAATTTCTCATCGTCCTCTTTGTGTAATTGATTGCTCACATGTAAAGACATTGTGTGCCATGTGTATTCTATTTCATGAGCAGTGACAGTCAGAGCCGTCATGGGATTCCACAACACTGCCAGGCTTCAGTGTCTAGTTTCCTTCTGCGCAAAACTGAATGAGACAGAGTTATGGCGCGAAATACAGCCTTACTCCAAGGAGCCGACATGTGGCAGTAAAAACAAATGTGTTGATAGACCGAAGACTGATTCTTTCACACATTAGAGCGTAAACAATAACACAAGCAAGGTTCTGAAAAGCAGTTATGGCAAAAATGTCTGTGTCTTCGTCCGGGACAGAGACAAGAAGCAACTGCGGTGTCCCTCTCAGTGATTTATGTCGCAGCTCTCAGACTCTCAGGGTCCTCGGCAGCACATGGTCACCTCAGGAACAGCTGGGTGACATATTTGATTGGTTGTCAGGACGGACTCTTGCTGTATTGTATGTCTTTCATTGGTATTCTATTCTTACTTGAAAGCTCTAGTTTCATTTGGGTCAGAAAGATCCCGCACAATGCAATAAATAAGCAAAGACAACTCTTTTTTTTAAACGCAAAGTGGTTTCCGTCATAAATGTTTCTGTGTTTTGTCATGGAGCAGCTATTATCACCCGATACAGACCGAGTTGTGTCGGGTCAACACAGAGCATGCCACCGATCTGGATTGTTCCTCTTCGCTCCGGTACCATCCCGACAGGTGCAGCTTCAGACCCAGAGATTAGGTGATCAGTGTCCTCAGATTTCTCTCCATGTGGAATGTCCCACATGCAGCGGAGCACACTGCTGGCTTCCTGGAGAGAGGTTAAGGTGAGGCACGCAAGATGATGAAAGGAGGAATGTGGCTTCGAGTGTGAGTCGGTAAAGAAGTGTTTCCATTAAGATGTCAGAGGTTTTAGCAGCAGTGAATGAAGGGTGTATTAAGGCTGCAGTAGCCTTCTTATAACCGCTCACACAGCAACAGTGATGTGCCTGCTTTTATTTTATCAAAAAATAAATGGAACTAAACCCATTTTCCCGAAGTTCAATCTCTGAGTTTTGCATTAGACCGATGTAATCTGACAATAATCTCTGTCTCATCAATGCCTCACAAGTATTTATGGGCATTTCACTTTGTTTTCCTTTTCTCTATTTCTGTTTCTATTTTTTCAATCTGTTTCACTGCTCGCTCTGAATAACCACTTTTAGTACGACTTCCCTCCGCCATTGATTGAATGTTGAAAAACCAGCCAGTGTTATTCAAATGGAATCAACCTTCTTTGTTCAAAACCACAAGTCGATAATTGTCATCTATTAAAGCCTGTCATAATAAAATCCTCTAAAAGGTTTAAAGATCTTGTTTGTTTGTTTGTTTTTCCACAGAGCATTTTTATGACAGTTATCAGTTAACATCCAAACTACAGTCTTGTTCATTTTCCTGCAGATTATGGTAGCATAGTGGTTAGCATTCATGCTACAAGTCCTGCCCTGCTACCCTGGTTTCTCACTATATGCATTTGTCATTGTTATTGTCATGCTCTTTTCTGTCTTGGTTTGGAAATATAGTATTGAGTGAATCATAATTAAGAGTGGCTGGTTGCTTCATGCACCTATATTCTTTTGTTGATCCTAAAAAAGTGAAAGTAACAGTAAATTCAATTTTTAAGAAAGTGAGTGCTGTATTACAATAACAATCAGATGCTTCATACAGTAAAACAACATCTATGATAGCTATTTGACTGCTGCATGTTCAAATAAATGAAAAAAACATATTGCCAAAGGAATACAGTGGTAACATAGCCACACATTTATGTCTCTCTACAGACTGAGTTTCTACTGAATAGCCTGGGTGCATGGGCCTCTAATAATTGGATTAGATTAGGATTAAATGCATAGTAAAGGGATAGTCTGGCATTTATCCCGAGTTAAAGTCTGACGACACGGAGACAGTGATGATACAGTGAGGCTACAGCGAGGTCGCGTGGAGATGGAGTTGCAGTCTGGACGGAGAGGGGTTCACACATGCTTGGCGTCCCCAGGGAGTCGTGCGGGTCGAGACGGGAGTCGGTGCCTGCATTTGAGGTGCAGCTACTGGGCGCCACACAGATGAGCTCATGAAACGCTATGCTGTCCGCCGAGCCGGGGGATCGGGACGAGGGGGGCGAGAGGAGAGGGCATCCCTGCCATCAATCACTCAGGGTGGAGCTGGAGTCCGACGCTCTCACGGATCAGGAAGAAGACGGGGTCAAGGCCACGGTAGAGGCATTGGGTGTCCCCCTCGGTTCAAGGAGGCGGGGAAGAGAGTCCATGAGCGGACAATGAGGGAGAGAATAGAGAGAGTGGAGAAAATAGAGACAGGAGACGGTGGCGGAGGAGTGAGTGGTGAGGGTCGCTGCATGAAACCTGAAGATACTGTCAGAACCATGGCGGACAACGCAATGCTTGGTCCATGAACTCATCACCTTTGGTCACTTTGGCAGCAGGAATGAATCTCAGCTTTATCCACAGTTCATTAGTGCAATTATGTAAAGCGTGTTCACTGCTTTGTCATTTTAGAAACAGAAGAATGTATTAAATTAAACTCTCCTTGTGCTGTAGTGTGGACTCACAAAAAAAAAAAAAAAAAAAAAAAAAAAAATGGCAACCTGAAAACAGTTGCCTGCTTGTTTTCTAATTCTTGCCATGGAAAAACAATCCTTGACAACCACTTCTATCCAGATGATGTAATACGGGTCTCGGTGTTATTACGATGTCAATTTTCGGTCATTATATCTTACAACGCTGGTTTAAAATTAAGTAGGCTAGACCACGTCAAGATCCTGTTTAGTGTTTTGGGTGGAAGTGTGATCCATCGCGGTGCTTTGGCAGCCGTTCCAGACTGTGGGTGAAACAGACACGCAGACTCACGCTCAGAGTATCTAGTGCTGACAGACAGGCAGCAGACCACCAGGTACCAGTCAAGAGTCCATCAAGAGCCAGCTCTGGAAAGGCACTCAAATACAGACAATATTGTAATGTGTAGAGTGAGCTCACGTTGCATTGAGTCTTGCCCTCTGGCAGTATTGTGGACAGTATTAGCTGTTCTTTCTTGTAAAAATTTAGTTTGGAAAAATATGGTTATTAATTTTGTCATAATTAAGCGGAGTAGGGTACATTATGCTCCTTTATTCTACAGTTGATCATAGAAACAGTGTCACACGAGGAAATGTCATGCTAACAGGAAATGACGTGTTTTTTAAATATTGAACTATTGTTGGTACGATATTGCTCTAAAAGGTGGCAATAACTTTAACATTATTTATGCTATTTTCAGCAATTATGCAATTAAATAAGATGATAGCTATGTATCAGTATATGTTGAATTAATGACAAATGACCTTTTACTTCCTCAGCAAACATTTACCACAACAAATAACTTCTTAGATTAGTTCATAACAAACATACCCTCAGAATTCCTGCAAAGTCTACATTACGTAATATAAAGTGATGATAATTAGCTGCTGCAGAAATCTATCGTAACTATTTTAGCTTTGTGATTTTCTTTTAACCGTAGCTGATTTGGACTAATGCAGTTATGGGCTGTTATTAATTGTAACAACATGCTGTTGCTCAGATTGGATAAAATGACCATGTGATAAGGGTCGGCAGGTGGTTCACCCAATCATTGACCACACATTACTTTGAAAATACTTGAAAATACTCCAGGCACTGCATCTTCTCCTCACCGTCCAAAGAGTTGCATGTATTTGTGAACTGTCCATAGTAATTGTCAACTGTTTAACTGTGACATGAGTCTGTCCCTCTGTGTTAGCCCTGCGAATAAGTGGTAATTGTAGCTTGAGATAAACCCCTCAGACCCGACTCAATAAGTGCAAGATAATGAATAAATGAATGAATAAAACAGTCAATCAACATTCATATGTAGTGATATAAAACAAGTAAATAAATAAATAATAATAATGGATCATGTAAACGCTAAATATTAATGTATTTTGTTGAAACCACTATTTACAGAACTGAAACTGTTAACATTTGTATAAGCACAGGTTTGCAAAAGAGTCCAAATACAAAGTTTGTTGAAGTTTTATAGCAGTTATGGAAACATCTTTTTCATTCTTTTTAAATCAACATCAAACTGAGGTGTATTAGTGATGCAGGAGATACACATTTACACTATTTCACACTTTGCCAACAAATTGGGGCAAGATGACACTGATTGGAACAAAGTTTACCAGCACTAACGTTTATTTGAAATAACCCAAACCGTTTTGCATTTCCCAAACTATGATGTCGAACCGCCCTGTGTTGAGTCTACTCCCTGCTGATCCCATGTAATAGTGTCTCTTGGTACCGATTGTTAGGTAACCTCTACTGACTTTTTAAACGGCGCACCTGTATCGCATAAATCTGTAACAAACTCCCAGACAAGTATGTTACATTTCTAATAAGCGTCACCGTACGGGGAGGGGGTTACGGGAGAAGAATGGCTACTGTATGGGTTTGTAATAAGACCCAGCTGTGAGTGGCCGTGTGGGCTGTGTGCCGAGAGAGTGTGCTGCTGGAAGATTTACGCCGGGGAGAAGCTGGCAGGCACGTCATAAATCCAGCTTGTTGGACGTATTTGCCTTGTTGACGAGGTTCGAAGCAGGCTTTTCAATTAGCGCTAAGCATTCCCCAAATCCTCAGACAAATAAACAGATAAATATTACAGCAATGAACATAAAAAGAGCTGCAATAAAGTTTGGTTTACCCGACATTTTGCTGTAACCTTAAAACAGTAAGCCACTACACGCTGTATTTGTCCTTGGCAATAAAAACACATGTGCATTCAGATGATGAGTTGAACACAGGGCCCCAGTAATCACTGCGGGATCTGGGGTTACATTTTATAACGCTACCCCCTGAAGCATTTGTATGTGTCGTCTCCTCACAGCAGCAAGTGTCTGAAATATACCACGCGGGAGCCCATTTTCTCATAACATGTGTAGTTATGAAAAAGATGAAGTCAAAACGAAACATTCCTGTCCGAGCAATAGCTGTAAGCTGTACATCATGTTTATTAACGGTGCTAAATCAAGGGCCGTTCTGCGGAGGAGAGCTGTGTACAACTCTCAGGAGGAGCCTATGGTGTGACTTGGCCTGGGCGAGCTCAGAATCACACATTTGGAGCATGTAATATCTGAGGCGGGGTCATAAGTGGGGTCATAAGTGTCACTGACGTTTCTATACAACTTTAAAGGTCGCTTATTCAACTTTTTTGGCTTTTCTCTTTAATATACCTGATGTCTGTTTGGTAAAGTTTTCAAAAAGCTGCAGTCTGGTGAAGCCATAGAGTTGCATTTTTTTCTAGATTTCATGATGTCACAAATTACTCTAATAAATAAAGACGGCCTGCCTCAGCCACTTAACGTCAAGCAGCCTATATTTAAAGGACCCTCTCAGCTCTGCTCATTCATCTCATCCCCTCCTCAACTCTGAAGCATTCTTCTGTATTATCATTAACTCTCGCCATTCATCATCATACAAATGCATCTATTCTCTGTTTGAGAGTCTCTCCAGGGTGAAATGAGGAAAGTGCAATCATAATGTTACAATTATGTACAGTATGGCACCACTGACCAATCAGAACAATGCAAGATGAAAAAGCATAATTGTCTTGTGTAAGTAGACCTTGTTCTAGTGTTTATTTTTGCTTTATGCACTTTATAATAGCAACACACTATCATAGCGTACATTAAATACAAGTAACTGCTTAATTCATCATTTACAAAGCATTACTCTAACATTAATAATAATTTTAAGTTATAAACATTGTAATTAATGTTTAAATCTGCAATGTCCATCCATCAATATGTTCTTAAGTGATATTTGGACATCTAGAAATTCTTTGAGTGTTTATTTATTTCGTATCTTGTAATATATTTATAGAGTGCAACAGTACTGTATGGTTTTTTTTTGTTTTTTTTGTTAAAGCTTAAACATGTTTTGCAATTATAATAAAATAAAATGCTTATTATTTTTTTTATTCTGTTTTACTGCCTTCATTTTTTCCCACCGAACACATCAGCTATAATTTTCACAGCAAAACACCCTCACTCTTTAGCAAAGAACTGGGGTTACAAATATATTCCACCAAAATCTTTGCATGCTTCCACTGCTCCTACACAGAGCCGGTTGGGCCCCACTCTCCCTGTGTGGGCCTGGGGCTGGGCTCAGACCCAAGCAGCCCGGGACAAAGTGGTAAGTTTACACATATGCCCCTGTAGCCTATATACTTCCTGCTCACATGCGACTCCATTGGCGCTCGAGTTTATAATTACCATTGTGATTAAATGCACTCGCCGCAGCTACAAATTGCTGATAAGCGGCTTTTCTAAAACAAAGTCCAATATGACCAGTCATTAGGAACATGATCTCATTCGGTGTGCCCACCCTGGTGCCTGAAAAAACACGCCGCAGGAAGGGGAGACCTGTTTGGCAAAAAAAAAAAAAAGTGAAAATATTCTGTTCTTTGTTTTGACATGCTAAAGGGAACAGTGAGCTTGGAGTAATTTTTGGAGAGTTTAACAATGTCATGGGAGATATCTGGAGTCAATCAAACATGCACCAGTTGTATACACCTGATCCTATGTTCTGCGGGTTTCCTAATATCAATAAATGTACTTGAGGACCTCGAATTTTAACCATTAACCATATAATGACTTAAAAACTTAATCTAAAGAGGTAGTAATCCCTTCACATAGACTTTTTTTTTTTTTTTTTTGGTTTAGATGTGTAAGGCAAGAAAATTTCAGTCAGTGCTTGAGGTAAATTTATTTATTAATTTATTTATTTATTATATAACAGGGCAGATACAATAAACATAGATTATCTTCTTTAATCATCCTATATATGTATCAAAAAGTTTATATAATATAGAATAGAATATAATCTGCAACACCTGTCCCTAGAAGGGCTTTACACAGTTCATACTCCATCAAATAGAGTTGTATAAATGAACAGTAAAAGTGGTAAAAATGAACACTGAATACAATCAAATGTCTAAAAACCAAATAGCACAAATAGAAAGTGTAAATATATACACACACAGGCACATTCAGACACACAAGATTTTGTCTGTTTTTTGAAGGTGGTTTATTTAATTCACATTTAAAAAAAAACTAAAAAACTTTATAGTCTCCACATGTCACTGCTCTCATGGATCTGACATTTTGCAGTTTGTTTACAAAGTAATAAGTAGTAAAAATAAGTGGCTCAGGAGCAAGTCGAACACAGTGTGAGAATGAGAACGCAGTCTATTACCTGTAAAGCTCACTCATGTTTCTATTTGAGCACACATTCCTGCATGAAGGTTAAGAATATTTATGAACTAAACCACAACAAGGCACTGATTGAACAGATATCTTCACATGCAAACTGAAAAATTGTGTCATATACCGATAACACTAATTATGCAACGCTAACTCTATCTGAATATGAGCATTGTGTTGTCCCAGTGGTCTCACAACAGCATTTGAATGGGAACACGGGAAGGGTAGGGGTAGGGGGAGGTTAGAGGGGAGATGGGGAGATGGGGAGATGGGGCGAGGGCCTCCAGGCCGATGGGATGCCGAGTACTCTTCACCCGGCCAAAGGTTCACTCCGATCATCTGGGCCAATCTGTTCCAGACGTGGTAAATGACACATTATTGGATCCAGACCTGACAAGGGCTTTGTGTATATTACATTACCAGACACCAGGCTCACTTAAGCTTCATTACCTACATCCCTCCTCCCCGCCGAGAAACAGAAAGAGGAGAGTGTGATGGGAAGGGAAAGGGCATTGGGAGATCTTACCCCAAGCCATGCACAGAGGGTGCTTTTTATCCTCCGGGTCAGGACGATGCTGTGTCGTCACACTGCTCGTTCCTTCTCTTCTTTCTTCTCTCGGATTTTCTGCGCTGGGAACCCTTTAAATACAACAACAGCGGAGTCCGGCTCGGAAGGAACACCCAAGACGAGCCTTGCCCGCAGGGATTTTTGGGGAGATATTAGAAACACACCAGAAAGATCACCCCGCCCTGCTCTCTTCCCACACAGATACAGCTACACACGCTAATTTGAAAAATATGAACCATTTATGAATTTTTGTTAACTTGGCTGCATTGGTAATAATTTACAGGAACGGGGCACATTTTGACTAATTGGTGTTTAAAGAGTCATACGTCTGTCCGCAAATGGAATTCCCTCAAGTGAATTACGGCATGGCTTCGAAACGGTGCGGCTACTGTAGCAGAATAACATTTTAACTATAACGTGTTATGCTGGATGGTTTCCTGTGGCTTGGATGCCTCACAGTGGGATCGGTGCCATTGGTGGATTTGGGTAAACTCTTCCTTTATGCGGATGACATACAAAAATATACCGCAAATTCTGGCAGTCAGCACTTGCCTCAGATTTAGTCAGATGCAGGTGTATCAGTGGGAATGTCTTTAGTTCAGGTTTATGCTCCAAAATGTGAATTTGTAATCTCAGATTTATTTGGAGAAACTCAAAATGGGTGTTTGTGTCCAGTCCAGAAATAACTTTGTCATTTCCCAAGATGCCAAATGTCTAAATTTAACATCAAACCTTTAAACTCTTGAGAAAAATGGAACAACAGCTAAGGCCCAATCCCAGTTCTCGAACTTACCCCCTACCCCTTCCCCTTGGCCCTCCAAAGAAAAGGGTAAGGGGTAGGTTTATGATCATAGGCTACCTCTAAGAAATGGGACACCACTTCACCTTTAGAAGCATGTATGTACAATAAGATCTATAATAACATAAAGTCTGTAATCCCTAACATTACATATAAAAGTTTTTATAATATAGTTTCATATAGTTTAAAATGTATGATTTTTGTGCATACATACATTACATAGGAACATAAAAAAGTCATAATTTAACATCTTTATTTTTGCTGAAATCTTTTACAGTTTGCACCTTTCTCGCAGCTACGTCACTGGTGAACGCACTGCATGCTGGGAATTTATCGTATCCCTTAGTTTCAAGTGTGCTCCTCATAAATCTCTGTTTGGAGGAGTGTACAGCCCTTTACCTTGATCCAGATGAGTATTGGGACACCCTTTCGTATCTCGTAAACGTGCAAAACGAGGACTAAGGGGTAGAAGTGAGGACCTAAGACTATTTCAGTGTAGCCGTTGTCGCAGTAACATACGGGCATCAGGCTACAATGTCAACACAGCCCTAGACAGCAGTGATTTGTAATGAAACAACTACATAACATAACTCACGGCGGTTGTCTCTGCATCTTTACTACAATACCCTTGATGATCACATTCCGCCTCATGGCCTTATCTGTTTTCTCAAACACCGAGGATCCCCACGTCGGGGATCTTCCACGCCGCATCACCTGCCGCCGAACGAGGACAGGGGACACGCTGCGGACGCAAGTGGGACCAAAGATAAGATATATGTGCGTCCAGGAATGATAACTGTAATGCAGACCCGCCAGCGTCATCCAAGATATATGCTCCGGCAGGATTAGTGTTACAGTAAGAGGTCCGCAGCTGTAGCTTCCTCGGTAGCCCGGCGAGAGGTGGGGAAACCACATTATGTACGCTCGAGCGTGTGTAATGTGAAAAAATAACAGCTGCACCGAGTCGAGCCTTACATGAGATTTACATTATTTTTTTGCGCAAGATTGATTGGGTTTTTGAAGTAGCGTGATAGAGGAATATAACCATTATGTCGAACATGACAGGTATCAGGCTCGAGTTTGTCATTCCTCGCTTCCTGAGTGACATCACTTGATTCTTAGCATTTTCTTCCTTGTTTCATTCAACGCTCGGTTTTAATGTTTGTTTAAACTCTGTTCATTGCACAAACGGCGGGTTGCCAGGGTCACTTTGAAGCCAACGATGAGGAATACACAATGGTAACTTTTGGAAAATTTGTTAACATTATTGAAGAAGGAGATTTTGCAGCCATTTTTTTTTTATTTTGGAGAACCGTGAGACCAAGCAGTATTGAACTGAACAGTTTTAAGACTCTAAGTCATTTACGTCAATATGGACACCACCATTTTCTGGACTAAAAAGAGTCAGAAACAGGAAGTAGAAGAAGTGTCTGGGGAGAGGGAAGTCTGGGTGTCCTTAGACTGCTGGATGATGGATGGATGGATGGATGGATAGAATAATGCCCCTCACACCATTTTGTGGTGTTCGAATGTCAAGGGTCTGAAATGAAGTGTACTGAAATGTTTTGTGAAAAGTTGTGACGGTCACTAGACAATGCTTTGCGTGATTTGTCGGAGGAGATACACACACAATAAAATAAAAGTTCTGAAAAGAGAATTATATCAATTATCGTCACGTTGAAGCATTGACGCTGAACAGGATTCATAACAGGATAGGTTAAATTCACTGTGATCTCAAATTGATGAAAGTTATCTCTAATTTGTTAACATCAATGCAAACTGATAAATGCTGGTTCACATACATTTTTACTGCCCTTCTATCACTTTCAGTTTTACCAATTCACATGCATTTTTAACACACCTGCTTAACTAAAAAAAAAAAAATCATGACAGTTAATTTATTGCATTTTTATCAGGTATCTTTTTTCATTTACACACAGGTTTCCACATTCAGTTTTCAAAAGTGGCTTCAGACACAACCATGGAGCATATTTCTCTATTACTTTCAGCAAATCTTATCGGATAAAGCAGGCGGTGCTTATTACAAATACCGACGCCGTGCTTCATATTCTATACTTACTACAATGGTTTAACCCCTATATTTATTTGATTGTCTGCGGATCAGTTTTGTGTTTCTAATCGATGTTATATGCTATTTCATTGTGCCCTTCACACGTCTGCCTTGTCTAACGTTACACGAGTGCTGCTGGTGTGGATTCGAACGCAGGGTTAGACGGTCAGCGAATGCAGCCTGAGCTCCACTGTTCCAGCTCATTAGCCGTGATTAATCGGTGTGTGAGCTTTCCCATGATCCCCTTCTTCGCCTGCTGCAGACAGAGCTCACCTTGGAGGGCACGGGCCGAGCGCGTTACGCCAGTGCTGTTAACACTGTGCCATATGGAACCTGGACACAGTCTGTACACAGCAGCAAACAGGCGCCTTGCATTCACAGTGTAGAGCCAGTATAAGAACATTATGCCTTATTTATACTTTAACATAAGGTTGTAATAGAAGTTGGGAAAGTTTAGGAAGTTTAGTGTATAATTTTTTTAACTCCAGTAGTTTTTCAAATGTAAAAAAAACTTTTAACCACTTTAATGTGAAACAGCTTAGATTAGAGCACAATTATACCGTTGCTATAATTTAATTTTAGTGTATATTTTTTATAAATTATGTTTATGCACTTAAATCTTGTAGTTCACCCTTTTTTATCTAAAATCTGAACTGTTTTTTTTTTTTTTTCTTACCACTTTAATTTAAAACAGTTCAGCGTGTTGGATTAGAACAATTATACCATTGCTATCATTTATTATAAATTGATTTATTGCACTGAATTCTTGTAGTTCGATCTGTTTCTCAAATGGGATTTATTTATTTATTTTAACCACTTTAATATGAAACAGCTGAGTGTGTTATATTAGAACACAATTATACCATTTCTATAATTTTGCGTCTATTTTTTACACATTTTGCTGCCACTTAAATCTTTAAATTCAGCCTGTTTCTCAAATGTGATTTTTTACTTATTTTTTAAATTTAGATTAGAACACAGTTATACCATTGAGTATTATATTTTTGACAAATCGTGTTGGAACTCAAATCTTGTAGTTCACTCTGTTTCCAAAATGTAAAAATGATTATTATTATTATTGTTTTTTTATTAACCATTTACATATGAAACAGATGAATGTGTTAGATTAGTTTCACAAAAATCCCGAAAAATCACACCTACTTGTACACAAGCACTCTCTTTAACGCTACCATTAAATTCAAACACATGCATTAGTGAATATGAAATATTGCATGCTGGGTCTGGGAAATTTATTCTCTAAATGTGTGACACCACATAAGCCCTGTACGATAACAAGCCCTCCAAACCATTATGAAACCAAAAGTCAGGTTCGCACAAATATACACCCGTGTAGGTCTCCATAATTAAGACATAATAAATTCTGTCAAGCCTTTGTTTTTTTCACTCATGGAGGAAATATGCGCTCTAATCCGCCGGTATAAGAACCATCTGTGTAAATTCATGCCCATAGCGGACCGTGAAAGCGCTCGGCTCCTGAAGATCTACTGTAACGGAGTTGTGTGTGAAAACTGTCCCATCTTCAATGCTCTCCTTTAACTTCTCACTAAAATAAATAAGTTTGAGTTTGTTTTGGGTCCCTCGCTGCCCACACACACTCACCCATATTTCCGGCTTGTTCTAGCGCTCGGGGCATCAACTTTTATCTTGTTATATGAAATGCATTCAGTCACAGTCAATTTTTCTTCATCCCAAATTTCATCCTGTACTATCATGACATTTTAAGGCAATTCTCGGAGTATTTTCGATCAAAACTTGCCCTGTGTGAATGAACTTTAGTCAAGGGTCATTGGTTGGGGGGCTGTTTTGTACCACATGCCCCCCTCGAACGAGCACACACTGAACCTTGTTTCACTTTTGTTTAAACCCTCTGTTCCAAGATAATTCAGACACAAATATGCTTAAAGCTGCAGAGGTTTCTTAATTTCCTGTGCGGGCCACACACAGGAGAGATTGACTGGACTGAGAGACCGCTCCGCCAATGTAAGACACCAAATCCACTCTTCTTGTTTTCTCTGTAAAAATAGATGGTAGGGAATAACTGGGTCCGACTAACGCTTAGTTAACAAAAATAATTACCAGTGTATCCAGTCGTTGTTATGGTTAGGGTTTTTGTGATATGGAATTTCAGGTCTTCGGCACATAGCATTTTTAAAAGACTATGGCGCAATGTCTTTGAATATGTAGTCCCATGATTGACATTTATGGCAATATATTGGGGAAAAAAGGGGGGCACCTGAATTAACTGTAGAGAAGCTAATAGACTTGACACCGGTTTTATCTTGCCATTATTCCAAACAAATATGTGTCACCCGATATTTGTCTGTGCAAGATTCAGGAATATTGGGGGAATTTTGGTGTCTCAAGTTTTTTTTCGATTTTTTTTGCCTTTTGCTTTTATTTTAAAGGTTAGTTACATTGGGCAAATGACCCAAGCCAGAATCAAACCAGGGTCTCCCAAGTATGTGATATGCACCAGGTGAGCCAACAAGGCGCCCCGGATCATTTTTAATGTGATAATTAAAAATACAAATGAAATCTGTTTATAGAAATGAGTCTAATGAGTCATCTATATATTTCACACATATAGGCTTATGAATAGTTCATTACTTGGTTGTTAATTGAAAAAAAAAACCCTTTTTATTATCCATTAATTCCAAATAATAGTTTAATAAAGTATAGATAAAATGCTCAATAAGACTTGGCATTAGCAGGTTTGACTTACATATATATAGAGCTATATTTCCTTATATTATCATCTCTTTTTATGGGAGCTGTATTGTACATTTGTACATTAATGTATTTTAGGTCAGATATAAAACTCCACTGAAAGCAGATAAAGTTACAGTTACAAAGTTCAGTCAGCCGTGGGGAGGGAAAGAGGAACGAGTGGCCAGTGGCTGCTGCTGAATAATTCAGAGGTGGAAATGCGTGATTGATGTGGGACGTTTCATTTCCACACCTCTAAACGGTCTCTTTTAGCTCCGGCAGCCAGCGGGCCGAGTGCTCCGAGCAGTTCAAAGCCTGGCAGCGCTCAGGACGTCCCGCTCCATCTCTGTGGGACAACAGTGGCTTTATTCTGCGCGCCGGTGGTTGTGATTCCACACCTGTGTTTGCTCCTTACCCAATAATTGTGAGGCTCGTGCTATTTTGAGCCCCGAGCACAAAGTGGCCCACTCATGAGGAGCTGTGGCCCAGGAATCTTGGCTCATGGTTTGATGTGGCTGGAAAAGCTGAAGGTCTGAGGATTAGCTCAGCGGGACGCACGTATACCCGAGAACATATGAGCTCTGAAGACAAACACATTCGAATGGAAGATCTACAAGTGGCTCACTCACGATGGACGCACTATTAGCATCTGACATATTAGTAGCACGTTTTAGCTACAGCTCATAAAGTGTGTGTGGCAGAAGTGCGCTAACAAGAAAGTGGTAATAATGTAGTAGTAATGGTTATAAAAGTAATTATTTTTGGCTAACTTTAGAGTGTTTGGAGCTAGCAGCGCCTTTTGCCTTTAAACAAAGCAGTAGCCTAATAAAGAGCATTAGCCTAATCTTTCTAGCTAACAAGCAACTAGTGACTTATTCATTTTGGCTAAGTTTTTGCAGTTAGCATTACATTTGCTTTCAAACACTTGAGATACACCATTAGCATTAACAGCATAATAGTTTGCTAACAGTGGGCCTATGATACAAAAAAGGATTATGTGGCTCATTCATTTAGGCAAACTTTTTGTAAGTTTTTGCAGTTACTGTTGCGTGTTGCCTTTATACACTATTTAAGGAAGCACTATTACCATCCAACACATTTGTAGCACTTTCTATTATCATTAATAGCATGTAACAGCATAGTAATAGCATTGTAATAATGTACTATCAATCATAATAAAGCATAATGTACTTACAATCATATTGAAGCATTAACATTTATATAGCAATAAGGATAAATAAGAAAAAGTGACCCATTTAGTTTGGCTAACTTGCTCAAAATTTTTGCAGTTTGCCTTCAGACACTTGTGATGGATGCACTGTTAGTGTCTGACACATAGTATTTTCTATTACCGCTTAGCTCGAAATGAGGTGCTAACAATGTGATAATAAGATGTTAATAATGTAGTAATTATGGTTAAATAAATAGTTACTGTAGTGCACTTGCACTTGTGATGGATGCACTAGTAGCTTCTGACAGTAGCTAATAGTAATAGCACTTTATTTTACCACTTGGTAACAACTTGGAAATAATGTGGTTAAGATATAAGTTAAAAAAAAAAAAAGACTTTCAGTTTTTGCAGTTAGCATTAGATTTTGCCTTTCAGCACTTAATACACTAGTAGCACTTTCCATTATGTTTTGCCATGGTAATAATGTTCTAATAACATGATAATAAATATATTATAATTGGTTTAAAATAAATTAGTGGCCCATTTATTTTAGCTAACCTTCAGTACGTTTAGTTAAAGTTAAAGTTAGTATTAGCCTTAGTCAGTGCATTTAAACCAAGCAGGAGGCTAATCTTTTTAGCTAAGCATATGAATTTCCACCTTGTTTGAAACCTTTCAAACTTGCACATTTGTAACATATTTTAACCACACAAAACCAAAATTATTTTCTAATTGTTGCAAATCATAGGGCATGCTATTTATTATCATATTATTACAAATCCCTAAAGTTCTCACCACATAACTCCCAGTAAAATCCCTGTATTTTGGTTATTACCCAAAAATGTCAGGTTATTAACTTACAATTACTTTTAAATGACCTTAAAAGAAAAGGTCCTGCACAAGTTTCTAGAGGTCATTTAATTGACTATTACATGGCTATTAATTACTATTAACTTACTCTGTTTCCTATTATCAAGCTGCAGTTTAATGCAACTGACATTAATTTTCAGGCTTATACGGTGGTTAAATCCCCAACAAAAACAGACATTATTTCTCATTTCTTATTCGATATAAATCTTCCATGAGCTCCACCAAAGCCATAAAGCAGATAAATGGTGAGATTCATCTTACAAGGCTAACTATGTAAGGCCAGACAAAATGGAACTGAGCAGAGAGGAGCGTGGGGCCAACACACAGTTACTTTGCTAAGTCAGTTTAGCGCAGGGTCAGTCCAAGTGCAAAGAGATCTCCGAGTCAAAACAAACACCCACTTTGGCTTCTGACGGGACGGCGTGCTCAATTTTTTTCCCACAATTCATCGGCTTAAAGCGTAGTTGCTCGATCTAGGTGGTCACGATTCTCATCACAACAAAAATGTTCCAGATGTAATGCAATTTTCATGCAACATAAAAGACTTTCTATGTCTTTCCCAATGTAGTAAAGTTTTATTTCATTTAGTTTCTTACATTTGCACGCTACAGTTTATTACTAAGGATTATAAACATCAAAACCTGCACGAGTCAAAGCTTTATTTTAAAAAAAAGGTGCCAACTAACGGAATCGAAGTGCATTTTTACTTTAACTGGTGAGCCAAGCAAGCTGGGTAATTTATTAGACACAGACAGGAATTTTGACAAATCATTCAGCTCCGCAAACTGAGCTGTGGCAAAGTTCAGCCATTAGACATCCATGTAAAGCACTCCTCCTGCGCTGGCTGCGTGGGATTTATGTGCACTCTCCCGGCTAAGACAGGTTCAAAGCCCTTTGTAGGGGAGTTGGAGCTTGACACATGGGGTATTTCACAAATATGGTGGAACACACACATTTCGCAGTAAATCTGACCGGGGGATAGTGGTCTTCGGGGAGAGCCGATGGTCAGCGCGGGGAATGAGGCGGAGTGTTGAGTGAAGGCATAGCTAAATAATCAACCGGAGATCGGGGTCAACTGTTTGCAAGTCAGCTGTGATATAAAAGACGAGGGAGAGTGAACAAGAGAGCATGGATTATCGCTATTTTCTCCCACCTCCTAATTACTAAATGATGAAATCCTATTTACTCAAAGCTTTAAAAAGACAGAATCTCCTAATGTAGCTCACATGTTAAAATTTGACTTCCTGTAAAGCCACGGCTCAGCCCTCTGTCAATATTTAGCTTTCTTTTAATGGAGGGATTTTATGCTACTGTCTGACCACGAGTAGCCAATGAGTAGCTGTTTGCTCTGTTCTTTAGAGTTTACCTGAGAATAGCACTGGGTAAACTTGTTCCTGCTGAGGCCATCAAGGATTTAGCTCCATGGCTTTAAAAAGGTGCATTGTGTGAAATAAAAGTGGAATTGTAAACTAGAAAATATTTGGCGAAATTCATCTCGTTGCAAGTAAATGAGATTAATTCATAAAGGCAAAACACCAAGCATTTACGTAAAACCCAATACACTGCCATGGATGTTGTTACTATCACCTTGGATATTTGCATGCTAGGTACAAATAAGCTGTGATGTTGGCGCAGATGTCACATTTGGATTTAAAAAACATTCACTTTGGAAGATGTTTTAAAAATTTCTTTTTGCAGTTTGCAACTCAGTTCACATGTCAACAAAACTCACAGAATTATTAGCATTTACAAAAATATCCATATATGGGTCTCCTGGGACTTGATTGGTCTGATTAGCCTAATTTAAATTAATGTAAACTTTAATACAGCAGTCTGATTGTACAGTTATGTAGTACATGTTCACCGGTTTAAGCAGCCATGACCACTCCTAAATAAGAGTAAGGGGCATCTATGTTAGCTCCTAAATGCCATTCACATTTATTTCACTCATCTACCTCCCTGAGTAACTATGTAAAAAAGTATTTCAGTATCAAAGTATTTAACAGCTTCTGCTCCTCAACATAATCTTCCACTACAACCATTCTCTGTAGTAAATCTTTCGTAAGTGTATTTTGAGGTAATGTGTTTAATAAGGGTGGTACAGAGGACTCTTCAGTGCCTTTAAAAATACATACTCCTACATATTTATACCCAGGCCTTTGGTGACACACATGTAAAAGAATGAGCATCTGTTTCCATGTTGCTCTTAGCAGGATGCTCCTTTAATGTACGCTGGGGTCTGTGTGATCACTACGAGGCGTGTTCTGAAGGAAGCTGTTTCCTTCTTTAGTGAAGTGGACTTCAGAAGCGCTGCACCGTATCCTCCCAGCTCACCCCGAGGCTTTTCATGCTGCTCTCTTTGATGCACTGAGGCTATCAGCAGTGTGTCTGTTCAGGCTTCAGGCTCACGCGTTGGTTTTTAAAAAGGTTTTGACACCACTTTGTTGATAAGTTCTTAAATTGCCCCTGTAATTGTGTCAGTCATTTGGAAATGTTGTGGGATTGTGACCTGTGTCCTGTAAATATTTCCAGAATAGAGATAATCTAAATTTAGATATGGTGCCGTTTAGGGGAAAAAAGTCATGGGAACAAAGAAATAAATGTTTACTAATGCTTCAATGTTGGTTAAAATGCGAATTTCCACCATTAGACTAATCAAGCGTGGTCAGTGGATGTCCCAGATTAGCAATGGGAGAGTACTCTAAGTCACTTGTATCTCCAATAACTTCACTGCACATGTACAATTCTAGGGCTTCAACGTCAGCCGTCATTTACTTGTCAGAGCTGGAAACAAAATAGATGAGGAATGAAGTGCTGAGATTGGCCCGTCCTTGTGGATGATTGCTGGGACTGAAATTGGGCATTTTACGCCCTGGCAGCTGCCCAACACACAATTTGTCCCAGTTTGGAGGACAACACAGCCCGAGTAGTTTGCCACGTCAAATACCAGTTTCCTGGGAACTTTCCCACTTTGTATGAAACCTTGAGTAGAAAAATACAGTGTTGATCGAAATCAGTCCTGAATGATCAGTCTCCCAGTTTAGACCACACTATCATGTTACAACTCATTAAAGCTTGCACAGAATATCTGCTCTGTGGAGAAAGCTAGACGTACAGTATGTATTGCTTTTTATTGCCTGTGTGAAAGGACACGTCAAAAACAAGACTTTTTTTAAAACCTGCATTTCTTGAAAATTGAGTTTCAGTAAAAATCTAAAATGCGTCATTGCTTCATTATAGCAGCAACAGTGTGCAAAACAAGCAAGAAATAATTCCAGTTCTTTTTTAAAATAATCAAAATTGTAAAACTGCATTTTACATATAAAATGATGTATTGAATTGAAACTGGTGCACACACATCTCTGTAATACGTTTACAGACAGTTAAATGTAGCATTTACTTATGATTGTCCTGTAGCTGTATTTTTATTCCAATAAAAGGCAGAGCACGTGTTACCACCGTGCAGACTTTGTGGTGGATCTGTAATAAAGACAATAATTGCTCTTACAGTAAAGGTCCCTGGGACAGATGGGAAGAAAAGTTCACCAGATTTGCTCCAAGTCTCCTAACTGCGGCCTCTTAGGGAACTTGTCGGAGTTACAGCTCATTTGTTATGTGTCGGCTGATGTGGAAACTCTGCTCGGCAGTGTGGACAAGATGCTTGACGCTGGGCCATGTTTGTCAGGACAGCTATTAAAAACTTTAGTTATTAAAATAGACTCTGTGGGGATATTTTTATTTCATCAGTAGGTTGGCTAGAGAACCACCTCCACACTTTTCAGACAGATCTCAAATAAACAATTTTGTTCCATGCATAACTCCTGGGTTCTTCGTGTGTTGTTACTAATGATGTGTCCAGCATAATATGTTCCTATAATCAACAAGTGGGCCTTTACCTGGTGCAGCCTAAGTGCTACAAACAGACCAGATAAATATTAAGCCACTCACTAATGCTCTCTATCCTCTCACTGACAACATACATATGTAGTCATTTGGTTGCCATTTTCCAAAACCATCTTCTTAGTGCAGAATTTTGAGTTTTTTCTTGAAGACTATCGGTGCGTTTATGTGGCCTTGGAAACTCAGGGTATCTGAAGTTGTTCTTTCAACTTTGGTGTGTTCACGTGATTTCATCTTCAGAAAATCGGAACATTGTAAACCATAACAACAAGGAAGTCAAAAATGTGCTAATATTATTATTACATTAATTAATACAGTCAAAGCAGCAATTATTAACCTGTTAGTATCAGTTCAAGAAAAGGTAGCCTATTCAAAACAAGTTAACATAAGTATGTAGAAACCTCTTAAATAAACAAATATAAATAACTTGTTGTATAGACTAAATAAGCCTATATGGACAAAATACCAGTTGTATTATGAAATTATCAAGTTATTAATGTGCAAAACTAAATTAAATATTTTTAATGACATATATTAATAAAATCTCTTACATGTTTTCTTTCCTCCGCCATGTTGATGATGAAAATAACGCCAACATGGAATCTCACCTGAGTTTCCGAGCTGTTGTCCTGACTTGAGCAGGCGTTCATGTGCATTTTTTAACTCGGAAAAACGTTTTCCCGAGAACCTCATGAATGTATTGCCCTTTTGTCTCTTAAAAATATTGTGTGGCCTGCCTCAAATCTGCCCACAAAGCTCATGTTAACGAAAACTAAAAGGGTCTACATCATGTGTTACTGATCTCTTTTCTAATTGTCTGAAAGGTATAATGCACAGGTACAACACTGTATAATGCAGTCAATAATAGTTGCAATTGTACAAACAAGGATTATGCATAAAGCTGTTGTCATAGTTACTCAAGTCCTCTGGCTTTACAGGGTCGTATAGTCTCCCACACTTTTTAATTGTCCCAGATTGAATAGCTCCTTTCACAAATCTTTGCTGCTACTGTGGAGTATACTGTACCTTACCTCAGTTATTTTGTTAGTTTAATAGCCTAATCCGGAGGTGCACCTCTGTAGCATCTGCCCGGGGCTGCTGGGCTTATAACACTGAGCAGGGATCACCTCTAATGGAACCCAATCCCTATCTGTCTGTTTGAGCCGTCTGGAACTAATCGATGAGCGGGGAGTATCTGTGAAAGAGACGTTGGAGCCAGGAGGGCTACTGTCTCATGGCCCACTTGCACTTACACTTGATACAACAGGCTTTGACGGAAAATATGGCGAAAAAGTCAAGCCGGCACATTTTTTGTCCCTGACTTCTAATTTGGTCCTATCTGCTGCCTTAGAAGTGATCAGTTCTCGCCCTCTACGTTTAATCCCCCCGTCCCTCTGCTGTACGCTCTGCATATTTTATATCAGTTTCTGCGTTAAGTCCTTCCCCTCTGAACTCAATCCCCAGTCTGGCCCTGTGCTTGAGCCCCTCAGCTGCTGGTCTGCTCTCACACTAACCCCCTTGTTTATATCGGGGGACGCAATTAAGTCCGAGCCAAGCAGAGGAGTCCCAGAGAGACGGCCAAGAGTGCAAGCTCCTGAGTCAAATTTCAACTTCCACACTCCTCCCTCGCTGATTTCACTCATTCTCTTTTCCCCTTCACTTTCCCTTTTTTTTTTTTTCCTCTCAATGAACAATCACAATTTGGAAAGCACAAATCGGGTTTTGTTGTTTATTTGAAAGTCCGATAAAGCTCATATTTTCGCTGCTTATGTGGTTGAAAATGGTTGAGTGAGAAAGAAATATGTGACTTTGAGATATAGCCTGATGTGCTGCTAAAAATGGCCGAAACAAGACATTACCTCATCTCAGTGGGATGTACTTTCACATACACAAGATTTATTGATTCTAGCTTTCCTAACACGATTGCCACTCACGGACAAAGATGAATTCACGTTTAATGCACTTTATCCACATGTAGAAAATATGAATTCAACTACTTCTTTATTTTATGTCATTTTCTGTTCTTCCTTTGTGTTGAGCAGGACTAGTCGAAGCACTGATTTCCCCACATGTGTGGTCCCAGGGCCCCAGGGACCTATCCCAGAATCGCAGACACACGTGTGCAGGCAGAAGCAGTAGTGCAATGCAGAGTAGATAAACAGTGCTCTTACTGGCCACCGGGCACACTCCTCATCTAAACAATGCAACGGTAAGTGCTTTGCAGGAGAATACGGCAAACGTTCTCGTCTTGAAGTACGGAAAGTCATTTGGGACAAACTTTACAGCACACGGCTCATTTTCATGTTGCTTGTAATGCATTTATGAAAGCTGCAAAAGTATGTCTTCAAAAATATGAAGCAAAGTTTAGGAATGTAAAGAACTGCAAAGAAAACATTAAAGTGTAACAAACAATCAGAATAGAAGATCCAGTTTTCATTTCTCTACACGTGCAATAAATATTAAAGTTTTATTTTACAAAGAAATGGTTACTGTTCATTCACCTTTCACAGTTAAAAAATAACCAAGTGCAGTATTACAATGAGAAAAATATACATGGAGAAAAAAATAAATAAACGCACAAGTTAAAGCGGTAAAAAATAAAACATTAAAATAAGTGTCTTCACCTGATTTTAAAGGAACCAACATATTCAGCCACAGAGACAGAGACAGAGGCAGAGTATTCCAAAACCTCGGGGCTAAACTGCCTGAAAAGACAGGTCCCCCTGAGTTTTGAATTAAGATGTGGGGACCATGAGGAGGTTTTGACACGAGGAACCAAGAGCACGGGTCGAGGAGTAAGGGTCAAGAGGTCAGTGATATACTGAGGGGCTTGTCCACGCAATGCTCAAAAGGTTAATCAGGCTCCTGTTAAAAACCTACTGCTGCATTTTAGACAATCTGAAGTTGAGTTGATTTGTTAAAGAAGTAAAAAGAGAATCAAGAAATAAAAAGCATGAATAATCATCTCTAGATCAGACTTGAATAACATTTTTCTCCGTTTAGAGATGTTCCTCAAGTGATAAAAGTTTTTGACTAACTGTTTCTGAGGCCTGACTGGACAGAGGAGCCCAGTGAACCAGGGTTTTGCTTGATTGCTGTCTGTCAGATGCAGTAATCAGAGTCTTATATGCATTTGTCTGGAGGTAGTTATTCTTTTGCCAGTTCTAGATAAATAACAATCAGGACCAATACAAACTCATTTGAGAGTCAACATGTCTTCATTTCATTTTTTAATCATTGTTTTTCTATAAATCCACACAAAACCATATAACATTTTCACTATTCAAACATACTTCAAACTGCCAAGAAATGTTGTTTACTAAAGCACAAGTCAGCTCTACATAGACGACTCATCACATTTACAATAAAGCATCCTTCTCACTGAATCATGTGTCATCCATGTTGATTGCCCTCCTTAAACCTCCCATCCCCGTCGCGCGAGAACGTGTTTCACTTTCACGGGGGAGATGCAGGAGAGACCCTAGGGATGTGTGCGGCGTTGACAGACAGGGGGATAAACAGAGGGATTGTCCCTGACCTCCCCACACCGGTCTGGAGGAAGACGAATAGCCCCCCAATGGGCCCTGAGCAGATAAAATACACCCTACCGTCTTCAACACCAGGTGTGACAGCCATCAGGGGTGGCCTATCAGCAGGAGGCTCAGGGGAGGGGGCAAGGGTGAGGGGGCACATTAGGAACATATCAGCAATTACTCTCGGGGTTTATTTTTCTTCCTGCTTTAACGCCTGGATACCGACTTACATTCATTCTGCTGGTGATTGTATCTTCAGCTCTAAGTGAGAACACTTTGCACATGTCATTTGTCGATGATCTGATAATCTAGTAAACATCATGATGTTACAATAAGGCTACACTAATGCCTTTGTTATTTGTGTTGTTGAGTGAGTATGTTATTTTAGTCTTTCACTTAGTTTTCACATCATTATATCACTTTTCTGCCTGATTCACCCAAGGCTATTTCTAAATAATAACGCTGATAGATACTATTACATCCGCAAATGCTTCAAAGCTTTTAAAAATGCATCAGTGTTGACACAGCCTCATGTCATAAAGTATACACTACAATGCACCACAGGGGTTTTTCAAAATAAAACATGCTCCTTGTGCTTTTGTTCATTAAAATGAAGGAATAACCTTAAAACTGCTCTTACTTTACACACAATACGAAATAAAACAGGTATTAGTGTGGACGTAGCCTAAGTCTGTGGCCTTATTTCAAACTTTAGTGCTCAGCTCCATGTTGGTAGCGTACCCCGAGTTGCAAATCAACTTCTTTATGTAATGGAATTCACAGGGTCGAGGACATGTTTACCTCTTTTTCCAGCCCCATTAGGCACCAAGCGGCTATATCATATCTGACACGAGAGGACGGCCCCAATCTGTTTAAGCCATGATCTCTGACTGCATGGGCCCCACATCATCAGGGTGGACTCAGCCAGCAGATATGAAGAGGGATGATAGTCATTTATATGTTCTGAACTTTCAACTATAAATGCGTAATGGGTGCAGACATCCCACGGACCAGACAAATAAATGTTCTCCGCCGTGTGTAGTTTGACTTGTGGAGCGGGATGAGGCTTTTTCAGGCAGGAAAATATCTCCCCGGGGCAGTGAAGTGACTTATTTTTTTGCATGTAACAACATACAATTTCAATATAGTCTTTTATGCATTACCATAAAGTGTCATAAAGTAGAGATGTTTACATGGCACTGGGGAAATTGGTGTGCTTTGTTGGACTCAAACCAGTCTCGGTCCGGCTTCAATTGTGCTAAATAGATTTTTTTAAGACAAGCTAACACACCTGAAAGTCAAAAGTTGAGCTACTGTTGCAAGCATATACTTTAGTTGGGCTAAAACTATTGCAAGAAGCTACTAGCAAGACCTGAGCATATTTGGATCCACTATGATGTTTGTCAGTCAACTTGTCTGAGAAAAAAAGTTTTGGTCTTTGACATACAAGGTTAACCCTAAAGGTGTTCACTTATTGTTGTGGAATTTGACATTCTGCAATCAATAGATGAATTAAGTGCTTTTCTACTGAGTCAGGAGCATATGTAAACAAAGCTAGACCTAAATATTTATGTAAATGTATTGAGCCTCTTTGTGCAAGTGGAGCTCGTGTGAAAAAGGGAAGTCCAGACCTCTAATTTCCTGTGTGAGCGTTTATGGCAAAAAGGGGCAGGCCGGAGCGCTCTGCAGCTATCAGGAATCAGCCCGATAGTCCCCCGAGCCACTCCTGCCCTCGCGATACCCTCTTCCACCAGGGCCCCCCTTCCTCTCAACCCGGGCCCCGGGGCCACAGCGGGTTAACCTCACTCAGCCGTGACTAGAACACAGAGTGATATCTTACTCATCTAATCCCCCTCTCAGTCATCATGCAATAAAGTATACCCCGTGACCTTTGACCCCTCGAGTCAGAGTCAGAGCATCCCTCCCTTAAACAGCCCCCCTCCTCCTCTTTTCCCACTGCTGAGCGCTAAAGCAGAGATAAGTGGGAGCAACAAATAACGGCATGGTGGCAAAGTCATTGTCAAGGTGGAGTAGATTTGGAAGTTCACATTTAAAACTCAATATGCAATTTTTGATCTATACGGCCTTTCAGAGCAGTGTACGTCAAGTGGTCTGGGGGAAACTAGTATTGCCTTGTGATGGAAGACTTTAGACAGAGAAATGTTGCATAAAAACTTCTGTATATGACGTGACATTTTACTTTTTTCTTAGGAATTATATCAACCATTTTCAGTTTTTCTTTAAGGTTTGTTGGCCTTGTTTTAAGTGCTTGTATGTTTGTTTTGTGAACCAGAAGAAAATGCCTCAACTACGTGATGAGCTGTATTCTTTCATCTACATATATGAAAAAATAAAATAAAACGAATGAATAGTATTTAGTGCCACTCTTGTGCTGGGCTGCAAAAGTCTACAAGTGTTAAACATCCGACAGGCAAATAAACTCTGGATACTAATGGGAAACTTGGTCTTTTTCATGGCTTGTGTCTTGTCTCTTTTAATGCCCCGCAGAAATGAACAACAGATGATGTGGTTTCAAATCGGGCACTATTTGTTTGAAATAATAGTCAGATTTTGCAAATTTGACAGGAATATTTTGGTCATTCCACATAAATTGAGCGTGTTGTTTACTATGTTTATCCACAAAAAAGAAAAAGAAGAATTAACTTTGTCCTTTACCCCTTTTTTAAAATAGACAAAAAACACCAACCACCTCTAGCAAGGAAGTTGTGTTTTTCAGTGTTTCCATAAATAATCCTGTGATGTTTCAAATTAAATCTGTCTCTGTGCCATTTTTTCTGTATTTCTGCAGCCTTTGATTCAATGTTACCAAGTTGTTGCTGATGTTGTGGACAAACAACCAATGGGAGCGTCCTTGAATTGAGACCCCTTTCTATGTGAGCTTGTGATTGGCCAAAACTCTTTATTATCTGCTGAACATTCTGCCATTATGTGATCAAACATATCTGCCATTTCTGACACTGACAGAATCTGAAACACAGTAAAGTGCAGACAGTAACATAGAGGTTTTGCGAGTGCTATGTGTCAGTCTTGGTATTTGTGTATAGGTGTGCATGTGTGCGGCAGGAAAGAGAGAGACAGGGAGTTTGAGCCTAAAGCTGCTCAAAGGGGCTCCGGGCTCCCCTGCTCCAGCACATCTGGCCTTTATATCAGGCCTTTAATTAATCCTGAGTGAAGGCCAGGCAGTGACAGGCTGACTGGGCAGGCTCCAGCTCAGGACAGGCCTTGATTTATAACAACTGAGCTCCAACCAGCATTGATTTATTTCAGCTGAGGAGAGAGGGAGAGTGGAGGGGCTACGTTTGAGGGGGCTACGGGGTGGACACAGAGCAGCACTGTTACCCAACGGGAGGGGCTCTAAACGCTAAGGTTAAGGGGGATACTGACTTGACGGAGAAAGGTGAGTAATATGCAGACTGATAGGCAGGGAGCGATAACTTAGGAAGTGGTGGCTTTCTAATGCCTTGTACTAAACGGAGCGCTTTCATACGACCCCGGGCTCTTCTTGCTGTTAGTCAGCAGTGGAACGAGAGAGCCATGATGAATGCGACGGAGGAAGAAGGGGGAGGATTCTGAAAGTCGGGGTGGGTTAGGTTCCCTCCCAGGCATGTGCTGTCAGTCAGACTCTCTCCTTATCTCTCCACGTAGGGGACTGTAAATCCTCCTCTGCTCATTTGACTTAATCATGACAGTCATCTGAACTCAGCAAAACACAGGGAAGCCTCGCCTCCCTTCCCTCGTCCCCCAGGCCTCTTCGCTGGACGGCGGGAGGAGTGTGTAAAAAAGGATGTTCTTTTTATTATCTACATGCGTCAAGTAGCCACAAATGGGCCACAGTGTCGGGGCTGTTTTTCATACAGTACAGGGATTGGTGAGGACTTTAAAAAAGGGTTTCCCGAGCACTGGGTTGGGGACTTTGATTGAATTTGAATTCTGACATTTCAAAAAAAATTAAGAAGCGTGTTTTTGAGAGCTGATTAAATCAATGTGCACTTTATGTTGAAAAATGTAAAATTTAAACAGAAAGCACATGGTTAATTTTCATAAATAAACACAAATGTACCATCTTATTCATGTGGTATTCTTGTTTTTTGATATTTAACGTGACAAAAACAGCCAATACATCATGGGTTTTTCATAACACTGAGCTGTTTCATTTATGCTGAGGCCATCTTGTTCTGTTTCTTCTCTGTGACACCTCTTACTCTTCTTATGGAATAAAAAGTAACGCCTCACATCCCCATTTGAGCATAACACTACTTACAGGCCATTTACACAACACAAGGTGGCTATTGGCTGTTGGGAACACACAGAAAGTAGAACGACAAATACTGTTGTGTGCTTCAAAAACTGCCCAGAAGTAGCATTAAAATATAGGAATCCAAGCGGATGTTTCAGAGTTTATCTAAAAAGTACACATATTTTGGACAGGAACTCCACCTTTTGCTTCTTCTTGTGTTCAGTGCCTGTAACGTAAGCAGCGACACGGTTCACAGTGCCTCCACTGGCCTGGTAGACATACTACAGCGTTGCCAAAAGCTGAGTAAATCAGTTTGAACTTTGATGGCTACTTAGAATGTGAGAAAGACAGGAATATCCGACAACTAACATTGAACGTAAACACATCCACCTACAGGCTACTATTCACACTCACATTTATCATTCGCTGTGGGTAAGTGACAATCAGCAATGAACCAATAAATGCTTATCTTTTAATGCTGGGAAGAAGCTGGACAACCTATGGCAGCACAAGGAGCATATGCATTCCCCTAGGGCGAGGTAAAAGTGAGTAAAATTTCACAAATGCATTCTTTGTGTTGGATTTAGGTAATGTAAGTGATCTGATGTAGTCTGGTTGAGGCGTGTAGTATTTAGAGGATGAAATTGGTGCAAGATCAGGTTTAAAGTGATGTGTGAGAGTAAATTGCTGACTCAGTTGTTTTTTAATGTTATTGAAAAGATGCCAGTGTGCGTGGCTCTGTCGTCATGTGCCCACAACATGTTTCCTTTTGATAAGACATTTATGACAGTCACAGCAAATGGCACAGTGTCAAAGAGTCACAAAATGAAAGTAAAACAATTCAGCTTTAATGTTATTGCCACTGAGGGGGTGTGATTAGTTCCTCCAAGTGCGTCAACCTGTTTTCTGACTCATGAAATCTCAAAGCGACATCCATTAAATTGCATTATCGATGATTACTCACTAAATTCCTTGCCGCCGTTTAACCTCGTGGTGATCCTTGCATCAGCGCTCTATCTGGAGCCTGGCGAGCAGTGCTGCTGTGATTAATGCCTCTTTATAGCGTTATCGTCTAGACGTCAGTTCCCAAAATATCTTGAGGAGGAAAAAGAGACAACCTTGCAGTGACAGAGCTGCCACACTCTCCCTATAAGGGCTTGTTTGCTTTATTTTTGAGCTTTCTTAACAGTGGGTGGCGGAAGATTTTATATGGATGACCAGGAAATGATTTGATCTTGGAAAACTGTAAGAAATGTCATCATTATCAACCGGCCTTAAAATATATAGCAAATGGTGACAGACAATTTTAAGACATACTAAACTTCCCTGACAGCTGAATGTGTGTGTAAGTTTACATGTTTTATAGTCCCGTGACAGATGAAGTTGTAATACTTTTTGGCTTTCAGTGTGGATTCCCTCAAGGCATTCTTTAAAATTTCCAAAAATGTAGAACTTTGAAAGATTTACTGAATTGTTTGTCGGACAAAGTCAATCTGGCGTCACATAGTTTTCTTGGAAGCAATCTTAGTGTAAGATTTGGATGTTGAGTCAAAGGTCAAGTTCGTTATAACCTAGGCCTTAGCGTATGACCTTTCCGTGAGTAAAGTGTAATCCAAGGTGTTATATGTCGCTATCGATGCAACTCCACCTGTTTTATGTTCAACAGTTTATTTATTGGGCCACAGGCTGGTTGCCGGGTGAAGTGAGGATTCATGGGAAACAGGAAATACCCTAACTGCACAGACCAGACGTGTTACTGGCAGCGCTTTTCATTTACTGCAACAGCGCTACAATAAAGTGTTTATGTCTGACCAGTTAAGGATATAGTCTTCAGCGTCAGAATCTGCAGAGGTCACAAATGAAAGGAGAAACTAGAGTCTGGTGGCCACAAGCTGAATTGCTGCATTATAAATTCAGTCTGGGAGCCAGCGGGGTTCATGTTATCCTCAGTCTTTCCCGCCAGCGCTTCACGTTGCCAGAAGGGAAACAGAGCAACAGAGTGGGAGCTCTTGCCAAGAGAGGAATGAGCCGGGCTGTTTGTGAGGTCGAGACTGGGACTTTTGAACACCGCAGACTCATATCTCCCCTCCGATCCCCTTCCCTCGCTCAGACCAGAGACGGCCACTTTCAGTGCGCCCGTGGGAAATGGGGAATGTAGCCCGCCACCCCCGAAGAACGTATTTTTAAGCGAGACTCCTTTTCATAGACATGGAATGGCTAATATTGCGAGGAATGAGCTGTTTTTAAAAATAGAAAATGCCAAAAGTGAAGAAGGTTTGTTTTGATAGAAAGGGGATGTGACTCTAAAGACAGGAACTCTAAATGAAGGAAATTGAGACAGAAGAGTTTGGGGTGAACACTGAGCTTTTTTTTTTTTTTTTTTTTTTAGATGTGCTGTGAACGTACTCATTTATCAAAGTCATCTTCAGACCTAGCATTAAAATCTAGACAGAGTGATCAGATCGAATGTGGCCTGCCTTTATACATAGTGTGAATTGGGTAAATGTGTCCTAAATGTGTCCTGAATGTGTCGTTTAATGCACTTTAAGAGCTCAGGATGCATTTGGAGGATGAATTTGGATCTCTGTGTAGGTGAGTATGTGCTCTGGGTCACATTGAAATACAACTTGATCTGCAAGGTTGTATTTTTTTTAGTCTAAGCACCGCTCCACACACTGTGCTGCACCAGAATGTGCTTTCCACCAGAAAAAGTTGTCTCACAATTGTAAGAATAACCCTCACATGCTTTGTAATAGCACTGGCGGATCACACAGCAAAATTAACGTAACTATAGCAGGATTAAACAGAGGGAAAGTGCAAGTAAATGTAAATAATTAGTGTGAATACAAGATGAGCTGGTCAAATGTGTCCAGATGTCTACGAAGAACTGAAATGCACCGTCTGAAAGGGGCATAGTTGATGTTTTTTTTCCACCTAGTGTGAGTATTACTGTTTCAAGACCCAGGGAGCAACACAGGCTCAATAGGCTCGTGAGGAAGGCCAGCAGTGTAGTGGTCAGCAACTGGAGAGTGTGGAAGTTGTAACAGCAAAAAAAATAATGGACAATATTTGGATAACCCTGCCCCATCCCCTTTATGAGTAAGTTTGGCTGAGAGCAAGCATTCTTCAGTCAGATTAAGCAGATTAACTTTTTATATCTTGTACTGATTGTGTCTACTTTTAAATGATGTATAATCTTTTTATTTAGTGACTGCTTTTATGAATTTATTCTATTTTTAATCTTTTTATGCTGCAACAGAATGGATATCCTCTTTAATTTTTTTTTTATAAATTGATTTTCTAGTTTCTTAGTTGTTGACGGTTTTCTTTTAGGTTATTATTATTATGTGTGTATTCAGATATGTTTGTTTGTATATTGATATGTTTGGATTCTGTTTCTTTTCTGGTGTTGGGATACAAATGTAAATTCAGTAATCAGTAGCTCAAGTACCAAGAGCGTTTTAATCAGGTTTAACTACAAAACTGATTGTGATGACCATGCTTCATCCTATTCCTTTTCAGACATGAATAATACTGTTTTGTTTGTTGTTGTTTTGTCTTGCTGTTTAATTTTGTCTTTTTACTCTACACATTTTTATTTCTGTATCAATTCTACATGTTCAAAATAAATAAATACATGAAAAATGAAATAAATCAGACATAGAGCATTTAAATCAAGACCAGCCAAGAACTCAAATCACTGATTTAACAAGAATATTCTGACTAAATAGAAAACTTCTTGAAAATCTTCGAAATGCAACCAACATCATTGCTCATTTCTAGTTCTTAGCCAGAACCTTAATTGCCTTCTGGGCTTTGTTTACTCTGATCTTGGTCATGACTTGGTCTCAGTTTTTGGCCAAAAGACTTAATAATACAACATGACTGAAGCTAAAATAAAACAATAAAATAGTCTTTTGCTAAAGCCCCAAATGTTGCACGGGGCTAGGGTTACACATGCATATAATTTCATCTCTGTCATCACCACTGTCCTCATCCTCCTTTTATTTATTGCCTCCACTGTCACCACTGTCACCATTAGCATGCCCTCAGTGTCTGGTGTTCGTTTCGCTAACAGGCCGCACAAACAGTCGCTCTGTTTCCCTCTAAATGACTGCGATCATGTTTCTGTTTGGCTCATTTTTACATGCTCCACGTATCGTGTAAATCACATTTAAAAGGCGTATACGACGTTCGACAAAGTGCAGTGGAGAATATTCAGAGCTCATTTGTGGTGTAAACATGTCCTTACTTATCCAGATTAACTCCGCGGATCAGATTACCCCTTTTTTTCTCCCTCGGCTGTTAACCAAACCTGCCTCCTGCACCAACTAGTGGCCCTACGATGTTTTCTCTTAATTAGATGTGTTTTAAGCCATTACAGTCGTTTTCTTTCGACGCTCATGTTACAACAGTGTGGATGTTACAGTGAAGTGGATGTCTTTGTGAAGCCCAAGGCCACAAGCAGCGAGACACGTCCATCAGTGGCTGCTATTAGGGGGAGACCACCGGTGAAACAGGGCCATTTGGTGGGCCTAATAACAACGTGAACGCTCGAGAGCTGAGGGACAGGAAGCTCCGCCAGACAGGCCGCTGCTGAGAAACGCACTTTTTCTCCCGTCAAGTAGGCCTCTTCGGAAAAAAACTATGACAAGGCCTATTTCAGTTTGAAAAAGTGCCATGGCTTACTTCCAGATGACAGTGATTGAAAGCTAAAAAATAAAAACAAATCCGAACAATGTTTCCTGTAATGCACAAAGGCGATGGTGAAAACAGTGGAGATTATATGTGTACGCAATGTAAGCAAGGGATTTTCTCTGCTGTCATCCAGGTGCTGGGTCAAAGCCGTACTGATGGTGAAGATTGGAGACCCCACGTGTTTTAACTGCCCATCAACATGGGAGGCTTTCACTTTACAGCCAGGGTTTATTGCACTACAGCTTAAACGGGGCTCAGGTTTCACACAGGACTCGTACACTGTTGCACTGTTCTGCTTCTTCTGTCTAAATAATGACCAAAAAAAGTTAGCTGCTGGAAGGGGGGCAGACTGTGCATGGGATGACACTTGTGATCTTAGATAAAATAGGTAGAATTTTTGAGTTTACTCCATGTTCAGAATTTATTCCTTCATCCTCTATTATTTATCCTTTATCAGTCATGAGGCCAGCACAAAATGAGTGTAGCAATCCAGCCAGTCAATAAGTGAAGCATAGTGATATTTATGCAAATGTCTGACTCAACTTTGTTCCGTTTGTCTATTAAAAGCCACACTGTGATTGATAAACACATGTCTGTGTTGGATAAACCAGAAAGACTTCAAAATAAAAGCACAGTCAAAAAACCTTCAAACTAAGGTCATATGTAATAAGTAGAATATATATAAGGATTAAGGGTCTTTTACAATTATGTTCAATGTGTATGGACTGTATATGTATGTAACAGTATATGGGTTCACAAGTTTGTCAATACACTGAACACTTCAGAGGCAACAAAAAGGTTGTCTTTTCCTGTGTGTTTCACAGAATCATTAATCTACCAATATAAAAGAACAATCTAGTATTCTTCTGTTGAACTTCAGTTCCACTCAATCATGTGGACTCCAAAGTTGTTTTCCATTATCCACTGGAGCAAGAATGCTAAAAAGCTACAGCCGTTTTCAGGTTTTGCACAGCCCTGAAGCTGTCACTGTGATGTGAATTTGACTTTAATGGAGGTGCCTTTGATGATGGAGCACAGGACCTAAAACCATCCTTGTATCGCTCCAAGTGTCCATGTGGTGTTATTTGCTGTTCTGTACAAGCCACACTCAACAAAGTCCTAAGCATCAAGTGAGATTTAGCCTGTAGCCTTTAGCTGCTGCTGCTTTTAATACTTATTTATATTTATGTAGAGCATCTGAATGTCAAACCACTCATTAATGTTCTCTACCCACTCACTGACAGCACACATGTATAGTTCATTAATTGCGTTTGAAAAAAATCATCTTGTTTCTGCAGAATTTTGCTGTTTTTTATAAAATGCCACAGAATATGTTCATAATTTTTCTGATACGGGCTTTGCATAGCTACAATTTGTAAAACTGATTCATTTAAGTCATTATTTGTCAGCAAATATTTCAATATATTCCCTGAAAAATCTCACGTTTGTGTCTAAAAGCTTATAAATTGAGTGGTTTTCCATCTTGCGTAGAAGTGTCCAAACTGTACAAGTCAAATATTTCAGTCCATAAATAAAAATAGTCATTTAAGGCTCATTTAACGGTTGATTTCCTGTGATATGTCTGTAAAAGCAGTGAGAGCCGGTCTAGTCATTAATGGCTCTGACATCAGCCCTGTCTGAAGCCTGGAATAAGTCCTTATCTGGTTAAACGGACCAATAGCCGAGACAGATTTACAGCTGAGCATTAGGCAGGCCTGAAACAAGAGACATTACACTGGTGTTCCTTGATCGCTTAGGCCTGCGTAATTGCACAGAAGGGAACGAGGAGCAAAACGATACTCCGAAATGTAGTCACAGTTTTTGCTGAGCCGTCACCGCAAACAAAGGTGCATTCATTGACACTGGATGTGACACGGGCAACACACAACTGCGCATTTATAGGCTTCGAACTTCCATTACAGAAAACATTACCATCTGCGTTGTCAATAATCTTTTTCCGTTTGTCATTGCAGTTCTGTTTTGTCGTTTCTATTTTGTTTAGGCCTATATCTGGGGAATCGCGCTGGGTCCAAGTCCAGTCTGCTATGAGAAGCTGAGGAAAGATGAAAGGTAATGACGCTTGGCCAAAAACCGAACGCTGACCACGACGACGATCCGCCATAAAAACAGACACAGCTTTTTATTTAGCATGAAACCTATGAGACAGAGATGGTAAAACTAACAAAAACAGAGAGGGAGTTCAGTTCATTTGCAGCTGAGCGTGTCTATATTTTTAAACAAGCTGGCACGCTTCCTTACAGAAAGTGTACATGTCTTCCCTTCTCAGAAGAGAAGACTCGGGGGTATTTTTGGACACTAGTGACATAGGAGACTAATAAAATGTCTGCTGAGTTATAGTGGTGGATAGTCTTATATTTACTACTCGGTCACCATGGCAACACATCTTGTGCTGTCATTCTGTAATCACTCTGTAATCTGTCTGTGGCATTTATTTAAACCCAAACACCTGCAGGATGTTACAGCTGTAAAGGGCCTGTTATTTTTATTTATTTATTTATTTATTTGTCTCTGCATTTGTTCTTGTGTTCATGTTAAAGAATCCTTTGGTTTTTATTATCTGTAGTTAACAATTGTGCCATTAACAGTTGCTATGGTTACAAGAGAGCAAAATAATATTCAGTGTACTTTACAAATGTGAGTGTTGATGCACAGCCAGACCATTGTATAAGGCTGTTTGACTATAGGTTGAAAATAAAAAATAAAAATATTAAACATTTAAAATAAAATAAAATACAATTAAATACAATTAAATAAAATTAAGTGGGTGAATTAGTATCAAGAACCATCTGTTCAAAGTACAAGTACTGTTACTACAAAAAAATTAAATAAGTCTATTAAAAGATAAAAAAAGGTAAACAAAATTAGTTCTTGAAAAGTAATAGTAAAAGTATTCAATGAAAAGGCTAGTCAATACTGATTTATTGGAGAAATAACTAACCCCTTACCTTGCAACATCTAACACTTACTATTACAATTTTGCCCCTACAGAAAATTACTTAGGTAACGAAGCATAAATATCCTAAATGTATATCTTATAAACATGTATAATCTTGAGTAAATGTTACAAGTTACACTAACTTTGACTGTTACACTGTCCTTTTGACGTCAGAGAGGCAGTTCATTACATACAAATAGTACTTGCAATATGTATGTATATGTATGTCTGATATTTAAGGCTAATGTTCTTTGCTTTTTGTTGTGTTCTGGTCTCTCTCCATAGACCCTGAAGCCATTAGTAAGTTTGGAATCCCTCCCTCATAACAAATTGCTGGTATTAATGCAATAAAAACGTCAAGAAGTCAAGTAAGATAAAGTGCAAATTTATAATGCAACAGAATATTCACATATTTAGCTCATTAATATAGTTTGATCTATCTTATCATCTCATATGTATTTGGTGCCTTGTGTGGCATCAGCGCTCTACTGCTCCCACTTCCTGTCCAGTTTTATGTGGAACAAAAGTGTGTGTTTTTGGCCCTGCTGAATTGTGGGAAAAACAGGGAAACGTTGTTGTGCGATGGTCTCAGCGGTTCTGTTCTCCCCTCTGGCGCAACTTCATAAGAGAACTCACGCCGCCTAAATATTTCAACTTCAGATGAGCTAGAAAAACACTTTCCCACTGGGTGGCTGCGAGTGGGCGTGCACGTGCAACTGTGTTCATTTGTGTGTGAGCCGTTCTCTTAAGTCTTTATTTGTCTCCAGTTTGTGAATAAATGGCACTCTTTGAACTTCAGATCCTGCCGCCTTCAGATGCTTCTCCAGGAGATTTATCAGTTTATTTTCCCCAAACAAAGTGTGGATGAGAATTCAAACACTGTGAAGAGAATGACGGAGTAAAGGATTAAAAACACACACAGGAAAAAAGATTGAAGAAGTTTTATTCTGAAAATTAAAGCATTTGGATGTCTGCTAAAGTCTGGCCAATGAGAATCTATCAGGTATGTTTCAAAGATAAATGATAGAAAAAGGCAGGTGTTGGAGCTAAAGGAGGTGTATTCCTGTAAACGTGAGCGACCACCCTGAACTGCTAAAGTTCAGCCCACCACCGTCTGACCCAGCAGCGAACTCCCCAACTCACCAAACCAGAAAAACTCCCATAACCACATACATGCAGCCTGCTGATCAAAAAATGTATAGGACATATATAGACAACACTTTGATTATTACAATACTGCTTAAAGTGTCTTAACAGCAATGGAGTCTCAAATTTAAAGGCAAAGGAACCCAAAAAGAACCATTTAATCACCTACTAGCATATTGTGATATGAAAAGACCCTAAGATGTCATCTAGGCTTTATTATCAAGGATTTTAACAGATGAGAATTTTCCATCCTCAACAGAAGCTTTGGCCAATCACATACTCACTTCCGGAAAAAGGAGCACTCTCATTGGTCCACTTAGCTTGTCAATAAGAAAGTAGTAGCTGCAGATAAAACAGAGAAAGAGTATTTTCAGTGCAGTCTTTTAACACAGCGAAAGTGCACAAAAAAGGAGAAGGGATGCAATGTGTAATGGGGATATTTATTGGCAATTCAATCACACAATGTTTAACAGAGATAATTGCTGTTCTGACGGTGAAGTCGGAGCTAAAAGTTTACAGAAAGCTCTAAACTTCAGTTTGGTGTAACGTATCAGTATTTTGTGGAAATAAATATGAATTCTACAACATTCTACAGCTCATATCTGGTCAACATAGTGTCAGGACTGGAATGAGATGGGCCATGAGACCAAACAATGGTTTATCAGGCCTTGGATATTATAAAAATGATCCAACAAATCCTTAAAAGTTACATAATGTTAACGTACATTTGTATCCATGCATTAAATGTGATTATTTAAATTCATACTGTAATATATTAAGCTCAATACAAATGTCATATTTGATTGTACTACTATACTATGTGTGACTTACTGTATTTATGGTATGTTTTTGATCAGATAAGTAAATGACACACAAGGCACATTATCTCTGTTTCTATTTCCAGTTATGTCTATACTCTTGCATTTTTATTTTGAAAAACATTACAGAACAAAAAAACACATAGATATAAGAGATATACAAAATTATTATGGTTTATAAAAATATGAATAAGACTGAAGATCATGCAATTTGATCAGGTTGTCAAGGATACCATGTTGTTTACTCTGTGTACCTAACCTAGACGTCAAAGTAGGACGGAGGGTTATGTGTTTTAAAATTAAAATAATAATAGTCATAGTAATAATAATACTATTGTGAACATAATTTAAACCCTACTACAAATACATTAGCTTAGCCTTTCAAATAGAAGCCAACACTGGAATGTACTCTGATTATGAAATGTTGACTTTCCTCCTTGTACTGTATAAACTTTTGAAACGCGACCTTTCCCGTCTCCGTGGTGACCAGGTGTCGGAACACAAATACAGGTGTGCGGACCTGGGAGAGCTCCCTCATTTCCTCCGAGGGTCTGTGCTGTGATTGACCGTGCCAGCCCCGAGTGGACCTCCTCCCAGGGGTAACGGCGGTAAACAGCCTTTCACTGAGAAAACCGAGAGGGTGAAGTAATTTCCTCCCCATGAGGCCTGTGAAGTCTGGCAACTGTGTGGCACCGCGGCTCCCCGGCTTTTAGGAGCTGGTGATGTCATAGCGTCGGCTCAGCGCTAAAGGCTAAGTGTTGTAAAGCAGCACAGGGGCCACAGGCAGGTGACTCCCAGCATCACGAGTGGCCCCAGCTGGACCGTTATTATATCCCAGCTTTTCATAAATATGCTCCCTCCAGGCTTGTATTTCTCGCATTCAGACAATTATGTTCGTAAAGAGTCTCTAAATCTTTATGCACTGACAAGTACTGCCTTTCAATGCAGCTTTTACTGTATTACTGTAGGTTTGCTTGGGTTTAGATGAGAATATGCATGTTACACTCCAATTAGCTTTATTAAAATGAATGCCAGTTACCTCCGTGACTTTTACGACACACTGTGAGAATGATTGGGTTCATGAGTCACTCAGAACTGAGTGTCAAATACCTGTTTTTGTCCTTTTTTATAATTAAAACACTGGCTCATTGTGAGTTGAGTAAGGCTATGAGTGGTTAATGTGCATTTAACTTATCTACATTTAAATACACTTGATGTTTTCATTTGGGCATTGAAATAAATGACTGGCTTGTACTTATGAGTAATACAAAAATGGAGCTATCAGTTCTTTTTTAGCACCTGTTTTAGTCCCTCTTTTTTTCCACATCACCCTCGCTAAATTGTAAAGTGCACTAGCAAAGATAATGTAAGACATGATGAGATTCATAGTAGTTTACAATGATATAGCAGTGAGAATAAACTAGCATCATGTACAAGACCATGTTACTGTGTGGTCATTGATCCAGTTTGTCCATAACAGACACTAACAGAGCCCTTTGACAGTCATTAATCAGTAGGTTTGCTATAGAAATTTTAAGGTATCTGTGCCAACATTGGAATTTAGTGTCCATCCATCCTGATTTTTTTTTTTTTTTTTTTTTGGCATTCAAAGAATTAATCTGGTCTCACGTTGGATTTTGAGAAAGCTGTACCAATGAAAATGATATTACTGCTTCTCGAGACAATAGATATACAACCAACTAAAGAAACAGAGCATTGTATTATTGTTTGACAGGATTTCTACAGAGTGGTTCCCACAAATGGTTGGAAAGGAAAGGGATTCCAGACCTATTTCATAGAGATGTGAATGATAAGTGAATGGGTATTGCTGGCCAAGTTATAAATAACCATACTCACAATTTAATATTTTACATGCCTATTTGCTGTCAGCATTAAGAAACAGTTTGAGCCATTGACTAACCCTCTTTCTTTTGTTATTAATTATGTTAATTGCACTATTTGCACTAATACAGTATTATACTCTTTCTGTCTAATTTCGTACTACATTTACATCTTTTTCTTTAGCGTTTGTATGACTTAACTTAGTGTTCCAGTCTTTGATGATCTTTTTAATGCTTTAATTTGTTCTGTATTTTTTCGTATTGAATGTCCACAAAACATATTTCCTGCTTTTGTATGGTTAATGTTTTATGTCCCTGATAAAATAAAAAAACAAATTCAGATTCAAATAGTCCTTATAGTGGTAAAGACTAATGATGATCCTTACCTAAACAAACTCATAAACCTAAAACTGCCCCAACCTTCATGATGAGGTAGCTGTGGTGTTAATACAGAGGAAAGAGGAGGGTAGTAGACTGACTACCTGAGCCAGACAGGGATTTTTTACAAATGAAACCTTCACCTTAGAGCATTAATCTCAAAAATTACTCTTTGGAAAAGAAACATATGCTCTTAAATTTCCCTAATAACATTTCCATCGTGCATCACTGAAACACATTCACTTTATACTGTAGTCATTTGAGAGTCCCATTACTTTGACCCAGTTCCATTTCTGAGCCGAGGTATGGAATCTCTGCGATTCAAGAGCGGGCGTAACTCCAGTGCAAATCCCACTCTGAGTCGAGTTAGTTATCAGCCTGACCAGATCCAGCCTGCTTTGCCACTGCCATTATTTACTATGGCTCCACTCTGCTTGAAGGGTGCAAAGTGCCTCCAATAAACGGTTTAGAGTTTCCTCATCTGCTCCACGGCCTTACAAAACACTATCAGACTACCGACAGTAAACGTGGGAGCTGGACGTGCCGGACCTTTGTGGAAGTAGGAGTCTAGGAGCGGAGGGTTATTGTCCTATGAAACACATGAGACAGACAGTGTATAAATAAAACAGGCAAGTCGTGGCATCTATGAAACCAGAGACAAGGCGGGCCAGTCATATTTCACAGGTAAAAGGATGATAGCACGCAGTAGAGAAGAGTGAGGGGATGAGTGAGGGGTCCCAGACTGGAGGGTGACCCCCACATCTCACACCTCAGCGGAGATACCACAGGAGCAGGGAGTGTGTTATTGTCACAGGCACATGGTTCGTCAGCGGATTCTTCTCAAGACGATTCATCGATAAATGTGGCCTTTATTTAATGAGAGAAATGTTGTGATTTTTACAAGTAATGTTGCATTCATCCAAGAAACACACAGTTTTTAGAAAATGCTATTATGTTTTTTGATTTATGGTGACACATATGAGTATTCTGAATCTTCCTCATTATTTTTGTATTGTAAACTTTTGGCTTTTAATTGTTGCCATTTTAGGAGACATTTGGACCCCCTTTTTTTTTCTAGAGTGTAAACTGTTCTGGTAAAAGCAAAAGAACAGGATTTATATTTTCACAAATACTAATGTGTACAGTACAGAAATCAATTAGGGACACTATAAAAATTTAAATTCTGAGGTATTACATCAGAGAGTAAAGTCGGAATTCTGAGGAAAAAAAAAGTCAGAATTCAGAGATTGTGTGATTTTCTTAGAATTCGGACTTTAATCCCAGAATTCAATATTTTTCTCTCAGAATTCCCAAGACTCAAAATTCTTAGAATTTCTGAGACTTTTTCTCAGATTTATTACTTTTTTTTCCTCAGAATTCCTAATCCCAGAATTCTGATTCTTTTCTCAGAATTATTCTCCAGATTCTATCTTTTCTTTCAGAATTCTGACTTCATCCTTGAGTTTCTGACTTAAATCTCAGAAGTCATGAAAAAATAAAATAAAAAATGTGTCCCTAATCCTCTTCCGTAATAGATTGGTTCTGAATCCATTTACAGCCTATTTTTTATTTCTTTGTGCGAGCTACCAGGACTAATGGTGGTAAACTCTGATGATATAGTGATGTCTGGAGCTTGTGGAGGAGACGGGAGGTAACGTGTGGGCCGGGGCCGGAGTTGGAAATGACTGAGATGGGACGTCCAGCTGTCCTCCCACTGGACGCCTGGAGGACCGCGGAGGGACACAGCAGACTCTCTGGCTCTGGATTAATCAGGCGCATCTCGCTGGTCACTGAACTGTACATCATCAGTGCAGCAGTGTGACGGAGAGAGAGAGGGGTCAAAAAGGTGAAGGCATCCAGTTAATTTAGTGACGCTCAGGTCATGGGATCCTGTTTCTGACCTGTTAGAAATAAAGTCAGTCAAGCACAAAACATTATACATTATTAATTGCTCATCAATCACACTGTGAAACATTTTTAACTGCCAAAGAAAATAACCAAATGGCCATTACCGAGTCTTTATTATGTATTTAGGAGTTGTACAATCCCACAAATCTATCAGTTCTGTTCTTGCTGAGCATATACAAGCAAATATGAAGAAATGAAGGCTGATTACACAATAATTAGTCTGCTTTTTAATTGGAGAAGGCATTGCAATAGTAACAGACTGGCACATAAATTCGCATGGATCACTCAGCACACGGATTGTTTCTTTGTGATAATTACGTTCCGAGGTAATAATACATTCACACAACAATGACATATGTCTCCATCATATTTAAAGTTCTAAATGTGCATTGAAATGGAGGCAAGAGAATGTACCTACCTGTTTATATAATGGAGTAAACTATCATATGTTCGCCTGTAAAAAATTTGAGTGCACTTTTGTATACTTTTGTATTATTGATGTTATGTGGCATATGTAGAGCTTTACCTAAAAAATGGAAAATGAAAAATCTTTAAAATTACAACCTCAGATACATTTTAATGGTTTCTTGACATTGAAAAGGGAAACTAACCCTTCTTTTAAAGGCAAAGAGTGGCTCATTCAACAGATATTCCACAACTCTGAGCTGCAGGGCACAATTATATGTTTTCAGAATATGTCACATCAACACAAATTGACGTCATAACTTCAATATTTGTGTTTACATGTGTGAAATACACAGTAAAGTACTAATGCTGTCAACAATATACAATTTAAATGTTTTCTTTTTTTCCTTTTTTTATTTTATCAATTTACAAAATGGAAAATTCCCATTTTTACAGTGGTCCCAGAACAAGGAGCCCTCCTGAAGTGATGGTGTAACTGATCCCAACATCATGGAGTCTGGCCTGGTTCTAGCTGGGATTACATGGTCTGGTTTAACCTAAGTTCTTTTTGAGATCTGATGGCCTGGTTTAGTCCAGTTTGGCCTGGTTTTGTCCTGGATTTTCCAAACGTCTGCGAGACAGAGGAACTGCTCAAACTGTCACTCCAAGTACTGATTTGATTTAAAATTTTGTTTCTTTACTTTGCATTTTGTAAACTAATAAAAATAAACATATTTTGTAGTTTACTTTACTTTTTATCTACACCTGCCTAAAACTTTTGCACAGCCCTGTATCTTGAAAGGTAAGCATCCCATGTAGAATTTGTTCTGTTTAGTCCTACATGCTTAAAACTCACTCTTGTCATGTAAAAATATGATATTCTAATGTATGTGATCAAAACCACATATGAACAGCATGTATTGCTTTTATTTGTTACTCAATACCCACACTGTAAGCTTATCCCTCCACTCACACTCCCCTTTGTCCCATCAGGAATGTACAGATAGCACTGATAAAGGAGCTGCGGAGAGAAAACTTAAGCCGTTGCTTGTAATAATCCGAGCTGTAAAAGTGCGTCAGAAAAATGTTGCCCCCTCATCCTTCTTTCTCTCCCCTCCCTCCCTCCCTTTTTTTATTCTTTATGGGTCTGTAAGCACATTTGTTACTGGTTTGATGGGCCGGGGGAGCCGTCCGGGCGCTGGACTACAAGATATTATTCTTCTCTCGCTCCTGGCCTCCCCCTCCTGCCCCCTTCTCGAAATAACAGCCTGCAGCCTACTGTTTAAAGTCTCTCACCGGAGGGAGCAGAGAGCAGGGGGCGGGGAGGGGGTGGACGAAAGATGTCTCCATAGCCCTCCACTGTGGAGATCAAAGTGGGCTATTCCTTCAACCCCGTGGCACCAGAACGCTCCCAAAGAGTCGGAGCGAGACCCTGGCCGTCCGAGATGTTGTAACACGGATGATTAGTGACAGTGTAATACTTTGAACACGCCGTGTACAAAGGGAGACCCCAGCTGAGCGAGAGGCTTTAAACTTTTTCGGGGTTGGGTCTGAGGGTAATATGGAGAGAGCGAAGGCTGACGTGTAAAAGGATATCACATTTATTTTTCTTGGTGTTTTTTATACGCGTCACAGGAATGAAGTACAACAAATAGAGTGTGGGATGAAGAGTGGATGCCTGGCATTCTTTGCCTTATTAGCAAAGGGGACTCTGGGACATGTCGGTTAATGTCTTAAGTAGTAGTCGTGAAGTAGTAGATGCCTTATTCAAGAGGACATTTGTGTAGTTAATCTAATTTATTGGGTGTAGTCTCTATTCATCTTTCCAGATCATGAATCATAATGAGAGAACAATGGCCTCTGTAGAGACATATGGTTCTATTTCTTACATAGGTCAAACAAGACAGTGTTTTACAAAAATAATGAATTCTCTAGGTCTTGTTCTTTGCCCAATACACTCTAGATATGTATTTTTGCTATTTCTGAAAAATTATCAGTAACAGCTTGTCCATTGGAGTTTCATGCTTTTGGTCAATTGTAAATAGCATGCATTTATATACACTTTTTTCTACCCTTTTCTAGTGCTTTACATCATGCTTCCATTCAAACTGTGGCGGTGGTAAGGTACCTCTGTTGCCCCAGCTGTCCTGGGTGGGCTGCCATTCCAACAGCACCAACAACCTCTTCAACCACAATCACACACATTCATACACCAGCCTTGTAGTTATTGCACTCCCTTGAGCCACTGCACACCTTTTCCATAACGTTTGAGTGTTTAAGTCAATACCTTGAAATCAAATATGAATGACATAAATTTAAAGTTAGTCATTGCTGTATACAGTAATGTGCACAAGTTCAATGCAGGTGTGGATATAAGAAGTTGAAGTAAATTATAAAGTGCCGTGATTTTTATTAGTTTATAAAATGGAAAGGCAAAGTACAAAAGAAAACTCTAAATCAAATCAATATTTGGTGTGACCTCAAAACAGAAACAGTTGTAGCAGTTCGTTTGTCTCAGATTTTGAAGGGACTGTGCAGGTTTTGATCAAACATTTGGAGAATCCCAGATAAAACCAGGCCAAACTGGGCCTAATAAGACCATCAAATCTCAGAGGGAACTTGGCAAAACCAAACCATGTAATCCCAGACAGGTCCAGGCCAGACTGCATGATACTGGGATCAGGGTTACACAATCACATCCTTGATCTGGGGTTATTCTAAAAATGGAAGGTTTTTGTCTCCATTTTAGAAACTGATGAAAAATTAGGCCACACTTGTCTAAAACTTTTATTTTACATTAGGTTCAAGAGAGGTTTTTTGGGGGGTCGCACAAGATGTTTCATTGCAATACCACAGGTGGCCACTTGAGAAAAAACAGCATCACAGTCAAGTCCGAGATCCATTACCCTTTTCTTATAATGTTTGATCTTTAAATCCGCCTTAGAAATCAGTGGACTGGTTAAATGAGAGAAAATCAAGGAGATCTAATTTTACTTTTCAAGCAATCCAAAATTCATACGTGTGTGTGTGTTTAATTCAGTCTTTTGACACTCTGTCCACTAAAGTGTTAGCTCAGCTACTGCCCGTCTGGTGACTTTGTCCAGAGTCTTGTCAGAAATCTCCAAATTCCCAGGTTGTGACTAAAGAAACATGCTTTTTCCCTTCTCACTGGGACCCTTATATAGCAAGAACAACATTGCTTTCAACATCTCGTGGAGTCACTGCCTCTAAACTCTACATTGCACATACACCTAGTCAAATTTTGTCAAGTCAATGCTGCAAGTAGCTCACTGGACTACATTCTGTTTAACTGTAGTGGGGCAAACTGGAAGTCACCTTCAACAACGCGAGAACCATCTGTAAATACTTTAATAATGGTGCGATAAATTGCGGCTCATTTACTCTGTCACTTGTGATGTGCCAGTGGTTCTGCGTCTACAGGATCTGACTCAACAGCCCTCCTCCTCCTCCTCACTTTATTGGGAGACTGTCTCACAACGACAAATCTAACAGCACTTGAGATGCCCAGGCGAAAAAATTACTCTTGCATTCCACACAATTATGCCGCTCTTCATGTGGCAGTGAAAATGATGCTTGTGGACTGAGGGTCAGAAGAGGTCACTTATAAATGTCTGTGTCTCTGGCTCCAAGGATTCTGTTTTCATTTAAACCTATAGCAGTGTGCTCATACGGTTTGACAACTTTAGGGAAGTTACAGAAGTGAAAAAAGCAATTAAGTCTTCAAGTTTAGACTGTATGCTGAGAATAATTTAAGCTTAATGACACATGACTCCGAAGGCATTTCTTAAAACATTAGCAGCAACTTGTATTAAGCTCCTTTTCATAGTATCCTTCTGACTTGATTTGGATTTTTTCAGGAGAGACACGTGCGGACACAATCCACTCAGTTTTTTCACCCAGAGATTATTCTGTAAGGCTCTCGTAATCTTCAGATTGCCTTGATATTCTCCCGAGGATCTCTCAAGTCAAAGATCCAAGTTGATGGTGCTTATTCTGTGTGGCTGGTGCTGCAAGCGGAGTGCAGGGAGCACAGAAGTGTCATACTCTCCGCAGCTTGTTGGGACTCAAATGTGGTATCGATATTGGTACATTAACCTCCATAACTGTGAAGGAAACAGTTTCTTTGTCCTTCTGTTTCATATTGGAAACAACATACTGTTTATGTGTGGATGCAAAGGTCATCCTGTTTCAAGTCTTCTCAAGTCCTGAGTCAAGTCCAAGTCCAAAGTCCTATACTTCAACATTTTAAGTCAACAGCACTATTATGTTAAAATTAAACAATGTAAGCTTTTAAGTCTGTATTTATTTAACAAATAAGTATAACACAAGTACAAAGTGTTTATATTTCTATAGAATATTTTGTCAAAAAAGTATTGTCATAATGATTCTTTCTATGCTTTGGTGATTAGTGATGTACAATGTGTGGAGAGCTTTTTGGCCTTTGGTTGTAAAACCCGGTAACGCTAAGCTTTACAGAACGCATTTGAAGGCAGCGTCATGCGAGTAATGTGTGGTTTAACTCTGTGAAATCTGTCTGTTTAAGAAAATGAATTGTTCCGTGCACACTTTTCAAATAACATTCTTTTAATCTTCAGGAGAGAAGCATCAAGTCTTTTCTCGAGTCATTGGTGTTAAAGTCCAAGCTGAGTCTTTTTGCATTTTCTCAAGTCAAGTTAGAAGTCGTCAAATTTGTGAGCTTTCGATGCAACATTGTTCAGACTCCTCACAAAAAGGAAACTGGTGGTTGGCTTTGGGATTGAACCTCCAAAACCATCTGATGCAGAAGCGCTAACCTCTTTGTGACTGTGCACCCATATTAACAAAAATTATTTAAAAAAAATTAAGTAGAATTATATCTCATATTATTGATATCAAACATTCCCAGTGTGTGTCAAGTGCAGTCTGATATTCTCAGTACTGTTGTTTATAAATAAAAATGAAGGACAACACATTAAGCCAGGCTAAAATTAAAGTGGAACTGGTTCAGATATGAATCATTTGTTCAGTTGTTGTTGACATGTGACACATATAAATATAAAGTAAATATAATAAAGTGTAAAATTAGACTCAAGTAAAGGTAAAAAGTAGGTTTCAGGAAATCTACTGTTAAAAGTGTAATGTAACTTGAGTATATTAAACATAAATATAATGTCTGCTTCTTTCAAGAGAGTAACTTTTCTCAACAGCAGTGTCTTATTAAGATAATAATGCAACATAAGAATCAAAATGTCAAAACATTTGTAATCGGTGCAGTTTTGCAATCATTATTTCACAACATTGTGTCTCTAGTGCCGTCAGATACGCTCACTGCAAAGCTCATATGTAATCCACTTATCTTAAGTGCTGCCCGGCTTTTCTCAAGAACAGGAAAAAGGGATAGAAGGGAAGCACTCACTGAGTATTCACCTGACCACTATGACAGAGCGAGCGGCACTTTGCCCCGCGGCACATGAAGGGCATCAGAGCTCCTATCACCCGAGGCATCGCTGTACAGCTGGAGCCTTGTTGTGGTGGTCGCTTTATGCTAAAGTACAAAGCCGGATGTTGTGATATCGTCTTCTTGCCACGCAGATGATGTGAGTGTGTGTGAGAGGAAGTGCGCTCGCAAGAAAGCACCTGACACTTTTCATTGAGTCTAAAAATATTCTAAATATTTCTCTCAGAAATAAACAGGGTTAAAATAAGGTTCCCAATGTGCCTTTTATGGCTCAGAATAGACTCGTGGCTTTCCGTGTGTGGCTTTCATGTTCAAGGAAGTGCAAAACAATCATATTGTTGCATTGTTACATTTCCTTTTCTCGCTGAGAAAGGCTCACATTGATCTTTATAAGGTCACAGACAGTCCTCCAGACTCCCTGTGGATTCAGAGAGTACCATAATAAATACCCACCACTCGGGTACAATTATCTTTTAACTACCTGCTAACAAGCTGAATGATTACCACCTATTTTCTTCATGTTTGTCTGTTTTTGTATCTCTAGGGTCAATTTATTCTATTCTATTCTATTATATTTATTTAATATATTTATATATTCAGTACTGTGCAAACGTTAACTATAAAGTATTGAATTATTCACTCACTTTATAAAAAAATTAAAAACTTTGAAACAATATTGAGAGTGATCCCTGGAGTCTGGCCTGGTTTTAGCTGGGATTACATGGTCTGGTTTACAGTCTATAGTTCTTCTCACATTTGAAGGTCTGGTTTAGTACAGTGTCTGGGATTCTCCAAAAGAAACTGCTCGAACTGTTGCTGTTTCAAGGCAAAGTCACTCCAAATATTGATTTGATTTAGAATTGTTCTGTTCTTTCACTTTGCATTTTGTAAACTAATAAAAATAAACATACTTCATAGTTTACTTTACTTTTTATATCCGCACCTGCAACTATAACTCACTGAGGCTACAATAATGAGCAGAAGTCGTGGCTCTTTCTCAACACAAAAATGGCAAAAGATTTTAATGGGAAGTCAAAAGGGAGAAGCCTTTTCTGTTTTCCTTCATGTTGTTATTTTCTCATATGTGTTGCACTCTACGAACTGTAATCATCACAATTTACATAACTCAATCAATCAGCATGCTCTTCTATGCCCGCAACGTTTTACTTTACGTTCACATTGGCGGCCATGTTTTTGAATCTACAGTTGTCCCTCACTGTAACGCGGTTCACCTTTTGTGGCCTCGCTGTTTCGCGGATTTTTTTTTAGTGCAATTTTGCATGCTTTTTTTTTTTACAGCGTATGAGCACGCATTGTGTTCTGCGTCCTGATTGGCTAAGGGACTGTAGACCATTGTCAATCAGTCTTTTCCGTGCCGTGTCTCCTGTACAGTACAGAATGCGTTCGGCCAAATTTACATAAACGTTCGATCGCTAGCAGTGTGACTCTGAAGTGCTGTATGTTTGCAAGTTTTCTCCCCGACAAAACCCACAATGTCGACGAAACGTTCTGCACCGACAAAGGCACCTGTGGTCACACCTAAAAGGCAGAGGAAGATGCTAAGGTTTGAACTTTGAGAGAGAAATGTGAGAAAATGTTCATGCCTGTCTGAGAAAAGTGTATAAAGTGTGTGGTGAGGGGTTTTACAGCCTTAAAACATATAGAATAATTGTACTACTAATACTTCGCGGATTTCGCCTATTGCGGGTTATTTTTAGAACGTAACCCCCGCGATAAACGTGACATCACTGTGACCTGTCTGTACTAATGAGTGAAGTGGTGGATGTGATGGGATACTGTAGCTGCAGAATCATGTGACTAAAAAAAAAAGCACACACGAGAATCCAAATCGTGCCCATTTTGCCGTTTTACTGTCTTGTTAAAGTCACTGGGCTTTAAATAGCTCTGCAGCTGGACTGTGTAAATTACATATTGGAAAGGGAAGGGGGTGAAACTGACAAAGCCAGAGAGATGGAGATAAAGCCAAGACGAGTGTGGGCTCAATAAGTCAGAGGGATGTCACAATGTTGAGTCATGTTCCTAAACCTGGCAGGAGAAGGTGAGTGATGTGCTGAGCCCAGACGAGATGTGATTATGTCTTAGCAGTCAGCGGCTCGCTCGTGCTGTCAGGACAAATCATCCACCGAGAGGGAAAAAACAGCATTCTTCTGCTGCAGCTGGGATTAATGAGCTGACTCAGTGTGTTGGAGGTTCAGCGAGGGGCACCTGCGAGGGGCAAACACAGATAATGGCACAGAGAGGTTAAATGGCCCGCGGTTCCCATCAGCTCAATTAGAAGTGGGCCGTAATTTTAAAACACGTAATACGTCAGACAGATAGTAGTGACTCGGTGTCTCTGCTCAGTGTCAAGGCTGAGTTGGAAACACAGCAGAAAATCACTTCAATTGAAACCTTAAGAATTGGGTGAAGGTGTAAAAAAAAAAAAATAAATAAAGCGTGGGCAGTCCCATTACATTAGGGCACAAACAAGATTAGGAAAGATACTTATTTTTGTGGAAAATGGATGAAAAATGTTTAAAAATGCAAATGTCCGTGTGAGAAAATGAGATCAGTCAACCCCAAATATATATAATTTTTATTTTTTTTCTAAACAAAATGCTTAAATAGATTTTTGTATATAAATGTTCTTGTAGATTTTATATGTGATTTCGATGGCAGCATATTCTAATAGCTCATATTTTAATAGGACACATTAACAGGACATCAAGAAAACCAATAAATACATGAATTTATTAACATAACCAAAGTCTGGGTGCAAGTTGCTTTTCACTGTGCCCACATGCTTATTGAGTTTAAGCTTTTAAAATGCCAGGCCAGGCCAGACAAAACAACAATTAACTGTAAGTGACCATTAGAGATTCTAGGTTTTAGTTGGATTTTGCAGAAACCGAATTTAATAAGCATACGTGCTCTTTTATAAATACAGCTTGTGGTGTTTAACGACCCCCAGAAAGATACAATGATATGCAATGCACTAGTTTAATATCAGGCAGCACCACTCTTACCATGGCAGCACTGTGATGTAGAGCTCCAGATTTCACGTGACTCTGTGTGTTCTATCCATCATAACGACAGGATAAAGCCAGCAAAACATGTGGACAGCAAGCAGTATTAAGCATTTTAAGGCTTGTATGTTTATAAATGTAAAATAGAGCGAAATGAACCATACAGGAGAGTTACAGTAGGATCCCATCACTCTTTTTTCTTTGGTTTGTCTCTATCCAAGCTTTTAGCAACATGGTCCACTACACGCTACCCATTTAATATGTCACAGGAGCCATTTTAGCGTTATATTTTACACAAATAGTTGTTAGCAGACTGTATTTGCTGTTGTTCTAACTGGTCATGTTTCAATTAGTAGCATGAATTAAATAAGTAAAATGATTGATGTCTCACACTAGAACCCTCCCCCTGGATGCCCCCCACAATGTTGTAAGGCCCAGCTGTTGTGGCCCCATTTGGTGGTAATCAGGTCCAGACCAGAAGGCCCATATCCTCTCTCTGATTAACACTTCTCAAATTCAAACACACCTCTTCTTCCTGAATATTTACCACAATCACCTTCTGGGACCAGTGTTAATTTTGTCGATGAATAATTTACATATCTTTTCAGGCCCAAAATTGAAATGAAAACGGAATAAAAAATAATTAATGAGAACAAAAACTCTGATTGAATGTATTGACATTTTTTTTTTTGTCAACAAATAAAATCGAAATGAAAATGAACGGACAGAGATCAGATGCAATCAAAAAGAGGAGGAGATGGAGATGGAGGAGAGGCCCAATCAGAACTCAGGTTTTTGAGTGTCGCGGAAGTGATGTCAGACACAAACATTTGTTAGAAAGACGACAGGAAATGAAAAGAGAACGGCTTTTAAATATCAAACTATGTTAACACTTTGGACCTCAATACTAGCCCTAGGAGGTTCGTACTAGTTTCATTTCATTCAGGTAGAAATTATTACTGCAGGAAAAAAAAAACATTGAAAATGCATTAGCCTTTATATTTAAGTGAATAAAGCTATTGTAGATATAGTCGACTAAATTCTTATGACATTTAGTCAACTAAAACTGGACAAAAACTAAAGCATTAGGTTACAAAATTATGACTAAAACTAAATTAAAATGAACCGTCAAAATTAACACTGTCTGGGACATGAATAACTCTATTGTTTCACAGTACTTTCCTGCAATAGCGTGCAGTTTGTTTCTTGTACCAGGCCAGCAGTGGAAGTTGTTCTCCATTTGGGTAATCAGCTGAAGATTTTTGAAATGTTCCTGGCCTCCAGCTCCTGTACCTGTAGTGGAATCTGGAGCACTCATACGCTCCATTACCAACACTGTCTGGTCCGGCCAAGTCCGGGCCTAGCATGCAGCAGAGTAATCCGTGACCGACTGTTACAGGACATTTGGCAAAGACTCGGACTGTTGTCGAACCAGAAATGAGGAAAGGAATAGTTCCCCAAACCGAAGCGGCGTTTTATCCCCTGTAGAGGAAATCACAAAACATCTGTTGAGATTCAGACAACAAGGAACTCATACAACTTTCATCGAGTCTAACGTGGTCCCATTTCTCAGCTTCATTGTTTGAGCCAGTTTTGTTTACAGTGATACACCAGGCTTTGTCTTTAAATAATCGGAGACAGTGGGGGTCTCTTTCCTCCGCGACTCGGGCTGTGAACTTTACAACCTCTCCATCCTCCTTTTATTTATCCCTTATTTTCTGTGAATACATTGTACATGCCTGACCACGTTTCCCTCCGGCGACATGCCTCTTTTCGCTGAGTCCTAAACACGCTCTTTTGTAGCGAGGCACCCCACCGACAAATCTACTTAGAAGTTTCTTTGAAGTCCGTCCCCTCTGTCTCTGCTTTATTAACCCTAAGCCCGGCCTGACAACTTTCAAGAATCAAAGAGTGTGAAGCGGTTAGTTCTTCTTCTTCTTCTTCTTCTTCTTCTATGTGTCAAAAAAAATGAATCACCAATTTTGCAAATCCCATCAGCGGTGTTTTATTACAAGGGAATTGTTTGGCTGCAGTGCTATTAGGGCTTTGGCATGACATAAAAAGGAAATGAGACAAATGAATCTGGAGCTGATTGGCAGATGCAACTGTTTGGCACCAATCATCATCATACGTCATGAGTGGAGGCAAAGAGTTGTCTTTGTATCTGATGCTAAGAAATGTGCTAGTTATAAGAGGAGCTATTCTAACGTTGATTTGAGTCTCTGGTTAAATGTTTGTGTGCGACCATCTTTTTTAGACAGTCTGTGTATGTTGCCACAGTGCAGTCGTCTGCATGACTTTTTGGGTTGTCTACACCGCTCCAAAAAGCAAACCCTGGACCATAGTGTAATCAGAATAATCTGCACTCACATGGATATGCCCATCTGTTAAGAACACTGTAGTATGAGTTCACTACAGCCATTATACACAAGGAATAGTAAAAAGCTCCTGAACATACTTTTCACTCTTGCTGTTTTCTGGAGTACTGCTGATAAACTCTGATGGACAAGTTGGATTTAAACATAAAATACTAAAAATACACTATCAGACACAAGATTATGAAGCTCAAAAACAAAATGCCAGTGTTCTACTCTTTTATGTTTAGCCAACAGCCAAAATCTATCTGGTGAATGGCTGTTGCGTCATTGTTTTCACCGAGGATGCCCTCTTTATAATTTAAACAGCAACCAACTGGAGGCTGCAACAAAACAAACCAAAAAAAAAAAACTTCTAAGCCGTGGTTTGCACTTTTGTGGAGTAAAAAAGCCATTCTTGTATCAACAAATGACTTAAATGCAAGAAAATATTTGAGTTTTTGGTGAAACGCATTGTCAAGTAAATATTCTCTTAATCTGCGAAATATGAACTCTACATGGTTTTAAATACGCATTTAAAACCACGGTGATGGACCATCCAAAGCAACCCAACTAAAACTATAATTTCAGTATCAAATTAAAACTTTATCTATTGTGGAAAAACAACATCTTAGACACAAAATTATTTTTTTTTCTTTAAAAAGTGAAATCAGATCAGCATATATGATGCCCCTGCACATGCTCTATAAAGAACCACCAAAAAAACAATAATGAATGAATGAATTCGACCTTTAAACAAAGCCTTAAGATAAATTAAAATAATTGTTGTCACTGATTTCTTGTTGCTATGGTTACAGGTGATGTCACATGGAGTATGGTATAAACACCACATATTTCCAACATGTGGCTATTATTTATGTCAGATTGTATTTTGTTTATCATAACGGTTTTTTTTTTGTTTTTTTATATTTATAACACAACTGATTACTGTAAAGTGTAAAGTATGAAATGCCCATATCCTTGCAAAATGAAACATTCGTCAGCAGACAAATACCTGCCTCTGTAACCTGATACAGCGCCACCCACTGGACACCAGGAGCTCTACTTCTTTAAACCCCGTCATGATCTCACATACAGGTGACAGCATGTGGTAGGGATTAGTTACCGGCCCCAAAAGTGTGACCACCTGGCACAAATGAGCTCCCCTGAGAAGATTTACAAACCCTTCATTTAAATCCTCAGCCCGAACTCCCCCGAGCTCCACCCTCTCGGCCAGTGTCCGCTCTTAAACTGTCACTGAAACACTGCATTTCTGCTAAACTCCAATACACAAAGCTGATAAAACATAAGGGAGTGTAAAAGTGACAAATGGCACATGGAAGATGAGCCGTACTGTTATTTGTCTAAAGGGATGGAATCGGCCATGTTGCTCCTAAAGTCTCCCTGTCTTTTCTTATTATATTAGTCTCTAACATTCCCACCTAAGCCTGGGATTATACAGGAAATTTAACTTTCTACTATTTGGCAACAGGTCAGGTATGTAGCTCCAGTGGGATTGTATAGTGTTCCAGTTAAATTCTTATCGGGTAATAATAGTATTAAGTTTTTACAATAGAGGCAGTGATAATTCTTTTCACTGAGGAACATAATGTGTATTAAAGTAAGGCCTGCGCAATATATCAGAAATAAATCATCGCTAAATAGCTTTTTTGCAGCATTTCTTCTCCCTGAGAGTTGGATTATGTGGTTGTTGTAAAATATCTCAAATAGGAAAACGAGTATAATCAGAGCAACCAGGAGTTTGAAAAAGAAAAAATGCAATTGTCCTATCAGAATAACTGAATATCCATTTAGATGAGTGCTATATGGATTTTTTTGAGCATTATAAACCATGAAGACGAGGTTCTTTTGGGCACTGTAAGGCATCTAGATGGTGAAGTATAGATTCCTAAACGGAGGCTAAACAATAAATATGTTGGAAAAACTTCTATGTAGCTTACACCTAACCAGATATTTATCTTTTCAGGTATAAGACATTGTTGCATGTTCAAAATTTACTTGCTGCTGCAACGTGGCAAACATTCCATGATCTACATTATAAGTGTGCCCCAAAATTTGTCTATGAAAGATAAGTTCATTTGCAAAAAGGGAGAACACTCATTCCTAAAAAGTAACTATACACATAAAAAATATTTTAGTCTTTTTTTGTTCAGCCCTTTGAGGCAATTGTTGTTGTATTACTGGGTTATATAAATGAAATTGAATTAAATATGAAGAATCTGAAATCATTATTCTATTTTGCTATCTGTCATCAAATTAATATATGTAATATCATATATGACTTCTGCAAAATGGAAAAGAATGGTTAATTGTTCATGCAAATAAATATTTTATTTGTATTCTTTGTTTTTAAATGAACATGGCATGGATATTTGCAAGTAAATGTGCAAATATGAGGCCTCCATTTGTAAACTTATTTGCATGTGCCATTTATGATAACCCTTTATGTGCTTCAAGTTTAGTCTGTATGAGGACCCCCCAGTGCCCCCTGAGATTCTAGGAACGCCCCTGACTCCATGTTAGCTTGTCTGATGGTTAAAGCCACTGTGTCTCAGGGTTCACCTTCAGACTGGCACTGCAAAGATAAATGAAAAGATTCAGCCATTTTCTCCAATATTTACATTGAACAATCCCGTAACAAATGCAATAGACTAAAGTAGAATAGAATAGAAAACCTCTTCAATGCATGAGGGAGGTGTATCCTGTGTTGTTACCTCATGGGATAAATAGAACTGACTCAAAGTGAAGTAGAAACAAGGGCTCTTTCTTTGTGAGAAGTGAGCTCCAGACTGAGACAGAGCGGAGGAGAGGAGAGGCTGATTTTTTACACTTTCTGCACAATTTCCTCTCTATTTCCTCCCTGAAGACCGTTGTCTGCAGAATGTGCAGAGTGTGCTTTCCATGGACAGGAGGCTGTGGAACCTGCCAGAACAAAAAAGAAAAAAAAATCGGAATAGAAAATTGAGGAAGAAATGTTCCTCTCTCATGCAGGGCAATATAGAAAGATGAAGTTATTACCCTGAAACCTCACCGCTGGGTTTTTTTTGTTTTTATCCCCGAGTTCCCGGAACACTGAGCTACTATTACGACCAAAATACTTGGACCGCACACAGGTTACCCACTCTGACGTCGAAAACACAGGAAAAAAAAAGTCTAAAGGCAGCAAAGTGCATCAGCTTTTATTCCTGTCCTGCATCACAGCTAATTGGTGTTCATGTGAGACGGCCAATGGTGGACAGGCTGGGGTTGTGGCCTTAGAATTATTACAACACTGGAATAAAGTTCTCATCTGCCCTCAGTTAACTCCTAACAATCGTCTAGGTTTTAACAACAGTGAGGAGGTTGTTTATGAATCCGTTGTGTGCCTTTACCCTTCTCTAAAGCTAAGCTGACTTTAAATAACCTAGTGTAAAACTTTAGCACACAACACCTGCTATTCCCAAGGAGCTAAGGTGGAGGAGGAGATGGGAATGCTGGTCTTGAACAAGGTAAAGGTTCTAGAATAGAATTACAGTGATTTTGGGTTAGGCTGCCACTGGTTTTCTATTTGTCAGTTGTTTTGTTTTGCCTTATCGTGTTGTAAAACCTCTAAATAGAAAATACTAGCTTATGATATGTTTACATGCTGTCGGAAAGCTCAGTTGCGGAGTAAGGCATGTGTTTTGTTGTATTCATATGCATTGTCGGCGTATTGAAACTTATGATCAAAACAAGGAGTAAATTAGCCGAGTTAATTAGCATTTGACGTCACCAACAAGTTTGACGTTAGCTTCTTTTCCCTTTTTAAACAAAGGAATAATACTGCCTGTATTAGTCTGGACGGAGTGCTGAGGACACAAAAGTTCGATTCACTCTCGTGCATGTAAACACAGACAGAGTGAGAAATCTAGCTGGCATGGCTTAAAAGTCTAATATCTGTTTATTTTAACAGGAATCATCTGTGAAAATATTTGAGCTTAAGACATGATCTACTCTTTATAATTAAGGATTTTAATAGATGAGCATGATCAGCCCACAGTGTGATTTTGTCCAATCACAGCTCGCTTCAGGTAAAAAGGAGCACTCCAATAGGTTGACACTGATGTCAACAAAAAAGGACCAAGGAAATAAACCAAGAAAATGGGTTATGCTGTTGCAAAATACTTCTTGTTTTACCATTGATTACAGGATAATACAGTCTACAACAGTAAACTCCAAAGCTAAAAGTTTAAGGTCAGCTCTAGCTCCAGTTTTACTTTTTTTGAAATAAAAGAAGCAGGAAAGGTTACTACGATGCTGTTGGGGAAGAGTGGTGGGGCTGAGACAGGGATGGCAAAAAAATAAAAAATCAGGTACTTTAATCAAGCTGTCAGCATAGACCGAGTAAGCTCAGGGCATAGTAATATTGAGGACAGTGTGCTATTAGTAGGCAGTCAGTGTTGTTTTTGCATTTTTTTTCTACCAAGGACCACTGGCCTTGCTACAACTAGTGATAAACTATTTGTGTTTATCATGGAATAGCCTTGACTTACCATCCCTTTTGGCCTAAAATGTAAACACTGATGTCCAACAAGGACAGAAGTCTGGTTAAATCTGACCTTTAAAGCCATGGTCAATGACAACTCTGTGGTTTGTTTTATCTCATAAGAACAGGTGCTGACGACGGCTGCCGTGAGCCACCATTTGTCTTTAACACATTCAAACTTGAAGTCCAAGGGCCATTCTGTGAAGTGCCTGCCTCTTTACACTGGAAGAACCTGTGAAGTAACACTTTATACAATGGGTGTCGCAGCAGAGGAAGCCCGAGTCAAAAAAGGAAGGATCCTCTCTTAAAAACCAGGAAATGAGACTCCAGGATGTCAACTGCTCACCGGCACGGGTCGGGTAAAGTAGGAAGCCCTCTACTTTATATCTGCTCTTATATCTGCTCCTACACTGACAGTCTTCTTTTGGCTGTTGTGGTTTTTGTCGTTCTGTTTTAGGGACCTGAAACTGCTCCATACTGCCCACAACATGAATAAAGGCTATATTTGAACTGTAGAAACAAAAAGTGAGCATAAAAGGGGTTAATACCTTTTCTGAAACATTGCTATATTCCTATACTGTTTGTAAACAGCACATTAATGGAGGCAACACACCTTATTTCAACACACACAGACACATTAGTAAACCACAGGAGTGGCGCGTTACGTATAGTGGAATATTCTACAGCTAATTATTAGTCTGTAAATAGTATGTAGCATGTGTTGTTTTGATCGCGGCTTGGCTCAGGTTAAAAATGGTTTTTGTCTTGTTTGTTTCTCAGAAAACATGACATGGGCGTTGTTTTCCTGAACCTTTGTCAACGAACAGTAAAAACGAACAGTGAGTGCTCTTAAATCACACTTCACTGCAAATTGTAGGGCGGCTTGATAAAAAAAATGACTCCCATGTAGTTGAGCGCACCCACTCAGACCAGAGTTAATGGCAGAGTGCAGGAGGGAGGCCAAGGGCTGACGGGGGAGAGGAAGGAGAGGGGTGATCAGGAGATACACCAAGCCATTAAGATAGCAACGGTGTCAATGTAATTCATCAAATAAGATAAGGCCATGGCCCACTGCCAAAGAGCAAGGTGTGGCACTTTCCTTCACCCATCACTGTCAGTGTGAGAGCCCCACAGACACCTGTCACTAATACATCAAAAGTAGTGACATGGAACTATGCAAATAAAGAATACATCAACATGAAGGACATTGCACTTCAGCTAACATGGCTGTACTGACATTTAAACATTTCTTAGGTTACATTCAGATTTAACTGATCACAACAATTCCTCCACATTTGTAGTAAATATTCAGTAAGTAAGTAAGTAAACACATATAAATACATATATAACAATATTTACTTGGCCTTGATCCATCTTGTTACACTTTAAACACCATTGTTAATACCAGTATGTACTCACGTATACTTACCGGGTAAGTGCCCGAATATGTAGCACCTATTTACCCTGTCATTACCCAATAAGTAGGGCTATAATTTAATGCATTACAGGTATATTTACTTTTTGAGGTCTGTATTTCTACATAAACTGTGTTGCACGTTAAATTTTAGACTTTTCTGTAAATATGAAATACAGACATATAGGTGCCGTGATCAGAATTCAAATTGTCTATTGTGAGTTTATTGAACCATATTTATATCAGAACTAAAAAAACAATGTGAAGATATCTACATGAGTATTTTTTTGTTTTGTTTGTGTTTGGATATTACTGTTCGTAAGCCATGTCATGTATACAGGGGTATAAATAACCAGGATTCTCTGAGCACATGTCATATTCATGGTTATAACTGGGATAAGGCTTATTTTTGGGATATTTAAGTAGATGTAAACTCTCAAAATCACTGCATAAAGTAATACAGGTGTTCACTCTGCACAGGTGTCACTAACTTTTCAGACAACTCCAACTGAATGTGCACATACAGAGTTATGGAGCAGGTCAATACCGCGTCAGTTTATATGTTATACTGTGCTGCTGTCCGGTGCTGGAACAAGCCCTCATTACTTTAAACTGATGCTCAGAGTGCTTTGTTTTACCTTAATCCGAGAAAGATATTCTTACACTGATAATTTTGTGATTTATTTCCTTGTGTTGTCTTGGATGTTTATATCTGTACTGACTATTGGCAAGGAGCATTCATACCTGGCCTGACAAATACTGTGAAAAATGTAAGGTGAGGCGCAGTAATCTTCCTACTCATAGCTACCACAAGGAATGAACTTTGCCTCCGCACGTTTACTCCACGCATGGCTGAGATCTTTGGCTCTCTTTCACTCAGAGTTAAGATTTCAGTTGCACAATCTGTCAATAGCATCCGCTGCTCCAAGACAAACCAGTTGGACTTCCACTGAAGTGCTGCATGGGAGGAGGATAGCGCTAAACCGAGGGGAGTGTGCACTGTGTTTTTCTCTGTAAATTACCCAGAAAATGATGTGATCGTCCCTGTGTGGACTGTCTCAGCGATGATGGATGAATCCATCAGCTGCAAGTCTGACGATTAAGTGGCTGTATCTAAACACTGCCTTCAATTTGAGTCAGTAGCAAACCGCAGCCCACTCGGGACGCTCACATGACAATAGAGAAAATCGCAGTCTTAGGTTTTTTTGTTTGTTTTTTTGTTTTCCGCAGTTGATTAGGTTATGGAAATAAATGCTCTATCTTACCCTAAAAGCAGCTGACTGAGATGTGATAATGGTGACAGAATGGAGCGTGTGATCGTATGAGTCTGTTACTGAGATTCTTCATGCGTCTCAAGGCAGTAGGTGTGGTATATGGTTTTGGAACAGTTACGGAACAGTTTGGTGCAGGTAACCCCTACAAGGCTTGTGTTTCTTATTTTTTGTGTTCATCAGCGCAGTCGTTTTTCTGTATGAGAAATAAAAACTTTTCAAACACTTCAAAACTGTGTTGTAAAGTAAAATAAAAGTGAAAATCCTTATAAAAAGTGCAAGATGCCAGAGTTGGAGCCATAAACAGCAGCAATAATCAGCAGAAGATGTCTTTCTGATGCTTGTTTTTTTTTTTTTTTTTGTAACTAAAACTCAAGTTGTCTGGGGCACCATAAGCAGCTCAGGCAGAGCATATACCCAGCACGCAGGAGACCCGGGTTCGAGTCTCGGTCAGGTCACTTGCTTACTGTCCCTATTCCCTATTCTCTCACCTTGTTTTCTGTCAAGCTACCCTCAATCTATCAATAAAGGCCAAAAAGCCCTAAAAAATAATACAATTTTTAAAAAAAATCAAGTTGTTTTCATTTTAGGGGGGTCACTATTTGATATTACACATTAAGCTTGTGTTTGAAAAGACAGATTTAAACAGCAACAGTAATCTTTTTAACTCATTAAGGGATAGGCATATAGATTCTGTCTAAAACCAGAAATGATGTTAATAAACACTAGTTTTGCTTTTCGGAAAACATTTAGAACAAGACATGCTTTATTTAACATAGCTTCTCTTGCACCCAAGAGTGATTTCAGTGTTGTCCAATAATTTTAGTATTTAGCTGCACATTTTGGAACCATACTGATAGGAAAAAGGAAGAGCTGTTACCAATGTAGTAAAGGCTTTAGATCAAGTTAATAGTCTAGTTACTCGATAACTGTAGCTCCACATAGCTGGGCATAAAAATGTACTGACTGTGATTTTCTTGTGAAATGGCCTACTAACCTCTTACAGCATAAAGCCGCACAAATGCTCCTTCACTTCAGCCACCAAACACCACCAACCAGGCCTTGCATTTCCAAAAGCATGTCCTCAAACACACACTGCCCTGTTCTGAAATCAAAAGTGGCCTGTGACCAAATTTCAAAGTTGAAATGAATTTTTTTATCTGTGCGGCCGAACTGAAACTTTGGCATGTTTTCCATTTTCAACACCTTCTTGATCAAGTTTGAGGAGCACTTGGTAAGGTTTGTGATGTGTCCATGAAAGAGTGCATTATGCCGGCCTCGGAGCTGAGATGGAGAGTTGAGCGTGAGTTGAAGCTGAGGCCTCCCGCTGCATTAGAGAAGTGTTCAAGGCTGCGCAGGTCCCACTGTTCAGCATCAGCTACAAGAGAGAGGCTGTGTGGCGAGCGCTAACAAAGATGCTCTGTGTTCCTTCATGTGTGCAGCCATACTTTCGCTATGCTGCACAAAGAGTTCTTCCGATTTTTTTTATTATTTCCGAGCTAAGGCTTATAAATACTTGTTTTCTGATGTGCTGCTGGTTTGAGCACAAGAGCGGGGAGCTTTAACCCACATGGCTCTCCCTTCAGGCTGATAAAGTGCTCTGATAAGCCGCTAAGGTGCCTGTGAAAAGTGGCTAGCCCTCAGCCCCCACGGCTACAATATGAAAGAGTGACTTGTCTGGAGTGGAGCACAACACAAGACGATGAGGCCCAGAGAAAAAAAAAAAAAAAAAAGGGATTAATGACGGAGCGGCCTCTAAGTGCAGGTATCGGGCGTGTTTGTGTGCGTGCATATGTTTGCCGAGGGCTTGACTTTTCGCCACCAGCTGTGGCCGTCGAAGAGGGGGGTTTGAGGGAGGAGGGGCCCGCCATGTGTTTATGTTGACTAATGAGCTAATTACCAAGCCCCTAATCTAGCCCAACTTGTGTCATTTCACAGGAATGCTGCAGCAGTCAAACGCTCGCAGATTATGGGTCATTTCCTGACAGTTAAAGGCAAACTACTACTACAGCAGTAATTCCTCCACACAGCAGGCGTCAAACCGCAAGCACTGCAGCCTCTCCATTTGCCGGGATTTGAATTGACTTTCTTTTTAGAACTGTGCGGTAAATGCAAGTGACTTAACTTACCTTAATATCCAGCTAATGCTAACGAGTAATAAGTTTAGGTTGTCAAAAAAAACAAAAAAACAACAACACTTAAAAGTTGTGTCGTAACTTCTGACTCAAACATTAAAGCTAATACTACAATGCAACTGTAGAATTTTTGAATCAATTAAAAATAAAAGTTTGCATAGTTTGCACACTGTTTAAATAGTTTGCACACTGTTGCTGCTGTAGTGGTGCAAATAGGGCAATTAAATGTATAACATGTATGTATAATGACAGCAGTTGAGAGGCCTGGCATAGAGTTCCTGCAAGTGACAAATGGGCTATCAAGACTTCCTCCAGAGGCCACTTGCAGTAATGCAACATTAAAAAATCAAAAAGATGAATCAGAACATGATCCAATTCCTGCATACCAGCATTATCAAATGTAAAAATGTGTTTTAGATGCCAACAGTATGCATGCAACACAAATTTCTTTTTTTTTTTCTTGTCAGTTTCAATATATGGAGTTATATCAGTTGTAAATTCATTGAGCAAGAAAAAAAAAAGTAGCATTTGTGACATTGCAGCAGTGGTGTTCATGGTAGATTATTGTTCCCTATTGAAAATTATGAAGAGCCCTTAAGAAACAGAAAAAAAAAAAAAAAAAATTACTATACTATGAGTGTAAACTATGCAAGTATAAAAGTGAGTGCACCCTTGTTTCTTTTTCATGTTGACTGACCTTTTTTGTTTCTATGGCACCCAAAGACTCTTTTTGAGCAGTGATAAACGCAGCTTCTGAAGGATTTTTCTTTGATTTAATACATTTTAATTAATTAACAGCTATTCTGGTATGCCAGTGAACTCTCCAGTGAAAGTTTGTGGTATCGCTTTGTTTCTCAGGGCTTACTAAAACTGTACAAATCAGTGAGACAACTTAATATTGTTGAAACAACAGCATAAAGAGATTATTACATGCAGTTTAGCTGATTTATTCAAGAGGCCACCCATTAACCATTAACAGATGAGTCTGTATAATTGCGCAACCAAAACATAATCCAAGTAATAGTAATAAAATCTCTCCAGGGCTGTACATGAAGTCAAAATGCTTAAGAACATTGGGTGATTATAATATAAAACTTGTGAACAGCTCTCAGGTTGTCAGGTGTGTGGTGATTCATCTGCCCACCGGCGCATTTCTTGACTTATTCCTCACTTTCATCTCAGTGTAAAAGTATTTTGGAAAAACACAACTACTGTTACGCCGTGGAGCCATAAGCGCTCCACAACACATGCTGCTTGGACATTTTTTTCAGCACATAGATGAAAGTGAAAAAGATTTGAGGGAAAACAGGCAAAAGTTTAAAGAGGATGAAGTCAATCTAATTTGGAGACAGACCGCTTGGGAGGTCTCCATCACGTCGGAGTCACCGCGAGAGGGAGAGAGGTGTGAGCGGGGATTTGCTAAACTCGACCCCGCTCCCCCCTCGTGTTCATCATCGTGGCCCTCCCCTGGGGTGAACGCGGCTCTGCTCCCCCTCAACAAGATCCCATCCATCACTCCTAAGATTTCACTTTAATAGGTGGTCCTTTCCCCTCCTCACAAAGCCTTATGGGAAAATTTGACTAAGGAGAACAGGACAGGGAAAGGTGAAGGGCCTGTTATGCATGTCGGAAAACCTTGTTGGATGTAATGTATGGCTAAAGTGACAATAGGTAAGCTTTTTTGAAGTAAAATATGTAGCATCATGGTTGTTTTCATGGTGCTTTGACAAGAAAAGTAAAAATAGCCTCTTTTTGATTGACGGTGTGCACAGTTGACCAGATACTGCACTATTAAACTCTGATGTTGTTGTATTAATCCATAGACATATATGAGTTTGCAGCATTGCAGAAGCAGATAGAATCCTGTAGTAAGAGCAGGTCCTATGTTACGTGTTGTTGCATAATGTTACAGAATAGCACAGTCTTTATAATGTAAAACCTATGTTGCCAAACTCTGGGTCTAGGTCCAAAGTAGGTCACAACAAAAAATACTTGGGGTAGTATTACATGTCCGATGTTTGAATGAGTCTATAAAGTTAGCTTAAACTATTTTTGTATTTTTGTGGTTTAAAAAAAAGTGTTGTTCTCTTGGCATTAACTATGAAAAAAAATGTTGTGCAATTTCCAAATTTCATGACCGATGATATTTGAAATCCAAAACCTGTAGGTTCAGAGAAAGCATTGTAAGCCATGCTAATGCTAGTTTATCTGTAGCATTTCCTGCCATGAGGATGCACAATAGTCAGAGCTCTATAGAAGTATGTCTTTTGTCATTAGTTTTTACAAAAGTTTGGTGAAATTTTCCCTTAAAGGTGCAGTGTATTGTTTTTTTGGCAGTATCTGGTGGCAAAAATGCAAATTGCAGTTCCACATCTGATGCTCCTTAGCATGCCAAGTTTCATTTTGACTCAGTGGCATCAAAATAAACTGGTCTTATGGGAACCGAAAGTAATTTTTTTTAACTGTAGAAAAATGAAACTTGGTACACTATGCTACAGCTATTAATTAAACACAATTCATTTAAGAATGTATGCTCAAAAACAACCATGAATGTGCTTCTTCTTCAGCGGTGCTCAGTTTGTCCTCTCTGGGCTGCAGTAGAAACAGGAACATGAAATAATAACACTTCCACATGGTTTAATGGAGTTTTACATGTAATTTTTTCCTCAAGACAAAGAAGTGCAGAGAGTAATATTTTGATAATAAACAACCAAAATGCAATCTTGACTGATCTGTTGTAGTCGTATCTGTTTTTTGATTTGTTTTTTTTACTACAAACTACAACATATTACACAAAGCACCTTTAAAGAGTTGAACGCATGAGTGAAGACGCTCTGAGCTGTGCAGTAGCTCTCCATTCAAACAGAAGGTAGCTTGGTTGATATTTAAATGTCCTCTGTTTGTTTTTCTTCAGGTCCCGTGTGTGCATGTGAGCTCAGTATAAAGGGCCATGCTCTTTTGAAGGGGCTAGCACCAGGAAAGTAGGGGGGAAGGAAACTTTGCGATGGTATTTTATATATCAATGGAATGACTTCCCTCAAATAAAGACATGTTCCATTCTGCCTGCGTTTGGAACAAGCTGCTGGTTTCCTGTCTCGAAAAGTGGCTACATTTTGAACAATGCATAGTGCTCAGCCAGAATGGAGGAGATGTCACGTCTTGATGATCTGATGTTGTGCTTTTGTTTGAGGTTCGCTTGAATCAGATGTTTATAGTATTAGTGACATTTGAATGAACAAACTCAATTGTGTCATTCGGATTAATATAAATGCTGGGACAATAGATAGTCAGTCAAAGAAACAGTCGAGATGAAAGTCGAGTCTTTTATGTGATTATGTAAATGTTGAACTTCTGCTTCTGTCAAACTTAGACTAAAATGTATTTGTAAGATGGATATAAAACATTGAAGTGTCAGGATTTGTCCCTAGAATTTGGCATGAACACATTTGCATCTTCCTTTACATGTCCACATTTACTGAGTGCCATATCCCACATAACATAACATATGCTTTAAAACACACAAAGGCTTGTCTTTCTCCAACAGGGGCTCGCCATGCCGACTTTCTCACTCACGCTGTCCCCCTCATCAAATTACGGCCCTGCTCCCTCCTGTCATGTCGGCAAACAAAGGTCTTAAAGCGCACTCCCAGTGTAATTGCCTCTAATCTCCGACATAATGTGCTCTTTCATGTCGACCAGTTGGAGAGAAAAGGGAGCTGTTGTCCTCCACAGCGCTCTCCCACTTTCACTTTGTGGAGATTTAAAGTGCGTCGTCGTGCATTGTGAGAAGGAGCGAGATTTTATTGTGACAAGGGGAAACGTCCACCACACAATGTGATTTAATAACGCCCTCCAGTCTTTTTAATACATGGGATCCCAAAGTAGTCTTTATTAAATAGTAATTCAATTCAGAATAATTCAATTCTGATATAGCCAGAACAAAGTTGAACTAAGTTAACATTGTGAAAGCACAAAATACCACAGAGTTCTACAAAAGTAATTGAGAGAATGTACAAGAAGATTAAACAAATAGTTTGTTATATGTTGAACTACACAGGCCTGTAGTAGTCTGCATTTCTGTGGAGGTTCTCAGTGATCCAGGACATTTTCAAGAAAAGATATCTGGATGTAGTCTACATTAAAACTCTTTTTTTCCAGGGTCAGATGTGCTTACATGATTGGAGCCATGATCGCAACATAAAGTTTGAATTCTATAATCAGGTTCGCCACACACAATTGTTATTTCTTTGCCTTTGTTGCAAACATTATAAAACACAAAACACAGGCCACATACAACCTGAATATTAGCAGCAATTGTCCTTTAGTCTAGACTAAAGGATCAGGTCTGACCTGATCTTGGACAATTCTACTCTAAAGGTTATGTTTCTATTCAAGTGGTTTATTATGGGTTGGGCCAGAGATTTTTCATTGTAATTAAGGGTTTGAAGCATCCAGTACTAGTATTACTATACAACTTTGTCAACCTTTGACCTTTGTTTTTGAAAGTCTAGTATGCTTACATTTTTTCAGAAACAAATGTAGTGTCTCTTAGCCATGGTAGCTCATAAACTTAGACACAATAGTCTAAATTCAACTAAATATATCTGCATTGCATTAATACATGCTAGAGATTCCAGAATATGTTGAAACCAGGTGCAGCTTTCTAATTTCAGAAAGCTGGAAGAACAACAGAAATGGATTCAAACTGTTTATCATAGCTATAAACAAAGTGCATTTTGTCTCTTTTTTACCTGGTAATGCATTTAAGTTTTAAAATGTTTTCAGATGCTGCTTTCCTGCTTTAGATTTCTTCAGATTAGTTCTAATTGATTTTCTAATAAAGACAATGTGGGCAATTAATATGAAAGTTAACCAAAAAAATGGGGGGAAGCTTAAAATACACAAAAGCATCTCAAGAGACTTTCTAAGATGTTATGCTGCTGGAGTTGGTGAGCTCCTCCACCTTTGGCCTGGATTCTCTCTGTGGTAAGCCGAGGCAGTGTGCAGCTGGAAGTGTTTCTGTGGTTTGGCCAGGTGTCTCTGTGCCCCGCCATGGGACCAGGCCTCAGCGGGACCTGGGCCTGGAGTCCGGGAGCGAGCTGGCTGCCCCTCGGTGATCTAAAACGTCCCGCAGACCCACCTGACTGCTGGTCAGCTGTAACCGATACGACGGCGTAGCAGCGCTGGAGGGGAACAAGAAAATGAAGACGTGTGTGAGCTTGTGTGGAAGAGGAAAACACGGAGGGAAGGAGAGGGGGAGAGTGGAAATTTTGGATAAAGCTGCAGAGACCCTTTGGTTAAAAAATATGGAACTCTAATACGGTTTCCAGGGGCTTTGGCAACTGAAACTGAACATATCAAGTACAGGACGTGATATCTGCGATGGAGAAAGTGGTGAGAGAGTGCAGGGTAGTGCAGAGGCAGTGTTTCAAAAGCATTTAGCTCAACTTTTTTTAAAGGGACCCAGCTGTGCGTCCTGGAGGTCCTGCGCTCTAACCGGGACAGCGTACATGAGCGCAGTGAGGCCAGGCTGCAGCTTCAGAGTCGTGACCTGATGTTCCAGGAGCCTCCGCGAATTGATGGGCCCCTGGAGAGTCATCATGGGGCTCTCAAACAATCAGCCATTCATCGGGCCGCACCACAGCAAACAGCCAGCCGTCAGGACTGGGGCTCACAACAAGCTAAATGTTATTCAGTCATTTAAGGAAGAAGCACATCATTTTGTAAATAGGACAAGTCGAGATGAAATAACTGAAGATACAGTACATTTATTTATATGATGTAAAGTGAATTTGGCATTTATCCAATCCAAATCCACTTTTTGCCCCATTATAACCACAAAATGAATTTTGCTGTTTAAAGAGCCCTAGTTGCATTGATCTCTGCTAACATTAACTCTGAGTGCCATATCCCTGCAACACACAAAGGCTTCTCTTTGCGCCTCTCCATTTGAATTTTTCAAATATGACAATTTGAGATGAAATAATTAAAGATACAGTAAACCAGTATTTTAGAGGCAAAAATACAAATCATAATATTTTATGTGTATTCTGTTTAGTTCCTTTGCTTTCCAAGTGGCATTGTGTTACACTAGAAAATCAGACAATTTAGTGTTTAATTCGAACAGTAGATGTGTATGCAAACTTATCATATTTATGTATATTTGAATAATTTTCTTTTCCTAACTTACAATATTTTCTTTTTCAGCAGAGGTATGTACAAAAAAACAAACAAAAAAAACAATTTCAACAAAAGATCATCATTTGGCTTAGTTTTGGAATAATTGTTTACTAGTGTGAAAATTAAGATTTAAATTCTTTTAAATCTAAATTATGACTAAATTAAACCTCTTGCACTATATTTGACATTCCTTTATGGGCCAGCAAAAGCCAGAATACAGTTTAGGGAACCCTGGAACATATTCATAGTTTCTAGAAATGTAAGGTTTTTACTTACTTCATGAGCTAATATGCATTGGTGGGTGGATAGATGTATAGTGGTGGTCTGTCACATTCCTTCACTCGCTGCATCGACAACTGTTTGTGTTTGTATGGTCTTCTAATTCTCACTAAATTCCCCGAACTAAAACACCACAGAGCAGCACTGCCTAAAACCAAAACCAAAGCTATGTAGAAGAGTTACTTTCATAATTTTACAAATGCTGCATAATGTTAGACTTTCTGCCACCTATTGAGATTTCCCTGCTCCATATCCATTGTAAAATTCCCTAATTTTTGCATATAGAAGAACACCACAGAAGTGTGCATTCCCCTAAGAATATGGCTGGTATATTTTTGGATAAATGTGGCTTGACTGGCTTGAGCCCATGATGCCTCTTGTGCCAGAACTGCACGGTGGTGTTACATAAGACAGCTGATCCAGTCCAGACCTTTACACTAGTCCTTATGTGGATACAATGGCCGGGTTTACGGTGCTCACCAGCCTGAATCATTTTACCATGACTTCTTTTAAACTTTCTCTTTTTAAAGTCCCTTTTGCAGTCCAACATGAGAGGCATCAAGTTCAGCTGTACATTTCTTCTATTTCTCAGAGAGTTATTTATAGGACGAGAACAAATATACAATGCTGACAGGGTAGTGGTTTGGGTGGGAGACAGGTTAGGTTGTGGAACATCTGTCCTTTCATGGCATCTCTGTCCTGGTATGCTCAGAATCCACTCTGCTGAAAGCTGTAGGCGCTTCACTGGTCACTGAGCTGGCATTTCACTCCAAAATGGAATGAAGAGGAGGGAGTAGAGACGTGCATCCAAACCCAGTCTCCCATGGCATCAGTGACTCCATCATAAAGGCACCTTCCTCATGATGAGACGATCTGTGGACACAAGTTTCTGTTACTAAAAGACAACAAAGAGTGATTAATGAATAGTCGTGATTAGTTTTGTTGTCTATTGCTGTTAATTGTTTTTACACTGTTAAATTCACATAAAAAAAAATGTGCAATAGAGACCCTGCTCCCATTTTCCAAGCTTAAAAACCCAGAAATCATATATCATCAGTATGTATTTTCCAAACTAAAACATATGTGACATACCTCAGAGGTGCATGTGTGACAATGGCACTGCCCCTGTTTCATCTGCCTGCGTCAGAGATGCTTCATAAATTAAAACTCTGTGACGCTTCCGCTCAGACCTCTCTGTTTCCTCTCACTGTTCATAGGAAAATATGCATCCATAAATGTACAATAGCATAGCCTATATGTATGTTTGACAATGAATTTTACACTAATTTAATATAAACTCGTTGCACATAAACTCTTTATCATGTTACATTAAGATCAGTGTTGTCATAATCAACATGATACAGTTAACGCTGCACATTGTGTCTCACTGTGGCAGTGATAAATTGGACAGTAAGCAAAAGAATTCATTAGATGAGGAGTTTCTTTGCTTTTCACTGCTGTGGCCTTGCTGTGTTTTCCTTTCTCAGCCGAGCGTCGCAGAACAAGTAGGGAAACTTTGAGGATGAACAGCAGACTAAATAAACTCTGTGAAAAAAATAATATCACATATTCACACTGACTGAGAGATAAATTCATTCTTTGGCAACAGTGCTCTAGAAAGAAATATTGGCTTTGTATGAATTCCTTTTGGCTGAAGTATTTTGTTTTGTTTTTACAAACGGAAAATGACACATTTTGGGCACAACTTACACTTTGTGGAATAAAAGATTATAGAGTGAGGTTCAAAAATGTTTTTATGGGTTACTATTAGAGTAAATTCATACAAAGGGAAAACGTCCAGATAGTGCACTTCCTACGTTGTTTTCTTGCTGCAACCATAGAATGTATAAATCATGGAAGCAATGTCTCCATTTGGTCTAATTCGTCCAAATGACACCCAATGAACGGCGCTTCCATCTTGGATATTTTGACTCCTCCTTTAGCGGATATTACTAAAATGGGCAGAGAGGGCAGCGTCTAAACTGCTCCTGGGCGGGCTTTTCAAACGCGCGGTTCCGAAACACGCCCCTCATCTCAGAGCCGACCGGAGCTGAACAAGCTAACGGCTAACGACATGCTAACGGCCGATGCTAACTGTTGTGGACCAGGCCTCTCTGTCGTCTCTCAGCTCGGGGTAAGTCCAAAAACTTTACAACGAAGTTTAGTTTAACTCCTGCTGTAAATATCAGATAATTATTATCAAAATTAAAGCGGTTTTACTTATATAATATATCATAGTTTTAAGCATGAGGAAATTTTTATCTTAGTCTGGTAAACCTTTCTAGCTCTGTTAAAAAATAAACCGTGATTTTCGAATATATTTCATTATATCCTTAATATTTGTTTAAATATCTGTCCCTAATTTGCAACTTCTGTACATTAAGGCTTTAGTATTTGATGGAGGCACATTTTGACAGTAAAATAATAAAGCCTCATTCTTATTGATGATGATAATAATATAACAGCAATGTTTAAGCTAATAACACGTGAAGATATTCAAATAGTGATCTTTTAGTTCATATAATGCGAAACCCAGGACCCCTGCAAATGTGCAGCATTTAGACAGACCTGTATTTTCCATTTACACATAAACTATAGATAAAGAAACACTCAGATCCACTTTTGTTTTTTTTCTTAGTGTGACATTGATGAGTGTTTAATTTAAGAAGCATACAAGTATTTAGTCACACGTATAATCTCTTACTGTGGAGAAACAGCATTGTATTTCTACATGTTTTATTGGCTAAACATTAAATACTGTTTTTGTTTTTGTCTGTGTCTGTGTGTCTTGTGAGAAAGAACCTCTGTGGAACAGTTACATGAAGATTAGACCCGTGTCAAACCTGTGACAAAGAAGAACATGGACCAGCTTCACCTGAAGCTTCCTGAAAATAAAGATCATGTTTGCCTCAGGATCTGTGTTTTACTAAGTACTAATATTTACTGTTCATAATGGCTCTGCACTCTTTTTAAACTAGACATGGTCTACATACTTTAACATATGAATCTGATTTGATAAAAACTTACTCCCACTAATTAACTGCTGAGGGTAGTATTAACCAGAATGTGAACAGATTAAATCTGTTTTTCTTTATGTTTTATGATGTATATAACATTTATTAACACAATTTACTTTACTGTCTTTAACTGCTGCCTGAGAGTGTTTTAAAATGATCTTAAATGAGAACCCTAAATAAACTGAAGAATTTTATGCTCAGGCCACAATTAGGAAGTCATGTGAAAAATAAGTGCAATAAAATGAAAAATAAGGCTGTGCATTGTTCATTTTTAATTGACTGCAAACTGTGACAGCACATGTGGAAAGTAAGGTGAAAAAGTATGTATTGTAATATATAGTACATTAGGATAGCATTTCTGTAATGCACAAAAACAAATGCTTGTTATTCTATGTTGTGTAAAATGTCTGATGAAAGAGAAGATGAAAGTGACAGTGGCAGGAGTCTGGTCTTCAACACACACTGGTCAGGTTTGTCTGAATCACCTCCTTCAGGAAACAATACACAAAGTCAGTGAAATACAATTCAACGAAGACCCCAATTATACTGATCGGTTTATTTTAAGAATGTAATAATATAGATTCAAATCAATCTTTTCTTAAATTATAGGATTACTGTATTGCAATATAAAACGTAAGCTTTTTTTTTTTTGCCTTAAAATAGCAATAAGATTTAAATCTGCATGAGGGAGTAAAGCATTGCAGTACTGCATCATAAACCTCAATTTTGTCTAATCACAAAATAGTGTATTATGTTTAGAACAAATAAACATAGTCTTAAGAGCATAATTCCAGTCAATATTATAAAACTAGTCTAATCACAGTAATGTTCTGGCTTTACATTAACTACTTACATTTCTGAAAATGATAACCACATTTTAATGTCTTAATAAACAATTAAAATAATGCCACCACATCTTTTTATATGAGACTGCACTTCCCCAAATCTAACATAAACATAGAAATATTCCTTAAAATTCAAAATATATCGAACTTTTCCATCTCATTTTGCGACTGGTTTTAACTGCTTTGATACCTCTGAGAATAGCCTTAAGGGCTGTTAGCATATCTGCTAAAATAAATTGCTAATAAAGACTTAAGCAAATATACAATGTGAATGTTACTCACCAAAAAGACTGGAGCCAAGCTTCTTGGACGGTCTGTTAATGAAGGGCACATAATACTACAAAAAATAACTCAGTAGTTTTATGCAAAACTTCTCTGAAGAGCAAAAAATGACACAGCTAACACCTAGCAGCTAGCGTTAGCATCGTACAAGCTAGCGGCCGCCATGGCCCACGCAAAATGACACCTGTCAATCAAAGTAGCCACTCCCTTAATTATGCATAACCCTAAAGTTAAACTGAGGGCAAACCAAAGAATTAAAAAAAAATTCACTCCCCCCAGAGTTGTCACGTAACAAGAACTCAGCTCTAGAGACCAGAACCATCTTTTGTACCAGGCTGTAAAAGGGTTTTTTACACTTGTAAAGTTGCAATTGGATTTTATAATATAATTCTTCTTTTGGAGCCTGCCCTCTGGTGGATGGAGGTATATCGCTGTATGGCGCCGTCCTTACGCGAGGACTATTTATGAGGGAGTGTCCTAGCCGCTTGGCTGCAACATCTTCAACAAATCCTTTAGGTACAAAATAAATAAGCCCTCTGTCCATTTTAAAAAAGGAGGTAATACTTATTCATTTTATGTATTTTTTTAACTTTAAAATTGAAATATTTGATACACGATTATTCAATTGTATCCCTTAATTATTATTTAAATATATTTCCAATTTGTTTCATATTAATACAAAATAAATAAAAGCCTGCCTTACGTACTTTACACCGCTTCTCTTCAGCCCAGTAATTAGTCTTACGTCGTCATTCAATTGTACGTCAAGTGCAGGCTAAAACAATTAGCATCCAGAAGCTAAAGCTCAGGCCTAAAGGCAGCTAAAGGACGTCTCGGCGCAGTGAGCAGCTGGAGCGGGGCTTTTATGCTGACTTTCCCACCTTGCCTCGTCCCGTTTGGCCACAAAAAACCCCACTGAGGTGAGATTAGATGATTAAAAAATCCGGCCGAGCTGTGACTTTGAACGTGAGGCTCTCAAATCCACTTTTAGCTGTGACCTTAGCGGATAAACAAGCCTGGTCTAATTTTACAACGGGGCCTTTTGATGCTCCCAGTGTGAACGGAGAACACACAGGCTTGAAAATACAAACACCTTCTTCTTCTACTACGGGTTTAAATGTAGACTGTAGAAGGGATATTTTTGGGTGAATACGTGTATTAAAATTTCTTATTTTGGGGTTGCCAGGAAGTGTGTTTTGATGGTTATTTACAGTAAACCACCTTTAATTCATGCTGCATTACGCTATTGTGTTACATCCTGTCGGTCATTAACATAAAACAAATACCACACATGCTAGGAGTGCTAAAAATATAAGCTTTTGTTCAGTCATTTTTGGCGCTCTTGTATAAAAATATGGTTTGTTGCTGTTATTATTAATTGCACATGAATTAATTGTGTATTGTGAAGGTAAATTAATAATACCGTCTCAAACTCGAGGCCCAAGGGTTAAATCATGTGAGAAAATAATTATCTGGCCCCAAAAATACTTATATGCTAGTTAAAAATTATAACATTAATTCAAATTGCATATATCATTAAATGCTTTTGTTGACTTTTATGTACTCATTCTAAATAGTCAGATACCATTTTCATTAAATAAAATATATTCTGAACAAGTGGTTACTATTGTTTTTGCAATGTTTTTGATATGAAACTGCTGACCTATAAATAATATTAAAATAATTATAAGATGTAGGAACAAATCATAATTAATGGGATTGGATAATTATGTAAGAAGAACATTTTGTAACAGTTGCTTGCAGCGTGGTAAAGAATTCCCCTTTGTAAAGCAAAGGCAGAGGAAGCTTTAGGCCTCAACCCTGTCATTTAGGCTGCATTAAATAAACACAAGGCCCATCAGAGGCTTACATGCCCTCACACAGTCTCTATGTAAATAATAAAACTATCACTACCACAGGTCAAAGTCAGGCTATGAGTAAAAAACAGTCTTCTTTTTGTCAGCTCATCGATTAAATCATCAGCATAATTACCAACCCTCTGATATCTATAATTCTGTTAAGATGCCAGTGATTAAACCTGGTGAAAGATGAAGAACAAGCATGCCAGTACATGTCTAGAGCACAATAATACAACAACAACAAAAGTGAGTGGGCTACTTGTGCTACTTTGAAAAAGCACTACAGTGGGGTTTTAATTGTAAAGTCAAATGAGTTGTTCGCAGCTAGGGACTTTACACGAAACCTGATATCTAACACATGTCATGGAATTTCTATTCTTCGTTTGCCTGAGCTCATGTTTGATGCCATGCCAAAACCATCAGACCGTAGAACCTCTAAGAACCTCTAAAGATATGCATTACCAGGGATTACACTTATTCAATGACATATATTATTGAGAGTAAGATTAGAATGAAAAGAGTGACTTTGTTGAACAATAAAACAACTGATAGGGCACGTAACGCATAATCATGCATAGCGGGTTCAAATCTATTACTCTTTATCTTTCCCCTTTTTTCTTAATGTTTATTGTCAACCTCTACTGTGCTTTCAATATTAAATAATAATGCATATTTACAATAAAACTGCACCAGGCATCATTCAAGTGTAAAGATTATTTGCCTGTATATGAATCGAAAAAAATAATCAAAATTGACCACTGTGACCATATCTGCATATTTCTATGAACCTTCAACATTTGTAAAAATCAAAACAAGATATTTTCATATAATTTAAAAAAATGACAGCAAATTTATTACAGTACAATAAAATAATTGTTCAGGATTGTGTTATTAATAATTGAGATAATATGACCTGGCCCTAACCATATTTTATCCTTTGTTGTACATAATATTCTCTATGATGGATTCTGTAAAAGTGATAAAAAAAATTAAACACTGCAATGAATGAAGATTTACAAAACCAAACAGAGAAACGTTAACCCGTTCCCATTAACTTTACAGCCCTTGTGTTTTTCTCCACTTGTAGCTCCGTGATTTAGACTAATCTTTATCACCTCTAAGGTCAACATCAACATTGTTTCAAGGCGTCTAGTGTGTGGGCGAGCGGTGCCATAGCTGTATGACACAATAAAGCGTTTTAAAAACACTGCTCATTAAATGGGAGGCTACAACCTCAAAAACACATTTCCTCGCCCACTCCTCTTGCCTCATTATTATCGCGTCTACAGAGGTGATAATAAAGCTGTAGGAAAAGTTTCAGGATCACCTGCAAAATCTTGGGCAGGATAAATGTAAATAATGTACTAGATTTTGGGGGGTTGTTGTTTCCAAATTTCCGCTCATTAATGTGACTCGAGGACTTACAACACCCCAAATATTTAGCGTAATAGCTGGTTACTGCGCTATCTGCATCACTACGAGCTGTCAATCTCAGCCCTGGAGCTAATTAAAAAGGCCCCGGCGCTTTATTTGTTTGCACACACTCTGAGGGCAGACTGGAAGAGTGGAGGCGTGGGGGCATGACAAGCACGCCATGCCCCTAAATCACTCCCCTGTGCCAAAACGCTGACACCACACACGCACGAAAGCCATGGCAAAACATCCACAGTGTCCCCGGCCCGGCTGAGTCACCGAGCAAGGAATCACAGATAAGTTCTAATTACACAACAGTGATTTATGATTAGACTTACATTGACCTCTCTTATAGTATTATTCTCTACAACATTTATCCAAGACTTTTCTCTGGTAAACTTACTGTTTTCTTGTCTTCTGTTTCGATAGGATTCGTCTATGGAGCTTCTGGATGTGCTGAGAAGTGACAGTAACAAGAAAATCAAAAACATTTTATTGTGTTGCTTTGCCATCAGCTGTAATGGCTCTTTGCTGCCACCTGTTTGTCATCTGAGGTATAAGAGAGATCTATGAAGAGGAGGACCCGCAAAATGTGCTGAGTAATGCTCGGAGCGCAAGTTGTTCTGTTTGATTGAAGTTAAAAAATTATTAGGAGTTAAAGGTGCAGTAGGCAGAATTTGAACTGTTCGGAGAAGTCTGATTTTCACAATATTTAGGTCATGGCTAAGTGGAGATTTAAAAAAGAGGGGCAAATGGAGCATTTCATGTCCACAGATGTTGACAAGTTTTCTTTACCTGCTCTGCTGTACAGTATGTGAACGCTAATGCTGCTGCTAGTGCTCAGAGTATCTTAAATAATTGCCTTAATGACTCTACAGACTCTGAAGACAGCTAATAATCAGACATAAAGGTAGTCATATTTACTCTGTAATGCTTTAATTTTGGAAATTGACAAACAGTAAAGGATCTATAAGACACACAGTGCTTTGATTTATTAGAGCACTTTTAACAAAACTTGTGTGGTCCCTAAATTATACTTGACCTCATTGATGGAGACAGAGAGGGCTAGAACTGAAAGGCACCCAACCTTCATATAGGGGTAAATATTGGTGCCATGTGGATGGAGCTTTTTGCGACTCTTGTGTGGACATAAATATTGTTTATACAAAGAGAGTTACAGTTACAAATAATAAATAAATAACTCAAAACTTACTCCTCTATGAATTTGGCCTCTTGGTCTTGTCTTGGTCTTGGTTAGTTCAGTCTTCACTATTAGAAAAATAACAAAGTCCTCCCAAAATATATCAAGGAGACCAGCTGAAATGTTGCTTTCTTTAAAATTTTGGATCATTGCTGCTAAATTTTGGGTCATGCTTCCCCATACACTTTTTTAAATGCTTGTTTACTTTTGTGTCTTTGTTAAAGGGACAATGTGCATAATTCAGAAGAATACATACTGTCTCTGTGAGAATATAAATGACAAATAAACCTCCTGAATTATTACAATAAAGTTGAAAATGTATTTTTTGTTAATCAAACCTTGAGATTTAAGACAGGTGTCCAAGTCAAAGTTGATCCAAGTCAAAGCTTTGAATAAGGTAATATATGTCGACAACAAGGCTCTAATGTTGAGTGATCAGGCTTCACAGGATAAATAATTTGACAGACTCTCTCGAGGGCAGCAATAAATTCTCTGTGTTTATGATTGAAAATCTTGAAAAGAGTGTGTTTGAAAAGAGAAGCCCTCTTTTGCAAGATTTGATATCCTGACAGGAATACTTGAGACAGGAAGCTGCTGCGGCGCTAACATAAATAACAATCAGGCCACGAGTAAACCAATCAGCAGCTTTGTTTCAAAATATGCAGCAATCAATTAGCAAATGGATTTCCTTCCAAATGAACAGAGCAAATCAAAGCGTTTCAGGAAACAAGTTACGGGTAATCTACAGTTTGTTTTGCTTAATTGGAAATCCCACTGTGATTTTGACTCTAGGCCGTCCAGGTTCACTTTAAATGGGTTTACATTACAGAGGGTTTAATCATATGACGGATCATCCTACTCTGCTGCCTAATGAGGATTTTAATAAAGCAGCCTGTTGAACTGACTTGTTTTCTGTATAAAATTCTCTTTTTTGCGTTTCTACATTGCACAATTCTTGATTATTCCTGAAACTTTAAATGTGTACCAGTCCTGTTTAAACTACTAGGCTACAAGTAAAACTAATGCATTGTGTGGAGCTGCAGATCACAGAAGCCCTTTTCTTACATGCACTTTCCCTCCGGGCATTTGATTCTGACATCACCTGGAACAGTTGCATGTATGAACACAATCCACTCAATTTTGTGACCCGAGGATATCCTGCTGGCAACCTGTAATGTCATGTATCAGTGAGGTCCGCAGATCCTCGAGAGCAGGTTCAAAATGAGGCCTATTGTTGAGGTACGTGTTGGTGATGTTTATGCCTTGTGACCGGTGCTGTAAGCAGAGTGCACAGTCCATGGGAGGCTCATACTCTCCGCAGCAGTTTGTACATTACTTTTCACTATGTGGATATGTTGCGAGTGTGTTTAAATCCACATAGTGTCGTCAATATGGATGAGGTGTGCATAATATCTTGCTGATATTCTCCTGATGTGCTGCATGTGTGAATATAGTATAGTGGAATTTATTACTACAAAATTGGTAGTGGATAGTGAAAAGGGTCTCACTTGAAAATTGAGTCAGATCAATTGTAACCGTTTTCTGATTAAAAAAACCCAAAATCTAGACTATTATGTATCATCTCGATTATTTCAAATCAAAACGTCAAGTCAAGTGACCTGGGTTCGATTCCCGGCCCCTGTCTGTTTCTCCATGTCATCCCCTCACTCTAATCTTCCTTCCTGTCTTGCGACTGTCTGCTCTATCCAGTAAAGCCAGTAAAAGTCCAAATATATATCTTTAAAAAAGACTACTCAAAGCAAAAGTAAAAGAAAATATAAAATGTCTGAGCGCACCCAGCAATAAAAAGAACAACATAGTATAAGTAGTCAACTTCAATTAGCTGCTATGTGTTGTGGGGTGATTTGAACAAAATTAGCGGCTAAAAATAAAAGTAAATACATGTAGTTTAAGTAAATGTAATGCAGTAGATGTGACTAGCTACTAACCGCTTCTGGTAGCTGGAAATGTTTTCAGAGTATGTCAGACATTTTCCCCAACCACAACATTGAAAACAGACCCATAACCCTGCACACTGCATTGATTTAGTCATTTGACAAATAGCTATGGAATGAATGTTAACGTCCAGTCATTTGTAAATGGTTGCCATATAAGTATTGGATGAAAAGAAACACAGGCATTTATTTTAAGAACAGGAAATGAGACAATGACAGGAGACGAACCTATCACAGATTGAGATCATTGTGGTGAGTGTGGTGAGAGACAATCTGTGGGCGCTTGTCTCCTATGTCCTAATGTGGTCATCCCATTTGTGAGACAAGCGCAGTGTTTGACAATAGGGGCTCACTTTAAACCATTTCATTTCAAAGGTGGATGATTTTCTGGGATTGCATACAGCTACAATATCTATCATGGTGGACCGGTTGATCACAAACTTAATTTTGCTGCTTTTTATTTTTTATTTTTCTTTAAGTATTCAATTTGCTCTCAGGGTGCTTTTCAAGAATGTCTTGACTGTTGTTTTATTTCTATTATTTTAGTTAAACCAGATTTTAAATTCAGCCCCGAGGAAATGGAGATTCATTTAAAAACTAATTTACTATGATTACATATATATATATATATATATATATATATATATATATATATATATATATATATATATATATATTTAGTATATTTACAAATACAAACACGTTTAAGTGTCTAGACTGGGTTTACTTTAATTACTCAAATTCCAATCATAATAAAAAACGTGGAAATAGAGTTGTCATTGAAGATTAAGTCGTTTTTTTTCATCTGATAATGATTTATTTCATGACAGAGCGTCTTTATAATCATTCAAAGTAGCATTTCGAACACATTTCAAGGAGTTACCATAGTTTTTATGAAATTACTGCCATGATTAATGCAACAGAATGTGGCCTGCTCTAAGCACCTGCTTTGGGTGCAAACACGAGGGTGACATGACATTACATTCTGAGCAATCAGCACCAAAACAAGCATCAAGGCTTCCAGAGTTTAACTTGTCAAAACAGAGTGATTGCGTTTCATTTGATTTTCCTAAACCCTGCAAACTCCAGTGTGGGACTTCTGTCAGCGGGAGCGGCGCAGTTGAGAAAACAAGATTAGTCGCCATGGCAACACCTGGACGCAGCACGTGCAAACACCAGAGAAAAATGAGCCCGCTTAAACCGCCGCAGATGAGCACGCTGCTATATTTATATTTGCCACAGCCAACTTCTTTTTTTCCCCCTTTCTGTTTGACTCTTTCTGTTTCAGGTTTTATAGTAGAACAGAAGAAATCCACACAGGGTCAATGAGTGCTTCAGAGGTTTAATTAGCGTTAGTGGAAGGAGGCCCGAGTTGTACAACATGTCAGCAGGCCAATGCAATAATATCCTCCGCCAAGAAGAGAAGGTGAAGACAATGGAAGGCGTTTCATTATGCAAGTGAGCGAGTGGTAAGTCCATGTGTTCTCTGGGTTAAACTCTAGTGGGGTGCTCTTAAATGCAGACAGCACTTTGTATTCAGAATAAATGTGGATTGTCTTTTCTGCATTCAGTTTAAATAGCCATTGTTGATTTAAAAAACTGAATTAAATTTATTTTTTACTCACTCTCACCTGCAAGTTTCCAGAGTCTAAGCTTTTATCTTCTGTCATCATTTTCATATTAAAGGTGTAATTCATTTATTTTTATTTTGGCAAATTGATGACTGAAATTGCACATATCATAGTATCCCTGCAGAACTCCTATCTCTAAACAAACCCAGTGTAAATAGGTCAAATGATGAGATGTCCTCAGCCTTCATAAAAGATTGTGTCATTTAATGTGCTGCTTTTCTGCTCTGACCAGGTGTACCATCAGGAATAGCTTCAAGATGCAACAAGACAAGACAGTTTTGGATCAGCATTGTGCCCTTATGCAGCATGCCCTCTGGCAGGTAATCCACCAAGGCACATCGTACATTCCTAAACAGGGATTGTTTTAATCTACAACTGTTTCGAAAAGAATACAATCACACGTATAACTCCCCTACAGTAAACACACCATTAATCTTATTCTGAACAAACCTGCTTTGTCAGATGAACTTGTGGTTAAAAATCATAGGGCAGCTCTAAACACAACAACTGACCCCAGGCCCCAGACACTGCGCCAGACTGGCTCTGTACTGTACTGGCTTTGCCTTTATGTAGCATTTTCCGTTCCATATGAGCATTGTGCCAAAAAGATGGCATCTATCAAAAGAGACGGGCAGTCAAAAGGTGAGAAAGGCCAGAGAGATGTACAAACAAAAGGGAGCGAGCCAGAGATAAGGTGTCAGACAAAGAGATAGGGGCGGCAGTGGAGTGAAAAACGTGTTATCGTCGCACACTCGGGTCACAAGGGTGTGAGACATGAGTTGGCAGAGCTAAGAGCAGGGTTAGCTGGAATATTTGTGGGGCCATAGGAAGTGCTGTGTGGAAAAGATAACAGTGATTGTACGACGGAGGCAGTGAAGTGGGAGTCGAGAGAGTGGCAGTGTCCTCAGGCCTGCCCCGCTTTCCTCTATTCACTGGCCGCATCCTGTCTGTGTGCTGCTCCTTAATGGCCGTTAATGAGCCACCGGTGGATCCTCCGCTTCCTGCCTTCACACTGCGGGCCAGGAGAGAGCGCGAGAGAGAGGAAGGGGCTCGGACAGGCACCGACAGCTGCTTTAAATGTCAACGTCACAGGCTTCAGAGGTGGTCACTCCTCTGCAGCTCTACAAGGAAATGGAACTGTCTTTTAAAACCATATGAATGCTAGCTGCTGTCATAGTGGGCAAGTTGGGCCTTAGTTGAGCTTCACCTTAACATTCCTCCACCTTCTTGCCTTTCCTTTTAGACTATTACATAATAGGCTTCTTCTAATTCATTTCAACAATAAGAAAGGCAGGGGTGACCACTGGAGAAGCTCAGGACTCCATCTACTGGTAAAAGGCGGCATAACGGTCACTGTAGAAAGGCACTTATGTTCATAACTTATACTGTAACTGTAAATTCTAAAGACGCTAATGGCCTTTTTTGTGAAATTAGCCAGTAGATGGAGTTAGTATGAATCATGGTTTAATCTTTATTTTCCAATATTTAATATACAATTTTAGACCCAGTTAGAGATGTACACAACAGTATAGGTTAACATTTCATCTGACCTAGAAAGATCTTACTTAGCTATCCCTCTGCAGCCTCTCTCTCCATTGTGAGGATTGTGTGGCTCAGACTTGACTGTGGCTGACATGAAACACAACAGGTGAGAGGCTCTCCCTGATCCCTCTGCCACTCTGTAATTGAGTTAAGAATGCTGGATTAGAGTTTCCCTTTGAAAAGGCCTGAGGTCAGCCCTTCATTTTTGTCTGATGCATAGCTTCAGAGAGAAACAAAAGGCTTGACATTGACAGTCAGACTGTGTAGAGCCATTAAACCTAATAGTGTTGTGATATGTGGAGCCGTAGAGTTGGTACATAATATATTTACTCAGTTATTGTTGACAGCTGAAGTCCTCCCAAAAGTCAGACTGTGTCCACGTGGTGGAAGATGAAAATTTAAGGGATAACATTCTGCTGTCAAAAAAATCTGCACATAACTGGTGTGATTTCATTAAAAACTGAAACATGTGGGGTCAAACCAAGTAGCAACAACTTAGGCAGTAACGTGAATGTTTAAGACACTTTGTTCAGTTCCAATAATAGTATGCTGTCTCTAGTTTTACCAACTAATACCTCAAATAGTTTATTTTGTATACCACCCTTGTGATTGATTGATTGATTGATTGATTGATTGATTGATTGAAAACTTAATTTTATATTCAATCAAAATATCTCAGTCTAACTCTGCCTTCTTCACCAAACTCTAACTTCAGTGATTCTGGTCTTGGACTAAGTCTGGTCTTGGACTGTTTGGATTTTTAAACTTTCCTTTTCCGGTGTATCATTCGCTCACCTGCCATGGCCTAGTTTTGTCTCGGTCTCAGCCAGACATAGTCTTGGTCTTAAATCAGTCTTGATCCCTTTTGAAAGTTTTGTTTTAATATGGTTTGATGTTACTGTAATTACTGGTGAGGATTCCTGCAGTGCTGCAGTAAATACAAACATGAACCTCCTTTACAAGGTTGATACCAAGTTTGTGGTTATATCAGTGTGACATGATGCATTGTGGGCATTTTGCCTGTGATTAATCCAGGACTGCCTGCAATGCCAGGAGATGATTGTTTGGATATATGAGTATACATGCTTTTGGTGTAGAAGCAGTTTTACAATTCCCCAGAACCTTTAAGTCAGATCATAAACCTTTAAGTGACAGCAGATATGATGCATGACATGAAAACCCACACAGCTTCTGTTTCCAGTGTTTTAACTACAGTTAAGTGATTGAAGAAACAGTCAAACAGTTTCATCCCTTGAAAATCACCCATCATTTCATTGGGAAGTAGTTGAAAACAAATGGAGGATTCTTTTCACAGAGCCAAGTCAACGTTAAAGCAGTGACAGCACCCAGCAGATGGTGGTTAGGTTACTATTACTCATAATAGTCATGATAGAAGTGATGACGACATTAATAGCTCCAGCAGCAGAGCAGGACTCTTGCAGGTGGACATATAGGACTAGGGAACTCTGTGTTTATGTGTGTGTGTCTAAACACCTGAGTGTCTTGGCAAACAAAAGAGGAAGGCTCCCAGTCATCGGACATCCCTGAAGGTGCGCCCACTCCCTGCGGCCAGGCCCCTAATCAGTGGGAACAAAGGGGGGAGGTGTGTAACAGCTCCAAAATAGAATTAGGAGGAGTGGAAGGATGTTGCATCTGATGCAATAGGACAGGGGTAAACTGGACCAAGTGAACAGAAAAACACCTCTTTTTATTAGCAGCCAAGAAACTAAAATAGATGTTGGTGATGACATGGTTTCTGCATGTTTATGTGGTTTTATATGACTTCCTCAGCTGCTCATTATGAAGTGACAGATTGACAAACTGTGGTTATTATGGTGGCTTTTACTTCCTGACCCCAGAACCACATTGTTTCTCTAATTGACTCTTCCTCATAAATGCCACACAAGATGATAACAGTGTACTGGCTAAATTACATCATGTAGAATGACAGGTATTCATCATGTAAATAAAGCCGTTTTGCTTTTAATTCTGGTCAGTTGCTAACATGTGATTTTTTTATGTCTAAGCATGGTCAAAAATGACCAGCATTTGACTTTGGAAATGTTTTGCTGCTACTGATCCTGAAGGAGGTGGCTACGGTGGTAGAGCAAGATGTTTGAAGATTGAAGATGTGTGTCATAGCCTGACAAATAAACTGACAAAACCTTTATAAAGAAAAGGAATTGGACAATATGGATAATGCAGAAGATACACAATTCCTCAGTGCAGTTTGTCGCTCTACACCCCTCAAAAAATACAGCTGGTCACACTTGCCACTTGCTGTTGTTGTAGCTTTGTTAGTATATGGTACACTTGGTGTAAATACTCTTATCTATCTAGAATCTAGATCAGATGAGGAAGAGTGTGACAAGATGCAAACAGTACACCATCTAGTGTGGACGGGGACTTCGTACATGCCAGGCAAACTTGATGTTTTAGTTTGAAGATGTCCATATAAAAGCTATTTTTTAAGTTACTCTAAGCAGCATTATCTTCATTTCATGTCAGCTCCCTGTGCATTCAGAGAAAAGCTCATCAAATGCAGAGGATGATAAAATGGACAATAAGCGGGAGCCACCGGGTCCCCCTCCTCTGGGGGCCACAGATTAGGCCTCATGCACTTCCTTTGGAAAACAGGCTGCGGCCCAGAGGAAGCTCCTGTCAGCTGCACTAGCTCACCTCCTGGCCTCTGTCGCTCCTGCGCCTCACAGCTTCTCTATATCTCTCCAGTTCTGCCTTTCTCTTTTGCATTGTCTGTGTCGGAGATGAAACACAGGCCTCAAAATCCACGACTAACCACTGTACTCCACCCAGACGCTGCAGGCCCAGCCCTACCAGGCTGCTGCTGCATGTCACTATCATATAAGGATTTTTTATTTTTTTTGGCTACTGTGTCTTTGAAAATCAGTGCATGCTAGATTTTACCTGTACCTTTCTAACGCAAGTCTCAAAAAAGTTCAGAGCAGAAAAGACTTTGGTTTTATGTACACATCCACAGCCCAAACTACCTCTTGGGGTTTTTGGGAATTTTGCTCTTAACATTTTTAAGTAAAAGATATAAGTCCTACAAATGTCTAATTACAGAGGAAGTCATTTCTGTAAATAGAAAGTCAGGCCTCATGCTGAGAATATCCTGCCAGACGTGAACTGTGAAACAGTGGAAGGTGGTGCAGCAAGGGGTCAGGTGGTCTGTTCTGATTTAGTGTGGACCCTCCCATTGCAGCAACAGCCAAATCGTAGTGCTAATCAAGAGACAGTTACGTATATGACATCTCCACCCTGGGCACAGGACTGGGAGGTTCTTTGGCCTTTACCATTGTAATATCTTTATCGTTTTGTTTCACATGCATGTAATTAGGCAACAGTGTTTTTAAGGGGCCATTATTTTTAAGGGGTCATCATTTGTTGAAGTTTTTACTGCAGTTAGTCGTAGACGGGGCAGTAGAGTGCAGAAGTACTCCAAAAGCACCATTAGAGGTTTGTATTTTTTGTAAATGTGTATGTAAATATATGTAAATGGTGTTATTCTTAATTTCTAGGCCAATTTGAATGTAATAATATCCAAGTCATTTGACAGCTGTGTGACTGACACCTCATGCTGTGGAAATAAGACGTTTATTTTCTTTGAGCACATTAAATACAGTTGCTCACTGGTTTAAACAACCCTCTGCCGAGGCAGTAGTCTTCTCCGATCATTCTGGTGTCACCGAGCCTATGATTGACGTGTTCGGTGTCACCAGTGTGGTTAGTATTCCATGCCGGGTTTGAATCCTGGTCTTTTTAGACATGTCAGGCATTTCTCAAGCCTGCCTTACTGTACTTCTATTTCCAGCAGAACCGCCACAGGCAATTTGGATCTGGAGCTGGCCAAGTGGAGCGTCTAGTGTGGGCCTAAGTAGGTAAGTCTGTCAGGCTCCCTCGTAGTCCCAGCGGCCGCTGACGGCTGGCACACACTGTCCTCCTCACCACTAACACTGCCACAGGTAATGTTTTCCTGAAGCCGTGCCAGTCTTTTAAGAATTTCCATGCACTGAGGGAAAAGGCCCAGGCCTAACTCCTGAAACACAAGCGCTCTTTTGAGCCAAGTGCAGTTCTAATATAGTCAGCCTTTGCAGACAGCATACAGACTAAAGCTCTCCTGTGTAGGGGCACAGAGGTGAGAGGATTAGGGCTTGCCACAACATTTAAAGACACTGAAGCTTGTTTGATTCAATCAGGCATGCTAAAAAGCAGACACCCAGCTCTGTGAACTAAACCTCCTGTTTCTAACCCTGTCATGCAAAGCCTGATTATGTACTTGCTTGTGCTAGTGTGTGCTGTGTCCTGCTGGGTGAGAGCTTTCTGGCTCCTTTCCATTCCCTCTGCCAGTGGAGAGGACAGATTGATTTGAGGCAAGCTTCATCAGGTTTTCCTTGGACGAATTTGACAAATTCACCGGAAAGTGCCATCATTTGTAATCAGAGGGTGTCTCTGATGAGATTAAATGTGAGACACTGGTGCTTAGTTCATGTCTGAACGTTAAACAACTCATACTAACCTACACCTACATGTACAAACAGAAGTTTATAGAACAAGTGCCAAGTTAAAGCTACACTTTTGAAGCCAATGTGAACAATTCCAGTTTTTAATTTGTATCTTAAAATATGAAACTATATGTGCCACTTTCACTGCCCTGTGAACATGACCTATTAAGTTTATCGCTATCACTGTATCCCTGTATGAGCCAGACCACTAATGGCTGTGGAGACAGGTTGAGGGATTTGACTGGTCTGGGCCTCAGTCTGCTCGAACCAGAGAGGAGCGAGCGGCACAGGACTGACATGTGATAAATAGGTCTTATCTGGAGGTTGTGGCGTTGGGAAGCCGACTCTGTTTCCCTGCGATTACATTAACAGGCAGGAAAATGGGCCGCGGGGGGAACGGTCGGAATTCCATAGAAGCAGGGGCAGGCGGCCTTTCTCACTCCTTTGCCAGCTGATAAAGACATGACCTGGACAAGGTACTAAAGAAATGATAGTAACAAGATCAAGGGTATTGTGAGGAAGGAAATTAAATCAAATAATGTCTGTTGTTAATGTTTGTTGTATGTCTTTAGAGGAAACTACTTTGTGAGAGTGAGAGCAGCCACTGGTATATGGGGACCTTTAACCCCTGAAAGAAGACTGTTTATGTCCTGATGACTGCACAGGTTTAAAACAGCAGATTCATTACTATACACAAGTGTCACCAGTGAAGTGTCCACTTGACCGGATTATTTCCCGATCTTTGAAACACCTCGTAACTTAGTTTCAAAGGTCAGGTGGATTTACAACAAATATACAAATATCAGGGCAGTGAAAAATTGAATAGTGTAACAACCCAATGCCACTGTTAGAGAAGCACTGTACTCAGGCCAATAGTGAGCAGCAGAAATTTAAAAGGGAAGTCTATGGGAAGCAGTGGACCTTAAAAGAATGTTTTATCATGTTATTTTCTAATGGGTTGTTTGTTGACTTAACATTTACTGAAAGAAAGGTGTTTTAAAAAGCCTGTTGATTTTCTGTAATAATTTATACATCTTTACATATCTTACTTTTGGCTTTTGCTACTAAAAAGTGTTGAACATTATCCTTAGCCTGTCTTTATCAATTTTAACGTTGTGGAGGCTGGGGGAGCTTGATGTCATCACATATAGCACCCGTGTAGTCAATAAATTAGCATTGTTTCAAAATCCTCCGTCTTTGAGGCGTTTGACTGTAATTTTTGGTATCTAAATAAATAATTATAATTTGAGATTTTGACATGACACGACAGCAAAACAACAACTGAAACAAACAGTGCCAAAAAATGATTTACTGCTCCACATTCACTTCCATACAAACTCTTTCCTGACTTGGAGATCTCCATTGTGTAACTTTCAATTAAACTTGATTAAACCAGAGACATTCAACGCAATCTGGTAATAGCACAAAGACAAGTCAGTTCAGACGAGTGCTTGCTACGTAGCCAATATATATATATATATATTAGGATTGCAGTATGTACACATAAGCTAGTAGATACAGAAACATTCAAGAATACTGTTATATTTTATTGAGACCTAACTATTGAGACTTATAGTATTTTACATTACATTAGTGGTTCAATTAAAAGTACAGTAAAAACCCAGCTAGCATGTCACTAGCCTAAATCATTTTCTGAAAGGAGAATTCACTTTTTTTTTGCTTTTATGTGTCTCTCCCGATTCACTCTAAAGCTTTCTGTATCTTATAGACTGTCTCCTTTTTCCTCTGTGTTTTCACTTTCACTGCCACACCTGCTTCCCATGTCTCTGACTGTAAATCACATCCACTAAGCTGCAGTCAGATGGGAAGAAAAAAAAAAAACTTAGCTCACTCCATAAATCACCGTTCAGACAATCAAGCTAATTGCTGTTTGAATAGCTGCTAACGAAGAGCTAATTGAACGAGGTGACTGGAGCGTTTAAACAGCGCTGCTTACGTACACTACAGAGGTTTGTTTGAGGCCGTCACGCTGGCACCGGAGACGCAGCGGTAAAAAAGCTGAGTTTAGCGTTACAGTGGCGGCTCCCATGTGGGCCTGTCCCGCTCTGGAGCAGCAACCTGAGGAATTGCAGGCACTCGGAACCGAAATGAGCTGAAAATAAAGAGTGAGACTAGAGGAGAACCAGGATGTGCCAGTGAAATATGCCGACCACAAACACCCAAAAGTAGCACGGAGAATTACACCAATGGATTTTAGCTACAAACATTAGCCCAAGTCTATGAAGCTAACAGTATGTTTTCTATGCTTTGGTTACTTGTAAGGTATCGTCAAAATAATCCAACCTTGCTACACACATGAAACAGGATACAACATAATACAGCCTTATTTTCTACATACCCAACAAAAACAAATGTTCTATATGCAAAGATTCATTTTTCAGTTTATTTTATTTCACTTTTCTGGAATTGTTACATAGATACATCAGAACATTTAGGTTGGGAGATAAGGTTAGTTAAAAACAATGCTTTTTTTCTCCCCTGTGTTGACTCTGTGTTGTTATTCTCTCTATCTGCCCTGTGCATGCCTGTTGAGCGCAGCAGGTCTCCCCCGGGACAACAAAACCCACTCTGGTCACTACAGTGCTCTCCCAGCAGCCCCTCTTCCTCTGTCTGTCCCACCAGGCCTATATTCATGCCCCGCCAGTCTCCCCTGAGACCGGGCGGCTGATAAGGACAGAGGCCCCCACAGCGTCCACTGCCTGGTGCCAGCTCTTTCCTCTCACACAAACGCTGTCGGGGCCGCGGCACAGATGGGATCAAAAACAGCAACCCTGCACAAAAAAAAAAGAGTACAGATGAGACAATATGGCTCCATGATTGAGCAGTATGGCCTTTCAGCTTTGTGTAGATCTAATCTCATCATGACGGATTTCTTTTCTTTTGATTTGACCTGGGAAAAGGTAAAACAGTCACCAGAGTTAAATGTAGCAATACAGGACTACTTTAAACCAATTAAATATAAATGATTGTTATAGAGGTATAACTTGTAATTCCTACTGTAATACATTACCCAAGTGTCATATTATGAACTTTGAGATAAGGCTGTGTCCACACAAAGGTTGTGTTAATTTTAAACAGTGTTAACACAATCTCAATCATTACTGGTAATTTTAAATCTGCCAGTGTATTTATAAGTTTTTGGCCGCTACAAGTTAACCTGACTCCACCAGATTGAACTGCTCCACAGAACAGTCTGTTTCACAGTACCATCTGGGAAGGCTCTTGTTGAAAGCATTTGCAAAAAGGAAGGAACTTTTTGTCGAAAAACTGGCAGGTGATTGGATGAAGCACCGATTAGCATCCGTCTACCATGAGGTTTCTTTAACCAATCATCACAATGATTCATATGACCTGCCACTCTTTGCTCTTCTTTCAAAGAAGAAGAACTCTACTTATGATAAAACTGATTTGATAGTAGCTTCAACACTTACATCTTTCAGTGTAGCCATGTTGACAACTAATAGGAGAAGAGAGCGCTTGTTGCTTTTGTCAAATTAAAAACCCGCTGAAACTCCCAAATCTCGCGAGAATCCAGCTGCAGCGCAAGGTTAGCTACAAGTTGCATGTGTTGGAGCCCGTCTCAGAAGAACAGTTGTTAGTTCATCTCAGCTTACATTTGGACCAAGGGTTCCCAAGATTTGGCCCACCATGGGTTGTCTAGTTTTGTGGCTGAAATTGCATAGGCTACTGACTACTTATTTAGACTGCAAATGCTGGTTGAGCATACTTAGCTATTGGTTATAGCCTTTTACATAGAAGAGAGGCCACTCATGATGCTCACATTTACTTTTTTAGGTGTCTCAAAAAAGAAAAAAACAGATAACTGTAAGACAATTCTTTCCTGAGCTAGTCAAATTCCTAGACCGATTTTGATGGATTTTCAGACGTCTGGATCAAAAATTAGGTGCTACCTGTTCAGTACAAAAAGGAGCGGCACAGGCAGTGGCACACTGACAAAAAGCATTTTAAACAAACCTCGGAGGCAGAGTATCTCTTGTAATTACATGCAAACTAAAACATTTCCACTTTGACCCTCTGAGACATACATAATGCACCTGGAAAACTATAGTGAACAATGTGAATGTCCAACCAAAAATACTGAGATCCAAATTATGATTCATTAAAACATTACGCAAGTCTAATGCATCAGCTGTTCTATTAATCACTCTTCATGAAGTGAAGAGATCCATGACCATATTTTTAAAGCTTTACTATTCATACACTTAAAGTCAGACTGTGCATGCTATTAGTTGCATGCACAGTCAGACTGTGCATGCACAACTTTACAAATAGTAAAGTTGTGCATGCAACTTTACTATTTGTTTTCTCTTTGTAATAGAATGGAATCGCCTGAATGAATCAGTCTTACAGTGCATTTGAGTACAAAAATAATACTCATTTTTACAAAAACAAAATGGCAAATGCAGTATTGATTACATTCATAATTTCTTCAAATGAGTTGGAGGAGGCACATTCTTGTTCCGATGGAGTACAGCGTCACACACACACTCACACACTCGGCCCTGCTTATACATGTTTACATACAAGCTTTCACTCAGTCACTCAATAACTCTCCATAGAGCTGGCCTAATAGGAGAGAGTGTGTCTGCCGTGGCGGAGTGTAAGTCCCTGTTACTATTTGTCTGGACACATATAACAAGGCTCATCAATCTTCTTCAGGGCCTGTTCGGAGTTGGAATTAAAAACAGCTGGGCCTCTGCGGCGGACTCATGAGGTGGAAACTGGCTCCCGGCCTGTCAGAGCACAGCAGAGCGGTCAGTCTAACGCAGCCTCAGACAGATAAAGATGGTAGGCAGGGCACCGAGGCGCTCCAGTTCTGGGAATTGTCCGAAATTTAATCCGCTTTAGCTCAGAGCTCATGGAAAGAAACCGTCTTCATTTAAACCAGGACATGTGCATTTAGCCCTTTGATGGACACCTGCAGTGAAAAATACGCTTATGATGGTGAATACAAATGTGCTAGTTGTGGTCGCATTAATTGCTAATCTACCACTGCTCCTTTTTATATACGTTTGTTTGATTTGCCTCTCTGTGATATGAAAACACCGAAAAGGATATTGGCTTCCTCTGTGGTCTATATGTGCCTTCCTGTGGCTGTTCTTGGCACTCACACCAACTAAGTCAACTTCAGAAACAAGAAAGGTGAGACCTGAAGTAGATTTAGTGTGTGCCCACGTTCAAAAGTGGCCACAATCCAATGAGGAAGGAAGAACAGGCAGGCGTAGGGTAATTCCATAAAGCATGTTTTAAAAAGCTCCTTTTGACTTGGCTGAGCGTAAAAAAAAAAACATCCTCAAATGTAGTGAAACATGCTTGTTAATATTTAAAGACTGAAAATTGCTGAATACTTTATAAAATGTATTAATATGGTAAATCATGAGAGTGACAGCCACTAATTAACCCTTACACAGCACTAAAATATTAATTGTTGTGCTGTGTGGTATCGTATGTTTTGTGTCTTTTAATGTGAACATATGTGTACTGTTATTCTTTACTGCTGCTTTTATTGCTTCTGCTTATCATTGTTCTTTAACATACAGTTGTTCAGTTGTTCTGTCTTGTGTGTGTGTTGATGTGTGTATGTTCTGAGTTTGTGCAGTCCTCGTAAAAAAACAAGAGACGTTTAGATTATTATCCTGACTCTGATGATTTGGGACGGTTATTATGATCTCCCTTGTTCCGGCCTTTGTAAGACCAGACTCCCAGCACCTTGATGGGATACAATAGAACCATGGGGCCAACTTGCCAGAGTTTCAAAAGGCTGGGTTCTTAAAATTACATTAGGTCACAACAAAGAGGGGCTTTTGCTTGCTTACATTCATATGACTGCAATTTTATTTTAAACTGTTTTAGAACGAAAAAAATACAGTCAGATTATCTTTAAAAAAGATGCTTCGATTCCATCTCGGGTCATATGTTCAGTGTTGTCTCACCTTGTTATCTGTCTGTCTACTGTCTTTAGTAATAAAGCAAAAAAGAAAAAAAGATGCTTAAGAAATTGTGTTTTGATATTTGCTAGTTTTACTGGTAGAACAAATCAGAGAAGCAAAAACAGACTTTTGAAAACCATGACGCAGCTAACCGTCCTTCCTGCCTGGTCAATTTGTACTTCTACAATCACACAGTTTTTTCACTTCTTTCACTCTTTTGTTTACTCTCAGCCAAGTCAAGAGTAGCTTTTTCTAAAAACGTACCGTGGACACTATGTAAACACAGCTGTAGGTTTTTATTTTAAATTGTATTAGCATGGGCTCTGGTTGAGCTCAGTACCCTACGCAGAGACAATCGGAGTAGTTGGAGGTCACGCTTAACGCAGTTCTGCAAAGTCAATTTAAAAAGACAATAGATGTTTGAAGCCGTGTGATTGTTCATTGTGATGTTGCGTAAGTGACTGACAGAGGTGCTTTGACCTGGTTCGTGTCACTTGACTTCGCAGCACCTCTGCTCGGCCCAGCTGTATCAACACGGGCCTGTGCGGAGCGGGCAGGCGGCCAGCTCGGCCAGTGGGCAGCGGCGCTTTACGTCAGGAGCCTGGCCCATCACTCTGACTCTGTGTTTATGTGTATTTAGGTGGAGGAATACACAAGGCAGTGGAAAGAGAGCTGCACCCGTCACCAACAGCTCACTCTGAGGAATTCAGATTATTCCTCTCTGTCCGTGACCCCCCTGCAACCATGCACTGAGTAAACAAACATCTGGGGTCAGGGGCAAAGCGATCAGCACTGGGCAGGCGTGATGTAGGTCGGTGTTGGCTGACAGGTGGATAACGCTGCAAAGATCAGTTTAGAATCAGCAATATATGCTCGTCTGTTGCATGTTCTGATAAAATTAAGAGCCTCCAGCAACTTCTTTTTTTGCGTACTTGGCAGCACAAGAAGAAAAACACACAGTGTTTTCATACGTGCAGTATGTCCTGTTCTTGCAACAAACTGTCCAATTCCAAGAGAAGAGAATAATGAATGTTGTACCCATTAAAAAACAAAGCTAGTTTGTAGTTGTCTGGGTAGGAGGTGTTGTTTATTTCTCAAATTTACCTTCTTTATTTTGTACAGAAACTGTTTTAAACCTGAAAGGATCTCGAGCTGTGTTGTCACATTGGTTCAAAAAGGTTAAAGTTTGTTAGTCTAAGGCTTGTGTAAGTAAATTAGGTGATTTGAGGTAAAGGTATTCCTCATGTTGTGCTTGACTTCCACATTTCAATAGGATGTGGATGAGGAAACGGGTGGAGGGAGAGGTGGAAGTGGTGCTCTCTGTGAATGGGGATTTGTTGTCTTGACATATGAATAACTGCAGCACAGTGCATCTCTCAACACTTGAACTTATATCTGCACCACACAATAAGCTCAACTTGGTTTCTATACAGTTTTATGTAGGAGCATATAATATAAACATTGACTAAAGGGTATTATGTTACTGTTTGGTCTGGGCGCTACCAGACATTTGGTAATATTATGGATTTCACCCAAAAAACAAAGAAGTTGCTGATACCAGAATTATTGCTAGAATATTCACTCATATTTAACCACAAAAAACAATAGTTTTTGGTCTGACAAAAAGTGCTTCCCTTAATTAAAGCTATTCAATGAATGATTAAATTATATATTCATATTTTTATGAACACAATGCAGATTTATGAGCCACTTTCAGACATGGCAATAAAATCCAGACAAAGTGATCAGATCTATAAATATATAGATCTAGATAAATGTGTCGAGAGAGATGGCCTAACTTGCATATATACAAAAATATTTAGGTAGGTTTGTGTTTACAATGTGTTTTTCAACCTCAGCATCAGTTGTTGAAAGCTCACTTTGTAATTACAATATTTGTGAACATTAATGAGGCATTTCACATCAGAGAGTCATCAGAAAAAAAAAAACATTCAGGAAGTAAAGTGCTTGATCTTTATAATTCTGTAGGCTTATGTGCAAAATGAACTCTCTCTGTGTGATAAATGTAGCAGAAGTAAAGAAAAAAGCATTGTTCTAACCAATCAGAAGCCAGGAAAGTGAGAATCGATCGACAATGAAATGCAACGTCTGCAGGGGCCCTGAGATACTCTCATTTTACCTGTTGCCCTGTATTCATAGTTAGACTTTTATTCTCTTATATTTTGTATTTATCTTTCCATAATATGAGCACATGCATTATATTTGTCTGAAATAAACACATTTAAAAGTGATCTTTCTGCATGAGGCATATCCTTGAGACCCAGGATGACACAGATGTCACACCACAGGAAGGCAGTGTTAGAGACATGATACATCTTTAGTTTGATTTATTTGGATGTCCTCCGCAGTGACATTAAAGAAAGGGGAAAAAAGGTCTGCTACTATGCTAATCCTCTCTGAACCTCTAATATCATTACTGTGGTGTATTCATCTTGGGGGAGGAGGAATGAATGGGCCTCTTTGTTTTATTATTATTATTTCTGGCACGCAGACCCACACACGTCTGCACAGAGCTGACTGAGGGGCTATACCCAGATGGCGATGGTGCTACAACTTATTGTATAACAAACACATCTTTCAGGCGCTCCAGCAGCCAGCAGCGGCCGCACTACGGGCTGGGACTGGGGCCAAACCATGCATTACCTCTCACCGCCTAACCTCTACTGCCTGTGTCCCTCCTCTGAACGGGAGCATCCACATCCCCGGGCTGATATACTGACTGAGGCCAGATATGACTTCCTGGTCTATGTGACACAGATACTGCTGCAGGACTAAATACAGACACTCGTTCACGTTCACACTGCAGGGAAAGTTAACACAGATCTGATCTTTGTGTTTAGATAGACATCAAGCAATCGATTATATCAAAATCAAGCAAACAATGAGGAAATATGAAGTTTTATAATTGAAGTTATAGTCTAGCATGATGGTAAAGGGAGTCTATAAAGTACTTACAGGATTGTCAGCACACTTCTAGTTTGGAGAAGCAGACAGGAGCTATGACAGGTTTTGTGTTATGTATAGCTGTTAATGGACCCAGGAAACACAATTAACAAGGCCTTTAAAACCTCTAAAAACGACTATCATTGCAACTGTGTGTTATGTAGACTGTATTTACATGCATTCATTTCTTTACATTACTGCCTTTTACTCAGTTTCTCATTGATACAAGCCCAGAAATAACAATAAATTTGCACGATCCCTTTAACATGGTTATCTTAAACGAAATATGACAGTGTGTGCAACATATTTTATGGAAATATCCTCTACGGACCATCCATTTAAATGGACAGTGATGTACTCCACCATTTTTAATGTCAAATGTTAACAGTCTAATTTTCACTAGCCCCGTTTACAAACTGATCATCTTCAGACTATGTACTGTCTACAGAAGGAAATAACAATCTTTTTTCAAGTGTCTAATAGTAATTATCACATTTACAAAATACTGAACTAGCCATGAAAGGAGAAATAAGTGATTTAGAACGTTCAAATCTGATTTTGCAGTTAGCATTGTGTTTTATCAATGACTGGAAAGAAGTACCATTTCTTAAACACCAAGTGACCTGATGAGTAATCATCTACATAGCAAATGTAAATGTGCAACACACTAAATTAAATGTTTAATCAGTACATAAATGTGTACCTTAACCTATAGCGCTGAGTTTTACAAAGCACACATGAACGCGGCATCATGCGAGTAGCTTTTTATCTCTTAATGGTCTGTCCAAGTATTTAATTTGTAGCATAATTGAGTCAAATACTTTTATACTTTAAAGCACATTTCAAAGCAAGTACTTTAATACTTTATAAGTAATAATTTTAATATGATACTTTTACTTGAGTACATTTCTACCTCTTTATCTGTACTTTTACTTAAGTAGAGGAATTGAGTACTTCCGCCACCACTGGTTAAATGTAGCTTACCTGACTAGTGCTCATCTGGTCTACCATTTGTTCAAAATCCCATCAATACAAATGGAAACTTTTAACTCCTGATTGGGTAAGTTGGGTGGGATACTAAAAAATGTATTTGGGAAAGAACACAGTGAAGGTTAGTTGAATATTTGTGTATTTTTTACCAGATGCACTATAGACTTTTAAGGCCAGTGTAAATGCAGCCCAGGAGGACAGGGGATCAATCATATTTGAGCTGCTTGTCACATGTTGCTCTGTTGCCATCAGATGACAAACGACTATTTGGAGCTGAAAACCTCGGTGGGTCCTTGAGTGCTTGGGCGTGTGGTTCTGTACAGTCTGGCCTCTGACAGCTGGCAGAGAGGAAAATGAACCTGGCTTAAACCTGCTCCACACAAGTAGTCAATAACAGGAACTCAATCAAACCTGCCTGGTTTCCGGTAAGCGCTGCACTCTGGGCTGGTGGCTCTGACAGAAGCTGGCTCGCTGAAAGACTGCTTGGCTGAGGGTCGACCCCCACCGCAGCACGGACGCACTCGGCTCACTCCACAGCACTGCGCTCATTTGTACCTCGCCTCAATGAGGTTTCATCTTCGAGCTGAAAAATGTGCAGCGTTTGTGCCAAAGTAAGTAGTGAGCCCCAGCCTGGAGTCAGGTCAGTGTGGCCCGGAGACTGGTCTGTGCTCAGTTTTCAAGACTCATAAAGTGATTAAAAATAGACATTTCTTTGGACATGTATGACTGCTTTATATGTCAGAAAAATAAAGAACTGGTTAAGAAAACAGGTTTCTTTAAATAATATTCTGCCCTTTACAAAGTGGTTACAATAAATTATTGGATATGTAATGCTCAAAGCTAACTAACACCAGATTTTGTGGCTTAACAATAATAACAGACTAAGTTTGTGGTTTGGGCTTTGTAAATAATTATCATAAAATGTTGAATTTTATTTTTAAACTCACAGCATATATTTTCCATACACCTGTTTATAAATGATGATATAATGTTTTGTGATTTGACTACCAAAAATAGGACGTATAAGAACTGAAAATTACAAATGCAGTTTTCTCTGTAGCCATTTTAGCAGTACACAGAAGCCAAAACTATAAGTACACTTTAAGTCTGCGTAATTGTGGTAAACCTATAGACACAATATGCTGGCTCAGAGCAGTGCTCGAGCTAAGTTGTGACGATGTGGATCTTCAGAGTGACAGGCAGCGCTGGCAGAGTGAGCGCTCCACACTTGGACTCCACTGTCACCTGTCATCACCTCCACCTTGTTTAGTCTGAGTGTCACTGTCCATCAGCGCTCTGCACCAAACAAATACTCCTCTTTTTCCCCATCGACCAGAGGAGCACACAGAAAATCCCAATTCAGATAGTCAACTCGCTTTCAATGTGCTTTTGGATCTGAAAAAAATAGATGATAGATCTGTTGGCATTCAGGTTATACTGTACTACTTTTTTCTTAGAGTCTCATTAGTCTCTGTTTTACAAATGCAACAAACCAATGACAATAGTGTTTACTCTTCACACAAACACATTCAGAAAGTTTCAACTTACTTTTAAATATTTGCATGTTGTCAGATGTCACTTGAGTAAAAGTAAATGTAAGTAGCTTGAGTAATTTTGTCTTTATTTTGATTAAATGTACTGCCTCGTCTTATCTTTATCAAACAGTTAATGCTCTAGTTATTGTCGCACACCTCTTGAATGACCCATAAGCGCCACCCACTGGCCAAAAATCTGATCTACACTAAATAGCAACTTGATATCACCAAATATTTCCTTTTTTAAGAATTTTCCAGATGAAAGACCCCAATCCATGGCCAAAAGTTCAATATTAGCTGATACATTATGTGGCCCACACCATCCCCTCTCACATGCTCACAGCCCACCACCATTGGTTCGTTCTCACACTCTCTTTGCCCCGCCATGTTCCGAGCCACGTCCCATACTAATTGAATAAGCAGCGACCCCATGGACCGCCTCTCAGTGGGATTAGGATATGATCTCAAAAGAGCGCTCCTCCGAGGGTAAACACAGCCAATTTAGAACCATTTCATGCTCGGCGCTGCAGCGAACTAGAGCCCACACAAAGAGAAAAGTAATTCATGGCTCTCGCATCGGCTGTGCTTTAAGCTCTGCTCTTTCTCTTATGAAACATTCTTGTTTTTGTTCCCCTTTTTTCATTTTGCGTCTCCCATTTGCCTCCCACAGTGCGGCTCAGACCATAAATTAGCAAAGAAATTTAGAGTAATTTTCTTTACACATCTGAACTCCACATGTGATCACAGCGGCATAAATTACATACTATTAACATACATTTATAATAAAGTGAAGCACAAGACATTATGATAAAATATGTTGGACGTTACACTGTACTCTGTCTGACACGCAGTAACCCAGCGTTCACCTCTGGCTCCGAACAGGGCCTGGTTTAATCACATTAATGATTGTGCTTTCATGGTCCATATTAAGCTGGCCTTGCTGAACTTCTGAAAATAGTTTGATCTGCATATTCAACTCCCTAGAGAAGTCAAAGACTTCTGGAATAAATATGCAACAGCTCAATCCACCAAACATTGGAAAATTTTGCCCACATTTTGCTGTGTCATGTGTTGCATGTATTCAGTGCAAAAAAACTGTAGTAATGATTATTACTACAATTACCTACTGCCTTTATGTCCCCCAAGGATTGAAAAAGTAGCCAAGATTACATCCTATGCTATGAAAGGTGGGGTGTGTAGTTTGGTTGTTTTTTTTTTTTGTTTTTTTTTTTGTTATTGCTTTTTTTGGAGACCTGTAGTTTTGAATGTGTATTTTGCAATTCCACACCTTACATGCTTCTTCATAGCATGTGAACAACTATGGTATCCCTTCAGGGACATATTGTTGTGCAGGAACAAACCCAAAGGAAAAAGGTCTGATTGTGTATTTAAAAAAAAAAAGGTTCATAAGTTTATATGTTAAATGTTTGGGTTTTTTATATGTAGGACAATGTGGAAGTTCACAGTAAATATTCTGTGTAAAGAATAAAACAGACAAAAAAAAAAAAAAGAAAAGAAAACTATTTTTTCCCATGGTTTATCGGAACTGTGAACGAATCGGAGTGTTTTAATTTTCTTTATTGTCTGCCTTTTTATCTACAATTTGTTCTTACTATAATTTAATCCATGACTGACCATTTACAAATATGCACCATTGTTTTGGATGAAAAAAAAAGTAAATTGTTTCATTGTGTAATTGAAATTTAATTCACTGTCATCTTTATTTGAGGTCCGAGAACCAGAGGCAGCCACTACCACAAACAGAGCACACCTTATATTGAATCAAGCCTCGTAAAGTACTAAGGTGAAGAGAAGATAAACTGTACTCCTCCGATCTTTTTACCTGTCTGCTCCAGCCGCTCACTCCCTTCTTCCTGCATATTAAATTTACATCACCTTAAAGAGTCTGCGGCTCCAGGGTTCAGAGGAAGCCAGTCAAACAGCGTGTGTTTTATTACATGCCCCGGTAATCCAGGAAAGAGGAAGCACATGTCCGTCTGAAATACGATCGAATTCAGATTATCTGTGAATATTCTGCGGCGTTTTAACCTTTCACATAAAATGAATCATATAAAAGTCTGCCCTAATTCGCTGTGCGTTATTTGTTATGTGGAGAGTCTTGCCTGTGTCTTTCCAGCTGCCTGTTAGGATTGTGGCTTCCCCAGTGGCAGCTAAGTCTCCCCTCGGACCGAAAAAGAAGCATGCCATTAGTTCACCAGACTTGCCGTTGCTGTCAAAATACGAGTGGGGAGTAGATCTATTAGATACCTATATTTCCTACTTGAACAGGCTCCCACTGTGCCTTCCCCCTTTGGCACATTTAACAGAGAGACAAAACCCAGATGACTGCTTCGGAATCTATCAAAACATTGACTAAGTACACTGCTTTGGATGTGGATTCGAAAGGAAAATAATGAAAAAGCCACTGGTGGAAAAATTGTTTCTTGGAGGACAATTCAATTGAGAATACACACGGTGCTGTCATGGTTAGACCAAGCCTATCTCCACAGTTTAGTCTCTTAATAAATGTGGATAAGTAAACATTTAACATCTTGCAGTGATACACACCAGGTTAGGAAAAAGCAGAGTTTTGTGAAATAAAGAACAAGTCAGGGAAAGAGTATAAAGAGCCAATATACGTAACTAGTTTTTAAAGAAAACATGCTAAACATTCTCTTTGTTTTGCTAAATATGTGGAACTTAGAAACTGGAGAAAACGGCTTCCCGAGTTGAAAGCTACACATGAACACTCAGTCAACTCAACAGTACAGTTTAATATTTGTTGCCCGTCTCTGTAACTTGAGGTCATATGCGTCATCAACATGGCAGACCAGCAGTTGTCCAGTTTTGGACTGAACATTGTTTATAATATTGAATTATTATAACTTGAAATACAACTGATTTGCGTTAGAATTTATTATCATTCGGCTAACATCAAGTCTAAAATGTAAGCTGTGTTAAACAGTATCAGATAACATTACTGACCAAATGCAGACCATCCGAGGACCAAATGAATGCAGTACCTGAAGGCCATTTTTATATATATAGTTGTTTACATATTGTGTTTATTTGCATGCTGTCTGTCCAGGCAGTGGATCCCTCCTTCTGTTGTTCTCCGTGATGTCCCCCCTTTTTTTTTTTTTCTTATCCTGATGAAGGGTCGAAAGAAAGGGGCTGTTGTCTGTAAGACCTTGTGAGGCAGCTGTTGTTGTGATATTGGGCTATAGAAAAATAAATGTCTTGAAGTACATTTTTGTTGATGTGACAGATTCTGACGAGAAATGTGTCCTCATACCCTGTTACTTAGTTGTGCATTTTTTTGGCTAAAATGCAATTTCTCTGTATAAAAGATCACGGATTAAAATATATTGAGCCTATTATTTTTATGATGTTCAGGCTCCATAATTAGAAGTAAAAAGTTACATATAGTTAGTCTATTACCTGTATTAGATTTGAGAACTGGGGAGTAGCCGCACGCAACAAAAAAAAAAAAAGATTCCTGAAAACAGCACATAATTCTTCTGTATGATGACATTAATTTAGGTTGTATAATGCGTGCTAAGGCTGCATTCTTCTGAAGCAATATGTCCCATCCACCACCCCAACCTAACTCGCGTTCAGTATAAGCTCATAAATTACTGAACAAACCAAGAAAAATGTGGCTTGTCACAAAATTTTTAATCTCCACATTTTGTCATATTTTGTAACATTACAGTTTGGGCCAGAAATGATAATCATATGTAGAAAATAATAAATATAGCAACGTAAAAAGGGTAACAATCCGCCATATGCCGACTACACATGTATTTTTGAATCTACTGTAACCTGTGCTGTTTTGTAGCCCTCTCTGCACTCTCTACCTGTCGCTCCAGTCTGACAGCAGCAGTTGCAAATCCTCTCAATGATTCCACCTCATCTGTCTTTATCACGGAAACCACTCGGAGGCTGTGGATGCCGTAGCAGTCTTTTCAGTGCAGGGTTTCAGTCCATGTCCGATTCCTTAAGTAGCACAGGGTTTGGCGCAAGAAAGATTTGTAATAAAAGCCGGCTCAGGTAAATCACTTTTCAACCTGTCATCACGGCACGAGGCCCGTATTATTGGAAACAGCCGCTGTGTATAACATGTGGATATTGGCTAGTGTTTTCACGGCCCTTTTTGAGTTGGGCACTGGTGGATTCCACATTTCTGTATGAATTATATTTACACCTCACTCTGGCAGTTATAAAGGAGGGTTTTTTTTATTGATTTACTTTGTACCAGTATACTTTCTTGTATTATGGCATTGTGCATTGTTTACACTGCATAGGACTAAACTGTATTAACTAAGATTAGCACAACACTTGGAAAAATGCATTCTCTATAGTTGCTTTTCTTTGACAAATAAAAAGTACCAGTGTTTTTAAGTTCAGCTTAAGGTCTTACTGATGGTTTATGATTCAAATGATCCAAAAAAGAAAAAAAAAGTAAGCACTAATATAATCAATGTGTTAATGCAGCAATGACTGTGAACTGTGATTTTTGTTACTGTACAATATCTATATCTAGTGTGTACTTTTCCCCAAGTACAGCTTGTTTTCCACACCTGGCCTATATGTAAATAATATATATTGGCTGTAATGTGGGTGTTTGCTGATAATTATTATTTTGCTGGTTACTATTTGATAGCTCACAAAAAAATGACATGTACCTGAAGAGAATTCTTATGGAACAGTGCATATGATTACAAAGTTTATGGTGTTAAACGTGTCTGAAGAGATATGGCTCTTGGGAATTTTCACATGACCAAATGTGGTTTTGCTTTGCATTGTCAGCAGTTGCTTTGACCCTTTCTGTTTCCCTAGAATCCACACAAAAACTCACAGGTTGTTAGCAAAGTATTACATAAGACAGGCATAGTAATACAAAATAATAAAATGATCCTACACTCCTGTATAAGATTGCACCACCAGAATCATAAAATATGACATAAAATATTTGAGCATGATTCTTTTAACACATTTCTACTTGTATTGTTTGCTTTTATTCCTCCATAAATACCCATACATTATCCAGAAGTACTTTTACTTATTGGAAGTAAAAAAAAACAACAACCTTGTAATGCATCCCTTGTATTGGGAACATAACTGCTTCAGAGTTCAGAGTACAAAACCATTTTAGTCAGTGTAATATTTCTTACAGAGTGGAAAAGGGCAACGTCAGTCCTGTGTGCATTCTGACAATGTTCAGCGGTAATTAGTTATAACATACTGTAGCTAATAAAAGCTTCTTCACAGATTAAGATGGAGATTAGCAACAGGGATGGAGTAGAACAGGGCAATGTTTTCGTTAGCAGTAGTCTGAGTTTGTCCCAGTCTTTTCTATGTGTCCGTGTGTGAGCTCTGAATCTCTGGGCTTTACCAGGCTTTCCTCTCGGGAGCGGGACGCTGCTGACTTTACATTCTCATCCCTCCATCCCCCATGTGTCCTGTTTACTCTGCTCCCAAACCCTGCGGCCGTGCCACCTCGGAGACACTCCAGACCACCAAGGCCCCGGCGGCCGCCTCCTATTGGACAGCGCCGGGCCCTCGCCATGGGAACGGCACTGGAGCGGGTGGGGCGGTGGCACTTAGAGGTGGGGAGTTTTTACACTGTGCACCGGGGCAGGAGAGTGAAGGTATGATTAAACATGGCCAGACCTTGACATTGAGAATATATTGGGACGCTGCACTGTGCGGTGAGGCGACCGCTCCTAAATGGATTTTTGCATTCTGTATTTTATGACCTTAAAACCATGAAACCATTAGAAGAAAGTGGAACTATGAAGATGTTCTACACAGGCTTAAAATACGAGCCGTTCTTTCTTGCAGATTCTATAGTTACATCCAGTCTGGGCTCACGTTGGCAGGAGGTTTTCATACCATCTTACTTAAATTTCCTCCATAGCCGTGAATGTAACTGGAGATGTTATTTTTGACACTCTGAGAAGCTGGAGGGAGTTCATGTTGGCCTAATAATCTCCTGGCGTTCTTTCCACAGCTTTGACTGCGCCCTGCTGGACAAAAGCAGCACTGCGTCTCTTGTCTTGATCAGTAACGAGTGATTTATGTTGCAAACCGCAAAAGTGACCGCAGTGGGTTCAGATTTGACGTCTATATACGCACGGGTGGTCCTACAGCTGAACTCAGTGACAGTGCATTGAAATGTAAAAGCTGAAAAAGAGACAAATACTGCAGCTGGTCCAATTTGGGGCTCTAGAAAGAATTCTGCTGAGGTCAGCCTGTCAGAGACCCATCATAACAAACAGCATTTGCCAAACAGTAAGTGAAGTGATTCTTTTGTTTAAATACTCAGTGGCTTTGCAATTTTAATGTGCTTGGACTAAAGTAACTGTTGTATTAAATTAGTTGTGCAAGAGTAGTACAGGGGTCTGAAGAATTTTGGAAAAAAATCAAATTCAGAGTAATAACTAAGTCAAATTGTCCAGGAAAAATAGAATTGTTTTTTTAACCCATGGCATTTCTTAAGGTTGCACTGTAACTTAAGGTGCACATTTTGTTTGGAACCTATGTGGATTTAGATAAATAAAATACTGCAGCAACAAGTGGCTATTGCATCAAGTATTCCTTTGTAAACTCAATGGGAATTCTAAGTTTGAGTTTTGACCCTCTGAGGCTGCTGTAGTTCAAAAATGAAGTGAATGGAGTGAAAGACCTATGTTGTATTGTAAGAGCTTGAAGTAAAATAAAGCCTTGCTATCATCAGTTTGCATGGTATTTGCATCAGTAGCATCAAGCTAACTTACTAAACTGGGTTTATGAATTATATGAATATATTAGAAATTATCAAGAAATAGTCCTGGAAAATTTACATTCTGGGAACTTTGGTATCAAACTTGCAACTTTTTCTCATTTACATTAAACTACTACTAAATTCAAATTAAGCATGGTTTTGTATTTAAATGTATAACTGGTAGGTTATTTTCTAGTGGCATTATGCTAAGAGAATGAAAGTGTAACTATGAAATGAAAGTGTAATTATTTACTCGGGTTGTCTTTTTACTAAATACTTAATCTGCTCAAGGATTAATTCATTTGACTTCTTTTTCTGCAACCTGAATCATTAATATGAAATATAGCCTATATTCTTTTACAGAGCAATGAGTAATGGGTCAATATATCTGTCTAATCCGAGTGTTGGCGCTCTCCTGTGTTATGTCCAAGTGAAAGGGGGATACAGGTGTAGCCTCAACACAAACCCGCTGCAGTCATTTTCTGCTGAGCTTCTGGAAAGTGGTTTCTGCGTTGAGGTAATCAGCGCTGTGTTTTCCCCCTGTGCTGATGTCTGCTAATGTGAGCCCCGCAGGTTGTGATGGTCTGCAACTCTCAGACCAACAGGAGGGGGGTCTGCTGCTGAGACAGCACATTGAAAAAGTAGCTTACAGACTGAGTTTGTGTGTCTAAAGTGTAAAAATAAAATTGCACTAGTTTGTGTAGGATTGGGACAAGATTTGGTGTGTGAATAAAGCTCTGGCCTTCCCACACAACAAAGGCAGAGCGTGCTTTTAAGACTCTCTGAAAGCCCCCCTGAACTCGAACAAAACCTGGAACAGTGCAGTGATTTTTTTTTTTTTAAGTGAGGGGTATTGTGGGCTCAGACTCAAACGTGTTTGTATAAGGCCTTTAAGACTGTGACAGCTACAGGATACATGTGGGCCATTGTTATTTACTCTGAGTGGTACCTCAGTGGTACAACTTCCTCCTCTCCCACCGACCAGTGTGCCCACACACAGGCAAACACACTAAATACATGCATCCCACAAGCTACACTCATCAAGACATTAGCTTGGTGGGTTTCTTTAATTTATTTGCTCTTCACTTATACGTAATATGTTAGACTTATTTTGTATTAAAGCGTGTGTAACTTTTAGCAAATAGTACCGTGTAACTTTTAGCACTAAAATATATATTCTCACAGTCATTTAATGGTTCTTAGACATGAGATCAGTAGAACACAGTACCATTCGCTGGACAGAAACCTCCAAAATAAATTATAAATAATTCTTGTCACTGGGATGCGCATGAGTGACGCACTTTACGTACGAGGGTGCAAAAATAGGCCAATACACTGGGCCCTAGCAGAGTTGCAAAAACACCCCTTATTTACCTAACATTTCAGAAGATATGTTTTTTTCTACCAAATTTGCCGGTTTGCATATTTTTTGCAAATATGGTGCCTCTGCTGTAACAACACAGGGAGTCTGTGATGAGGTCTGTGCCATCTACTGTTTAAAAGAGTGGTTTTAAATAATACATTGATTTCTGTAATAAAAATTATGATTTGTTTTACTTTGCCACTGCCCAAACTTCTAGTTTACATGAACAGTTTTACATATACATATTTTGCTTCAGCAATTTTTATGTAATTGTAATTAGCACTTTTTTTTTTTTTTAATCTTTATTATATTCTGCGTCAAACAACACATACACATTATTTCAAGCTGCTGTTAAGTGCTGACAGTGGTACATATTAAAAGCCATAGTTAAGGTCTTCCGAAGACAACAAAGCCAAAATGTATGCATAATTTTTAAATAGGAATGCAGTACAATGTGCCTGAAAGTCCTGGCTTGTGTTTTACAGTCATTGTTATTAACCTGCCTGTCCAACTCTAATAAATCCTGAGCGTTTAGCAGCAGAAACATGAACATCATCCAGACCAGCTTTGAACGGACACAGACGCAGTAAATCTTTTTCTGCCTGCCTCACAACACATAAAATGTCTCCCTCAAAATGGGCTCTTTGTGTGGTCAAGTGAATATGGCCCGCAGCCTGTGACTCTCTTCCTGTTTCCTCGTCTAAAAGCACACGAGGTTGCAGCGTAGGTGAAAGAAGGCCCACAATGCAAAGTGCAAAGAACAAAGCAGACAAGACAATGAGTTATCAGAGAGACATAAGTTAATTTGAACAGTGCTGAAAATATAACTCTTTTTCTGCAGAGCTCAAAAAACTCGTGTACTGCCCCCACCACCACAAAAAAATGTTTATCTCTTTTATTATGTTTATTTAGATTATTAAACAACCTTCATTAACTTTTATTGTTAAAATTCACTGTACTATGGGGATACACACATCCACTCCCTACATTGCACTATGAAGTGACAACACAATTGAAGTTTCTCACAATGAAAAAAGAAGTTAGAAGCACAAATTTTAATAACTATGATTGTGGTCACATGGTATTTACATATGATCTAGGTAAGTTACTACGGCTTCGTTAAAGTTAGCTTACCTTCTCTTCTACAGTTATCACAATGATAAAGACACAAAAATACAGTCAGGGTAAGATACAATAGATAATATAACACTTTCTCACACATCTTTTACTTTATTTATCACTAAAGCCTTATAAGAATCATTCACCGTCATGTGACCAACAGCAACCATTTCGTTACCAAACAGTTCATAAATTGAGTGCATTAAATAGTCCACTTTAAAAATGAGTGGTTAGAGATTAGGAAGTGGTTTCAGATACAGCCTTTATTTCCTCTTCATGCCAAAGCTAATTAGCAGCTAACGATTTCCCGAACATGTCAACCACAACATTTTTATTTTTAATCTACATCCTCCATAATATAGCATTAAGTTCCCATTGTAGATTTGTGATGACCCAAATAAAATCAACATCAACCCACTCTTGGGCCTGACCCGCTGTCTGAGAACCACTGATCTGGCTCCAATTGTTGTGTCACGTTAAAATACATTTGCGCTTCACCTCAGCGTGACCCCGAGTCTCAATTTCAGCTTGTCATGCATCGAATCGTCCTCTCCCCTCTGATATGCTTGAGCTCGTGGGAAACATTTCACACTACAATAGGAGGAGCGTACGGGTTGCCATTTGGGTGCCTTTGCGGTGTGTTTTTGTTGGCCGCGGGAGCTGTTTTTTGGGGGGGAGTGAGACAGAGTACAGGCTAAGGGTCTTTTCCCCTCAGTACAGTCCCCTCTGCACAGAGAGAGACCGGGACCGGCTCATCGATCACTCAGAGGACGCTCGCAGTGGGTGGGAATTAGAACAGATCATGTAAGATGTACAGTATAGTGCTATGAAAATGTCAAGAGTGTGCAGTTAATGTAATGTAAGCATCAGTTTGACAGCCTTAGTGACAGTGTTGAGTTAAGTGTATTATCTTTATTATAATTCAAAGTCACAAAAACAACATGCTCGTAAGGCAGTTTGGAGGAGAAGCTATGTTGTTTTTAACACAGGGCACACAACAAGAAAGAATGTATATAAAGGTGGCTGGGGAGATAGAGATTGGCCTTAAAAGATGGAGCGTGACTAATGCAGTAGCAGACTGTGAAAATTAACAAGGAAAAGGTTAATCTTACCAATGCAATGTGTCAAAAAGTGTTAATTTTGTCAACTAGATAATTACAAAGTTTTTGACAGCATTTTTTGTGGCCGAAAACAAAACAAAAGCGGGATAAAAAGTACGTAATGAGAAGGAAAACTCTGACTAAATGTATAGACACTTTCGTCAACGAATAAAAACAAAACGAAAATGAACAGACAAAATCCAGTCAAAAGGAGGAGACGGGACGAGTTGAGACAAGATCCAATCGGGAGGAGGAACGAGCAGGGCGAGTTTAGAAGAGATCCAATCAGAACTCAGCTTTTTGTTGCAGGAAGACGGTAATTATACAGGTTATTTTACAATAATCAGTTTGTTGTTTATAATTCAGGAAAAGCAGACATCTCCTACTAATTTTCATATTAATATTAAAATGAAAGTGAAATCTGCGTGTATTGCACATTCAGACCTCAATACCACGCCATAACAAGTTATTAGTAGTTTAATTTAAACATTGAAAATGCATTTCCCATTATATTTTAGTTGACTAATTCTTGTGATATTTAGTCAATCAAATCTAGACTAAAACTAAAAAGGTTTAGCTGACTAAATTATGACTAAGACTATTTCCAGTGGATTTGTTCATGCACAACTGAATGTCCTCATAGCTGTTCACATGCTCTAAAAGCAGGAGGGTGAGTTGTTCTGCACTTTTGTCACCACAAAAACTAAACACCCCCTTTTTTTTACATTACATACATTACATTCCAGGATTTGTATCTTGTGAATATCATGAATAGTCTATCTATCTAGTGATACCTAAGACACTATGGGCCTTGACTTTTATGATTATACACAGCTTGCTGATGAAGACCACTCTACCAACAGTAACCTTGTTGTACTTTTTTTTTTCACAAACACAACATTATGATTTGAATTCATTTCTAAAGTGCCTTTGTATGAAACAAAAGTGATCCAATGTGATTTTTTTTTGTTTTTACTAAAAGATTCTGACAGACACAAACTAGCTTCAACATAAAGACCTCAAATTGATGCAATGTACATTTTTCTGTGTCTTGATTTCATCTTTTAAACCAGTGCAGATATGATGAGTGAGTATGGATAAATGTGGGAGGAGCTTCTGTAAAACATGACGGGTATGTCTAGGGCAGATGTTTACATGAGTAAAGGTCAAGCAGGAGTTCATTTGTCTGGTTGGAAAAGTGCTAAAATATGCACATTCAAGCCTGTGTTAACACTAGTTGTAGACACACACAACACAGACGCTCGGCTCCATTTAGCTCCCTCAGTAAAGATTCCTCGGCGAGAGCCAGAGCATAAAACACCCGGCACACACCCAGCCTGATGGATTATGGCTCTCCCAGTGCTGGGGCCTCTCTGTGGGGAGGGCAGACGGAACAGAGACCCCTTACGGGCTGCGGGGTGAGCCAAAGGGACAGGTAAATACTGAGCTGATGGAAAGGGCCCCAGTGTGGAGCGCCTGACCAGCAGTAGGGCCCAATCTGGACATGATATGGAGCTGAGCAGATGACCCGACAGCGGGGAAGCTCCAACATCATTAAAGGCTTCAACACAACCATTTGATCAGTGTCGAAACCGCAAAGACCAAACACTGCACACAGCAAGCTCCTGTGTTCTCCCCTAATCTGAGAGTGGATGGGAAAATTTGATATAAAAAGTGTTTAAAGCCAGCGGGTCTTAGTTCATTTCTGTTTTCCTCTTTTTGATAAAGGGGGTAGGATTGGCCATACATTACAAGACATTACCCATGGCATTGCCTCATTCATTTAAACTTAATGCATCCTTCCGATGTGCATTGTGTTCACTCTTTGCATATTGACATGTGAAGTGATATAGAACCCAGTGGAAGGTGCCATTTTAGTTCAAATACTACCTGTTCCTGGCAAATGAACTGAGCACTGCTGGAAGAGAAGCCCACACATTTCTCTCATTAACATTTGGAGTATTTATTTAACTAAATTTTGTTGCAAGTTAAATCATCAGATCTATTTCCACCGTTCTTATGTCAACATGCTTCTGCAGGGCACCATAGTTCAAGTGCTCCAAAAAGGAGGATTGTGGAATTTCAATCTGCACTTTGCAACCACAAGGTATCACCAAAAAATCATTATTATTTTTCAATTATTTGGAAATGATATAAAGATTCAGATGACTTTATTAATCCCACTGGGGGCAATTAATTAGAGCAGCAAATAAGACAACAAACTGATATGACAACCAACAACATGAAACACACACTAATGTAATATTATAGAATAAATATATGAAATATAATGGTCTTAAGATGTTAGGAAATAAACTTTTTCTGATTTATTAAAAATGGTAAGACATTAAAAATTGAGAAGATGCATTATCACCTTTTAATATATCTAAATTCTAACAACTTTTTAAAATGGACACACACTAAATCCAAAAATGTACTTAATGTGTGTAAATGTAAATGACTTATAAAAGCCCACTAACCCTCTGAGAGGACAATTACTTCTTATAGCGGTAGCAAACATCTACAGTGTCTATAACAAATCGTTCACTCAGCAGGTTGCCGTTGCTGGACATGTGTAGAACCATTAACTGAACATAAATGTGCTCTCTGTAAATCAGTACCACCTGCCCGCTTCAGCCCAAAAGAAGCTCTCCTCTTCGGACCTCCCAGAGACAGAGAGCACCTCGTGTTTGGACAAAGAAGCCCTGGACCTCAAACATGAAACGAGAATCACATAGCCGCTTCACTTTGAGCTAGGGGCCCAATATTTTTTAATTACGCACAGGAAACTCCGGTTACAAAGGACACTTTCTTAGAGGATCCGCAGGAGGCCGTGCGAATTTTCGTCCTCTTTCTTTTTCTTCTTCTTCTGGAGCTTTTTGCTTGGTGCATGAGGGTGGTAGGTGTAGTTATCAGCCAACAGAAAGCCACCAGGTTCTCTCCAGAGCCACATAAAATTACAAAGTGACACCTCAATAAAAATACCAATAGTGTTACTTACTGGTCTCATTGGATTTATTTGAAAACCACACTTTTGCCATTTTTCTGAAGATTATTGCTTCATAAGTCATAAGAGGTCGTTGCACACCTGTTTGGATCGTGGTTACCTTTAAACTGCTGTCTTTTTACTTTTTTAGCAGTATGGCACCTTATTATTAAACTTCTATAATGCTACTGAATGTCCCTTTAATCTGTGAAAACCTTTTGTCCAAGTAACTGTATCAGGTGCCAATCTATAGTGACTGGCTCATATTAATCCGACTCAATCTGTGGTACCAACAAGCTATTAGCTAACGTGTTATAAGCTAGCTCTGATGATTATAAATGGTATGCAACTCCACTTTATTTATATTATAAACTTGCTCTAAGTTATTTGATGAAGTTTTACTAAACTTGGATAGGCACTAATCTGACTTTTAATCGTGCAACCAGGCCTGTGGGATTAAAAACTACCTTCTTTGTGGCAGAACAACCACTTGATCCTGTTGTCATCAGTGTTCCACAACATCTCAGGATCTTTCTGCAAATATTTCATTTATCAATGTTGCTCTATACTCATTGTCAAAGGGACAGTTGAAAAAACAAACAAAAAAGACATATGTTTCAACTTCTGCTACATCACAAACTCAGAGTCTCAGCTCCTCTGGTGTGTTATTTAATCTGCCAGTTTCTATCGCCCAGGGAACGATTCCGGTTCTTCTTCGTGGCAGTTAAGCTCTCTGATTTCTGGTTAAATTTACTTTTACATAAGATTCTATTAAAAATGTGTCCTTTATTTGGATAGATGTCCTTAATTTTGGTTTTCTCATTATTTCTTGGAGCATAACAGATAGCTTGCCTGTTGCTAACGTGGCAGACATACCTCACAAATGTTATTTTTAAGGATACTGACACTGCCTGATGAGCATACATGGTTATCCAAACCCTCTACAACATGTTATTTTCATGTGTTGTGAATAAGCAGAGCAATACTGGCTATTGACTTGCTAGCACCTGCTAACTTTGTGACTATCTTTCTCACAAACTCTTTTCAGACCCTTTTCCAAATTTGATCATCTTTCTTATCTAATCAGCTCAGTCTATGAGCTTCTACAAATGTAATGGCCCATTAAAATAACAGGGCGCCTCAGTTTCATCATTCGTCATCTTTCTATGAGCTATTGTCTTCTCCGTGTTGTAACAGCAGAACAAAGATGAAGACATGTCAGAAGGCTTTTTTCCCAGTTAGCGTCTTAGCTCCGGTGGTCTCTAACTGACAGGAACTCAGGCACTATTTGTTATCTTTAGGCCCAATAAGTCCATCTGGTTTTGGTTTGGCTCCTCCATATCGCCCCTGGAGATGTGGATGGAGGGGACGCAGGGGTGAGGCGGGGGCACTTCTCCCAGCTTTTGCTTTTCCTAAATTGAATTTCTCACCGTTCTCCAGTCCAGGCCCGGGACTAGGGACTGAGCTGATCGAGGCTAGAGTTCTGCTTCCATCCCTGAGGCTTGGCTAAAACGAAGAAAACTGAAATCACCTGTTTGGCCAAATGGCTCGCATGTTCACAGTAATGGCTGTTAACCCGCTCCCATTCTTCTGTTTGTAATGGAGGAATGTATGAACTCCGCGTGAACCGCTCCAGACATGAAAGCTTTTTGCATCTGATGAAATGATGTGTGAAAATAAACAAATAGCAGACTAAACAAAGCTGTCGGCCGTTTTAGGAGCAAGGACGGAAAATCCAGAAAGTTTAGGGTATTATATTGTGCTTTGAATGTCTTATTTTATATTTAACACATTCATGCTGTGAGAAGTCATTTACACAAGCCAAGGTCCATGTAATATTGATATATAAAGTTTGTATGTTTTTGAAGTGTAAACAGTAGCAGTGCTAACCTATACTGGGACTTTTTTATGCATTGAGTTTTCAGACCCTGCAAGAACCAGATGCAGGCAAAGAACTGTCATTCAAATTTCTTGTGTATTTTTAACTCAATATAGTAAACATATTTAGTACCAATATTGTAATGGTAGGGAATGCAAAATAAATGTGTTTTGACAACATTTTTCTTCTTCTATTTCAATAAAAAATATTGTATTACATATTGTAATAGGAATAATCCGAAACAACATTTAAGACGTAACATAGACTTTATTATCAATACTGGGAGCTTTGGCCAATCACATGCTTGCATTTTGTGAGGTCTCAAGTTAGGGACGTTCTCATAGGTCACACTGCTTGTCAACAAGGAAGTAATAATACAGAACAATAATATAGAATAAGTGTCTATCCCAGCACTGGATACACCTGTTTACACAGAGAAAGCACAAATAACAAAATATAAAGAAGAAGAGGATTTTCCAAAATTGGAATTACTCTCAAATGTCAATCAGCAGCACCTAAATATAACCTTTGAATATGGAAAGTCATAATAGATGGACATATTTAAATTGTATAGCAATTCAATACAAACGTTTATGAAGAAATCATAAAGATATCATTTTTATTTAAGCAAACTACACACATGATTTTTTTCTCTGCACATGGCAGTCGGAATTCTGAACATCAGTATTTTTTCCAATTTGTTAAAACTAATATCAGGACTATTTATGTTGTAGCACTGGACCAAGCTCTACTTTTCTGTCTCATGGTGATCTGATTAAAAAACAAAACAAACAATTCCAAATTAGCTTACACTTTGAATATATTTGACTTTAACTATTTGGCTTTAACAAATATTCTAGTTATATGCTGGCTGATATTTACCAATTTGCCCTCAGTGTTCTTGTTTTGGACCTCAATTTTTCTAGAATCTTGTGCATGACCCTGTGTCATTGATACAGCTTACATTTTTTGTTAATGTTTTTTCTTTTTTAAATTTTGCATTAAATTTCTGACCAGTTCTCCACATCTTGTTTGACACTGTCCTCACTGCATCATAAATCAAAATGAAATAAGTACCATTTTGAGCCAAACTGTGAATTATTCTCCAGGCCTTTACAATTTGACGGCTAACTACTACATGTAAATGCGGTGAAATGCTGGGTTTCAGTGCTTTCCTGGTATTTCAGTACAATTAAATACATACTTCCCGCGTTACTCCTCCGTAAAGTCTACACTTATCCCGGACTAACCCTGCGGCTCGTGTAAAATAAGACCTCACTGTCTCTATACGGACAGAGCGCACTCACAGCAAACGTATACTTTGTGGAAATGTTGCATGAAATGTACACATGCTCTGATTTACCGCTGGCATTATTCTTGATTTTCTCTGCCCTTGGGGTGACCTTGATAAAAATCCCCTTTACTTCTGTGAAAGAGACATCCCACACACACGGTTTATTTTGTCAGGTGGACAGACTGTATCACACACCGCTCCCTCAGATGCACATTGTTCGGCTTCTCCCGGACTTTCATCTTCTACGACCATGTGTTTGTAGGTTTAGTGTTGAACAAGGCCCTGTTCAAATCGGGGGATTCTCACCAAAAATATTTGTGCAGCAGAATGTCATAAAGCTTCTGTTCACTTTTGGATAGATTAATGTAATGACTCGACTATGACTGTGGCCTGAGTTCGAGTTAATTCCTTTGGCTTTTTCTCAGTGGCTTTAAACGTGAGCTGTCATTCGATTGTCCACCAACGTGAGAGAAATAGATGATAGAATATAGATAGCTGTAGATGTGAAGTGAAGTTGTCGTCTCTTAATGATGAATGAAAAAAGTATTTTGAAGAGGTGTAAATTTTCTAAACAGAGTTGCTAGTCATAGGTTTTTAAGCTTTGGGGTTTCTGCAGTGTAAAACAAAACACAGAGGACTCCTGAATTTAAGACAATGCCACTTTATGTAAGTGTACACACTTCAAAGACACATGCTGAACTTGCTAACACCCAGTGAGCACTCTGTATTCAACAATACATTATGTAACATTCACATAGTCCTGACATAGTATTATTCTCATAACAAGTATTAAAGCAGGCTACAGTAAATACAGTAGGTAGTGTAGGACTTCTGGACCTTCACAGAAGGCATTCAAAACGTGTGGAAACAGCCTCTAGTTGAACATAAATATGCACACTGAAACACGGACTAAAGCATACAGTACTGGCATATAAAAGTTATAAAAGTGTGTGCACTGTGCCACATTCAATTTAATAAACATGCAACTTTAGCAGATTTCTATGATAAGACATGATCTGTGTCACTGCATCTGAAAATGAGAATGTATTTGTACTTGAGGACAAACCAGAACTACAGTAGCTCGATATTATTCATTAAATAACAATAATAAAGTGCACATGCTACGCTTATGACACCAACCACATAAATATATCTGTGTACTTTGATCACACATAGAGCGCTCCATTGAGGGTAAGTACAGCGTTTTTACAACAGAAAAAAAAAAAAAAATAGGTAACTATACATGAACTATGCATCAGCTGTGAAAATTCTTTTTTTTCTATCCTGTGGTTAACAAAGTTAGGTTAGCTCTGAGAACAATAATGAACCCTTTGGAAGGACATATTTGCCCAGAGATTAAGGTAAGTGAACTAAAACTGATCATTTGAAAATGAATAGGAGTATGAAAAATTAAATGTTAGGCCACACAAAAAGCCATTTACAGTAGGTGATAATATCTGAATGTGGCATGAGTAAATAATCAGAGAAACTGTTACTTTTTATTATCGGTTGATCATTAAGAAAATGCACATATGAATGCCTAATTTGACATAGACTATTTAATACCAATAGATTTAGCTTTTTACTAAGGATTTTAAACATTTGGACATTAACACGTTCACACAGTTGGGAGAAAAAGCTTTGCAGGTAAGCCCAAACGCTTCATTTTTGGGTAATAACATGGACAAGAGGGTTGGTCCAAGTAGCCACAGTACGGTTCATCACGGTGTCCAGTCCTGAAATACAATAAGACATACACTCTGGTTCATTATGAAACCTCTGCGTAAAATTTGAAATATGGCTCCTCCTTGTGGTTGATTCAAAAAACACAAACCTCAACTATCCGACGGAGGCACACATGATGCTCGTCGTGATCTGCACATGGTTTTCTGCGGAACAAATCACAAAAATGGCAATGAACGTGACAAAACACTTACTAAACTATGATTTAATTCATATAAACCCTACCTTTGTATTAAGATGGTGATGGAGCACTGGGTCCGAAAGCCAAGGATGTCTTAAAGCTTCAGACGCTGACATCCTCCAGCTGCACAGGTTAAAAGAAGATAGACATAAGCATGGCTTGAGGTCATATTATTTTTATTATGCGTGAAAAGGCAGACAGATACCTCTTGTTGACAATGAGAAGTCTGGTGATGAAGTCTTTGGCTTGTTCTGACGTGTCTACGAACTCCCGCTCCTCGAAGTTCCACTGACAGGCCAGGATGTTGTTCAGAGTCTCATTATCGTTGTCACCGAGGAAGGGACACAGACCGCTCAGACTGTAGGCGGAGATAAAGGACATAAGTCTGTCTTTTAACAACCTGTCTATGAGTATGTCTCGTCACTCACAGCATGTAGGTGATGACACCGAGGCTCCACATGTCAGTGTTGAATGACACAAAGTCATAGTTGATCACTTCTGGAGCAAGAAACTCCGGAGTGCCGAAATTCACCCGTAGCTTCTCCCTCGGCTTGTATCTGTACACAGAAAATTAAAAGTTCATTGTTAAACTACTTCTAAAATAAAATACTTTTTTCTTACTTACTTATACTTCCAGTTAAAGGCTTGGGAAATTACTTTTTCAATATTAGATTATTTTGTCTTATAATTATGTGTGCCTATAAAGATAATAATACAAACAGTTCTATAAAACATAAGCCATTTGTCCTCTGCTACATTTATTTTGGTAGATTGGCTTGTATTGTATCTAACATGGGTTTTCTCAGGTCACTTGCCAAAATAAAGTAAATTGGCCCATAGAAATGAATGTGAGTGTGAATGTTTGGCTATCACTGTGTGTCTCTGCATATTAGGCCATCAATTAACTTCCGATTGTCAATGGTGCACCCTGTCTCTTTGGATTGTGTCGTAAAGAGCATAAAATAAGTAAAAAAGAAAGATCACTTACATCCTTGCAAGTCCAAAGTCAATAATTTTGACTTTATTCGTCACTCTGCTGACACACAAGATGTTCTCCGGCTGGAATTCACAACAAAACCAAAAATCGAAATGAAGTGAATGCCGCTAATGCATTCACTTTATTCACTTAGTCAGACAGATATTTGAGGAAGGATTGTAACCTTTAAGTCCAGGTGAAGGATGTACATTCTGTGCATGTGCTGCAAACCCTCGACAATTTGCCTGATGAAAACCACTGCATCCAGCTCTGTTAACTTGTAATTCTCGTCGATGATCCTGTCAAACAGCTCTCCTCCACCAACACTGAGGTGACAAAAACACAACGCATCAAATGAAACAACATTAAAATGCAGCTTGTGTAATATTATGGTTAAATGTATGACTTTAATATTTTACAGAACATTACTAATGATGTGGAGTGATTAGATGGTGCACTATATATCGTAGTGAAGTGTTAATATGTGCAGAAAATATAAAAGAAAGGGCATACTATTCAAGTACAAGGATGATGTCATTCCTTGACTCATAAGCTGCATAGAGTTGGATGAGGTTGGCATGGTCCAGATTATTCATGACCTGGATTTCATTCTTCACCACCTCCTACCAAAAACACACACAGACAGACGGACAGAGGGACGGGTGGACGCAGGGGAACACAGACAGACACCGAGACGGACGCAGAAGCCGACAAACAAACAGGTGCGGACCAATATGGACGACAACACAAAGGCAAGCACATACAGCACGATGAGTGTCAGCTGTTCTCCCCGATGAGACAATGCATCTTCTACTAGGTCAAATATTTGTCGCCTTGGTGAGAAGTATTCCTTCAGCTTCTGTCCCTACTCAGTGGCCTTGTAGCGGACTAGTATGTGCTCTAACAAATATCCCCTGCTTTTTATATCATGTGGCAAGGCTCTCACTAAAATAACATGAATAGCGGCGACCCAGAGTGAGACACTGTACCTTCTCTTTCTGACTTCGGGCTTTGATGACCTTTGCCGCCAAAGTGAGCCCCGAGGAGTTTTCGACGCACTTGTGCACCTGGCCAAAACGACCCCTTAAAAATAGAGACAATACAAAATAACTCTCTTATTCTTTGCAGAGGAACACATGTGCATTTTATGACCTAACTTCAGCCTTCCTAGAAGTCTACAGCTGACATTGTCTCAGGGAGGTTTAGCGTTAGACGCTGCATTTCTTTTCCCATGACAAATGATAAACTGATCTATCTGAGTTTCAACACAGCACCCCCCGCTTAATCTGTTATTTCATTAAATCTGAGCCGGGCCAGTGTCTCCTCTTTGAAGACGTGGATTAACACTTAGTGATTAGCTACCAGCTGGCACCGGAGATACAGTTTCACATACCGTTCAGTCCTCGAGTAAAAATAACCACGGTGACTCTAAAGTTATGAACCAGGGGAAAGAGCAGAGGTGGGGTGCAGGGGGGAAGGCGGGTTTACGCAATTAGGCCTCGTGGGGAACTGAGAAATGTCTCCTCACTGTCTTTGATCTACAGTCGATAAACTAGGCATGCGAATATTTAAAGGGATCATATGTGATGTTTCACTTTGATGTTGATGTTGAAATATCCTAGTATTATAAAGAAAATTAAGCATTCATTGCAATAATTGTATTATCAGTATGCAAAGGACATTACATGATTTTTTTATTGTTGCATTTATTTTAACAGTTTAATCACAAACCGCTTATTGTATCAGGAATCATCTGTGAAAAAATGAGACCTTAAGACTAGTGATCTAGGCTTTAGAATTAATGAGTTTAATAGATAATCAGTCCACAGAGGGATTTTGGCCAATCACAGATCGCTTCCAGTAAAAAGGAGCGCACCCATTGGTTGACACTGATGTCAACATCAAAGGACCAAGAAAATAAACTAAGGAAATGGGTTATTTTATTGCAAAATATGTCTTATTTTACAACGAAACTGCTCAAAAAAGATAAATAAAAATAGAGAAATGGGCAACAAATTAAACATGGACAAATGTTGGCAATGCTTCGACGCAATGTTTAACGAATAATTACAGAGCAACGGTAAATTCCAAAGTTAAATTTTCATGTAAGCTCTAAACTTTTTTACCTTTTTTTTTTAAATAAAAGAAGCAGGAAAGGTTTCTGCGCTGCTGTCGGGGGAGAGTGGTGGGGCTGGGATGGCAAAAACAAAATTGGGTAGTGGCGCTTCAATGTATTTGAGTATACAGAAGTTAAAGGAAGGCCTTTCCTGGGTTGCCTGTTATATGACATTGTACCAGCAGGGGGAGTCCTGAGCTGTAACAACACTCACTCTTTCTTTTGTTACAACTGATTCATTGATGCTTTTTTGTAATATGTCAGCAATATAGAAGCAGCAAATTCTTTTCAAAGGCTTTATTTGTTTGTTAGCAATGTGGCCTTCGTTTGATGACATGTTTTGCACTGTTGCTATAGCTACACATTTTTCAGGGTACTTTATATACACTATTAAGAATAAAGTTAATGGGATTGTTTTTTTAAATGTCAACACTACATATAGCCCCTTTCATTTAAATGATGTATAAAGTGCTCACCCGCCCAGCACTTCCTGCCAGTTGATTGTGTAGAAGTTGCTGATCTGGTTGGGTTTGGCGGAAACAACGCGGTGAATGAACGGAGCAGCGGGGGGAGGAGTGGTGTCTGAAAAAAAAAAAAGAATCAGATTTTCTACATTTCTGTAACACTGCGGACAAAAAAGCGCACCAGACTCACCGATAAAGAACCGCTCGGCCCCTTCACTGTTCAGGTTTTCCATTTCATTCTCAGTGGTCTTGTCTCTTTCTTCCTCCACCCTTTGCTTTAGGTCAAGAGTGATCTCCACACCATCCGCCTTGAATACGGCCCAGCCTTCAGACGCAATACTCTGCTTCCTTTGTTCTTCCCTTTCCTCTGGCTCTGGCATCTGGCTTTCTGTGTCTTCTGATGTATCGTGCTGTTCAGTCGCGACGCACTCGGCACTTGAGTCGACTTCTGTTTTCTGGTCCGGTTCAGCTTCTGCGGCTGGTGTAGAACTTGTGTGGTCTTTGGCACTGCAAAAAGAGTTTCATATAATGTTACCTTCAATTTGTGTTTTGTGTGTAAATATGACCAAAAAAAAATGCATTATTTCCCAGATAAATATCAAATATCAAAGATTGAGCTTAGCAGTGAGGCTCAAACCTTTTTTTTAACTTGGCTGTGTCTTAAAATAAATCTTAGAATAAAAGAAAAACATAATTAAATATACATTACATTACCCTGGTCCTATAGCTGCCCATAGAGGACAAACTCAGCAGAAGTATATTCATGTTCAATCTTGCATAAAGGCTCAGGACATTTATAAAGCGAATTATATTCTAATTCCACTAGGTTTGTCCATAGTCTTCAACATGTCCCTGCAGGGCTACCATAGTTGACCACAGGGTATAGAAAGAAGTCACTAAAAACTACACACTGTCCCTTTGAATGTTTAAAAAAAATACATGATGCTAAAGTAAAAATGTAGCCTTTTCCAATACATCATAAATGCACACAAATCAATTGGAAATCTGAAAATTGTATGTATTTAAATAAATACCTGTGTGTACCTGAGTGTATGTGTGCCAATTTGACAGGTGAAAAAATAGATACATTTGACAGTGTACCTTGGTAAATCATTGCAGCTTTTTTGACGATTGTGTAAGTACCTTGTGGATGGTGGTTCTACAGCACACACTTCACTTATTTCTTCTTCCTCAGCCACAGAAACTTTTTCCTCCTCCTCTTCCACTACTTCCTCCACAGCGAGCTCCTCTTCCTCACGTTCCTTGTCTTTGCTCTCGGGAGGTTCCTGCTTCTCGGCCAGTTTGGAGTCGTCGGGCAGGTAGTAAACCACGGTGGAAGCGTCATCTTTGGAAGAATCCTCATCTTTTTGTGCTTGTGATTTCTCAGTATTCTCCCGGTTCAGTTTCTGCACCTCTTCCAACAGCAGAGCCTGCTTCTTCAAGGATATGTCTACGAGAAAGAGCAGAGAATATGGATCAGAAACACAACTCACTGACATTGCATGGACATTTTGTTTTTAAATTATACATACATGTAGATGAACTTAGTACTGTTAAGATACCAAATAGAGAAGATGTTATGGCACCTGTGTCTGGAGGCTTTGTCTTCTTCTGTGCTTTTGGACTCTTGGGGGTCACACAGGCTTTTTCTGTCCCTTCTTTGTTTTTGTGGTCTTTTAGCTACCAAACAAAAAAATATCTGTCAAAATGTGCACAATGAGAAAAAAGGAGGTTGAGATTAAGCATCCCTATCATTTTATTTAGTTTTTGACCAAGCTATAAATATCGGCAATGACTTTGAACCAATGTTTTGGGTTTTTTTTCTTTTTTTTCAATGTTTTTTCCCATTTTATGTTGATTAGAGGATATGAATGCCACCTTTATTTCATTTATTTTCCCAGCTCTAAATCGCTAAATCAAAGTGGATCAGACATAAAACATTAACGTGAAATGGAGATGTAGACAGACTGAAGCAGCAAATATAAAGAAATACATGCTCTTACATATAACATGAGTAAAGACACCTTCATGAACAGACTCTGGGGGTAGTTACAGTAAACGTACAAAGTTTCCACATTTGCGCGAGGCGAGGAAATGCTTTGGTCCGTGGAGCTTTGTCTTGTGTGAAGGCTGAGGAGCACTGCGCTCACATGTTATCTCTTGAGTCCCTTTACTGGCTTTATTAGAGGTAGTTTTCTAGTAGAGAGACAAGATGGCAACGCTTAGTGGGGTTACATGAATATGGCACACAGATTGGGAAAAGAATCACATGGATGACAGTTAGAGAAACATTGAATACAATCAACAAATGAAACGATAATGAAAAGATGGAGACAGAAACGTGACATGTGGAAATGGATAGTTCAATAAAAACAACACAGTGAGAAAGCATGTTTACTGCATGCACAGACCGGCTGGTATAATGGGCATGCCTTTAATGTTTCACAGCAGATGGATAGACGGCAGCAACGCTTGTGAATTTATAGCTTATCGCTCGTTGCACTCAGCTATGGAACGCGATCCTGACCCTGAGCGGAAAATATTACAAGTGACCGCCGGCCGTTGTTCGAATTTCTCCACTGAGGAACTCTCCCTAAACACTCTGTGATCAGTTCAGGATGGAAAAACCTGTCTTGAACTCCAGGGGGGCTTGTTGTATGGACGCAGGTTGTGAGGTAAACAGCGTGGATATTTTAAGTGCAGTGTTTCCCCAGTGACAACCGTGTGTTTTTCTGATTGGGAGAACGAGAGTGACTTGGCAGGAGTGAATCTCACACCTCTGGACGCGGCGCTCTGACTCTGACGGCAAGGCAAATTCTCTGTAATGTGAGTCACAAGCAGGCCAACCAATGCTAAGCAAGCCGTTAATCACTCAAATATAATCCAGACATAAAATAGGACTCTGAAGTTGTACAATTAAGATATATAAAAGGAGGCCTACTTTTCAGTTCAATTGTAGCAGTAAAGTGGAGAAAACCCACTCATAGCCTCATGATAATCTATATCAAACCCCAGGATTACAACTGTGACCTGCAACTAAGTCCTAGATTAAACTCTAAACTAAACAGGAATAAATCAAGACTAGACCCAGGACTAAAATAGACTGAGACACATATGTAATAGGATTTAGCAACATTTACGTTAGGACTCCACAGTACTTTGTGTCGCCCCAATGTTAAGCCCATGACTATGGCTGTGGCTTACACAAATATATCCATTATCATGAACTGTGTCCAAGACCACATAAGAGTGTTCACTTCAGGGTGACATAAGCATAAGTACCTGATAACTAAGTCACATGATGTCACAGCTCCGAAGTCAAGGTGCACACAAAGTAGACAGCTTTCCCTGACGCAGCTTTGCAAGTGGAGATAATACACTTGAGTGTCTCAGCTCATGCCTCGAATGCCGCGCAGAACTTATTGACCTTTATGTAAGGTCATGACCTGGCTAATGATTGCACTGAAACATCTGCAATCACTGGCACTGTGAGCGGAAAAGTAAACTCAAGCTCATAAAAACACATAGCAACTCCTGGCATGGAACCAGCATTATGATACATAAATAAAATGATTTATGCATCTGGACTACTGCCAGTGATTTCTAAAAGACTATAGTTAAATACAGACTTTTACTAGGTGCTCTAAATCAAACCTACTTTGACAGCATTGTCTGTGAGAAGCCCAATAAAGTTTTATGAAGAGCTATTTTTTGCTGCAGGAAGCAAAGAATGACATTGTGAACAATGGCATGGTAAAAATGGAGGACAAGCATACACATATATGAATTTAACTATAGACTGTATCGTTTTGATTGATGCCATATCAGGACTGAAAAAGGATCACCCCCAACTGCTCAGTTACAAAACACATCACAAGCCTCATCTCTCTCATTTGTCTAGTTAAAAGAGTTCAATTTAGTTAACAGTTAAAAATAATCATTTAAAAACTTGTCCAATTTTTATAACATAATTTCTTTTACGTCTTATTTTGTCTGATCTAATGTAACCCTTCCTTGTTTTTGACTCATAAAAAAATTACATACAGAAAATGGCATTTGTGTAAATCCCTTTCATTGAAAAGTAGGGTCGAGTGACCACAGGTTGGAAGTGGATGTGGAAGATGGAAGTGAGTCAGTGGGAGAAACTGTAGCAGCTAAAGAAAGAAGTTGCACAAACGCTGACTCACCACAATCTGTTGACACCTGACCCTGGCAGAGCAGAAGGGGTTAAAGCCCTTTGAAACCACGAACTCTAGGACACCCCCCACGCCAAAAACAGCATTTCTGAAGCAGGCCACTCACATTTCATCTGTGACCCACACAGACAGGCCTTTCGTGCTCAGTGTGTGCAAATATAGATATGAATTTATAAGCTACAAATTACTTATCCATTGCACAGTAGCTTGTATAACCAATTAAAATATACTGCCTTAATGACTTTACCCTCTATCAGCAAGTTGGAATAGTCTACGTTTCAGACACCGTCATTTAGCCCAAGCCCCTGAAGTGGGGAATTTAATTCAGAAGCCAAGATACATCCAGAGAGGTTTTTATATGGTCAGCTTGATGCTATGATCATTTTCATATGTGCTGCCAGAAACAACGAGATCCCAATAAGATTTGGGAAATCCGAAGTCAGCAGGAAGTATATGTACAGTACTTTGCACAAACAAGACACTGATACTGGTGAGATTAAAGTGATGAATGAGCAGTGGAGTCTGGCCATTTGCTGTGACATAGAAGTACATTTCAAGTTCTAATGAAGACTCAAAGCTACTAGAACAGCAAGGTTGAATGGCTCATTCATTTTAGACAATCTCATAATATAATCCCAACGCGTGGCAACAACATACGGCTAAAGTAGAGCCAAGTCAATTCATTCTGAGTTTGTTGCAAAGCAGAAACAGTCTCTTGTTACTTGACTGAGCACTAATGTATGTTTTATGTGTGCATTATTTCATTGTGAATTGACAATATGTCAATGTCTTTAACAAAGATGACATTATTGCAATTTCAGCAGTACTTTTGCAGCTCTTAAAATAAATCACTTAGTTAAAAACAAACATTTCACCTGTGCACAGATATATCAGATGACTCATCTCACCTTGTCTGCCTTCTTAGTCACTGCATCTGTTGAGGTTTTCTTCCTTGCAGCCTGCCTGCCTTTACTGTCTTTAGGTTTGGAGCCTTTCCGAGCTGCTGGGCCTTTTAACATCAACTGCATAACTTTCGAGCTTTTCACTGTTTCCCCGATGAAGCTGATGACCTGCTGCATGTTGAGGACCAGTTTCTCCATCCCCTCGAGCTTCTGGGCCTGCTGCTCGGACCGCTGGTTGACCACTGACACGATGGTGCTCAACTCCTGACATATGTCCCTCACCTCTTGTCCCATGAGCTGCGTCTGGTTCACCATTTTGGGCGGCAAGTCGTTCTCCTCCTTGTCCACTCTCAGGTTCTCCATGTTCTCCATACCGTCCAGTCGGTTCAGGACCTTCTCTTGCATGTCGATGAGCGTGTCCATCTTGCTGCTCAGAAACTCGATCCGGTTTTGGATGAGGTCGAAGCTTGTGTTCTGGCCATCTTTCAGGTCACCCTGGTTAATTCCCACAGAACTCATGGCTTCCAGTGATGTAAATATCACATTAAGACACCAACTTGAGACAAAAGTAGTACCAACAATGTTCCTGAAAAGAATTTTTCAAAAGAAGTAGCCAGCTCTTTCCATCAGTGTTTCCTTCCAAATCAAATCCAGTCCAAATAAGAGAAAAAATACTCAAGCAAACCACAAGATTATGTTTCTTTTGTGGGCTACAAAAGTGTGTGTGTAATTAAGTGAGAAAAGCCTCCACGAGTCTATCCCTGGAGCCAGCTTCTCTTCAAACTAGAAGTGGTATTAAGAGTGGAATGAGCCGGTGTCTCTAAATGTAAATGCACAGCCTACGTCAGCAGGGGTCAAGTGTTCGGGGAGGGGGCTTGGCACTGCCTGGGCCACAAGACATTTGAGAGGCTCCAAGTGTTAAGCCCACTACCGTCACTCGCCTGCTGGGTGTCAAAGTGGTCACTGTACACAGCTATTCTTTGGAGCCCACGCCGAGTATTTACAATGCTCATTTATTTGTTCCTTTTGAAATGATACTACAGCTTCAGACAGATTACCACGTGACAAAAATATGAGAAACAAGAGCTTTCAGTTATTCCAAAGCTGAATATAATCATTTCTCTCTCCTACAACTGTGAATGGGACTGTGTTGCAATACAAATATCCTCCTTATCTGTCAAATGTAACTTGCACCTAGTGTCCCGGGGGAAATTTGAAGAAGCTTGTGGTTCTTGGCTACGGGGACACAGAGTAAGACGTCGACTGCATCAACTGAAAGAAGAGAGGGGTGACACGTATGATTTATACTGTGCCGACTCACTGCTGACAAAAACATCCAGACTTTTTTACGCACCTATATCTTTCTAGTAAATTGATTCATGTATGATTTATGACAGTTAAGCAATGCTACAGGGAATCTACAAAAAATGTCTTGATTGTACTCCAACTTTGCTTAAATCACCATGAAGCGCTTTTGACAACAGAGACACAATCTGCAAGCTGAGCCAGAGTGACCCCAGCCAAACTCACCTCACTCCAACTGCTCAAGCCAAAGCGAGAAAAAAAAAATAAAGTGGGTTCATGGGTGCGTTACAGAGGGAAGGGTGACAACTTGGCAGTCGGAGTGAGTGCTGTCATCTCATGTTTAATGACAAGTCACTCCACCGGGGTTGCGTGTTTTTCTCTTTTTTTCTACGCACAGGCGAGAGTGCCGCTCCGTGGAAAACCCTGATGGTCACTGGCCTTTAATGGTGTGGCTCCCTCCGAGGTCTATCACACGCATACCGGCGCACTTTTCCTCTATCATCTGTGTTCGCTCGCGTAAAAGGGGGCTACAGTGGAAAGAACAAGTGACTCTGACGAGGCAGAAACAGATGGGAATGAAACCAACCATCAATCACCGCGAGAGACACAGACGCTTACACCTGTCCCTGGATGCCAACAGATGACAGACAGCGGAGGTCATTTGCAGCTTGTTGTGTCAATTTAAGAGGCATGGATGGTGACACTCTTATGCTGTCGTGTCAATGTGATTTTTAAAAAAATTTTAATTAACGATTACAAAACATGGTAACAGCGCATTATCACCTTGCCTGTGATCTGCAAATAAAGCAGATGTGGGTAGTAAATAATTATATTTAACTCAAATCAACTTGAGTAACCTATATATTACGCACACACTCTCTACAAAGTGCTAATATAATGTTTTATAGGCTATGATTTTACCTCTAGCTTGGCTTAGTGTAAACAAATGGTTCCATAAAGACTAGGTCCAAGTCACATACAGTCTCAGGCCTTTCACACAACATCGCATTTCAATCAAAACAACAGATACTTCCAAGACAGCTATTGGTTGATGGCTAAACACAGAAAGTGGAACAATATTAGCAGAATACATTATTTTTGTGCTTCATAAACTAATGTTCATTATATGTATACTGTATTTACTAATTTATTTTATTATTATTATTATTATATATAAATTACTTAGAAAATGCTCTAGATTTAAAAGGATTTATGTTCCTTCTTCAGCAACAATATCAAGAGCTGGGCGAATCAAGTGAACACAGATGATTTTAATTACACTACCAGCCAACATCTATAAACCGCCCCCTCAGTGAGGCCATTGTGACAATATTTTGAGGACAAGTGCTTTAGTTTTGGTCATAATGCTATATTAGCCTGCTTATTTTGAACTAATATTTATGTAATATATCAAAAGTAACTCAGTAATGCTTGGGTCGTCTTTTCACTGAGTACTTTGTTACTGTAGTAATCTTTTTTCTTCTTGAATGACTAGTTTCATTCACGTCAGTAGTTCACTAAAGAAAAAGTTTGCATGACGTTGCATATCACTTCATGCGTTGTATTCCTTAGAGATATAGATCACATTACTGTATGTGTTGCAGTAGTTAGAGATAGGGAGCACTTTAAGGTTATTCAACTCTCAAGGAGATATAAACAGAATCTTGGCCCTGGAGACTCATGACATAAAGCAAATATCAAGTTTATGTCACTTACACTTTACAGTGAAAGTTGGGCCAAAGAAAGTAACCGCACCGTGGCCAGAGCTCACACCATTTCTGCCAATGCGGAGTATGCGTCCACACAAATCTCTGTTATGTCCGCTGCTGCACGACGATAATATCGTTTTAATGTGGTAGCAGAATGATTGGGATGTTTCAGGGCACTTTATGTGTGAATATTCAGAAAGAAAGTATCAACAAAAAGTGATTGTGCCATGATGACCTTGCAGTGTGAACCTTGACAACATTAACAATGGAAAACATTCAAATGTAAAGTGATCTACAGTTAGGAGCTTGGCTTCTTTAAATAGTAAAAATGTAACCTTTTAAGGTCACAGCTTATCCTTTGTAATAAGAAACTTGTATTTTGGGTTCTATTTTTCTCTGATTGATTTTGGAAAAGCAGGTGCATTGTCATTGTTGGATCTCCACGTTTCACTTTTGGATGGATTACCACAATTCATTTTTGATATCTCTTTCTAACCAGAATTTTGTTTGTATGTAAGTGGTTTTAGAGTCTTTCAAATAAATGTGGTAGTAATGATGTTAATAAGACAAGAAGATCCAAATTATATTTTGGAGTTCAATGTTTTGTGCACCGCAGCAGCAATGAAATAAGTTTGCAACAATAATATTAAGATCAGAAAACAAAAATACTGGTGCCTAATTCATAAGGTCTTACAAATAAGTCAGTTCACAATGGAATAATGGAATGAATGTTAAAAAGTTACAGCACCATAGAACATTATTGCACCTTGTGTGTTGCACATTTTTCAGTTTCATGTCTAATTAAAGCAGCAGTATGTAACTTTTTGCCACAAAATATAGCTTAAAATTCATTGACGTAATATCCACAAATTCTTTATGATAGTTTCTTGACATAAAAAAAAAAAAATTAACTCTATTTTACAGAGAAAGTGCACCTGTGTTGTGAAGCTGGGAGTTGTGGGGCACACTCCCATCTGTGAGAAGATCATATCATCTCAGATTTACTTCTGGATATTTATTGGATATTTATGAAAAGTTCACAGTCCTGTATGAGTTTTCAGCTGCATCTCTCTCCTTTAGTCCTTTTAAAAAGAAAGTTACATAGTGCACAAAGGTGTTAATGTTTTTTATCCGGGGTATGTAAAGTGTCCCGAAAGCATCTCTTTTTTTAATTTTTCCCTCTCCACCGTCTGTGACCTGCCTGACCTTGTGTATCAGGTTAGTCCTTTGGCCGCCCGCCCCGGGACAAGTGGCAAACGGAACACAATGTCCTGAGAAGTGCTGTGGCTACTGTCCAGTCACCCGGCGGGTCTCCAGGGCAGCGGCCGTGCCAGCTCGGCGGCTACACTTTCTCTCGGAAAGTTGCGCTCTTCGATGTGTGCGGCGACCGTGAAACCCAACTCCTCCTGCTAATGTCCACAACATCCAGACGCTCTGTTCCACTCATGTCATGTCGTCTTTTGGCATGTAAACAAAATCTGCCAATGCACTTTGACACAATTTGAGGTTTAGAGATAAAAGATCATCAAAATGACATTAGTGTACTAGTGTATTAGTGGAAAGAAGTCTGCTCAGTTAGCTTATTAGGATTTGTGAAGTAAAGTATGTATGTATTCATAAAATCTGCGTCTGAAATGGCTTAAACTTATAATGTACTCCCAACTCACTTGTAATTTTCATTGTGCTCTATTCATATCAAGGCCTAGAGGATGTTCCCAGATGCACTATGGAAATATAAGAAGACTTTTACTCTGGCAATGTCACTGTTTAGTGACAGAAAGCACTGTGGTAGATCTGAAGGGCTTAGTGACACAGTAGTGGGTATCGTTTGGGAAATGTCAGTGTGGATCTCCCAAATGTCAAAACGGGAATGAAAGGAAACAAGAGAGGGTGAGAGGGCTTCGGCCTGTCTTCAAGGCATACTCAGACAGCATTGAGGATAAAGAGAATGCATGTCGACCTTATATATTTGTTCTATAGGGGTTCATGCTTCTCATATAAATAGTTATTTTACAAGGGGAAAAGTTCTGGGATGACACTGGATCTGCAATGTCAGAAATGAAAAATCGCTGCTATTTTCTGCAGAGGTATAGCATAGCATAGCATAGCATAGCGTCATTAAGCCTAAAGAGAAATCCAGGCAACATAAAAGAGTGATGTAATATGAAACAGATAAAGCATTAATACACCAGAGCAGAATATAGTCACTAGATGGAGACAGAGGTATTTTCAGCATTCAGTAATGTAGTACCAGGCTCTACCTCTAGAGGGCAGTGTATCTTCACTCATCAGCACCACAGCCTGCTGCCATCCATAACATAATTACACATGTCTCACAGTCACTGAGACGTGTGATCCCCTTTCACAGAGTCACGTTACACATGAAAGGATTATCCACTAATGTTTAGGTGACTTATTAAATTAAACGTGGCATCTGCATAGGGTTAACATGGGCCATGCTTATGTAATGCACTGATTAAAAGGACTATCTGAGAACGCAGCTGATGAAGTGTCATCTACGGGGTTTACGTATGCAGAATAGTCACATGACACGTATGCAATATCAACACAGCAGAGTACACTTAAGTGGTATCGATGTCATGGCACTATAAAAAGAATGTACAGTGGCAAAATAATAAATAAACAATGTTAGATCTATTATTGTGCAGCAATAGTAAAGAACATGAAAGAAAGAATATGAAATTTTCTAACCATGGCAACACTCACTTTTTAAAACCTAGGATTATTTCAACTAGAGTTAGTATATTTTAGAATTATTTATGTTATACAGTATAGATACAGTATGAATGTATGTCCACTCTAATGGGCATCTCTTATCAAATACCGTGAAGCAATAATTAAGTGAAACATGATGCTACAATACATCAACACTCACTATTTCCTCCTGCCAACTTGTGTATTGTGTTAAAAACTATCTAGGGTACATATTCCCATTCTTTAATCACAACTCCAATACTCATTTACGCAAACAATAAAGAGATCTGGTCAATCAGATGTCGATTTAACAAGAACATAGCTGTGGAGAAACTACACGTGAGTATCATCGTGATATAAATGGAATCTATTGCATGCGACATATTAAGAGCTCACAAACTAACACTTTAAGGTGTCGGGGAAGGTTAAGCAGAGTTTTCCACCACTGTAGGTGACCATACCTCAACAGAAATCACAATTTGTTAGTGTGTTAGAATTTCAAAAGGCTTTGTCATATGGCATATTATACCTGAGGGAGTGCTCGGTGCCTTCGTCGGTAGCAAAGTATATCGCTCAGCCTGCTCCAGATGTAAGAAGCCACCAGGCACATGCTGTTCACCAGCCAAACGTCCCAGCCTGTGGCGAAGCTCTCCATGACTTTAACTGGACTCTTCATGCTTCTTCTATAGCCTCAGATTTATCTTTAACTTCAAAGACTGCACTGAGTTTAAAGCGAGGAGCTAAACTGGAAGGTTAGAGGGGATGACAGATCCTTTCTCAAGCTGCGCTGCCCAAACATGAACAGCACGATATCCTCCACAGCCTCTGTTAATTCAGCCAACCTCACATTGCCATCGACACTTACAGCCAAAGGACAGACAGCTTGTCCTCATGACAAAAGAAGGACAGGTGCCAGCACAGGACATCTGACAGACAAGCTCGCTCTCACACCCTCTAATCCCACTCTTCACTCAAGAGATAACTTTTTCAGTTTTTTTTTCAGTTTTTACTTTAATAAGTACAGGCCGCCAACGAGATACAGAGTAAATGTTCGACGTTACTGAAGAGATTGAAAACTGATAAAACTGTTGTGGAGTTTTGTCTCCTTGTCTACACAGACTCTAGGATATGGTGTAAATAAATAGCCACTGCTATAGGATTACTGCTTGAAATGTCACACTCACATGGGTCACATGGGTCCCACTGTCCACAACAGGTGACTTTATGTCAACTATTGTTGTTTACAAATATAAACAGTAAGTTTTTGAGGAAATATATCTAACTAACAAGGCCAAAACACTTATGCCCCCCTCAGGCTTCATCTATGCGCTACCAAATATCATTATAGGTTAATTGCTGGATGGAGCTGTGCTCTCACTGCTCAAGTGAATGAGCAGGCTGCCAAAGAAAACACAAATGCCAGCATTGAATGTGTCACAGTGTATCACTTTACTTAATAATATCTACAAAGTTTTAGTTATGAATGTTGATGAATGTAGTTGCAGATATATAGTACAGTTTGGGTAAAACTTTTTTGTTTTGTTTCTAAGAAAATCTTTAAAATCTTGCATCTTGTGTAACATACCAGAAGGTATTCACAGGGACAACAGATGCTCAGTATTATTGTGTTTTGACTAAGCCTCTCTTTTTGATTTGTGTTAGCACCCTCTCCTGACCAATTCTTATTGGATACTCATTAACCTTGGTTGTGTTGTGCCATTTAATTTTGGACAACAACAGTACATTAAGTTCAAACCTCATCTCACAGAAGCACTTTGTTGTTTACCTTCTCTATGTAGGATGAGAGGGCCATCATGTCTCTTCTGTTGGCAGCATAGTAGGCCAAAGATCTCACTTCATCTTAGTCATTACAGTCTCTGTGGAAGACTGTTGGCTGCCAAGGTTTCCTCTTGAGCTTTGCTTCCAACTTGGTTCAGGTTTTTATCTCTGTTCACAGACAGCCAAAAGGAAATACAAATACGTTTGAAGACAATGAAAATGTTTCTTTGCATGTTCCTTTGGTTTAAAAAAAAATCCATGACTATATTATTGAACCCTACATAAATGAAAAGCAGAATGCTTGTTACGACCCTGCCACTGATAATTGAGCTTACCTGTAGATGTCAGCATTTTAAACCGTGTGAATGAAAAGAGCTTACAAATTTGAAAAAAAAAATATGTGTGTGTCTATATATATATATATATATATATATATATATATATATATATATATATATATATATATATATATATATATATATACCTAAGGATATACCTAATATACCTAAGGATATAGACACATAGATTTATAGTTATACATATATAGATATAGATATAGATGTGTTAGGAATACTCAATGCAAATAAAATTAAACTAAAACTTACGCTTAGCAAAAACAGAGTATGCATGTCACAAGCGAACTGTGATCACGTGACTACAGGTCAAAAGTTTCGCGGGAATAAACATGGCGGACGAGACGAAGACAAGCTCTGCCCCCGACTCTGTGCAATGCCCTGTTTGTTTGAAAGATTTTAAGCCCTCTGCAATCAATGGACACCTGGATAAATGTCTGATGGCGGGTGTGACAGAGAGCACTCCCGTGACAATCGAGGAAAGTAGTCCTCCGTTGAAGAAAGCTCGTAGTGCGGAATCTGTCCCATCCAGCCCGGATGTCAACAAACCTCTGCGCTCACCCTCCACCGCGGTATTCTCCATGTTTCAAACGAACAAGAGTAAAGTTTCATCGCAAAATGAGCGCAGTGGAAAGTTATTCAATAAAGGAAACCCGGGGCTTGTTGTCAATAAGGGGATTAAACGAGGCTTTGTGGAGGAACCTGAACAGGAAGTAGCAGGACCAGGTAAAACCATTGAGAAGGGCCACACCTCCGCGTGTAACGGGGGGTCATTGAACGCACCACAAGATTTGCCTCTTTCACGGCGAACACTGCTCACTAGTAATAAACCTTTGGCCGAAATACTTCGTCCCAATTCACTGGAGGAATACTTTGGTCAAAGTAAAGTAGTTGGACAGCAGACTCTCCTCAGATCACTTCTGGAAACCCAAGAAATACCCTCTCTGATTCTTTGGGGGCCGCCAGGATGTGGAAAGGTGTGTTGACTGTGACCCTTTAGGCAACTTCCCCTTACCTCTGCACCCTGTGTCCATTTGTTGTGGTCAGTAAAGACAAGAATGTAAAGTTAATCTGTTGAAACACAGTTCATCTTTAGCTGACACTTTGGTCTTTGTTAATGACTAGTGAGGTATGCCAGGCTGCAAACCAGAATTACTGGACAGTTGCTTACCATACTTCTTTAACAAATGCTTTACTAAGATTACAGTTTGTCTTATTTGTGTGCTTTATTTTGTTTTTTCCAGACTACTCTAGCTCACATAATTGCTAGTACCAGTAAAAAGAATGGCACAGCACGCTTCGTCCCTTTATCTGCCACCAGCGCGTCGACAAACGAAGTCCGTGAGGTTATCAAACAGGCCCAGAATGAGCTCCGACTGTGCAAAAGAAGAACCATCCTGTTCATCGACGAAATCCACCGCTTTAACAAATCCCAACAGGTCACATTTTGAGCCACTAAGATTTGATCTCACCAATATAATAGCACTATTTTATTAATTTATCAAAAGACAAAACAAAAACATAATTAAAAGACAAGGTTCAAGTGTTTAAGTTGTGCTATTTGAAAGTGGAAGATTAATTTATGCACATACCCTTTAATATTATTCTTATTCCTCTTTTTGCAGGACACCTTCCTCCCTCATGTTGAATGTGGGACAATAACGCTGATCGGGGCAACCACGGAAAACCCGTCTTTTCAGGTGAATGCTGCCCTCCTGAGCCGCTGCAGAGTCCTGGTCCTGGAGAAACTGTCAGTGGAAGCGATGGGCTCAATCCTGGACAGAGCTGTGGCCACACTGGGCATCAGGGTCGTGGGACGTGATCCAGCGATTCCCAAAGAGGAAGACCAATCAGACGGACATGAGTAAGTGCTCTACGGGGAACACAAGTTTTCACACTGTGGCTTATAGTGGCTTTAAAAATATGGGAGGAGTGTGAGTGCAGTTGTTGTTGCCACAGCAATCCGCATGGCTTGATTGTTGACAGAAAAAGTTTTACTGAAAAGATATAGACCACAGGGGAAGCTACTAACTACTCACTGATAAACTTGATAACTGATAACTCTAATTTCCAATAAAATTAGGGATTCTTATGACTTTTTTTCTTGTTGTGTTTTCACTTTTAGGCCAAAGATTTACATAGAACAAAAAGCTCTGGACACTGTAGCTTATCTTTGTGATGGTGATGCCAGGACTGGTCTCAACAGTCTCCAGCTTGCTGTCCAAGCTCAAGTGAGTTTGGCCCAGACCCATGCAACACAAGACAGCTCTTCTCTGGAAATAGTGGTGAAGGAGGAGCATGTCAAGGAGGGCCTTCAGAGATCCCACATCCTCTATGATAAAGCAGGTAAAAATAAATGGACCTTAAAGTTAAACTACAGTATTTATACATGAACAAATATCTCAACTAGTCTATTCTGGACATTACTTTATCCTTCGCTTTAACTTGGAGTTCATGAAACACACCCGAGAGCCCCCACCCATGCTATTGTATTACATAACACTCAGCTGTGCCAAAAGACTGAGATTTACTGTTCCCTGCTCCACAGAGTGTTGAAACATCCCCTTATCATGACTAACGACCCTGGTCATTAATCAAGTAAATAGTTGCGTTTTTTTGTCATTGTGTGGTCTTTAATGACACTGGGGGGTTTTTTTTGTGTGTGTGTGAAATGCAGGAGAGGAGCATTACAACTGTATCTCTGCATTACACAAGTCTATGAGGGGCTCCCATGAGAATGCGTCCCTGTACTGGCTGGGCCGTATGCTAGAGGGAGGAGAGGACCCCCTGTATGTGGCGCGCAGGCTGGTGCGTTTCGCCAGCGAGGATGTAGGTGTGTGAAATCTCGTCGTTAAGCTTGATTTAAAGGCAAACTATGCAGGATGTTCAGGTGAATGTAAACAGTCCATCTTCTCTTTTAGTGCTCATTAGTGAATAAAATCCATGTCTAGTCTGACTTTTAATAAACTCTAGCCTCTCGTTATATAATTTTGCTGTATTTTCCTTTCTTTTGTGAGCTACACAGTCTAAAGCGTCCCTCACATGTAAACAAATTAGGAAAAAAAATTAGTTTACTGCAACATTTTCATTAACATTATTATAAAGGGTTATAGTTTTGCAATAAAAGCAAATTCCAATGTGTGCGGATTTAATTATTTTTTATTGAAAATCTTGTACATTATACTTTTTAATATTTTTATTTATGCAGCTTATTTAAGAACACATTCTTGTCTGTTAAGCAATTCCCACTTTTTTCCTTTTAAATTTTTGTTTTAGTCTCATTGAACACACCATTTTTCTCTCAGGTATGGCAGACCCCTCTGCTCTTCCACAGGCTGTGTCTGCATTCCAGGCTTGTCACTTTATTGGGATGCCTGAATGTGAGGTAGGATCAACTGGAATTAGTGATCCACTCCTTTCCAAATTGAAAACATAGAAATGAAAACATTTTTTTTTACTTTGCTCTTCCCCAATCAGGTGATCTTGGCCCAGTGTGTCATCTACCTTGCACGAGCGCCCAAGTCTGTGGATATTTATAAAGCTTACGGTAATGTGAAAGCCTGTTTGAGGAACCACAAGGGCCCACTGCCACCTGTGCCTCTTCACCTCCGCAACGCACCCACTAAACTCATGAAACAGCTGGGATACTCCAAAGGCTACAAGTACAACCCTGCCTTTAGTGCCCCTGTAGAGCAGGAGTACTTACCAGAAGAACTAAAGGGGATGAACTTTTTCACCTGGACACCCTCAGATGAATGAGTTTTCATTTGTCAAGTAAAACTTTCTTTTTTTCATTTGCTATGACATATCTTGCAATCAAAACATTTTTAGTTCATACTTATGTAAAATATGTGCATGTTGTTATGTATTGTAAAAATGTCTGAAATTATTAAAACTCTTATATTAAATACTTTTTATTTGGTTTGCTAAATTGTGAGACAGTTCATTATATTTTAAAGTGAAGCCATCTCTTCATTCCCTGGGCTTGTCCTCAGTTCTGGGCCATGGTCTGAAGAAAAAAAACAACACAATCTATCATTAACTGCAGCTATATTAAGTGATTTTTTGACAGCATTGGGTTTCCCTCACCTCACTAATCCAGGGAATGAAAGAGGCCACACGGGTAAAGACTGTGGGCTTCTTAGGAGTGTTACAACCACGTCCGTCGACAAAACTCGTCACTCCCTGGACGTACCATTTACCATCGCTGCCTTGACAGTTCAGTGGGCCTCCAGAGTCACCCTGAAAGACCATTAAATTGATTAGAACCATTTGAGTGAGTACTTTGCACAAAGACACTGAATTTCCTACATGACACGCTGATTTGCTGTCTCCTCCTGCACAGATCATTGTTGTCTTAGCAGAGCTTCCCCACCAGTCGCTCTGACTACACACTCTGTGCTCCACCACTGGGAGGAGGGCCTGTTGGAGTTTAGTTGCCTGAGGACCACCCGCTAGAAAGATCAAATCATCAAAATCATGTCTATATCAAAGTGTTAAGAGACAATGCAGCAAACTTACAATAAAGACGACCCCAGCCGGTGACGTAGCAGGGGTAGTTGTGAGGCAGAGTAGTGCCTTGCTGTGGCAGACAGGCCAGCTGAACTTTGTCATTTAGAACAGCACTAGTCTCCAACTTCAACAAGGCAATGTCATTACTACAGTATATAAAGAAGCATGAAAAGGCCAGCATTTAGTTTTTTGGTGTGATAGCAGAATCCTGTGGTTATCTCTCAATAGAGGTTGACACAGTTGTTAAAAGTATGTAATTAAAAAGAAAAGGGTAAAAAATATGCCAGCTTACCCACAAGACGGACAGTTGCCCTTCCATTTGGGGTGAATAATCATTTTTTCCACTCTAATCGACTGCTCAGGCCCCTCCACTTTATTCATGTCATGTTCAGCAAGAACCACTCGATACGTATGGAACCTGTAGAGTCAAATCACAATAATAACTTTAGCTGCGTTAACAATACTTTCATCTAAAAAGTACAGCTACTGTTCCCTTACGTAATGCAGTGTGCCGCAGTTAAGACCCAGTTAGGAGCTATAAGTGTCCCTCCACATGTGGGGAAAAAAGACTCTAGGGAAATCTGCCATGGCCAACTGTACGGCCGGGCTTCTTCCCCGTTCACCACACGATGAGTGTTGGGTGGGATGCTGGGCACACCACATCCACACACTTCAATTGACAAGAAAAAACAATAAGAAAGACAAGCCAGCATTGAACTGAATAATGTAAGAATAAGAAAAAAAAACAGTGTGAACTCACCAGCTGTTACACCCAGAAGGAGGACAAGTGCCAGTTCCATTTCTGCTTATCCAAGAACATGAGAAATGCTAATGCACCAATTTATGAGCAAGTGTCTGGACAGATCCTGGGATTTTTCCTCCCCTTCTCCAGGTGGGTAGGTCACTGTGTACTCAGGAAAAAAGTGAATGTAAACACTGATACTAAGGCTTTCCTTGACTATAAAGAAAATCTAAGAGAAATTAAAAATTTGTAAAAATGCAATCATCATTTGTAATACTTCTTCCAGATAAGATAATATTTCAACACCTTGATAGTCGATTAAACATGTTCTTTTAACATTACATTAAGTAACTGAACAGCATGCCATTATCTTTTTATTTTGTCCAACATTAGTTTACAAAACTTTACAAAACTTTACAGAGCTTAAACTTCCATCTATCAAAAGATGGCGCTGTGAGACAATGTGAGTCCAACGAGACGAAGGGCTTTCTACTTCCGCTCCAAAGCGCAGAAGAAGAAACTGTTGTTTAAAGATGGCGCTACCCGGCGTTTTACTCGTGCGGGTGCGAGCGCTGTGCAGTTTGGGCAAATGTGTTCAAGCAAGTGTCCAAACAGCGTCAAAATGGGGCGGTGAAATGCGCTGGTATCGGACCAAAGCCCGAAGTTTGCAGGAACACGGGACAGACAATAATCCGAGTAAACGAGGTGAGTTATAGCGGCAAAAGCTAACGCGGCTAACAGTTGACAGCTTGCACTGTGCGGTTAACTTCAAGGGCACTCAGGCTGTGTAAAGATGCTATTCATTCATTCTTTCTAAGTATTAATCTGCCCGTGTTACATGTCCTTAACCCTCTCTTCTATGTGATTATTTTACTGCGCAGGTAGCCCCAATCCAAATCTTTTAAAGGAGTTTCCAGATCCTAAAAGCCTTTTGCACAACACCATCTCTCGTTCATTGGGCATCAGCGACCTGTCCCAGTTTCTCCAATACAACTGCACTGAACATGCAGGTGTCAAGGTCAGTAGAAAAATATCCCCCAAAGAAATAAGCTTAAAATTGATGAGTTTTACTTTTAATTTGAATAATAATCTCTTATACTATGCTGGTGGTCTTATGTTGTTACAGAAAGCAACAGTGACAGTGCTGTCGCCCTTCAAAATTGAAGTGGAAGGTTATGGCACAAAAAAGATTGATGCTGAAAGAGTCGCTGCAGCTGCTGCTTGTCAAAAACTAAAAGTAAGCTTCTCCAAATAAAACATAAACTTTTATATTGATGTTGTACATTAGTTATTGTCATTTTCTCTCTACCTCTTGTGTTTACTTCTTTTAGGATATGGGTGTGATTGGTCCAAACAATCAGCTTCCCAGAAGAAGAGTTGGCAGGGGAAGAGGTGGTCTACACTCATCCTTCTTTGAAAACGAAGATGATTTCTGTGAAGATAATATCCACATGCCTAAATCAAGAACAGATAACCAAAAGCACCAGTCTTTTATTGAAGAAACACCTGAGGTTTCTGAAGCAGTTTCTCTCTTTCCTCAACCGAAATCTCTCCTAACCAGAGTCATCCAGGTGGCCACGTCGGCCAATAAAATCAGGGTATGTAGGTTGAACAATGAGATGATTTAAACTGAGATAATATACATATAACATTTACTTAACGCAATACTGTATTTGCAGGAGCTGACCCAGTTTAAAACGACAGGAGGCAAAATAAAGATGTGTGAGCTGACTCTGAATTGGCCTGAGCTAATGACATTTACAGCCACGGCAAGAAACAGAGTAACAGCAGAAAAGAGGGCAGCCGCTTTAGCATGCATGAGACTCAAGGTGACTGCAATTTTAGAAACCTAATGACTACAGAATTTAAGTATAATCTGAAAAGTCGAGGGGGAAATTGGTTCTTGTGGATTTTATCATAGAAAATGTGTAGGAACCTAATGAAATTTCATTTTTCACAGGAGCTTAAGCTGCTCGATGAGAATAACAACCCACTGACTCATGCCAAGTACCACCGTGAGAAAGTGAAGGAGGCTGGAGAGAGGGAGAGAAGGCCATTTCTGCTGGATGTCCCGGAATATCTGGAGAACAGCGTTAAAGACTATCTCACACAGGTTAGTACATGGTTGGAAAAGAGTGGTGACATGTTCTACGCTAGGGCTTTGTTCAGTATTATCAATGCTCTTTTGGTTTGATGACTAGAAATAAATATATACTTGTTTGTTCGGGTACTCTTATATTACCAGTACCCAGTGGCATCAGAGGTACAAAAGTTATGGGAGGAGGAAGAGAAGGCAGTGCAGCAGAGTGTAAACCAGGAGGATGAGGATGAAGAGGACTTGGTGACCGATGCCATCACAGGGAGACCATACAGGCCTCTGTCCGCAAACCAGGCTCAGCAGCTCAGCACATATCTCCAGGAGGAGTGGGAGAACGCTGACCCAGGTTTGAGTGTGGGGCTCCCAGTCGATGCCCACCGCCAGCGGGTGGTGTCTGCAGTTCAGTCCTCCCGGGTGGTGGTGATCGCCGGTGAAACGGGATGCGGAAAAACAACGAGGATCCCCCGTTTTCTGCTGGAGGAGCAGGTTAGAGGTGGGGACGGAGCTGAATGCAACATCCTGGTCACACAGCCCAGACGGATCAGTGCTGTGTCTGTAGCCCACCGTGTTGCTCAGGAACTGGGCCCGGCTCTAAAACACTCTGTGGGATACCAGGTAAATAATAACCCGCATATACAGTATTGGTGCACCATAATATTTTCTGTTTTGTTATTGAAAGAATCTGTTTAGTAACACTTCCTTGACAATTAAAAAGAAAAAACTGTTTTTATTGTGCTCTGGATGACTCAAAAAAAGTAATCAAATGGTCTTTCTTATATGTTAACTACTCCAGAGATTTTTAACAATAGTTTTGACCTTAAGATTTTGTAAGTAGTCTCATTTAAGCCACAGCAAATGTCTGCTATGAAATTTTCAATGTGTCTAAACAGGAAGTGTTTGCTTTATTCAAATTTACTCCGCTTAATACATAAAAAGTGACTGGATTCCTGTTACAAAAGCCTCTGAAGAATGTCTCCTGTCCTCTCCTGATCTGGGTGTCCCTCATGCACCAAAAGTCTAATGGGTGTCCATATTTATATTCATATGTGTTCTATGGGTGATCAGGGCATGGGAAAAGTCAGATGTCAGTCAGTCTATCTGTCAGATACATTTGAGATCCAAGGAAATTAAATGCATCAGTTTACATAGATTGATGCACTAAAATAATACTTTTATACAGATCACAATTAAAACACTCATGAAAAGTCATCCTTGTGATTAACATTGATGTAATGCATAACCACTGTTTAATATTTATACTTATCTGTAGGTACGACTTGAGAGCCGTCCTCCAGAGCATAGTGGAGGTGCCCTACTCTTCCTCACAGTGGGCGTCCTGTTGAAGAAGCTACAGTCCAATCCGCTGCTAAAAGGAATCAGCCATGTGGTGGTGGATGAGGTCCACGAGCGAGACATCAACACAGACTTACTGCTGGCTCTGCTGCGGTCCAGTTTGGATGAAAACCCTGACCTTCGAGTGGTGCTCATGAGCGCTACCGGGGACAACCAGAGGCTATCCCAATATTTTGGAGGCTGCCCCATTGTAAAAGTGCCTGGGTTCATGCACCCAGTAAAAGACAGGTTTCTAGAGGATGTGCTGAGGGAGATGGGACGGCCACAACCCTACCAAGAGAGGAAGGAGGCGAGTAGTGAGGTGAGATGGCTGCCACTATAGTGATTTATTAAAAAAAATACAAATTTGGAACTTTATTGGTTTAGAGCAAAATCAAATCTAGACTGCTGAATAGCCCCTTTTTCATTTTTTTGTCTTTCTCTCAATTATTTAATGTGCAAGTTTCTCTATTTCTCTATGAGTAAACTTTTTTCTTTTTGATGTGATTTCAGGGGGAAAAAGATGAGGTAGATCTAGATTTGGTGGCTGATGTAATTGAACACGTTGACAAACACAGAGAGCCAGGTAAATGAATGAAACCTTTGATTTTGAAAATGGCTTAATCTCTTTTGTCGTCATAGCCTTATTTTTTTTAAATACTGTATGTTTCCAGGTGCAATACTGTGTTTCCTCCCCGGCTGGCAGGACATCAAAATGGTTCAAGAAAAACTCACAGTTAAACCCCACTTTTCTTCAGGGAAACAGATGATCCTGCCGTGTAAGAGTTTTGTTATGTTGTTATGTTCTTCTAGAAGTATCATGTGTATTCTAAATGCGTTCTTGTCCTTTTAGTGCACTCGAGTTTATCAGTGGCCGACCAGCAGACTGTGTTCCAGCACCCTCCCGTGGGGCAGAGGAAAATTGTCCTAACGACCAACATTGCTGAGACTTCGGTCACAATAGACGACATTGTGCATGTTATTGATGCAGGAATGCACAAAGAGCAGAATTATGACCCAAGAACTAAGGTTGGTGTCCACAAGTAGGAGAAAACTGTTGTGTAGCTGGAAGAAAAACAGAAGTTTGTTTTGTGTCTTTCAGGTCTCGTGCCTGGACACTGTTTGGATTTCCCGTTCTAATGTCACACAAAGAAAGGGCAGAGCAGGCCGATGCCAACCAGGACACTCGTACCATCTGTTTTCACAGAACCAACTTCACTCAATGACGCCTTTCCCCATTCCTGAAATCCTTCGCACCCCACTCGAGAATTTAGTTCTTCAAGCCAAAATTCACAGTTCTAACATCAAGGTATTTGACAGTCAGAAAAGATTAAAGAAGTATAATTTGTCTAATCATACTAAAAAAGTGAACATTTTATGTCTGAATTTAGGCTGTAGATTTTTTAGCACAAGTGCTTGACAGCCCTGATAAGGAAGCTGTAAAAGACGCTGTACAAAATCTACAAGACATAGGTAAGATGTTCTTAGCTTATGTGATCCATTTATATATTAAAACCTCATCTTTTAATTTTTGCTATTTAATGTGTGTTGCTATATTAATGTTGACTTTTTTCAGGGGTTCTGGACAAAATGGAAGCCTTGACGCCTTTAGGAAAGCGTGTCGCCTGCATGTCATGTGACCCTCGTCTGGGCAAAGTGCTGGTTCTGGGAGCCATGTTTCGATGTGTGCTGCCGCTGCTGTCTGTAGCTGCCTGTCTGACCAGGGATCCTTTCCTCAACAGCCTACAGAACAGAGCGCTCATCGTTAAGGTGATTTAAACTTATCTACAGTTGCTTTATGAACATGAACAAGGCAAATCATGTCACAATATTCATTCATTTCATGGCGTTGTGTTCCTCCAGGCTAAGGAAGCTTTAGGCCAGCTGAGCTACAGCGACTACCTGGTGTTTAGTCGAGTTGTATTGGGCTGGAGGAGGCTTCAGCAGGACGGGGACAGAGAGGAGAGGGATGAGTATCTGGATAACCACACTCTGTCCAGGGCCAGTCTTCGATTTATTAATGGTAAGTCTAAAGTTTCACATTCAAACGTCAATTTAAACCCATAACTTATATTCTGCTTCACCTGACTGACCTTTTGCACTGCAGGTATCATTTCTCAATTCAGTGAGAACCTCCATGAAGCTCAGCTAGTATCTCGTGCCAGTGAGTGTCAGCGCCACAGTTCAGTCTACAATGAGCACAGCACTGAGGACGAGCTGCTTAAAGCTGTTCTTCTGGCAGGACTATATCCAAACCTCATCCAGGTATGAATACGGATCATTTCTCTGTTACCTCTTTGTTTTTGTCATCTTTTATATTCTTGCTTTTTTCTGTTTATCAGGTAAAAAGAGGTTTTGTGACCAAAGGAGGACGCTTTCGACCTAACATCTTGTCATTCCGAACAAGAACCGGGCCAGTGCTTCTTCACCGCTCCACTGTTAACAGGTTTGACCTAAAAGCCCAAAGACCTTCTCAAATAGATTTTATGTATAAGCTGAACGTCTTTTTTTTTTTTAGGGGAAAAGAGGACCTTCCCAGTCGGTGGCTCACATTCTTTAGTGCAGTGAAGTCCAATGGTAAAGTATTTATCAGAGACTCTTCTGCGGTCCATCCACTCGCCCTGCTGCTGCTCACAGACTGTGACATTAATGAAAGAGGTGGGACTTTTACTAATCTAACAAACACCATTTTTCTCTTAAATACATTCTTTAGAAGAGTGCTTTTATTATGTGGCATATATGTCTATCATGATTCTCCGGTACAATTTCAAGTCTTTATAGTAAATGCTTGTTTCTTGGGTTCTAGTGACTGGGGACAGAGTTGAGGTGTCATTTCCTGGACACTCTCTGATCCGCTGTGAGATGAACTCTAATACCTGGGAGCTCCTGTGGGAACTGCGCACATCAATACTCACAATGTTGCACCGAAACCTCAACAATCCGAGCAATATTGTCACTCATTCTTCTCAAGATGGCAAGCTTATCTCGTTGCTCGTGGATTTACTGAACAATACAGACTCAAGCCCTCATGCTCAAAATGACAACAGTGACAGTGAGGTGGACTGAAGGCACAAAAACTGAAGAAACATTTGAATTCAATGTTGTGAGCTTTTGTGAAGAGAAGCCATTGAGGGTTTTGTTTTAAGTTTGACTTTTCTTTGTATTGGAACAAAAATCCACAGTGGATTTTGAGTTCATTGCAGTTACGGTTCTCTATGTGGTTTAAAAATCCATTTATTGGATTGTGGTTAATTTGCTTTTATAGAAAGCAGAAATTAAACTTTACTCTTACTGAGTATAAATACAAGAAAACAGTCCAAAGAAAGGAGACTCCAAACGATTATTAATTTACATAAACATAGTTTCTTTATTATTGTATGACTGTATTACTTATCATTTGCACTGGCCTCACTGCTGAACACTAAGAGTTGGTAGAAAATATGCTCTTCTTTGCATTGCTGTGTTCAAGAATATTCTTCCATAAATTGTGTTTGAAAGGTGACTAGGCGCCTCAGTAACTCCTCTATGGTGTCTTTGGTAATCAGGATGCAGAATCTGCAAAAGACAGATAAACTATAAACAATTTCTGCAATAACATACTTAAATGTTGTTTAAATGAATAAATATCATACCTGATGTGATAAGTGTCCTCTTTTTGTTGGAACTCACAACCAGGAGTGACAAATAGACCAGTCTCTTCTAACAGTTTCAGGCAGTAGAAGGTATCTGGCTGCATCCCCAGCTCCTAGTGTCACAAAATACACAGATTTGACAGGATATAATATTTGCAATAAACTTACATGTTGCATAGTTATTGCTGTTATCATTAAGTTAGAACCTTGGCCTTCTGAATGACTTTTGGAGGCAGATGGAGTCTGGGAAACGCAAAAGCCCCTCCATCCACTGGTTGGCAGGAGAAACCTGGCAGACTGTTCACAACCTCAAAGACTCTTTTTACATTATGTTTCAGCGTGTTCTGAATTTGCTGTCTCTCCTAGTGAAGAAAAAGGATTATTTTGTCAATCAGCTTTTCTTTTTAATGAGTCAGTGTAGCAATAGTGAAATATGGCAAACGAACCATTTCATAAACAGGGTACGAGGGGTCTCCTGGTTGAGGAGGGTTCGCCATTAGATCCAGGGCGATCTGACCGGCCACAGGTGCAGTGTCTTTTGAGAGCAGTTTGTAGATGTGTTTCATAACCGCCGGATCCAAGTTGACCAACTCCACATAACCACTACGCAGTCCACACCTAGGGGTCAGAGCGGGCTGTTGAGTGATGTCAGTAGACCTTTGGCCTTTGACCCTTTTATTTTGATATAGATTTATCAATGATTCTATTATTTTACTGCTGAGTCTGATGTTTTGGTTGATTGAGTTGCGATGAATGATGCTGACTGTTATGACAGACCGAAACATTTATAGAAGAAATGACTTCCCACCCGCTTCTCTACTGTTTGGAAGAGTCTACGGTAGCCCTGCAGGGACATACCGTTGACTGCAACCAAACCCAGTGGAATTATGAGATGATGAGTTCACTAAGCCTTCATGCACGGTTGTGTTGGAAAAAATAGAAACATGAATGCAGTGGTGGATTCAAGTACATTGGTTCAATTCCTGTACTTCAGTAAAAGTGCAGGTAAAAATGATAAATTAGATATAAAGTTGATTTAATTTATTCATAACAATCATTGGGAAAAGATAATGATTAAAAACACATTCATATCAGAGTCACATGAGGACTGCATCCTTGTAGCTCAACGGAAAATGAGGTTTAGGTAAGTTTAGGTCATTTTATTTATTTATTACCATTTTAACATTTAATTTAAGGTGTTGCACAACTACAACTATAGCAAACACAAATGTACTTGTACTTGTAAAGCCAATGGAAAAACGTAGTAAAGTCAAAAGTACAGATATTTGCTCAAAAAGGTAGTGGAGTAAAAGTTAAAGTACCCTCTATTAAATCTACTGCTACAATGCACTACTTTTTTTTCAAAATGCACTTGTAAAAAAACAAAACATTATCTTTTCCATACGTACTCTCCAAGGAAGCCTTTGGATGCTGAGTGGAAGGATGCCAGCTCCACTGTATCTGAAAAAGGTGGTCCCATCTCTGCCAAAACCCTCTTATAGGAGACAAATTCAGTGTTTTCCTTGTAAACATAGTCTTGATAAACCTGTTAAAGAAAAGTCATTATTTAACCCTTCAATCTCAATTGTTTGGTTTTGTGCTGATTAGACAATATAACCTCATCTGCCAGAAGGACCAGCCTCTTCTCCAATGCAAACCGGATTACTTCTTGGATGGATTTCCTGTTTTGAACCTGACCTGTATGTGTGAAAGAAACATGGTAAAACTGGGAAATGTATTGTATGTATGGAGATATTATTTTGTGGCCTAACCTGAGGGGTTTCCAGGGTTGATGACATAAAGAGCAACAGGATTACACTCTTCTTTTGCAGATTCTAGTGCTCGGTTTAGCTCCTCGATCTGTATCTCCCAGCCGTGCTCCTCGCTGAGATAATACGGCACAATAGCACCTCCCAGACTGGCCAAGGACATTGTACTTGTGCAGTGACAAGGCACAGGAGTTAGCACCCCCGTTTTGAACGAGCTCTGACTGTTGACCAGCACAGTTAAAATGTTCTAAAAGCAAGCATGTGAAATATTTCAGAAGGGGAAAGAATTGTATTGCGGAAACATATACAGTTGCTGGAAGTATTAATCCATAGCTACCTGGAGTGCCCATTGAGAGCCAGGAGAAATTAAAATATTTTCAGGATTAGAGGGAACACCACCATCTCGTCGGGTTATAAATTCAGAAATGTCCTTTATTACTTGGCGAATGCCTGCTGCGTCTGGGTATGCGCCTGAAAACACACAAATCAGAACATCTGCAAGGACCATTTTCAAGGTATTTTGCATTATAGATGAACAAGGTCAAATTTAGTTCTATGTGACAACAAAAACAAACAATAGTCAAAGTACATTTCAGCTTGTTTGCACAGGCCAGTTAAACATTTAAAGGCAAGTGACAGGAAACCAAAGAAGTGATACGGTCCAGTAGTCTTAGCGAGAGGTAACGATGGTGTAAACCACTCTCTCCAATTCGTTCAGAGGTAGGTGTGCCTTATGTAACTGATCTGATTTGATGATTCAATTTGAAAAAGCTGTTGAGGATCACACCAAGATTTTTTACTGAAGCTAACAAGTCCAGTCTTTAACTTCCTGCAGGCAGTTCTCAATACCTGCATATCTAAATGATATGCAGGTATTAAAGATACAGCCCTAAATTGGGTCAAAGTCTGCACTCAGGTAACTCAGGGTTATTCAGCAGCACACACAGGACTCAGAGTTTAAGACTAAGTTTAATAACTGAGGCAGAGGAGGTGGAACTCCTTATGGCAGATAGTATTTTTTCTCAAAAAGGCGTCCGATAGCAGAACATCAAGAGATTCTACAGGGTTAACAAGATGATTCAAGACATTAAAAAAGACTTGAGACCTCAGGATGAAAGTATAATCGTAAGATATAGCCTACACATTACTTACCAACACTGCCTCCGGGGCACACCCTGAGAAACCCCTGAGCTCTTTGTCTGACATCTGATGGGAGTCTATCACTGTTCAAGAGCTCAGGGTACAGACATGCTGCCAGCACCTGAAATTGTGTCATCAAATGAAATGTGTAAATAAAGTCCAAACAAGTCCATCAAATATGTCGATGTAACATGAACATGTTACCTGTCTGACGAATGTCAGAGGTTTAATGCCTGCCTTGTGAGGGTCGCCCCAGGTGACATTTATTAGCTCGGTGAAGGGCTTTGTCACTCCCTGTAGAAATGCAGAATTAAAGCATTGACACAACATGCTTGAACTTTTAATCTATCTTGTTACAACTATCAATATCATATGAGTTTGTTAGGTTTTTTTTTAACGAAAAAGCCTTTAAAAACCTGTTTAAGCTCCTCTGTGATCTGTTCTGCTCGTAGTGCCAGGGCTGCATACTGCAGGGGCTTGATGCTCCTCACATTGGGATTGATCTCCTGAAGCAAAGACATCTCTGTGTCACTGCTTCTTGTCAGAACGGCTGCTGTGTGAAGCTCTGCTACATCCCACACTGATCACTTAAGGTCAACTGTTCATTTATATATACATCACTGCAGTTACATTTGTACATGGGCAATGTAATAATTAACTGAAAGTCTATTTCTAATTACCTTCTGTTGAGTGTAAATCTTTAACTCTACTAAGTCTCCAGGACAAGTCATTGTGATCTGAGACAAACATAGCCTACCCTTTGATGTCTCAGCAATGCAACAATGAAAGAATATGTTTTAGAAAGTTTAATTATTAAGAATAACACATAATCATGATATCCAAGTTTTCTCTAAGTCATCCTCTTTCTCTAAGGAAAATATTTCACTTTCAAAAAGCAGCATTGTATTTGTGTTTATTGAATTTGTTTTTATGTATGTATTTTAACAAAATAAAAAGATATTTACAGTTTTTTCCGGGCATTGTCTATAGCCTACAATTCTAGGTAGCCTATGTGAAAGTCGTTTGAACTTTGGTTCCTAGACGGAGGTAAATAAGAGTCGTACAGCTCCACTTCCTGTTTTGTTTTTCTTTCGCTCCGTGTCTGCTCGGTTCGGGTAGACATGGCTCTGTTGGTCAGGCGCAGTAAAGAGCAGACTGTGGTCGCTGGACTGAGGGCTCTGTTGACGAACAGGTGGGCCGTGTGAACCCCTCTGAAGCAGCGGGCTTCAGTCGCACCTGCCGCGGGACTGCTCTCAGCCCGAGTCCGTTTCTGTCGCAGCGTCATGGCTCTGAGCTCGGGCTGGGCTCCTCCAGCCCCGCTGCCCGCCTCTCAGCAGGCTGTGTGCGGCGGGCCTGCCTCCACAGCCTGCTGCAGCACGGTACTAATGTCAGTCCGGGTTTCGGTGTGTCACTCCGGGATCCGGCCTCTGTGTCTCCCCGGAGCAGGCAGTGACGCTCTCCGCCTGCAGCTCTCCATGGACCCGAGCCGCGTCGGAGAGTTCCGCCTGGCGCTGCGAGACACGAGCGGCAGCCGCAGCGTGGTGAGCTCCGCACAGATCTGTTTACAGTGTGTTTTACAGTTTTGAAGAGCTGTGGATTTGCTCTGAACTGAGAACTGAATCAGGTTCATTTACATTACGATATGGGCCTATCACGCCATTTTAAAATGCTCCCAGTCAGAGATATACACATTCAGATTTTGGCCTAGAACCGTCCTCACCTTTAATACACCACATTAACACCCACACTGCCATCAGAATTAGAGAGAGTTTATAAGCATTTTCAGCTCAGCCCTTACAATATGACTGTATGACAGCACCTTTGGGCATCTCCTGTTATCAACCCCTTACTAACCCCAAAACTAATGTCCACATTACAACTGCACTAGTCATAAATGTCCAAGTCACATTATAAAAAGAAACAATAACATTGTGGAAAGGTAGGACTTTTTGGAAGATGAGGGACACCCACCTTCAATGTAAAGCCCTATCACAAGAATATTTGAATGAGCTTGTACATCTCCACGTGCTTACACAGGATATGTTGGTGATTTCAGAACACATGCTATACCAATAATTAACGATTAGTAAATCACATCGAGGAGTTTACTGAAAAGGACTAACTTTTCTTGGGAGTGCGGTTTAGTTGATTTGTAAATTATCTCTTTAGACACGTAAAAAAAGACCCTATTTGACTATTTAATAAGACCACAGTTAATATGTACTGTACCTGCACAGGCAGGGGCTCGGGTGACAGACTCATGATAGTGTTAAACGGTTCAAAGCTGAGATGTGTTAGTGCAGCCTTGTCCTGTGTTGATTCATGAAACATATTTGTTTTCTGTAAACACATTGTCTATGTTCAGTGCTGCTCATTTGCAAACTGTTACTACTCACTTCATTAGAATGCATCTATATTCATAAAGCCCCTTTTTTTGACAAAAGTTTTTAAGGAAACCACAAATGGAGAATTAGACAGAACAACTGACAAACTGCAGTGAAGTAGTACAACTGCTACCAGACACCAGAACTGGTTATTGTGAGCTGCTCTTTTACAAAACAATGCCACATAATAATGTAATAACAAGTTAAAGAGGTCAAGAGCTTACCTTGCTGTGCAGCTGGGTTCTCATGAGTTGTGTGAGTTCATAGCGGACCATCTGGCGAGTCAGGTTAGTCAAGCGCATGATGATCTGTAAATGGTGTCCTGTTGGTGGGAATTTGTTGATTAAGGTTATTTGTATTGAATTTGAAAACTTAAGGTAGTGCTTCAGTGTTTTTATAAAGACAGTCATGTGAGGACAAAGGTTGTTTTTTTCATTGATCATTCCCAGACTTTTAATTATTAAATCAGAGTTTGGTGGGTTCACTGTATTCCTGTTTGAAATGGTCTAGAAGATTTTTTTTTACAAATCTTTTTTTACTGTCTTTGCCCAAAACAGATCTCGGTGACTATAGTATATATGACAAGTCACTATAGTAATTGATCAATAACCTAATTAGGTAACACAGGCTAAAACTCTAAGTGAGAATGTCCCTTTATCTCCTTCTTTATTTAGCTCTTTCCCATTGTGATATTGAATTACAGAATATTGTATGTCTCAACCAGATTTTGATGCTTTGAACAGCCTACCATTATTGATCATGCTTTATTTCACCTTTACCCAGTTTATCGCGGAGTTCGACCTGCGCTCGGTGCAGTACGAGGTGAAGTCTCCCCGCTGTCACGAGATGCGTCTGGCAGCTCCGCCCCACGACTGCATCCGCTTTAACTTCCGCTGCGACCGTGAAGCGGAGGAGTGGGCCACGGTGGTGATGTCGTCACTAAGAGAGGCACATAGAGGTATAACCTCAAGCTCATTGAATATGTTAACAAAGCTCTACTTGACATTTTTCATGTTTAAAGTCGCAGGTGCAAGTTGAAAAGGCCAACAAGCTTAATACAGTGGATAAACTTAGGACACAAGGCTTTTTCCTGTAGATCCTATTACATTAGTTGCTTTTTAGACATTTTTCCTCTCACACTGGATAACTTTTTGTTGCCTTTTTCCCATTTGTTAAGAATGCAGACTGAGAAAGTTTTCAAAATCTCAAAGTGCAATAAACCGATACAGTTGTGTTCCTAATAATAGCGTGTGTTTAAAAAAGTGAGTAAAGCTCAAAATCCTTTTAACAGCTTTTATTTTCATACACGCACAAGCATTGAGGACACTGCACATTCTATTTCATATCAAAAGATGAACACAAAAACAGAAAGTGAAGCAAAAAGGAATATTAAGCTGTTTCAAAAATAGCAGTGTCTGCATTTTTTTTACAAACTCAAACATTTACTGTATAAACTCTACTATAAATGTTTTAGATTGATCTTTCTTGTGAATCACTGAACTAATATTTCATGATGTAATCATTGCTTTTGAGAAGCTGACACATCTGTGTTACATGGAGTTGACCATCTTCTGGCTCCTGTGAACGCCTGGACCACTGGACTACATTCCACAATTTCTCTGTATTTCTTGATTTTGTCCTCAGAAACAGTATTTTTGATGTAATCGCTCAAGTTTTCTATTGGATTAAGGTTTGTGGATTGTGCTGGACTCTCCATAACGAACCAAGATGCTTGTGCCACCATGCTTCACTGTCTTCAGTGTGCTGTGGCTTGAATTCAGTATTTGGGGGTCGTCTAACAGACTGTCTGCGGCCCCAGTTTATACAGTAAAAGTATACACTTTGAGATTTTAAAGAAAAATGCAGACACTAGTTTTTTGAACAGCCTAATAATTCTATTCATACCTGATAAGTTGACAGTTACAAGTTGTTACAACACTGTCTCTGTTTTTCTTTGACAGTTGCAAATATCAACCCGTGTGAATCAGATGGTACGCAGACGGCAGCAGCGTCAGAGCAGTGGAGCTCAGCCCCTCTGCCACGCACCGGTGGGTATCTGTGTCTATCACCAAGTCATCGTCTCGACGTGCTCTGGAAATGTCACTCACGATGGTCGTTTCTTTGCTGCAGAGGAGCTTTGTCTGGAGCTGACCAGAGCGATTGAAGCTGGTGACGCTCAAGCCGCTTCACAGCACGCGTCTTCTCTGGCTCGGCAGAGAGCCTCGCTCACAGTTCAGCTGGCCCAAAAGAACTACGCAGACGGGGAAATAAAGTATGTTGGGTTAAAAAGGGATTTGGTCTGAATCTTTAGGTTAGGTCTAGGTTTCACTCATGTTTTTGATTTCTCTCTTCCAGTTTATCAGTGGTAGTAGAAGACGTTTCGTCGTCCTGTTGTGTCACAGTGAAGGTGTTTCCCTACATGACTGTGGCCGCTCTAAAGCAACAGGTCAGCGCTTCAACTGCTTTAAACCATTTTTCTTTTCTGTCTTTGAAAGAATTGTCACAAAAGTGATTGACTGTTTGGGAGGGTAAAACTGTTTGTTTTGCTAGTTTTTGATGTTGGAATTTGTCCTAATAATGACATTGGAGACAAATATATGCAATGTGATCTATTTAACACCCCTAATTAGCGTAGCAAATAGTGTAATGTTTCATTTTAGAGTCCTACTTAGTGTTATTTGTCACCATTTTAATCCTGATTTCTTTGTTTCTCTTGTTCTTTTGTACAATTTTAATCTTCTTTTCCAATGTGTTTTCATTCCTCTATAATAGTCTCTATACTTTATTAAGAACAGCAATATGCACTTGTATTCCCAAGAGAATATTAAAAGACCATCTCTCTTGCTCTTTCACACAACAGAGCAATTTGGCTGCACTCTTTGTAAAAAAAATGAAGTTCAAGGTTATGAAAATGACTTAGTGGAAAATTTTAAACGAATGATGCTCAGATTCTTTTTTAAAGAGGCCATTATTTTCTGAAATGCCATGTCGAGATTGAAATGGAACAAGAACGCAGCCGTACAGTTTTTTACAATTGTTGATATTACCACTGATACAGTATGATTGCACCAGTGGGAACCCTAAACGAGGCCTCACTCACTGAAGCCCTCCTTCTTCTCCAGGTCTTTCTAGAGTACGGTTTCCATCCTCGCGTGCAGCGCTGGGTGATCGGTCAGTGTTTGTGCACAGACCCCAGATCTCTGGCCTCGTACGGTGTGCAGAAGGATGGCGACACGGCGTACCTCTACCTGATCTCTGCACGGCAAGCTCGCATTACCCGACAGCTTTTCCAGCAGGACCTAGAGAGCACCCTCCTCGCCCCACCGCTGCCTCCAGGAAACGGCCCCACGTCCCAGGACCGGAGGGGCTACAGCACCCTGCCGTCCAGGCTCCACAACAACCAAGGTGGGTCTAAACGTAATACACCTTTTAATATGAATACATTGTTTCTTTGACTCTAGTTTCATTACAAATTCTGTTTCAGTTTTATGGCTACTTGCATTTTAACCTCCTTGATGCTGGCTTTGCTACTATTTCTCACATGTTCATGAAATGTAACTATTTTTGCATTCCATACACTACTGTGCAATTGTGTTAGACTTGTGAAGGTGTGCAGTAACGTAAGAACACTGTCAACAATATACAATTTAGATTTATTTATTTTTTATCACTTTACAAAATGGAAAAGTGAGTGAATAGAAGAAAACCTTGAATTTTTAGAGTGATCCCAAAACAAGGAGTGTAACTCTGATCCAAACATCATGGAGTCTGGCCTGGTTCTAGCTGGGATTACATGGTCTGGTTTAACCTAAGTTCCTTCTGAGATTTGAAGGTCTGATTTAGTCCAGTTTGGTCTGGTTTTGTCTTGGATTCTCCAAATGTTTGAACAGAACCTGTACAGATCCTTCAGCTGAAACAGTGGAACTGCTCAACTGTTGCTGTTTTGAGGCAAAGTCACACCAAATATTGATTTGATTTAGAATTGTCTTCTGTTCTTTCACTTTGCATTTTGTAAACTCATAAAAATAAGCTTACTTTATAGTTTACTTTACTTTTTATATCCACACCTGCATAAAACTTGTGCACAGTACTGTAATTTTATCAACATTTCTTTGTCGTTACTCTTCCATATTTAAAAAAAATATATATATATCTGCACTGTTACAAGCTCACTGGGACTGTTAGATATTCATTAATATTTTGTATAAATCTGATGACTGAGGAGGAGGTACATAGTGGACAAAATGGTGAACTAGTTTCATTGAGTTATTCTTCCTTTTTTTATCGCAGAGAACCTTCTGAGACAGTTTTTTATTAATGATTTCAAGACTATGTTGTAATGTACTTTCATTTCTAATAACAATATATTCATTTTTTCTGCTTTTTTCTGCTTTTATAAACTGGTTGTGATCTTGTCATCCACAGGCGGCTCAGGGTCAGGAGTTGACAGGTCAGGAGATGTTAAAGATATCCTTGACATAGAGAATCTACAGATAAATGACAAAACCAACAAAGCCAATAAAACGCAGGTATGTCCTCTTCACTTTTCTTCTCTTGTGACCTAATTGCATTTGTTTTTAGTGGAAAAGTTAAACTTCTACTTAAGGTTATCTAATAGGTGATACAGTAAAGATAGAATGTGTGGATAAAAGCTCTAAGCTCAGGCAGAATAGGTCACTGAATTATCGTTGTGTGAAAGAAACTGTAAGCAATCGGAAAAATGCAATGGTCGGCATTTCTGTTCAAATAGTGGAGTGTATTAATGGATGAACAATAAGACTTTGATTTCATGAAAGAAACAAACTTGGCACAATAATTTAAAAAAGTTGGGTCACCGTGTAAAATGATGACAAAAACAAATAGCAATTATTAGCAAATCTCAAAAAAACAAAAAAGACCTAAACAATATATCAGGTCTTGAAACTCAGACATTTTACTTCGTGGATCATAATTGCTCTTTTTGAATTTAATGGCAACAGTACATCTGAAAAAAGTTGGGACAGGGACAAACAAAAGGCTGGAATAGGAGTGAACACTAATTAGGTTTAAGACTGAGCATTTTAGAAGAGTCTCTCAGAAGTAAAGATGGACAGAGGTTCACCAATCTGCAAACAACTGCATCTCAAGAAAATGTTCCTCAACATAAAACTGCAGACTTTGAGTATCACTTACAGAACATAATGTAATCAGAATCTGGAGAAATCTCTGTGACAAGAGACAAAGATAAAGGTCAGTATTGGAAGCTGGTTATCTTCAGGATCAAGCAGCACTGCATTAAAAACAGACAGGATTCTTTTCTGGAAATCACTGCGTGGGATCAGGAATACTTAGGTTCTACTTTGTTTTATAGGTCGGTAAATAGAAGTTATCAAGAGTAAACTAAAACCATTTGTCTGCTCTCATTCAGCAAACAGAGTGGGCCTGTCCCCTGTGCACGTTCATCAACAAGCCATCCCGTCCAGGCTGCGAGATCTGCGCCACAGCCCGACCCGACACACACGTCCTGCAGGTACCCACTGATGCCGAGCAATCTTTGAACACATACCATATGTGACATTAACATTTTGGTGCTCTTTTCCTTCCTTTTTTTTTTCTTTTTTTGGGATAAAGGACAAAGGAAGACGAGATGATCGGGGAGACTCTGGTTTGGGCAGTAGCTGACTGCCCCGCGTCTTTTTATGGCTCATAAACACAAAGAAGGGGTTAATGCCTTACCGATTAACTCACACACCCACTAAGGCTACGTTCACACTGTCCACAAAAGTGGCTCTGGTCAATTTTTAGCTCTAAATTGGGATTCAGATTTGATAGGTGAATTTGTGAATTTAACTTGCCTAGAGTAAAAAAAAATTGAACACGGAAATCAGAATTCATGTGAGTTTTCCCTCACTTTAGACCCACATTTTTATAAAAAAATAATAAATTTACAGGAAATACAGTAACATACATAAATTATTCTTAACTTTTCAAAATAACAGAGATTGATGTTTGTCGTTAAAATACTAAACATACTTTTACATACGGATTACCAACAGTAATGCTACACACAAATCATCATTTAAACACATAATTAAAACTCACCATGGTTATTTCGCTCATGAGCAACTCTTGACATTTGTAACTAATTCAAACCAACTCCAACCCTTAAAAGAGCAGATGAAGTGTGAACATAGCCTGCACTTACCTTGAGACGTGCACTGATGGTCTTCACCGCTGCGTGACCGCTGGAGACTGAAGTATCGAGCACTGTAGCATGAAGCAGAGCCGCGACGGTCCGTGTGAACCGCCGTGATCGTTACCACATGACACCGCGAGAGGTTTGGCCTGAGTTTTATTTATTTGAGGGTTTGTGTGTTGTGCAAACGACACAGTCAGCTTTATATTTATTTTAAGGGGAAGATAAGTGATATAAGATTAGGAAATGTCATGAGTATCTGTTTGTCAACTGTGATTTAAGAGCAAAGGTAAGAGGTTAAATACCAAATGGCCCTGTGCTCTTTCGGGGGTCGTCGGCCAGCGCCAATATTACATTGGGAGAGAGATTAGAGAGGAATGTTGTGTTTACAGGGTTTTTCAAGTGCTTTTATTTTTTTAAAACATTGTATTAAGTGTATTATTTCTACCGAGATTGTGCAACGGATGTACATTTTCACTGTTAATCTGATTTCACTTGATTCTCTCTGAGCTGCTACAGCATTGGAAGGATCTGTTTCAGTACATAATGCTGTACAAAGTTGCTTTAGCCGAATAAACACAAACAAACAAAAGGATTCCTAATTGTGTGGGGTATTTTTTTACAGTTTTACTACATTTAGGAATAGGCACTTCATCAAAAATAAATAAAAAATGGGAATGGCAATATGGTCATAAGACTAGCTAACCAACACAATGACAGCCTAAGATTAAAATAAAACTATTACATTAGAAAAATAAAATAAAATGGGAAAAAAGAGCATATTCACAGTACAAACCATGAAAAATGGTTCAGTAGTGATGCTGATCTGAGGTCCAGTAAAAATCTTTTTTATTTATTTATTTTTTTTCTTCAGTGTACAAAAAAAAGATTAAGCTCAAAGGAGCAGAGATGCTTGTACCAGATTCTAGCTTACAAAGCTATTTTCCATTTGCAGTCCCATAAATAGAAAAGGAGAAGGCATTGCACAACAAAACGTTACAAAACATACCAGCTTCAAGTAGATTCACACAACCTTATCCTGAAAATGACTGATTAGATCATCAGTTGAGCTGTAGTACTGTGAGGTAGTGCTGAGTGTACTTTGTTATTATCTTATAAAGTTTTTCTCAGTGGCTCAGCCCATACCCAGCTCTGATAATATCATTCCCTTCTTTCTCGCCTTATTTCCTTTCTATCTACTGTCTCCATCAAATAAAGGCAAAAAAAAAGTATTCTTGAACCAAAGAGCACATTTTCATACTGTATTTTATTTGAGCACTTATAGGTACAAAATAAACATTTAACAAAGGCTATCAAACAAGTGTAAACAGACACATGATAAATACCCCTCACACTTAAATAATATAAAAAAAACAGTGCCATCTAATACAATCACTTCAAATTTGCCCTGCCTTTCAACACATTTTAAAATGACAAAGTCTGAACAGTAATTTGGGGGGAAATAAAAGTAAGTAGTCTGTATTATTTATGCTTTAGTTGGCGTGATCTCTTAGTTCCATCATTCTTCGTTTTTCAATACTGTTGCTATCAGACACAAACCTTTTATCTCCACATTTCACTATTTTCAATCTCATTCACCTTTTATCAAATAAGAAAGCAAAAAAACACCCATTTGGAGATAGGTTTTGTACCTGACAGCAGTTATATTTGCTCATTTACACCTTCAAAACATCCAACATTGTCATTTCACCACATATTCCCTCGTTTCCAATCTCTCCAGTGGATCAAAACTGAAGACAAACCTGAGTACAATCAGTGGGACTCCTCCTTTTTAAAATCCTGTAGCAGTCTTTATCGACCTGAGATCTACTTCCAGAAAAGGATGTTCCAGAAAAGCAGCCAGCAGGGGTAGACCAGCAGGGCTACGAGCGGGTAAACCAGCGAGCCGTACAGCGAGTGGTCCAGTATTCCCTGAGAGATGACTGACAGGAAGAGCATCCAACCGTCCTGGAAGCTCACGGGCATTTCCTGCAACTCTTGGAAGAAGAAGACGGCGAACAGGAGCGTGCAGGCCGGGCTGAGGACGACCATGATGACGGCTGATAGAGCTCTAAGTGAAGAAAAAGAGTCACAGTTCTTACACCTTTTCCAACACACACAGTTTGACGATAAGAATAATGCGTGTAGGTTTATTACTTCGGGACGTGGGGCGTGACGAAAGCGGCGACGGGCACCAGAGTGAGAGCCAGGATAAAACCGAGGGAGAAGTTAATGAGGGCGGTGCAACCCAGAAGAACGGCCAGATACAGCACGGCCACGAGTTTCAGAACCCTCCAACCCTGTTCGGTCCCGTCTTCAGACAGCAGCCTGCGACAAATGAACAAAATGAACAACTGTGTCAAACATTTGGGCTTTGTATCAGAAGGAATCAAAGGCAACTGTGGGGTTTTCTGTGACTACAAACAGAGCAAAAGATTCAAAATTCAGTTAGAGGGATTGCGGTTAATGGGAACAGAGCACTGATTTAGACAAATAGAGAAGTTAGTATCGTTGCGGTTTTCAGATAAAGCAATCACCCCGAAGCAGGAACAACAAACCCCTGCCGCTCTTTTGCACAGTGTTAAAGGCTGAAGGCAACACACAGGAACCAGTTTTGTTACACAAAGTAAAACACATCAAAACCAAAGTGACGCGCAGCATTTATTTAGCAGACACTTTCTAGAAAAACCAATCCAAAAGTGATCATTCAGAATCTTCAGAACCTGATCTTGCCCAGGCTGATTATTTTTGTCATGCGTTGAGACCAAATAAGCATATTCATTAGAAAATAGCCCAATTCACAGTACAAACCTGATCAGTGAACTGTGAGGACAAAAAACAAGAGCATCAATTATCATAAGAGAAGTAAATGTTTTATAAATTGTAAAACTGACTTGAAATCAAAGCAAAGTATGCCTTAAACTGTTATTCCTAATCCAGATTACAACCCATTTACAGATTAAACAGTGAAAGGACCCAACACTGACCCCTGGGGGACACCACAAGCAATGTTTAAACATGACGACGAAGATGATGAATTAAAAGCTTCACAACAAATATTTTAGCACTAATATTAAAATAAATCAGTTGTTATGACGTACCTGTGTGTGTTGTGGGGCAGAGCCAGGCCGGCGGTGTAAATGGCAATCGCTGTTAGCACCACAGCCTCGGTCTCAGACACAGGGAAGTGTTCGACGGCCATCTCCTGAAATCGGATCGGCAAGGTATACAGAGCCGCTCCGGTCAAATGGCTGATCACCAGAGGGGTCAACACTGACAGGATCCCAGGACTCGACTACAAAAAAAACAAAAACAAACCAAGAAGTAATTATTTATGTATTAATTCTGTTTCAATATGAAGCGAATGTTTCTTACCTGTTCAATATGAGCTATCCCATCTTCTGTTGCTGGTGGTGGAGTCGTCAGTTGAACCCAAAGATCTAAGGCCTGTGTCACAGTTAAGGGCAGCAACATTGTGCAATAGTGTTTCATTACAAACAAGTTTAAATGGTCCACAATTTATTTATTAAAGCAACACTAAACCTTTTTCCTTTAAAATAATGGAATAATACAGCTTCAAGAAAACTGAGAACAACCTCTTTATCGTAGTCAGTGTTTGGCTCACCAGCTACTTCACTTTATAAGTAACAAAGTAAAGTGACACTTCCATCTAACATGAAATACTTCTCTTGGCAAAATTCTTCCCATAAACCCGTTTTGACACATATTTTATACATGTATATTGTGATATAACAGTGTTTTGTGTATTTGAAGCAGTGCAGTTGTATTGAGAATGCTTTAAAGGGAGTGCAACCTGAGAAGTTACAAAGTGAAGATCTTATTACATTGTAAAATGATGGTAGATAATTAATAGATCAATATAAAATGGTCCAGAAATTGCTGCAAAATATCTGAGCTCACTATTCAGACTGTTAATGCACAAGTATAAATGTGAATACTTGCTTAGTTTTTTCTCCTATTTGTCAGATATAATTCATTATCAAAAGCAGTTAAATGCCACTAATTCAATATATAGACATGGGTCACTTTGATTCTTGTTTTCTGTCGGTCATAACAATACTGTTTAAATGGAAACACATTATAAACCCTTCATGTTAAATGGTTCCAAACAGGCTCAAACTAAATCTGACTAAATCTGAATTCTTCCAAATCCCTTTGAAACAGTTTAAAGGATACACGAAGAAGCAGGATGACAGCCAGAAGGCCGAACGCTGGCATGTAGTATCCAATGGACACGAAATGAGACAGTGAAGGCATGAGGTAGAAAAAGTAGGACTGATGTAGACGCTCCAGCAGATTGTTCAGCTTACGGTACATTCCCTCGAGAAGTCTATGAGACATCAATGTATTAATACAGAGTAAATGTAGAAATAAAGTAAATATAAGAAATGTTAAGCATCTTCTCTGACCTGCCAATGGTGGTCACATCGGTCTTGTATTGGCGGAAGCTGTTGATGCCCTTCACGGTGGCGGCTTCGATGTGGTAGCGCAGAAAAAGACCGTGATCTCCCCAAGGTCGGCCGCTAGCTTGTTTCATTACCATCAGCATCATCGTCTGGACGGCGTGGCTATATCCGGACACACTGTCCCAATCGTTTCTCTGCAGCTACAGAAACAAAAAGCTTATATTTCCCGACAGAACACATGCTTTCGAAGACAGGAGTGGACGTATGTTTTTACCTTTCCTTGTATGGTGCAAAGGACTCCTATCTTCTGGCAGAAGGCATAGAAAAGGTTGGCTAAGTCCAGGTTGGGCAGCTGTCCGTTGAGGCCTTCTAACACTAAATCCAAACTGGTTATAACATCACTGCTTAGTTCCAGAGACAGAGCAGCTTGGATGGAACCACCACGACCGTGCAGCGGAGACCAGTCCATGCCTAAAAGAAGGAGATCGATTTATGAGGTAGTTTAATATTTATGCGTTTTAGATGCTGGTATTTATGAGTCTATACCTGTTGTGTTGGTGTGGTGGTAGCCCTCCAGCCAAGCCTGCATGCCGATCAGATCATGCTCGTTCACAAGAAAGATGATATCCTTGGCCCAATAAATCTGATCTGTTGAGTGGCATCAGCGTTTATTAGACACACAGAATTGAACAACAGCATTTGGAAAGTCCACCTTATTTACAAATGCGGAAAGAGCAATTAGCTAAACTCCACTGCATGACTCATTTCCACTAAGATTACAAATGTGGGGTCAGTATGTGCTGTAGATGCGCTATCCAAGTCTATTCATTTAAACAATTGACCTTACCTAATGTTATGATTGTTACAGAAAGTATGCTTACAGGAAAACAAATGTAGCTTTCCTTGTTGTTTAAGCTACTGCAATAATAATGACCAAAAGAGCTGCAGTGGAAATCTCACACAAAGTAAAATAAAGTGGAAATAATAATTATCATGGTTCTTCTTTCAATATATATCCTGTAAATGACTCACTCCTAAAGTATTGTGCCAGACCAAGCAGCAGTCCCACAGCCTGGTTGTTGCTATCTCCTGGGCTGCATGGAGCACTCAGAACCAAAGCCTCAGTCCGTGGTGCTCTTGGGGCTCTAAGGATCCCATATACATTTGTGCCTTTCACATCCTATAGAGAGAAGAGACCAAATAAGGGATATGCCAAAATGTAAATAGACAATGTCATAAGTCTGAAAGGGGAACTTACGTATCTCTCTTTGTTTTCATCAGGGAAGGGCAGGGTGCGAGAGAATCGCTGTGTGAATACCTCTAGCCCTCGGGCCTGCATGGTCTTCACCAGCCAATCTACTGGCATCCCACTGAATAGAAAAAAATACCAACATGCAGAATTTACGTCTATTCTCTAGAAATGGGCATGTGAAGCAAGCAAATCCCACCATCGATCATCACTGGAGTTTCTCACAGTGATGTAGAAAAAGGCTTTAAGTATGACCTTGTGGATGAGTCATATTGCTGTATTTAGGAATGTTTTTAGTTCACTAAAAAAAATAAAAAAAAATAAAGGAGGAATCACATTACAGAGTTAATAAATACTAAGTTGTTGCCTAATTAATTATTACGTCCCTTCTCTAATTTACAGGGCGCAAGTACATAGACAGGGCAAATTTTCAGTCAAATTTGATGTCTTTAATGAAGTTGTGTTTTGTTTTTCCATGTTCTTACCCTGCTTTTCTTTTGTGAGCTGCAAACTCCCTGCCTGTGGCCAGAGCCCTCTCTCCTGCAGGAAAACGCTCCTCTACCATGGTGGACCCCATGGCGTTCTCTGACATGTACGTTCGCAGGGTAAAAGGCTCGAAGGCTAGACCCATGAACCAGGCCACACCCGCCATGTAGCAGACCACACTAAAATGAACAGAAGTAAAATTAGATAGTTGAAATATAATAAAAATATATAGATGGAAAAATGGGGCCTCAGTAATAACTGTGTACCTACCATATAGGGGCATTGAGGCGGGTGAGGAGGTTGATCATAGCCCTTCTTCTGTTCGGGTCAGACAGGAGTCCCATGTTGTACTCTTAAATATACAATGAAATCTCTGAACAATAGAAACACATACAAGCAGCACTGCATGTAATATTCCTTTTATAATTAGCTGCTTTAAACAAGAAATTGCCTAAGATGTTTTACTACAAAAATCACTTTAATCTCTCATCTTTGTACATGCTTTTCGTCATTTACTGAGCGTAGTATAGTACATTGTTACTTGTACATTGTGCAGGCATCCATTGACAGAAGTGGTTAGCTTGCTGCTACCGGCGTCGAAAAAGACCACCCATTTAATTAGCGTCTTTCTTTGATGAGGTGGTATATTGAAAAATGAATAGTGTATTTTCATAATATATATTATAACATACCTGCTTACAGTTCACCACGAGACACGACCACCTACAAAAGGTGGAGGCTTCCTCCAAAGCCTGAAGCAGCTGTTGCTAAAGGTTGGTGATTTCCTTGTTTCAGGGGAACCACAAACACGACGGACACATTTCCGGTAAAAACAACTGGGGGCGTTACCCAGACGTCTTCAAACATGTTATTCGTTTTTTTGTTTTTGTTTTTATTTAACTCTCTTGTTGTACTGGAAAATATAGGAATCTAATATACATATATATACACACACACACTAAAATACATAGTGAATAGCCTTTAACTAATTAAAATTGAAAATAAATTTCTCTTAGTCTTGCTGCTTGTATGAATAAAATATTGTCAAACCAATTATCACTCAAATTATTTTTATCACCTGGTATCCGCTCCATTTAGCTAGCCACCAAGATGCCCCAAGATAAAATCATAAACTTGCTTGGTTCATGTATTTATTGTTACTGTTGTCACAAATATTAAAAAATATAATTATTAGTAGGAATGCATAACATGTATTCATCTATTTAATAATGTGTTCACTTCAAGTCCAATAACACTTCTCATGCTGTTTCTGACAAGTCAATCAAGTCTGTAAACCAGCCAAGTCAGTCACTGGTGAGCACCGAGACCTCTTGAAGATGTTGTCGCACAACTTCATCCAACACCTTGCTCACACCTTTACAAGCAGTCATTGCGGACTCAATCATAGTTTCTAGATGATCCTGATGTAGTCTGGCATCCATCTGAAGCAAAGCAATCTGTCCACCACGGGGCAGCAGCGCTAAGGCCAATGAGCTCACCCCTCCGCTTTCTTCTGCGTAGCAAAGGTCAGCAAGTGGCGTCTCATCCACAAACCCGACGGTGCAGGCACAAACATAATCCCGCATCGGGATACCAGCATCAATCACTGCCAAAGTTGCAGCGTTCACACATACACTGTAGTTTCCACCATCTGACTGTAGGATCTGTGGCAAAGATTAAAGGTTATACATTTTATAGTTGGGTTGTTTGTATTTTTTATTTTAGCAGGAATGCATGTATTTATTTTTCTGTATGAAAAGACTTTTATTAACCTTTACGTAAATGTCTATTTGGGAGCGTGGGTAGAGCTGGGTCAGAATAGCAGCTTCAAAAGTCTGTTTCAGGTGGAGGCTCATCTCTGTGGACTTTTTGTCTCCGTGTGGTCTCCTCTTCCTCTCTGCTGTGCTAAACGTTGCCATGCTGTACTGACAGTTGATAACTGCACGATCATGAAGAGTCCGACTCCGGGAGCCTCTCATCTAGGAAAGAAATAAATAGATGTCGAGAGAAAAAACTGCAATTAGATATTTAACTTGAACACCATATGCTATAAAGTCATACTCTGGTATTTTATGGAAAGCAGCCTCCTAGAACATTTTAAACAATAAAAAAAATCGAAATTAAAAGTTCTTTAAAGTAGAAATCAATACATTTTATAAGCGTGTCATACACAGCATTTTATCTTTCATTTATCAATAGGGTCTATTCAACTATTTGATGTAGTACGAGCTCTCTGATTTTATACGTTATGCTTCTATAGAACATTTTTTGAGATGGCCATCAAACAGATAAAAGGCGAAAAACAATGTTATCCATGGGTTTGTTTGTATTAGCAACTTGAAGCTATAGCTAACGGAACTTGGCATAGCTTGATGCTACTCACTTCGTGCGGACCGTAAACCACAGCCAGGGCTTTGGTGTTGCCCTGCTCCAGATACGCCGAGCCGTCCGCCTGAGCGAAAACCCCCATCCGGGCCTGGACCTTCCGCAGCTCGGTGGCCTTTCTTCCATCTAAACGGTATCCCTGGTCCGACAGTAGCTCCAGTCCCGCCATGTTTCCATACACTTCAAATGAGCAGCTAAACGCCGCACGTGTGGTGTTGTACTACATTACCCACAATTCTATCCGGAGCTACGGCAGCGGCAGGGGTTCAAATAATTATTCAAATTAACTAATATTTTTGTTTGCGAAATTTGAATGTCGTGTTAATTAAAGCCGTATATCATTTGCTAGTTTCTATGATGGTGACAATGAATATTAAAAGGCAAATTTCGAATGAACAATGCAACTCAAAGTTACTAAGGATATTCCATTTTAACAAAAGTTTAAAAAATTATTAATATATTTCGCTCTTGACATGATTTGTTTTTACTTGTGTGACCTTTCTAGTTTTAAACATCAAAATATAATCTGATAATATAAGGCAACCTGCACACCATCAACACTTTTAAAAATAAAATTTATTAGCATCTCTAATGTGTATAAATAAAAACATATGAAACAATGCTTATAATGTATAATGTAATGAGCTTAACAATAACAGGGTTATATGTGATACAAAGGAGCAGTCTTTATTTTATTTAGCCAGTGTATTGTAAGGAAAGTTGTACCTTAAAATCAAGCTTTCAAACATGAATACCTAGAGGTTGCAAACCTACATTCTTTCATAAGAATCAAACAGAAATCTGTAGATGGGTGGTAAAAAGGGGAATATCATAAATATTCTGCTTTGCGTTCCCATTCACTTAAGTCTTTATAACATCTTTGATTTATAATATTATAAATTCTGCATTACTTTTACTTTTTTTTTCCAAAAATGCTGAGGCACAAGGCCACAACATTTTAAATTATTCTCCAATAAAGGGATTTCATTCCTTTTGATTTAAAAAGTCATATTATTCTAGACTCTTAAAGGTCTTCATAAGCAGACCTAAAATCCAGGGCCAATATGACAATAAAGTAGGGCTGCACAATATATCATACTCTATCACTACTGTGATAAACATGTGCAACTTACATATTGTAAAAGATGGATTGAACTGTCCTTTTTATATGCTACTCAGTCAGTGGCGGACATGGCTAGGCATAGCCTTATCACTTTCTGGTGTTTGTGTTAGCACCAATCAAACCCACAGCAAAACATCATACTTAATAAAAAAATATTAGAAATATTAGAAAACTAGAATTATACCCAAGGAAATATTTAAAATTTCCAGGCATATCATTATCAGAGTGTTCAACAATGATTTAACCTGTTGGCATGTTCTCTGGATATTGTGCAGCCCTACTATAAGGTTAGTCACATCACAGCGCCAAAAACAAACAAACAAAAAAGATACAAAAATGACCAAGAAGAATAAAAAAAAAAAATTCAAATGTTTTCCTAATGTAACAAAGTTTGTCATTTTCTATAATGGCTTGCTGTGCCTAGGTCAGAATACCAAGAAGACCGTAAATAGACGCTTCTCTGGATCTGAGGACTTGGCTCTCTAAGGCAAAAGCAAAGAAAGGAACAAAACCTCTCTTCTGGTGTCTTCCAATGATCTATTTGGTCATGATTTAAAAACACTGAATGTGTTAAATGTTTTACACAACTGACATGATATGCACATAGGACAATACTACCGCTGAAAGCTGGCCAAAACGTACAATAGCCAATGTAACAGACCATTCAACATACACCGCTGACGTCTAGAGGGAATACCCCACACCCACAACACTGAATGTCAAACTTCCAAAGACAATTCAGTTACCGTGCATGGACTATTATTGGCCATTGTCTCAGTTTTTCCTCAAACTGAAAAATATCACATTTCAAAAGGGGAATACAACATCCAAGACTAACTGCTTTAAAGTAAAAAAACAGTGAGTAGGTAAAAAAGTAAAAGTGGTGTGTCTGCTTAAAAGCAGGTGTACGTGACAGTGAGAGGTTATCGGCACCCAAGGATCATGACAACGTCATTGAGCCATATGGAATGAAGGGACTATGTTGTAGATCTGAAAAAAGGTCTCTGCTCCATCCCAAGTCTTTAGAAGAGTGCAAAGATCCCCTTATTTCCCTGATATATCCATGTTCACACATCCTAAAACTCAGCGAACTCCTTTGCACATTTTTCCGTTACAGAAACACGGATTTCCTCTTCCTCGTAGTCATCAAAGTTGCTGGTGTCCCCTGGACCTCTGCACTTTGGTATGAATGGGGCTTCCACCTAAAGACAAGAAGAGTTAGCAACACATCAGTAAGTGATAAAAATATACCATTACTTGACCTGTCCAGACACTGCTTTTATGTTTGTTTAGTTTCATTTCCAAAGCACAGTCCATGCACAAGGTAAGGTTAATGTGCTTTTCACAGACTGGAGCAATTCACTGCAATCTAATTTAAGTCAAATAATAAAGGAAATAGAATACCAACATGTTTAGTGTGTTTATGTTGGTGTTAGGTGTCAGACTCACAGTTGTCAAGCCACACATCCCTCATTCCTTGTATTTAATAAACATCCAGAGTTTGGCTGACATAACAGGAGAGGTAAAATGTGTCATGAGCTGAAAGCTAAATGCATTAAGGCATGGATGTATGTTCATAGTCTGTGTGCTTTCCTATACAACTAGTGTGAATGCTTTGTTTTATTTGGAAGCATCAGTAATTTTAGACTTCAACGGAGAGGAACAGGTGATAAATGTAAATTGGTAAAGATGACATGGAGTGTCATTCTAGTTGATCCACACAGACATAACCTATATTTTTTAATTGAGCCAACAGTATCAACACTCAATGTAGATCCTGTCACACAGACAGATAAGAGCAGTAGTGTCAAAACTGAGTATCAATGACAATCATTGTTATCAAAGATTTAAAAGATAACCAGCTTTGACTAAATCAAATGTTAAGGTCAAAGAGTTTAATCCTCTGCAAAACAACAATGTTGATTAATCAAAGCACTCCATTATCATTGTCTTCCAGACTAAATGGCTTGTGGCAGAGTGAGCAGTGAATCTGGGTGATTTCCAAATGGCTCTAACCACTCTGACTGCACTGTGAAATCGTTACACTCACAAGCAAACAATAAAGGCCCTGTGCTCCATTCACAAGGAAAAAAATTGTCACAGAGGACCATAAAACATAACTGATGGAGCGCTTTTAGATAACGTTGTTGATATTTGTACAATTGTATAAAAAAAAACTTTTGCAGCTTTGGCTGGAAATGACTGTACACAACTAGCTAAAAATCTATATCAACAAATCAATATCTAATTAACTTTTTAAAGGGGCTACACTGTTAGGTGTCAAAACTAAACGTGAGTGTAGTCTTGCCTTTCTCTCATAAATTGCGATCCAGTCTGTTGTGGCGAACCATTTGTGGCCCTTGATGTCACTGACTCCGTTCTTCAGGTTGCCATAGCGTTTAGTGAGATCAACCTGCAGCAGGTTTCTCAACAGATCTTTCAAGTCTGAGCTGAAGTGGGATGGGAATCGTACCTTGAAAAAACAATTGAAATTTTAATTCACAGTACCATTAATATTATTAATAGGTAAGAAGAGTCTATTTTTTAGCTATTGCTTACCTTTCCGGAAACAATTTTCTCATAGATCTGAATAGGTTGATCTGCAAAAAATGGAGGGTAGCCAGCTGCCATTTCATAGATGAGGACTCCTAGGGCCCACCAATCCACAGCTTTGTTATAGCCCTGGAAAAGTTAGTAAAACACCTTCAAAACTACATCAGAATTACTTTGTTTAAAACTGAAATATATAAGTAGGTTTTTGTCAAATGTCATTTCCTTTATAGCCAGAATTATCTGACATTTTTCTATTATTACAAACATAAATACAAATAGTTATTTTTAGCCTTTTTTACACAAGGCTCCTGAATTTTAAATAATCAAACAATTTAAATTAATTATTTAATTTGCAGATGAAGTCACAAAAGCAACACAGTTAAGGCCTTATACTTGTAGGTTTATGGGACAGGAAACAGTTCTTTTTTTTCCTGTTTGCTGTGTATTTCCCTTCTGTGAGATATATGTGAGAAGTATTTCTATCTTTTAGGTCAGTTATATCAGTATACCCTTTTTCATATTCAATGTGCAAAGTAACATAATATCTGGAAACAGTAACTCCTAAAATAGTCTTGTAATACAATATCCATACTTTGCTGAGAATGATTTCTGGTGCTAGGTACTCCGGTGTCCCACACAACGTCCAGGTCCGACCTTTGACCCTCTTGGCAAAACCAAAATCTGTCACCTAGGCAAAGCACATTTTATAGTTTTATTACACGTGCAATATATCAAATAAGGCAAGCGCTCCTTTGTACAGTTTCTCACCTGAATGTAGCCATGGTGGTCAATGAGGAGATTCTCAGGTTTCAGATCTCTGTATATGAGATCTAGTGAATGGAGGTACTCAAATGTCAGCACTATCTGGGCGGCATAAAACCGTGCATGTGGTTCACTGGAAGAGAGAGAAAAGGTTGGGAAAAAAGTTAAGAGTTTATGTCCAAAATAATATTTAAAAAAATTAAAAATGAAATTATTTCCATACCTGAACCTGCCAATTCGTCTTAGGTGTGAAAACATCTCCCCCCCAGGAACATACTCCATCACCATGTACAAGTTGGAGTTGTCCTAAAAGAGAAGAACGGCCTTAAACCCCGATCCAAAATGACATTGAATTGAATTGCTAAATAAAAAGAAACAAACTTTACCTTAAACGCATACTCAAGTTTGACGAGAAAGGGGAAGCTCACTGCCTGCAATATCCGTTTCTCATTTAACGTGTGTTCTATTTGCTTGAGTTTCACCACCTGACAGATCAACAAGATAACATGACCTCGTCAGCTAACTTTAACTAGTGGCACAGATAAAGGATCCTGAGAGAGGCTTTTTCAATCAATGTTTCCTGGTAAGTATTATAATACAACAAAGAACAAGTGGCATGCAATTTCTAAAGATGTGTGTTTACAATGTTTATGCGTTTACTGTATATTCTTGTGATATTTTGAGCTCAAACATTCCCAACTCTCCTTACATACCACCACATTTGAGAACGACTTTAGTAAAATAATTGGTTACATATTAAATAGACTTTCACGCTGACCTTCTGCTTGTCCAAGATTTTCATAGCAAAGTATTGCTCTGTTCCTTTATGTTTGACAAGCATGACCCTTCCGAAGGAGCCAGTACCAAGGGTTTTTAATCTGTCGAAGTCATCTAGGCACGTCGTGCTCTGTGGGAACAACACAGCTGCATGAGACCTTGCTCTGTTGACTGAAGCACTACACATGTCAAATGCAGCTTTTCATGATTCTGACCTGTGGTGGGCATTCCCATTTACGTAAGAAGTCTTCTTTGGCTTTGGCTAGAAACTCTTTCACTAAAAATGAAAAAAAGATGAAGTTAGCAGACAGAAATTTACTCAAAGAGGATTAATGGAAAATAACATTGCAGTTTAAAAGACAGTGGCAAAGTGCTATGTTTCCAAAAGGGAAAAAGGAGAAGTTTGGAAAATGATAATAAGCTGAAGAGGAAAAGTATATTGGGAAAGTCAACTCTCATCTGGATATATATTAAATTATATTTTATAAGATTGCATTTTCTGCTCTAAAGAGATCACATGACACATCACAAACACAAAAACAACAACATTCACGACAGGCAGACAAGTGATGCAGGCCAAGAGACTCAGAAGAGAACTATTTAATGTTAGTTGTTAATGTTAGTCTAATTCAAAAGGTAAGAGGACACAACAGTCAGACGTACAGGGAAGCTGTCCCTGAGCATCTTGTGCATCACATATTACAACATGAGGGAACACTATAAAACACAGCCATAAAATGGTTAAGCGAGACAAACCAATGTATGGGACACACAGCAGACATCAGATATCCAGATTGAGAGAATGTAAATAACAAAAACAAGGACTTATTATCAAAGCATGCACAAAGCAGGCACATCTAGCAAGATTTCACACTGAGAGACCAATGCTGTTTTGCTATTAAGGTCATCTTCTGGAGGAATGAGCGTACCAAATGTCTCTATTGATCACCAAAGAGTTGCAGGAACAATCACCCACATGGATGGGATGATACGGAAGAGAAGACAGAGAGAAATACAGAGTTCATGTACATAACACATCAACAACAATGCAACATGAAACATATGTAGTGAATAAAGTGACAGTAAGTAAGGAATGAAAACAGAGTTGACATAATCCTGTGGAATTTAGACAGAGACTGACTGTCGACTGTGGTTTTCTAAGAACAGGTGTACCCAGAATGCCATGCTTCAGACATTCGGTCATGCATATTAGACCTGATATGAAGATAAACTCCAGTACTGTGAGAATTTTTGGCCTACAGTGCTCGTGCTACAGATGTCAAAATCATTGTTTGAATTGCAGTATGAACGATTATGCACATTAATGAGTAGTTTATGTCGTTTTCTGAACACACAGTACACTGCCGAGCACAGTTTACAAGATTCAGACATGAACTCTGCTTTGAGTTGACACTGTTTATATCACAGTGGGTTTGCTTTTGTGAGAAAGAGCCACGGGGGGTGAACATCTGTAGGATTTTATCTGCATTTTAGGGTAAAAATCTGCCACTTTGAGTATTGTGGATGGCTGCTGCAAATATGTTTAAGACACTGGCTCTAATTTAGTAATAATTTAAGTTAAGGTGATATTTTCGATTACCAAGAAATGATGTGTATCAAAATAACCTTGTGGTCTTCCATGTGATGGACATTTACTTTTTGCCTCAAAATCATCACCCAAACAGAGCGTTAAATCAAAGTGTTGTGCATCTAAATGTATTCGATTTAGTCCTAGTTCAGACCTGTTTAGTCCAGGGGTAGTCCCAGTTCAGTCTTTAATATTGATTTAGTCCCTGCTTTGATGAGTGGGAGTTAGTCCAGAGCCTTACATTTCTTTATATTTTGTAAATCAAACTGAATTAACCATTTTTACTATGTCAAAGAGCATTTAAATTAAATATTGTTATCACAAAATTCTGAATAGTTATTACATGAGACTAACATCTAACATTAGGCAGCCCTGGTTTTAATACTGTGGGCATCATGATGTTGATGGAGGTTCTGAATGTTTGATTACCCAGAAGCATGCACCATGTCTGTAAAGCCCTGGCTATACAAAAATATACCAGATACTCTGTATTCTTGATTGGAAGTGCCTTTCCAACATTTTGTACTCACATTACTGGCCAAGGCCAGAATGCACTCAGGCATAACCTAGCAGGGTTATGTGAGTCTGCCCTGTTTAACTACAGTGTGAAACACAACTGCACTGTGAAACAAAATAGGTGTCATGATGGCAACTGCTTAATCTCCCTGTGCGGGTGGGACTGTGCAGGCTAATGTTGGCTACGGTAAGCAAAGTGCTGCTCGATATAGAGGACTGTAGGTAACCAGGTCGTCCTGTCAGGCCAGCGACACTCCAGACAAATCTGCTGCTCGGGGCACAGTGTCAGCTTAAATGGTTTTAGTAGTTAGCCAGTCAGGATGTAAGGAACATAGCTCCACAAGAAATGCATTGCAGGCGCAGAACTATCTGATCATCTGAGTCTCTCTGAGTAGATCTGGTTGGTTGTGCTCTCACACAGCCTGTCTTAACAGGCTAATAAATCTCTCAGGAATGTATTGTAAAAAGACATGTTTAAACAATTATAACTAAATACAGATTTTTATAAAAATGTATTGATTATTCCTTGTATTCTATGAGTAACTATTAGCTATTTTGAGCAAAAAAACAAGTCTAACTGTGAAACATTTATCTTTTAAAAATCCAGCCGTACAAGCCCGGTTTATTATCAGTCAAACACAGGGAAACATTTATGATTTATCACATGGGGTGATCAGTGATGACCAGCTGCACACATCAGAGTATACCAGCAAAGTAACACAGTCCTAGGCTGAATTACGTCAAACCTTTCAAAGCTTGTAATACCCCTTATCCTCTGACGAAGGTCTGATGACAAGCTGCTCCAGTCAATGACAACTGAGCCCTTTACCACAGTCAGATTAGGAAAACAGCTCCAAATAAGCGCAAGTGACATGATTCAACTGTGTTTATGTGTGCAAATGCCCAAGGACTAGTCAGTAGAGGCTCTTGGTTTTATGAATGGAAACAGCACATTTGTCATTTCTTCACCATACTTGGCCATGATGCTGCACTGAGGGAGAGCTGTGTTTATGTGAGCAAGAATAAAAAGTGTCAGGAGAGCTTTAGGAAAAACTTGCATCACAATACCTTCTAGAGCTATTTATACCAATTACGTGCTCCTCTGTGGTTGGTTTACACGTAATGTTTGATACGGCTAGTGCCTTACTACAAGTGATGCTGCCGGAGTTTTAACTTAAACACACTCTAGTTGTTACACAGCTGAATTATTGATAGGACCACATTTAGGACAAAGGTAGTGAGGCCACCTTCAAGAATATCAGCCATTTCCTGAGCCATTAGACACAAGATGCTTGCTCCGTCAGGGCTAACTGTGAGCAAACAGGCCTGGGTGGCTACCACCAAGGGGCCTTCTGAAGGCTAATCCCCCTCACAGCTAAAGTTAGCAAGCTAGGTGACCACCAGGATTAACTTTTATCGTGTTCAAGAAAGACTGAAAACAGTCTTAACGAGACAAACACACCAAATGCATTGAAGTGTTCCTCTGCTCTTACTGGGGTTTAATAGGTAACAAAAGGTTCTTGGTCTGTGCAACCCCCTCCCCACTCACCCCCTTCCAGTGAAGATAACCACAACATGAACGGGTCTTCGAGCTGCTAGCAAACGCGATTAGGCCTTTAGCTCATTTTATGTCAAAACATTTCATTGCGTGGGTTTTATTAGCAAAAAACGCAACTGATGTGCGTAAAGTAGATAATACGCGGGGGAAGTGAACGCACGGCCCTCATATTCCTGCGAGTTTGGACAGTTCGCTGTTACAACAGCCCGCTTGTTTGGGAGAGGTTATCGGGTTAAACCAAAACCCGGCCCGTAACACCATCGAGGCCGAACAACAGCCCCAGACTCACCGCTCTCTAGCTCGTTGCCCTTCTTGGCGGTGGCAGCGTTCCCCATGGTGTGGTGGAGGAAGACACGGCGAATGCTCCGACGCAGAGGATATGGCGGCGGCTAGAGCTAACCTTACCACTACTACCGATATTCTTCTGCCCCCTTCGTCCTTAAAACAAGCCAATGCAAAGGGGGAGGAAAAAAAGCGATCGTGGAGAATAACACCCCGGTGCCCTTTCCAACAAACCCCCTCAAGTGTCCTTCTGCGTTCTCCCTCGCCTTCTTCCCCCAGTAAGGTCGCTCTCTCCGCTCTGGCTATTTCTCTTAAGCCTGTTTGGTTGTCATGAAAGCTATAGCGGTCACTTGTGTTGCTTTGCCTTCTCGATGCTCCCCCTCCAGTCCCCCCCTCACTCACTCAGCTGCATTCACGCTGTGGCTCTTTGGATTGGACAAAGATGCCTGTGGAGATAGAGCAAAGCTGACCTGCTTCTTCCGCGTTTTGGAGCATCACGGTTGCATTCACAGGTATGCTGCAGGATGACATTGGTCTCTCAGTGATGGGAAGGAGTAGATAAATATAACCCAGGGCGTCAGGAGAAGCTGAGTGTTTAATTAAATCGTAATAGGTGTAATAGGCTGACTTTATTTCGTTTTTATGGTATATTATTTTATAGAACGTGATATTAATAATAATATAACTTATGTATATCTACTACTGATCTGTTTGTTTGCTTTTTATTTTCTTTTTCTTTTTATTGCATTTATAAAAAATTCAGGTATATTTACTAAATTTACTTAAAAAAATGTTGCTCTTCTGTTGCAGTTCATGAAATAAATAATATTAAAACAAATGTCAAAAAAAAAAACGAAAAAAAAACACTGAATTTCTGAGACACTCACCCCATCCCCCACCCGCCACAAAATACTAATACATTTGACCAAACTGAAGTGTAGAGTTTAGCACTAGCTTAGCATTAGCTTTAACGCTAGAACAGAAATGATCTCGTTTAACTTTATGTGATTGAATTGACAGGATTTTTCTGTGTTTCACATTGTCTCCCTTTCCTCTTTTTATTTTTTTTTTTGAGCTGTTTCAGTGTTTTAAAAGACATATTCAGCGCTGAAAATACACTTTATCTAGCTATTAAACTTACTGGAATGTCACATGACAAGCCGGTGTAGACCAATGAGCTCCTTTATTGAGCGTGTGATTTTGCGAGCATGTGATTGGTCGATGGCCTCATAAAGTCTGTTTGTTTGTTTTTTTGTTTTTTTTATTACAACGTACTAGTTTTTTCCCTAACCAGAAGAAAAAAGTATTTGGTACAGTCCGTTTAATTTTATTTTTACTGTCTGCAATTTTTACCCTTTATAAAGGTACATAAAGTACACAGAAGTCACGTCCTATTTAAAAACAAAAAAAATCTGCTCATTAAACCAGCTACATAAAATTGTATTGTGACATTACTACAACAATATTGCATACAGCATGCATGGAAGGGGAAATGCTGACCAAGTATGAGGTTGTATATAATACTCTAACTCAAAATGACCATAAAATACCATTCCATTGCACTAGTTCCAAAAAGTCAACATGAGTGGTCAGATGTCCCACTCTCTCACTCCTCTTAAAATCAAATGTGTGTTAAGAACCGATTGGCTAAACCTGAGCTTTCACCAGGCAGGGGGTAATTTAGAGTGTAGCAGGCTGATGGGTTCTCAGCTCAGTGCAGATATCAGGGCTCTAATTATCACCAGCATGTGGGATGGGAGGTACCAGGCCTCACTGCCAACTGTCATAAGGGGCCTTTGATAAGGTCCTGGTGAACGACAGTTGACGGCAATGTTTATTTACAACCTCATGTCATTACTTTGACATTTTTTATCCCTAAGTTTTGTTTTAGTTGCCAAAAAAAAATACTCTTGAGCAGACATGTCCAGCCAGTCATAGCACAAGGTAAGATTTTAGCTTTAAGACACAGCTTCAAAATACAATTTATGTCAAACCTGTTTAAATCCATCTAAAAACCAATCAAAACCTGTTGAAATACAACTAAAACTTATTAAAATCCGTTTAAAACCCTTTTAAATTAAACTAAAACCTGTTCAAATCCATCTAAAACCCATTCATATGAATTTTAAACCTGTTCAAATCCATCTAAAACCCATTTAAATCTAAAAACCGTACAAATCCAACTGAAACCTGTTCAAATTTGACTGAAAGTGTTCAAATCCAACTAAAACCTGTTGAAATTCAACTTAAACCGGTTCGAATCCCATCTAAAACCTGTTAAAAATCCAGGTTTAATGTAGATTTTAGTTGCTCAAATCCAACTAAAGTCTGTTCAAATCTATCTAAAACGCATTTAAATCTAAAAACCGTACAAATCCAACTAAAACCTGTTCAAATTTGACTAAAAGTGTTCAAATCCAACTAAAACCTGTTCAAATCCAACTAAAACCTGTAGCTGGAGAATAACAATAAAATACAAAGAGATCCTCGGCCCTTGGAACCTTTCCTTTCATCGAATTCGGCCCTTTATGCAAAAAGTTGGGAGACCCCTGCTCTTGAATTTCCATGAGCTATGCTTGGCTGATAGATACAAGCTCAAAACATGTGACTCCTATGTAAACAAATAAGAAAAACAGTGAAGTATGGGAATACAGTACAGTTTGTGCCTTCATGTAGCTACAAAGGGCCATGGAAGTAGAATAAAATCGTTGCATCGTTTCAGGATAAATGTTGATTTTCATTTTACAGTTTTAAATATTGGCCCCTTGTAGTTCTATTTCAGGCTTGCGAACACATTTTGTTTAAAGCCTGTGCACTGCAACTATAAACTGGCACACTAGAGGGCAGCAGATCTCTATCACAAGCTGCTTGAGAGGAGCTTATCCCACTTTTTTCAGCAGTGGCATGTCACTTTATTAAATGATGTGATTTAAACTCACTGCCGTCACTTCTTCACTTGTTGTTCACTCGTCTCAATCCTGTTGCACGTAGCCCGACAAATCTGATTTCTCCAAACAGTGCCTCTCATTGTGAGTAACTTCAACCTTCCTTCCACCACAGTACGCCCTGTCAGCGCTTGAGGAATCTCAGAGGTTAAAACACAAAGCTCACTGACTGGCGTTTTTTTTTTCTTTTTACTCAATTTGCACTCAGCAAATAAGGTGCAGAGCTTGTTTTGTGTTTGTCAGATGGAACGCACCAGACTCGAGAAGCTGTTTGCATTTGATTCTTTTATCTTTCCATTCCTTGCCTCCTCTCCGCTTTCTTCCCAACAAACAGCATGTCATGTTCTTCCCAACTGACCAGCTGCGCTCCATATTGGCTTTCTTATGTTTCTTGCAAACAGGCTCGGCCGCGCTTCAAAGAGAATTATTTATGCCTTTAAATGAATGAATGAAAAGCTGTATCTTTCATGTTTTCCAGATTTGTTCAGTTAAAAAGACATGGCTATAAAGTAGGTTGCATTGTTTTGGTGAGGTTTTCATTGATACAAATACAAATCTATCTATTTAGGAATTTGGCAGTTGGCCGGTTTGGTTATTTAAAGCTTTTATTTGTCCAGGCAATTGAATTATCGGTTAGAGGAGCTGTATTTCGGACACACCCCGTCACATGTTCACGCAGGAGCTGCCTCGGACAACCGCAGATTTCCTCCGTTGGCTCCAGACCAACTTTGCTCCAGCAGTTGGGACCCGGGTGCCTTCCGTCCGCAGCACATCAGCCGGATTTATAGGGAGCGGGGTGTGGGATATTTGTAGCTCCCTGGCTTCTGAATGTCACTCGATCCTTAAATCCCCTTCCTTCAGCGGACTGTCATGTGGAACGACAGGCCCGGGATTTTTTGACTCATGCACTTTTGGGAATGAAAATTTGGCCGCACATAAGAAGGGGACGTTATGGTTGCTTTGAAAAATGATGCTGTAATTTCTGTAGAGAGTAGAAATGGTCAAATTGGAATGGGGTGTTGATGCTAAATAAGTCTGCAGGCTTAATGTGTCAGTAACTCATATTGTGAAAAAGGTCATAGGTCAGCAAACAACATGGATGACAGTTTTGAAACGTTTTGATGTGGTATTTATGTTAGATTGTTCAGTTGGTGTTAATTTTTTATCCCTAAATCTATTATTGTGAAGACCTCTAGTTATGGAGACCGAGTCAAGACCAAGTCAAGACCAGAACCAGTGCACGATACACTGTAATAGATACAGGGGAACAGTTCAAAAATCCAAACTATCCAAGTCCAGACTCATAAAGGTTAGTGTTTGGTGAAAGAGGCAGACTTAGTCCAGTCTTAGACCAAGTCCAGACTCATTGAGGTTAGTGTTTGATGCAGGAGGCAGAGATTTTTAATTGAATTTGAAATGATTGAGGGTTTTATCCGATCCCAAGTACTTGTGGTCTCGGTTATTCTTGAAGTAAAAATGATTTTGAGACCATGAAAAGACCAAAACCTTTACAAAAAGGTCTTGAGATTGGTTTCTAGTACTACATCTCATCCAAAATCTGCATGGGCCATAAAGTTCAACATTTGTTTTATGACTAAATATAAACCTTTAAGCAACACAATAGTCCCTCCTCCAACTATGTACAGTACATACAGTCTAAATGTAAATACATGTAACATACATAGTCATGACCATAATACTATATATTGTATATACTTTTTATACTGAATATTCTGCACTTACTGCCTTTTCCACTTCTGATTAGAGGCTAACCTGCATGCCTTGTCATCACACTTGTACATGTGTAATGACAATAAAGTTGAATCTAATCTAATTTACTCATCAGATGAGTTTTTTTTCTTTGTGCGCTCCTCAGTACAAGCACTTCAGTGTGTCTGTCTGAACCAAAATATGAGCTATGCCTCAGCAACATCGTGTAACTATTCTATATGGACTACACATTCAAATAGATATAGAAGTAGCTCAGTATTTCAAATATTAATCAGATCCAATCTACACTGGCCACATTCAAAGCAGAACATGGTTTAATTAGTTTTTTGAGTGGCTCCTGTCTGCTTCTCCAAACTGGGAGTGCGCTGACATCTATCTTCAGGGAATTGATAAAGGTGCTACAGCGGATCATTAGTAATACACAATCCCAACATGAAAGAATTGCAAATGAAAGCAAAGCAAATGAAGCCCACAACAAAATTATTTCGATTAATTCAAAGGCAGCAAGACTCAAGATACAGAATAGAAAAGGTTAATAAGTCTATGGGACATGAAAGTGTAAAAATGAGAAGAGTATATAGCAGAAGTAAACTCAGTATTGTGTTTAAAAGGGTATAAAAGAATTTGTAGTTATTGCTTTTCTTCTGCAGCGCTTGTTGCACAAGACATCATATTCAGAGTGCAAAAAAAAAAAACAAAAAAAAAAAAAATGAGAGAATGATTAATAATTTGCTTTGCCTGTGTAACTTCTGTTCTTTCAGAGATTGATTGCAGGGACGGAAAGTCTTTTCTGCCAATTACTGCCACGCCATTGTTAACTCATTTCTGTATTTCTGATCCAAGCAAACCAAACAGATCATGATTTCTGCTTTCAGACCAAACAACCTTGGACTCTGGGATTAAAAAAAACAAACAAAAAAAACCAGCCACAAATATGAAGTGTTAAAAAGAGATTATCAGCGGCGGACAGACTCAGATGATCTAGTTATCTCCCTCTTATCAGTCACCAGCTCCTATTAGGATGCTGCATGTGGTTTCAGGACATTACCCATTTCCTCCTGTGTATATCAAAGCCTCCTCTCCCTCCTCTTCCTCCCTCCGCCCCTCACCCTAATTCACTCCAGATGAGCACAATAGGACATTTGATTTAGTGCGCAAAGACACATGTACACAGCTGCCTCAAACAGCTGGTCGAAGAGCCTCCACTGCAACTTCTAATCACAAATTTGTTGATGTAATTAAGACGAGAGGAGGACTATTTGTTGTACCGTCCTGTCCTCAGCCGCAGCCGGCGTAGGTCTTGTTTATGTTGCGTCGCAGCTTACACGGCCTCGCGGTTTTAATGGCGTGCAGGTGATGTAGATCAACGGCGCAAGGGCTTCCAAGTCGGTGTCAGCGCTCGCCATGTTCCCTCCCGCTCAAGAGATTTCTATTGAATATGTTTTTTTTTTGGAAGCGTCTCAAATGATCTGTTGCGAAAAAGCCTTGACTTTGTAACAAACGCGGTTATCACCTACGTATAGAGACGTTCCCAAATAGAAAAGTGTGTAGTGCACCGTTTGACTCTGCAGCTACTTTTCAGGGGATTTTTGTAGACATCAAGTATTAATGCTCCCATGCAGCCTGTGCCCTTTTCTTCTGTCTTACCAAGGCTGCTCTGGGCATCAAGACGTATCACATACAGCATATAAACGCCTGTCTGGGAATGTTGAGCTGAAAAACATAAGGGCTTGTCTTGAGTCAGTTTCACTGGACTCACGCAGGGTGTATCCAAGGTTTTTTTTCCCCCCTTTGGCAGCCTCGATAGTGCACTACACATAAATGCCTGTTATTTCACCAGCACTAAACGTATTCTTACCAGAGGATGAGAGGATGGTTCTCCGAGTGCTTAGACAGTTGAACAGGCAGCTCATTTGGGATAGATGCACATTATCCCTTTGAAGTTGCGCCGTGGCGGACGGCTTAGAAAGGCGCTACTAGAAAACAAAACAGCCCGCGTGGTGCAGTCCTTTAGCTGCCGAAGGGAGATTGCAATTGATTAAAGAAGGACTTTTTGTTTGTGCGTTTTGGAGCCATCTAAAGGTCACTGGGTGCAATGTCACAATGCTCACACAGGACTGTTTATGGTATAGATAGACAACGTGCTTCAGACTGTAATAATGGAGCGTAAATGCTGACGTCTGTTGTATTTTCATATTTTGCACTGATGTCAGCAGACTATGGCTAAATGGCTTATGCTAAATTGCTATTGTGAGTTTGTGAAGTTTCAAACCCGTGAAGCTTATTTGAAGATCGACACAACAGAGAAAAAACAAGTATATCTCCACTGGCTTATTCTGTGTCCACATTTTGTGTCTTAGACCCTCCCCAAAGTGAATGGAGAGGATTGAGGAATGGGACATCTTTTCCTCAGCGTCATTTGCGCCGACGTTGGTTTATGACAACATTCACACAACTGGATCTCCAGCTAAAGATTAAATTAACATCAGAATAATTGCAATAATTAAACTGAACAAATACTCTTTCTAATGTCATGTATTGAACTTTTTTTTAAATTCTATATTTATGATATTTATTCTATAAGTATGATGGATGTGTTTGTGTCTGGATAAAATTGACTCAAGCATTTCGTTTTGTTGTACTTTTGTGCAATGACAATAAAGTTGAGTTGAATTGAGACTGTAAAAATGTGTGCAATCTATATGTTTGCCTAGATTATTTGTGTACGACAGTGGGACTCGAGTCTGGAAAGAGAGGAGGTAGAAAGCATACTTCCGAGGCAGTTTTCAGTGCATATTTATTTACAGTGAAACCATGAAAATATACAGTACACAGCACAGCACCACATGGCCTGACCCTCTCTTTTAAGTGCGGCCACATCTGCCTTTTACACTGACACTCATTGAAATGGCCTGAAAAAAGGGGGAAACAACATAAAGGACACAATCAAATATTTATTTACAGAGGTATGAAAAAGTAAGTATTGTCACACTTAAATGTTTCAGATCATCAAACAAATTGAAATATTCGTAAAAGATAACACAAAATGCAGTTTTAAGAGATGACATTATTTATTAAAGGAAAAGCTATCCAAACCTACACTATAGACACTTGTTGCACGACTCGTCCAACTGTGCGTGGTGTGGGCTTCGTTTTTACTCCTCCACCGTGAGTTTGACTTCTATGTAGGACACTCTGGTGTATCCTCACTCTCACAGAAGAAGGACAATGGCAAAGATGGTGCGTATACCTACAATAAACTTCTGGTTTGAGTAGCAAGGAGTCGAGAAGACAGAAATAACGCAATTGAGACGCACACAACATTTTGACTTATAAAAAACTGATGCATTGTAATCCTTAGCTAAAAGATTGGTGTTTCCAGTTGAATATTTTACTGTAGTTGCTAGGCACCAGTGTAACCACATCACAAACATTGGAAGAACTTGCTGGTTATGCATTGCTGTATAACGTATGTGTTTTATCAGCGTTGAGAGCCGTGCTGGCAGCAAGGCAGAAGTTACTCAGAGGAATAACAGAATAATGAAAAAAGATATTAAACCCAACTGTTACATGTTGCTTTAAGTCATGTTTATGAAGATATATAAAAGTGCGTTGATGACACTGAGCTGCTCGCGTAAACTTTTCTTCTTCACAGATAAGGTGATTGATTCTCGGAGGGAGGAGACGAGGGCATCGCTGAGACACAGACACCCCCAGTCCGCCTTTTCCACCCCGGCGTTGTCAGAGATGGCCGAGATTACGAGAGGATAACGCACCGCACAACATGGCCGCCCCAAACCAGATCAAAGCCGAAGACAATCAAAGCCAGAGTGAAAGCTACAGCAGTAAGCTCTTTTAAATGTCTGCCGCAGCGTTGCTCCCCTCCTCGACTGTTTCCATCCCCCGGTCTTTCCACTTGTGGGACCCACGTAAGCCCCTCTCGCATGAACGGTGGACAGCGAGTAGGCCTGTGCGTAAATCCTTCAAAGCAATGCAAACAGAGCGGTAAATGATCTATGATAATATTAAACCTGAGCCGGCGAGCTGTAAAGCCTGCGTAATACCAATGCTGATAAGACATGACACTGGCCATAATAGTTTACGCCGCCGGGTTAAGTCCGCGTAAGATGGCCATGACAAACGACTTGTCCCGACTTTACGTGTGGTTTGACTTCAAAAGGAACGCCCCAGTCGCCGCACGGAAGTTTCGACCGAGTTTCTCACACAGGTCAGACCGGGCCGTGCACAAATGCGGCGCGGGACAAATCTGACATCCATCTAAAACGTCAGGACGCCGGGACTTTTCAGCCTCTGACCTTTGACCGCTTTGACTTAGGAGCACATGTTTTTCGGATTGATGAATGCATTTCTTCAGCCCCCGAGACAGCTACTGGTTTTCGTTTATGAGGATACCAATGTGAATCAACTTACCCCGAAAAGTAATCAGTCACAGCGGGGCTTGCGTCAGCTTTTCATGCAGTGAGTTGTTTGCAGTGAAAACCAGAAGCTTTGACTGAGTGCAACATGAAAGTCAAACCCAAACCTGCTCGGACAATAAAAGACAGCTTTTAAATACATTTATTGACGTGTTTTATTCGTCTTGTAAAAATACATGACTCTGTCGAGGCCGTTCATTAAAACAAGAATCCTATGTTGCAGTGTTATCATAATTAACATATAGTTGGCACAAGGACAACTCATTTTAAGAGCTAATAAACAACACAGCAATCTTTTTTTTATGTAAAAGGTTTATTAAAGTAAACTGGGTAAGGTTCAATCTCTGCCAACACTCCATAATTTTTAATTATATAAACAAACTTTCAGTTTACTCCAAAAGTCCAGTGTCTAGTGTATTAGCTGTAAACTATAAGCACATGTTGTCCCTGCCTGCCCTCTCTGAAAGTTTAATTGAAATTTGTGCTGTGGTTTGCTGCTCTAGAGTAAAATATGGAAAATAAAAACATACCTGGAGGAAGTGACAGGCTCAGACTATCTAGTGTGCATCCTAGCAACACATGACTCGCATTTGTTGGCTTTTTTTAAAACAAAATGTGATGCTACTCCTGTATTCTTAAGGAGTGCATTCATTTTCAGAGTCATTTTATCCTGGAAGTAGAATATCTTTTCAGCTGCAGTGCCACCGTGACATCATGATGCAGGTTTAATAGAAGAAAGTAGCGGCTCGGTACAAACAGGACTGAGACCGAGCTAAAAGCTGCGGTACATTTTGTAAAAAGCGTTGTCTTAATCTAAAATTAGAGGTAAATGGACAGTGTGGTCCTGCAGAAATGGTGGCTCGCACTGTGCTGCATTAGATGTCTGATTTGGACCAGAGACTTGTTTGACACTTTGCTGGTGGTCAGACTGGTTACTGGTGGACCAATCACAATGCACCATGAGCAACAAACAGAAGGCACATTTGATTGTTGGATGATACTGTCTTTCTTGCATCTTCTTGCATCAGTTCAGTGTTATGTTAAATTGATGACGGTGTGCAATTAGCTGCGCACAAAGTATACGCACAAAAACACAAAAAAATCACCAGTATTGTTTAAAAGCTGCTGAATAAAGGATATTTATTTCTTCACTATGTGGTGTCTGCATGTCCTCTCTGTGTTACCGTGCTCTCATCGCACAAAGACGTGGTGTAAAGGTGAAATAAACAATATGAACTGCCCCTAGTGAATGAATGAGAGAATGAGAATAGTGTCTGTCAGTGTCTAAGTGTTAACCTTGGTCATTGTCCAGGGTGTACCCCGCCCCAGGCCCCAAAGCTGCTGGGATAGGCTCCAGTCACCCATAACCCATAACAGGACTAAGCAGATGAAGAGGAATGCCTCAGTTCAAGTCAAGTCAGTGGTTGATTTAAAACTTACACAAAGAACTTCCTTTCCTTTCCCACGATGCATCTCTAAAGTCACTGTTTCCTTTTGTTTTCAAGGCCCATCTTAATGAGATTTTGAAAACTCTCTTTGGTGATGTCGGTCTGATTTATTCCTGTCCTCTTTTCATTCTGCTCTGGCTGCGCTCTTGCCTGCATTGCAAAAGCTTTCAGAATTGTTGACTCATTTTGCTGTCCTGGGTGTCCTTCAACATTTCTTATCGTCGAGGATAAAAGCCGGCTGACAGGTCTTCACAGTATCACCAAAAACGTCTGTATAATCTAAAGGTACAATTCAATTAGACCAAGCTACAGGTTAAGTGGTTTGTTGGCTTCATGTGCTCTCCGGGGAATGCTCTCATTAAAACGACTTGACAGTTAATGTAAGTCTATCATATGCTTTCATTCTCGGGAACAAGCAAACATTGAATTTATACAAAGCATTAATCTTGACAAAGGAGTTTTTTTTTTCTTCATTTTTGTATAGTTTAACTTTTCCACTCCATTGTTTTTTTGAAAATTGAATCGATGTCTTTTTTGGCATGGACGCAGCAGACTGTGGTCGTGCAAATAAAACGACTCGCTGCTTGCGCTCTAAATATTTAGCAGGAGTGCTGTTCATGCATTGTGTCGACTTTAATAGGATGTGACTGCGTCTGGATGGAAACGCCACTCACGTCGTTATAGCTCCAAAAAAAAAAAAAGACGAAAAAAATAACAATCAAGAGACAGTTTTGGCTTTAGGTAACGGCATATACAGCAGGGATCGGCTTTGTTAAATAGCTGCAAATCAAAGTGGTTTTCTCACTCAAACTGCCCAGGAAGTTGCACATTCTGGGAGCACTTTCTGATCTCCAACATGACTTTCCCCTTTTGTACATTTGCAGCGCTGGAGAAGTCTCCTGATAGCACCGCTTCCTATGTTCAACATCTTCTTTCCTTGCGACGCTGCCCTTGTAATTAAGACTCGGCGTTATCAGACCGGAATCACATGAAAGGCTCATGAAGCTCTGCAGAATCCACACGTGTGCCAGGGGCTAGCTCGCTTACACACTTAATTCATATTCCCTTTGTTGGGGTTCGGGCTTTGAGCTGAAGTGGCCGCTGACTGGAGTGACAATGTAACAGGTATTAAATACTGCATTTGTAAAGTCACCGTGTGGGAAGTGATGGCTTCAAAGTGCCAACAATCTGCACGGAAATGAAAGCGGGGATCAGTCTGGCCTTGAATGGGAGAAGTAGCAGCCTTTAGAATTAGGAAAGGAATCTCCACAGCTAAGTTAAGTGGTTTGCTGGCTTTGCTTTTCCTTTTTTTCACCTGCCACATGATGCTCAAACCTGTGGAACACTTTTGCAATATTGATATCAGGCATATCTCTGCCTCTTACTTCTTCTTATCATCTTTTATATGCTATTTATGTTCCCATTTTGATGATGTATCTGCACGTAGCGAGATATAAGTGTGTGTGTGCCATCGTTTTAGGTCACGTCCACATTTTCAATACTGCGGAATACTGTAGAGTGCTAATGGAGAACGCCACTGAACCCAGGGTCGATTTTAGAGCAATACTTAAACTTAATTTTGCTGAGACTGCAATAATTAGTTGTGGATTGGCTTCTTGTTTACACACTCCCTCTTGATGAAAACACAAACTTTTGAAAAGAGCCGAGGAGGTGTTTTTGTGTCATTGCAACTGCCGCTCCGGTCTCGTGTAAACTCTTCACTGAAACGATGAAGTCATACATGCACAAGCAACGTCTCTACAGAGGAGGAGGCAGGAGTAGCAAAAAGAAAAAGCTTCCCTCTACTGGTCTGGCATACATACAACATCGTTTTAGGCATGTCAGCGACTGTTGCATTTTCTTGACCAAAATTCTCATGTAAACGACCCGTTAAGTTAAGATGACTTACGGCTTTGTAGAATGAAAATCATCTAAAATCAATATCTGTCCATTTAAGTGTTTGTGCAATTGTAATGCTACATCCACAGGAAAGCCGCCATCTCTGAAAACATTGTATTATCTGTGTGTCGTACAGTATTTTATGTCATAACAGAATACACGCAGGATGAACAGCGCTAGCCACTGTGTTCACCATATTCATGAGTAAAACTGTGCTTTTTCTTAGTTAAACTACACATGCTTTTTTTGGTTTTGTAAAATGAGCACATGCATATCTATTGTAACGGCATAAACAATATTGGTCTCCATGACAGTTTGGATCACTTTGTGTTTCTAATATCAATTACATTTAAATATTGCTCAGTAAAATTTACTTTACTGTGACGTTTGTGTTGCTGGGAAAATCTTTTTTTTTTTTTTTTGTGAATACCAGTGTGCAAATAGACATAGTATAACACAGAGGATCGGTGCTGAATTGTTTCTCAATACTGGTTTAGTGCAGACAACACATGAAAAAGTATGAAAATGCTGCATTTTGTAATGAAAACACCTCCGTTGCTGAATGAATTATTGACAGAAGTTGAATGAATGTGATGTGATGTAAAAATAGATGAGGATAGTTTCCATCTTTGATTTATTTTGGTTGTATATCATGGCAAATCTATACACTCCACCAAGGGGATTGTAAAAAATGAGCAGAGGAGGATTAACATGTAGCTAACATGAGCCTAATGCCTCAAGGCCTGCAGATATACACCTATTAATGTCATTACCTGCACATGATATAATGTTCAATGTTCAATAAAAGAACATCAAAGCTCTCCATACAAGTGTGACAAAGGACTGACATTGAGAGACTAGGCATATTAAATCTGTAAACATGCACATATTAAAACATCCAGTGAGTTTTCTTCACTTTAACCTACACTCTCAACAGCAGGCATTTAGTAGGCCCACTTCTGAGTGAGTACACAATACGCTATGCTTCCTGAGTGCTGTGAAGTAGACCTTGCATCCCAATCTTTCCTAATGGGCTCTTTCAACTCTATTCCTGTAAACAAGGTAGAAGTGATGCCAGCTAACCTTGCGAGTGAAAAGATTCTGTTTGTGCCGGCTGCTTGGTATTCCAGTCATCCCCGTTGCAAACCATCTGGTAGCAGTCTCCGCACCGTCTCCCCGTAGAGCGTTACACTTAGTGATCTTGTTGCCCTATCACTTGCTCCCTCATTAAAATGACTGATAATGATAAATCCCGTAGGCCTGGCGTGATGAAATCCTATTGATCTGCAAACATAAATGCCCCGTACGTAAAATCACGAACAAACCCATCAGGAGAGGTGGATGTAAGCCTCTCCACAATTAAAATGTTTAATTCCAAATCCCTGTGTACATTTGTAGGTTATAAACACGCACTGAAGGCTGGATTTTCAGAGACCAGAGAGGAATGTTTAATCAGCCAAGGTCAGGGTGTTTCACCATGCGTTGTTGTCGAAGGGGGAAAACATAGGGACCATCTCTCATCTGTATTCTCTTCAGATGGCTTGTGTTATAGTAGGATCATGCAGATATGGGATTTCTTTTTTTTCCTCTTCCCTCAGAATTAAAACCCAGATGTCACACGCGCACATACATATTCTCGCCCACTAAAATATTATTTATGGCTCTGCAGTCGGCATAACGAATGCCTCACACTCAGCAATCACTCACTGTGAACAATGCGAAAACAGTCGTCAATCTGAACTCGCTGGCAATTATCCAGATCCACCCCTGAACCAAAATGTACACCTCCTCCCACCTTTACAAGCACAGGCCGACACTCGAATGTTAATCATTTCAATTTTTCTCACAAAGCACAAACATAACGCTGCTGTTTTCTTGATTTCATTCCAGGTGTAAATATTAGTGATGACAGGAGACCGACAAGAGAGCAGCTTGATACAGGCACGTCCAAAGTCTGGCTCTGGGGCAAATCATGGCCCAAGTTCAGGTTTTATATGGCCCATTTTATGTGTCCTTTGACATATATCTGCACTACACACAATTATATTTACTTTTTTTTTTTTTTTCATGGATCATCTTTTTAAATATTTCCATTTAAATTTTTCTCTTTGTTCTTTCATCTTCTACCTCTTGTTTCCATTAGGGTCTTGGGTGACTGGAGCCTATCCCAGCAGTTTTGGGCCTAAGGCGGGGTACACCCTGGACAATAGCCAGTTACACAGAACTAACACCTAAGCCCTTTAATGTAATCATATTGTTTTTTGTAATGAATAAGCGAAAAAAATAAAAAATCCTTTGCTTCTGCCTGTTCCTTTTTTGGTTGAATGTTTAATTAAAATGCAAAAGTGTATTGTTTTTAGACTTTGACCAAAATAAACTCTCATTCAACTATTTCAGTCGGACTCTCCTCTGACATTTTTTGTCAGGGAAGAGCGGAGGATGACGCTTACACTTCATTTGCTTGACTGAGCTAACATGAAGCTAATAGAGAAATGACACGACTCTTTTAGAGATGGTGATTAATCTACTTATATTGAAATGACAGCTGTTCGGACATGACATAACCAAAAAGCAAAAAGTGATGTATGAACAGCTGCAGACAGAACAAGGCTTTATTTATATAGTGCTTTTTGGTTCCTCTCTTGGGCACCCAAAGAAGAGATGGGCTACCATACCTACGGAGCCAACATCCTCTCCTACAACCACCAAACACACCACCGCAATCACACTCACACATTCATACACAAGTTCTCTGACACTGGGAGCAGTGTGGGTGAAGTCTTGCCCAAGGACACAACGTCAGTATGAACTGGGGGAAGTGGGAACCGAACCACCACCCTTCCAGTTATTGCCCTGCACCACTGCGCCCCATATATATCAATAAAGCTGACTTATTTTTGCATTTGATTGGTGAAATAAAACTTGAAATTGGATATTTTGGTGCATCAAAAAAGCTTAAAGTTTCAATCAGAATTTGGATTTAAGTGACGTCTTTTTGTATGTATTACTTAGATGTCCACTTTTGACAAAACTTCCATCAAAAGAGGTGTATTGGGCTTTTCAAGTCAGATATAAGTCTACTGCCCTGTCCACACGGGTTCTGAAACGTAGCTTTTTTTTTGTTTACAGCTATGTCAAGTAAACAGAGAGATTTTACAAAATGCTGTTGGAAAAATCAGTGTGCATGTGGACATAGCCCAAGTTTAAAGTTAGATATTATCATAAAACATTTGAATCCCTCAAAGCTATCCATTAAAATACAATGTAAAAACCTTGTGTAGCAGATGATATACACAGACGAGCCTCTGTGTTTAACGCACATTCAGTTCATTGCTTTCTTTTATTCACAATAGGGTTCATTAGGTTACATTTCCAATTCATAAACGCATCCACAGTACAAAGATGACACACATCAGACGCATCCCTCTCTCTATATATGACAATTTAATATTTGCAGAGTGTCTCCGGCTCAGCAGATAAATGTGACAATGTGACACGTCGGTGCATTTTGTTGTGGCACAAATCCCAGATCCTCATCCTGAAATGGCAATTGACTGAGCTACAGATATCAAGCTGCCGAGAGCCTTTCTGCTGTTTTACATCGGGAACAGAGAGCTTTGATGTCCCCCGATGAACTGTGCCGCAATAACTGTCTCCACACAAAAGATAACATCCAGGTACAAGCAACGCGCCAATATGACAAGAGGGTTTCATGGAATATTTGATTATGCTAATGCAGCAGACAGATACGGCCAGGGATTGAAAAAAGACACCAAAGAGCAGTTTAATTCCTGTACTTTCCAGACTACTTTTTGACATTGTGCCTTTTTGTGTGTCATCAAACTTTTGCAAAACTTTTATGGTGATACAAAAACTGCCAGTTAAAGAGGGTTGTGTGGCGTTGTGTGAACGTCAACACTTAGAGCTCCTCAGACAAACCCAGGGTGAACTGAATGAGCCTGTGTGGTTTGTAGAACAGGGCTCAGGGCAAGTGTCAAGTTCTTGGCAGACTATCCCTCGGGGTAAATCATCTGGAGGACACAGCCTGCTTATATTTGAGTATTTTTTAAGATGAAATCACAGTCTTACTTATCGCCCTTACTAAACGAATGTCAGACTGAATCGATGTCTTTCAGTGCGTGTCTCTAAAATGGTAGGCCTACGATTATCTGCTGATGGTGACCTGTAAGAAATGAATTAATGAATAGTTTTACAAATTCTTGTCTTTAAACAACAGCTCAGGCTTTTTTTGTTTTGACCTTAAAGGGTTGATGTAGCTCTATGTACCTTGGGGCACGATGCATCTGCCTTCAATCATAGTAAGACTTGATCTTGTCTTTTTGCTGACATCTTGTGGCGAAAGGGCAGATCAACACCTCAACCTCCTCCTTTTTTAGCATGTGAACAGCTATAGCAGGGTCATGCTGTTGTAAGAACAAACCCTGGGCAAATAGGTTTAATGGTGATTTCACTTAAAAATAATAAAGCAATGTCAGTTTGGTTCATTAACCTTTGAGCAAGAATATGTGCTCGAAAGAAAAATGAGTGCTCAGTTTGCCCACTATGAACTATTGTGTGATTGGTCAGAAATGTGAAGTGGGCGTGGTTAATGCAGAGCTTTAAAGCTTGGAGTTGAGTTCCTGGTGAAGTATAAAATGTCCTGGTCAGAACTAACTTTGTTCTTGTTCATGTCACCCCAAGAAAAAGAACACATTTCTCTGTCTATTTTACCAAGACGGACAAATGCAAAGAGTCTTATTTTACATTACAATAACACATAACTTTGCATTTGATATTTGCCACAGCTTTCACTGATGTCTTCCCTTTTGTGCAACTACGGCACATTTTACACAAGGCCATTTTGAGTTGGAGTCACCTCAAACTTCCATGGCAACAACCGAGCAGAACAAAAAAAGTAGCAAGGAAGAGATTTTGGACATTGTGAGGTATCCAGATGGGTCAGCTGAATAATTATGTGCAAGAAGTGATCCAAGGTAAATATCCAAACGCACTCCAGGTCGACACACACCCTCTAAAATACTTTCTTTTGGACCAATACAGTCTTCTCCCTGAGCTTTTATTTTTTCGCTCTCTATCAGTCTGTGCACTTTCCCCTAATTACACTTTAATTATGCATTTTCTTTAGCACACCACTTTTTCAGATTCAGGCCTGCATGATTGAATGGAGGTTGGAAAGAACTGCACAGCTAATGCAAAAGAGATGAGAGGGCCTTTATCATAATGTCTGTCCTGGCATTTTTGGCAAAACATGCAGTTCCCGAAGTGGGGTGAGTGAAACAATTTTGAGCCCGTGCCCATATTATTGCATTCCCGTCCTGTCATTATAATTCCACACAACGGAAAAGCATTGAGGGGCCGTGCCAGCCAACTATACTTAGAGCGGAAGGCATTAAATGGAGACATACCTGAAGTGACACAAACTTGGCAGGGCTCAAATAGTTTCCAGATAGTTAATTAACCTTAGCGACTGTTACAACGGGGCTGCGCGGCTGGTCAGTCACAAGCGGCGCTGGGTAAATGCGAGCAGTCATGTTGACATGTCACAGCCCATACATGTCACGTGTGTGCTGCCAGGCTTTACACTTTGTTTAGGCCCGAGTTCACGGGGTATTTTCTTCCAGGAGGGCAAAACGGGGGAGTCCTTGTAATGTTGTGAAAACATACTCGAGGTCCCCCCGCTCATAATTAACCTCAGGTAAATCGTCGACTGCTGACACAAGTCGTGAATGTAGTCATTTCAAGTTTTCCAATTGAAATGATTGGGGATATGTTTCAGAAGCAAATCACAGCGCGTAATATTTGATATTGTGTGTATTGTGAGCTTTTTTGTGAAAACTTTGACGAAGACTGGAGTGTATCAAGAATAAGACTTTTTGGGATTAACACTGAATTAAGACAAGTGTATAAAACTCTGGAAAACCTACCAGGGAACAGTAATTAAATGAAAATCCAGTCTTAGATCAAGTCCAAACTCAGAGGGGTTGGAGCAGGAGGCATAGTTAGAGCTAAATGTTTTAAGGAAGCTCTAAATTTTGATTTAAGATAACATATTAATGATTTGTGGTGAAAATTTTACCTTTTTTTAAATAAAAGAAGCAGGAAAAGTTATCACACTGCTTTTGGGACAGCTTTAAGCAAACTACTTTTAAAATTGGATGCTTTGTTCACACATTTTTGCGTCTTCACATCTTTCCATAGTATTTTGCGCTCAATTTGTTTGTTTTTAGCTTTATTTAATATAAAATTTTAGTTCACGAACACCACTCTGAACTCCTTCACTCCATGAAGTCCAGATGTCACTCCGCTGTGATTTTACGGCCCGAGAACTTTAAATGAGGTGACAGCCCCGAGTAACTATGAAGTCCACATTTTGACACAAACATTTATATGGATCACTCTCCTCCTTTTGAACCTTCCCCGCATTTTCCCGAAAGCATTCCTCGCATAGCTCCGTTTCGACAGGATCCTTAGCCGCGCGTCTCCGGATCGAGATGTTTCTGTGACACAAGAATGAAACATCTGGCGGGCCAGCACTCTCCGAGCTGCCTGGGAAATAAGTCATCACGTCGCTGAGAGAGATTGAAGGTGTCAGAAATGTGGATATACAGACGACGGCGGAATCAAGCCCGAGCTTAAACGAGGGGATGATGACACTTGCACGGGCGCCGTTACAGAAATAAACAGAAAACAGGTGGAAACGGAACACGCCCCTCAGAGACGTTCAATTTCATCGCTGTTCGGATTTTTTTTTCCCAAGTGATCTCTCAACCACCATTTTGTGAGTCCCGCTTTTCGGTGGTTCAAAAAGAATGTATTCCGACTTAGCCGCAGGGTATGTTTTGCAATAACATAGGAGTTTCCCCTACCACACTCGAAGCCAAAGATAGAGAAACCATTCTATCCTCAATACTCCACCGTTTTACAAATCTACATCCATTTCCACGACTCCTTTTTGAGTTTGGCCTAGTAAAAGTCAAACTACATGATTGCAATATTTAGTAACAATTTGCTAAGCGAGCGCAGCCGCTTCCAAACGCTCTATCGGCGCGATACGGATGCCAAGAACAATCACGCCTGACACGTTGGATACACCGACTTCTCCTGAATGTAAACGTCATTCCTCAGCGTCCACTGCCCCACTCCGTCTCCGTCAAAATTGCGCCGTGATATTTTTGTTTTAGCCGAGGCCGGGGGGATGATTTAAGAAAGCCTAACAGAAGAAGACATGCGGTTTGGATTCTCATGGCTGTCTCTGCCTAAACGTCTCCAGACCCTTCACGGAACCGATTGCAGGGGGTTGATTCGCTGACGTTATTTACACGGAGAAGCTTTCGCAGCCTCCCCTGTTGGCCAGAACATCAGGATTTTGGAATTTTTTGGCAGTGACCTACATCTGGATTTCTGCACTGAAAGGCCGGCCCCACCCCCTCCTTCTCTGTGAGACGTTCACCGAAAGCCACAAGTCTGCTTTTTTTTTTTTTTTTTTCTTTTCCCCTCTTGCTCCGAGGAACGCTGCTGCTGCTGCTGCCCGTGCCGTCGCGTATGTGCAGGCACTGAGCGATCCCTGGCTGTCACACATATCAGAGCCGGAGAAGAGCTAATACAACACTTCCCGTCGCGATCGCTGTCTTTCTTTAAACAAATGTGAAGCAAAGGAGACAAAAACAAGACAGTTGCCTTTGGGGGCTTCTTTTTCTCTGGATAAGAAACACCCAAATCTGGTTTTCATCCCCAACGCCCCACCCTGACTCAAACACAATGGATTGGGAGCAGGCCTGTGACTTTTAACTCACTCTGCAGATTCTACGCTCCGCCGCCGGCCTGGCCAATCTGCAGCCCCTGGAAAAATCCCTTGATGTGTCAGCCCGAGCAGCTTTGAATCTAATCATAAGGCCATAGGTTCCCTTGTAAAAGAACATCCATGTTCGCTCCTAGACACTGGGGAATTGCGTTTACGGTCAGCAATGTGGAAAGAGGCAGATTGATTTTAGCCATGAATCTCTCACTGCTCCCAAAGATTCATAGAGTTAACTAAACCTTTTCAATACTTAATCAGTGAAATCCCTGTGGCTGGACGGCCTGTAGAATTACTTCTATTTTTTGTCAGTTGATGAAATTTTCTCCGAGGGTTTAGTTCCAGTGATATACAGAAGTTAGCGGGGATGCCAAGATCTGTCCGATATGACTCACGTAAAAAGTAAAGTCGTCCAAATGTTTATGAAGACATCTGCAAATAGCTTCACTTTTGCAATCCACGAGGACGCCGTGTATTTTCAATCAGACAATGCAGCCTGGAAATAACAAAAATATGTAACTTGACAATCTGATCTAACATAAAACAGGGAGATCCACAACAACACGTCTCTTTACGCAACCATTCTGATAAACAAAAGATACATATTGAGACGTAAGAGTGGATTATGTTGTTCATTTGCAGAAGTGTACTCCACTTGCACAAAATCCTTTAATGTTGCTCTGGATCTATGTATCTATCCCTCATCTTTGGCTTCTGCCCACAACAGGCTTCATTCTCAACTCAAACTAGAAACATCTTTTTCCAATAGATTAAACTCCAGATGAGAGTCAATAAGTCAAAATGTATATCAGTGTGTCCATATATGACTCGAGGAGGTCTACCTAGATTTTAGTTTGACTTTGTGAGATCTTTGTCAAATTTTGTGCAGATCTGAACATTTAGTCTTGAAATCCCAGCCTGTTAGTTAGGCAGATATGCAAATTTTATATCACACCAAAATATTTGTTTATTGTTTCTTATGCCAGTGGTTAACTACTTAGATCACATTTTACTTTACAGTTTCCAGAGGTGGCAAAAGTACACATTCTGTAGTTAAAAACGACGAAGTTCTGATTTAACTTCTTTACTCAAGCAAAATTACTTTTTTTACTTGTTAATGATACACAATACGTTTATGATAACTCTGCAAGAACTCTTTCATTAACAATCTGCGAGTTGGTTGCTGTTTCAGTTTAGTTTTCAGACGGAATAATCAAGACTGAACCAGGATTGAAATTACAATGTGTTTTTCAATCCAATTATTTTCATTTTGCATCGTTCACCACATAATCACACAATCACCAAACAATATTAGATGTAGTATGAGTTTATATGAATAACATATCCTCTTATTTTGGCGCTTGACTTTGTTTTTTTATGTCATGTCGTCAACTTGAGATAAAAGATTTAAAAAAAGCTGTTTTGAGAATGTAAGGAGTAGAAAGTACAAAGTCTCCAGATAAATAAATACTCAAGTAAAGTAGAGATTCCTGAAAATTCTACTTATGTACACCCCACCTCTGACTGTTTCCACATAAAGAACAAAATGTTTTGTCTCGAGGAATCTCTAGCTTGTGCAGATACTAAGAATGGTTGAAAAGACACAGCCATTTTGATCTGGGTACACCATTTTTTTACTTTTCATGATGGTAGGTGGAGAGCAAGAAAAAACATTTTGCACACTTTTATGAAAACATTGGAATTTTCACAGTCTAATGTGTAAATTCAAAGTGCCACAGGTCTTTTCAACATCAGACCACTTCTTCTAGTCTCTCACTGAGCACACTTTTCCACCCGAGAACAAGAATGGACACTTTAATTAAAGGAAGCTGTTATGAATGAGTGAATGCCAGTCTTTCCGAGCGCAGTTGTTCATCCATCAAACTTCCAAGTGCTGTTCCGCAGACTTTCCGAGTCTCTGCGGTGGCTCTCTGAATGATTTTCTTGTTGTAGTCGCCGTACAAACAAAGGCACCCCTGTAGATTTATGTCTCATCCCTCTCTCTCATATTGGACTCTGAGGGCTTTAAGGCTGTAATTAAATTCCAATCCCCACTCTCACTTCTCCGCTCACTGTCCCTGCCTCTGTGGGAGGTTGAGAAGCTGGCTTTTACCGCCTGTTGTGGTTTGTTTGAACAATCCCGAGTTCTTTGGAAACCTCAGCCATCACGATAGTATTCACACATGTGGTGCGGCAGAAATACAGACCCCGGGCTGGTGCGACATCCGGTCTCGCTTGAGCGTTTGAGACGATGGCGTGTTTAACTCTCTCCTTGTGAACTGAAGGATCGGAGTATTCTCATGTCAACGTCAAGGATTGTCATTCCAACGCGCCGCCGCATTCACGCATACGAAAGTGCTTTTGGGCGTGTTAAAAATGCCCGTCTGAATAACTCCATCATCGTACCTATCAAAGGCGTTTGCATTAGCCGACGGCCACCCACTGCCAACGCGCAGATTGCTGGCACTGGCCCATAGCAGGGCCAACAAACTGGAATCAACCGCAGCGCTCGGCCTGTCAGCTGGGACCCCTGACAGCGATATGAGGGGCTAGACCGAGCGAGTCCAGTCCGGCGGGGACCAGCGGGAGAGGCAGGATGAGTTCTGCACCACTGATCCACACTGACAGTGATGGACAGGTTCGGAGAGGAAGGCTGATGGCCAAGGTTTTTCTCCTGTCTGGACACTGTTTGAAAAGATGGACATGACGGTCGCAGGGCTTCAGAGTCCAGCAGGGCATGTGTGCGGATGCGGCGGCTCGTGCGTGTCAAACGGTCAAGCAGAGCAGTAGATGTGGAAAGTGACACTGGAATTTGAGATCAAAAAGTGGGTTCGGTTTCAGCGCGGCGTTACACAGCCAAATAAATGCGTTAAAGAACAGTTGGGCCGCTCCAAACAGTGTGCCAAAGAGTAAATCTTCATCAGACATGTTTTGATTGGTTAGTGAAAAAAAAAGTAAAGTGGTTGGAGTCAGTCATGGGAAGATGAGTGTTTATTATTAATGACATCTGAGTGGATCATCCAAAGTTTCATCATCTGAAGAAGGTCAAGGACGATCCAAGATGGAAAAATACAAACTTTTGTGGTAAAACATTTTTTATATTTACTCAGCTTCAGGAATTAAACATTAAATGACGAACTTTTCACCCGATAAGCAAAAGGCTTGTGTTTGATTGTGGGTCCATTTGTTCAACATTATACTCCTTTTACTCCACAATTCCTTCTATAGTTTCTTTAGTAAATGCATAAAGTATTTCTGGAGCAAAACATAAAAAGTTCATGTCTTTATTTAACTGCAAGGTACCTTATGCCAGTAGCAGTGGAGAGTGCTGAGAGTATCTTTTGGTTTTCAGGGTACTTCTGTGTCTGACTTTCACAGGCTCAAAGTCAAAAAAAAAAAAAAAAAAAAAATGCCAGTGAACAGTAACATCTGGTAAAGCTTTGTCTCAGTTCAGGAGAAGCTGACTGGATTATCTACTGTCTATCTATGTCTCTGTCTATTAAATGCAAAATGCCTCAAAAGTCTATCTAAAACAGTGGACACTCAGATAAAACAACCAGATATACTTTTTCATTTTCTGCTACCCATCAGCATATGTAATAAGTAATTACTTGCAAAAAAAAAAGTCCAATAGTAGTTGTGTCTCCAGAGGCATTCAATTGTAAGGAGTGGGAAAAGAAATCTCACAATATATCTTTTCTGCCGCTTTTACAGGTACAGTTCATAATAATAGTGAGTAAAAAAAATCGATATAATAGCTTTTATTCATTCAGGCAAAAGCATTGGGAACACTGCGGCATTCTATTCCAAATCAAAACATAAACAAAAAAATGATCAAATTTGTTACTCCTTTACAGAAAGTGAAGAAAAGGGAATATTAGGCTGTTCTAAAAAATAGCAGTGTCTGTATTTTTCTTTACAAACTCAAACATTTACTGTACAAACTGCTTTAGATTTAACTTTCCTGTGACTCACTGAACTAATATTTGTCCCATTGTTCACAGGAGCAAGAAGCTAGTCAACTTCGTGCTACACAGATTTGTCAGATTGTCAAAATACCATGAAATATTAGTTTACACCCTGCTATTATTATGAACACAACTGCAGCAGTGGACTGGAGCCTATCCCCGCTGCTTTTGGGGTACACCATGGACAATGCCAGTTAAACGCAGGACTAACACTTAAAACTATACAATTAGCCTATTCTTTTTTCATTCTGTGCTACTACTGTGTGACGAAGGAAGCTCAATATAATGGACCCTTTTCCTTATCTTCCAGTAACTAACTGCCTCTGTGCTTGCTTCTTTTTCCCTTGAGAGGCAAAAAAATCATTTAAGTGCTGAAGGCAAAGCAAGTGCCATATTGCTGTGACATAGATCATTTAGATTACTTCTACCATTTAAATCTGAACAAATGTTTTCAACAAATGAAGTTCTAAATTGCAATATTAAAGCTAACAGCTCATCTCCAGCACTACTGTGAGCATTAAATTGTAACTTCAAATTGAGAACATTTTTTCTGTGGGTGGGTGGCAATTATATTAAAGCAGCGGGATCAGCGGGACACATTTGATGTGTATAGTGCGGGGAATCGGCTCTGTCTTGTTAAAACCGTGAGTTATTTGTCACAGAACACGCTCCTCCGCAGCTCATGCTTCATTGAGAGTCGGGGTTTTCCTTTTTGACAAGTACGTCAAGAACAAACAGTCCCAGAGGCGGCAATTAATGCTGAACTCATAACACATGATGATACCCCTGGGCCCCCGGATCTAATATGAACATTGGCACCCCTTGTTGTGCCGTTTACCCACTTGTCTGCTTTGATGACTCACAGCACTTTTATTAAACCAAATTCACATGTGTGGGCTCCATTCAATCGCTGGCTCTTGTAATGCTAAATATGTCTCAGCGTGTCCATAACTCTGCGGGCTCACGTCCTTCACGCAGACTCTATGTACTATCGCGCTCAAGGACAAATAACAGAACAGTCGTTTTTTCCCGAGCTGTATATCTTCTTTATGATGAAATGAATCTTTTTTGACTACAGCTCTCCTTTAGGATTCGCAGTACCTCCAGGAAGTGTATGCCTTTGGCTCGCTGAACACAGACTAAAACAGAAGCTTTGTCGTCCTCTTTTCTCCTGGAAGCTTTCAAGGTCCCGACTGTAGCCACGTCTACACATATGGAGATTTCTGTAAAAGAGCAAATTGTCCACACAATTCTTAAACACTCCAGTTACGCAGACAAGTAATACCTGCCTTTTCTTATGCATGCAATACATTTAAAAACAGTAACAGTTTCACAAAGACTTTCACTTTACAGCTTTCATCATTCTTCCATCATGATACTAAGCCCCAACAATATTACAGCAAACTTTTCTGCTTGTTTCACACAAAAAAAAAGCAAAATACTAACACATCACATCAAACACAAATTTATAGCTAACCTTAAACCTCTGTGTAACTTTATAGCCAGTAGCACTGCGTTACTTTTAGCCCCCAAATATATATTCTCATAATCATTTAATGGTTCTTAGACAAGAGATGGGTAGAATCATTCCTATTTCACAGACACAGTACCCTCAGCTGGACACAAACCTCAAATATAAACTATATATAATTCCTAAGAGACACAGACATGACGTGAGTGACACTCTTTACGGCTGAAATGGAGGGAGCAGAAATAGGCCAATACACAGGAGCCTAACAGAGTTGTATGGGTATAAAACACACAAAAATGATCTACCATTTCCGAAGATGTTTTTTATAGGATAGTTTCCTTTAAAAAAAAAAAAAAAAAACGTCTGTAAAATGAGTCTGTAAAGGGGTCTGCGCCCTCTAGTGGCTAAATGTAACGCAGGGAGGCTTTAAACTTCCCCAGCTTTGTTATATGACCAAAATTTATCAGTGTTTGCTTCCCTTTTCTTTATTAGGTTTTTCTAAGGGAGCTGTTTTCCTTTTAAGCAGACATATCCAGCTCTGGAATATACATTTTATTTTTTGCAGCCATTGATTTAATGTTGAAAGTGGTGTAGACCAACAACAAATTGGAGCCTCCCAAACATTATCATTCATTAAAATCCATAACAATAAAGCCTAGATTAAATCACATGGTCTTGTTTTCTTCTTAGGTCATTCCTATTACAATATGCGTTTAAAAAAAAAAAGGTTTATGCTTTCTTGCCCTGTGCAGTCCCAGTCGAGGGGTGTTGAGTGGTCCCATTTTTATCAAAGACGTGAGACAGATCGGCTTAAATTGAACAGCTTGTAACAGAAAATCAGTGATGTATATGGGGGAGCAGTTTATGCACCAAATCAAGGATAATACATGTTAAGTGTATGCCAATTAGCCTTGTGCATTTAAGTTTGGATGTCACTTTCTTTGTTACTTTTGCCCTGATTTGAAAAGAGCATTAAAGGAGACAATGCCCTGACTTTTTTTTTTTTTTTTTCTGTTTTGGTGGTTGAGCATAAATGGGGCACAAAGCTGGCAGAGAAATTCCCATCAATATCACAGAAACAAGAGAAAAGGGACTGTTGTTCATAACTTAACTATATATCTACAGGAATATAACTAAAGTTAAATAAATCTGAATTCTTACAGATATTTTTTCAAATGCTCCGAGGAAAATATCTGTATCTGTATACTTGTTGACTTGGCCACCTCGTACATATCCTCGTCCACATTAAACTTGAGACGGAAGATGCTTTTAAAACCACGCGGCTCCTCGGTAAAAAGCGGGAGTGAAATTGCCGTCACATCTGCCTGACAGTGAGCGATTGACATAGAACATTTGAACTCTGCGGTTTGCGGACCTGCTTCCTCCTCGGTTTGAGGGGGTCGGGCGCAGCTCTGGCGCTAGGCTTTGGGGGCTTTGTGAGGTAGTTAAAAAATGTTCCTGCTCATTTTTCCAGCTGCAGCCTTTTAACGGTGCATTAAATGGCAGCTAACCCAGAGAAGATACGGGAGAAAACAAGAAATGCTGCTCGGAAGTGAAAGGAAGGGTCAAAAACAATGATTTATTCTGAGGCTTTATTAAGAAGAGACAAACCAGATAGACAGATAGCATCTCAAAGTCTTTTTATTTTCACAGAACTGACTTATTTAATCAAAACCCTCTTACCAAATGAGTTCAACATGTTGGAAAATTGCACATGCCAGCTCTATTATTCTATTATAGGCATTTCTTCCAAGCAACCATGCAGTAATATTTATTTTGCTTCAAATGAAAAGATGCCTCATAGCTACAGATCAGGTAATGTTACTTACTATGTAGCAACTGGCAAATGTTTACTTATGGAAATGGCAAATAAAGATGCTACCTCTTCTCTTTAACAGAAGACGCCATGATGTTGTTTGAAACCAGAGTTTTACATTAGCTTTAACCGGACATGTATGTTTTTCTACCATCGGCTCCGAGCCCAATCCCAGGAAGACTGTATCCACCTCGATGGGACTTAAATGTGCACAATATTTGGTAAGTACTTGCACGTTGATCAGCATATGTTATTTGTGGTTTCAATTGAACAAAATAAGAACATTGGGTTTGTAATCTAAACTGCAATCAGCCCAAATGCAATCTAGATGAAAGAGCTGGCCCTCTGTCCATCGTTATATACAGTGTGTGCTGTAGGCAATAGGAACGCTTAAAGATTGGACAGATTTTTGTGAGGTTTATAAAGTTCATGAAAACATTGGTTGGAAAATAATTAAATCATTTTATTCAGACCTGGTGCTTAAACGTGAAAGCTGTTGTATATTGTAATGCTATCTATTACAGTTTGGAGACTACAGTATACAAAAAGCAAGCATCTAAATTGATTATATATTCCACGTGACCATAGAAATAGCATAAACACGGTCAATTTTTTGGCTAGTTTGTCAAAAAAGAGTCGACTGCTACCTTTAGATTTCATTGCTTTATTGACTTCAGAGGAAACCACTCACTTTCAAGGCCACACACTGTATATTTATCCTATTTTGTGGAAATAAACCCAAAGAGGAAACCTTTTGCGGAAGCTGTTTGTATTTACTCTTATTCCTTCTAGGTTGTTGCATTCACTTACCATCACATCAGAATATAGAGCGTTTGCATTCTCAGCACTTAAAAAAGTCCAGACCTTTTTCAATGCAGAAGGAAAAAATGATAAGGAATAGGATGCAACAAATGCCCTATAAGCACAGTCGGGGATTCTATCCATTCCTCTATCCATTTACTCAAAAGACCCATCTTAGTCTTTTTTTTTTTGTTCCGGCAAAAGCAGGCAATATGGGTTCCTGAAATGTAGCTGATCGTTTAAAACGCACCTCGGGAATAAGTGTATTTATGAGTAAAAAAGGTGAAATGTGACCAAGGCAGTAAGAAGTGTTGCACAGGCCACGGAGCGAAATGAGAAAGACATATGGAGGCACGAGGTGAAAAAGTTGGGAGATTTCGCAGGCTGCCTCCAGCTTTTTAGTCTGATCTTTCACAGAGCAGTGACTTCCCATAAAACATCACACTTTCATATTCTCAAGACAGCTCTCTTGCATGAAAGAAAAAAGGGAATTTCCTCCAAACAAGACCGAGGCATATATTTGTCCTTGGTTTAAACATTTACTTTGCGTCATTAGTTTTTCTGAAGATAGAGAGTTGTCGTACTTTGAGGAAAGAGTACAGAGAAGTGCTGTGCTTCTAGGATAGTCCAGTGTTCTATCATGTATTTGTGCTACTACTATTAGGTCCAGTGAAAGAACGCTTTTCATAACAATACCAATCCAATATCCAATGTTGCCTTTTCTCAGCAACATCTATTGTGTCCTGTGAATAATGACTCCAGTGTTTTTAGTGTTAAGAGATTAAAATACATTTGTCACTGATCCCATTTACAGCAGTGCGTCGTTCAGTCTCTGTGATGTGACTCCTGTCTGCTTCTCCAAACTGGGAGTGTGCTGACTTCCACCTACTGTAGGGAACAGATTATAAATTATGATCCATTTATCCAAACAACTAATAAAAATAATGTACAATTAAACAATAGTAGGAAGAAGTGCTACTGGGATGTGACCAAAAAGTGAAAAAAGTGAAAAAATATGTCCTTTCGGTGATCTTCAGCTTAGGGATCTCTCTTTATCACATAAAACAGGAAGCTGAGGCACTCAAAAAGGTGAAAAGATAAAAAGCCTTTATTATAACATGGCTTATTTCGTTGAAATCATGCCAACGCATTTCGGCCTCATTACCTTCATCAGGACAAGGTCAAAATGGCTGGAACAGAACAGAGCAGTTGGTGAGAGATGCATGAACCATGTGACATTAAACAAGGCAAAATGTATTTATAATAACAATAACTGTACATGGGATATTATTTCATATTGAAAAAGTGCATTGCAGTAAAGCAAATAATTTCTCCATTTAAACAGTAATAAAGCAAAAATAAATAAATAAATAAATGATATATGGCTAATATAAACATTAAAAAAATTTAACAAAAAAAATTAACAGAATGAATTAATTGGGACAAAGTTACTGATTTAATGTCACTAAAAGAAGCATGTAATTTGTGACAAAGTGTGTATAAATACTGTTTACCTTCACCATGTCTCTTTGCTTCACATAGAATTAATAACTTTTACATACTATTCCAGGTTTGTGTTAACATTATGTTTCTCCATTGGTTAAAGTTTGATGGCATTTCTTTTGATACTTACCTTTTTGTAGCTTTTCAGTTCTAGGAAATATTGAAATGTAAGTATGGAGTGTCAGATGTCTTTTAGTCCTGAATACACAAATGCAAACAGTGTTATTTCAGTGTGATTATACACTATTGAAAACATACTTCTGACTGATGAGTTCCATTTTCTTTACACTACAACTTCTAACGCGGTGCTCCTTTAACAGACTTACCAGTGTGGCTCTTTGTTAATTTAAAAACTGTTGCTGTGAAATGTGAGGAATTCTTGCAGGGTGAGTATTGGTATCTTCTGAAAACACCAAAGCAGTTTATGTTTTTCATTTTCCGTAAGTTTAGATTGAACTTTTCTCTCTCAAAACAAATGTCACTAAAGATTTGAGTTATTTCCTTCTGGTGTGTGTGTGTTGTAAGTGTTTTGAGCAATACGGCCAAACTCCCTAGACAAATATTTTGATGAAATATGAACTTTTTGTTGATGTAGTGTCTCGTAAAGGTCATTAAGTGTCTACAAGCAAAGCAATAACACAAATATGTCACCAAGTCTCAGAGAGTCTGCACTTTTAAACCTCCACGTCACTTTCTCCTCTGTTTTTTTTTAATTTTTTTTACCGTAGACCTGTCACTTTGATTTTCAGACAAATGCGCCAGGACAACATGGCTTTGGGCATCTCCTTTGAACCTCGGGCATGACATTGATTATGTTAGCTCGGTAATTATCTCCACATGCTACTGTACCAGTGCTCCCGCTCCACCAACAGCTCGCTACTTCCTGGGTGAGCTGTAATACAAACTGTAAGTAAATTAGCTGTGAATAACAGTCCTTTAGATAAAGAGCTAGTCAAAGACACCACGCTGTTTAATGCTATACATTTTTGTTAATGATCCAGTGGTGATAGAGAAAGCTTGCACAGTCAGAGAGGCTTTATAGAGCAAGAACGCACTCTGTAGTATCTCCAATCAAATGTATGTTTTCAGAGACCTCTCCTGCTTCTCTTTTATTACAAAGATAAAACAGGACCATTTTTTCCTCCACAAAATACTATTACACTTCAGTTGCTTCAGTTAGCGAGCGTCAGAACCGCAATTATCTCCTCCTCATTAAACATTACGTGATTGAATTGACAGTATTTATCTCTGTTGACGCTTTTCCTTTTTTGTGCTGTTTCTCTGTGTTACAAGACATATTCAGCGCTGAAAATACACTTTATCAGCAGCTACTAAACAAGCCGTTGTCGACCAATGGGAACACTCCTTTTTTGAGCATGTGACAGCACGTGATTGGCCGAGGTTTTCTGTTCCTAAATAGAGGTTCTCATCTATTAAAATCCCTTATAATAAACAGTAGCTGGCATCATAAAGCCTGTTTTTTTGCTTTTACAATTTGCTATTTGGGATTCAAACTATTTTCCCAAAATTGAAGAAAAAAACAGCTACAGTCGTTTTAACCACATATTCTAGGAGGCTTAAAATATCTTTTTAATCTGCCCAAAAATCCTCTTTACCTGATTTGCAGAAGGGGTCTGCTGTCTTGAACAAACTATATCAATTTAAAATATCTGTTTAAAGCATGTAACTGATGCCCTGTCTACACAGAAGCCGGTATTTCTGAAATTGTTCCTTTTTCTGTGTTTTGACCTTGTGTCCACAGTGTTCACCTTTTGAAAACTCTCACTGAGGGGGAGACTTTCAGCAAACAGCTAAAACTGAACTCTTTCTAAGTGAGCATGGTAACTACATAAACAAAAGTGGCCACCACAGAAATGAGCTTCAGAACAAATGCCAAATTAGAAAAAATAAGACCCTTTTTGACTTTGTAGGCAATATAGTGCTGTCTTACATTTACAAATACAAATGTTACAAATACATTTTAATGGCAGAATTAGCATTAGCCACCAAAAATTGCAATTTATGCATAAACAAGATGGTTTTGACAAATGTACACAACAGAGTATATCAGCAGCTAGCTAGATATGAAGCGATTTTTAATTTTTTTTATTTTTTATCAGGGTAATTAGCCGTCAAATTGTACCTTTCTCACCACCATATGGAAAACAACCAGTCAGTTTGTCATCTAGAACTTTTCATTTGGTGATTTTAGTTTGCTAACTTGTCAAAATTAATGGGAAGAGCCTGTACTTCCATCCACAAAATATGTAAAAAAAAAAAAAAAAGAGTCTATAACCTGAAACCCCTAAAATCCCTTTTATCATTTAAAGCTAACAATTAAACCTTATTGTTTATCATCACAAATTAATGTTAAATAAATCTGAATATTGTATACTCGGGTTTCAGCGTTTGCAGATACTTTATGAGACGCGCTTGGAAAAATGTCAACAACAACAAAAAAACAAGTTAGCCCAAGATGAGCTAATGCTAATGGACTGTAACTACTACCTACGCTATAGCAAAAGTTAGCAACATAAACACATAATTGATGCTAACTGGGCAGCAATACAAATGAGGTAGTGATGAGCATGTCAAATAATGTCAAATGTAACTCTAACATTAGCATGTAGCGGCTGAGGCCTGGTTTCCTGCGGCCAAGTCCTCCATTTTATGTCCTGTATACTGCCTCAATTGAGAAAAACTGTATGAACTGAAACAAACATAAAGTATTTGACATATTTTTGACATGTAGATATTGTGCATTCTTTTTATTCTGGATAAATCAGCCTGCGTTACGGCTAAAACATAGAGACGCAAAACTGCTACAGATGTGTTTGTGCAACGGTGGGTTTTTCCATGTAAATTGCGGTGATATGGTTTCATATGGAAAACATGGAGTGATGTGTAATTATCACTGAAACTCAAACAGACTTTAAAGCATTTATTTTTTTATATATTCTATACATGCTACAGAAGAGGAGGGGAAAATCAATTGTCAGCTTTTTTTTTTCTCTCCTGATGCATCACTGACATATCAAAAGGCTCTTTGAAGAAGGATAAAGCCCCTTTTTTTTTCTTTTTTTCTTCTTCCTCCAAACATAAAAATTACAATCATTACATTTTCTTCTGTCAGGCTGAAATAGTTACAGCAATTGCATAAATATGGGGGAAATTCCTTGACTAATGGCAGCCGCATGTTACTCCCGTGGGAAACGCCGGATGGTATTATTTGGTCCCAATGAAAACAGGAGACCTCTCTGGAGTGTTTACAGTCTTTCAGGGGTGACAGCTTTACCTTAGCCCAACACGGGACACTTCACTTGGGCCGTTTCCTATACAAGGCGCGACAGTTTTACAACCACGAGGCCCACACTCCGATTATTCCTGACATGTCGTTCTGCTTCTACTCTTTTCTCTTCCACTCTGGCCACGTGCTTTGTCTGAATCCTTTTTCTTCTTTTCACACAGAAATTATATCAAGCCTTTCTCAGCTGGATCCAGAAAAAAAAGGAGCTCAAGTCTTAATCTCTTAAATAGGCTTCTTTGTGGAAGTCACGTACGCCCCGTTTTTTCTTTTTTAAACAGCTCTCGGTTGGAAGGGCTTTCCGCGGCGATACCGTAACAAGCATTGAAACAACAACTGACGGCGAAAAATGAAAAAAATCTGCAGCACGCGGTTAAAATGAATTGTAACACAAGAATTGGAAAGCCAGATATAATACGGAGGCTAATTGGAAGAGTGCGGTGCAATTTTGTGAGGTCAAACATTCAAAAAAAAATAAAAAAATAAAAAAGGTGGCGTGCTGTAATAACTTCCACCACACATACTCTTTTATATCCACGATAAAAAGAAAAGTGAACTAGGTTTGGAGTTTGTTTTGCACAAATCACTGAGACGGAGAAGCCGAGTCAGCCGAGAAGACGGGACGGTGGCCGATTCAGATGGTCTTTATCTTCGGGCTGCAGAGGAGAATGTCGAGGAATGTAAGCCGTGCGTTTACAGAGGCCCTGGGGTAATACAATACTGCCTCTGCATTGTGGCTACGCTAATGTCATTATGCATAGTTCCTGCACTGGCTAAATAAAAGATGGCTATCCAGGAATACAAACATTGTCTGCAGAAATACCTTTTTATTTTTGATAAGGTGTTTTCTTAACCCCTTACTAACAGCTTGGCTGCACAGTTTTGAGTTCTCTCTGAAAAAACAGTGGTGCTAGCCCATGCCACTGGATATACACAAGGCTTTAGAGCACACATGTCAAACTCAAGGACCAGGGGCCAAATGTGGCCCTTTGCAATGTTTTATGTAGCCTTTCAATACATTTAGAAGGTGATATTTCTGGTGCTAGGTTTTAATTGGATTTGAACATGTTTTAGATGGATTTGAACAGGATTTAGATGGATTTGAACAGTTTTTAATTGGATTTGAACAGGAATGGATGGATTTGAACAGGTTTTAGATGGATTTGAACCGTTTTTAATTGGATTTAAACAGGAATGGATGGATTTAAACCGATTTTATTTATCTTTGTAGCAAAAATAAATAAATAAATAAATCAAATCCATCTAAAACCTGTTTAAATCCAACTAAATTTTTTTTCAAATCCTAGTAAAACCAGTTAAAATCCATCTAAAATCTGTTCAAATCATTCTAAAAAGTTACCTAAAAGTTTCAGTTTCCATAAAAGGAGAAAATTCATTAATTTGTAAGACTCAAATTAGGTGAAACCTCACATTCAAAATGTAATAAAAGCTTCCAAATGTCATTATCTTCGGCCCCTGAAAGGATTCTTATTAACTGTTGTGACCCCTCACCACATTAAATTTGACACCACTGCTGCAGAGGCTTATAAAATATGGGTAGCTATTTCTGCGTCTTGTAGCTACATACAGCAGTCATTGTTAAAAAAAAAAAAGGACATTGTAAATATCACTGTAATAAGAAAAACAAAAACAAATGATTAAAGGAAGCGACATAAAAAGATAAAGTGCGCTAATCATCATTCAAGAAAACAACTAACATCAGATCAGAGACTTTTTTTGGGCCAAAGCAATAATGGAGCCAAACAAAAGCGCTGTTTTAACCAGTCAGAGTGTAATTTTGTTTTGCATATGAAGCGTGAACGTGAGAACAGAGCAAATGCAAACTCAAGAGGACACATGTATAAAATAGATGTGAATAAAATGGACCAGAATGAGGCCTAAATGATATTTAGATACTATACAGTACTCTTTGGGTTAACTGTGAAGGAAGACAGAGCTTTTTTACAAGTTTGTCTAAGCCAGCGGTGTCAAACATATGGCCCATGGGCTAAAACTGTACCCCGAGAGGGAACAATATGGTCCGTGGGATGAATTTTGAAAATGTGAACATAACATAGAAGACATTGACTGCAATTTTTAACTAAAAGCAACAGCAACGCACTGTTTTAGTTAGAATAGCGGCCCTAACGCAACACTGAGACCCAGAACTGAACAGCAGATGGCAGCAATGGCGATTATATCTTACTCTTTTGCTGCTGAAACGATCTTCTGTGGCAGACTCATAACCCAGAATGCCTTCGGGGTGGACTTTTTCAAGAAAAATGGACCACTTTCCATTTATTGACTGAGGAGAATGGGAAAGTTTCGCTCAAGGTATATAATATTTGGCGCCACTATGACAATCATCACGGTGAAAAATACATCTAGAAGGACAACTGAGAAGGAATAATATAAATTAATTCATGGGTCTACTTAGCTACAATACAGCTAGCAAAATAGCATTAGCATCAAAGCCATATTTTGAGGATGAGTTTGTGAACACATACTTTCTGAAGGTGCTTGCTAACATAAGTTTTTGGTTGCAATTGATCATGAGAGCACTGATATTATAATGTCATTGTACTTGTTTGCACTAAAACAAAGGGGAAATAATTAAGTTGTCATTATTTATATGTTATCATGCTGTTGTTTTACTGGTGCGGCCCACTTGAGATCAGGCTGTATGTGGCTAAAATGAGTTTTACACCCTTGTTCTAGGCTATTTTATCAAGTATTTTACTCTATTATATGATGTAGCTAATAACATGCTTATAGATTGCTTATTCATAGTCACATTGATAAAACGGTTACTGCTTAACACCAAAACAACAAGAAGGAAAAAAGTTGAGCACAAAAATCACCATGGCCTCTCACTGAATAAAACTGATAAATGTATTCTTAGTATTTTGATGAGTCTGTTTTTTTGGGGGGTTTTTTTGCTAATAAAATTAAAAAAAGGCAGGGTGACTGTGTTGTGCTTGTTGTTTCTGCTGCTTTAAGTATCATGGCGTATCGTGGGACTGGAGGATAAAAGCCTGGAGTAGAAGCTGCTCTGGGTAAATGTGAAGGGCTGGAGCGAGCTATTGATTTAGTGAAAAGCCAGTGCTTGTTAGGCATTGTACCAGCTCATGTATTTATATCATTCCCCTGAAATTTTAAAAGTGTTTTCATAAATAGTTGGTAAATATATTTCCCACTCCTGCTGTATTTGGGGTTTTTGTGCCACTGCCTTTTTAAATAAATGATCCACTTGGTGCCCATACCTTCTGACTTTCACTTGCTGACTTCCCACTTCTATAGATTGGTATAGCGGCTGCACACACTACATTTAGAACAGGCTCTGTGATCTGATTTTGAATGCGGCATCTTGTTTGATGTCTTTTTGATGATGGACATGAAATAATGTCCAAATCACCAGAGGCAGAAACATCAAACAGCTCCAAATGAAAACACGGTAATGTCTTTTCGGACTGAGCCTTATTGCTCCTGCCTTCATTTGCCACTGCCCCATGAAAGCTGGGGCTTTGACCGCCAACAGATAAAAGATGAGGAGCTAAATGAAGCACTTTCAACTGCAACAAACTTCAACAACTCTTTTTTTTTTTTTTTTCTAAACTGTAAACATCAGCATGACATCAAAATATGATTATAGTTGTGTGTAATGTCAGTGGCAGGTCGAGGAGTCAAAGGTGGATGCATTTCTTTGAAGAATAGTGTTGTAGAGACCAGTCTTGATCAACTTTAAAGGTCTTCTCGTTTTTACTAGGGCTGGGTAAATTAATGTGTTTTTTGCGTTACTTTTTTGTTTCAGTGCGTAAAAAAAAAAAAAATGTTAATTTGACATAATGCCCTCTCATTTCCTAGCTAGCGATGGAAAAACAAAAAAGACACAATGCTAAATGGATAATTCAGCTTAGATTACTGGATGGTTCCCTGGAAAAGATGTATGTGTGTATGTATATGTGAAAAGTGCAAAGGTGAATTTAATTATCACCGCAGTAATTCTTCTATAATTTTTACTCTAATCTGCCTCATTGTGTCTGTATTCTGAAAGTGCATCTTAATTTTTTGGTGTATTTTTTTTTAATAATGACAATAAAATAACTAATCTACTCAAAATAATGTAAAAGTATTGTGAGAATAGCTTTGATAAGGTAAATCAATTCTTATCTATGGCATACTCTGTATTTTAAAAACGCTTCTCATTTAAGTTATTTGTTTTTGGATTCATAGACTTATGACAATTTACATGCTATACAAAAGTTCAAATATGGGAAAGTTAAATGATTAAAAATAAAGTTAATTATCTTCTGTTTAAATTAAGATTCAGTGAGTTTATTAAAAGTTGACAAGTTGTTTGATTAATTGCAATTAATTACAACCGGATTTGCGATTAATTAGTTAATAAAAAATAATCAATTCACATCCCTGCATTAAACACATATACATTGCAAAAACGAAGAATGTGCCTTCAATGGAAGAAACTGACATGGCTTTCTGGATTTTAAACCTAAATGACTAATCTTCTTCTACTCTTTTTATTCCAGCAGCACCATAGTCTCAGCTCTAATTATTATATAAAGTCATTATCTACATTTCTGAAACTATACCCTACTGTACCTTTAGCGTGGATGAGCATTTGAGCAGAATAACGCTGATCCCTGTCTCCAGACATCCTCCCGTCAGCCTTTTTGTGGAACAGATATCAGCCTTTGCTCAATTTCAGATTCCGATGTGTTAAGATAATAGGGTGACACAGAAGTGGTGATAATGAACCTATATATATGCATCATGCAAAAGCCATCCCGATGCTTTTACAAAAGGGAACGAGCAGTGTTCATCCGTCACCATTTCGCCCGATATGAGAACTCCTCTTGGTGCATAGTTTCACACGGAGTCTATTGTAAGCTGCCTCGTTCAATCCCCCACGCTCTTAATAAGGAAACTTTCGCAGACGATGTCAGCCTGCTCCTGCCGTACTGAACTGTGAGTGAGTCATCAACTTTTAATGTGATTTATAAGGAATGATTTTCGACAGCAGCAGGCCGGCAGGTGTGTGTGGTGTCTTCCTGGGCTTTACGGAGGGCCCAGTGTAAACCCAGACTTGGTTTGTTCAAACAACGAGACGGAGAGCACTCTGAGCTTTGTCTCGGCCTCTGCGTCTTGCCAATGACAGAAAACTGGCATGGAGCTCCGTTTAATAAAGTGCACCACCCCATTTTCTTCATGTACTCGACGTTTGTACTGTGTGTGTGGTCAGCAGAAGAGGGAAACTCCCTAAAAAAAAAATAAAAAAAAATTGCACATGGCTGACGTAGTGGACCATAAATCAGCAGAGGGAGTTTATCTCATGCTTGCTGGAGATGAGATGACTCCACCAGACTAACACCAGGAACTTATTACTTCTCAGAATGAATAATGTCATCAAGTGGCAGTATTGCATCAGTATACATCTCATCAACATGTCTATATGTCTGTTCAATATTTGTTACGTCAAACCGCCAGATCTGAACGTTTAACCACTTCGTTACAACTATTGAGTACATTCACATGGATGCAATTACTGTAGCCGTTGAATTAAGTCATCCAGGCCTGTAGGGGCACTGTGAACCTGTTCATTTTAGAGGTTCATTTCAAAACAGGCAACTTTTTAAACCTGGCATTTTGTGCAGTGTTTAACACTGAAGCTGCATTATGGTTGTATACAGTAGTGCACTGTGGGTGCACTGTGGCCAATGGCCAGTTAAACACTTAGAGACATATACTAATAACAATTCACCTAAACATGCATGTCTTTAGGTGGTAGGGGGACGTCTGAGTTTCCTCCAGAGCAGTGTTAATTTTGTTGAATAATTTTCGTCGTAGTTTTTGTCAACAACATATTTTTGCAGCTGAAAATGTAACAAAAACTAAATAAAAATAATAAGAACAAGAACTCTGACGAAAAAACAAAACGAAAATGAACAGAGATGAAATCCACTCAAAAGGAGTTGTAGACTTGCCGAGATGAGAAGAGATCCAGTCAGAACTCAGAAGTATTTAAGCATCGTGGAAGTGATGTCAGACACAAACATTTGTTAGAGTCGCAGGAAGACGACAGGTGACGAAAAGAGAACGGCTTTAAATATCAAACTATGTTAACGCTTGGGACCTCCATACCAGTTGTAAAAGGTTAGTAGTTTTATTTAATTCAGGTAGAAATGATTTCTTCAGAAAAAAAAATACTTAAAATGCATTGCCCTTTTTATTTTAGTGACTAAATTCTTATATTTAGTTGACTAAAACTAATAAGGATTAGATGACCAAGTTATGACTAAAGCTAAATTGCATTTTAGTCAAAATACTAAGACAAAAACTCAAAACTTGCTGTCAAAATTAACACTGCTGGAGTGAACTCACAGTAAAACATGGAGGACATGCAGACTTTTCACTAATATGCTTTTTAGGCTTTTAGTTGTCTTGTAGAATTAACAAAATAACAACAAAATATATCACTTTGAAGTCTCAGGCATTCAAATTTGAAAAAACTCTGAAACTGAAAAATTAAATTATCCGGTCATCTTTTAAAGTGTTTGTAAAATTAATACAGTATCACAACTAAATATCACTGACAGATTTTTAATCCCCAAATGTGGCTTACTAATAGTAAACCAGAGAGATAAGTGAAGATGCATTGACAATCTTTTTCTGCAGAAACATCCACTTGTAGTTATTCTGGTTGTTAACCACAAACTAATAAACAAAAACTGAAAAAGCTAAATATTGTTGAAGTAAAAAAAAGTTATTGTGGTGAAAAGAAGTAAAATATTAACCTCCCTTTTAAGAATGCCCACAGTGACCTTTTGTTTTCTGTACAATACATCAAACAAAAACACTTTAGACAATGCAGCAGAGTTAACCATTAAAAATAGTAATTATCAAACAAGAAAAAAATTCACATTTATTTGATATCAAACAGGAGTTGAATTAAATATCAGCTGAGAATGGGCTCTTACAAAAGAATGAAAATGAATGCAATCAGTGCTGCAACATATCACACTTCTTACCTTGATCTTTTTTGTCCTTTTTTTCTCTCAATACTTCAGTTAATAAATTAATTAGTGTCAAAGGATGGAAAAATGTCCGCAAAACTGCCATATCGCATTGACACGAACAAAAGTCTTTAAAAAAAAACTGACATTTTTTTTCAAGTAAAATAAATTACATCCAATTCACTCCTAATCTGTGCATGGCCCGGTGGTAACAAATATACTACTCATCATTCATGAAAGCAAAAAGCACTTCACAAGCAGAGACGTGAGCATGAATTCATATGGACTATTATCTCTTGAAACTTTTCTTTTCATATTCAAACATACCACAACAAGTCAAGTGTGAGAGGAAAAGCACATTTCCACCATTTTGTTAACCTTGTCTGAAGAGGCTTATTACATTGAAAGGGCATTTCTACTTAATGGTTGCCATTTCATTGTTTTTTTTTTTTTTCTTTATTGACTTTTTACACTAGTGGTACAGCAAAATATATTTTCTTTAGCCGTTACTTTGACAACAGTTAAATGTGCAATAGAGAAAAATATAAGGCCTGAGTCTGAATTAGTGGTTTAACTTTACAATCCTGACTGTGGAGCACTAGTTCTCTTGACTAAAAAGACCCGGGTTCAGCAAAGTCCCCCAGAGAGACGTCAGGAGTCAGTTCAGTTCAGTTTTTATCCATTATTCTGGGGTTTCTTTCAAGAAGAAAACACCAGACTTATCAGAAAAAGTGTGGTCTGTTATCCTCTGCACCTCTTTAGTCCAACAGCGCAGCGTTCACAGTCCACATTGGTCTGGCCTCTGTTGAACGTGTTTCTTGTGTTAATGAGATCTGTGTGCAAAAGTCATTTATTCATTCTTTTTACCACCCAACATTTCACTTCCTGTTCTAACAGGAAGAGCGTGTCGAGTGCAGAGCCAGGCTCTGGAACCGAGAAGCACCCAGGGGTAAACGTGTGCAAAGGGAGAGGGGCAGCTCAGAGGCTAGTGATAAGTTGCATTTGTCCGTCACTGGCTGCTTGTCCGTCCTGAGCACAGTCCTCACTGTTTTCTGACGGAAGGATGCAGCCGTCGCTGGGGGCCCGGTTTATGTGGTAGTAGGACAGGGGCTGGGGCCCGTCGCCCAGCTCAGGCATGCTCTTCCTGTAGGCCTCCTCACTGTCACTGCGCGGTGAGTGGGACAGCTCCTCCTCCTCGGGGGGGTAGGGGGAGGCGGAGGGCGAGTCCCTCAGGTTGGGCATGCTGGTGTAAAGGGAGTCTCTATTGTTGCTGGGCGACTGGGAGCCCGAGTCCTCTACCGCGGTAACAGTCTCGTGGGCCGGGCCCTCCAGACGGCGAGGGGCCTTTTGGGCGCTGTACAGCAGAGAGTGAGTCCTCTGTGGCAGCAGGGGGGCCTCCAGCGCCTCCTTGTGGTGGGGGTGCAGGAGCAGCTCAAGAGGGGCGGGCCCCCCTCGAGGTGGGCCCCTATGCGGCGACGAGGCGTCAGTGTGATCTGCGACGATGGCGTCGTCCTCACTGCCGCTGCCCTGGTCCAGCGCCGTCCTGGTCTGGGAGCCCAGAGCTCGGTCCCGCTCCCTGAGCGCGTCGCGGCCTTTGGGGGCCCCGCGGGGCCTCAGGTTGTTGTGGACGATCTCAGAGATGATCATCTTCTCGAAGGCGGCGTCGTCCAGGTTGAGGCCCCCCAGGTCGCCCGGGGCCCGCACCGCCTCGTAGTCATCGTCGCGCAGAGAGTAGCTGTTGTTGAAGTTGCCGTTGAGCGGCAGAGTGTCCATGGCACTGATGTCCCGACTGTGGCTCAGAGAGTGCTGTCCTGCAACAAAGGGCAACAAGAGACACGGGCAGGTGAGGCTTTGACCCAGAAATATCAACCATCTGTAACACGCCACACACAATTCATACTGCTCAGGACACTTTGATCTTTCAGCTCATTTACATTTTACACAAAAGTTTTCAAATTCAAAGTAGATGCCAATTATCTCTCTACCTCGTCCATCCATGTTAAATATGAATATAATTAGAGCCAATATAAGACTTGATCCTGAACAATATTGCACGAATGAGATGAAAAAAATATATACAGCCAGACATTTACTATATACAACCACTATAGCAGTATCCAAAAAGCAACAGACAGGATACGGGCTGCAGAAAATAAATAAATAAATACTTAAAAAGCTGATGGGAAATGTTGTGACATTAACAATGAATAAAACATTCCACCTTTTAAAAGAAGGCAAGACAAGAGTAATGTTGAACACAGATGGCCATCCGGCTCTGCACAGTACAGCAACAAGCCCCACAGCACAGACACACGAGCACGGTGCAATGACTCACTTTGCCACCACTCACATCAAGTGTGTCTGCTCAGGCTATCTGGCCTAAGAACAGCTGATGTGCAAAAAAGTAAAAAAAAGATGCCTTTTTCAATTGCAGCAAGAGATAAAACAACTAAATCACTGAAAGAAGACAAAAGTGGAAGCTTGTCACATCTAGCCAGGATTCAGTCTGTCCAACAACGATTGTGTCCTTGCAATTAAATGTAATTTAGCGCGAGTGACGCCTTGGTCCAAATTGTTCGGAGGTAAATGACAGTGAAATTGGGGGTTTGAGTGAGCTAAAGGACAAATCAAGGACAACTGAATCCTGGACTCAGCAGGTGAAAGGGTTCAGCAGCAAGCACAGTTTAACTCTACAATCAAAAAACAGCATGTTTCTGAGCAAATCATTTCCTATGTATAATGACACATTCACTTCCAAGTGTGCTTCTTTCATACAGTGGAGTGCTAATTTTACATAGCCGCGTGCTTAGAGCTCAAGTAGCAGCAGGGAAATGAAGGGGGCTAGTCTGATTTGATGTAAGGGGCTTATTCACTGGCTACGCTGACATTTTGTAGAGTGAGGGGAGATGTCGTCGCTGGCAGGCTTTACACAGAATAACTACAGTCTTTTAAATGGATATGTCTGAAAATGGATGATAGCAACAGGAAAAGAAGTGCTTCTAAAAACAACATCAAAGACATTTCCAAAAAAAAAAACAGTAAAAAGAGTGCACTGAGCAAAAGGGCAAAAAGAGGCGGGGGGGATTATTAGAGGCTTCTGTGAATAGACCCTGGTCCAAATTTGCATTTGTTTATGCGCAGGCAGTGAGTTTATTGCAGACAGGTATTGTCTACAGGGAGGGGAAATGATGTGAACAGAATTCAACTGGACACCACCACAGCTGCACTCTGGGAAATGTTCCAGCAGAGACTCAGCCAAGATGTTCGCCTTACTGATTTTACTGCATCGGACCCACATCTGCAGAGCATTACTTAGTCTTAATACACTTATAATGGAGGACACGCTCATCCTTTTCCAGGAGCTAGATATAATGACAATAGCAGGCTAATTTTTTTGAGAAAGCCCTATGTTGGATTTGACATTCCCTCTGTGGATTGTATTCTTGCGTGGTGATCTTCACACGGGGTCTGGACATTTCAATGTTACCTGGAGTAAGTTTAAACGACTTTCCACATGTTGCATTCTGTCTGAGCCTTATTGATAAAGATATATTTCAAGCAGAGGTTGTTCTGGGTTCCTGCAGATGTTATATTACAGCTATTAATACGGCTGATGTAAAAAAAGCCCCACAACAAGCCTCCTAAGCACAATTTAAAACACCGAAAGTCATACATAAACGAGATTGAGACAATTTGCTTCACATTTTTTAAACCTTAAAGGAGTCAGAATTAGAGCTGCAACAAATGACATCTAATTATAAATGTCATTTTATTTATAACTGATTTGTATCCACTGCATTCTACTTTGCTAGCTGCAGCTGACTCGATTTCTTACTCAAATACTTGGCTCTGAAGTCACATTTGGAGCTACCTCGGCTTTTCTAGAGTCCTAACAGTAAATCTAGTAGTATATATAGCAGGTCTGCATTTTTTAATTATGTTTTTTCTTCTTAGAAAATCTCTTAGACTCCCACATAGCAGCGGAAAGAGCAAGTACCTCTGCTTTATGTACTGTATACAACTAACAAGTATATTTGTTTAAATGGGGACAAGCTTATTGTTTAAAATGTGTTTTATTGACGGTCTAGAGTAAGCAATATAGCAGACGCTCTAGGGGGGATTACTTGGCTCTATAAACAGCATCGGCACTGATTGTCTTTAAATAGAAATCCATCCACAAATACAAGCACACTTCAAAAACCAAAAAAACAAAAACATGACTTCATTAAAGCTATACAATCATTTTAAACACACACTCTCTCTGAGGAGGAGACATTTAGCATGACATTCACAATTCACCTGCTATGCAAACAGTGCCACTTTTTATTTGTCTCGGTTGCTCCCGATGTTAACATGCAATTAGCTTACAATGATTAAGCGGCTAAACATTTTAGGGCGATAAAGCAAACGCTGTCTGCTGCACTGGTTTCACGCTGCTCGGCTGCTGCTGCTGCTGCTGCTGAGCTCACCAGAAGCGAAAGGAAGAAAAAAAAAAAAAAAAAACTGGCAAGGGGGTTCACAAAATGTCTTTGATTTTCTGTGCAGACATTGTTTGGTCCCCAACCCTGCTTCATTATCTCTTGGTGTAAAGTGCTCTCATTGTGCAGTTAGCGAGCTCGCAGCACAAAAACAAGATAGCGATTACTGCCCCGGTTGGAGCTATATGTTCCTGCATATCCTCTCCTTTCGCTGGTGCACTTTCGCCATTGCTGTTTTTGTATATTCTCTTTTATCATCAAATGCCTGCGAGTATCTGAAGGCTATGCCCGCATTGCGTCATGGGCTTCTGTTTTTTTCTTTCTTTGATTGAGGTTTTTTTTTTTTTCCCCTCTGCCAGTGAGGAACTAGGTCACCATAAACACTGACATGACTTAAATCAAAGTCATCCTTATTTCAAGTGAAGTAAACAAAAAGTAAAGACCTATACAGCCTAATAGGAGAAGTTATCACTGTGGAGTTCCCCTCTGACTGCGCATTAGATAACACTACAGACTTTACAAAAAGTTTGACGAGGCTTTTCGTGAAGTTTGACAGGGCTGAAACGAAGAACAAATCTGGCCTAATTACTCACAACATATCCCCTTCATGCTGAGCTTAAAGCCGTCACCTTGAGAGTCTGCGAGTTCATGCTAAAACGTTTCAAGTAGAGGAAGAAACAAACATGATCGGATGAGAGAAGAGGTTGAGAGAAGGACGTGCACCTGGGGAGTGAAAGGCCGGTGGAGAGGGCGTGTTGCACACCACTGTTTCCGCCAGCAGGTTGTTATAAGGGTTAGTGTCGTGCGTTCGGAGGAGCGGGTTAGTTAGTAGGTAGTTCCCAGTCATCCCTGCAAAGAGCGAGAGAAGAAAAAAAGAGAGAAAAACAAAATCAGGAGGGAAAGAAACGGAGCTTGAAGTGGTTGTGCGTCAGGCAGCGGTAAACAAACACTGTTCAGAATCGGACACCGCTAAAGATTCATGACCTTCCGAGGAACAGCGGCAACATGGGTTCGAGCCAGACAGTATTATCTAAACAGACGGACGATGCAGCTGACAAACAGTATCATCGGGACACGTGTAGACAAAAAAAAGACTATCAAATCGGTGTTTGGAATAAAGCGAGGCGATCTAAACAGAGTCATCCAGTCGAGACGCTAGACAAAACACGTCTAAGTGGCCCGCGGTGAAAAATGCAGGCACATCCGCAGCAGGGCTATGTAAATCCCCGACGATGTAATGACTAGTCTCGGAGTCGTCGGGATGGATCGCTGGGAATCAGAGTGCATTCATCATAACAGTTCGGCTCCGGTACTGTTTACACATTTGCAGGGTTCCCACACTTTTTCTGAAGATAATTTCCCCAGACGCTATCAGTGATGATTTACACACATAACGTCGGTGTACCGTGCATCAATAGTAACACAGTAATAGCCTGATGTAAGTGAAATGATATCTATTACAATTTTGCATCCATATCTTTGGATTAAGAGTCTTTAAGTTTAATAAGTATGTGAGGATACTGCCAATACTGCCCTTGAAAGACACTAAACTCGACTTTTTTTATTCTCAAACTGCAGAAAACTCACGCTGTTTAGGTGAACAGCATTTGACAAGCCACTTCATTTTGAGCATTTTGACTTTGTGCACTTTTAGTTTATAAGGGTGATTATGCTATTGCTAAATTATAAACTTCAAACCTCGTACTTGACTATAGCTCCCTTTTTTTTTTTTTTTTACGGAGCTGGAATATGCAACATTAATGAGTAATTAGCTAGTGTTTGACTTGCACCATTTCCCATTAACTGAGAGTTTGCCGTCGCTGCCGTCGTCATCATGACTCGGCCCTTTTTGAATCGCAATATCAATAGTTGATTAAAAAAGGGCTCAGGTCTGTTTGCTCCGTGTCATTCCCTTACTCTCCTCTTCTCAAATTTGTGCCTGTATGGAAACCCCAGCTTGACTAGTTATAAGTGTAAGCATATTTGCAGAAAGAACTTGTCAGTGAAAAAAAAAAAAACCCCCAAACAATTATTCATTAACTGTAATTGAGTTACAATGTTCAGTTAATGGTGCTATTGATTTGGGATCATATCGCTAAGCCCTATCCTGAAATAACTTTCCAGGACATTTGACATCCTCTCTTTTCGCATGCAAGGTTAGTCACCCTATTTCCATCTTATTCGGCTTTTCCGAAGTGGGAACACCAGGTGCTATCAAAGAAATACAGACTAAGCGCTGTGCTGTGACCTTGCCTCGACTTATTTACGCCCTGCCTTCATCTTGACAATCACTACGGGGCGAAGACTTAAGGGGGGGCTTGTGCAGAGAGCCCCGCGATGATTTAAACTCAAGTGCTCATCAGTTACATCTTAGGCCAGACTAAATATCACATTCCATTTCTGCTCCACTCCTGTAGACGGTTGCCGTATGCTGGAAAAATGCTGCGAACTTTGATACACAGTCGGATTTGAATGCTATTTTTGCCTTGCTAGGAGAAACATATCCTTCATCTGGCGTTTTATCCTCTCCCTTTCTTTTCCCCGTGAGCTGCCGCAGTGTCATGTAGGCTGGAAATCGATTGAAGTGTTCATTGTAGCTTGTGAACTTCATCACAAAGAGAATAGCGGGTGTGTTTGTCGTCTCGCGTCGGCAGAAGAGGCCGCTTACCCTGGTTGAGGGTGGAGGTGCTGTTTATGTCTCCGGAGATGAAGGAGGACTCCGACTGCTTCCTCACAGTGTCGTTCCACATCCTCCTGATGCGGCTCTGGGCGGAGGGAAACAAGACATTGATCAGGGCTCAATGTGGTGCCTCTGTTATTCAGCTTCGTGGGGCTGAACGCTGAGTGATACAAACCCACACTTTTTGCGTGTTTGCAGAGTTGGGTACATAACAAGGGCTGCGGAAGAGAGTGATAATTTACTGCACTATCAACATGCGCTTTCTGTATAGTGGAACAGACCACATGAACTGCAACAGCGTTGGATTCTATCGGATGGAGTTTATTTGAAAAAGCTGTAGAAAACTCATCATGATCAAATATGATATTGTGGTAGTGGATGTCAAAGTTTATTCTTAAATTGAAGATATTTACTTACTGTTATTATGCTACGGCAATTCTCACTACCCTCACAGTAAAAATAAAGTTTATGTTGGACATCTTTTAGTGTTATTAATCCAAGTCTCCATAGACCAGGTCTAGTATAAACAACACGCCACATTAAGACTCCATTATATCCAAACAAACGGCTAATTCGTACTAAATCAATAAGTGCATAAAATCTAATTCATCAACTCAGTTTGATTTATTGCCAAGCCCTATTCAATATAGTACCCTGACCTGAAATAACTTTTTACATAAACTGGTCTGAAGCAGATTTTCAGTTATTTACATCACTTTTATTTCTGCCAATATTATACACTGCTTTGTGTATTTTTCTTAGGGTTGTTCTCTGTTCTTCTGGCTCAATGACAATCCCATTATTTAACACAAGCCTTTTTGTGCGTTTCAAAACAAATGGAAATGAAAAAAAATATATATACAGCTCAGACAATATCTCTTTAAGATATTGGGTTCTTTTCAATACAGAGTCACCACTAAATTCCCTGAAGTGCTCTTGAAAACCCGCAGTCACAACAGAGGAGATTACGAGTGCTCTGTATGTCAGACATGTTCTTATCTGTTTAAACTGTGCCTATCAACCACGATAACTGGCATTAGAGGACAGCAATGTATTTTCATTCAGTTAAAAAAGACGGTTTGATCACATTAATGCCTTCTGCAGGCTACGCTGTAATACATCTGCAATATTTCCTGATTGTACAAAATTCAATCCCATTCTTTGATATGTAACCTTGGGAGCTTTATAACTCGGCTTAGTGCTATAATATGATGCAAAGAACCAGGAGGATGTGCTCAAATTCAGCTAAAAGGTTGGAAATAAAAGTAATAAAGATTAATAATAGTAAACTGGGGCTTTCATTCTGATTTGGACTGTTTATTTGCCGAGTTGTTCCTAGCATTATGTACCTAGCCGTTCACACTTTCCTTCCAGTTGGCCGCTAAAAGCCAATTAATTTAGGTAAAAGACTGACTCCAAGACTCCAAACTCAATTACTTCAAGATAAATCCCCCTGAAGCCACTCCGGCCAGCTGTACACATGCTTGCTCGCGCGTACCTGTGTAGCAGATGAGTAGCGAGCAGTGGATCGAGACGTGGCGGTCTTGGCTGAACTGTGGGGGCCCTCAGACGGCAGCGCTCCGCAGCACTGGGACTGACGGAAACATTTGCTGTACTCTTTACGGACCTGAAGAGGAACAAAAGATCAGGACAGGCTGAGCACACAGACAGACGGCAACACAATCCCCACCGCGAGGAAATGAAAATCCCAAATCTTTATCAAATGCCATCCAGCTGACAGCGGTTTAAATGCCATATCTGTGAGGACGGCGACGACGAACACCGAGGGGAAACACGGGGGAATGGTAGAGTATGCTTTGGAATGCTCCGGGATAAATAGAAATATGTTTACAGTATAGAAAATAATAGTATTCCATGTAGAACAAATGTACGGCAACTTGTTATTATTATTCTCATTAGCAGAATCATATATTGTGACATTCTGCGTTATCAGTAACCACTGGAGCAGCTTTTTATTCTAATTAAAGGCATAATGTACTAATGGTCTTTCATGCAAACATCTGTCAACAAATCTGTCCTTGTACCACATCCTCTATTATAGTAATCATATCAAAGTCAAATACAGGCTTTTTCTGGCTTTTGAATAAATTCCAGCCACCTGTCGGATAGTTGAGCAATATTCTATTTTGTTCTGTGAGCTGTGATTGGCTGATAGCTAAAACATCCCTCACAAAGGGGAAATATGGTCAAATACATACAGAGGGCAGTTGGATTGCAGATACATTCACTTCTATGTGGTTCTAAAAGGTCATAAATGTGAAATAAAATGCGTAAGTGAATTGCAGATGGATGCGGCGTATTTGTTATATCCCAGTATCGTGTAATATGCCTTTAACGAATATGACTGCTGTACCTTTTTCTGCAGGAGGCAGTGGAAGATGAAGATAAACATCCCTTGCAGAGTGTTGAAGATGGTGAAGAGGTAGGCCATCACAATGGACGACTCATTAAGGAAGAACAAGCCAAAAGACCAAGTCAACCCCAGGAGACAAAGTAGTGCAAATGCTCCCAACACCCATGACCTGCCAAAGAGCAAAAAAAACAGCAATTTGTTATTATTGACACAGCAAATCAGATTAATTTATAGTGTTTTCCACTTCTGGACAACAGCTAAAGACACAAACAAAATGTCCATATTGCATTTGCAGAAGTCGCATTAATGCTTGACTGTGTATGAATGCTGATACATCGCTTTGGACTGAATTCTCCATTTGACTCAAAAAATATCTTTCCTGCGTCTTCCTGGGAACTGGCTAAAGAGATTGCAAGGACAGCAGTTTTTTTGTTGTTGTTGTTTTTTTTTTCCAGGCAGCTTCCAGGAAAGCCTAGAAGAAATAAGATAACTTAACAGTCAGTTTCAATGACGATGGCTGGTCGTTATTGAAACACAAGAGTGGAGTGAGCCGCCCCGAGAGACATACAGCGAGCCTGGAGAAGAGGACAAATGGGACAACAGCGTGTCACTGGGACGGAGACAGGAGAGAGGGGAAAAACGAGAGGCGTCCTCCGGAGTGATGGCTGTTAAAACATGCTGCAGGGTACGTCATGTTTTGCAGCTATTTGTGCTTTGCTTTTTCCTGAAAATTCACACGGATTGCAACCAATTACTTCACTTTTTCACATTTGACATTGAGCTGAATACGAGGCAGATTTCAAACAGACCCTAATTAATGACGGTTAATGAGTTTTGAATGCTTGCGATAACGTGTGAAATCCAATCTAATAGTGGGATTTATTTTGTGTGCCAATAAGACAAAGACTTGAAAAAAAAAAAAAAAAATAGAAGATAATTTAGTTCGCATTTTGGACAAAATCTCATTGGCTGCCGCAAAATCGCCCACACAACATATGCCGCACTGCTTTCAGACATATTGTAGAACAAAAATTGAGGCACAGAAGTGGTTCCTCTGTATTGAGTAATGCAGCTGAGAAGTGGAAAGATGATGGTCTTTTTTTTTCCATTTTTTTATACAATCTTTAAATCTACAGGCATGTGCTTGGGTCCATCTTCTAAGAAGGCTTGTAAAAGGACTGCAGCGCTGGATCGAGAGATACCAGGGGTCACAGAAGCAGTTATGAAGGAATAAAAAAGGCAATATAACCCAGCCTGGTGCACTTTCCAAAATCATAAATGATCTAAAAAGACGGCGGACAAAATACATTGAGAAAATCATATAAACCTGCGGGTCAAACGCAGGTGAGAGATTTCAAGAGGCAAAAGCAGTAATGGCACATGTTATTTTTCCCTTCACACATGATTGACTCTGCTGTAGACTGACAGCAGAAGTAACCGCACTGCGCCGTCACCTAATCTCCTCGAGTGACACCCCTCACCTGATACCCCCCAGCCTGGACGAGTCCGGTTTCATGGAGGTGGAGTGCTTCACCATCTTGTACATGGTCACCACCAGGAAGATGACATTGACCTGTCAAAACAGACGCGGATCAGAGTTAACACGGCGCACTTAGAACGACATCCAATTCCTGTCACAGAGGCCTAGTTCTGTTTCACTGTGACTTACCAGCATTGTACCCCAGAATACAACTTAATCTATAGTGGTTTGGACTCTATATACAGAAAGAAAATAAGGGGCGAGGCAACAGCAGTGTACCTTTTCCTGAGAAGAATATGAAAATTTAATGGCTCGGTGCAGATCATAAAGTACACTGACTTCCAAAAGAAAAAATAACAGTGCGAGGTGAACGCTTTGGTCTACTTCACACAGCAGTGGCCTTCAACACGAGCTGCATTTAAAAATGTCTTTTCCCTCTCTCTAGGTGGACTGTAAGTGCAATCGCAGACCTTGACACAAGCACATGCTCTTTGGAGAGAGAAAATAAACAGCATTTACATCTAATGAACCTATGTCTAATGTACAGTGGAGAAAAGTTCACTTTGAGTAGTATTGTAGGAACAAATTCTTGAGGCCAGGAAAAACATTTCAGTGATTTAGGACACAGAGATTTCCATGCTGTAGGTACATCTCAGTGAACAGCCTGACAACTGAAGCAGGACGAGGCATGTAGCTTCATAATCAGGGTTTATACAAGGACAGATTTGAGCTGTCTAAGTGTTTTTGTTTTCCAAGCTGATCCACTACCCATAATAAAGCTGTCTAGGCTTCATTATCAAGGATTAATAGATGATGACAAAGCTTTGGCCACTGCTTCAACTCGAATAAGCGACTTCCCTATTGGCTGTTGGTCTATGTTGAACCAATGGCAGTGGAAAATCCTACAGGAAAAACATCTACTTACACAGTGAAACAGTGCAGAAAGAAAAACAGAAATAGAGAAAAAAAAAAGGAAAGTGAAGTTGGCGATGGATAAGCGCAATGATTAATGAGATGGAAATAGCTGTGGGATTGTATCAGTCTGACGCTGAACTCAGAGCTAGAAGTTTAAGGTAAGCTCTACACTTTAGTATGATGTAATGTATTAGTATTTTGATGTGATAAATTGGGTCACTTTACATTTCTTAATAACAGAAAAGCAGGCAGGTTCCTACACAAGAGGATTATGGCCACTGTAAAAAAAAAAAAGCCACTGTAAATGGTTAATATGATTATTTATTTGTATTTATGATTTTTTTAAGGTATGAGTTCTGAGATTAAAGTCAGAATTTTAAAAAAATAAAATCAGAATTCTGAGGGAACAAAGAGCAGAATCCTGAAAAAGTCAGAATTCTGAGATATAAAGTCAGAATTGTGAGATTAAAGTCAGAATTGTGAGATTAAAGCTAGAATCCTGAGAAGTCAGAACTACAGATGCCTATGAGGACAAACATCATATAAAAAAAGCAAACACCAAATTCTGAAAAATGGGGTTTTAATAATAATAGTATTTTACTACTACTACTACTTTTTTTTTTTTTTTTTTAGATTTTTTTACAGTATTTTTGCCATATTTCCACAATATTCTGTTCTTTTTTTCTATATTGAAGGTAACCTAACAGTGTTATGTATACAATAATAATAAATCTCATTGATTTAGTAAGTTCATAACACAAAATGCAATGGATAAATATTACAAATCTGACTGTACTGAATGTTAAAGTGTTATAACATTTGAGGTTCTGAAGCAGATGCCTTCATGCAGAGGTGACAGGGGAAAGGTGTTTATAGGAAACAAGTAGGAAGTTGGAAAAGTGAAATGAACAACAGCTGGAACTCATGAAGGAAAGGAGATGCTAAGATTCAGAGAGAGGCATTTAGATCACAATGAGGCTGAGTTTTGTCTGTCAGCCACAGGGGCCGTTTTACATCCGTATGACTCGAGTGGCTGGAGAAGCGTTTAACACAGCCAGGAGTGATGATACAGATCCAATGAGACAGACAAACGGACGTGGAGCGAGGCAGTGATGCGCTCACATGGACGGCCCCCTCCTGTGCTCTCTCCGAGGGGCCGTCCTCTATGATATTCTTGCACTTCTGCCAAATACATCACAAAAATACACCGGTGCCGACGCAGCTCTTCTCAAGGTTTTGTCTATTTACAGCCTATGGACCGATTTACATGCTATTACCATATGTATGTACGTTCTTGCACACATCCCGGCTCAGGTTTGGTGTGCGCCTCTGAATGTGAGTCATCGAGAGCATCCCGGCGCACCACATGAAATATTAAGAGCTGAAGATGGAGATGTCCGTGCGCTGGGATTGGCTGGGGACGTGTCATGATCCACAGCGGGGCTATGAGCTGTGGTAATGGCTGTCTGGCCCACCCACTCATTACTTCCATGTTGCCCTCTCTCCGCAGCCACCCTTGTTTTCCACAGAGCAAATGACCTTCATGCTTGAGACGATTCCCTCCCGAATGCGGGACGGGAGTATTCGCTCAATGTACAGCAAGGACCAAACAACTTCAACTTGCTGCCGCTCACCAATTCTGATTTCAGAGGATTTCATGGCTGAGTGGACACTGATGTCCTCGTGTCAGCTATAATGGGACCACTTTCCTTTCATGCAAATTGATCTGAGAGCGTACAATTGAGAAGCTGCCAGCGTAGAGAGGGGGAAAACAGGGGGAAAAGGGAGAAAATCTATAATGTTTTCTCATCGAAAGACATACCTGTACACAGACTTACCACAATGATGAAGGTTACGGGGCCGATGAAGCTCCAGATGAAATGGTTATCAACCCTCAGCCAGCATCTATAGATCGAAAAAGGGATACTTAGTTCATTTATCAACTCATTGCCAAAACAAAGTTGTGTGTCATCGATCAGTGCCCGGTAGAGCTGGCGGGATGAAGAGGAATGGAGACTTACACTGACCACAGAAAAGCAGACCTAGAGGGGTTTCTGGCTCAGTGCCACGGGAAGCTGCAGTCTTAAACTTAGTGGTTATTGGCTGCATGACTTCACAGTCTACAAATGTCTGACTATGTGTACCCACGAACGACCAACAATATATCGTAGGCCGGTCCGGAATGAATTGTACCTCGGCCTGTGTGTACCACCAAGAAACTGAAATTAAGTGATGACTACAGCAATAAAATGGACTTTGAAAAACAGGGCGTTTACTTAAATCCCATAAACTACACGACTGCAGTGGTACAAATCATACAGCTTGCTGCTCGGAGAAGTGCATAAACTTTTAACCGACAAGGGCAGCAATTATCCACATGCAAAGAATAAAAAAACCCAGCAGGCCAGAGCAGCTGGGTGGTGCAGTCATTAATGTTGCAGTTTTGAACACAGCCTCTTCTTCTTTTATCCGTGACAGGGTGAACATTCGTCAAAGGGGGCAAAGATGTTCTGCTTTTTCCGATACTATTACATGCATACATGCAAGCTGGGTGTGTGTCATGTCAGGGAGATCAATACAAGCTCTTCTTGCTGCAATATTGACACTGGCCTTGGTCTTGACACTTGCTTTAAGATCACTTTTTAATGGTCGCAACCTCAGAAGTGAGCATATGATTTTAAATTAAGCCCAGCTAAGAATACAAAAAAATGCCCTTTTTATAACAATTGGTTTTGTGAGTGGATGGGGAACTGGCATCTTCAAGAACAACCAAGAATGTTTTATTAAATAACTGAATGCGGAATACCAGATGCTAGCAGATCAATCATTAGTTTGTCATTGGTTTTGGAATTTTAATGCATCTCTTTATGTACTGTGGGCATTCTTGGTGAGATATAGTGGCAGATTGCAATTCCACACCTCTCAATCCTCCATTTGAGAACATATCTATGGATCAGAGCTATGGAAGCGCTGCAGAGACATGCATGTACTCTATGAACAAATCCAGAACTAAATAATTGAAATAAAAATCTATTTGTTTCATGAATGTACAAATCTTTCATGCAAGAATGTGTGCCCTACAAAGAAAAGTGAGTGTGTTTGTCCACTCTGGACATTTGCAGAAACAGGAAGTGAAGTAACTAAATGGGTTATATGGGGATTTGCATGTCTATTTTTAAAGGCAAATGCAAAGAGTGTTATATTGATTATGAAAGCATAGGATTGACTACATACACACAACACGCCATTAACTCCAACACTAACTGGCCCCGATACTTTCATCAAACATCACACTTACGCCCGTTGTGTGCCGTAGCTCCGGTAATCAATGGCCGCCGAGATGCCCACCACGACGGCGGGGAAGAGGTACCCAGAGATGTAGTAGTATTTTCGGCGCGAGAACTCGCTCTCGAACACTTCAACCAGCATGAGGTACAGCTGCACGCCCTCTAGACACATCCAGGCGAACGCCGCCAGGAAGCAGAAATGGAGGACCCCGGCGATGATGGAGCAAACCAGCTGAGAGGAAGACATATGCAGATGTTACACACAAAGGTGAGAGCGGTTTCAAATCAAAAGCTCGGGCTGGTTTTGGCCGATTCACAACCAGCAAATCCACTTGTTACTGTCTTGACGACTCAAGAAGAAAGCTTATATTAATGACATTAATATGAAGAAGTTTCAGTGAATGGAGAACTGCAGCTGTTTTTCTATCTATGGAGTTTGTGTTGTACTGGAAATGAGTCAGTAAAGTTGGTTAAATGACTGAAAATTGTTCATTTGCGAACTAACATTTGTTTGTACTCCAGTTAATAAGAAGAGAAATAAAAAATATATACTCTGTCATAATATAAGAAATCCAATAACAGTGGAATGGCACAACAACATTTGAAAATAAAATGGTTAATTATGTTTTGTGCTGTGAATTCATAGTTTAAATACAGATTTACAGTGTGCACAGCCATCTCAGTAATAAAAAATGGCAAACTAATTTTAGCAGATTAAAGAGTGTAAGTGAATGAGATACTTTCATTTCACACTAATTAAATGAAGTAAAGAAAAAAATCAAAAAAGGTCAATAACTGCACATGAGTTAAAATCCGTGCTCTCCGGGGGTTCTCGGCTACCTTCGGTTCCGTCATGTTGATGCCCACGAGGAACACCAGTTCGCCGATGAAGAGGTTGAGGCACAGGTTTTTGTGGATGGTGTTTCTGTCGCTTTGTAAACCCCTGAAGAAGCAGAAGGTGAAGAGGCTGATGGCCAGACAGACGAGAGAGACGGCGATGCCCATCCGTGTGATGACAGTGAGGAGCAGTTCATGGACACTCCCGTCGCCCTGAAGAGACATCCACATGCGCTGGTGTAAAGGAGTTGTCGAGAACATCATTAAAGCCACGTTGCTATGGAGATTACATTTCAAGGCACCGCTTAAGTATTTCTCTCTCTTAAGTAAGTAATTCTTAGGCCTTTGCCTTTTGATATATTTAAATTCGGCTCATTGTTTAAAATTTGAGTCTTGATGTTTATTAATAATTGATAATAAACACGTCAATCCATATTCACGGAACGTTACATCATTATTCACAATCTTCCTGCATTTTTTCAAAGGTCAAACTCAAACATTTTCAATTCAATTTGAAGTTTTTTTACTAACGCAAACAGCACATATTTTCTTATATTTTTCTTATTTATATATGTGTAAATCTGTTGAATATATGTCAATTATTTTTCAAGAAATTCAAGCACCAATGGGAACCCTGTGTTTAATATTTAATTCACTTAGCAACAAGACAAATATACAGTCGCTCTTTTATTCTATCTTTGAATTTAGTGCAGCTCCTGAAGCAACATTATAACATGTCAGCTTTTTTTTGGTCAGTTGGTTGCCCACTCTACCTTTAAGTACTACTTTCTGAAAGCCTTGAGCTCCCGTTCAGACTTTAAAGAACGGACGATAAAAGGATGAGAAATGACCGCAAACATCTGCCACCTTTTGATGTCATGTCCACATGTACATTCTCCTTTAATGTCAATGTCAAACGGCACCATTTCTCCAGAGTTCTAAGAGCCGGGCTTTTCATATGATCTTTTAAGAAATACAAATGTGAAAAAAGCAGATTTTTTTTCCCCATACCTCTCTCAAGGACAGGGTGGGCTAAAAGTGAGGCAATTTCTCCTGTGATATTTGTAATTTGACTGAGAGCAGGAGTTGCAGTCGAGGTGATTTGTAAGGAATTGGTGTGAGGCTAAGGCTTGCCTCGGGGGTCTGGTTTCAGGCTGTGGTTAAGGTTGAGGTTAAGACAAATGACAGGGACAGAGTTCATGAGTCGCGACGTATTATTAAATGAACCGCACACTTATCCCTAGCATTTATTACTGGCTAGATGCTCGCTACACATGCTATTTATCATGTAATTGGATTGTAATTGCATTTCACGACCAAATGGATCCTACACCACTTCAATCGGGGTGGAAATATAAGTTTAAGCTGAGGTTACAGTGTTTCCCATGATTCCCAGGGACATATGCATAAAAGAATATTAGACATGGACCACAGGTAAAAGATAATTACTTCTGATAATAGTATGGCGCCTTCTATCCTGATCCACTATCTTGTTCTTTAACAGTGACAGCGTGCTTCCTTTTCCCCACCTCTTTTCACAACCTCCCCCTCCTCTTCCCCGGCCCTTCCAGCAACAATCTAATTATCTTGACTGAAATGCCATTCTTGTTCTTGCCGTGTGTGCGAAAATCTATCAGCGAGACGGAAGAACAACCATCTGAGACCGAACGGCTCGTGCAAACACCGCGGGAGGGCCACTTACCACGTTTCCCCGATGAGCCATGAGGATGGCGAAGTTGGTCAAGTGACTGCACGAGCAAGTGGTGTGGCTCTTGTTGGTCTCTAGTAGTTTGCAGCCTTGGGTGGACCAGTATCCCATCATGCTCCTCTCCGAGTAATTCCAAAAGGAGCAGTTGGGATTGTAGTAGTGCTCTTTCTGCAAAACACAAACACACGGAGCCAAAATGATTAAAGTTGGATGAACGTGCTTTGCAATATGCATGGCTGTACACAAACTGTACACATCTTGTATATTTTATTCAGCTAAGTGTGTGAGATGTGGAGATGTTATGGCAATGTGTGCTTTTCTTTCTGAACAGCTATTATCTGTGAAGATCAAATACTTATGGGTATAATATGAACATGCATATGTAATGGGTTGAAAAATCTGATCAAAGAAATCAAAACACCAAGTAAAGCAGAAAATTAATCTGACAAAGCACCTGAGGGAAATGGCTCCCAGGGTGGGACTTAAAGGGACCCTAGGTAGTGTTGGCATTCATAAATTAATTTAAATCATAGACAGCAAAAGGAGTATACAGAGTAAAATAATGCAACATTGCTTAATGCATAAATGTGAGGTTTTGTTCTGTTTTATTCACTAACAGCTGCTTAACACGGAACGGCTATCCATGTTATTAGATGATTTAGCTTCCCTCACTTAACACAGTTTGTATCAGAAAACCGGTATCAGCTCACAACTTCGTCTAGTGTTGAAAAAGTGGAATAAAAAAGTTCTTTGGACAGCAGTTTTAACGTCTTGATATCATTGGAACTGTACATCTTCGCACACATTTTATTTGCTGCAGCATTGACTTTTTGTGAATACAACACAGCCCCACATTTTATGCTTCATGATGGTATCTTATTCTACTCGGTTTGCTCCCCAACTCCACTAAGTCTAATAATGTAGACACACAGTCCTTCAACGTTTATATACTTTTTCATTTCTCTTTTCTCAAACAGTTTTCTCTATAACCATAATGTATAGAGCACTCGATTAAAGGTTGAGTTGCCATTTCAATATATTTGCAGTCTGCTGAGTGCTGTGGGGGAGTCTCAGGAGGAGGCTTACATCCAGGTGCTCCAGTGTAAAGATCACGGGGTCGGCCACGAACACGCGGCTGGACTCCTTGGTGATCGAGGCCGACAGAATGTGGGAGTTGACAGTGAGCGAGAGGTTACGTCTGGTCGGGTCGCCTAGTCCTCGCAGCGTGGCATTCTCTGTGCTCAGGAACTGACCCAGGTGTTTGTACAGCACGAAAACCAGCTTAGCAACACCTGCAACAGGCAATAACACATTCATCACATGCACAGAAGAAAAGTATGAAAAGAAACACAGTCTATACATTGCACATGGACATTAGTATGATTTAATTCTGCATAAATTTGCAATATTAAGACCACATTCTTGACTTGAGTGCCCCATTCTTTTGGTTTGACACAATTTGAGAATACATTTTCTTGTATCTTGCCCCGTTTTTTCCAATCAGGAGCTAGAATTTACCAAAAGGGGTAAGTATGATCCTAATAATTGTGATACTTGTATTGAATCCTTTGAAATATGGTCACCCCAAGTTTCCCAAGTGGCTAAAAACAAATGTGATGTGACTGCAAAACCAGAATGTCACCCAAAATGACTGAATTAATTAAAACTTCTACAGTATTAGCATTGCATCAAGAGGAATGAAAAAATTAAGAACAATCTGAAGCTGTGATCCAAACTTAACAGCTCTCCAGTGAGAAATCATACATTTCTTTGTAGCTTTAGTGTCCCTAGTTATCCAATTAGTACGATATACTGTCCCATAAAAAGATGAGTAAGGCGTAGCAGAAGGTGATTTTACATCATTAGCGTCAATAACAATACCTAAAGGTGAAAGTGAAATCCCAGTTTAAATGTTTTTTTTGCCGCAGGTGAGTTGCTCCTACCATTTTTGCTGTTGACTTTGACAGTGTTGGAGGAAAGCTGCAGAAACCCGCCGCCCTTGCTGGTCTGGGGAAACCTGAAGTCCTGCACCTGACCGTCGGTGCTTATCACGTAAACATCCAGCACTGTGAGGCGGGTGAGAGGAGAAAGAGAAAGAGAGGAGCATTATTCGCGAGGCAGTCATTTTATAAGCAGAACACGGTGTTTAATAGAGAGAAAACGTTAATACCCAGCGGGGACTGTGTAAAGATTTGAGAATTATTATACCAGTAACAGAATCCAATCTTACTGGCAAGACCCCACAGAGGATCATTTGCAAAGAATTGGTGTCACTAAGCTGCTGGTTTGGCATTGTGAAAGCCTCGGAGGCAAAAGGGGGAGAGAAAAAAAATAACAACAAGGACGAGATAGAGGGAAAGCAGAGGCAAGCAAGCAGCCTATTGCAGCATGAATGTCAAATATTCATAGGATCAAAAATATCATTGAGCTTTTACTTTTTCCTTTTCCCCATAGGTTCAGATAACTCAAGGCTTGACGAGCAAATCTCTGAAAATCCTCCAAATTCCTACAGCCCCTCTCTGGGTTTGCCAGCTGCCGGGTGGTGCTCCCTTTGATGTGTGATATTACTGAGAGGTCAGGAGGACGCACGTTTCACCACGCACCCTCCCTCCCATCACCAGCAGCCTCACTTCCTCAGATAGATGGCTCCTGACAGTCCAAGATGAGGAATTGTTCTCAAGTCGCCCGCCTCCTTTGTCTAGTTTTGAGTCCCCCCCTCATTGTGGGTCGCCCTCCCTTCCTCGTCATGTTGTGCTTGATGTGCCTGCGGGGGCCATTTCAGCTTCGACAAACTGCTAATTAGGAGCAACAATCATTTTCACTCTTTTTTGTCAACTGCTGAAGGGAGGTTAGGTGAACAGCTCAGTGGCATGTTGTGTGTTTTCTCACATTCGGGAGTATTATCTCTGTTGCACTGATAAGCCAGTGCTCGACTAGCTTGCAGGCTAAATGTAGCTATTAAAGAAAAAGTGATATATTTTTGGATTAAATCGGGGTTAAATAGATGTATATTCAAACAAACATCATTGTTAAATAAATTAAACAAAAGCATTATTGACAGCTCAGTAACCCTAGCTAGCTAAAATCTCCAAAACCTAAATTAAAATTTTGGTTGGATACTTTTAGGTTAGCTCTCTCTGAGTTCATAGACCTGGTCTCAGGTACTTACAGAATTTACACGCCATCTCTTGTTAAAAGGGGAAAAAAAACACTCTGAAGCACATGGCTAATTTGCATGAATCAACATTGCTCAGACACTGTGCTACTCCTGTTTATCAATTTGATAATTTGATACTGCTACTTGGCTAACCCAATGCATTTAGATATGATTGCTTTCTTGGATGATTTTTAGTGTCTTTAGCATCTGCGTCATGAAAATTATTTCAGCTGCTTTGACGTTTTTTTTTATCATCAACAGAATTTAAAATAGGCTACCTTTTCTTGATCCACTGCTAATAGGTTAATAATTACCACTTTGACTGTTTTAACTCATTTAAAAATAACATATTAAAATTTAAAAATACAATTTTTGACTTTGCATCCATCTTTCTAGTTGTTGTGGTTTAGAATGTTCTGACTTTCCGAGCTGAAATCATGTGAACACACCGAAGTTGGAAAAACTACTCTGAGTTTCCAAGGACCACATGAATGCACCATAAAGCTAGAAATGTCTTTTTCGTTAAATTTGATTTTGTCATGTGGTTATTTTTGACAACACTCAGAATTAAAAACAATCACAATAATTATGACTGGAGGCTTTCAACTCCTATATTATAATTGTATATACTGTAAGCTAGCCTACTTGTTTGAGGTAAATAATCTACTGCTAATGCAATGCTAACTGCAAAAATCTGTTTTACAAATTTAACCACAATGACTGAGCCGATATCCATTTTATTACAACAATGCATTAACCAGTGAATTGTTAGCGACAGAGCAGCTCGTCTTTATCTGCTTAGCTAGCTACCACTTAACAGGAAAGCCTTGGAGAGAACAGATAGAGTGCTGTATAAATGGAACAATGCCATTCAATTGCTTTCTTTGTTTTCCGCCAGAGGTCTGGGCAGTTCATCTCTCAGCACACATTCAAATGAGGTGACTTTACTATGCCAGAAAAAGATTAAAACTCAATGAGGTATAAGACAAAAGGGGTGAGTTGGAGACTATAACCATAGTAACAGCGCTATGAGTGGGATATAACCATTCACTCTTCAGCACTGACTTTCTATAACAATGCAAATAAACTGCCTTTCAGGAGTTATTTGCCGCCTTATTGAGGAGACACCAAATCTTTTTCCCGACATCAGCAGGAGGAGGTGTAGCCATTTTTAAAATCATATCCTCCCTAGGAAATAGGCGCTTTGTCCATGGCTGGAATAAATGGGAAAAAAACACTCTTGATTCTGACACTCATTTGAAAACAATTGCGCTGAGACATGATGCACAGCCTTAAAGAAAGAAAAAAAAATCAGGCACAGTGACTGGCAGACAAGTCTAGTTTCACGTTATCAGGCTACTTACTGATATTCTCAGCGGGGACTTTTACGATGGCTGGCTCGATGAGGTTTTCCGCCAAGACGAAGGCCCCCTCTTCCAACGTATCCAGTAGCATGGTAGCAGCGTGTGTCTGCTCCGTGGTATTCATGTCTCTCCAGGATTTCAGAGCTTCCGGCCTTAGGAGGTTGTCAACAGTGTCCACAATCGCCTGTATCCATGGAGACAAGTGAAATGTCAGCATACTGTTTGCTCCCATCATAACTTGAGTTTAATAACTAAGAGGGGAGACTGGGCAGCAAATGATAAAAGGGCATGCATGGCCGACAGTGACAGCAACAACAACCAAAAAATAAATAAATATCAAGACTGAGGATTCAAAGAAGTCCAGGGTAAGTAAAATAATATAACGATCATATCAAATGCATAATGTATTTTCTTCATATTCTGTTTATAAAATCAGCCTAAACCTCAAATGCAAACTGCTTGAGGGAAAAAGGGAAATTCAAAAGCAATCATTTTTCCTTCTCTAAACAAAGTCCACACTGCAACCTCCTCGATAATAAGTTTAAAGCAGCTTTTTTTTTCTCCATAGAACAATTACCTCCATGAGCCTTATTTCCATAACAGGATCTGCCCATGACAGCCTCGAGCATTATTCTCTTCAAACAGGAAAGTGGCATTATGATGAAATCCGTGTCAGGAGTGGCAGTCTCAAGTCAAGAATGGGGGGAATTTCTGCCTGTTTTGGATGGCAAATCCTTTCATTTCCTGCTTTCTGATAAGCAGTAAGTAAGCAAAACATTCCTTACAAACCCACACAAGTATCATGTGTTCCTATAACAAGAGTTTCCTTTGACCTGGGGAGGGTGGGTTCACAGCTTCTGCATGGCACGGTCACGGCACAATGTTGTAAACTTTGTCTAATCACGTTAAAGACTGTTCTGCACGGTTTTCAATCGAGTGCACATGTCAAAGTCGGTCAGGTGTTTTGCAATTTTTAGACATCCTGCAAATACATCTTGTTGGTGTGTTTATTTGTACAGCTATTAATGAAATATAGTTAAAAGACCTTAATGACTAGGATTGCACGATATGAGGAAAACATGCAATATGTGATCATGTTGAATACCGCAATAAACATAAGTATTGGAATATCTGAATCCACTTGCCATAGTAATAGTTGATTTTGACTAATTAAGTCATGATATGTGATTTCAAGCTCTGATTGGTCTTTTTTTTTTTTTACAAAGAGTGAAATGTCTTTCACATGGAATCTCACATCAATATTCCTGTTCCAAGCAGTTCTTTGTGATACAGATATTGCGATAAATTTACAATATATCATGCAGCTGATAATTACAAAATAGATAAAATGAACAAAACGATGAATCTAAATAGTTTGTGATAAGTCTCTGAAAGACTAGCTTAATTTATTTAAACTATTTGGCAGTTGACATAATTACTTGTAGTGTGGCCCTCATTGATTTGAGTCTGACACCACTGATCTGGAGCAACACACGACGACGTGATAAATCGGAGTGACAATTTAACCATAGGTGCCATTAACTGCAGCAAGGCCCAGCCACAATAACGGTAATTAACCACAACAAGCCCTTGCTCACTGTACCAATTAGTCAGAGCTGTGATTATCCAAAACACTAATTGACCACAGACTAGACTAGCCTGCAATAACAAGTAAGATCAACCAAAGTCTGCGCCAATATATGATTAACTACAACATTTAACCACAAAAGCCCGCATTAACCACAGCCATGATGAGTGCAGCTAGACAGAGAGCTCCCAGCATGTCTTTATATCTCAGGGCCGAGCACACAAATCAATCTCTTTGGCCCTGACCTTGCCGGCAACCCGAGGTTCGCGAGCTGAAACTATGATAGGAGTTAATATGAGTGCACGGGAGAAAGAGACAGCTCTAGCGATTACAGGGTCGGAGCCATTACAACCAGACAGACAGTAAATGGTCTTTGCCTCCTGGTGAGCCATCCTCAAAGGACCCATGAAATCTGGGAAAGGGCGAAAAAGGTCTGCTGTCTCTAATTTGTACAGCACAGAAAGAAACTACAGTTGGATTGAATCCTCTTTAATTGTTGTCTGGGTGGAGGTCACTTTACAAATCGCAGGGGTGTTACTAAAGAGGCCTGGGGCTTGTCGTATCGAGGGAAATGGATTGTTTGGTAAGAGCTTGGGCTGTACCTACAGAATTCAAATTAACAGCGGGCTACAATTAATTCAAAATTAATCAGAATGTTTGTTAGCTAATTAGCTGGGTTGTTTCTCGTGTCTATCCATTGCATTTCAAACAGTCTGAGAATTTTTACAGTGTTCTAATGTGACCAGATGTGCAGCAAAGTGTCATGTCAGGTCAGGAAAGAGTCCTGTGGAGGGTGGGTGGAGGGCGAGGAAGGAGTGTGATGCCCAATTAGATGGTTATTATCTGCATGTATAAAAAGACCTATTTAGTGTTTAATCCTAATTGAAGAATCAGCTAAGACTTGCTAGTTCTATACATTACACTTCCTGAAGCAGTCACTCTCAGCTCTTTGCCAGAGACTCAGCTGGGTCTCTTAGCAGGACTTCTCACAACGCACCAGACACTTTCTAACAGTTTTTAACACACTGGGTTATTTTTGATCTGGGTATTTTTTTTTATGTTCCTTTAACTTCTTACCTAATGATATGTAATTTGTTTCCTATTTGTACTGTATTTTTGTACGTTGTTTTTTGAGCGAAAACCAGGACAAATCAATGCCTTATTGAAACGGCAATAAATTACTGAATCTTGTTCCAGACACTGGAGATCAAGGGCCGATCTGTAGAATTAGTCTCACATGCTGAACCATCTGTTTTTAAAATATGGGAAGTTGGTCATGCCAATTGTTAAAACTAGTTTGTTTTATTATTGTTATTACTTTATCTTATCAGTCTCCATCTAAAAAGCAACATTCTTCAAAGTTATACTCGCATAGTCTTTGGATTTTACTCTAAAATAGCAAAAGAAGATGTCATAGTCTAGTACATTCTCTGCATTCTTGACCTTCCCAAAATGGCAGCTTTGTAGACACACACCAAACACAGCAACACACTGTGCTATTGGTCTGGTTGCAGAGAAAATGCAAATCATGTACGGGGTCTAATTATATAAAGCACATATGAGCAATTAGCACAGAAGTTATATTGTGAAGCAATGTTCTCTCCATAAATAGAAAGGCAAGAGAAGAAGTGAGTTTGTTTAGCGTCATTAAGGGCACCTTGAGTGCTTACATCATGCTGTGTCTTTGAGCAAAATGCACCGAGCAACAAACCTCTTTCACAAAAGAAGAAAACAAAATGTCTAGAGGACAGACTGCCAAATCTGAATGGAATACAAACATATCAATGTGCTGAGAAACTAATCCCATCGATAACACACAGCTGCAGCCAGGGAGAATACTATTTAGCTTTTTTTATTATTATTATTTCTCTTATTTTTGCAATGGTTACGGGACGAGGGAGACTAGAAATTGTACACTGTAAGCAAGTGAAAATTGAGCACGCTGCCACTTTGATCACACTTCTGGCTGACAGGGAGGTGCAATTACAACCGTGGGAAGGCAATTATTCACACGACGTATAAGGAGCCGACAAGAGAAACAGAGAAAAAAAAAGTGGGGGAGGAACAGAGATGGAGACGTGATTGCACAGAGGAGTTTGAGGGGAAGTAGGACAAAAGCGCAGGGATGTTGACAGAAGCTTTTCGTAGATGGACACAATGACGGGGAGGACAGACGGCCGAGAGGAAGCTGCCAGATCTGGTACAAGCCGTTACCAGGCACATAAGCCCCATTTCCACCAAGCAGTGCTGATGCAGGTCAGACTGGTGTGGCACAGATGCAAAATAAGCATGTAGTTTTGGTTCTATCACAGTGGAACAGGTGAAAGATAGAGATATACCTGAAAATAGAATCACAAGGCATTATTTTTTTGAACAAAGCTTGTCTTGTTCTGATGATAAAAAGCCATATGCTGAGAAGAAAAACGGGAAAAAAAAATGCTGTACTCTGACTCCAATATCAGTGAACATCTTGTATCAACAGCTGGTTCTGGTTTTAGATATAGTCGGCGTCCCAGGGCTTTTGCTTTGTAAATAAAAAACACAGTTTGCTTCATATGTCGCATTAAACACAAGCAGCGAGTCCCCTAAAATGTAAATATCTCCAGCAACTCTTGGTTTTTCTTCGTTTTTTTCTTCTACTTCAACAACCTCCTGTATCTCTACAAAAGAAAAATGTGTTCTTTGATGTCGTAATTGGCCATGCACCTATACTTTATAAAATCTGCTTTAAATTCATTTCATGTATAGTGCAGAACCACAGCTTGAGTAGCCGACACTGCTATCTCCACACACTCGGACTATACCTGCTTGAAGGAAACGGGGCTTTTAGTGTAACAAGACAATCAGGGACATGTAGACGGACAGGGCTGCATGCTGCTGGTCAGAAAGTAGAAAATCCTAGCGATACCTTCATATACGCCCTGCATGTCTTCTCTCTTTTCTGAAGCTTTTCCCACACAACAAGAGGAACGAGCACAAGGGACAGATTGCAGAAAGAGGCGGGCAAGAAAAAAAAAAAAAAAAGAGCTGATAAACAAGGGATCATTGAATCAGGCCACTTACCAAACAGTACAGAATTAATGAACTAACCTGAAATGATGTGACAGCGCTAAATGCTTTCAGGGGGACGCTGTGTGAATGCTAAATATGAATATGGATCAGATAATGGGGAGGGGGGATAAAAAAAAAAAGTGGAGGGAAAGCGCTGAGGCTAGATTCTGATGCTGCCCATTAGCGATGCTTTAAAATACATCGGGAAGATAAACAATGTGGGATGAGGTCATTTGTATTTCGTGACATGGAGAGAATAATGTAGCTCTTTGTAAAAAGACTGTGTCGGTTTCTTGGCGTTAAATGAAGTCGCCATTCCTTCCTAATTGAGCCCGACCAGAGAAAATCATAGACCGAAGCATTCACACACACACACACACACTTGTAGAACATTAGGTGAAATGTTCTTTCATAGCCACACAAGCTCGGAGGCATTAATATCATACAAATGCAAAGAGGAATCTAAAATGTTACTTTAACTAAGTCAAGATGCAGCGTTTTCTTTGCTTTGTGGGGAACAGAATGAATTATGTCTTTCTAAAGAAACCACCATGGATGGCTTAGACAAGGTGCACGTTAAAGGCAAGGCTTGTATTGATAACATTTGTAAACTGTCATGTATTTTCTGGAATATCTTGTTGAGCTGTGCATGCACCTTTGGATTTTTGGTATCAGAGGGCTGATTTGCACGTCCTGCAATCAGTGGTGTACTTTTCCTTGTGAAGCCAATCTAAGTAATCAAACTATTTTCAAAACAACATTGGTTTACAAAACAGTCCTGATGTAAATTGTGACGCCTGGTAAACAGGTACAAAATGGGCAAATACAAAAATCATTGGTCATTTAACGTCTGACAAATGTTCCTTGTCACCAGCCAATCATGTGCAGTTGTGATGCAAATCAATGCAGCGCCATCAGCGGTGAAAGAAAAACCTGTTAGCTCACATCTGCAAATGGATAATAGCAATGTAGCTGTCTGGACATAAGGGCACAAACAACTGGTGCCATTTTGGTGCAAATCACCTTGTTTACAGAGCAAACGCTGCTGAAAAAGTCGGAATAACAAAGTAATTTTTCAAACTGTCACTCATCTCTCCATGGCACTGCCAACAGCTGAGAGACGGAGGTGCGTCTGGGGCCTACTCTTTTTCTTGCAGTGCCTGCGGAAGCTCCAGGAGAGAGCAACTTCCACACTTGTCAGGAATGAAGACTTATTCTTTGTGTTGGTGGGGGGCGCATGGCCATTAGCTCCTTTAAGGTGGAACTACCAGGTGAGGCTATTTTTCCAAAGCTGGTAATTACCAGGGAGCGGCAGAGGAATGAGCCTCGCCTCAGGGCTCGACCTGCCTTTCCGACAGTCACACCTGAGGCTATGCGGATGTGTGTGGAAGCCGGTGCTCCCTATGCTTTTGTTTGGCAGTATGTGTCCTGCTAATCTGCTAATGAATGTCCAGAGTCATGCTGACAGCATGTTAGGGCAAAAGGATGACATCTTTTAATGAGAGGTTACTCACAGACCAGGCAGGACTTTGCAGCGTACCTTGTTGAAACTGCGTCCAGCTGAGTCCTTCTCGCTGGGCCGGAGCTCCTGCAGCTGCGCGTCCAGGATGTCCACGAGCTGCTCCATGAGGCGCACCGAGGAGCTCACGTCCCCTGCAAACACGGGCCCCTGCGTGTGGCGCGCCAGCTCGTTTGCTAAATTAGCCGCATTTTCGCCAGTTCGGATCTAAAAATAGAAACAGGAAATCAGCGGGGAGGTTGCTTAGATGATCCCAAGTCAAGCTGAAGTAATACAGATATATACAGATACATATCATTTTAAATCCTATGCAACAGGGCTTGCTCTGATAAAAATGATTGCATTGCATGTGTAGAAAGTGAAATGTCATTTATAAAAGCATTAAAGCTAAATGATGTGTATCTGTGTATGTCTAAAATGATTAAGTGTACCTTACTATGACCTAATTTCATATTACGTAGTGAGTGCATAAGGCAACCACTGTTCACTAATTTCCACAGTTTTTTGAAAACATCTGTGGACATTTTTCATGTTACAACCTATGCCAAGCAAACCATGCCTGCCAATTACACAAAAAAACTAAATGTGTTTACAGAAGATAGTTTTTGTTCCCCTTCAAGATAATTGCTGTTTCATCCATACTTTAATTATTTACATCTGAAAGAAGCTTTTGAGTATGTATTCTTTGTTATTTGCAAAATCCTGTTGCATTACAAAGACATTTCTCCAGTCGAGGGGAAGGTATTGCCTCTTTGAATGTAACATGTTGTGTTGCGTGGCGCTTTGTTCATGCTTCTGAGCGGGTGAATGTGTGCATCTGATAGAATTCCAACTGCATGACTGTAGAAACATCAAAGTAAAGGAGGCACCGAAATAACAACTTCTTGAGGCTCTTTGATTGTGATGAACTCAAACTAGAACTCTGCATTTGGTGTATATCGTTCTGATCTTTTATAATGGTATTTTTCAATCATACTGAGCATATATCATGTTTAATTAAGACAGCATATGTACGTTTCAATGGAATGTTTGGACTATATCTGACAACAAGTATCCTAACAGCTTATGTTTGCTGCAGGTAAAAGACTATATGTAGATTTAGAATAAATTAAGTTTCAAATATTAAGATGAAATTCATGAGAATAAATTTGATATAAATTTGTTATAAGAATAACAACAAATATTAGTATAAAAGAAATGTATGTTCAGGCTGATGCTGCATTCTGTTTTTGGAAATAAAAAAGTCTATATTTTAGATATATTTTTGGAGTTTTATTCCTTAATTGGAGAAAATAAAATAAAATAAAATAAAAATAATAAACTAGAGAATGATATTTTTTCTAATGACTAAAATTGTTTTTATTTATTTAATTTTTTATTTTTTTCATATTTTCTCAACTTTTACAAGAAAAAAATACATCAAGGTACATACTTTACTGTCAAAATAAACTTTTGAGTACACTGACTTACGAGGAAAAGAAAACTTAAAAAAAAACCCTTTCAAATAAAAACAGAATATGGGCTATAATCTAGAAATTGCCAGCCAGACCTGGAAATGACCAAGACCAACTTCCACACTTACCATAATGTATAGAAACCCCTCTTTTTCGGCTTTACATCTGAATAATTGACACGGCCCGGTCTTACCTTTTGTGCCACTTGAGTGACCCAGTGGGAGGTGCAGTTGCTGAGGTCTGGCCCTTTGGAGCACCACGTCCCTGCCACCGTGCACAGATAGGAGGCGATGCCTGTAGCAGCACACAAAACACACACAACAGTTGGAGGTGGGCCAAAACTCTGCTCAGATACGGTTTCTCCTGCTGCTCCTCCATTCACTCTCACTCTCTGATGGAGGCAAGCCACTGTTTGGGGGCAACCACCATTTCTAGCCACTTGAAAAGATGCCAGCAGTGTTCACTTTACAAAAAAGTGGTTAAAGACTTTGAGCATGTTACTGCTTTTGGACAAAATTGATAATGATTTGCTAGTGCTACTAAAAAATCAAATAGCCTTTAATACATCTACAACTAATGAACAGCACTTCCCCGACAACTCTATATAAGTAATCCAAGATTCCCTTTTCACCTCTTCAGTCAAAACATTGTCTCGTCCTCGCTTTCATCGTACAATAGCCCTGCTTTTATTGTGACAGCTCTGTCAGTTGCAGTGACGGGGTGCTGGGGTAACTCTTGTGAGATTCTTGTGCACTGTCAGTCGAGCCGCTATAACGACCATCGGCACAATGTTCCCTTTACTGTTGCTTTTGATGCCTGACTTCCTACACTTCCACACGAGATTCGGAGCAGGCTGTAATTTAATGACCGCGCTCCTATGTGCTTTCTGGATGTAATTAGAGAATTCAAAAACACTGGCCTTTTTGTGGGACTTGTTTTTGTACCTTTCCAAATATTATCCATCATCTTCATGGTGATGCATGTGCTTAGCGAAACAGGAAATGGGCATTCTGCACTCGGCGCACTCTTGTTACAAGGAGAAATGGCTTTCGGGGTTGACTATGATGTGGAACATAAACAATTCTTTGTGGAGTGCTATGGAGGTGTACATTTTGACCATGCTTAGGTGGTGATTAAGTGTTTATGTTATTTACTTCAAACTCCAACACAAACAGTGAAGTCATGTACCTCGCGTTCCCTTGGGGCAGGGTCTCTCCACAGTGGTCCCGGTGTGGGTTTGGGGCCAGTCGATAGCTCTCCTTCGTGTGGCCTCGCAGAAGTGCCGCAGTGTAGACGGCAACTCGGCGACGGTGGGTTCAGCGGTGACAGAAACGGGGCCGCGGGAGTCCTCGAAGGGGTCGCGGCCATCTCTGGGGTCCGGGCCCGACATGGTGGTGTCGCTGTGCTGCTTTACGGTGGATACGGGAGTCGTGGTGAACATTGTGGTGGTTTTGGGGTTGGACGGCGGGACGGAGAAGTCCTCGATGGTTGGAACTGGAATGAGAGGAGAGAACAGCAATGTGAGAAACATGGAGACATTGTGATGATATGATAGTTTTGGACACTTTTTGCTCAACCAAAAAACCCAAAAAGATAAGATTAGAAGCTTGAAACTGAAGTGCCACATCTGAAACTAAAACAGTTAATCACACAAGCACACATAATAAAAAAGAATAAATACTCAATTTACAGTAGTAAAAGGAGTTTAAGGAATTAATTTATTGCACAAGTAGATTTTGTTAAAATTACTTAACTTTTTTGTGGGAATTTTTGGTCAGTCTAGCCTTTCAGCAAAAAGTGCAAGACTTGAAAACTTTTTACTCACTAACTTGGCAATGAAAACTTTTACAGAACTGCTTAACAGTCCTAACAAATAATTAATTTCAAGTCTTAGGCCTATCATTTCTATCATGGTATTCTACGCACCAGGAAAAGCTAACCATAGCAGAAAGACATGAACTTTTTTGCCATTCAATTAAAAACATGATTTAAAAATGTATCAAATTTGTCATCACCACACACCACCAACTATACTATACCACATACCACATAATGTTCTGCATGCAGCTAAAATTAACTGTCTATAGACTTGCAGCAGCTTCCATTCCCTGGACATTAAAGCCACCTACAACTTGTTCCTCCTCCTCCTTCTACATCAGAGCACGAACGTCTCTTATTCTTAGATGTCTGAAGCCCATAAATAAGAAGAGCTCTTGCGGTGGGGCATCCTTTGACACTGCACTGATTTGGTCCCAGCAGAGCCAGTACCTTGGGCTGATTAAATGTCAACACTGAAGACAAAGCCTGCCTGCGTTTATGTTTTTTTTTTCTTTCTTTTTTTTTCTTCTTCTTCATCTGCCTAGTTTATCTCTCTCACTTTGATAAAGCTCATGTGCGGAAGGAGAACTGCGCCGCTCCGAGCTAAAGCCATACATCAGCAATAATGCGATTCCACTGTATTCAATCCACGCCTACTACACGCCGAGCGGATCTGTGCGCCGATGTGTGTTCAGGCGCGCATGTGTTTGTCCGACGCTCAGGTGTGTTTAAAACCAGTGCATGTGCGTAGATGGATATCTGCAGCGGAGTGCCTGGAGATAACTAGGAAATGAGAGCAGAAAGAGGGAATCTATAAATTTATACAGTATGAATAGCCAATGAGAATAAAAAGGAACCGCTGAGATGTTTGTTTTATGCTGCATTCATGCAGACTTCAGATGGTTCCAGTTTTGTTGTTGGAAAGTCGTTCTTTCAATTCTGATTCTTCATGTGCTTCCAGTTTGCAAAGTTGGAATGCTAACGTTTGCCTACTAACACAATGATTGGTCAGTAGAGTTACGTATTAGCATTTACTTAACAAATCAGGTTGAACAGAATCTCTCTTTATTAATTAAGGTTGAATAGATATACAAGAGGAGTTTAGGTGTCGGCCTCTGTTTTAGTTGCTTATTTGAAAACTTGGGCGTAAAAATTACTGTAGTTAACTAACCTTTCTTGTTATTATTAAAAAATAGCTGTTCAAAGCTAAATGGATCTCTGTGGAATGAGCCATTTTGTTCCTGACCCTACAGCAGCCCAGAGGGGACAAAATGAGCACTTTCGGAAAAGAAGCATAGTCATGTTTCATATGTTTTGTTAATTCAACCCTGCGTAACTCTTAGTCCAGTAGAGGGCGCAGATCCCTTTCTATTTAACTGCAATGGCAGCCATCTTTATTTCCAAGCAGAGATGTTAAAGATGGCAAGTTTGGAAGAAATAACATGTCATTGGTATGATTCTACTGATCTGACTAAGGACAAAATCAAGAAAAAAATTTTTTTCTTGGGCTAAAGGTTACGCGGTGCTACTTAAACACACACTTGAATGACAGCTCAGTACATTTATGAATTATGATTACTATGATTGATTTTTTTTAACAGCTATTTCCCCTGGGTTTGTTTAGAGACAACAAAATGTCCCGACAGGGTTACCATAGGTGTCCTCAGGCTGTAGTAAGGAAGTGTAAAATTGAACACAACAATCTAGCCACTAAATACCACCAAAAACTACACACTGCACCACCAAGGGATTAAATACCCCCCCAAAATTAAAAGTAATCAAAAAGAAAACTTTATATAGCTCAAACATAGCTTAAGCTAACATTGCTACTATGGTTAAATATGAGTTAATATATTATAAAAAGATAAATACAAGTCACATGGTCAGTCTACAACTAATTCAGAGGTCTTGTAAGATACATTAAATAATGAAAATAAAACGTTACAGAAAATTTCGTCACCCTGTTACTGATACGCAGCATGTTAAGTTGAAAAGTTTCCGTGTTGTTGTGTCTTAAGGAGCATGTCCCGACAACAGTTTCACCCATGTGTCCGACAGCCCATGAACGCAGCATCAGATATACTCATTCCTCAGTGACTTGTCAGCTGCATGAATGATCATACATTTTACCCACCGCCGCCTGATAGTATTTGGAGATAAACACAACTTCCCACAATGAGCCCTGCCGTGGTGAAAGGCACTACAGTGTTGTCCCTGAGTGCTTCTGGGAACAAAAATGCAATATCATGCTATCTGACACTCCATCGTCAGACACGTATCTCCATTTCCTGTGAGAGAAACGGTGACAAAGCCCACATTTCATGTTTCACACTAATCATCCAGTCAGGGGAATCTTCACTTCTTTCTGGTTTCGGTATAACATCTGAGTTTATTACAAAGCTGATATCTGAAGACAAGGTCACAGATGGGAGGCAACAGCGTTTGATGTGCCGCTGGCTGTAAAAAAAAAAAAATAAATAAATGAAGCAGCAGACCACCCTGTGCTGTGTGCGAATAGTGACATTTTAGCGAGTGACCTTTTTTTCCCTGCAAAGAGCCCCAGCTAATTACCTTAAAACTCATTCAGTCATTGTGCAGCTGTCACCCACACATTCTCACATCAGCACCGGCATTGGCTGCAAAAGGAACAGCTGACATGCGTAGTTAGCACTGAGAGGAGTTTTTAGTTAGCAACAACAGCTAATGAGGAGCTCCAGATGAATCCTAATGTAATGAGGCGAGTAAAGATACAGAAACATCATTGTTGAAATGTAGATTAAGTAAAGGACAGTACATTTTATCAGGGTCTCCACAAAAATCTGCATTATTCATTCAAAAATTCAGAAGCATGTCAGTAGAGACTAGGGCTGCACAAAATCCAGATATGTGAGACTACTTTGTATATCATTGTAACAATATGACTAACTTCTACTGGTCACAGGTGGCAGAGGACTTTTACATTTGATTTTTGCAAAGGGTGAATGTTTGTCATTTTAAATTACATTACACTATATCACATATTTTGAATTTGCAATAAAAAATTTGCAACATATTGTACAGCCCTAGTTGAGACTGTGCAATATAGAATTAATATTTCAATAAAAAAGGAAGTGTGGCACAAGAAATGGACAGAATGAGTTAAAGGATAAAACAATGTGAAAACCATCCATAAAATACACAAAAAAAACTCCAAAACAATAACAGTGCCTAAAGTAATGCTGAAAGGAAAAGAAAGTCCATCGAATTTGGTTTTGTGTCACCCCAAAATCTTTAAAATTTTATTTATTTTATTTATTTGCCTAAACCTCAGCAAAAACAACAATAACTCATTTACTCTCACTGAACAAATAGATTCCACCTGCCTCTAATAGAGCAACAAGTGACGCCTAATTCCCAAACCCCACTGTTCTGAAAATGCAAGTGTCGCTTGTGAAGTTTTTTATTGACTTAGGGAAAGTGAGATGATTCATCGGCTGACTCGCCTGATTCAATATATGCATATAATGCAATACGAGGGCAAGTGTAATTGGGTTTCGCAATATTAAAGCTCTCGGTACCTGAGCGGAGCCGTGCTTTTCCGGCAGCAGATACCAGGCCTAATATGCATCTGCCTGTAACAGCATGCTTGCATCACCTGATTAACCGGCTCCTGAGAGCATATTGCTCCGACGCAGGGGTCCCGAGCACCTCTTCAAACGTTTCACTGCACATTATGTGACACTGTCAAGAGCAGCTACTGATCTATGTGGGAGTTTATATTACTATTTATTTGTGTGTTTATTATGCTGGGTTAAAATGGTTGCCACAATCTGCTTTATGTGAATATTAAATCCTGTGTCACATGCAGAAGCTGATTATTTTTTACTGCGGTGGAAGAAGTTTACTGTGGTTTCTGAATGAGCTGTGATTGGTTGAGAGCTACAAATATAGAAATGTGCCTCGCATGTTCTAGAAAGTGTGGGATAAAAGGGATTTCCATTATGGAAGAATTTATTGATTTTTAAATAATACAACTGCATACTAGACCTTTAACATATTACATTTGTTATTATTTTTAAGAAATAGTTTGACATATCACATTTACTGTAAGCCAACAGTACGTTTCACTAAGAACTTACTGAGTAACCTCAGTCAATATTTTAAGAGAAAAATAATATTTACTTACATATTATGTTCTTTATATTTGGCCCCTAACATAACCCTGACAAAAAGCTTTCATTATAATGTACTCTCGGTTGAAACTGATTTTTAAGCTAGGAAATTGCATTGGATTTGGATGACAATGTAAAAACTAAAATACAAAAAGGGTATAACATCTCAGCAAAACAGGATGGACAGTAGATCTCAAAACTAAGCTGCCTTCTGTTTAAAGCCAACCATTTTTGTATCAGGTTGGGGTACCCTGACAAACACTGCAGTTTATAAAAAAGAAAGTTCCGTGTGCCATTTCTCACAATTAAAATCAGTACGAGTTGTAAAGAGACAATAGGACAATGCCTGTCTTGTGTTTGCAGCAGAATCATAAAATCATATCGCTTTAATTAGGAAGGCGCTGGGAAGACAACTGACGGATTTTTTTAATCAAAGGAAAGATACGATCTCTGGGAATGTTTATGGCTGAAAACGTGACGGGTTTCCTATCACAGCGCCATTGTTAAAACATCAAGAACATCAAATGTGCAACATATCTATCCTGCAGTACATCAAGTAACGCGCTTGTCAGATGTCGATGCATTCGTGGGCTTATTGTGATGTGTCGGCTCGGTGCGTGCTACAATTTTCTTTTGATTGTGAAGAGCAAATGTGCTTCTAGTGAAAGCCCCGTGTCCTCTGATAGCACTCAACCGAGAGAGGGCGGCACCAATTAGCCACCATTTCTCTGGAGAGGCAATGAAGTCACTCTTGATGGGCAATCTGACACCAGAGGCATACTGCGGCCATATGCTGAATAATACCTCTTGTAAATAATGTAAAAGTTGGAGATTAAGCACTTGAAAATACGTCTGTCACCGGGCGCTGTTTGAATTAAACAGAAGGGAAAAAAATCACACATTTGTTTAGGTCGTCAGTCTAAGCGTCTGAGCTGGGGTTGAATGAGTTTGAGCACATTTTTATAGCCCCCTAGAGGGTATCCTGTGGTATTTGTTTGAAAAATAACAAAAAATATTATAACATAATCAGATGATGATGTGAGCCTGAGGAATTCTGTTTGGCCTTAAGCTTGAAATGTTCCATACATACACACAACTAATGTAAATAAACACCATTAGCTACCTAGAGCTGGGAGAGGCAACCGGTCTCACTGTGTTTGAAATAAAACAGGAAATATCTGAATTATTGCATATTGTATTAAAGAGTAAAACAAATATGTAGAGAAGCATGTTGAAGTTTGAACAGACATCAAGATTTACTCAGTATTTGGAGAGAGAGGACAAAGGAGCAGACCACTTTTAAAAGAAATAAATCACAGAGATATCATGAACAGAAGCTGCCCAAACTAAAAAAACAACAAGGCTAGCATTCAGTTGTTCTCATCATCCGCATCGTTTGTGCTGTTCATATTAAATAAGTATCTAATACACTGTAAATGTGGGCATTTATGAACACTAAACACCATGTCCACTATTTGAGTGGTAATTATTTGTTCACAGTGAAAAGTGAATTGTATTTTTCCTTGAACTCCTCAAATAAAGCATTGTCAACCTGCAGCCTTCTTGAGCGTTGTTAATTGGTTTAAAATCCGTTGATGAATCACTAACAAAGCTATTCCTTCTGCTTTAATAACAAATGGACTTGAAAGGAAATGTCAAATTGGAGGCAGAGCTTGGTTAAAATCTCCTCAACATTAGCAGCATTCAATTTGTAAGCCCTAGAAACTGAAAGCATCAGTGAAGTCTCAATAATAGAACCAAATTTTTCAAAAACAGCTGCCTTTTTTCTTCTCACATTTTGAAAGCGAGAGCAGGAAGACAGCCGCAGCTACCAATTAACCAAACTAACAGGCATGTTGCCATGCTAATGATGCCCAATATACCACTATGAGTAATACATGGTGTGATGCACTGGTGCGTGCGGCGCTCCTTATACTCTATATCCATGTGTCTTTATTGGCGCAGCCATACAGCATGACTTAATGAGACTGTCTCAGAGGATAAGAGCTACTGTTGGTCTTTTTGCCTCTTTACTTAGAGCTGTGCTGGTAATTAATGACAGAGAAACAAATCCCACAAGACATGAATTTTACATTAGGCTGTTTATATGCTGTTCTGCTTCATTCAAGCCCATACGTGACAAGGGCAGAGGGCTGGGTGTAGAAAGTAGAGGCCACAAGACAGTTCACAAGTGGGCCAGTCAATATATCAATACATTTCGATCTCATATCATTTCACGCTCATGATGCAGGTTCATAGAATGATGGCTCTTGTGGTACAGAGGGCTTCAGCTAAAACCCTACATGCATTAATTTCCATCATAAACTTCACTTCAGTCAAATAGTTTAGAAGAGGCTACACTAGAACAGGGCTTCATCCAGTTATGCCGAAGTGTGGCACATTTATCATCACAGCTATCGACGCAACAGATGTTCAGTTTTGTACATTGCTGTAGTATTGTGAGGCTGGTTTACAAAAAAATGCACTGATGTGGACCTATACCGTCCCGTTTTAATCCGAGTACAGGTTGTATCAGCACGACAGACTTTTAGAGGCATTTCCATTGTTTCTAAGCTGTGGTTCTAACAGTGTAGTGCTATTAATAAAAGGTGGAACTAGACACTGAAATTAGATGATCGGGTGACAGAGAATCCTTACTTGGACAAGGATGAAAATAAACGGAAACAGAAAACACTTTTTATCAAATCAAGCACATTTCTCTTATGATAAACATTATGCATTTACTAGCAACAGCTCTTTCCAGTTTTAGATCAATTCGGCCTCATACAGCTCATCCTTTGTAGAATAAAACTACACAGAACAGATGAGTGGAACTAGTGACAAAAAAATTTGTCCCTTGAATGTAGGAAAATGATGCAGCTCTCAGAATTTAAAGTTTAGAAAGCTACAAATCAACCAAGAAACACCAATCTTCCACTGATGATTCTTGAGCCCTTTTCACACATTCACCGAGTTCCGGACTGGACGCCATTCCTGTCCGTGTGTCCATAATGTGTGAACAAAATCCCCTCCAATTTTCACACCCGGAGCCGATACTTCACAGACACCCCTAGTGACGTCTCTGGGTCGCTGTAATGTCCAAACACTGTCAGTAAACTAATCACTGTAGTTTCAAAATTAGAGCAACAACCACCTTTACCGCAAAGCAGTCGGCTCATTTGTCTGTTAGCTCCGTGTTAGCTCGGTTAAGCTAATTAAGCCCTTCCCCCACTTGTCAGTAAAATCACCCAGGCTATGTCTCACAAAGATTTACTCGGATCTTACTACGATTTGTTTTTCAAACTGAAAGGAAATGTTGAAGTATTTGTATGACGCCTTACTGAAATGCAAGGAGTTACCCGCACAAAACCGTGCCAGACTAAAACATAGCCGACTGCAAAGCTTAGTAGAAGGTTGTGGAGGCCTGAAACTGAAGACAGGGAACTGCAGACATAACACCGTCACCATCCGTGAGTCAGAGGAAGCCGGTGCACAATGCGGCAGACGGCAGGATGTAGCAGCGCACAGGAATACACTTTAAAACTTCCTGCCATGTCCACTTAAACAATTTCTCCTCCCGAAATGTGTCATGCCATGGCAACAAGCCGAACAATTAGAGCACTTTCAGGTCCCTCCTGACTGCTGTCTCTATTTCTGTGGTGATGTGCGGGTGGAACACAAGCTTAGTGCGCGGTATCTATAAATGTGCCCCATGTTGAAGGCTCACCTGGAGGCGTCATTCAGAGAGCCACCGAAAAAGCGAAGCAAGAGTGCGACGAGGAGCACAAAATGGAAGAGCTACAGTGTGTGCAGCGCGGGGATATGAAATAAGGCCTTTGCTTGACATTTCAATCGCGGCGAAGGCAGAGGCCCACTTGTGTTCAATGCGGCCAGATTACGCCAAGTGCTTCTAAGCAATCCGGACAAAGCCATTAATTTTATGCCTCTCGTCTTGGCTCTAAGATCAATGCTACCTCAAAGACAAATTAATTTTCTCCTCTCGCTCCTTGTTAGTTTGAAACCCTCTCAGCAATTACTGGCTCCTCTGATTGGCTTTTTCTGAATTCATTGGACTAAAATCAGTTTTATGTCCGCACACATCACAGGAAATACATTACAGTGCTGTCCCTGTAAGTTTGGGACCGGCCAGAGCTTGGGAGTGCGTTTTATTGGCATGTAACTCTTTGAAGAGTCCTCTGAGGAGGGTGTACTCACTAAGTATCGACCCTCGCCGTCTGGTGTTCACAAGGCATTAGCAGAACATAGACATTTTCTTTAAATAGGTGTGAATTGTTTTGGAAGAATAAGCAACACAATCGATATGGTAAATGATTGTGGCTAAACATTGCAAGCGGCATCAGAATTAACAAATCTGCAAACACACGAGTTCAGGTAACGCCAATAACGCCATTGCCAAGGTCAATTATTTTCTGCTTTGATCACTTTCTGCTAAAAAAAATCCAACAATATCAACCTCTAATCTTGCCTGTATACACTTCAGTGCGCCTCTGGGATGCACCAAGGTTGATGGCTTTGACAGAAAAGGACAGGAGCCGTTATTGTGTTACTTCTCCAAAGCAGACAAATGCTTACAGAGTTTTCGCCGTGTAACTTCGCTCTGTGGTCGATGAATCTTAATAGGCACAATTAATTTTCTTTTACGCCTCAAGTGCCCCTCGCTTTGAGTTGGTTTGAGAGAGAGAGCGCTATCATTTCAGCGCCATTAGATTACCCCGCAGAATAGGTTGTTTAATACAACGCCATATCACGGGCAGCAATAAATCCTAATAGCTAGACGCTAAAGAAGTTATAGGTGGAGATCTAAAAAAAAAAAAAAAAGGGAAAGAAAAAAAAACCTAATAAACAAGAACCAATTATTTTCAAGTGCCATTCACTTTAGCCGGTGTTGTGCTGCTGGCGATGACACCTCGGAATGCCTCCCCTCCTTTTATGAACAGTTTGAAATGCTCTCATAAAGCATACTTAATGATCCCTGGTGACGTTTATTCAACTTCTGATTGGATCCCAATAACGGCGGCGGAAACAAGTGCTCGGAATAATGAGTGAAATCAACAGCTAACTATGTCCCCTTTGTTGATTAAATGTTCCAGCCTACAGCGAGCCTATATGGCGCTCTGTTTACTGACGCATTACAAAAGCTGAGCAGGCACATTAAACCCGTCATTGAAAATGCTCTGTGATGGCCACTTTCCCCTTCTCCCTAAGCCTCTTTTCAGACAAGGAGGCTAATTATGATAATTCACTTGTTAATTACATTTACATACATCAGGACGTGAATAGTCGAGCAGGCAGTTTGCACGCACGGAGAACTCATTAAACTTTGAGTATTTTTCATATCGCATGCTTAATTGCGGACTTCGGTTGTTGGGCAAAACAGACACGGGGCTACTAGCCTTGCCTTGCCTTGCTATGCCTCGCTATGCTTTGCAGCCTCTCCCTTGGGTGTCATGTTATCATGCTGGGGGAGATTCCAGGGAATAGGCAGGAAAACAAACAGACGTGTTGACAAGAGGCCAGAGTTCAGGAGCACACAGACTCCATTGAGACATCAGTGCTGACCCCCCTTCTTTAAACAGCACAAGCGAGGAATCACATTTCCCCTCACTACTGCACTTGGAAAGCCCTTCTGAATATCCAGAAGTTAAAATCATAATCCGGAGCAGCGCTTTGGGGCATAGCGAGACGAAGAGTGGGGTCAAGGTTCTTGTTTCCTGCTCTGTTCAGGTGCTTTACCGCTTTAGCTCTATGGGATACTACGGGATAAGGTAGTTGTCAGGTAATTAGCCCCATTATCAGCTTGATGTAAGGTCCCCTTCTGATGACACGTATGTCGCCTCTCAGCTCTTCACAGATTAATTTAAGCCCCCGAGCTGCCTGACAAGATTCTCCACTGTAATTGATCTCTCTTTCCAGCCCTCAACCATTCATCTGCCGCTGAATCACCGCATGGCACACGGCTCACACTCTCAGACTTTTAAAAATATTTTGTCACAATAGGGCTGCTATTATCTCATGATCTATTACAGGAAAAAAAGTTGATGAGGTAGCCATGGCAACACAACTTAAAAAAAAAAAAAAAAAACCCAAGGTGAGGAAAGATTTGGAGGACTACATACTGCGCACAATACTTCTCAGATGTATCCGGAGTTCACGAGGGCAGCATTCATAATGGTTTTGGATAAGGCTGGAGATTAAAGAATTTGATAGGGTCCGAGCTTTCGGCTGAGGAGAGTGCCTCAGCTTGCCTTCACGGTAATAAAGAAGCGGCTTTTTGTAGCTTTACAATCCCTGTGGGAGCTATCCCTCATTCCAAGGTGAATCTGTAATTTCTGTCTGCAAATGAGCCCTTTCCCCAAGACTAACACAAGCCCCTCTTTTTTTCTCCTCACACCTGAATTGCATCCAAAATTAAAAGGCAGCCATCTGTGACTTCCTATCCCGCAGCCAGACACGATAATTACACAAAAACAAAATATAAAAACAAAGCAGATCTCACCTTCCGCAGGGTCTGGCGGTCCAAAGTCCAGGTCGTAGCGGAGGATGTAAAAGTTATTCCAAACGTACAGCTGGTTGTCCCTGGGGTTGTAATCCACAGCGGTTATGTACTGGTACTGATTGGGAAAGGGGATGTCTGTGTACTCGCCCTGGCTCAGCTTAGTATTGTAAATATAATCAATTTGGCTCTTGCTGGATTCGCTCTCATTTTCTTCGTAGGTGGAGCGCACCACATGGAGGACGCCGCACACCATGAAGGCGTTGGAAGCCGAGCGCTTGTCGTAGGACGTTTCCCATGTTGACTCGAAGCGCAAGGTGTACGGGTTGAGCTGGCTCACCACAATTCGCCCATTGTTCTGTTCTGTGGCATAGATTACCCATAATCCCCTCTCGTCCACCGCCAGGTCGATGTCAGTCTTGCCGCCCCAGCGATACGGCGAGGTGTCGTGATAGTTGGCGTTATTGACAATGGCCTCGCCGCTCTTGATGCGAGTGCGCAAGTCGAACTTAACAATGTTCCGAGTGCGTTCTTTGTTGAAGAATATAGCGCCGTCGTAAGCCACGAAGCCCGTACCGTCAACGCGATGCGGCAGTTTATAAGTGGTCGTCTGGCGGCCATTTTTGAAGTCCTCCTGAGATGCGTATTCGATGAGAGTGTCGGTGCGGTACGGCGTCCAGGGCATGAAGAAGACTTTATCTCCAGCCTGAAGAGGGTCTTTGCACCAAGAACCAGCCTGTTGCTCTGCTTCAAACAGGAAAGTGGCTGCTCCTATCCCCTTCAGAGTCCCGGGACAAATGAAAACTAGTGACAAGGAAGAGAATGGACAAAAATATAATAAGGCAAAACATTTCCAGCATACAAAGAAACATATTTTTCTATAAAACGCATCACTGTTGCTGCTTAGGCGTAGGACAAAAGGTCAGGGACTGTGAATTTAAAAGAATTTTACTTTTTTTTTTTTTTTTTTAAACTATAGCTTATGAATAGCAACATAAAAAGTAATTAAAATGTGTATGATAAATGTGTGGTAACTTGCGTCAAGGATCTGCTGCTACACCTAACAGGGACAAAACAAACTAAACATAACAAAACCCTGTAATAAAGACATGGGTGATGGAAAAGTGGAGTTCGAATATTTTCTGTCTTTGGTGACAGTTGGGTGTATGGACACACATGCATATTCACATGTCGTGAAACAAAAAAACAAAGTGAGAAAAGGGGACAGACTTCACATCTTGTGGTAAGAGTGAACAACAGGTTGTCATGGTGGTGGCGGCAGCAAAGCAGAGGTAAAATGAAAAGTGGAGATTGGGGACTCAAGTGCTAAAGGATTGTCACTGTTTCTGTGGCAAAAGACAAGAGAGAGTAACCACTGATGGGTGAGGGAGGCCATGGCACCGTTCCCGTTTTTAATTGGTTCCAAATAAAAAGGGAACACTGGATTCTTGTGTTTTCTTTCCCCAACTTTTCTTTAGACTGTGCCAATCTCACTCAGCCATCACTGCTATTCCACATCACGTGCTATGGGTGCAGCAGAAGTGGGGCCAAGCAAACTAACTGGAAGCCGAATACACACTGCTACACTTTGTTCAAGGGTTAAAACAAGAGTCCCTGGAAAAATCGACTCCCTATAGCTCGAGTTTAAAGAAATAGCTACATTTTCTGACCCTGGAAGTCACTTGAAATTGTGTTGGGAGATTCATTAGGACTCCGTGGGTGCAAACAATCCTCCTATGGGGTTTTTAGCATTTGACAGGAGAGGCAATAAAGAGGGGGAGGAGACGTGAGGGGAGTTGTACTCAACACCACAGAACAAGGAGCCGGAGGGGGGTAAAGACCAGACCACGCATTTACCTTTTTGCTCCACTTCTATTTCAGGCATTGGAAAAGAAAGCAAAAAAAGAGTGCAAAGGGAGAGAAAGGTTATCATGTGTCAACTAGCAGGTACAAAAGAAGAATTAGTCGGAGGATGACCCTGAGACGAACCGAGGTGCTGTTTTAAGAAGCTAGGAAAAAAGAGAGGCTGTTTGTTAGTCAAGGTTGTCTCATCCTAGGACTTAGAATCAGATTGAAGTCAAGCAAAAGTCCATGCTTTGCAGTAGATGACATTTTTCATTCATTTTATTATTCTTAACTGCTGGTAAAGTGATACACAGGCTATTGTAAATGCAGATTGAATTCATCTAAAGGTGCAGTTTACACAGCGACAGTTCTTGAAAGTTTGAAGTTACGAAAAACAGATTCCAGAGTGTCTTTCTTCTAAAATAGCTGTGCTGACTAAGTCCTAAAATTGCACATTTTTTGAAAACAGTGACATACCAACCTGCTAATGTGATTAGGGGTAAATTCAAAAAGCCGTGTTCTAAGAATACACACAGAAACCTAAGAGTTTCTTAGAACTATTCCAGCAAATACTGTTGTATAAACGTTTTTGGGTGCATTTGTACAGCTCCAAAACGCAAACCCTGCCCAGTAGCATACACAAAAGAATCTGCATTCATATGTATACAGTACACTGATGAAAAAATTTACTAAGTCTGCCAGTCCAGTAGGGGCACTGTGAACCCTGCTCCTGCTAACATGACAGTGATTACACAAGAAGAAGCTATGTCAGAAACTGAACCTGAAACCTTTTCTAGATGGATGCCAACAACTGACTCAGAACAGCTGGAACATAACCATTTTCACTGCAAAGGCCATCTTTACACTAAAAAAAACCAAAAAAAAAAAAAAACAGCAGCCATATCCAAAATTTAGCAAATTTGAGTCGTGAGAGCAACATTTTTGCGTAAAACAAAAGGCAAAAGTTTAACAGTCTCTTCTGTTCTTCTGTTAAAAGTACATATTAAAAAATGGCCATTAAGTTTTCTTTGAGAGTTTTGACTGTAACAGTTATTGGTGAAGGTTTGCAGCGCTGCCTACTGGCTTGGCATACATACTACAATGTCTTCTAAATCTGAGTGGATCATTGTGAACACAGATCCTTCACAAAACGAAATGAAATCACATTTTTCTTTCTTTTAGGAAAAAGAAGTAAAAATGTCAGGTAAACACACCTAAAAAATGCATTTCATTATTTTAAAAAAAGGATGTATCACCGGTCCTACTAAGCACAAGTTATTTTTGGCATTTATTGACTGAGGGTGGAATCTGTTCAAACTTTTGAAGCACAAATCAAATGTGGAATCCAAAGTTGCTCGCCCACACACGTCAAACGTGACGCGGCTCTAATGTCACGGACCAAACTTTCTAAATGAGCCGCAGAGTTCAGCGGTGCATGAGATGACTGATGAACGATCTGCCTAACGTGGAGCCTGTTACAGCGGACTGCGGAAGCTGCAAAAGCCAGATCTGGAAGAGGTGTGTAGGGGGAGGACGCTAGAGACAGCTTATGAAAAATTGGAACGTTAACAAAATGCAGAGCAAAGAGGTTAGTCATCGGGGAGCTGTAGAGAAGGTGAAAGGGAGGTCTGTTTGAGAGAAGGGGAAAGAAAGGTCAATATATTAGAAAATGTTTACTTTTCATCAGTTTTGTCACAGGATGTAGCACACAGCTGCTCAACTAAACCCCTCTAAAACAGCCTTTTAAGGTAGATTAACTCCAATAAGACGTAACATCGAACTGTATTTGTCTTATTGTACAAATTACACCACATTCAGATGGGAAATGTACAACTTTAAACAGGAGAAGCTGCGCAGCCGTCTAAAATAATTCATTTTGGCCATCTTGCAGTGACCATTATAATACCCTCGCACTCGCTAGTTGTACAGTGCCTGCTCATGTATGAAGCCTTACTTTTAAGATTTTACAACCCCCAAATGAGGTCGAATAACTTCTCACATAGTGCCACGTTATGCAGGACTTCACATAAAAAACGGTGGCGAGTGAAGTTTTTTCGCAGCCGGAGAAGTGGAAAAAGATTTTTACAATAGACTCTTATGCCATGAATGAAATCTACATTCCCTCGTAAAATATTTTTACTAGATTCTATGGTGTCCTTGAAGATATAAGGAGAAATGTAAAGTCTTCAGTCAGTAAGTAAGTAAAATGTCTTTAGAGTGATAGCTTTTCAGTATGTCAACACTTTGCCAAAGCGTATAGTCTTTTTACTTATTTTTTTACTTAATTAAGTCTGTTTTGTAAGTATCACAACTAACAATTTTTTAAATGTGATCTGACAATAAAAATACTGCCTTTCTGACCTTGTATAAATGGTCTATTTTTTTCTGTCTCTTATCTGCTAATTGGTATTGACACTAAACTGTTTCAGCAACACTTGAGGCATCTGCAAAACAAGTATAAATGGAGTTACGGCACATTGAAAACACAACACAAGAGGGGGTTTTTTTTGGTATGGAATGTGGAATGCAATACTTACTATATGGTACACACTCATACTGGACCTCTAAGTACTTGTAGGTGCCGGGGCAAGGGTCAGGAAAGACATCAGAGCCGGTGACAACCACACACTGCGTACGGTTGTTGCACCTAGAAAAAAAAAGATTGACCAGAGATTTCATCATCAATCCCCACTCGGCAAAGACAACATTAATAACACAGAAGGTGGTGGGGAGTTCATCACAACGCTACAATGAATTTGATGAAATCCGGGGCTCATGTGCAATCTACTTTCAACCTTGGCAAGAGAGGAATGAAAGCATTAAGGAAGAGTAAATGAATCGAAATCAATGTGTTAATGATCGAGAGTGTGAAAGAGCAGCTAAAGGCATGTTAGGAATTAGCGACGGCATTTTCCTTTAACGTTTTCGTAGGCGCTATTGAAAAGAGAAGACATTCATTAAAGGCAAACGGCAGGTGGTTATGGCATGCAGCGGGTTCCCATTGTGGCCTCGGGTTCTCTTTTTTTTTACAAAAAAAGGAACACTGTGTAAATATCTTGGTTCTACAGGAAATTATGTGCCTCACGGTGGAAAAAAAACAAAAAAAGGTAATTGAGTAATTGAGACTAAAATGTAACCACAGGTGTTTGAGAAAAACGTCAGTAGTTTTACAGCACAAAATCTTAAAATAATGCTGCTAATTGTCTTTAAGCAAATAGACTATAGCATTCCAGCATTACAATTTACAATCCACTCGTCAGTCTTTGGTGAATCGCCTGGGAGTAAATACAGAAGTGGATGTACCCAAAGGTGCAAAATGGTGGGCGATGGTAGTTTAGGAGCTAGCTTAAGGAAAGGGTAGGTTAGGACATAGCAGTGCATTAGACGAACTGTGCTGGTTACTATTTATGAATAGTTCATCCAGTGGCCTTTAAAAATACACACACTCACACCTCTAGGGGAAAAGCAGCAGTCGAGTTGAGGTGTTGCTGTGCCGTTTGACAGCAAAACAGAATCCTGAGAGAGGGTAACTGGGATAAAAGGCATGATTATGACGGGCACTGCTCGGTACCTGAGGCAAATGCTGTGTCTAAAATCACATACTTCTGTCAGTGCTCTTTCTTGCAGAAGACTACACTATGCACACAGCATAGTAAATAGTGAAAGCAGCTCAAGTTTTTACAATATTGCATCTACATAATAATATACACTACAACTGGAATGATTGCTTTAGCCTTCTCTGCTGCATCACATTCTCCACTTAGTCAAGATGGCGGCCGTTTAGTGTGGGAAGTGTATATCATTGCACACTTAATTTTAGTGCCAGTATTAATGCAGCAACTACATTTAAGTAGTGCAGTGCATTTTGCTAATCAGAGTAAATGCAGCTAAATTAAGAGGTGTAAGTAAAACTTATGTATATTATGACACAGTGGAGACCACTTGAATGTGTTACAAGCATTTGAACAAAGCAACACCAGTGTTCTAGACATGGAATTAAGAAGCTAGCAGTCTGTGAGCTACACTGATAATGACTCAAACAGCGGTACAACGCGCAGCTGGTGTGAAGAGTTCTGGTGCATGGTTGTCAGTTTCTGCCAGTCAAGAATAAATATGGGCTATTTTTTTTCGTCAGCAAGCCACCTACACATAATAGTACATGAACGAACAAGAATTGTTAAAGGTGCAAGATGTTGATTAGTTGTCCGCTATGTAGGTGGCTACATGTAAAAATGTATTTCTTTTGTGAAAATCAGACACAGAAGAAGAAAATAGCTCTAACACTCTCCATGAGGTCCATTCCTCCCCAGCTTCTGGTTGTGTTTTGAAACATGAGCCCTGGCCTCCCCGGCTTTTTACCTTTGTGATATAATCTTGTAGGCATCGGGGAGGTAGCAGTTGACGTTCTCCATCTGGAATGGGTCAGCGTCACAGATCTCGTCGTCTGTTCGGCCGTAGTTGGCCGTCTCAATCATAATGACATCACTCCCCGGGCAGCGGAGATCAATTGCATATCCTTCACAAGAGCGCTCTCTTCTGACCAGGCCAAAAGGCAGGGCAGCGCGGCTGAAGCCTGACAGAAAAAGACAGAGAAATACTTCAGCAAATAAAATTAATGACTTAAAAGGATCACCGCTTCAATACAATAAAGACCACACATTATGCAGTAAAATTCCTCTGGCGCAAAATAATAGGCAACAGCAGTCCAATGTTTACCACAGTTTTAAACAGGCAGGCCATTACATGATACAGAAATAGGGAAAGACGAAACAATTCGTCTCTCCATTCTCTGTGGTCTTCAATGTTGGCAAAGACATCTACTAAAAGTCATCGGAGACCAATGGTAACCTCATAAATTCTTGAGCAAATACAAAGACTATACTAAAGCTTGTGCAGCCGGCATATCTGGACGGACGATAGTTTGTTTTACGGTTGTACAAGTCCCCTCATTTGTTTCTCTTCCTTTATGTGCTCTGGGAAGTAAGATAGAGGGGAAAAAAGGCTGAATCCCGGTAGAATGGAGTGTAATATAATCCATTTTACAGTGTCTGTGATCGAAGAGGGGACTGTCTGGAGTCCACACGGGAGGAAAAATCTATACATGGAACACAACAGATGGAAGCAGCAGCTAAACAGCACTACTTTAGGGGAAAATTAACTATTTAAATCAGGCCTGTCCTCACTTTCAGAAAATATCAGGAGCGCACAAATGTTTTCACAAGGGTTTTCTTGGCTTAACAATAGGTAGCAGATGTTGATTTTTATTTCTCACTACACTGTCTCTTAGTCCTAGGTTTTATTATCAGTAAGAGCTTGTATATTGAAATAACCTTTAAAGACAATAAAAGATAAACATTGGTGAATATCTACAAAGACAGAAAATAATACTTGGTTTAAAACAAAAAGATGTATGGTGCAGATATACTGAAGATTATTATGGCCTTTTGTCATTTTATTATATTAGCTACAATCAGAAGATACTAAAATTATTACGCGTGACTACACACATACCATCCCTGACAAAAAAAAAGTTATATATGGAGGCTTGACATATTATCTCCAAATGAGCTTTAATTATGAAACAATTTTTGAAAGACTACACAAGATTAATGGACTAATGGCTGCAAATTACTAGATATTTGCGAATGGACCAATCACTCAACCCAAAAATAATTTTGCAGAACTATATTTTGCCCTCTTCCTGCCAGAGCACAATGTTATATCACAAACACTGAAAAAAAGCAATGGAGCGAAATTCATTATCTGAGATCTCTAAATGATCCAAAGTTGGAAAAAAGTGTCTGCAATTCAGAGAAAACAATTAGGTAAAATCTAAGTAGAACATGCAAATGTGTTCCATTTAAAAAGTGCAAGCAGAGCGCTGCATGAACTGCCAATAATCGCCGTTGTTTGCAGCGATGGTGGGTCCCTGAGGGGGCAGCTACCATTTGTATTTTCTGCACTGCTCTCTCCTAATTAGCCCTCCTTTCAGCCTGTTACCTTTTTCCATGCTCTCATTGGCTCCCGTGCATTGTCATGTACAAACACTTACCACCCTGGGTTCATTTTGCCCCCTCACTCTAATTATCCTCACACTTTTGACAGTCGGGCCCTGATGCAATTAGCATTGTTTGAACGGCTCGAGCTGAAGTGATTTAGACTTGAAATTCCTACCCTGAAAACCCGACCCACATGTCTGCAAGTCATTTTACCCCGCTGTGTTCGGCTCGGCCGTAATGATATTCTATGTCACTTGCACTATAGCAAGAAAAAAAATCTATGTAACATAAACCATTCAAACTATAGTGTTGAAGTCACTGCATATTATCAGAAAGTCATTGCAGTAGCAGCCGAACAAAATATAATACAAATGGTGTAAATTGTGTCACTCAGCCACTAGACATTTCATTATAATACCGAGATCTGTCTAATGACCAGTAGATTCTGCTTAGCTGGACTGTTTATCACCTCATTAGGAGACGCCAGTGCTGCTGAAGCGTAAGTGGAGGGCTGCGGGGGTCACTCCATCTATTCCAATAACCAATACAATTACCCGAACCTTTCAGAAAACCTGTCCAGAGTGGTGGAAGATGAAATGCAGAGTGGAGTCCCTGGCTTTACTATGAGGACTAATGATCACCCCACCTGCCATTTGTCACAGAAGGAGTGACGGTTTTATCATGGCAGCTATGCACCCCATGAATGCATTTCACAGGGTTTAAAAATTCAAAATGGAGATACTCTTTTGGCTAAAATAACCTTACAAAGACGCACCATCTGCCTTCATAACCCCCTTTTCTCATTGCCCGATACAGACTGCAGCCATCTATCAAGCCGCTATGACGTGATGGCACGGCACTGTCAACAGAAGCATAGCAATTGATTACACCTGTGCCTCACTAACCTCCTCCCGCTACAGTATAGATCGCTTTGGTCATAGGCTAACAGTACATCAATTAGGGGGAGTTTCTAGACTGTACTGGCGGCCTAAGGAACAAATTGCTTCTTCTTCTCCAAACTGCGGGTAGCCTCGGTCTCATTAATGACTGTCTTGTCAGTATGTAATTGGCCAAGTAATGACAAATCTGTCTAAAAGGTTCAAATACACATAAAGGGAGACTTTTTGCTCTTTGTGCGAAGTAGGGAAACTAAACTCAGGAGGATATATTTTTATAGGAAGTTGCTAAAGTCCTGGGATTTGCGCTAAGGAAGAAAAACCCTGTGACAACAAAAGTTTCTGGATGGAGATATTTTTTTTTTTTTTTTTTTTTACTATTTTCGCAAGAATTTGCAAAGAGAGAAGATTGTTTGTGTGCACAAATGTCAACGTCTTACAGAGGTATGAAAAGCTTCTCATCTTGCGTGCTATGCTTTGTTTGACTGCTCAACTTTGCAGCAGCCAAAGACTGCAACAGAAGGGCACCAGCTGCAGTGAAAACGGTGTCAAGAAAACTGGAGGAGAGAAATCCATAACACGATCCTGCTGGGGGTGTGGAGGAAAGAAAAGGCTGCTCTGTCTATATCAGTATTTCTGATTAACATTAAATTACACATTCAGCGAGGGGAATTAAAAATGCTTTATGGAGAGCATTTAGACCAATCGCCATGGTAACAACTTTGACTTAGCTTTAATTGGCTGTGATCCCTATTCCTGGCCTTGTTGACACAAAGCCTTATCGTGTATTCTGGTCAGTGAGTGACTGAGGAAAGTAGCTTTTCAGATTCCTCCCCCTGACCTGCCTGCTAAGCCTCCTATTGAGATCAAGAAAGCAAAGCAAGGGCCAGCACTGCTTCTCAATATGATGCATTCTGGGAGTTTTTTTTCTTCTTCTTCTCCAGTTGACAGCCTATAATTCACTGCTGACAATCCCCCCTCATAATACATATTTTGTTTTCTATCAACACCCTTGAAATTGGAAGTGGCACTGTGGCTCAGATGGGTGCTTCTGAAGCCATCCGAGGAGTTACACTCTGAGGCTTTTAAAACCCCAGAGATGAAACGAGAGATAATGAAGGTTTGGTGTCGGGATATTGGCGTTTGGCAGCAGACCATAGCACCAGACCTCAGCACCATGGCTGAGTAGTAAAGGCCTGCGTTTTCTCAAGTAACCTTTGGAATAAATTGTACCTGTGAGATTAGATTTTCTTTTTTACTTTGATTTAATCTGATTTTTTAAGTACAGTTTACTTAACTACACTTCCAATAAAACAAAACTAATTCCATACCAGAGTAGTCTTTTCACTAGTTTTAACTGTACTTGTGTAATCTTTAGGTAATAGGATATTTATTTGAGCACACGTTTTGGCAACTCTTCAGGGCTGATCTTTGCTGCTCTTTTATAGTCCTCCGAAACACATCGTGACCAACCTTTAACCCTCCTAGCTCCACTGTCAAGACATCAGGCTGTGGGAGGAAAAAAACTAGAGGAATGTTCAATTTAAAAAAACTGGGCCACTTTTGGAGGGTAGACATAGTGGCGAGACCCGCCATAGACAGGGAGCAAAGGCGTTGGTTGACGCTTGTCATCCTCCATTAAGGTCCCTTTGATTGGCCTTTGTGGGCCTGGAAACGGCAAACAGCTGCATGCAAATGGCCCCGTTTCCCCGCGGCTGGCCCCCATTGTTCTGGGCTTGGGCTTGACAGGGACGCTTTCTCTGCTGCATAAAGGAGGGTGTAGCCTTTAGTCAAATAAGAGTGCCCCCAGCGTGGTCCCAGCAGGAGTACTTGAAGACTGTTTGTCTTTTTATGTTGTTTTATTCTTGATATTACTGGTAGCCAACATGTTTGGAAGAAAGAGCAGATCTTAAGAGTCAAGCCTTTCCTCCAACAGCAGGGGATGCTTCTATAATCCAATATCCGGAGCGATATCACACTGCTCATACTGCATGTTTTCTCAGGCGAGGTAGACATTTGCAATTGAAACTCAAAAGTAGGGCAAAGCAAATTAAAACATATTTGAATTCGTAATATTGGGAAACAAAGCATTATCTGTTCTTTGTCTCTTTATTTCCTGCCTTGCTGTTTTCCGCGAGACACTACAGTGAAATATTATCAACACCCTCTGCTGAAAACCTTGACTGAACCATAAAACTGAGCTCTATGGTATCCACGCTTTAACCGACACAATACTTAGGAGTGATTAAGTGCTATTCTGAAACAAGAGACCATTCATAGTTTCCATTTTGACATCCTTAAATGTGTAATCCATCCAAACCCACGTTCCTGAATGCCGAACATGACCCCACTATCACACTTGCGAGGCACAAAGGAGCGAGGTGGCAGATTAGCAAGGAGATTTGGGATTTTGCAAAATAACACCTGTATTTCAAACACAGACAACACCCGGGACTGTTTCGCTACGGCGCGGCATCTCTCACATTTCATTTCAACTGTCGAAAAGCGGCGAAACACTGAAAATCTAGTTGGACATACGGCACCATTTCCCATGACACCTTAGTCCCTGCTCTGGTCCACCTTGCTGGGAACTGTTTCTAAAGACAGTGTCAGACAAGACCACAAAGCCCGGGGCTATACCGCGCCTTTCCGAGACTGCTGCTATCAGACACTCTTGATTCCGATATGAGGATTTTAAAATAGAACTGGCAATACGGGGCTGAGTCCATTTGTGGTTACATGAAGCGCTCTGACTGGTATCCCTTTTCTCTTTCTGGTGATACATGAATTTAGTCTTGCCACATCAAATTCAAACCCTCCATTTGTATTCATATCCACGGCCTCGACTCTAATTCATCTCTTGAACATGTTCTTGACTGTTGGACGGAGTGGAGAATAGCATGTGGTGACTAAAGCCTAGTTAAAGGCGTTTTAAAGGGTGAGCTCGTCATAGTGCCAAGGCCAGGCATGATAAACCCCGCTGTCAGATCTTAACTTTTCAGGTGGGTCCATTTATAGGACACGTCACATTTCGCCTGGTGTATAAATGTTCCGCACGAGTACAAATGTTGGAGTAAGACTGCTTTATTTAAAACAGGGAACAAAGACAGTAGTAGTGCATCAAGAAGCCTGGGGCTGATGGAGAATCTTTTGCAAAAATGATGGCTGGTTTCAAAAAGCTTGGCTCATATTCACTCCCATTTGAAATATTTCACAAAACACAAAGAAATATAAGTCAAGACAGTCATTATTTGAATACTCTCACTTTTCTGAATGCCCAGACAGCTTCTTTGTCAAGAAGAATTATTCATATTTTGCTGGATTAAACATTAAGTACTCTGTGCTTAAAGTTTTTTCCCAAACCAGAATCTCTTCAGTACATCCAAATGATTCATGAAGGTCAGCAGCCATTAGCAACTAGCTACGGCTACGGCTACAGCTAATTTGGCGAATGTCACGCATGGATGTGTTATTAGACCTATAGGCTATAGGACCCATTGATTTTCAATTAGAGCTGCTCATTGGTGCATAAGCCAATAAAGTTCTTGGCTTTGAGGTGGATTTCCGCGTTGTGCGGACAATAAAGTGGACGCACAGTGGCCTTCACGCATGCAGAAACTGAGCGGTGATTATGAAAATAGGCAAAAAGCAGAACAGCATCTGATCAATCTGGAAGACTGAAAAGGTCCTTTGACAGCCATACACAAGACATCTCTTTACACATTGTGGTCTATGAGGGACATCTTTTGCAATACCGTGTGTGGCCACAGGTGGAGTCGGAATCCAGTTCATCCAATTCTGTTCAGTTCTATTCTTTCCCGAATTCCAAGCATATCCAACTATGGAAGCTTAATTAGTCCTTTTCTACTGTCTACGGCAGAACTGTAAAATGCCATGTTGGTTTTTAAACACCAGCTTTGCTAACATGTGGTACGATGATCTAAAAGGCTAATACACCAAAGTATCCTTGTTGCCGAAATATCAGTAAGCATCTAAAACGAGGAGATTGTGTTGCTGTACTGTTGCAATATCACACAACACACGAAGGTTTGCCACTGCTGATGCACAGTCGACACAGGGGATTATTTCGGTTCGACGGAACAGCCGGCTCAGCTGCACAAGACTGCAGATGAAGAATTTCTCCCATGGGAGAGAGAACTAAAGAAGGAAAAAAAGCACAAAGTGGAAGCTGTAATGACTGTGTCTTAATTTGGCTGCAAGATCTGTGCTTTACTCTTGTGTCGATTGGCTGGATGATCCCTGACCCTGTGGGCGCATATCAAAGAACGGCGGCTTGGAAAGTAGAGAGAATCATTATATTGCTAATATGTATCATCCTCTAATGCTAAAGGGGTCAGCACTTCATATAAGTCATGACAAGAATACAGCGGGAGAGACACTGCTAGATTTAGTGTCTTCTTTTGTCCCTGAGCACATTAGCCGGATTAAAGCAAGGTATAATTTGACAAGTAGTGAAAGCAACCTCTTAATAAAAATACTAATAACAGTCAGTGAGGCTAAACATCCACAGAAAAATATTTTACTTGAAGATGAAAAAACTATAAGCTCTCAAGAGAGTGCCGCTCTGACAGAATCAGTTCATTGCTTGTTCGATTTCAACATTATCACCGCGTCTCCTTCTGCAACAGATGCATAGGCGAGAGTGTTGTGTTTAACGGAAAACTGAACTCCCAGGTGAGGTGGAGTTCTAGCATCGCAGGTCACATCGAGCCTTAGTGATGCTTAACTCCCCTTAAAGCCCATATTTCAGCCCTGCTCTTAAAGCCCTGCTGGATTTTCCGCTCAAGGAAATGTCTGTGAATAAGTCAGGTGCCTCCCTAAGGGCGGGGAGGGCGAGGGGAAACCAGGCCGAAGGATGAAGTGGAAGAATAGAAAGAGGGATGTGCTTTCTCTCCATCACGTCTCTGTTCTTGTTTGCTGATGCAGAGTCTCCCCATTTCACCCTTCAAATCGACCCCCGGCACCACACCACCTCCCCCGCACGGAGCCACGCTTGTACCCCGGCTTATACTCAGTAAACGTCACGCAGACAGGGTGTCAGGAGGAGCCGCAACTGCAACACGGATTACATGAATAATGAGCCGGAGAGGACTACAAGGGTGACTCGAAATTGAGATCGGGAGCCTTGAAAACGATCGCGAGCAGACAATCCTGATAACAGACAAGCAGGCCTTATCTGCAAAAGATGTAAAGCCTTTAACGCACTGTCGTTTTGATGCTCTTGTGGCCAGTTCAGTTGGGGTCGTGCGGTAATGATGTAGCAGTCATTTTTCGCAGAGCTTGCAACCAAAGCCAGTCTTCTGGTTTTGCCGCCCATGAAAAAAGACACAAAAGCCTTTTATGTTGTTTTGTCTTCTTGGCATATGCTATTCATCATAGCGAACATTAAAAAACTATTTTTAATGCAGATTCTGTGCCGGCTTTGATTAATGGGTGATCCTTATCTGTAATGTCTTGGGGACACTTCCTGAGTTACTGCTAACAACATTCATCTGCTTTACCCATTTTTCAGAACATAGGAAAACGGTTTTGGCTCTTGGGGTATATCATGCACAGGTAGGGATTCACTGATTCACTTTGGGATGTCCAGAAACATCTCTAAAGGGGCCGTCGGTTTCAAGCTGGATCAGTATGTAGGCATTTTGATTTAAAAATGGCGTTGTGGAATCAAAACAATCTCAAAACAATCCCAAAACAATCTCCGAAGACACTGCATTATTTTTAATGGGTGTTCGAAAACCACCAGGCGGCAAACACAGAAAAACAAGGGTCTTTGTTATTGTTTGAAAGTTGGCAGCTTTCACAAACACAAACCCAGACTTTTTGAACCAGAAAGTGGCCTGCAGTGTTTTTAAAAATTAAGATGCTACATGAAAAGTTAAGCAATTTCAAATAAAAACATATTAGTGTGTACATAGCCTCAATTCTGCCTTTACTCGGTGGAGAAATACAACTCAAAGAAACACATTTCAAAACTATTCTTTGTGGGATGTTACATGGACTTTTCTGGCTAAAATGAAGAGCTTTCACCACACACTGTAAATACTCCTTCACCCATTACAAATAAACTAGCCATAATCGAGAGAGTAGCCAAACTGCACCCAGAGCTGGTCACTTTGATACTGAACTGAACAAAGTAGTATATACACTACATTTTTGTCTCAATGGGGCTAACTTCAACGTTTCCGCATAACCTACAATGAGAGGACTTTCTAGAGTGTACGAAAGCATACTTTGCCCGAGGGTAAAATATATAACAAGTTTGCCGACTATTTGCAATTCTAACAATATTTAACCAGCCTAAACCTGCAACAGTACAGTTTTGTGTTCCACTTCCACATTTGCATGATGTTGGTTACACCTATGTTATTTCACACAAGCCTTGCATCAGATTTACAGACGGGCTGCTTTAACATTCACACACACACACACACACACACACACACACACACACACACACACTGAGCTGAATAATGTAGCTGGCAGAAATTCTCCAAGAAACATCCCGACGCATTCCTCTGCAATAGCCTCCCGCTATCTCCGGAACACTGACCACTTTGATTGACTCGAGCGCGATGACCTTGCCCCATTCCCTTTCACCGGGACGCCGCTCGATGTGCGCAGAAAACAGGAGCGCTGATAAGAGATGCACAGATGGGCTGATCTTGATGACAGACAGTTTCCTGCCCCTCATCTTCCGCGAGGCCATTGTGCCTCCGCGCGCTCAATGGGGGCATATATGCTACAAGAGGGGTTCAATACTGATAGCGTAAGGCAAACAAAAACGTTCTTTGTGCTGGACTTTTTTCATGCTGCGTACTTATTTAATTTCCTGTGCGGCAGGAGAGGGCTTCCTTATCTTCCACTGTTTATACCTGCAAATCGACTGGTGGCCTTTTGTTTGCAGGTGACCCACCCCGAGGTGACATTTAATTCCTGGACAAAAAATGTGTGGTCATGCTCTATGGCACAGACTCTTAGCCTGAGGAGATTACTAATACAGTGAGTGGCACAGATCTGCATTCACGAGCTGCAGTGGAGCTAGTCGGCAGACACACAGCAAAGCCCCAGCACACATCATTACACTGATTGAATCATATGTGACTATCAGCCATGCAAAGGTATGCCAAATGAACAAGAAACCATTGCTAGGGTGAACCAAAGTGGAACCACTTTCCTGTATATTCATATGCGCCTTTTTGCTATTTTCATCTCCTGAATTCTTAAGGCGCTTCATAAAAATCTATGAGCTACATGAGTCACAAAGCATATTTACCAGATCTATCATCTTTTTATTGATTGTCATTTTTTACTGTCAGCTCAAATTTTAGAATAGCATTTACTTTGTAAATTAAAAAGGGTAGACACAAAAAATGGACGAGCTGAGCTGTTATGACATTTCTGGTGTGAACTAAGTAAGACAGGTGGAGACAAATTCATCATTTTTGGACAATTTTCACACTGAGTAAATATAATTGCTGCCTCTCACACTCCCTTTTTGCTAATAGTGCTGTTTTTGTTCAGGTAGCCTTCATGTTCTTTTGGACACATGATGTCTAAAAGCTCCCTTAAAGGCTTTCACGAATAAAAGCAAAATAGTTGTGGCAGTGCTAGAAAATTCAGTGTCATGGGTATTTAGCAGGAGCACAGTGTGCTTTGAATATCTAACCACAATGTCCCTTTAGTGCTAAATGTTATGTCTGCTTTTTGTTGCATTTGTTCTCTAGCTCTTGGGCTTTTGTTCATGTGAAGTTAGTTATGCCTCTAAGCTTTTTTACAGAACAAATTAACATCTACAGTTTTTTTAACCTAAATGCTTTTGTCTTCAAATCAGATTTATGTTGTTGGCAAACACCTTCCTTTAAACAATGAGAGAGGTAAGCCTTCTATACTTTAGACTTTAGTTGAAACCCTTCTGCTTCTTCTCAAGATTAAATGCATTACTATGTTATGACAGCTGAACTCCCCTGTAGCGAGCGGACTTACACCAAGCAATTCAAAAAAGTTTAGATTTGAAGCCAAACTACTTTGTGGCCATAAGCCGTAGTCATTTATTATTTGAATTAAGCTGTTGCTGAAAACACAAGGAGAGACAGAGGTCTGCATCTGGACTGATGTTTATCCAACTTGTTACCATAAGAAGTGTGAATCCAGCGGCTCAGTGATGCTGCGTGTTAGTGAGATTTAAAGCAGGCTTAATAAATGAAATCAAACTGTCAGAAGCGGAGGCTCCTCGCCCATTAAATGAAGTGTTTGTTCATCAGGCGGCCATATAACAGCCACTTTTACAATCACGTCTCAACACACAATAAAAGCATAAGCCTGCATACTTGAGAAAAACAGACTCTCTCTCTTTCTCCAACAGAAACACTGTTGCCCGCTTCACCAAAAAACACACTCAGGAAACCGCTGTTGCAATAAATCTAGGATGACCCTATCAAGAGTGAGATTGCATTTCATTTCCTCTGAGTGAAATACTGATCCTTGAGATACACATGACTCTCTTCATTTCCATTTCATGTCCTCGTATGATTCCAAATATTCTGGATTTCTAGCCGTTATTAAAAGGATATCCTCTTACACAACTTTAAATGTACTTTGTCATTACAGAAAAAAAGCAGTGAATATAGAAAGGCATGTGACACAAAAATGCACTTTCCCAAAAGCATTTCATCTGTTGCATGCCTCTCAAATGTAAAGTATCCACATAATGTTACCAAGAATCTGGAAGTAAAATATGAATAAGGATAAGTTACACTCAGAACATATTTATGTATATGTTAAGCACTCAAGGGTCTTTTATGAGAAAAAAACGTGGAGGACATTAGGTTGTGGAAATACAGAATCACATCTGGCTTAGTGAAAGACTGCAAGGCTAAAAACTGTTTTTAAATCATAAATATAAACCACTGAAAGGACAAATGAATACTTGTCTGAGACCCAAACTCAGGCCCCCCACAATGTCAATTTTTACAGACTTTTCCAGGTTCTGTGTAAACCCATTCTCTACCTCCACTTCCTGTTTATTATACAGACACACAGATAGCCTAATGTAACCTTTGTCTTGGGAATTCTGACAATATCAAGAATGTTAATCAAATGATGAACCCTTACACATGTACACATCCTTCAACAATGTCGATGCAAAGCGGACACGTCTGAGTCCTTCCCCCTCCCTCTGTGCACTTGTTCTCACTACACAGATTGACCAGTCATCTGTGAATCTCCCATGGTTTCGCTGATAATTCATGATCACCCTGCCATAGACCCGCAGCATTCGATATGAATTAGAAAATGGCAAGTCGAGCATATCAATGGATGACAGGCTGTGGATGAGCGTGGCCTCGAGCCAGAGAGGAGTTAGTGCACAATGGCTTACACCCCCCTTCATACGGGACTGGAAATACCAGCGTGGCACAAGGGAAGACGGCGGGGGGGGCGGAGGGGAGGGGGTACACCAGGACAATGTACGCCACCGCTCGAGATAAATGTTGTGCTCAGACATGTTGTTAACCTTTACAACCTTTTCAGAAAGACACACAAGTCTGCGGCTATTTTAAACCTAGGAATATTTTCCCCAATCAGGAAAGTGTTATCCGACGCAGTGGGAGTTCGGGTTGCACTAAATCAACAAAAACGCCTTGTCTTTTTTAAGAACCCATTGCCCCTTTTGTGCTCTCAGGGTACGTACACCTTTCAATAGTTGAATTCAAATGCTTTCAAGGTCCATTTTTATACTTTACCAGAACCTTAAATTACACATCTTTCTGAATCCATTCAAAGATTTTAAAAAAACAAAACACTTTCTTGTACTCACAGATGGTATTAGGCCACAGATGAAAAAAATAAATAAAATAGGCAAAAACTGTTTCAAATTGTGCCCATGAAGAGATTTTAGTGCAAAAAATGTAAACACCCATGGGAACTAGCGCCAATATAAGATCACATATTATTTTGTATGTATATCTAAAGTAACACCTGAACAAACACTGCCTCTAATCCTTGCCTTTGCAGCGACGAAGGAAATATCAAACAAAGAAAACACTACCTCTTTTTTTTTTTTTTAATACATCCCTTTGTGTAATATTTGGATACAAAAGCTCGTGTTCCTGCTCTCTCTTTTGGCATTTAAACACAAGGGCCTAAAATGTTGACACTGACTCGGCGACATAATCCCTTAAATCTGGCTTTCTTCACTTTAAAGACTCAGATAACAGTGCGTATTCAGTCACAGCAGGTATGCGGCCGAGCACTCGCCCCACCTTTGTGGTAGCTCCCCTCTTTTTAAAAAAAATCTGCTTGTTTCCTTTCATTTCTGCAGACTGGGCGGTCTGAAGTGTCTCAAACAAAACCGATACCTGCCTGACCTAGTTTGTGCTCACAGGAAGTGCGCTTTTTTTTTTCTTTCTTTTTTTTTTATAGATCTGTTATATAATGGCAAAAGGATGGAGAATGAAATGGAGCACAACTAATGCAAACAAGGAGCAGATGACAAAAACTGCACTGAAGGGATAAACATGTGGCATTGTTTAATAGTTTTGAGCTAATTTTTATCATGAGTGACGCCAAAGGCCGCTAAGTGAAGTGCATCAATATTTCACTTGAAACATACAATTTGACTTTTTATTAAACTTCCACTACCTGATACTAATACGTTACATTAAATTGAATTTTAAAGCTTACCTGAAACATTTAGCTTTGGAGTTTTGCTGTAAAATAAGGCAATTTTGGCATCAAAATAACTAATTTTCTTGGTTTATTTTCTTGGTCCATGAGAACGCTCCTTTTTACCGGATCCCACTGTGGGCTGATCATTCTCATCTATTAAAATCCTTAATTCTAAAGCCTAGATCACGTCTTAAGGTCTCATTTTTTTACAGATGATTCCTGATACAATAAGCTGTCAGTGATTAAACTGTCAAACTAAATGCAACAGTAAAAAAAAAAAAAATCAGGTAATGGACTTCTAAGCAGACTAGCTAGCTATTTAGCTAGAAAAGAAAACAAAATTAGCTATAGCTCGCAACAGTTAAATCTAACTAACCTTATGCTAAAGTTCACTGTTTATGAGATGCTAAGTTAGACACCAATCATCCCACATGCCTTCCACATATATCTAAATAATGTAACAACTTCATGTACAAATTAAAATTTTCAGGCATTTTTTTATTAGTTTGCTCGCTAATAGTCTATCAAATGTAATGGGGACAAGTGGTGGGCTACACTCACACCAGGGCCATTTGAACCGTTCCCTGCCCAATAGGGGAGGGGTCCTTGGCCATCACTGACCTGCACTCACACATGCAGAAACAATCTGTGCCTGGGCTCCAGTAACGTAATTCCAAAAGAGCTTTAATTTCTCCATCAGACCACCGTAAACATTTTGCTGCTATTGTTTAAAAGACTGATGTCAGATGAACTGTTGCATGTAATATGTCATGTAGTAGTGCTAGTGCGCATGTGTGAGCAACTGTTCCATGCCGCGGCACACCTTTTCCAACCGCGCTGAAACCTGGAAGCGCTCCGTTCTCAAACACGGATGGGAGCACTCACATCAGCCAAAAGAACCAGACTTTAGGGACATTGCAGGCGTAAGCACAGAAGGGTGTGCCTAGTGTGAGTAGTAGTAAGTAGTAGTAAAATTAGCTTAACTATTATGATTCTATTATGATTATTGTGGTTTCTCATTCTGCACATATTCAACAGAGTGTGTCATTTTTAATATAGTTTTAGCCCTTTTTATGGAAATGTTCCTCATACCCAGTTCCTGTTCCTCATTCTTAATCCTGTTAAGTTATTCTTAAGGGTATGTGGAGTTATTCTTCTAAAAATACTAAACAAACAGTATAGAGGCAGATTAAATGATTTTACTTTTTCATCCTTAGTATTGATCTTTGTACAAATTGACTACATTTATCAATACCAAGCCCTGACTGTTTTTCCCACTGGCCACAGGAGTCAAGCCTGGAGAGGTAAAGAGGGAAAAACAGTAACTTTCATTTGAGCCACGTCAATGAGCATTTCAAAGAGCACAGGGAATGTTTTGGGTGAAAACGATAACGTGATTATCCTTTCTGCCGGCGAGGGACAGGAGGTAATTATCAGGTGGAGTTTGTGTTGTGGGGACTCAGATGGAAACAGATCATAAGAGCCGGGATGTAGGCCCTCGGGGCTGGACGGGCTCAAGGTGAGTGGCATGTGGATAGAATCAGATACTTATTTTCTTCGAAACCTGCACACACACATTCCTTTATCGACGGATGGGCAAATATGCATTCTTAGGGCTAAAAGCTCTCACATCAAGTGAAACCCAAAACCACGACTTTGTGCATACCAAAGTAGTATTCCTTTTGAAAGAAATTCAACAGGACTATTCAAGTACGCCAAGTACGCCAGGGCAAATCAAAAAACTATTCTTCAAATGCTTCACTAACATTCAGACTCTTCCGCATTATTGAAAATTCCTAATGCACAAAAATACTCGGCTTGAAAGCTAATAGGATAGCCTGCTCCACAGCAATCCATCAAATTGCACAGCGCAGTCTGGTTTAAAATAAAACTGGGAGAGAAATCTATCACAGAGCAAAACAGCAAGAGAGGGAAAAAGACAAAAGTCCAAATTGAAAAGGAAGCCCTTAAAATAATGTGCTTCAACGTCTATCTGTAATCAATGCTTGGCACACAAGCATGTGATTTTGGGTTACTTTGTTTCCTGGTACAATGGGACTGAAAAGGGGTAGAATGTAATCATAATCATTAAGTAGACATAGCAGCATCAGTGGTTTTGATGGGCATGTAACGGACAGGAGTGTTTTGTGACAATACTTGTAATTACAGCCAAATGCACTAATCAAAAGTGAGAGAAGGAAGCAGAAAAAGAGCCTTGGGATGTCATCGCAGACAATTAAAAACCACTGACAGTTCCTGCATCTGGCGCCGTCTTGAACGCCCTGCTTTGATGTCCCAGGTACTGGCTGTACACAATGATCTGATTTAGGCGAAAATTAAAAATGTACCTCTAGTGTGAGGCAGCAGCTTGACAAAGTACACCGAGTTATGAGGCCCTTTGTGTGCAAAAAGGAGCAGTTATGAGGCTCCAAGGGGAGGACTGTTACATTGTGTTTGAGAGTTGTTTTGCAGTGAAGAAATGTGTCGCATAACACGGTAAGGAGCTACGAGGCGTCTTCAATGAGTTCTATGTCGAGCTCCAAGGGTAAAAATTACTAAGGACTCTGTAACCTTGGTACATAACAGCTCCTCATTGCTTTTGTGTGGCCACAACAGCACGCTAATAAATTCAACACATTCATAATCTGCATAATAGGTGCATTCTTGAATACAGAATGGCATTAACACTGCTTTCCGACACATTAAGGGAAAAAAATAACAATCCTCCATGGTAACTCACCTTGTGAACACTGAAAGCACAAGAGAAGAAGCAGGAGGCAGCAGGGCAGCGGACACCTCCACAGTGCAGAGGCCATTGTGTGCCGTATGCAAATGATGCAGGAGGCTGATGGTGGAGAAGAGTGCTTAGACGGTGCAGCAGGGGAAGAGCAGAGAGCTGGAGAGTCGTCAACGATCAGTCGTTCTCGGAAAAGCACCACCAGTCATCTTCTCATCTGGAAGAAAACCAAGAAAGCCATTTTGAGAACTGGATGTTCACCGTCATCACTTAGTTTGACTTGCGTGGTAAATTTTTTATCTGGCTTGTGCACGTGTGTATAGAGGACCTTTTTTAAGTTGCTAGTCAAACACATCAAATGGGAATCTGAACAGCATCCTGGCAGGGGTTTGATTGAGTAAACAAAGGGGAAGCTTCACAAGACTACTTTCACAGGAATATTAAAACTTTCTTCTCCAGTGTTTACGCCTAAAAGTGAGAGGGCACCGACAGCTACACAAAACAGACCCCGACTCGTGGCACTTGTGCAGCGCTCGGCGGCGTGTTACGACTGGATGTTTATACTGACTGCCTCATTCTCCCGCTCTTCCACCTTCCTTCCCCATTTACTCCTGCAGCCCCTTTGGGAGAAAGGCTGTCGCTCCGGCAACACGTTTCCACAGGACGCCATTAGAGACACGGCTGCTTTGTGAACTACTTTTGTCTCTCTTCCTTATATCGAGAGGGAGGCATAAGAAACGAAGCGCTTTGTCTCCAAAACCAGCAAAAGGTTACAGCCTGAGAGTGACTAACACGGCAGACAGATAAGCTGCTTACCAAAATCAAAGACAGGGGAAGGATGTGTTGTGTCAAATGTGAATGCTACACACACGCAAACGTTAAGGCCCTGCATCCACCAAACACTACGACACACTTTTATTTCTGTTTTCATTGTGACAACAGGGTCAAGGCTACTGAAACAGCGGAGGCGTGGAGCTCAACACACTGCAGTCTGTTGATTGACAGAATCTTGTCACTCAGGTAAAAACTGAAATGAAAAGGGAAGGCTTGTCTTGCTCATGTGTTAACCACAGTTTCCATTTTTACAGAGAACTGGCATCCTACAAAGCCTATTTTGTGAATTGAACCTCCGGCATTCATCCTGGAACTAGAACTCATGACAAGAAATGATCTTCTGTTTGGAGAATAAAACAGGAAATGTGTTATTCGCCTGTTTTTCCGCAATCTCCATCTTTCAAGTCACAGGGGAGTTTCATTGATTGATGGCAATGCACTTTTTCTTAAACTTCATCTCAAATTTTCTTTGCGTATCACAGAAATGCTTGAATAATGCTGCTTTTTCTATCAGGCTTGTCCCACAAGCCACTCTAAAGCGTACTGTACCGAACTGACCCGTACTGCATTGCTTGATGGAAATGCGGCATGCCTGTACAAACATATAGCAGCATATATACACGGCGCTGATCCACAAACAGAGAAAGCAACTAAATTTATGCAACCACACGCTCTTGTTTATTCCCCTGTGCCTGTCATGCCATGTGTCCCCTACTGCACACGACGGCACACTCTACACCGGACTCGGCAGCTATTGCCCATGCAGGGGAGTGAATGTTTCCTCTTCTGAATGTGCTGCTCCATAGCCGCCCGTCAACTACCATGATTATTTTATAATGAACCTAAATTTGAGCGGCGGAGCAGTCGGGTCTGATCGCTCTCCGGGCCTCGCTAATGCGCTCGGATATTTTTGGTAGCACGAAAACCCGCAAAACATGGGAAGCTTTCACATTAGCATACTGGGTAATAATTGAAGTCACTATGAAATCCATTATATACATGAGCGGCCAACGCCTGGTCTGAGTTTTACTGTTGAACACGAGCCCAGTGGATCTCCACCTAGCCTGACGCAGACTGGAGTATTTATTTTCATTTGAGGTCACCCCGGCCTCTGCAGCGCAGTGTGTGCCAAGGAAACGCACATAAAGCTAGCTTATAATTTATCTGTTAAACTTGGGTGGCTTTATAGGAATTGTGGTTGTATTTGTCTTGCAGTTGTTTATCTGCCAGTGGCGCCGAACCAGATCAGATAAGACCCGACTGGAAGGTGCTTGCTCTGTGCGGGAACTCTTTGTGTCCTCTGTGACTGTTATGCTCATTAGTGCCTCATAACTTTATTTTGCTGAAACTCGAATCATCCACAGACTGTTCTCATCCTGTACGCTTTTACAGAACTGTATAAAAGAACGCTTTGTCTGAAACACCTTTGGTATATGAGTATTCAATCCCAGTCCTCGAAAAATAGTCTGTTCTGATCAGTTCGGCATAGCTATTAACGCAGCAGATCATTAGCTGAGGTTAGCAGAGCCCCAGAATCAAGAATTACTGACAATTATAAAGTTGCATTTAGTATGTTTAACACAACCTTTAGGAACATACTCAATAGGCTCACCCCTTATTTTTATTTTTATTTTTTTGACCAATCGCACTTGACTGGAGTCATGTCAAAATAGTTCAGTTCTTCAAGCCATTCACAAAAAATTGAAAAAGAGTTTGTGTAATAAATAAATTGCAAAGTTGTAATTAAGGCTGCTCGAAAAATCATAATCACAATTATTTTGGTTATTATTGAGTTATTTATTGAGTATTGAGTATTTTACACGATGACTGATTCATCGAACAAAACAGTGCATTCTCCTTAAATAAAAAACAAATTATTCCAACGCATAAATAGCTTGAAAAAGAAATAATAATGAAGATAAATAAATAAGATGAACAATGTAGAGCACTTCCACAATCTCGTAAAAAACAAGTAAGAAGTAATAAATAAAAACAAGTCATAAATAATCATTTGTTTCTTAAGTTTTGTGATCGTCAAAATGCAAATTTCGATAGATAGCACAGCCCTAGTTCTAATCACCTTAAATAAAGTCTTTTCAGTCCCTTGTGCTACTTTTAAAGTCAATACATGAAGCGCCTGCCTTCTAAACTTACAAATTCACTTCCATTTGACAAAACTGTGCCTGTTTTGATTCAAATAGTGCAGCCAACTACTCCCTTGAGGTGTTAATGACCTTTTAGAGAGAAACTGTTTTGGTTTTTGTTTCAACTAACTTCTTTGAAACCTTTCTGTCATGGAGTTGCACTGCGGCTGTTAAAATCAGAAATATGCACCACTCCACAGATACTTTCAGTAAAAAATAACACCATTAAAAGCAGTTAGTACTTACTTTACTTTACAGAAAACTGGCTAACAAGTCGTTTAGGGAAGTTCGGAAATTGCAGTCTCTGGGAAGAGCCAACTGTTATAGCTTTGTAACTTTGCAGAACTTTTTATATGAACATCCGAGCCACTAAAGCAAAGGGGAACTGAAAAGAGCATAATAGAAGCTGTTCAAATTAAATTAAAACAATGCTGCGGCCCAAGTTCAATATTGGGTTGATATCTCCAGAGACACGCGCGGCTTTAGCTCCCCTTGTGCTCAGTCATTTATCATCCCTGAATATGAGGCCCGGGGCACGTGGGGACCATAATGACGGTTGACAGGAGGAGATTGCAAACTGTTGGGGGGACAGGCCCCTGCCCTTGTGGCCTGCTGAGCCCACTCCAGACACCATGTGTGCTAGTATTTGAGATATGGCAGGGTGATATGAACTCAAAGCTATAATTCAATCTTTTTCTTAATAGTCATTTAATTGTAACCTTTAGCGCTTTTAATGGATGATATTTTTGCCCATAAGCTTCCTCAACCATTAAAGCCGGGGTTATTTTCGAATAAAGGAGGGCACAGCTTGTCTTAATCAACTGACATGAGTAAGATTTTGAATGTTTAGTGTGACCAAAGACTAAAACCTTTATCTGCAAAAAGAACGTATTGCTCATTTTTAGTTTGATTTTCTATACTATTCTATTGATATTCTATAATCATTACTTCTCCAAATGAGTCATGAACTTGTCTCAGTCTTTACTTGGCCTTGGTCTGAATCATCACCATATTAAACCACTGATGCAATTCTTGTAATATGAGCTGATGACACAAGAGCAGATAATACACATTTAAACAACAGTTTCTTGATTTAACACAACTCCTTGACTGTTTGTGTTCTGTGTTCACATCAACCTGTCAGAATGACTTTTCGTGACGTTTAGAGGCTGTATGTTCAAACTAACTCACTCCTTTCTCTGTGTAGCCTATTTGAATGTACTATTATAACCCAAATGTTTGAATGTGTCCCATTTACTTGGAGATTTAAAGCGTTTAAAGTTGTTCCTCGAGGTTATCATACCTTAAGAAGTCTAGTCATAACTAGAACGACTCCAGACATCAGGGGACGAGATTCAGAACCTAACCCCTGGAGTTCATTTTCCCGACGGACACCCGAACGCACCATTATCCTGCTGAGAAACACGTCTTCTTTTCCCCTTAAGCCGACAGGGGCCACAGGCGAGCTCATCTTCCTAAACACTGTTTTTGTTTGGTGGGATTTCTGGCCTGAATCGGCTCGGACTTGAGATAAAAGGATTATGTGATTAACATTAAGATGCTGACAGACGTTTCATAATATCACATCGGGGGACTGGGGATGATGTTTATGGGGGGTGAGTTCAGATGTTGTCAAGCATTAAATTATTTTTAAAGAGGTAAGTGAGGCATCCGTCGAGAGTGCGCCACAGAATTATATACAGCAGCCCCCCTTTTATTAATCTTGGGATTTAAGGTTACTTGTTACTAGAACAGGAATTTTCAGACAATCTATATCATGTTCCACTGAGACAGATCTGTTTTAAAAAATGGTAATGACAAACTGTCACCACCTACACTTAATCTAATGAGCTCAAGTTTAATATAGACCGTAACACCACTGAGTAATAACTTATTCATTTCATGCATTTAAGCTTTTCTTCCTATAAAAATATATGGCCCCTCATGTTTTCGGTTCCTTTTACCGGTTTATTTTTCACATAAAATCCAAAGATATAAAAAATGATACAAAAACATGCAGGACATCTGTTTTCCTTTTGTCTGCTATGCATACACGGCAGAAACCCAAGCAGAGAGATCTATCATCAGTTAAGATAATGGAGAAAATCACAGGCCACGGCAAATTTTTCACATCCGTCTGATAGAAATAATAAGCAAGCGCTTAGAAGAAGACGGCGAGCAATTAAAACATAATTAAAACAAATGGATAGAAGGAGACAGCCCACATGTTTTAGCTTGAAATACAAGGCGGTGTATGCGTCAGGCCCGGCTCAATGGATGTGAGGCTCCTTTGACAAAGCTTGTGTCTGCCTCACTCGAGCTGGAGAGGCGTCCGGTGAAAGAGCGAGTGAGGCGAGGGGGTAGTTTGAGGGAGTTTCTAAGCCGGGAGGGACTAAATGGATGGGAGAGGGAGAAGCAAGGGAGGAGAAGAATGGACGGGGGAGAAAGGAGGGGGCGGTAGGGTCAGCGGCGAGGATTGACAGCCTGTGAGTACGCTCTGACCTCCGGGGTTCGCCTCCAAGTTTCCAGCGCAGGCTTAGAGGAGACCAAAATAAAGCCCAGGAATGTTAATTTATTTTCAATTGTCAGTGACGAGGAGAGGGCGATTGAGAGTGCATACATACATATCAAGTAAGACGGGACAAAACTAACGCGTAAGAACAGTGTAAGCTGAAAACCAACAAGTGGGAGAGATCTGTTGAATAGGGACTCACTCAGAGGCGGGTGTAGCTTACTTTCTTACATCTACTTACAAACTCTACTTTCTTCATTTCCAGAAACTTTTTACATTTATTTTTCTAAGTGAATTCATACAGATAATGTTATTTTTACTTTTAAAACCTTGAATCCAAGCTGCAGCAGCCAAAAATTCTTTCACATAGATCCACTTAGGGCTGTAGCCAGGTTTTGGAAAATGAGTGAGGTCTGTTATAAAATGTAAGCACTTGAGTAGTCACTAAACAATCAGGTAATTATTTAGATGACTATTTTTAATGGACTCATTTGTCTTCTGAAGTAACCGTGTAGAATTTGGCTGCAACATCCCCGATCTTGCCAACACAATTATCAGTCTTCCCACTCTTTTGACTCATTTGAAGAACTTTAAGCCCCGCCCCCATGGCCTACATCCACAGCAATAAAAAACAGGGAAGCGACTTGGTGAAATTTACTTCAGAAAATGGTTGATGGGCCAAAAGTGGGAGACAGGACCTCGAAAGAAAACACAGCCTCTAAACATTTTTTCTTCTGTCCTCGCTGCACCCTGATGCTCCCAAGGAACTCTTTTGTCATGACAGTCCTGTCAGTGCGGCGCTCTCAACCCCTGCAGGGACATGATGTCATTTCCTTGGCTCCATCGCTGATGTAGAGGACTTGTCGTCAACTGCCAGAAACCGAGACGGGCCGACAAGGCACAGGCTTTAGAGTGGCTTTTCTTGTTGCAGCGATCGGGGGACATAACACGGCTAAAGCGAACATGGTTTAATATGCATTTCACACCCATTCACACTAAAACTAAAGAAACAGTCTCTGAAGCAAGCCTGGCGTGTCCAAATCCAGCCCTTAAAGGCTTTACGAGTGCAAACGAGTCGATCGGTCCAAGCCAGTAATGGCCAAAAAGCACAGGCATGTTTTTATAGTGACGGATTCGCCAAGCAATATTAAAGCCATTTTTAAATTCATCACCCTTCTGAGCACCTTACACTTCTCCATCAAGGACTTCCTCATGTCTCAGAAGCAGTTAGGGATTTAAGAGCAACCTTTTCACACAGTTTGAGGAAAAAAATAACAAGTGCGAGGAATTACAAAGAGCTATGGAGTGTTAACTCTTACAAATGTAGCCTGGGCTTAGTTTACATGAACTGTGTCTTTCATCATAATCACTCCTCCCACTCACCGCCTTGTGTTTTCACAGGTGTGTTTTCTTTTTGGGACGTTTAATAGATCTTAACACGTACATGTCAAACCCAAGGCCCATGGGCCACATTAGGTCCATTCAGCTCACACATATTCTGATTGTTAGAAGGCAATAGTATGACTCCCAGTTTGGAGAGCGCATGACAGAGGTTTTATGTTACGTTCAGTTGTGATTGGAACCAGTGAAACAAAGAACAAGGCTTCTAAAAACTACTTTAAAACTACCACTACTGCAAATGTTAAATAGAGGCTACTTACATTATGTTACTCATTCATACAACCCCAGAACTCAGCACTCTACAGTATAAGCACCTACATGTGGACATTTTTCAGCAATGTATACAATAAAGTATCCTCTATATACCACATATTTAACAGGACTAGGGGTGAGACAATATATTGTATGTATTGTTATCATGATACAGTTATCATGATGTTTCTTAAAAGGCAATTTACCACTGGACTAGGGCTCTTGTGGATATAGACATTAGAATGACACTACAATGTAGAGAATGAATGCAGAATATCCACTTTATATCAATTAACACCATTCTTTTCTCTTCGTTTTTGCTGTTATGATTTATTGTAAATTGTGTGCAGAATCACTTTATTGTGATATTATCAATGCCGTGGACAGATAATCAAATATCATATTTTGTGGAAACATGTGTTTCCCAGGCCTTAGGACAACGAAATAGTTTTAAATGTTGAAAATCCATTTTTCAGAACTTAGTCTCTGTAGTGTTGCTCCTGTCTGCTGCTCTAAACGGAATGTGCAGTCAATTATTGACTTTTACAAAGGTAAAAATCCATTCAATTGTATATGGTCTAAAGAACATAAAACATCTGATTTAAAAGGTACTCTATTACAATCTGTTTTGACTCGAGGGGCCCTTTATCACTTTGAGTATGACTCCACTGTCTTGACATGTCTTGTTTATGTCTGGGTCAATACAACTCATTGTAAATCAGGGCACATAAACTAAAGCTTTTATGTCTCATTTTCTTTCTTACCTTTCACAATGCTTATAGTTTAAAGTACTAGAAAAAGTCCCCAAATCCCTGAAAGGTGCGATGCCTAGCATTTTATTGTGAGCGCACAACAGTTGGTGTGTTCGGAGGCTCTTAGCCAAACGATCGAGGCGGTAGATAAGACAGAGTGCCAGCGGGCAGATGGACGTAGTGAAACAGAGAGGAGCAAGTAAAGAAGCTTAGTAAAGTGCAGAGAACAAAGCAGAGCCGGACTGAACAACCAGGTTAGTGTCAGGCAAAATGAATAGAGGGGAGGTGTGTGGGCTTCAAAAGAGCCGTGCCGAAGGGGAAGACATAAGGAGAAAAAGGGCTAGAAGTGGTTGTCTCTGTCAAGACTTCTGGCTAAAATTTAAACTGTCAAGCCAATAATGAAATCTGCCTGGAAACTACGGGCAATTATTCCACTTGCAGCAAACCTTAACTTTAGGGCTAATGACATTCTTCATTATCTGTTCATCTGTTAATGGCTTTTGCAATTCATCACATAGCATCATCCAAATTTGGCAGAAAAACTAATGACCGAATTAATGTTCATGTAAAACCAAAGAGAAGTGGTTGGCTGCGACTGGCCTGACTAACACTGAATTCTTTTTAAAACATCAGAAAATATTAAGTGGAAGTTTTTCTTTCAGGAGATATACTTCTAGATTTATGTTCTATTAAACAGGAATTTTTGACAAATGACAAGCCAAAGCAGCATGTTACTAGCACTACAAGCTAACAAGAACTTTGTGAAAGTCAAACTTCAAACTGAATCTTTTGATAAAATGGAGATCCCTAACTTGAAAAATCACTACTCATTTCAATGGCTTCAGAAATAGTAACAATCCAGTATCTTTCTAGTATAAAAGCTAAATAACTACTTTGCTAAAAACACGGCTACTATGGAAACAGATTTTAAACTCCCCTCCACTTATGAGAGCACCTGATAAAAACATGATTTAATTAATGACTTCAAAAGTAAGCAAGGCCATTTTTGGAGCGCCTGTTTAATTCTCTGCTATTTGGTCACAGACTACAGCGAGCTCATAGCGGTCTGTGCTTGGCATTGAAATGAATAGGCTGACCTCGGAGCAGTTGGTTAAGCAGTGGGGTCACTGCCGGGGAGCAGAGAGCAGCTCGGCACTGACACGCAAAAGAGAGGTTCTCTTTTCAATCAGTCTCTTCAGAAATTTACTGAAAGGCTCACTTCTCGCCTCCTCCGCGCATAATACTGCTGCTCCCCCTGTGCACGGTCTTTAGCGATTGTGCCTCAGACTCACTCACACACTGCTCGGCTTCAGCTTGCCGCATGTTAACTTTCATTCAAAAACCACGGTGTGCACTTTCACCTGTGCAGCATATTTATTCGAGCAATGTTCCCAGCAGGTAATGCCTTTATAGAAATGTGTTCAAGATTTCAACTGTACCCTATTCGGAGTGTAGAAGTTTTCAGACTAGTGTACAACTGCTAATGCATAACATCTGTGATGCTAATCAACAACATGCATGCACAGAGAAATGTGTGTAATCACTCCACAGTATCACTGAACTCCATTCATGTGCTGCCATCTCATCCAGACTCTCTGCTAATTATCATAAATAGCTTCCAAAAAGACAGGACATGTTTAAACAAAAGGCGAAATGCTACAGTGCGTCGACACAGGAAGGCAAATGTTGCATGTGGTGATCTCAGTCTGAGGGAAAATGCCAGAAGAGCGGCACACACAGTCCCCCCTCAATAGAAACGACACATTATTTGCAAACTATCTCGGGGTTGTCATTTCGGATGGGACTAGCCGAGGTTTTATCTGAGGTTATTACTGCTGGGCGCAGGAGGTCCCAGATTTGGCCAGGCACAACTTACTGACATGGCACATTCACATGGGGCTAAAATTACAGACAAGCTCCATTTTCAGCCACATTTCCCCATTTTGCCCTGTCAAGCTTATCCCAAAGAGTTTGGCGAGTACAGCTACACGCTAACCCAATATGAAGACATTTCTACAAAGCTATATGTGCAAAGGTACCTGACCATGACAACTACACAGCCAGTATGTTAATATAAGTACGGGAAAGTAAGATTTTACAAAGATATAGTATATGGAAATTTACATTTGCAGCCTTGTGGGAGCTTAATGGCAGAAAAAAGAAAATATATTATATATTGTAAAGCCAATGTAAATTAGAAAAAACAAACGATATAAATAATGAAAAAATGTATTCATCCGAGTCATCTTTGAGAACAATTGCTTTCTTTTTACAAAGGGTGACATTGTTGCTACAGCGTGTGTAGTGTACAAAGACTATAAGCAACGGCAGAGCTGAGAAGTGCCACTGGAAAATGTGCTGGGAGGCAGAATTGTAGCCGCTACTTGCACAAGGACAGTGTGAACCTTTTATATGGGCTGAGTGGTGGGTGCAGTTCTCAATACCAGCTGTTTACCTCATAGCAGGATTAGAAGAAAAAAGAAATCTGAAATTTATATAGAAACTCCTTCAAATAGTCAGGCCAGAGACAGACATATATTTCTTAAGGGTTTGGTTATTGCGTTTAGACAATAGTGCACGTCTGTTATATGTACAGTATCAATATTAACACAAAGCAACTATAGCTCAACAATTAATTAGTGTAATGTATCCAGGGTTAAATTAAAACTGATTTGAGGTCATACCGCCCAGACATCCCAAACATATCTTCACTGATGTTTTAATTTTGTATTAATTAAATAATGGCAAAAATATTAATCATTTTTTGCCATTTATTATAAAAACAGAAAAGCTTTAAGAAACAAACTGCTGGACCAGGCTGCAAGGACTCATTTCCTGAATTTGCACTTAATCGCCACTGCAATTCTCCCATTTTAAACTATCTTGTTAGAAACTATTTATTTGAGTGACTATTTAGCCACACTGACAACTTAATGGCCGAATAAATACGCGCTAACACATCCATCCTTCTGGTTTCACCGCCATCCTTCAACGTAAACGTAAGCATTTGTCCAGCTTTAACCTCTTTTGTCCAAAACCCAATCCGATTCCCATTACCTATGCATAGTCGGGGCATGTGTTGAATTTTAACTGGCACATTTGTGTGGTCTCTATTCAGCGACTGTCCTTAGAGGCTGACGTGCATTCGTTTAGCTTTATTTAAGAGTATTTTCTCTGAATCTACAAACACGGTCATTATTATTGGATTTTCATGGAGCGCCACAAAAATAGAACTAGTTAAAGACACAAAAAAACAACTGGCAATTACAGAAAAACTCGGAAAAGTATTGTTTATTTATAATTCAAGCAACATTTTATTGTAATGTGTATTGGAGTCTAGGCAAGTAAATGTGCCAAAAAAAGTTAATTGTTTCGGAAGTTCCACAGAAAGTGCGACTACACAGGCTGGATGACAAGTTGAAATTCATTTTGCAGCAAAGAGTTCCCTGCAGGATTTTCCATGATGTTTGAAAATAATAAAATTCAAAGCACTACAATTTACAAAGTGGCAAAAGGGCAATAAAAAATATGCTTGCAAAAAATCTGGTAAATGAAAACTGACTGTCTTAACAGTCAAAGCGTACATGTGAAAATTTTAAATCCCTTTGGGTCAAGCTCTCATTTTCACTGTTTTTTTTTTTTTTTCAATTAAAACATTTTACACTGAAAAAGCCAACATTTGTGAAAAGAGAGCAATATTATGTTTTAATTTGTGTAACTGTGTTAAATTTACTTGTCACAGCCCATTCATTTTCTAATTTACTTATGGATGTATTATTATAAACCATGATCCAGAATATGTAATGGCCACAGATTATTAAAGACCATGATCCTGAATATGTAGTAGCCACAGATTATTATTGACTATGAACCTGAATTTGTAATGGCCACAGATTATTATAGACCATGATCCTGTATATGCAATGGCTACAGATTATTAAAGACTATAATCCTGAATTTGTAATGGCCACAGATTATTATAGACCATGATCTTGAATATGTAAATTGCTCATTGGTACATACACTGAAAATAAATGTGTTCAGGGTTTATTTCAGCCTATGCGGCCTTCAGAGCAGGCACCCTAGGAGCCTTGCGTATGCAGTCTTGTGTTTTACCCGCCATCATGTCTCGTGTGATTCGTTCTGACCGTTGGGGTCAAAGGTGGGACACAGCAGAGATGTCATAAAACAAGTTATTTTTAGTCGATTTGAGGATTTGTAACAGAGAAAAAGATGAGGAATATTTCAAAAATACGACCATTTTGGCAGTTACAGGTTGCTTTTCGGCCATAAAACAGGCATGATTTCATTCATTGAGCTCGTTTTTTGCCGCATGGTATTTCATTTGTTCTTTGCTACCTCATATTTACACAGTTTATTTTCCATCACTGCAGAGCAACACCATCTATAAGCCACACAACCAATACACAACATTTTGGAGCATTTATAGCCGAGCCTCTTGAACCTCCGAGTAAGCCCTGGGATACTAGAGGGTTAAAAACGTCTGAAACATAGCTGGGAGCAATGCCACGAAGAGCTTTAAAAGTCATCAGTAAAATCTTAAAATCTGTCCCAAAAACGTACTGGGAGCCAAAAGCTATAGGAAGCTAAAAGTGGGGTAATGTGATCTGGCGTCTCAGCAGCTGAATTTTTGTTCCTATTGAAGTGGGACAATAGATTTTCTCATTTTGACTCCAACCATGATCAAATATACGCACGTAAAAATTACACGCGTCCTTAAGAGTAAAAGCGGAACTGATTTTCTATAATGGTAAAAGCATAACTGCACCGTGTATGTAGTATGTTTGGCATAAAAAAGATGCTGGCAAACCAAGGAATGTTGTATAATGGTGTTTAGAAAAACGAGGAATGCCACAACAGGAATTTATTTTAATGTAAAATGCGTTGCATGGTGGGGTGCCGCCACAGTGGTCCTGTAAAATTGTGTTATACACCTCTGCTATTACGCGACGCCGCAGAGTAAGTGACAGTTCTAATGAGTCCCTCGAGAGCCCTGTCAATACTACAGCAGACCGAGCAGTAAAGCAGTGTTTAACCGTATACGCCGCTGATATATTTAGCCTTTTACTTTAAAAATGCAGCGAAGATCAGGAAGAAACCTTGTGCTTCATATTTTACTCCATATGGATGAAAGGGTTTTCTGAAGGGCATCCCCTCCTCCATCAATACACAAGTTTGGGTTGGGAATTACATTTGCCCGGGTTTTTTTATATATACCTCACACATTTTTTTTATATATTCCTCACATATATATATATATATATATATATATATATATATATATATATATGTGAGGAGATCCTGAGGTCACACCTTGACTGCATCATATTTGAGTGAAGGGCTTGTGCATGTGTCAGTGAGCTTTGGTGTTCGCCGGTGTTGTTTTTTTGTTTTTTTTATCGAGTGCCTTGCTCATGTCGTAGGCTACTGTTGTCCCGTGCTACATTATTGATAAGAAGACCTAAATGTTTCACCACAGTGCATTGGGAATGATATTATGACGGTATGGAAAACAGACAGTGCAGTTACATAGGCTCATATAAACCTAAGTGATAAGAGACAGATCACTGAATTGTGTCTTTAGCTCTAGTAAATCTATGCTTTTAGCTCATAACACTAACACTGCATCATATGAAAAAATTAAAAGATACCCAATACTTACCATTATTTTATCTTCAAATACATCTTTCAGTAAAACAACAACTATAATACTACAATATACAATAATCACAGTGTAATTATGCTCCACAAACTCATCTAGATCAAGTTAAAGAATGTTTTAAAGCCAAATAACTTTTAACAAAATTAAATTTTCACCCACTTACAAGAAGTAAAACCAACCATTGAGAAAGAAATGCCTCCGGGTGCTAGCATGTGCTATTGCTAACAGTAGTTTATGCCTGCTAGAGTGTCCTCAGCACAGAGAAATACAAAAAGACACTGAAAAGACATGTACAATGAACACAAGCTAATGCATCACACATCCTTTAGTTTTTCCACAGTAGCCTTTTTTTCCTACCCGAAGATTATAACATTCATAACAAGTCAATTTATACCTGGTCTTCAGTTAATGACCCATTAAACACTTCTCCATGTTGCTTTTGTCCTGATTTTGTTTTATTGAAAAAATAAAACTGGACTAACTTTTCCTCCACAACATACTAATACATGTCACCAAATGGAAGTTAAGAGTTTAGCATTGCCTTACCGTTAGCTTAGCTGCAACTTCAGTGTCAGGACTGCAACTATCTCCGCCTTGTTAAACATTACGTGATTGAGTTGATAGTGTTTATCCATGTTTTACGTTGCCTCCCTTTTCTCTGTTGATGCTTTTCTTTTTTGAGCTGTTTGATTGTGTTAAAAGACAAATTTGGCACTGGAAATACACCTTGTCGGCAGCTATTAAACTTCCTGGAATGTCGACCAATGGGAGCGCTTCTTTTTTGAGCATGTGACTTTGTGCGTGCATGCAATTGGCCAAGGTTTTCCGTTCCTGAATAGAGCTTCTCCTCTATTAAAATCCTTTATAATAAACAGTAGAAAGCATCATAAAGCCTTCACAAATTTTTGATTTTACAATGTACAATTTGGGGTTTAAACTATTTTGTCCAACTACAAGAAAAAAAAAAATATCTACAGTCTGTTTAAGTCACTGATGACCTTAATTAAAAAAACTTGAAAAAAAAAATCATTTTTTAAAAAAGGAAGGACTGTAAAAACTGAAATGAATGTGGTTAACTATTTTTAGTAACACATTTCTAGTTTTCAAGTGAATAGTCCTCTTTTCAGTCATGGAATTGTAAACACAACATGTTATTGGGTGACTCCCATTCTTGCCTTAGATTGGAATCACTGATGAGGCCAATTTTTTTATTTTTTTTATTTTGTTGATAGGAGCCACTGTGAATCAGACCAAGAGTGCCTGGTTAATTATTTTTAACCACACATCACTAGTTTTCAAGTTGTGAAGAGTGAAATAAACAATTAAGATCCTCCTAATGGCACAAGTGGCAGCTAATGTCAGCTTGTGTCCTTTTACTCTGAGATAATGATATGTTAATCAATGTGCTGCTCATGTTGTGGTCCAATTATTTTGGGGCTGCAATCATGACAAAAAGCCTCTCCAAGATTCTAGAGGGACACTGTCTGATTATTTAGTCTTCCAAATCTGTAAATAACTTGAAAGAAATTGAAGAAATTATTTAATAAAGTCAATGAAATGGCTCTGGTTGTGTCTTGTTGTAATAGCAGTGATTAAAGGCTGATTATTTGGATTTACATCCCTGATTAGACCAATCCTGTTGCAGAGATAAAGCACATCAACAAGGATTAAAAACACACAGCTAATATCTCTTAGCCATATTGCCCGACTCGAGCGCTTGGCTGTACATCACTGGATACGAGCCACGGACTTGCTGTACACGTGCGTGCCACCGGCCTGGATGGCTTTCATGCTTGTTTTCAATTCCACGTCCTTCTCTCAGTATTGGTTTCTATTAATTTGTCCACCCACTCGGTCTGTTCCTTTGGAAAGTACGACATAGGCATCAATCTGCAACATTTCCAGTGGGAAAACGGGGACCGGTCGGACTTGTTTTTTCAGCTTTCCTCTGCACATAATTACTTTCTTGTTCTCCGTCTTCGCTACGACAAACTCAGGTTATTTAAAAGTTATACTAGGCCTGACTCAGCTGTAAACCTCTTCATTCTCATTTTGAGAGATGGATCTCTGCAGATTTACCAGTGGGGCTCAAAATGCCTCTTCTTCCAAAGCGGCACGTCTCTGCTTAAAAAATAGCTGAAAACATACTTTTCTTTCAGGCCCCTCGCTGAAGTCAAAAACACAAAAGAACAAGATAATTACACTACATGGCCTCCAAACTGCTATAAAAATGTCAGTGCAATCTCGGTTTGCAATATCAGGCAACTTAAATACAACAGTATATGGGATTCTGACAAAAGCATCTGCTGTAAACATCTTTATGCCAATATAAATGTTAAAATGCATTCTGCAACTTTAGCTTTTTTAAAACCAAAGGCTGGTGATTTGTTTCCAACATGGCAAATTATACGCCTTTCCAGGATGTCCAAGTGTTTGTTCTTCTCCCTCCATTGTAATGCAAACTGGACGAGTGCATACAGAATGAGTTGGAACAATGACGGAAGTGCGTGCGAAAAGAAACAGGACAGCTGTCAGGGAGAACAAGTCTGCCAGTGCCCGCTTAATATCGATTTAATGGAACTGTAGCTGCGTCCATGCCTTTTGTGTCTGCTGCAATAAATATATGCATTTCAGGACCCAAGGACTACAGTGTGCATTACAATATACAGTATCTTTTGCTTGCAATGAATCCTGCTGTGAACGTCTGTGTCAAATTCCCTCTTGTGTAAAGCTTAGTTTCTAAGTGGCCATTTTGATTTTAGCAAACCATTTCTGCAGCTATTGTGGATCTTATGCAAAATATCCACAGAAATGCTATGTTTTTCGCCTTTGTAATTTCACATCAAATCCAACTGGATCAAAATGTGCCTTTAAAAAAAGAAAGGTATCTCCTCTTAACATTAAACATACAGCACAATATGCAACACACCAACCCAGCCGTAGCAACGAAACCCGAAAAAGCTTCAAAAAGGAAAAGAGAAGGCTTGTGTTGTGCTTTCCTCTGCTGTCAACTTTGCCTTGTGCTGTGGCTTAGTCCAAGAGTAAAAGAAGGCATGCTTCTTTTTATTTTATTTTCAGCCCCTTTTGCCTCTGTTGTGTTTTTTTCCTCCATCATTCCTTTGGGTGTTTGTGCGGTGTCCCTTAGTTACCGGATAAGAGACCTACCGAGCTTTAGAGAGTTAAAAGCCTGCCTGCCTGTCCTGTCCCGTCCCGCTCGTACGCAACAAGACCATCAATTATTCAGCCTCATCGGGAAGCATTATCTAACAGCCGCATCAAACTTTAAACGTTGTGGGTGACAACACGAAACTATGAAGAAAGTGCTGGGTAAGAGGACACTTCAGGTGGCTGTGATGCGGGCAACAGATATGTTCTGAAGAAACAAGTTGTCTGCGGCCACTACATGGTTGCAAAAAAACACATGCATCACTGTCCTTATTTATCCCCAAAAAAGAGGACAGAAACAGAGGGAAGACTGTACAAGCTGTCCACCTCTAAGCGCTACCGAAAATGACAAACATATTGCGTTAGCATGTGGTGGACTATATGTGGAATATGCAACACAATATCATGCAAATTTATCATTATCACAGTAACAAAAACAATGTGTGTATTTAAAAAACTACGGTAACTGCGATATTGTTAATGTATTCAGTGTGCCAAATATATTTATCCTATAAAAACTCAATTCAGATCATAGTGGCATCAAGGAGAAACACTGTCTGGAGCTCTGTGTACATTACTTATGATTGAAAAATCAACTGGAGATTTGAATACCACTAAAAGCAATAATCAACAACCGTACTGCACACTTTTTTGACATTGTGCAGCAAGGTATGTTAAACTGCATTTTTATGTTGTTTTTTGCTCATAAGTAGCCTGGTTAGCCACACCAATTCACTCCAGAAAAGGTTCCGGCTATCACAATAGAAATCCAATTAAAATTCACAGAGACCAGACTAAATCTAGACACTAGCCTTTTTTTCCAGAATGCCACAATCTCACACTTTAGCCCCTTTTGCTGTTTCGTTCTACATAAACAATTCTACATCAATGGGGCACTGGCAAAAAGAATTGGGATATTGTCCGGACAAGTCGCCACCAACATCCCAGAAAGGAGCTTTAAAAAGGCACGACTAAATTAGGACCTAGCTCAAGGAAAGACACATCTCCTCTGGACTCATATGTGTCTGAGGCAGAGCGGCGAGGAGGTGGAAGCATTCGCTCAGCTGTATTAACGCCTGGGCTCATTCTCATTGACAGTGAAATCCCTCTAAGCCTAGATCAATTACATCCCGCTCTGCTGTAATTAAAATGTCCTAACAAAGGTCTTAGGAGCACAGGACAGAAACCTAGCCATTGAAAAATAAGCTCACTTCAATCTATCGCATTATCTTTGTGAAAATAGTTTACGATTACGCTCGGGCTTTCTTTAGTGTTGGGGGAGCTCTGCAATGCTACGTGCACAATAAGTCTGCTTTATCCCTTAATAAGGTCAAAGGAAGCCAGAGATAAGATCTGGAATAATGCGTAAAGATTAGCCGCATAAAAAACACCTTTTAGCGGCAACATTTTTAATCACAGGTTTAATTAAATAGATACTCATTAATCCTACGTCCAAAAAAACAGTGCTAACATTTTACAGCCTCTAACAACTATTTAAAAAAAAACCAAAAAAAAAAAAAACCTAATGATTTGTTCTCTTAAGTACATCTGATGTTTGACTATACTCTGCTGAGAAATGACAGAATGCTTATGAGGCTCCTAATTAAAACTCAGCAGTGGAGTGATTAGCAATCACAACTCCACTCTTCAAATATCAAGATCTGATTTGCTTGGCTGCTCAACAACAAGCTTGCTCCTCTGACTGCGACACTCGCTGCAATCTCCCCCTCTCTGTATTAAGGAGGCTTTTGAAATGGAGGAAATCAGCGCTAGTTTTGCTTTTTTTTTTTTTTTTTCCAAGTCTCAGATGCCATTTACATTATTTATCTTAGAATGCATTGTTGCACTTTAAAAAAAACAAATAGCAAAGCACCACCGATGAACTGAAATGTTTTTGTTCTTGAAGTATTGGACTTTGAAGTGCAAGTAGCCGACATCAGTAACATTACATATGGCGTCCTCCAAAATTCAACTTGAAAGCTGTCCCCCGGTCGCGCCGAGCAGGGACTATTCCAGACGCAGTGAAAGCAAGATGGCTGACTGCACTGGGGAAGCGCGCCTCGCCATGCTAGGTAATAGATTCTCTTTGCCGCGCGACTCCCACTGCTTCTCATCTTCTGTGACAACGGCTGCCAATCAAAGCCAAGGGAACGTTCAAGGGCTTTGACAATATCTCCTCACCTTGAAAACACATTGGCTTCATCACAAGACAGCCACTGACACCAAGTAAGCATCAAATAGCCATTAGACATAGCAGACTACAGGTGATCCCGTCCCTGCCTCGCCTTTGTAACCCCCCACACACGAATACATCTCACCGAAATTGGCAATAAAAAGTAATCTCGCTTTACATAGAGAAAAAACAACAATAAATGCCAGCGATACAGTGGGAGGTGGCATTTAAGTGTGGTACAAAAAAAATACTTCATGAGAGAATGTGGAATTATTATATTATCCTTTAGAAGCAAAAAGTATAAAAAGATTGCTAAGTGGAAAGCAGATCTAGTATCTACAAAATTTGACAATTCAATACAGTGAACAGCTTTTTTGGGACCAAGTGTGCTTTTGGGTAAAAGATAAAGCACTCAGTAGAGGAATTTATGCCATTAGTCACTTTCAGAATCTGGAAAATGTAATCCATGAGATGTTTGCCTGTGGATTATGGCACATCACGTCATATCAGACCAAAGGTATTACGTTGGATAAAGGCAATAATCATTTCCAGTAACAGGGATGAAAACAATGTATGAATCCATGTTTCCATGCAATTTTCTACAGAATGACCTTTGAATGGGATCTTTTCATTGCGTGTAACATAATCTTCGCAAGGGTTTAATGGAGACTGAGTGGAAAAATCATAACTTGTTTGACCTTGAGACACTTGTACAAAGTCTTTAATAATATTTGATTTACAGCATTTCTTGTGGCTTTTACAGACATTATATATAAAACATCCATTTAGTTAACAAGGTGTACCATAGGGCACAGCTTTGGGGCATATATTATAATACAAACATTTTAAATGGATTTACAAAGTATTGGAGATGGTTAAATAAATAAATAAATAAATAAAATATTATAATGTACTATTATCAACAAAATAAATCACATCAATTTTCCTTCCTCCAAATATTCACAAAAAAGAATAGGTAAAAGTTTATATTTTTGTCTCATATTTATTGATTCAATGGGGGGAAAAATGTACAAAAAAAAAAAAACTGAGGGTATGTTTGCCAAGGTCATTTTTTGAAACAAATGAATAGTCAACTACATTGGAGAAAGGTGCATTGCTGCTCTAATTTCTTCAATCCAGTAACAATGTTACACCACATCAGCCAAGAGATTTCCATTTTTATATGATTCATTAAGGCCTTAAAAGTTTTTTTCTCCAGTCAAGTGCCTCTGAAACTCATTTCTGGCATAATTACACGGCAGTATTTAGGAATTTGAGCAGGAGAAACACATTTCCCCAGTCAAGACAGATGACCTGTCAGACGCACCTAATGCCAACACAAAGCCTCCAGCCAATAATGTGGGCACTTCCTATGACCTATACTATGGCTGAACCAAATAAAGCACACTATCTTGGTACCCCCCCGAGACAGAGCGGTGTCCTCATATGCTAATGTCAGAAGCTGCGAGGGCGGCCCAGACAGCTCACAGGTCAGTGCTAATCTTCTGATATATGGAGCCTAAAGACCCGGGACACATCCATCACGGGCCCCCGACGGCTCCCCAGCTGGGAGAGATCTACACGCACCAAAGGGTTAACATGCACCCATAGAGACCTCCGATGATCCATCACTCAAAAACAGGCCTTCTTTTAACCATTGCCTCCTTTAACAGCGCCGAGGGGGTGTTGGTTTTGCAGTTGGAGCGCTGCGACGGGGAAGCTTGGCGGCGAGAGCATATAGAGCCAGCGTGACTGTTAGACCTAAGCGCCGAGCCTCTGTTGATCATTAAACATCCATTTTAAAGCAGTGGGGGAAAGTTAACTGTCATTTTAAACCCAGGAGGAGGTGGTATGGCAGCGAATTTTCTCCCTTTAGAAGTATTTTTCCTGTTGAAAGGAGCAAGAAATATATCCATCCATCTAGTTAACTACCCGGATGAGTAATCATTCGTTCCAGTCATCTGTCTCTTTATTTTTGAGGCAAGCCGCAAAATAACTAGGATGGGTATTTGCAGTTAAATGGGAAAGTCACCCTCAAGCACTTTGCTAAATAAACAGAATGCCCTTTTGCGACTGCCTGTGTATTTTTCTTCCTCTCCTGGTTAACAATCCAAATTTGAACAACATAAGTGAATAGCCAGTACAGTTTCAATGGCATTTTGTCAACTGAAAGAACCATTCCTGGTGGATTTTAAACAGCGACACCGCTCAATGTCAGACTCGGTGTCAACCCATTAGAAAAAGAGACACTTTTGAGACAGTGGAACATGCGGCTTGTTAGAAATCCATCTTTGAAAGAGCAGAGAAGGGTATAACAATTGCTGTAGCACTCGAGAGTGGTCTTGGTATTGAGACATGTCTTAAAACAACTTTTAAACTTTTTAAAGGTCACACATTTTATGGTCTTGTCTTGGTTTTGGCTTGAGACAAATAAGGATTTTTTTTTTTTTTTTATCAACACCAGCCAAGACCATAATATCTGATTTATCAAAGTTATTATGCTGCACAATACTAAGAAAACATGCAGGACTAGGGCTATGGAATAATTATTTTGAATATAGCGATAATGATATGATTCCTATGATAAAGTTTGACTGATTTAGAATATATAAAGACATACAAGACTCTAGACTAACTTCTGCAACAAACCAGTACTAAATATAAGAGTGAACACCACAGTTTGAATTAACTGTTGTTTGGAAAAGACAAAAGTCAATGTCTTTCACATGGAAAACCATAAAGTTATTGGATATTTTTTGGGGATACAGATACTGATAGATATTGAAAATATTGTGCAGCAATATGCAATAACAATACTCATTTTTAGATTTGGTTACATTACAGTTTGTGAGGTGGACATTGAGAAAACAATACATTTTCAATATACTGTGCAACCCTAACACTTCAAAACTCCTTCTGGTCTAACTTTACCAACAACTTGGCGATGAGTTTGCCATTGGAGTGAGAGTGGACATGCAGTGCTTATATTTGAGAATTGCCCCCGGGTATTTCTTCCCATGTATTGGCTCCAACACTAAGTATAACAGCAGCTTTTTAATCATTTGAGCAACCATTCACAACAGGGCCGCAGCATGGTTCCCACTCCATATTTTCTTGACTCGACAAACTCACAAAGCTGGCTCTCAGTATCTCGCCTTGCCCTATCCTCCTCCACATATACGACGCAGGGAGCCCTATAATCTGCGGGCTTTTGTCAGAAGTCGTCACACGGACCGGGCTAAGTGAACAGGAAAAGGATTTAAAGTCAGTCAAAAAAATGCCTGACACTATTGACCATAAAATTCAGCCGGCATGACAAACTTAGCCCGACTTAACAGTATCAGATGTTTGATTTCTCCTCTGCGGTGCAAAATATCTAATCTAGTCTACCTTTCTCTCTCTCTGTCCATTTGTTTGTCCAACTTCTCGCAGCGGGCATGTCTGAAGAATTGAACAAGACAGCTGTCACACCCGCCTGCCGTGAGTGAAGATGGCAGGTGAAGTTTTTTTTTGTTTTTTTTTTTGCCTCCCCCTTAGTCTCTAGGTTCAAAAACAGAAACCTGGCCTCCTTCTCTCTGCTGCCCTGAGTTTTGTGATGGTGTCTTATCTGTACAAAGGCAGCAGCATGCTCTCTCTTCTTATGCAGGCCACAGCAGGTTGGGGAGCCATTACCCCGGCAGTGGGTTTACAAGGGAAGACCACCGACCCTTACTGTGCTCCCAATGGCATTTACTGAGTCAAACTGTGCTCGTTCATTCACTGTGTCCCAAAGGCAAAACTATTTTTCTTATGAATGTTTATTTTCCTGAAAAAATGAAAGTAGATCGTAGTGCAAACATCTCAAAACCAGAAACATATGACCCAATAGCGTGCAATGAGGCTGTAAATGAAACGTTATATTAGTCAATATCTTCGACCCTTGATATTCGTATTTACTAGTGTGGCCCTTCATTGATTTGACTTAGGCACCAGCGGGATACAGGGGAAAACAAAGTCGTGTATGACAAGACAAAGAGGGAGAAAAGCCAGGCAGAAATCCATCAAAATAAACAGTCTTTTTTTTTGTTCGCTGGCAAACAACAGCTGCACAGAATGGCAAATAAATATTATCTCTGCGACAGAAAAACAATCAGACACCGCTAGGTACTCGGGAGACTCGCACAAAAGCCTGAATGCTCAGCGTCCTTCTTGAATGTGGAATGAAAGCAGTTGGGAACAAATTTAGCGGCAGAACCTCTGTGGACAGTCAGAAATGAGTAAACACATTTTTGTTTATGGGTATTATTACGACACTGTTGCTTTTTCCTCCTCAGACGAGCATGTTTTAACAGGCTAAATCTTTTCAACATGACCACCTCTCTGAATGGCATCCAGATTTTTCGGCTAAATACATGGCTTTCAGTGTCGAGATTACAGCCAGCACATTTCTCTCTCAGTCCACACTGTAGTCGGCGTCCAACAAAAACACTCGCACAAATCGTTCCTCGCAGACATCCGAGCGACTGCAGTGTCCAGCAATCCTGTCAGGAGTAGCCTTCCACCAGCAGAAACACACACACACTCTCTCTATCCGAAACAAAACTGCTTAGAGGGAAAAGGGGGCTGGTAGCTCAAGTTCTCCCCATTGAAATGCAGACACTTTGATATGGAAATTGGCAGTTACAAAAAGCCGCCAGAATTCACACTAGCACGCATTGAAACCATTTGCGCAATGTGAGATGAGATGGCACTTCCTCCCAGGACAACACCGACAAATGGACTTGTCGCTGGCGAAAGGGGGGAGCTGGTGTGGAGGTGCAGAGGGGAGGGGTGGCATTTGTTCTCATTTTCTTCTTTTTTTTTTTTTGAATGATAACAAAGCAATCCAGGAATGCATTTCGTCTGTAACTCCTAACATTTCACCAAAAAAACAGAAGCGTGTCCCAGCTTTTTCGGATTGTGACCTTTTACATGTTCACCAAGCATCACAGCTATGTCAGTATTAAGCATTATCCGGTCCGGAGTAGACTTTCTGTCAAAAATGGTCGCCTTGCCTGGAAAAACTTATCCACCATGGTCCAAATTTAAAAAACGCCTGGATTTGCCTATTGCCTGGCGGGACTCCTAGGGCTTGTCTGTAATGTATTCTTTTGAAGATTTGAAAAAGTCTTCCGTATACATTCCCCGCATAAAAAAAAAAAAAACGGTTATATAAGTAGCTCTCTGTTCCTAAGTTGTGCCTTATATAATGTTGCACCACACCACGCTCCAGATTTGGAAGTATGGATCACATAGAAATTTACCATGCAGACTTCACCAATGGGTGCTGGATTAGTCTGTCGGCTGTGGGGAGAAAAACTCTACATGGAGAGGTGTGTGTTTGAGGGTAGAGAGTCAGTTGTGTTGTTGAGTGTCCCATCATCACACATGGCTGACTCGGGGTCTGTGAATTATACATGCCCAGTGAAATGATCTTATTTTATAGCCGCAAAAATGGAGACGGCACCCGTAACTACTTCTGGATAGTCCTGGGCCGAGCTTTCCCAACAATTCTTTGTGTAATCATCCAAGACTTATTCTTCTATTCCTGACATTTGCAGATAAATATAGCAAGTCCCTGTTGTATATTTCCACAAACAAGGAAACGCCTCCTTTAATTCCAGTGATACACACACACACAGCAGATATTTGCACTAAACCTCGCTGGGGTGATCTTACCAGTCCAACAACTTTAGAATAAATTACAAGTGTGAAGCACAAGAGAGCCCACAAGAGCAGCACAGCCTACACCAACCTCCAGTATAAGCTTTGTATTGATCTCATCACAACACTTTTAAACTGCCTGAGGAGCCTTTGGGCCTGCTTTCTGACATTTGCCTTATTTTCTATCCTGGGAGTGTAAATAAATGCTATTGATTTAAAGAAAGCAGCCAGAATCTCCCTGGGAAAAGAAAAAAAAGGAAAGAAAGAAAGGGCTACTTACAGTGGTAAAGACGTTGTGCCAAAATACGGATCCACGCTTGAAGTAAAGGGATTCTCTCCAAAGAGCCCGAGAAGCCGAGACCCCCCTCCTTTTTTTGTTGCAGAAGAGGCCCCCAGAAACTATAAGCAGCAGCGGGTTGCACAAAGACGACAGGGACTCGTCTGCATGCTCCACTTTTCCTCCTCACACTGCACACACGAGGGCTTTTACCGTGGCAGGTACGCGCTCTTGTTCTTCCTCAAGCCGGGTAGTCGTCCAGGACCGGACTGGTAGCTCCATGACGAAGGCAGGCTGTATTCAACCAAAAAAAAAAAAAAGAAGAAGAAGAAGAAGAAGTCGTACGAGTCGTTACTTCCCCCCGTTTTTGCCTTGAAAGAAGCAGAAGGGAGCACTTCAAGGAGACGAGATGCACCCTTTTCTAAATCGCCAGAATGAAACTCCGGAAGAAATCAAGTGAGCGTGGTAGTCCCTCCAGCGGCTTGGCGCACACTTAAAGCCCCTCAAATGAACGAGGGGATGAGGGGAGGAGTAGTTCAGAGAGGCTTTTTAGGTGCGGTACCGGTCGCTCCCTCCGCGTCTCATCCACACGCCGCGCAGGCAAGCACAGCTACAGCCGGACTACGGGCAAACAAGGCGCACCGGTCCCCGCTCTGCAGCAGCTGGCTTGGGAGAGACGCGCAGAAAACCCGGAGCGGAGCATGCGCGGAGGGATCTGGAGTGAAGTGGAGTGGAGTGGAGAGGAGCAGCAGTATGCTAATTAGAGTAAGCTGCAAAAAAAAAAAAAAAAAGCCAGCTTCTTATACTGTGTCAGCTCTGAATGTAGAACGCGATGTCTCAGGACGCAATGGACAAAATCAGTTAAGCGTAATGAAGCAAAACTCTTGAAAATGTAAAGGATAGGATGGAGTATGTGTATTTAAATGAATACTCATCCAGCGGAAATCCACTATTCCACACCTATGGCCTCAAGACAACCCCAAACTCTGACAGTTTCTTGTTCTCACTGCCTACACCACTCTGGGATGACTTTTTAAACTCTATAACTCTATAAAAAAAACATCTCTAAGTGTATGTATGACTCAGCAGAGACAAGGTATTGTACAGCCTCGCCGCTTTCAGGATTTTTCTCTTGATTTTTTTTTCTCGCATTAAAACGACAACGTGTAACATTTACTGCATTGCTGCAAACTCATACGGGGCTCATTTGTCTCACTTCATGTTTCATATCTATCCCATCGGAAAAGGCAGAGTTACGAAATGGAGAATCAGGTCAGTTGGGTGTTTACCAGAGTGGTAATCCTTCTTTTGTCAGGGAAACATCAAAATGACTACAGTGTTAACAAATGTAGTGTTACTTTAAACCAGTGGTGTCAAACTGAAATTGGTGAGGGGCCACGATGGTTAATAATAATCCTTTCAGGGGCCGAAGATGGTGATTTTTGGAAACTTTTATTACATTTTGATTGTGAGATTTCATCCTCATTTGAGTCTTGCAAAAGTTATCTTTAACAGTAATTTCCTCCATTTAAGGAAACTGGTTTTATTTGTATTTGAACAAGTTTTAGATGGTTTTGAAAAAGTTTCATTTGTATTTGAGCAGATTTTATTTGTATTTGAACAGGTTTCAGATGGTTTTGAAAAGGTGTCATTTGTATTTGAACAGGTTTTAGATGGTTTTGAAAAGGTTTCATTTGGATTTGAACAGGTTTTAAATAGATTTGAGCAGATTATATCTATCTTAGTCCCAAAAACTATCTTAAGATTTCATGAACAAATCAAATTAATCTGATTCAAATCCATCTAAAACCTGTTCAAATCAATTTAAAACCTAGTACCAAAATATCACCTACTAAATGCATTGGAGGGCCACATAAAACATTGCAAAGGGCCGCATTTGGCCCCCGGGCCTTGAGTTTGACATGTGTGCTTTAAACTATAATTCAATTTCAAATCTGATCATGAAAAGTATTGAAATGACTTAAATAATCAATCAGTCAGTACCTACCTAACACATACTGACATAACTCTATTGGTCTCTCTCTATGTCTTGAGTTATTTATTTGTTTGTTTGTTTGTTTGTTTGTTTGTTTGTTTGTTTAATATGGACAACACAAATACATTGGATCAAACCAGATGCATTGTTTAAGAGTTATAACACACAAGCAAATTTTCTGTCCATGGAAGGCATTTTAAGAAAAAGGGTTAGTGTGAACAATACATAGGTTAGGTACGTTTAAGGCTACTAAAGTAATATATTGTTAAAACATATGTTTAAATGTATACTTTTATGTTTATATATCTTGTGGAAGATTTTTGAAGATAGTGTTTATAGTTTTGATGGCACTAATATTTAAAAAAACAACACAAAAAAGGAAAAAGATTTGTTTTTGACAGCCCCAGCACAATGTGACCTTAGCACCAACCAGCTTCCTCAATGGGTGATTGACAGGTGTGAAGCCCCGCCCCCTTGTATTACCAACTATTGGGGCTAAATCTATGCTGCCCAGTGGCTTGAATTTGGGAAAAGACAATGATGTACAGAACTTTTGAAAGAGAGTGGAGGGTCAAGTGACTGGAGGAGCAGGCTTTTATCACATTACATTAGTATTAGCATTATTTGTTCCATTCAGCATTAGCATCAGAAAAAACGTCAACTTGAAAACCTATTTGGCCGCCTTTAGTTTATATGAAACAGTATCCAGTAGAGTAGTTTATGAAAGTCGTATTGCTGTAATTTAATGTGATGTTTCTGTGAACTGATGTTAATGCATTTACTAGCCTTCCCACACAACCAATATCACCACCAGCTACTATTGGCTCAGGGTAAGATTTATATGGCTCCCAGCTTCCATGATAATATGTTTTATTTATGGCCCGCAAACATATAAATGATGGTTTAAAATGCCATTTCTGTTTTCAGCTTGTGGCGGTAGAGCATGTTTGTATGTTTTGATCTTGTTTGCAGACATCATATCAGTTAAATAGTAATGTTTAAAGTGAAGCTACAGTTCTTTATATTTATAACTCTAAGGATGTGAAGAAAAAAAAAATTCTGTTCACACCTGACGTAATATAAACATTTGACTAAATAATACATATTTTGTGATTGAAAACAAATATCTTCTAACAATTTGCTTTTATATGTAACTTATGTTTTTTTAAAAATCAGAAGGGACTGACGGCCTTTGGACATTTTTGATTATCAACCTTTTTAAAAATACTTTGGAAAAAACAGTGACAGAAGCAAAATGGCAGAACCATTCACAATGAAAGGAAACAAGTGGATAATGCTTTAAACCTGAGTATTTCTGGTTTACCCATCATTGAGCACTTAAGCAAAGTATAGGAAGTTTAAATCACAGCATAGGCTTTTCCAGCACATGGTATGTAACTCTCAAGCAATAATTCTGTGTAACCGTGCAGCATAAACGACTTTACATTTGTTGGGGACTTTTTAAGATCCTTGTAGGAGTAAACCTGTTCTACATTGTGTTACAGAATCAAATTATATGTCCACTCTGCGAGACTGTGGTTTGTTTATGAGCGTTTCCTCGAAAATACTCTATAGTATGTCACTAATTACTATTATCTCGACGAAAAAGCCACCAACACTACAAACGGCGCGCATTATTTAATCAAACTATTTGCGCCCTAGACTCAGATAAGATGATACAGACAGAGAAGATGATAAAAAAAAGCAATGATAGGCCTTCAGGCACAGATAGGAATATAACCAGAACATAACCAGTTGTGTAATCAGTGACCTCTCAGTCTGTGCATCCCTGGCAGACTGAGATAATACTCTTTATAGATGAGAACAATAATTGTACAGAGAGTGCATGGTGTAGAACATAGAGAGCCATCTAAAAATACAGTTTCACCTATCACTACGGCAGAAGGCAGTTGGATTTGTTACTATGGCCACCAATGGGTTTACCACACAACCCTTACCCTGCAATAAATACTATAATCCAGTGATGATACAAGAAAGGCGAAAGAGGCAATGCATAAATGCGGTTACGAAAGCCCGTGTTTATTTTTTGTGTTTACAACAATGGGTTCCTGCTCAGTTCCACCTTGTAACATATTTCCGCCAGCGTATGTGCTGTGGATAGCTGAGAATAACATGTATGCAGTGACAAAACCCTACCATTCTTTGGCTGGATTTGGCTTTCGTGTATTAACTGAGAAATATATAATGGTTTTTGATGAATTATTCAGTTTCCATATAAAAGGATGTTGTTTGTGGTTCTTTTGCCTGTTGTTTTCACACCGAGTCCTTCCTCATTATAACATCTGTATGACGGTATTACAAAATGGAAAATGACCGTCATTCTCGATAACACAATTCCAGAAGCATCACACGTTTTATATTTATGGGACAATTTACAGGTTTGCATTGTGTCTGAATTGCTTGTGCTTTAATGAAGTCAGGAAAAAAATTGACTTATAAATACTCTGTTTAGTGCTTTAACACATGAAATAATCTTAATCGTGGTAACATATTGGCTAAATTATAATGGCTCAATATGGCTGTGTTTATTTTCCACTCTTTTGATACGAGCGCAAAGCCTTATGTACACAAACTACATTGTTCTCTTGTTCCGTACCGTGGAGCCCGTTGGTTGGCAGCCTTTACAACAGCTCCGAGCTCATTGTTCCATCTTTTTTCTTTGTGGTTCATGCTGCCTGAGACCAAAAATATTCAAAAGGCCATTTCTTGCATATTTTAACTAGGCACTCTTTGGGTTTTAGGATTCAGGAGACCAAGAGGTTAGGGAGTAGTTTCCTATGGCATCAATACGAGAAATGTGAGATTTTAGTCTGCAATGAAATGGTCAAGTTGCTGACCAGCTTCAATATATCGACAATTGAGAATTACGGCTGCTGACGCTAGAATTTTCTTGGACGCTTCCATGAAACGCTCCGAGGGTCCGGTTGATGATGAATGTTTTTCTGTTGTAGATGTTGCTGTTTAAATCAATGAAACTGCTGTGAAATAAATATTGTCTATATATTATTATCATTATGCCACACACTGCATTTCTATTACATTAAGACTGCCTTCATTTATCAAAAATACCACCCTCCTGTTGTTAGCTACAACACCAGGGGAAATTGAATTCTGATTATATGTGTGTAAAAGGAGGTGGAAGTTGCAGGGAGTTGATTTGCCAGCCCAAAACATGAAAGTAAAACTCAGTTGTCCAGGTAATGATTATGCTTTGTCTTTGAGATTACACTTTGAAGCTGAAAGGCCATTTGAGTTTCACTGTAAGCTGCAAAGGCATTCACATTAAACTGCCATTTGCGCACAAATATAACAATATAAACCTAATGACAAACTGGACATGTCTGCGCTCAGCTTATCCCCAATTATTTAATCATGATTTGTTCACTGCTTTGCCAATGCCAGCTGCGGGCTACCTATTTGTCAGTCTTGCAAAACAGTTGGGAAAAGGATAGAAATGAATGTTTTTCATAATGCCCTGATTTATTCAGTCACCAGAGTGAGGCTATCATTAGAAAGCATTACAGCCGTGATAAGCAAAAGCAACGCCACTCACTAACGGTGCTCTGGGTGTGTAATGCGTACCTGTGTCTCCGCTGCCAGCTGTGGCCTCAATGTGAGCTGAGGTGTCTTCCCGCTTTTTCCTTTTTTCTTTTTTTTTGCAGCACTGTCATTTTTCCCCACGTGAAGTTTCAGTTGTCATTGCTCAACAATCGAAGTACTGGAAGCAAAACGATCCACCCAGCAAGAAGCACGTTTGTGGCAACATTTTTCCTCAGGTTTCTAAAGTTCAGCCCCATGCCGTTTCTCTTTTGAACATGATATTATTCTGTTACAGGGAGCTTTCATTCTTCTCCGGCGCTGCTCCTATTTTTAGCGCCGCACTTTCTGCCTCGTAATGAAAGAGCAGCCTCGCAGACGGACATGTTTGCCTGGGAGAAGTCAGTCTGAGAGCAAACATTTGATAGCCAAGTTTGGGCCTATTAATGTCTTTAATATCACTCCTCCTTTCCTCCTCTTGTGAGCCAAAGTACATAGCAGGGTCAGTGGTCTCCGTTACACGTGGCTTTGAGAAAAAAGAAAAAAGAAAAAGTCCCTTGGACACATTGGGGAAATGTGAATTTGGGTCAAATTCACCAGGTGGAAAGTGTGAGGATTAGTGTGAGGAGCTTGCATGTTTTCTGAAGCATAGTTTTACATAAAAAAAGTAGAGGAGTCAAAGGAAAACACATATAATGATGCAGATCCACTGGCACATTTTCTTATTTACAGAAACAATGTTTATGCATGGACTACTAGTGCAAGTGTAAACTCTATTCTATTTGAAGTGACCCAAGAGAGCAAACCTCACTGGTGTTTAATTCAGTGTGGTCAATGTAGTATAGCATATGTAAATAAACACAGCAACCCATTCTCCTCTTTGCGTTTTTCCATTTTTTTACTTTCTTTGTGATGAAGTTGTCAGAAAAAAAAATGCTTCCCTCTGCTCTTTCTCCACCGCTGCCTGTCATTCCTGCCTGCGTTCAGCGTGCAATCAAAACCCCCAAGTAATGGGCACAAAGAGCAAAAAGCCAGGTTTGTTGCTGACTCGTCGATTTCGCTGGAAGTGATGAGACTTTATCATAAGAATAGACTGTCTGCTGTAAATTATAGGGCTTAATGAATTCCCACTGAAAACACAGCACCGCAGAAACCGCTTCCTACATTTACTGTATATGAGATACTTTATTTATCCCACAACGGGGAAATTCATAACTTTACTACAGACTAAAGTTAGAACGCCAGTTGAGTTAGGTACATAAATAGAGAATAAACAATAGTAAAAAAGAGTATTTATTTGAAACTTGAAACGTTACAACACACTGAAGGATCAATTAACCCTGAACAGACTGTAGAAACCCTTTAGACGAACCAGTCAAATGTTAGCATCCAATCCAGTAATATTATAGTAATAATAGCACAATGCTTCACTTACATAGATGCTGGCCAGTAATGGCAAAACAAGGCCTTCCCCTTCTCAGCTCCTGGGGAATGTCATGTCTGTGCTTTTAAGTTGCTGAGCGCCAAGCCTCCACCATGACACCTTCTTTGTCTTCTAGGTGTGTTTTAATCCAATGAACAAAAGCAAATGTTCTTTGTACAATGCATTGTCCCAAAAACAAAGATCACCAAAATGCACAAAAATATAAAATAAGAAAAGAGAATAAAAAAACAAAGAGTGATTTTGGAGGTGGAGTGTGAAAAGGGTTGACATCCCAAAATGAACCCCAGTTAATGGTCAAAGAACTGTTAAAAGATCTCCTACACAAACAGTGCTTTGATCAAAACTGTGATATCAATATTTCAAGTGCTGTTTGGATACATACTGCAGGTTAAATTCAGGCTGAAAACACGTCTATACATTTACATTGTGGTCATGTTGCGTTCACTGCAACAAATTTGCTTTATAAATCTTTAATGCCTTCAGCTTTGATGTTGCTATTATTCAGTTATTTATTACAATATGTAATGCCCTGGGAATGCACAGGCTTAAGCTTTAATGCTGCATTCACTGTTTTTATACTCACCAAATGAGAACCAGTATCCCACACGCCAAATCTCACTCTACTTCCAAACTTCAAATGTTACACTGGATTATGGAAGTGATAATTAAATTTCCTTGTGGCTGGCTTTATGTGGCTTTGGGACCCCACAGAGACACTGAGAATTTAAGCCTGTTTCACCTCCGCAGTGCATGTTGTCTTTGATTGTAACCCCTCGTCTTTATGCCGTTCACATTATGGGCTTTAACCTCATGTAATAATGTGGGGCGTCCCAACAAACATTCATGCGGTAAATAAGAGGGGAACCCGGGAATGCTGCGGTGACTGCGTCTCAAGTCATTGTTATTAGATGGTTTTACTCATTAAGATCAAAAGCTACAAATTCAAAGGAAATCTCCAAAACCTTAAAAGGAAAATCCGAAGCATCAGAACAGTTTTTGAGGGTATTTCAACGGGATTTTGATAAATGTCCCATGCCGACAGAAACTCCCTCTGTTTTTGATGCAGACATGAGAAAGGCTAATTCCTGTGGTGTGCAATTCCATGGTTATTATATAGAGCACTGTTTTAATGCTGCATTCGTGCTCCTTGGAAAAATGTTTTGGGAAATACAGAAATAAAACATACAAGAACATCTGCTCAAGATAGAAAAAGTACTTGAAAACTTAAAGCCTGCGTAACTTTTAGCCAGTAGAAGGCGTACACCCATCCACAGACTCTGTGATGTTAGAACAGTGGCGTCATTTTACGGACATTTGTTTTTGAAAGGAAGCTATTTTGGTTTTGTTGATCCAGTTGATGGTACTGTGTTCTACCGATCTCAAATGATGATTACAAGAATATATATTTTGTACAGTAGTGGCTAAAAAGTTATGTAGGGTGGCTTTAATGTTAAAATTTGTTACCCAACCTTTTGAGATGGCATCTTGTGCATAATCAAAATGGCAGCAGTAGTTCTAATGATATCACATCTATGCTTAATTCCTTAATTTTCTAAACATGGAATTTACATTAGTGACAAGAGTAAGCTAGAAAAGCTATTGATGTAATTTCTCGTACTTTAGCTAAAGCAATATAGGTAACATAACGCATTTATGTTAGGGGCACCTCAGTGGTTCCTGTCTAGCAACTGTCTCTCCACGATGAAGCCAAAAATAAATACGTTTAAATAGGTATTTATATTTGTATAAATGTTTGTTAAATGTGGAAGTCCGTGTATCAGCAGCAAAATCAGTTTTCTGACTTTCCAAGATGAAAGAACCAAACAAAGTCAGAACAAAACAACTTCCTGACTCAGAAACTTGGACGAGAACCGCATGAATGCAGCATACGTCTTGCTTCCACCACAGTATTCAGTGTAGTTCAGCACAATTTGGAACTGCAAACCCTGATATTTCTGAACAATCATGCACATTTTCCATTCTTTCATCTCAACTATGGCTGGATTTGTTGCGTGGCTTACCTGGTAGAGCGAGTATAACATAACCTGGGTTCGACTTCTGACTGCTCATCGAAAGAAAAAAGCCCCCAAAAATCTTAAAAAGTTACGAGTTACAAAAAAGTAAAGTTTTGTGTTTTTTTACTACCTAGTTCCACCTTTTACCACTGTGTTGGTACCGTATTTTGTATCCTTGTCAAAGTTTCAACTATGTCAACGCAATTAGCGGCATGTTATGCTTGCTGTAGTCCTCCTCAAAAAGTATGACAATTAGCGTTCTTGGTAGCTCCCGTGATGAAATTGCCCCCGTTACAGGCGAATACACTTCAGACCATTTGGAGTGAAAATACTGAATTCTCTTTTATTCAACTTCAGCAAGCTATGACATACAACATCCTATTATTTATTTAGATGCTATGTGGGTGGAAGGATACAGCTCGCCTTCCTGCAAAAACTCACAAAAAAAATCTTCGAACCTGGGAACTTACTGTGAGACAGAATATAAATATCTTCCTCTTGTTCGAGCCTTTGAAGCGTCTGAGGTGGCTTTAAATTTGTAAAACCATACAATAAGATGTGTAGTCCCCTATTTTTGGCCCCCGTGAGACTAGTGTGCCGCACAGACAGAAGTTAGATCAAGCATTGAGAGCTAATTCAACTCTCGACGATAGATAAAATCTGACAAGCACATAGATCCAGACTTGTCTTCTCTGTGGATCTCTACGCTTCACAGAAACGTGCTTTTTCCCTCTGTCCTTGGAATGGCAGTGAAATGCTCTCATACGGGGGGGGAAGTACCTAACAAATAAATGTAATGTAGCACAGGCGCTGCTTTCCAACTGTGTGATTTGCTACAAAACATGAAGAACTCTCGACCTGGCAAACAAGCTTATCTGTAGAAAGCATCTTAATACGCGGTTGAGTACTCGGAGAAAGCACTTGGGAACGTTTGTTTTAATTTAGTTTCCACTGCCGAATGTTTATCGCAGAGAGCAGTTCGAAGTGTTGCTTCATGGTTGTTCAGCGAAGGTTTGTCTTTTCAACATCGAGGCTGCAACAAAAACAGAAACAGATGCGTATTGTTTTTATGTGGAAAAAAGGAAAGGGAAAAGGACAGAGAGGAAAAGATTTTGGGTGTGTTCGGTTCTTCAGTTTGGACCAAAACAGAAAATTATAAGTGTAGAACAGCCACGGTCTGGTTAGCGCTCACATTGGTTCGTTTAAGATATTTTAGTAATGTAAATATTTTATACCAACTGTTTTGCACATTAATAACTTAATAAAAATAAATTAATTTGACAGTACCACTATTTTTTTTGTCCATATAGGCCTATTTAAACTATATACTAAGTTATATATTTATTTACATCCGGTATTTAGAGGTTTCAACATACACTATGTTAACTTCTTATGTTTTGAATAGGCTTCCATTTCTTGAACCGCTGCTAATAGGCTAATAATTGCTACTTTGACTGTATTAACTCATTTGAAAATGATTTTTTTTCCTTTGCGTCCACCTCCTTGTTGTTGTGGTTTAGAATGTTGTGACTTTCTGAGCTGAAATCATGTGAACCCACCGAAGTCGGAAGAACAACTTCCTAATTTGAATACTCTGTTTCCGAGGACCACATGAATGCACCATGTCTTTTTTTATGCTGTGTCCTAGCAATCCATTCAAAATTATTTTCTTTTTACAACACAGGAAAAAGTACTTGACACAGTGTGAAAATCTTAGATGAAGTCAGACTCAACAGCACATGGCTAATTGGAAAACCAGTTACTAGAATGCACACAAAACAGACTCACACAAATGCCCAAATACCAAGCTGTTATTCATTTATACCTCATTTTATATACTTTACATAATATAAAAACTTACTTATAGACATTCTCTTACCTTAAGCCTCTCTATATGTTGCATCTTCAGGCCAGTAAAGTGCACAAAGCATTTAACTCCGGTCAGAGACATTTTTTTTTTGGTAATTGCCCACTTTGAGATAACAACCGCTCTTTTAATTTCTTTGTTAAACTGAAAAAAAACTGCCTAATGTTGTCAAGATTGTTTGGCATCCCTCACAAAACGGCAAAAATCAAACACTCAGCTGTGAATTCAAGGCTAACAGTGTAAATATGGGGAAAATTGGCTGGTTTTGTTTCATCAGCACTACAATTTTACATTGCAGAAGAAGAGGGAACTGAAACTGTGGAAATTTATAAGAGAATGCAGCAGAATCAACAACAGAAAGCTCCTGTCAGAATCAGCACAGTGTCAACAGTAGTTTAGCTCACTGAAAAGTGCATGCCGACCCAGGATCGAATCTCAGCTGGAGTGAATGTTTTTTGCCAACGTTGCCGGATCCACGCAAATAGTTACTAGAACACACCACGTTAAAGTAACACATTTCCTGGAATTCTCTTCCAGCAGGATCTGACACAGCCCCCTTCATGTGAGCCATAAGAAATAAAGTAATACAATGAGATCGACCCTCTTTTTTTTTCTCTTTCCAGTTTGTTCTTAATCTGCCAGGACCAAACTCTGTTCAGCCATTTTCAACCTCCATCTTTGTTTAATTTGTTTTCTTTGCATATACTTTTTTCCGCTTTCCCAAACCTATCAAGTGTGTCTTCTCACAATCTTCCCGTCCAAGCTTTTATTGAACAGAGAGAAAGAAGCTAGCACTACATAAATGCCGCAAAAAAAAAAAAAAAAGCAACAAAAGCTTCCCTGGAGTGAATTAGATCATTTCATTTGGTATGAGATGGTAAATTTTTAAGAGAGAGAGAAAAAAAAGAAAAAAAGGAAAAGAAATGGGTCATCTTTGCGTGCCACTGAGAGGAATCCTGTCATTCAAGTAAAAGTCTTGGGACTACAGCTATTTTTAGCCAGAGCATGGACACTCACTGTACGGTTAAAGCCTGACGAAAACACAGACACAATAAATAATAAATCCAAGAAACACTGAGATATTATTGCCTCGAGAGTTTGCAGCAAGTCACAAAGTCCATTTGAAGACAAACTGTGGGTTAGCCTTGCTTTAGGCTATACAATGGTTGTTGATATTTTTTTTATTATTATTATTTCCAAGGCTGTACGTGACTTCTCTGCCTCATTCTCCTGTTAGCGTCCTCGCACCTGTTTCCGAAGGACAAATTACACCTTTATCGTCCCCTATTAGCGAGCGCGGCGTCGATGCGCTAACCGGAGCAGATGTCTAATCAAGCAAAATGAAAACGCCTGTGTGGGTGTGTGGCCATTTAAGCAGTGTGAGGTTTACTTTCATTGCCTTTTTTCTTATGAACTGCTCCTATCAATGTCAAGTCATGATTACAATTAGTCTATAACGTTTTTAAAGCTGTCTGGAGCTAAAGAAGACGAGGCTAACGCATGCTAACAATGAATGTCTCACAACTGGGTGATATTAGGACTTTAGTCACTGCTAGGAAAAAAAAAAAAAGCTTTTGCTACATAGTCACTAAAAGTACCCAGCTGGTTCTGCCACAAACTCAATTTTGAAATAGCTCAACCTTGACTTTGAGAAACTTTTTTTTTTATCCAATTACTTTCACGGTCACGAAATACAGCTTTTTTTCCTGGATGTCTCTTACCGTACAAGAAACCATCATCTTTTTGCAGCTCAGCTTTGTGTGCAACGCTTCCTCAAATGATCACCGTGGCATTTTACAACGACCAGGTATGTCAGCTGAGAGAGAAAGACACGTCCAAATGAGGCCCACATTTTCAGGCAGCGCTAAGTGCAGCCTCTTGTTATCTGAAATGCAACAAATTGACAGAAAGTACAGGGACCTAGGGACCTAATACCTCGTGGCAACACAGGCAGACAGACGCAGGCAGTGTGTTAGTGTGAGCATCCACAGCCAAAGGAGATGGTAGATGTAGCATCCAGATAAGGTTTTCAGGGACATTTGACTTTCATAGACTCTAAAAATACAATAAAATTATTTCTTAATACATTAATTAACGCTAAATTTGCACACACACAAAAAAATACCAGGGTGCCAGTGTTATGTGGAACACCGTGGTTGGATCACAAGGGTACCTTTGTGCCAGTCCCAATTCTGAAAAAATGGAGATGTGAACCACTAGATGACCACTAAAATTGTATTTGATTTGCATGTAATGCATGTAATATGTTTCTTGTAATAACAAAATGCAGGTTTTACAAGATAATAGATGATATTTCACATTACTACAAGATATTGAAGTATCACGTTATTACCAGATATAAACTTATCACATTTCTCATATCACGTTTTTTTGGCTAACCTATAACAAGATTTTTTTCATGTTTTTGAGATTGTACTTCTGCAATAACTTGTTCAATGGGCATTTTGTTGTAATGTAGTCAGTCACTTCTTTTGTGACCTCAGTATTTGTTTAAGGTTCTTAAGTTTAAATAACACTGTCATGTAGGATGTTTTATTTGGAACTTTTGTTATTGTAGCGCCGTAGTGACAGCACTGGCAAGGTTTCTCTAAAACGGGCGTCTTTATTTTTCTTCCACAACAGTTTTTTGTGGTTCTTATCACATTCTTGGCTGATGCCATGAGAACTACAGGAAATGACAATTAAATAAAAACTGAAAGAACAAAACAAGTTATTACTCATACACATCAACACAAATAAATACCTCCTTGGCTGCCTGTCAACTTGGAGGTCGTTGGAAGTTTAAATCTTGTAAAGTACAACTTAATTGTCCTTGTTAGCTTAGCCTTCCCCTTGTGTTGTGCCAGCTACAAAACGTAGGCACCTTTTCCCAGCAGCCCACCTGCCTCTTGTAATAGTGCCAACCAAAAACAAAATGTTTTCAAATAACGACATAAACACCTAAATATAGAACAAAGTGCACATTGTAGTAATGCAAACAAAAAATGAATTTTCTAAATGAATCCATTTTCATTCATTCAAAATCGTCATCATACTAATCATCTCTTTCAGAACACTTACAGTTATGAAGGGCCCAGTATCTGTAAAAATGTAAAAGTTTATCTCGTAAAAACAAGAAAAGATCTTGTTAATACAACACAACATTTATCTTGTAAAAACGTGATTAGCTAATAGCTTATGTTGATGTTTTTAAGCATGTGCCAAATGTCTCAAATGTTTGAATTCCACATGTTTAATTCACTGAGAGATGTGAAGATAGTGGATGCAGAGGAGTGAGATTTCAAGGCTATTTGTTAGTTAAAAGGAAAAGAGGTGTCAGGTTTTCAAAGCAATCAAGGGAACTCCATCAATCTGTGTTCATATCAAACATATTTGACATAATTTGAGTGTGAATTTCACGCCGTGACATTTGTCTTGAGACAGAATTGACACAGCGAACAGCAGGGAGGATAAATATGCCAATCACTTTCACTGTCAAAATTTCATTTCTGTGGAGCCTTATTAGAATTATTTATGCAGAGGTGGATAGAGAAGCCCAAATGTGTACTGAAATGAAAGAACTGCAACTTTTGAATGAAGTGGAATCATGTAAAAGTATATGTCCTGATTTACTAACAAATTATTCCACAAACTGAACAAGCTGAGTGAATTAACCTCATATCAAAATGTCCAAAAAGTAGTTTCAGGAAATCTTCCCCTTAGAAATACAACACATCCTCAAAATTCACGTGAGTATACGCAACAGATGTATGTGTTTCAAGTTGATCTGACATCGTTTCATATAGCCCCCAGATTTTCTACCTTTCCCTTCTCAGATGCGTGCCATGTGTGGAAGGCCGGTCGGCGCTACTTACTGTGATCGTATTCATCCGTACGGCCTCATGACAGATACTTTACACACGCCAGACTGTTAGACGATGGAAGACTGTGAGACAACGATAAAATGTTCATATTAAATGCATTTACCCCTCTCCAGGCGCCAGACTGTCTGACACTGGCTCAAATTGATTCTTAATTGGGTTTGTATGGACCTCGGATCTACTGTTGATGAGCGTAGTGAAAAGTGGACATCTCCGCATCTCTCGGCTCGCGGAAGAAACGCGATAACCGAAGGAGGGGAAAAATGACTTTTTATAGTTCTCGGTTTTAAAAAAGAAATAGATTATTATAAGAAGGGATCGCGCGCACATCTTGAAAACGTATTGAAAGGAACGATCCATCATGCAGACACGGCAGAACAAAGCTACTGACTCAAAGGGATGTCATTACTCATCACAAGTCACAAGCAGTTGGCATTAACCAGCTGTGAGATGTTTTTTGGGAGGTTTTTTTTCCTTTTTTTTCTTTTTTTCTTACAATAAATCACTCTGAATGGATGTGCAATGCAAGTCAGTCCTCTGGAACAGCTTGGTCTTGGTAGAGGTGATTTTCTGTTTCGAGGCTGACATTCCTCATTATCTATTTTGGCTTGCCTCGCGTGCTCTCTGGCTGGTGGAAAGGCTGGTTAAAAAGTGAGGAAGCGCGGGGGATGTCGAAGTGCAGAAGCGTTGAGGGAAAGGGGGCTGGTTTGAATACTCGCACTCTACCCTAGCGCCACGCTCCACAGTGATGCTCAGTACGCCTCGACGAGAACAGGAAGGGAGGGAGAGATTATCCTTACCTCGCCCTCGCTGATGAATGTTCCCTGCTTCGGACACAGGAGAGACTGGTTGTCAGAGTGAGCGGCAAAAAAAATTGAAAAAAACGGCTGTAACTTTTCATGCCACAGGTCTTGCTTCTCAGCCGATCTTAAGTCACTGAGTCACAAGGCGTTTAATCAAATCACAGGATTAGTAATGCTGCGTGTGATTTGATATCAGTATTTCAATGCGTTCAAGTCAGGACTCTTATCGCAAAACGGTAAGCTCTGGATCAACTGGAAAGTCTTCCGATGAGCAATAAGACTTCTCTGTTCGTTGGCAAATTATTGAACAATGTCGAGGTGCCACTCCCAAACTGTGTGACTCAGCAGAACGCCTGAAGTCACTTTATGGCATGGCATAAAGGTCACCTACAACATTTTCTCAGATCATCTAAAAGGTTGATAAAGGCAAAGGAGCTGATCTTAAGCACCTTTTTCGATTGTCTCTCAGTTTGCTGGAGCTGTTCCAGGATTGTGCTCCGATCGATTGGCCACAGATCACGATCAGCCGATAATGGCTAAAAATAGTGTGATCGGTGATTGGACAGAGCGGCCGATCAGCAGGGCCGATCAAATGACGCAAAACACACAAGACTTTCACTTGTTTGCTCGCTGTTCGCAACATTTGTCACAAGGAAATCCCCCGTGGATGAAGGCAACCAAAAGCATACACCACCACAAACCTCATCAGACATTTGAAGACAAGTCACATCAAGAATATGAGGACTTTTCAAAGCTAGCTAGCACTAAGACCGAGCAGAGCATTTCTGCAGCAACAGACACCCCTCAAGCAGCTCACGGTGTCTCTGCAACTACAGAGTTGTTTAGTGAAGTAAATCTAAGGGATAACTTTGGATAGTCGTTGTTTTTTAATTTGTTGCCTGTGGTTATTGTGAGCAAAACTTACTGTTCTTGTTGAATAAACTAATAAAGTAAAAAAATAAAAGTAAAAAAAAAATTGTCAGATTATTAGCTTTCAGTTTTACCACCCCCTAATAATATTTAAAATAGGCCCCTGTGTTTTTAGAAATAGTGACTTTATTAAGGTAAAAGTCAATTATCAATGATCGGTATCGGCCAATATGATTTTGGTGATCAGCCTCCGAAATCCTGATCGGAGCACCCTTAACCATGATTTTTAAGATTTTCTTGAGGTCACAGATTAGTCCTGATCGAAACATTCATGTCCATAGAACAATGTTTTAACACACTCAAATATAAAAGCAGAAACCCACGTTGCTGAGGTGTATTCGAGTCAAGGAGAACAGTCTGCTGTGGATTAAAGCCTCGACTGAAGCAGGGTCTGGTCTTAATTTCTCCCCTTTGTGCAGTTCACCGTGGATGTGTGCTTCTAATTACTGTCGACCTTTTGAAGGCTCATTGCAACTTGATTCAAATCAGGAGCCCATAAAATAATAGCCTTAATGGCGACGGTGAAGATTCGGCTGAAGTCTTTGACACTAACATGACAACCGAGTGCTTGAATCTCATTCGGCAGCTTTCGAGCACAGTGTGAACCCGACGTGTCCTCAGATCTGATTATTCAGGACGCATCTGAAGGAGGACGGTGCTATTTGTGATTGTATCTGTGTCAGAGCATGAATAGGACTAGAGTCGCTGATGTTGTGTTTTTCAGCGCAAGTGCCTCTCATCGTCATATGTAAGTACTTAATTACGTTGGTGTTCATTATGACGAGTGATGTGGCATAATATGTGATCATCACCGAAGCAGGACATAGAAAGGAACAAGTATAACAAAGCAGAGAACGTTGTTACGCTAACCTTTATAAAGTTTTATTCCTAATCACTACACGAATGGGAAAATTAAAAGACTGAGTCAAGTGCAAAATGGTTCAATTAGTACATTATGAATTCAGAATTAAACCAAGGCTGCAAAAATCAGTCCAAAGAAGTACAGAATCGCCAACAGGAAAGCATTTTACATCAAATGCAATAAATAATACAAATCAGAGCAGATAAACACAGTATATGTCTAAAAAAATTGAGAAAGTGTTGCAGTTCTACTGTGTCACATGCCATTAAATGATTATGTCCTAACCCAAGGGGCCAGCTACAGCAGAAGAATGATAGCTCTTATGTTTGTGCTGCGACCTGTAACAGAAGCTGGCCTGAAGACCACAGAGCTCTGCTGGGTTGATGGGTACTTAGAGTCCATTTACATGACAATGTATTTCACCCAAAACGCAACAATTCTGTTGTGGTTTGGCCACTTGTTTAAGCAAGGAAGGTGTTCTTGCACCACAAAAATGCAAACATTTGATCTACCAGAAAAGGGTTTTTTTCTTTGTTATTCTTTGCTATTTTGCCCCAAAAAACAAACATTAAAGGTATATATTGTTTAATAAAAATGCTATATCCACAATAAGGCTTCAGAATTTAGCAGCACTGTTCCAGAAAACAGCATCTATGAAGTCAATCTACCTTAAATCTAATAGCAGATACAAGGACAATAGAAATGGGGCAAGAATAGAGTCCTGCAGTACACCAGAGGTCAGACTATAGAGTGGGATGTCATGAATACTGATAGTATACCCACACATACTGTCATTGTAGCTTAGATAATGCAAAGTCAATGTATTTTCTCAGTAAGAACAAACTATAAAAGTAGACAGACTGGAAAGGGATGTTTTGGACAATCTCTAGCAGGTGTAGTTTTGCATATCCAGTGTGAAGTGAAGACCCAAGGAGACACGTGGTAATGCCAGGTGTGAGTCATAATCTCAAATAACACATTCAAATGCAAGGTCTGCACTGCCCCTGCTATGACACTTGCTAACTCAAGCGTTTACAGTGCAATCTCCTCTCATAGGTGCCATAAAACGCTAGGGTGGTCCTGCCCTAGCCCCATCCCCGGGTGGGCCAGCATCAGGCAGCAGCCACAGCGCACTCGTCAATGTCGCTTCTATTCTGGGCAAGAGAATCAAGTGAGTGTTTGCAAGTGTGTGTTTTTGGAGAGAGGGGGGAGAGGAGAAGAAGAAGAACCTGTTGAGTTTGGGTTGCAAGGTATTTTCCAACACATGGTGGTCCCTTCATTTTCGAAGCACTAAAATGAATTTAGGAGGAGGAATTTACAAGCCGGGGTGCAAAGTGCTTCCCATTTAAAGATAGGACTCGTGAGGAAATACTGCAGGAATGTTACATGAGAGGGTTCTGGTGGACTGTCACAAGGAAGTCTCAGTCAGTAAGTCCAGTCAGTGAGTGTGTTTTAACTGTATTGTGAGGTGTTGCTGGTGTACTTAGTCATGGAAATAGTCAAATAAAGCTCACTGAGGTGACGTAAGCTGCCTCTAAATAGATATAGTTGAATAAAATGAACTCCTTTATAGGTATCCCACTCATATCAACATCTGTTTCTGCTTTTAGTAAGAGAATTTTTTTGTTGCCACTTTAGAGCACTTGTTTGTGGATTTTGTAACCATAACACTTGTTCTCTCTGTTACATAAACAGTGCATCACTATTTGCATAAACAGGATAGTTCAGTATTTTTTAGACATGGTTCTGTTAGATCCCGATTATACACTACTTTGATGTTCGATGTCCCAGATGTTGTTCTGGGGAGTGTTGGGGGTTATAAAAATAAAGAATGGATATGATGAAAAAATCTGAATGTGCATTAATCAGTGTTGTGATTGAGCCATAAGATTTCAAGTTTAAGTTACTTTTGAGTCCTCAGTCTTCAAGTTTCAGTCCAGGTCCATGTCACCAAAAAAAGTCGAGTCCGAGCAGAGTCATCATCATCATCACCATCATCTGAAATGCGAGTCTGAGTCATGAAACAAAGTCCAACTCAAGTCTGAATCAAGTCATTATTACTGGAATTCAAGTCACAAGTCCACAAGTCACAAGACTAGTCCATCCAGGTTGGGTCTGAAAAGTTGTGCTAGAACAGAATCCTAGATATTTAAATTAAGCAAAATTATTAACACTTAAATTTTAACTTGAGGCAAGTCTGAGTCATGAGTACACAAGTCCAAGTCCGATCATTAGCGCGAGTCGAGTCCCAAATCATCGTCCCCAAGTCCGAGTTCAAGTCATCAATGGGCATTTCCGAGTCGAGTTCCAAGTCCTAAAAATCATCCCATGACTCGAGAACTCCACCTCTGGCATTAATGTTAATTTGTAAAATTTCACAGGCCTTGTCAGTTACTACACATAATACATGACACAAAGACTGTAACACTGCTCTTACCTGTTTCTCTGAACTTACCTATTGCTTGGAGTCGTTTACATGAGGCCAAAATGCAAACGTTAGCAAGCGGCATAATCACGTTGTTCTACTTGCTGTGTGAAGCCAGGAGCCAATAGTTTAATGAGACACAGCTGTTACATCATCATTTTCACTGAGGATGCCGAGTGAACAAACAGGAAAAATGCACTGTCATGAAAATAGACTCTAATTATCTCATAACCTTTACAAAATGCTGGACTATATGTATTTTCCCAAACATAAGTCTCTGTGAAAGCCATGTTGTATCTAGACCGGGCAAGAATTTGCTGGAAATTCTTTGTACATCAATGTATCTATTTGTCCTCATTTAAATTTCACAACCTACCAAACCACTCTTAAGTCTCTGCCGCGATGTTTGAAAATGCCTTTGTCATAAATCTAGCGAGCAGACAGTCTTAAGTACAATAGTTGCCAATAGAGCGAGATTTGGCTGTACTCCCAGCCGAGGGGATTTTGTTATATTAATCTGCAGTGTATTTAAGCCATTTTTCATCTGTGTTGAACAAAGGAGTTAACTGATGCCAAACCCAATGTGCAAATGTTTCAGTTTTAAGAGCTGAGCGACAAGCCCCCCAGTGTCTCATGTAACACATTCCCAAAAAGAAGAACATTACAACCTACAGTTTTCATTAATATGCAAACCACTGAGTACATAATTAGGATTTGCAAATGACTGTATTTAATGTGTTTTTTTTCTCACTATATTCCTATGTTATGTGATCCCCAAACCCTTCCTGTTAAATCTCATAAATAACTTCTGTGATCTTTTTGTTCTTTTATATGTCTCCTTTGGTTTTGTGACATTCTTAGACGCTTTGTGTAAAGTCAAATTTGTCTTTTTTTATTCATTTTATTGCATTCCTCTTCCAACCAGAATTCCTCATGCGCTTTAAACGGATAGCCGTCTCTTTCTTCTGCGAAAACACGGCTGCTGCCAGATTTGCGGCCTGTTGTGGTCCAAAAGAACAGCACCACAGGGAACTTCACAAAAAAGCTCACTCAAATTTCAGCTTTTTTGAAATACAGCCGTGCCTAAGGGGGACCGAGAGCATCTCCCAGCCCGATATTTCAAATCCGAGATGGAGTGCTACTCGTTTGTGAAAAGGAGTGGAATGGCCTCCAACTGAAGAAAGTACTAAATAACACGAGCCGGTGTACAATGGGTTTTTGCCCCGGTGCACGTGGTTACAGGCTGACACTTAAGTAACCCCCTTGACAGGTGCCGAAGTCTTGTGCGTTTTGAAAGGCCAGCTTAGGAGTTTTTCTGCCGTTTTTACAAGCCCAGCCTCGGTTTGTTCACCTCACACATGCCGCCGTTTTACAGCGCTCAGGCAAATGGCACGATAGAACTTTGCTTAATAATTCTGCCGCTTCCACTGAGCCACCACAGCGAGAGTATTGATGTTCAGAGCCATTTGCGAGATGCCATTGTGTGATATGAACCCTGCAATACTCTTTGATGTTGATCTGCAAACTTTTTCCCCCGGTGACCTACATTTCAAAATGTATCATGACCCATCTTCACCCAGTGTTTACACATCAAAGGCACCTGGATTTTTTTATATTCAGTATTCACCTCATCTTAATATTTTTAACCCTTAAAGTTGATTCATTTAATGTTCACGGAGTATCTCAACATGCCTCTTGATGTTTGAGATGATGAATATTAAAATACAACCCAGACTTGGGTCAACACTGCTCTGTTTAGTGACCTCATGTAACTGTGTATGTGCAGTAATGATGGCAGAGGCCAGGACCTCTTTGGGAGTCAGTGTCCATGTAATAATTTATTGACATGAAATATGAATTCATTGTGTCTCCAGCTCATGCTAAACAGCGGAAGAATTAGCACTAAGTAATCCAACAGCTATTGCTCTGTTCTTAGTATAAAGTAGATCAAGAATAAATTGTGAAGTGCTTTAATGGCTTTGTTGTCTGCACATGCCTCTCTAAAGTTGTCATGGGCTCAGTTTGGTTTATATTAAGCCAAAATGTCGTCATTAGTGAGGAGCAGTATCCAAGAAGAACATTTGGGTTTCAGATGGAGGTCATTTCCTTTGTTTTTCACATCATATTTACCACTGTTATGGATTGCGTTTTAGCACTGTTAGCATTCACGCAGCTTTCGATCACAAAGAAATATGATATTACAGTATAAACACATCACAATACTTATTTGGACACAGGAAGGAAATTACACAAGCACAGAAACAACAGAACATACAAATTTATTTCTGGCTCTGTGAACAATATTAATACATGTACCTTAAACAAACACATAAATATAGTGTTGTGTAAATGAATATGTCAACAGTATTTACACAATCTTTTACATGCTCAGTACTGGCACAAGTAGCTGTCAGGTCAAATCCTGTTGGACCAATAGGAACAGTTTCTCTGAACTAGGGCGGGCTTTATGCGGTTCTCCTCTCTTTCTGCGATACTCCACTTCTCTGATTTGTTGTATTTATATCCAATAAAATGATATTATTAGCATGGAGTAGTCAGACAACAACACTTGTGTTTTTTTAATGTTAAAAAATTAATTAATACTTATTATTAGATGGTTGTGTTGCCCTTTGTAATCTTTTGGTTCATTCAGTACTTTGACTAGTAAAATGTGAGAGGAGCTTGTGTTGTTTAACTAGTACGCTTATCTTGTCCTTATTACTGCCTACTGCAGCTTTAATTGTATCCTAATTAGAACTGTTCAAACAACCCACTTTTGACACTCAGCCGTATTCCTTAGAGATCTATACATTAACTGTGGTAGTCCTTATATAGGGTGCATAAAAATATACACTCCTCTGCAGAATCCAGTATCATATAGGCGCAGTATACGTTGATTAGTTCCTGGGATGCAACCCCAACTCCCCCTTCTCTGCCTCTAATGTCGCTCATTGAAAATATGCTAATGAGACCCGTCACGATCGCTGATTCCCTTTGAACTTCTGATTTCGTCACGGCCACAGTGAAATCACAGAGGTACAGAGCGCGAGGTTTTCTGCCGCGAGCCCGTGGCCCCTCTTCCAACCATCTGCCGGACCTCATTTCATTTGAATAATAAATGACTAGCTTTTTTTCCTCCACACAGAAGCGCCGCGGCTACTCTCATGTTTTTTGCAGTTCAAGGGAAACGGCCACCAGCCATGACAGTGGATTGTTTTGGATCACTGTAAAGCCCCGCACTGAGGTCTACAGGCCACACCAGCCCACAGACTGCCATAAGCCCGGCGGCTCTGAAAATTCACATTGTGATTCAAAGCTGAAATGTAGCCTCACTGTGAATAGACTGGAAGCCTTATTTGGAACTGTGCGTGAATCACAAAGCCTCAACATCCTGTTTTTCTTTAGGAACAAAAATATGTAAAAATGTATCCTCTTGCTGAGTTAATTTCCCCAAATGGAAAAAAAAAATCAAGAGAAGACATTACATTTTGTCGATGGCCATAGGATTACCAGCAAAGCCTATTCAATGGAGGATGGGATACATTTATCTTTAAAGGAAGTAATAATGATTTGATGCAAGAATATGAAAGCTATTCTCATATTAGCTCTTTTGCAGATTGTAAAAATGAAAATGACTGACAAAACTAACTATGAAGACAACATGACGCAATCAATTTTTGCACTGTAGTACAGTTATTAACACTAACACTACCCACACTGCAACATTTTTGAGTCACTGCAAACAAACTTCCCAAATGCAGAATTGAAAATGGCACATTATCATTTTAATTGTTGTAGCTATTGCTTTCAAACAACCTGCAAAAAACTCCCCGAATATCATCAGTGTTTTTGCAGTGATCTCAGGATATTCTGTCTTCACTTGAGATTTTATGTTGTGAGATTAGTTTAGTAGATTAGTTGTGAGAAGTTGTTAATTGCCATGTCCTTCTTGTTTGCATTGTTTTTTTTAAAAAAACAAAAACAAAAAAAAAAAACCAAAGGCTTGTTGTTTAATGTAGGGTGCTTGGTTTCTATGTGGTGAAGCAGTTTTGATCGCTTCATAGCTTCATTGGAGCCAATCACACATATTTCACAGGGGGCTTGGGGCTTGTGTATCGCCTGTTGCAATAAACTCATAATGTAAATAGGACTTGTGGTATTAATGTATTTTTAATGCAGTTTTCTTTTTAATAGCAGTCTTCAGCCTCTCATCATTGGGCCTCTCCCCTTTATCAAAGAAGCTCTCCAGCGGTAATTGTTTTTTTGCTCATTTTAGCTTGGCTCAGTGAGTGGCACAGGAAAGAGCTGTGAGTGAGTAAAGTGTGGGAAAGAGGCTCCGGCAGAAGTTTTGAAACTAAAATACCCATTATATTGTGACCATGTATAAAATGAAAATCCCATAAAATAATAATAAATGTTTGTTTTTCTGTGCAGCTCGGTAGCAAATGATCCATGGACCGGTTGGGGACCACTGTTTTTTATGGTCAAAAATGAGCTGTCTCAAAAAATAAAGAAAAGAAACAGAATAGAAATCACATTCTGGAAGAAGCTTGTAAGAAATGTTTTTTTTTTTGTAGTTATGTAAAGGCAAGAACCACGTCAAGTTCAGGCTAGTTAAGGACACCAGGGATTCAAAAAAGCAAGTTATCAATGCCAGTTTTTTATTAGGTCAAGTGAACAAATACTGACACCATGGATTTCACAGGATATGCTCATATGGTTATTTTATTCCTGAAAATGGCACAGAGGAGCCTGTTCAATATTGACAGTGGACTAGTTACAGTTTGGAGAGTACAGGATATAATAATGCCTGCAGAGCTCATGGTAGAAGTTGTTTTTTTTTTTTCTTCCACAGATAACATGCCTTATACTGTCAATTTACATAGTCCGCAGCTGGAGATGTGCTGAAGCAAATCTAATTCTAAACTTTTCAACCCTCAAAGACACACAGCAGTGCTCCAAAACGCAATAAAGCCACTGGCCTCTGCCCTTTCGGTGCACTTCCCTTCGCCACACTTTATAACCCCGGCGCCCCGTGTTGAGATTGAAACATGTGCACGCCAATGGATTCAAATAGAGTCAATAGGAGCCTCTTTCCTCTTCAGCAGTCAGCGAGCGGATCTCAAATAGCAAAGCGCTGTGATTAGCATGCACATACTCGGTCCGAATTGAATCCATTATAATTTCCACTTCATATGAAACGGAACAGAATATCAATGTTAACGCCATGCTAATCCTCCTTTTGTCGAAAAAAAAAAACAAAACAAACCATGTCTGAAGGAGCGCATTGTGCGGGTTTTTCTCAAAAGGGGATATTTTACAAGGCTATAAAGTCTGCTGTATTTATTACGAACAAACATCGTCGTCATTCTGTCAAAGGGAATGGAGGAGCGGCGCATAAATCTGCTCCCTGCCCGTAGACTCCCACTAGCTTTTAGGATGATTGACCTCTCCAGGTTTCCCGAAGCCTGGAAACAGGGAATGCCCTTGACACACTAGGTATAAGAGAAAAAAAAAAAAAGGGGAGAAACTAGCTGAAACCCAAGGGATCAGCGGGGGCAGTGAAGCAGGTTGTTCCATTCCCCTTTCGTTTAAAAACCACTGCCAAGCTGTGTGCACACGCTTGGACCCAAGTGTCTGGCAGGGAACAATGGGAGCCAGCGAGAATTAATGAAACAATTATCGGCAAAATTAAACAGCTTTCCAAATTCCTCCTTGCACCACTTGCTGACTGGATATAATTTTGGGTTAAATATATACATAGGCATCATAATGGAACAACACAAGTGTCTAATAACCTTATAGGATCTTGGGGACTCCTGGGATCGAAAAGGGCAGCCCCCTTGTTTCCTTTTCCGATCAAAATTATTAGCAGTGATAATAGCTGAACAGGCGTCCCAGCTGCTACCTTTCCTAACACCAGCGTTTCAATTAACTGTTTAAAATCTTTCATTATCGTCGCCAAAGAGTGGACGGCTGCGGTCTACAGCGAGCGGGGCGTCCAACAATTCCTCCCAGTGACGTGGCGCTAATCGCTGAAATAAACACAAGCCCCACTGAGAAAACATTGAGCGCTGTAGCCTTTGATCAAACGCAGAGGCTAGATGCATCAGAGGGCATGCTAATAGAGCTAACATGAAACAGCGGGGGTTGCAGCAGGTTGCAGCATTTGCCAGAGTTTGGAATCGAGCCTGATCCGCGAGCAGGGTTTGGCCTAATGTGGCAGAGCGCTACAGCACCTTTGGGCACCTATTAAGTGTAATTTCATGGTGAATGTGGTGTGTTAGTTCTGCCGGTCAGTGGGCCAACTCAGCCAGAGCTATTGTACTCCATTGGACCACTGTTTTACTTCAGCACTGAGGCGCTGACACTGAATAGCTTTTAAACTGAGACATGTGTGACCCCGGTGTAGCTGCTTTCAGAATAGTTCCTTTACAAAACCCTCAGTTAAGTTTATGCACACCTCTCAACAGAAATGGAGCCATCTAAAGCAAGGTTTTTATTCTTATCTTTATGTGAAAACGCAGTCTCTTGGATCAAATTTGAATGTATTTTTCAGAAAAGTGGATTCATATTGACTCTTCAGATTGCTGCATATTTAACAGAAGGTGCATTTAGAAGCTTGTCAGAAATGTCTGCACCAGTAGAAATGTTTACACAGAAGAACACCTGGTTTTGGTTAGTTGAGGATACATGTACAAAAAGAAGTCAAATGTGTGCAAACATGATAAAGGTTGGGTTGGCTAAAATCACAAAAATTCAGACTTGATGAAAAAATCATATTTCAGCATGAGCAACTTGTTAAAGATTAAGGAATGATTTCTGGTATTAAATTAAATTAATGTTTTTGTAAAAATTTACCAAACTAAGTAAATGCATACAAACATACATAAAATAGCAGATTTTATTTATTTATTTATTTGTTTGGCCAATAGCTCTGTGTGGAAAGTGTCCATTTCAGTGCTGACTACTTAAATAGAAAAAATAAAAATGAGCTAGAAGTTCAAGGTAGCAGTCACTTTTTAAAATTAATAAATGCCGGCAGGTATCTATGTTGTTGTTGTGGATGGGGTTAGGGTTGGGAGGATTTGGCTACTGCAGCTTTAGAGAAGTGTTTTTTCCATTAAAAATCAAGATATGCCCAAACTTACCACATTTAGTCAAATGTATGTCATCTGTCTCCTGTAGAGACAGTAAACCTGTAGACCTGGGTTTCATGAGCCCCACCTCAACTTTTTCAATTGTAGAAGTTCTTTTTTGAGCATTATTTTTTTTCCAATTATTCTGGTTTAAATAGTCATTTTAATCCAAAGGGACTGGCTTGCCATGAAATGTGTGACAACAAAATGCACAGAAAAGAAATATAGCCAGCTCATGTTGTGCATGTTCGAGGAAAACAAAAGCACAACTGTTGCCCAGGGACAGCAGCCGTTGCAGCGCTTACTCCAATAAACAAACATAAGGACAATGTGCCTGTCGTACAGTCAACCAACTGTTCAGGTGATTCAGTTTGAAATATCCTCTGGGGGCAAACCTTTTCTGCTTTTTATCTTGTTTCTCGTATTTTCACCGAATTTGAATTTGTCTGTTGCGTTGCCAGGTTCATGCTCTTTGTGTACGAAAGGAATAGTGCACATTGATGCCCGTTTGTCAGACTGTGTCTGAATTATGGGAGTCAGGGCTGGATCCGGTGCTGCGAGGTAAGAAAGAGCGACGGAGAGAGAGAGGGCCCCCGGCAAGCTGCCCTGGCTTTGTTTACAACAAAAAGCCATTGTTTGATGTGGTCGCGCAGCCGGCACCAAAGCTCCCACTCCCACAGGATGTGCTCTGGGTGAAATGCCAGACGGAGACCACTGCTGGATGACTTCAACGCTGCACGCTGGGACTGCGAGCGAAGCCACTAGAGACTGGAAAAAATATAGAGGACAAGCAGCGGTTTAGTGTCTAATAGTAGGTCAAACATGAGGCTTTTGAAAACATGGTTATTACTGTCATGTGGTCATGTTTTAATATATAAAAGGTAATGTCTTCTATTAGCTGCAGCAATTGAGAAATATTATTGTACAAGTTCACTACATAACTTATCAGTTTCAATCCTTTAATTAAAAATGGCATGCATGAGACATAATATTATGAATTTCTCAATACACATGCATTTAAACGAGAAATGATAGCATTAGCCTAATCAGTCAGGCCCATTCACTTAGCAATCTGAATCCCTTCCCTTCACAGTAAGTTACGTGCCTTATCTTGGTTGTGATTATGTTCAGGATATGGCGTTTACGTGCATTCAGAGAAACCCATATCCCTGTATACATGCCTAATTACAGTTTCCCAAAATCATTTTTACTGAATAGGAGGAAAACCCATGGTGACCTTAACTCAAAAGCAACATAAGACATGGCTTATTTACCACATTTTCTGCAACAGAGGGAGAAAAACAAGCCAAAAAAAAAAAAAAACGGTCCTGACCTTTAGGTGAGCTGTCACTGTCACAGCGCAGGACAAGGAACAATGGGTGGAGAAAAAAGAAAGAGAGCTTTGGGAAAGAATATAACATACCTGAGCAGCTGTTTAGTGTAGCGATAGTTAAAACGTTTATGAGACTAAGAGACACCAGCAAAACAACCAGCTGCTTTAAGCATGAAAGTGGTAGTAGCAATGAACAAACAGAACAGTTTGGGAAAATGTCATTTGGTTTTAAGAGTCAGAAGTTCTGAAAGTAATAAGATAGATTTTTGTTGTTCTATGAAAGTTGTATCTTATGCCATGTTTGTTTGACTGAGTTTGCACATGCACAGTTTGTTGGGTTCTTGATGTAGCATATCTGGGTTTTCTGGCTTATCCCAGTTTCTGAAATGAGGATATGGTTTTTTACATGCACAAAGACAAAAACACGATACTGAAAAGACACAACCAAAAGCGGGATACTCAATTCTAAATGGACACAGAAAGAAATCCAGTCAGACAAATTGTAATCGTTTATGTAGATGTGTTGCTTCTTATTATTTGGTTATGTTTAGGAACAATAAACACCTGGTTATGATGAGAGAAAGTTTCCAAATTAGACACAAAGATCCTCTGAGAATCTTTAGATATTTCCACACTATGTATCATATTCACTCTTCACTCTCCAAGCATAATGACTTTTTTCCCCCTTTTTTTTTGGAAGAGTTCCCTTTTAGTCACGCTCTGCCTTCTTCCCTCTGCCAAATCATTAACACAAGCGAGCCACAAGCCACTGGTTCACAGACTACTGCAAACTCACACAAGCCGCCGCCACCGCCGACGCACTTTATGTGATACAGCGGTTTAAGACACGCAAATGTAGGCCATGTAAAAGGATGTGCTGTCAAAGGAGACTGCGAGCGTACCTAATCGTTATTAATCTTTTATTACATACACTGTCCCCGAAAGAGGTGTCCAGCTGTGCGCCTGCCTAGAAATCACCCCATAAACCATGTGGAGAAGATTATTAACATAACCAGCTCATGGGATTTTTGGAGAAAACACACCAAATACATGGAGTCTAGACATGTTAAGGATTCGAAGCCGAGGCTACCGTTTCGTTTGTTGATGCAGATTTAGACGGAAATCCCTAAAACTCTCTGCTGTTTAGGCTCGATTGTGTGTGTATTTTTTATCAGAGGAAGTGGCTGGTTGTATAAATATGAAAGCCAATGTAAATGGATTAACATACCAATAAGGATCTGGTCCAGGACCCGAGCCACGGAGGTAGATTGTAACAGTAGCTGGGTTTGTGGCCATAATCCACACCCTAAGGCAAAACTGGGCGAGCAAAGAAAATGTGGTGGAGAGCCAGACTTAAATCCTCCCTGACCTTGACCCTTTTCCTGCAGGTAGGAGATGAAAGAGTGTTGATGCCTCTACTGCCCCCGAGAGGACGGGGTCTCGGGCAGGGAAAATAAGCAACATTCAAGGCTGATCGTAAATGTAATACTAATAACATGTGTAACAAAGTACAGTTGAGATGACGGGGTGAAGTTATTGTATTGTTTTAATGTCAGTGTTTTGATGGGTTTATAAATGCTTCTTTAATTTGTTTTTCAAATACGGTAACAAGTATGTATATTTACCTGTTCCACCTGGATTCTAGTTTGATGTTATTATATACATGCTACACACTTTTAACTCTGAAAAGGTGATAAACAACATGGAAGTTTAATTAAAACCTAAAAGTGCAAGGTTAATTTGTAAGCCAAAAAAACAATTAATGTTGTGTTTGTTTGTATCGTGACTTGAAAATTCTGCATTTCTCAAACGCCGTATTAAGCTTGATCCATCTCATTTCTTTGATGCCACTGTTATCACAACACATTGTGGGATAAAGACAGGACCACTTCATCTCTCACCCAGACATGGCACCTTTTAGGATAAAATTTAAAGAAGACAGGAAAATCCCACAATGAAAAGTGAGCACAAAAGGGATTACTATTTGTGCCGGTAAGTGGTAACGACAGAGAAACCACAGTGACCTTCAAAATAATTAGTAAAGGAAAGACTGGGCTCTCTGATGAAATCTTTCAGCCAAGAGCTGTAAGGTCTAAATGAATGAATAAATGAATGATATCCTATTGACAAGTGAAATCACTATCTGCCAAGCAAAACATCAAAATGATTGTTTATCATAATTACTATCATTTATGTAGCCTATTAATGATTTATACCCAATTATGATCAAATCCTAAAATATCATAACATATTTCGAAGCTAATGGAGAATAATCAACGTTGATCAAAATGTTTTTATCTGATAATTTCTGACTATTTTTCCTCTTTTCAGTTTTGTGGCAGTGTACTGCACTGTAGCAATTTTTTTACTCCAGGAAATTACTTTCTGTCCTTTAACATTTTTTTTTACACTAACAATTTTACTCTAGCAGTTGTTGTTTTTTTTTTTGTTTTTTTTTTCCATTTTAGAAATTAAAGTTTGTTTTTTTAGTACTATTTTTGTCATTTCAGTAATTCGCTTTTTTACTATTGCAATTAACTTCACTCTGAGTACATTTTCTAAAACACACTTTTACTTAATGAGTAAAATGTTTTGTTTTTTTTATGCCAGCAATTTACTTTCATTTTTATTACATTTTTTTTTAGAAAATTAACATTCTAGGCACATTTTCTACAACATACTTTTACTTAAAGAAAAAAAAAAATTTTACTTTGAACATTGGCAAGCACAGTTTCCTCACAACCAGGATGTCATAAGTTCAATTCCCAGTTCTGGTACATGACTGATAGATCTCTGGTAGAAAGCACACGACCTTATCACATGGATAAAGGACACACACACACACACACACACACACACACACAAATACATTACAACACAACTAAGGCTAGAAAACATGTTCTAGGCTAAGTCAGTGCGATATTTAAACTGACTGTAATATCGTTCCTTATCACTGAAACCCTTTGCAAACTGACACATACTTGAAAAGTCCTTGAAGATTCTTAATCCTAGGTGCCCCGTTAAATAAAATATGCTCCACGTCCTTCCCCTCATGATGTGATGGCTTTGGCAGAGCTATGTAAATCTCATAAGATACAGGAAATGAAGTCACTCACACGGAGGTTGCCTAACTATCTTTTCCTTATTTCCGCACAAGTTTGTGGAGATAGTTTATGGCCAGCTGTTTCATCTTTCCGCAGTCATGGCTGGAATTAATAGCCCCCTGAACAGACACAGCTGTGGATTTTCTGTTGTGTGGCTCGTGGCATCAGGAAAACAGTTGTCGTATCTCATATGATGAAACGTCCCTCTGTGGAACAGTTTCATCTCACTTAAAACAACACATACAGCATCATATGCAAACGTGATCGAATAATCCCATTGTTCTGTGTTTCCTTTGATGAAAGCTTTTATTTTCGAGAGTTATTAAAGAAACATATTGCATGAATATGAAAACACGCTGACATGTGTCATTTTATTATATGAAAAAACTGAATTAATAAAAATCAAAGCAACGTGTGTAAAGTTCCATCCAACAGCTGTCATATGTAAATGATTGATTTGCTTTTGTTAATACCAGTGCAGACTTACAGTGATATGCAGCAGTCTTTTTAATACTTCCTGCTCAATGATGAGTCATGGGAAATCTAGATACTGAATTTAAATCAGATTGCGCCTGCAGAGTGGTGGAGTCTATATTTGCATCTCTGGCACTCGCTAGCAAAAGACTCCTCTCACTGCAGGACCAGAAATGTGGGAGAGTGAACTGTTGACCCGAGCAGCGAGGGGCTTCTGCTGGGCCGACCCGGGCTGAGATCATGGGGAGTTTGTAAGCCTTACGGGGAACCGGCTTTGACCTGTGCTGCCAGGACAGGGTCAGATCTAGTCAGTGCAACATCTACCAACATAAGCCTTTTTATTCTCGACCCTTACTCTAATGTGGATATTTGTGGATAAGACGGCATGTACACATTGATTTAAACTAGGGTGACCATATTTTCAAACCAAAATACGTGACACTTTAATTTGACCGTAAATCCAACGACAGTACATTAACAAATGAAAAATAATGAGCCAGAAATCAATACAACACCAGTAAATAATCGGGACAATTTAGTGTTTTATAGATATCTGCCGGGACACGGGACAGGGGGATTATGGTCACCCTAATTTAATCACTCTATAAAATCTGGTCATTTTAACACATAACACTGCAGTGCTCATATTCTTTACCATTTGTTTTTTCTTGCTTGTTAAATATGGATTGCTGTTAATATACCATAATAATCTGTAAACCACATAAAAGTCTCATAAATTATCAGCTATACTGATGTTCTGACTTTCTGACTCGAGACCACATGAACAAACTATAAGTCCGAGAAAAACTATTGCCTAACTCTGCCCAAAAGTGAAGTGGCATGGCCTCTCGTAGCAGGGGGCAGCTGCCACCACATACCACTTAAGTCGATTCCCCCTGAGCCCGCCAAAAGCAGGCAATCCTTCAAAATTTTGGAGCAGACCTTGAAAAGACTTTAAGCCCGAAAATCAATATCTCTGTCTTCCTTTTAATTGAAGTTTGCCGAGTCATTGAACCAGTGGCACCAAGGAAAACAGACATTAGCTTTGGCGGAGTTTCCTTTATCTGCCCTTCCAGCCCTCTTGTGTGCTACAATGACGGCCAATATAGAAAGTGATCGGACACGGGGCCAAGGATGAACCCCTAGTCCCGTATTCTAGCTCTTTTTAAAGGGTGGAGCATGGACTTTGAAATATGAATTGAATTTTTATTATTGGTCTGTTGAGCCAAGACAAAAGCTCTTGTAAATAATTGCTGTGTGGCCAATTTTAGAATACAAGAGCTAGACAACAAACATGAAAAAACAGCAATAAATAATAGTCCTTATATAAATGAATTACAAAAAAAAAAGTAGCTAAATTAGCATTAATATTTCCCTTCAGTGTTCTTTTTTTTTGAGTACTTAATTATAGCTTGTCTGTAAAAAATGGTAGCCCCAGGTGTCGGCGAACAATAATAGTTGGCATTTTGTTGAGCGGGTGACATTTCTGACACACTGTTGTGCTTGTCCGAGTAGCTCGTTTTTAGCCGGTATAGAAGTATGTGACAGCTCCAGTGCTTTTAAAACTGTGGATAATTACAAGGGCCGCTTTTCACCTGAACGAGGACAATTCAGCCGGCGCAGTGTTGAATGTGGCATCGGAATATCAATCGTGCACATTGTAATGCCGTATAAAACAAGAAGAAACTTTGTGGGAGAAAAAAAAGGAAGAAAGAAATTGCTTTTATATAAATGTTGTGTGAAGTTAAGCATCACTTTCCTGTCAGAGAAAACCAATGTCAAGGAGGGGAGGAATGCAACATAAAACGAAAGCGATAATAGCGAATTCTCAATGGAGCAGCATCTGTATCAAAGCCAGTGATTATGGGCAATGGCTTGTCTGATTGCAATAGCTGCTTGTGGGGAGATAAAAGTCAGTTTACTATGTGATGTCTGCAGCGGCTTATTTAAAGCAGGGCTCTACGTGTGCGCAGTGATATAGACAGCCTTTACCTTGAAAGGGGCTCAAAAGCCTCAAGAGTCAAATGATGGTGAAGTTGGGTGCACGCTCAGAATACTAACCGACAAATGGGTACCTAAAGCAACATGATGAAACTTGAAAATAATCTTAAATTCAGACTGAGCGGCAACGATCTTGAGTGAACACATTTCTTGAATTCACAAGAATTTACATGACAACTTATGTATAGAAAGGTACAGAAAGATAACAGTAATGGTGCATTCATGTAGTTCCCGGTTACTTGGGAAAACGTTTTTTTTTTAGTTGAAAAATGCACATGAACACCTGCTAAAGTGATGGACGAAACATTTAGTAATAGAAGTCATTTAAAAAATACTTAATACCAACTGTTTCTCACATAAATAACTTGATAATTTGACATACAGTACTATTTTTTGTCCATATAGAGTTATTTAGAATATATCCGTAAGTTATTTTATTTATTTACGTCCCGGTTAACTTCTTACATTTTAATAGGCTACCTTTTCTTGAAACACTACTAATATGCATATAATTGCTGTTTTGACTGTGTTAGCTGATTTAAAAATAACATTTGCACATTTTTGACTTTGCATCCATCTTCCTTGTTGTTATGGTTTAGAATGTTCGGACGTTCTGAGCTGAAATCATGTGAACACACCCAAGTCCAAACAACTTCCTAACTCGGATACTCCAGGTTTCAGAGGACCACATGAATGCACCATTTTGCAACACTTTGCATTTGTGTTTAGTAGATATACATAAAGCTAAAAAAAACAGCCACATTAAAAGGTCAAAGAACAGGTAAAAATATTGCTAGAGCTCCGACGTCTTGTTGCTAAGTGCAGCCATAATGAGCCATGACCAGGGCCACAGATCTCAAACTGATGGACTTTAAACTTTAACGTTAAATGGACATTCCTGACCCTTATCATACACCTGGTATGTGTCTATTAAAGAGTCTAGTCTCAGACATTAACCATTAGCTCTGTCCAGCCTTTGTCCTTGTACTTTGTAACTACATTACAGAGTCGCTAAATAAGCAAGATATGTAAAAAATTCTTAGGCTTGTAGGTCTATGAATGTAAAATGAAGAGATATAAGAACAAAGGAGTTGGTTTGTTTTTTTTGTCTTTATCCTTTTTATCCTTTTCATCAAAGTTTTTACTTCTCTTTGCTACTATCTGCACAGGAGACAAAGACATTAGACTCTTTAGTTTTATGTCAAGCACCATTAGTGTATAACGTGCTATGTTGGCTGTATTGATTTATGCTAATTAGCCATGTGTGATTTCCTGAGAGCTTTTTTTTTTGTTTGTTTGTTTTTCATTTTCACTGCTACATAAATTGTGTGACTTGTATATTATATATTGACTGTAGAAATTAATCTCTGTTAATATGTCTGTTTTACAACTCATTAGTTTCCTTTGCTCACATGACTGAGCCAGGTTGCTAGATACAAGCTAACATCAATCGTCTTTTTACTCTTTAGCTTCTTCAGTTTAAATGGGACTCAGGTATTAGTGTGATAATTACACAAATTTACTACAAATCTAATCTAAACTGTTTGGAAATCGGCTCAATGATTTTCTACATATTTATTTTTTGCGCTTTCCTGCCAGCGGCCTAAATACAGCTCTATAAATGATGCTATACAGCTAATAGTATCAGGCTACATTGTTTCTTTGCTAACGGAATAATATCAATAATAGTGGATTGTAATCATTTAGTGACACAGGACGGCATTCTGATGTGAGGGTTGGTTTAAAATATTCAAAATAGTTGCAACTTTTATCCTATTAATTCCCTAAAGATCTATCCACAGATAATTGCACTGTACCTCTTCTAGAGATTTCGAGATGAATAATAGGCTTTTCAGTTGTTGTGTGCTCTACACAGAGGACTATTGACCTGTGCGAATGACTCACGCACTTGCTTTGAAGAGTAAACATCTTCTTAAACGATTTTTAAAGTAGGGTTTTATGTGGCACTTGTATTAACCTGTGGTAGATTTCATTCTGTGTGGAGTGTGTGGCGTCAAAGAAAAGGTACATTTAAAAAAATCCTTGAATATCTGTTTAGAAGTACCCTACACAGAGTTTTCTCTATGTCGTAGCATTCTTGTAAATTTTAATCTGTACAGGAAAGTTCAGAAATCAAACCTAAAAGAACTAGTATGATTACGTTTCAGTTAAATCAGACTTGCTTAGCCTTATTTTCTCCTAGCTAGCTACAAAGCTTACATCTTCAAAGGTAAAACTAGGCTTCTCTTTTGCCCTTCTTGCATGTAGCTTCCAAACTAGATAATTAACATTTTCATCATCAACATGGCGGAGAAAAGCTAATATTTAAGTGATATATTAAGTAATAATTCATACCAGCAGTTTTCCACATTAATAACTTGATAATTTGATAGTACAACTAGTCCCTATAGGCTTATTTAGACAATATACTGAGTTATTTATTCATTTACACCCAGTATTTAGAGGGTACAACATGTGTTATGTTAACTTCTTCTGTTTTGAATAGGCTACATTTGCTTGAACCGCTGCTAATAGGCTAATAATTGCTACTCTGACAGTATTAACTCCTTTGAAAATGACATTAGCACATTTTTTACCTTGTGTTCATGTTTTTTGTTTAGAATGTTCAGACTTTCTGAGCTGATACTCCGAGTTACCGAGGACCACATGAATGCACCATAAGAATATCTAAAAGAAGAGTGGATTGTAAGCGAGCTAGCTGTCCCTCGTTTTCACCTGAGACATTGTTGTTACAAGGCTAACGGTGTCATATCAGCATTAGGGGCTGGAGCTAAATGTGCTGTTGCTCTTGTAGCGAGGTTCTCACGGCATACAAAGTGCAAGTTGTTAGTGTTCATTGGGCCGGCAGCTCTGCAGAGGCCTGGGGATAAGCCTTAAGCCACAGCACAGCAGAGAGCCAGAGGTGAGGTGAAAGCTCACACAATACGCTTAGGCTGGAAGGCAAGCATCCTGCTGCAATGGCAGACTACACCAGACAATGTGTCACACAGCGGCGTGTTGGTGTCGCTAACAACAAGACCCTCATTCACACTGTCAGGGGAGGCTTCACGGAAAGAATGAGAAACCACGGAGGAAAGAGTCTCAGATGGGAAAGAAAGGATAGCAGGGAATGAAAATCACCGGAGTGGCATCGAAAGAATAGGTTAGCAAAGGTGAGATGCTGCCGGCATGGAGAAAAGATCGAGATTTCGCTGTGTCCTCTTCTCTGTAGGAATTGAAAGGGAGGGCCACATAATATAATTGGTTCCAGGAGCAGTGAATGATGCGGGGAGGGACTTAAACGAACCCCAAGAAACCTGACAGTACATGGCGGAGAAAGAAAGGGAAAAAAGGAAAACAAAATAAATGCAAGTTGACAGGCAAAATGGGGGACAGTTAGGCTTAGTGTTATTACCATGACAAAGAGAAAAGAGCGCAGTGTCTACTCCCTGCTTGGAGGGTGAAGAGGTTTAAGGACAGAGCAGCAGGAGAGGAGGAAGTGGCACACTGAGCGACACTAGCAAGCCGTGCGTGTGCGTTTGTATGTGCATTTCAGCCGGCGGGTGTGTGTCGGTCTGTCATGAGAGTGTGTGTCCAATCATACCTCACACAAGCATTGCACTTTGTCTGCTCTGATATTAATACGCCACAACTAGAACATAACTGGGGTGGCTCGCAGAGGATTTTCCCTAGTCTTAAAGACAGGAATGATTAAGTATGTTTGTTATAGGCTCACATAGGGCCTGAAGTGGTGTTACAGATTGAATCGGCTGCAATAGAGACAACTATCAAAGACTGATAACTCCTAAGGGGCGCTTCAGGCATGCCAGAGACTGATTACTCCTCTGCAGGGCAAGAAGTGACATCATCCCTGGCTGGGAGCTGTTACGGTGTGGGCTAAAAAAAAAAAAAAAAGAAGTGGTGCATGCTTCCTGTTTCTCCATGGTTTATTCAAGTGTTAGCATGTTACAGGAACAACTCTTAAGGAAAAACATTAATGCAGGAGACCACAGGGATCAATATTAGGACCGTTACTATTTATCACACATATAAACAATTATGTACATTATTCTGGTATTATACACAAAGTATTGTTCGAAATTTGATTAAAATAACTATTGATTGAAGGTGGACTTCCAAACTGCCACTGGACACAATAGGATAGTCGTACAATGTGAAAAATAGAGCATTGCATAAATCAACTGCATTTTAGATTAAAAGTTACAGTTGGTCTCACAGGAAAAGCAAATGGCTGAACAATTTAATCAAATAAATTGTCTTTAAATATAAGCAAACAAGTTTTTATAATGCTTTCAAAAATAAATAAATAATTTTAAAAAACAACGTAAATATGTTTCAAGATGATGATGAAAAAAATATTTTAATAGGTGGAATTATTTGTATTAACTGACATCTCTTTTGGAGCCTTACTCACTAACCCTATTAGATTAGATTGTTGTATTGTGCAATACATTTCACATGGGCTGTATAACAATGAAATTAATGTGCTAATATCAAAGTAGCTTGTTGCTGTATTAGTTTTAGATATTATTTCATTCTAATATTTGGTTTGCCCACATCTGTTAAAGTAGTCATTGGAGACACACAATGACTTGTGAAATGAAAAATACATTTTATGCTTGCACTTGAACTGTGTGAACTTTATTAAAAATTGCCAAAATAAAAATAAACATAACTTGGGACATTTACTGTCGGGGTATAGATGAACAACATACACAACATAGGCTAACCTTTAACATGCTAGAGAGGCTTCCGACTTTGCGTTATCTGTCTATTTTCTGCATAAACTGCAAATAAATTTAAAAAGACACCTTGTACAAACTTATTTGACCAATGTACAAATTTACCTTGATGGTGCCACTGTAGCAATTTGACTGGTTTAAATTTAGATTGTGGTTTAAAAAGGAGTAAATAGCCATTACATCTATGCAAATGTCCTGTGTTTTCTGAATACAACTTTTGTGTGTCCTCACTGCCGCATCTAATGACAACGACAGATAAGGCCCCATTTCACATTCTCTCTATGCAATATTAAATAAGCCTCCATTCATTAACAAACAACAGAGGAAACAGGAAAATAAAAATAATTGAATGTCTATCAAGTTTGGAGTTTCATTGCAGAATTAGATTTGCACGAAGCGTAAAACATCACGGTTAATAACTTTTTGCAGGCTGCAAGAAGACGCCACGTTTTGTTGTTGTCATTTTGGGGGATTTTGAAGGCTTTGAACTTTTGCAAAACAATTTGGGAGTTACATGAGCAGAATTAAGGTGCAAGCTAAAATGCCATTTGCATTAAGATAATGGGAGTCGTAATAAAATAAATAAATGTTACTTGCAAGTGAAAATAAACTGTGAAAATGCATCAGTTCATACAAAGCTTGTGGCGGCGAAAACTCAACAATTATTTTTCAATGTGCAAATCTAATGTGACTTAATACAAGCGGAGTAAGGCCAGTTTTATAAGAATATATTTCCCTTGAGTTATCTTTTAAAGCTAAGTACCATGGTCCCTATCGCCGAGCATTTTCAGACCCTCATCAAATTATTATGTTTTTAAAAATCACATGGTTATCAGCGGCTGCGACTCAAACAAAGAGTAATTCATTGTGTCCATTTCTGGACCTAATTATCTGATTAGGCATTCTGTTTTCTTGTGCATGTGTTGTGGAATTAGACTTACCAACATGTTATTTTCTCTGGCACAGGCTTTTTTTTGCAAATATTTATATATTTATTCACTCGCAGAGGGGAATTAGCAGAAGCAGCAGCCTTTCCTCGCCATATTGCCCTAGACAGACGGGTTATGTTTTGTTAACCCCTTGTTTTTTTTCATATGAGGTGTGATTAAACACAACAAAAATAGCAGTGTTTTGGCAGCGCACATTGGTTTTCACTTGTTGAGATTGACCTATCAATATGAATTTCATTGTGTAGAACATGGTGAGCAGCTTCAGGCAATCTCTTCAGTGATTATATAGCAGCAACCAGACACCTATTATAGGAATTATGTTACAGTGCGAGGTGACATGTAGTGACAACATGCAGCGGGTCGGGTTTTTACAAAGACGTGAGGCTAATTTCAGTCAATTGGCCAGTGTTGTTGTGTTGTAGTGATCGTGTTACTAGATAAACAATATTAGCGAGCGGAATGGTAAGTGTTTGCATGTGGAGGCCGATGGGAGGAACCAAGCAGAGGGTAAGCACTCACAAATGTGTCATTATGAGCCTGACAACTAACAAAGCGGTGGCACGGCACAGCATGCTGGGTTCATACCGCAGCCAGACATTTAAGAGACTGAGGACTCAGCTGGATTATGTGTCGCGGATGTTTCGGAAGGTTTGGGGCTTTTTTTTGGAGGTGCACCGTCGAAACAAGTCATGGCCAAATGTATAATTTGTTTTTTAAATGTTAGCTTTTTACTGTTCTAAATGCATCTGTAGTTTGATAATCTATAAAAATGACTAATATAATCCTTAAAATTCCCATTGTTACATACACATATCCACATACATACTATATGTTGATATAATTGTGTATTGCTTATTTATGACTCTTGACAAAAAACATCTAAGCTGCAAAAACATGATTTCTGTCTCCTAGCTAAGATTTTAAAGTTTAAAAGGTCATTGTTTTTGCAGAAAGAAAAAAAAAATGCATTGTGAGAATAAATGATAGGCCTAAATATGTATGTTTATTGTAAATTGTCTCATTTAAATGTTTTCTACTGAGGACATATACTATTTAACTGTACTCCAACACTGACTTTAAGATCATCCGTCAAGTTAAAAAGGTGTACCCCAGGGCACCGCCATGGGACCATTTTAGGCTCATTTTAGTGGATTTGCAAATGATAGGAGCTGACAAATAAATAAAATTACTACATAAATAATGTTACACAATGAATTTAAGTTATTTTTATTATGTAGGCAATGCTGTACAAATACACTATGCAAAACAAAAATAGACAAAAGCCGTAGCTGTTTTCTTACCTGGTATGAATATGATTGATGTGATAAAAATGCTAAATAAAATAATTTGTTTAAAAAAATAAATAAATAAATAAATAAAACATCTATGTTAGTGTTGTATTGCATGGATTAAGAAAATAAAAGATTTTATACTCATGAGCTGGTGTGCATTGTAAAAAATGATTGTCAGGTTTTTATTTTGATCAGTGGTTATCTTGTTCCACGTAGATATAATATGCCCCTCTGTCAGACAGTTTTCATTTTGCATTTTGAATTAAACGGATTATTACTGACACAATTAAATGCATTCCATGAACCAAACTCTTGAACCTGCCACAAGGGCTTGTAACTGTTTCACTTGCAATAGAACAAAAGCTAATTTTTCTATTATTGGAAAGGTTCATTTACAATAGAAATAGCACTTAACGAAAGCAAGAGACGAGGAAAAAAAAAACTATTTTCCTCTTGTGATGCAAAAGGTTAACAATAAAAAAAGGCTCCAGTAAAATGTGAACAATCAAGTGCAATTAAAAAGGAGACAATTACATATTAACAGAGCTAGGATTTTTTTTTTAAAGTCTGGTAATAAGTGGAGGAAAAAAAATGGTGTCACTCTCTCGGCTCGGCTGTCAGCTCGACTTACCCGTGATGTATGCTCTTTGAACACAAGTGCAGCAGCTTATGGCAGCTCTAACCCTGAGTGGCAGCCTATATACGAACAAGTAAAACATTTCACATCGCACTTCCTCAAAGCTTCCTAAATTTAGGTCTGGCGGACATCTTTGTTTTCTACCCTGTAATCAATTGGAAATAGTCCGTCCAGTACCTGAATGTCAAACACTGCATTTTTCTTCGCTGTGATTCGAGGCACGTCTGAAGAACACACAACTCCCTTGCCAACTTTTCTCAAATTCCTCCAGTGTAGACATATAGGGGACTGTTAGACTTTAACCACACAACTAAAAGCTTTGAATAAGGAAATAAGCTGTGTGTAAAAAGTCCTTTTTTTTTTTTCTTTTTTTTTTTTTTTAAAATTCCCCCGACTGAGCTCTTTCTTCGTGCAAGGTGTTTCTGCATTGTTCCTGGTGAATAGGATTTCCATGGAGCCCAAGGTTCCTTGTATTTCATTCTTAGACATTATAGATAGAAGTAACAGAGACAAGATGTGTTGAAAGAAAAAAAAAAGAAAATGATGGGGGTGTTTTCACACACCTTCTTTCTTCAGTGGGCAATTATATTAACTGACCTTATTATCAAAGAGGCTTGACATTCAAAATGAAATCTACATGCTCAGTATACCTTTCATTACCGCACTTGATAAGATATAGAATTATGTCTCTTTATGACCTTGTAATTTCTCTTCAGACGCCCTCCAATACACTTTATGCAATCAGTGAATCCACTTAAACCATATACCATGTGATTTATCTCTAGATATAAACAGGCATTTTAAGTGTGTGTTCAAAATGGCTCAAGTATGAAACCTGCCCCTGGGAAAAACACTGATGGGTCATAATATATACCACAAACCATGAAAATGTTGACGTATTATATTCGGTTATGACAATGTACCTCAGTCATTATGTAACAAACAGTCAATAATTAATGTTAATTTTGGGAAGCTACGTCATCATTTATAATTATTTATCTCTGCATATAAAACATTTCAATCTGAAATAGCTTCAAAATAGAAGCTGTTTTCTGCCCCAGGAAAAAAAAAAACAATCTAGAAATACTTTTTGGTTTAATTTGAGAAGTCATCAGTGTTTTTGTTTTGAAAAGTGACAAACTCATTATTTAACAAACAGTCAAAAGTTAAAGGCAGGAAGTCCTTATTTTGAGAAAAAAAAACATTTTGAGTTATCAAGTCATTTTGAAAAGTTATGTCAAGTATTTAATCATGATTTATCCCTGAAAATAAACCATTGTGTTTCAGTATGTGTGAAAGTTCAAAGTATTGAAAAACATTCTCAAGTCACTGACTTGTCAACATTTCAAATTATTCTATAAATATAACATAAAATTTTGTGTAAGCCATCATTTGGGGAAATTAAATTAAGTAACATTTTTTAAATATATTTTACCTTTATTTATTTATCTTTTTAAAAGTAATTTATGTTTAATAATCTTTTCATATAAAACATTCAATATTTAAATGTCAGTAATTAAGACTAAAATGTCAAAATATTGACATGAAAGTACATTTGGACTAGTTTCAGTAAATATTTGTGTAAATATTAAGTATATATTTAGTGTAATTAAGTCATTATTCCAAGAAACTAAGTAAAAAAAATTAATTACTTTTTTCATCAATATATAAAGTAAAAATTAAGTTCTTATTTTTAGAAATATAAATTTTTTGAGACATTTTGAAAAAGTATACTTTTAAAAAGTTGAATCACATTTTCAAATGGTCATTATTTTGAATGCACTTAAGATTAAGGCTTTAAATTAAAAGGTAGTTTAAAATTACACTTCAAGTGGCAAATAAGCTAAGTAAATTTTAGTTCTTAAGATTTCATAAAAAGCTGAACATTTTAAGTTTTTTAAAAAACTGAAGCCAGTAGTCATTATTTTCAGAAACCTGGTCAAAATGTTTCCAACCTCTCAAAGTTTGGATTTATCTGATTTTTATTTCTCTTTTTTTTTCTTATTCTCAGTGGCTTCAACACTCCACCTCAAGTTTTGTCAGATTTCTGGCTGAGTGTTTTTGACTCCAGTAACAGGATGTCAAACAACAGACCCAAGTTGGAATGCAGCCTGCCAGGAGATTCTTCATTTCTATGGAAAAATTAGATACGCTGCAGGCCGGCTTTCCCCCTATGGAAATGACCTGCATATTATAATTTAGGAAACATGCAGTGAAATGCATAAACATTCCTCCTTCTCGGTAATCCCTGCTGCTCGACACTCACTACATCCTCACTCCACTCTCTGCAACTGGTTTGGATTTGCTGCAGTGTAATGCCGTAATAGAAGCATTGGAGAAGGAATTTTAGGTCTAGTTGTTGTAAAATGGTTTGCAAACTCACCCTTTTTAGTTTTTTAGCACTACCCATTTAGCCTCCTACTTATAGACATATAATATTATAGCATTTATGATAACATTTGGCAGAATTTAGTAACAGTAAAAAACCCAACAAATCTCTAATAGATTATTGTTAACATTACGGTACTGGCTACATGGATGAAAACTTCTAGAATGACAGAACATAGGATAACGTTTTTGTAAATAATAAATAATAATTTCAAATTCATCTCTTTTTTTTTTTTTTTTTTTTTTTTTGCATAAAACCAAGGACTTTGCTACTAGAGACCAAGACAACAACTGGACAAACTTCTGGGGCATATCAAGAGTAAAAAAAAAAAAAAAAGAAAGAAAGAAATACTACTACTTATAAATTCAAATAAAAAAATAAAGCCATAGCCTTGCTTCAAGATTAAAGTAGTGATAGTCTGGGAGCCTTGAGCAAGTCACCTGGTAGCCCCTGAGCACACATGTACCATATGTGCTGAGTGTCCCAGGCTTGATTCCTGGCTCAGGCCCATTTGCTCCGTGTGATCCCTTCTTTATCACATATTTCCTGTCAACTTACTGTCTGGGTCATATAAAGGTTAAAAATGTTCCAAATGTAAAAGGTAGTACTGCATACGCCACTGTTAACAATATTCCTTTAAACCCAGATTAGATTAGAAAAAAAAAAAGTGACTAGATTGATGTCATGAGTTTTAACATTTAAAAAGCTTCACTAATGAACTTCCAACATAGGAACTGTCAGAAATGAACTTTATTATAAAGTGTGTTTGGCATTTATTAATCACATTTTTCAAAAAGTGGTGGCTCTTTTTAAGGGTCACAACAGAAGGCCACAAAGTAAGGTTGGCAGTTTGCATGAATGTAAGACTTAACGTGATATTCTTCTTGCTAAATAATGAGCCAAAATAGTTTACATGAATTTCTACCCATATGAGTCCCTCATATGATTGGTCTTGTGCTGAGACTGGACTTGTCTCAGGTGCTCAAATGTGTTTGGATTTTAAAAACTATTCCCTTGGTTCTCTTTGATACACAATGGTCTTAATCTTGCCTTGACCACGATCACCCAAAGTCTTGGTCTTGATTCTTGGTTACTGTAGTTTTGACAACAACACTAATACTTCACCTATTTTAATCTCTCCATTCACCATGTAACAAGCCTAGCAACTCATGTTAGGAAAAAATAGTAGTATACATAGTTGCACAGTCACATTTATCTAGCATCATATACAAATACTTTAGAATAAAAGTAAATTTTCTTCTTTTTTTTTCATTCATTGATATTGTTTGGGCGGGAGGTGAAGTAGACACTGGACAACTTTATTAGGGCTAACACTTATGGACAGAAACCAAACAAAATCTCTCTTCATTTATTTGAGGTGATCTACTTTATCTTTAGCTTCAAACTAATCTCAATAACATCGTGTAGCAACCTTACCTGTTTGTATTTTATTAAAAAGGTAAAAGTGGATCGATTTGCCTCCACAAAATACTAAGACATTACATCAAACTGAAGTTTAGAGCTTACCTTACCTTAACTTCTATCTTCTAGTGTGTCAGAGTCAGACTGATTTGACCCTGCAACTATCTCTGCCTCCTTAAATATTGTCTAAATGTCAATTTATCCATGATTCCCTTTTCTTTATTTATATTTTTCTTTTTTCAGCTTTTTTCCTGTGTACGCAGATGTATCCAGTGCTGGAATTGACACTTTCTCCAAATTATCAGTAGTTATTACTTCCTTGACATCAGTGAAGACCATTGAGCGCATTCCCAACTTGAGACCTCACGTGACAGGTCGACTAAAGGTGTGTGCTGTCAGTGAAAGGGTAGAGTGGCTCAGTAACACCGAAAAACAACAAATCTCACAAATTGATTTACCAGGACCGACTTTGGACAGTGGGAGGAATCCAGATGAAGCACATTGAACACCCACAGTGTAATGGGGAGAACAGGAATCAATCCCACAACCTTCTTGGCACCATGTACCCATTACCTAATTTATAAAACATTTATAAATCCTCTATAAAGGGCCCGTATAAGTAGTACAACTCCACCCCTTGAACTTACAACTTATAGTGGCTTCCCCCAGCTTCAAATTGATGTCACAGTTGTGGTTTAGAAAGACAATCAATGACAAATAGTAGCAGAGTTCATAATGGTGTGGCTCTTTCTTTTGCAGGAAATAAATCCAGCAGGGCGCAGCCTAATAACTGTCTGTAGGCCCAATAAAGCCCGAACATCTGATATGACTTAGGACGCTGATAGAGGCTTTGGCAAAGGAGGAAAATTGGAGCTCTTTTTGTCAGAGCCATCTTGCTACAGCAATCCCCACAGACATTGATAATCACCTTGCCCCGGTTTTATTTATTTATGTCTTATTAGTGTTTGTGCAAAACGCAAATGCCAAGTCGCTCACTCCGCAGGCAATGATTTATGGGTAAATATGACCCAAGAACAGAGTTTACTGCTGCGCTCATGGCTTCATTTATCAACCTTTTATTATTACCTGCGTTTGACAATGAAGCAAATGTGGGAGCACTTTAGATTTTCTGGCGTTGCCCCATTACATTCTGGCCTCTGATCGTTTCAAAGCAAATATACACACATTCAACCCTAATTATATCACTTGCTTAGTTTGGACTGAGTTAACCTTGAGAGGAATGCACATATTTGCAGCGAACCACCCTAAACACTAGATTTGGGTCAACCTTTTGTATGTGCTCAACAATATAACTATTTCCAGCACTTTTGTCCCACATGGAAATTTCAGCTTTCAAGAATCGCATTTTCTTTTGAGAATTTGCATATTTTAATTCAACTCTGCTCATTATTATTCAGGTCATTAGACTGCCTTTTTAAATGTTTTTGCTTTGGTGTAAGGGCAAGTGCAGCCAAGCTAAGTCGACTGCTAATTTGGTTAATTACAGCACATTAGGTGGTAATGGCAACAACAAAAAAGCGCCATAATTTTGGCATTTTAAAATCCACATTACCAACAGGGGGTGTGGGTTTTAACCACAAGGCATTTGTACGGTGGCCTTGAAGGTCAGGTCAACAGAATGAAACAAAGTTTAATTGCAAGAGAAAGAGTTAGACCTTAGTGTGTCATTGTTGACTAGTTTCCTATTGTTTGTTTATTCATTTATTATTTGCAGTTGTAGGTATTTTAAGCTCTAAGTAAACCTCATGTTTCAAAAACACATTAGTCTGATGGAACTGTAACTAGCCTCTCATGGCCAAGGCCACCCATGTTAGCTTTATTTCTGGCATTATAGTGGATACATATACTTTGCTGAATAGTTCTCGAGCCAGGCTTTCATTTTTCAAAGGTCAGTCGTAAATCTCTGTAGGAATCAAATCAGATTTAGTTTCTAATGCAGATTTAAAAGAACCTCAGTTGATCTACATGTTTTTATGGATAAAATTACATTAGCCACAAAAACAATATTTGATATTTATTGGCTCTCCAGTTATTTAGGCTACACCACCTAAAGGCTACATGCTGCAAGTCACTAGATGTCAGAACTATATTATACTGGACATGTAAGGGATTCCAAAAACATTTCATGTACAATAAAACCTACATAGTGGGTTGTTATTTTAGACACATTTCCACTTGTGTTTTCCCATTTAAAGCCATTTCAGTAAATTATGTCTTGGAATAGTGTTCCTTTTTCTGTCTTTTTTTTTTTTTTTTTTTTTTAATCCCGAAGGACTACCACAATTTTTTAAAATTGTTTTAACAGTAATTTTTGGAAAATCCATTTTTGGGTCCTGTCCCAGCGTCTTCAGTTGCTAATCTACGTCCAGTTGCCTTCTTCTCAACCCTATCTACAAAATTCACTTATAGTATATATATTTTACAGAGATATATACAAAATCAATACTTTTTCATTTATGTATGTATGTGTTTGCAATGACTGCATTTTTGATTATTGATTACTAAAATTGAGTATTTTTCTTGAGGCCTATGCAAAAACAGTCTTTAACATTCCTGCTCGATCTGCTAATGGCAATAGCAACATGATAACATTTTTCATTGCCTCTCCAGTGTCAAAAGCAAATTCTGCTAAAACAAGATAATTTTGTCAAATGGTAACCAAGATGTGTGTGTTGTCAATGAGTAGGTAGAGCTGCTCAATACCATCTTAAGGCATGCTATGAGTTACTGGAGGCTATAGGCAATGGCAACATGATTTTGTCACTACTGCGTGTCCAATTTAGTGTCTTTAATTTGCACCGTTATTTAAATCTATGGAAAATAGTGCTGCTATTGTTGCCACAGTTGGTGTGTATCTTTTGATGACATCGCTTGCACAAGGTTTTATTGATCCATGTTGTTTTAATATGTGCATGCCTATGGACTATGGATCCAGCTTGTATTCTGTGAAGTAATATGCCACATTTATATGTGGGGCTATTGTCCAAGTGGGCTGTGGTTTGCTTACTATCAATGCACCCACACATCTTGTTTACAAGCAGTAATAAGGTCTCTATTTATTGTCATTTGAAGAAGTATTAAGTGGGTGCAACCAGCCAATCAGAGCACACCTCTTGTCCCTGTGCTTTAGCCCTATGTGTGCAACCTTTCACCCAATCCACAGGTATTCAGTGACTCTATCACCAGCCCTAATCCTCTTCTAGAACGCGCCTTTCCTCTCGACCTCATCAGATCCGACTGTTTCAATGAGCAACATGGCCGTCTGGCAGCTGTTAACTAGCAGCTTACACCTCATTTCGGCGGGCTCCACGAATCCTGAGGTCTGCAGGAGTCGACCCAACGCACGCTGACACAAACGTATAATATCTCTTCTCTATTGGAGCAGCTATAGGATGAATCAGAAGGAAGAAAAAAAATCTCGGCTGTCTGCGAGAGCTTTGAAGGTTTTAGTCATACCCAAATGTGCTGGTTTTCCTCTCAAGCGCCTCGTCAAGGTTCCTCCCTGGTGCGTCTGGTTTGTGCGATGCTGCGAGAGGATGTGCTACAAAGAGAATTGCAGATCAACTGGAGTCTTGACAGTAGATGAATGCAGCTAAGCACAAAGAGCCTAAACAGCAGTGTCGGCACGGCGAGTACAGAAAACTTCCCATTTAGCATGCGGGATGTTTAAATGAAATGATGCTTGTACATAACAATGTGCATAAATCACATTTGTGGTCTTGGTTTGTTTGTAGCCGGGCCACATTCTTGTAATAATTAGGAAATGTTTTAGTGACTGATTGGATTCATATTGCGTGTTTACTTCTTTTGCAGACAATGCCGCTGTGATTGTCCCCGCCTTGTGTGATGGTTCTCATAAGCAGACATCCCTTGTGTGCGTTTCATAAAGCCGCCGAGCCCCGAGTCTCCCTCTGCAGAAGATTTCGGAGGCAAAAGCTGCTCATTAGCGGGAGAAATTGAGAGAGAAGTAGTCTAGACTGGGGCTCCACAAACAAGTAAATAAGAATGTGTGGCATGGACGAGCTGCATGACTCCAGAAACGAGCGTGAAGAAAAAAAAAATCTCTGCATCATGTCGTTTTTTTTGGGGGGGGGTTTATGTGGCAGTTTCTGTGAGGAAGAAGAAAAGCACAAGAAGCCATGTTTGTTTACACACGAAGAAATGTGGACTCTTCAGCGTGATTGAACAGAAAGTTACCAATTCATCCGTCGTCAAATTGTATCCTAACCCTTTTGTTTTTTTATAATGAAACGCTAATAAATGCAGCGTGTAACATTGTGTATATGGATGTAATTATCCCATTAGCTTGCTCTGACAATCAGGTGCAGGCTGCGCTAACACTGAGCAGATGTTGCCTCAGTTCAAACGCCACATGTCGAAGTTCTCAACAGCCAGGCTCCTAGCATTTTCAATACTAATCATGTTGATAATGCATGCACTATATGTACTTTATAAATATATGTTTGGTTTCCCCAAAAGTAAAAGGCAGAACTTAACCACCAGAAACCCAAGTTGACCCAAGGGTGTATCCACAGATTGGGCAGACAGGGCACTTGTGCTGGGACCAATAGCAAAAAAATAAAAAAATAAAACATATGTCTTTAGAACCATGTTTGTAAGAGTAGCTTACAGACAGTAAATGATAATAATAGAAACACAAGAATGAATCTGTGAAAAAAGAGTTTAAATAAATAATATATAGGTCCAAAATGTACAGATCAGAACAACATTACATTTGATATTTGTTTCCCCTCAGACCACCAGGAAACATTTTCTTTATCGGTTTATATCAGTTTATGTCATAAAACAAACTGCATTTCACATTAGTGTGGTAATAGTTTTATATTACCAGTATTTTCAGCATTTGTTAGCACTTGAATGCTTGTTCGTTGCCATGGGCAACTAAGGTAAAAATGTCCCTCCATTTGTTTTGGTGTAAATGTTCATAATGTTAAGATGTATAATTGTTTACCTGACCCTGTGTGGTTCTTGTGTTAACTGAGTTTAAAGAAAGGTGAAGTGAAGTGGTTGAGTTTTCAAAATAAAACCCTATTGAACAGTATGTCCCAGACTTCTTTTTTTCATGGGACTCAATCATGATCCAATAAACATCATTGGTCATTTTCTTCATTAGTTTCTTCTTCTTTTTAAGATTAGTTTTTTCCCATTAAATATTATTTGGTGATTATTTATTTATATTTTTGTTCCCTTTTAGTGTCTTTCTTCTGATGCTTCTTAGCATAGTGTCATTCCTTTGTATTTTCATTAAATGCCTATAGCCTACCAAAAACATTTTTAACATTTTTTAACCAATAGATTTTATTGCTGACCTCAATCAAATCCTTGGCGACCCACTTTTGGGCCCTAACCCAGTGTTAAAGAATCACTGGTTTAGAATAAAAAGTATAGCTCAGTTTAGTAGAAAGGTTGTTTCTTTTGGATTAAATTAGAAATGAGCTAAATCAAGCCTGCTATTCTTGTATCATTTTTCTTTTTTTGTATTTTTTTACATTTTCTTCCATAATGATGATTATAATCTGCAATTAGCATATTTTTGACACATTTTAGTCAAAATATGTTAAAAATGAGTTTTAATTTTTGGCTTGCAATTACAGCACCTCAAAATCCTGACAATCCAAACATTTGATTTGAGAGACTGGGCTGGTTTGTATTCTGAGAGCAACATGTTCAAATAAACCTCTGCCACGTGAACTGCTAAACTGTCGTGAACACTCTCAAAGACCCACACAAACAATCCATTTTGTGCGACTGCCAATATGACTCCCAAAGTACACTGTGTGGGATAGGATGTCACATTTCACTTCCTGGCAAAAAAAAAATATCTCCTTCTCTACTCGCCTCAGGGATGTTTTTAAAAAAGCATTCATGTAGCTACCGTGCAGATGTAAGCTGTTAATAGTAGATTTCCAGGGAAAAAAATTAAGACTTCATATTGGGACGGCGATATGGACAAACCAACCAATAGAAGTTTACCAATAGAATACAAACTTCAGAATTCCTATTACTGATAAATGCACAGCAGCACAAAACCCATCAGGCCTTGTCACAGATGAGCTGCAGTAAAAAAGACAGTGCACGGCTGCTGCGGGAAGAAAATGCCGTGTGAGAGAAAAGTAGGACAGAGGAGTTCTGTTTACCACAATTTACCCTCATGGTGCTCCCTACACTGACAAAAAAACAGATTTTTGGAGCTCAACTGTACATTTTACATACATTTTTTCATTTAGCTGTTATTTCTCCCATAATACTGTACATCCCCATCAAGTAAGTGTTTCATTAACCTACATATCATCAGCACTACAAGGCAAATCAGTGTCTTTCTCTCGCCAAAATAACACATGCATTTTAGTAGATAAGCCTGATTTCAGAAGATAAAAGCCAAGTCTTTTCATGGATAATTAACCTCAATATTCAATTAATTTGCATGTAAAATTTATGCAGTGTTTTACATATTCCTAGGTTGCAACATGTGGCAAATGGAAAAGTAGTCTGATTGGTTGATAGATGTCTTTAAAGCCTGTGAGAAAAGGTTACCGTGCTTTATCTATTGTCGCAGATTTATTGAGTCTATAATGCGCCTTAACAAATAATAATAATGTGGTATGTTGTACAGTAATTAAAGGTGCAGTAAATGCATTCTCAAACTTAGACAGAAGACAAAAAAAAGCAAGAGATATTTAAATAGATTGCATAAAGTAATAGTTTTTGACTGGAGATGTTTCACGGGTCAGTCAAGTTGTGACCTGCTTCTACATAAATTAAAAAAAAAAAAAAAGTGTGACCGATCTTATCTCAACATTTTTTTTCTATTGCACATCGCTAGATTTATTTTTCAACACTAGCAAAATACATACTTTTAAATATGAAAGTAGCAGAGACCATAAAACAGGATATAACTGAGACTGAGACTTTAATTTTCCCTTTGATAGTATATGTCGGTTTACAACATTGGGCCAAACACACAAAAGCTACAGGAAGAAACATAGACTGTAAAAAACAAATAATAATTAAAAAAAATAGATAAACAAACAAACATTCATATAGAAACACATTATAAATAAATAGTTATTTTAAAAGAAGGGAACTCTTAACATGCTGTAACTGTAAATTGTCACTTCTCAGTCTGCCTCGGTGGCTCTCCTGGCAGAGCACATACACCACATACTCAGGAGACCTGGGTTCGATTCCGACTCAGGTCAAATGCCTAATGCCATTCCCCTATTTCTCACCCTGCTTCCTGTCTGTCTACACTGGTCAAAACAGAGCTTATGTCAAAGTTCAAAATCTCTAGCATAAAAAAACAAAACAAAACAACAAAAAAAAAACTCAAACAAGCACAGTCTGTATAGCATCATGAACAAATGGTAATTAAAACTGTCTTTTTCAGGTAGTGAAGTTTAATATATAGCACATAGTATCATCAATATCAATTCGTACAAAATTTTATAATGGCTTTTTTCCCTCTCAAAGAAACTTCTGCAAGTGTTTTATCTGTGAAGTTTTATGTTGACAATTATTATGAAAAAAGTAAATGGGGTTGGTTTTTAAACATGACAAAAAGTCAATGTACAAAGATCCAAAGTTATACCTACATATGCATACACTGTTCCCTAGACTGAACAATAAATAGACTGTTCATCTGATCATTGTTGTGCTGTTCGGTGCAGTCTGCAGTGCTCAGATCAACGCCACCGCTTGTGTCTCACCATTTCTGCCGAGCGTTAGATGTTCGCTGCCCTCATTTTCTGTCTCCGTCTCATGTCAACTGTTTATACTCTCCTCCTGCGCTCTCTCTGCAACAGATCAGTGACCCGGCTCGAAAACTATTTCCAAAAATAAGTCAAAGTAACTTATGTTGGATTTCAACCGTCTTCGCTGCAAATAAAAAGAACCCAAAGTGGAATGTGATACTGCAGTAAAAAAAAGGGAACATGGATTAGACTAATCCTGGTCTAATACACTGCAAAAGACGAACTTTGGCTGTCTGTCTGCGAGACGGAATCCTTAAATCTCATTGAATTTAAAATCTGTGATATTTCTTGCTCAAAATTAGCCCCATTACACAAAGCAAAGAACATGTGCTTTGGTAATAGCAGTGAACAGTCACAAAAGCTTCCCTGTTTCATTTGCATAAAACTGTTTGTGAGACCACCCCAAAAAATACAGTTAGTGAGGCGGCTCTTGAATTGATACGGTTTGAACTTTCCGCAAAATTCAATCAAAGCTCCATGCCTGGTCGCTTTTTTTTTTTTTTCCTCCGCCTCTATCGCCTCTCTTTCATTTGCTTAATATATTAATCTATTCCCTTTTATGCTTTTGAGATTATATCAGAGCTTTGCTGTATCACTGCAGCGGCGTCTACAGCTAAGTACCAACACGTTGTGGTTTCTGGCAACACTTTACGGCGGCAGAGAGCTCAACACTAAATCACTAAGTTAAAGTTAGAGCTGTAGCCTTGAAGCTGGTTTTAAAACAAGTGTTTAAAGGTTTTGGGCTTGTCTCCGAATCAAATGCTTTTAGACTCCAATGCACACAGACAACAAACATGCTTCTGGATTTTTGAACTGATTGCAATCGAAAAATTTAGAGGTACTGTATTGCTCCAGTAGAAATGAAGCTTCTGACAACGACCTCAGTGTGTGGAAAATAAAATACAACCAAAAATATCTTAAAGGTGACTAGGGTGGATTCAAAAGCAGAATAAACCTGGATTTCAATCAAGAGACAGGGCCAGGCCACTTTCTCTCTATTTTTGGCAGCCATTAATTCTGTGTTAGCAAGAGGTGTAGACCAACCAGCCAATGGGAGTGTCCTTAGCTAGAGCAGATGACACTATGCATATATGTATATGATTAAACAGTTTTCCTCAAATACAAGAAAATTAAATACATTTCCCACTGTTTCATCGTAGCTTTAACCTTCAAATAAGTCCTTCTTAACTATTATCATCTCAGGCAAACATTTTCCTTGTATTGCTTTCTTATAATGCCCATTTTTGCTTTTTGATGGATAGCAGACTACTTCTTTTAGACATCACTATTTCTGCAGTCTTGCACGCAGCCACATTGTCCATGCACTGGTCTTGCTTTTAACTCTAAAAATCCTCATGCTCTCAAAGCCACACTTGCTCTTGGTTAATGTGCTCTTGAGTAAATTCAGTGCTTTCTGTTTCACACTTTCCTTTTTAACAGTGACACATCTGCATCAGGGGAGATCTTATTACATCTGAAACCGTTTTTGTCCCGACTGTCACTACATTTGCACCGAAAAGACTTCCAGCCGCCCCACAATGGCGAACCTTACAGGGCCGTTCATTATTTATGATTACATGATCTTAAATGCATTCTGCTCTTTAAACATAGCTCACCAGAGCTAATGTTGTCATTGCTGGGTCTGGCTGCGTGTAAAATATTTAGTACAATTATAGCCTCCTTGCACTGGATATTATGGTCGGACAACTCCAATCATAAACGATGCCATGGAAAAAAAAACAGTGCAGAAGCAGTCAGTCTCCCTCTGTCCTGGTCTCAACCGTCTCCCCCATGTTCTTTGATGTGAGAACATTGCCCCCTGCTGATTTCCTTAAGCAGGCCGAGCTGATTGACAGATGGCATTTTGAATAAGGGTCACTTAAACCCAGCTTTCTTGTGGTTTTGCTCCATCATGTGTCATCGCATTCGCAGCAGCAAACAGCATTGGGTTTTCTGTTTGCCATATGTTTATATTTTAGGCTGCAAAAACATAGAATAAAGCCAGAGCAGGCTGAATAATTTAACCGTTGCCTGAATAAATATTCATTACATAATAAAAACAGACTAATTGATTCACAGTGGAAAAACACAGTCTCACTGCAGGCTCATGAAAATATGCCTTAAAATCTTAAATATGGCTGATGTTCGTGAGCTAAATACTTGTGTCTAAATAAGGAGTAGTCAAAGGAAAAGTAGAAAGGGGGTTATTTACTGGGAACGTTTTGCTGTTTCATCAGAGATGGTTTCGAGGTGGTTAATATTTAATGGCCTCAGTGCCGTAAATAACTCCAGACAGAGACGGATGAAAACATTCAACAACAATTTTTACCGGTCATAACTGAGCATTCCTATTCCACAATGTGCACAGTTCAATTCTTAATACATTCTGAGGCAAATTATCTTAGAAACAAATGTAATTATGTCCGAAGTGTTTAGTTGAGGCATTTACCGTTTGGGAATTACATAATCAGTAGGGTCTGTGGTGTTCAGACTGCTTTAGAACGACGTAATGCCAAATCACATACAGTATATAAAGAACAACAATGTATACATTTTTTAGAGTTTTGAATTTAATGGTGTACATTGTTTTTTAAAATATTTTTGCTTTACTTACTACTTAATTAAATACTGTTAAATCACAAGTGAAATAGTTTATGACTGTAGTAAATATACCTAAAATTACCTTTCTTACCATTGTAAAAAACTGTTTAGAATTGTAGTTTCACAGATAGATGAAGAAAACACACAATGTAACATTTAAAATGCATGATTTTAGTTCAAATTCATATCATATATCAGTAATTAAATAACCGTTATATCATATATATATATATATATATATATATATATATATATATATATATATATATATATATATATATATATATATATATATATATATATATATATATATATATATATATATATATAATTGCTGTTCTTGCTCTTGAATTAATTAATTTACAGTGAAATACTAGTGATAAATACAGTGAATTACCTGAAAAAAAGAGTTAAGAACTGACACAAATACACAATTTAACCTTTAAAATGCATATAATGCAGTATAAAAACACTGGCATAATTAGCATGTTAGTATGTTAGTGTTAGTATGTTTATTATTTCTTTAGAATTGTGCCACAATATTCTGATACTTACTGTACGATTGCATTGTGTACATATCTGTTTGTTTTTGTTTCGTTTTTTTGACAGCAACACTGTAAAAAGAAAATGTACAGTAAAAACAAACTGTCAGCTATGGCTGCCAGTATTTTACTATAAATTTGACAGAAGCTTATTTTTGATTTGTAGCTTGATGCGAGACAGAAACAGTCAAAATTGTGTGACTGACAATTGATAAGCAGTTTTGTCTTCCTCTTTGTCATCATTTTATAAAAATAAAAGTTCTGGAAGGTTGTGTGTTCAATCCCCAGGTCGGCCAGCATGGGCCTTTCTCTGTCTCAGTCTGTATATCCTCCCTGTGTGACCGTGGGTTCTTCTGTGTCCTCCTATCATCAACACATGCATGTGTAGGTGAACTGGTGAATCTAAATGGCCCATATGGAATAAAAATCATTGCTAATTGTTGTCTGCAAGTATTAGCCATGTGATTATTATTATATTATTATTAGTATGCTTGCCGTGTGTACTTGTAACAGGATAAGCTGCAGAAAATAAATCAATAAAAGGTGTTAGGTTGGTTTGAGTACTGAAGTTACATATTGTCTATTTTTAGATACTACATCTGTCAGTTTGATGCAAGTGATACTAAAAATCTGAAAAGGATTATTTAAACATGTAAATCAGCCTATTTCTCATTTATTTCTCTGACACCTTTGCACAATGACATGTTGAGTATGTGGCTAGTTTTGGTTAGAAACAGAAGGTAATGTTGAAAGTCAAGGTTTGACTTTCTCACAGGATTTAGACAACAAAGCCCTTATTTTTACAAACTTAGTTTAGAGCCAAACTTCAGAGTTACTAATTGTAGAAACGAGCCTCAGTTGTTGAGTCATCCACAGCTGACTGACATGTAAATAAATAGTGGAAGCCTGGAGTCAGAATTTGGCTTAGTAACAACAAGTACATCCGCAGGTTGATAATCACACACAAACTGCCATGCCAAATGAACACCTGTAATAAGCAGTTGATTCTGTTCATGTTTCTCTATTTACATTCTCTTTCAGCACCCAAGGCCATGCCCTGACAGCTGCAGGAATCAGTCCTGGTGAGAATGTAAGTAACCCTGCTGCGAACAAAGTGTGAAAACAAGTGTTTTGCAGCACTCAGAGTCAGTGGCTGCTCTCAAACCTGCTGCTCCCTGCCTCGTGGCTGAGAAGGCACAAGGTGAAGTGGCATCCTTTCAGTTTTAACCATGGATTAAAAACTGAGGTTGAAGAACGGAGATTAAACACCGCTGTTGCTTTGATTTGCAACCTCACGCTGCGAGGGTCTGCGGATGCCCTCAGCATGATGCTTGTCCCCCCTCCAGGTGTTCTTAGTAGAGCCGAGCGGCTGATTGAATTTTGTTTTGCTACCTACATGACACTGCTGGATTCACAGTAAATACATTCAAACAATACAGTTATGACACTCCAATAACAGGAGCCGCACAGTCGTCTGCTATAATCTATGGTAATATTAGCTTTGTATTTGTGTGGGCGGCACTGTGCCTTTATTGTGATGTGACTGACATTGCCATGAGAAATCTTTTCTGTGGATAATAAAGCATCAGCGGTAGGCCTCATCTCTTGCAACTCAATAAGCAGACTTGCAGCGAGATGCTGAGGAGCATCTCAGTTCCTTTGTGTGTTTGTAAAGTGGTCCACCACCGAGGTTTTCACTCACTGTTTTTATTATGAGTATTGTGATGTTATAGTGTGGGGGAACAGCACATAAAAGAACAATTTTTCAAAGCCAAGAGCAGGCCAGTAGGGGTTCAGTTTTCAATGAAAAAGAGCTAAAGGCCAATCTGCTGTGACTCTGTTTCTATTCTGCCCCAGTGTCTTGCTGGGTCAGCCCAATAGCACCACAGGTCCGCTGGGACTGCTGCTAAAGAGGTGTGGAGCAAAATTAAATACTGAAAACGTTATGTAGCTGAACTGGGAAAGGAGTAGGAGAAATGTGAGGGTAAACATAACACAAAGCCCACTAATGTGTTAATTGGAGCTGTAATAACTCAGATTGAGTCAACACAGAGTATGAAAAGCGTGTTTCTGTTCATGTAGCTTGTACCTTTTTTGTATTTTATGGCAGAAAAACAACTCTAGACTTGTGAATAAGCCTAAAATAAAATTGGCTTATTTGTGGGGCTCTCAGACATCACACGTGTCTGGAGCAAAACTAATCTGATCCAAATATATTTCAGGCTCAAGACAATGCTATTTTTACACAGAAGATAAGATACGACTTTATTGATCCCACAGAGGGTAAATTCACTTGTAAAGCAGCTCTCAGACAGGTGAAGTGCAAAAAAGCAAAAGAAAGGTGTGCATGAAAACACAATGGTAAAAATGCAACACTGCTTGTCTGTCTTTAGTTTTGAGTCCGAGTATACTGACCAGTCTTGCCTACTTTAGAAAAGCGTGACTTCAAAATCTGTGAAAAGTGTGCGGACGTTCTTGTTAATAAAGGTCACAGACTGAACATTTGAAGAAATCAACTGAAAACCAAACATCATGATGCCATTTCCAGCTGTGAGGCCACAAAATTCATGCTGAAGTTGCTGAATTCAATCTATTCCGGTGGTTGAGAGGGCCAACGAGAGCCTGTGATGGTTGGTCTTTGTCAAAAATAAAGCAAAGGAAGTTGTATCTGCTGCTCCTCCTCTTTGCTCCAATCAGCTGTGAGCTTACTTAGACGCCCTGCCCCGACAATACATGCAGCAGAACAGGTCTTCAGGCTTACTCTGACTTATATTTAAGTTATACAGTATTGATTTAAATAGTAGTGAGTGTAGACAGTGTTTTAAAATGAGCAAAATCGATCGAGGTGATTTTAAACATCGCTGAATCGACGTAAAGTCCCAGCGACGTTAGCCGTTGCAGCTCGTGATAGCGTTGTGACAGCTGCTAGCTAAGTTAGCTCCCGTTTACAGTATGCTAACCCGGCAGCAAGAAGTAAAAGTTATATAACACTGAATTATTTTGGGTGAGTACACTCGTCAACCAATACGCATTCTTTCTTAATGGACAAAGTTAAATATAGATAAAGAGTGTGTGTTGGCGACACATTTGATATTGTATGTATCACTTAACCTAGCAGCGCTGCCTGGCTAAAATACTAGCCTAGCCTAACTAGAGGAGACGACAACATCTACCAAACTGGACAAAACATTGGATTTAGTCGGTCTTAAATCGGGCTCGGCGGGTTCGCTGACCCCACAGAAGAAAATGAAGAAGAGGAAGGAGTTGAACGCATTAATTGGACTCGGGGAGAATAAACGGAAGAAGACCAAAAAGGGCTCAGGACACCGGCTTCTCCGAACCGAGCCACCGGACTCTGAGTCTGACTCCAGCTCGGACGATGACGAGTTCAACAACATGAACAGTGGCGCTAGCTTTGGAAAGTGAGTGTCTGCTAAATGGCATTTTAACAGTTGATATTACACTACAGTCCAGTCCAGTAACGAAAAAAGTATAAATATTAGCATTGGGCTTGAATCTGTTTAACACATTGGTTCTCACATGTATTTTTTTGTATCTCTTTAGTATCTCTTTAGGATTAATGAGAAACTGCTGCTCCACAAAGTGCTTAAAGTTTCAGAACAAACAAAATTAAAAAAAAAATGAATCACACAATAATACATTTGACCCAAATTCTCAATAAGTCAGCTGGATGAAGTTAAGTTCTTATTTTGAAATAGATATTCAATGGGAATTCCTGATTTAACATTATATCATATTTCAGATCTATACACCACAATGATTTTTCTTTTTACAGTATGCGACAGCTCATATTTTGAAACACCATTACTCATCACTGAGCCTTATATTCCCAACTGAAAATACTGTAGCTGTATCATTAATAATGAACGCAGCGGTGCAGCGAGCATGTCTAATGTTACCGTCTTACTTCTCTTCTCAGGAGGAGCTACGCACAGTGCTGCAATGTGTGCTACCCCTTGTTTCTTTTCATCATCCTTGCCGCCTGTGTCATGGCTTGCGCCGGACTCATATGGATGCAGATTGCCCTCAAAGAAGAGCTAGACTCGCTGAAAGAAAAGCTACACAGCAGTGAGAGTCATTGGTTTTTTTGTTCAATGCTCACTGACGTTTAAACACATATTTCAGTTGCACACCTGTCCTATTTTAACTGTGCTGTTACGATGTTTGTTTGACAGTGGAATCCAGCCAGTCCAAGGTGTCTTCAAGTGAAATACCTAAACTAAATGAGGACCTGAAAAGCAAACAGCGAATGCTTGATGATATCGAGAGCGGAGACAAAGGGCTCGGCAAACTCTGGTCTAATCTTACAGAAATGAATAGGAAGGTAATCCAAATGCATCATCAATGTTTTAAAAAGGTCACAGTCCAAAGAGAGTCGGTTTTACATAAATCCTTGTGTCACGGCTGTGCAGCATTTTGGAAACCTATTTATACCACAGTATAAAAAAGAGGACTCTCAGATATACTCATTGCAATGTTTAACAAAGATATTGCACTTTTTCATTATTGTGCAGTCCTCCATTGTATCATCATCCTTGAAAATACAACTTAATCATAAGGTAATTGTGACGACTTGTGTCATGTCGCTCCTGCAGATCAATTTCCTGGACTCTGCTGTCAACCATTTAAAAACTAACTTGAAGTCAGCAGCAGATTTAATCAACCTTCCTACTACAGTAGAAGAGCTCCAGAAGGTACAGACAACAAAAGAGACAAAGACATTTAACTTTGACAATGTGATTTCAGTAACATTATTGTTCTCCAGAGTGTGGCTACAATTGGGAGCACGCTCACCAGTGTCCAACACGACGTGAAGACTATGCAGGATGCCCTTGAAAATCAGAAGAAAGAAGACGATGACATGAAGAAGACAATGGTAATTTCACGCTTTTCTTGTGTGACGTTCAAGGCTGGATTTGAAAAGGCTTTATTTTTAACACTGCAGAAAAGTCCATACTTTTAGTATCTGACAAGTATTGCCAAAAAAAAAAAACTGCTCTTGCTTCAAATCTTAAAAACAGCTTTAAGCGCTTGTTTTCACTTGAGCAAAGTTGATGGATTTTTTATGAGTCAGGGCTAAGTTTCATGTATTTTGTTTGACAGCTTGTCTATTTTATTTACATATTTAGTTTCAATGTGAATATTCGTATGGAGCTTGTTTTTTCTTTACATCTATCATTCATTAATGTATTGAGAGCAGAGTGCTGATGAAAAAGATTAAATTATGGTTTAGTGGATGAATTGTTAATAGACTCGTGAAATGTTCTACTTTTCAAGACTTAAAGTGCTGTGTCTTTGTGCCACTGAAAATGCAAATCCTCATGCTGCTATAATCATTTTGTCTGTTAAAATCTTGCTCAGCTGTCTCTTCAGCAAAAATAGACAGCAGAAACGGCTGGAAACATTCTCACTTCCAGAATATTTATTTTATATTTTTACCTACACATGCCTAATGTTTTGGCTGTTTTTGTCAGGTTCACATTGAAGGATTCAATGGGTTAAAAAGATCTTGTCATTATCAAGATTCAGGCATTCAGTTGTCATTCATAATGCATGAAACAAATGCCAATCTATTTCTGAGGCTTAGATGCAGTCGTTTTATCAAAGAAGAAAGAAACTAGGTCAAACATCTCGGCTGAATGCAGGGTTCATTTTTATTGACAAAACAGATGAATCATTTCAATATTTTCAAAAATGTTTGTATTTCAAGATCAATCATTACTCCATAATTTGTATTGCTTTGTAAAACATTTAAATTTGCATAGCTTTGTAACTGTAAGCCAATTACAAAGCTTTGCAAATTTAAATGACAACAAGGCAGATGATTAATTTAACACCTAGGCCTTTGTATGTAAAATGCTGAGTTAATAATCTTTTTGTCATTAGGACATATCAGACTTGAAAAAATCAGTCAGTGAAGCGAACAAGACTGAGGAGCTGCACCACACATGGACCGATGAACAAATCCACCTGCTGCTCTCAACAGTGGCAGATCTTTCCCAGAGACTGTCGTCTCTAGAGAACAGATCAAACCAAACGCCAAAGCCAAGTGTAAGGAAGAGATTTCATATTCATTTTTCTGAAAGAATCTGTGAATATTTTCTGTTACATTCTGTTCTACTGTACAGTTTCAGGACAGCACTGTAGTCGTCACTAAAAGTCCAGTTACTGAGATGGTGAAAGATCCCACTGCAACCAAAGCAACACCTCCAGATGCACAGGGTACAAATAGCATATTGATTGAGTTTTGTTTGGTTTCCAAGTCCTTTTATGTCCTAAGTTATTTTTATTTAATTCACATAGCAATAACCACTACAGTGCATCAGATGAGCAGGCGTCCTCGTTTCCTCACTCCAAACCGCTCCAAGAGAAACGCTAAGCGATGTCTAAAGAGGGTATTCCTGCCTGGTGTCAGTTCTCTAAAAGGTACAAGCCTTCAGTTGTATTTCTCAGCGTTGCATCAGAAAGCATACTGTCACCATCAGATGACAAATTCTGCACGTTGCACAGTGAACCTATATGTTCCAACCGTGTAAACATATCAATCTTTCTTTATTTCCAGACCTTGAGGACATCTTCCAGCGCGCGGGAAACGGACCCAGTTCACTCACACTGACCTACCAAGACCTGAAGAGAGTGTTCGGGCTGTCGATTCCCAGCGCTGGGACAATGGCATGCTTTGACAATGATGGGGACCACACGTACTCACTGACGGAGCTGAGAGCTGCCGTGGGTTTGTGAGCACACTGCAGCTGACAGCAGTGAACAGTATTGAAGCCCAGTCTGGGGTCCTGGAGTTTCACGACCCTTTTCTGTAACTGCTGCACTTTGATTGAACTGATTATTTATCAAACTGATTGTGGCGTGGTGGCGCTGGCATGCCCTCTAATCATCTTCTTTATTTCAGATAAGAATACATAATCTTTCAATTTAGCATATAACTCATGATCATAAATGTACACAAGAAGCTATTATTTTAGCAGTTCTCAATTATATCAATCCTGCGATGGGTAATAATGTTAATAGTTATGATCCAGTTTTGTCTTTCCTTTAAACAGCATTGATAGGGACAGTTTTCTTGCACATTTGTTGGTTTCTTTTACCTATCTCATCTTAATATATATATTTTATGTGATTGTTTATAGAGGATGTAGTTTTTAGGCCATTACAGACGTCACCACCTTTTGACACCACAATGGTACAATTTACTTGTACTTATTAATCTAATCCAGTGTAGAATTTTATGAATGTTTACAAAAGACTACTAGTAACATGTTTTTGTGAGACTTGAGTTTAGTTTGTAGCCTTTTTCCTAACTCCACCACTCAATGGAGCACAAAAGACTTTTGTATAGTCTTTTCTAAGCTTAACAGAAAGTTTCTTCTTTTTCCTTCTTATTGACTGTTTTATTACCAAGCAGTTACATCATTTCGTCTTTTTGTTCATTATATATTTCTTTCTTCTTTAATGTAAGATTTGAAGGGCTATGGACACTGCATCATTTTGAATGGATTTGAAAATGGTAACACATCAGGCATATGTAGCAATATTGCTTAATGGACATTGCAGTAGGTCTTTTTTAAAACTGCAGGAAAGTGCACCAAGCTCACAGTGTCTGACAGGTAGTAGTTGAAGCACTGACCATCACTCTGTACTTGATTCATTTGATTTCATAATGCTTAATAATGGTCTATCTCTAAAACAAATTTGTCAACCCTATATTTAGAAAGGTTGAAATGTATTTATCATATGTCGGGTTGGTAAATTTGCATAAAAGGTGTGTATTTTGAAAAATATTCAGTTGTGCTTTGCATGTTGCTCATTACGTAACATGAACAAAATGATAAAAACCGCTTTGGTTGTCATTACATCGATTCTGGGTCTTTGCTGCTATTGTACATTTGAGATTTTATGAATGTGTTTTTTGTGTGAACACCAATGAATAAACACACATTTAAAAAGTTTGACAAGTATTTTCAAACTGCAGTAGACTGTCTTGTAATACTTAAGACTGGTGTTAAGACAGAAGTGTCATTTTTGTCACAGTTGTAGTGCCTTCCTTGGTATTTCTTCATGTATCCCATCGTGATCTTGACCCTATCTTAATAGTCTGGGGTGTGTTGGTGTAGTTTTGGCAAAGATCAACATTCAAAACAAATTATAACACTGAACTGACTGAAATGATCAAGGATAAATTATAGCTACTTAAAATTTGTTGATTCTTCCCATAATAGCAAGAGGCCCATTTGTTTCCCAATTTCACATTTACTACTTTTAAGTGCTTTAACTGGTTTTTAAGTGGCTTTAAACTGGTTATAGATGGACACAGACGTAGTTATAACCAATTATGATGGGCTTTATCTTAGAAACAGTTTTGTGACATGACAGTGCTGCTCTTTGACATCTTATTATGGAAAAAATACAAAAGCAACAAATACTGGATTTAAACAAATATATTTACAGCACAACATTGTTCACAGACCAGTTCAAAGTGTCAGACATAGTACACTTAAACCAGTGCCCCTTTAGCCCTCCAGTCCCGTGACAGAAGTCCCAGCAGCTCCTCTTCATCCTCCTCTCCTTCTTCCTCAAAACTGGCATCCGTCTCCATCTTTTCCTCTTTTTTGGGCAAAGATTTGGTCTTTGCCAAATCCCGCTTGTCTCTGAGCAGTTCAACTCTCTTGTAGCACTCGATTTGTTCATCAATTTCATCTATTTGCCGCTCTAGGCGTCCCTCCTCGTCCTCTTCAGCCACTATTGCCTCCGATTTGGTATTCACCTGCCGCATCTCTTTCTGAAATTCCTCCCACTCCTTGTCCATCTGATCCTTTGGTGCTTCCACATGGCGCACTTTGGCATCTGTTACGGGGTCGTCAAAGAAGCCCTCTGGTAAAGCCTCGGCAGTTTTATCTCTCATTTCTGTGCTTTTTTCCGGGGTTTCTGCTTTGAGGATGGATCCCGAGTGGGAGATGGCGGGTGCAGCTGGGATTGAGCTGTCAAAGAAATCAGCAGGAAGCCCTGAAGTCTCAGCTTTTTGAGCAGGAGGATTTGTGGCTCCGTGATCTTCATCGTCGTCTTCCTCATCGTCATAAATTCCACCTAAAAGACTCAAACCAGTAGCCTTTTGAGGAGCAGTGCCGCTGGATTTCTCAAAGAAGTCTCCAGGCAATCCCGACGTAGACTGACCTGCAGTGTGGGTGTGTTTTGACTTTTTAATCCCAACCTCCTCTGTGTCCGTAGTTTTTCTCTTCACAGCTTGAACCTGAGGAGCTTGCTTTATTTCTTTAAGCTCGGCAACCTTTTCTTTGTGCTGTTTTCCGAGGATATGGGTTGGCCACAGTAGTTCGGACTTCACCTGCACATTGCACAGGATACAGCTGAGATGGCCCAAACTGTTGTATTTGGCAAAAGGAGACTCGATACGCTTCTTTTCTGACGATTGCCTTTGCTTTTCCCTCATCAAACGTCGGAGTTCCTCCTGGTTTACTACTTTCTTTCCCTTCTTGGACGTCGCCATGATTAAAACTTTGTAAAGTGTGAGCTAGCTGCTGCTAAAGCGCTAAACTCAAAAGTACGTCCCACGAAGATGACACAAACGGTGTAGCTCACGTCTTGTATAACCTCGCGAGATTATCCACGTTAGCGTTTATAAATACAAAAAAATGTGAGGAAAAATACTCCTCTCATATTATTCTTTTGGGAGTTTTAAGTCCTTACACTATTGTTTAGCAACGTCAACGTTATCTCCAATTAATTTCATTGCAAGTTACTTCAAGTGTTTTGTGTGTGTAATTTGAGTGATGTTGTTTGTACCAGTGGAGTTGCCGTATCTAAAAAATGGCAGAATGGCTCGCGCTTGCGCACAGCGCGTTTTGAAGCAAAAAAGGGCAGCGGCGCATATTGGGTAGAAACACTGCCCGAATTTTGCCGCAAAGCGAAGAGTATCGGTACTGATTTTTAAACGAGGCATTTAAAATAGGCGTTTGATCAGAAAACAATGTAGTCGCTTTTTATCCCTTGCCATTTTTTACCTCTGTGTTCATTTAGTTTGTGTCTGTGTTCTGTTTTGTGTAGCTATATTTTTTTTTTACATCGCCGCACCCACCATATTATTTTATTGTAGGCTAGCTAGCTGACGACTGCTAGTGCTAATGTTGGTTTTGATGCAGTAAGAAGCAGGTGTAATCTTAAAATAATATTACCGTATTTTGTTACTTAAATACTGAAGGTCAAAACCTACTAGGGCAGAACTCAAGCTCTACTCGTATTATCTTTGTGGGGTTTGAAACAGATACCCCTCAGTTTTCATCGGTGATAGCGGCAAACGACTCCGAATACGTACAGTAGCCACCATGACAGGTGAGAAGATCCGCACCACGCGAAAGGACCACAACAAAACAAACAAAAATGAAGAAATCATGGACACGTACGACGATGCTACAATTCCCAATGGTACGGGTAACCATTTCAAGTCCAACAAGCTGTTTCAGAAGTCGCTGAAAGCCTCGGCTCTGCAACAGCAGCAGCTCAACGAGAATAACATTAATGGGAATTCATCATCAGTGGTCACAGTGGTCAACGATAACAATAAAAATCCAATAATCCTGACCAGTGAGCATTTGGAGTTTCCCGTTCATGAATGCGTCTTTAAAGGAGATGTCCGCCGCCTGTCCTCTCTCATCAGGACCCACAGCATCTCCCAGAAAGATGTTCACGGTCAGTGTTTTCATTAAAACATCCCATTTCTTCTTGGATTATGTTTTTTGTTAATTCTAACTTTTTTTTTTTTTTTTTTAACCTTTTAATAAAATAGGGCATTAGGCTAATCTGCCATAGCAGTGTTGTTGATTGCACTGGTGGTCTTTTTTCATTTTTCATGCACCATACTCCTATAATTAAAGATAACACATTCCAATTAAACAGCGCGGACAGAAACTACTCTTAAATGAAAAACTATTACATTTACAAATAAAGACTGTAATTACTTTGTACACTGGATGCATCCCCTGAAAACACCTAAAGCGACTGGGGTGGGCTTCTGGCTTACAATGAATAAATAAATAAATGAATCTTAATCAGGATTTTCTAATAATTGCTATTTTTTTCAGGCAACACACCTCTTCATCTTGCTGTGATGCTGGGACATAGAGGTAAAAACAATGCTGTGGAATCCATTCTTTTAAGTTTTTCTCTTTAACGACACAGCAATTTTACCTTAAGACATATTACATTTAATCTGTTGTGAACTGTGACCTATCCTCTGTCCTAAAGTGCCTTTAATGAAACAGTTCAGCATCTGTTCAGGAAAGGGGCTGTTTTTTTCATTGTAAGACATACAACACAGAGACACACTTCCTCAATCAAATACTTCTGCCTTTTTGTTCGCTTCTCATCAATGAATAATGGACAGTGACTAGTTTGATTTGGCAAAAGGCTGCACATCATGTGGCAGCCTTCATCTTTGGATCCTTGATTTAGGAAAGAAAACAAAGATTAAAACTCACCCCACAAAGACATAGCTGATAAACCTAAGCCCTGGCAGGAATGCTTCAAAAATTAAAGGGTATGACATTATCATCATGTATAATATATATATTTTCATCAGAATGTGCCCTCCTGCTCCTGGCCCATAATGCACCTGTTAAAGTGAAAAATGCTCAAGGATGGAGTCCCCTGGCAGAAGCTATCAGCTACGGAGACAGGCAAATGAGTGAGTGAACGCTTACTGTATGTTTCACTTTTATCTCGTGTTTGTGGCTGGAACTGAATTAGATGTTCTCTACTCGCAGTCTAAAAATATAACTGTTATATCATAAATCTGATATCTGACATCTTTGCCCCATCAGCACATCATGACTTTATTAAATTGTACTGTGCCAGGGGCCGATCATATGACTTCGATTTTAATTAGATGCATTGTTTAGATGATATCAGAAAATCTTTTATTAATTTTAATGGTGATAGGAATGTGGATGATTATGTGTGTTTTTTAGTGTGATAAAAAAAAAATCTTTATAATTGAATTTCATATGTCATTAAGTTTATTTTGGTATATTTCCTTCTGTAAATCCTAATCACCCTTCCAAAAATGAATTTAATCTTAACAGTTTTTAAGCATGATGGCAGTCACAAAGCACAGAGGACTTCTAAAGGACAATGGAATTACTGTTTTATGGGTTATTTAATTGTAGAGACTGTTATCTGATGATAGTTGCCGCTAAAAAGCTAGTGGTGGGGATTTTCTCTGAGCTGGTCATCCAGACGGGCTGGAACATAGCCTAAATCAAGGCTTAGTGCAGAAAGCCCAGAGCTTACAGCCTGGTTACTACCCCGCCTAATGATGCTCCTGCTTTTAGATCTGACACAGAGTGAAAAGAGCCAAATGACATGTGAAAGGCAGCAGGCTCCCTAATGGCTTTGGGAGCGAGTGGTGTTTTTTAGCTCTGGTATATACCTTTCACTAAACGGTTTATTTCAGATTTGACGACAAAGCTGAGGTCATTTCTTGAGGTTTTTTTTTTTCTGTGAAAGCATCTCTGCAGGCTTGTCCAAAGTGACCTCGGCCTTTTTAGTATGCGTGGTGTTTCTCTGCGCCTGCTGTGACAGGCCGGCTGGGGACTGGGACCTGGAGTTTGGCTTTGAGAAGGTCACATCACTTCGAGAGAGGGGGGGAGTGGAAACACTGGGACAGGAAGGTCAGGCAGTGAAAAGTCCCGCTCTGTGTTTAAATTTAAATAACCTGCAGTATTCAGATGAGGCGCAAGGTTATACATGAACACGTGAGGTAGTCTCTCCAAACACTGCAGTCGGGACTTGTCAGCGCTCGCGTCGGGTCAGCAGCTGTCGTCCGCGGCTGCAGTGACGTGGCGCTCACCTCGTGTCACGCCCGTTATCAGTTGCGCAATTCCACTCCACTGGACACGGTTCAGTTACTGTCTTTCTCCCGATCTCACAGATATCCCGCTCTGTAGTGGACCGGATTCACCTCTGTCACTGATGCATGTAATATACGCCGTGTTACTGCTGTCAGCCAGAAAACGGAGCATTTATCTACTGTCGTTTAACGGTTGGGTTACTTTAGGCACTTCTCCGGCAGAATAAAATGCCTTCTCGGAATATGTTTAAAAATAATCGTGACATGATGACGCAAGCTAAAATATCAGGCTACAGCCACAGTAATGCATCTTCTAGCAAAACAGTGCCCAATGTTTAACGCTAAAGGAGTAGGAAGCAGGGAAAAACTGAATATTCAGGATAATAAGAAAGACATTCAGGTGTGAAAGTGTCTAACGTTGTGTTGTCACTGTCTTTTTTGTAGTAACAGCAATACTGCGGAAATTAAAGCAGCAGTCCAGAGAGAGCGTGGAGGATAAAAGGCCTAAATTACTCAAAGCTCTGCGAGAGGTGAGGATCACACTGGCTGCACTTACACCGCCGCACCCCCCGCTGCTGCTTTATTAAACCTTAATTATTCGTCTGAACTTTGACTCCCTGTATGCTAATGAGCAGAAAGGATAACTGTGCCACTGCACTGCGTGCTTTTTAATATATGTACCCTCTGAGCAGACGCTGTGTCTGTATTTTTTTAATAGCACACGTTAACGGCTTCACTGCTTCCTTTTGCGCCGACGCATGAAGTTATATTGCGTTTGTGTTTCTTTTGTAGCTCGGTGACTTTTATCTGGAGTTGCATTGGGATTTTCAAAGCTGGGGTAAGTTTTGTGCAAGTTATTTTACGCAAATAAAAAAAGACTAATTTTAAAAATGTTTCATTTTTGAGTTAATGGCACCATCTTTTAAATTGTAGTGCCTTTGCTGTCCAGGATGTTGCCTTCAGATGCTTGTAAAATCTACAAGCAGGGGACTAATATCAGGTAAGAGCCCAATATTTAAAAATGTACATTTATTCTGTTATTAGGATATTCTTTACACCATAGGTAGGTAATAATGGTTTTAAGTTTTTCAAAGAGACAGGAAAATGACAAAGACATACAGTGTAGCTTCTAATGGACTGTTGGTTTATGCTACTGAGTCATTGGCTTAGATTTAATATAAGACTTTTTGTGTCTTTTCGCAAAACTAAAATTCAGTGGAGGAAATGCACACTTTCACTAGTGTTGCTTTGTGTTGGATTTGACCAAATAGAAAAAAATAAAATGTTAAATCAACAACTAAAGTCCATTTTTAGTTTAGATAGTTAGAGAAAAACATCAAACAAACATTTAAAAGTGTTCCTTTGGCCAGCCCTAAGGAGGACTATGCTTCATAATTTTTAATACTTTGTGCTAACGGTTAAAGATTTGATAATCTCTCTTGGTTTAGACTCGACACCACTCTCATAGACTTCAACGATATGAAATGCCAACGCGGTGATCTCAGCTTCATTTTTGACGGCGACGCTGCTCCCTCTCGGTCCTTTGTGGTTTTGGACAACGAGGCAAAAGTCTACCAAAGAATACACCACGAGGTCTGTTCAAGTCCCTCCCCTCGATTTCCTTTTGTAACGATATGAACTTTTTAATATAACGATGCGCTCTCATGCACTCCGCTCTGTCCAAAGGAGTCGGAGATGGAGACCGAGGAAGAGGTGGACATCCTCATGAGCAGCGACGTCTACTCGGCGACCCTGTCCACCAAGTCCATCACGTTTTCCCGCAGTCAGATCGGCTGGCTCTTCAGAGAGGATAAAACGGTGAGCCTAACACATGCAGGCTGGTATGAAAAATGATCAAGGCAAATTAAAAAACCTCTGCTCAGGGTCTTAATGGGTGGGCTCTGCTGAATTATTTGCGGTCACTAGGCTCCGTTTGAAGTTAATGGCGCTTATTATCCCGGCTTCCTTTTTAGCGGAAAAACACAGGTGGAAGTAATAAAAGCAATTATGGCACTGTATGAATTACAACAGCTGGAACTTATAACAATAATGACTCCACTCTATTTAATTGTCCCAAGTCCCACGTCTAATCTTGTAAATGACCGGGCAACGTCTAAAATACTCCTATGTTTTGGTCAATAAACCTGGCATCTAATCTGAGAAAAAAACATGGCTACTTTAGGGTTATTTAGAGTAATAATAATCTTTAGCTCATGATGAACAAGGTTTACGGTATGTAACATGTGCTTTATATGGATCACATAGATGGAATATATAGAAAGAGAAGTTTTTTTCATCCACGTAGTGTTGTTGGTAATATCTAGTTTGAAACAGAGTAAAGATCATAGCCAGGTCATAACCAAACCAGTCTAAGACTCAGTGAACACTTATAAAATCCACTCACTGAATACTAATACGAAATACGTCAGTGTTACATAAGCTGTTGGTCAATTTAAATTTAATTCTCCAGAACAGACAATTATCTTTTGCAGCCCAAAGTAGATGCTTCCAATAAACTTGTAAATGTGGTTTGAGCTGGGAAATTACATTTAATAATTTGTTTTACCTTTTATTTTTTCTCAGAAAATAAATAATAAAAAAGGTGTGGACACGTTGTTAGCAGCAGCTTTGTTACCAGTCTTTATGGTTATTGTTTTATTATATATTTTTAGGAAGCGTTGTATCATGAGCCTCAGCTGTGAAACTGTTTTTTTCTCCCACTCATAACCATCCATATTTTCCCTGGAGGTCAACGAGTTGTGATGTAGCCTCAGTAACTTATGGCTATCCTTGTAGTTTCACAGCAACAAATAAGAAAATGAGATCTATAGTATTTTTGCAGTGAATAATGTATTGCTTTGAAAAATCCTTCTAATTCTCCATTTTCCACTCGTTCCTACAGTCGTGCCCTGTGGCTGCACTTTGACACATTTTCAGGCAGGCTTTTGCATCTGTATTAGGATTGGGAATACTGTTTTTTTCCCCCATGATGAAAGCATAACACATCTGTCACCTCTTGCATCTCGTCTCTGTGAAGGAGCGGGTGGGGAACTTCCTGGCCGACTTCTATGCAGTGAACGGTTTGGTGCTGGAGTCTCGGAAACGGCGCGAGCACCTGAGCGAGGAAGACATCCTGAGAAACAAAGCCATCATGGAGAGCTTGAGTAAAGGTGGCAGCATCGGCGAGCAGAACTTTGAGGTGAGATGAAACCGAAGAGGCAAGTTTTTATTTGTAAAAAACACACGATGGTGAATGATGTTTTCTGTCTTCAGCCCGTGAAAAGACAGTCCCTCACTGCTCCTGCGCCCAACACCATTTCTTGGGAAGAGTATATAACAGCGGAGCACGGAAAGTACGCACCACAAATTCTCATTTTTTTTATAATTACAGAATTATTTAGGATTCTCACCGGAAATATATTAATGCTGAGTCTGAAATTCATATATTATGAAAAGCCAACATCTTTGTCTGTGCGCCTTCCCACCTCCAGGCCGCCTCATCTGGGGAGAGAGCTCGTCTGCAAGGAGAGCAAGAAGAACTTCAAAGCCACGGTGGCCATGAGCCAGGATTTCCCTCTGGGCATCGAGTCGTAAGTACAGCCCGGTTTTCTTCGATCGGTTCGTTCGCTGGACTAAACTTGAGTGTGTGGCGTTCTAAAAGATAAGAGAGATGGGAATTTAATATCCTGTAGCAAAGAGAAACAAACTAAAAGGCAGCTAATTAATGGGCTTTCCACAAAAGCCTTAAATGTTTCAAAATTTAAGAGCTTTAATGAGGATAAAGTGCTTGTAAATGTAACCGCATCTTGGACACATGAGCCTATAAAGTTTGGTTTATCGAGGTCAAATCTCGAAGTTCTTTTGTACCACCCATGGCTAAAACATTTGGAACAAACAAAGAAGAATAACTATGGTAAAGGCAATTGCATTTCTATATTATTTTAGCATTGTGTTTTATGTCCTGTACGTGCAATAGGGAGACTGATCTAAAACAATTCAAATGGAGTATGAGCTTTGAAAGCATGTTAAAGTTTCTCCAGGAGGCGCTTTGATTTAATGCCTGTCATGCTCAGAGGCAGCGCTGTAAAATATTACCAGAGCATAATGCAGTAAAAATGCTTTATCTCTTCCTCTGAATGAATGCGGGCTAGCTCCAAAACCTGCTCCTAAAGAGGCTTAATGGATTTTTAATGTGATTTTTCTTCCCCTCTCGTGTTTTGTCACAAACATGCTCCTAAAATATTACATTTCACTCTAATAAATTGCCATCAAAGTCTCAGATAAATGTGTTCTGTAGTGGATGATATGATGTAGAACTTCTTCTTTTTCTGCCTAAAAACCAAGAGAGCCCCATACCAATAAATCTAGAGTGTTAACAGTCGGAGAGGCCAGTCTTTCTTGTATTGTGTAAAATGAGTTATATTAAATGGAACGCACTCTGCATAAATTGTTATATAAAGCTCAATAAACCCAAGTGGAAGTAGCCATTTCAGTTCCATTTCTTTCTACAACTGCCCAGAAGGGACAAACTGAGCACTGCTGGGTCTTTTAATGCACACAGTTTTCCATCATTTGGTTAACATATAACATTAAAATTGTGTAAACATCATTCAATGCTGCAATTAATGTAACACTTCATTTTCATTGATACCAAAAACACGTTATTTATAAAGTTCTGTAACACTATGTGGACACAAGCTAATTCTGCCCAAACTAACCTTGCAATGTTTTATGTGGCCCTTCAATGCATGTATCCACGTTTTAACTGGATTTGAACAGGTTTTAGATGGATTTGAATCAGATTAATTTAATTTGTTTGTGAAATCTTAAGCCAGTTTTGGGACGAAGATATTTGAACAAATAAAATCTGTTCAAATCCATTTTAAACCTGTTCAAATCCAAATAAAACCAGTTTGAAACCATCTAAAACCTGTTCAAACACAAATAAAACCTGCTTGAATCTAAATAAAACCTGTTCAAAGCCAACTTTAACCAGTTCAAATCCATCTACAACCAGTTCAAATCCAAATTAAACCAGTTTCCTTAAATGGAGGAAATGAATGTTAAAGATAACATTCGTAAGACTCAAATGAAGATGAAACCTCACATTCAAAATGCAATAAAAGCATCCAAATGTCACCATCTTCAGCCCCTGAAAGGATCCGTATTATCTATCGTGGCCCCTCACTACTTTGAGTTTGACACCACTGCTTTAGAGGAAGTGTTGGGGCTCATTTCTCCCACTGTTCCCACAGGTTACTGAACGTGTTGGAGGTCATCGCCCCGTTCAAGCACTTCAACAAGCTCCGGGAGTTTGTTCAGATGAAACTTCCTCCCGGGTTTCCTGTCAAACTTGGTGCGTAGCGACCTGCCGCACTTTCTGATGATGCCTCAGCTCGACAAGAATAATAACCGTATGAAAATGTTCTCCTCTTTAGATATCCCAGTCTTCCCCACCATCACTGCAACCGTCACATTTCAGGAATTCCGTTACGACGAATTCGACGAGTCCATTTTCTTCATCCCTCCTGAGTATAAAGAAGATCCCTGCCGCTTCCCAGACCTCTGACCTGTTTTCGGACCGAAGCAGGAAGCTGACCAGCAGATATTTCTAGGCGAAGGGAAACTTAAAGCTCTGTATTTGTTTAATTATATCTCTATATCAATATACGTATGTTTAAAGGGAACTGGTCTCGTCGATCGTTCGGTTGCGTTGCGTTTTCGACGGATCCAAAGCAAGTCAATGCAAAGACAGTAGGGAGTGCCATGTTCACGTAGACGCGTCTCGGCGGTAGATGTTGTGAAACGAGTGATAGCTTCTCATCGTTACTGCAATCCTCAAAGTGAGCAGCTGATCCAACTGTTCTGTGCTGCTGTTTGAGCCTCTGGACTTTTTTTTTTTTTTTTCCCTCCATTTCTATTGTATGAACTGTATCGAGCGTAACTATGGGACTGATCATTCGAATTCTCACTTGAGATTGCACTGACACTGTCATCTGTAAATAATTCATCTCAGCTGTTAGAGCAAAAGAAGAATACTTAAAGCTGTATCCTTGAACTGAGCTCAGAGCGATAGTGTGGGGTTTGGAGTTGTATGGGGAGAGTCTATTTGGCTCCTTTACAGTGTACATTGTGAAATATATGGTTGATCCAGAGCCTACACAATGCATCAACAAAGTCCTAAGTAAACAAATAACTGCTCAGTTGTAGATTACAGTGCACTATCCTTTTGGAAATGAGCTCTGAAGCCTCTGAACAATAGCGAACAACAGTTATCTTGTTTAGCGAGGACTTTGTATTTTAGAAGGCTCTACAGCATCTTATACTTATTAACTTCTATCTAAAAAATACCCCATACAGCTTCACCAGCCTCAAACTATCACTTTAATATTTGTTTATAAATGCTGTATTATAAAAATCTATGGTATACTCAATGGAGTAACACTGTGTAGCAATACATTTCCAGTACTTCAGAATGTTTTTAAAGCAGCTGGGACAAGGTTTAGCATTAAAACCACTTACTGCTAACAGTTGAATATCCATGCCTTTCCCCTGTGCAGGGTGCAACCTCCTGTATCTTCAGGTTTAGCTCATCTTACCTCTCCGGCTGTGTCCGCGTGGTGTAATAATATGATGTGAGTGAACAGTACTGTAACGAGGTGTGTCGTACGTTTGTGTTTGGGAGAACGCTGCTGGGACATCAGGTAAACTATACTTGGTTTATAACTGCACTGATAGAAGGCGTATTTAAGGCATGCTATGGCTACGTCGGCCGAAAAAAGGATCACATGCATCTTTAAGCTATATTCTCTGAACGTTTGTTATATTATCTGCAGAAAAATAAATTGTAACACTAACACTTTGAAACACCTTTCTAGTGCTTATAAAAGCTCTCCTTAATGGTGGTTTCTGTGTACATTTATTTCATGTTTTTTGTTACTTTTATAATCCAAGGAGAGTAAATCAAGCTGTGAAGTTGAAAATTGCTGGATATTTCAAAAAGTGTAAAATGGAAAGAGAAAATCCAATCCATTCAGTCATCTTTGGCTTTTTGACCATCCCTACTTCACTTCCCTTTAAATAAAGCACCAGCATCATGTTTCAACTCAGAAGCTTCAATGGTTTGGTCTTTGTTTTTCGGTGGAGGGCCAGACTGCTCAATATACAGATGTTTAAAAAAGTCAGTAAAGCTCAAAATCCTTATAATAGCTTTTATTTTCATACACCCAAAGCATTGGGAACACTGCACATTCCAATCCAAATCAAAACATGAACAAATAAATGAACAAATTTGTTATTGCTTTACAGAAAGTGAAGAAAAAATAGCAGTGTCTGAATTTTTATTTTGAAACTCAAACATTTATTGTATAAACTAAAAAATGTTTTAGATTGATCTTTCTTGTGAATCACTGAACTAATATTTCATGATGTAACCACTGCTTTTGAGAAGCTGACACATCTGTGTTACATGGAGTTGACCATCTTCTGGCTCCTGTTGGGACCACTGGACTACATTCCACAATTCCTCTGTATTTTTTTGGTTTTCCAGTATTTTTGGTGCAACCCCTCAAGTTTTCTATTGGATTAAGGTCCCAGCATGTATGGCTTGAATTCAGTGTTTGGGGGGCGCAGTTTTTCAGAAAACCACCAAACACTCAAGTCACAGTGAGGAAGGTGACACATGGTGGCTCAAGCATCATGATATAGGGCTGTTTCTCATACTTGGTGTTTGGTCTATTTATCCCACACGAGGATCATGGATCAGTTTGAATACATCATGTTGCCTTAATACCCCTGAAATGTGTGTTTCAACAAGACAATGATCCCAAACACACCAGTCATCGAGCAACATCTTGGTTGGTTCCAGAGCAACAACTTAGTTATTTTTGATTTGAAGAAAACAGCAGTGTTTTTTAAGTGTATGAAAATAAAAGTTATAAGGATTTTGAGCTTTCCTTACTTTTTTAAAAAGTGTAGTAAGTAGGAAAAAAACGCAGACATGTCATTTGTCCAAAGAGGCTTTAATAAAAAAAAGAAATCCTTGATAAAACACTTCCAAATAACATGAAGCAGTAATAGCAACTGTCAAGATGTGAAGAGAGGTCAGGTAAACGCATGACTAAAGATATAGTATATAAAGAGATGACAAAAATCAGACAAAACAAGCACATTAAAGACGCAGCAAGCTTCACTGCAGTTTGTAACCGATCACATTTGTAAAGGCCTACGGCTATTAAAAAAGCGACATGACAAACCATCTTCAGGTAGGCAAAAATAACTTAAAAATCTGCATTGTACATTTGTTGACAAGAAGGGTCGTTGTGTGTGAGAAAACACTTGCACGGATCACACTGTCGACTGCGGGTGAAACTTGGTTAAGTGACTAAACGTGTAAGTTATAGCATGGTGACAAACAGTAGGACGGTACGATTAGTCGCTCACATCCATGTCCTCCTCGCGGTGATCGTCGGAACCGTTCACTTTCACCATCTTCACCATTCGCGCCGGCCCGTTGTCTTCGGAGCGAGGCGACATGGAGTCCTCTGAATCCTTCCTTTCCATTCGCTCCTTCTCGCTGTCGTAGCCCTGCTCTTCTTCATCGTAGTCTCTGGTGACCTGGAACAGGAGACCCACATATTTATGTGACCCTCGGATGGCACCAGTTACCCACTTGTTGTTTTCTAAGTTCTGTTTATGTGCTTTCAAACCTTGAAAAGCTGGATTGGCAATGTTGCTGACCTAATGATTAGATAGATATGATTAGGAACTTGACAATACCAAAGTTAGGCTTTCTTTTTAACCAAAACTGATTGCCAATAGTTAGCATAGCTTTAGCTTCCATTCCTGATTGTGAGGCTTTAACCAGCAAAATAAAGCTTGTCCTCGTCTGATCTAGGTCACACTGAGGACCCTCTAATAGTTATTTTTATTTTAAAATGTATTAGAGCAAAAGGTCAGACATACAATAAGCAAAAATGTCAGCAGAACACCAACCTTTACATCTTTCTCTCCATCTAACTTCCTCTCCTGATCCCTGTCTTTGTCTTTACTTCTCTTTTTCTTGCTGCTGGAGTGATCGCGGTCGTCTCGGTTGCGGTCTTTATCACTCCTGCGTTCTCTGTCTCTTTCCTTATCCCGCTTCTTTTCCTTCTTGTGTCTGGGGACAAGAACAGTTGGCGATGAATGTCAAAAAAGATGCATCATCGTTAAGAGTTTCGTTTTAGGTCAATGCACCAACCTTCGAGGAGAGGGAGTCTGAGAAATTCTCTTGGGAGACTTTCTGGGAGATCGACTGCCGCTGCGACTCCGTCTGCGTCTCCTGTGAAGCGAATCAAATGGTAAATTCTTCCCAGAAACAGAACAAATGCCATATTACCGTTTATTAACATGAATATGGCACTCACCGACTGGCGCTGCGTGACCTTCTCGCTGTGCTGTAGCTTTTGGGTGGGGTCCTAGATCTTTTCCTTCCAGAGTCGTCTTTTTTTCTATCTCTGCGAACACATAATACACTTTACTACGGGTCGGGCTAAAAAAGGTGTGAACTTGAGGCAGTTTGAAGTGTGGGACTAACCTGGATCTGCTGTGAGAGCGTCTTCGGTCTCTGGAGCGAGTGCGTCTCCTGCGAGGACTCTTGGAGCGTCTCTTAGTTCGAGAGCTTGATCGTCTTCTCGATCTGCTCTTTGAACGTCTGCAGACAGACCATTTAATTTAAGATCCTTATATATATATATATCAAGAACAGTAACAACTAGGGCTGCTCGATTATGGAAAAAATCGTTGAGTTTGGAAATATGTTGGATTTATTAAACAAAACTGAATTCTTCTTAAATAGTAAGAACATGTAAATCTTTCACGAACCTGTGCCTTGAACGAGACCTAGACCTCCTCCTTCTAGACCTTGATCTGGACCGGGACCGAGAGTGGCGTTTTTTGCTTTCCTTACCTGCAACACAATATCAGAATGTTAATATTAATATCCAAGAGACCTTTTCTTCACTATGACAGTTTTTAATAAGCACAATGTTGAACTGCTACTCACTTCCAGGCTCAATCGCAGCAGAAATAAGGGACTGTGCCTCTCTCACTCTCTTCATGGCTTCTTCAATTTCTTTATTAGACGCATCAGCTTTCAAGCTCGCACTCAGGTTCAAACCGACAGCCAGTGGATTCAATCTAAATTAAACACTCATTAGTTTACTCAGTGTAACACAATAACATTCTGTAATGTTGATGACTGTTGGGACTTACTTTGGATCCGTCATCAGTTTTAGGAACTGATCAGCCGCCTGTAAAGACACTATTGGTTAGACAGAATATACAAGTTGTGGTGTTATCTTAAGTCTGCATCAGGCCTCACCTGTGGATTCATGTTGGCTCCTGGAAATCCAAAAGCAGCCAGTGCATCTATGTTTGGGGCTCCAAAAGGATTCGCGCCAATCTGAAATGATATGAAGACACTTATGAAGAATGAAAATTTGAGAATAGCATTTGGACATGTGGCATAGCATGACATACAGCCTACTAACTACACTGTAGAATGAGTTCATATTCAGCTCTACATTAAGATGAGATCCACTGATTAATAGACTTTGTGATAATGATTTTAGAGTTAATTTTAATTCAAAATCCCACTCGTGTCTGGTTGTTAGTTTGTAGCTGCTTGGTTTGTATGTACCATTCACTCAGTTTATGATGCTATTTGTTTTGCACGAGCTTGGTGTAGTTCTGTGTTTCTCTTTGTGTAGTTCTGTGTTTCTCTTTGTGTTAGCTCCCTCAGACATAAACGATAACGCTAAACGATTTTTATTCGTTTTTACCTGGGCCCTGTACTGCAAAAGTTAGAGTTGCCATGTCTTGTTTATTGTTCAACACAACTACAAAGACTTTCAAACCCTACCGGACTGGGAATGGGGTTGGGTGTTGGAAGAAGTCCTCCTCCAGGCAGGATTCCTGCAACAGCATTAGCTGGTGCCAGCAGTGACAAAGCTTTACTCTCATCTGGGATCGAGCCTAAAGAAACAAAACCGGCATTAGACAAGAACAAGATTACTGCACACTCAACAGAGCAGATGCAAAGAAAAACTCCTCACACTGCATTTCTTCAAATTAGGTTCAGCAAAATGGTTACCTTACACATCTGAGGAGAGGTCCCTTAGTTCAGAATAATCATTGCAGTGACATAACTATTGTTGGAAAAGTACCACACTACTCCAATGAACACTGCCAAAAAATCACCTGAACGTGTTTTTTAAGTCATGAACCAAACGTTAGCAAGCACAGCTGCTTCTCCAGTTGGGTGTGCCCTCAATTTTCATATAGACTCAAACAAGCGACTCACGTTGGCGGCTTGGCTACTAAAAGCACACAGAGAAAAATCGAGATACACACACAAAAGAGAATTTTTAGGGACTTGGCAAGAAAACTATACCAAAAAAACAAAATATGTGCTGCATGACAATAACAGACGATAAGGATGGGTAATGTGCCTGCAGTAAATCATTGTTCTGTTTCTTACCTGTCACTGCGTCAATTTAACAAAAGTCAGAGGCAAAATATCTACAATGAATAATTACAGTTCGATAATTGTCTTTTTTTTTTTTAGAAAAGCATCACCAGGATTAACTTTTTTTGTTATTTCACCTGAAAACCACTCAAACAATGACAACATGTAAATAAAAGAGCACACAGGAGAGAGAAATGTCTGCAGTGGATAAAACTGTTGGGTGGCCTTTTTCAGCAGGGCCTGGTTTACAGGACTGGCTGTAAAACACAACAACAAAAAAAGAAGACCACCGTTAACGAGGGATTGTACCAACATCCAGTCATGCGGGGTGGCAATTTTAGAGCAATTATGGCAAAAATTACTGATTAAAGTAGGAAATCAAAAGAGCGTGTTTGCAGAATTAGCTGCAGTGGATTGAGGTGCTTTCCATTAACATTTGTAGAGTAAACATTACAAATATTTAAGTGATAGTTGAGCTTTTATCAAGTGAGGAACATGGGGATAGCTTATTTCTTCTAAATAAACTATATTGCTGACATAGGACATGAAATTATTCAGCTATTTATTTAAAAAGTTTCATTTTGATCCTTTAAAATGATAAAAAAGTAACATTAGGGCTCATCCCTATTTACAGTATTTACTCTTTCAGATTTAACGTCTCCACAAGAACATTTCTTTCATGAAAAGTTTGGCGAATGGCTCTACATTTTAAGAGGAAGTTCCTCCAAAAAGTGCTGTCAGTGTGAGGTTACTGTGCGTCTAGGGCTGTGTAAGAACAGAAGGCTTTCAAAAATATATCTTTGTTGCTTTAAAGTAAGGTAATGTCATGTTATTTCTGTCAGTTTAACATACAATCAAACGATTAATATGTTAGGTTGGACAAAACCCAATGTCAACAATATAGTTGACCTGACACTTTGGCAGGATTTTCTTACAATGAATGGCCAAGCGGTATTTAAGGATGCATAATTAACAGAATTTCAGGCTATGTTCCCGCTTTACTGAGCTAAACCACCTGGAAAAGACAAATTAAGACAGCAGAGAAAAGGGAAAAGAGAGACACAAAAAGACAGGGTTGGGGCTTGAATGCTTGCTGGCCTTTGCAAATGCCTACAGTCCCCTGTTGGCGGGCAGAGGAGCACTTTGAGCCATCAACGAGGGGCAGGTTTTGCCTTCTTCACTACAAAATCACACACACATACACACAACACACAAATAACAAAGAGAAGTTTAACAGAGGAAAGTCCAACATGGGAGAACAAAATAAATGCATATACATTGTTCATCAACATTTTTAATTTGAGCATTTGTCTGTGTTCAGATATTCAAACCCTCTTATTCAGGTGCTCTGTGTTTCAGAAGAGTTCACTTCACTCTGGGCGTTTTAACAGAAATAAAATAGGGCTCTTATTATTTAAGTAAGTGCTCAGATTCACTGTGGAACAACATTCATTTTCATTGCACTTCACAGTAAAAATAATGAAGACTAGTAATCAACAGGCCCCATTCAAACCAGAGGAAAGGCTGTATACAAACCTTCAGCAAACGGGACCACAATCAAAGCTCTGTCCAAAAAGACGGTGTTGGTGAGATGTTGAGACACTCCGACAGACTCTTGCTCCTGGAACTTCACAAAACACACCCGGGATGTGACCGGCATCGGAGAATCACTGAAGATAAAGGACAAGAATTGTTAGATAAAACAGCCATCCATCAGTTATATTCTAAAGGTGTAACTATTAGTATGAACAAGATGATACACAAAGGAAAACACACGCTATTTAACCTGAAGATTTTACATTGAATTCTTGGTGTTCTTTTTGCATACTTTTAAAATACTTAAATTCAAAATTTTCTCAACTTGTAAATTCTCCCAAAATTGAGAATATGCAGTGCAAAGCTAACAATAGTAACGGGCAAAATTAAATTACACGTATTAGCATCATTAAGAGGATTGCGCTAATTTCAATGATTAATTACAGTTTTATAGTTTAAAACCAATACCCAAAAGTATCCAGTCTAGATCTTCGAGTAAACCAAAATCAAGACATCAGATTATCCACAACAATGTTCAATACAACTTCAAAGATGTTAGCAGCTAGCTGAAGCTAAGGCTGCTGCTAGCATTGTTAGCGGTTCAGGCCAGCGCTTAATTTATTGGTAAAGCAATCCTAGCTTTGAATATAATAAGTGTTGCTTGGCGAGGAATGTACATTGATTATAAAACAATCTAATTAACTTACTCTGGTGGAAATAACTTTAGTTCTTCAATGGTTCCCAGGAAACCGAAAAGTGTGCGCATCTGCTCGGACGTGGTGCTCGGCGAGACATTGGTCACCTGCACTACCTTCGTGGTGTAATTCATTTTCCCGATTAAACAGCAAAACGAGCCAAATTGTAAATTACAGCAAAATTAACCGTGTAACTATATAAGCAGTTCGGTGTTTGGGTACTATGTAGGTCGACGAGCAAAACATCTACTTGTTAGAAAACTACAGTCTGCTGTTCAACCGCTTTTCCGCCATCTTGGGTTATCGTAGCCAAATTGCGCATGCGCGAGAGTGATCGTCGCTACAAAGAGTGAGTTCAAACATTCACACATTCACAACAAATTATTATCTATATTAGGCTAAATCATATTAGTATTAAATATTTATTCATTACTTTTATGTGAGACTAATACGCGGACAGACAAAATTTACTGACTGAGTAAAAATAGATTCGTGATAATTTATAATTGATAATGCTGGTTATCTGACAGTCATGTCAGTCCATTTTCCAACAGATGTCGCCCTTCAATTGACATACAAAGATGTTATGTGACTCAAATCTGTTACACAACTGTGACATGAGCAAAATAGACATTTTTTTCCCCTAAATTTGATTAATTTCTGAATTTGTTATCTACATTTGACTTTTACATTTTGAACTTATTATTGAGCTTTTGCAGTTTGTGACATAAAAGGTATTCACATTTAAACTATTTTATATGGCAGCTGTTTCTGCTTTATTTTAAACCCACAAAACTATGCCGTTCTATCAATGTTCCAAACTATGGACTTAATGTTCAAAAGATATTTTGAGGAAATATTCCAAACACCTCACATTCTAGCCCAAGATTTAAACTGTCAGTAATGTATTTCTGTGTTTCAGATTTACTTTGACCCCATTCTTGCATAGTTGAATGCCATTCTTTACCACATATTCATTGTGCAAGGCCATGCCCTGGATAGAGTATGTAAAGACTTGGTTTTAAAAAAAAGTCATGAACTACGGGGCACCACAACATCAACTAAACTGTCAGTTAATGGTGTTTGTTCCCAGGAGAAACAATGGCTTTCTTGTCCTCTTGGCCACACTGTGCATAATCCCACACCTGGATTAAAGCTGCACTGAGACAAGCACATTAAAGCCCTCTTCATTTAGACTGGCCACGTTTCTTTGTTTAGCTTTAGGGCCGTATTAATAGAAGACAATTTCAAAACAAATGCCACCGCAAACCTAGAACCCAAATCTTAAACGTCTCATTTTACTATGATCATTTCAAAACCCAGAGTTGCTCAATGACAAATGCACTTCAGAGTAATGCACCAAAAGCTAACACGTGTGACTCAGCATTAACTACAACGTAAAGGAGCAAAAGTGTAACCATTCCTACGACACAGGAGCAATCACATGGAGAGTTGCAACACTTTTTGCATAAAGCATAGCTCCCTGTAATAAATATTCCCCCCATAATAAATCCGGTTTCAGGAGCGTGGCCATTGAGACATCCAACTGAGGATATTGGCACAATGGGATTCTTGTTCACGCTGCAACATGATTGGTCGAGGTAAAGGTTTTACAGCAAAGATTGCAGTCAGACTTTGGGGGGGTTCTAGATGGATAAATAGCCCAAATCCACAGGGATCAGAGGAGTCCAGTTCACCAGTGACCGGAGAGTTGCTTTGAGTGGGGCCACAACAAGGATCAACTATGGTCAGCCGGTAAGATATTTGTCATTTATAGTTTAAAAAACGTAGGATATTTGAGCACTCCTTTTGGAAATATGTTTTCTAAACTGAATGTCACATCTTGTTTTATGCCAGATTTGAACATCCAGCTGGAGGCTACAGGAAGATTTTTGAAACATGTGAAGAGCTGTCAGAGCCACTTCCAGCAACAGTCACTGGTGAGTTGTGCTATTTCAAAAATGTAGTTTCATCTTAGGCAAAAACATGAGTTTGGCTTTGTTTCTTGCCAGTTTCCTTTGTATGGATTATGTGTTTAGCCTGAATAGTCAAAATTTCTTCAGAACTAAATACATTTGTTTTTGTTTACAGGTAGGATTCCCTCATTTATCAAAGGAAGTCTCCTCCGGCTGGGACCGGGCCTGTTTGAGGTCGGAGATGAACCTTTCTACCACCTCTTCGATGGCCAGGCTCTCATGCACAAGTTTGACTTCAAGAATGGCCAGGTCACCTATTACCGAAAGTAAGAATGTAGTATAGTATGTTTCTTGTACGTCCTTGATATTTAGCACAACTGCATAAGAAGATAAAGATGTATATGTATAGTTTATAATGAAATAAGCTTTATTTCTCCTTGTCTCTTCAGGTTTGTGAGAACAGATGCTTACGTGCGTGCAATCACAGAAAAACGTGTGGTGATCACTGAGTTCGGTACCTTTGCCTACCCAGATCCATGCAAAAACATTTTCTCCAGGTAAGTTAAATAAGTAGCATTCTCTAAAAACCTTTTGAGTCTTTTGTTAATGGGCCACCATTGGAAGTGTAAATTTCCCATAAAAATTAAATAAACATGCTCATAACCTGGTTTATTACAACTGTATAGGAGTATTTTTTTTGCAATCATTTATAACAAAAAGAATGTTATAGCAACTTACTACAATATTATTTTGTGTTTGCAGGTTTTTCTCCTACTTCAAGGGCGTGGAGGTCACAGACAACTGCCTGGTGAACGTCTATCCCGTTGGAGAGGACTATTATGCCGTAACAGAGACCAACTACATCACCAAAGTCAACACTGACAACTTGGAGACACTGAAGAAGGTACACACCAAAAAATGATGCACTTATACGACTTAGGCATCGGGAAATTAAAAGGTCGGTGTTTTCTGTGCAGGTTGATATGTGCAATTTCGTCAATATTAACGGCGTGACGGCCCATCCCCACATCGAGAGAGACGGCACCGTTTGGAACATTGGAAACTGCATGGGGAAAGGAGCCACGCTGGCCTATAATATTGTCAGGATTCCACCAACGCAGAAAGGTCGGCACGAAAAGTGAAGCATAGTATAAGAAATTAAATCTGGACCCCAAACAATGACACTTTTGACTTACTGTGTCATTAGATAAGTCTGACCCTATCGAGAAGTCCAAAGTGGTGGTGCAGTTCCCCAGCCACGAGAGGTTCAAGCCTTCCTATGTGCACAGGTAGGAGTTACATTTTTAATTCTAAATAAAGATTTAGGCCTAATCTATTCAATGTATCCGTCACATCCCCCACTGCAGCTTTGGTATGTCCGAGAACTACTTTGTCTTCGTGGAGACTCCGGTCAAAATCAACCTGCTGAAGTTCTTGAGCGCTTGGAGCATCCGAGGATCCAACTACATGGACTGCTTCGAGTCCAATGAAAGCCAAGGAGTAAGAAAAAGCACATCACGATTATCGTTTGTGTCTGTGTAATGTTTTTCTCATGTTCGAATCTTACTTTCTACTGTAGACGTTGTTCCACATTGCCAGGAAAGACCCCGGAGAGTACATCGATCTCAGGTTCAAAGGAGCCCCCATCGGCATGTTCCACCACATCAACACTTACGAGGACCAAGGCTTCATTGTTGTCGACCTCTGTGCATGGAAAGGGTAACAAAAAACTGGAATGTTTAGATGTATCTAATAGTGTTTTATGCTGTCTTCTAAACCATGATTGTATTTGCAGTTTTGAGTTTGTTTACAATTATCTTTGGCTGGCCAACCTGAGGGCCAACTGGGACGAGGTGAAGAAGGCAGCCATGATGGCGCCCCAGCCGGAAGTGCGTCGATATGTTATTCCCCTGGATGTGCACAAGGTAAACGCCCGGTCAGACCTGTCCAAAAGTGGTGTAGGAATAAAAAAAAAAGCTAATGTGACTCTGTTGTTGATGTAGGAGGAGCAGGGAAAGAACCTGGTCAGCCTGCCGTACACCACAGCCACAGCCGTGATGCACGCCGACGGCATGATCTGGCTGGAGCCTGAGGTGCTCTTCTCTGGACCTCGCCAAGGTGAGTCCATCAAGCTGCATTTTTCAACACAGAGAACAAGAAATCTTAACATTCTCTATTTTCTTTTTTTCTCCAGCTTTTGAGTTCCCTCAGATCAACTATGAAAAGTTTTCGGGGAAGAATTACACATACGCCTACGGACTGGGACTCAACCACTTTGTACCAGATAGAGTAAGTCAAATCAAAGAGGAATTAATAAATGGAGAAAGGAGTTCAGTTGGTTCTTTATGAATATTTTTTGTGTGTGTTTTATTCATAGATTGTCAAGTTGAATGTGAAGACCAAGGAGACCTGGGTTTGGCAGGAGCCGGACTCTTACCCTTCAGAGCCCATCTTTGTTCAGACCCCTGATGGAGTTGATGAAGACGATGGTAAATAAACTCATTTCACCTTCGTGTAACATAATAGAAAAAAGACATAACGGAAAAAGACCAAAAGTACACTGGAAACACAAACCCACATCCATTCACAACCAGTGAAGGTTAATATGTCTCTGATAAAATAAAGAAATAAATTCAAATTCAATTCACCAACTATTACAGGGTCTAACAGACAATAAATATAAACCCTTTCTACGCTGTCTGCAATTCCTATGTGAATCTAAAGCATGGGCCTAGGCTCTGGAAAAATACAAACATCAAGTACAAAAGAGACAAGAACATACATAAGTACATACTTATATGTACAAATACACACATTCATACAGTAATAGTACTGTACCAGGATTTATCAAGTGCAAAAGACAGCTTACTGAAATATAATTATTGCACCTTCCCTGAGCTAAAAACAGTTCAGAATAAAACTAAACTAAAATCAGCTAAAACTTATCTACAATACATACATAAATAAATAAATAATACTACGGGTCGTATATAAAAATCAATCATTAATAATAAAACTAGCCCAAAGAACAGACTAAAATGTGCAACAAATGCTAAAAAAAAAGTGAATCAGTGAGCTTAGGAGTAGGTTTTGAATTGATTAGACTGCCCCATCATTAATAATAAAAACATTAAAGAGCAGGATCCCACTGTTTACACATTTGCGGTACAGTTAATGAAGAAGAATAAAGATGAAGACTTTTATTGACCAGACCTTTTCTGTTTTCTCCAGGAGTGCTGCTGACCATCGTAGTGGCTCCCGGTTCACAGAGACCTGGATACCTGCTCATCCTGAACGCCAAGGATCTGTCTGAGATCGCCAGGGCCGAAGTGGAGTGCACCATCCCGGTCACCTTCCACGGGATGTACAAGCCTTAAAGTCTCACATGTCTCAGTATCAAAATGAAGATAATAAAATGTACGGTCATGTCAGGAAACATGATATTCTCTTGTTATTTGCATGTTATGTCCTTAAATGTGTCAAGGCTGGAAAAAATAAAACGAGTCAAATAAAAAAAAAAAGAGCTTGTCATTTACTTTTCTCATGAACTAAAACCATTCTTAATCTCAGCAGACCTTTCTTTAAACATGACTTTTTTTTCTGACCTTAAATAAATCCATTATTTTCCTACACATCAGTTTCTGAAAATACAAAGAGGTAAAATAAGCCTCAAATTCCTGACATAGTCCAACAGATTAACCATTTTCACACCAAATCGTATTATGCCCGAATTTCGACAAGTGACCTTTTCCTTTTCTAACAATGATGTCTGGAGAACGAAGCGCGCTGGTCTTGCAACACGTAAAAGCTGATTAACTTTGTCAGCGCTTAATCTGAAGACGACGAAAACCCATGTTCTAACCCCTTTCACCCTTTCAAATGTAGGAAAGTGAAGTTTATGCAGTGTCCAAAATGCAATAGAACGCCTTAACGCTACAAAACACAACACTGTATATGTTTTAGTAAGTTTTTAAAAATCTGCAAAAGGTTCATTAACAAGTCTAAGGTACACTAGAAATGCCATCACGTTTCCCAGCAACTGCCAACTATTAGGATTGCATCAATAAAGGGCTTTAATATTTTGCAACAACATCTATAATTCTTTAATCTCCCAAAGTGGTGACCATGGTACCACAAATCTGCCCCCTTAGCGTGCATTAGCCCGCCTTAAACTGCATTTGCATCTTATCGGAAAGAAACAAGATCCCAGTCAAATGTATTTTCTATGTATTTATTTTTGTTGGTGGAGTTGGGAAAAAAAGAACAGAAAAGAAAACAAGAGAAGAGGGACTAACACTTTGCAGAAAACATTAAAAACAGATAAGTTGTTGGTATCCCGCTGTAGATATCACGACACATTGAGAAGTCTCTCACATTTCCAGCGGGGGACAGAGGTTTGCACAGTGTAGATACGACACACTAAAACAAACGATGCGAAAAGATGGATGTAACAGATAGCACTTCGGGCCCTGTACAACAAATCCAGTTCAACAGGCTAGAATATATTGACGCAAACTAAAAATGGTGTCACAAAACTTGTTACTAAAGTATTCAGCCCTGTGTTTTTCTGCCAAGCTGTGACCACAAGCATTTCTAGACGAGCAAAACACCAACTGCGTGATAGGAAGTAAAGGAACAAAGAGAATGAAGGTTAAAAACGAATAGAGAGGGCTGGTATCGACTATATTCGTTTGAAAACTCTGGTTGAAGTAGTGGAGCAACACACAACGAAATGGATGCAATACAGAACAACATGGACTATCCCCTGCGTTGGGTTTTTGAAGAAAATGTCAAGAAAGACTATTGAATTGTAGTGTATAGACTGTAGGGTTTGTTTTTTAAACCTGGATATCAACTAACGCTTAGGCACATTTTCAAGCAGCAATTTTGAAGCTATCGCCATTTAAATTTAATGGTGACGTCACAGCCTTGATCATTGCAGTCAAAGAGGGGCTAACGATAGATCGCCACCGATTGGGTCATGATCCACTGGAAAAACGATGCCAAGACAGTAAAAAACAAAGAGCTAGAATAAGATGTAGAAGCTGACTCCTTCTGACTCCTACAAGTTGAAATCTCTGTGGTTTTGGCCGACAAGAAAACCAAATTATGCTTTGTGCAAGTGAACCGTAAGCATTCATATGAAACACAACTAATTAGATAAGACAGTGGAGGCATCATTAAGAAAAAGCCTCAAAATGCTGGCTTTAAAAAACTTTTGTCATAAAAGAGATGCATTTTTCTAAGGAGTAAAGGAGAGCTTTGGTCAGTGGGGATGTTTGGGTATTTTAATTTTTATCGTGAAGTTAGGAATTTAGAACTGTGGCTATAAACCACAGTCAAACTAGCTTCAATGTTTCAATGCTAACCTTAGTTTTGATGTACAGGGCCATATTGAACAAACAGAAAACACTTGACTATTACTATTTAAACGAAAACTAAATACTAGATTTACACATTGTTTCAAGCCTCTGTCCCGTCGCCTTACAATAAACACAAAGTCTAGCACAACAAATTCATCAAACGTGTGTTCAGGATTATTCTTTTGTGACAAGAGACAAAAGATCCATCAGCCGGGGGACACAAAAAAAAAAGAATTAAATAGATAGTGCAAGGTTATAAGGTACATATATTAATATATTGTTTAAAGATACTGTTCTATGAGTAAAGTGCAAATCTCGGGATGAGTTTTAAAGTGTGTGCAAGCGTTTGTAACGTTAGCCTGCTCATGCACAAATGAGCCCTTTACATCGGCTGCCAGCGACTTTTACACACCGTCTGCAAGAAAACATTCATGCAACACGACGACTCCAATTTTTTATTTTTGTTTTTTGTGTTTTTTTTCTTTTTTTAAACCGACAACGTGAAACATCTGGCCAAAGACGATGAAACAGCATTAAGTATACACTGTAATAAAACTTTGGGTTAATTCTGTTCTAGGTGTGTGCATTGTTTCTTTGTAATCCTTGTCACTGAAAACAGGAAGGTTCAGTGCACGACGTCATTTAGTATTTTAGTGTATAACTGGTTGTTAAATATGAAGTGTGTTAAAATGACGTAGACTGTATATTGATAGACACACAACTGTGGGAGTTATACTTTCTCTGCCATTTTATTTTCTACAGGGCGGATGCTATACTAAAGAACATGGACCAACCCCTGCGTCCGGCTTGAGAGCTGACAATTGTGTGTGTTTACAGCGCATTTGCAAGCTTCAAGTTATCATATTTGGGAAATCAGCCAAATGAAAAGCTAGCCTCGTCTATCAACATACAGTCTTTCTACCTGACAACTACCTGGGAATGTAAGTGATCCGAATACGATAAATGAGACGAAAACACCACTGAGTCCAGCTCGAGTGGAGGGTTTCCGCAAGTCCTCGCGATGTGCAGTACATTCTCACTCGTTTCTCTGATGTCCCCATCCACAGCGGCCACGACGGACACCGCTTTGACAACAACACACAACCACAATCACGCACGGTCGTCTGGAAGCACTTTCTTACCGACTAGTGGACTTCAAATGCAAGACCAGCTCAGGTTATGGTTCTAATGGCGTTGTGGGGGCAAAGAAGGCCAACTTTAGGTGAGTAACTTTTTTTTCTGAAAGTGCAAGACAACAGCAAAGATATTTTTCTGCTCCCCCTCTGTCGCTGTACAAGAGGGTATTGGAGGATTGTGTTTTTTTTCTGGGAAAAGAGGACATATTGGACCTAAAGGGTGGGAGGTAAAGAGGAGGGGTGGGGTGGGGGGCTGTAATCAGTTGGTCTCGTAGGTGGAGAGCAGGGCAGCATCCACGGGCTCCATGCAGGAGGGGCAGGTGAAGGACCTCATGAGCCAGTCGTCTATACAGTCCATGTGGTAGATGTGCATACAGGGCAGGAACCGGATGGGGTCGCCGTAGACAAAGTCCAGCATACAGATCACGCACCTGTCGGAAGACCAAATACAGAGACATACTTCAGATTTTACTACTAACAACAACTTTTCTTAACAGTCAGTTAGTTTGCAATGCAGTTTTATTCCACAACATTTTTATGATCCAGCTTGAATTATTAAGAATTATCCAGACTATTCCTCTCTGCCCTTGGAATTATGAGGTTCCGTCTACATTTTGAGCAGATTTAAAGTATTGAAGTTTAAAGTGTGGCATTAGTGACATGTGGAGCAAATTTCTTTCAGATAAGAAATCCTAAAAGGCACCAAACTTTGAAATAAACCCTTAATAATGTTAATAGGTTATCCAAGAATACAGTAAGTTCAAAACAAATGTCAGAGAGAACCTTATATTTGTAATGAGATGGTTTAAACTTCACTCTCCTGACAAACTACAGCAGCCTCAGGGGGTCAAAACTTTGAAGTCTTGGTTTACAAAGGAAACTACATATGATGTTGCAATTGTTTACCTAAAGCAGGTTTCTATTAAAATGTGCACTGATATTTACAGGCAGGTTCTTACTCATTGTCCATGTATTGTTCATGACACTTTATTATTACATTGTGTTACTATTATTGGAAAAAACAAAATCCCCAAACCTTACAGTCAATTACGTTACAAATTTTTGTAAGGTTTCCATCTGATGACTGAGTGCCGTTAAAAATCTTGTGTCCACACTTAACTGTCCAGTATTCAACAACTTGGCAAGAAGAACTGGAGTTAAGAAGTGACGTAACAGTTTAATTACACAATATTGTGAAACTTTAATCCTTTACAACATGTCACTTGTAATTATCACCATTGTGTCAAACTGAAAACGACTCACCAACTACTAGAGTGTAAGTTAGTATAAGTGCGCAGCTGTGGCTAACTCATTCCTGCTGTACGTTTAGAGTGAATAAAAAAAGCTGATTGCTCACTCCCTGATCTTCTTCTCAGAGCCGTCCTGGCCCCCATCGAAGACGCCTTTGGGGAGATGCTGGATGAGGCCGATGCGCTGAGCTATGCGGATCTGCTCCTCCTCTGTCAGCTGCGAGGCCAGGCGAGCCTGACTGGGCGTGGGGTGGTACATGGGCATGTGAGTCTGCTCCTGTGGCAACCAACCAATAGACAAACAAAAACTATTTACTCACATGATCTGACGAAAACCGGCTCGGTGACACAGTTTCGGCTTAAGTAAACAAACTTCTAATGTACACATCTCAGGTGAAATATTTGTCCATAAATAATAAAAGGTTGGCCTAGTTTGGGGATCACAAAGTAGCTTAATACTACCATGTTAAACTGTAAATATCATGAAAGTTTAACTGAATATAAATAAAGGCCATTTCAACATTTCCAAATCATACTTTGTGGTCACTTTTAGACCAAAACAACTGAAATTTCTGATTAATCGTAACACACAGGCAACTACTGCGGGACTAAGGGAGACGTTAGTAGAGTATGGTTCAGGATCAGAAACAGCTCACTGGATTAGATTTAGCAAAAATAAAAGTTGGCCCTGAAAAAGTAATTGATGTTCTCCTCATTTTAACTTAAAGCGTCTTGTAAATGAACACTTTAAACGTACATTTATAATAGATAATAGCAAACAGTCAGTACATCGGGTAATAGTGTCTTTTAATATCGCCTGTGCTTTACCTGATAAGGCGGAGGTGGCTCTAAATCTGGGTCTATCCCGTCTCCAAAACTGGCCCTGTCCGACTGGGATTCATGAAGCAGAGAGATGTCGTCCGATGTCGGAGACTTGAGACAGTTTCCCATGGTGTACCTTTTTCCAGCGGGTAACCTTTAAAAAAGCTTTGTTTCTAAAGTTTGACTATTAAATCTACTGATATCACTGAAAATTATCACTTTACAACACTGCTGCCTCCACGTATAGCATGTCCATAATGCTCCAGGCCCTAGTTAATGTCCACTAAAGTTTCTCTGCATGTTTCCTGAAATACAAAACAAAGAACTCCCTTGCTAACAACTAGCTACCTCTGCTAGCCAGCTGGGATACTTCCTTGATAAGTATCGCACATTACCTTGTAATGTACAAAATAATCAACAAAATGACTAATTTGACAGCGACACTGACTTTTAAACCACGGCACCCGACAAATAAATACTAACGACAGTCCGGCATTATAACTTCCTAAGTGAAATTAAACTGTTTTCTTTGCTGTTAGCTCTTTCTTTAACAGGAGGACATGTTATCAGGATGTGACGTACGGAGACGCACGTAAACCCGATCGCTGATTGGCTAGTAATATTTTCGTTGACCAATAGAAAGACGAGTTCACATATATAGACCCACCCATGTGTTGTTTATCGGCTACATATGATAAAATATATTTATTGTATATTTCCATTGTTATCCTAAATGAACAAAACGATGCTTATGAACAAATATTTAACTAAAAATCTCAAACAATATTTTTTGGACTGGTTATTATTTTCTGGTGTAACCTTTTATTAATTAGTTGCCAAAAATGATTTAGAACATTCACCTAAACATCATTTACTTACAAATAGCGTTCCAGGTTTTTACAGACTACTGACTTTTATAGATGAAAATCTTCCTGAAACATCACCAAATGAAAACCCAATAACAAAACCAACTTGATGACAGCTTTATTTGTATGTACAGCTATTGTACACATAAAAACACAAATTATTTGCATTCCAGGAAAATATTTTACAAATCTTGATGTTTTTGGTTAAGTGAGTTTCACAGAATTGGCCTTGTTACGGCAAAGAAAACAAATACACAAACCTTAAAATGAACATAAAAAGACTCCTTTACCTTTAAAGCTCATCAGCTGAGTTTATTTTTTCTCTAAATGTTACAGACAGCATCATTTCTCTGTATTAGTGAGTAATAGAGTAATGTAAAGCACAGGGTGTGCATCTTTGTATTTCAACACACATTCTGTTATAAAAGATGGTCAAAAAGAAAAAGAACAATCTCTCTGTTGCCATAGTTAAAACTGATAATGTTCAAAATCAATGCTTTTGATTGATAAATGCCTTTGTTTAAAAATGATTCGAAAATGAGAAAGTAAAGACTAGTAAAATGAGTTGCATTTTTAAAACCAAGGTTGGATTTAAAATAAAGCTGGATAAAACAAATAAATGTCTTCCTGTATTCTAGAAGACAGGAATGTTCAAAGTGCCAAAAATAAAAATTAATAGCTTAAATTGCACATTCATTCGCACTGTAAAAAAGTCCAGCATTATTGAATGTTTTATATTGGTCTCCCCATCGTCTGGTAAAGTTCACCAGACGGTGGCTGAACTTAGAAATGAAAATGCTGAGATGATCACAATGTATTTACAAAACAATTATTTATAAGAAAATGTAGTTACATATTCACACACCTCACAGATAGATACTTTTTAGAGCAATATTGACTCATTTAAAAACATCTCCAGAAAATAAAATACTTATCAACACAAATGACAACTGGACCCATTACTTCCGCACTCCCCGACAATAAATTATTACTCGGTTTCATCAGGTACACATCAGGAAATAGACCTTATTCAGTGTCATTGTGTTCTGTGTGAATGGGCAACTACAGTTTCAGGAAGTATAGCTATTTGTTTTGGATGCACATTTTTCACACATCCAGGATTGTGTCTGTCAAAGTTCACACATGATGTACTAAAGTAGTCTAAAATAGTAAGGCCAGTGTTTCCCACAGACTTGCTGTAGGTCTACGGTGTAAAAGACACAGACCCAGGTCAATGCAATGCAATCTAAAATACCATCACAGAATCCAGTGTTAGAACAGTATAATCTGTGGTTCATTTGGAGTCTATGGAGGAGACAATTAGTTTACGGCGGGCTGTGAAGGACCCGTCAATCACTGAAGTCCAATATTTTATATAACTGACTGGTTTCCATCAGTTTCTCTTGTTGAGCTCATCTTTAATTAAAAATTAAACTTGTAGAGGCTGTGGGAGGGCGGCAGTATAGTCCTTTTTCTTTTCTATTGAAACTAAACTCAGATCCAATCAGCTGTCAGTACAATCCTGTCAGGTCAGTGTTTGCTCTTGGATAACTGTGGAGGTTTTGATCTTACAAGGTTTCTGTTACCATTATTAAGGTTAGAAAAAGCTAGGAGTAAGTCAGATGCAAATGTACCAGGATGTACATGTACCATTTCGAAATACTGAAATGTCTTAAACTCTGTCCAGATGGCTTCCTCTAGACTACCTCCATATTGAGTGGTCATGTGGCTTCAAAGCCCCTGTTTACAGTGGGATGACTCAATGGAGTCTCCTCTTGATTGTCTCTGTTTCTAGCACCTGTCGTCCTCTTCTGTGTCACTCAGCGGATCACAACCAGCCACAGACGTTGTTTGCGCTAGCCGTTTTCGGAAGTGTCCATTGGGGACCTGCCAGCCAGTCCGGGAGCGAGGCCGGGCCAAGTTGATTGTGTTGGATCGCCCCAAGCTGCAGGCCACAGCAGCCTCAAAGGTGAGCGTTTCAATGGGCCCAGTGGGATCGGGGCTCTGCTCGTCCTCTTGTTCTTGTGAAGCCAGGAACGGCTCAGAGGGGTAGCGGCGCGGAGGGGACGGGTTTCTCCGCCTCTCAGCTTTGCTTTCTTTAGACTCCCTCTTGGACTTCACCCGCCTTATGGTCTCTGGACTTCCCGGTTCGTCCTCGTCTTCGCCCACAGAGGGGTGTGTGCGGGACACCAATGGCGAGTAGGAAATATGAGGCCGTAAACGATTGGGGGTTTGGGACATGGGTCGTCGGCCACTGGGAGTGCTGGACTCTGAGGTGGAGGGCACTGGACTGTCAGAGCTGTTGCCCTGGAGACCAGAATAAATCATATTATAATTACTTTTTGTGTCTAATTATTCCTTAGACAGCTTTCAGTGATGTTTATTTAATGATGTTAAAAATAGCCTGGACATACAATGGTCACAAATGTCCCTTCAGTGTTCCCCCTTGCAGTGAGGAAAACAAGTCTGCCTTACCTGTTTATCTTGAGGGTTGGCTCGCTCCACACTCGAGGATCTTGAGGGCTGCAAGCTCCTCTCCTCTGAGTTACAGCGAGACGTGTCAGGAGAGAGCAGGTGACAGCGCTCTTTGGACCGGCCACGCTCCCTTTCCGCCTGCTGCCGCTCAGACCGTGAAACTAGACAGGAGCAACGGCACACACACCGTAAATAACTGGCTTGTTAGTGTTAGACAGTGGCCTGGAAATGACACCACTAACCAGCAGCCTTGTAGCTTTTGTGACGAGGCCTGTACACTCGCTCTGGACTTTTCTCCTCCTGCCACAGACCGTTCACTCGCTGATCTGCAATAGTGGAGACTGAACGCTTCATGGAGTCACCCGCAGCCTCTGCCTGCTTGGATTGGAGAGTACACACAACCACAAACAAACATATAAACAAACAAACAAACAAACAAACAAACAAACAGGATACAGACACATTTCACATATGTTCATTACATTAGATAACTAAATTAAAGGAGAAGTAAGTGTATATGTCGTTTTTTAAATTAAACAGACATAACGAAAAAGTGATACGAGAGGTTACGTGCGCATTCAAAGAGTTTAACAAATGGCGGATCATTTGTTGGGACTGTTAGAGTAACTGTTTGATGTAAACTATTTTACAGTTGGCAAAATGCAACACAAACTGCAAAAATGTCTCACTTACTTCCCCTTTAAGTATCAACTAAACCATTGCTGTTTCCCTTTCATGCTTTAGTCAATGCAAGTCATTCTGTTAACTTGGGAGAGGTGAACACAACATCATAAAAATGCAGGTAAAACAATGCAGTCAAAGCATTCCAACATCTCCAGTCTTAAGCACTCTCGTTGATCTGGTATCGTGGCATAAGAAGCCATGCACACACTGAAGTCCTTGTGCCCTACCACAAAGGCCAAATCTCGGAAGATGAAGTGTGTACCTGGAAGTCTACAGCCAGACGTGGCATAGAGGAGGCCCTCAAACATAAGCCCCTCCCTAGAAGCTCCAGTGGGACAACAATGCCCCTACTGCACTCGCCCACCTGGTACACAGACAAGAGAGCAGGGCGACAAGAGACAGACTGTATATCTATCTCTGGGCCCAGTTCAAATGAGATGACCATCATCTACACAGTATCCTCCACATCGCAGCTGCCATCCAATCAGAAGCAATTCCAAAAATGCAGCCTCAAACTAGTTGACTAGCAACAAGGTTTTAAAATGACGATGAATGTTTGAAGGCTATAGAATGACAAAAGAGTCAAATAGTCAACACTAAAATGTACAGAAAAAGATGTGACCCTTTTTAGTACATGTAATCATGCACAGTTATGGCATCATCCACAATGTCAACATCTTTGTAAGGGCCTGACACATAGCACAGCAATACATGACAGATTATTTCTACTTTACTCGTCTGTTTCGACCATTTAAACCAGACAGGGTAGACTTGTCAAACCTCGACAGGGAATTAAAAGACAGAAGCAGATGACACAAGAGCTAGCAGTGCAAATGACTCAGCAGATTTGACTAGGTGCACTACGAGTGTTTCCAGCTTATTCCAACTGTTAGGAATAAAAATAATACAGCATATATAAGGACAGGGTTAGTATTTAGGTAGACATTTAAATAAAATAAAACCACTCTTCTGAGTTACTTTTTCTTATTTTTGTTTACCAGGTTCTCCTGTTGACTGGAATCAACGTCAGAGCTTATGGGCTGCAAAAATAGCTCCTGTGGTGAGATGGGACTCAGGGCCACAAAGCCTCCTCTTGTCCTGTATATTTTTAAAAAAGGAACAGTAAGTCACCATAACATCAGCAGAAACGCCATTAATATAGCTGCAGAGACTCACAAGGCAGAGCCAGCACTGTGGGCCATCATTGGCAGAGTCTGGGTATTGGCGAGAATGTCTTCAGGAAGAGTAGAGGCATCAAGACGCTTAAACATCAGGTTACTTTTCTGAATAAAAGATAGTAGACAAAAATAAGACCTAGTACGGAATATATTGTTGACATATTACTTTCAAATGTTCAAATACCTGAGCTTCGAGTTGCTGCCTGAGCTTCTTGGCTTTGTTCTGTTTGAAGTAGTCCATGATCATCATTGAAGCGTAGATCTTCCCCACTGTCATATCCGTATCTGAGAGAGTAGGAGAATACTACATGAGTATGTCTTTATTCTGATTCTGTGTGGCCTTCAGAGCGGCGGCCAGACCTTTATTGATAGGCACGAGCAGATCTAAAGTCTTCTGAGGGAGGTATGGCCAAATGATACTGATCTCCTTTTGTAGCTCACTGTCAAGAGCCACGCGGTCCTCCCCACCTGCAACAAAAAAATGATATTTCCACAAACTGTCCACTTCATACAAGCTCTAGATGTGAAGTCTGACCTCTCGCAATTTTGATGTCCAGAGCAGTGCGGATGAGCGACATGAGCGTGGAGGTGAAGTGGACCGTCATGTCCTCGTCTACGGGCATGTTCATCAGCACCAGCCTCTGACGGGGGCAGAGTCATTGAGGTTTACATGTTGTGTGTTTGTACATACACATGAATGAAGAAAGTTGCTTTGAAAGTACCTTATAGGCGATCTTAGCTGGGCATTTTTTCCCCAGACCCAGTGGAGGCGACATGTGCGTTAACATCTCATACATAGCAGTGTAGTGTATTCGACCGCTGACAGAAACACAAAGGTAAACGTTTCAGCTTCCTAACACCACATTTAGTGCACATTGACTGCCCTCTGTTGGACAACAACAGAACTACATTCTCTGTGAACCACATAATCAGAAAATACTATTATTTCTGAAGAATTTGGCGATGTTTTTGATATTTTTCTACGGTGTGAGAACTTAATTAGACCTAATTAATTTAAGCTTTTAAATGTAATCCCTGGTTTATGGAAAATTGTGTTTCCCTGCTAAATTGTGTATTTGTGTCAGATTATACTTTTTAGCAGATAGTAGTTACTGCCCCAAGATTTAAGATGAACATACAAACATCAGGGGCAGTCTGTATCTGTATTCAGCCCTAGGAGTCGAGATTGATACTTGACCTTACATTGCAATTATCTTTCTCTTGACTAATGCTAACTTTTGGTATCTTTACTTTTGCGTAAGCCCTTACAACAGAAGCATATGGGAACTTTGAACCATCAATGCTAACGTGTTGAGTGTTCATAGTGTCTGGCTCTTTAGGTACAAAGGAAACTCCTTATCATCATCTATTGTAGCAGAAATATCCAAAGTTGCATGAAAATGTCTCACCATGCCAAACGGTCATACTCCCCCCAGATTCGGACAAACTCATCCAAGTGATGGGGACCAAGAATTGAGGAATCTCTTGTCAGATACTCAAAGTTATCCATGATTACAGCCACAAATAGATTCAGCATCTACAGATAATAGAGTTTTTAGAAAAGCTATCAAGTGTCTAATCACAGGTTTAAAAGGCATTGTCCGTAAGCTGTTACCAGAAAAGAGCTAAAGAAGATGAAAGAGACAAAGTAGCAATAAGCAAAGTCTGTCCCACAGCCGCCCTCGTGATCCGGGGACAAGGTGAAAGGGGCGAGGGAAGGGTCCGGTTCACACTCCTGACCCGACAGACAGGACAGCATGATCTCCTGCCACGACTCGCCCGTAGCGCTCCTAAAAACCCACACAAACAATGCCTTTACATGCCTATGCAATAAATGTATAATTCTTGTTTTCAAATGTTACTGAGTCCCACCTGAAGAGCAGCATGAGTGCGCTGAAGAAGGTTTTAAAGTTGTTGTGTTGGTTGATGTGACTGTCATCGTTGAGCTTGATGTTTCCAAACACCTGCAGGAAGGGACTGTTTTAGTATAAGAACGTTCCTGTTATTTGTGGGGTCATGTTAGATAGTGTACGTAAATACCTGCATTCCAATAATGGCATAGATGAAGAAAAGCATCGCAATCAGAAGGCAGACGTAAGGAAGTGCCTATTAAAAGAAAAGATAGGATACAATTACAATTTATTTCATTTAAATTCTATTTGTCGCCTAAAGTCAAGGTGTTGTATAAGCTTATGGCAAAGAAAATGGCAACTTTTTGTTGAAGAATGAGGTTAATGTGTGTTATTGTGATACAGGGCAATATAAATAAGATAGAATCGAATTAAAGGGCTATAACTAATTGACCATTTCTTCTCTTTAAAGGTGCAATGTGTATTTTTTCCCTATACAAACACTACAGACAGCCCTGTAGGTACATGTGTCTATGAACAAACCCAACGAAAACAGTTCAGATAAGGAGTTTATTTTCAAAATAAAACCTTATTTGGCTCTATGGAGGTTTTAATCTCTATTTTACAGGAGGTGTTTTTGAGGTGATTATACATCTCTGAAAACATACTTTTGACCAATGAGTTCCACTTTGTTTGTATACTACAACATTTTACACATTTCTCCTTTTATAGAGAGGAAGTTTGAAGTTCGGGTCTTTATACATGACCCCTGCCTCTTATCCTAAAAAGACTAGGGTCAGCTTCTGTGCTCCTTAAAAAGTGCATCTGTATTTGTTCATTCATAAATGTATAATGCTTTCAATTCCCTCTCCACTAATTATTAGAATAAGCAGAAATGGTATAGAAAGCCTCGGCAGTAAGCCTTAGTAGTGCTTAGAATTTAGAGGCCAACACAGTTTATTTGTTGTATTGTCGAAACAAATAGAAAAGATTAAAAAGCAAGAAACCTACCTTAAAAGACTGTACAAAGGTCCAGAGCAGTATCCTTATGGTGTAGCCCTGTCTGAGCAGCTTGATCAACCTGGCCGTTCGGAAAAGCTTCAGGAAGCTCATGTTGATAGTGTTGACAGACTGGGACAGGCGGTTAAAGAGAGCGTGGCACGTGAGGAGAGACGAAAAACAGCGAGGAAGAGAGCGTCAGACAGAAGGCACAGACAGGACGTAAAACACAGATGGCCAAAATCAACACAACGGGACTTAAGTTGTGTCTAGGGGGATCGTCACACACGAGCAAGCTTGGAAAAAAAGGATCTGTTTCGAACAAGGCTACTTTAGGGTCGTAACACTGTGAAAAATGAATAGTCTCTTGGCAGTGTACCTACCTGTAAATCCACTATTATCTCCGTGATGCTGCCAAGAACGGTGATGAAATCGAAAATATTCCAAGTATCTCGGAAGTAGTTCTGTAAAAAAGGAGAATTCATTGTCTTTGATTCTTCACTTTCTCATTCACATGCAGGGTATATTTTCTCACTCTATAAAGGTTTAAAACTCACCACCAAACCAAATGCCATTATCTTCAGGATGCACTCCATGGAGAAAAGCACAGTGAAGGCAGTGTTCAGATGCTTAAGGACTGTGTCGTAGGCTGTCGGTGCTGAGTGATACTGAGAAAAAACACAATTTTAACATCATCCCTTTATCCTTTATTTTACATTACAGCTTGATGACACTGTAACATTTATTCATTCACTTTTATTGCTTTTGTTAAAGATTCTGTTTGGCACGACAGATATTTACTCTTTACATTTGAAACGTAATGCATTTCATTTTGAGGACAAATCACGTTCACTTCTCTCTGGAATCTAGAGCTAAAGTGTCAGATTAAAGACTTTCCAATGCAAGGTCTCAATTCTCAGCTGCATTGTGGTGTTAGAATGTGATATCTGTGAAATCTGCATTGGTAATAAACTGAATAAATATGACTGCAATAGAGCTGGGCAATATTGTCTTGTGACGCTAATGGCCCAATATGCCCAAGAACTAATTGCAATAACAGTGATGAGCATATGGACAGGCAGGGTAAAGATATACTTTTGCACTGAATACAACAAATATTTTTGTACTTTATTACTGCATGACAAACAGTAAATGTGACTGGGTTATTTTAGGTATAACTTTACAATAATTTCAGATATTTGAAGAATTACAACATTACAACGTATGCAACTAACTGTGACATGATCTTAGACTTAAGAACAGTGTTCTAATCAGTTTTTTAAGGTCCTATCTCAGTTTTCTGAGGACATAAAGGTCTTAGGATTTTATAAAGATGAAACTCTATCATGTCATATTATCTTAAACATCCCTCTTAGTCCGCCACCAAATGCTAACCCCTCCATGAGTTTGGACTTAATCTAAAACTGCACTTGTGTTGGGATTTAATAAACTGTTCCCTTGGATAATTTTCAATGTATCATCCACTGCCTTTGTCTGAACACAGGCTTGATTCCAAAATAATATCAAATTGTCTTGACTCAACAAGTTTTTAAGATACTCCTCAAACTGGCAGCACTATCCAATCTACTGTAATATAATCAACATTGATGAATATAGAAAAGGCACTATGGTTGTATTTTACCTTCATCATGAGTACCACCGTGTTGAGAGCGATCATGACCAGTACGGTGTATTCAAAAGAGGGCGACGCCACAAAGTGCCACAGTCTATACTGGAATGTCTGTCTGTTCTGGGGCATGTAGCGGGTCATCGGTTTAGCGCTGATGGCAAAGTCAATACAAGCTCTCTGGTGGAAAGAAATGTAACATTAATAGAACAAGACATGCCATATGGAAGTATGTGTGAGTTGTTTAAAATGCACCACACCTCGTTTTTCTCCAAACTGCACTCATGAATCATCTTGTCTCCCTGCTCTTGGAAGGTGATGATGATTAAAGCCACAAAGATGTTGACAAAGAAGAACGGGAAAACCACAAAGTAGACCACATAGAAAACAGACATTTCCATTCGATTTCCTCGGCTTGGACCCATGTTTTCCTCCGTAACATCCGTGGAGTGTTGCAGAACTCTTTAAAAATGAAAATACAAGAAAATTTACTAGGCTTCTATGTATTACCTTGATGTCATGTGGAATGACGGACATAATGACCAATGTGCTGTATTTAAAGCACCACTAATACTACAAATATAGGACCTAGAGGTTCTAAACACTCATAAACTGACTCTCTCAACTTACTGAGGCCACCCCTCTCCTGTTGAAACAGTGAACAGCGTGAGCAGGGCCCAGCAGACGTTATCGTAGTGAAACTCGTGCCTCCTCCATTCTCTCCTCTTCACCTCCTTTTTGTCTCTGCTGTAGTCAATATAGTAGCCTCTGCAGGGAGCATATCAGTCCAGATGTTACTGTTCACACATTCACTGATTAAACCAGCAGTTTTCATGAAGGGAAGGCTTTACAACATGTTGTCACAATGCCTCTTTGTGTTGCACAACAGCTACATAGCAAACATTGTGAGTGAAAAGTTGGATCAGATGCTTTTTACACCAAACACAGAAGTGTGAGCGAGCGGTTCAGACTTACTGACACTCTTTCTCTGTGTTCATGGAGCTGTCAGTGCAATAGAAGAACTTCCCCTTAAAAAGTTGTACAGCAATCACAGCAAATATGAACATGAAGAGCTGGTAAACGATAAGGATGTTGAAGACGTTCTTCAGGGATGTTACTACACAGTCAAAAACGGCCTGCAGAGATTAAAAAAACAAAAATTAGCAAAGATGATATAATATACAGACACACAGTAGTGTTTTCAGGTGTGCACCTTCAGTTTGGGAAGCCTTTTGATGGTTTTAAGTGGACGCAGGACTCTGAGGACTCTGAGGGACTTTATCGTCTTAATGTCTCGTCCTTTGTTGTTTCTGGAGTGATTACGGAGCAAAAATTAGGAAAGTATTGATAGTGGCTTGGACTAAAGCACAACAGAACATGGCACAGACACAATGTCAATATATAATATACACACACAAATGAATATAATGCAAGAACAATGGCAAAGACAATGAAACACAATGAAATTTTACTGAGGTCCCTTTATGTGAAGCCCCGCAGGTGTAGAAGGTGTACTGTAGGATTTATTTAGACTACAATCTCTATTTTGATCAAAAGCCTTATTTATGAGTTTGCAGTTACACCCCAACACCTGCAAACCCCATCACTGAATATTAATAATATTAACAAAAACACAGCACATTAAAGAAAAAGAAAAAGGACATTACAAAATATAACAGTGATGACCACCCAATACATAAAGTTAACATTTAGTGTGACTGAAATTTTTACCCCATCACATTCCTGGAAGCCCCAACAGTGATAAAATCCACAGGAACAACAGAGAAATTGAGGCAAAAGAGAGATATTGAGGATCACAGCTATATTCACAACAGAGAAATCAACACACATTGCTTTTACGGTACAACAGAAAGAACAAAAAGTTAATTATATTTGGGTAATTTTAACATTCAAATCAAAAAAGACAACATTAATATTAGTAAATACACATAGTTAGTCAAGTTAGTACCATAGAAAGCACAGTAAAATATTATTCTGGTGGGACTATGTGTATGTCATGCATTTTAAGGTATATAGAAGCAGAATGGAGGTTTCTTTCAATCGGCAAAACCACTTAAAAAGGAAGGTCGTTAATAACAATGCTGCAGTGAGTCAGTCTTTAGTCATCGCCAGGCAGCATCATATAATGACTCACGTTAGAGCGAAGGCTATGAGTGCTCCCACCACCACAATGAAGTCCAGGATGTTCCACATGTCCCGGAAATAGGCGCCGTCGTGAAGTATAAGGCCTTGGTCGATCATCTGGAGCACACGCACAAACAGGGTTATTATTTATGTAAAGGGTCAGAAATTGCACAACTAAAAGTAAGATCCTACCTTAATGATCATTTCGAAAGTGAAAACCCCAGTGAAGACATAATCGAAGTAGCGCAGGACCTGATGTTAGGAGGACACAAGGAGACATTTCAAAATATATTATACAAACTGACAATATAAAGTAATCTTGGAACTCTGTATGATGTGATGGAAACATTGTTCAAGCATTCATATGCCTTGCAATAATTGCTTGGGCTGTAGCCAAAGCAGCTACAAAGTTTATAAAGCCAGAAATTATATCAATATTTTGAAAGTTTGGGAAGCCACAAGCATGGGAGGCAACAAGTTAGCTGTTTCGGTTGCTAGCAAATAAAGTAATCCAAGCTTTAAATATGAAGGCTAACCACAGTAATGGTAGCTAGCTTTCAAAGTATGTTTTGGCAACCAGCAGAAGCCACATAAGCTAACATTCTTACATTATTACAGATCATTATTACAAATATATTGTGTATAGCCAAAAAAGTTGAGATTTGATGTTGCCGGAAATAATATAAATAATTTTGAAAGTTTAGAAAGGAACAATTGTGACAGTCAAGACAGGATGTTAGCTCACAATGCTAATGGTCAGAAAATCAGTTAGTGCAGTTTAGCGTAAACTTAATTGGCAGCAGCTGTCAACATGGTCCATTAATCTTGTCTTGCTAATGTAAAAATATAGGTATAGTATGTAGCCAGAGGAGATGGAGAATTTATAAAGCTAAAAATTATATCATATATATTTTAAAGTAAAGAAGCATGACAGACAAAATACCAGCTGGAGTTAGCTAATAATGCTAATGGCAAGAATCGTCTCACTTTAAATATTAATGCAACACAGAGGGTCTGGCTACCAACAGTTATGGCCGGTAGCATTAAAGTATGCTTTAGGAAAACTGCAGCAGTCAAAAGCTAATATTTCCTCAAAATTATAACAGTGAGAAAAAAACTGACTGAATATTTAAATATTTCTTTGAATGGGAAACAATGGGTCTCAGGCAGGTGTCATTCCTAACTTTAGCTTTTAAACTTCCATGACAAGAACTGTAACTAAGGGGTGACAAGGAGGCTTAAGTTGTCCCTGGGCCTCAAGGGTCAGGGGGGCCCTAAACTAAGCCCACTTCTGGTGTTTAGTTATAGGTTCCATGTTGTATGAGGGGTCCCCTCGCAGGTTTTGTCCCAGTGCCTTAAGTCTGTCAGCTGACCTGTAATAACATGGTCTATTATTCTCATATTGTTTATGTTACAAATAAACTCTCCTCTTACCTTGTTTCTTTCTGAGTTGGTGCAGACTGGGTCCTCAGCGGCCAAGGCAATGCTGCTGGCCACAATCACGAGAAGGATGATCATCTCAAAGTAACGCAAAGTGACCACATAGTGACAAATCCTCCTGATTCTGCAGAGTTAAGAGTGTAGGTACGTGAACTGTTTGCATTTCTCAATCAGGAATTATTCAGTTTGTAAAGTTATGTTCCTACGGGTTGGAAGCCTTGAAGATGAACATGCTGTCTGGAACCACAGGTTTTGGGGGGAGAGGTGGTTCCTCCTCCTCCTCCTCCTCCTCCTCCTCCTCCGTATCCTCTTCTCTCTCTTTCTGTTCAGACCGGTATGCCTCAAGCTCCTTGCTGTTCACTAAAGCACAGACACAATTGTAAGAGTAGCTGTAAAAACATTTTTAGTTTTATGTGGACAGCTATGACAAAGAGTAAGTGAGTCACCGGCACAATGCCCTCAAGCGCGACACAGTAATCACATGTCAGACACCTAGACTAAGTGATCCCACTTTGTAATGCGCTGTTAAAGAGTGAAGCGCTACCTGTCAGGGGTGTGAGCTCCAGCAGCGGCTGTGCAGACATTTCAATGGCCACACTGCCCTCAAGGTTGTTACGTTTAAAGGAGCCGGGGTGGTTCTCGGCTTCGATGGTGCTAACGGTATATTCTGTGGCCTCCAGTGCAGTCTCTATTTGGGCCTTCTGACACAGTGGTTCATACTGATCCGAGTGACCGCCTTCGCCCTGCTCCGACCAGCTACAGTCCACCAGCTGTTCGCACTCAGGGGGATCTGGGATGTCTGAGACTGAGGCACCAGCTCTGGAAAAGGAAGGAGTCATTGGTTAAAGATCTGACTCTTCAAACAAACATACATATATTGCCAAAAATGGGCTATATTAAAAGTGATGTGACTGTAAGAGAGGTATAACAAATGCAGGGTTCAATGAACAGCATGTGGTGCAAAGATAAATTCACATAACATTTTCAATTGAAAGTGAGACACCACAATTTTGATCTTGGCATGGATCAAAAATATGAAAATCTAGTGTAATAGAGCAATTTTCTAAAGGTAGACCTTCACAGATTTGCTTTAAAATGTTTTCTGTATTTCAGATGATAACTGGAAACTTGTTGGAAGTGTTGAACAGAGGCTTACTTTCTGCTCTCCTCTCCCACATCAGCGTATGGGTTGACGATGCACGTCCCATCCTCATCTTGTATAACTTCACCTTTCTCTTTATCCTCCTCCTTCTCGTCCCTCTCGTCCAGGACCCTCGGGTCTTGGCTGAGGGACCGTTGAACCTGCCGTCCCTCATTTGGAGCCAGCGTACAGTCCAGACTCTTGGCCTCGGCGCGGGCCTCGCGGTGCCGATGCCGTCTGTGTCTAGCCCCTTCATCTGGGCACTGGGAGTGTCTAAATTTGCGGGCCATCCTGTGCTTGCTCCCTCCGGTGGTCCGATGGTTGGACGCAGCAGGTTTCTCCTCTGAAATCTTCACCAGGGGCTCGGCAGTGGGGGGCTCTGGGATAGGGATAGAGATGGACATGGGGGGTTCGGGTAGCGGTATCCCCTCAGACATGGGCGATTCTGGCAGATGGGCCGGACTCACTTCAGGGGACAGAGCTGGGGCGTGATGGGGAATGGTGGGGGTCTCGATGGTGTCCTCTGTGGGGCTCGCGAACAACTCTTCCCGGCTCGCCATCTGACGGCGTTTTCGCAGCTGGTTGGCCCTCTGCTCCCAAACCGACATGTTGACCTTTCTTCGTCTTTCGCGGCGCTGAGCAAAGGCATTGGAGCCATTCAAGGGCTGCTCATCCGGCGCGACTGTCCCGCCATCGGCTTCATCCGGAAAGTTTGGTCGTCCTCGGTGGATGGCACGCTTCCTGTAGAGGTAGGGTCTTCTTCTCCCACTAAAGAACAACACATTCACCATTATTCTAAAGCAGTATGTCATAAAAAGAGAGATTACAGAAAGAGCTGTCAATAAAAAAAAAGCATACCAGTGATAATATTCAAATAAATAAATTAAAATCCTGTTTCATGACTCTAAAGGGTTAGTGTCATGTTAACAAAAAAAAAAGTTTCCTGTAAAAAATGTAAAATACTTCAAGCTAAAAAAAAAACATCTCAAAAGAAGAAATGATATTGAAAGGTCAGTCAAAACAGATCATGAAACAAAAAGGGAAAGTGCAGGCTTTAAGTCCAAACATACGTAAAATATATATCTGGGAAAAGAAGGGAAATTGAAGGGAGAAAGTCTGTGAGACAGAGATGCATACAGTTTTACTTACTGGAGCTCAGAATCTTTAGTTGTCCATGTAATCAATGGGTGATTTTTTTGAAAACAAGACATTAGAGTTGAGCAACATACACAGAACATTATCGTGACACTGTCCAAAATATGAAAAGTTAAATGAGACATTGATTGGAATTATCCCAGGCCATGACAATACTGATCTTTTGAACTCTGCTTCTAATTTGGCAGGTTTTGCTGCATTTCTGTACATCACAATACACTACTTTTTAGACGTAATTAAACTGAGACTTGAAAATGCTGTTTAATTGATTGCATTTCTTGAAAAACAAATTAGTTCCCTTTGTTAGAATCAGAGCACTGCATTTTGGACAGTGTTGTAAAACAGTCATAAAACAAGACAACATGATGGAATCAGCAGAGCACAGAAATGCACACCAGTCTTCAGACATCTGCAACACAAGACTAACATTTAAATATAGACAAACACCAACAGACAAATGATACATTCAGTCAGTATTGTAACTAGTATTTTGAAATAATACTAAAACTAGATCCGTTTCCTACTTCAAAAACATCCCGTTCATGACTCAGTAGATCCCTAGACCACCAAAACATCAATGAGGAAACCAGAAAGTCATCACCCAATCACAGGCCAATAAAACATGAGATTAGTCATAGGAATAGGAATCATAATACCATTATATATCTGTAGTCATGCATCATTCAGTACATATTATATTCATGGTCATCAATGCCTGAAACATGCAAGTTTAACATCCTCATGCAACTTAAGGCACTGAGGCTCATTTGAACACTGATGACTAATTTGTGCATGGCCGATTGATGATGCATTCACAAATTAAAGAAATCCACATAGATTCTTAAAACAATACCTACGAATAGTCAATTATGTGACTTAATATTGCATTTTCCTCAAAGAAACATGCATACACGAGTCACTAAAAATACTCAGTGTTATGGTTGTGTAGGCTGTGGTAATCACGATCTCACATCACATTCATTTGAAAAACAATAACTTACTCAGATATCAAGCCGTCTCTGCCTCTAGCGTACCTCTGGTTGAAAAACTCCTCTTCCTCCTCCTCGTCCTGACAAAAGAATACATGGAATGATACAACCCCATCATATTCATTTTGTTGGAAAGAGATAACAAACTTAAGTGGTACAAACCTTTGTCAGTTCCTGTGCATTGGCCAGATTATCCACAGCAATGGCCAAGAAGACATTTAGCAGTGTGTCTGTTTGAAGACAGTTAAGAACACAACAAGCTTCATACTCTCATACTGTTTTCTGGACAGTACTTTCTAAGAATATTCCTGGAGCATGACTTGGTTGACCAGATCACAACAATCCAAATGTGGGACAACAAATCTGTTTATGTGGAACAAAGTGGGACACCTCACTGATGCTGTGTTTATCGACAAACATCCTCTGACATAGCTTAACAAAAAAAAAGTCTCCTTTGACTGGCCTTGACTTTTTTAGCTGCGCTTTTTCATGTTTCACTGACATGTCGACCTGCTTATCAAACTCCACACTCTACATGAATATTGCAAACTGTTTGGAAGCACTGTAAAGATATTTTCTACTGTGTTAATACTGGAAAAAAAGCAAAGCTGGATCTTTCTCAAATTACCTACAGCCAATCAAAATGCAGAGTCAATTAAAAGTCACTACTGCACTATATAGTGATGATATTGTTTTGTAAGGGTGAATGTCTCGTAAAGTCACAGTTTTCATCATGAAAAGTAGTGAAAAGTGATGGTCATCAATTATTATAAAACAATAATAATTAACGGCGACAGAAAAGAAACTGTTGTATAGTGTGTTGAGCTCACTACAGTTTATAGTCCACTACATAGTGCAACTCTATATGGTGCTTGAAGGGTTAGGGGTTAAACCTTCTGAAAATGGAGTATTACCAGTTTCACATTTCTTCCATGAACAGAAAACTATATTCCAGGTTTTTAGGACACGTGGGAGCCCTACTCATGCATCAAAATGTGAGAATCAGTAAAGTGTGACATATTTGAGTGATTAAGGATACAGTTTCCAAACAGCGTGAGCACTATGAAGTAGATTGATGACCACATGCCGTACTGCACCCCTCCTTGCGAGCGAATCCCGTTATACATCACCTCGTTCCAGTCCTCACCTGTCAGAATCTGTGGGCGAAGCCAAAGATTATCTTGTATAATTAACTGAGCGTGAAGCTTGTTTTAAAAATTCGTCGGCACATGAGTCTTGAAGTATATTTAACAGGGGACATTTTCCATTTTAGGGTGTGTTATTAAAAATGGCAGCACGAGATGTAATTACTATGTATGCGGATCAAAACACAGCTTGGCAGAGGGTTGGTTTTTGTCGCAGATCTGATGTGGAATTGTTCACGTTTCACTCGTCTGGTATTCATGTGCACATATGTGAAGGCATGGGTGTGTGGGATGGTAGCAGAGGCAGGGGGTGGAGAGAGAGAGAGCAGAGTTGTTTAATCTGCGCCCGGGGTGAGAAATATCCCAGGGTGCGATGTGTCATGTCGAGCGGGCAGAATAAGCCGAACCTGAAACACTGTCATGATGGCAGCTGGAAACGTGTCAAAGTTGGTGGGAGTGTAATCTTCAAAGATAAACCTAAAGCGGAAACAGACAGAAAAAGGGGTCAGACGTGACCAACAGGAACCAAAAAGAGAGCTGGGCTATTTTGATCCAGACGTGTCATTTAGTCTCATCTTCATTACCGTTTATAGTGGCCTTTAATTACAGGATTTAGTGTAGACTGACGTAAATTGTAAATTGACGTAATTAACTTCATATTGGATTGACATGTTATGGTAATAATGAGATAAATGTGAAAACACATGTTCTTTTGTTGGTCGATTGTTGTTATTGACTATACTATATTATAATATCATATCATATAGCATAGTTTAGCATTTACAGATACACAGACTAAGGCTGTAGTCTCTAAACTACTAGGTACTTTTCCTCTATACTTTTGCCTCTTATTATAAAGTCTAGTGTGATATGTTTATGTCTGGCTTTTTAAAAGAATACCATTGGGGTCCTTATAAGGTCACTTTGACTTTTAATTTGCTTTTTTACCCCCCTCTGTGTAAATGGGACATAAAGACAGAAAATTGAGGTGACATTTTTGCTGCAAATATGCCAAAAAGAAGCTTGAAAGGAACTAAAAGTCAAACGGGAAATGCTTTGTAACACTGAAACCTATCAACATGATTAAATTTTAGATCTTATGCTATCTCCCTTTGTGGCAAAAAGATACGACAAACACATCCCTCGCACAAAATGATACTGCAGCTCAGTTTGCAGCATGAATCATCACATCATACGAAGTTACACTCACTAAAATCAAAGGGTCATATTTTTCCAGAAGTGAACGTTCATTCCTTTACCTTCCTCCAAAAAGCTGCATCCCGAGCAGAGCAAACACCACGATAAAGAGGAAGAGGAGGAAAAGCAGGCTGATGATGGACTTCATTGAACTCATCAGAGAAACAACCAGGTTTCTCAAAGAAGCCCAGTACCTACAAGACAAGTACATTTGATTCTTTGTAAATGTTTAAACATGAGTTGTTGTGAATTATTAGCATTATATATAGTTGTATTATAAGTTGCTTACTTTGTGATCTTAAAGATTCTCAAAAGTCTCAGTGCCCTAAGAACACTGATGCCAAATGACATCCCAGGCCGAAAGAAACCCCAGACCACCTCAAAGATGCTGCCGACGATGACCTGCAAAGTACTCAATTCAAAATCAATACTTCAACTACTTCTTTCCACTTCCTCCTTCCTTGCACATTTGTACTTGTGATACTTTTAATGTATGATGTCAGAATAAGAAATGTGGGACCTCACCGCGCAGTCAAAGCAGTTAAATGATGAATGGAAGTAAAGCCGGAAACCCAGACCATACATTTTTAAACACATCTCTGCCAAAAAGAGTCCAAGGAAAACAAACTCTGCATAGTCTAAAAGATTGGAAAGAAGAAAATAAAGAAGTAAATCAAATGCCTGAAAACAATGCATTCATCGAGAATATTATTATTGAGCATGTTACTGAAGTTGTCCCTGGGTGGTACACACAGAGGAAGATGGTGAGCCAATTGGGCTGATTGTGGTGCACAATGGCCACACAGATGGTGTTGAGAGCCACCAGACTGAGCACCATCAGGTAGAAAGTGTCTGTCTTCACCATGCGTCTTATGGAGATGCGTAACATCCTCTCTTTTCGGCGCAGGTAGGCAGCCGGGCCGCGGCGGCCACTGCGGAAATTCATCCTGCACCGCGACATGCCTGAGGGACAAAGGTGGAGGTGAGGTGGAGTCAAACTGAAATGAGATCACATTATCATGCAGAACTGGTAATAAGGAGTGAAGTCTTTTCTAAAAATCACTTTATAGGACTTTTCCTAGGAAATAATACATAATGACCATTAAAAAGCATCAAAACAAACCCCCGTTATCATTATACAAAAAGAATTTAAACTAATTTTTTGTTTTGCTAAAATATTTTAAGAACCACACAAATATTTCTAGAATAATAGGACACTTTGTCTCCTTTTTTTCCAGTCATTCGGTCACTGGAAAACTGGTCAACTATATTCCATGTTTTGGAAACAAAGTTATATCTATAGTTCATAAGTGAGAGAAAGAATTAAGAGATTAAATAATGATGGACTCACTGGCAGTAGATGTGTCTGGGTGCTTCTCGTCCCCTGGGGCTCCTCTCCGTGCTCCTGTCTTCTTACTGGCTCTTTTCAGCACTAAAAAAATGTAGATTTAGAACTAGTATGACATTAAATATCATACATGGTAAGTCACAATCATTCAGTCAGTTATTTTCATGTATCATGTATTTTACTTCAAAGAAAATGACTAAATCTAGTCATAGTGGTGTGCACTGCTGCAAGAAGCCCTGATGCTTATACATTCAGTAATTCAGATTCTGTAACTGAATGTATAAGCATTAGGGCCTCTTGCAGCAGTGACTGAGTGAGGGTATTTTTACAGTGAAAAACCAGTCACAAAGAGTGGAACAGATATTTGTTGTTTGCCTCTCTCTGATTCCAATCACACTGACTAAAATATGGGGCTGTTGCCAAATGACTGAAAAAAGTCACTGCCAAAGGAGGCGTTATGTTTGATAATTATACATTCTTATCAATGATGTTTGACTCTAGAGAGCACAATGATGTCATTAGTTGTAGTCATCTTGCTTAGATAATAAGGTACAACTGTTTTATAACTGTAAGTTACCGTCTAATGGTGATCGTCCTGAATTTTTACTCTCTTCTGCCAGCATTACTTCCTCTGTAAGACAATACACACAGATATTTAGTTGCATCATAATGTAATGACTACACAAAGGTACTGTATACATAGAAGAAACATGTTCTTTAGGCTGTCTGCAACGATTTTCAGGAACTGAGACCAAAGTGGTGAAAAGGCTGCATCTACAGGCCTGTGTGACCTTGTTTTGAAAAAAAAAACCAAAAAAAACCAAAACACTCTTATTCTCTGTTCCATTTTGCCGTCTCTATATCTCCCTTCCCACACTCTCCCACGAGCTGCACACGCAAACACGCACAGCAGCTCTCCCTCACACGCCTGCAAAGCCACAAACACACAAATTTAAGTCAGTGAGTCAATATCACCTTTTCCTCACCCTCTATTGCGTGGGTGACCAGCAATGTGGATTGCCATTACAGCTCTGTATGTGTGTGCATCTCGACTGAGATACAGTAGATCCAAAAACTGAGTCTAGTAGCAGAGTGAAAGCTCCACCAAACTGAGAAATGACTACTGACTGCTTGCTTTGATCCTGCTGTACACGATCTGATGTATCCTCAAATGTATATATACTGACTATTGTCCATGTCATTAGTTGATTGCCCTTTGTACTGATGCCATCATTATAATCTGTTTACATAGAATAAAAATAGGGATGTCGTAAAAGGTGTAAAATAATGGTGACATAAATAATTTGTGGCGTGGCCTGAAGAAGAAAGTCTAAGTGGCATTCAGAACAAGACACCTGAACCAACTCAACTGGACCTTCTCAGTGTTAAAGAGGGCAACCTGGCTTTTCTGAGACAACCAGGCTCTGTCTCTAAAACCTGCTCCATCCTGCCATCATTTATGACAAAATCCAAAGCCGACATATCCCATCCAGAGGCAGCAAAGGACTCTTTTCCAAGAGAGAAAATAGTTTGGGACATAAGACAAATCAAAGTAAAGGTCACTGTACATTTCCCATTAGTAAATCATGGAGCATCAACCTTTGGTCAAGTTCTCCTCAGAGTTGGGATAGTGTGGGTCAGTTCACATTTAAAAAAAAGTGTGCCTTAATGAGCATATTGTAACATACTACTTTGGTAACACCTCAGCTTATGGTTCTAGTGTGGTGTTGTCTGCACACTGTACACCAAAAGAATTGTTACCTGGGAAAAAAAAGAAAAGCGACAAAACAAAGCTAGCCATAATTAGTAACAGCTGTTTGCGGATCTTGCATGATCAATTAAAACCATTGCATTTTCTGTCTATGTTGCAGTGAGTCCCTATAATGAAGGGAACTGGTGCAGCTTTCTTAATGTAAAGTTCAGAAAACTGAGACTAAACAGGACCAGCCTCTCTCATCTCAAATCACAAAGATTTATTCTTATCTTTATTCCAAAAAATGGCAAAGCATTTTAAGTTTTAAAGTATAATCTGTATCTTATATACAAATGCAACTTGTGTGGTCTTAGTCAATGTTCTCCTACACACGGCTTACTCCCCATACCAAACTGTGCCGAATCAATCAGACCAATTGTATACCACTCAGTGAAAAGTGCCTTAGTTAAAACATGTTAAGTTCTATGTTAAATTAGTTATTGTGTGGTCCAGTACCTGCTCTGTCGATCCAGGCCCTGTAGCCGTTCAGTTCTCGTTCCACCTGTTGCTGACGGCGCAGTTTCATAAAAGCTCGCCTGTTCTCCACCCTTTCCCTCTCTTTGGCAAACTCCCTATAGGAAAAAACAAATTTTTCTTAAAAATAGAAATGACCTCACATTAAATATTAGTAAAAAGTTACACTTACCCAGACAACACACCCAACACCAGGTTGAGAACAAAGAATGAGCCAATAATAATGAGAGGAATGAAATACAGCCAGTTCCACGTAATGCCCAAGGCATCATTGGTCTGTAAAACACATTTTAAACCTTACTATATTTCTTTTTATTGTTTTGTGGTTATTTAAACACAACTTTAGCTTACATTGTAGAGTACAGCTGTCCATCCCTCCATTGTGATGCACTGGAAGACGGTGAGAACGGCGAAAAGGATGTTGTCAAACTGTGTGATGCCATCGTTGGGGCCGATCCAAGTGTCGTTGCAGTCGTACTTCTCTGGACACCTTCTCACACCGCACGCAAACGCCAACTCGGACGAATCGACCGTCTCATTGTCTGCAACAACAGCAAATCTTTATCAGCTAGAGCCTGTAGTTACCCAGACTTTATATCCTAATTTGTCTTTGCGTCGTGTGTTGCGCACTGACAGTAAATGCTATGGTGTGGCCTCTGATTACAGAGTCCATGTCGAATAATTAAGCAGTAGCTAAATGAGTTTGTAACAACTCTAATAATACCTCTACTCTGTTAGTGTAATCTACCACACAGCCTGTATTTGCAAATCCCACATCGTGTTTACCTGCTTTCAATTCAAGAATTGCCAATAATACTCATAATTTAAAAATTTCAGATGCTGTGTGAGACACAAAAAACTACTGGAGGGTTTTGTGCATGGGAAATTATCAGACTTAAAGATTTAAATGTAGACTAGGCACAAACTATGTATATAATAGTCATCATTCTCACACATAACTTATAACTAGAGTGAATGTGCCAGGCTTCTTCAATATGTTGTATGGAATAATAAAGAACATGTCCAAACCATCTGTGTACTGTACTGTACTATGAAGGCGTAATCATATGAAAAACATTAACTGTATTTTTTTTAAAAACATCTGCAGTGTATAAAATATATGTAATCTTATGTAACACTGGGTAAACATGTGAACTCCCACTACACTTGGACACCATCCAAAGTTCGGTTGCCAAGTGTAAAATGACTTTCTTTCCCACCACTGAGAAAGAAATTAATACCGCTGCTTGCCTTTTCAGCTTCGAAAAAGTGCTTAAATCCGTCGTACCGAGAATGTCGAAAGATGGCAGGCAGGTGTGGTGGAGCTTCCCGCTGTAAAACTCCAGGCCGATGATGGCAAACATGAGGATGGCGAAGAACAAGAGCAGGCCGATCTGGAGCAGCGGGATCATGGCCTTCATGATGGACTTCAGCACAATCTGCAAACCTGAGAGGGAGGAGAGAGGATTAAAAAGAGCATATAAGGGGAGAAAAAAGTGACATTTCATGCTGTAGATGTTACTATCTGCTTAAACGTGGTTACTCACTTGGTATCCCAGAGACAAGCTTTAGTGGCCTGAGCACTCTGACGGCACGCAACGTCCGCAGGTCCACTGGGATGTTCATATGGGCCCCGGCTGTGGCCAAGATCCTACCGACAAATACAGATTTTCCACTATTAGAACAAACTTTCCTCTTTTTGTATCGTTATAAAGGTCGGAAAAAGGGGAGGAAGACATTTGGGTTAAGCAAAATGCATTTGGGGATAACAGATCCATTAGCAGCTCATGGCTAAATCCGGTACAAAGGATCTCATCATTTTTCTTCTTCAGGTGAATGTCTTCTGTTCAGGTCTGTGACAAATTCATTAGAGAAAAAAGTAGGTAAAGGACACGAATGAATGCAACTCCAAGGGCGGGTTTATAGACAAATAAAGCACTTATAACATGATAATGCTGCAGACAAAGAATGCATAGACACATATACTGCCCCCACAAACAGTGATGTCCCACCACCTACGCATAAGGCTGGAAAAACACATTCACACAACAGGCGTGGAGCTAATACACACCTAGGATCTGGCTGGCCTAGTGTGTTTTTGCATTATCTGTCTACACTGTGCACATTGATACTGCAGTGCTACATTTTGGATGTATTAGCAGGCCTCATAAGGACATCCACCTGAATAATTCTCATATATTCGGGCATCGTCGGTCGGCATGGGGGATGGGTAGGAGAGTGTTTTTGAGTAGGGGGTGGGAAGCACATGGCAGGCACTCGAGTGTAAACCCACGCAGACTCTCTCCTGGAAGCAGTAGCTCAATGACTGTAGCGCTGCTCGCAGTAACACAGAAAAACGGAAACGCATATTTAAGTGTTGTGATGCCGCCATATGTCCGTGATCATCCGAGCCTCCAGAAGTTCAGTTCAGTGACTCCAACCCGAAAAAAAAATCCAAGAAAAAAAGCATCGCAACAATTTTTCAACACAACACAGAGGACTTGGAGTTATACAGTTTTATGGTGTGTTCATATTGGTAGTCTGCTTCATTTAGTTTGCACCGAAAATGATACAGCTGGCATCTTAAACTGCGGACTAAAAATAACTAAGATGCCTTTTTTAAGAAACACACTAGATGGTGCTGTTACCCCAAATGCAAATTGCATTTTACCCTCTCAGTGTTTTATGTTTACCCTCTGCTCATTTTTTTCAGTTGGACAATTTTCTTTTGGTTAGTTTTTTTTCACTTTTGGGAAAACTAAATGTTACGTGGCATGTTTTTGTCACCAATTTATGACGCTAGGCTCGTCTGTGGTTCACTTGGGGTTCACACTTGCCATACCAGAGTTCACTTGGAAGCGTTCTGAGACCTCTGTTTGGAAGGGGTCTTATCTCATGTTTGGTGCGCTCTGAAGTTTGTATGTAGCATTCACATTTGTAAGTGTGAACAAACCCTTAGAGCTTGTCCCCATCAAAGACTGTTAAACTGACATCACAAACACTGCAAAAGCTGCAAATACTAAATCTCAACTCATAGACATAACACATATGCATAGTAGGTAAAGCACACATACAGCATATACTATTATATAAGCTTATTGTTGGAGTTCATTGTAACTGCACTGACATCAGAGTGAATGGAGCAGCTCAATTCCCTCTATCATTCCAGCAGTGAGCCCACATCTTTACTGCTCCTGGTCGCCTCTTAACTGTAAGTGAAGTGGCGTTTCACAGTATTGTACCGAACCGTTTCTGGAGAGGTTGAATTCATTACATGCACAGAACACAGCCTCTCCCACACACCTCCACCTACACTCAAACCACCACCACCAAAAACCCACAGTAATCAGCAGCATCACGTTGTTGCTAACCATTTGAAAACAGCTCTCCATATGGCAGAGCAGCTGAAACACTGTCAACAAATTAATAGCTTTGAATCCAACGGTAAAAAACATCAACTGTGCATCTAATGACAATAGCGCTCTGGTGATGTGGGAATACATAATGACCACCTGTCCAGCCTAGTCCACCTGGGACAGTTATGCAGTTTAAAATGAACTAGATTCACCACTGTATGCACACTGGCTCAGCAAATAATGCATTGTTTAATTGAGTCTGTATATGTTTTTGGTCAGTGATATGGCCGAAAATGCATAATTCAGCTAATCATGATTTGTATTTGAAGCCATGGAGTGAAGGTGAGTTGAACCCTGCTCTTCACACTGTTTTAGACAACTGATGGCCATCTCATAACCCATGCATAGACAAAACAAAGGCTACTTAATCAAATGTTAATTTAGCCTAAAGCTCTCCTAGTGAGGGCCCTGATTCAACAACATACATTCAAGATTCAAGTTACATTTTGATTCATCAAAAAATGCAGCAAATAAGTGGCTTTAGGCATATACTCATTTGCTAGCTCGAGTCAAATCCAAGTTTGCTTCACCTTTTTATTGCCATATACTGTACATCTGATGTATTTTTATTTCCTCTTAAAGCTGTGATTGACTGAGCGTTACTTACAAAATAAATAAATAAATAAATAAATAAAAACATCAAAACATTAAATACAGACAAAGGGCAAGTTGTTAAAAGCCACATTTATCTCCACATTGCTTTAGATAAACAAAGGTGTGGAGTAACGTGGAGTAATTTTTTTTTTTTTTTATTGTGAGAGGATTCATAACATATTGAACTAAGAGCGTTCTGTGAAAAAAAACTAAACATCTGTCACACCATCAACACATTATTATTACTAATATAACAGATGAATTTACAGCACATCCAGAAGATTTGGCCAATCACATGCATGCATTCTCAAATGAGGGACGCTTCCATTGGTCTACACAGCTGTCAACAGTAAAGTAAGGACTACAAATAATATAGAGAGTGTGTCTCCTTACACAGGGAAACAGCGCAAAAAAGAAAAACACAGAAGAAAAACCAGAAATGCATGACAATTGTCTTGATATGTTTAATGAGGCGGAGATAAGTGATCGATTGCATTGGTCGAAAACTGACCTCAGAGATAAAAGCTTAAGGTGGAGTCTAAACTTCATTTGGATATTTTGTGGATAATTTCACTTCTGGTTCTACAGGAGCCCCTCTTCTGCCCTGGCAGCCTCTAATTGGTCTCTTTGGCTGTACATATGCACGCACAAACCACAAATCAAACAAATTTGGCTTGCCATGACAGATATAAAATGTGTGACTCTTCTCCCTCTTGTGTGTGTCTGTCTTGGTGCCAGATGGCTAATGAATCACTCCCAGCGCCCACCTCCTTGTATTATTCATCCTGCCTAAAGAGCAGCAATTTTAGCAAAGTGTCACACTCTGACTGAGGGACAGCAGACTGTGGCGACCGGGGAGAAATCATATCCTTGGTACGAGGTTGTTAGATACAGATGTGGATGAGTGTCATTTAAGATTTTAAAGTCGTAGACAGGCTTTTGAGTTAGGGTTGTGGTGGTAGATCTAAATAGCTGGTGGGTTACCTTGAGTAGTTGTTTGTCTGTGTGGCCCCAGTCTGCACAGCGGGTCAATGTCAAAGCAGCAGTCAATGAATGTCCCAAATTCTTTAAAGCCGTATTTCTATCATTTTCCATATTTCAAAATGCACTTCATCCTGGTTCAAAGCCATTCCGTGTCATTTGGGAGACATTTTGTTGCTAATCAAAGCATCAAGTCCACCTTTGTAGACCTGATCTGTTTGCCGCAGGATATAATTGCCCATTTTCGGAATCCCAGAGAATTAATTTGGTTTGTGGTCCTTTTTGCTACACACTCCACACTCAGATTAAGGCTTTTAATTGAGCGCCGCGTCCCAGCAGATTCAGAGCGCCAGCAATTCATTAATATAAACTGGAATGAATGCCGCCAGCGCTGGCCCAGTGGCCTCGATTTGATTCCCACTCGTCCTCGGTGAGATGTGTGTTTTCTTTTAAGTCTGACTTCCTTGCACCACTTGTGTCGCTACGCTGAACGGGAGTCAGAGCGAGCCTGTGTCAGCCGCATATGTGTCACGAGAAAATGTGTCAGATCGGAGGCAGGAAACCAGGTCGTCTGTTACCAAATCCAGCGGTGGTTGAAATTGGCCAACATGATCTGCGTGGTTCGGAGAGTACATTGACAACTTTACAGTGCAATAGAAATATAGAATATAAATGTTTCTATTGGTGATTTTTCCATTTCCGTATCAGCGCTGTGTTTACTTACAACACATGGAGAACGACTGATGAAATGACAGCCTGATTGTCAATATTTGCATTTGAAAATAGTTTTAAAAGATGTGTGATCATATTGAAGGAAATCTGCTCTTCCATCCACAGTTTTGTTTTTTGTTTTTATGAGTGAAGAATTTCTACTGTATTTTACTTTAATATTAGGATTCACAAACACTGACCTTCTCAAAATATCTATCTCTTTTACACCCAACCTTCTCTAGGTGGGTCTAACAAAGGTATTCTTCTTCTGCTGTTCCCTTCAGGGGTTGCCACACTGAATCATCTGCCTCCATCTAGCCCTATCCTCTGCATCCTCTTCTCTCACTCCAAATAACTTCATGTCCACCTTCAACACATCCATAAATCTCCTCTAAGTCTTCCTCTAAGCCTCCTCTCGTTTACATGGATTTGTTTTGTGCTACTGAGACTGCAGCTTAGTTTAATACTGTCAATAAGATACTATGACTTCTCATACAGATGCTCAACTCTACAGCAGAAACAGTAGACTCACACTCAACTTTTTTTTTTCAAACATCATCTGCTAATAAGCCTTGGAGATAACACTGGCAATGTATTCAGTACAATCTAACAGCAGCTCTGTGTGCTGTGCTCTAATCCATTTAGTCACTGACCACCAAACACACTGTCACATGATCGCATGAATGTGATGATGATGTTCTGCAGAAACTGATGATTGTGACGAGATGTGTACCACACCAGCTGCAGAAAACTATTCACAAAGACCCCCCAAAAAAACTCAGAGAAGGCTGCAGGCAGAAAAACACAGATTGAACAAAATGTTAACATTATATTTGGTAAATATTTCTTATAGTTTCACTAGTTGGATCTACCTGGAGCTTTTCTTGGCCAATGAGGAAAAGGAAAACACAGCACTAGGGTTTGTGAGAAATCAAAGCAGTTAAAGCCAACAGGGGACATCTTAGAATATTACATCTTTATACTAATTTACATATGTTCAGGAGTCTGGTGTTCATTTACATAAAGAAGACCTAACTCAAAAAAGATGTGGAAAAGACACCTGTTGGAAGATGTAAATGATGGTCTTTTGTCTTGTCTACCTTTATAACAGAGTCTTTTTAGGCGCCTATCACAGAAAGTGGACATTATTGGTGGATTACATCCAGCCTTTTTGTAAAAATGTAACAAAATGCATTATTTCTACAGTACTGTGCAAAGGTTTTGGACAGTGAAGTGTTGTTTTCAAATTACGAAATTGAAAAGTGAGTGAACAGATAAAAACCCTGATCCCAACATCATGGAGTCTGGCCTGGTCCTGACTGAGATTACATGGTCTGGTTTAACCTGGTTTCTTCTGCTGGACTAGTTAAGTCCAGTTTGGCCTGGAATCTGCTGGGATTCTCCAAATGTTTGAACATAATCTAACCAGTTTCTTCAAAAACCGAGACAGTTGAAGAACTAGGACTGTTGCTGTTTTAAGGTCACACCAAATATTGATTTGATTTAGAATTGTCTTCTGTTTTTTTTACTTTGCGTTTTGTAATTAATAAAAAATCACCAGACTTTATAGTTTACTTTTTATATCCACACCTGCGTAATACTTGTATATGTGTCACTAAAAGCTATAGAAATATTTTAAAAAAATTAAAATACATAGAAATTAAAAATGCATGTAATCCTGTCTGTTCTTTACTAGCTTTCCATGGCGCCAATATGTTCTATATGGAAAAAAACAACTCAAACACAGATGGATGCTATACTGAACAACATAGACCACCCCCTTCATTCAGCTTTTGAACAACAGAGAGCAGCCGGTGGACATCAGAGATCAATGAGTGAACTTTGTCTTCCCGACTGCCATTAGACTATATAATCAGTCTATATGTATATGTATGCTTTACTGCAAGCCATCCAAGCAGCACCTATAGACAAATGCAAATGAAGTTCGTGGAAAACACCTGTTCTGAATTCATTTGTAATCTTTGATGTGTTCTCGGTAAATCTGTCCACAGCTGCCTGCTCTTCAGTCCAGCGCTGACTGTTCTGCAAACGTGATGCTGATGTCCCTTTTATGTAAGAGGCAGCAGAAGTAAGAAACACAGAGAAAAAGAAACATGTGGGAGTCGGGTTGAAATGAGATGTCAACGCGCCAAAAGCAATCTCGCTGAACACTGTACATTTAACCACAAACACAAGACGGTAACAACGGCTAACTCCTGCGCATTTCATTCCCTAAACCAAGTCTTTACAAAGAACAAATTAAACACACCATTTTATTTTCTCTTTCTGCACTCCCCTGTCTGTTTTATATTCCTTTTCACTCTTTCCATCCGTTATTCTGCATAACATCTCCAGCACGCATTCACGTTTAATTCACAGAGGTCCTGGGGGCGACTGAAGCAGGTTTTAGACACAACTGCCAATCCACTTATCCACCCACCTATTGCTGACTGCAGAGCCTGACTGCGCCATGGAAACACTCACTTTCCCGCAGATTTACGTGCCCCTGTTGATGTATGCGGTGTTTAAATGCTCACAGCTAAAAATGACACCAGTATATCAACAATAGAGACCTGGCTCTGGGTCGGCCATGTTGGAATGACATGTAGAGTTGACATAAGCAGCTACACATGCATTGAAACATAACCCGACAATATGCATCAGAAATTAATCTCCACAGCCCGATAAGTCTAAATGAAAAAAAAACAAACAAAACCTAATTGAGAAGTCAGCTGTTAATAATGAAAAAACACAGTCAATGGAGCTTGTAATTCTAAATGCAGGCCAACCACAAGAAAGATGAAGAGAGAGAGACACTGTTAGATGGCTATTAGTCTTAATTTGTTACATGATCTACGTTTCAACCTGACCTCACTTAATTATATCCATGTTTTTCTATCCTTTACGTTTTCTTCCAGCCCTATAGTAAAGGTGTTTCCAGATTTTTTTTCCCTCTGTCTTCAAAAGTCGCTCATATCAGATCAGACTACATTAATCTGTCTTCTTAGTCAAATTCAAGATCTTTCCATATTTTTATTTCTAGAATAGATTCATTTCTGATCCATACAAAAGTCTAAAAAATTATTTTCTATTTCTTTCTACCCACATTTTGCACATTTCTCTGAAAAATACTACCTTGTAGATTGTAGAAGATAAAAAAAAACAACATTTAAATACTCTAAATACTTAAATACTAGTTCATTAGTAATACCAAATATGAGATAATGCAATGCTATTCAAACTTAATTTTGTTTTGGGATGTTACAAATCACAAATTTGTTTTCAAGAGTCATGATTCCGTTTGATTTCTGATTTCTTTTTAATTAATTATATATAGATAAAATAGTAAAATCTTTGCCTTAATAAATGAATGATAAACTACATGTAGACCACCATTCACCTGATAAAACTCCTCTCCACTGCTCAGACTTCTCTTAGTTTTCCTTCACAAACTTGAGGACAATATTTTTTTGAAAGAAACAGCCCCCAGTGTGTTTTGTATCATAGTTCTTCCTTAAGGTTTTCCAGTCAGACCCACCGACTTTCTTAGCAAAGTCTGGTGGGTCTTAAAACCCACCCATTGAGCCTGTCTTCCACCTTAATCAATTATCTAAAATGGCACAGGCTTTATGCAATGACTCGTACGTACTATTGTAGTTTAGTAGTTGATTTAGATGTGAGAATGATTTATGATTAAGATAGTGGCGCAACCTCAAAAAATTGTCATAGCAGGTGAGATTGCCCAACCCTACATACATTTTTTTTATTAAGTCGACCTTGCCAGTGGTGAATAAGAACTCTATAGACAACCTAACAATTCTCACTTCTTTTTCCTGGAATCGGTGGTTGTCACGGAGACCGGCGGCTGATACTCACCCACTGAGCACCACGATGAAGTCCATGACATTCCAGCCGTTCCTCAGATAGGAGCCTTTATGGAAAACAAAACCAAGAGCCACCAGCTTTATCCCCGCCTCGAAGCAGAAGATCCCGATGAAGTACGGCTCAGACTTTTCCTGTTGAAAATCTTATTATTATTTATTCACAAAAGTATTCGTGATAGAGAAATGAGGTCCTTACAAGTCTTTTGGCCATGGGCGTCTTGTCCTCTCCGGGGAGATGCTGCTCCAAGGCCAGGACCACACAGTTGGCAGTGATGGTGGCCAAAATCATGTACTCGAACGGTGTAAGGGCCACAAAGTTAAGGAAATCAGAGTTCAAAGTCAAAAGTCAGTCAGTTACTTCGGCTAACTAAGTAAACTAAGTAAAATGTGTCCCTCCACAGCTACTGCACTTGTGTATGACATTGAGATACTGAACTCTTATTGAAGCAAGACAGAAAACTGTTTCAGGTAAACAGAAAAATTTCAATCTATGGCTTTCAAGGACAGGGAAGAAAAAAACAAACTTGAGAGCAAGTTGACGATTAAATGACAGTTGAATTACAGCCTTGCTCATATTCTCTGTGTTGGAAAGCAATCTGTTAGAAAGATTGCTGTATCCATGGCAACCTGCTTTTAAAAGTGCCTTTCATAAAGAGAAACGAGAGAAAGTTCAGGGGTAGAGAGAGCACTGTGGACTCACCTTCACCTGACTGAATGCTGTGCAACACGAGCATCGACCACACTAGGAACTGTTATCATCTACTGTAAGGACAAAATACTATTTCTCCTCCACATTTGAGGTGCTTGGCCTCTTGCCCCATTACTATACATCAAAAAACATAAAGGGGTTTTGTTATGAATGGGTTAAGGATGGATTTGTCTTGGATTTGTTACTATAACATCAAACCATCACCCACTAATTCCACATGACCACTGTGATATTAGATTATCTCACTGTGATATTAGATTATCTCAAGACAACTCAGGAAGTGTTTTTTTCTAAGTAAAATGTCTAAAAGTAAAAGGAAAAAAAAGTAGGGGCACCGTGACAGTCATTGTGAGTGATCCAGGTAGACTAGATAATACTGAAAAAATAATACTTAAAGTGGTGCAGCTATTACACATTGGTAGGAAGACTTGCTTCTGCCAAAAGAAAGTTCAAATTTGCAAATCTTTGCTTTAACTAAAAATCCAAATAAATATATTTAGTAGGTGTTGTGGATTATTTTTAGTTTTAAGTCTGCCTACACCAGCAATAAAATATTTAGTTTAAGCGCAAGATAGTTCAACTGTATTAAAGTCAATTTTAGTTAATTAATTTAACGTGGAGCCCAGCTCCAGCTCATATAGACACATAGTGTGATGTCAGAGCTGAGCTATGCAGGTGTGGGAGAGCATACTTTTTCTATGGCTAGGACAGTGTTTATACAGATATAAAAAGGTGCTATTTTCTTTAGTAAAAGAAGCCAAATTACATCTTGTCATTCTTGCCAGTGATGAAAGTACCATACCTGTATTTTGACTTTTGAAACCTAAAAGGAATGCCACTCCATATACTATCGTCAAGATGTAAATGAATCTTATTCTGACATAAATACTTGTCTTATCTTAAATAAAGAATGCCCATAAAACAAGTATATTAAAAAACGAACGACCCCACACTTCATTTGAATTTCACTTCACATGATACTATATGAGACACTATACACACCAGACATGCTCTGTCTATACACGTGTGAATGCATTTAACCTAATGGGACATCACATATATGACCCAGCATGCACTGCGAGCACCTTTATGCACTCAGACACTTGTAGGAGCTTGTGTCCCTTGTGGCTCCCATGAGCCTACTGCTGCTCCTTATTAATTGTGGTGCCGTGAGTGAAATGAGGTCAGTGACTCACAGAGGAGCCGAGATGGGGGCCCCAGGGAGCCACACTGACTCACATCAACAGTCCACACTGTAGCACTTGAAAACGATTGAAAATAGTTTAAGTGGGAAATACTTAATCAATGTCCTTCCTACTTTTACCTGCGTTTTAGGCCACACATTACATAAACTTGCCTTATAGATAACACACTGTTGGAAAGGTAGATACCTTTCCAACATGTTAGGTCTCTGCAAAATAGGAGCTCTATTCTTTGTCTAAAGTGTGTTTTAAAATCAACACAAGAGATACTCCACACTAATCAGTGCTCAATAAGGCGTACTTCATCAAGTATGGATCAAGAAAGAAGCATATGGCATCTCCCATTTTGGCCTCACTTATTTCACAACAACAAGAAACAGCATTCCATGGCCTTATAGCAAAACCCTACTCTTAAACAAAGATTACCAATGAAACTTAAGATCAGACAAGTTGTACAAATGTCATTTTGCTGCTTAAGACATACACATTTTCAGTCTTTCTGGTATAAAATGGCTCTTACCCAAGGATGCCACCCTGAAGCAAGTTTATACAGCAACACAAATACAGTGCCTAACTAAATCAGGGCACCGTGGACCCAAGTCAGCCACTCAATAAAAACGTACTGCGTCTCAAAACAACTCCTGAAAGCACTCCATCAAAGTTGACCTTGAGTCTACATTGGTTTTAAAAGCTACATTTCACTGTGGCTCTGACAACGACTGGTGCAATGTGTGACAAATTACATAACTAAAGCAGGTCTTTCAAATGACTTTTCAGCAGCCTATTAGCCGATCAAAAACAAGCCTGTCTGGAAGGTAGCAAACACGCAATATGTCTGGAGGTCAATGGCAAACACTCCTGTGCTTTTGTGCAGTCACCTTCATTTACACAACAACTGTTTGTTTTTTTTTACTGATATGAATGTTTTTCCACTTAAAGCCAGCAGCTATGAGCAAGAATCAGGGTCTGGCCCAGTCAATACCCTGACATGTGCTGCTTTTTCCAGCCCACGAGCCACGGCGGTACTACAGGCCAGCTCTCTCCCACATGCCTTAGCCTCGCTGATACCAGCAGAGAGATTACCGAGCTGCCGGTGCCCAGTCTTGACCACTAGGCCTTACTCCCACACACCACCACAGAGCCCGCGGTTAGGTAACGCTGCAGAAACTGGCGTACTGCACCGGTGGGGGTGTAAGACAGGAGGAGCTGTGGGTAGACTGGCAACTTACTGACTGGTGATGTTACCGAGCTGGTAATTATTCAGTCACAACCTGCGGAAACATACAGAGCTGTACAGAGATAGCTCTTGAAGTGATAGAATGTGCTTTTTGAAAAGTCGACGACCACAGTTAGCGTAGTCAGAATAAAGGCCTACCGGGGAATCAGAACTATTGCATATTACTGCATATAGTTTTCTAGAACAATTTCTCAATTATTTGAAGCAGAAAACCTTACAATTTGTAAGTGATTTTAACAGACTATTTCTATGCTCAAGTGCACAAATCATCCTTTAAAGAGGTTTGTGAGTTGTGTGAACAGTTTTATTGGGGTGTGTTTAAACTTATAGTCCACATCTTTTATTTTGGATCAGTTCGGTGAGCTGCTGGTTAGTTTACATTTGCAGTGGCATTTTCAGCTCTAAAACAGATTTTCTTAAAAGACACTTTAGATGGAGCTGGAAGAGTAGGGGGTCGGGGGTAAGGCTGAATCCGATTGGAATGACATTCACTTCTGACTGAATCAAAAAAATCACAAACAACATTTTAAATGTTGTCTTGTGTTGTTTAACGCAACACAAGCCTCAACTAATGAGGCATATTACCTCATCATTGCTGTGTTTTTGTTTTCAACACGCTCTGCTGCTCTTTCCACTCTCAAAAAGTTAGCTTCTGGTCCAATTACATGCTGTTAGCTTTTCCACTGAGCCGGACCAGAGTTCAGTTGGAAGTGGGCCAAGGAAGACCATTTTAAAGGGTTTCAGTCTGAGGTTGACATGGCATTATTCACAAAGCAACTGTACCAGATTTTGCAGAGTTTGACTGCAGCAAACAAGACATTCTGTTTGTGGACACACCCTTAAATGATAGTCATTGCAGGGTTACAGTGTATTCCTATCTTCATAAATTTACGGGACGGGAAGAGCTGTATAGTTCGTAAAACTACAAGAGAAAAAGCATGATTGCACTTCAGTGTTGGAAGTGTATATGTAAAAGGCCAGGCATCAGGAATATAGCTAATTACCTGAATAGACTCTTCATATAGTAGCCATACAGCACTGATGTACTCTAATAGAGTCCAATTGACTATACATTCATAACCCCACTTTAAAAACCCAAACTACCACTTTAAACACGATTAATGACCTGCAGTTGCAGTATGGGCATGTTACATGAACTGGACTTTGTTAGATGTGGGGAAGTTGATGAGAAAAGAACGGAAGCAGAGAGAAGTGCTGCCTGCTGGATTTGAACTGACACCTACACATGGCCAGGTTCATATTCCAATGAGCACTAAGGCAGCAGAGATGTGCCTACATGCCACCCCCACAGTGAGCCGAGCTGCTTCTAACCATCACCACATGCTAACTCCTCAGTCCTCTGCCAGCGCTCAGGCACCAGTACAGTGGGCTCCGAGGCAACTGTGGCAAACACACAGAGAGGGGGAGTTACCGTGGGGGTTCAAACCGGCTAAACACTGGGTTATAACATTTGAACAGCCATTTTGAATCACTCATAGCAACAATGACTGTCACAAGAGGCAACAAGAGAGGAGTGGAACATTAACTATATACCACTGACAGACACTGTATCACATTTGAACTATGAAGCATTTTTACGTTGATTGCCTCCAACTGCAAGCCCCGCCTCCTTACTCCTTTGTGTCAAACTCATAAGCATAAAACTTCAGCTAGTATCAAGAATGATGTATTTTAGAGTTGTTTAGGTACATTCTGCCACTTGTCCCAAAAGCATGGTTTACAGAAATAGTTGATTGACAGGTATTTTGACCAATCGCTTTCAATATGTGTCTGACATGATAACAGGAACCAATCAAACAACACTTTTGGACTTCACATTTCCTGTTATTTGGCTCCAAATAAAGTTCAAACAAGATAATAATGGGAAAAATCGAGCCAAACCTTTCCTGATTGATCTGAGGTGAGTTTAGTTTGTCTATCATGTTTATCATGTGTCTTAATATTGTAAAATTAAAAGGCTAAAACTACATAGTACACATGTTCCTTCTGTATATATAGTATAATAGAGAGTTGTTGCTATGAAAAGGCAAAGCTAAAACACAAATTAAACTAATGTTGCTATGCAGATTCTTTCAGATGTTTGATTAAACCGTGAAAGTGATTTATCATTACTGCTAAAATGACCACATAACTAAATAAACATAAATGAACACATAAGTTAGTTTTTGAGATTAAAAACACCCAAGAAAATGCCTACTGTAGCTTTAACACTGACAATATAAGCCACTGTTGTCTGGCTTTAAACAGAATGAAGTGGGAGCGCTGTCCATGGTGCTGAACTAAATGGGTTTTATTCCACACAATGGGCTCCTTATAAACATCACTCTCAGAAAGACTAAACAGGAGGTTGGCATTGTTTCCTTCTCAGTGTGAAATGCTTTGACATCCTTTATAAAAAAAAGAGCTTCGAGAGTTTGCTAGCTTGTACTGGAGTAAATGGATCCTCTTGTAGTGTACCTCACAAGCACATTTATTTAACTATACACAACACTATCACTTTAAAACAGACCAATCAGCGTCTATGTTACGGTTAAGAGTTCCACATTCAGAGTTTAAGACAAACTTAACGTCAAACTACTTTACATGTGCGTGAAAGGATATGGCCACTCGATGATCCGCCTGGCGTATTTCCTTATGATGTTGTCCTCGGCGAAGATAAAGAGCGACCTGTTGACGGTGAGGCAGTTGTGACGGTGGGGCACGGGGTTGTACAGAGCCATGGTCCGGGCCCGTTGAGCCTTGGCTTGTTTCATGGAGGCGGTGAGTCCCGCAGAAGCCGCCGCTGCGTCCTGACCGTCTCCTCCGCCGCGCTCCATGTCGCCGTCCCCGGAGTCCACGGTGCTGGGAGCCGTTTCGTCCCCGAAGCGAGCCATTCTACAAAGACACACCGCGTAAAGGTTTTTTTTTTCAAGGCGAACGCGAAAGCAAAGACAAGATTCCCGCCAAAACAAAACAAAAGTTGCCAATTTCTACTCCATTTCCTGTTCACTTCACGTTAAAGTCACCCATAGACTGGGTTGGACTCTGGTGCCGCCAGCGTTATCCCATATGTTGCGCACAGAATCACGCACTGCACCGACTAACTTTTAACACGCCTCTAAATTCAACAACAAAACATCAACTGCTGCAGTTTTCTACCCAGATCCCAGCTCCGTTTTCATGTGTCAGTCTCAAGTCTTTTCCGATAAAAGTGCTGCCAAAAGTTTACGCATCTCCTCGACTCGGCAACAGGAGGAAGATTTCATTTAAAAAAAAAAAAAAAAAAAAGGGGGAAGCCCGGGTTATTAAAAGTTACTCGAAACAAACCAAAGGAGCTGCTCTAATCTCTAGATCGCCTTTATCACTTGCTGGATGTTATCAGGCAGCGAGTGGCAGCATAAGCACAGTTAAGCCCCCTCCCACTTTGTTTCATGATGGCGATTTCCAAATTGATCTGAATGAAGAGTGGAAGACAGAGATGGAGGAGGGACGTATAAGTGATGGTTACCATGGTGATTACAGTTTGCTTATGGCTTAGAGAGAGAAAAAAAAGAAAAAAAAGAAAAAGAAAACATCCCCTATGCTAAAAAAGCTTCAAGGTTGCGTGGGTTAGTGTGGTTTAAAAGCATTATGTAAAGAGGCTTGTGGGTGCAAAAGCTAAGACGTGTGAAAGCATAACTTAACATTAAAACAATAGGCGAGAGGCAACAAGTGGGGAAGCAAATAGGCTCACTTCAGCTCCATTTAGGTGAAAGACAAAGTGACTCACTGCACCTATTGTCAGGGTAAACTCTTGCACTAATTGATAGTCGCAGCTCATTGTCATATTTCCATTAGAGACAGAGACAGACGCCCCGCACTACAAAATCATTAAAAAGTAGGCCATTGTGCTAATATTGGAGTAAAGTCGGGTGTAAAAATAGAGCATGAAATAGATCTTAGGGCTGCTCCCTTTTTTGGAGGCAGAAGAGAGAGGGAGGGAGGAAGGCAGGGTCGTCTTCACACTCCTAAGTGAGACCTCATTAGGCAGTGGGCTCTCTCGGCCCATCTGCTGCTCCGCTCGCTTCCCCGCCGCTTCCTGAAGATGACCATCTCAGCCCCCACAGACAAGACGTTACACAGACCATCGGCAGAAGGTTTTTGGAATCAGGTGGTGGCATACTAACCCTCTTTCATACAGTTGTAACACACCACATTTGTAACAGAATCTCTGTCTCTCTCTATTGAGTCCACATGATTATCCTATGAGCAAATGTCAGTAAAACATGAGAAAGATGACCATGTGTTACAGATGTAGGCTGTAGATGAATGTCTTAAGGATGTGTCAGGAGATGGAGTCAGTGGTTTATTCATAGTTTTGCTTTGTCAGTTGACCTGTTTTAATCAATCGAAATCTGTTCGAATCCAACTAAAACCTGTTCAAGTCCAACTAAAATCTGTTCAGATTTAACTCAAATGTGTTGAAATGCAGCCAAAACTTCTTCAAATCCAACTAAAAACTGTAAAAATCCAACTAAAACTAGTTCAAATCTAACTAAAACGTGTAAAAATCTAATGAAAACCAGTTCAAACCCAACTAAAAAGTGTACAAATCCAACTAAAACTAGTTCAAATCTAACTAAAACGTGTAAAAATCCAATGAAAGCCTGTTCAAACCCAACTAAAAAGTGTACAAATCCAACTAACACCAGTTCAATCTAACTAAAACGTGTACAAATCGAACTAAAACCTGTTCAAATCCAACTAAAACATGTAGAAAACCAACTAAAACCAGTTCGAATCTAACTTATACGTGTACAAATCCAACTAAAACATGTAAAAATTCAACTAAGATCTACTCAAATCCAACTAAAATGTGTACAAATCCAACTAAGTTCTGTTCCAATCCAACTAAAACTTGTACAAATCCAACTAAAACCTGTTTAAATCAATCTAAAATCTGTTTGAATTGAACTAAAACCTGTTCAAATCCAACTAAAACCTGCTCAAATTTAACTTACACCTGTTGAAAATATATATAATTCAAATAATAGTAAGTATAGTGTAGCAACACTACATTTGTACAACAGAGTCTCTGTCTCTCTCTATTGAGTCTACATTATTAACCTATGACCAAATGTCAATAAAAAATGAGAAAGATGACCATGTGTTACAGATGTGGGCTGTTGGCGAACCTTTTAGTGATGTGTCAGGAGACTGAGTCAGTGGTTTATTCATTGTTTTGTTTTGCCAGTTGAATAGTTTGACTGTATTGGCAACAGTTAGGGCTATTAGCTAGTTTAAATGAAATAAAAAATGAATGAATTCGGCGTATACCTGCTGGAAGGCCCATTGACAGGGGAGAACAATGGAGTCAGTTATCCTCCGGGTCTCAGACAGGGCAAGAACTGAAGCTTCCTATGGTTAAGCTGGATTATAACATTTATTTTATGGAAATCACTTCATTTTAGTAGAACTATGAAAAACAGTGATAATTAGCTTTAAAAATTCAACTCTTGATCATTCACAGATAACCCGACTCCAAGTCTTACCTCATTTGGATAAACATCTTTACTTCCTTTGGCTCTATATTGGCTTTATAACCGTGTCCCTATAGAAGCACAGTCAGACTTGAATATTTAGAGTGTTCACTGTCTTTTTTTGATAGTAAATAAACTTCTCCTGCGTAAGACATCCACAAAGTCTCCAGGATATCTTTTAATGTGAGTTCTCTACCTAAATGATGGCCTGCACAACAAAAAATCTACATTATTAACCTGTTGGCAGAAATACAACACATACTGAAGTGTTGAGTCCATGGAGTGGAAAACAAAACGAAAACCACGTCCGTAAAAGCGTTTCTTTACTTCTACTTTGCATATAGTGTCAGGTCAAGTGTTTCTTGACACAAGCGTCTGACTGACAGTCTCGACTGTGTGGCACTGTGCAGGTAATGCTGTATGTAGATGGGCACTGAGCGATGGCTAAGACGGGGGATTGAGAACGCAGCCAAGAGAGTGGCAAATTTATGCCTGGCAAACAAGTCGAGATCCGGGGGAGAAAAAAAAAAAGATTTAACAGTATCTATGAATAAGCCCTTAACTAAGCTCCCTAAAACTCCTCGTTTCTCCTAATCTGCGTGGGGTGTCACCTCATGCAAAACAGGGCAGTGACACACGGCTCCACACTGACCTGTCAAGTGGTGAATTTAGAACGGGCATATAATTAACACATTTACACAGCGCATTTCAATATTTCCAATTTAAAAGCCCTCATTAAAAAGCCCACACTCCCAAACAAAAAATATTTGCCCATCTTTGCAAACAGTGCATCTTTCTATCGCTCCGTTTCCAGCTCTCTTTGCTGTTGTTTCCATAGCGACATAGCTCTCTCTTCAATTCCTACTCGCTTCTTTTCATTCTGCCAACAAAAGCCATGTTGCACAATAGAGCAACCTCTTCCTACAGAAATCTACTTTACAAACACACCCCGCACCACCTCGGCCGTTACCGCCGACGGCGAAGGCCCCTCGTTCGGACAATCCAACGCTCTACAGCGCGGCCCTTGTGCTTGTAATCCACTCCACCAATGGAGAAGTGACCACACACAAGCCGATTTAAAAGTGTCTGGGTTAGTTCTGCTTGTTGCTCGCGGCCTACTCCTGAAAATAGCTTTGCAAATCGAACTGGAAAAGCCCCAAAATAGTCGTCAACTTGAAAGCATAAACAGTGATACTTGTGATGTGAATGTCACAGTAGCTCCAGATGCATTATTATGTACATTTCCTGAAGAAGAAGAAGCCTGCTGAAGCGAGGTTGCAGGTGACAGACAGTTAAACGGTAATGGGCGTACTACTTTTGTGCCAGAACTCTGAAGAGCATTTATATAATTGCACACAGGCTTTTGCCCAGCGCTGACTGGAGTGGTTTTTTAGCATTTATTTTTCTCTCTGTTCCCTAGCAACAGACATCTTCTAGTACTGAGTTATGTCCGTTTAATTTCACCAATAACCGTAGCTCATATCACTGCACATTGGAGTGACAGTCTGATCATTTCTATTTCAATATATTTAAAGCATACTTAAGGCGGATAATAAGAATATTATATTAGAGAATATAAGTTCACCTTGAAAGGCTGCAGGTGAAAGTTTGAGGGTAGGTTAGAGTTAGAATTAAAATATGCTCTTTTTATCTTTACATTTATTTTCACAAAAGTATTTTAGCTTTATGGCTCCAGATAAACATTGAAGTCCTCATGTCCTGTCTCCCTACTGTACTTCTACTTTGATTCCCTAGCATCCCCTAATGGACAAAAGACCACAATGCACCTAATAAAGAAATATGCACTGCTTCATGTTTTTTAATGGTTTGTAAATGAGAGTTAGAAATATTTAACTAATTTTTACTAGTATGCAGTTATTATAGTGATACTCAATTTTCTTACTTTGATTTGAGTGTATTTAGCTTAATATTGTGCTACTGTGTTGTAGTGGTTTAAAGTCAGTCTTCTTAACCAGTGGGTAAGGACCCAATTAGTGTGTTGAGTGTGCAGTTCAAGAAAATTCTGTACTCTTAAGTGTAACTGTATAGTTTTACACTTAATATAAAAATTCAAGTTCTGTGATGAAACTGATAAAGTTCACATTTGAAAGTTAACTTTGCTGAGTTCTGTATATCCATACTCATTCATTTTTCACTGCTGATGTTGCCATGTTGCCATGGGCTGGAGCCTAAAATACTTAAATCTAGGTCAACACTATGTGTTTAAAAGTCAGCACAGCAAACATATTTGACGTCACATTTGGAGCAAACGTAGCACTTCAAACCAATCAAAATCTGTTCAAGTCTCTCTCTCTCTCTGTCTCTCTCTGTCTCTCTCTCTATATATATATTCGAAAATTTGTTTAAATCCTTTGAAAACAAATTCAAATCCAACTAAAACCTGTTTTGATCCAATTAAAAGCAGTTTTAATCCTTCTATAACCTGTTTAAATCCATCTTAATGCTGCTCAAATAACAGTTTAACCTGTTATAAAGTACAGTGTAGAAAACGTACAATACAATACAATGTGGCAAAGCAATAATAAAAACAAATTGGTTTTGTTTGGTTTGATTTTGTAATTGCATTTTATGGTTACCACCACTGGTCCCCAAACCAAAGTTTGAGAACCACTGCACTAAACCATGCACTGCTTTGAATGAAGCCAGAAAAAATAGTTTTGAACCAATCATCTTGTCAAACATTAAACTACAGATGATATTTCCACTGATCTAAGAAATGACCTATATTTTGGTTCAGAAGGCCACATTGTTCTGGGGTTGTATAAATGAAGAATAGCACCAACAACAGTCATGAAAAATGAAAAATTAGACATCAATGCAAAAATGTTAAATAGAACAAGAACAAGAATTACAGGTGCAGCCCGTGATGAAGAGGATGACAGTACAGCGGTGGAGAGGTGGTGGAGTGGGTGGAGGAGGCAGGAAACGAAGAGGTTCATGGGAGAAAAAAGGAGGGGGTGGGGGCATGTTGTGGGGCCCGGGTGTTACGCTGATAAAGAGCCACTTCACGTTCAAGTGTCAGGAGGCAGATAATCAGAGCAATGTGGCTGTACAGTTCAAAAGTTCAGCGGTGAGGACCCTTTGCTGCGACACAACCACTGCCATCCAACTTCTGATTACAGTAAACATAATGTGTGTTTAGGAATCTACTGCTGAAACAAACTGTATGTGATGATTAATTTGCAGATATGAATCACCTCTATACGTTGGACTACTACATAATACCGTGGTCACATTGTAGCTAGGCAACAATACACTTCACATTGGGATGGTCACCAATCACTTGAACTCTCGAATCACTTTGTTTCCAATCGTGTGTTTTAGTGTTTGTCCAGCTGAAAAACATAAGCTCTTCTCTGTGGACTGACTCATAGTCACTGAAATGGACTGACCTTTTTCATCAGGCAATTTATAACAGTAGGAATATAATGGAGATAGGAGAAGGTGTACTATTAAATCCTACTCTATATATTTATGAATCTTGCAGGCTTTTAACTGCCTTCTAGCAAATGTACATGGAGTAAATTATGCATTCCGGTTCAAAATCTCACCAGCAATTATTAAAGTTTAAGATTGGGGTAAAAAGTGAAGGGGTTTATTAACTTAAACCGAAGACCTTCTTTTTCGTTTGTATTTTAAGCTACTTCCATCATAACCAGCATGATGTAACTGTTATGTTGTGACCCTCACTAGAGCCACAATGAGAGCACAACTTAAAGCTTGTGTTGGCAATTTCTTTGAGGGCAGATTACTATCTTAAAAAGAAATATAAAAATCCTTAAGCATCTTGTAATGGAATGCAGTCAAACTGCAGGCCCTTAATCTACAGCAGTGGTGCTCAAGCTGTTCATGCCATCATACCCCCTCGGAAAAAAATGCTCCTTATGTCAGTGAAATATGTTATTTATATATGGTACTATGTTGGTATAATGTGACTCTTTTCGAATCAAATGCCATTTTAAGTGAAATTTTGAGTTTTAAAGGATTTTTTTTTTTAAACATATAGAGATGGCACAGATTCTGGTTCAGACAGACACTTGTCGGTGTTTGGACCAGAGAAGTTTTGGAGTCGTATCAATGAAGAAACAGAACTACATTTATTTTATAATTGACATTTTTATTCCTACATGAACTGAATGTTATTTTGATATAGATATGTAATGATGTGACTCTATGTCCTTTAATACAAATATTATTTTTTTATTTATTTTTATTTAAGACCCAGGACACGGTGGAGGGACTACTGGTGCATTCATGTGGTCCTTGGGAACTCGGAAAAACATTTTTCCGAGTTGAACAGTGCACATGAACGCCTGCTCAAGTCCGAACAACTGCTTGGAAACTCGGGTGAGTCAGAGTTGCCCGTGGTTCCATGTTGATGTATTTTCATCATTAACATGGCAGAGGAAAGCAAACATTTAAGACATTGTAGCAATATAAGTCATTAAAAAATATTTCATTCCAACTGTTTTGTACAATAATAACTTGATAATTTGACAGTACAACTTTTTTTTTAAATCTAGACTATATACTAAGTTATTTATTTGTTTACGTCTGGTATTTAGGAGTTTTAACATACATATGTGAACCTCTTATGTTACTACTATATGCTAACTTTTCTTGAACCACTGCTAATAGGCTAATAATTGCTACTTTCACTGTATTAACTCATTCATCTTCCTTGTTGAGGATGCTCCGACTTTCCGAGCTGAAATCATGTGAACGCACCGAAGATACTCCGAGGACCACATGAACGTACCATTTGTCCCTCAGCCGGCTTGGGACCACCTCGGTATTACCCCATGTGATCTGGAGGATGTGTCTGGGGAGAGGGAAGTCTGGGCATCTCTGCTTAGACTGTTGCATCCCGCGTTCCCATATAAGAAGAAGATGAGATTTTATTTCGAATAGCCGTATAGAAAAGTAAAGCATATTAATAATACAATTAAACAAATAGTCCTACATGTTGTAATATGTTCTTTTTATTTCATCTAAAAACTGATATCAAAGCACTGGCGTTATTCTGTGGTGGCAAAAATGTACACCAGGTATCAACTCGCCCTGTCCAAGCTGTTAAAGCAGGAAGAGGCCTTGTTAGTGTTTAAGATGAGGACTATTTTTAAATTCTGCCCATTTCTCTTTTACACTACTAAGACCCTATCGCTTTACGCTGCCATTTGATGCTTCTCCGTGGAGATTTATCTTCTTTACACACTGAATTTAAAAAGGAGCTGTACGCCTCTGTATCCTTTCTACTCACTCCCACTCCTTCCTGCGGGCCTGCGGCGTGCTCTGGATCTTGTGCGCCTGGTGAGCCATGATTATATCCTTTTGCTCCACCAGTCCGCCCCTCCTCCGGTGCACGGTGTGGGGGCTGAGTGACCCCGAGCCCTGGTCAGAGTCATCCCTGGGGCTGGCCACGTCGAAGCTGGCCGCTCGAGGGGGTAGGCCCAGGTGCTCCGGGACGATGTGAGGAACCTGTAGGGAACACGAGCGGTTGCCCTGAGCCAGACCGTGACGGACAGGTGAGCTGGGTTTCCTCCACGGCTCTGGTTCCGGTAGGGACAGGGAGGACTGGACTTTAGCTGGACTGTAGCCAGGCAACGGCTGCAAGCTGGGCGCGTGTGGAACATGGAGGGACTGGTCTGAATTGGTGAGCATCTTGAAGGCTTGGTGCTGGCAGTCTCACCATAATGCTAAAAATAGAATGAAAAGGCAGGCAGTGATTAGTGAAGAATGACAAAATGTGTATTACAGCAAATATGTGGCAAGTCATTGTCTTGGGTTACCATGGCGCCTGGAGTCAAAATAATGTTTCAGGTATTTTCTCCAGTCATTCACACTCCATTCCAGCTCTTTTTCATGGGGCATGTTGACCTCTTAGCTGGTAAGCACTTAATCCAAAATTAAACAATACACTGTTCTGGACCATGGGTCACTATGGAGACCTCGGCAATGTATAAAAAGAGGGGGTTTTCAGTTTTCACAAATGTGCTCCGGTCAGGTCAAGTTCAGATCAGCCAGGAGGAGGTAAAAATACTGAGCAGTGGTTGAAAAAAAGTGGCAGAAAGCATTAACTTTGACTAACCATAATATAATATAATGTACAAATGTAGAATAATATGGCATTTTTGCTCTGAATGACTTTAATTGTCTGTATTATATTTAGATCCACTGATTAATAGTCTTTGTGATAATAATGCCTTCAACAATTGAACAGAAGACGTCATGCTTAGTCTAATTGTTGGTCTTTATATGGTTCTAATGTGCAATTTATTCAGTCTATGGTGTAGCTCATTTTGCAGATAAACAGGGATAAAGGAAAAAAATGTTAACCTCCTTTGTGATAGCACTTACCCAGTCTGTGACTATAAGGTTTTCATATCCAGACACTTCTCAACAATAACAGAATGAATTGGATGAGACATGAGCAATGAAAGCGAGAGAAATAACTAATGTAACGATTATGTGTCATTTCTGATGCTAAAGCCTTGGAGTATCTATTAATGCCTGGTTCTGCAAATGGAACAAGACAAAAATGGGGCTCGGTTTTGCTGTAGATCATGACTGCAATGTGTCTGAAATGGAAACACTGAACTACTTCAATATCCCTCAGAAATTTTGAGCTGCTTGTACTGGGTAGTGGTAAGTTATCGGCTTGTATAAAGGAGTAACAGAATAAAAAGCAGTTATATGATGGAAAGATGCATCCAAATAAAGTATAATCTAGCACCTTTTCATGCTCCAGTGTGCAATAACTGTCTTTTTAAATTTAATCCCATTGTACCTTATCCCTTATCTTATATTAGCTGTTGACATTTCAGATATTTGCACTAATTGTGGAACATAAACATGCTCTGTCTTGCGCATGTACGGCACATGATTCACAGTGTGATTGTCTGTGGATTTGAAACAGTCTATTCAAGCCGAACAATTCATTTGAAATCCACAACAAAAGCTACAATTTGTCCTCTCTTTTTCTAACCTATTACCAGCCAGTGCATATGTTCAGAGGAACAGAAGCTTTTGATGATCAGCCATGCAGAAATGGTAGCAGTAATAGTCTTAGTGGGTGGAAGAAGACTCGGGATGTATGGAAAGTGGGACAAGTCAAATTAATGGGGAAGACTTTGTACTTTTATATCTGATTATGGCAGCTTGTAACTCCTAACAGTTAATGTTCTGGGCTAGCAATAAAAAAGGGGCCAGTTGAACCATTACAGTGAGGCCCAGTTACTCGATGGGTGTGTGAAAGAATATGAGGGAGATGAAAAAGGGCAGAGACAGACAAAACAAGGCTGTTTCCACTGAACCGCGGCTGAAGGGAAGATGACTGAGTGTGGGAGAGAAATACAAGGCGCTGTGAGTCACTCCGCGGAGCTATCGGCAGCAGTGGGGCTCCTCAGACATGAACCGGACACGGTCTGGCTTTAGAGCGACAACCGCTGCCAGATACAAGGTCACAAACGCACACTTTTTCACAGGTGCTTTTGGTGGCTTCTTACTGACGCCTGTGGCTCGGGCTCCATTTCGATTTTTCTTTTTTTTTGGCGGCTGCGGTGTTCACAGAGTTACCTTGGATTAAAGTCACAGCGGGAAGGAGTTGAAAATAGTCCTGTCTCGAAAACAGGAAGTAAAAAAGGTTTGATGCAGTTTCCGTGTTGATGCTGTGATGCACTTTAGAGGCAGAGAGTAAACTCTAAAAGTGCTCCTTCAATACAAACACTTTACAAAAGACACTGAAATGAATAAAGTCTTCTGTGGCAGTGTTCAGTCACAATGTAATATCTCTTTTTGAAGTTGACCTATGAAAGTGACTTGATTTCAATTTAACTGTGGCATCTTTATTCAAAACACTCAGGCTTGGTCCTGCTGTAGCTACTAGTGTAATATGGCATTTCGCACTTGTATCTTTCTATAAAAACTCCAAAATGTCTGGTTGATCGTTATATATATTAGGCAGCCAATAACCCTTAGCAATTACCAGTCAAACCATTCAGCGTTCGAGCATTTGATGAAAACTAAAGTTGGCTTTTATGTCCCATCTCATCAACAAAATGCTTTCAAATGGGAAAAACTGTGTTGGGCTTAAAGCAAAGGCTGACTGGGCATATTTCTACTTGAACAGCACAGTATGGGTCGTGGTATTTTCACTCGAATAAGTTTGAATCATCCAAAACTAGGGTACAACACCAAGAGACTTTGGTCAAATCTTGTTTTTTGGTTTAGCTTGGTTAACTTCTTGTGACATTTGTGCGTTTACAAACTGACGAAAATCCATCTTGAACTGCCCCAAGCAAAGTATCTGTGTCCGTCCAGCTGTGATTTGGACAATGATGTGACAGAACTGACATTTATGGGTGTGTTTTAGGTTTTACTATACCTTTTTTTTTAGCAATATCGGTCTCCAGTTTTAGATACACTTCACTACTCCTTATTTTTTTATTTTTTGTTATTTTCTGTGAGGGCTCTGCATGTCCTCCTCGTGTTGCTGTGGTTTCTCTCATCATTGTCTGGCTTCCTTCCACCGTCCAAAGACATGCATGTATAGGTGAACAGGTGAACCTAAAGTACCCCTAGTGGCCTAGTGGATGAATTTCAATGTCTAAAGGTCAGCCCTGCGACTAACTACAATACAGTCACTCATGACCCCTGATGGGACTAAGTGGTAGAAAATAAATGAATGAATAAAATGTAGGGAACTGGTCCGACTCTCTGAATTCAAAAGTTTTCGAAAAAACAGGATTTACTAGGGATGTTTCCATACCAATACTAGTATCGGAAATTCCACAGATACCATGAAAAAATCTGGGATTAGTTTCGACGATTACTTAACCCCATGAATCTACCAAACACACAATACCACGTACTGTGTGTCCCATTGGGCGCATTTGAAGGCGGCGAACATCATTAAAGCTAATTAATATCAGTAAACTAACCACTACATTCTGAAATCATAAGCAAATTATACTCATTTACGCTTCATAAACTGGGACGCGTGATGCTTCAGAAAATGGGATGTGGGCCAGTACTTGGATTGAGTCGATATTCTGAGCCCAGGTATCGGAATCGGAATCAGTATCGGGAACAAAAAAAGGGCATCGGAACATCTGTACTATTTAGCTATACCAGACATTGAGATTATTCTTTATTAACCAGCCATGATGTGAGTATGGTGGGTTGGTGGTGTTTGGTAACTGTATGTATGGTCTTGTATGGACGGCGTTGCCTATGTATGGTGTGTTGTTGCTTGCGTAAGGACTGGGTGTGGCATAAAGCCCAGTCATTAGTGCCGAAGAGTAGCTTTAGTCACCACATGAATAATTACTTTACTTGGTAAGCCACTCTAAACCGTGCCATATTGACCAAACCCGTACATGCTCAATGAAAATGTGTCTTCAAAAACAAATAGTGCCACCATGGGTGCTATAGGACACCTTCAGCATCAGCAGAATCACAATGCATTGGTCTAATATTTTTATGTTTGATTTGGTATTGTTAAACTCTAGCTTCAAGACAGGGGAATGAAATGCCAGTGCTGTTATATCATTGTCTCATGTTTACCTGCAGGGTGCATCTCCAAATGCCAATTGCCATCTTGTCCTGAGGTTATCGATTAGCACTGGACTTTAGCATCCTACTGCTATGAGCTTTACAGGCAATAATCAGAGCAGCAGGAGGCTTAGGGTCTCTTTGAATTAAAAAGAAACACTTGTGTAGATTTCAAATTCAAATATAAGCCCTTAGCTCTGGGCTTTAATTAGTCCAGAGTCTGTGGAAACAACTGGCTGCCCTCCTTTTTCAGTCATTTGTGCTCGTCAGCTGCGGGTCGCCGAGGCTTTCACTAATATAACAGTAATAAGTAGCCAGATAACAGGTATGGCTAATTAGGAGTCTTTTTTTCTTCCTTACAGGAGTTTGACGCGAGAACAAGTGAAGCAGGAGAATAAAAGCACGCGCTCCAAGAATAGACATCAAAAATCTTATCTGGAGGCAGAAAAGTGAAGCGCGCGTAAAGGCACACAACATGACAATTAGCAAAATGAAATGGCACTTTACCTTAAGGCGACGCGTTCTTCTTCATGGTCAGGAGTCCAGTATAAGGCGTTTCCTTAATTCTCAGCTTTTCCGTCCAAGTTGAAGTGTTTTTTGAAGAGGTTTTTTGCGAGGATTCCTTCAGGAGCGATGATTATACCGCTGCATGGCTATAAATACTGCGGGGTGGCTGAGAGCCAAAGGAGCGTGTGGCACACACAGACGAACATAAACAGACGTGAGGGGACAGGAGGGGAGCTGGGAGGAAACGCATCCTCACCGGCTGCGTTGGCGGGACTCAGTGTAGCTTTAACTTGCTTCAAATGGCTCCAAAACTTCATTGGCGCCAGACTAAAGCAGGCGGCGCTGCGAGGTCTTCACCTGACAACAGCGAACACAAACGCAACAGGTCCACACGCCTTGCAGCGAAGAGTGGATATATTTACCACTAGATGGTGGACTATTGCCACGTACCTGTGGCACTCTCCTGTAGCAGGCTCCTCTGAGGAGAAAACTGTGAATGGTTTTGACATCGAATCACAAGTCTATATTAAGACCTGAGTGCTTCTCACCTTCACTCTCCCTTTGCCAGTGCAGCCACCAGCTTTTCAGCTCCTAAAAATACATTTTAAAAAATGAGGTAAAAACTTAATTTAAGATGTTAGGTGAAGTCACAATTTGAATTGCTGTAATAAAATTGCTATGAAATACGATGAGATGATACAGAGGATTTTCAGGTATTATTAAATGATCCTCACACTACATGGGAGTACTTTTATTTTACTGTATGAGAGGATGCATGTGTCTGTAAACAAGCTGCCCTCTGCCTGTGCTTTAACTGGACTCATTTATTTACACAGGGGGATATAGGATATAGGTAACCTGTTACAGACCACAAAAAGAAAATAACAGTTGGTTAGAGAAGAAAGAAGAAAATGGGTCACGGCCCAGCCTATTGTGCCTTTAATGTATAGTCCTGAGGTGGAGAATTTTGTTAATTTTTATTTGTCGTTGGTTTCCGTTGATCTCAGGCACTTTCTCTTCTTTAATGGAGTCGGTATAGTTTTGAAAATAAAAAATAATGCAATAACGGAATGTGTTTTACAAAACAACCCCAGTACCTCAAATGCACTGGTAAACACAGACTTACCATTACAGTTGCTCATGACTCCGTCTAGTGGTATAAGATGCTATTGCCGCTGCACTGGATTACATTTAATGAGACATTAGTAACTGAAAACATGTAAAACATCCGTATAATATTTCTATGGGTACAGTTGTCGCAAAAAGGCTGTTTAACAGTGAGCACCTGTTTGTAAATAATACACAGCACCTGCAGGTTGTTAGTGCAAGTTAAAAGGCGGGCCACAATGACAAAGTTTAATCCCAGCTGCAGTGCTATAGAGCAGCAGGGGGGCTACATAGGCTACAAGAAGGGGAAAAGGAGTAGAAATTACAGGCTGTTAAGTCTAAAAATAACACACTGAAGTAGGTAGGGCTCAATAACATTAAGGCACAATGTTTCATAAAGAGTCATCCTCACTCATTATTGTATCGCACTCCTTGTTACTAAGGGGTGGACTCAGAACGGTAGTAGCTGCAATTTGTTCATAACATTACATGCACTTTGTAATAAATTACAGACAGATTTCATGAAACATATTTACTTTCACTTGAAAAAGAAAGTTACTCATGTTTGCTTATTTCATTTAATTTTTATCTATTTTATTCCCTGTTTTGCTCTTGAGAGATTTGATTTGTAGAGAACAGCACTTGAGAAAAAGTCTTGCTTTAAATGGTACTAATTAACGCTGAAAAAAGTAAAGAATACCTTGCAATAGTTTTTTTTTTAGACTTGAAGACTTGAATGTAAGCACTGAGACAGTAGCTGGTGTTAAATGGCAAAGTAATGTATGATGTATTACATGATTTCCCATGACATTAGCGTTTAAGAGCACAGCTTATGATATGAGTGTAAACAAACGATATGAGTGTAAACCAGGGGTGTCAAATTAATTTCTGTTCAGGGCCATATACAGTCTAATTTGATCTAGCATAATAACCTATAAATAATGACCACTCTTTTTCTCAATTTTTTACCTTTGTTTTAGTGCAAAGAAGTACAATTATAATGTTGGTGTTCCGAATATTGCTGCTATCTTGCCTTCAGTTCTGGGTCTCAGTGTTGTGTTATCTTCTCTCACTAAAACAGTTAGACCCCCAGTGGACAAATTAGGAATAGCAGGTACTTTAATTGTATGTAATTTTCTCTCTTTCCACAGGCCAGATTGTAGCCTTGGGTGGGCCGGTTTTGCTCCCTGGGCCACATGTTTGACACCTGTGTTGTAAACAAATAAAATGGGATTACAATCTGGACAGAATCCGATGCAAGGTGTGAATGTGCTGAATCCATCCTGAGAGATCAGATCTGTGGGCACACTGGGAGATAATCTGGTCATGGATCATGTGTATCCAGATCTCTGTGCAGTGATGAGACCGTTCTACAGTTTTGTCTGCAGATAATATGTGATCAATAATGAAGCATTTTAATTTAGAGTGAGTAATCAACGAGCAAACATTAGGTAAAAAGTCGTACTGCTGACGTTTATAGTTAACACTTGATTTAGTCAGGAAGTAAAGTTATCACGGTGCATTTTAAAGAACTGGTGGCGTATACACAACAAAATTAAACATCTCAGTATGATAAAGGTACTATAAAGTCAGTCAGCAGTGTTTCAACCAATTAAAAGCTGCTGCCATTTTGCATATGAAGCATCAAAGTTAGAACTGACCCAGGTGTGAATACGAGTCGAGCTGACCACGTGTCTAGACATAAATAAATGCGATGTATGAAGGGGGCAATTATCTTAAAGTAACAGCAATTTTACTTAAGTACAGATTTGGACTACTCTGCCCACCTCTGCTAATACCTCTGCACCACTGCATCTCCCAAGGCATCCACCGATTCCCCGTGCCTCCACAAAACCAAAGATAGAACAACTTTGATTAAAACAGAGCCGCGATGGTCGTTGGAGTTAATTAAAAGGTCACTTATGTGTCTCTTAACCAATCCTGTTATTCCCAGAGCTTCAGGAAGAGTTAGCTGTGGGACTGGGAGCAGTTACGGCAACCATCTGCCACCACCACAACACTGAAATAAATAAAGACTTCAAAATCCACATATCACGCAGATTAAGGCTGGATTTGTCTGCTCATTTCTGCACTGGGATATTTAATTATGCATGTCTTCATCAAATTGCTGTAGTTATTTTTATGCTTTGAGTATTTTGAGTTCCCATTGGTGGTGTGTATTACCAGGTAGTTTACCACTGCTAGTGTCTAAGGCTTTTGTCAAATAAAAAAAACAACAACAACAACATCAAGTTTCCTCTAACGTATTGTGCAGATTAGATGTGGATTTATGTAATCTATCCAAATCATCAATGTGAGAAAATAATTGCCGTCTTATCCTCCAGGCGCATGGCCAAGTGGAGGCAGATACTCATGAAGTGGATATGCCAAGCAGAGAAAGTACCGCCATTAAAGTGGAGGAGAAATCAGGCGTGCGCATAGCGGGACGTGCATGCTGTTTGGTGCATAAGACAGGTGGTGGTAAACGGTTTGCAAATCAAATCCGGTCTGGCATGAGAGACTGCCCTCCAGGTAAACATCAGTTTGCATTATCTGCTTTTCTACATCACAGGGCACTCTATAGTAGCATGTGTTGTTGTAACAGTGAAACCCTTTATTGACTGACAGGTGAAACCGCGGTTGAACATTTAAAACAATGGAAGAGAAAATTCAAATTCATCAGCCTTCAGTAGAGAGCATATTAACAAAACATTTAAGAAATGAGATCATAAAGTAGACTCTGGCATAAGCGGCAAAAAAGAGACTTCAGCTCAAAGTTAGTTGAGTTTTTAATGACAAACAACTAATGTGGACTTATCATCAAGAGTCGTTTATTTTTTATATTCTAAAATGCAAAGGACATAACAGGATTTGAGAATAAATCCAATGTTGAGTGCACAAAAAATGTTTCACTGCAGGCGATTATGTACAAGAATGAAATTAACAAATCTTTAGAGAATTCAACAGGTACTGCATCAACATTTAGAGTCGTCTTTTTGAACCTAACACAAAGACTAGATCTGATTTAGATTCACTTCAGAAATTTACATTTGAGTGAACTTTAAAGGTGTATTAAAGGTTCACTAATAGTGCATATAGGACTGCTGTGTGTTTTTATGAATGAGCAATTAGGGTCCCATCATTGAATTGTTATGTGACCATACAAATAGGTCTTAAATGAGAAAACACTCAAACACACACGTCCTCTAAAACCCAAAGATGCTACGCACCAATACGTTGGCTAGCATTTACAATTTGATTGTACCATCATCATACATTTAATGTGAACATTAGTGCCTCATATTAAATATCTGTTTCTTTCGCAGCAGGTTCAATAACTGCCACAAACATTTGGCAAGATTTCTTGTGTAAAGCAGAAAACCTGTGGAAACTCTCTGATCAACATGTTTTACAGAAGTACAACTTCAGGCCGGGAGCAAAGATCATGAAGATAGATCGTCACAGAACTTTTACTTTTTACATGTATCTTGTTCATGTGTAGATAGAAAATGTTTTCTGGAAATGGATGCAAATGTTATTTCTTTTTCAGAGAAAGACAGACAGTAGAATTATCAGACTATTGAACTGTGACATCTCCTATATAAAATTTCTTATGGAAGTTGTAGCTGAGTCTACGGAGTTAGAATCAGAGTTTGTGAAGTGACTGACCATCTCACTGCTACAGACTATAACCTTTGTACCGCTGTCAGTAAAAAGTTGAACTTTATGGAGCAAGTGGAACTCTTTAGGTGTGTCTCATTTCTCTTATTTTAAATCATGGCTCCTTGCTTGAACCCAGAGTGGTTCTGTGTGCCATTTTACCACTCACCCAAGCTCTTATGACTACTCAGAGGAGTGAGGAGCAAGGATGGAGTAGACTTCTGGGAAGAGACATGAACAACAATACACCAGAGCAACCTATGTTAAGGTCAATGAAGTGTATTTCATTTAGTCTTTAGTCTCTTGTAAATGTTATAAGCCACACAGTTACAATTGTGCAAATAGAGAAAAATGGCATGAATTGGTGTTTGTATATGTTTGTATGTAACTAATTGGTTGGACAAATAAAATCAAATTTGATGTAAGACAAATGTTGATCCAGATGTCTTTATATAATCTGAATAAACCAAAGCTACAAATGACACACATGACTATTGCGCCAGTCTCTCCTTTCAGAGTCTCCTGGTGGAGGAGAGGACACAAGTGAGGGAAACGAGGATGTAATCAAGAAACATGAGACAGACCTATTGAACAGAGTCTGGTTTGTAAATATGTTATCACTTGACTTATATGAAGAGTCAATGAGAACCAGGTAAATGTCCACATATGCTTCCTCATAGGCCACTAGTTCAGTCCACTATTCTACTGTCTGTATGGAGAACTAAATATTTGCATATTCATCTGACCAGGTGAAAATCAGGATAAGTGCACAATCCACCCAGACAAGAATGTGTCATGAGCAATAAACAAGATTTATACATGTCCATCGTCACAATTCATGTTAGCTTGTCTTACCCAGCTCTAGTTGAACATAACCTCTGACATTTTGAGACTTTTTCCTCCAAGTGTCCATCCTTGAAGCAACACTGCCTCTATTGAATACAAGATACGATGGATTTGAAAGCTATAATTCAGTCAACACTATGCGTGCTATAGAAGAGAAGCCAAAAACACTTACTAACAATGAAATCATATATGAACTGACCATTTCTCACGGATGAATTTCATTACTTACACAATTTTCTTTTTTTTCTCAATCCTTCAGTAGGGAATAACGAAAGTGCTCTGATCAAACCTGTAAAAAAATAATATTTATACACACCCCCCGGTCCCGTGACTGGAGGTTGTTGACGACTGTTTTGTTTACTGACGGTCCTCCCCCCAATCAGTCTGTTGCTCGTCCTCATCCTTGCCTGTCTGTGGGAGTAGTTGTCATTTGTTAAAGGGGAGGCAGGCCGGCAGTATGACAGTGGAGCAGGCCGGGCCCGCTAACGGCTCTGCCACCTCTCCCTCTAACTCAGTCCATGTGCCTTTCTCTGGGCTGTAGCAGATGGTGGAAGACTTATAAGCCCCCTGAAGAAAAAAATCAACAATGTTATCATTCTTTTCTTTTTGATTTCTAACTAGATTTCAGGATAAACAAAGCGTATCATTTAGATATTTGTAAGCTGCTAGTACCATGCTCCAGCTGTAGCCTCCAACGAGGAAGATGCTGTCGTCCAGAACAGCGCAGCCCGGGCCACTGCGACCCTCTAAGATGGGTGTCTGCAGGATGTTCCACTGGTCGGCTTTTGGGTCATAGCACTCGACTAGCATCACGTCTAAATGAGAGAACCCTGTGCGCAAAAACAAAGTGAAATATTCTTTACTTTATGCACATTCTGATTTGAAGCCATCAGACGACTTTATTTATAATCCTACTACTACTACCCTCACTAAATCGGAATAAAAGTCTTTAAAATTGCCAATTGAACTTCAGTACGTGAAAAATGCATAATTTTAGTCAGGCAATGAATGGCAATACCTTTTTTACACTATTTTAACAATTTCCATAGTCTTTTCAGTCTCACATCTGCAAATTCAGTGCAAGTCAGAACCAAAGAAACACCATTTTACCCCTGTGATAAAACATATGTGACTAACACTGCATTCAAATCTATTATGCAAAAAAATAAAGCTCAAAGAAGATCTTGTGCATTAGTTTGAATTCACTGTCTTTCTTTGCATGTGGTTGTGTAATAAAAAATAATTCACAACATGTAACTGTAATTTTTTGTTTGTCCCTGACCTTCTTCTTGTAATGAATGATGACAAATAAAAAAAAAAAAACTACATATAAGTGTTTGTCAGTACATAACCGGAGCATCTCTTTCACTTCCTGAAACGCTGAAGTACGTGCCTTTGAGATGATTTCCACCAATGGCGTAGAGGCGGTCGTTCATCCCGGCAAGAGCATGAATAGCTCGCTTTGTGTTCATATCCTGTTTACGGGCCCACACATCCATTACAGGGTCGTAACAGTAGAGCCAGGACACGTACTCCCCATTGTGCACTCCTCCTACAAAAGGTAAAACACAGGTCTAAGGCTCTATAATAGTTTTATAATATCATGTGCACTTGTTCAACCCTGTAGTGCCCGCTCATGTAACAGTAAGGAGACAAACTGTCTTTATTAAATACTACTGTATATAATAAAATATTAATAATTACAGCTATCTGTTCAAGAGAAGATCAAAGAGTCATTGAGTCATCTCTCTCAAAGACTGTTTTATATTCAGTGACTCGGGAGATGCATAATAGTCACCTCACAGTATTATTTGCTGCTGATTCAGTCAGTCAGCTTTTTTAATGGGAGCATTTTCACTGGTGACTTTTCTCACATTAGAGTTGAGTCCTTACTTTATGAAAATGCTGGTCCCACAAAAAATAGATTATTATAGACAATTTTCTCCATTTTCGTTTATTTATTGGCCAAATATGAAATTTGACTCTCTGCATTGAACTCATCATTGTCGCTTGGTGGTCAACTAAGAAACTTTGCCACACAAAAGGCCCTTCTCCTTAAAAACTAGCAATTTCTAAATTTGTAGTTACCGTAATATAAACAATTTATTAAATATGCTTTGTCAACATATTTCTATCATAGCATGTCTTTACAAAGCAACTTATCAGCAGTTCAATACTAGGCAAAAAATTTTCACCATATGATAAAGAGATGTAAGAATGCACAAGTGTAAGACTCACCTGAGATATAAATTTTCCCATTGTGCACTGCTCCAGCGTGGGCAGCCAGAGGCTGTGGCAGAGACGACACGTAGTTCCACTCATTCGTCTCCAGGTTGTAGGACTCAACGCTGGAGAGGTAGCCCGTCTCGTTCCTACCACCAATCACATAGAGGTGCTTATCCAGGCGGCAGGCGAAGAAACTGGCTCTCCTGTGGAGGATGTGTCAATTATTGCATAAACCCACCATGAAAATATTCACTTTAAGGCAACATTTCTGTAATCATACATTTTAATACAAACTGGACTCACCTCTCCTGCATTGGAGGCAGTTGGATCCAACTATTAAATCTTGGATCATATCGACTTACAAAATTAGTGCTGTGTTTTCCTACAAAACATAAACAGAGGTGTAAAGATTGTGTAAGTATAAAGTTTACTTTTAAGTTAACTATAGCAAGAATCTTAAAAATATATATTGTGCATTTAAGGCAACACAGAGAGTAGTTTGGCCTTAAATAATTAATAACAGCAAAACTGTTAATTTAATTTTGTGCAGGTTTCCATTAAAACATCTAGATTTTTTTATAATTTAAAGCCTTTGTTTCTTTGGCGGGGTTGTTGTCACCTCTTTACAAATAGCACTTTTTACAGTTCCACACCACAAATACTTAAGTGTTTTTTCTGCCAGTTTTTGTCAAGTGGTGTTTGTCCACTCTGAGCTGATCTGGCTCTAGGAAAGTGCTACATTAACACTGATTGGTTCGAACTTCCGTAAAACCCCCAGAGAGTGCTTTCTAAATGAAGTAAACACATTTGTTGTGTGAAATCAGTGCAAAGAAAGATGCTCAGTCTCTAGAGCTACTGTACCATTGGGGTTCCACTGGTCCTCTCCTCCGAGCAGCAGCAGGAAGTTCTCCACCTCCACCACGCAGTGATGGGCGCTGTTGTAAGGCATTACTAGAGAGGGGACACAAAATACACCACTTTCAACACAGTTTCTCATATCAAATACATCAGACACTCCAAGCTCGGAGTCAAACCCAGGCTGAAGCATGCAGTCAGATGAGCTCCATTAACTGAGCCACAGAGCCACCTCATTCTGTAATTTTCATTGCAACCCCTAACATGAATATGCAGCAGAAGAATGAATGAATGAATGTACATATCTTGGATAAAACCTCTCAGAGTCATGCTAACCCACACAAGCAAACACAGCCTAGGCCACAGTTGCAGGACCATTTGTGAATAATTTTCCCCTTGTGTATGTTTTTTATGCTACCTTCCTCTTCCATCTTTTTCGTTGAAGTGACCCCATTGAGATGTAGAGAAATGGTCTTAGGTGACAGTCATAATGAACATGATCGTGTTCACTCAATAAATCTCAGGCCCGGTGCTTTTTGAGCACAAATCAGTGAAATGTTAAAACCCACCTGTCTGTCTCCATCAGTCATTTCCACTGTCACCTCCCCACCGCCTGATGGATCACAGTTGCTGCAAAATTAGACAGCCTTGAATCTCATTTCTTTCCAATTGGCCTCTCCCTGCAATCTCACTCTGGCGGGCTGACATGTGCCGCTCCACAGTGGAAGGGGGGGTCTCAGATAGGAACTAATACGACATACACTAAACACGGCTTTATCTTGAATGAGGGGATTAAGTTGCTTGACTCCAGTGCACCTCAAAGACAAGTGCCATATGACTGCCAAATTCCCTTACATGCTATTTACATTATCACTCAGTCAGCAGTATATAGGACATGGATGGGCGGCTTTTTAGATGATGTCTAGTGACTTGCACTTGCACTAAAAATAATCTTGTGCTTATGTGAAAAGATTATTGCTTTACAGTCAGGCTTGGCGATAGGACCTCAAATCACAATCATCATTAACATTTCACTTGGATTAACTGATTAATGATTTTTTGGCCATCATTGTTCACTGACTTGAAAAACTGCTCGATTGTTAAAGCTGGAATAAGAATATATATTTCAATTTTGACAAGGTAAGATTATATTAATTATAGACGCATGTAATTTGTAATGACTGATGAGTTACTGCGTACATATAGTATAGTATATGTATAAACTGCACTTTGCTTTTTATTACAATTTACCTATTATTACATCTCTGCTTTCGTTTATTTTTCCATCCATTGCCTGGCACATAAAGGGGAAGAAAATATTCATGTTTATTGTGATTTTATCTGGTGGTACATATGATTGTGATGAAAATTAATTAGAATGAGATACAGTGCAGCCCCACAATTAAGGCGGAAGTACTTTCTAATGAATACACAGCATGCACAGCATATCTCATTCTAATATAGTGAGATGATAATTATTATAGACAGGATTATGTCATAAAATCTTACAAATTATGTCTTTACAGTCTGTGTCCTGTAGTATGATAACTCGGATAGAGAGGGATAGTGCCATCACTACCAGGCTGTATTAACGGAAAAAAATACCAAAAAAAACCTGTAACAGTAATAACCTGCAGCTCTTTTTATCATCTTTAGTAACCATTCACATAGATTTTTAACTTGTCTTCTACAGACATATTAAGTGTACAATCTCCCTCCCTAAACCTGCAGATGACCCCTCAGGTGCACCCAGCAGCAGCCATAGGAGGGCATTACAAGCACATCTTTTATGAGATGGATGCCATCACTCCCATCGACTACAGTGAGCTGCAGGGCTCACTAGAGGGAGTCAGAAACCTCTGCATAGAGACGCAGTTGGGGTCGCTTGACTGACTCCTCAGCTAATGCACCACTGCTGCTGTGCTCTGACGTGCCTTCAACACCATTACGACGGCATTCTGCTGAGCTGCTTCCTTTGTTCCAGGCCGTACAGTGTACACGAGGCTGTGATTTTAATATTAGCTTGGTTTAAATAAGCACAGACAGAGAAAATAGTCCAAGTCTTTGTCTTGTGTTCGCCACGCTGCAGTGGGTACACTAGATGGCAAACTTTCCACTGGAATCACCAAGCAGCAGATATCAGAAGAGAAGGATCAGATTCTCTCCAAATTGTGTTGATGAATGTCTTAATCAAAGGCTGTCCCTCTCAGGTTTCGCCTCATTGAAAAGTTATGATTGAATGTTAATAATCTTCTATTCCACATCCATTGTGTGGAAGCTACATCAGATGGCCACTGATGTGTTAAGGGGATGATTTTGCAGTTTTGTCCTTCCATTTGGCCACGGACCATTTGAGTGTTAACTTTTTAGTTTTGAGTGATGGAAATCCCTATTGACCTTTTGCTTGTTGCAGTTTATACCCATGAGTGTGAGTGTAATGAGAAAATAACAATATAGACACCAGCGAGCTTCAGGCTGTTGTAAACGCATGCCTCCTTTAGCAGAATGCCTCCTGATAAATTTGGCCAAACATGAGCTGAAATGCCAAACAGCTGCCAAGAATTGTTATCAATCCAGAAACTCTGCCCAAGACTTTAGGACAAAAGAACGCAAATCTCACCAAATTCATTACAAACTTGTGCCATCAAGTACAAGCATTAAGAGCAACGGGGCGGTCAGGCAGGGAACAAAGGCTAATAGGTACAAATGAAGAAACAGTGCTGAGATATGTCTCCAAACGAAACAGAGGACAAAAACTCAATATGTCCAGCGATGATGATGCAAGAGACAAATATGGCTTTCCATTAGCTCTCGTTTGACCTTTGCAACAATGCAACAATATAGTGGTGGGCCTTAAAAGGTCACGAACGACAAAGAGAAAAAAGACCCTGGTGGCTTCCTCTGAGACACGTCTTTAAAAAATTATAGATACTTTATGTTTGGCCATTCCCTTTTTTCTGCAAAACCTCTATCTTTTTGGATGAACAACAAATTTATCTGATAAAAATATTAGAACTTTAGCAACTCGCTTTTAATTTGTTAGGAATTGTTAATTTGAGTTCACTGAAATGTGTATTTGAATTATATTTCATTACTGGTTTATTTTGATTATACTGATTATTTACATCTTTTGAAATATGTATTTAAAAACATATTTTTGATGCCTTAAAGAGGAACTGGAATAACACCTTTGTGATTATTTTTCATGGTTATGAAGCATAAAATATTACTGGAATTATCAAATCTTCTTCTTCATTTTAAAATAAAAGAGTGAATTCTAAATACTGTTTGTATCGTTTAATAGAGTTTGGAAAGACATCGAAAGCTAGATCTTAAGTGGTTTCAGGCTACAGGTTAAAATGTAATGTATTTTGCATCATGTTCCTTCATGTTACATTATGTCAACAATTCAGCTGCTGTGATTATATGAGTCCTGGTAATCCAATATGAATAGCATCCCTAATTCTACAGACTAATTTCATGCTGTGCAATATTTTCTATAGGGTAATTTAATCTCATCTATTGACCGAAGTAGTGAATAATTAAGCTATATTTAAAAGCTATTGGGGAAAGATGTGATTCATTGTTGTTGCAGCTCAGCCACAATAGATCATTACATTCAAGTAAATCTCATCATGCATCTTGCTAGCATATTTCAGCAAAAACAAGGGAAACCGGGCATGAAGCTCCACAGTGCCGCAAAGTCACGCTCTGATTAAAAACTTATATTAAAAGTGATAGTGATACATTATTACCTGAAGGATTTAGGGAACTCCTTCCCTCATTTTCCGCGAAAATTAACCTGTGTTAAAGTCATCCATAGGAACAACTATTTCTCATCATAAAGCCACTGGCACAAGATGCCCCGGGTGAAAGAAAAAACAGTGCCCTCAGTACTCACTTGTGAGGATCTTCCATGTCTTTTTCTCGTCGTCGTAGTACTGGACCAAATTACTAGGGAGACGATCAGGTCCAGGAGGCAAACCACCCACCAGTAACAGCATCCTCTTATTGGAACGGATTCTGCAAAGTCACAAAGTGTGAGTTGGTGGACAAGTGTTAGAAAACAGAACTAAACAAGTACAAGCCTATAAACGAAATCATTCAAACACAAAAAAGGACATGTGCACTCTAATTTTTGACACAGTTCGTTATTATTGCATATTATACAACAAATTATATGGTACAAAGTAGTAACTAACAAATCTAAACTTGAGATTTGAATTTAAGCATTAGGGCTATGTTCACACTGACCACAAAAGAGGCTAAAATCATAGATGATTTAATCCCATTACATCAGATCAGATATGTTAATGTCAGCGTGAACAGGGCAAACCACATCAAACATGTTCTTGTGATACCACTTCCTCATGTTTTTCTCTGAATGAGACTGATCAGATATTTGCAGGATGTGTGAACAGGCAAATCAAAAGTCACATTAAAGATTTATGATAAATACTAGCATCCAGACTATTTTGTGTCATTAAAACAAATCATTGCGATTCAATTGTTTCCCAAACACAAACAGTAGGATAATATAAATAAAACATAATTACTTTAGGACTAAATTCAGCAAAAGTAATGCAAATGCTAAGTCTGATCTTAATCAAATCTAATCTAGGTCACTTTTCTTTGTAGTGTGAACAAAGCCTAAGTAAAAGCATTTAATACAATTAGCAACAAACGCAATCTATTCTACTTATGTTTTTGATGTGTTATTGAATGGTTATGGCTCCCAAAAGACATCTCTTCAATTAGCGGAGAAGTGAGGACAGTCCTGTGGGGTGCCATGCTGGAGGCTAAAAGCACAATTGAGAAGATAAACCTGTCCATACAATGTCTCCATTTCATTGGCTGCTGTGATTCATGTGACATTTCTGAGCCGGTGCCGAGATATCCCCTGCTGTTTGTGTGTGAATTATCACCTCAAAGCCGCACACTTTACTGTACTTTTGTGACAGTTCCCTGGCCTTTAATGGATTTTATCACAAATCTTCCAATTTATCACAATATGCAGGAAAATATTAAGACTAACTGGCCTTTATATTCAGGCACGGTCACCTTATTTCCTATTCATATTTTACTTTTTTATGCTTGGGTAAACCACCATTGTCTCGGTACATTCTCTCTGCTACTGGCCCACTCGGAAGTGTTTTGGGGTTATTCGTATGCAAATGAGCCCCTGGACATAGATAATGGTGATTAATTGAGAGAAGAGAAACAGTGGCATGTGAAACTAATTATGAGGATTCCTTATTCCTTGCTCATTTAAGCCCGTATGTGGAAATAGATATGTTATTGGACTAAAGAAGAAATAAATGCACTTAGAAATGATTGTTCTTCTAAATTTGTTGCTTATGTTTTCAAGCTCAGAGATTCTTTAATGCCACAAGTGTAATTTGTACTATGCTCAGAAAAATGTAGTCTATGTGTCTAACTACAGTCACTGTGGCTGCTGTCAGGTAAACAAAACATGACGACAGCAACGCCAATCGATCAACTTGTGACAACACGGCAACCCTCTTTGCAACTTTGGACAAATATGGATGTCATGGATGCATCTTTGCTTATGTTAGAGTATAACAGACAGGGCCTTTCTCATATCACTCACCTCACGCTATTACTAGCTCTAACAGGAAATGAATACTGCATTTTCTGAAAAGCAATATCAAATAATAAAGTCAAGACAAACCATACCATATCTACCTGTAACTAACTCTACTAATTTAATTTTGCCCTTTGTCAGATTAGTAGCCATATTATCCATGAACTAACATTGGCTCTATGCTTTGATTACCATGTAATTGTGGCACCACTATAATCACAGCATTTCAAATTGTATTCATGAGAGCTGCCACAAATCAGCTGCATGGCCTTTATCTTGTATGCCACATCATGTCTACACTGATTAGAAAAGAATTACACAAATGTGTGTAAAAATAATGATTTTTTTTTTTTTTTTTTTGTAAAGTATGGCACCTACAGGAAAACGTAGGTTAACGCTCTTGATACAGTTTAGGAAATACAGGATATTCATTTGGCAGATGAAACTACAGTTGATTGGGCTCTACCTCTGACTGTCCACCATCATAATTTGGATCACATGGTTGGCCAACACAAGAGTGGGCAAACTTGAGTCAGCAGTTTGTTCAGATTTAACAAGAGGGAGGCATTTAATTGCCTTACTGTCCGTCTCTAATAGAGACTGAGTTTGTAAAACCATGTCATATATTAGTCGTCAGTCTCACCTGCTGGCCAGGGTCTGCCTGCAGTGCTGTCTGAAGGGCATCAGGTGGTAGTTCATAGCGTCGAGGAGCAGTTTCTGGCACACAGGGTCACTCCTCATGAAGTCAACAGACTGCACCCTCTCCACCAGCTCTGGGGCAGGTATGAGGGCAAAGCGCAGCCTCTTCATAAGGTCCGGCGCATAGTGCATGCGAGTCTCACGGTCATGCTCCAGCCACAGCACTGACATCTGGAAGAGGGCCAGCTCTGACTCCACTGGGGGTGGCAGAGCGTCCAGCATGGCGCACATCTCCTCAAAGTTTAGCAGAAGCACATCCTCCACCAGGTACTTGTTGGCCAGCTTCTTCGTCTCATCTAATCCATGGAGGGCAGCAATCTTGCAGATTTGCTTGTAGTTCTGCACAGAGATCTGATCGTTGAGGAACTGCACACAGAGTTTAGTGATTTGAGGGATGTTTAGGATCTTGCTCACTGACAGCACCTCTTCCACTGTGTCCAGAGAAAGAGTCACGTTGGCAGTGTAGAGGTACTCCAGCACTAAGCGTAGTCCAATAGAGGAGCAGCCCTGGAGAACCAGGTTATTAATGGGCCTGGCATTGGGGGTCACCAGCTTGTCGTCAGGGGAGGACGAGGGGGTCCCGCTGCTGCCCTGGTCTCCTTTGCTGCCCTCATTGTTGATTACATTGTGAGAGGAGAAGAGAGACCTGAAATACTGGGAGCAGGACGCCAGCACCGCTTTGTGGCAGTGGAACTGCTGTCCCTGGGCAGTGAGAGTCACATCACAGAAAAGCTGTTTTCTCCACAAAAGATTGAGCCCATGCAGCAGGGTGTCACTGTGAGTTGGGTCAAAGGTGGATGTTCTATCGCCCGATCGGGACATGACTTCCTGACTGTGAACGCCACCTAGGCAAAAATAAAGCATGCAAGCATTTACTTCAGGACACTTATTTGCACAAAACAACCTTTAGGTGCTTTCAGTCAACTACTACAAACATTTCTCGCGTAAGTTGGTGAACAAATCGCTCGTCTGTCCATCTGAGAATAAGCACCGAGCCACAGCAGTCGGCGAGAATTTACGTCCAATACGGTTTGAGTCACTTTAAACTTCTGGTCGTAAAGCAACAAACAAAAACGCAGCAGTTTCCACAGTGTGCCATACTTGTTCATTCTTATCTGGAGACGGTTTAAACGGACGCTGAGCTCTGAAGGGCGCTGCCAAAACCAGACGAGGATACGGAGATGCTGCAGAGCTTCACCCCAGCAGCGCGCTCAAGTTGTCGGCTACGGAGAGGAGAGACAGCCGCTACGGCGTTGGGTTAAGATGCAGCATTCCGCCCAGACTTCTCCCTGCTGCTGTCTTGCTGCACTCCCCCACAACGAAGACATTACACATCGCACAGATTTACGGAGTCATACAAAAGCAATTAGTTTCTCTCTAAGCCGTCAGCAGCAGCAGTAAGCCATGGGTGCGTATGGTCTTTAGCCTACCTGAGTTAAGCAGACGTGAGTATCGAAATTTTTCTTTGAAACGCAGCTTTCTGTAAAGTTCCGCGTAATGTGCATCTCTGTTCTCTCTGAAGAAAACATATTTCGTCGTGCGTAATGTGGATAAACTTCACACGAGCGTGCGTTAACGTTAGTCGCCAGATTCACTAAAAGCGCCTGTCACAACTAAATGATGTGAGCAGCTCGCCTGAGGAGAAGCCAAACTTACCTGACTTCAGCTCTCGACAAAGAAGAAAGTAAGGTCCCCAATAATGTCACTTGAAATCCTTTTGTTCTTCTTTTCAGAATTCCCTTGAAGTCTATGGTCGCCGGTGACTCCAAATAACCATTGATTCCAACTCTTAAAGTCACTATTTCACGTTATTTGTTGACGTTGATCATTTGTTCTTCAGAATTAACAAGAAGTGTGTGAGTGTGAGAGGGAGCTGTGCTTTCTGCAAGAGAAGAAGAAGAAGAAATATACGTGTGACAAATTATGCTACCAAGAAACAACACATCATTATCCTTGGGCCTGGGGCTCAGTGAGTCGTAACGAGAGTAATAGGAAATCCACGGTTGGGGAGAGAAACGGTCGTGCATGGCCGGTGGAGAGAGACCATGCAGGGGTATGGATGCTGGAGAGACTCGCAAAATTATGGCTCAAGGCTATTGTAAAAACTGTCGAGCGTAAATGACTGCGATTTCAAACATCTATGGAAGAAAGAAAAGAGAAAGGGGGAGAAAAAGCGAGTCTTTCCCTCGCTGTTATAGAGAGAACCGTCAAGTTTTAGTGCGCATTGCTAATTAGTCAATTTCTCTCTGCCTTCACAGCCCGACGACTTTGCTGCTGAGCTGAAACTGCTAATTTCTGGGACCAGCCTTTTTTTGGCTGTGAACTGGATGGATGAATGGCTTGTCTCGCACAAATGACAAAAAGCCCCTGCCTTAATCTCCATCGCCAAAATAACCCCTCATCTCATTCTGCTCATACTAGTCCTTCAAAAGAAGGTGCACGACACAAACTAGAGCTTTGCATCTTTGTGTGAGCACAAAACACACACATACAATGTTCAGAATATGATGCAATGAAAATAGTTTAGTGCAGTCAAGACTATGTCAATACAAAACATGTCCAAAGTAATGTAAAGTTCTATTACATGAATAAAGTCACTGTATTTTCATATACTTCTTTGTCTAATCATTTCCATTGCTCACACTTTGAGGCATAGCTCCAGGCCATAGACACAAAAGGCTGAAACCTGATACATAGCAGCCACCAGTGCACACAAGTCCAGAATGACCTGCTTGAATGTTGTACTAGCCAGAGCATTGGAGCTAAAAGCTACTGGTGAATAAAGTACCCTCCACGATTGAGAGTAAAAGCCCCTATAGCAGAGACGTCAAACTCAAACTGATTAATACATTAAAATAATATGAGGCATGGGTAGTGCTAACAGGTAGGAGTGATATTTTGATTTGTCATGTATTTGAAGTGTATATAAAACATTGCAAAGGGCCAGATTTGACCAACAGGTCTTGAGTAAGACATGTAATGCCTAATAAGCGATAAGGAAGTAAATATAATCTGTATTAAAGGCAACACAGTGACTCCAGAGAACACACCCCTTTACTCAGTCAAGGCAGGGTCTGGAGCAGTGAGACTAAGTTATTGTTTGACCACGTTAGTATGAAGCCACAAATAGCCTGAACGATGCAAAACATGACTGCATTTCCAATCAAAAACGGTTAGGAATTACCTATTGGAACAGAACCTGTCAATTAAATAAAGAGCTCAATTAGGGTAAAAAAAAAAAAACGTAGATACAGGACTCCCATGGGACCAGAAGTGACAGATACCTCACCAGTTATGAAATGACAGATAGGGATAAATGGGTTTGTTCATGTACTATGAAATAGAGCAACACCATGCTACCGTAAAGCAATAACAGGCCTCGCATAGATAGCATTAATAACAGAACTTTGTTTGATGAGGCAGTATTTGACAAGCAGATATTGTATGTAGATAAACAAATAGATAGGCCGGGGCAGATATTTTGACAGCACAGTCTAGTACAGTAACTCCCCCCTGTATTTTCACATTAAAGTCCCATACTGTTATCTTTACCAGTTAGCACTACATTACCCGAGTCTCGAGCGAGCTATTCTAACGCAATAAAATGACCATTTCCAACTCTTTCAGCTCTTTGTAGCAACTCAGTCTCCTGAGGCCACTGGTCTTCAGATTGCAGGGCGTTTATGGTTGTAAGTTGTTGCAGTGTGCAGAGGGAGGGGGGGTCATCAGATAAGAGAAGAATTTCCAGACTAATTAAACCCTCTGAGACAAAGAATCACACTACAGTGATTTACAACTCTCGGTACCAGTTAACCCAACTCATATTTATCTGTCATATTACACAGATACTACACTAAACTTCTAGGGATAACATTTTTTTCTTAAGAGAACATAAGATTAAGGTATAAGAAAATGGCTGAATTAATATAACAGTGACCTTAAATATAGAGCTGTACCCTCATATCAGACACGGTTTTCTGTGTAATGCATATGCAGCATGTTTTTAAATTGTTTTGGGTTTTTTTTAACACTTCCTTTTTTGTGCACACTGTAGCCTGATTAAAGTGTGAGCATTTAATCTAATCAGTGCAATGAAACAATACAACGCAGAAGCTCCAAACTTGTGAATAGCAAAGTCTACCAGGCATAATTCCTTTTGCTGGCTGCTGCAGAGGGGTATGCTAAGATAGAAAGTATTATTTTCCTAAATGGAAGGTGTCAGATGGTCACGGAAATGTGATCGGCTGTTCAAGATCACTGCTTCCCATCTGCAATTTGTGACGTGTGAAAGATTCAGCCCAAATGTGCTCACCAAGCGTAAATCCTCAGCACTTTCTCTTATCGTGGAAAAGCAAGATAACCAGCTGTTTACAGATCAGAGAACATATCATATTAATATCATGGAGAGGGTGATATCATCTTGTTTGTAAAATATTTTGTTAACTAAGTGTGATGCGGTATGGCAACCTATGAAGTTAAGGTTGTAAATTATGTGTTGGTTGAAATGGTCGCTGTTTAAATGCCCTATGATTGAGAAATAATAATAAAAATACAAATTCATTAGAATTACTTTCAAGCAATAATAATATGCTTTTCTGCTGTTAGATTTATACTACAGTCCAAACGAAATGCTGTATAATGAAAACTGAATGTGATAACATACTGACACATTTAATAAGACTAGAAACTAGAAAAAGATATCTCTAGGAACCTTTTCTAGTACCCATAGCTATTGCCTCATCTCATTAGAGTATTCTCTATGAAATAAACAACTCAATTCACAAAACCAACAGTGAACTAACCTCCAAATTTTATGTCTAAAACTACTACAATAAAAACCCAAATGGTATATCACTTTCAATCAAAAACATGTAGAACCTTATTTTTACAGACACAATATGTAACAGTAAAGGTCTATGTATTACAGTGCGACAACAATTACTGTAAAATTAAGAGACTTATTACAGATTAGACGGTAAAGTAAAAAAAAAAAAAAATCATAGATTAACAACACAACCGACAACAAACGAACATACGATAAACGGCAGAAAATTGATTGAAGTCACTAGAGTATGTGGTATGCAATCGATATAGTAACAGTATGTTAATGTGGGTTTTTTTGCTTCCATTTTTTAACCATAATTTTCCAGTGTAGTAGGTTAGATCTAATTTATAATCTACTTTTGTATGTATTTTAACGGCTTTGTGGCATTTTATGAAATAGCTTGTAAAAACAATTTAACAATAAAACACCTATCCTTATCTACTGTTATGTTCAGGCAAGAACCACACCACTTTTGGACTTTGAGTAATATAGATAATTGACAGCAAAATGTAATAGATAACAAATATAAGCTTGATTATTTAACTAAAAGATTGTATTTCCTAAACATAACCACTTCCTACTTTAGTCTAAACAGAAACAATCATAGTAACTGAACTTAACCACTTTGAGAGTCAAATGTTTATGTTGCCACACAAACCCTGCTGTGGGCCTCATCCACTGCCCAAACCTGTTGACACACAACTCTAATATGTTACACTTTTTGTACTTGATATTATATTAAATACTAAGAACAATTCTTGAAGACTGGATTCCAAAATCATATGCCAGATATTTACTTTGATGAATTTAACTAAAAAAGCTGTAAGATAAATAAATGAATTTATATTGAACACATGTAATCAGTTGCCTTCTCATGTGTACTTGATTAAATATTTCACAAATAGGATTTAATATTAGCAGTGATTAGCACATGCTTGTCATCCCAGATGAAAGTTATTCAAAGATGTTTCATAAATTGTCCACTGTGTAATGAATTGGAAGCTCTTATATCTGCCATTATGGGAGTATGGGAGGCCTGCTGTTTGAAGCCCCCAGATCCCCACACATGGCGTAGCCACCACAGACACGGCTCAGAGAGTCAGGCGGCAGCCGGGAGGTGAGCGGAAAGGAACAGGCGGTGTCCCCTCCAGAGTCACTACAGGAGTGTGTGTCTGTGTGTGTGTGGCATTCTCAAATGACAAAAGGATACCAGTTGTTCAGTTTTGGGAGGGGGCTGGTGTTAAGAGAGGCTCACCTGGGGGAGAGTGCGGGCTACAGGGACCAGGGCTGTAGTGGGGACCCTCAGTGTGCGGGGGCCGCGAGAGGCCACTGTGCCATGGAGGAGGTTTGAGGGTTGAGAGGAGAGGGGGTTGCTGCTGCGAGCTCTCCCCAGCGTGATGCATCTACCTTCAGGGTGGCAGCAGGCGTGGAGTGGGGTGCGATGGAGCGAGCACAGGCTCAGTGGCGCGGTCACCTAGGGACGCCGCAGCCGCTGTAGCAGGACTGATAGTTATTCCTTGAGAGAATTGGAAGATGAGCCCCATTGTATTAGCAAACCCCATTCTACTAAAATGCACCCGTGTTCTCAAGCCCTTAGAAATAAAGATAAGTACAAAGATGTGACTGCAAATACAAAGTTTGATGTATTTTACAGGACATCTTCCAAGGTCAAACTCAAGCACTTTTCAAGCACCGTCAAGGTCCTTCTGCCAGCACCTCACTGAAAGCTGAAAACACAATATTAGACTTAAGGCATTAATGCAAACTCTGTACTTGTACTGTTCAGTTGCTATCTATAACCTTTGATAAACTGAAAAAATGTAAACTACCATGGTGTTTGTAATTAACAAAACATTACAAAAGTGTATGTTCCGCTTTGAAGAAGATTTACTGTCGAGTTAAACTTCAGTAAATTCCTTTGGCAATGGTAAGCCAGCAAATTATTCCATACTGATTTGAAATTCTCAGACATTAAGCTTTTAATTTCTGAGCCGTACTTTTGTGTTGCAACTGTTTGAGTCGTATCTTTTCAAAATTCTCTGTGTCTAATATGGTCAGCACTCCCAATTATTCACTCCACTGACAAGTGAAACAAATGGGACCAACCAGTGCATTCTGTATTATCTACACCCCTTGGATTCCCTGACAATAATTAATACAATGGCAAGCTGCTGTTACCAGCCCTGACGACATGAGCTCAACAACATAAGCTCTCCCCCTTTCCGAGAGCTCTCGAGGCAAAATTACATCCAGCAGTGGGGTCACATACATCATGGCCACTCACAGTCAGGTCAGATCAGACTGCTGAGTGCTAGCCTAAATCAGATAAAGGTCGTATTGTAGGGTGCTGTTAACACCACCAAGTTATTACTCACATCATTACACCATGAATGTTAGGAGCATGGAATATGTCATGAGATAATATGGATATAGCCCCAGTCAGACTACAAAAATGTCACACCTACTGCTTATCAAGGTCTCCTCGGCACCCACAACTTCTCTGGCATGGTTCGCAGCATAATATTTCTTAATTGAGGGAAAAACATAAATGAAACTTGTACAAGCAGAATCAGGTTATTTTGGTTTATATCATACAAATTTGTGGCTTTAAAGAGTTGACATGAAATCATACTAACCCATCTTATTTGGCCTACCAGGATATTAACAGGTTTTTTAATTATAGAGGCGCACATTCCCCCCAAACATCCATTAAAGGGATGCCATGCTAATTTTAAATCCTCGCAGCAGGCATTGGCATCAACAGAAGAAAAGTGGATGAGTTTCTCTTTAACAGCTGTAATTTGTGTTTTCCAATCACCATGCTGATTTCTGCTCATTATACTCCGGTTTCACACCGGTAAGTGAGCAAAGTTTGGATTGATTGACTCTAATTAACTAAAAAATGTTCCAAGCCATGGATTTATTATCATGCTAGCTAGCCACAAATGTCAGAGACTTTCACAAATTATTATCCTGTTAAGATAAATATCTTCTTGAAATCATATGGGTGTGAAAATACAAGGAACATGTATTGTTATTGTGATGAATATGTTTGGCATGTTTTGTGTGGAGTTTCACTTTAAAAGACTTACCTGGGCAAACACTGTTCCAGTGCACTGTTGCAGTGGAAGTGAATGACAGATGCTTTAGTTAAACCTTAAAGGAACAGACTCCCTATTAATAAACTATATGCTACACTACTAATCAGTGAATAATGTTTGTACTAAGTTTAAAAAATCATATATATATATATATATATATATATATATATATATATATATATATATATATATATATATATATATATATATATATATATATATATATATTAAAGCGTCTGTATATGAAATAGTCCCAAATGTAAAAACAAACAAATTAAATGTGTAGCTAAAGTGAAAATAAATCATTAAAAGGCAGGCCATGATAACAAACTAAATAATGCTTAATATACATATTTTAAGTGGTGTGTGTGGGTTTTTTTTGTTAATCTTTTGCCTTTGTTATTTATTTTTTTATTTTTTTTAAATATTTGACACCACTGGGCATAAAATTTGCCCTCCAATCCAATAGTTTTAACAAATGACCCCTGATAGCTAAGAGCCTTTTCAGTATGTGGTGAGTTAACTTTTTATAAGATGCAACTTGTCTACTCCAACTATTACATGTCTAAAGTTTTGTAAAATGTCCACACTTACACTCTTAACATACCACCTATGTCTCTTGTGTTCTCCAAAACTTGGCAGTATCTCCCTCATTGATATTTTAGACACAGTAGCACCTCTCTCAACTCACATTCTTTCCTTGACTCCATCAGCTCCATGGCTCAACTCTCCACTAGCTCACAAACAAAGGCGGGATGGTTTGAGCGGTCACTTCCATTTTCCTGGTTTGCGAAAAGATCTCAAAAAAACAGAATTCGGGTTAGCTTCAGAAGACAGAATGCCGCTCTGATTCACTTGGTTTCACGTCACCGATCAGAGGAGGTCGCTGAAGTGCATCCAAATGAAACGGACCCATCGTCTGCATGATGGCGCCGGGCTGAAATTGAGAATCAGACTGCCTGTAAATCAGATTTTCCCAACATGTCTCTTGGAAACATATTCCTTTATACAAAACGAGCACATTTTATAAACCCACTTTGATATATCACACAGGGCAGACGTGGACTTGTGCAGTATATTCTAACCTCATTTGAATGAAACAAGCTGTCATGTCTCTCCATCAGTAATGCCATAGTCCAGCCTCTTTAGACTAGCAGCGTTCATGTGCTTGCACTCGCAGATGAATGTGATGACATCCATGTGTGGTGCACTTTCATTTATTTAAGGGATTGATTAGATGCAGGAGACTAGATAAATGTGTTGAGAGGGCACTTTCATTTGAGCTATTACTGTATAGTCTTAAGGAATATGAGCTAGACGGAGCATTTTTCTCCTCAAGGTGCTTTTTGAAATCTACAAGATGATGGCTTTCAAAGTTGTCAATATGGAAGACCCTGTTTGTGCCAAATACTTCTATAAGTTGATAATTAGTATAGACACATAGACTGTATAGTGCAAAATGTATAGTTCAACAAATATGGTTGTACCAAGTAATCCCATATTTTTACAATAAAAAGCGTAAGGGGTTTATTAAAATAGTTGTGTTGCAGTCACTAGTTGTGGTGAAAGTTGTTGTGTTCACACTGCCCCCTTCTGTCCCCATGTGTCAGAGATGCATCTCTTGTGCATCAATAAATCCACATCGCTTTCACCCAAACAAAAACAACAAAGCTATTGACTATTACCAAAAGTGTAGACCCATTGCTCATTAATATTGATAATGTTGAGAAATTTCAGTAACATTTGCATTGTTTTTATTTTAAGTCTGCCAATGTGTTATTTAAAACATATTACTTTCTGTGAAAACACTCTTCTTTTGCAGCTGACATTAGTGAAGTGTATCATTCGTTTGACATTGCTAAAACATGATGCAACAAAAATTAATTTCCTACTAAATGTGATTCAGTTAAGATTTCAAATTGAAAACAGTGTTTCCCCAGGGTTCTTTAGAAAGCCACTGGATAGTGCGTACACAACATCCTTTTGTGCACACTATTTACCCCTGGATTGCTTCAGGCTAATGTCTCAATAATTTTCACTCCTTTCTCAGGTCCTTCCCACAAAGGACTTAACTAATGATCCATGGACAAAATGAAGCATTTAAATTTATTCATTAATCATTCATCTCCAGCTCATTGAAAATGCTAAACTTCCACAAAATTAAGATTGAATATTGAAAAGTGATTGAGAGAGACAGCTTTCAGAGAGTGAGGAGAAGAGGGAATGTGTATATGATAATAAAAACAGGGTCTTTGAGGAGACAGTGGTCTTCACATGGGCATGGTCAAGGTGGCAGTGGTGTACTAAGTGCTAGTTAAGGTCACCGGGTTTCACTAGTTGTAATTAGATCTTGGAATCTGGAGAAGCGTAGAATTTCTGTCAACACTGCCTGTAATTATTCTCTTTTCCAATTAATGGTGACATAGATTAATTATCTGATGAGGCAAAGCCAATTGCAATCATTCACCCAGCTAAAATTAGATCAGTCCTGACAGCAGCATGAAAGTCACCTGTTTCATTGTTATGGATTTGCTGCGAGTAAAGAGGGGGGGATAGTGAAGCGTGCCGTGGTAAGTAAGTTGTCTGGTACAGGTGAATGTCCAATTACACTGCCATTTGAACTGAAGGCATCTACTTATTTAATCCAGTAGCATCTGAACTGGCTTGTTTGTTCACCCGGGCTTCATCAGCGGTGGTAGAGTTGTCTGTCAGTGACTGCAGAAAAGCTGAAATGACTTGGATTTCTTCAGCCAACCACTCCTGTTTGATAAAAGAAGAAAATAATGCAATTATTAAATTGTTTAAAAGCTGCAAAATTGAAACAGCACAATTCATTAGCTCGAAAAGCATCTCACACACATGGTGAGTCTACAGTTGTGAGAGGTAAGTTACCATCCTGTTCTTATTTTGCGAGGAGGAACAAGAAGCTCCTGGTGAACCACGTCCAGGTTCAGTGCTCCTCTGTTTTAAAAACCTCAGCATCCAGTTTTTCTATTAAACTGCCTGGCACTGTCAACCAGCTTGGGAATCTGAACCAACCTAGCCATGCAGAAATTCTCTGACTAACAATTATATCAGAAACAGGATCTTGGATTACTGTCCCCTGGGAATGGGGCAGTGGGCGTCTGCTCCAATCATTACTGGCCATTCAACAAGGCTGTGCACTGCTCTCCGCTGTTAGCCATTGTCAATTATGCCATCCCTAGTGTAAACTCGCAGAACACAAAGCTGAACTGCCAGTTCTGGCAGGAGTGTAACAGGATGACAGCCCGCCAGCCCCCACTCCCACAACCCACCCACCCACTCGCCCACCCTAGGGTTCCCCGGCCTTCTTCCCCTCAAGCTACTTTTGTACAAACTGCCATTTGGCTTTAGATTCAAGTGAGCTTTTGCCTTGATTCTGTTAACCTGACCTCTCCTATGTTCGACTCATGAGGTTAAGTGGACATGATGGATTAGTACAGGCCTCATCAGGATTCAGCATGATTTAACTCCAGTTACCACTTGTATAACTTATATTAATTTGCTATGAAACAACAGCCACTATTCTATGAAATTTCTGCTTGCCGATGTCTATTCAAAAGATATTTGCTCTTCTGTATTTTACATAAGATATGCTCAAAATCTCTGCATAATCTGAACAAAATTATTGTTTTTTTCACCATCTGAATGTCCTTTTACACATGTACTTTTGGAGGTTTGTGATCCCAACTGTTTAAAGTGAGTGCTGCTTGCTCTGATGGACCCTGTGCTGAGCTGTGACGGGTGACGGTGCGGTGCGCTTGAATACACCAGCTCTTTTGTCCTTCACACTCTGTAGAGCTCTGATAGCTCCTCCCCCTGTGCCCCACTCCTCCCTGCCTTGAGCTGTGATCTGCTGGGGCCTTTTGAGGCTGGGCCGCTGAGACATGCCAGTTGCCTGTAATGTCTGGACCAGACCCATCAAAAAAACATGTCAGCCGTAAGAGGAGGAAGAACTGAGAAGGTACATTTAACAATGTTTTCACATAGAACCCTTTTGAAAAAGCAAAAATCAAATTAAAATATCAAAGATATTTACTCCTGAATTTGGTCAATACAGAAAGAAACTGTGTTGCATTTGTGTGGAGCTGAATACTTAAAGTTTTCTCAGATTTCAATCTGGTGCCTGACTGTCCAATTTAGATGTCTTATCTACTCAAGCATATGGTGAGACCTAAAAAAAAGCAACTTTCAATCTAAAAGCCCTTGAGCATACCACAATCAAAAGAAAGACTTTCCCTCAGAAACTAGGAGCATCTGAGAAGCACATGCAGTCTGAATCAGCAAAATCACAAAAACAAATATTTCAAATCATAAGCAATATGACAAGTATAAGATATTATCCCTATCCTATGATTATGAAGGTGTTCTATGGAACAGTAATGCACCTGGACAAGACGTTTCATAAAGATTCATCACTGTCCCTCTGTCCGCTTTGACCTCATCTCACAGCACAGCGCAGATTAGAGACCGATTATCCTCTAATTGAAGATCCTTACTTTTCAACCTTGCAGAATATGTTACTACTCTCTTGGAATACGGACATAAGGTTGTCCTATTTACCAGATATTTTCCACACGGTGCCATGAACTCACTATAATTTAGACAAAATACAAACACAATGTGACCAAACATAAAGTCTATAGAGTTATCTCCTGAGGCAGAGCTAGACTCAGACATGGGGTCACCACATAGGCGCTCCAGCAGACGCATCATCCATCACATCACTCATCACATCAGTCAGTGAGGGGATGTATGGAGCGTCATGTAGGAGTGGTGTCCTCAACTCCACCACAGTAGTGAGGCATAAAGCCTTGGTGGATGTTTTACTTTGGTACTGCCTGGCTGCCCGTGCTTGGCAGAGAAGACACAAGGCAACTGACTAGCCGGATGAGGCTCAAACAATGCCAAGCATAACATGGAGTTACTGTAGTATGCAAAAGAATATGCTACCATCCGGTGGGATACCTAGACTGGCATAAAAGCTGAATAAAAGGATTTACCATTTAAATGGCTGGTGAAGGTTTGTGTAGTTTCTGTTGTGTTTTACATGTATATGTATAAATACCTGGGCTGTTTTTATTTTCTGGTCGGTCTCTTGAGAAAGAGCCTGGCACCGATCCAGTTCAGCCTGGCTGTAGAGGCTGCGTTGTTTGAAGTATTTCACCAAAGCTTTGTGCATCCTCTTCTGCAACAAAGAGAGCTAGGGGGAGAGAAGGCAGAGAAAAGGAATTGGTAAGGCAGGAGAGGAAATTAATGGCAGTGTTCAAGAAGAATGATGGAGGGGAATAGAGAAAGCAGTCAATAGCCCATTCTGCAGTACACGGGCCTGACAGGAATTTCACAGTCTCTTGGTTTCTCTGCCCACTCGTGTGCACTCATCAGAATCCAGTCACATCTGGCTGCCAGGATGGGGGGTTAATTTTCTCTAAATGCTTCAGCAGTTTTGTTCTAGCCGAGGCAAACTCTGTGACTGCAAAGCTGATGAGTAAAATATTTCTACTTCACCCAGTTTAACTTTATACCAATCCCCTCAAGACATATTTTACACATACACACAGAGTCATGAACCCCCCACTGAAACCAGAAATTATTCCTAGTCTCTTGGAAAGACATGCTGCTTGCTTTATTATTTGAAAACAGTTTCAAGCAAAGAGGTTTAAATTCTGATAGATGCCATTGCTTTTCTTTCCCCTCCATCTCTCTACTCTTCCTACAAAGCTTATCATTGCTTGGCAATGTGTTCCCCAGTGCATTGAAAACTAAAGCGAATTAGCTCAGTCATCAGCTCCTGAAGGAAAGACAATAACAAGAATGCTCTTTATGGTGTAGCCTGTTAAAGCCAAGTGCTGAAAGCATCTACATAAACAAAGTCATTCTAACACATACAGTACAACAAAGGGAACTTCAGGAGACATATACTCATGAGGCGTATTTAATGAATTTAAGTCATTAATGCTTAGTTTGAGAAGAAACACCAATCCAAGTGTCTAATGAAGTACTTGAATGTATCTTCATTAGGCACAATAAACATATTTTACACTATAAAACAATATCTTAAGCTGGCCTGTGCTAGGTTAAGTGGTAAAACAAAGTATCTACAAAACAAATGTATAACAGGTGTAACATGTCAAATGGACATATAAAATGAAGCACTATTTTATCAAAATGACAGTGATTAAAGCAATAAAATAAGATCAACTGTCAGACTGACAACCCTCTGGCTGTTTTTTAAAGTGTGAATCAGCACAAAATGTATGGTTTCGCAAACTGAAGTAACACATTAGCATGAACCAAGTTTAGCTTTTTCAAAAACACCTGGATTTGGCACTTACACAGAAGTGAGCATTAAAGAAGTGGAGAGGATGTGAAGTAACAAGGAGCTGGCCTGTCAGACTATTACATCGCACAGGAGCAATTTATCATAGCAAATTATCCATCAACTAGCAAAGTGCTAATGTGCCATTATCTGTTACTTCTACATTTTAAATCTGTATACTCACTACCTGTAATATGCAGGCGTAATACTAGAAGTATTAACATTTAAATGTATCCTACTGTGCCTTTATCGATGGGTTGTATAGTTTATGGCTTTTTTGTTTGTGCCCCCTGCAGGGACATGCTGATGTGTATGAACAAACCACTGATGGTGATTTTGAAGAGAAAAAAATCTGTTGAGTTTATATATGTTCTATACTCTTATGTAAGAGTGTGTGCTCAAAAAGAAACATGGGTGTGTTTTTCCTCCAGCATTGCTCTGGGCAGGGCAAAAAATGTTGTTTTGACTGATGAGTTCCTTTTTGTTAAGTACTGCCATATTTTACATAATACGCCCATTATTTTTAAAGTCCCATGGGCAGTCACAGATTTGCTATGACAAATCTTACTAACATTGCGGAGGATTTCTGCTACATTTTAATACCATAATTACATTTTGTGTTAATATTTTACACTTTCCTCTTTAAATGGACATATGACTTTAACAATATAAACTCCCCCATCTTTTAACTGTTCCTGACAATACAACACTGTTGCATAACTTAAGTACTGTTACAATCATGTTTAGTAACAGTAAATGTTCTTACGGGCACATAAAACTCAAACATGACCAAAAAAATGCATGTAAATTTAAAACGGAGGAGTAGCTCAGTTGAATGGTCATGTATAAAGCAGATTAAATGCGATAGCCCACCATCTACATTTCAGAAGCACCGCTGATTATAAGCTTGTTATAAAAACTAAATTTAGGAACATGCACTTGCCCGAAAGGCTGCTGTTATACAAGTGTAGAGTTGAAACAAACAAAAATGGGGAAGGCTGAATCCGGAGTAAAAGAAAATCAGGCTTTGATCATGAGCGTGGAAAATCCTGTCCACAGGATTTTATTTTTGCATGCATTTCTCACTTGATAACATTCATGCAGTTAGATGAGGAATTGCTCAAGTAAAGGTATTAGTAATTTTTGGAACAAATAATATGTGTTTTTCATTGCGGGAGCAGAGTGGTTTCTTGCTTGTGTTATGGCTGTCATGTGTAATTCCATTCCCCTTAAATAGTGTCAAAAACTATAAAGATTAAACAGTGCAACGCTGCTGAGTTGTCTCCTCCAACTACCCCAAATCTGCTTATTTTAGCACCGCAGGCACATTTGCTTTATTCTAACCTGCTGCTGTTGATGCTTAGTTTTAGGGCAAACTACAATAGTAAGATGTTTCACCTTTAACAGCCTTACAATAATAATGTAAATTTAAGGTTTTGGTATTACAACTTCACTCCCCTTTTGGCAAAACTACACTGCTATCATTACAATATGTCACATCAATCATACTCCTCCACTCAGCCTTACTCATGATTATTAAACTGCAGCAGTAGCCTCCTCACTGGAAGCTAAAAGACCCCCACTAAAACTATATGAAAGAAAACAGGAATAAGAAAAGTCATGCCATGTCACGGGGAGAAAAAAAAGGACACCGTGTACATTTATACTGTACCTCGCTGTAATAATAAAAAGACCTCTGAGCACTGTTTTTCAGGCTCAGGGCAGACACAGCCTCTTCTTTGGCCTGAAGGAGGATCTTTGTCAGATGCTCATACGTCGTCGCCAGTCGCTTGTTATCGTTCAGAGCAGTTTTGAGTGCTTCCTGTACATATAACACAAAAGTTGTTACAGAAGTAAAAAGTGGCAAATACATCTGACAAGGTAACTAAGATTCATTTTAGGTGTGACAGTTCGACTACAAATAACTGTGATTTATTATTCCAGTTGTATATTGTGAGCTGGACTAAGACGATGATTTGATCTGGTGTCATATCAATGTACTGATAAATGTGTATTATGTATGTGGCATGTTTCCCATTAAGCCAATTAAGAGAAAACGAGATTAGTGATTGTCATTTGCATATGGTCAGGTGCTGGAAGTGAAAAAAAAAAACACATATTGTAGCTTTAACTTTAACTGAATTATATTAGGATTACATTTTTAGAATGAATATGATTTAAAATAAGTAAGTGCATGTGGAAGCTTTTAGTGGACACCGTATCATGGTCTTTGATGCCACCATCTCTGCTACAATTACCATGTTTCTCTTTAGACTCATTTTGTGAAATCCTCGGTAGGAAGCATAGGTTGAAAGTTAAGCTAAATGTTTTTATTGTCCTTGTAGGGAAGTTCATTCTCTGCATTTAACCTATCGGTCCCCTGTCGCTGCGGCAACCTGTCAAGAGCAATGGGCAGCTCATGGACGCTCTTCAGATCTCGAGTCAGTGTCTTGTTCGTGGTTGGTGCCTGGAGGATTAGCCTATATGTGCATGTTTTTTTAAGGTTGGTGGGGGAAACTGAAGCACTGAGAAAACACATCCGATCACTTTGGTAACAAACTAAATTTAAACATATTTGTTTTCATACTTTTTGCATCTTCCTGCTTCATGCCCAAGATGTGGTACCTGATTTTACAGACACAGGAATGAGACAACTAACATTTTTAGTGCTTCATTAAAAGTAATTGGGGCAGTATTAGTCTAGCAATAACAGAGCAATAGTAGTGACAATAATACACTAATAGTAGAGAAGTCAGATTTACTGTTTAGGATGGGTACAAATAAGTACCCAACAAATAAATATAGTCTCTATATAAGAGTAATCACTAAGAAGATATTCTTTATATCTCACATGAGTGCACTCTGTTGGAAACATGCAACTTTTCATTTGTGCTGTTAATTGGGTCAATATCAATAGCAGGGACACAAGGCTAGTACACTTTCCTGGGAGATCAAGCAAATAAATCCCAGCAAGTGTGTGTCTCTCTGTATGTCTCCTTTTTTTTTTTATATATATATATATCTTGAACACTGTCTCACCGAGGACAGGATATGTGCCTGGTGAATATCTCGACTCTACCTGCAGACATAATGAAGTGTGTCTCTGCAGTAAAACAGAACAGCACTAAAGTGATGAGTTTAACCCAGCAGAAAGAGGGGCTGTAAACATGACAAATGCCTGCTATTGATTTCAGGTTTAATTACTCCATGCCGCACTGACAAAGCCCATCTGATGCTGTTGTGAAGTGTAAATGGAACAAATTACACTTCATTGCCCATAAGAAACTGATAGCGTCGGCAGTTTGCATTGTTTACTTTGTCCTCGCCAAACGACAGGCACTGATCAAATCAAAAATAGGTGTGTGTGTGTGTCGTATTATAGAAATACTTCAGTTTTCACACTTTTGTCTTGGGGTTGATATCGGAGTGACAATTAAGTTTCCATTTATGTACAGTACTATTAAAAAAAACTGATCTCTCCTTGGTTCGGTAAAAAGGGAAAGCAATATACAGGAAATGATGGGAGGGATTATTGGATGTGGTCAGCATTTTTTTTTTTTAATAAGAAACCACATCTTTGAAAGTGTCCTATGCTACTTCATGCACCATGATTTCTCAGTGCACATGGTGCTTATTATGTTATGGTACTGTAGCCATTATGTGTGCTTTAGATTAATCTCAGTGATTACAGTGACCACTTTCCCTCAAACCTTGAAAGTGTCTGTGATCTTTTTATTTGGCGAGGAGTGTTGTTGTTATATCATCTTATTTCGTCAAGTGAAAAGACTAAACCCTTTTTTGCATGGCTAACTTTTATCTGGCTAATGGGAGTTGTGTCTAAGAGGAAGACTTCTAATTCTCAAATTGTCTCACGCCAACAACTTCTTTAAAGTTGTTGCACTTGGATGCATGGCGGCTTAAGCTCCATTGCCTTTTCTTGTTTTGAACTAATGCATTCTTGATCACCGTTTAATGAAACTATATACCACATGGCGATTTCACATTAGATAAGCCATGTGAAACCCCCATCAGCAAAGAGGCTCTGGCTGGGGCTGATAATCCTGCAGATGAAAACCTTACAATAAATAGGGCTTTCTCTTACAAAGGAGTATTCAAATGCGAGCTATTTTTGCTCCTTTCTTTCCCCTTTTCCTTTCTTGAATCATGTCAATAACATGTGCTTATTTGACACAATGAGCAATAAGCATACATTAAAACTGCTATTAAATATGTGGCCTACAGGTAACAAAATGGCCACAGCATCTCACCACGACACGCATCATCAATTTGTCCAGACAAAAGCCTATAACAACTGTGAGTTGTCATTTGTGCGAAAAGCACTTAAACAAGATTGACCATGGCTTGTAATTTTAATTGCACGCACTTCTTTTCTCAGCATCTTAAGGGAAGTATTGTGACAAGCAATGTGCTGACACTAATCCACAAACAAACAATGCAATGCTTTTTTCCCCAGACCGTCTCTGAATTCACCCTGTCTGAAAGAAAAGTCGTGTGTTGCCAGATTTACAGTGAGCAACATTAATGTCAGGTTGTTATTTTGTTACCTTGGTGTCTTCCATTTGCTTTTTCCTTGCTGTAACATGAGCAGTGTGCACCTGCATGGATCGCTGTGTTCGTTGTAAGCAGTTATTAATATCAGACTGCAAGGTGTTCATTATGAGAGCAGCTGATTTGTTTTTGAATTCCACCACAGCGAAAACACTCCTGTAAGAGGGTAAAAAAAAACACGCAAATGCCTGAAAGATTGTTCCTCTACATTGAATTAATAGTCAAAGCAACAATGAAATTCCCTATAACTTACTAAGAAATGTATTCTGATGTCTTGAAAAACTACTACTGTGGAAAACATGATTTGATTGATAGTTAACAAATGAATAATGTGTTCTCTTTCAAATTTTCCAAATGTAATAAATATTTAACTATTGTATATGGCTTTAATGATTCTTAGACATGCAATAAATTAACTTTGTGTGAAGTGTACATGTTTTAGTCACACTATATAAAAAGTGTTTTCCATCACACAACTACAAACACAAATGGGAAAACAGTGTCTCTCGTATGACTATTTACATGGACCTTGTCATAAATATAAAATTGCACTCATTCTCATCATGCTGCTGTTGTGTAAGTAAAATAATTAGATTTCTCTTGAATGAAAGATGCTACATTACATAATACATTTGCATAAAAAATTTTGAAAAATGTGACAAAGTCTTTTTTTCCCCCAAATCCAAAACAGTGAGTGTTGTGACTAACTGCCCATTTGGTTTAATTGGATTATCTTAAAGAGTCTAAAAAATATATAAATAAAAAATACAATAAAGAGTCTTACTCGAGCTCTGCAATAACCTCCGGCATAGTTTCTGAAGTTTTTTCCATTTTATCAGAAGCCTCTTGGAAATCTTTACACTGTTTCGTAAGTTCACCGATTCTGTGCAGAGTGCTGTCATATCTCTTTATGGTTGCAGCATGTAAATCCTGTCAACAAAGAGTAGGCTATAGGTCATATGTTGAAAATAGTTCGCCAATTTGGTGTTTGCTCAACTAAAAATGACATAATAAATAGTTATGAGTAGTCATGCTTGCCTGTTCTTTCACTAAAGAGTATATGTTTAAGGCAAACCAAAAAGTTTTATTCCTACCTTAGCAGCTTGTAATTGGTCACATTTGACTATTTTCTCTTTCTCAAAGTTGTCCATCGCTCTTCTGTGTTCACTCTCAATGTCCTCCAACTGTTTAATCAATGCCTTCATTTTCTGTGAAAACAAAAAATTAAATTACAGCTTGCCCTTTTTACCTGAAGATTTCTTTTAAATTACCTTTAAGAATAATTCCTTGGTCATTCTCATTCATCAAGACATAGAAAGTAGCAAAGTACCTCATTACTGGTTTCTATGGACTTCATTGCAGATGATGCCTCTTCATATTCTTTCTCAAGTTTCAAGTTGGTTTGGTCTGCGCTCCTTTGGTGGTGATACATTTCATCTTTGATATTTGAACACTGAACCTAATAGAGACACATAACAATAATATAAAATTAACATTAGGTTTATTGTAAAATATCAGGGTTGTCAGTTCATAAGCAGAGAGATGCAGAGAGGAATTAACTTGTGAAAGAAAAAAAATTGTGCGGAAAAAAAAACAGTGGAGCCACAATATTCATCTGTACACATAGCTATCTCTTGAATACCTTAAGTTTTTCTAATGCAGTCATCTGCCCCGTCAGGTCTTTCCTCAGGCCTTCGATAACTTTCTGCATAAAAAAGGGACAAAGGACACTAAATGACACAAAGCAGCTGGCATGCCACAGTTCTCTTCCTGGGAGCGCCTCATGCAGTGTATACATAAAACGTGTACATATGTTTCTCCTGACCCTGGCCTTTTCTTCTTCCATGAAGGTGAGCTGTTCCTGCTCCTCTAGCTTAGCCTGGGTGGCACTGTGCTGCGCTACAACGAGGGTCACTTCCTCCTTGGCCCTTTCCCACTGCTCGTCATTGTCAATGATTTTCTGGAGCATCTGCTTCCTTTCCTCGCGCATCTGCTTCACTGCTTTCTTGCTGATGAAATGTACACAGAAAACTAAGAGTAAACACACATATACCGCCTACGAGATACTATGTAGGTTTACACTAATTAAATGGACACAGGACTGGGTTTTATACGTTTGTTGATTGGGCTCTACCTTTCAGAAATTTTAGCCTTGTAGTCTTCTACTTTTTCCTCATATTCCAAGTTTTCTTTGCGGAGAGTGGTATAAGCATTACGGGTCGAAGACAGCTGCTCTTCAGTGCAAGAAACTACTGCCTTGCTATTCAGTTTCTGTGGACAAAAACATACATGAGACAATTACTGAGTGTACTTTTTGATGTTACAGATATCTCGTCTTAATGTCCAGGCAGCATGAGATATCTGTAAATATGACTTTGGACATAATAAAGCAAAGAATGGGCAAATATTACATTAAGAAGTGTCATAGATAAAGACTTTAGAATATATGCACTTTATGTGTTGTGATATTGCCTAATCTAACTGTAGGACACACTTCTTTAAGCACTTACCGTTTTCTCAATATCTTCCAGCAGGGAGCTTATCTTCATTTTTAACCTTTTATTCTTTGTCATTTCATCTTCAATTTGTGTCTTTATTTGCAAAATCTGCAACAAAGAGGTTGACAAAAAGCACCGCTATCATGTCCTTACATTTGAATGCTTTTCTAAAAGAATCTGTTACCTCATCTCTTTGGTTTTTCTCTACTTCCGTCAACTGAGTAATATGGTTACATGTAGCTCCACGTGCACCTTCAGTTTGAGCCAAGGACTGTTTAGCTTCCTTTATTTCAGAGTTAACAGATTTCTGAATTGCTAATAGCTGCTCCAAATCTTTTCTATAAAAAAATTATTAAGTTCTTAGGGTAATGCACTGATAAGGCTTGTAGCAATACCAAACAGCAATATTTTTTAGATGGTAGTATCACTTTACATTGATACTCACTTTCTGTTTGCTAACTGATATCTCATGGACAACAGTTCTTCTTCCATGGAGTTTCTTTCATTTTCCGCAAAGAGCTCAGTGTCATTGAACTCTTTCTCAGCCATTGCTAGATTAGCACGTTTCTTCAGGCACAATTTGTCAGCCTGTTGTATCAGAAAGAGGAAGATGAACTTTAGACAAGACCTAAATAAAGTTTCACAAAACCAAAGAGAACAAATCAAAATGAAAGTCACCTCTTTTTGATCTGCATTAATCTGATTTATGAGGCTTCTCTGGAAGTTCATGTTGTCTTTTACAATAGGTATTTGCTTTTGGGAGAAGTTGATGTCTTCGTGCAAGTGCTGGTTCATCATCTCTGTTTGGGAAAGTTTGTCCTGAAGCTGGTCAAGTTTATCTCTTTCCAACTTTAGCTGCCACTTAAGTTCAGTGATGTCTCTTAGGCAAGCCTCGTGCTCTAAAAAAATATCACTATTGAAATTAGTTCTCTTTAACACATATACTGCTGTATATTTATATGTTACTAACCTTTCTGGACCACAAATGAATGCTCTTGTTGCATCCATAGAGAAATACTATCAAACTTGTTTTCTAAAAACTTCTTTCTTCTCTTTTCGGTGAGCAAAGCTTCCTCTGCATACTGCCGATCTGCTTCTAACCGCTCAATCAGATACACGACCTCTCCGAGGACTTCATTTATTTTCTTCAATAGTGGCGATAATGAAGAACTTTCTGGAGAGTGACAAAAAAAAACCATTATAAGAAGGCCACCCATATGAGCTTTACAATTTATTTGTTGTTAATTTATAGAACCTAGATCTCTTGCCCCCATCCCTTATGTTATTTTATTTAGGCGTATGAATTTACCTCTTGGAGTTATTGCAATGCCTTCAATTACCAACTCAGTTGACATGACTGATTCAGTATCTGAGTCTTTGGACTGAAATCTGTCCAAAATGGTGGAAAATAATGTTAGGTTTCACTAGATGTACAAAAAAGACAGCAAAATTACAAGCATCTACCGTAAATTTTGACCAAAAGGGTGCTTGTCTACGTCAATCTGGGGATGATATTTTCCAGGCTGTTGTATAAACAAGACAGAAAAGACATTCAGAAATATCTTTGAAGGGTTCTTTGAGATAATTTGTGAGATTTGGTTACCTGCTGAAACCATTTGTCAGCTTTGGATCTTAGCTCTTGGATATGGTGGATAGCGCTGCTGACACATGGTGAAGGACTGTTCAGCAGGGCACAGGTGCGACGTCGACCAGTGCAGGCTCCCTGAAGATCAACTTGATCTTTCAAAACAAAACCAGGCTGATGCTGTGATTTGTAATAGAGATTAGTATGCAGTTACTCAAAGCAAAGATAAAAGTCAGGAGGTGTTGCCAAGACCCAGAAAAACATACATACAGCTCTACTCAAAAAGAGAATAAGCATTAGTTGGAGCAAGCTAACGCTACTTTTTCATTTTATTTAGCAAAGTAATTACTAAAACTCATTTGGCTGTAAAAAATATGTTTGTGATTCTCTGCATATTGCAATTTATTGAAAGCATCAGTGAGAAAGCAGAGCACTAATTTGAACATTTCAAGACAAGCCCAAGGGTATCATTCTTGGTGGTGGAATGACGCCATCTGGCTGACAAATGGTAAAAAACATACGTACATGTGACAGTTATAACTTTTCACACACATGCTTTTGCCTAATTGCACATGATTTTTTTCTTTATTAAATATTTGGGTTGCTGAAAGTTGTTTTAATATCTTTAGGGTGTATTTTGTTGTTAGTGCTTTTTTTATTACTATAAAAATTGAATTTGTATTTCAACTGTATTGTTTATATTTTTTATCATATAATGCATTACTTTAAAAGGATATACAAATTATAAATTGTGCAACAAAGTTCAGGTAAGGAACAAATCATTAATTTTCTAATCCAGACAGTGCATGTGGATGTGCATTTTCCATTTACATGCACTTTGTGATGTGCGCCACCTTGTGACCGACTGTGAACTTCACTGTGTAACTTAGTGTTTGTATTTTTTTTCCTTTTAATATAAAACCCCCCTTTGAATATTTTTAGAGGTGATAGGCTGAACTGGAGCTAAAAAAATGACTCGAATTTGAGACAATATATTACCTTAACCCAATATATTTTAATAGAACTGTCTAAAATGTTACAAAAATCAAAAAGTCCCAGGTCATTTTAACCTGTATTGTTCTTACCTTGCTGGGTAGGTCGTTCTTCTCTTGATGGAAATCTGAGGGGTTCAATGTCTGGCATTGCGAACAAAAAAACCTTTCCAAAACTTTTAGTACAAAAGGCCTTCTTGTTATCAACACAGTCCTCGAGGCTTGGAGGGAAAAAGTAGGTATTCACTCTGCAAACAACTCAAACAACATAATATAAAAATGCACCATATACTTTGTGATTTGCTTAGTTACAATAAAACATGTTAACTCGTTTTTTCATTGAAAAGCGTTAGCTAGCGTAACAAAAAATGTAGGTAAAGTTAGCAAACACTACCTTGCTGAAGTTGGAGCTGATGCTTTCACTCATCTCCGGATGTTGCTCTTTTAGCTAACGCCAAGTTCACTATTAATTAAGTTAGCTTATGACATATTAATGAGCTAAGGGGGTCGTTGTCATGGAGGAAAGTGAAAGCGGAAAAAAATGGCAGGCTATCAACTTACTTCTGTCAGTGCACTTTTGACTGACACTTGACTATTGTATATTTCTGGAGTCTGAGCGACCTCTTCTGTGTGACAAAGGTGCACGTGTTCTATGAAAAGAACTTTCCCTTTTGGAAAGTTTTCCGCGATTGAATCAAACTAAAGTCTGTCAATCTGCACCGGTGGTCGCTTGGCAACAAGGGGCTGCGCTTTGAGTGGACGAGATGCGTTCATGAGCAATGGGAAAAACTGACATTATGTTGTGAGCAGAATCTCTTTGTATTCCTAGTTAACAATTTGTTCAGATAATGGAGAATATAATACGGCTCGCGCAGTTTGTTAGACTTATGTGGAGATACAGAGTCATTAACGGACAATGTACATGATTTTCCATTTCATCATTTAAAATAGATGTAATCACATGATTAGCTCAACCTCTCACGTGAATTTCCAGCTTAATCCATGTTTGCCTGATCCCAAAGATAAATCAATTACTACAGTGGTGTTATATAGAAATTATCTCATTTATTGGAGCTTATTCATATTTTTTATTCATATTTTTTTCGTGTTATATATATATGTATATATAACACTATATATATATATATATATATATATATATATATATATATATATATATATATATATATATATATATATATATATATATATATATATATATATATATGTATATATGTATGTATGTATGTATATATATATATATATATATATATATATATATATATATATATATATATATATATATATATATATATATATATATATATATATATATAGTGTATCTTTGTCACATCATCATTAACAGTTTTATGTATTTAATTCAAGGGAAAATTCAAAGGTGCTCTTTCTATGGGCCCCTCCACCTCTGGGGCCCCGTGTATCTGCACAGTCTTCACTGTCTTTATCATGTTATGATGTTATGAGGTTTTAGCTAGATTATAACTGGATAAATTGTTAATCTCATATTTTCTCTAAGTATTTTGTCATTTTTCTATGGCATATTAACCAGGACCGACTAGGGATGTTCTCTCGTATGTTTAGTGTAAAGTTTTTGTCATTTTGCAGCCGATGCGCACTGACGCAAGTGAACAGACTCCGCATTACGTCACCTCAAAGGCCACACACTGGAGGCAGATTGAGCCTGTGTTCGGCTCAGCTCAGTGCGCTACCCGAAAATTTCCACAACACAAGCCTGGCTGGAGAGCGGCACGATGCAGCAGCGAACACCGAGCAAATCCTGATCGCACCGCTGGATTGTAGCAGCTGTTTGGATTTTGGACGAAAAGAAAACAGCGATGTTGCATGACATGCCTCGAAATAAATTCTGGTAAGTCTCGTGCAAGTGCGCTACTGCTGCAGCTGCTGGAGGCTGGCGACCTTAACCCACTTTGTCACTCATGTGAAATGAGTTTACTGATCAGGTTTCAGCAATAAAAAGGGCCTAATGTGTAAGGATAAAAGCATAGAAGTCGTGGTTTATGCGGGGAGGTATTCCAGTAACAGTGAGACCTTTGTCTGTCGTCCACACAGGTGTCTCTAGTGAGTGGCAGGTGATGCCTGAGCAGAGCTTGTACCATGAGGTGCCTGTTGCCTCTTTCACATCAGAATAGAACATTCAGTATTTTCATTAATTCATATTATTCATATTTGATTTTTTTATTTTAAGATATTATTACCTATTCATTTTCTTAAAGCCTTTTGATTTAATTAAATATGAGCAAAGATTTCTCTTGTTCTTGGTCTTGTTATGGCTGACTAATTGCAACTGTGTTCAGTCTTGATTAGAACAAGGTCCAGAGTCCTACTTATGGGCAATTTGACATTGAGTTCTGTTTGCTACGTTGAGTAGGTAGACAGGAAAAATCTATATACTTTAAAATACAATACTATTTTCTCCAATCTTTTTCATCTAAAACAACAAGAACATTTTTGAATATTATTTACGTGTGCCTAGACTTTTACTTGTTTGCCACACTCCTTGTAGCCTATATGTGACTTACCACAGTACAGTACTTATCCTTTAGGTGTCTGTAAACAACAGCGTCAGAAAATAAATCACTGCACCAGTAACTGTAAATTTGTCACCGCAGTCCTCATTTAACACCAGGGTCTCACAGTTTTGGCCTTTTCGCTGCTGAAACCATGGTAATGAGCAGGCGACAGAACAGACGGCCCTCCAGCAGACATCACTGGCTGGTACCTGACAGGAAGTGAAAACTGCGTTCCACTCACAAATGTACCACAACTAAGCTCCTACTCATTAACTTTAACTCGGTGCATGTTTTTTTATTCCCGTCAGGGGCCGGGATTCACATGCCAGTGTCGTTTATAGTCTCGTGATGTAAAAATAACCTGGGCCAATCAGTGGTAACAGCTGCGATGTAGTGTACAGAGCCAGCCAAACACAGATTGCACTGTAATTCAAGTAAGTGCTTGTGTTTGCAAATGTTAAATGACAATCTGGTCCCAGAACATCTATGAGGACATACATCACCCACCCTGTCCACTTTGTCTTAATAAGCACCAGCATAAGTAGACTCGTAATATTAATAACTGGCTAATAAGACACTTGTTCATCGCACATCAGAAATGCACTTGACCAGCTTTTACAGATCGAGTGAGTCATTACTGTTAGACCTTGGCTTTGGTCTTGGCATTAGTCAGTCCCATCCATCTTCTGTAATATTAATAGTATGATTGGATTTTTAAGGGATGGTATTTTCTAATGCTGCCTGTGGGATAGTGCCACAGAGAAAGTGATGTTTGCTGGGCACATGCCAGGAATGAGGTTTGGGGTCTGCAACTAGAGAGCCAGTAAAGCTGGACAAGAATGTGGGGCCTTCTCATTTGTAGTTAAAGATAGAGGCAGCACAGACTGTATCTGAGCTGACAGCTTCTAAATTCAGAAGTTATACTGACAGTCTTATCCATTTAGCTGTCTTTGTTTTGATATTTCTTTGTTAAATAGTGATTATGGTGTATTGAGCAAAAAAGGAGGATTTGCCCTTTTTGATAGCTTTAGCCAAGACAGGGAAAGCAATACCACCATGGTGCTTTATGAGAGGTATGTGTGATCTTATTTTTGTCTATACTATCGTACAGTTTGTATCGGCTGAGCTGGTTTAATATCTGCTCCTGGGGCAAGAGATTGTATCAATCTCTGTTATTTCTGAGACTGAAAACAGACTGCAGAAGGTCACATAGCTGGCACTCAGCACGTGTTTGCTAGTGATGTGGGAAGGATATCAGTGTTAATCTATAAAACAGTGAATGTTGGTAAACATCTACATTCAGACACTATTCAAATGATGAATGGTCCTGCTTATGCATTACTTTAAGAATATAAGTCACCTCAAAAGGCTCTGTACACGTTTATAACCAAATACTGAGCATATGTTTTCTCCTTTGTTGTAGTGTTTAATAATGACCATGTGCTAAGAGTTTATCAGACCAATGTCAGTAATAAGCTACCCACCATTTAGTTATTGACCAGATTGTACAGGAATTTTGTACATTTTGACAATGAGGATTTTATTTTATGTAATGATAATAGAGAGTAGTTGCCATTAATCTCAGGTACAAAAATTTGATAAAACACTGGCAACAAACCTAATCTACTGATCTAACAAACTTACCTAAGAAGCCTTCCAGCTGCTAGTCTGCCATTATTTTTTATTCTGTGAGTGTGCAGGTAGCTTTTTTGATGAGTTTTCACTTCTAAAAGAGATAAAAGAGAACAGGATACCGTAAAAAGATTGTTCCATGATGGTGCCAAAGAGGCTAGACTTTAACACCCATTTTACTGATGAAACATATTAACAGTCTAATAATAATAACAATCTTTTGACATGTGTTTTACCCAGAACTATGTATAAAATTATTCTTATATTGTAACATAAAATTATTCTTATATTGTAACATAAAATTATTCTTATATTGGGAGACTCAAAATATTTGAGTCCACCAAATACTGTCAAAGTCATTTAAAATACTAAACACAAATACTCGTCCCCAAAGTGCCACTGGATATTTTCTTGGAAGAAAACTTTCTGTACAAACTTTGATTGTCTACAGTTGGTAGGTGTAGGCAGCATGTTTAGGTGGGAGGTGTGTATGGAAGGGGGGGTCATTATGTTTTTACGAACCGAGTGACTGGGATCTTTGCTGCCATGGCAACAAACCACATGACTAGGTGTATTAGATTGCCTTGGACAGTGTGCAGCGAGGCATGGTGTGAGCATTCTCTGGGCTGCTCTGCCCCCTTTCAAAGTCTTGTCCTTGTCTCACTTAAGTTTTTTCCCAGAGCCCTCACTTTGTCATAAGCACTCTACTATGTTACATTCAATTGGCCCATGCGCTGGCAAGATAAATAGAAAAATCAGCTTCGGTACATACCGTGCAATTGCAGCCAACTCACTACTGGGTTCTGCTCCCAGTTGACTGCTTCTATTAACTTTCATTTTGCACATTTGTACATTAAATAGGCGTAGTTTTACTGCACTTCAAAATGCTTAAATTCTAATGTTGGGTTTCAAGATTTGAGTGCCTGAATATTGGTGCTTCAAAAGTCCTAAAACGGTGCTGTATTTCCAAGTGGGGCGGACAATAGTATATGACCATAAAGACTACTTAAATGCAATAAATGTTATGGGGTTTGTTACATCTGTAGGTTGTCTCAAAGTATCTTTCCTTAATGATCCAATGATGATTTAACTGTAAGTACTAAATGTTGATGTGCACAGACTGACACTACTTTCTCTCCTCTCCATCAGAATGATTGAGGACTGCAGGCCGAGCAGTGACAACATGGCAGATAGACGGCAACTGTTTGTCGAGATGAGTAAGTGCTCACGGCCGCATCTCACCGTGATATACACCGGACAGTTTTATTCGCTGACCATAAAAAGGCAACAGCTACTCTGTGTCATTCTTGTAAAGCATGTATAAGGATCAAGTGTTATTGAGTGAGTAAGGCTCTACAAAGTTTGTCCACTTGCAAACATTGAAAACATGTCAGCAATTTTAGTCTTTAGTGTTATGTTATATAGCGTATACAGCTAATCTAACTATAGAAATATCAAATAAAGTATTGATATAGTTAGTTTGCATTTTTGACACTTATCCTCGCAAAGCAGCAGGCACTCCACTAATTGGTCGAGAAATATTTAAAACAAAAATAGTCCTGACCTTTTATGGTTGTAGTTTCTGACCTTATTCAATAATAAATGTATAAAAATGTTTCCTAGGGGCCCAGGATTTGGATTCCATTCGATTATCGACGTACAGAACCGCCTGCAAACTCAGATTTGTTCAGAAGAAATGCAATTGTGAGTATGGTGCGCAGTAACGTAATTCTCATAAATGTCTAAGTGTTATTTACAGTCCGTCTGTGTGTGTTGCAGTGCATCTGGTTGACATTTGGAACGTCATAGAGGCTTTCCGAGAGAACGGCCTCAACTCGACGGACGCGAACGCCGAGCTGAGCGTGTCTCGTCTGGAAGTGGTACTGTCCACCATCTTTTACCAGCTGAACAAGCGGATGCCCACCACGCATCAGATCAACGTGGACCAGTCCATTGGCCTGCTGCTCAACTTCCTGCTCGCTGCCTATGACCCGTGAGTAACGAGTAACGAGTCACGTGACGCTCTGCTTGTGTACTCTGGTGTCTGGGGATTTGACATGAGCTAATGCAGTGTGAAACGTGACTATGAGCGGCCAATGAGGAGTGAAAACACAGCCTATATTCCTAAATATCTCACAATGTGCTCACATACGGACATTTTACAATCTTTCGTTTAGTTAAAATCAATGTAGAGGAAAGTATTGGCCTTTAGCAGACCCTGGTTCAGTGAAAGTGGCCGTCCGATGGCACCAGCTGGGGTTAGGGGACAGTGTAGAGACAAAATGAGAACGGGACAAAAGAGATTGGACAGAGAGATAAGAAGATCAATGACCATAAAGTAACATGCATTTTCTTGCTTTAGGGAGGGCCACGGCAAGTTATCTGTCTTTGTTGTGAAGATGGCCCTAGCAACCATCTGCGGAGGAAAAATCCTGGACAAATTAAGATGTAAGAAATTGCAGTTTTATATTTAATTGTAAAAATGTTATGAATATCACCCACTTTATATTATAAATCAGACAGTTTTCTTTGTTAAAGTTGAACATTTGTAGTTTATTAAATATTCATTCTTGTTCATGTGGCTGTGTCTGTCTCATGTCCTTAAAAAGAGAACAGGCCTGGGCTTCTTGTGGCTGGCAGAAAAATCCAGTCATTTTTCATTATCTCAAGATAGCCCTTATTACATAATCTGCTAAATCTGTGGGAGTTGTACCATGCCTGTGTCGTTGTCTTATTCCAACAATTGATGTGAATAACAGCTTTCTTTGATTTGTTTTCACAAGAAGGATAATTGTATTGTGTTATACTGTAATTAGTCGACTGGTGGCAAGTGACAATTAGTTCATTTGTTAATGTCTCCCTGTGTCGTTCCCAGATATTTTTTCCCAGATATCCGATTCTGCCGGAATAATGGTGCACTCGCAGTTCGACCAGTTTTTGAGAGAGGTGCTTAAATTACCCATGGCAGTTTTTGAAGGACCTTCGTTTGGTTACACTGAACAGGCAGCGAGGACGTGCTTCACGCAGCAGGTAAGGCTTGAATGTGAAGTTTTAACACTTTCTATGTGGTTGGGCAATAGAAAGAATACTACAATACTAAAAAAATCACAACAAGGTGCTTTTCTTTGCATGGACAAAATGGTATTATTATTATTTCCCATTTAGTGACATAAACATACACTTTATTGTCTCTTGGGGACGATTAAGTGTACCTTATTGTTTCTCATCCTTAACGTTTTATCCCATCAGTAATTTAAATTATGTGTTCTTGGGTAGTTCACTGCCAGTATTTATTATTGCAAATATGGACAGTGCGATTAAACCCAGCTTTTTCAGTTTTAAAGAATAGTACATATGTTATCTTTGTAAATTTGCACTTAGTTTCCATTCCCACTGATTATTTCCTCCCTTGTCTGCGCAGAAAAAGGTCTCCCTCAACACATTCCTCGATACGTTGATGTCAGACCCGCCTCCTCAGTGTCTGGTGTGGTTACCGCTCATGCATCGGCTCGCCAACGTGGAGAACGGTACGGCCCAACACTTACAAATGTGGATAAAGTCGCAGTCTGTGCGGATGGAAAGTTCAAGTGTGCATCATAACCTTGAATCACACTTCTCGCGAACAGTTTGCCGCCAGTGCGAGCAGATACCCACACCTCCAGGAGAAATGACCCATAGGGAGCACACACCCTGAGCGTGACTGTCTGTGCTGTAATTGTGATGCAACCAACATAAGTCACCTCCGTGTACAACCAAGATGTAGAGGGATTCCAACACATTACTGAAAAACAAAACAAATATATTGTTTTCTATCTCCAGTTAAGATTAATAGACCAAGAAGTTAAATTTTGGGAAAATAAACTGCAATTGCACTGGATACGTCTTAGTGATGTGACCTCAAACCAAATTCTTGAGTACTTTCCTATTTTACTTTGATTATGATTAATGAATGTTCATTTTTGCCCTCATCGATCACTATTAAAACAGGAATTATGCATTGATTTATCATATTTTTTTATTTTTTGAGTAACTTCCCCCCTTGGTTAGAGCCTAATGTCCCTATTGCATGCATAAAGTGTGGACAGATAGAAAGAAAATGGAGAGCTCTTTATGTCTGAATGAGAAATAAGTGAGTCATAGTTTTTGTTTTAAGTCTCATTTCATTTTTATAATATTATAGAAAAGACAAACCTAATAATGTTCTGAAATATTGCTGCGAAAATTGACTATTTCTAAAAATGAGTGGGAACCCTATACTGTCAAAAGTATTTGTTCACAGCATTCAGTTATTTTTTTAATCCAGTCAATGCCAACGCACATCTGCCCTTAAATTAGTGAAATTAATCCCCCGCTCATTACACCGTGAAAGACCCTGGGTTTTTAGCGTCACATCTGTTTGTGTCTGACCCCTCCTTCCCTCTCCCTCGCCGCAGTCTTTCACCCGGTCGAGTGCTCCTACTGCCACACCGAGAGCATGATGGGCTTCCGCTACCGCTGCCAGCAATGTCATAATTACCAGCTCTGTCAGGACTGCTTCTGGAGGGGGCATGCCAGCGGTTCCCATAGCAACCAGCACCAAATGAAGGAGTATACGTCATGGGTAAGATATAAGGGAGGGACAAAGGGGGCGGGCGCAAGGAGGTGTGTCTGTGCAGGACCAGTCGCTGTGGCTATTGCCGTTGTGCTGCATTGTAACGTATAGATTCTACCTTCCCCCAAATGATGATGCAGGTTATTCTGAGTAAAAAACAGGACAGTTTGATGTCTTGATGTGGAAAATGTAATCGTGGTGAAAAGACAATGTAAATTGTAATACCTTGTGTGGTGTTCAAAGTTGAGTTGTTTTTACATCAGGAGAACAAATTGCAATTCAAATTTAAGCAAGACTTGCAAAATATCCCCTTAGCTCTACACTACAATGATTACAACCACGTTACATGAAGCACATTGGTAGCATTTGATAGATAAAAATTTGTAAGGAGTCCAAAGAGCATCAAAAGCTCTTCTATGGAGAATATATTTGGATTTACACATTAAACATATTGTCAAACCTGCGTGTCGCTACCATTTTCAGCTCAAAAACACAAAAATATTGTTATGAATTTATTAAAGCAGTCATAAATTAATGAAGGCTTTTTAATCTGTTTACATTTTCCCTTTCCTGCTTTTACCTGACGTCTTTGTTTCTTATCACTCCCAGAAATCCCCCGCTAAGAAGCTATCCCATGCTCTGAGTAAGTCGCTGAGCTGTGCATCCAGCAGAGAGCCCCTTCACCCATTGTTTCCCGAAATGCCAGAGAAACCTCTCAACCTAGCTCACATTGTGTAAGTTTCCTGTCTGTCTTCATCAAAGACACAACTGAATCTTATCCGTGCATTAGGAAGCCTCTAATTTCTGTCTCAGATTATATCAAATGGTTTGGTTTTAACCCTGATTATTGTCCTTAAGGCAGTGCTAAATGTGAAGTGATTTCAGTCAATCATTTGAGGCAACTGATCAATAAGGTTTAATTATAGCCCCGGGAGTGATTGTAATTTACAGGGCTGCTAGTGTGACGCTTGGAGCAACTGCTGCGTAATAATGTCTTATAAACAAAGGTCCTCACAATAGACTGATGTGCATTGCTATAGCTAATGAATAATACTCTAGTCATTGCTATGTTGGTTGTTTTGTGACATAATTAAAGTACTTTTTATTCCTTTTCTTGCTTTTTACTTTCATGAAATAGAGATACGTGGTGAGTGCAATTTGCTTATTTTGTTTAACCTTCCGCCAAATGTATTTCTTTTCACTAGATGATCCTTTCTCTACTAATCATAAGTCCCATCTATAGACTGTAAGTGCTCCCACTCCTGTTAGTGTATTGTCAGTAACTGTTGTCCTGTTTCAAACCCTTGTGTTCCTCACTAAACCCACTTCATATTTATGCATGTTTCACTGTAGGCAACTCCATTCATTATTCTTGCCATATTCCTAATGTTCACTGTGCAATATTTTTCACACAGGCCTCCGAGACCAGTGAATATTCCCAATGACTACTCCTTCTCCCACTCCATGCCGACATCAGGGAACCCTTACTCCACCAAAAAGTGAGTAGAGCTTGTAACAATGGATGTCCTGGATTCTAAAGCAGATCTTTTCAGCTTGTGGTGCTCCCTAAAGGCCCTGCGCCCTGCTGACTGTGTGAACCAGACTATCTTCATTTCTTCGGCCTTTCTAGTTTGTGTGTGTCTGTCTTTTCCTTTGTGCCTTCTCTTACTGAATGTAAATAGCTTACCTTACAGCAGGAATAATGTTGTTGAACAAAGAAAGCCCTTGACTGTGACTGCTCCCCATCTGTTGAAAGGCAGAGGGTAAGTGACAGAGGCGTACAATATGAGAAGGTATCTAAAGCCTTAATGCATGTGCTAATTATATAGATACTTAGATAGTAAAAGAAAGTATATATTGTACTTCATGCAAAAACTTGCAGCTTTTCTATGCAAGAAAATTGCTACCATAGACTCTTGAAAGCATGATGTTAGCAGTTGCTAGCTAGTGCAACTAATGCTAAGGGATTGTAAGGTAGCAGAGCTTTATAAAGCATTGGTGCAACATATTGTGGGATTTACACTAACCACAGTCACAGAAGAGGAGTCTGTCCACAATATAATGATTTTTAGGCTTTAAAATGGACCTTTAAAAGTATATTTTTGAAGCTAGCAACGTCAGCTAGCCGTTACTGCTCAACTGTCCAATCACTTAGTGAAACATGTTTATTGGTCTGTTATTTGCTTTAAAGCAGGGGTGCCCAAAGTAGGGCTAGGGGGACAATAGTCAATAATCAATCAATAAATTATAAGCAATAATCTACCGCAAGCCCCCGGAAAACATAGTGTTTAAATAAATACAAAAAAACAAAACAGTGGATTACATGAGAAAAAAAAATCAGGACATTTTTGACCGGAATTTCAGACCCATGCTTTCCTAATTCTTTAGTCTCTCCTAAAAACATAGTTCAAACCTTTATATTTGATATGGCTATTGTTCCCAGTTGACTATTTCTGAGGTCATTTGAACATGCAATAAATGATCATTGGCTGCTAGTTATGAATATGAATAGTACTTTTCGCTCATTTTATAAAGTGCTTTATAAAATAGAATATAATAACAGTGTATGTGGTACATCTTGTCTTGAAAAAACTGGCCTAAACTAATACTGCACTGTGATTTTAGTAGCTACTTTAAAGCTGGACTTGACCTAAATGCAGTGATGCTTGTGAAACAACAACAACAACAAAAAAAGTAAAATCAATATCATTATATCTGTTCAAAATTAACCTTACTGACCAAAACATAGTCTGAAGCCCATTCTCCAGAACAGGATTAGGCAGGAGAAAGCAGCAAGTCAAACATGAGTCTGCAATATATCAGCCTGAAAGGCCAGTGACGTTTTACCCAATGAATCACTTTTTTTTTTCGAGCCCTATTTGATTCTGATGAATTAAGGTGTACTATTCTCCGTGTTTAACTTCCCATAATGTAAAAACATCCTCTGTAACAACCCTTTTGTAACGAGAAGTGGTTTGTACTGCAGCCAAAAACACTGCAAATACCTAAATCTCAAAAGAGTCTTGTTTTAATAATGTAGCTGTGGGTGATTAATGCTTGTGTAATATAAGCAGTGCATGTCACAGCTAGCCTCTTTTGCTGAGCATGCCCTTAATCATTCTCTTAGCCTTTATCAGTGGTGTCTCTCCCAAACATAATATGGCCTTGTTTCTCTCTAGTCACCCATGAAGAGCTCCCTTTCAGCTCATTCTTCCCCAACCCCTTTTGTTTGCCTGCTCTCTCCTTTCTTTTCGTGCTACCTACCCCGTCTCATCCTTCATCCGTCCAGTGTCACCTGTGCAATGTAACGTTTTGATTTCTTTGTGGAACACTGCACTGTTTCAGGTTAAACTACAACCTCGATGTTGCTGATAGACTTGCTGACGAACATGTTCTCATTGGTCTCTATGTGAATCTGCTCCAAAACAACCCCAAAACATGGTTAGTGGGTGTGCAACAGTGGAAAACCATGTGCTCTGCTGAATGGCCACTTTGCAACTCTAACCTTATACCTGATATGTTTCAGCTTTTAATACTGCATGCTGCTTTTATAGTCACCTTAACCTATGGTACTATAGGCGCTAACAGTAACACTATAACTATGTGGCACCGTATATGTGCTGTTGTGATTTCGTTTTAGGTAATGAGCTCATGGCTTTGGAAAGATTTTGACTACTTTTTTAAATTATCAAATGTATTACCCACTTTTACAATAAATTATTATATGAGAAGGTTATATATCATGCATAACTAAAACCACATCAAACCCAGAGACATCCAAATTAAATTTTACTCTGTTGTTAAGAGTTTCTTGGGCAATAACTGCCTTTCACACTTGTGACAGAACATGCAGTAGGGCATGTAGCAAATGAACCTTAATTTGAATTAGACTGTGCACACTGGGGCACCATCTTGTAGTACAAACAGGCCATATAAAATGTCATGTCTTTTTTGTATATATTTGTAATATCACACACTGATCTCTTTGGCATACATAAATATGCATACAAAAAGTATAGCACATATTTACCATGTCTTACTGTTGAAAAAACATATGTATTCTCATTCAAAATACAACTTTTTTATCTCAAGTGAGAGCTTCCTTGTGTGTGAGGACTAATATTGGTGTGCATGTGTTTACAGTAGTTGCAGTGCTGCAAACAAAGTTTACTACCTGTTTTCTCATAGCAGCTCTGTGGCTTCTCACACTGCGTGAATGCATTTCCCATGTGTGCATACATACTTCTTTTACTGTGTAAGAGATCAAACTGTCTTTCAAAGACAATGAGAATGATCTCTTCATGATCAATACAACAATACAACTTCATTGCTCATTTGTAGCTCTACATAACTCAAGGGGCCCTGCAGTAAAGCCACTTATAAACTAACCTGACTCTTTATTTCATTTCTTATTTTGTATTTGTATCATGTACAGGAGTAACTCTGTCTTTCTAATTTCCTTCTGAACAGTTTGCTGGAGAGGAGTAACCACCAAGATGAGGAGCACAGTCTCATCGCACGCTACGCTGCTAGACTGGCTGCTGATGCTGCGGTGAGATATATCAGCCATTTATTGCACACACTATCATGACATCTTTCATCTGTGTCTAGTGCCAAAAAATATATCACACAACATAAGAGGCTTTAACATTTAAGTTCACCCTTGGGGGTTTCAGTCCTTTTATTGCCAAGATGAGGAAGGGATTTGCAGGTGGTGATCATTTGTAAGCAGACCAGTCAAGCCACTTTATGCCCTGATCGGGTCTTGATGGATGGCTGGTGACCTGATTGTTTTTGTTTCCCGGTGAGATATGAGATAAGCGAGTGGGTGACATCAGCCAGCTCACGTGACTGCTCCTGCTTGGTTTCTCCGACAGGCTCAACAGCAGCGGGTCCCCACAGACCTGCCCTGCTCTCTGGATGCCAACAAACAGCAGAGGCAACTCATCGCTGAGCTGGAGAGCAAAAACAGGTCAGGGGTGACTACTTTTTATGACTTTCTCACAAAATCGTTTTCTACTCGTTCTGAAGTGTAATTTGAACAGCTGTTTCAAGATTCCCCTTCGCTGTTTCTACTCTAAATTTAGCTTTCTAAAAATGCCTAATATTTTAGTCTTTTTGACCTGGTCGCTTCCATTGACTTTTATGGAAACTCAGACATAACCTTTGTGGTATTAATAAATAGCAACACATACAGATAAGAAAATATAGTCCAAGGGAATGTTGTTATAAACAAGCTTGCTTTTTCTATGCTATTAATATACAAGTTAAATATGTTTATGTTTGAAAAGCTGTTTCAAAGCACACTCCATTAGGCAATAAGGATTTTGTAGGCCCATATGAACAAAGACAAGTGAATGGACTCTAAAATTGCTCACTAAAAGTGAATGTGAACGTCTGTCCATCCCTAATTGTCAGATGTGATTAACTGTAGAATGACCCCCTCCCCAGTGCCTAAGCAGCTGGGATTGCCTCCATCCCCCCACTGCCTTGAATAAGAAGAAATGGTAGCAAATGAAAATGTAGGCTTTTTTTTTCTACCACAGAGAAATCCTGCAGGAAATCCAGCGGTTGCGTCTCCAGCACGAAGAGGCGTCCCAGCCACCGCCGGATAGGGGTCAGCAAAACCCCACGCTGCTGGCCGAGCTTCGACTTCTCAGGTAAAAGACACAGACAACGATGTAATGCAAAGAAACTGAAAGACATTTATGCTGAAGCTACTTAGATAAATCCTTTTGAACACATTTTTTTTCAAGGTGAAAGTACATTGGCATTTTTGGCGAAAACTGAACAACTTGTTCTTTCTGTCAGGCAACGCAAAGATGAGCTTGAACATAGAATGTCTACACTGCAGGAGAGTCGCAGGGAACTCATGGTGCAGCTCGAGCAACTAATGATGCTTCTCAAGGTACGACACATGCAAAACGCTCTCACTTCATTAACAGTTATATAAATGGATGTATTAGGAGACTTTCTATAATACAGCCCTGGTAATAGACACTGGAGTTGCTTCCCAATTTGGCAACAAAATGGTTGGGTTATAATTGTTTAAGTTTATTGGTTGCTCATGGGTTTTACACAAACAGCTACACATTGCACAAAAAATTAAATTGTTGTATTGAATTTTAAACATCACAAAGCCAGGAGTTGCATTGTATAATTGAATGAGGCAACTATATGGCATCAATTTTACAGAAAAGCGGGCACTGTACTGTGGATGAAAAAGGATAAAGAAGCCAATATGGCCACAAGAGGGTGCACATAAGCACTGTATTAAATACTTTGGCTAAAACATTATAATGAAACAGCCAAAGCCTTTTACAGTATAATTAACTTGTGGATAAACAAGATCTAATTCTGTTTTCATCATCATACTGATTTAGATTTGTTATGTGTAAAAAACAAAGCAACTTTTGGCTGATTAGAAAGGAGCCTTTTTGAATATTTTTTCCCTGTTTAAACAAATGTAACATACACCATGATTAGCCTCGTTAACTGAATGGCCTCCTGCTGTTAGACAACAATCTGGACAGATGAGTTAAGAACAGGACACTGAGCTTCGGATTATGCTTCATCACACCTTACAAGACAAACTGTCCGCCCCCTGCTAAGACGGATAACCTTTGTTGCGAGAATATCATCTGCCGTCAACAAGACCGGACTTCTTTAAAGCCTGCATAAACTACTTACTGTAGTGGCTTAAGTGGGGAGGAAATCAATCTAATTAGCCTAAAAGGATCAATGATAATCCATTAAACTTGCATGAGAAAGCCACCTGCTTGTTACATCCTGAAGCAAACACAATTGGATTTTTCAGAAATACTCAATGCTATCAGGTTGTGGTTTCACAAACCATTAAATTGTTTTTCAGCTGGAAGAGGAACGGAAACAAGCTGTAAGTCTGAAAACAGTTGAACAAAATTAATAGAACTAAAACAATTGACATTCAAAATTACAGCATTTTTTATTGTCTTGTGAAAATGCTGTATTTTAAATATTGTCATTGTATGCATGAGCATTGCCTTGGCTGATTTATTGGTTTAAAACTATATTAAGTTAAAGAAAATTATTTTTTAATAACTGCACCCATGTCTACATTCTCCAGATGGAGCTCACCTGATAGTAAAATTGTGTTGGGTTTGGTAGAAATAACCAATGTGCAGTTGCTTTTTTAATTAACTGACTTATTAACAGCTCATTGCATATTCAAAAAGTAAAAACATAAATATCAACAGATATATGACATGGCATACTGTATGCATTGGTATCATGTGTGCAAAATGCATACCTTTACATCCTTTGACTTGATATTGATGTTTTGCGAAGCAGTACAAAGTAAAATGAAATTTCATTTTATAAACTATTCATGTATGGTTCATAAAAGGAAATCTATTTATATGTTTATACGTTCTGCTTTCACCACTTGACTTATAAAATATGTTGTATATTGGATTCTGTGTTGTGTCCTGATCCAGACTCAGGGTCCTGGCTCTCCCCGCTCCTCTCCCAGCCACACCATCAGCCGGCCAATCCCCACACCTATTCTCTCGGACTCTACCTGCACGACCCCCACCCACACCCCTCAGGACTCTCTCATGGGCGTAGGAGGGGATGTTCAGGAGGCCTTCGCTCAAGGTAACACAGACACAAACTAATGTCCACATACAAGAATTTTCAGGTCTGTCCTCTTGCTCATTTTTCTGGTTTGTTTCAAAGGTCCGAGGAGAAACTTGAGGACTGACCTTCTCATTGCTGCTGACTCTATCACCAACACAATGTCATCATTGGTTAAAGAACTCAATTCTGGTAAATGTATGAACAATAGAAAAAAATTAGTTTGGTCTGTAGTGTTTTTGAAGCAATGTGATTTTTTGTCCCCACAGAGGGTGGAAGTGAGACTGAGAGCACTACGGATTCAGACTTTGGACGTGATCTCTTGGCTACAACCTCATCAAATCCTTTCTTCAGTTATAAAGCAAGGTACCAGCTACGTATTTTTTAATTAGAAGGAAGCCTAGATACCACATTATAATATCTTGACCTTGTCAGTAAGCACAGACTGTTGACTGAATGATTTGTTTACACATGAGCTGATTTACCAATACACAGTGGCTTTGATTTGTAGCATTGATGTGGGTTCCTAAGAAACAGAATTAGCTGTAAACACTTAAATATATCACAAAGAAATATTCCCCAAATTATATCAATAAAGAACTGATTATTCCTCCCTTTGGTCCTTTTTGAATAAAAGATAACCAATCAATATTTACCACAGTAAATAAGCCACACAAAGCTGTTGTTAAGCAATAAAAATTTAGCTGTAACTATATTTTTTTGTGTAATACATTTTTGTTAAAGGTAAATAAGTCCTCAGTGGTCTGAAATAGAGATAGAAAGAAAACTCTCTACTGCCAACTGGAGGCAAAAAAGTAGCATAATGGCACCATCATGTGGTCAAAATAAGTAACAACAAGGACTAAACAAAAATTTGTGTTTTCTGTAATTTGCCCCACACAACAAGAATCAGGTGTCCATTGGTCCTGTCCTTCAGTATAGCAAGTACTTATGTGGTTTAACTGAAATGTGATAGCCCACCTCTGAATTAGAGCTTAGATTTCTTATTCCACAAGTGTAATTACAAATGTGTAGCTCCCATTTCAGTTACTTACAAAATAATGTTCCCATTTGGTTGCCTTCCTTTCTTGTCCAATACAAAACCTCCAGTTTCTGACTACTCCTTATTTGTGTAGTGCATGTTTTGAAATGCCCCATTGTTTTCCAGACCTGCCAGCAGTGCTGATGCTGAGAGTTATGAGAACAATCTGGAGCAGCAGCTGGAGGACGAGCTGAAGTTGGAGGAGCTAATGAAGCACAGACCAGAACCAGACAAATCATGCATGGTGAATGGAAAGTAAAATAAAACAAGTGCTTAATTGTCAAAATGCTTCTTGTCAGTACTTATTGTGACTTGATTATGTCGATATTGTACAGGTGACTTTGCAGCAATGATCATGTCAGTGCAGCTGGTAGGCATCTCCATTATTGATTATTATTTATCTATTAAATACAAAGTACTGAATTACAATTTTTGTAAAAGTAATGTTTATTATATTGGGGTATTTTAACAGGTGAGCAATATCAAAAAGCAACAACAGAAGAAGACACTGGACAAAAACACTGGATTGATAAAAAGCAATGAAGATATGAAGAACTGCTGAATCCAACCACAGAAAAACATTTATGTAAAGATATATTTTTTAACCAACCACATATTTAAGATAATACTGTGAGCTGATGTAAAGAGATTAATTCCTGAGCTGTCTAGTATACCACTGGTGCCATAAAATCACATCATTTGGGGAATTTGTTGTTTAATTTGTATCCTTTTTATATGAGTTCTCTATCAAATGTAACTACACTGTTGGTGCAAATCAGCAAACTTTGGGTTGTCTCTGGACACGGTAAACCAGGACATTTATTTGTGCCATCTGAATTATGACATAATACTGGCATTACATCAAAGATGACAATAATTGCAATATTTGCCTGGTCACTGAATAGGGTTTGCCACTATTCCATAGATTTCATACTTGTTATTATCTGTTTTTGTATTATTTTGACTATCGTTTGATGGCCTACCGCTGTTTGTTTTATTTGAGACCTTTATGATAACGATGCACTCTGCCTTAGCTGATTTGATGATCTCAGACGAGTTCATTTAAACTGTCAATGCAGTATGTAGCCAACAAGACACTGCTCCTGTTTTTATTTCCTGCTCAAATGCGCTTCTTTAATCTGATGCTGGGATGTAATGCTTTTAGTGTTTCAAGTTGATTAAAAAAAATGTGCTTCAAGAAACAGTTTGCACCATAAAGGGCATTGATCAAATTATGTTTACCCTTCTTTATACATAAAGCTTTATGTGTCATTTTTAAGCGTCACACAAATTCCTGTGTGACTCAGAAATACAGAATATACACACTCTTAATGTATTTTGGAGCGTGTGTGAGTGAAACTCAGTCACTTTGGCAAGTGGCAAGCCAATCTAGAATCATAAATGTGTGAAATATATCTCGTTTGATTTTTGAGCAAGTTCATAGCAGTGATTTTGCATGGTGGTGATGCGTAATAAAATGTTGACACAATATCACACTATTTTGCCAATGGAGTCCTTTTTCTTTTCTTTCTTATTTCCATTGCAGAACACCACACTTCAGTAGCTCTGGCTGTGCACATTTATTATCTGTCATAAATGCACTGCTGGCTGCCCTCAACCTATTGTCTATAATTCATCACAAAAAGCCTCTGCTTGAGTCACATAAAAGCAGTCATGCAGCATATACTCCAACAGTTGTGAATTTTAGGAAAGAACCTGCTGTAAGGTAATATTCAAAAGACTATTAATATTGTCATTGCAAGAGTATTAGTCTCTGCATTAACATTTGTTTTAATATTTTTTTTCATCAGTAAATATAAATTTGTTATGTATGATGCAATAAGCAATTAATCCAGCATTTTCCCTTTATAAAGTGCTTGTCTGACCTCTAGTGTTAAAATAGAGCAATGCATTTTGAGTGGGAGGTGTATTTTTTTTTAAATCAGGGCGCTCCAAATTGTGGGTAAGATAACGGATCCTTCAAATCTGCAGGTTTTTTTTTAAAGGTATTTATTATATCGTGATATAACAATTAATTGCAACATAGTACAAGACTAAAGACTAAAAAAAAAAGACTATGTAAATGCTGCATTTTCCCGTTCAAAAAAGAGAAACCACTCCGAACCAAAGCGGTGCTGTGCCTTGGCGTAAATGATCAACGCACAAAAATGTGATTGGTCGCCAACACAACAGCTGTCACTAAACAGCCAATCAACAGTGAGCCCGGTGAGGCTTGGACCAATCAGCGGTCGACATTTTGTACGTCGTTAAAAAGGGCGTTTGAGGGTGGGGTGACCGAGCCGGAAAAGCGTTTTTTAACACCTTGTAAACCTGCAAAACGGAGACTTTACGGGTGAGTGACACAAGCTTTGCTAAATATGCTTTAGCTAAATGCAAACATATTCCTTTGTTTTGTTCCAATGCGTAGCCTGTGGTTATTTTGTGCCGTTGGTTGCAGTGCATGATGTTACAGGGTCAGGGCATATGTCGGCTGTCACTGCTTTGACGAAGAAGTGTTGGCAGGAACTAAATTAGCTTACGGCAACTTGAACAAGATGAACAAGATGTACAATTTCATCCAAAAGTGTCATTCATGCTCGACAAATCATTGTAGCACTTTTTACGTATCATTTGTAGCTAGCATGACTAGGAGTAAGTTAGCTCTTTTCTCCTGAGGTTTGGTGTAGCTAGCCTCTTGAACACATCTGCTGCTGCAGCCTGAATGTAAGGGACACCACTTTCTTTTACACATCATAGAACAGAGGTGTCCACTTAGCATTAAACTGTCTTTTTTATATGTAAACTTCTGACCAGAAATAGACTCTTTTTCAGTTTTCATTGGCGATCCCATTGATCCATTGATTCCGATGCCCGAATCATCATCAGTGCGTTTTTGCGCATGAACATTTTGAGCATTCCTCCTAATTTGCAAACTGGCTAAACTAGAAATATTGCATATAATGCAGTATTTTTCACTAAAGTGTAAAGCTTGACCAGACATGTCAAAGTCATTGCTCAGGGGCAAATCTGACCTTTTGCAAGTTTTTCGTCCTGTCCTTAATTTTTTTTTAAAAATGGTTGTTTAATAAATGCCTCTCTTAACATACTTATTTACTTTTGACTGTAGGATTAAATCATACCCTTATTTAATGTCATTATATAAGATAAAACAGGCAACAGGCCTATATTTTTTTTTTATTTTAAAGCTGTTCTTGTATTTATATCTTTGTTTTTAGCACAATGAATCCAGGTAGGAGTTGAACACTTTAACCCACTAGTCAGTTTCTGAGAAAAGGCAAAAGCAGCTTCTTCATTCATCTAATGGAAAGCACATATAGACAATAGCTCAATATATCATACTGCATTAGCAGAGACCTGTCAGGTTATCCTATGCTCTTTTTACTGACATATAACCTTCCTACAAACATCATACAAAGGCAAAATGTATCCCTTGTTCCATTTCTTGAGCCTGCCAAAGCTTCTTAAACAAACCCTTATACTGCTCACGTGATGATGAAGCTTAAGGCTAATCGGCGCAAACATGTTATTGTTATGTTGTTGTATTAACGTTGTAGTTAATTAAGTTTAGAATGATTCGTAGGTTGTTGTTTTGTTGACTGAGTGGCTGTACCAGTAAAACTCTTAGACATAACATGAAGTTTCTGGATTCTCACTCCAGATAAAAGAGGTCAGGACATTAGACTAGTCGAAATATTTCTCAACGGTCATGTTTTTGTTGCATCATGACAACAGTTTGATCCTTGGTCTTTCTTTCTGGACATATAGCCGTGCTATTTGTTGGGAGCATGAAGAAAGACTGGTCTAATGTTTATAGTGTAAGCAAAACTTCACAGAGCATGTAGATTCATTTATTGTAGAAGGTTACAATCAAATGTGAAGCCAAATTTTCTACAGAACAGTTAATGTAAAATGCAAGCAAGGACAAGATAAATGAAAAATGTGGTGAATCTGGAACATACTCTCCCCCTCAGATTGAACACAAATTCAGCTGAAATTTGATGTGTCACTGAGCACTGCCACCCTTCATTGTTTATTTGCATATGGAAAATTTGGCTTTCACCATTGTTTGAATACAGTTAGGCCCCATTCAGACTGGTAAATGGCAGACATTTATTTTTCATTTTGGTGGTACTCAGTGTGGCATACTACTGATATAGCTGCAAAGTTACACCATAAGAAAAAGTTATTTTGAGATTAAATGGATGTTAGGTTATTACATCCATCAAAGCAGACATAGGAGCTGGCTGCTTTGGTGAGATCTATGTTGTCACTGTCTGGTCTGGATGGGCCTTTAGCGTGACTGCAGCAGGAAAGTGATACCAAATGCCTGTGTTCTTGGTGCAGTGTAGTATCCCTGGTTTTCACAGTTGTTCCCGGTTACACTCTTTGTTGAGCTTTGCAGGAATTTATGCAAAGATTAGTGCTTTTGATCTAGTGATATATTACCGACCCTCACAACATGAATTTTGGCCACTGCCTTGATTTCTCAGAATATTTAATATTTAACACAACACAATATTTAACAACTAGTCAGTTTTACTATATTGGAGCTGTGTTGTGCTTTATGCATAGCAAGACAGGATAATAAATTACATAAATCGATATGGAAAACATTTATTTGACAAAGAATGTGTATGGCCATTTTGGTTTCTCAGTTAGAGAAGGGCCAAAGATGAAATCTAACTTTGTCCTGATGGTGGCACTACTGTTTCATTTGTTGTATGCCTTTCAGCATGAAAACAGTGCAACAATTACTAGCTCAATTAAATAAGATGTTAATTGGCAAGCCAGCTTGTTGATAATAGATCACACTGATGCTATTTTTTGGCAGACTGTACAACAACAGAACAACAGTCAAAGAACAGCTGAACAGCCAAAATCAAGGCAGTAAAACAGAGTTCTGGTGTGACAGATATGCTTCCCAAGTATTTTATAGTTATTCTGACATGATCCTGCAGGGTCATGTTAACAGTATTACGAACAACAGGTGTGTGTTGCACTTAATTCTTGCATACAACTTCATAGCAGTGCATTACTGGGTAATTGAGCTGTAAAACATCATATTAGCCGCTCATTATGCCTGTTAACCATAACCAGCTGCTTTATAAACAGTAGCTCTCCTGCTGTCTTTGTGATTACTAACCATGCTCATAGCCATGGTTGATGACAACAGACCTTTAAAATTCAAGTACAAATATAACTAGAATTTCTTTTACAAATTTGGAAACAAAGCTGCTATTATTTTCATTACAGTGGATGTTACGTTAAATTAAAGGCATACTATTTAGGACTGGCTTTAAGAATAATACTGTTCACAGTCGATCCGCTCTATGGTCCAATGGAACAGCCTGTATTTAATAGCTTTCCTCCTCTAGGACATGTAAAGGGATGTTCTTAGGTGTGTGGGTCACTGCCAGTCACAGCTCACAGAGCCCTGAGAGAAGAAGCCATGGACCTCTTATAAGACTAGATCTTCTTGCCCCTTTTGTTTTGACACCTGATACTGCTCCCTGAAAACCCAATTGGCCCTAAATGCTTTTTTTTTCTGTACACATAATGTAAAAGGGAATGTGACACAAAATTATTTTTTGTTGAGATCTTGTTGTATTTTATTTGTCTGAAATCCTATGAGCAACCCCTAAACAACACTTCCGTGCAATGAAGCATCTGTGATCCTATTGGTCAGAACAGGATCACATTACAGAGAGTGAAACATAACTTCCCATTTGCAAAGATTATATCTATATAAACCAGGAACTGAGACCCAGAGGCTGGATTATTCTATTTCACTTTAAATATAAAGAGGTGTAATCTCAGAGTCAGAAGCCAGACCAAAATCAAAATGGCCTCTGTGAGTAAATATAATGAATGTAAAAATTAAGTGTAACAGGGTCCAGCCACCCGTGACCCCTAAAGGGGTAACACCTAAAAAGTTTGAACCAAACTTCTGTAAAATCCCCTTGGTATTATTTTATTGTATGCCTTAAACAATTAAACTAGATCAATTATATTGTTGAAACATACTGTCATTAAGGTATAATAAATGTATAATTCATTAAAATAATTCTCGGTTGGGGCATTTAAAACAGTCTAATGTATTGACCTATTCATACTTAATAGTATGGTTAGTAATCACGTGTATTGTTTAAAAGGCTACGTCATGTCTGCCATTATTTCATCAGTGTCACTATTATCTCGCAGTAATTTAGCATTCACTCCAGGATTTGGAGGTGAAACTGGGTGGGCTGCATTTTCCTTCTGATCAAAACCTTTCCAATTGATTAGTTATTGTCTTGGAGGATTTACACAGTTTATCTGCTTCTCAAAAGACTGGAGGCATTCAGATAACGGCTGATTACGCCTTCTTCCAAACCCAAATGATCAATGTAATTTGGTGTACTAAAATACCCCACCATAAGGAACAGGCAGCCAACCCCACTGGTCACGTGGTCGAGGGTACGGCAACGTCATTAGGCTGGAGATTTGTGAAGAATAAGCAGTAGACGCCGAGGCGAAAGAGCCCTGAGGTGCGGCACTTTCTTAGCGTTTGCTTCGTTGCTGTGTTTTTGTTTCTTGGCCAGAGAAAGAACAGAGTATCTGTTCAACATTTTAAAGACCCAAATGCCCGGTCCCACCCAAGCCCTTTCCCCAAATGGAGAGAATAACAACGACATCGTCCAGGACAACGGCAGCAACATCATTCCTTACAGGAAAAATACAGTGCGAGGAGAGCGCGCCTACAGGTAAATACGCGTAAATGCCACATTCATTTGATGCGGACTCTTAAGGCATAAGACACTAAAGATACTGTTGCAGAAAAACGGGACACTGCCCTGGTTAACACCGCCGTTTTGTGTTGGTTTAGCTTTGCACCCAGTCGCGATTTCTCCTTGTCAGTCCACTGTCATGTTGGCTCCTCGTCTCTCCACGGCTCACCGCTTTTCCCCTAAGTAGTTAGCCGACACCATTTCTCCACCAGCCGCCTACACCAGCCACATAAACACCGGTGGGGATGGTGTTCAGATTGAATACTGCTAAACATGTTGCAGCAGCGCACAGCCACTTGGACGACTACATTTAAAGGGCTCCAGTTTGTCAGTTTTGGACCAATTGCATTCAGACAGCCGCCCCTGCTGTCGCTTCTAGCATTTTCTATTTGTGCCACGATCCCTGTATATCACTGTGAGCATGTTTGGGGTGATATTCCTACAGTGAAACACCATGCACGGCCGTTTTCCAAAGTGAATGCAGATCTGAGGGCAGTCCGGTGTCGACTGGTTGTCCCCGGGCTAACAAAGCCTGCTAGCTGCGCACACATCCGCTTTGTTGACATGGGAGCAGCGGCTGGCCCAGTTTCCTTCCTCCCTTCTCAGTGATTCATCCAAACGAGGCTCCCCTATTACAGCATGCCCCTATATTAAATACTGAAGAGATATCATTACCCTACATACCCTGTTGTGGGGTAGTAGATGTGACTATAGTGCTGTATGCTGTAGCTGCCACTAGCCAAAGAAAACTGTTTTTAGTATTACCCTGACATGCACTAAAAATATAATTGGACAGATTTGAAGTAGAATATTGACAAGCCCTTAAAGTTGTATGTTCTTACTTTAGTTTTTTTTTATCTGCAGACTCTTTGGGGGGGATATGTACAGTCCATATATATAAAGATATATATGGGACTACATATTTTTAGTATATAGTCCCATACATTAGATTTAATTGAAGTGAAGTTTTTCAACTACACATGCAGTGTTTTCCTGAGTAATAAAATATGCTGCAATGATGAATACTGCAGTCTAACTTACAGGATACTTGATAGTTGATGCTTTGCTGCACAAGCTGTACATATCCTCCGTAAAATGGCCCAGGTGTCATTGGAAATGTACCTTTATTTCAAAATCGAAATAATGTACAACCTCACCTGCTGATCTTTTCCACCCATTGTCTCCCATTGTTTTAGACATACATTTCTGTAACAGTTGTGCGTAGGTTACTGTATGTTATCATTTTCATGTCCGTGTTGCACATTGCATCCAAAGTTACTGAACATACCAACATTATGTTTTGTGCTCATCTTTTTATTTGAAGGTAATATAGGCTCTGCTACAGTGAGAGCAGACCTGCAGACAATATGCAAAAATACACATTTAAAGCAAGTTTTTTTTTTAATGTTCATAATTGTTATAGTTTAAACTAAAATCTTATTTGTCTGTTGCAGTTGGGGGATGGCGGTCAACGTATATTCTACCTCAATAACCCAGGAGACTATGAGTAGGCATGATATCATTGCCTGGGTCAATGATATCCTCTGCCTAAACTACACTAAAGTGGAGCAGCTGTCCTCAGGTGAGAACAAGACTATCTAAGATGTGTGCTTCTTTTAAAGTACTCCTGTGGGGCACTCTAAATAGCAAAATTTCAGAAAGCATGTTTTCTTGCTTTACCTTTTTACCTTTAACACTGCCAGCCTTGAAGCAACCTGTGGAACCGTGCTTACCTCTCTGCCAGAGTTTTCTAAAAATAAACTTGTAGCTTGCCATGTTCTCCTGCTGTGACCATGTAATCCAATTTCAACAACTCCCTGTTCAGACACACACAACCTACTTTTTGCTAAACTGGAGGTGACGTGTATTTTTCTGTGCATTGTCCCATTCTGATTATTGGTTATTTGTCTTGAGATCAAACAAGAACTCATATAGTCAACTTAAAATAAATACAATTTTTAAGCCCCTTTTGCACAGTGATCGTGTGTGATCATCGTTTTGGCTTTAAATCGGTGGTCATACAGTCTGACAGGATTAGAGAAGAGTCCCATTGTGGTACATCTAAAGACTGCCTACAATCATTATCTTATGGAGCCAGAAATTAAGGACAATTGTAGTGAATGCTGTTATGACCATGGGATAGTAAAGCGGTTAGTTTGAAGACCATGTAGACAAATCCATGCTAATAAGTTTGCCCACCCTTTTTTTTTTTTTGGCATCTGAAACCCAGTTGATGTCTTTTTCCAAACTCTGTTGCTGTTTTAAATAGCACTCAACACATTGCCTCTTGTACAGTCACAGTGTGTAATATGTAGTAATCTTATCCTATTGCAAAACATTGCACAGTGTGACTGGGACTTTAGGTCATCTGAACAAAGTGTATTGTGTGATTTAAAATGTGCTGTAATTTCATAATTTCAGGTGCAGCCTATTGCCAGTTCATGGATCTGCTCTTTCCTGGCTGCATCAGTCTTAAAAAGGTCAAGTTTCAAGCTAAGCTGGAGCATGAGTACATTCACAATTTCAAAGTATTGCAGGCATCCTTCAAAAGGATGAACGTGGACAAGGTGAGTTTTTCAAACACACTGGAACTTTTTTTCCCAAGATCCTGTAAGTGTATGTTTTTGACTTTTTGTTTTCCTATTCAGATTATTCCTGTGGAGAAACTGGTTAAGGGAAGATTCCAGGACAATCTTGATTTCATCCAGTGGTTTAAGAAGTTCTTTGATGCTAACTATGATGGAAAAGAGTATAACCCTGTTGAAGCGAGGCAGGGGCAAGATGCCATTCCCCCTCCTGACCCCGGTGAGCAGATCTTCAACCTACCCAAAAAGACCCATCACGCAGCTAGCTCTCCAACTGCAGGTAAGCTGTCACGTTAGCATTTTTTAAAAGGGCAAGGCTGAAAATGATATAGGTTGATTTCAATTGTTTTGTTTTTTTTATCTAGGAGCATCAAGGCCGAGCGCAACGACCCCCAAATCTTCAACACCAACATCTAGACCTTCATCGGCCAAAAGGATCCCTACAATGACAACTCCTGCCAAAGGAGAGAAAGAACTGGAAGCACAGGTTACACATCTTACAGAACAGGTGAGATTATCAATACAAACTTTAACATTGCAAGTAAAAGTGCCTGTTTTTTTTTTTTTTTACTTAACATAATGCATAATATATACGCACATGTTACTCTCAGTCTTACCTTTTAGATCTCACTACAATATCAATACCCCCAAGCTTGAAGGTTATTGAAGAAGTAATTTCAGTTTATAACATCTTAACAAAGAATACCAAACAAAAAATAAAAAATATTTTCCACAGTCCAATTTAGTTAGTCCCATAGGACCTCTGGTCATTACAGATGCCTAAGCAGTATTCACCAAGGCTCTAAAAGCTGTCCCAAAAGAGGTCCTTGTTACCCATTAAAAGCAACACTATGTTTTGGTTTGTTTTTTACCCCAAAATATGGAGCCTGAAAATCATTAAGACAATAGTATTAACTTAATGATGATGATACTTCACTATGTAACTGAGTTTCAGGGCACACTACCATTATTTTGAGGACTCATTGCCAAATAGGGTATTTACAGGATATTAATGAAAAATTCCTTGTGGGTTTTTCACAGCATTTGTCTTTTTTGGACTTTTTTGGCTATACAGCTTGAAAAGGTTTACAGTGTTGCTTTTACTCCATCATTGAGCCTATGGTGTCTTCCACATTAGGGCTTTTGGTTCTTTTCCAATGTTTTCAAAATGATTCTGGGACTGATAAGGCAAGAAGAAAGAATAACAGAAAAGGGATCTTTTGAGATGTCTGGTATTAGGACCTTTCCCTTTAAAAACATAAGGCATCCAAGGCAAAGCATTTTTATTGCAACAGTCAAGTTATACCTTTACCAGTTTGGATTTGAATCTCTTTTTATAAATATGCATTGGTATACGATTCAGTAACTATCTCACGTTTTACTACTGTCTGTTTATTCCGCTACATACTTTAAATGTACTTATGTAAGACAGAGGCCTAAGTTGTGCTGCTTGTCTATTTAGTGTGACCACTAGTCAGCAAGAATACCTTGTGACTAAACTGATTACTTCAGTAGTTACAGTATACCACCCTAAATGCTTTAAAATTCATGAATTAAGTGGACTTTAATTTAAGACATGTTAAATCAATTCCAATGGCCACTTACACTAGCCTTGCAAATGTTTTTTGTACAGGTCAACACATTAAAGTTGGCATTAGAAGGAGTGGAGAAGGAGCGGGACTACTACTTTGGTAGACTGCGAGCAGTTGAGCTTCTATGCCAGGAACATGGAGAAGAAAATGCCCCTTTTGTGGACCAGTTAATGGAGGTCCTGTACGCTGCAGATGACCAGGTGAGTCTAGGGCCTTTAAATTATATGAACAGCTGAGGGCTTTTTCCTTTGGTACGTTTTCCCAGATGTAAAATGTGTAAAAAAACACTTTTGGGTGGTAAAATCATGAGGATGTTCTGTGGTTTGAGAAAGAAAACACTCTTTGTGAATAAGTTTGCATCTGCCTTGAAGTTTGATTAAAGAGTAGCTCTAGTGTTTAGCGTATCTTCTTTTTTTTTTAGGAAAGAGTTGGGGAGCTGGCTGAGGGAGATGGGCATGAAGCAGACCAGCATGCTCATGAGGTTCCAGATGATCAGCAGGAGGAGCAAGACGAATACTGACTGTCATCACCACAATCACACCATCCTTTTTAATATGTGAGAACTGTCAAAGGATTTTAATTTTCCTCATGGTTTTGTTTTTATCTCAAAGACTGAGCACATGAAGCAATCTGAGTAGAAGCACCATCACAGTTTTGTACCCTCGACGCTGTTCTGTGTTTTGTGACTTTGGTGAATGCTGTGGCAGCTGTGATCTCCAGCAGCTGAAGTTCAGACCATCGCAAGTTTCCAAGGATTACGTGGACAAATATTTAGTTCACTTGGGTAACTTTTTACCCATTGCAAGTGTTAAACTCCCAGTTTCATTCATTTTAGTTTGTTTAGTTCTCATATTACCAATATTAGTCACAAGAATGCAATAAGCAAAGCCCTGAAAGGGCTCGTAGTAACTCTTATTTAAGCTCCCACATTACATTGCACTGATAGTTGATTCTCTTTTGAACAATCTGTCCATATTGCCATATTTATTATTAAGCCTTAGAAATAGTGCATCTTCATCAAAATATTGCATCTTTATGAAGGAGGACAATGCAGTCATTCTATGAAAACCTGTAGTAAAATGCCAAGTATGTACAATTAACAGCTTATTCACAAATTACAGAACTTCAAGTAATCTTTGTGCTTATTGTTATTCATGCCATGCGAACTGGAGATACATATTGGTATACCATAAATATACACTATGGTTTAGTCTTTTTATGATGCAGCATTTTAAATTTGCAATCTTGAGCTGGAGCTAACCTTATCAGTTCATTTTTTTATCGACAGGTCTTAGGGGACAGTTCACTGAGTAATTCGCCACACTTTATTCCAGTAAGTACATAGTATACTTATTCTTAATATTGCATTTACTAATATTGAACTGGGCAACGCACCATAATGCTTTAGTCCTAAACTACGTGTAAATGATAAGGAATGTAAACATGTACTTTCAATAATTAATGAATGGTAAATGTTTTTTTATGTCCCACTCATTATGCATTCCCCAAAAATGTGTTGCATGTTTGCAATTTATTTTGTGAATTTTTTGTGAATAACTTGACCTGCTTTTTACATATTTAATAAAAAAACAGTATGTTAAGTGAGCTTTTGTATGTGTAACCTGCTGTTTGGAATATGTTGAGGTCTGGACGGTTTTGCTGTAATAAAATTATGTTTTAGTTCACAGGAGTGTTGTCATGTCACTCCATTATGATCATTGATTGGTTCAGAAGATTTTTGCGCGTTCCTTTTCCAATCAGTAAACATTAATTAAGTGGTATTTTACTCTTTACTCAGTGAGCTTTTGTGTAATTTTGGCCCAATCTTTTTTCTTATTATTTTCATACTAATGTATCCATACAGAGGCTGAGCTCTGCCTGTATCCTAAGTCCTTAGAAGACTACAATTTGTTTTGTACTTTAAACGAGTTGTATTTAGCGATCTGCTCCAACAGAGGGTGATAATGCACTTAAGAGCATGCCTTTTGCCATAGAAGAAGTGGTTAGCACTATGCTAAACATGCTACTCGTAAAAAATACTCTAGCTTTAAAGCATTTGTTCTTCAAAATAAATCACTGAGGCAAACCGAGTCCTTAGTTAGAAACCATAGAATGCCAATTTGTAACATCTCGAACATCACTGAAGGTTTTTTAGGGATTTTTTCCAGTTTGTTTCTGTTAGCATTAGGATATCATCAGCTGTTGCATGCGTTGATTGACTGTTGCGTTCAGTGCTACTCGAAAACCTGGACACGTTTTCTAACTTAACGCCACACACTTGAGTCAAGATAGATATAGATAGACAATTCGGATGTTTGTTACTATCAATTTTAAACAATACAATTTAGTGTTTATTTAGTTTCTCTGTTTGGTTTAACCATATATCTTTTTTCCATAGTTCTATTTTATAGTTTTAGTGTGTCCAAAACGGAATATTGTGATTATTGTGCATAATTTCGACACTTTGGACTGTAGTTTAAGGTTTACTAAGAAAATTTCAACAAACTTTTGGTATGATGCAGGAATTTGTATTTCTGGTACATCACATTGTATTACTTTTTACAGAGGACCCAAATCCCGCATTACACGCCCCTCAAACAGTGGGTTAGCGCCAGACGCTGCTATTGCTGTTAGCTCTGTATGTAACCTCCAAGAGCCATCAACACGCGCTGAAAAAACGGTCCTCATCATGTGAATTGAAACGTTTGTTTATATTATGTAGTGTGAACTCACATAGTGAACAACATCTACAACAGGGCACAACTTTTTCTTAACGCCATGCCATTTAGAAAAAAGGTAAGAAAAGCTAGAGCTAGCATTAAGTCGCTAGCACTGCATTTTTTTCAAGCCACCATTTAATTAAATATTTGCTAGTCAAGTAAAACATGATAAAACTGTCATTCTGCCCTAATAGATCTGCACAACACTGAGTGGCATTTAAATATTAAATGTTAAAGTTGTCCCATAATGCTGTACAAGTGTTTGTGCGATTGCGAAATCTTCACTTCTGTTCTCTTCATGTCTTTTATTAATTTACTGCAGAGGAGAAGATATTCTACGGATGTTAAGTGTGTTTTCTTCCCGGATGATCTCGAGAACAGTGTTCAGAAAGTTGGGAAGGATACTGCACTTTCGGTAGTATCTTCAGCCAAGAGTTGGGAAAAGTGTGGGGACAGTTTTTGTGATCCTCCAATCATAAAGGTGGGTGTATCCACTACTTAAAATGTCCCTCCAGCTGTTTTCAATAAATATTGTTCTCTGATATAAATAAATATGTGACTTTCTTGTTGCAGAGCCTCAAATCATCAGGAAGGACCCTTTCTGCCATAAGAAAGTTGTCTCAGGCACCTGCTTTAGGTGACACAGATTATTTTAATGGATTAGCAGACATATCAGTACAACTTGGAATCCTGAAATAATATTATAATAGTATAACTTTTAATTTATTTTATTACATAGATCCCTCTAGTGGTGTTGAAAACAATGGGGAGCCAGTGCACATTGCTTGGAGCTCCAGTGACAGTGAAGAGTCTGAGGATGAGACCAAAGAGCAGCTTCTTTCCCGAGTTGCTCAACAAAAACCACCCTTGAAAACTAAAAGACGCTTCGCTCCCATGTATTCTTACACCAGAGCATTAGACATGTTCACAAATAACACTGGTAAATTAAGTTAATGTAAAGTTAAGGTAACTTGTAGGATTTAAATTAACATAATTAACAAGTTGGTTTTTTTTCTGTTTTAGACGAGCTTCCCGTCATTGACACTGATAGTGATATCAATCAATCAGAAGAAGATGTGGAAAGAGATAGTGGGCAACACATTTCTGACTGTGAGTCAGAGTCTTACGATGAAAAGCAAATAGACTTCACACCTAATGCTGCAAATGTAAGTAAAATGCACCACATGAAGAAAGGGTTGTAATTACTTGTTCAGTTGAGTTGAACAAAACTATAACTACTATATTTTGAATCAACTACTTGTGTGTTGTCAAACTTGAAATTACTCTTTGTACACCCTGACACTTTGGTACATTTAGGTTAAATCTAAGTGCTATTTTGCTTTTCTAAGAAAATGTAATATTTTTCACAGGTTTTTGTAAATATGTGTTTTCCCAGTTTTTAATAAAATTAAAAATGAAAAGTGATAAAAAATATTGAATAGATTAGAAATCAAGTCAGAATACGGGGAAAAGAGAAATTACAGAATCTACTTTTAAACACAGCACACATTGAAGACAATCAGTACAGTGCTGCTCCCAAACCAACCAGGATTTGGAAATAGGATTTTGTGAATTTTAGTCCAATGTTGTACTACTCTCACACAAACTAAAATATGTAATAAAAAAGAGAAATATTTCTCAAAATCTTGCAATCTCTATATGAAGCTGTTCTGCTGAATATGTTGCAGCTCTGCATTTAAGTAGCAAAGGAACCAAGTGTAGCACTAGTTTGGAATCAAGTGTCATGTCTCACACTGACATTCAAGAATTTGCTGCATTTCTCATTTTAAACAGCACGCAATACTTTTTTATATGAAATGCAACTTACTTTTCTTCCAGCTGTAAAGTAGAATGAGCCACTAGATGGCGCCAAAGCTCCTCTGTAATCTTATTCAGCTAATTCATACTAATGTTTGACCCAAAGAAACTGCCTGCTGAGTGTTATCAAAGTTATCTGTTTAGCACTACTGTCATTACTTGACATTAATTTGTGCCTTGTAGTGTCTTGTCGACAAATGGCTTCAGTGTTTTACTTAGGCTTAGATTTAAAGATTAGATTTGGCTTACGCTGTAGATATCCACATTGCAATATTGAAGTATCTTGTTTTAAATATTTATGTCACTGTATTCTGCAATGTTAGTTCTACATCTTTTGTTTAGTTTATTGTGTACCACTAAATGGAGCATTGCTCTAGTTAAGCATTGTGGATTCAGTTTTCTGAATGTATTCCAAGTTTCAAAGTTCACAAGCGTGAGTGTGGAGGAACGGACAGTAAGTTTAGATCAGAGTGCACCACTTCCAAAGTACTATTAATTGACCACTTTGCTTTGGTTCCAAATTAGACAAGGTCTGTATTATAAATATGCTTCTAAATTACATTGTGAATAGTGGTTCCAATTATTTAATTGCTGTGGGACCATTCCTTCTCGTCTTAAGATAATTGAAATATGTTAGTGGTTCAGCACGTGTCCAGTTATTAGTCTAGCTTTTGTAATATGACATTTCTCTTTGTAATGTAAGGTATTACATCGTGTATAATCATCTGCATCTGTGTCGGGAAGCCAGTTTTTACGCTGGATTGACTATAGCCTTTTTCAGAAGTCATTCAGAAGTTGTTTGTTAAAGGCAGTGCTGGCATTAAGAGAATGTGGAAGGAGTGGTGAAGGTGATGTGCTGAGGTGCAAAACCGCACACTTCGCTGCACTTAACGGCGTGTAATTGATCAGTTAGATTTTGCCCAGTGACTCAGGTGATGTAGTTTTTTGTAATGGATGATTAACAGTACTTTAGTAATAGTACAATACACTGTGTCCGTTACACATTTGTTTTTTGTACTGTTTGTACATGTAAACATGTAATTTAAGTACACTTCTTATTTTGAGTTTGTGGGCAACGTGAAAGGAAACCTGTAGACGGATAAGCATCGCCTCTACAGACCCATTTACTTCCTTTTGTCACAGTTAAACTTGCTGCAGTCAGCTTTTTGGGGTTAGAAAGAGTTAAGATCACATAACTTGAGGCTTGTGGTCAGAAGTTTAATAGAAAAGAACAAGTCAAAGGATCCGAGTTACCTGTTATTGTACTTTTGCATCTTAAAGTATTACTGTGGTTTTACAATCAACTTAAAATTTGAGTGTTTCGCTTTGTTAATAAAATGTTCAGGTTTTTATTATACAGAGTTTCTAGTTAATACAGCAGAATCTTCAAATCACATTTTTTTTGCCCTGAAAGCTGACATCCTGCTAATTGCAAATAGAACCAGATCTAGCAGGCTACAGAAGGCCCAAGCCAGTTCAAGTTTATTACTCCTGATGAATCGATGGCTGACTCACGTGATGTGTGCGTGCCAGATTTTTGTGTTGTTGTACTAGCCTGGATAGTGGATAGGCGGAGCTGTGGGGAGTGCTTTGAGCTGTGAGGACTGAGCATGGCCTCTGGCCGTGGTCTTAACATGAGCTACAGGGTCGACACCCAGGGCTGTGCTAGATCAGGGCTCTGTCAGTAGGGGAGAACTATAAACATCTTTTTACTACTGTTTGTTCAGGAAAAATGCTTGTGGATGAGGCTTCACAGATCCGGCAGCTCAGAACTGTGTACTCACAATGCTTTAGAGCTGGGTGAAAACATTTTTGAGACTTGGCCAGGAACATAGTGTTCCTTTCTCTCTAGCTGGTTGGAGTGTGACGTCTGCTGGCATGTGGCCTAGCAGGGTCAAGTTGATTCAAATAAGAGAGCATGTTGGCTGACACAGCCCGGTATGCTGGTCTTGTCTGCACATGACAGGAACTCAGGTTTCATTTGGATTTTTCCATGAGTACAGATTCCCTGAGGTGCACTCTAGTGATACAGCAAAAAAGATTGCATTGTTGTGATATCTACTCTGTTAATCAGTCTGCCATTATACTCTTGATTGAAAGAATTGATAGAAAATTTATTTCATGTTTCATTTTATTGAGTTATCCCAATTTAATGAAGTTTGATGCTTGATTTTTTTTTACATCTCTTTAGATATAATAGCATTAACCCCTTGCAGATTGTATTGTAACCTGACTGATATAAAAAAAAAAAAAAAGTTAAATAAACAAACAAAATGAATTTTGTTCTCTGCTCATTTATAGGCCCCAGAGTTAGAGATATCAGGCTATGAGTCTGATGACTCTGCTGCTGACACAATGACCTTAAACACAATGGACCCCGAGAGCTTAGCTCACCAAACTGGGGAGGGCAGGCAAAGGTCAGTGAGCCACTGGGTCAGATCTGCACAGGCAATGCTGCACACACCAAAGAAACCCATTGGAGAGCAGTCCAAGACCCCTGAAGACTCCGCCAAAAAGAAGAGGAAGTTTCAAAGGTTGGATTATGTCTTTACCTTACAATGCTGATGTCTTATGTTATTGCATAACGTTATCAAACGAGACAGTAGACCGCTTGACTGCCAAACGACAGTCAGACCTTGGTGGCAACATTTCCACAGTAAACTGGTGATGAAAGGGACACCTGCTGTCATTCTGTGGGTGCAAAATGTCATTGCCTTCTCCAGCCCCCCGATCTGCAGATGGCTATCTGTAATCTTGAAGTAAACCTGCCGTCTACAACAGGAATCTTTACTTTCACCCTAAAGATTTGATTTTATATTTGCATGTGGTAAGTCTGTGTGTGCTAATTTGTTTCTGTTCCACAGTGGAGGCTTGGCAGAGAGGCTCCATCGACTACAGAGCAGACAGAGATCAGCCATAAGCTTCTGGAGACACAAGTCAGTCTCTGAAAACCCAGCAACAACAGGTGATTAATGCATACCATGTCCACACATACAAACTCAAAAGTACTATACAATAAACCATATTAGTGTGGCCTTGATGGAGCTCGCTTGTTCCGTAGCATAGGGCATGACGCTGAAGTGGTTTTCTGTTGCTCATTGTGGCTTTAATCTGTGAACTCCAAATGTAGGTGACAGGAAATAGCTCGCCTAGTTTTTTTTCTATGGTGTACAATACCACTTGTTGTTTGTATCTCCTCATAGACACACATGCTCAAATATAACTTATAATGTTGGAAAAGCACATTCCCTCTCACATTTGTAGTTAGGTAATTTCATTAATATAATGCTCTTGACTTCCTAAACCTATGTTTTTACGGTTCAGTAGTAGTTCACTATGTATTTACTTCCGAACGTCATCCCACTCACTGCCGAGCACATTAACACTATTACTCAACTGGATCATACGGTTATAAGACACTTGTTTATCTTTGCTGTAGTAATTCAGGAGTGTGATGTAAGCGCTCTCTCACGTGCGTGACTTATTTCCAGATATATCAAACCATTATAGGTCACAGGCCCTTTTAATACTATTTCTGTCTGATGATTTTGCAACACAGGACAACCGAATCAATGAAGAAGTAACCTGTGACATAACCAGTATAAATTAGCTACAGCTGCTGGAGCTATTTAAGTCAGAGTTTATGAAGCTAGTAGTAGATACAATATTAGCAAAACACATAAAGGAACGGAAACTATAAACTATAAAAATACAGTTAGCAAAGTTAAACCTAGGTAGTAATGATGCTAATTGGAAGTTAAGTCAAAATAACAAAGCCTCATTGGACAAAGTGACATTATACAGACACACTATTTTGTTCTGTGTTTTCTGTTCCTACTTTGGAGACATGAGAAAACAGTTAGGAAGTCGTTCTTCGGAATTTGGTGTGTTCACATTATTTCAGCTCCAAAAGTCAGAATATTGTAACCCGTAACAACAAGGAAGATGGACGTGAAGTCATAAATATGCAAATATTATTTTTAAATTAGTTAATACAGACAAAGTAGCAATTATTAGCCTGTTAGCAGTGGTTTATGAAAAGATAGCCTATTCAAAACATAAGAAGTTAACAATGTTGAAACCTCTAAATACCGGATGTAAATAAATAACTTTTTATATATTCTATATAAGCCTATATGGACAAAAAACTGTACTGTCAAATGATCAAGTTATTAATGCGCAAAACAGTTGGTAAGAAATATTTTTAAATGAGTAAAATATCTTAAACGTTAAAGCTTTCCTCCGCCATGTTGATGATGAAAATAGTGTCAACATGGAACCTCGGGCAATTCCAACTCACCTGAGTTTCCGTTCTGTTGTTCCGACTTAAGCAGGCGTTCATGTGCATTTTTCAACTCGGAAAAACATTTTTCCGAGTTCCCGAAGACCACATGAATGCACCAATAAAACCCAATAAATAAAATACCATTACAGAACTGTAAGCATGAGCATTTAAATTAATATTTCGATTCTCCGTTCCCTCAGTCACTTTTTTTTTTAGCAATTACCAAGTTTTTGTTTGGATTTTGAACCTGGGAGAATTGTTAACTGTTATATAATGCATAATAAAGGCTCAGTGCATTTTACTGTTTTTTCTTGAGGCTTTTGTCTTTGTAAAGTAACAATGGAAAACAGAATAATCACAATAGAAAGAGTTGAATTATGATTGCACCTTTTTCATCGTTGTTTAACAGTTTTCACTTGTATTTTGCTCACTCACATTTTGAGTAGTTAAATACATACGATGCAGAAGTTTCAGGATAATGTTATACTTAATGTTATAATGTGAAGCTATACACGACAAACTTTCCTCCAATGTGACAGAGGAAACTTTTTTGGGCCCCGCCCGGGGAGAAAGGTTAACTTAATGGACCTTGACCAATTTTTATTGAAGACCCCTACACTAGAGAATGTTTAGTGATTGGACATGAAAAAAGCTTCATATAAAATACTTATATATAATGAGTGTTCTGATAAAAACAGATTTGTTTTTTGTACTGAGCAGAAATTAGTTGATGAACACGTTCATGTTTAAACAAATGGATTTTCAAATTGAATAGCTCTTAAACAGTGATTTATATTGACACATTAAAATACCCCCTCTGGCTTCCTTTGGGTATTGTCAACACGTACAATTTAGAAGCTGCATTGACTGTCGGCTTAGTGAAAAAAAAGCAAGCTGCCAAAATGGTTTCTTATCAGAGTTTGATTTATGGCTTCGGGGTATTGTCTTGATTTGCTCGTCTTAGACTTTATTGTGCTCGCCAAAAGCCTAGTCAGCAATACAGTATACATCCAAGACTTTGCATACCATTGAGACTGACTTTGTTTGACATCCAACTATTCTAAAAGTGAAAAATACTCCCTTAAAACATAATGAGTTCCACAGGGAGCAAGAGCACATGGTTACAATCTGTATGTGAACACACAAATGTACAAAGAAACATGGAAATCGACACGGAGTTAACATCTGTGCTGTTGTTGTTGCTGCTCTGGCTTATACAGTGGACAGGCCTGGGGTGCTGGTGTTGGAGGTGCTGGAGGTCCACGAGGAGTGCAGCATGCAACTGGTGCGCTGTGAGCACTGCACGTCTCCCGGAGAGGGCCACCAAGACGAGAAACGCCCCTGCGAAGAAAGAGCCCCTGTACTGGTGTTATTTAACAAAGAGACTGCGGCCCAGCTGACCCCAGCCCCCAGAGACGTCATCCACATTTACCCCCCATGGTGAGATGAAATACAGAAATAAGGAGTCCAGAAAGAGTTTCAGTTAACCACACTGACTAGTCAACAAGAGAAAACTATACACTGCATATACATTATTTATTGAATGATTTGACAGCATTCATAATTGAAGAGTTCTATTAATAAATCTCTTGTCTTATTAATATCACAGTACAAGTGGTTTCAATATAGTGATTATCATAGAGTCTTAAAACCACTGTATACCTTAAAACTGGTTATTGTCCCGTGCCTAATTCTCAAATCCGGCCTAAAGCAACACCATGTAACCTTCAGGCTGTGTACCCACTACACAACTAAACTACACTACACAACTTCTTAAATATCCTGTAAATATTGTTGGTGTAAGGTAAATTAGCATTTATGTAATACATTTTGCCAAGATATGTGTTCTCAGAAAATGGTAGTATGCCCAATTACATAATGGAGTACATTTTGAACTAACTTTAAAACATGGTTATGTCTCCTTGTTTTGTTTCAACAAACCACAAAAATTAACTTAAGACTATTGTCTATTAATGATTTCTTAGTTCCTTATTGTGGCATAAAAAGTTACATAGTGTTGCTTAAAAGACTTGCCTGCTTAAAGCTTCAAAGCTCAATTTTCATGACTCATATTTTAATATAATTTACTGGGTCCCACAAGTGTCAAATTAATCACAACCTGACATGAACTGTCATTACTATTTCCTCATCAACCTGAGTATTTCAATAGAAATTTCATCTCATTTTATAATGTTGTCCATCAGAACATAGAGTATGGATTATTTTTCTACTTTTTTTTAAAAAGAATTCATAGTTCAGATTTTGTATTGATTCCTTTGGGCCTAACTCACCATTAAGGTAATTGCAGATCTAAATGAATACTGAACGTCAAGTAAACAACAACTCTGCTCCAATGAAAGTGTCTGTCCTCCCTGAGCTTATCTTTGAACGAATGCACTGCTCAGTTCCAACTCCCTTTTACCCCCTTCTGCCCAGTCAGTCAAGACTTGCTTACCTCAGCATATATATTTTAGAAACCCTGATATGACTAAAAAACTGTACTTCATTCATTTAAATGTTTTCGTTTCGTTTTCAAACAAATGGTGTCACTTAGAAACTTTCAGGGAACACTTATAATCAATAGTCCGTTAAAGGCAAAAGTCAAGCTACTAAGACATAATGATAAGATAATAATATAATCCACTTCACTTTTTGTCAGCATTGTTTTGTGGTTCACTAGAAGTGAAGGTCCAGATGTGAGGATCCTTCAAACAGCGCAGAGATGCAGGGGGCGTGTATGTTTTCGGGGATTGTTTTGTAGCTGGAGCGGAGGGGAACAGCAGTTGACTCCAGCTGTTGGGAGTTTCGAGTTAAGAGAGCGCTGGAATATCCAGGCTGGCGGAAATGCAGGGGCCTCCTTAACGCTCTGACGTCACCAACATGCTCCAGGGAATGCTTCACATTCCTCTTCCTGGCAGTCGTTAGGTCATTTCCAGCAATCCGGGGAAAAAACACAGTAGGATTATTTTCTGGAGCATTTGGGAGAAGAGCGTGGAGCGAGCCAGAGCAGATAGATTGAAAACACATGCTTGTGGACAGTATGTTGGAGAGTGTCTTCTTTTCTTGTAATATTTTACTCTTGAAGACCCCCCCCCACTGTGCCTACACAAAACACTCTTAATACACTTTTTCAGTAAACATTCTCTTTTCGACATTTAGGGTTAATTGGTAGTTAAATGCTTCTATAAGGAAATTGCAAACAAGCCACTTAAACATATATTGACAAATAAAAACAAATTAACAAATATATTATTTAATATTTATTTAATTAATTCATTTAATAATATATAATATTTGTGTTGGGGAATATAAAGTCTATATATAAATGATAAACAGTTAGTTCCTGGAAAAAAGGGATTTAATGAGACAGTATATTATTGTCCAAACAGAAACTTTATTAGATCACGGTTATAACTGAAATTGAATCCATTACCCGAAAGCTCATTGTGAAACATAATAAGAGTGAATAGAAAAATGTGTGCTTTTTTTTATGACTGGAATTTTTTATTTTATTTTAACATAAAATACAACCAGTGAGACAAGTTCAACGTGACTGAATGACAATGGAATGACAATAGTATTACGATTAATAATATATAACGTAATAACTAACCCAATAGAAGCCATACCGCTTGTAGTGTGGCCTGAGTACAACCCAGCTTGGACCCCATTTGAGTAGGGGTATAAATATACATACGGTACTGATAGTACAAATTAAAAAGTAAAGTAGTATAATATTTGGTGTGACTTTGTCTCAAAACAGCAACAGTTCTAGCAGTTCCAGTCTCAGCTTTTGTAGGATCTGGACAGGTTCTGTTTAAACATTTGGAGAATCCCAGACAAAACCAGACCAAACTGGACTAAACCAGACAATCAAATCTCAAAAGGAACTTAAAATCAGACCATGTAATTCCAGACAGGACCATCAGTGATGTTGGGCTCAGAGTTACACCATCATGTCAGGAGTTGAAGTAGGAGAGAAGTTTTTTTTTCTCTTCACTCACTTTTTCGCTTTTGTAAATTGATTAAAAAAAATAAATTGTATATTGTTGACGGCATTCTTACTTTACTGCATGTCTTCACACCTGTCTAAAACTTTCACACAGTGCTGTATATTCAATATTTAAAGCTTGCCTCTCATAAATATAAGCATTAAGAAAAAAAAGAAATAATTACAAAAAACAAGTGTTTAAAAAAGTTAAAAAAAAAAAAAAAAGCATAAATCTGCTCATGCAACAGTAAAAGAAGAATGTCACATCAAAGCAACTAAATATTTTTAAGAGGGAGCCAAACTGTGACAGGCCCAAACTGGAAAAACACAGAGTTTCAAGCATGTTTGCGTGGAGTGAAATTCCTCTTTTCATCTTCCAGTGTGACACCTGAGGGGTTAACTTCCCCCGTAAATTGTTTAGTGAGTAGGTTGGCCCCTCCTACCTCCCACGCCGTGCTGTGAGTGGGCCAAAGATCAGGCGGAAATACCTGTATGGATTATTCACTTACGGGCTGTGACGCCAGCAGCCGAACCACTCCTTAACCCAAACTACCTGAGAGTGATGACGGCTGCCCACTCACCTGTTCACAATGGGGTCATACTTCCTGTATGTGTCCTCTGCCTGCTACCTTGAACACTGTGTTCTGCCCGGATGACATTAAACCAAAGCTTACTGATTGCTGATCTCTGCACCGATGAGACATCGATAAATAGTTCTGTCAGACTCAATTCAAACGCACTTTTATTTGTGATTTTTACAGTTTATGCACAGTTCATTTCAGTTCATACAAAATAAAAAGAAAAAACTGGAAAGGAGAGATTCAGTCAGTGTTATATTTAATAAAAGCTGCCTGAATTAGTAAATTATCAATTAACAAAGTGAGTTGCATCACTCTGTATTTTTATAATAATAAAGATAAAACAACATGGCAAAAAAACGTATTTGTCATAGTTTTGTAGTTAATACTTAACATTTTACAACCTCATATACTGCCTATGTAATATTTAACCCCTTGTAGTTAAATAGAGTGATGCTAGTATAGCTGTCACCAACACAATGTTTAAGCCAAGGACAAATATATTTTCTTGATGAATGAGTGAAATAAAAGTTAAACTGCTGAATTGTGCAGGAAAAAAATGCTAACGGAAACCTATAATCAGTGATTTTTAATATAATATGAAAACACACCTGTTAAGCTGCTGTAAAGGCTTAACAAGATAATGGTACAATAGACTTACTGACTGACTGACTCACCTTAATGCCTTCGACAGCAAAATAAACAATACAGCGTATACTGGATGTGGCCAATTCACATTGTGGTTGCTATTAGTCATCCTTGAATACACATTGTGTAGTACAGTCATCGGACACAGTTTTGGGAAATGTATATTCATTAACAAAAGAAACAAATCTCAATTATCCTGCTTTTATTAACTATATTTTAATCATGTATTATAGGGAATTCAAGATTTTGACACAGAGTTAGCTTGTGTTGTAGTGCTATCCATTAATCTTTGACTCTGGGACCCCAGTCTAGGGTCTTCAAACATCAGCTCCATTTATTTTCTCATTGTCACCTGTCTGGAGACACTTTGGGTGTCCACATTTTGTGGCTGGATCTAGCTTACCTAAGCTGAGCTCTTGGCAAAAAATACCTTCCCCCTGTAGCCGCAATTATTTAATGCATCCTTTCCAATTATTTACAGAACACAAAAGTTTAGTACAGTTACCATCTTATTGAAATGTATTATTGTGTTAGTCATAGATAATAACAAACTGTGAACAGCGTTTAATGGCTATTATTCAAGTATATCCTACGTCTGAGGCAGGCTCTGACATGTCCTGAAGTTTGTGTTGTAGTACAGTTGACTCTGAGTCAGTGATAAGCCATCACATTCTATCCATGTCACATATGGGAAAAATCAAGTTTAACACATACTCACCACAAAACACCCGCCATATAATTAACAGGCTGTTATTTGAGTTCCTTGACTCTAAGAGCTGGCACTCACTCAGGTGTTTATTATTTGCCCCAGTGAGCTTAAGTCAGTTCTGTGGAATAGTCTGTTTTCGCCCACATAAAGCTGTAATTGAATCCTGTAACACAAAATCAAACAATGACGAAGGAGCACTTGAGGACAGACGTAGCTGCGCAAATTTGAGTCTTTACAGCAAACTTTTAGCCCGTTTGATTATGGCTGGCGTTGAAATATCTTCCGTTCATGATGTCAAGCTTGGAAAATGTTTTAATCAGGGTGTGCGGAGCTGCAGTGTGTGGCCTTTCAAGTGTGTGGAACGCGTATCTATTATCACAAATGCATTTAGTTGGAGGAGGTAAACATTTGAACTTGTACCCAGTGCTCGGTGGTACACGTCGAGGCAGCGCTGTGGAGGTGGTAGGCATCTTATCTGAGTTTGACATTCAAACTGTCAGCCTCCTTCTTCCATTTACTGTAAAACCTTAATTCCTGTAAGCGTTATGTCCGCACAGTTGAAACACAAGGGCTCTTCCTCATTTTTCTGCAATCATGTTGAATGTGCAAAGTTTAAACATCATCAGTCAACATGTTTATACTGTGATGTTTTTATTAGAGACTGTAGATAGGAAGTAAACCTAGCACTGCTCAATCTATCAAGAAAGTATTAACATGTACAATACACAAATACTCAAGCAACTAGTGCCAAGTCAAGTAATGCATATAAAAATGAGAACATACTGCCATAGTCCCATTTTTTTATTAAGAATTTTCCTTTTATTTGCAGGCAAAGTCTTTCTGTGGAAGGTTTCGATTGTGACATTATCCTGAACACACACTTCAGCCAGAAAGTCTACTCTGCTTCGAAATCAGCTGTCACATCTGTGCCAAGCCTTTCTTCACAGAAAAGCATGCCATATTCTCTGCATAAGGTGTTTGGGCTGTTGGAGGTGTGCACGACAACTGAAGAGCACAATACTAAGCAGGTAATTGAGCCTAAACTGTGCCTTATGTCGCATCAAGCATTGTCTAATAAATCATCTCTAAATATAGTCAGCAGTGACAGCTGTACTGGTTAGTTCAACTGCTCAAGTTTAACTGTGCTCATGCAGGAGTGTTGCTATAGCATTAGTTACTATATTTTGCAAAGGCCCTGGCGTTACATACATATAGGGTTCCTGTCAAATAGAGGGTTGTTTGTTTTTAAGAGTAAATCTGAAAAGGCCTTCAGCTAAGGAATACTACAAAATGAAAACAAGTTAAGAGGTTGTTATAATAAATACATTTTGAATGTTTGTGTAAATGCATATTATAAAGCAGTTTAAGTAATTGATCACAGTGAGTAATGTGCTGGAAAAGCTCAGATACAGAAATGTAGTGCACTTGATATTATGTTATAGTATATAAACTGTGTATAAAATGGATAAGTCTGCATTTTGTAAGATGTAAACTAAACCAGAACTAATGTTATAATGATTCAAAACCAGGGTAATGATTCAAAACCAGGGTAGATAACAAAAAGTAAAGAACATGGCTAAGATCATAGTAGACTGAACAAGATAATAGTCTGTTTACAGCAGATTATTAAAGTTTGATAGATGATTATTGTTCTAATAGTTTAAATATTTAAAGAAAGGCTGCACAATATCTCCCAAATGTGTCATTATCCCATGTAATATCTATACTGTGGTCTTAGACATTCCCTTTTTCCTTTTCGAAACAGTTGGCGAATCAGAGCCTTCATCAAACAAATATAAAAGTGAGTGGCATCAGATTGGGGGGGTGGAAGTTAGTTCAGAGGCTTGTTTAACGTTAGAATTTAAATCTTTAAATCTTAAATCTTTTATACTATAAAATAACTACATTCTTTTCTGTTTCTGCCAGGCTGCTCATTGGGGTAATGGAGAGTCACTGACTGTGACGGGCCACTGCCAGTCTCTCTTGGAGGCCATTGAAGCTCTCGGGCAGGCAGGCTCTGTGAGCCAGACCGTGGAGGTTGTGGTTCAGAGGGTTTACTCTGTTACTGTACCGGACTCCTGTCCTGGCTCCATCCTCAGACACAAAGTCCCCTTCAAGTCCTCCACACCTTCTCCTGCTCCTGAAAAAGACAGAACCAGGTTAGTAGTAGACTATCTCATGTTTACAGCACAGAAAGCCCCACACAGTGCTCACACAGTCTCTAGCCATATGGCAGTGCTTGACAAAGGACACAAACATTTCTAATTGACTCCAGCCCCTCTGTGAACAATTCTGGCCAATTCTTCAGAAAGAGGCATGATGTCTTCAAAATCTTGTAAACTGTCAAGCCACAGTTGAATCACTGCCTACGTTTACTCCACTGGATAGAATTGCTTTGCTGTAGCCTTTTCGCTTGTAGATCTAAATAACACACAATGAGTAATAATTACTGTATAAATCTATAGCTGTCATGTGTGTAATAGATGGTATAGTTATGCCTAGTATAACTAATTCCAGTTGTATAGCCATGACAAACTCCTGGATCATTTTGTTAGCTCTTGGTGAAGGTTGGCAGAGAGGGATTATCACCGATCCAAATGAAAATCAAACTAGAAATGAGCAATGTTCTTGGTTCCATTTGAAGATGAAAGTTTCTCACCCATTCACAATAATGATGTTGATAAAAACTGATCAAAACAATCAGGATCCCAGCACTCAAAACTGTTTCAATACTGAATAATAACCCCAAAATAACACTTTGAATTTGTTGATATGGAAATAAAAAGACATGAAAAGCCAATAGAAGGAGCCATTACCTCATGTTCCTTTTTCTACAACTGCCCAGAGAGGACAAACTCATGAAACACACTTAGGTTTTTATCTGAGCACACATTCTTGCATGAGTGTTTAGGGCACCCCACCATTAAAATTCTACTAAAAAACATTTACACCATTTAAAGTTATTTAAAAAACTGTAAATTTCTATCATAACCAAGACCAGTGTTGTACATTACAATTCACCCTTTACCTCCTATGACCCTTCATATCTATGATACTATAAAGACACAAAAACATGTTTTGCAGCAAACACTATTAATAACATTTCCTGAAAAGGTGATATTTTAAGGCACATCCACAAAATAACCTTTAGTTACCCATCCCTCTACGTGGTTGTTGTTTGTGTTCTTTGCTGAGTAATAAGAGAGCTGTATTGCTCTGTCTGAGGCAGAGTGAGGAGGGGGCTATGGGATGAAGTGTGCCTGTCAGCTGACGAGCTCAATGACTAACCAAGTGGACGTGGTAACATGATACTTTCCTCTGCCATGTGGCCGGTGCCGCTCATAAACAAACACTGCCCTCTGAGCTCTAATGGGTTATTTTCTAAGCCTATGCCATGCTTACTGTCAACTTTTTCATTAACAAAAAGCAATACAGCGTGCGACCAATTTGAACCTTCACAGCAAGAAGGTGGTTATCTTACTGCAGCTTCCCCCCACCGTCCAAAGACATGTATAGGTCGATTGGTGAATCTATATTGCCCCTAGTGAATTCATGTGAGAGTGAATGATTGTCTTTTAGTGTCTGTGTGTGTCAGCTCTGCGACTAACTGGCTATTGTCCAGGGTGTACTCCACCTCAGGCCCAAAGTTCATGGGATAGGCTCCAGTCACCCATCACCCCCAATGTGACTAAATGGAAGAAAATGACTGAATAAAATAAAACCTTTTCAATTAATGGAATACCCCAGAATTTTGTTAAATAGCATACAGGAGATAAATGTTAATAGGTAACTTGTTCCCTGCAGTAGTTTGGAGAAGTAAAGAGGAGTATTCACACAGTTTTATGTCATTGCTTCTAATGGGCCAGTGAAACAACACTTTTATATTCACATCCTTTTCTTTGGTTTCTTATCTCATGCAAGAATTTATGATTAATTTCTTTCAAGCATTTCAGTGTGGCCATCTGAGATAAAACATAGACATTCTCCCAGCAACATGTATTTTGGAAGTGTCCTGTAAAGCCACACATATAAATGGACATTGAAATAATTGACTATCTAAAATGTTAAATAGCTTTTTCTACTACAAAATCCTGAATTATTATTTGATGATCTATAAACGACACCAGGACCAGATGTGAGACTCTTTCAAGTTCATTCTTTCACACTTAACATTTACCTATTTTAAGTATCCATTATCTAATAGAATATATACTTTCATGTTTATGCTTTGTAACCGGATAGAAGTACTTCTGGCTTATTTTTCTGTTCCCAGTACTTCTCAGGATGCACGTCTGCTTTGTGGAGTGAAGTTACTTTGCAGCCCAGTGGCCTCATTCTCTAAAAAGAAAAGCACAGTTTGTTTCTTTGAGTGTTGTGTCCTCAGTCTATGAGTCAACTCCCCTGGTTAGCATGCGTATTTGATCCTTTTGTTGTTTAGCCTGTGTTAACATGCGCCGGGGAGAGAGGCCAGTATGATATTTATGCCTAAGTTCCCGTAAATTCTGAAAAAGAATAAACAAGAAGATTAACTGTTTGCAGGAAGTGAGGAGAGGCTAGTTTTTTTTCTCAGCGGAGAAGGAACACAATGTGCCTCGCGGATCCTGTTACAACCATGTTTATCACTTTCCCTGCACTGATTGGTGGACGCCACTCAGGAAGGAATCCCGCCTGTCCGCCCCCCCACCAATGAGGCCTCTCTGCTGTATTCTTAATGTGTGGCTCGCTTACTTAGTGCGTTGCCAAGTAATGTGCATGTGCATGGGCCTGCATGCGTACCCTGTGTGCAAAGGAGCATGTGTGTGTGTGTTTGCACAGGCTCGCTGGACTGTAGTTCCTGGAAGCACACTTGGTTGCTCAGAATTCTGTGATTGCTTGCAAAAAACAAATTCCTAAAAACTGCCTGTGAGAGTAGCCAATGGCAAAGATTTCTGCGGAAAGAGGGGCTGCTCTTTGAGGAAGTGGGCCTGTGGAGGCTAAAAGGAAGGAGTGAATGGCGATACATTTGAAGACTAGTTGTTTATGTCAAGCAGGCCCCAATAGAAAGTTCATTACCCCTTTTTCTGTCATGTCTTGGATCAGATTTCAGCTTTTTTCAAGTTCAGACCTGATTTCCCAGGATTAAGTCTCAAGTGTGCATAGACCTTGGCTCAAAACTGTATATTCTTATTGTGAGTTTTTCAATAGGCTATAGTAGTTTTACATTGCACTTACACGCAAAGTAAAGGTAACCAAATCAGTTTGTCAAATCTTTATTCTTAGAAAAGCTTTACTCATTGTAAAGTCTATCATTATTTACCATCATTGGCTGCATCCTCTTGCCTCTCTTCTGTGGAGTTCTGCTCTCACTATGAGAAACATAAATTAAAAGACAACATTATTACTATTGACATTCAAACAGGTAACCACTGCCCCAGACATGATTCATTATGATAAATATAATGGACGCTGAAGTAAAGGTCGGAGTAAGTTATTGTTATATTATTATTAACAGGACCTAAAGCCAGTAAACACAGTCATACACTCCTTTTATTCCTCATTTTATCCTAATATAACGTGTCTAAACTAACCTCTGTTAGTATACTCTTGAAATTTCAGCCATTTCCCATTCAACTTTCACTTTTTTTTTTCATTTTCAAAATGATGCCTAGATGATTTTCAGTTGCAGAGCCACCTTAGTTGGTTACAGTGTTATTTTAGCAGGCATGTGAGCCCCTTGTCTGGTTTAACTCGTCAAGGTGTCTGTCTATCACTGAGTAATGTGATAAACACTGTGTCCAAGGTGAACTTGGCTTTACACTTTGTAACTTTAGGCCCGTGTGGACTGTTTTTTAAAGCTTCAAAGCACATTTCTTTGGTATGCTAAGCTCTTAATATGTATAGTAGAAGTTTAAAATAGTATATTAAGCAAATGACTATCAATATCCTTTACAAATATGTTTGTGCTACATAAAACCTTTTCAAAAATGCCATCTCTATTTTCAGATAGCTCTAAACAACCACAGACAGACCCCATGTTTACCAACTGAAGACACTTATAGACTCAATCAGGTGGTTGGAAACGCTCTCCAAACTTTCCCAACGTCTGAGATGTGCGCATGCATGCACAAGCATGACAGGCAGACAGAGACAGTCCTCCTGCTTTACGCCTGTGTTTTTCCCTCTCCTGTTCCCTGGCCGTTGCTTGTCAAACCAGGGTTGTGTCTGGGCTTGAATGATTCAGATAAAGTAGCCTGTAGCAGTTCCAGCGTTTTCCTCACTAGGAGCAGTAGAGTGCAGGAAAACTAAATAGTTTACTACTCACTTTGTAGGCCAAAGGTCCTTTGTGTCAACAGAAGCCTGTCAAACCAGCCAGCAGGCATTAGCACTTACAAATGTTAGTGAGAAGCTTTAACTGTGCCCTCTGCATGCATCACAACAAGCACAAATCTGCATTTGGCGGGTTTAAAAAAACAACAACAAATCCAACAGAAATCCAATATATATATCAAAATAGATTTAAAAGAAAGGGTATTGATCAAAAGAATTTCATTAGTGGTGACAGTATCATCTCTTTGTATTCTCTCACAATGTGATATTAAAGTTTTATGCTTAATGTTTTTTCTCAGGCTGTGTATGCTTGTCCAGGACAGCTATGGGACGTTCAGTACAGTTCACTTGCATCTTATGCCGTCCAAAGATGACCTTCCGAAGTATTGCCAGATGTGGCAGGGGAAGACATGTCTGCTGAGAGGCATCAAAGTGGTACAGCGCGTCACACGAGACAGGTGAACGCAACACTGACTCTTTTTCTTCACTGTCTTCGTAGGATATAGATGAACCAAAAAGATGCAACGTCATACACGCAGACAGAAGTGATTACTACTACTAGTTGAAATCAGGTCATCAGGAAGTGAAAAACTGACAATTGGCAAGCTGAAATCAAAAGTAAATAGCTAAATAGCTTCATGATGCAACAGTGAAATTAACCGTTGAATATCTGGCTAACTGGTCAGTTCAGGGACATATTTGAGGCTAGTAGCAGATGATTAAGCTGCTAATCACACTGGTGTGCAGTTATGTTGGTCGGTCTGTTGTTCATAATTAAATCAAATCTAAAATTCGCTGAGAGGCAAGTGTTGAAGTAAAGGAAAACATGAATAGAACTTTGAAAATACAGACTTGATATTTTCTGAGTCTTCTTTTTGTCTTTTCTCCTGGTCAAGATTCCATGCTTAGTCACTTAGGGTGCATATCAGGAGAAGTATTTTACATGACGTTTCCTTATCTTACCTATCTGCCATCTGGGGCAAGAACCTTCCATAGCCCTGTCCTGATATGATATTTGAGCAAGAAACCACCTGGAGCCTTTGCACTGTGTTAGCTCTGAGCTTAAACCAAGAATCCCATTTGGACTTTGTTCAATGTTATAAAGCAAAACAAATACCCGTGTTTTTTTTTTGTTTTTTTTTATCCTCAGATGCCCTTTTAAAGCAGCGTCGCCGAGATTTACAATACAATGAGAACTTAAGGTTCGCAGCTCACATGAACCTGATTATGCCGTCCTGCCACAAGTGCCACTCTGTTTACATGAAAGGTGACACTGAGGTGCAGGTTCTGATTCCCTTGTGAGTTTCCATAGTGAGGAGCCCAGATTAGAAACAGTTAGATGAACTGACACGAGAACGTTTCGAGAACATTTAGAGACCGGCTGAGGGTATGTTTACATCCTTGTTATTTTCAATGCCGCCGCAGCCTGTAATGTGTCTGGTGGCTGTCTGTGGCCTCACTGTGATGAATGGTCTACCTTCAGTGTTTGCAGACTTGTAGAGTTGTATTTTACCCAGGTTTATATAAAAAGGTCTTATCATTACAGCACATACCATTCTCCACCTGTAAAAGAGGTGTGGTTTTTCAATTAAAAAAAGGCAGCTGTTGTTTTTTTATAGCAAATACTTTATGGAAGCTTTCCATCCAAGTAGAGACGAAAAGTAAATTATTCCAAATCATTTATTTAACATGACATGGGTAATATTATGAAGCTGGGCACCAATATAGTGACCATGAGTGCAAGGTGGCAGCTACTTAACATTTTTATTTCAAATTCTGCCTTCTGCACCTTTAAAAATAGTCCAGAGCCACATCTCAGCTCTTGAACTGGGTAAGGCTTTAAAACCTTAGTGGATGCTCTTAAACTTTCAATCAGCAGGTCTTTAAGCCCAGGATTAAAATCACAGCGAGCTCAATGAAGTGCTATTAGTTTGTTACTCATCCTGGAGCAGGTCTCACCGTACTTGAATAGGCTGCAGAACCAGTTTCATACAAAGAAACCCTGTGATCAGTGGCTGACTAACAGGTTGTTAACCGCTGGCTGATATGACAGCACCCACATGGATAAATAAGTAACACTGCCCGGCCATAGTGAACTCGACAAGAACTTCTGAGAAAAGACAATGAAACAAGTCACATCTTGTTACCGTTACTGTCCGATTATATCAGATTATATCCCTGTTTTTTTAGCTCTAACTCAACAACAATGTGTGTCTGGCTAAATAAACTAGAATAACACCAGTAAATGTATTTTTCCCTGTATATCGAGCAATTTTCAGGGTTGTTTGTTGATTAATGCCACGAAAAAGCATTGTCCTGGATATTTGACGTCTCTCTTTTCACTTTACCGCTCCAATTATTTCTTGATTTACTTTAGTTAGTGGGTGTGATCCGTTTCCCACACATTAGTCTATCAAAAGCTGCTTTAAAAACAGTTTCTTCTGTACATACTCTGCCAGCCCCGGCATGCTGCTGATTCTCAGTGACGTGAAAAAGGAGCTCTGCCTTAACAGATTCATGTTTCAGTGGAAGTGAAACTGCCTACGAAAGCTTTCAATCTTCCCAGAAAAAGTCTTATTCACTAGTTTCTCCTACCCCCACTACCACATCCTCCATCCACAGTGCCCCCCCCCCCCCTTTCTTAATCATGTTCTCTTTTTTTTTTCTCCTGTCTCACCTCTTGCTCTCTCAGGCACACCAGGCTTTTCAGTTTGATTGACAGTCTGTGGCCCCCTTTGGTACCTCTTAAACAACATGGAGGCACACCTAGCCCGCAGAGTGTAAGTTTTCTTTGTCTCGTGGTCCGCAGGTTCAGAGTCTGTCGAGTTTTGTAGTTTTTCCTCCTGTTCCTGTGGTTTTTATTCCAAGCTTTCCCCACCACAATTGAAAAACATTACAAATTGCAAACAACAGGCTAATTCAGTGCCCATGACCAATGTAATGGCTCACATCTGGAGGTGGGTGCTGGGTACTCATCAGCTGCTGCCCATCACTCCACTTTCCTTTAAATGCATAAAGTGGATTTCCCTACTGAAAAAAAAAAAAGTTCAACTTAATAGTACAGGGGAATAGCAAAAAATAGTATCGTCTTTGCATATGAATCATTTTGACCAATCAGATGAAGCGAACCCAAAACAGGAAGTGTATTCAGTTTAAATAAAGACTTTTAGCCCTAAAGTGAAATGTAAATTTGTGTAAGTCATATTTTACAAGTCATCACACAATGCAGAGCAACAATATTCAGAGTGTTCCTAATATCATGCAGCTTTACATGATTATAAATATAATAGAATATAGCTTCATATTTGCTTTGCTGGATCTCTAAGAATAAACAGAGTTCTTCTAGTTCACCTTTCAACTCCACTGTTACTCTGAGTGACAGAATCAATGCACCTCTTCTCACATAACATTAATATTGGCACATCATAGACTGATTTAAATTGGCAGCAGTGCAGTTCCTGGAAAAATTACCAAGTGTAGCTTTGAGTGAATAGATTCTTGATAAGTCAGAAGCAGACTAAAGGTTAGAGCCAGGTTTTGCATGAAAATTTTACGATCTATCTATCGCCGGTATCAAACTGAACATAAAGGCAACTGCATTTGCACAATTTTGTCTTATTTTGTAGGAGAGCCAAGTAGCAGGCCCACCCCCGAGTTTCTGCTACCTGCTGTCCGGTCAGGAGAGCTCCGTAGAGCCCACTGAGGATCAGCCTGTGTCACCGCTCTACTTTCCCCCCGCAGAGCAAACCTTGAAAGACTTGATGCAGGTTAATAGTTTCTCCTCCTCAAGTTTTGTTTGCATTAAATGAGCTCGTGATGACATAATGATGAATAATTCCTTCTTTTTGCAGTGTGGGCTGAAAACCTCTCGTTGCAGTTTTGTCGCCACGGTGCTCTATGGTAAAATGCAGGTAACTTTTGTCAAAAATACACAATTTGAGTGTAATCTTTTTATCTTTTCTTAATCATCCTCTTGACATCATTTGAACTGATAAGATAAAGCTCTGATGGAGAAAACAGTGCTCATATCACATTCGTTGAGGGGATCTTTTAGCATTGATTGGTGAGACCTTTAAACTTTGACCAAGAGCAGTTATCAGAACAGAACACAGCCGTGGACTTCGGCTCATACTCACACCACTGAATTACAGGCACACTTTGCAGGGCACTAGAGTCCTAGAGTGTGCGCCTCTTGTTGAGTAAGTGATCTCATCAAAGATAATTTACAGAGTCATCTCGGTCGTGTGTGCTATTCAAGCCCTTGTTACATAAGGTTGGGTTTATCGAGTATTTAGGTCTGTTTCCTGGTAATTCACAGTGGCCTCTGTTCTTCTGCAGAAGGGTAATGTAGGCCAAGGCGAGGCCTGGTTAGTGCTCACAGACCCCAGTCTTCAAGAGGAGCAGCTCGAGAGGCCATTAAGGCGAACAGCGGCCATGTGCGTGAACGCTTCCTGTGTACTCACTTCCTCTGTCCTCAAAGCTCTCAACTCCCCCACCGCATGTCGCATGTCATTCAGAGATGTCGTCAAAGAACACGGTAGTATTTATTTAAACTCAGAGTTGAAGCAGCTGCCCGATATCTCACACAGCTTTATCTAATTAAACATTTTCTCTGGTCACATTTTCTACAATTCTCTTTGACGTTAGGAGTTTTCCTGTGTGTGGAGCAGTCAGTCATTGAGCTCATTGAGGATAGTGACCAGTCCCAAGATGGGTCACTTTCAAAGTCCTCAGGAGCGCCCCGACCTGTGCGACTGGATCCTCTTGATATCGAGGTCACGCCCAGCTCGCTCTGCACCGTCTCGGGTCAGTGGCACTTTCAGTCAGTCCTGTGGTTTTCATCTAACTCGTTCCATTTGAACCGATTCCTCTCGAACAAAACCAAAGTGTTCTTGTCTCAAGGGGAGAAAGCCACTTGTTGTTTTTTTTCATACAAGACTTTAGGGCTCAGTAAGATGTCTTGATGTGGGTTTAAGGCATTGTTGTATTCAGTTTGTTATTCAAAGTCCTGAGGCTGTCATTGTGTGAAAAATAGAAACATATGAGTGCCGTGGTTTACTCATATCTGTTCCCATGTCATTTTTAAAATTAAATTGACAAGCATTTTCTGCGAAGCACTTATCATTTAAGGGAAAAAAGAAGAAAGTTTTGTATTTGCATTATTTCCACAAACCACATACAGTTTGATTTGATTTTTAGTGCCCTCTACATACACCCTGGAATAAAGAATGTTTTAATTAGCTAAATAGATTACTAACTTCATTATGCTAAAGCTACATTTTTATTATGTACTTGCTGAAAAAAAGTCATGTGCAACAAACAAGTGCTAAAGATGACAGCTTTAACACTTGCTGGTTGCATCAGATTTTTTTTTCCAATTATTCAGATGTTGCCTTCAAAGCACAGATAATAATCTGCATCTGTCGCTCCGTGTCAAAGCTAAGAGAGAAGGTCACTCTTAGAACGCTGTGGCTTTTGGCCCCTTTGGCTCTACATGTTTGGTCAGGTGGCTGAAAAAACAAACTTTTTTGTGCAGTTTAACAAAAAATTATCATCTGGAAATAACCAGTGGAAAAAAAGAGACCGGAATGTACAGCCATTTTTTTTATCAGCGTTGAAAGGCAGTAAGTTGCTGATTTAGGAAGTAAGTTGGTTTCAGTTGTAATTATCACCCTGGTTAAGATAAAAATCACTTTTACAAACATGCACACTTTGAAACCAATACATAGATCATTTATCAGTTTTTTGCAGCTAGGCGTCATAATCTTTCCTCTAGTAACCACTTCTTGAAAACCATAAGTTCATGAATAGTAATCTGCATCACCTTTTCTGAGTGTTTGTTGTTTTGTTTTTTTGTTTGTTTGTTTTTTGCAGGGGTGATTGTCGGTGTCGATGAAAACACGGCTTATTCCTGGCCTGCCTGTAACAACTGTGGAAGTGACCACTTAGAAATGCTGTCCCAAACAATGTAGGTTTTAATATTTTTCTAAGTATTATAAAGCCTCATAACCCTTACAGTCTTAATACTCAACTGTATTGTTTTTCTTTGTCCAGTCAGACGTTCCACTGTGTTTCTTGTAAATCCTTCGTGGACAAACCAGAAATGAGGGTTCAGCTTGAAGTCATTCTGAGTTGTTCTTCTGTAAAAGATTGCACTTTAAAGATTAAGGTGAGAAAACAAGCAAGGCAAAATTGTCTGTCTTTTTCTTATCTGGCCTTGATAGATTATTTACTAGCAAATATTAGTGCAAGCTTGTTGTTGCTTTTTCTGTCAAACCATTTGTATGTTTTGTTTTTTTTTATTTATTATTTTTTATCTTCCTGACAGCTGCAGAAAAAGACGATCTCATCCTTACTGAACACCGCCGCTCTTGAGGGTGATGAGGTAGGTTTATTTTTGCGTATTACATAACGGTAGGTTTTACCGGCCTCCCATTGAACTGCACGGTAAATTGATCTACTGTCAATATGTCCTGAAACAACAATCATCTGTTCATGTCACATTGATAACGCTTGTTCGGCACTGACTCATGCTGCACGCTCAGACGCTTGCCAGAAAACACACCTTAGTCCTGCACTGCTCCTGCCCAACTCAACTGTTTCGAGTGCTGTACAAGGCTGTTGATTGTTTGAAGTGTTTGGACAACTTTATAGATTTTTTGCCTGTACATCAAAGCAAAATGTCTTCTTTTTAATGGATTATCAGCAACAGAGCAGTGTTTTCTAGTGAAGTGTGGCCTGCTTTGTCATTTTCTTCCACAGAAATGTCTAGGAAATTGACATTTACATGACAAAATAATAATCAAGAAGGCATTGGGGCAACTGGTGTATGCTGGGGAAATACCTATTTTTCTGTCAATGGGATGGCAAAGGCCTCAAAGGTGTAAACAACTCAGATATTTCATTCATGTGCAAACCCCTGGAGGCCCTGTTTGGTAACATTTCCTTGATTAAACCTGAGTCTACACTTCCACATTGTGTTTTATTTTGAATACAATTGTTACAATGAAGAAATGGCACTGATTATGCTTTTGTCCCAGAACCATTCCACTGCTCTTTGCGCTCTTTCGTAACAGGACATAACAATAATAATAGGGTAATAGGGCAATAGGGCAAGTGATTTTAAATATAACATAATAATATACCTAATATCTCTCATGTAAAGCTTTAACTTAGGTGTCACAGACTTTGAGGTAAGGCGTTTTCCCATGCGATCTTCTGTGTGCAAAATTAAGCCTTTGATCAAGGCATTACTGCTGACCAGTGTGAGGGTTCAAAGGTCAGGGCCTTAGCACTTGCTTTAAGATTAAGCAGCTGATTAAGACTGGGGTGGTTAAAGATTATGTGCAGTGGAATAAACCATTGAAACATGGAAAAAGTTGTTAAAATAGGGTTGTCATAGATGAGTTTTTGATTGTTCTGTCTGCTTCAGTTCTCAGGGTATGATGTTGAGAACGTCCTGGGAAAGGAGCTGGGCCCCCTCAACGCTTATGTCCGAGTTATCACCAGGAAACCCTCTCTGTGGATAGGCCTGGAAGAAATCAGCCTGTGAGGCCATTTGGCTCCAAGGATCTGTGCACTAGGCTTTGGTCTGGGCCGGTTTAGCCTCCTCTACCCCCTCGAAGGCCTCCTGCGAGCCTGCACTGAAGTGAACAGGCTGGAAAAGACAAGGTCTTGTTTGTGTTAATGATATGTGATCCTGTGGACTAGGAGTTGACAGCCCAAGGGTAGACCAATAGCATGCAGTCTGTCAAACCAGCCCACGTGTTTGTTCACTTCACAGAGAGCTTTCAGGCTGGAAACACACAAGTGACTTAACTAACCTTAATTTAAGTTCTCTACCTCTGTTTAAATTACTGAATGGTGCTGTGTCAATAAAAGCTGTTATTGCTGACATCTTTTGCTTATTTTTGACTTTTAAGTTCACATAAAGCTCAATGTAAGCCTGTTCCCTCAGCACCAATAAATGCATGGTACCATGTAAAAACTACTCAGATGAGAACATCGTGCACTTTTTCAGCATTTTTTATTATATTTCATAAACAAAAATGTTTCATACAAACTATATAAAAGATCATGCTCTGGCTCATACAAAGGTTGGAATTACAAAACATGTACCATATCAGGTATAACATGTAAATGCAGTGGTAAAATAATTTAATATAGAGAAATTCCCACAAAATATGGCAGCAACATATTTCCAGTGCCATTATGGTAAGCTTAAATTACATCTGGTACAGATGGTAAAAACAAAAAGTCTGAGGTATGTGTCCTGAAGTTCAGTTCATTAAAGGGAGGGGTGCGTCATTTGTCACCGACTCTCTGCACTCGTGGAGCCTGCAAACGAGGAGTTGGGCATCTGCTTAAAGAAATCTCTCAGTCCTGTGAGCTCTCTTGTGAGCTGCTCGATAGTTTTGTGAAGCCTGTCATTCTCTGCGCTCAGTTCAATCAGCTTCTGCTGCATTTCCATGTTTCGTCTCTTGGCTTTGTCCCTACTTTTTCTCACAGCAATGTTATTCCTCTCTCGCCTCTGTTTGTACTCCAAGCTGAACCTGTCCACTGTCTTTTTGCCCTTTTCTCTGCCCATTTTCCTTGGAGAGGACTTGGCCGAGCTGACAGCGGTGGACACTGGCTCCGGGGTGGTGGGTGGGGTTGGCTGTCCCGTCGGAAGGCTCACGGAGGTCTGTGCGCACGTCTCGATTTGGGAAGGCAGGGATGAGGACATGTCGCTGTCACTCCAGTCGGACTCCTGCTTGATCGGCGCACTGAAAAACCCTTTATCCACGCTGCTGTCCACTTTCCTCTCCGCTGCGTAGCCCCCGTTGACGATGCTCGGCAGCACGGAGCCTGTCATCCCGTAGAAGTCTTTCTCCTGCTTCACGTTGTTGAACAGGTCGAGGAAGAGCTCGTCGTTGCACAGCTCCAAGTTTGGCACCGCTGTCATCGACTCTATGTACTGGCTGAAGTCGATGGCGCTCTCGTCGTCGTATATGGCAGGCGCGTTGCTGAGCTCCGCCATGGTGCTGTCCTCGCCCTCGGCTTGGCCCCTGTTGCCCGGTTTGCACAGGCTCTGCTGGGGGCCGCTCAGCTTTGCGCTCTCGTAGAAGTTAGCAGGCTCCATCGCCCAGCTCATGTTGCATTGTGGAGACACGCAGTGGGAGTCCAGGCTGTATATGTCACACATGAACTCTGTTGACTCGTCCACGTGGTTTTAGGCAAGAAATGTTCACAAAAAAAGAGTTAAACCACGGATGGCACACTTTACGCACGCCTCTGAAGCCGTTTCTTGCGCCTCGGCTCTGGGTTCTGGCTGCTGTTAAACCCTGGTTCTTGTCTGTCAGGGATGTGTCATGTAAAGACTGTCAAAAAAAAAACACTTGCCATGAGATCTCACTTCTCTGAGGTGTCTGAAGTTTTCGCGGAGTGTTTTGTATCGTTCCCCCGTGCTGACGTCAGACGCGCCTCCCTCTCACGAGCCAGTCAAGTCAGGACGAGGTCACGTGGTCTGTCCCATTCGAGGACTAAAGGGGCGTGTTGGGCCCCCCTCCACATGCCACCCACTCTTTACTACGAGAGCATGAATGGCTCAGGGTTGTTTACATAGGCCGTGGGTGTTCAGGATTAAAGTAAAATTCACTGACAGCTATCAAACCTTTAAAGTTTGACCCAGAAGTGGGCTGAGGGACATAAAGGGGTGAGTTCAGAGTTACGGGAAGAGCAAAGTACAAACCAAAAGTAATGCATTACCTCTGTGCTGCTATAAGATCTACAGAATCAAATGTATTTTAGCACTAGCCAAGACCATAAACCCTTAGTCACACTCACAGACTTTAATAATCACTTAAACCAACAATAGGCCAAAAACTTTATAGACAGAGCTGTCTTAGTCTGACTATGACACTATCTGTTTACCCAATCTGTCATACTCTTTATTTATTCAAACTGCAAAAAGTTCAGCTAGTTTCACATAAAGCACTGAGAGGATCATCTACTGATACTTGCAACTTTCAGTACAATGCTCCTCCCGAAGAGGGTTTCAACAAATTAACATAACTTTCCCAAAGCCTGTGATTTAAAACAATAATGCCCCTTTGATAATGTTTGTGTATTAATATTATCACAGTGTGTCATAATATAGCTAAGTTCATGGGGAATACACAGATAATTATGGTAATACAGGGTGCCGTGGTTTACCCACTGAAATATTTTAACACATAACAGGAATCCGAGTTCTCTATATAGCTTATTTACTTAATCAGATTCATAAATATCCCACCATACCTTAGTATAGGCTCAGAGTGCTGCCCAAACAAATATAGGCCAAACTAAATCTGTCCCTAGACTTTTATTAGCAGTATCTCTGGAACATACAGAGCGGACTGTGGGGAGATGGGATAAATAAAGTCATGGATCATCTAACAAGTTGTTTAACGATACATGTGTACTTCAACTCAAAATATGATGACACCCTGCTCATCATTGTCTCAAATTAGAGTGGTCTTTTTGGTGTTTATCACAATAAATCAAAGTTTTTATCCTTATGTTAACTGAGATAAATTGTGTGAATCCTGGAAGGAGAAACAGTTTGGGATTGATTAAAAAAAAGGGAGAGAACAGTGTTTTCCAGGCCATCACGCATGTCCTTAAAAGACCAGCCATGTGCTGACACTTCTCGGAAACGCTCCTGTTTTCCCCATAGGAAGTGCTCTGTACTTTTCCTTTCCACAAGTCTGTTTTTAATGGAATAGTGCGCCACTCTGTGGTTATTCAACCTACTTGCAACTAAATCAGTGACCTAAGGCAGTGAGTGATTGTCAAACTTTGGCGTTAGTACCATTTCACAAAATATATGCCTACTGCTCTTCAAGTATCAGCTTATGGGACATTTACAGTAAAAACGCTTAAAAACATATTTATTATTCACTGATATTTACAGATAATAAGTAATTATCTGTTCTTTCTGTAATCATTTTTAAAGGTCAAATGACAACAGTTTGACCTGAACCATTGACCTACAGTGTTGTCATTGGGCCTAATGTAAACCAAGCAGAGTCTTGCATACATATATTGAATACACAAATCTAAATATTATTTACAAAAACAAATATTAAAATATTTTCAGATTTTTCTTGGGCTTCATTTGTTTGATGTGAGTTCTGTGGTTTTGGGGTTTTCCCCCCAAGAATAGACCTACTGTCAGTTTTACATTTAAATACAAAAGTACTTGAGAAATGAGTGACACAAAAGACCAAAAACAAATCTCTATAAATTTGTCATTTTATTTTATTTATGTACGCTAAAGGAAAGAAAAAAACGGTCCTTGTTGGAGCAAACCATTTAAACTAAAGGGGCTTAAAGGTATGCGGGATAATATGTGAATGTAATATTCACAAAATATAAAACACGGTGGTGAATTGTACGTAATAAACAGTGTATTTTGTTTATTGACAACTCGTTCTAATGTGCAGAAACACCAGGAGCAGAAAAAGCATCTGTCGAAACTTTACACACTTCCCCCTCACAGAAATACAACTGCCCGGAAGTTAATACCAATGCCGCCACCTGATTGGCCTGAAGTTCCGCGCGAAAATAACGTCACTCTTAGTTTCGCGCCACATCTGCTGCAGTCTGACCAACGCAGAAGAAGAGGTAAGACTTTGGCTCTTTTCGTGGAGATATTTTCAACTTTAATAACCATTTATCCAAGCGTAGAAACATCTTATCTTTACATTCGTCTTTTTAACAATGCACGTGTTACTTCTGTTCCCATGACAACGGCTTAAAGTTTATAGTTATAGTTGGTTGACATGGAGCTCATTGTTTTCTTCACTGCCACATGTCAAATGGAGGAGGCTGCTTTAATGCACGGATGGGTTGGAGTCTAACTTATCAGAAATATATTAAAAGGTCAGCTGATTGGATGGCCTGACATAATAAATCGCCAGGAAATGAGGCTTTACTAACATGTATGTGATCATTTCACTTAAGCAAATGTAAGCCAATGTGCACCAACTACAAATAATGGATGGGGCTTTTGCTTTAGTTACTCCATTTTGGTTTTGTACACAACAACATTACTTTATTCTGCAGGGTGTAGTCAACTGTGTAGCTCAAGTCAGACTTTTTAACAGAACATATATTCTTAACAGCTTTTTGCCCATTTGACTACTTTAAAAATCAAATAACTTAACTAAAAACAAAATTATATGCATTTCTGTGCATCTTTTTAAGGTTAAATCTGTATAAACACATTGTTAGTGTGTAAAGTTTCACTGATAATATAATTACCACTTTTTTCTTTTTTTTTTTTTTTTTAAGAATATCAGTACAACCATGTCATCTCCAACTTCAACCCCTGGCCGCAAACGTGGGAGGAATGCCAACCCTTCCACACGTAAGTTGTAATAATTCGCTTTGGGCATTGTTGTAGCATCCCATTGTTGCTTTTTTTTTAGGCACAGTTTCTGCTACTCTCTGTTTTTGTTTGTGCCCACAGCCAGCAGTGAGGGTCCCACATCGCCCCCCTCTCAGCGCCGCAGAGGCCAGGACTCCTCCACTGGGGACCTGATGCCAATGCCCACGTCTCCGGCCACAGACATGATGAGTCCAGCGGCGGCTCAGGATGCCTCTCTCTTCTCTAGCCCACGCCCCTCAGGTACAGACCAAATACTATTACTCTTTCCCTGACGTAAGTAAAGTACGAAGGGGCATATGTTCTAATAGAAAAAAAGCATTGAGAAAACAGAAAAAAACTGTATTAATGAGGGATGTATTCAATGGAACTGGATACATTTTTGCTACCTTAGCCACATTGCATGATATTCAAATTATTTTATTCCCTTGGTGTCTTAAAATGGTGTGATTAAAAAAAAAAAAAGTTACAACAAATTAAAATATCCATAGTACTAAGTGAACATTTCTTTTAATAGTTGCTCCAAATGAAGTGGACATGAGCTCGCCTCTCATGTATGGGACCCCCAGCTCCAGAGTCGAAGGGACCCCACGTAGCTGTGCACGAGGGACGCCCGCAAGACAACGTCCCGACTTGGGCTCCGTTCGGAAGGCTCCACAAGTGGATCTTCAGTCTGAGCCGGTTAGTCATTACTTTTTGTCACTCCAGATTGTAAATATAAAAGGATATGAATGAATAATGGTGTTTCCTTCCGCTGTAGCCGAGTGCTGAAGGTGCAGCGGGCAGTGAGACGAACGCAGGACAGAAGCTGGTCATCTGGGGAACTGATGTCAATGTTGGCACATGCAAAGAGAAGTTTCAGGTATGAATGAAGAGAGAAATGTGACCTTTTACACCGGTTCTGTCTTGCTGGATGCAATTGGGACATCGCTGGTGGCTTTCATTTTGAAACAGTTTGTAATCTTAGCCATTTTTTTTAAATTACAGCGATTCCTACAGAGGTTTATTGACCCAACCTCTACTGAAGATGAAAATGCCGGTCTGGATCTGAATGAGCCTTTATACATGCAGAAGCTGGAAGAGGTTTGAATTTCTTCTTCTTAGGTAACACTGACATTTATGGTACATGTTATTAACTTTTCTTGTTTTTGCTTCATAGATCAGTGTTGTTGGCGATCCTGTGTTAAATGTGAACTGTCGACATATCCAGAACTTCGATGCAGAGCTGTATCGGCAGCTCATCTGCTACCCACAGGTAACTTCTTTTGTTTGTGTCATACTATAATAGAAACACATAAAAAGTGATTCGTTATTGACTTTTATTAGCCATGGTCCTTAGCTAAGCATTTTCAGTATCTCTGCGATTTCTAGCTAACTCTCTAAAAATGTCATTGTTTGCTCTGTTACAGGAGGTCATCCCCACTTTTGACATGGCGGTGAATGAGCTGTTTTTCGAGCGGTTTCCTGACTCTATCTTGGAGTTCCAGATCCAAGTACGCCCCTACAACGCCTTGAAAACCAGAAACATGAGGAGCCTCAATCCAGAAGGTGTGTGGGTTCATAGGCTCAGACCATGTCATTGGATTAGATGCCAATAAAGTGAAATCACACTTATTAGCGACACCATTTGCAAAATACTTTACCCATATTTAGTGTGGGTTTTTTGTGAAGCTCCCTTTTGGATTCGTGACGTGAGGTACCGGCCTCATGGTAACGCTTCTGTGTGCCTTATGTTGCCTGCAGACATCGATCAGCTCATCACCATCAGCGGCATGGTGATCCGCACTTCACAGCTCATCCCCGAGATGCAGGAGGCTTTCTTTCAGTGCCAGGTGTGTGCCTACAGCACTCGGGTGGAGGTGGATCGCGGACGCATCGCCGAGCCTGCAGTGTGCCGCCACTGCAACAACACCCACAGTCTGGCACTCATTCACAACCGCTCAGTCTTTTCAGACAAACAGATGGTGAGATCTGGGGCTCAGGAATGGGGCAGATTGCGTACAGTGAATGACACCTAGTCTGAGAATATGTTAGAGGCTTATGAGTGAAGTGTCGACCGAGGTCATGGCATCTGTTGTTTTATGATCTATCTTGACAACAGATCAAAATCCAGGAGTCTCCCGAAGACATGCCCGCCGGTCAGACGCCTCACACCACAGTGGTCTATGCCCATAATGACCTGGTCGATAAGGTACAGCCTGGAGACCGTGTCAACATCACTGGTGAGTCATATAACTGTTACCCTGCCATTGTCAAAAAATAAAGATCCCACACTGAATTACGTAATAAGATTGCATAAAATCCCTGAGAAAACCAAAGCAAGAAACGTTCTTACATCATATGAGGTTTAAGACTGCTTAAACCTATTTGGAGATAGAAATACACTCAAAATTATACTGGGAACTGCATACAGCCAAATAATTTAAAGTATGAGTCACCAAATTTGACATTGAAAGTCCTTAAATCTGACCTTGAACTTTAATATTTAATAGAAGTAACTGAGTTGGCCCACTTGAGAAAACACTATCAAAATCCTTTTAAACTAACATTGAACATATGTGAAAAGTCAAATGATTTCCCCTCCACACCCTACAGGTATATACAGAGCAGTCCCCATGCGAGTCAACCCGCGTCAGAGCAACGTGAAAGCCGTGTACAAGACTCACATAGACGCCATCCACTTTCGCAAGACTGACGAGAAGCGGCTCCACGGTTTGGACGAGGACGCTGAACAGAAGCTTTTCACCGAGGACCGCGTGCAGACCCTGAAGGAGCTGGCAGCCAAACCAGACGTCTACGAACGCCTCTCCTCTGCTCTGGCACCTAGCATCTACGAACATGAGGATATCAAAAAGGTGTGTGAGTGTGTGTAGGTGAAAATGGACACTAGCCAAGAGTGAAGACATTCAAATGATGTTCTATTTTGGTGCTCAGCATATTGCTTGTTATGTGAATCTTTATTGAATCAAATCCCCAGCTGGCAATGTGGAAAATTCAATAACACTACATATTTTTAAACGATACCAGGTGTAAAAGTACCCAAATGTAGAGGCTTTGAGGTGTCTTCTAGTGGAAAATTTTAGATTGAATTTGGTAGAATGCCTGAGAACAAAATCTTTTTGGGACACAGACGACGCCAAAAATCTAATAAAAGTAAGTGATTTTTCCAAGTGGGCATCAGAAAAGATTTTGCCTCCAGAAGACTTCGAATTCATCAAATCTTTTTTTCTGATTTTGGACCATTTAAAATTAAGGCATAACGTCAAAACCAGATATTTTAGTCAGTTTTTTTGGCCTGGACTTTTTATGTTGAATATAGAAATTCTCCAAATGGTCTAAAATGACTAAAATGTTCATCATCACTACAGCATTGCACTGCAACACAATTTGGAAGACAAAACTTAAGGAGCAGCCATAATAATCAATCTCTCTGGGCCACATAACAAGACGATAAACCCAATAGAAACAAACTAGATTTAGATGAACGCCACAAAAAGGGATGGTGCTAATCTTTCAATCTGGCGCCTTGCTTCAGAGACCCTCTGTATTATGTTGATAAATGGGGAGAAAAGTCATTCTAAAGTATGTATGCTTGTTGTCAGGGGATTTTGCTGCAGCTTTTTGGCGGCACCCGTAAAGACTTCAGTCAGACGGGCAGAGGCCACTTCCGAGCCGAGGTGAACATCCTTCTCTGTGGAGACCCTGGCACCAGTAAGTCCCAGTTGCTGCAGTACGTGTACAACCTGGTCCCCCGCGGCCAGTACACCTCGGGGAAGGGCTCGAGCGCCGTGGGTCTCACTGCCTACGTTATGAAGGATCCCGAAACCCGGCAGCTGGTCCTGCAGACGGGGGCACTGGTACTCAGCGACAACGGCATCTGCTGCATTGACGAGTTTGACAAGATGAGCGACAACACGCGCTCCGTGCTGCATGAGGTCATGGAGCAGCAGACCCTATCCATTGCCAAGGTACGTCAACATTCTCCGAAGCTTGATACCACCAGGTTTGAAGCTTCCCTTTAAGATTTTGTTGTGAATCTTTTTGTCTGCAGGCTGGTATCATTTGTCAGCTGAACGCCCGCACTGCCGTTTTAGCTGCTGCTAACCCTGTCGAATCTCAGTGGAACCCCAAAAAGACCACAATTGAGAATATTCAGCTTCCTCACACATTACTGTCCAGGTAAAAGCAGTCAAGCAACAGTCACTCGAAAACCTAAACAGTGAAGAGAAAGTGTACAACAGAAGGTCATACTAGAAAAATCCACACAACAACAGTGAACATGGAGAATTCAGTTGCTTATCTAACAACTAGATAGGAACTGTGTAAAGAATAAACTTACAAATGACTGAATGATTTGGCGAATATGGGTGGGTAGAATCAAACTCAACAGAAGTCTTTTGAAACTTCGCTTCATTTTAAAGTAAATACCAGTATTTTAAAATTAATTTCTATAACCCACAAGAAGAAAGTGATTCTTTGTAGATGTCATAAATAACATTCCCTTAACCTAGCTTTCCAGTGGTCAATGTGAATGCGCAAAAGCTATTTCATTTTTTTTTATAATATTTTGCATTCTCCTCGTAGGTTTGATCTGATCTTCCTGATGCTCGATCCCCAAGACGAGGCTTATGATCGCAGGTTGGCTCACCACTTGGTGTCGCTGTACTACCAGAGTGAGGAACAAATTGAGGAAGAGTTCCTCGACATGGCTGTGTTGAGGGATTACATTGCATATGCACGAACATACATAAACCCCCGGCTGAGTGAGGAGGCTGGCCAGTCCCTGATTGAGGTTTGTTTTTGTAAAAGTGTCACAAAAGCATTTGTTCCCAGCTAATGTAACCTCACCTCACTTGATGTGCATTTGCCTTTAGGCCTACGTGGACATGAGGAAGATTGGCAGCGGCCGTGGCATGGTGTCTGCTTATCCCAGGCAGCTGGAGTCCCTGATCCGTCTGGCCGAGGCCCACGCCAAAGTGCGCTTCTCTGAAAAAGTCGAGACCATCGACGTGGAGGAGGCCAAGAGGCTGCACAGAGAAGCCCTCAAACAGTCGGCCACAGACCCCAGGACAGGATTTGTGGATATCTCTATTCTTACAACAGGTGAACTATAGCGTCAACTGTGTAGGAAATTAAGTAAAATAGTCTTCAGTGCTATATATCTCTGCAGATGATCTTATAGCGCCTTCTGCTCATTTCAGGAATGAGTGCCACTGCCCGCAAGCGCAAAGAAGAGGTGGCCCAAGCGCTGAAGAAACTCATCCAAGCCAAAGGAAAAACCCCTACCATGAAATACCAGCAGCTGCTCGAGGACCTCAGAGGGCAGTCTGAAGCGGTAAATACACTTTCATGCTTCATTTACCATAAATTCAACAAATTCTTGCTACTTTGTCCAAACACCAGAATGTTCGAATAACTTATTTAAGGACACACACACACACATATAGAACGCCCATAGCTCCATACAAAATAAATTATAATTAAAAATAAGATAAAGGTCAGTTTCATTTACTAATGAAAGTAACTGCGTGTTGTGCAGCAAACAAATACTTTTCTACTACCAAGATGCTATAAAAATGTTTTCAACTTTCACCTTTATTCCCACTTTGAGCAAAAACACCACAACTTTTCATAAAAACTAATGCAACTAGTAGTTTATGGCTGCGAACACAGACAACATCCCGGAGGGACTGATTATTTTATTTATCAAAGTCAGAGGGTATAAGAGAGTTCTCACTGAAGTTTATACTTTTTGTGAGTAATGAGAGTGTTTATTCCTTTAACACTGACAGAATATAAAGGAACTTTTTAAATATTTAATTCTGCGTTATTGAACTGAGGTTGCAAACATTTGATATGTCTTCTACTCTGTCACTATTGTCTAGGCCATTACGAAGGAGCTGTTTGACGAGGCACTCCGAGCTCTGGCTGATGAGGATTATTTGACTGTCACTGGGAAAACTGTCCGTCTCCTCGCCTAAGAAACTCCTGATAATTCATTTTTCTAACTATTTCACTGTACAAGGATTAAGGACAATAATCCATAATACCTATATTGCATTGTGGTGGTAAAAAAAGATTAAATGTATTTGAATTGTTAAATTTTCATTGTTTGTAATGCTCTTTGATGCTGTTCTCGTCTTATTCTGTGGTTAGAGTCACTGATTAGAATCAGGGCGAAGACCCAATGTTTCTACATTGTACTTAGAGATTTGCTGTAAAAAAAAAAACAAAAAAACCCATAATTGATCATTCTTGGTCTACTCTTATTGTATATTGAGTACTTAATCCAACAACACACTTATCCTTGAAGTTGCCCTTGATATGTTGCTTGCATTGAACACGTGTTAATAAGAAGATAATAAAGTAGAAGACTGTTACATTTGTGTCATTATGATTGATGTGCTTGTTTGCTATGTGAAATATTTATTATTGGCATGTAAAACTACTTGTACACAAATTCAGTACTTCTCATTACAATTACTGAATAATTAGACCCCACCAATATGTTTAAAGTGCTTTTATCCATATCAAGGGAATTTTTTTGAGCAAGTTAAAGTGAAGTGAAGTTAAACTGACATAACAGCTTGCATAAAAATAAAATACAGTAATAAAACTATTAAATACTACATGTCAAACTAAAGTCTTCATCGCCAGATATGCTGATGATATAGGAAAAACAAAAGATGCTAAAAATGGACTGATAATATGGCTCAAAAGATTTAACATTTTATTTTCTGTAAAGTATTAACGTAGAACTAAAATAAATGTATTCTATTTCAATCTATTAGTGTAAAATACTGAAAATGAACATGCCTGTGACACAGACAGAGATGAGTAAGGTGTGTTTTAGTAATGAACCCAGCTCGGTTGGGCTTGGTTTTAGCGCCGCTGATGTCACTGCTCTGTGCGCTGCTGGACTCGGCTGAAGGAGATGGCCTCCTCAGGTCTGTATGCCTCCAAATCTAAATGCATATCTAAAGCTGCACAATGACTGGGAGAAACCAAACCAGACCTGTCATTTAGATATCAAACTACCGCTTTGCTCACTCGCATTGTTTATAAAGTTTCGGTAAATCGTAGCTTCTTTCTTGGGAGCACCTCCTTTGGGCAGAGCAGTGCTTTTGGAGCCACCGCGTTAGCTCACCTAGCTTCCACATAGCGGTTTCCCATGAGTTAGCTGAAATACCTGACGTGTGGTAAAATAGAAATACGTGCGGTTTAAGGAATTAATGCAGAACGTTGTGAACACACTCCTTCTCTTGTGTGATATGTGGCGTGGGTTTAATTTCGCCTTTGAGCTGCGTTTAGTGTCGGACCAAAACAGCCGCAGACAACAGTAGCAATGATTAGCCGTAGCCTCTGCTAAGTTAGCGACTAGAATATTCTAACCGCGCAACGGCGTTCGCTCTCCTGTTCCTGAAATATTTACACTTTATACCCTGCGATTATTATGTGTGATATATTTTCATCACGATTAGATTTATCACGATTGCAGTCTTGCGTGGAAGTTGTCGGTTTTGATAAGATGTCGTGAGAAATTGCACATTTTACAGCACAACAGAGACGGAAGCAGTGAGGTGCCAGGGCCACTCCACTGCTGGTACCAACACTTCAAATATATAACCCCCAATATAATCCCATTGACACTTACGAACGCATAATGTAGAAAAATGCGTTTGAAACCTAGTACAGATGTTTATATGTGTCGTTGTTCAAGTCTGTGGTGCTAACGATACACATTCATGTTTGTAGATGACATGCTTTCTTTCAGCAAATAGCCGGAGCCCTTTTTAGCGCTCAGCAGGAAGTGTGGCTGATGATACTGCAAAATAAAGTCCGCTGTGGTACATCTAAACTACGACTTCACACATATGAGCTTAAATTACTCTTTGTACGATCATTTAGTTGATATAAATAATTTCAGGCAGTAACATTAAACGCATACAAAGAGGATTTCCCCTCCTCGATCTAAGCTATGCGTGGTGTAGAGCGTGGTTTCATTTTGAACTCTGCCAGACTTGAGTTACTAAAGCCACATATAACATGGATTAGGTCAGGGGTCGTTTCACATTGTGAGGTCTTACAATGTGCTGAGGTTCGCGTTTACAAAAATATCTGACCTAAATCCCATTCCTATTCCTATAGTGCCCTTTGAATCTAATTTCAATCCAAAACTGTCAATACAAATCAACAAAAAGCAAGGGCTAAACTAGGCTACATATAACTAGCTAACGCTCGATGCTAACATTTACATTTTGAAGCATTATAAAAAACAATATTTTAGTAAAATATTCTCACCGATAAAGTTATCATCTGTATGAATAATAATGATGAGGTGACACTTGTTAAGGTGACAATGATTTTAATTTGAGCTCATGTATTTTAATTCTTACTGATGAGATGCTAAAAAGGAAATAAAAAAATGGCAGTGAAGGCAACATGCACCGATGGAATAAGTTGTAATAAATTAAAGTAGTTGTACTTATCAGTTAATAAAGAAAAAGGAAAGCATATAGATTTTGTTGGACATCTTGGTGACAAATTTAGAGGGTTAAATACGTTTAGCAATGGTCATAAATCAGCAACATCACCATCAACCAAACACAGAACTAATAAGATCTATTTATCACTAAAACGAACCCTGCCTTAAGTATGAAAATATTACTCTTCAAAATTAGGTATTATTTTTTATGTACAGTTCCTTTTTTTCATTTATAGCTAGATTTCAATATTATGAAAGAGGAAGGGAGAACTTTATTCAAAACCCTATGGATCAAAACTGTAAAATGAGAAGGAAAAAAAACCTAAATAAAAATTCTAATGCTGGAATTTAAACTGCAAACTCTTAATGTAGATATGTTGTTACAACACGTGATTGTGCTATTGCAGTTCAATAATCAGACATACAACATAAATAGTTGCTTTAAATCGGTCACATTTGTGAAGTGGTCTCTTGACTATTCATGATAGTTAATGAATAACAAAAGCACATGAGAAATAATGTGACAAAACTATTCCTTGGGCAAATTTTCTAAACTACTTTGAAGTGATATGAAACAGTTTGGTGTAGGCTTGACCTTTACGAAGGGGAAACAATGCAGTCTTTCCTCGTCTTCAGTGTCTTAGTTGTGTTTAGCTCTTGATTGAAGTTTAACTGTCCCACTCCCAAATTAAGTCACCAAACCCGTCTAGTTAATTTTAAAGGGTGTATCACTGACTAATTTCTGAAGTCGTTGGACGATTATTAGAGCTTTACCTAAACCCTCCATTCAACATCTGCAGTAAAGGCCCATGTGCTTCAAACCTCATGACTGCTCCCTAATAGCTGTCAGGAATGATGGCTTTACTGAGCCTCACTGTTGGAAGAAGCCTATATACAGCTGTAAGACGAGTGTGACCTTGGTGACGAGTGTATATTTTATTCTTTTCAACTATACATCATGTCCTTTTGTTGTAGGAGTTAAAGTTCCACGCAATTTCCGCTTGTTGGAGGAGCTTGAAGAGGGACAGAAGGGCGAAGGCGATGGCACAGTCAGCTGGGGCCTTGAGGATGACGAAGACATGACTCTCACACGATGGAGAGGCATGATCATCGGACCACCGAGAGTAAGCACCACAAAACACAGTTCAGCAGGGGAACACTGTGATTCAAATAGTAAGCTGGGACATTAGGTTTTAGGCAAAATGAGGATGGGACCACAAATTATAAACAGTGACTTTTTGACACCCTTGAACAATGTTGTACCCTGCGTTAGACAAGATTGGACACTGATTTTTGCTAATACATTGTCCAACTTAATTAAAAACAACTGCCTGGAAGCATTTTGGATTTTATGATTGAAATTTTACTGAAACAAGAGGCAGATGGTTCTTTATATTGTATTGCCAAAATACTAAATAATAAAATTTCGTCTTTACAATTTTCATTTGACACACCTTGCAAACTGTGTGCTCAATCCCAAGTCTGCAACAGGTTGTAGTAGTAATCAATGTGAACAAGATAGAGCAGGCTCGACCGAATCTTCTTGAAATTGTTGTTTAAAAATACTTTTTGCTAAAAAAAGATGGCACGTTATCTTGCAGGAAAAAGTCACAGTAAAGTATAACAGATATAATTGTTGATTTTTATTAAAAATTAACACCGTTTTAAAAATGTTAAGCTTGGAGAGAAAAAAAAGATCAGTGAAAATATTTTGATTCACGGGTACATGGACATTGAAACTAAAGAGCGCATAGTCACTGAACACAACCAAGAATCTAAACAAAGAGCCACAGGCTAAGGGTAAAATATTGAACACATTACACCTACTGGAGGCTCTGAAAGTCATTTTATAGATGTTAGAGTTTTGGATTCACTGATGGACCATACATCTTCAGTTTCTTTCTCATAACTTCCATCCCTTTCTCGAAGCACATGACAGACCTTGGTGAGAGTAGTTCTTGTTGTTTTCTTTGTTTCAGACCAATTATGAGAACAGGATATACAGCCTGAAGGTGGAATGTGGACCTGGATACCCCGACACAGCCCCGACTGTTAGATTTGAAACTAAAATTAGCATGAATGGGATAAATAATTCCAATGGGACGGTAAGTACTTCAGATTTCTGTTTTGTCTAGATGTGCTTTTTATTTAAACACTGACGAAGACGGTAACTTTCGAAACAGTCTATACACAACACCCTTGCTTTGTTGGATAATTTGAATCCTCTGCCACAAAAAAAATTGAGGAGAAACACCTGTTCTTGATTCATAATTTGCAAACATTTACACTTTGCGACAGAGGATTCAAATCATAGTACAACACTGAAGCAAACTTTTGGATTTAGGAGACATAAATACATCTTGTAAAACATTTTCCTCTTCAGTTTGCCCATCTTTCCAAATATTTTTGCCCACAAAACTGAGATTTACAAAGTGTATGGAGATATTTTGGTAAATGGCTGTAGACTGCAATAGAGAAAGTGCACACACAAATAAAATTGCAGAGAAAAGTGTTTTAAAACGCATGAATCTGGGCTTAGTCTGTGTATATTTGAGTGTTTTCAGAATAATTGGAGTGAGATGCACTTTTGTGACAGACCGACGCGATGTGCAATAACTCACTGTCAGCAGCTGTCACCGTGACTGATGTGGTGTTTTGTTTTGTTTTTGTTCTGTCTCGCAGGTGGACTCACGTAGCATACCAATATTAGCGAAATGGCAGAATTCTTATAGTATTAAAATTGTTCTTCAAGAGTTAAGGCGTCTAATGATGTCCAAAGAAAATATGAAGCTTCCACAGCCACCAGAAGGACAATGCTACAGCACTTAATCATAATGGATTGTTTTGACCCTCTGTCTTAAAACCTTACTCTTAGAAATATTGTGTAAAATCATCAAGAGGCTCACTTCGCACATCAACGATATCGTCTGCAAGAGCAACATTGGACTTTTCTTCTTACATAGCTCATACGAGAAAAAAAGAAAAAAAAAAAAAGCCCCTGCAGTTAACCACTCAATTGATAGTCAAGGCTACAAACCCACAGCCTTTTAATAAAGATCTTTCGACAATGGCTTTCCGTTTGAGTGGGCTCGAAGTGGGAAGCATGACGCCACGCAGAGGTTGTACCAGACTCCCAAATACTAGTTTTACGCTCAAAAGACTAAAGTAAAGGACAAGAAATGTTTTGAAGGCATGTAACCAATATCTAGTCAAAGAGAAGCCACATCGAGTCGTTAGTCCAATTTAGCAGGTTCATAAAAAATATCATGCAGATGCTGAATACTGAACTGTGGCTGTAGTCTAAAAGTAGTGTCACAAGGTATGAAAGATTTTTTTTTATAAATATATATATTATATATCTGTATTTGACACGATACCGATACGTTTCTGTTCTGCAGCTCTTTGACATGTAACAGACGTTGAAGCCTGTTCTGTTCTGAAACCCTCGCATTTAACTTCTAGTGAAAATGACAGGTGTATGAACTTGTGATTTTCTGAAATTAAAGTCACTCTCTGCGAAATGACGCATGCCAAAGTCGAGTTTATTTTCTTGCCCTGCCGGTTAAACTTACACTTGTTGGTTTTTCCCACTTGTGCAGGCGACATTCATGCATTATTTTGTGAGCAAGCCTCAGTGTCCCTGATGAGCTTTGTAATCGAAACCGGGTTAATGAAACTCTTGGTGGTGACACAACTCCGCACATATTTAATGTCTGACTTGCTCTCATTAGAATAATCCAATCACTCATTTTACAGCCCTCATTTGTCTTGTGTGGCTTGTTTAATAGGAGATACAAGTCTATATTTATGATTGATGGTCTCTCCAGATCTTGTTATTTTGTGAGCTATTTTGAGTTTGGGGACAGTCTTTGGTATCCATTGAGCAGTAGAAACATAACTTTGTAGTAGTCCAGGCTTCATCTGACGCTTCAGATTTCATTTAAAATTTGAAAGTCTTAATGTTCAGTCAAGAAAATATCTGTCAACGTCCACTGAAACCCGTTTTCAGTACATGGATGGGCTTGGCTTTGACATTTTCTTATGTGGCATTGTGAGAAAGCTGCTTGAGAATATATCTAAGCTTGCAATATAAAGCATGATTCATTTATATAACGCTTTTAAGATCTGTTTAGGGCAACACAAATGAATGAGATACCACAACATACACAATCTCTTCAAATTAATTAAAAAGCAAATTAATTGAGTCAGTGCCCAGTGCAGAGGAAGGTCCATGTTGTTCAGTATAGCATCCGTCTTGTTGTGTGTCTGTTGCTCAATTGAACCAGCCCTCTCAGTGAGATTTAAAAAAAAGACTTATAGACTCCATAATGAAATAAACAAATGCAATAGAAGATTGTACAATGTCACATTTACAATTGCAGTGGGGCAAGTTTGTTTTGTTGTTTGTCTAAAAGAAGGTACACTTCTCAGTAGATTCTTGATGAGTAATGAATTACTGTCTACTTTTAATGTTTTGTCTCTTGATTCTCATTGAAGCACTCTCAGAAAATAACACTTCAAATGACGAAAACCACAGTAGAGTCAAACTAAAAATACTTAAAAGCAGCAGGTGATAACATGAGATCTATTACAAAATACAGACATGACTACTTTGCTGTGGGGCACATTGAAATCCCAGGTGTACCATAAATAGCATTTCCTTTAGATGTCAGAGACAAACCTGATTTTTTAAACTGCAGAGCTCATATTAAATAAATATTGTAGTTACCACTCTGATAAAAGCTGATTTTGTTACATTATCCGAGCGTCAATGAATGTCCTCAAAAGTGTTCAAGGCTCCTCGACACCGAAGAATGATGGACTTCTCCGTTCGACCTTTGTGACCTCGTGGCCATTCATCATAGTTACTGCGGAGGCCGTGCAGACGTCACATGTCCAGTGGTGATAAAAAACTGTCACTGCGGAAAGACGAGGGCTGTCGGCGCTGATTGAAAATGCTGCTTTCGAACCAATCGGGGCTCACGTGTCTGTGCAGTCGTCAGTGTCACTAAACTGTAATATTCTATTACAAAGAGGCACATTTTCCACATTGTATCACTAACTAAAGGGACAAAAAGGGCATTAAATTGAAACTGTTTTTGTTTTTTTTTTGTTACCTTAATATAACTTTTCACATAAAATTTGCTAAAAAATTATGCTAAAACTGCATTATACACAAGGTTGCTGCGTGTCCTGGAAAACCTTGAAAATACAATGTTACAATATGCTTTCCTTGCAAAATATTTAATCAATTTGACAACACTGCAAACTAAAAGTATGATTTATTGATGTCCAATGAAGTTAAAATGTCTTTATTAAGAGTTCTTTCTGTTGTGTTTCAGCATAAAACCTCATTCAGGGATTCTAACAGAGACCTAATATTCACCTTAGTTTTAAACACTTCTTTTCTTTCTCCTTTACAGCACTAGCTACATTTGTTGTTGTACATAGTCCCTTGGAAAGCATTCTATCTAAAAAACAAAAAACAGTACAAACCTTGGTCTTGTTTTGTGCTTGGATGCCCACTCCATCTCTGTCCTCTAGGGGTCGCCCTGCACTCATAAATGTCCCGGGCAGTGCTCTGCGAAGGGCCTTCTGTTCCATGGCTTCCAACAAAAAAAGCAGTGCCACTGTGATGCTCCCAGGCTACATTTGTGCACGCCGTCATTATCCTTTAGAAAAGTGATGTGTTTTGCTGTCGCCGCTTAAAGGAAGATGCAGTCCGTCTGTTTGAGGCTCTCCGTCCGTGTCCCGACGTGTCCTTTTGGTGCATTTGAGGCTGTGGACATTCAAAGCTAAGCCGAGCAGCATTTGTGTTATTGTATTATGAAGCCAGGACTTCTCTGAATACAGGGAAGATTTCTTATTTCAATTTGGGTCTGTGGGTGTGAGATGAGTCAGTATTGCTGCGGAGGATGACCTCGCTCTTGTGTGAAAAGAGGAGATTTGACTTTGGAGACGTGACAGTTTGTATACCAGGCCCAGCTTCCATCAGCTCCATCCTCCCTTGCTTGCTGTTGTTGTGTTTATTTTTTTATTTTTTCCCCCCAGTCCTCGGAAGTCATGAATACCAAATCAGACATCGCTTGTGTTGCCGCCAGTTCACTCGGCACAGTCAAAAATATAAAAGGCACATCCCCGGGTTACACCGGCTTACTGCCTCATTCTCCACTTGTATTTGCAGAGCAGATTTCGCTGAACCTGTGCTCACTCACTTTTTGAGAGCCTCATTTGAATGGAAGGAGGAAATCCTGAGTTGACTATTTAACCTCTCGCTCCATCCGGCTAATCTGAATTTCAAACTCTGCACAAAAGCCAAAATGAAGATCAGTGAGCTTATTACACTCATGCCACCTTTGCTGTTTTTGTGACTTTATAGGCTGCCGTCCAGGAGATTATTGACTCCCATCCAAAACCTTTATTGACTTTTTTGAGGCTCCGTCTGTTGATTTTTTTTGTTAGGAAAGTTTCTGAGAGAAAAACAGTTGATGGGTGTGAGTGACGGCTCTGACTGCCTCTGTCTTTAAAGATTTTGCTCTTAAAAGGCAGACCAGTATTTGATAAAAGGAGTTCTATGAGACACTTAGTGATAATTAACATTGTTAGCATACCTCCAGTTTGGAGAAGCAAGCAGGAGCAATAAGGATGACAAGGCTTTCACTTATGATGTAATGGTGTACTATATAGAACTTTATTTTGTATCATATGACTGATTTTTATTGAAATTTGTGACTTCACAAGTTCACAAAAATCCATCTTTTACGGCTCCAACGAAAGCCTCTGCTCGCAAACTGATGCTGGTTCGGACCAATGATATGACGTTTGTGATTTAGATTTTGTGAATGAAGCGACCGTTTGACTGTCACTAACATAAACAACATGCCTTTTATTTGATTGGATAAAATTGCTGTTACTCACAGGTGGTTCCTCTAGTCATTGTATTCATTACCAGCTCTTTGTAAATGCTTTCTATGGCTCCCTGTAACAGACCATCTGGTGAGTCAAGCTATGGTTATCTAAGGCAAAATTTCGGCCACTTCTCAGCAACATATAATGTGATAATAGCTAATGTATGTAATATATTAGCTATTAAACTATCCTTTCTAGTGTAGTTCTTGATAGCCATCTTAAATCTACTTTTTAAAGGTCTTGTCTTGGAGACAAACTCATTTTACTCAGTCTTTGTTGGTCTTAGACAAAGAGGTTTTGGGATTTGGGATCACTGGTGTAGGTCTTCACTCGGACTCTTGCTTTAATAGCTTTGGTCTCGTGTTTGTCTCAGTACATCCGGTCTCAGTCATGACTTGATCTTGGATTTTACTGCACTAAGTCATCGTTATTTTGGTGTCTTTTAGTTTTGTTGTGAATACCACAATCACTGAGACCATGTCATGATCAAGAGACTTAGTCCTGTTACAAAGACCAGGACTTGAAACATGGGGTTAAGATAACAGAAAACACTACAAATACAATTCACTTCAATGATAAACCTAGCACTTAGTTAAGGGGAAGGTTATTAGTGATAATAAAACACAAACTAGAGCCATGTTATTGGCTTTATTTTGACATAGTAATGATGATAAGTAAATCACTTGTCTTTGCATTTCAGTCCAAGACAATGTCTTATGTTCTACAACTCTTTATAAAATATGACATACAAGTCATAAAGCTGTATTTCTCTGTGGTGTAAGAAACACAAGACAGAAAGCCTGAGAGATGCACAGTGATCTAAGCTGGGAAGGAATGCAGAGACTGGGACGTCCGTCTCAGAGGCCGGCAGACTGCTGGAACCAGGCCTCGCTCCCACACCACTCACCTTTTGCCCCAGAGGCCAAAAGGTCACATGTTGTGTCTGTTGATACTGTAAAAAGCTTTGTCTACTTTATGGCCAGTGTGTGTCTGTCTTCCTGACCAGTCCCATTTGTTTCCCCTTTCTGCTTGTCATAACTTTAACTTTAAAAATAGAACCAAATGTGGAAAAAAAAGTTTAGTTTGGCTGCCATGTTAAACAGAAATATGAATAGAGATGACAGTTCCAAAATTTGAGTGGTGAGTAGGTGAGAAATCCCCAGGAGAAAAGTTGCTGAAAGTTTAGGGAAGCATAAAGCGAATCTGCATAATTGTAACCCTTGGATACAAAATATGTTTGAAACGTTAGAGCTGAAAAGTTAGACATGCCACTGTGATTTTGAAGTGACAAAAACGTGTCTGAATATGAAAGTTTATATTTGTATGTAGCCTATAGTCACGTAATGGAAATAATGTAGAATAGGATCTTATAAGGAACTTCTGCTGTCTTCCCTTTATTTTGCTATTGCCTCTGTGTTGTTATATCCATTGTTGCAGATCTGACACCTTATAAACCAGGGATAAACAGAGCCGAGGTCATGCCCCTCCCAGAAGACCATATGGGTCTGAAAAATCGTCACTGGGGAGCAGTAGACTGTTTTGGATTCCCTTTGTGTCATGCTGTCTGTGTCACATGTTGTTTGTCAAGATCATTTCAGATGTCAAAAAAGTCACGCACGACTTGAGTGATTCACAAAGACAGTCATTGGAGATTATTATTGGAGACATATTGGAGACATTTCACAAAGTAACTCTGATCAAAGTACCAAACCGACCACCATTGTTCTAGAAAACTCATTTATTTATCGCAGGCCTAAACAATCGCCTGGTGATGTCTATTGTAAGCAACTGTGGGACCTCAAAGTCTCCAGAAATGGACAGAAAAGAAGTCACATGAAGAGCCAGTGGCACTTACAAATACAGAAGCACACAGACACTATTCTTCACTAAGTCACTTCGCATTAGGGAATTCATTTTGCTGGAAATGGACACCTGATTACATCTGTTGATTTCTTATTTAGTATAATAAACTACCTGACTCTAGCCTGACATAAATAGTTTTTTTGAAATGGTATAGACTCTTTTAGTGTTTGTGAACAAGCTGTGTGCATATCTAGGTGTCGTTAGTTAGCATGAGCCAGCAAAAAATAAATAAAAATGCAAATTGTGCATGAACAAGAAGATTTTTTAAATCAGAGCTACAATCCAATCGTTAGAATGAATCTGGAAAGTGAGAAAATTACATAGAATTAAAGTAACTGCTATTCCTAAATTGTCCACCGGGGGTTGCACTGTTTTAGAACTGTTTTAGAACAACAACACTGAGACCGAGAACTAAACAGAAGATAGCAGCAATGCAATTACTCTTTTGCTGTCAAAATAACTTCCGGTGGCACTCTCATTCCCCAAAATAGCATTAGCATTAAAGCCATATTGTGAGGGTGAGTTCGTGAAAATGCTGAAGGGTTTTGGCAACATTAGCCTTTTTCAGCTGCTATTAATGAGAGCACAGACATTATAACGACATTGTACTTCTTTGAGCTAGGGAAACAATTGGAGTTGTTATTTTATTATTTCACTGGTCCCACCCACTTAAGATCAAATCAGACTGTATGTGGCCTTTGACCTAAAATGAGTTTGACACCCCTAGTTTATAGGATAAGATACATGTATTAACAACAGACTCCAGGCCCAGCCAACTCAACAACTCACTAAGTCTAGCCTTTTTACCAAAATATGGCTAGCTTACCTTAATGCTATTATTTGCTACCCACTCTTCGTCTAACTCTTCCAAATATGGCAGATTTTATGTTGAGAAGTTGCCTGCTGGAAATCAACAAGCATCCACTGAGGAACATGAGCGCAAACCCGTTCTTATAAAACCAAAACAATGAGCTAAGGGAGTCCATAGAGCGATGGATAATCCCCCGTCTTCATCATCAGAACTGGCCACCCTTCTCACTTTGGCCATATTCATTTGATCCGCGATATTGATTCAAGCAGTTTTTCCTCTAGATCTTTCAAGCGTGAACAGATTGGGTATTCAAAGCCGCTCAAAACAAAAGAAATTGGCAATCAGTCTCAACACTCTCTTTATCAATTAAATTAGCTTTTCGTGCCGAAAACCTAATTCTTTTGTTCACTCTCCCCAGGCTCTTTAGTATTGCTCCCCAAGATTACGTCTCAGAAGCGCCCTCGATAACTAGGGGACAACAGGAGGATAAAAAGCAGTGGTTGGTGTAATGTAAGAGACAATGGACAATGCATGCTATAGGCTAATGTTAGCAGCAGAGGCTAATTGTTCAGTACAGTTAGTTATGGTTTTAATTTTGAAAACTATGTTGTGGAGCTATAACCAAGTTTAAGTTTTAGAACTATGTCAATTTTGAGGTAAAAATAAGACATTTTAGTATACATACATTTCAATAGTATAATATTGATAACATACCATACTATGTTATTATAGCTTTTTTTTTTAAATTTAAATGCAAATGCAATATAATTACATCTATTTAAATTTAAAGGCAAAGAGTGTGGTTCATGGGCTTTTGCCGACATCTGGTGGCAACCGTATACATTGCAGTTCCATACCTCATTTTCAGAGCATGTGAACAGCTATGGCACCCTGCAATTACATGATTATATCTATGAACAAACCTCACTGTGAATGATTTTACATGAAACAAAGTGAGATAAAACCAAATGATTGTTCAAAAATGCCTTAAACGTTCATGCAAGAATGTGCGCTATAAAAGAAACGGGAGTGTGCTTCTCCTTCAGCAGTTCTCAGTTTGTCCTCTCTGGGCTGTTGTAGAAACAGGAACAGGAAGTAATAGAACTAAAAAGGCTCCTTCCACTTGGTTCTGTGGAGCATCAAATGTCTATTTTTCCGACACAGACAAATGCAAAGTGTTATTTTTTTTGTCGGATTACGCACTATTAAAGCATAGTTTTGACTGAATATAATATATAAAATGTTTCATTTCTTTTGTCTTTTGCCAAATATATCAACATATAAAGTCTCTGGGACATAGAATACCATAACATTTATTGCAGTTCATAGGGCTTTTTACGGTACCTACTGTAAATTCTACCACAATGATGATATATTTTCAATATATGGTTCAGCTCTGGACAATACAAGCATTTGTTTAGACTAATCACCCGTAAAGAAAACTGTTGAGTTGACAGTGAGATAAATAAATGAGCTCTTCTTACTGTGAGAAAGAGGCAGATTGAAACCACATGTCTGCAGCAGCAGCAGCGGCGGTGGTGGTGGCGTCTTGAGGCTATTGACATGCACTTCACACAAGCATCACTGCGTTTGGATTCGCTGCCGTGAACCGCACAGCTCCAGGTTGTTTTTTTGTGCTCAGTGCATTTAGACTATAAGACTCGCAGAATGACACTCTAAAGCGAGAGGGAAGCTTTGATTTGAATCTGCTGTCAGCGGGTGATGTATGGGTCGTGTTATCTGCGACATGGATTTTAAAAGTCAGCGAGCGGCTTGTCACTTCACAACCTCCTCTCAGGTCGAAGTGACACAGAACAGGGCCTCATAGAAAATGTAAAAAGCATCAAGGGAGAAGGGGGGAAAAATGTCCGAACCGTCTGCTGTCTGTGTGTACTCACTGCATTCCAGGTTATTTATACAAAGTGAAAAAAACGTGTAGACTTCATGTCTCTGCTTGGTGAGAACTATTAAATTACGGCTGGATGTTTTTAATTACTTCACATAAATGTTGGAACACAACACTTGGCCAGTCTTTTGAGGAGGGGGGTCTATAATGTCTCACATGTTTAGGGAAGCACTGGCTTGCACTTAATCATGGTGGTCCCTCTGTGATTCTGGCATTGGAAATGTGGCTTTGTGAGAGAAAAGTGAGCATTCCTTCTGCTGGCGCGAGGGAGAGGAAATGGGTAATAAAACCAGGGGGAAAAAAACCTCGGCGGCGTGCTGGAGCCAGTGATTCTGGGATCCACTTAATTGCTCTTAAATGAAAAAGATTTTTGGCTTCCCATTTGCCGTGTTTAAAGAAAGTCAAGTCAAATCCCACATGTATACCAGCCAAGCAGCGACTTCTCATCCAGCACTATGAGCACTAATCCCTTCTTTTTCAGTGGTGCCATCGGTAATATTATTATTAATATAGACAAAGCTGCTGTTCACTGCTTGCAAATGCCAAAGGCGGCAGCTTTTGTTCCTTCACTAAGGCCACAGAAGTCACTGGGGAGGCAGCATGTCAGCAGTTGTGCGTCTGATTTTGAATAAGACAACACAATTATCCAGATCTTACGTCTTACAAGGCTTGTGGGCCAAGTCATTCCTTTAACAATACTTAAAGGTCCCTTTTCTACTCTTCTATTCTTTTTAAGCCCGTCACACTGTGTGAGATTTGCAATTGACTACAAATAATGAATTAGTCGAGGCAGAATCATGTGTCATGGCTAATGCACCATCTAAGATTGTCTGCAACAAATATCAGACAGTGTCAGAAAATGAGGATATTGAATAGTGCTTGTATATATCCATAGAATAATATGCTTTCATAAGGGTAAACTAGATGACTATGTAAACAAACATGTGCTAACTGTTCTGTGCCACACTAGCCCTAAACCACTAACTTTTCCTCACTCTATTTCTCTTTAGTTTTATCTGAACTTATTGCGTGAAGTTCATCGAGCTGACTTTTAAGCAATAACACACTCAATATTTGTGATTGCACAACATTGTTTTAGTGCCTGTCCCTTTAAGTTTCTCTCCCCATGAGCCCAGGGTCCTCTGATTGGTCAGTGGAATCTGTACATCCAGGGTTGAATGGCTCCCCGTAAAGGCTTTATCCCTGGTTCCGCCCATGTGTTTTTCCTATTGGACGATTGTGTTAAATTATGAACCAATTATTTGACAATGTGAACTGGAGTTTGTGACTTCACTAAATCTAAAAAAAAAATCATGGCCTATAGGCATTTAAGAAACTATATAAAAAAAAATAAAATACAGAAAATTTAGAGTTTACAGACACTTGAGCAAAAATGCATGTAAATATTTTTCTAAAGTGAACACACTAAAATAAAAAGTGAAATCACCTACAGTAGTAATTGATATCATCTGTGAAAGGATTTAATGGATGTGAATCCCCAGCACATACCGAAAACTTTAGCCAATTACAGGCTCACATAGAAGGGGGTCTTGGTTTAAAGTTGTTCCCATTGGCCTACACCAATGGTCAACATTGAATCAATGGCTGCCAAAAATACAGAGATCATATTCCAGGACTGACTATATCTGTTTACACTGGGAAACAGCGCAAAAAGGAAAATCAGAAATAGAAGGGATTCGCAGCTGTAAATATAAAAGATCTGATTTAATATGAGACTTCAAAGATTTGAAAATATTTGTACAGGGGCCTTGGTATGATTCTTAAAATCATTTCACTGAAGTAGAACACAAAAGTAAAATAAACTCTTCTTTAAAATTTCTTCTGAACAGACTAGTTTTATCCGGGTGTTGCACCTTGACATGTTTCGAAACAGTTGAAAGCGGCAGTTGAAACATGTCAAGGTAGGATACTCTGACAATACTGATCTGAAGAAAAGAATATTCTCAATAGTGTGGTCCCTTGCCACTTTGACACCACTGGTTAAGATTAATCCCTTTCAGAACATTAAATTCCACTTATACATGCAGCCAAGAGTCAGCCATGAATTTTCTCATCATGTAGCGGTGTCACTCTTTAAAGAGCACGGGCGGCTTCCTTTTGAATAAAACATTTTAGCAAGTCTCTTTCGTGTTCCCATTATTGTCCATTTTGTTTGAGGGAAGTGGGAAGATGCCACTCACCGAGCCATTAAGGGCCTAAGTGGCACGGCAAGCTGTCATGTCGTGTCAGCCGTTCCTTTTGTACTCATTAATTGTTGAGAGAAGTGTGTCACATCCTGTCAGGCTGACTGCTCACTGTCCCTGTAGTCACCCCTGGGTGCCCGCTGCCCGTTCCGCTGCATTGTGCCAGAGCTGACCAGAGGACCGGCCCGGAGCCTTAGCCTTAGCCCCAGCAGGATGTGAGACAATACTGGGAAGGAAAAGGACAATGGCAGAGCAGTGTGTGCACAAGTCCTGGTCGCCCGAGCGTCTTCCATCCCCCCTTTCCCTCGAGGATACACTTTGTCGTCTCCTTCACCTTTTGTCTCGATGGGAAGATTTATTCCACTGTCACGTCTCTCCGGAGTAATGCACCTGCTTTTACTGCCGCCAAGACTTTCACATACACTTACAGCTGTACTAATCTCCAAATGAAGGTTTTTACAATGCTTTTCATTGTACAGGTACCACCACAACTGTTTTCAGAAATGGGAAGTAAGTAAGTATTTTTCAGGTATCTGTACTTTAGTTGAGTATTTATTTACCTGGCAACTTTTCACTTTTACTACTCCCTACTTTTGTACACAAATATTTATACTTTCTACTCCTTACATTCTCAAAACAGCCTCGTAACTTTTGCAATCTCCACGGATGACAACATGACGTAAAAGATGTAACTAACAAGAGAGGGAAAGTTAAGCGCCAAAATTAGGCATCTGGCCAGCGTTGGGTTTTTTGAGGTTGTTGGTTCCAAGAATCATTCAATCCATAATCTCCATTGTGTTAAAGTAGTAGTTAATCATCTCATACAACATCTAATATTGTTTGGTGATTGTGTGATTGTTGGTGAATAATGTAGAATGAAAATAATATTATATTGTTATATTTGTTATGCAATTATTTTCATTCTGCAGTACTGTAATTTGTAATACTGGTTCAGTCTTGATTATTCTGTCTTTGAGCTAACCTGAAACAGCAAACTGACACCAACTTGCAGATTGTTAATGAAAGAGTTATCACAAATGTATTGTGCATCATTGACAGCAAAATTAACTTTTACTTTTTTACTTAAGTACATTTCAGAGAATAAACTTTTACTTGAGTAAAGAAGTTGAATCAGTACAGAAGTGGCCATTTTATCAACTGTCCTTTTTTGATTCATTTTTACTACTCTAACCTTTATTTTCACTAAATACCATAAACCCCTGAAACAGATCTGCAATGTAAATCCAAATGTTCCAAAAATAGACTTGACTTTGGAGTTTGTGTTGGGTTTTGTTATGTTTACACTCAATTTGCGGATCCCTGCGGTGACAATTTGCGCCTGGCTGACACTCTTATAGCGCCTGTGCTCGAATCAATGCAGCGCTAGACTATATGGCACGCATGGAGAATTAATAAAGAAGTATCTGCAGCGGTGTCGGGATGCGGTCACAGCTTTGGCTCCTGCTGAGTGTCTCAAATCCAGTCAAACAATATTTACCCCCCTAAAAGAAATCATATCCAAGTCTATCCTTTTAAGGTTGTGCCTCTTGGCCACTTGAAAACGTGTTTCTCAACCACAAAAAGATGATGCAGTGGGTTGCAGACAAGCGGGGGAGCGAAAAAGATGTCCAAATATTTCCATGGCTCTTGTGGCCTTGTGCTTGCATAGTCCTGGCATGAGCTCATGTGTGCGGCGAGTTTGTGCTTCCCTCAGCACTCTTCCTTTCCCGGTCTTTAAGTATCAATGTCCAAGCTAACTAGGCATTGACAAAGTCCTCCGAGCTGCCTTTTACCGCTACCCACTAGACTGCGGCTTGACTCTGCAGAGCCTTTCATAACGCCAGATTATATCTCGGTGTCACCTAATACTGAAAAAGTGCAGGTCACGGTCTCGGGCTTTGAGTTAATATGTGGAACATTTGACTTTGCACAGTGGGCTCGGAGCCGTGGGCATCGTAGCAGCATTTATCATCAGCTTTAATACGCAGGGGTGGGTGGGTTAGCGTTTACCTTCAAATAAAAATGATTCTGGTGCAAGTAAAAGGTCATATCCGGTGAGTATTAAAAGGTACAGTAGGTGGTATTTGGTGCTTGAATAAAAGCAAAACAAAAGGTGTGGATTAAACAGCCTCCAGACATTCAATTTTAATACTTTATTTCCAGACAACAAGCATAAATGTGATAAATAACAGCAGAATCAATACCAATTATGATGGGTAATGCATAAAGAGGTTAAATTAATACTAGATAAAGTACCATAAAATAAACCATAAAACATAACTGCTCTAAAGTGCAAGTTCTAAGATGTTAAGGAGGCTAGTTTGGAATCTGGTTATTTTAGTCTTTATGCTCCTCAGTCTTTTGTGAGAGGGCAGAAGATTAAAAAGGCAGTGTGGCGGGTGAGACGGGTCTTCTAAAATATTAAGGCCTTTCTTTTCCAATCGGGCCTCATAGATTTCACACAAAGATTAAGCCTTTCCGTCCCGTGACCCTGTTAGCTGTTTTTACCTCTCCATTTTGCTGCCTTTCCTCTTCTGCAGACAGACTCCCAAGCCACACAGTTATTCACAGTTATTCCAAAGGTTAAAATACTTTCCATCAGCTGATTGGTAGAAATGCAACAACCCCTGGCCAGACCCACCCCCCATGTATTTGTGTTTGTTATGGACATACATCCAATCAGAAAACAGGGGCAGCAACAACATATGCTAAGCAGATGGGCAGCAAAACGACGCATGTCACAATTTTAGGTAGATGGTAACATTTGGCCTGACTGGATTTCTATTGGGAGAAAATTGTTGTCACTGAAATGGACAGACCCGTTTCATTTTGTACAGTCAACTCATGAGACTTAGAGACTTTTGAAAGCCGTCCGATTGCTTTCTTGCGTTGTACACACTCGCACACTACAAGATCTGGTCTGTTGGAAACAAAGTCATGTCGTGAAAAGGCATTGCACAAGTGACTGGAAACCACATCAGCCCACACAAACGAGGAGTTTCAAATGGACACAAGCTCTACAGTTTGTTTAACTTGTGCTGTGTATCAAAAAACAGGCAAAAAGGAAAAAAAAAAGGGGGGAAAAATATGAGTCAGATGGGCAGATATCTGGTCGAAGCCAAGCATGTTCAAACGTTTGCTGTCATGAGCAACTTTTACACATACTTAATCATCCTAACTTTATCAGTCATTGAATGTATGAACCTAATCTACTAGTACAATCTCCAGAGCCCTGTGACGTGTGAACGACGTGAGGGTCTCAAAATGGTCGTGAAGAAGATGGTGTGTACGCTGTGTGGCTGGCGCTGTAAGCAGAGTGCATAGAATTCTCTTTTTCTCTGCAGCTTGTTTGAACTTTACTTTCCACTGGTTATGTTGATTACTCATTTGAATAGTGTCAATATTAGCAGACTGACCGCCGTCACTGCAAACGAGTCGGCTCATTTGTCTACTAGCCTCATGTTGTGAACAGAATTAAGCATCATATCACGCTCTGCACCATCCTCCACTGCTCAGTAAGATCACCCAGACTATTTCTTGACATGTACGACTACAAATACTGCCAACATCCTCTAACAAAATGTGTGGAAAAAGGCTATTGATTGTGTAAAGTATATTTCATTAAATCTATTCTAGGACAGTTTACTCAACAAACGTTAGTCAGTGTTACTTGTTGGTTTGAACTCACTGTAATCTTTTCAGATGTGTTCACTACAAAAACTCATTTCTTTCTAGTTATTTTGGTAAACTCCATTCTGAGATTCTTTTTCACCAAAGACTGACTCTATTGGCATTTTACGAAATGAATAAATTGACATGAAAAGTATTCCCGATAATGCAAACATCAGGGAACAGAGGAGCCAGAAATAACCCTCCCAGGCAAGATGTGGAAGAGATTAAGGCTCGAAGCAAACGGAATAAGCGAGTGTAGGCGGTAGGGAGGGAGGGGGAGTTGACGGCGAGGGTCCGTGGAGGATTTTGGAGTTGAGAGGCGAGAAGTTAGCGTGGAGTCAGAGCGGGGAGGGGGGCTGTAGCGGTGGCCCTGTGAAAGGGAACTCATAAAAGTCACATTTGTTGGTGATGCATGAGGAAGTGAAGCCAGGTTTGGCACATGTGTCTGTGGCGCTAAATTAACTGTTAACACAAATAATCAAAGTGCAGGGCCCATTGAGCGCTGGCGCCAGTGAAATGAGGGGGAGAGGCTGGCTCGCTCGCTGAGAAACTCGCCGCGGAGGAGGACTGAAGCGGAGAGTTAGCAGGTGGAGGTCCGTGGCAGGGGCTTTCACAGGATGGAAGTGCTTACAAAACAGGCCGACCAGCCCACTGACAGAGGGAAGCACCGGCGCACTCCCGTTTTCCAGCTATTGTGTGCGAGAGCGCTTCTCTTTTTAGATCTTTCTTTGTAAAAACGCCTGACAACTCCGAGAAGCCCGAGACGTGGCACCAGCAATTACCTCCCCGACTGAAGCGCGATCATTAAAACGCCACTGACCTTGAGACTTTTGTTTTCTCGTCCTTTCATGTAAAAAAAAAACAAACGACTTCCACTTTCCACTGGCTAACACTGGTGTGGTTGTGCAATTAATTCGCCTTTAGCCCATTGCTGCTGCTGTCTAATTGGCTTTGGGAAAATAAAAGAGGATGTGAAAATGAAAGGCGGAGTAAGTGATCTATTTATAATCAAATAAGACTAAAGTGGTTCTGTATTTAATCAGACATTGTTTTATGAGTGTTCAGCTGCTAGCATGGTTGTCTCAGCCCTTCAATACATTTTATGGTATCCTGTCCCCTTTAATTCAATTAGAATACAGAACAGCAGAGTCTAGGAGTTCCCCTGAACCTTTATTCATAATATAAAATGTTAACAAAAGCCAAAATGTGTCCAAAACAATCTAACAAAAATGACTCAGGCATATAATTACAATTTAATGATTTGGTTTCACTCCATTAATTGTAGTTTTATTGACTTGACTTTGACTGAAAAAAGTTGAATTGTAAAGAATCGTTTTCATTACATACTCATGGGAAAAAGCACCATGCAATTTGTTTTTATCAACCCCGACCTTGTGCATAAATAGCAGAAAACTAGTTTTTAGTTTTGCCTCCACAGATAATCAAAATAATTGATGATGCATCTTGCACACACTGGTACAAAAATAACAGCAAAGAATGACACAATTTAGAGATCCTTGACATATTTCTGAGTAGCATGTGTCCAAACTACTCTAAGTGTAACAAAACTAAAACCTGGACAATGTTTTTTCATTCTAATCCTTTGCAAAAACTAGCAGGAGAAATGTGTTTGATGCTACATGTTCATTAGCTTAGGTTTGTCGTCCTAAAAAAAACGGTTAAACTTAGATCAACCTGAAGAGATTAGATTATTATACACATTGCTTAAGATGCAAACCTATTTTAAGATAAATGCACTCTATAGACATTATAGAGTATGGATTATACACAGACATTTACATGAAAAACAGGTGCTTACAGCTCAAAAGTAGTCACTTGGACGTTTGTTAGATCAGAAGGGTAGGTTTGTTTGATTCTATTGTACATATCTTCTCCATTAATACTAATGCAATGCTAACTGCAACAAGTGACAAAAATGATTTAACTGACTTGCATCTTTAAAAAACTTTTTCTTCTTAAACTTCCCTATCATTCCTCTCAGGCCTGTTTTCTCAAAGCTTCTTGTCTCAAAAGCTCTACATCTTCCATTTTAAACCCATTTTTTTGCAACATCTCTGTACTCACAGCAAAGCTAATGACTTTATTCTTTGTCATATCTTTTTCTTCCCCCCTGTGTAGTCCTTTATAAAGACTCGGGGCATTAGATAAGACGTTTTGAACAACTGAAAGGGCTTAAGAACAAACGCAGACGACAGACTATAGCCAGTCAACTTTATCTGAGTCCCATGAATCACGTTGAGGCTGTGTTATGAAGTAAATAGATCAAGATGTACACATGTAGTCGTGCGGTCGGATCTGATGTCGCTAAGTCACGCATGAAATCTTTGAAGTCGCTACGCAAAATGAAACAAATGAGCAGCTTTTAAAAATGTGCCGATCCAAACAGTAATCTGTGTCTTTTTGTGGGGCTAAAGAGCGTTTCAGCTCGAGTTTACCTCCTGCCAAAACCGGTCAAGTTGTGAAGGGGAAAATAAATACAACAATTTGGAAAAAGTAATACCCTGCAGCTTTGTGACATCAGCACAAAAGAAGCATGGCTCTTGATGCTCTCCACTTCCCATGCAACCCACAACTGGGCCGGAGAGCGAGGTTCCCTGGCGCCACAGTCATCATGTGTGTCAGTCACTCGCACAACTCACTGTTTTCCTTAGAGGATGAGCTAAACCCCTCCTTTAGCCCTAACGATTTATTTTAGACTCCGGCGTCCAGAGACCCCCTTTTTCTTGAAATCCCAGTTTATCTTGGCCATGTTGTTTCAATACGGACCAATCAGCTTAGCCTCCAGTGGAATGTCCCCTGAGACGCGCTCGCTTTCCCAATAGGCCCATTCATTTTGAGGACACAAGTTTAACATCTGGTTCGCATTAGCGCTCCCTACAATACCTCTCATCTCGGAGTCAGTCTTTGTGCAACTGACTCCGAGGGGGCAGCCAGCCTCTGCAGAAATATTATTTGATACTCGCTGATATGTAAATATAGCTGCGAGCAACGACGAGCGAGGCCAAGTAGTTCAGAGGGCGACGCGCAATGAGAACTTGATCAAGTGTGTGTTGAAAGTGTGGCATTAAGAACTGATAATGGTTTAAGCGATCGCCGAGATGGAGTCACAGAGATTTTAATTAAAGTCTGATGTAAGTTCAGAGTTGAGTGAAACCAGGTTGACGTTTTAATGCGCACTGTATCAGAAACCGCAAAAAAAGAATACTCAAAGGCATTACTGTTTCAAATAGAAGTTATGTGTATAGGACTGAATAACACTGAAAAGTAATCACCACCTATTTAAATGATGAATTTTTAATATTTACCAACCACTAGAGTGTAAATGATTGTTTTAATCAGCGACATAACTGCAAACATAATAATAATGGCTCACAGCAGCTAAATATAAATGCATGTAGTCTCCTATATTGAACACAGGCTTTAAATCTGGCTCGGGTCACATGCTCAGTGTAATTCACCTCTCCCCTTTTTTCCTGTCTGTCCACACTGTACCTATCAAATAAAGGCAAAAAGCCAATCTTGGGGAAAAAAAAAAAAGAAGATAAAATGTCTTTTTTGTGACCTCTTCTTATAATTCATGCAACACAGAGAAAATGCACTTCCTTCCCTGCATTCTCCTGTTCATTTGGACCACCTTGAAAAAGAGATCTCAAGGGGCTATCCATAAAAAAATTCAAAAATTCTGATCAATCGATGCTATTTATTTACATTGCACATGTCCTGAGGTTTCGACAAAAAAAGGGCGTTTGAATGTAACAATATGGCTGCCATCATTTAGGCTGGCATGTCTTGGTGTTAAGGCATGGTAAACCATATGTTTTTACAGCAAGTAGCAAAAACATACATAGCTTATACTATGTTAGGTATGTTAGCATTAAAAAAGGACATTTTTCAAGTTATGCTGTTTTTATTTTGTTTAATGTTCTCAATAGTTTTATAGCATTATGTTTGTTTTTCTTTCTTTTATTTATTTTATTGCTTGTGTACAGCAACAGTTTTAAAGGTGCTTTGTAAATAAACTCGGTATGGTAAGTTTTGCTACATCCGTGCTTAAAGTTATGACTAAACCACTTAAGTGTGCCTGAATCATCCAGGATGTTTTTACAAATCTTGACAATGAGAGTAGAGATAGACATTTCTGTCTTTGGGATTCAATACTGACTAATTGTTTAGAGATTTTTTTTTGTTGAATGGGAACTGTTGCAACCTACTTCCTTTCTTTCCGAAGTGAACATTCTTTCTCATTCTGTCTACACATGCAGAATAGTCCCTCTGTCACTCTCTAAGATGAGCTGTACATCCAAACACAAACTGCTGCACTTTCTATAGCTGCTTATAGTTGTAGCTGACGTCTAGAGCAGAGCTGACCTTTGAAAGTATACGTCTATGCTTTGTGCCGAGTACTGCAAGGACACATCTGTGAGAATAACGTGCCTCTACTTTCTTAATGATGTGCTCAGTGTATCCAGATGTAGCTTTGTGGGAGGTTTGTCCTCTGTGGGAGTGCGGTGTACCGCGGCAGGTGCACGTCGCAGGTAAAAACCACTGTCCCTTACCCTCTCCTATCTCTGTCACCGAGAATTTTTTCACTTTCCCATTATCATGTTTACTCCCCAGAGGCACAGTGCATCGAGGCCTGTCGAGAGCAGAGAGAAGGAAGGAAAAAGTGCTGTAAGTCTCTAAGTGGTTTGCATGTTAGGGACAGATCCAGCATGTGTGTCCACTGGTGACATGGCTGGTTTAATGGCTTCCAGTGTGACCAGAAGACTTCTCCTCTGTGATTCTTTTGTATTGCTTGTGTAGTAATGACAACAAACATTAGGACTTCATTTGGAGGCAATCTGCTTTTAATGATCTGATGACAGGCAACTCTGACTTTAGCTTCTAGTATTCAAGGTAAACAGAACAAACATGATGTTAGCATACATGTAACTCCCAATCAAAGACGATGTCACAATTGCAAATGCGTTACAATTATTATGCATTACATAATATTACCTTTATATAGATATGTAGATTGCATTTGTGCTCGTTACAAAAACGTTTGGGGCAAAAACAGTAGCTCACTTATCACTGGAGAGAGCATTTATTACATGCAGCTGTTGAGTGTTTGGAAGGTTATAATCTTGTAATTCTAACATAAATAGAAGAATGAAGAAGACGTTTGGTTTACGTAGTCTCAGCAGCCGACCCGGTGCAGACTGACCCAGGTTTATGTCAAGAAACTATCCAAATGACCTTGAGGCTATATATTTTAATGTAAAAAGTTGCTTTGGTTACAATATATGTACTTAGAGTGAACTGGTTACTCATGATGAACAGTAGAATAGATTTTTCTGGATAACCATAGATTGAATTGTGGAGTGAATCTTCATTGTAAAATACTGTAAATGAGCCTGCTTTATTCTGGCCACTCGTCCTCCACAAGGAGTAACGTCAGGATTCCAAGGCCTGTTGTTTATCTCAAGGTCTTGTTTAACAGCACCACTCTTCAGATCTCAAATGTGGCATCATCATCAACAGTGGCTTTAAAAGCATTCATTTTTGTGTGACTTTTTCCAAAGAGAGTTTCCTTAAGAGACGCTGATGACTTGCTACACTATTATCCCTCTTTTAAAAAGCACAATGGCAGCACAGTCTGGGAATGTTAGAGTAATATAGCCTTCAAACTGAAAATGGATTTCTTTGTGTTCACAAGACAACACAGCTGGATTGTTTATGCAACGTTTACATCATCCTCTGTGGTCCGTCTTTTATTACGCTGTTCTGTCACAGTGCCACAGTGACTCATAAATCTGCGCAGAGACTATTTGAGTCAAGAAAAAAAAGTCAATTGACCTTTTTAAAAATCGGAGCTGCCTATTTTTCTCCGTTAATATTCATGAAGACAGAAGAAATTGCTTTTTACTGCCGCTTGCATTGAAAGTAAAAAGGAGCTTGGGTCGGACCGGGGCTAATTTATTGAGGCTAATCCGGACGCACACCTCACATGGGAACACTGACAGTAAAGAGCGGTAACTAGGTTTAAGAAGCACCTGTCTAAATGAACTTACCTTCCTTACAGTATATGAGAGTGGAAGTCGAGGCCTCCATTTCTCATGCAGTTTTTACGCCTGTCTTCGTATTAAACCCTGGCTTGGCTCAGCTTGTGGCGTCTGTCCAAAGCCAAACATTTCGACCTCTGACCTCTCGGGAGGGGGTGGCTTTACAGGCCCAGTTAACAGCGCTGATAGCACGCTGGGAACCTGCACATTTGATCCAAGAGACTGCTGTTTTACAACCACTGTCATCCAGTAGATTATGACAGAAAAGGCCCATTTATTATTCTCCAGATAATCGCGCTCCTTATCCTTTTCCATGAAGTGGTATCTGGACTCAAACTGAAGGAATCTGTAAACAACAAGACGGGCATTTTATAGAGAATTCATGTGGATTCACTATGTATATATATATATCCTTGGGAACACAGAGATAAAACAAATGACTTTTGTTGTTTTACATGAGCTAAGGGGCTGCTTTATCTCACCTAGTCATAAAAATGATCTGTAACAAACCCACTTGGAAATTGTTCGGAATAGCAATGTTTTTCATGTATGTTAATTCTAATATATTGCTATACATGTAATTAATGCACTAATGTAACAACGTACACAATATAATCACCCTTAAACAATATCATACTAAACTTTGCTTTTGAAAACACTTTTTTCACTTTTAAGCCTGACCCAAAAATGCTCTTAAAGCCTAATGCAGTGTCAAAATGAAACTTATTTACCCTCCACTCCGCTGCTGTGATTTACTTCTCTCATCTGCGCACATAAAAGTGTCTAGTCAGAATTCAAATGAAGAGTTACAGAAGAGGTAAAGCCATGAGTTGTCGGTCTGGGTCACGTCAGTTCAGGATGGTTTGGTGCAGGTTTTGAGACAAAGCTTGTGTCTTTACTGCACTTTGTTCCGGAGAGCAATGTTTCTTATATAAACAGTGATGTCATACAAGCTGTGATTTTATATTAGAGATAAACACTGGCAGTGAACATTTTCAATTGCAGAAGTGTCGTCCATGAATTGCCCAGTTATCGGGGTCTCATGATTTAATGTCATGTTATGCTATGTTTACCGCAACATAGACAGCACTGCAATATTTTTAATCAAATACCACCTGACATTATTTTCTCTCTTCTTGCAATATGAATGTTTATCGCAAAGCCAAGATAGTTTTTTTTTTTTTTTTCAATACTCATTTTGACCTGATTGAGGATTCTTGGTCAATACACTTCAGTGTTTAGCTCCACCTCCACCAGAAACTATGCTACACTCTAAGAAACCAAAGTTATTATCAAAGTTCAACACTGTTTTCCTGCTTCAAACAAAATTGGGATAGGGGGAAAAGTCACGGCATCGTCGATTCATATTCACATGACATTGTTACGACGTGATCCTCGGTTACATGGAGCCCCCCAAAACACCAATTGATGCAGTACAAATGCCAGACCAGTAGGGGGTGGGTTTTCTTTTTATTATTTTAGCTTCCCTTCTTCTGTGAGTTTGAATATTTGTGGATTACGAATGCTGGCCTCTTGTAAATTAGAGGCCAATGTACATCAGAATCATTGCAGTTTTGGCAAAACGTGTTGTAGTGTATACGGCCTCCAGTGAAAATGTGCAGTTATGCTACTTTGAGTCATTGTTTGTTTGTCAGTAAATGCAGACACAACCTTTTCACTATGTTCTAACTCCTTATTGGGTAAAAGACTATAGGTCCATGTTACTGACTCAACACTGTATAGTAACTGAAACCATTAAAACCCTATTTCATCAAAAAATATATAACTCTGTGTGTGTTTTGTTGCAGAAAATCAAAGCCACTTCTCCTACGGGAGGCTTGATGTTTCTTTTCCAGCATTGTTTCTTCGACGTGATGTTGGCGACTAAAGCTGACAGCGACAGCCGAGGCTTTGCTGAAATCTACAATAACAAACCACACATTGCTGTCCCCATCAACTTCCATTTTTTCCCCCCGACTGACAGCTCGGTGCAGATCACAACCGCTGTCTCCGGAGTCAAATGCAAATCTTCTCCATTTTCCTGCTCACTGATTTCACTTGTATTATCGGCTGATGTTTTCTCATGTTTTAGGCCACTTCCTCCGTCATTGGGAATCCATAAAGTTTGGACGACTTTAGGGAAGTGGTCTGCAGAATGTTAAGTGCATGTGACAAATAGTGAACAGGGGGGAAAAAAATTATGCAAAACCAACTGTGTGACCTTTCGGGTAAAACTGTAGAGGGGCTTATTAAGATGGCCGCAGCGAAAGGTCAGAAAAGAGATACAGGTTTTGTCCGGCGCAGAATTGGAAAAGCAAGATTGTCTGTTTTTGTATTATGGAATATTATCGTGAAATTTCAGATAACACAATAGAAAAATAAACATAAAATGCACAAATACTATAACTTTTGTCATGTTGGCTGCCAAAATCCTTTCAAAAAGTACTACAACTTGGCATCTCTTTCACTTGATGGATGAGCCTAAGTGGATGGGAGTTTTATCAGCTATTAAACTGCGACATAATCTGCGATTGCTTTTCTTTCCGAGTTCACTTTAATCCTCTTAATTAAAGTGATGACGCAGCTCTTTCTCAGTTTGATCGCTACGGCCTTATCCAAAATATCTCACTATCATAAAGTACATTCACAAAGTTACAGGGACAAAGCTAACAACAAGATCTATATATCAACCAGCAGCTGTACAAACTTTTATAGGCTGAACTTTAGGCCTTTTCAGACTTTTGGGAGAGTAAATGAACTTGTCGCTGTAAATCTACCGGCAATTAAGTGATTTAAAGCGTAGTGTTACTGAAAGCACGGATAAGAAAATGGTGATTGTACGTTTTACTTTTGTTATGATATATTGCAAATCAGAACGATGTTAAATTGATGATTTCATCACTTAAAGGTCCTCCGTGAAAAGAAAACCTTAATGTCACTGAAGCTATTAAATGAGCTGCAGTTATTTTAGAGAAAGGGTCCTGACTGCAGTGCACATTGTTAATCCTCACCACTGCATTTGTAAGTAGCATATCAAATAAAAATCATACTATTCTACTTTAGCTTAAATGTAAACTGTCTTGGTGTGTCCTTACACTTCATATCTCCATAACACTGAGGCTCTCATACAGCATTTAGGTTTATATTAAAATTCCACTTTACAAATTCTTGAAAAAGCATGTGAACTTGTGTGTTTAGTCAAGAAAAACAGCAGGTTAAGGTTAAAAGAAAACACATTGCTTGCTTATTTTTATTAAGAATTAATGACTCTCAAGAGAAAATCAAATTATTGCCTCATAATCTGAGTTTTAAACTGCATTTAAACACCTTACTCATTTGAATTTCTTAACACACTTAATATCATGTGGTTCATTGTCAGATTACTGCTGCATGTACACGTCTTACTCCGATTAAGGTCAGACAAAGGGCACTGAGCCTGCTTCTAGTCACTTTAGTGGATGTGGACGGCACCATTTCCGAGTAATAAATGCGTTGTTCTAAGTTTGCTCATCATCTTTTGCGTGCAAAGTGAAGTATATGCACAGCCTGGTGCAGTATGTCCATAAAAGAGGAATGCCAGGGAAACAATAAAATGACAAATAACAAATTAACCCTTTTTACACATCTTTTGTTATTCATTCATGAATACAGGATATAGCAGGGGAAGGACAGAGACTCTTAATTACCTCTGCTGGTGGACTAATGACCTGACACCTTTGCTTAATGTGATAACACTGACTACATGTGTTCGAACAACTGAGTCAAATACAGATACTTCTTCTGCGATATTATATAAAGGGAAATTTAATTCCCTGGCATTTACCTGCATAGTCGAATAGACCACCAACTCCTAAATCCGTTCTTCCTGGACAAAATTGACGCACATTAAATTTACAGTAGATGGTTGTTTCAAAAGAGCTCTGCATGAATCATTGATAAGCGATAGAATAAAAATACAAATAGCCTCGGGCCACACTGTAGATCAGAGCAAGTCGTGCAAAAGATTAAAGCTATACTATCAACAAAAACATGTCTAATGTCTGTGAGCTCAGCAAGGTTTGACACTGCATCCCCAGATCTGTCCACGTCTTTCTGATCAATCAAAACACAGTTAGAGTATATTATATTTTGATTTGAAATGCTATAACTCCACTTCTGTTTTGCGCTCCAACAAAAACCTTTTCATTATATAACGTTTGCTCAATGGAGCCACTCCACTAAATCAAATCAAGCAGGACAGATAAGCTTTGTGGCTGTAGTGAGCGGTACAGCTTCCCATCACAAAAATATGTTTTAAAATTGTGGTAATTACACTAATATTTAGCAGTTGCATTGTATAACAGTCTCCTTTCTGGCTTTTGATGGCGCCTAACCAACTATTTGGAGAAAAACAAATCGAATACAGCCTGAAGTGAATATAAAGGGTCCTTGTGATCAAACAATGCTTTGTCAGAATGCTGCTAATAATGGATAAGTGTCCATTAAGAGAGTTCCACATTAACTACCCTCATCCCAGACTCTTTTACAACACGTTTATTTGCCAATTAGCTGTAATCCTCTGAATGGCTGGCAGTACATCTTGCTAACCTCCCTGAAATAGGCCACAATTAGCTGCATTGTGTTGATTTAACATTGTGGAGCCTGGGGTCTTGCTCGTGTGAGGTGGAGTGTTTTATTTGTCACCTGGGAGGTGCACTGTGAGGCCAGGTCACAGCTCCCCACAGCAGGGTCCCTGTAAACGGCCCGCTGCTGCCGCCGAGACTGACCCGCAACAGGGCCGCCATTCAACCATCTTGTGAGGAATGTGTCTCGGCCCGGCGGGGGGGCTCAACGGAAGTTAGATCTGCTTTAAAGGGAACAGACGGATGAACCGTGCGCGGACAGTGTTTCCTTTGAAAAGCCGTTCAAAGAGTCCTTTGACAGCCGCGGCGTCAGCTGATTACAAGTGCTTTGACCATTTCTCTTTGGTCTTTAATGGGCTGGAGATCTCAGCTTAATGTTGCATAGTCCAGGTTTGTGTTTAAACTGTTTCGAAGATGGAACCTGCTAACCTCGGCTAAATGAGTAAAGTAGTCGTCATTATCAGTGATTATACCAGATTGCTTTTACTTTGGCTGAATTCAGAGCAGGCATTGCAATCAGTGTCATACTTTTTTTCTTTCAACCCACAAGCTTTAATATAAATAGGTTTTCTGTTGAACACAGCTTGGTGAAAGTAGACAATTCATACATTTTTGGCAATATTCGATTCAATGGGCACAGTTACAACTTTATGATGGGCTTAAAGATGTTAATGTTGCACTCACAATCTGTACAACAATCAATACCCTGTGTTTGGCTCATCATCTGAAATATAGTAGTAGCTTTCAGTTTAATGAGCATTAAACCATCATAATTTCCCCTTAAATTGCTTGAAATAACTATCGTATCATTTACAGCTGTCTATAAAATAATGCAGTTGTGAGTTATAAAATCCTCAGTATTTACCATAATCCATGCTCAAGGCCACTCATACAGCGGAAGAAAAGAACAGTTGGCTTCTATTGACACATCTTCAGAAAAAAAAACCAATAAAGTCTGTCTTTTCCAGGACACATGATATAAAATAACTAGGCCAAGTACCTGTCATGTTGCTTCGTGTTTGTTATGACTGACATGACAGTGACGTTTGACAGCTCATTCCCCTGCCGCTAGCTTCAGTGATGTGATTTTCTCTATCAGGCATGTGTGTTCTTATTAAAGACAACCTCCTTTTCCTAGCATCTTCTCAATGTTCCACTGTGCTGGTTTTCTGGCTGTTAGCATTGCTAGCTACATCGGCAATAGCAACTGTAGGTAAGAGCTTTATTGCTTCACATCGTATGGCCTTTATTTTTAAGTTAGACATCACTTTTTCCATCTAATTGAAAAGAAAAAAAGATCTTGTTGGCTTATGCATTATTATTTCACTGACTAACACTTCCCTATATGTTTCAAATTCCTTTTTTGTCTGACCTTTCCAGAGCGATTACAATAGTTACCACTTGATAAACTGAATACGGCGTTGTTACATAAAAACAAATGTCACAAGAAGGCGGTGGTTATAGAAACGGGTCAGTGGGGATTTGGGGGAGTAAAAGACGGAAAAATGGCAAGAACGGCCCCGACTCTGGCCGTGTGTGGAGCCAACAGCACCACAACTTGTGCGTCATCAAATTACCCCGAGTGTTGCCAGTCTCAATTGTAGGGTAACATAATGAGTGCGCTTTGCAGTAATAACAAATAATTGCGTTTCTAATGGCGTGGCATATTCGCTCGGCGTTGTGTAGCTTCATCACAGCCCCCCCAGAGATTCTTCTGTGCTTCTGTTGATTCCAGTATTATCAGTAACCTTTCAGGGCCACTTAGACAATCACATTAACAAGTCCATAGTCAAATAAGATGCTAAATGTCACGGAACTGAACTCTGGCTTGACTCTGACAAAAACTGCATTGAATATGTGTCCTGGGTAGCAATTGGAGTTTGACATCAGTGAATGAGCATCAGCATGATCTCAGCTGACTGTTGCCTTCAGCTCAGAGCGACAATGAATGGAGCGCAATTAGCAGTTAGCAGCAGGGGACTGGTCTTAACAATGCTGCTGTTCTCCTCTCTGGCCATTATACTTTCGTTTTATGGTCAGTCAAATGTTGCTTTTACAAGGTCCATATTCAGCGGAGACATGATGTAAGGACAAAGACAATTAAATATTTACCGCGTGTATTATTTAGCGGAGTTTGGCTAGAGCTCGCATTCGTCATCTTCTAAATATTCCATCGGTCAAAGAGTACAAGTTAAAAGTTGCCAGTCATTTTTCCAGCATTGTCAGGTACTGTTTTTTTATTGATAAAGTTTACGGAGGACATTACAATAGATCGTAGACAAGAAAGACACCCTAAAATGACAACAACAACTTCGGACTCAGTTGTCCAATGCTTTTTGCTTTAAGAAGAGGAAATTCCGTGTTATATTTATTCATTTATAAAGCAATATCTGTACAAAAGGTTAGGAAAAAGGACAAAGTAGACATTGGCGAGTTAATATAACATGCAAATATTAAGAGAAAAAAGCAATACTATTTTTCTTAGCATTATAATAATAAAAATTAATTAATGACTTTGCAAGATTAATGTCTTCACTTTACTGGCTGTTAGCATTGCTAGCTACATCACAGAAAGGACTGAGGGTGGGAGAAATTTGTATTGGAACAGGGGAGCTGCTCAAATCACAACAACAACAAAAACATCCGATCAACAGTAAAATAATACAACATTAAAGGTACACAGTGAAATTACACAACATTTACAACAAGAAGTGCAAACAGCAACAGCAGCAGCAAATTAAGGATTGAGTCATCGGTGTTTCCGTTTGTCCTCTGTCTTTTTGTTAATAAGTTTAACCGATATGGGAATAAATACGTTTTTATACCGGTTGTGTCTGCACAGAGCAATCCTGTATCTCTTTCCTGAGTTCATCAGAGAGTATTCAGAGTTCAAGACATGTCATGTGTCTGATAGAGCCCTGTTGGCCTGTTTAAGGATGGATGGCTTGAACAGTTCCTGAGGGGATAAGATGCACAGTCACCATAATTCTTCCCGCTTGAAATTTGAGATTTCAAAAACTCTTGAGTCAACGTTGGAAATGAAAGCGCTGATGGACACTCGCCTCCTGTGTGGTCCAGCTCAGATCAATTGTAGGTAAGTAGCCACATTATTTCACCTAACGTCTGACCTTTTTACCAATACAGTTACAAATTCTTGTTGATGATTGTTGTATGTGCATTTAAAACAAAAGGTATCTCATCTAGAGTGTAATAGGTTCACTCTTTCCATCTGCTTGAAAAGAATGCTCTCACTTGCTTGTGTATTATGATAACTTCTTACATCACTTACCAGTATGTCTATCATTGCCGATTGCCTGACCTTTCCAGAGCCATTACAATTGCTGCCACTTAATAAAATGATGGTTAACGTTCCTTATATTTATGCAAACAGTGAATCACTTAGTCATCACCCTAATTTCTGTGTATTTTCCTGGATTTTTTCAGCATTATACTGCTGTAGTAGTTGTATGTAGTGGTATAAAGTAAAGCCTATTTACAATGTTATTTATATCTTTATTTACGGTAGTTTATTTTATTATTTTTGCCATGAGACGCCCATTATTTTTTCTTTCGAGTGACTCTTTCATCTGATTGGTAGAGGTACCCACGGCCCTGGTCTGCTTTTCCTAGACACTTAAGACCACTCATAAATAGCCGTACACTAATTCTCCAAGCTTATGAACAGTGTATTGCCCATATCTCGCCCAGGTGTCTTCTTAAATGTACGAATGCTGTAGCAACCTGCCATGAATCGCTAAATGTGTAATGAGTGACCTGTTCCAGCTTGCGGTCAGCCGAGCGGGAGTGTGTCGTCGGGCAGAATAGGCCCTGTCAGGGATAGACCTCCGATGTTTGTGGAAGGAAGCATGGCGGCCAGCTCGGGTTCGAGGGGGACCGCGGGGCTCGGCTTCACTAACCTAGAGACTGTAACTCATTGTAGCCTGAGTGGAGCGGCGTTGGGTGGCAGGGATCGAGCAGTCCTGGACATTCATCAACCTGCCGCTGAGGGCCGACTGACTGGAGCCAGCTCCTCTGAACCCCCTCCGCTCCCTGCCCCCACCCACCTCCTTCTTCTCCTGCCTCTCACCGTGTCAATGGGAACCAGTGCGACCGTGCCGTGGAAGCCGCCCCGAGCAGACAGACCCGGGTCAGTGCAAATAATCATGCCTCTGACGCCTCGCCTCGTTACTGGCCCGGGAGGGGGTTTAGGAGGGGTGTGGGGAAGGGGGGTCCCGAAAGGGAAACCGAAGACGGGGGTCAGGCAGCGGGTCTGTCCTTCGAAAAATGGAAAGGTCACAGTGTGGGCATGTCAACATCACACAACAACACAGACGGTGTAAGGATCATTGTTCAGTTCAGTGTTAAGAGCTACATGTTGATAATAGAGTGGATTTCTGAAGATTATACAAAGCTCTTATTCCTAAATAAGATGATATATTATTGTCATTCATTTATTCATTCTTGGGCGTAACAAACTAAAGCTTACATTCTCTGAAGGCTGTAAATAATAAATGGTGTTGGTAGGCTGATATATTTTGACATTTCTAGAGCTAGTTCTGCACATGTTACTTCTGTAGAAAATTGTAAAGAGCAAGTTTGGGACAGAAAGATATATTTTTTTTATAGTGGCAATAGCATTTGGTCCTCACTTTATCTCTGTTTACTCTCTACTAACATTTGCTCTTGAGTGATCAGTGGCCAGCATTAATGCCTTGTGTGAACATACTTAATGCATGCTCAGATCCGAAGACCTCTAATGCATTCAGAAGAGGCCTGTGCCACCTGTGATCAGCTCTCGGTGGAAGTGCGAACAGGAGTGAGTCACGGCTCGCATTTATGTCCTCCTGCGCCACTGTCAAGTTGTGTGTTTCAGCAAATGTACTGACAAATCCATTCATGCTATGACACAACATTTTATTTAAGTGCATCACTGAAGCACTTAGCAACCAAAGTGAGTGAAATGGAAAGTTTTCCAGCAGTTGTTAAGGTATAACCAATCAGAAGCCCAAAAAGGTGAGATTCCAAATGGTTGTGTTTAACTAAATAACGCCAATGATGTGGCCAAGACCACACTAACTGACAAAGAGTCGAGACCAAGACCAGTCTATTTTATGTTGGAACTAGAGAACAGGTAGAAAATCGAAATATTATTGATTTAATATACCCCTGACAGGGCCTATTCTGCCCGACGACACACTCCCGCTCGGCTGACCGCAAGCTGGAACAGGTCGCTCATTACACATTTAGAAATTCATGGCAGATTGCTACAGCATTTACACATTTAAGAAGACTCTTAGGCAAGATATGGGCAATAAACTGTACATAAGCTCGGAGAATTAGTGTACGGCTATTTATGAGTGGTCTTTAATGTCAGGGAAAAGCAGATGTAATATTATGAATATTTTAAATGAACATAAAACAAAATTTTGTTGAATTTCCTAAAACTAAATCCAGTCTTGGTTAGCCTTGTGCCCCATTTATGCTCCACCAGCGACACAGCAAGTATTTACAGCCCTGTTGGTGCACAAACTGTGCTAAAAAGTGCTTGTGAAAGCCAAACCTAAAAGCACATGGCTAATTTGAATACATTAACACATTCTGTTCTTATTGCATTTACCGCTATGCACATACTACATCATAGATTTCACACTATGCAAAGCTTTTTCATTTATGCTCAAGCCGCGCTTTATAATTAAGGATTTTAATAGATGAGAATGATCCCACATCCCATAGCGGGATTTGGGCCAATCACAGCTTGGAGCGCTGCAATTGGTTCATACTGATGTCAACAAACAAGAACCAAGGAAATAAACCAAGGAAATGGGTTATTCCCTTGCAAAATGTGCCTCAGTTTACAGCGAAACAACTGGAAAAAGAAAAAAAATAGAGAAATGGGCAGCAAATTAAACATGCATATATGTTGGCAGTGTTTTGTTTAACGAGGTGGATCACTGTTGTTGGGGGAGAGTGGTGGTACTTTAACTGACAACAGTGTCTATATCAGCTATCGAACCCTTTTGTGATGTCACGTATAAAACAGAGCATGACTTTGCCTGTGGATGTTGGGGCTGTCAGAAACACAGCTAACACCAGATGGGAGGAGACATAAAACAGTGTGGACTAAGGGCTTTGACTCTGTAAGCCATCAGCCCCTCTGCTATGACCTGGTCCCTGTGTAATGGTGCTGCTGAGTCAGTGCCTGCGCTCGGAGCATGGGAAAATGTACAAGGAGGAATGTGCGGGGGAAATGCTGTCTGCCCCGAAGACACCCTTGAGTCTGCTCTCCATCCTAACTGTGACTCAGGCTTCATCTGTTTACATCGACATATTAGTGACGAGGCGTTAACCTGCATATTCTTAGGTTCGTTAATGAGGAATAAGAAAAGTAACCTAGCAGCGCTGTCTGTACTGACCTTTATTTTAGTGGAATTCACTAGCTCCTGGCTTCGTGGAGTGAATCCCTTTATCTCCTCGGTGCAGGAAGGTTTGATTTAGAGTGCACAGAAATTCCCCCGACTGTGACCTGCTTCCACGCTCACGTCTCCATTTTGAGCAGCGGATGAAATTCCTGGGTGAAAGTCATCACTTATTCTCTGCTCATGTTCTCGGGCTCATTACTAACCCTAGTCCTGACCGCTGACAGGAAGAAAAAAAAAGAAGAAGAAAAAGGGACTGAGTTAGCACTGGCTAGCCTTGAACCTCATGGGAAAGTGAAGAGTGGCCTTGGTGCAAATGACTCCTGTTCAAAATAGAAATATAAAGACAATATTTGTAGTTGGTTATAGTTCTGGTCTCTTTATCAAGTCTTTTGCTTGTCTGGAGGTCCATCTGTGGATTATTAAATGATTTTTAGACATATAAAATGGTCCTACCTATGGCTAGCATAGCGGCTAGTTTTGAAAACTGAAAAAATTCAAATCGATATCTTCAGCTCAAGAAGAATTTTAAAATACACCATAACATCTCAATCCAACTAGAATAGCAGTAATTTAACATAGATCATGTGATTCATAAAAAATACTGTTTACATACATTACTTATGCATTTTTTGCTAGCAACATTAGCCTACATAGTTTATTCTACTCTGTAGCTGGCTAACCGGTTTGTCAGTTGTTTTCCATCACACATAAAAAAAAGTGTAAAGTAAAAAATCTTAAGCTATTGCATGTTGTGTCCATGTGCTTTAACTTCGTTTGAATGCTAACGTAGCTACTCAATAAATTGGTAGTAGCTACTGTCACTCATTAGCATTTAGCTCTCCTTTTGTCTTATTTACAAAGCCTGTTGCTGCAGTTAAACACTAAGATGACATGAGAGCAGCTTATGTCTGAGCAGGATGCTGCAGATTTAATAGTTCTCTCATGAAGCCTATGTAGACCCGGCCAACACAATTAAACATCTTGAGTGTGAACTATAAGTGTAGTGCAACCGATACAATATGCAACACTAATGCTTCTGTGGTACTTTCCTGTACATTAGAAACATTAGGAGCTGGATCTTGAATCAATCATGGCAGCCATTCATCTTCAGTGAGGGTTGGGCTGTCTCCATTTCTTTCTCTTTCAGCTGTTTCATTGTGTTAAAAGACATATTCATTTTCATGATTGGCCAAGGTTTTCTGTTCCTGAATAGAGGATCTATTACAGTCCTTTAAAATAAACTTTTTTTTTGTTTTTGCTTTTATAACATACTATTTGAGGTTCAAACCATTTTCCCCACTAGAAAAAAATTATCAGGTGCAGTCTGTTTAATGGGAGAAAAAGTACATCATTTGAAATATTAGAATAAAAGTAAAAAATCCAACCATTTTGAAAGTTAGAGGTGCCAGCTATACACCAGACATTCTTCTTCTTCCTGCAGTACCGTAAGTGACCACAAGTGGATTGGCCACAGGGGCTTTTCCTAGTCTTATAACGCATCCATGGTTAGCGTTAGCATGTAGCAAGAACCAATTTAACAATAGTCATTCTTGCTAGTTTCCAAACTCCAGCTTTTTCCAAACACGGTAACTTCTGGCTCTGTGAACTCAACGTGACCACAAAAGAAGTCGAGGTCCCGAGGCTGACGTCACACTTCATTACTCCACACCTTCTCACCGTCAGCTGTCCCGCCCGAGTCGACGGCGCTCGTTATCCCGTTGGACGACAGCATCCAGACATTCGCCGCACCTTATGTGAGTGTTAACAGTCTCCTGTCCCTTGCTACTCATCACTTTCAGTTTGGACTTCTCACTTCTCAATATCCCGCCCCCTCCTTCTCCTTCTTCTCCATTCCCCCGGGGCCTAAAGGGGGGCTCGGCAGTACAAATTTCCGTTTATACCAGTGGCTGGGCCTGACGACACCGCAGCGCTCTACCCCACAGATTGACGAGCCCTCAGATGCCGATTTACTGTACATGGCAGCCACTCTGGAGCCGCCGCACATCTGGAGTGGAGTACGCTTACTGAAAAACAGGGGCCAAACAAGTGTAGCGGAGCGAAACCGATGAAAGGCAGCCCGCTCTCTCCCCCCTTCCTCCCAGATCTCCTCAGCTATTACAGACTTATTACAGAGACCTTGGAAAGGCTGGGTTCTGTAAACAAAAAACTTGAGAGAGGCATTAAGAGACACGCTGGAGCTAATGATGTGACAGTGGTGGGAATGTCCCACACAGGCTGTTAGGAAAAGTCCATTTTCAAAGTGCGATGGTGTAAAGTGTAAAGTGTGACACGCTGAAGGCTGCTCAGGAAATAAGACAACCTTCAGCTCTGTAACAAGAGTACTCCAGCTTTAAAAAATAACAAGAGGTGGGTTTGAATTATGCACAAGTCCTGTTATCCCCCAAGTTTTGTATTTGCATTTTGAAGTAACCTATTGCATTGGTAATTGCTTATTGTCACAGTGAAAGATAACGAGCCTGAGGGGATTTTTTTTTTTTCTCCAAAATGTGCATGAAGAAAAACTCAAAAACTATTTCAAAAGTGGATTAATTGTATTCATTGTCTCCATTGCATTAAACAGTGTCATAACTTGAGTGAATCACCCAACATGTGTTAACCTCATACATCTTTCCTGTTGCAACATTTAAATATTCTTCTCTTATTATTAACAGACATATATTCCTTTTTATTTGGCTAAAAATACACTTGATTTTAGGATATGAAAACATCAAAAAATAACTTGCCATGGAGCTTCGAAATGCTTTCACAAACTGTCAGTGCGTCCAAAAACAACACAGGAAAGCAGTCAGCTTCCTGTAGGGACCTCATATTTTGTAATCTCATCTTTGGGCGATTCACGGGGCTGACATTGTTCCTCTCAAGAAAAGGAAGGGATTCATAAAACTGGGCCGGAGCCAGAGGCAGCTGAAAAGGCACTGTGAAATGTCAAATAGAAGCTCATCTAAAGCAGAAGTCTGTAACTGCTTTGTTTTTTTTACAAAGTGGATGGTGTAGATTGAATCAGTGCAACAAAGTATTATTACGTTCAAAATAAAAATGACTCCAGAATTATTAGAAGTGGGTCTCTGAAGGATTCGGCTACTTGAGTGTGTACTGAGTGACTTTTTATACACTGAACTTGTCCTCATGTAAGCTCTTCGAGTCTTGGGCAATTTCTTACAAAGTTAGAAGTCGTCATTTTTATAGATTTCAACAATAAATGAGTAAATGGAGCTGTGACAGAGCCAACCATTGAAACCAACTGACCTTCATCTGACACAAAGTGAAGAGAAAGAAAACAGTGGGTTGAAGAGAATTTTCTTTTCATTAAAAAAGCAGTCAAGTAAAAGCATGTCATAGAAAACTTGCCTTTAAAGGACAAGTGAATGTTACTTGGGAAATGTAAAAAGGTCTTATCTATGTCTGCATGTTATGTTGCATTTATGTGGTCCTTTCAGAACATGAAAAGAAACGGGGAAAGTCTGTACACAACAGTACACAAAGTATCCTCAATATGGTGACAAAGTGGGTTTTTAGAAAAAATAATAGTAGTAGTAGTAATTGTAGTTGCTCATAAACAGTTTTTATTATATTGGATTACCATTAGTTGTTAGGAGAAAGTAGGACTCACTAGACGCAATTTATTACCATTAAAACTTACCTGAGTATTTAATATTCAATTAAATAAACAAAAAACAAAATAAATAAGTAAATAAATAAATAAATAAAAAGTGTTCCCTAGGTTAAGTGGGCTACTAATAAATCTAAGACAAAACAAAAAGATAAATGCCTGCTCAGCTTGGCTTTTGACATTATATATATCCCCTAAAAAGCAGCAAAATGTTTTCTTATTATTATTATTGCTCATTGCCTACATATGAGAAAGTAGGACTCATCAGAAACCCTGATTGATTATTGTTAGAACCCTACTTTAACAGTCAGGTATGTTTGATTAAATTATACTTATCACATTCAAAGGTTTATTAAAAAAAAAAAAAAAAAAGTAAATCTAAATCATGTAAAAGACTAAAAATATTTGGTTAGCCATAATAACTGAGCCTGACTCGTAAACTGAAACCCTCTGAGCAGCGCACAAATGCAGCTAAGACTTAAGTAATCATGTCAGAACACTCATGTAGTCTAGCTTTTCAAATGATGGGTATACGATACGCTCCTGAGTGCAGCTTTAAAGTGCGCCTGTGTTTCCCATCCTGCCTCATTGCCTCAGATCTGGTTGTTAGCACCGCGGAGCCAGCGTCGGCGTCGGCGGTCTCCCCCTGCTCCACCAGACTGAAAGTGTCTTAGTGCCCGCCTGTCTCTGTGTGTTGTGCGCTCTGTGTGAATGTGTGAGGTACAAAAAGTGTCAAGGAATTCATTGTCTGTCCTCCACCTGTTATTATTCTGGTCCCAATCAACCTGCTAGCCAGTCTGGAGCCAGTGGCCATCTGGAAACACTGCTCTGTTTATAAACTTGGCAAGGATCAGCACTCCGGGGCTCTGACCTCCCACACAAATCTGGAAACAATTAGAGCAAGACAGTCTGGCTGATTACTGCGAAAAGGGCCCAGCGTGGATCCCACTGACGGCTGTGGGGACGCCAGACCCTTGTTAGAGAAAACGCAAAGTCAGGGCTGCGTACAAACCGATCACTCTATTGGAACATATTCACATTAATCAACTTTTTATTCAGAAAGTGGAAAGTAGCAGCACTAGATGTTGTAGTGTTATCCTCCAGAACAACATATCCCCACAACTTTTCCTATTTCAGGTTTTTGCAGTTTTCAAGGACGCACGAGAGGTCCTGTTTATTGATCCGCTGCATTGTTCATGTTCCTCATTTATTTAAGGAAACAGCCTCACATAACCTCTGTCCACATGTTGATTCACGCTCATGAATCTAAATTTAGTAGGCTCGTAAAAGCCAAAGGAAAAACTTTTTAAGAGCTTTATAGTGGCTGTAAATACTCTTTATAATGTGGGATCTATTCTAAACACACCCTGAGAGGAGCTAATAGTCAACACTTGCTGTCGGTGACAAGGGGGTTTCCCTGATGAAAGTGCAGTGGGGGAGACACAGGGGTCACTCAGGAGGTACTGATCGATAATGAGGGGCTACAAAGACCGACGGGACAGTGCAGGTCTTGTATAGCAGTATAATAGTGAACTGTGGGACCACTTATGTCATGAGGCTTGAGTGGAGGTGAGAAATGGCTCTACAACACAGTGTCTGTTTAATTTTGATACTGTTTTCTCATTGTCTTTTAAAAACCCTAAGGAGGCCCTAGTTCATTATTTATCCATGAAACAACATTTTGAGAGGCATACAGTCACAACACCACAAATGTGACAAAAACATACTTTCAGAGCCTTTTTTGAACCCTTTTTATTGCAAGTGTGTATTTACATTCACAGTACCACATCACAGACCACATCTGCTTTTATAGAAGAAGTGAAAAGAAATGTATATACTATATGACAATGTGTCATTTTGTATTTTTCTTTTCAATTTTGTCTTCAATTGTTGCCAGGCTTAGGTCACATGACCCATCTTTAAGTTACATTTTATTATCCCCATAGGGGGACTAAACCTATCTTTCACTTCAGGAGCAGTGAGCAGCCATTGAGCAGCGCCCAGGGACCCTCTCAACATCTAGAGCAAGTACCTTGGTCATGTTTATGTTCCCATAGAGCACCTGAGTTCAATACACTGTCTGTAGCTTGTTGTGATACAGTGAGCACCATGAGTACCTTCTTTTGTTAACTTTTATCCAGTAGAGGGCAGACTGTGTGTTGTGTTATGACAGTGGCGCCATATTCACGGACATCATTTGTTTACAAGTGGAGACTATCCAAGTTGGCAAGTTTGGATGAAAGAACATGTCTTCTGAAACAATTAGAGTGTATTTTGTACCAGCATGACTCTGCTAGGGTCCAGTGTACTGGTCTATGTCTGCACCCTCTATTTCAGTGTTACAAAGAGTGTCACTCACATAATCTGTACACTCACGTAAAGGTATCTCATGTCAAAGAACCATCAAAAAGATATTGAGAATACATATTTTTGGGATAAAAGTTACACAGTTCCTCTTAATGATGTAGAGCTTGGTTAAAGGCTTGAACCAGTAATATATAATAAAAATAAATAAAATATTCAAGTTAATCAGAGAGGCCCATCTAGTCATAGATAAGTTAAATGAAGTTTAGCTGTTAACATTTTTTCTTACAATACGTGATATTAAAGATACACTCCTCAAATGTGACCATGGTTAATGTCTATGTGCTCCACTAATGTTTTCCATACTTCATTACACATCAAGATCATTAGCATTACTAGCTACCAACTGTTATTATAAGTGTTTGGGAGGTATTTGTACTTGAGAGACATTACAGTTTATTCTTCCAATATTTTCTTGTTGGTAACATTTATTTAACTCTTTTGGCACATGGACTTTTGGTTGTCTTCACTGCGTTGTTTCTGAAAGCTCCGGACACAACAAAAGGCCGTCCCTATTAATGTCTGCCTTGAATTAATGCGCAGAGATTAATTAACAGCTCATTTCTTTCTTGTAAGAAAGGTCCTTTTCATTTCTCATACACTGTTCAGATAGAGCCACAATAAAAGGCCTGATTGTGCGGGATCTGCTCATAAATACTCAGCACGTATTCATCTCTGGCAAATATCACATCCATACATCATGTTCGAAAAACCTGCATGATTCATTTTGTGTCGATGGGGTTTGTCCAGTGTCTCATTGATTACCAGCTGTTTCTACAAGATCAGTCCAATATAGTTTGCCATTAAAGCAGACGCTTGTACTCCAACAAATGAGATATCCTCATCTGGAGCCCTAAGTACTGTCCTTGCTGCTCTTTTGGAGAGCCAATAATTAGGAGGATAATGAATCACGATGATAATAACGTGCTGAATAATTGCACTGGCCGTTTCGCTCTCATTTCTTTGGCTCCCGACTTTTCTCTCTCGCACATCGAGTCTTTCACCAGGATTTACGGTTTTCTGTAGCTCAGAGCATGTGAATAAAGCAGGAGGGGCTGCTTTTAATAATCAAAGATTATACGAAATGGGCCCGAAACCAAATAGAACATTTCCAGCTGGAAGTGCAGCCTCTGTTGTAGCAGCAGCGCGGCTCAGGGATAGTTTAACAACGACATGGAGATTGGACACAGATACGGCACTACACGCCATCCGTTCTGTTTCAGCGTGCCTCTCGTGTTCTCTGCTGTTTTAACCGTAGGTGTTACATAAAAGACTGTGAACTTGAAATAAAAACGAATTTACTATGATTCAAATGTTACTGACCTCGGCCTCATGCATCCACGTGACAGGCTTGGTTGTAAAAGTCAGGAGAGTTTTCAGTGGCTTTAATAAAGTCAAGTGACCTATGAATCAGTGTCACTTTGAAAATGTGACAGAAGTTAGCAGAAGCTGGGTGAATCATCGCAGTGCTGCAATACTTACTTCCTCAGACAAGATCTTCAGATTTCATGTGCGCTAGGTGCCGGCGAGGTTCTTCTGTTCAAATGCACAGCTGTTTCCACCAAGTACATTTCGCTTAAGTGAAAAGCCTTTCTATAGGATCGACAAACAGACCTTTGTGATGCTGCAACAGAAGAATGCTGCGTACACTGTGCGCTGTGATGATCTCGAATAAAGAAGTAAACAAACTGTGAAGTGATGTGGAGGCTGGAGTGTGTTTGTTGTATGTGCTGCTGCATTCTGGTGTTTCTCAGATTTCGAAAAAGCCAAACAGGAAAACAAAGAAAAAGATGCTGGTTTTCTATATTTAAGAGAATTACTCTTTCAGGTTTTAAATTTGAGAAACGTGGCTGAACGTGGCTGCTGAAAATGTCATATCTATGGAAAATAGGAAAGAATTGTCGATTAAAAATTTATGTTCTCTGTGTTGTCTTGAAAAAAAGTGCAGGATTTTGTGTTTCCTTCTTGGCAAATAGCTGTTTGCTGGTCTTGCAACAACTTGTGACAAATTCATGTTCACCCATCAAACTGTTTTTGTATCTGTGTCCCAATGGAGGCTACTGTCTGAACCACTCCACACTCCTTTAAGGGAAACTAGGTCTCACAAATTTTCTCCAGTCGCTTTTCCCGGATCTGATTTTTCTTTTCAAACATTTATGTCAACAAGATTCTTTTTTTGCTCCTCCACATCGAGGGGAGCCAGTTGAGGTGGCTTGTTCCGGACGCCTCCTGGATGCCTTCCTGGAGAGGTTTTCCAGGCATGTCCCACCAGAAGGAGGCCCCGGGGAAAACGTAGGATTCACTGGAGGGACTATGTCTCTCAGCCGGCCTGGGAGCACCTTGGGATTCCCCTGGAAGAGCTGAAGAAAGCGTCTGGGAGAGGGAAGTCTGGGCATCACTGCTTGAACTGCTGCCCCACAAACTGGATTCGTGAGCAGAATAAAATGGATGGATGGATCGCAAAACACCTCACAGGTCTCATTCAAAGAGACAGTTTCAGTGGATTCATGTTCAGCCAAAGGAAAACTTATGTTCAAACTCGGGAGAGATTCTTGTCAAATGATGTTGAATATCATAATCAGTCACAATAACTCAAAAGTTAGTCATCAAATATAAAATAAAAAACAAACTGGTTTCATCTGGGAGTATAGAAACAAGAATATTAATGTAGATGGAAAAACGACTGAGAATGTGGTATAATGTGTTACTTCATCAGATTTTATGTTACACTGTAAAAAAAAAAAAAAAAAGTGTTATGACTGTATGACCCTATTGGCTGGTTGGACAACTGCACTAAAGTCAAACATGCAACAGAAAATACTGTTCAAATGCTCAAATGCTCAATCTACAGAACATATACAGACTGGAGGCACTCAGTATGCATCAGCGCTGTTGAGATTCAAGCCTATGGAAGAACAAAGCCTCTGTGATGTATCGACTCGTGAAAAGAACAATGCAAGAGATCTTCCCTTAACCTTTTTTTTCCACAGCATGGAGAAGAAACTTGAGATGGCATTTTGAATTCACAACCAAACATCGAGTTATTTGCTTTCTCTCACTCATTTTATTATGCACCCTGCACTGTGTTCTTTTTTCCGAACATAAACATCAATGACTTAGACTCACAAGTGTAAATTTTCAGTCACGATCGCATTGGAAACCGTCGAGTTGGTTTCGAGCGGCACTTACTTTTTATTCTAATCATATCACCCGCGAGTTTTAATGACACACACACTCAGCAGGCTGGTCATACACAGCAGCTAAAATTAGACGCCATGCTTCTGCAAAGGAAACGTGGTCACATGACTCCAGAGAACCTGCAAACGGAGCGAGAGTGAAAACAGGATCCTTTTGGCCAGCGTTTCGAGCCTGGTGTATTTCAGAGGAAGAGCCAGGGCAGTGTCCTTCCTGGTTTTTCCGCTGCTTCCTGTACAAAGTAAAAACGGGATCCGCAGCCACTTGTTACTTGTTTTTGACCGATGCCATTGTTTCCCTGACCATTGATCCTGGGAGATTTGCTTCCGTTTCACAGGCCGGGCCTAAACTGACTAATCCACCTCCCGCTTCAGTCATTATCATCACTAACAACCGTGTGAGTGACTCACTGTGTGGCACCAGACGGACCTCACAGCCAGCCAGTCTCTGCTCCGCGCCATGCCAGGACTATTTTCCAGTCTCCCGCATAGACAGTAGAAAATACTGCACTAGTAAACTGTGATGTCACCCATATGAACCCCCCACTGAAGTAGCAGAGATCTGTAGACTCAATAGATGTTCAGTTTGTCCATAAAAGTAAGTAGCTGTACTCCAACTTCACAGCCATCGAAATTATTAGATTTATTATACTGCCATTTTAGTAACATTACATTCTGGCTTTTAAGGATTTTAGGCCAATGCATATCTATTATTGATGCAAATCTTAATTGATGTAGATGGTGTCAGTCTATTCTACAAACATCCTCCACACAACACTTTGGAACATTTGGAAATGATGATGGTTTATAAACATGAACAACAAAATTAACAATCATCAAAAAAAAAAAAAAAAATGTATTACAGAGCGATACTAGGCAATGGACACATACACAAAGATAAAAAAAATAAAAATAAAATAAAAAGCCCACATTTTAAACAATATTTGAAAATGAAAGTTATTTGATAAAAAAGACCTCAAAGACCTTGTGGCTGGGCTTTTTTTAGTCAGAGCCCATTAACTTTGGAACGAACTGACATAAGGCTGAATCAGTATCACCTTTTAAATCACTGGCTTTTAATGATATTTATTACCATTTTTATTTTAATCTATTATATTTTTTATTATTACAATATTAGTGTTGTCGTCTTTTAAAACATACCTCCAACTTTAAATTGAACTATTCTAATCTTATATATCACTTGTTTCTTACAATGTGCTTTTTAAATTTGTCCCTTGTACACTTTGTTTCAAATATTGAACTAAAACTTAAACTACTTACTTTTCAAACCAGTTTGTCTTACCGCAGTGAAACGCTCAGTTAGCTTCTTTGTCCGCCTGCAAAAACAGTCCCACTGGAATCCAGGGCCACTTCCTTATGTTCCGTGATATGTTTTTGTTGTGTTGTGGCTATTTTCGCAGTGTTTTTTGAATTTATGTTTGTGACTTATTTGATTGTGTTGCTTTTGTTGCGTTTTTTTTCCTCTCAATTTGAGTTGTGGTGTGGCTTTTGTCACAGCAATTTTGTTGTGATTTTTCATTTGTGTTGTGGCTCATTTGTTTGCTTTTTTATTTTAGTGTTGTTGTGAGGCTGCAACATTATTTTGAAAAGCCACCACCTCTGTTTTCATTTGTTCTGTCTTTGTCTCTCTTAGCGCTGACACAGTGCTGAAGTGGAAGACTTGCTATACATCTCAAAATCAGATCAACAATCAGGTGGACCATCGGAAAATGTTCCTTTGTGAACCAAACCCTTTCTCTGGTACAGCTCACCTCAGTGGACTCACCTGTGTGCTTTACACAGGTATGTGATGCACTGCAGCGCTGCTCCAGCTGGTGGCAACACGCCCTTAGGTAGAGGTAGAGAAAAATTCACACTCCTTTGGGCACATGCATTTTCCTTTTTATAGGCCTTGAACTGTTTCTTGTTTTGTTTTTTTTAATGTAGACACAACTATACTTCATTAAGTTAAGCCCAAATACTTAAATACAATGTATATAACCAATTTTACATCTTTCTTTCTCTACATGATATTTTCTCAGTGTGTTTTAAACAGTCAGGTGGGATCACAGTGGTGAATAATTAAGTTCAGAGATGCACACGTCACATAAAATATAGATTTTTTTATACAAAGCAGACAATTTAGCGTGTCAAAGTGGAAAAGGTACATAATTAAACTGTGGCTGTGTTTAATTCAAATGCCACAGTGAGCTGCGACAGTTCTCTGAGATTGACTTTGAAATTGATAAATGAATAATGAATTCATTTCTGTTCCTGCACTTTTCACGTCAGACTGAAAATGGACGATTATTAATTAATCTACCTTCAGTTCACTGGGTTGAAAGCGCAGACAAAACTGTCGTTGTAAAAGGAGCATATGTCTATTGTACAAGAGCTGCATTCAGTTTTGTTAACTTGACACAACATACAGTTAAGCTTAGAGATGAATGTATATTAACTCTGCAGTGGGTGAAAAAGTAGTGTAAAGATTTATATGAGTATGTTCAGTGTGTGCAGCCTGCAACTGGTTGATAACAGTATATTCTTGTCTTTACAGATACAAAGGGTAGATATACAGTACAGTAGTGCAGGTGGGAGGAATGTAACAGCTCAGTGTTGAATGAAAATTAAAGCAATATCCGTCCACATTTTTAAAACTTATGACAGTAGATTTGAATAAGGCTGAAACTCATGTCACCTGAGATGTAATTAACTGCTCGTCAAGGAAACGGTGTTATTTTCCCTCTGCCAGAGAATCAAAGAAGACGAGCTGTCACTGAAGACCAGTTATTGTCATCTTTTTAAAAAATCTCTATTACGACACTACAAAAGACACCAAGACTTTTGTTTCAGCAGGGACTATGGCATCAAAAACAAGACAAAACCAAGACTTATGAGGATTGAGAATGACTGTGACCAGTGATACTGATTATTGGTGTGACTGAGGCTCAGGAAGTAAACATAATTTATCTTTATAAAACACCAGTCTTAGTCCAAACTCAAGGAGGGGTTACTTTTTGGTGAAGCAGAGGTTTAGAGTCGTAGAGAACTATTTTTAAAGATAAGACGAAATCCAAAAGAAATGAAATGGATAAATCAAAGCAATCAATGAAGGCTACAACAAAGTTTACAAGGTAATTTATTGTCATTTTCTCATGCAAGTCATGAAAATGGTTTATCAGATCCAGTAGCGTGCAGTGGGGGCAATGGGGAAGAGTTCTTTAGTCTAACAGCTTCTTGAAAAGAGATGGATTTTAACCTCATTGTTGTGGCTTTGGGGCTGCATTACCTACTTCCTGAGGGGAGGGGTCCGAACAGTTTGTGTGCTGGATGGGACAGATCGGGACAGATTGGAAAGGAGGCTGCTGTTGGTTATTTTTTGAGCAGATTTAACAACTTTCTTGCAGCACCTTCTTGTCAGCAGGCTGATATAAAACTAATAGGATGTGATAAGTCCAGCCCGCTTCAGCCTCCTCAGAAAGTGCAGACGTTGGTGGGCCTTTTTTAATAATGCTGGTTGTCAGTCCATGTGAAGTCATTTGAGATGTGCACACCCAGGTATTAAAAGCAGACACAATCTCTACAGTTCTTTGATGAAGAGGCGAGAGACTGAGACAAAGATGGAGTCAAAATTAGTCCAAGACAAACATATGGTGCACTATTTAGTGGTGTCCGAATGTGTAGTGATTGAAATGTAGTGCATTCAAAGTTTCCCACAATGCATCAGTAAAAGCAGTGAGCAGTGATGGTCACTAGACAGTCAAAACAGCCCGTAATGCTTTGCAAATTGTGCTCGGTAAGCATGACGTTTAACTGGACAGAACAGGTTTGAATTAAATGAGTTGGAGGCACAAGTTGCACGCTTTTTGGCAACGTATTTAGTTAGAAACTGTTAAGGTGTAAAATCACTAGCGTTAGCTGAACTTGACCGTATACAGACACATAAATGAGAGCTTCCCTCGTGAGGCATACAAGATCTGCAATAACCCAGTCCATTTTGATTTTGATTAATACTAATACTAAATAATTGATTAATACGACAAGGCTTGCTGAATAAAACACATAGACACATTATTATTAATATTTACATCACTAGTCTTGCCAGAGTGTATTACAAAGTCAGCGGGGTTTTTTTTACATGTACGACTTGTGACTATCGGTGACAGAAAACACAATGTAGTGTCTGAGATTGTTCACTAACATATAATGCAGCACTATATTTGGACACAGCCTGTGTTATAGCACTAGCCAAGTGTTGAGGAAAAGTCCATCATGGTGGGTCTGATTAGAAATAAACTTAAACCCATTATCAGCAGTTTTCAAGACCCACAAACCCATTGCACAGATTGAAAATGTTTGAGTGATACATCTTTCACTGATTGAAAAAACACAGATGTGGTTTACAGATTGAATTCTTACCTCTTTCTGCCTCTGCGTACCGGGTACATTCTGACTATCCATAACCCTATTTACATTACAATGAACTTTATATAGCATACAGACAATAGGGCCCAGGCTTGACACAAAAAAATGGACGATGTGAGAGTTGTACAAATGAACCAGAGGGATCAGAGTGAACGGTTTGTGACAGAGCAGAGAAAAAATGTTACAAAACGACAAGGAATTACAATGAGAAACTGGAGCAGGGGAGAAGGAACAGTGAGTGGACAAATGCGCCTGTTATCAAATCAAGCCAAAAGGATTCTCCGCAGCTTGCTGGGGCCGGACATAACTCGGTTATATCCGGAGGAATCCGTCCAGAACGTAAAGGACACTGATCTGCGCGGCCGTAATCGTGAGCGCCTCACTTTATTGCCTGGGAATATTGAACGCTACAGCCACACTGGCCGGTCTCTGTGATTAATGTTTCAATTAAAGAAAGCCAAATGGGAAAAGGTTATTGTGTAGATGCAGGGAGAAGGGATTATTATCGGGAACACGCTCCATTTGATTACGTCGGATGGAATGTAAGGAAAGTTCATGGGGTTGCTCAGACAAGACGGAAACAAATGCAAAGAGAGTGGAAGAAATGTACAGGGATGTGAATAGAGAGGAAACAGCAGCTATGGGATATTCTTTTATTGGGTTAAATCAAAGTCTAAATTACAAAAAGACAGAAGTGGCAAAAGTATTCACATTCAACGACTGCGGTAAAAGTGCTGATTCAACTTCCTTACTCAAATAAAAGTAAAAAAGTACATTATCTGAAAGTAAGTTAAAAAGGAAACATTTATTTTATTGTCAATGATACGCAATACATTTGTGATAACTCTGCAATAACTTTTTTATTAACAATCTGCTGTTGGTTTCAGTTTTCTGTTTAGGTTTAAAGTTAGGTTTTAGACAGAATAATCAAGACTGAACTAGTATTGCAATTTTGATTTTCATTCACCACACAATCACCAAACAAAATTAGATGTTGTATGACAAAACTATTTCTATTTCATCCATATATCTGCTGAAAACCCAACACAAAGTACAAATAAAGCACGAAAGGTCACATTAGTAAACAATAATAGCATCAAAATTCAAAGCAAAGTTTTAGAGCCATAAGACTGGGTGTTGAGTAGTACAGATGCATTGACTTGGACTAAAAAAAAACTTGCAACTGGTTTTATTTGGCCCCTGAGTCTTGAGGTTGTCATGTACAGCCTGAATGTTTCAGATCAGATGTGGGAAAGCTCCAGTTCGGGCTGTGGTGTTGGATCGGGGGAGTTTTGGAGGGTTTTCTGCAGCGAGCCAGCTGGCGATGGCCGCTGTAGAGGAAGCAGGTGTTGGAGATTTGAGTGGCAGGTGGTGATCTATGCAGATCTATGCAGCAACAGACAGCCACCGGAAAATCCATAATTTCTCATTACTGCGCGCTTGAATCTAAAACAACAACTGGCTCATTACGAGACTCTTCAGTATTCAGTTTGGATTGGAGTGCCCGAGGCTTTAATCCTAATACGGGGTAGACTGAGAGGGACAGATCCCTTCGATAGTCAACTGTGCTTGAATTGACCCCTAATGTATCAACATGAACTCATAGAGACATTTAACAACATCTTCAAAACAGTCTTCGTCAAAGGAAACCACATAAAAATGGAAAGAATCCTTAGACTGAAAATCCAGACCATAACCTAATGTTATGGTATGGGTCAGTTCTTGCAACACAAATTTATTACTCACTATTTCATATCACAAGTTGTTCCCATGTTTAATGCAATGGAGAAAGCAGATGCCATGTTTTAATTGGACAAAGCTAGAGCCGTACATACCAACGATAAAATCAGAGACAGCTGTTGCAAATAAACCCCAGCTTGGAATATGATTGTCTCTATCACAATCGAGTAATGCTTTATTTGAGAAACCCTTTCCGTCTTTTCCTTTTTTGCCCAAGTGAGGATTTACTTTACAGACTGCAGTGTTTAGCCCCACCCTTTAAAAAAGCAGGTCACACCAATGAAACCAAAAGCTAAGGTTTATCAGCGTAATTCTCAGTAGTCCCTTTTTATTTATATTTTTATCTTTTTATTTATTTATTCTTTTACGTCAGTGGTTTCTTCCAATGGTGTGTTTATTGTTTGCTGTTGTGCCTGTTTGTTGTTTGTTGTCATGTCTGTCTCTTATTACTGCTCAGTTTAATTGCCCCTGGTGGGATTAATCTCTGAGTCTGAATATGTAGTATCCTACAGCACAGTATACTTTTTGTTGTTTTTTCATCGTACCTCTTTTGCTAATGGAATCTAAGCTGTATTGATTTTGCCTGTACATTACTGCTCCAGAAGAAACAAAGCTCCATTTAAATCCAAAACAAACTCAGATCGCAACGAAAAACAGAATTAAACTAATACAAAACCAGTGATTAAACTCAGGACTGATGCAGAACTAAACTCCTACAGAAGGAGTGAAGATGAGAATAAAAGTGAACTAAACCTAGGATCAAGACCAGGACAAAGGACAAACTTAGGATGGGACCAGGGTAAATTCTGGGACAAGGTTCTGTATTTAACCAGGACAAACTAAGGATGGGACCAGGGTAAATTCTGGGACAAGGTTCTGTATTTAACCAGGACAAACTAAGGATGGGACCAGGGTAAATTCTGGGACAAGGTTCTGTATTTAACCAGGACAAACTAAGGATGGGACCAGGGTAAATTCTGGGATCAATCCACTGCTAAAACCAGAACTAAACCACGAGTTACTAACTACATAAACAATTACAATCTGTCTCTAAAGCGTTTTGTGTCTGTCTAATGTTAAGCCCACAATCAGAGCCTCATGAAATGGTCCAAATTAAACTAAATGTAGTACAAATACAATATCGATAACACCCTAAAGGACTATCAATAAAATAGCCGTGTTTATCCGCAGCAGGTAAAGCCCATTTTCCATTTCTACCCTTGAATAAACCGGACGACCACAACATCTAATCCTCGTTTGTGAAATCAATCCCGACCATGTCCCGGAGCCATGATCTCTAAAGACTAGCTCTGAAAGTATTTACTAAAACAGAGGTGGCTCGGAGCGGCGTGTTTGAACCTGCTCAGCTGCACTCGGATTGGCCGCAGAGGAATGCAGAGCTTTTCTATGGCTTGGGGTGGTGCTGTCGCTCCCACTGTCAGTCTATCATTATGTCGCAGTCCAACGCGAACGCACACAGGGGAGCATGCACGTACATGCACGCACCGACATGTGTACACAAATACAGCGAGGCGCTCGGTGTACACTTCCCAGGCAAGTGTTTCAGAGATGCAGCTCGAGGGATTGAGGATTTTACGCACACTTTTTTTTTTTCCGGGAGAATAATGAGGATCAACATTGGAGAAGCTTTGGCAAAGTGTTTCATGTGAAATAAATTATGGATGACTACGAATGCTGTGTCAACATCCATTCATTGTTCTTTTTTAGACCACACCAGAGAGAGTGCAGGGGAAATGGAAGCTGCACTGTAAAAAAAAAAAGAGACTATTTGTATAGAAAAGTGTGTAGTAAATTAACTAAATCCCCAAATTGTTTAAATGTACCGTAGAAATTGACACTGAAGACTTAAAACGTTGCATTACTTTTATTAGTTGCGTTCTATCGTCAGAACATATATCACTGATAGCTGTTCTCCTTCCTTTGTGTGTTCCTGGCCCAGACTGGATCTATTTATTTAAGTACTTTACAGATTAATGTATCTAGAAAATTCTGTTATTTTATTTCCTGTATTCTGTAAGCATTCATTGAAATTCCTTTTATAATTTTTTCTACAGGGTTCAACAAGTTAGCCACTCAGAGTAAATTGTCATGTTTTTTTCAAAATCATCAGCTGGTTCATTCAGTTGCTATGGTGTTTTAAATTGGAAATTAGTATTTAGAATAATTTGTGTTTTCCCATCAAATATATGCATGTATTAAAACATACAGTATTTGGTAATTGATTACAAGATGGTTGCATAAGAAGTCTGTTATCTGTGTTTGTGTGTTTACGTCTAAATCTATTCTACAACATCCCATCAAAAAAGGGTATTTAGGGCCCTCTTATAAATTAAGTTAATTATTTTTTCCGCTAAAGCTCCATGACTGTCTGTAAAAGCATCTTAGGGTGGACTCACACTGGGCAAATAATTCTGTGCCCAACTCAGAACCATGTACATGATGTAATACATGCAACAGTTTGTAGTTACAGTCCTTTTGAACAAAAGGTTTACTGTGCTTCGATGGTAAAACTGAAGTTCTTTTGGAATTCCCCTTGACTTATATTCTCTGTTGTACCGTTTTATAACGTGTCGGGCGATTTTGTGTTTCTTTTAACCAAACGGTGCATCATAATGGACTCTGCCAACAGTTCAAATAGCCCTGGTGTGAGTATGATTTATTTGCTGTGTAATATATGTCTTCACCATTTGATTAAATTACCCATAAAAGTTTGACTAACCTCATGCACTCTCTATGGTGTTTGACCCCGCCCAGGTTGAACTGTATCATCTAGAGCTGGCAGAACTTGCACAAAATGTTTATATGCCAATTTTTCCTGCATGGTTGCCAAAAAAAAAAAAAAACAACAAAAAAAAAAAACAATAATTATGGGTAAGAAGTGCATAAGTGACACTTTGGGTGTAACTGGGATATACTGTAGAAATCAAATAAAAGCTGCTGATGTGCTCTTCTTTCTGCCACAAAGATCACAATATTATTGATCAAAAACCAAAAGACTATCTCAGCTTTAATCCTCAAATATGATGCAAACACAACAAAATAATGTATATATGTGCGTTTATTTGTCTTTTTCATTGAAATATGCAAATAAATGATTTAGTCCTTAGACAAACTCAGATCAAAATATGACCATTGTTTTATTTATCCCGTGAACAATGCTTTTTGGTTTCTTAGCCTTGATATTTGGAGGTAAAAGCCAAATATTTCTCCCGCAGACGAAAAATCTGTATAAACAACAGTAGAAGGCAGCAGAAAGACCCAATCCTCAACTTTTATTTTGAACAGAGTGCGCTCCATTGCACTGTGAGCCATTAGCCTCCCCACACAGTCGAGGCATTAGGATGACGCTCACACCTGTGCTCTGTGTCTCCGAGCCCGATGATCAATGAGACTACGAGATGAAAGCCAGAGCGAGAGGATTCTTGTTTTGCTGCGGAAAGTGATTCCAATCAATTTGAGAAAAAGAGAGTGACATGGGCTCCGGCAAGAAAAACGTCGCCTTTTACATTCTCACCTCAAATGGCAGCTTATCCTTCTTAAGCGCACACAAACGTCCCTGTGTAAAGTTTCAAGCCTCGACAAAAGAGCCGGCACAAAGGAGTGGACGTTAGGAAGAGGGGTTGTATAATCCTGAGCATGAGTTAGCGCTGATGTGATGGCTCTGACAGACTGCTGAATGCATTAAGCTGACAGGCCAAGGCTACATCTCCTCTGGAACAGGTAATCCAGCTCACAGGTCACTACTGCAGCTCCCACGGGGGGCAACGGGAGCTGTCTGCCTCACCTCGGGTTCTCGTCTGGAGGTGGGAGCCGGGCAGATTGGATGACCTCACATTAGTCTGGGCTCCGAAGACCCAGGTGGCAGAAGTACGCGCAAGGTGATTACCGTGACCGCCGCTCAATCTCCAGTGCAAATGAAAGTGTGTATTTGAAAATGCGGTTTTAACTCGAGACCTAATTCGCCGCGCTTCATCAGAGGTGTCCTGATGGCGTCGGCCGTGAAGGTAGCGATTTTTATGCAAAGCGTCAGAGTGGAAATGCAAGGACGGAAGGTAAAAAAAGCACAAAAAAAACAGGATACCATATGGATTTGGACCAAGGGCACTACAAGTACAGCATGATAAACTACCAGAAGACCTTTTTTTACATAATAACATACAGATAATTAGATTTCAGTCACAGCAGGGTCATGAGGTCTATCTAATCTCGTCTGCTTCACATGGTCTCCACATGTTTTATTTATCATTGGATGTGCATGTAGCTTTAGCATATTTATGGTTTTATTTTATCATTTATTTCTATTGTCACATATGTATTATTGATAGATGCATGTGAAAGATGTTAACAGGATTTGCACCCACCAAAGCAGAACTAATGTAGTCGTTGACACTTTCTCTGTTCTCTCAGTAGTCATTACTTCCTTATTGACAAGCTGTGTGGACCAATGGGAGCGCGTCTTTCTCTGGAAGCAAGCATGTGATTGGCCGAAGCTTTCGTTCAGGACCGAAAAGTCTATTCAAATCCTTTAAAATAAAGCCAAGATGACGTCTTAAAGTGGACATGTTATGCCTTTTTGTCCACATTTAATATACTTCCTTGTGTAATTTGATTCCTTTGATTGGTCTGCAGCATGTCTTTATTAGTTGTGACGCAACAAATTAACTCAAAAACGTATCAGTTGGATAGTATCGATACTTGTTGCACGCAAAAAACTTCTCAGCAGTCTCTAAACGGATGAATCTCAATTTTGGGAAGGAGTAGACACCCCAAATACACAAATACATGTACCAAAATACAATAAAATTGGCTTAAGCATAATATGTCCACTTTAAGGTCTTTTTTCACAGATGATTCCAATTACAATATGCAACAACAAGAAAGAATTACATACTTTTGGTTTTCTGATGGAGGTGGTCACCAACGTTTTTGAGTCCAAGATTTCCCTTCAGTTTTGGTGAAAAATCCAAATTCGTGGCCTTTTATTTGGGCTAGCTCTATTTGAAATACCCTTTGATGCTTTCATCCAACTTTCAAACTGATGCAACCAAAGGAAAAAGCTGTCTGGCAAGAGCTTTTGCATTGCAAGGGGAATATTACACCATGTGAAAAAGCACACAAGGTCACATTTAAATTGTTAACGAATACAAAGAGGTAACTCATTATTAAAAATGACATAATATTTCCAAATGCTTTCTTTTTACCATAAACATGAACTGTACAACTTGCATAATCATCTATCTTATACATCCATTGGAAAATTATAAATACTTAATGTTGCTTTGTCTAAGAAATGTTCGACTATCAAAGCCCATTTCATTTCTTCATTCTCTCATAGTGTCTCTGTCGAACAGTGTGAACACGGCTCGATGAACTCCTGACCTCGGCCTTTGGGCTCCTCAGTGGAACTTCCTGTTGTTTTCTTAGTTACACGGATTGAACTCTGTGAATAGGTTTGGAAATACCTCCTTTTAGCTCCAGGCCCTGGGCTATGATTATACAAATGGGACAAAAAAAAACCCCAGAAAGCTACAGGCAACACAAAAATACATTTAGGATAAGGGCCACTTGAACCTGTCCTGTTTGAAACTCTGCATGTCTTCATTTTTGATGACGTCACTTGTGGAAGATTCTATAAAATGAATGTGCTGATTTGACAGACCCATAGAAAGCAGTTTTCAAGGAAACCATGAGTGATGTTCGCTAATGCATAAATACTAGCTGTGTTTTCAAACTTTAATAGCAGGTGACCCAAATTCTGAGGCAAATTCCTTCCTGGCAGCTCCTTCTCCACTTACACTTCTCTATTTGAGCAGGTATTTCCCATTTGTGTCGGCCGAGCGTTTACACGTCTCAGGAGATTGAGTGACATCCCCCGCTTTTAAGAGGATTTTATTTGGTGAAGTCAGGGAGACGGAGCGTGGCGCTAATGTATTCTGACACTGCCATGCCGCTGGATGTGCTATTCATTCAGGCAACACAAACACACCACGGGAAGGCAGACCATCATTTTTTTTTCCTGCTTGTTTGACCCTTATTGTTAAAACCTTCCATCTTTCAGGTGTACAGGTGTCACCAGTAAACTATAAACTAAGATAAAATACATCATATTCTTTGAAAATTGCAACAGTTTCTTGGAAAATAAGACACATGGCTCCTGACTGGACTTCACTGAAAAAATATCTCTGTTTCCTGCACAATAAAAACTTAGTACTACGTCCATTCATTGTTAAGGTGTTAATGTACACAGCATAGACGAACTTTTATATGACTCATGATGCATGGAGTACTATGGTGTTTATGTTGCATAACATGGAAAGAAATGGAAAAGCCCAAAACGTTTTTTTGCAAAATGCACTAGTTCTTTCACAGTAAAATAGATTATTATTCATCACCTGATTTGAAATGACATGAAGTAAGGCAAGAAGACAATAGAGTTGCAATAAAGCAGACAAAAAGACATTATTTTAATAATTACAGAGGGAGACACTGAAAATAATGGTGTTGTCCACATATACTTTGTGTATTATCATCAAATAATACACTATATATATAGGCTGGAGTTAGTTAAGTCTAATGTCAGCTGAGTTGAGCAAATGTTTACATGTACTAGCACTACATCATCACTGGTAAAAGGAAAAAACTGTCATAGTAGTAGTAGTATCAAAACTAGTGAGCTCACTATATAGTCCTTTACAAAGCACAATGCCCAGAAAACATGTCAGTTATATTCCAGTTTTCCAGTGTGTGTGGGAACCACTGCTAGCTTTTGAGAAGAGCATAAAAAGTCGGCACTTAAATTACCTGCTGATAAAAGGCTTGTGGCTATAGAAGCTTAAAGAGCTTTAAAATGGCACATTTAAATTCCTGGGCTTCTATGTTGGTGGGCATTGACGTGATCTTTGATTTTTTGAAGCCAGCATGAGGGCTAAAAATCTTTCATATAATCCATTTTTTTGATGCAGGCTGAAACAGGCTCTAGATCTTGAATTTCACAGTTATCTGCAAACATCCCGACAGAGAATTTTGATAAGTCTTTGCTAAACACCAGAAACAGCATGGAAGCTCTCTCTAACTCTGCTGTATGTCAGAAATAAGTTGCATGAAAACATCTTTGAACCTGAAGACAGATTGCCTTGGGCCTACCATTGCCACACAAGAAAATGTTTGGAGCCTTTTTTTTTGAGCGGAGCGTACAGTGAGTCAGGTCTCCTTCACAACATTTTTCACACTGCACCTTATTCATTCCTGCGTCTTCTCGGGTGATTACTGTTGCGCTGTGATGACAGGAATCCCACCTGACATGGCCGGGCTTGCTTTTGTCAGTGATTCATTCAGGTACAGGTGCTTTTGCAGCTTGAAGGAGAGCACTTTAAATCAGTTTATTCCCAACTTAGCAAAGCAAGAGGCTGGAGTTTTTCATAAACAGAATACTTGTAGAAAACTTTTTTTCTGTACAAGCTCTAAAAAGTACAAATTGTGACCCTAAGCTGTGTCATTTTTTATCATAATTTTTTATATGGGTACAATAACCTTAGCTTACCTGGGGCTAGTTTTTACTTTGTTTACTATTGTTTAAACCATATACACAGATTTTAGTTTTTCCATTATTAGGAGTGGGTCTGTACGGGTATGTTTTCTTACCAAAGGGTCCCAATAAAAGTGTTTCCAAAGTCATACTTACTACTTTGGCCAAGTGTGGTCTTTTCAAAATGGAGAAACAGTGAGTAACTGACGATGAACTTTTTTTTTTTTTTCAATTATGTCTTATTCTTTTGATAAATACATAATATTTCAAGAGACAACATGTTAAATATAGTTTTTTACTTTTTTTTTTAGCTGTTTTCGGTTAGCGGTTTTTTAAAATTTTATTTTGTCTATCGTAAACACAAGTACAAATTGTGACATAGTGAGTTCCTAAATTGTAGGAAGCCGTTGCAGTTCAGTGAATTTAATGTTGAGAAAGCTCTGTATAAATTGTAAATAGTCCAAAATCGATCAAAAATCCAGCCTCTTGCAACGCTACACACAAGGATTTACTTTATTTATATTAATTATAGACAATGTATGCAAGTTTTTAAAGTCCACTTCAAATATGGTTTACATCTCATTTAGAAACACACCTTTAGTTGAACCGTAATGTTCCGTACCAGCAGAATATTAAGGTTTTATTATGGTTCATTGCACAGTGAGAAGATGAAGTTTTGCAGATTCTTGTCAATCAAAGTTACTGCACACATAGGACTAGTATTTAATAAAGTCTAAACTGAGCACTTCATCCAAATACAGTTCTCACAAAGGTACAACTTTCCCCCAGAGCCCAATGCTGTCTTTTGAAGTGGGCAGTAAATATATTTATTTCACTTTTAAAATAAAAGTCGCTGTCGGGTTCTGTAGGATTTTTCATTACCTGAGGCAAAAGGTAAAGTATTACATTCATCATGATAAAGATCCAGCTTGCTAAGAACCCTATTATAAACCTCCAGGATTAGTCCACTCCCTTAAAAGCTAACAATATGAATTTTAAATATAATCACTAATGACTCTGTGAATGATATATGCCCTTATTTTAAGTCTATAAATGCTACTGGTGCTTTAGTCTGGCTGAAACATAAAAGAGACAATCCCTGCCATTGTAATTGCTGTTATGATGTATTATCCTCCACATTAGCCTCCATGACAAACATCACAACAATCCTATAATTTTATGTCCTGGGATTTTCCAGTTCCTCCATCCCTTCTTTAGAAGTGCAAGTCATAGTGCAGTGTAGATCTGGTTAGCTTTAGAGCGAGGGTGGTGACTCTCCAACTTGTCCCGACAACTCGACAGGTTGGGCACTTCTAAATGGGAGCACCTCTGCAGCGTCACGTCTGCTACCTGCACCTGCCACAGGCAAGTGCTTCTGCCTTTACAAAGGCATAACTTAATGCCTGAGCAGGTCCCGGCCTGCATCCCGCCCCCCTGTCATCTCCTTAGGCCGGGCTTGTTGTTCACATCCCTATTGTCAGACCACAAGGAAGGCAGGAAAAAGTGCCTACTTGACCTTGTGTAGCTTTCTTTAACAGAAGACAGTAAGGCAGGCCCTGGAGGAGCTGCTGGACTCGTTCCAGCATTAGGAAGCCAACTAAAGGACTTCAGATCCTCCTTGTAGCTGATGGTGCACAAAGTGATTTACACTTTACAGCCTGCTAGAATGTGATTTTAAAAGTGGCAGGGATGTGACCCCCTTCATGCATTCATAATACTATTACTCATAATAGTAATGCCAAGTCCATAATCCACCATAATAAAAGTGAAAGCATTGTTTCTAATATCCACATGACCTTTCTTTCTGTTTGCTCACCATTTTAAATAAAAGAAACAACTGTACTTCCTGTTGAACAAGCCATATTTCTTATGAATTCAATTCAGTGGAGCCACTAAGTGAAAGCTATTATTTAAATGATAAATATTCCATCTTAATATTCATCAAAAAAAGATCCGTGATTGTCTGATGGCTTGGCACTGAAGGCTGTAATCTTGAAGGAGAAACTAAACAGAAATCTTATTATGGACTTTATACCCAGTGACACCAACCATAATATTGTCTACACCAGTGTATCTTGAATGAATCTTTGCCTCAAATATTAAAAATATAATAACTGTCTTTTATTTAATACAGAGTTGCCAATGAAAAGGCAAATCCAATTCTAAAACAATGGAACAATGGATAATTTAAATCTCCATTTTGGATGATTTCAAATAACTGCACCATTGTCTGGACTGTTTATGCACTTGATTATTTGCATATTTATTTACTTCTCTGCTGTCCCCGCCTGCACCCCTCCAGCATCACCTCCTCTTTTCTTGTAAAATGTCAAATTCAAATTTCCCCGTCTCAGACCACAGTCAAACAGAAAGAGCTTGGGCAACAGTGATTTAGTGAAACCAAAGTCAAAACACGATCGCCCTGCGCTCATCACAAGCCCCCGATGCATGCCCCAACACATCTTATTTTGAATTCCTTTTACTTTATCTCTATCTTCCTCTGCATCTGCTGCCAATTACATCATCAAAACGCTAGGGTTCCTGTTTCCTCGGCCCGGTGAATGGCTGATCACTCCTCAGCAGAGGGCGGACAGAGCCACAGAGGCATACGTTTAGATAACATGTATAGTAGTCTCACTGCATGAAGGGGGATTATTCATGTCTGTGAGATAAAGTCTGTATTAAAGCAGTGGCTGAAGGAAAATTCATATTTAGGAACCATTTGAAATGTATTCCCGTGGGAGGGAGATAAAGCTGAAACAAAATGACACCTCATTTTCTCCACTAAAGACTCTATACAAGGAGCGTCAAAGCTGCTTTTAGACTGTTGTGTGTCTTCGCTGCACCGTTCAAAATCCTGCCGCCTCAACGCTCAATTGTAACATAAGCCTATCCTATTCCTTAATGTCAAACATGTCCAGGAAAACACAGATATGCAGAATATAGTAATCATAATTGATATACAGCTGAAATGCTTTACTGTTGTTTGCTCATGAAAAATTTGTGTTCAGAGATTGAATCCCTCGGCAATGTCTATATGTATTTTTAATTGTAAATGTAATTAGGGCCACACTACTACTACTTTCAGTATTGGCTCACACTAAAGGACTTCTGTATGTAAAAAACACCCCTGCCAACTCACATGGGATTGTTATGTCTCAGATTTTCTCAGTTTCAAAGTGTTTTGAAAACATCTTCCTTTTTTGCCAGAAACCATCAAAATGACTTCATGGCCACATATTTGAACCATGTTTACACTATGCATTTTACAGAAAAAAATCACTGAGTTACTTTCCATGTTGTTTTAGAGGTCAGGACTCATTTAATAAATTTGTGATATGGTGAAAAATGTCAATATTATTTGTTGCAGGACCACAATTTGGATTTTATCATTGCTAATATGACCTTATAGAGATGAAAATGTTCATATTCTTTTGATACTAGTAACACAAATATAGCTTGATACTGACAAATAAAGACAATAACTAACAGTAACTGTATTGACATTTTTCACCATTTCACGAAATGTGCAATAAATAAAAAAGTTGAGAGATTATTTTTTTCCTTTGTCTGGTCCATAGGCAGGTTAAAGCTTTGTGCAATCTGATTTTAAGACAAAAAGGACACACAATTTGTCATAATCTGTCTAGACTGTTAGCGCCGAGGTTATTCAGAACCATAGACGTAATTGTAAAAAGATATATTCTTTTGTAAATTCACACTTCAGATGGTTATACAATGTTCCCAATCAAATAAAGTGGAGCTCCTGGCCACTTTCATTGTGTTGAGTAAGCTCTCAGCAGAAAAAGAGGTTGAGACCCTTGGAATATTGGCTAATGGTGAGGTTAATGGCATTTTAATGACAAGTCATTTTGTTACCCAACTCTCCTTTTGGGATAAAAGACTCAACAAATAAACTTTGTTAAAAGGCAAAGAAAGACCAACAGAGAAGAAAAATGAAGCCTTTAATAAATGGAAATTTCATGTTCAACATATAATCACACTTAAACAGCAGTAAAAATGGAAGAATCTGATCTCAATATAGGCCTGTAGAGATCACAAACAAAAGGTTGTGGCAAAGAAAGAAAAGGCTTTTACACACACAAAAAACCCTTTTAATTAATACTCACTCTTTTTGTTCAAGTTCCTTATGGGAATAAATGACTCTATTTTAATGTCTCTACTTCGGGAAATCTTTTGAATCACATAACAAGACACAACAATGAACAGAATTAACTTAAGTGGCACAAATCAGATGAAAATGTACCAAGGTGAATGACTGTGTTTAAATTACACTTCCATTCATTTATCTAACGCTCAGTACAGTACAATACAGTCCTATTATTGTTACCATTGTTGAATTGCACTTAATCTTGGTTCTATTTTCTATATTCTAAATTACACTGTGCACTTTTTGCCGAAGTTGCATAGATTCAATACATTTGATTCCCAGCAGTGAACCACTTAGCATATTACTTCATTGTATCTTTGCTCTTGAATCTCTTTTGAATGATAACATAGGTCGCTGAGTCTAAAAGCCTCTTTTCTTTTTCTGCTTGATTTAAAAAAAGCCAAGTCGTTTGTCATCGATTTTTCCCTCCGCCTGAGCTCCAGATGACTTTTGCTACCGCGCGATGGCTGATGCCTGTGGGAGAGCGCAGAGGAGAAACCAGGGCAGCTACACCTGTGGCTGCAGAACAAGTGTATCACTGTCTGGGCCGTGTCCAGGCTTGTCACCAGCAGGAATGTGCCGATGAGACAATCAGGTGCAATGGGCGCGTGGCGGCTTGCTGCAGGCACAGATAAGCAGAGGTGGGGAGCAAACACTCACACTCCCTTCGAGTAACTTTTGGAATAAACTGCACTGATTTATTTGTGTCTAGTTTCCCAGTGTGCACAGATTTTTTGGGGGAAATTTTGTGTTGATGGTGTTTCTGTTTTGCTAAATGGCCCCCAGCGCTTCAGTGTTTTGGCATTAGGATCCTAAGGCACGAAATGGTTCCCAAAATAGGTGTTGTTGTGAGGAAGTGTGATGTAAACTACCCAGTGCAGTGGGTCCATGGGTATATTTTTGAAGGACATTTTACTTATAGGTTTGTGAAGAATTGTCATTGGTGCTCTGGTTCCATAAGAATTTTTGTGATGATTTTTCAGTATTTTCCCGTCTCATCGAGCTGAGAGCAACACAGAGACTCTTTTAAAGCTGAACTAAAGACCTTTCTATCCAGGAGGGCTTTTATGTGTTGAATCTTTTTTTTTTTTTATTGTTTTTAGCTCTTATCCTTTTACTTGGAGCACTCTGAGATTCTCTAAAACGAAAAGTGCTTCATAAATAAAATCTATTATAATTTTATTTTATTATTTTTTTGTATTCTGACTTTATTATCTAGTCACTGCATTAAGTGTGTAACAAGTCAAAAGTAACGTAACGCTTGACTGTAGCCCAGCCATTATTATTATTTTTCTATTCTATACAAAAATTAGTCCGGTACTTTTCAATTTCAATTTGATTTCTAGGGTTTGGAACAAATGGATGCTGGATAAACTATCTCTGAATGCAGTTGGATTGACATACAACCAGAATCAGAATTGGCGGTGGTAATAACATATGCAGAACTTCAGGAAGAACATGGAGAGAAACACAACCCATAAAAGAAAAAACATTTCATAAAACCTGCCCACATGGTCATGTTCGGTTCAATAGGATTTAGGGGATAGGGGTTCCAGACCTGTTTCACTTCTGGCCAGGCTTGCTTCAGTCGTCTTTTCACTAAGTACTTATTCTTAAGGATTTACAGCACCGACTTCTTTTACATGAGCCTCAAGTGCCAGTGCTTTTACCTCAGGGCAGACTTGGGCTGTTTTTCCGCCTGCTCTGATCTAAATCCCCCAAACAGGACTTTGTGGCCTTGTCCGGCGCAGGTCTAAAGCCTTAAAACGTGCCAGTGCAGCCCCATGTGACACATCAATACCCAGTGGCAGCCTTCTGAGCGGCTCCTCCTGGTTCCTAGACTCATCGCAGAGGCTTGTTTGACTATCCCCAGCGTGACTCACTCAAAGGGTGGAGTGCGCTGAGATTTTGTTTAGCCTGAGGAGGAGAAAATTTCATTTCTATCAAGGAAAGGTCATGAGCAATGTACCAGCTTCACAGGAAATGCATCAGCGCACATAATTGGATAACCTATCAGTTTTGGGGGCAGTGTGATTGAAGTGACACTATTTGCCAGTGATATTTGGTCAGTGGTATTGGAGGTGAATGAAAAATGCACAACGCCGCGTCGCTCTTGAGCTGTACACAGAACCATCTGTTGAGTTAGCGTAAACCTTTTATGAGCATGTGAATGCAAAAACAAGGGATTTATGAGTGTGTCTACTGTACTGCCGCTGGATAATAAGTGTTTTCATGTAAAAGATTGCTCCAAATCTCGTTAGCGATCTGATATCCCACTAAAAACAATATTGCTCCGCTGTTGTTGTTGTTGCCTGGCTTGTGTTAAGATGAAGTGATACAAATAACCACATGACCCCTAAACTGTTTAATTTTCAAAGAGTTATGAGCTCCCCTCCTGTCGCAGGCCCCCTCCCCGACCCCCACTTTTAAACAACTTAAGCCTCGGGTCACGCTGTGGTTATGTGCTGTTTTTTTTCTGCCTGAGACATCATAACCCTTTAGTACTTGTAAATTTAGATTAATGGTTTGATAACAGCAGCCCTTGTATGTATTATCTCAAGACATTTTTGTAAAGCAGCAGGATTTTTCCAACTAAAGGGAATATTATTTACAGCTGAAATCCAAGCGAGACGTTTGGAGCAGAAAGGACCCCTCTGGAGTGTTCATTTTTCCAGCATGTGTGTGTTTTTGTTGTCTAGGTTTTCCTTGGTGGCAGTGAACAAAGCGTTCTACTGTGGAGTAGTTTCAGCTATTGCAGACATAGTGTCTGTACAGGGAGTTCCTGTCCCTGGCCCAAACCCACAGACCAACAGCAAAGAAGGACAAGGTCAGCCGCTGCCTCTGCTTTCTCTTGGCATCCAAGGCACTGGAGCTTTACCTCAGCGTCAAGTCCTTTTCCTACAAGCGTCAGAGCGGCAAGAGTCAGAAAGTATTCAATGATAAACCACAGAAATGTTTTACTAGGCCCACTCTATGTAATCTATTTAATAAGCATGCGTCATATTTACCATTGCCCAAGAGCTTACATTTTCATGTGGATTATGTAACTCGTGCAGAGATATTTGAAGTTGTTGAAATTCACTTTTGCTGAAGTAGTTTTTTCCGCCAATGTGTATTATGACATTATGACATTTCTTTTTCTGTGTGTATTATGAGATTATGATTATTATGTCTCTAGATGCACCCGAAGTGATGTATGTCTGTGCCTTTCTTATTCAAATCCAAGAATCCATGCTGTCCTTCCCTAACTTTAACTACATTGGACTGAAAGGGGTGCCAGTATTAAAAACACATTTATGTAAATCTGACTTGACTCTCAACGTTCTTAACTTGCACAGCAGCTGGATTTTAGCAAAATGAGCAAAATGGGCATATTATTTTATTTTTAGGTGATTTACATTTTGTTTTGTCTTGCTACTGTAATAAAAGAGCCATTTAAATGTATTTTTTCAAGCAAAGCAGCAGCAGCAGTGTGTACCCTCAGACCCTTACCATGAAAATAAAGCAGTTTAGGCTGGACACTTTTTACTTTTCATTCTCTCAGTCTGGGTGCACCAAATCTAATATAATCTCCGCCACACAAAATCTCTTTAAAAGCCTCCAACCGCATGGCTAATTTGCATATCATCAACAAAGTACACTGTGCACTGCAGAGACTGTTCCTGTTTTCAATATGACTGTAATAAGACTGCTTTGTCTGGTCATTATTAGCATCTACATTATGATTATAGCCATTATTTCAGCTCCATGCTCCATTGCTAGCATAAAAAATTGGCCACAACACATTGGACATTGCACTGTGACAGACTTACAAATATACTAATCCACTGGTTTCTGAAAAGGCATGGTTCCCAAAGCCCAATAAGCCTTGTTTCTATTGCAGCAGCATGGAACATAGCTCTACCTATAACTCGATATATATATACTCGATAAGAGTAAATCTTCAAAGGAGGATTTACTCTTACTTACTTTATCTTTATTCCAATTCACAGCAAAGCAATGCAATTTTTATCTCAAATAGAAGGACAACTTTCGGTGGCATTGGTGTGACGTCAATGTTTATGTAGCAGGAGCTCTTCAGGACAGTGAAAACACAGCTCTTACCCACATGAAACCATGCCACACTAACTCAAACCATAACAATCTGCTTATATTAACAGGAAAGGTCCAGCTAGTGCATTATTAAACCCATTTGCCAACTGATCTGAACAGCTTAGTGTTGTTTCTGTGGCTTGTATACGCAGCGGTGAAATATTTTCTTCTCATTTGAACTCCTAACTAACTTGGCTTACAAGGCAATTATCAGAGGCAGGAATTCCAGGCTGCACTGGCTGTGATAAGAGCGCTGTGCCGTTGTGGAAGATAAAAGCAGAGACACTCACTAATGAAAACACTAAAGGTCTTATCAGATGGTGATAGACATTGTAGATCCTCCCTAATCTGCGCGCACTTACTCGGAAACATCTTTCACTGTCAAATTCATTTTTGTGCCATATGTGCTTTGTCGCCTTTTGCGGCGCGTGGGGAGCTTTTTTTTTAATCACGGGAAGCAATTGATTTACATGTTTCCAGATTAACTTTTTGCTTAAGATGTCAGGCGATTTCTTGGAAAGATTAAATAAAGTCACAATCAGCTGTTGACAGTGACAAATAAGCAAACTATGGCAGATGTTTTGCATGTGTTTCGTGAAATTTCAAAAAAAGTGAGGCCAAAGAGCACAGGATTTCACAACACATCACTTTAATGGGCTCAAATGAATGACGCAAAATCAAAAAAATGCACCTCAAAGGATATTAAGAATGACGCGTTTACGTTGTAAATGTTAATACTGTGACGGATAGCTTACACATCCTCTCTGACAACTACCCCAGGCCTGAGAGGGGGAAGTCTGGCCTTTTGCAACGCACCGATCTCACGTCATTTCAACTAAAGATTACAGAATCCATGCCCCGGTATCTAACTCTCTGAAGGCTTCAGCAAAATTAGACAGAATCTGACCTTTGACTTCCCGTTGACACCGGCATCATCTGTGTGTTTTGATCTGGAAAAACAAGATCGAGATCTCGGCGGTGGAGCAAACATAATCTCTCGTGACATTTCGAGCATACAGACTAATATCATGTAGCTACGATTTGAAAGATGTGGTTAATTTGTATTCAAGGAGAGAAATGGTGTTCTGGCAGCCGAGCAGGCCGACTGGAGGGAGATATCATTATCGAATTTACCAACAGGCTTGTGTAATGTGTGACCACTGTTTTGGGAATGAAACTAGAAGATCTGGCTTGTTTTTTTAATCCTTAAAAACAGCAGCTGGCTTGTGAAGGAACCGAATCTCACTCACACAAAATTATCGCTACTCATTTCAAACCGTCCACCACCTACGAGGAAGAAAATGAAGAAATCAGAGGACACAGAGGAAGCTGAGGTTTGGGGTGGGTTTTGAGGCACTTGTTTGCAATTTAATATTAGCATTCCGATTCAAGCTCAAGGTTGCACACATTTTCTGAAGCAAATGTAGGGAATTTACCCATATGCTGTGGAAAAAAGTGCCGCAGGATGTCAAGCTAACTGTAATGCATTTTAAATGACCGAATTAGCATTAGCAACCAAAAAATGACAAATAGTGCACAAACACAATGGTTTTGGTAAATGATAATTGACCGACTACATGTGTTTAATATTGAAACCCATTAGCTTAGTATTTAGCTGGAGCAATTAGCCCCACAAGGCTAAAGGCTACGTGCTAAAAGTCACTGACATCATATGTTACGCTGGACAAGCAGAAAAGCCATCCATGAAAAATTGCAAATTGTACTATAGTAAGTTAACTTAAATAATCCGCCCAAAAACCTATATCTAAAGCTGTTAACGCAACTTATAGTTAGCATGTTAAGATATGGCTAGGCTAATGTTCTTGTAGCGTTCGTCCTGTAGCTCACTCGATCTCAGACATTCACTGATCTCAGACATTCACTGATCTCAGACGTCCACTGGCTCCTCTCTGTTGTTCTAGAGCCCAGTGCAGGGGATGGTCCATGTTGTTCAGTAAAGCATGTGTCCAATTTTGTGCCTGTTGCTCCTTTACATCATCCAGAATCTCCAAACCAAAACCAATAGTTAAACCAGCACTTTCTATTAGGTTTTTTAGGTTTTGCACTGTTCCATCTTTTTCTAATTTTTATGAGACGTATATACAACAAGTCATTTAAAAATATAAAAATAGCTTATTTACTGATTTTACTTTTCTCCACCAACTTCTGACATTTAGGTGTGTGGGCAGTTTTTGATGATGTCTCTCTCCTATTGACTTCACTTTAGTCTTTAAACTATTCTTTCCACAGTTTTAAGATCTTCAGAAAATCAGTTACTTCTATAATCTATTACCCCAGATTACGGACTAGTTGTCGCTTGTTTCAAATGCGCACTTTTCAAAGTTTGTGATTATACAAACAGTGATTATACTAAAGATGGCCTCCTCTTACAGCTCCATTTTTACCACCACGCTTCGACCTTTTCACAAATATGTTAATCACTTCTCGCTCCATAAGTTCCGATAACCTCCTGGAGTTTATGTGGCCGTCGTCACTCTTTACAAGCCAGTAATTCTACTATATCAGCACATCAACACTGTTATCTCCTAATCAAATCCAAATGCTACTTGCTGTCTTCAAAGTCACCCTTTATTCCACAGCAGACGGTCCCCTGAGTGTAATTATTTGATGTCAAAGATGGCCTCCTTTAACCAGACCCACCAAAATGTATTCTACTAATGCTTTTTTACTGGACGTTACCATCACAAACCTTCTACAAATGACTCTTATGTCTTTTTTAAGGGCTGGTAAAATTAGCGCTTTAACTTTTTGCATTAATTTCTTTGGTTTATTGCGTTAAAATAAATAACGCGATTGTTAATTTGATGTAATGCCCCCTTCACTCCGCTGCACATCATTTCCGTTTTCTGTGGCTAACGCGGCTGCACACTCAAGCTAGCGAAGGAAAAACAAAAAAAGGCAAAATTGACAATTGTGCTTTTAGAGATTACTGTCAAATCATTTTTGCATTCATAGACTGGGCTATCATAGCAACTCAGGTTTGAAGTCTGAAGAATCCAAAATTAATTATTTTCTATGTAAAACTTATCACAATTTACAAGCTGTACAAAAGTTAAAGTATAAAAAACTTAAATGATTCAAAATAAAGTTAATTACCTTCTGTTGCACTATTAATCGCGATTAATTACAGCAAGATTTGCAATTAATTAGTTCATTCTTTAAATCGATTCACATCCCTACTTTATGGTTACATTATCCATAAACCAATGCAGCTTTATATGGATGAAGTCAACGTTTATTGGTGTAATATTCATCTTCTGTCTAGGAATATATGATATACCCAATGGTTCCCCTGTTACGTCATGACCACACTCGACCCCGTCTCAAAAGAGTAACTCCAGCTTCAAATAGTCAATTCCTTATCAAATTCCAAAACCCAAACGGATAGACAACACATTACCATAGATTAACATGGTAAAATAACAACTGGTCCCTTTTGAATTATGCAACAGAAATGGATTTCCAAAAGCATCGCATGTCTTTGATGTGGCGTCCCGCTGAGAGAAAAGCACAACGGCCTGCAGTTCATGATAACAATACAATTACAGGACGTTATTTGCCATGGTCTTTGCTTCTTCTTCTTCTTCATTCTCTCCTTAACAAATCAGGCCTTTGCAAGCAGACCTCCATTTGGGAGCACCCCACGTCTGGACCACATCCTAGTGAGTAACAGGCACTCCACGGCCATGTCATCACGGTCAGAGCTGCACTGGCGGAGCTGTAATTACCTCAGGCTGACACACTCAACAGGGGAGATGCCTACAAGTAAACAAAGTCCAGATTCTGGAGCGGCTCACTTCAAAGCTGGGGCTCGCTGATAACAAAGCGGACCCCGGAGAGTGCCCACCCCCCGTTCCTGCAGAGAGAGGGTGGCCCGGGAATCACAGGGGGGGCTGATAGCGGCGCTGGTGCGAAGTGGCTTTTGACAGCGCACACAGCACCTGCCGCGTCGTTCGCCAGCACACAGACCTTTAGAGCCATTTGTCTCCTCTGACCGGTTAGCGGCGACCGGGGGTGAGGCTCCTGGGGTTCAAACAGGAGGCATGTTGATGGTGGGGGTGAGGGGGGGTAGGGGGGGTGATGACAGAGGTGTTGCTGTGCGACGGGACACTCCTTCTGTCATCCCAGTGGAACATTCCAGCTGTCTGTGGCAAGTAGCGCCGCAGTTAAGACGCTGACGTGTCTCCAGAGATGCCCTCTCTGTTGCTCAGAGGCATGTCTCATAGTCACGCCAGCATCAGCGACCGGAGGGTTTTTTTAATGCTTCACAGAGAGTGGGTGTTAACCATAGACAGTATACATTAGTGCACTTAGGAATGAGTGACTCCTGTTGACACCTTTCCAGACTTTATAGGTTAGATAAGAGTAAGTCAGGGTCTATTCAGTTCAATTCGTAAATTAGTCTGTTTGAACAAACTGTCACTATTCTTTCATTTGTACATTATTGTTTTGTTTGAAAAGATCTGACATAAAACTGGGCCAATCAAATGTCACATTACCCATGTAAAGAATGATTGGTGACTGACAGCCTTTAATGCTCTCTTTTTTGAAGAAGTAACTGAAATATCAGATGTGTGACAGCTCAGTGTTATGAGAAATTAAAGTTAAAATGGGAGGATGTGTGTTTTAATACTAGGCACTAGTGTTTATTTGGACTATTGCAATGTACAATAGTTCAAAAAGCTTGTGTAGGTATGTATATAATACATTTATATAAGATGTCACACTAGAAGTCGATTTGCTTTTTAACACAATACCAGGTCGCAGCACAAACATGGTCGTTCTTGGAGCGTAAATGGGGCACAGTGATGAAATGGGATAGCAAAGCTTATACTAAGAATAGTTTGGCCTCTCTGCACTAGCTGCAGTTAGCCAGACCATTTATAGTGTTTTTATGTCATTATCATATGGCCCTCAGTTGTAAGCTGTTAGCATTACTAGCTAGAAACAGCTGAAGTTGACACAATCATACTGTACATTGTGCTTTTCAAACTTTTTTTTTTTTATTTAAAAAAATGGTATCCCCTTGTGGCTCTGAACAATGAACATGAAGAGGGGCCTATCTATACTGATAATAAAACTAAACAAATTGTAACATTTGGGTTTATTTCTTTAAGTGTAGTTCTGTCCTATTTCCTTTTTCACCATTGTTTACCCCTTTTGGCAAAAGGGCATTTGTCCTCTTTTATGATTCAGATTAATTTTTTTGTCATGTGTGCACTGCTTTACTGTGTATTCAGACAAGTATAATGATGTATCTGTCACCTTATTCTAGCTGGTCAGGGGTTACACTAAAAGTGCCTGATATGATATAATATCATATGAAACGATACGTTACATAATAGTATATTACGTTATTATATTATGCCAGGGCTGGAGACAGACGCTAGCACATGTTCCATGCAGAATTCATAATTCCTGGCCTGGCTGTTGTTGTCCTTACTGCACAAACTGGAAAACAGCACACACAACTCAGATGCCCACCAGTCAAACTAGAGGCCAGACATCTTTGGGCCAATGATAAGACGCTCCTTTTATTCTAAATTGTTCTTGGTTGTTTTGTGTCATCCAGAAAAACCTCCAGCTATCAGAGTAAACATGTCCAATTAAACTTTGCATTTGCATGAATATGCTGACTGTTAATAATCCAGTGATCCTATCTGAGTGTTATCGGCGTTATCTCCTAATAAATCCAAATGCCGCCTGCTGCCTTTAAAGTCAGGCCTTATCCCATCAGTCAGAGTCCCCTCGGCGTCTTATCAGCTGTGGCTTCCTGACACAGCTGGATCGGGTCGCTGTGATCAGTCCACTGTAAATGAAAGCATCGGTGCAGACCAGGACAGCTCCCAAAATGCTCAGTGCATTGTGGTATAGGCGCTGGAATGCACCAATGAAACAGGATATTTACAGCAGCAGAGACTGTGACTACATGCTCGGAAAGACAAACAATCATCTTCAGTGAGGGGGGGATTGTAATATTGCAGTATTTATAATGCTCCTAATTGCAAAATATCACTTCATGTACGGCTTCACGGAGCTGGATTATTTTGGGGCTCCTTTTGAAAAACAGGAAAACACCAATAGCAATTTCTTTGTTACAGAAAAAACATCGGTCTCAAAGGAGCGTTTACTTCACTGCAGGCTCCCACAAACACTGTTTATCTGCTGTTTATCATCATTTATTGTTGCAGCCATTCTGCTTAAGTGATCGCTCTGAAGGAAAAAAAACAAAACAAAACACACCCAGTAACAGCCGTCTTTAGCTGTTTCCGAGCCTGACAGATAGTGTTCCTCCTCTCTCGTCATTAATGCAGATTGTGTTGTGCCATCACACTGTATTCATTATCGTTCCAAAAGAGCAACAAAAAAAAAAAGTAAAAATCAGCGCTCGTCTACAACTTCCACACAAAATGTTGGCGCAAAGGCAACAAATATTCATTTAGAGTGCATTAGCTGAATAATTTAGTGTGTGGCACAAAGCTTGTTTTATTTGCTGATAAAAGGGGATGTTAATTACAAATCTGAATGAGAAAAGGGTGCTGATGCCAATTATATTTCATCCCGTGTAAACTGAGAGTGCATTTGTGTGGTTCGTAAGGGTGTACAAAACTAGTGTTCATTGAAGAACAATTACAGTGTACACCCAAAGACACTGTTTTTCTGATGGGTGAGTGCTGATTATAATAACATATCATTATTATATACAAAAAAAGAGACTCAATCACGTTCCAAAGAAGAGTGTGTCTGAGAGAGTGCGCCTTATTCTTTTAGAATGGTGTGTGTCTGTATAAGAAAAAGCCACATCTTTAAATAAGGGTTATCTTTGGTCTTCCATTGAGTAAAGAGCAACTTAAGAACATTTTTTGGAACATTTTTTGGAGGTTATCACAAGAATATGCACATAAAAGTACGATATGATGTAAAGAAACACATATATAATACATGACATAGACTGTGCTCTCCAAGTGAAGAAATAGTGCTCCAAAAACAAAACGAAAAGCGAAACAGTCAAAAGCCAAAACCAACTTAGCCTCTGATGCTTCCAAGCTGTCACCTGTTCTGTACGGCTCCACAACACACACTGCAGCAATGAAGCCCCTCCCCCAAACCCCAGGTCGTAAATCAGGCAAATTGTCCATTTCTCCAAAATAACTATACACTTATCATGTCAATGATTATTGCAAATCCTGCAAAGACTCGTGAATGGGAGATGAAACATGTAGAGGTTGTGAATGGACAAAACTATGGATTGAGAAGAAGTTTAACAGTGATGGCTGGAAGACAAAACAACAACAGACAATGCAGCAAAAAGTCGGAGGTAAGTGTGTGCTTATGTTGGTGCTTATGCTTCAACCGCGCAATACGATGGGGCTGCTCCGTCACACGAGGGGTCATTAAAAGTAAACGCATTACTGTTAACCCCACATCTCACCCACAGACAACAGCACAGCAACCTTTCCTGTTTGTATTGTATTAAAAAAAGGTAAGACTGGACCAATTTGCCACAAAATACAAATACATCACATCAAACCAAAGTTTAGCTTATCTTAAACTTCTAGAGTTTAGCAATAGATTGATGCAATCCAGCAATCACCTCTGTCTTAATAAACTTATAATCCAGTGCTGGAATAGACACTTTATCATTACGTCCTTGTTGGTGTTTTTACTAGGCGCTTTACGCAAAAGTAGAGATTGCAATCATCAACATGCAGTGTGAAAACTCTCATAAAGCAGAGCAGTCCGGCCGCTTTCCCAGAAAAGCTTCTCAGGAGGTGTGCATCTTGTTGGGGCTTGTCGGCGGAGTACAATGCCCAGATTCTGAATAATGTGGCCGGGAGCTAGTTTATTCAAGCACCTTTTGTTTGCACTCCACACTCACCTTTTCCCTCCACTGTTGATCAGATAACCACAGCACAACAGGGAAAAAAAATCCAAACTATCCAGTGACGCGCGAGCTGCATCGACTGTGTTTGGAGAATGGTCTCAGACGGTGTTAGTGATTTCATGCCATGTCATGGTTCGGGATAAAATACATGCGTCTTAAAGTTGTTTTTTTTAAGTTTCAAAGCAATATTGTGAAGCCTTAAATGTGATGTGCACGGTGTCTTATACAGCTCCGAGGACCAATGTCATGGCAAACTTCAGGGCGGGCCTTTCTCAAGCCCCAAGAGTATTCAGTTTCACTATTTACCAAGAAGTTAAGAGAGGTCATGCAGCGTGGGGTGTGTGCCCCAACAGCTGCTCTTTAATGTCTGTACCTGGAACTCACACACTTAGAACACCAGCGACAAATCCTTGTTATCTGAAAGTAGTAGTAAAAGTTAATACAAACTGATGTGATCGACACTGGTGGACATTAGGAGAACTGCAGGTGCTAACTGAAACAAGTTTGGTAAAGTATGGATTAAGCCTATGTTATTGTGAATTGACTAGCCCAGTGGTGGGAAAACTAAGGCCCGGGGGCCACATGCGGCATGTTGAGCTGTGTAATACATACATACTTGTACTTTTGCTAAAGCTACCATCATATCTACAAACAGAAAATGTCCATTCTCACTTCAAGTTTTTAATATGGAATGGACAGAGATATTTTTTAACTAAAGTCCAGTCGGTAGCCTTATGTATTATTTGCCAGTTTGCAGTTTTCAAAGAACATAATATCAGCCGCCACTTTTCCACTAAACATTATACTAACTAACTTTACAGGTTTTCTTGTGTAATTGGTGTTAGTTTATCGTTTACTGGACCGACCCGTCTTCAGTTTTTAAAACCCAGTGTGGCCCTTGAGTCAAAAAGTTTGCCCACCCCTGAACTAGCCCCAATCAAATGGCAACAGTTCTCTGATATTAGTAAAATGGGTCTGGAATCCCTTCTCTTTACAGCCATTTAAACAGTGTACACAATGCTTCATATCTGTGATTAATTGTAAGATTTTCTGAATGAGTTTATTTTGTAAACATTGGTACTACTCCTGTTCTGTGATTGATTGCACATCCTTTGTCTCTAGCCTAGGGTCACCATATTTTCAAACCAAAAAATCAGGAGACTTTAATTTTACCACAAATCCAACGACAGTACATTAACAAATAAAAAATAATGTCACCAGAAATCAATATTGATTAGCATTAACTAGCATTTTTTTTACTCTTTCACTTAAACTTTTTTAAGTCATATTTATTATCCGTCACTTTTCTTAGACAGTCGTATTTTTTGGAGCTCGTTTGTAAATCACGACTTTCTTTTTGGCTGCTGACAGGTCAAACACTGGAGGATAGCTTAGCAATAGCGTCGCTCTTAAAAACATTAAATGGACCGATTATTATTAAGCCACAGACCTGAGGAACAATGTTGATCTTTTTCAATTGGTTAATATTGCCGTTGCCATGGTTACACTGTGATGGACGCACAGACATTCTACAGACAAATGAGTTTCAAGCACAATGCGCTGCTTTGTCTTTATGATTAAAAAATCAGGACATTCAGGACAGGAACAGGGCAAAATTGGGATACTGAAGATATCCACAGGGACACGGGGCTTAAAATCCAACTCAAATCCACAGAGACCAGATTAATTCTTTGTATAGAAAAGAAAAAGAGTTAAGATGGCTGACCTGGCTTAACATGAACTGGCCTTGAAAGTTTGTCAAGCTAATGAAGGGGATTTTTAATTTTTTCACATAATGCAATGAAGATGATTACCACACATGAAATCTGACATTGCTATGAAATAATGGGCAGCTTCCAGTTTTCTCCACCTCATTCAAAAACAAACAGCACATTGATCTCACATCTGGCTTCATTGTCGATACAAGGCATTAGCTGTTAGCCTTTTGCAATGTATTTGTTATTCCAAGGAGCTAAGGTGAAGGAGGACACCCCAGATGCCATAATTAGAGCTGCTAAGGTAACAACAGGCTGTCTCCACGCACATGCCTGACATCAACATGTAGCTCATATTGCCAACCACAGATACTAATGTCTTATTGGACTGTTTCCACAAAAGAGAGAATCTACAGCCTTTCTGTCCTTATTTTCTTAGATTATAGTGTTTTTTCAAGTCTCTGCCGTGCTCCAGTGTGCAGTAGTGTTTGCTTATGTCATTTGTGTTGATGGCGCGATGGTTTTATTTCTGTATTGCTTGATTACTAACCTTATCAGGCCTTGATTGTGCTTTAGGACCCCTTTCTATAGCCTACGCCTCTCCTCCTACTCTTGTACGCCGCCACTGATTGGAGTTAATTCCTGAGAGTCTTAACTACATATAGCCGCTTCCAGTCACGTTATCAGGCATGTTATTTGTAGCTCGGAGGCCTTTACTGCTTGGCATAGATCTTTATGTTGTTTCCACTCAATGTTAAAGCACTCGAATCCAGAAAGTGGCCAGACAGCTTTTACCGGGCCAGATTCATCATAATTAGGTTGGTTGTTCGGTCTGCTGGCCTCTCAGGGCTGGTGGCACGGCTCTCAGATCAAAATAACAAAGCCAGCGCCGAGGAATCTTTGTAGTATTTAATCGCTTTATCACAATCAATGCCTTTGTATTGTCTTGGATTTTTTTTTTCAACTCGTTAAGCGTTCTCTGCCTGTCTTCTTGCCGTCTTATGATTAGTATAGATTCAGATTGTGGAATCATTTAAGGCTAATAGCTTCTTGCCTCGCAACAACTCATCATTAGAGTTCATAGAAACTGTTTTATTTTCTATTTTCAACCTTTGTAATGGAATTTTTTTAAAGCCATTGAGAGTCACAGCACTCCCCACAACAGGTAAACACAACCGGGGCATTCATTTGAATAAATGACTGGGGAAGCAGCTGTACAATTAGGAAGCAAATCCTATTTCCTCACTGATTGTTTGTCTTTGAAAGTGTGGTGTTGTTTTTTTTTTATCCTTATCGGGACGTGAAATAAAATTGCTAACTGTTGTGACCGAGTTGCAAACAACAACTAAATATGCAATTTAGACCAACCCCATTGTTGATAATTAACCGTGAGATGGACTGATTTGTAATCGCATGGCCCCCAATGTGATCACTCACAGTTTGGGCTCCTTCAAGAAACCAACGGACAAAGATCTAAGCAGGTTATAATGAGACAGACGTTTACTATCTCTGTTTATTTACATGCCATCAACTTGTTTCTCTTATCACTCATTTACTTTAATATCCCTGCTGTTTATGAGTCTGTGTTTTTAATATGTGATAAAAGACTCAAAGGAAAAAGTAATTATTATAATCACTCATCAAGACCTGTTTGAGGTTGTGATAGCACAAATAAATTATTTCTTCGGCTGTCAACAAATTGTTTTCTGTATTCTCCCTGAAGACGAAAAGTATAAATAGTTAACATTTTGCAAGTTGAACCTGTGTGCTGTAAAAAAAAAAAAAAAAAAGTTTTTTGTTTTTTTTCTACAATCAACAACCTCGTTAAAGTTTGTCAAATAAAACCTTTTTTAATCTGAAGTTTTTGAGTCTTCTACTTTTCCAAGTTACGACAATACATGTCAAAAACACATTTGATGTGTCTGCAAATGTCAGCAAAGCACATAGGAGATATTTTTTCTGTACTAGTCTTATTGACGGTGAATGTAACCTTGGCTCTAAGAAAATGTTTTCAAAGTAAAACAAAAGACCAGTAAATTATGACTTTGCATACTGTATCTGGAAACACTATGTCTCAGTTTTAAGAGTGCCACTTATGACAGTGGTAAAGTTAGCAGTTGCTAGATAGCGATGCTAAGGGTAGGGAAAATCTGTTGTCTGTTTAAAACATAGGTTATTCTATAGTTTTAGATCAAACACAAAACAAGACGTGGATGGGGGCATTTGAACTTATAGTGGTATTTTCTTTTTGCTGTCTCAGACTCAGCCCCAACAGCATCCTAGGGACCTCTCCTGCTTTTCTCATATCAAAAAAGTAATAAAGTAAGTTTCTCTTCCAATTAATAATAGATTATACCAAACTGAAGTTTACAGCTTACTTGAAACTTTTAGCTCCGACTTACCACGGTCACACATTTAATTATCATTTATCTCTGCCTCTTTAAACAATGCTTGATTGTATTGACAACATTTTTTCCCCGTTTCACATAGCTTCCCTGTTCTTTATTTTTATTTATCTGAATAAACGCTTTCATTTTTATCAGTAGCCATTGCTTCCTTTTTGACAAGCAGTATGGACCAATGAGAGGGCTTCTTTTTAATTTTCTTAATTTTTTTTAAATAATTTTTAATAATTTAGTTATAATATGAATAGTTTTTCTTTCTCACATTCATAATCAAAAGGTAAAAGTACATTATAGATGGACATGTTTCTAATAAAACTTCTGCCTCAGGTTGCTGTATGTGGGTAAAAACCATGATATAGCGAATAAATTAAGTGACAAAAGTCTATCGACAGTTTTGAAGTTATGTATTGATCGATATTTGGGACATGGTCTTTTCAAAACTGGGACAAATATATATATTTTTTTTTACAGATATTAGTCAGGACATAGGACAGAGAGAGTGAAAGTGGGACAGTCCCCATTAAATAAGGACAGATGGTTACTCTAGCTAAGGGCCAAAAGAGGCACCACTTTGTAATTCATTAGTGGACCACACTATAGACTCTGGCTAATAACAGCCAGCTGTCTGTCTCTGATACAATCACTCATTAAAAAGTCTGAATGTGTCTACCAGCGAGCAACAGGCAGTGAGGCTGTGAGCGACCTGTGATTCATCTGAAAATGATGTAACAGATCATTATCCAGACAGACAAAAAGAGAAAGAGTATTCAAACAAATTAATGAGACGGGGATAACTGTAAAAATATAGACTTTTGGAATGGAGGTCAGTGAGAACGAGGGTTTGGAGAGACAGACATCAGGGCACTGTCTATGATTATTACGCTATAATGAATTAATATGAGAGCTCTTTATGTACAGTTATCTATGTTATCTAATTTATTATTTTCTGGGAAGATCTTCAGATAACATTTTTAATTAAACACTCAAAATAAATTACCAATTTTCAGTCTAATAATGAGTTATTTAAAAAAAAAGCAAGAGCCTGAACAAGTCAAGCTTATGTTAATTAGGGCATTCAACACTTTAACAGGATCCATAACAACAAAATATAAAACAGTTTGTTATGCTAAAAAGTATTGGACCAACAATAGTGCCCTGTGATACTCCAAATTGATATAGGTTTTTTTTGCAAGCAGAAAGATTTTAAAAGAAATTGGCTGCTGGAAAAGTTTGAGTCCAAGTCTGAGAAAAAAAAAAAAAAAAAAGATGAAGATGAGTCAGTGAAGTGCCAGACAGGTAGGCCCACCTCGAGCTTACTGTGCTCAAATTTAAATGAGATGATCAACCGTGTCAAAGGCAGCTCCGAGGTCTAAACGGATTAAAAATGAGCAATTTGCTGTGTGTGCTTTTCAAAGAAACTCATCATCATTATTCAAATTAAAAGCAGGTTTTTCCCACTTAGCGTTCGACCTGGGAGTTCACGTCACCACTTTGAAAATGACAACCATTCAGAGATCTTCTTAACGATATTATTCCATGACAACGATTGCAAGCTTCCACCGTCCTCATATGACTCGAAGATAAAATAGAATTTGCCAGAAAAGTCTCAGTAGAGCTGCACGTTCAAGCCGATAAAATCCAAATAAACCAACCAACATCTTGAGGTTATGGCGTTATCACCTTCCCCAACGTTTAAATACTCTCTAAGCAGAGCACAGGTCGTCTTACATAATTAAACGGTACATTCAGTCTTTTTCCAAACGTACCGAAACGTTCAATAGGTGTTGTTTTATTGAGATTCATGCTAAACCGGGAAGTGTAAACGTTTATAATTAAGCAACCACTGATAACAATAAAAGTCGGAGGCTGAGTGGGAGAGATGAATTATTCATACGGTTAAAAAAAAATAGTTGGCAGTGGAGTCTTAACCCAAGGTCCTCTTTATACATGCATTTCTGGTTTGTTAAAAGTAAGTGAAGGATAATAATAGGCAGAATTAATGAGCACAAACAGTTTGGAGTGTTTAGAGACTCATAAGCACCAGTAATCAATAGGTAAAAAGACTATGGTGCAATTACCATATATCTAATTTAGATATTTTTTATTTTTGTTCTGCTGCAGTGTATTTGCTCGTGATCTAAAGTGATGTGAGAAGATATTTTGTGTACTTTTTTGCATATTTTGACAAGTTTTGTGTAAGTATAAAATAAAAGCTTTTTAAAAATATACAAATATATATACTTATGGACTTTGAAACAAGAGGACAGGGGGCTTTTTTCTTTTCTTTTTTTTAACAAAACTAGATAATAGAAACACAGAATCTACTCTTTCAAGTGTGATTTATTTGTACTACCCATTTTCCCAAAACAAGACTCAAGCTTGTGAAACCTGCTGACTTCACGATCAAACCATGATTCCTTTATGACCGTCAAGTGGAACAAATGACATTAAGAGCATCCTCTGAGGTCTGATTGTCCGAGAAGGGAGACTATCCCCGAGCATCGTCTCCGGGCCCCTGTCCATATCAAAAAGAACGCTTGTGTATTCCCTTGTTCTCCGGCAGCCTGGAGGGCTTTTCTGCCTGTTTATTGAGCTCTCACATCTTGTTAAAGACCATTCGCTTTCATTTTCTGTTGTCTCCTCAAGTGACTGGTGATATCTATTTAGAAGTGCCTTTTCAGCTGGAGGTGCATATTCTCCTGATAATAGTGTTTGGCTCTAATTGTGCGTAGCGTCCTTTGCGTCTGTGCTGAATTTGTTGATAAATTGGATTCATGCAGATTGGACAAGCTTAATTTAATCGCCAGGGTGACTCCAGATGGATTAGTTTGAAGTTTTTTGTTCAAGCTTAAGGTTCTATGTCTTTACCTCATTAAAGTTACGTAAAGTGGGAAAAACGGCTTAAAGAAATTACATTAGGCTCTAACTTCTGCTGTTGACAGAGGTGGGTAGAGTGTTTGGTATCCTGGAAGTGCCACAAGTTTTTAAGGAGTTCTTGATTGCATTTTGGAGTGAATAAATAAATAAATAAATGAATGAATGAATGAATGAATGAATGAATAAATAAATAAATAAATAAATAAATAAATAAATAAATAAATAGTAAGTAAGTAAGTAAGTAAGTAAGTAAGTAAGTAAGTAAATAAATAGTGAATTTTAGTTTGTAGTGGTAATAGAACAGAAGAAGAGGATTGTTTATGGTTTCTTTTTGTCAAAAGTTCTGCTAATGTTTCATCCTGTGTAGACACAGTCAGTCCTGGATTTCATTCAGAACCGGATTTGCGTCAAAATTTGACCCCAGACCTTCTGAGCATGCGCTCAACACACTCGACCATATTTTTACGGCAACACACTTTAGACAAAAAACATCTGACATCAACTCAATCCATTTTACACAATATTTTAACTTGATAATTGAAATACAGGCATCGTGAATCTGAGAAAAAAACAATATACAATGAATGAATATAAGGAAAGTGACCTCTGAAATCAGTATCAGTTTTCTTTGTATAATGTTGTTATGTTAGCATTATTTGATTTTATTTTCTAGTGGCTACAACTTAGAGCAGCCCTGTGCAACTTTTAGACCAAAACTTTATTTTCTTCCGCCATTTTGATGGTTCTTAAGAATCAATCAATACACTGGACCCCAGCAGAGTTATATTTGTACAAAACACACTCAAATTTCCCTAGTGTTTCATAAGATATGTTATTACTTCCAAACTTGCCGGCTTGGATAGTCTCTACTGAAAGAATTGTCCAGCTGCACATAGAGGGATCTGCGCCCCCTACTGGCTAAAAGTTACACAGTGTTACTTTAATGTTGCGTCTAAGTGACTCAAATCAGGAAGCAGTGACTCTATCTAAAACCAGGACCAGCCATCGCTTAAAAAGGCTAACTTTGTTTTCAAAAAGGTGCCACACTTAGCATTCTTTCATCTTGCAGCTGATGTATTACACTGACGGAACCCTCATCAAAAGATCTGACCTGTACTATTGCTTTCAAAAGGGATGGATGATGTATAACGTGACAAAGCAACCATGACTCTAGTTGCAGTTAAACAATTACCGAAGTAAAAGTCATCACGGAAAGGACAATTTATTCCAAAAGTTGTGCAAGTTGCTCCTTCCCACCTCTGCTCTGTTTGATTCCCAGCATCACTGCAGATGAATGGTGTCTGACCCGGCGAATGTAGGCCATCAATGATTTTTGTTCAGCGTATGATTAGGAGCGGCGCAGAGACAGATGAGGCGGTGTCGTCTTAATCAATAGCTCCACGGTCCCTTTTTGTTGCCTCCGCGTCGAGTCGAGGTCAGCTGTCAAAGTGTCCTGTGATCATATTTAGTTGATTGTGTTTGCTCCGTAATGTTCAGCCCACAGAAACCTCATGACCGCAGCAGTAAAAGGACAGCAGCGAAGACAGCGCGGCCCTTTGTAGCCACGGATGATGTGACGGATTGAAAAGTCGCTCTTCCACTGTTTCATAACGACCTGAACGAGTCTTGGTTAGGAACTTTGAGAAGAAAGAGCAGGTTGTTAAGTAAGGAATAGTTTTTGTGTTAAAATGATGTGTGGCCCTTATTTCTTGCTTTCTTCTTGTTCCTGTGTTTCTCGCTGCAACGTTTCTCGCCCTCTATCCATATTCAACACTTATAATGACCCTTCAGTAAACAACGCCTTTCTACCACTCATCCTATTACAGTTCAAGGGGCTGGAGCCTATCGCAGCTGCTTAGGGCGCTAGTCGCAGGGCTAACACTCTCACATTCGTTCATTATAGGCAGTTTGGATTCACCATGGGTTTGGAGATAGGAAGAAGCTGGCCTGGAGAGAACCCACAGTAGTAAATGACTCATGCACAATGGAAATAATATGTGCGGTGACCACTTAAGCAAATAATAATTATAAAAACTTATAAAATTACTATAAAAAAAATTGTTTCTAAAATCATATTCCACAGCTTAAGTGTCATGATAAACCTTAAAGTTACCCCAACCCTCACCCACCAACAATATCATCAAATAAATAAATAAATAAATACAAGAAAAAGAAAATGCCCATTTACCTTTCATTTAAATGATGTTCTGGAATGCATTATAAAATACAACCTCATGTGATTCTGGTTCAGGTTTTGTGTGCTAAGAACAGATATGAACACTGTCAGTGCATCCAGACTGTGCAGATTCAGTTACTCAGGCAGTTTGCAATGGTCTGGAAATACACTGAGAGATCTCCTTTACTTATTGGTGCGCTAAATAAAAAATAAATTGAGTAACAAGTAGTCTTTCCAATTCATTACTCGTCGTTAAATAGCTTGATGACTACTTTCTCTTCCTCTTTATTCATTTTGGCCTATCTCTCACCTCTTGCTTAACACTGAAGACACAGAGGCCGCACTGGATTTCTGTTGTTGCCCTTGGCTCTTACATGTGCAGCACGCTATAATGTATCTGCCAAAATAAGAAAATATTATGAATTCTTTGCCTTAATATATGTCAGGAATCATAAGGAATGGGCTTCCACTGCCAGGGTAAATAAATGGCCAGTGAATGAAAGTGCGGCACCTTAAATCTCATTTCATTAGCCGTGGAAAAGATAAATGACTCTGTACAGAGTTTAGATGTGTTGATTTAAACAGGCTTTGGGGAAATAAAGAAATCACATTTAACCTTATCTTAATTTTTCACTGCATAAATTCATTTTTATCTGAAACGTCCACAGGGTATATACTGTAACTACGGTTGTGTCTCTAGGTTTTCCCTGCTCAACACGGTGAATATTAACGGTCTCTGCGGATCACAAATACCTGGTTTGTCGTTCTTCACACCTCCTCTAATGGCCACATGCTTTTACTCAAATGAGTCGCTGCTCTTTCACCGCACCTTCTCCTCCTACTATCGGCACAATGGCTGATTCAAATCAATTCATATGAGAGTCAGAGTGTGACCATGTCATTGGTGAACTCACTGGTGCAATTAATTGTCGGTGTCAAAAGGCATTCTCTAATTGTTTTGATGTATTTACTGCTCTTACTGTGTTTGCTGCAGAATTGAATAAAAGTCCTTGTATAGTATTAGAGTCAGTTGTAAAGCTCAGTTCATTATGTTTACCTGCACATTTATATCATATAGAAATAATGTATTTCGTATGTTCTTCCGGCTGGCCTTCTGTTACATGATGAGGTAAATAAGTAACATAATTAACGTCTTAGGATAAAGCCCATTAAGAGAAGCCATGACTTAAGGCAAGATCATCTTTTTTTAGTTTTATCCGTGAAAACAGCGTTCCCTAAACACATATTTCAGTGTGTCTGTTTTAGCATGTTGCACTATTCTGTGCTTTTTGTATGCTCTAATTTAATCTCATTGTTATTTCAACAATAACAATAAAGTACTAAATTGTACTGAATTGAATTAGCATCATTTTGTTCATTATTTTTTTTCACATAGCTTTAGCTGCTTTCATGTGGTCCTCAGAAACTCAGAACAACAGTTTCCCCAGTTGAAAATGCACATGATCTGCCAAAAAAAGATCTAGTAAACTCGGTCTAACATTTGTTGCCCATCTTTCCGACTTGACGTCATTAATGTGGCATACAAACAGAATATTTGTGTGTGTGTGTGTGTACATCATGTATTTAAACCCCAGGAGACTCAAACATCCATAGCCAACTCTGGCCTTTCTTTGAGGAGTCTGCATGTCCGCCCAAAGACATGCATGTATAGGTGAATTGGCAACTCTATAGTATCCCTAGTGAATGTATGTGAGAGTGAGTTGTTGTCTGTCAGTGTCCCAGTGTTGCTGGGATAGGCTCCAGTCACCAGCGAGCGCTAACGGGAATAAGCAGAAGAACATGGGAGCGTCCTGGCCTCGTTAGAAATGCAAATGATTACCATAAGTGCTGTATTTAACCCCTAACAGCAATATTTATTCATCAAGTGTCACGAGAATATGAAGTTAAAGATATAGGTATTTGAGAACTTAACACCATTTAAGCTTTTAATTTTATGGAAAGCTATGACCTCAAGTCTGACTTTTACAGACAATGAATGCATGAATGATATTTATGGAGCGTAAAACTTTGGTGCTTAGACCCTGGCAGGATAGATGTGCAATGGACGATAAGAGAAGAGCAGAGGAGATATTCTGGCAAGTCTTCAGTGGAGCCTGGACACTGTCGGTGAGGATGAGGATGTGAGAGCTGCTGGTGATGATGATGAAATGCTCTTCAGCTGAGGAGGGGATGGGGTGGAGGAGGGTTGTGGCACGAGTTGGAACAGCTGGGTGACAGAGAGGAGAGGGCACTTTAAATACAGGCAGCTTAAAGATGATTGGCTGAGACAGGCAGGTGAGGAGGCAATGGTGGGAGAATAAGGCGAGGAGTCATCCAGGCTGAATTTACACTTCAGCTTCATTTTTTTTCACAGACCATCCGATCACACATAAATGCAATATTAGTCTTGTTAACCATGATCCTGACTGTTTCCAGTGTACAGAGGCACTCTTTTTCATTAAATGTAACTTCCACAAATTTGTATTACTTTATTTAAATTAATAAAGTTTTTTTTTGGAAACCACAGTGTTATATTATGTGTGCATCATGTACACAGCTTGTGCATAAGCATTTGTGACTAATCATAAGAAAGCATTCAAAAGCATGTTGGGTAACTGAGGGAAAAAAAAGAGTCTAGGATTTCCAATATTTTAAAATTATATAGAAGGAATGATATGTTTTCTATACACAAATCTATATTCTATATGAAGGGTTTGATCAAACAAATGTTATGCCTTCTATTGCAGTCTAACTCTACTTTTGCAAACTTTCATACCTATGTTACTATGGTAACAGTCATTAATAGCAGCCAGTTGATGGATTTGTGGCAAAACGCTTCATATTCTCGTCAGGTGTTAAATGACTGTATAATAAGAAAGACAGAAAATCAGAGGTCAAAGTAATATGCATGTTTTTGTTTTTTTTTGTTTTTTTCTCATAATGAGTTCAACACAGACATGTACCACAGCTATAGAATATAAACTATAAACTAGATTTGAATCACAGGGACAGGTACTACATATGGACAAAATGTTAACAGCTGTCCCATGCAAGCATCATAATGTTGTATAGCAGTGTTCATAAAATCTAAAGAGAGAAGAAAAACAGATCCCAACAGTTTACCAAAATCTAGATTTCAGTTCAGTGCTGCTGCTCAATCAGCCAAAATCTGGTTTATCTGTGATTTCAAATTAGCAGGAAGCGTTCCAAAATGTTGCCTTTACCACAGAAAAAGCTGTTTGAGCAAATTCTGTTTTACACAATGGCACCTAATTGTCATCACATGAAGCTGCTCTGGTGGATCTGCTGCAGCAGTTTTCCCCGAATTTACAGAGAGGCTCAGGAGTAAGTCCATTCAAACATTCGAATATTAGCTTTACTCAGAGATTATTCTTAATGCTGCGATAAAGACCACTCCAGCCGAGCAAAGACAGTGTATGAAACATTTTATATTAAGATGAACTGATTGCAAAAGAATGATGTGGAGTTTATTGCAATGTCTGTATGTCAGAAACCAAACAAGATACTCAGACGTGCTCTGAGGACTGTTCTCGTGTATTACAGCTCCATTTATTGATGTGAAACTGTCCTGGAGGTCACAGCTGACCGTTTAACCGCAGTGCCATTGAACCAGCGGCTGCAGACCTCTGTTTAAACCCTGCATCCGCTCCCAGTTACACCTGCCTTTGAGTGAGGGTGGAACAGCCCGCAGCCACCTGGCCCCATCCCTCAGATCTGCGGCGAGGCACCTGGAATAGCTCAGAGATGACTCACGGCCCGAGAAACCTACCTACAGCGACGGCTCGGCCTCTCGCGGCGAGCAAAACAAGTGTCCGTTTGTCACATCCCATCTTTCAGGTCAGCAGCTTTCATGGCAACGGGGCAAACGGGACGCACACTCTGCAGTTTGTTAGACAAGAGTTCAGCTTTGACGGTATCCCCCTGAGGCGCTGCACGTTTTGTGATCTATCTATCTTTGTTGCGAGCTGACGGCATATGGCAAAAGACAACAAAACGTAGCCTTGGGAAGTCTGTTTAATCCTTCATGGCAAGCGTCCCAGAAATGAAGGAGGGTGTCAAAGCCAATGCAAATGGAAGCTTTTTGTGAAAAATCCGAACTGGCCTGTGACCTAGCAGTGATTGCGGGTCAGACAGATTTTTTTTTGCATTCAAACTGCAGCTCCACTCTGGAACTCGGTTAAAGAGAGGTCCTCAAAGGGTGTAACAAGTGAGTGCAGATCAATATAGCTCGCATGTGTTAAATTTCAAGATTGTTTGATGTCGGGACAGGTTCACAAAGAACAGGTTCAAGCTTGATTCCGAGCTGAGTCACCTCTCTTCTGGCTTTTGTACAACCCCAGAACAGGAGATGGTGCAAGGCAGATTAGATAGCGCTTACTTTTGTGCAAGTGATTCTGTCGGAGGCGTCGAACTGTTAATGAAAGCTGCTGAGTCTGAAAAAGCACCTCGTACATTAAAGGGAGAGTTAGATTTTTTGAAGCAAGGTTCTACTACTTTTTTTTTTTTTTTTCAGAATGACTAGCTTGGAGTTATGTATGGCGGCAGATGAGGCCAGCAAAAGTAGATTCATAGCATGTAACAGAATTCCTTTTGAAAAAATACTGCATTTATTCGTCCTTGGGGTGCCATTTTTCTATACTACAGTCTAACAACCTCAGAACTTATCTTTCTACCCACAGTCATCTCTAGTATGGGGCATGTTGAATAATAATAAGCACTGTCAACAAGATATAGAACTGTGTGTGTATATAGCAGTTAAATTCACATTGATTTATTGATGTTTTAGGTGTTACATGTCCAATAGGAATGTGTCTAATCCTAAGTCTATCAAACATGTATAAATAATTAAATTAAAAAAAAAAAAAAGTAGTGGCCATGTTGATTTTGCAATGCGTTTTGGAGCCTTTACTGTAAATCAATTGAATTTCTCTTACTTTCAAAGCAACACTATGTAATTCTTGACTTAATTCAATCATTATTATTAGATTTTTCAATTCATGTCAACAGTAATTTGACATTAAACTGAGAAACTAGCCACTATTTTAAAGATAAAGTGGGCCTTAGTGGTGTACATCCTGAAAAGTTAAATAGCGTTGCTTTTAAACTTTATTATATGGTCCGTATCACTGTACACATAAAATTATACTGTTCTACTGTATACTTTTGATTACAAGTGTGAATGATTTTGAGCAATAACAACCAAAATGCATTGATATTTATTTAGTCTGCTGCAGGATACACTGACACTATATTGAGCCAAGGCAATAAAATTTCATTCTGTGCACACTAGCTGTATTTCTGAATGACAATAAAGTCTAAGTCTAAGAATAAAGTCTTCTGGCCTCTATAAGGCCTTGGAAAAGTTATTGTTTTTCAATTGATTTTACACAGCGGTGCAAAAAGTTTTCATCGTTGAAATCAGTTTTTGTCTGATTACATTTACATAGTTTAGCTCTCTTGTTATACTTTACTTTCTGCTTCTCCAAACATAAGTGAAGACAATCGGTACTTGTATTGAACTCTGGGTATGAATTGTTTATGGGATGTGTGCAGTATGTCTCAGAGCAGGGCAGATTAATAGTATTGTGTATGAATTGTGAGGTGTTGTGTATGAATTGATTGTTCAGTGCTGGGCAAGACAAATTTCTCCAATGGAGGACAATAAAGGATTACTTTGTCTGACTTTAAACATGTGATACAGATAGTTATATGTCCCATCCATGAAAAAATGGTAGCTACTCTTGGACAAAGGAATGTATTCTCCACTGATCTCATCTTGGGACCCCAAATTTGAACCTTATCATTTATTTTTACAGAAATAGACAGAATTATTTTTCGAAAACTACTTATTAGCACAACTGTTATGACATAGAAACATGGCCTATGTAAGTTAGCATTACCTTACAAAACCACTTGTTATCAACTTCACCTAAAAATGTCATTTTTTTTGCAAACATTTATAATGTGCACTGGTCATGAAAAGTTGTGTCTAAACATTTTAACTACATTTTTTTGTGACCCACTAATAGCATGCCTGCAACCCACATTTGGGCCGCGACCCACCAGTTGAGAAACCAGTATTAGAGTTAATAGACTTCCCATTCTCCAGTTATATTACTCCATATTACTCCCCCTCTTCAAAAATCAACTGTCCATTTAAATCATGCTCTACAGAGAAAGATTCAAGAGTTAATACAAATCTTCATGAAACTTTATTCATCAAAGTGTCATGAGAATATGAAAGTATCAAAAGTCATTCAGCATCACAGTTTCCACTGCGGATATACAATCATCTCAGTCACGCTTACATTCAATATATAAAAATAGAAAAGCTGTAGAAAATACATATTATTGCCGAGAGAGCCGAGGCACTTGAAAACACTGTTGAGTGTCGGCAAACTGTTTCTAATCATTGTGCAAAACTTGGACTAATTTTACCCTATAGCGTCTAGCACTTGTTCCCTAGGTTACAATGGCTTCTGTATTCCACTGGATGTATTTATAATGTCTTTCACATGGCACTTTTGTGTAACAGATGAAAACGTGGAAGTCTCCATGACAGCCATTGAGAGACAGAAGGCATAAACACTGAGGTTAACATTGTAAAGGTATAACACTTGGTAGACATGCAAAACCAAAGTGCATGAGTAGCACAGGTAGGTGAGTACATGGCGACACAAAGCTCAACACTAGGCACGTGACAGAGCTTTGGAAATGGCTTTTGGAAAACGTCTTTGGTATAGAAGCAATTTCCCTGACAGTTCTCCTGGGAAAAAAAAAAGTGAAGAGAAGAGAAGCCAAAAAGGAAAAGGCACTTTTGTGATGATGGAGCGAACAGTACATTGGCTATAGCCCTCTTTTTCTTTTTTCTTTTTGGAGTTCAGTGTGCTACACAACAACCAGATTCCTCATGCTTGTGTAGAAGAGACATCCGGGAGAAGGTTTTGGAGCAGTTCTTGCATTGGTATTTTTTCACATCTGAATGGGTTTGTAGGTGAGCCCTGAGGTTGGACCTGTCTGCGAACGCCCTGTTGCAGTGCGGGCACGAGAACGGCTTCTCTCCTGTCAAAGAAGAAGAAGAAAAGAAGGATGAGACGTGTGTCAAAAGGCCACACTCTGATGTAACTGATGCTCCAGTGAGACATATTGAACTAATAGCTTTGTACAAACACTTCACTGCTTTGAACTGATTGCTCAATTTATCCACAGAAAGCACAGGAAGTCATCATTTTAGGATGACATTGTGACGACAAATTAATCTAGATCAGTGTAGGCTTATGTTTTGGCCCAAATCAGTGCATAAGAAGTAATGAGTTAGAAAATAGTCTTGGTTTCTTCTTAGAATAGGTACACTTAAACATTTGTTCACTGATTTAAGTAAATTGTTATGAATTTGCAACTTGTATCTTACGTTCGTTGCTTTAGATTCACCAGCTTTTCTTTTATTATTGTGTTTGCCTTTTCATGTTGCCTTGACTCTAAAGCACGTGAACTTCTGTTATTTTTAAATGTCCTGCGTGAATAAATGGAACTTGACTCAACTCTTTACCCCAAAGGCCCTAGTGTGAGTGTGCATGCCCTCATCCACTCACCTGTGTGCGTCCGGATGTGTCCTTGGAGCAGCCACGGTCTGGAGAAAGCCTTGCCACAGATTTTACAAACGCAAGGTAAAGTGTGAGTCCTGATGTGCATTTTTAGAGCTCCCAGACTGACGTACTCCTTCTCGCAGTATTTACAACTGAAGGATTTCCTCGTCTGGGCGTCGCAGTGCAGCTGCTTGTGCTTGAGCAGTCCAGAGTACGTGGAGTAAGACTTGCTGCACAAGCCACATTGAAATTTCTCCGCTTCCACGGTGAGCTTGGGCAGCTCGTCGTCGTCGCTCCGGGGGCTTTCCGAGCCGCTGTGGTCTTTGGAGGAGGTGTCCGACAGAGAGGACGGGTAGCCGGAGATGGGGGACAGGTCACTGGGCAGAGGGGACAGGGGCAGGCTGCTGGTAGTCCATACGGTGATCGGGCTATACGCAGCCGGGCTCAGGACCTCTGGCTGCGGGATGACAGGCAGTGGGAGGCCCTTGTAGAAGTGTGGCGTGATGAAGACTGCAATCAAACACGAACACGAGTTAAAGGAAAAAGTAGGTCAGAAAGTTACACAAGTCACATAAACACCGCTAAAACTTACCTGACGGACTCTCCAGCTCACTATAATTCGGCTTTTTGGCTGAATTTGTGTGTTTCTTAACCAAAAACGAGCGTGGCATCTTGGAAACTTTCACAAACTTTTTTTCTCTTCTGTTAAAAAAAATACGTGCACTTTGGTGAATCGCGAGTATAAATCCTTATTGCTGAAAAGTCCAGTGAAGTGTCATCTCTGCGCCTCGGTAGAAAACAGTGCAGAGCGTTATGTGTAAAGCTGTAAATAGTGCCTATCAGGTGCATGGGCGGGGCTTAGGACGCTGCTCATTTGCATAGACGCGGAGCTCGGACCAATCACAGGCCGGGGTTTTACTGCGCGCATGGAGCCTCCAGGTCTGGGAGCACAGAGGCGGCTGCTCCCGGGCTCAGGCCACATAAACAGGTGTTTGACGGCAGAACTGTGGACTGAGGTGCAGGTATGTGTCAGGACTGGGACAATCAGAGCTGTATTAGGTCATGTACTGCAGTTACAACCACCTTTTTACTGTTTATACCAGTGTTTTATATGAACGCCTCTAATAAATGGCAGTTATGCTAATACAGTAGCTAACAAGAGACGTAAGCTAGCTAGTTACAATCCTGGGTTAGCACAGAATCAAACTGTGATTAAATCAAAAAGAACTTATTCCAGGACTAAACCAGTTCTTAGCTCATGCCTTAAACCAGTGCTTCTCAAACTGGGAGACGGGTACCCCTAGTGGTACACAGATGTACAATAGCATCACAGTACTTTAAAATGCAAGTGTTGGATTAGAAAACATAGGCACCTGGTAGCAGCACAACAGAAAATCTAAATATTCATGCCCCTTATTCATAACACTGTCCAATAGTCACCAACTCATGAAAGCATCAACACACATAACAAAGTATAACTCAACAGTCTCATATTTTGTCCTCACACCAGATTTTACAGTTTGGTTAAACACATTGATTGATTTTTATTTTGTTTCATTTGCCAAGATTGCTCCATAAATGAACTCCTCCGACTGATCTTTCACTAAAGGGATGGGTTTGGAAATATCGTAGGTTTGTTCTATGATGACTGTTCAATGTATTGTACTGCATCGTGGTACTGTATTGTCTATATGTCTGTTGCAGTGGTATTATGTTGTTGTTTTTTCTATGTCTGGGACTACAGTTGGAAATGGGCATTGTGCTAAATCCGGCGTATTTACGTCAGTTTGCATTGTACGTTCATTAATATGCACTGTCCCAATCAAATAAACGAATAAATGAAATATGACATGAAATTATATGGGATGGTATGAAATAATATGATATGGTATGCTAGGGTATGACATGAAATGATATTGTGTGGTATAAAATTATATGATGTTGTATGGTATGGTTTGGCATGATATAATATGAAACAATACGATACAGTACAATACAATACAACAAATGATCTGGGAATAGATACATGATAAAACCAGGGCTAAACAAGGACTAAACCATGACTTCAACCAGTGTGAAACTATGTTAAATTTGGCTTGAGCCATGATTAAAATTATGACGAAAACATCACAAAACAAATACTCTACACCATCAAACAAGTACAAACCCAGCCTTGGATTATGTGTTCTCAGAAATCTCACAAAGGAACACTAACATATTCAGAGCCATTGCTATCGGAACGGGGTGAGACACAGGTAGTAGATTGTTTGAAATTCCATCTCTAATGCAATCACAGCTCAGAGTCAGCGCGGCGCTCCTGATGATTGTTGTGCTATAACGCTCGAGGGACTTGATTATCCTGTACATTTGAAATGGAGAGTCCTCCTACCTGCAGGAGCTTTTATAATGCCATTGTTATAACTATGAGCTCCATATATGTTTTCTATACACCTCATGTCTAAAGGCATTCAGGGACTAATGCACAGTGTGTGGGGAGGTTCCCTTGCCAATAATGCAATAAGGCGTTCTCTCTTGAAATGTAAATGTAAGTAGTAGTTTCCTTCTCAAGGTCAGACGTGGGGCCATAATCTGATTTGCCCCAGTGCTGCTTAGGCTGCTGAACTGGGCATGGGGAGACAAAGTTAGCAGTCTACGCCCCCTTGTGTCCAACTTCTGAGGGGAGCGAGACTTTTGGAGATGTGAAGATAGAAAGGCAAAGCTTAGCTGCGCTCATGGCCATACGCAGCTTTGATGTCCCTGAGCTCTGGACCTTGGTATATTTCAGAAGAGTTTATAAATAAAAGTCTGGCGAAGCTGCGACTGAACAGACGCTGGGCGAACAGTTTGCACGACAGGAAAATAAAATCTGTTAGGGAGGGTAATGATTTAATGATCTGTTGTTGAGAAGTTTGGCATTTAGTTTCTATTGTTCTCTGTTTTTGGAATATCACTCCTTGAAAAACATCCAACTTCTCTTTTAAAAAAGCTGAAAACACACATATTAAGATTAGCATGATTTGAATTTTTGGCAGAAATGCAAAAAAGATCTGCACACAAAGCTCCTTATGATGTTAACAGCAAAAGCTATTGATTTCCCATAGATCTTTGTCAGAAAAGTAAATGGTATTACAAGAAAAGATAAGACACAAATGCTTACAGCTGATTGTATTCATATAGATACAAAGCCTACCCCCTTGTGTAACTGTTTCATGGACACTGATTATGTAAGTACAAAAGATATAGTTAATTTGGATTATTCATAGTTTAGTGTCTCTTCTTCCAGACATTAGGATGGATTCTGTGGGCTATAAAGCCTTATCCTATTGATCCTGTCCTACACTGTACCACAAGCTGACTCTGTTGAAGGGCATATCTATTCGTCTTAACCTGGTCAGACTTAAAGGGGAGGTTTTCAGTCTGTGTGTTTGTACTGTGAGCACATAACCTCACATTTTACATGTATTATATAGCCTTAAGTATTCTGTTCCAGAAGTATTTAGCAGTCTTTGTGTCTTTGCCCAGGCTGACCTGATGTCCTCAGTGACACTGGATGTGACAGTTTCCCTCCGCCCTTTCGTCCATCATGGTTTGTTCATCCTCCCTGGGTTTTTTTTTTTGTTTTGTCTTGTCCTGATTGAGTGTATAAGGTGTTGTTGTCTGTAAAGTCCTTTGAGGCGACTGTTTGTGTGATGTTGGTCTACACAAAAATAAATATCTTGTCTTCTTACATCGTCACCGTCCATAGTGTGTAGTTTTTCTCTTCTTCTGCATGGTTCAGCCTGTACATAGAGACGTTGTGCTGTTCCACGTCCTCTTTTGAAATGTTTCTAAGGGGCAAAGGTCAGTCGTCCATGTTTATATACTTGCTATCCAAATGTGAATAAATACTGCATATAATGATGAGTATTAAGATGTATTTGGGCTACAGTATAGTCTTTGCTGGCGATCGGCAGCCATATTCATACTAAGTGCGCATTGGGTGCACGCTGTCTTGCTAGGCCTGGAGACAGATGCTAGCACATGCTACAGGCTGAACTGATATTTCTTGCCATCAGATTATTAAATGGATACTACCTACCAGTGTAATCTACCATTTACACTTTGTCATACCATTGGATCTCATTTAACAACATACAATAAAGATCTAAAAAATCTAAACTCTGTTTTTCTTTTAAAATGACGGAAACGTTCCTGTCTTCAGTTTAATTCGGCAAAAGTCCTTGGATTTGGGCTCCTGATTTTAAAGTTCTAAAATTGTGTGCACTCATATGACCGTGGTGATATGGAAGAAGCAGCCGCGGGTGCCGTTTGATTGGCTGGGTCAGCAGATATGAAAAGCTCCTTATGTCTGGGGCAAGCCTTAAGTTAATTGTACGACTTATCTTATCTCCAAAAACATAATTGGAGATCATGAATAGTTTCCCTTTGTGCCCGCTTGGATTAAAATGAGAAAGGAAGGTTATCTTTCGCTGAATAACTGGCGGCTAGCTGTCACGCACATTGGGAGCTCAATATGGCGTTGTGGGGAGGATGGTTTGGTAGACGTTAAGAGAAAACGGCGCGCCATCAAAGGTAACAGTCACCAACCACGCGCTGTTTGTTGAAGAGAAGCCGAGCATGCAGGTGAATAACAGCCTCCTTGCAGTTTTCATGCTTCAGCGGCTGTCTGCATTGGAGGCATGTGGATACCGTTATACTGACAGCAATAAAAAAGGAAAGGGGAGGAGGGAGTAAAGGCACACAGCACTGACTAAAATCATATCACTAATTTTCAAAAGCAAAGGCAGCCATTGATGAAGCCAAAATTAATTAGGAAAGAGAGATAAAGTGTATCCTTGGTAATGTTGTGTTTTCTGTCGCGTGGTGTAGATTCAGGTCTGCTGCTGGAGCACAGGTGATGGATACAGATGGGTCGACATTACCATAGTGTTATATATAGAAAGAGCTATCTGCCATAGGACAAATAAAGGTATATCTGTGTGCAGGTGCCATATGGGATTGCGCTCAGTGGATCCCAGGTGTTTGTAGTAAAAAGGTCAGATTTACATTCACAGGTGTTCAAATATGTAGTGGACAAGGCTTTGTAAATGTTACTCAATTCAATATCTGCTCCTGGATCAGTCCTAGCTCTCATCTTAGATTAAGGTCTAGGTTTAGTCTTAAATGTTGGTGGAATGATGGTTTAGTATCGTTCTGGTTGTGGTACGGATTAGAGCTGCATGATATTAGAAAGATATGGGACATACAGTGTAAAGTAATTCTTCCACTAGTCAAAACCAGAGCTAAAGCAATATTAAAGACTGAACCAGGACTAAACAGGTTAAAGATGGATAAAGGAATGAACAAAACCTTCACAGTTTTATTTTAGGATTTGTTTGGATGATGATTTTAAGGCAAAAAGCAGTTTAGGCTTTGGTTCTTTGGTTTATTTATATTTCTGAGTTTAGCTGTAATTTCTATCCTGGTTTAGTCCCATCTTTAGACCCAGTTTAGTCCTTGTTGCATTATTAGAACTGCCAATACAACAATACTCCAGTCATTTTTACCATTTAATAAAACACGGTTTCTCAAGATATTACATATTTTCTTCTGTAGAAGGTCAGATTATATGTTTTACTAATATACTGAAATACTGTAGCTTGTTTTTGAATGTGTTCAAATTGACCCAACAACAGTTTTATCAAAATGTTGTGAATTGAGTTAATAATGAACAAAGCCATTTTAGAGACATTTGTGAAGATGGAGATGTCAGGAGTTTTTGTGGGAAAAAAAAGGTGAATTAAAAAATGCAAATGAGTAAAAATAACCCTTGGCAGTTTTGTTGTTATGATTTGGGTTTAGTCGTCATTTGCCGCACTTTAGTTGAGTTTAGTCCTGGATTTAGTGTTGTTAGGCCTGAATTCAAACATTATTTCCCCGCAGCTTGATTCCCTGATGTAGCCCTGGTTCTGTCCAGGGTTTAGTTCCAGTTCACTCCAATCCTTGTTGCCATCAGCTTCATAATTAAGTCTGACTTGACTTTATTTGGCCCTTGATCACAAATGAACCCGACTGCTGCTGTTGTATAGTAATGTTCAGCGTGAAGCCATTTATCATCTCCTGATCACAGAAGCCGAAAGCCCAGTAACAGCTGTGGGCAGATCCATCAGGACTGCATGTTAACCAGTCCCCGCTCCACAGCATTTTGACCCCTAATTAACCAGCCTTTCAAAATAAAAGACACTGCAGATCGAGACGGCTGCCTGTGACTCAGCGCCGCTCTGACGTGGAGTTTAGGTTCACCGACATGAGAGTGGACGTGCATCATGTGGAGGAGAGGACGAGGACTGTTCAGTGTTGACAGGACGAGGATGGGGTGCACCTGGTCCACGTGGGCCCAGCTGCACCACGCTGCACATCGACTCATGTGGAAGAAAGAAAGAAAAGAGGTTACTCTGTTCATTGTTTGGCTGAAGTAATGAAATATGTTAAGACATCGCCTAAACTGGATTAAACCAGGATTGAATACAAAACTAAATCCAGGGCTAAATCCAGGGCTAAAACAGGAATCAATTACCGATACGCTTGGAGAAAACAAATGACTAAACCAGTACGATTAGGACCAAACCCAGGACTAAATCTGGACTAGATCTGCCTCTGGTTAAACCCTAAAACAAATCTTGTGACGGAATCAGGATTAACATGACAGCTTTGAAAGATTTGACTAAATATGGGAGTCAATCCACTTTAAACAAGGATTAATATCAGGGCTAAAGCAAGACTAACTCAGGTCTAGACCAGGACAGATTTCGGACACAAGCAGGACTGAATCCAGGACTAAACAATTGATCCAGTACTAATCAAATTTAAAACAGATGTAAAACCAGGTTTAAACTAAGATTACTTTGGGACAAATGTAAACCAAAACCTGGGACAAAAGCAATGATTCAATTAAGATTAAGATTTTTGCTAAACTTTACTGAACGTTGGACCAAATCTGGGACTATACCAATTCTAAAGCGTGGTTAAAATGAAGACTAAAGCAAGACTAAAATTTGAATTTAAACCAGAGCAAAATTAGGACTTAACTTGGATTAACTGAAAGACAAAACCCAGGGCTAAACAAAGAATAAATCAGGAGTAAACTAATGACTGACCCGAAACCAAAGAAGGCTAAATCCAGCACTACCCCAAGGGTAAAACAGGTCTTAAACCAGGTCTTAACAAGAAGCTAAAACCATGACGTGACCCATGGAATCAAGATTCCTCTGGGTTAAATCCAAAACGCAACCTTTGACCAAAACTGTGACCAAATCCAGAATAAAATAATCCTGAAATAACAGCTACTTTGTCACTCAACCTAGAACCAAATCTCAGACTAAGCCCATTCTGAAACAGGATTAAAATCAAATTAAAACCAGGGCCTAAACCAGGACAAAATTAGGGCTTAACAAATTTGAAGACTTAACCCAGAGCTAAAACTTTAACCAAGGATTAAACCTAGGAGCAAACCTAGCCTAGAACTAAGTAAAACCAAACCCGCGACTACACGAGGTGTAAATTGGGTCTAAAACTAGAACTTAACAATAAATTAAAACCAGAACTAAATTCAAGGTCAGGACTAAACTAAAATCACAGCAAAACAATACCTGCGACTAAATCAGGGCTAATTTATGGCTGAACACTAAATCCATGGAAACAGGGATTAAAATGTGGACTAACCTGGTTCTAAACCACGACAACATTCAAATGAACCTGGGGCTAAAGTCAACACTACAACCAGGATTAAATGTAGACTAAATGTTCGAATAAACCTCGATTTAAACAAAATAAAATAAGAATGAAACCAAATCCAGACTTAAACTTTGACTAAACCAGAACATTAAACCCAAGGACTAGACCAAAACCATCTCAAACCCAGGCCTAAACCTAAAAAAATAAACCCATGTTTGTATCTTGTCAATGCTGTGCGTCTGACGTGCCTCTCTGCAGTAGTTACTGTGTTGGTCTGCTCATCCCGAACACTCCAGAGACATATTTCCTCTCTAACTCAGGTGCTACTGTACCGCAGGAGACAACGAGAGTTCCTTGAAACCCCGCTTAAGTAGTATCATGCAATATTTATAGAGCCGGAGTTGCGCGGGAGCCTTGGGTAAACGGAGTCGATTGACGCGCGCGTTAAAGCAGCCGCATGTGATTTCCAGCTTCAGTCATTTTGGCAGCGAGATGCGAGAGAGAGGAGCCAGCGAGAACGGAGGGGGAGAGACGTACGCAAGACCCAGAGACGAGAGCAGCCAGCGAGATCCACCGAGCTGCGAAACCGGACCCTGATCCAGCCATGTCGACGCCGAGGGAACCCGCTTTTTCCTAAGGATTATGGACACCTCACCACCATCGCTTCCCATGGCTTTCTGTTTTCCTCCGTTGAGCTTTTCCCTGCCACACATTGCTACGGTATAGTGGACCAGGATGCCGTGTGGGCGATGCTGCTGCCACAAGGGATACATTGTGAATTCGCAGAGATGTTTTTTTTTTTTCTTTTAACCAGCGTTGCATGCATTGAATAAGAAGAAAAAAAGATCCCCAAAAACGCCACATGAGAAATCGACTCCCATAAAGAGAAGGGGGAAAAAAGGACATCGCCACCTGTTACTAGAAAACCAGGTAAGCCTCGTCTCATTTATACAGCTCGTGCATGACGTTGACCAACGCGTGGAGTTGATTAAAAACACCCCAAAAAATCGTCAGGTTGACCTATTGGAAAATGCACTTTTTGTTTGCAGTGTTAGTTTCCCTGCGCGCTGAGATTTATGTCCCATTCGCACTGGCTCCTTTATGATGCAACGGATAATAAAGCATCACATCCCTTCAACTCCTGTTTATGCAGTGCTAAACATTTTATTTCATCCACACTAACCTCTCACAGGCTAAAATACCCATGCTGATTTGCAGTAATAGCCCTTATGCTTCAGTGTAGGTAAAAAAACAAGCAGCAGTGCCGTGGTAACCCACCTCTCATCTCCTACAACACTCCGAAAGACTTTAAAAATAGACTATTTGACAAGCCAAAGTAGTCACAATTCATGTCAGTTTGGCCTCTGTCCTCAGGAAAGCATCCAAAGCTTTGAGTAATCTACCCCTGCCTTCTACTGCTGCTGCCCCGGTGTGTTTTATTAGCCCCCACAGAAAGCCGATGAATTCTCCAGTGTTTGGGAGAATTTATGTGGCGTCCAGAAGTTGAAAGCATTGCTGATAGGGAGGCTTGTTTTTCCTCATTACGGGGGAAACGAGGTGACAGGAACCCGCCGAGATGCTGGAATTATTTCGAGTTTCTATCCTCAGCAGAAGAGCAGTACAGGAGCTGGAAGGAAGGAGGAGGAAGAGCGAGGCGTGCTGTGCAGGGCTTTAGCCGGTCATAGGTCAAGAACAATCTGTTTGATGCACTGGGGGTCTGGCTTCCTACAGGCAGAAAGGCATGCCATTGACTTTTTTTTTTTTTTTTTTTATGCCCTGGCACACACACGTACACATCCCCATCCCCCACGTTTGGGCTTTATGTCCTAAATCAAAGTGCAGTTTGGCTTTTACTGTCGCACAGTGACACAGCTCCGACTGGCCTGGACTGAAATAGTGTCAGTCACGTATGGTCATCTCAGGGCTTGGTGTGACGGTTTGGGATCCTTCCATGCATCCATCCATCCATCGTCTCCTTGCCTCGGCTGACAAACGGGACAAGGAGACTGTCACCCAAAAGTTTTCCCCACCTTGGAATCGTAGGAATTGCTTTTTGGAGCTGTAACATCCATCACGGTGTGGAAACAGTGTCGACTCTGCACAACAATGCTCAATTCCTCTACTTTATCTCCTCCACTTAGGTGATCAATAACCTCCTGCCTGTGCCGCGAATGAATCCCCCCGGATCATTTAAATATCGGGAATAGTTAAACGTCTTAATGTGGCGTACATGCGGGATCCAAAGGCGTTACTAGAAGCAGTCGATGTACACATTATCATCAATTATGGATGCTAACGCGTTCCAAGTCTCATTCCCACGGCGACGACATTAGCTTAATGTGAAGCAGCCTACTCGGAATATTCGGAGGAGTGATACTGAAGAATAAATTTCATTGTAATGTAGTTCTTTCTGGTTGGGGAAAGAGGACGGATGCATGTATGATCAAGGCTTTAGTGGCAGAAGAGGAGATAAAAGTGAAGGCAGGATTTTTCCGAGTTAGACTCAGAGAAAGGAAAACCCAGCGGGGCGAACTGAAATTCATTAAAAGCCCATTATAATAATCTGCTATAGATTTGGGTGCTATAAAGCCTTATGGCAGGGATAAATGAACTCCTGTAGCACTCCTTACTGCACTGTATCAATATTAGACGTGCACTGATCACCTTCAGTAAAGCAGCATGTAGGTGATGAGCAATTCTGTTTTGTACAGCATTCATCTTCCGTCTACATTTTTTTGGCTGCCACATTAAGAAGAGTTTAACAAGTGCAGCAGTGCAAACAAGAACAAATCTTTGAGCACATCAGTATTCACGCACCAGTCTAGTTTGTTTTCCAAAGGGACTCCCAGGTATTTAATAAGCTAACACCACCTCAGGTTTCTGCAACACTCTTGTTCACAGACGTTTTTCAATCTGACAATGGCAGATTTTCAGCTGATGTCAAAAGAATACAGCTTATCATTTCCTAATTACAGCAGCAAGGTTGTGTCATTAACAAACATCTTAAAGCATCCCAATGCACAGGCCTGTTTCTAAATGAATGACTAAGAGTGCATCTAAAATTACAGGTTACAGTGTCTGGATCTATTGTTGCTGGAGCATGTTGGGCTTAGTTTTATACTACGCTGCAATATACCATTTAACTATACTATATACAATAGATTAGTACAAACAAGTGACTGTAACTTTTATATTGCCGTAATGTAAAGCACACATCTAAGTTTATAAAAGTAAGTACAAAACGTTATTCATCCCTGTAGAGTGAGGCCTGAATATAAGAGAATATACAATTTAAAATGAATGTCTTTTTTGATTTGGTCAAAGCCAGTGATCCACAAATTGTGTAGTTTTTGTGTAGTTTTTAATCTGGTCAACACAATAACAAAACTCATCCACTCAGGGGCATAGTCAGCCTTTTTTGTTGTTAAAGATGGTTTCTTGCAATTTCGTAACGTTAAAAATACTGTTAGGTTTTGTGATTTTAATTTACGCATGACAAGTATGCTCCAAATGATGCACACAAAGGAGGCAGAAAAATTGGCATTGAAGATAAAAGGTGAAAATTACACAGTGATGTATGTGTGTCCGTATATCTAATCACTAAATCACACCATGCTTTAACCTTTTTCCCTGCTATTGTTCCATCTAAAGGGCAGCAGGGGTAGGCCACAGTATGTCACCGAAGCACTGGACATCTTCATTACAAGCTAGCCTAGAGCTCTGCAGCCCAGTGAGGCAGGGAGATGCATCACACCTGATGTTTTCTGTGCTGCTTTTATATCGCAACTGTTTGGGTCGACCATCCATACAAACCACTCCAGATGTTAAAGCGGCGGAGGAGGTGCCATACGCTTTTATTGTGCTTTTGATGTACGAGCTGCGCCGAGAAGAAGAGAAACTCCCGCGCTGGCTGGAAAAATATTATTGTGTGTTTGCCACGGTCGGTGTCATGCAACAAGAAAACCATTAGTCGGGCTTAGTGGAGATGATGGCTAATGAAGTGAATGCACCGTGAACTCTTGGGCCAGCCGCACAACTCATTTATATGCACCTCATATAGCTGCCCATCTGATTTAGAGGTTCAGGCCTGCAACATAGACCGAGGCACTGTGGGTAGAAGCGTCCTGGGAGCTGTTGGGGCAAAGATTATGCTACACGTGCAAGCAAGACCACACAGGCCAGGACCGAGTCAAGGCGAATACCAGTGGATGGAACATGGGAAGAAACACTAGGAATACACCAGGGGCAAACTTATGAGCCAGTTTACTAGTGCTTTACATCAAGGCCAGGGAATGTTTATCAATGATTAATGGTATGATTTTAAAGCTAATATTTGTTAACACACCTAGCCCTGTGCCACGTTTTTTCCTTTAGCAGTCATCACTGAGTAAAAGTTAACTCCGCTGGATTGCCCTGGCTTTTGAATAAACCCTAAACTTTCACTGTATTTTCTTTTCTTCTGTGTGATTGGCTGAGAGCTGTGGACTCCAAAACCCATGTAAACAAAAGACTAAAATGATAAACTACAGGCAGATGGAGGATGATTTACAGATACTCCATGTTGTTATAGAGAGCCATAGGGGTGGAATGAACTAATTTCCATTGTTGTTGAAAATCTTGCATATTATGCCTTTAAAAACATTTAAACTAAAAAAAAAAAAGGCATGGTTTGTCCGAGACTGAAGCAAGACGTAAAGAAAGAAGTAAAAAGCAATCGAGAGAAAAGCTTTAAAAAGCAGTCTGCAGTCCAGTCACACATGCAGCCTAATGAAATTATTCAAAATGATTTATGATACTACAAATGCCTGACAAGTGAGAAGATATGTGCATCTTTGTTGAGGGGACACACTATTTCCTTTGCTTTACATAATTTCAAACTCACTCACTTCAATGTTTTTCTTAGTATTATTTGGCTTACTTCGAAAATTAAGTCAGTATTGTAATGTTTTGTTCTTTTTTTGAGTTTCTGAGTTGATGTATCTGGTTAAGGGCGGCAGCATATTCCACAGCACAGAAGACTCCCCTACTGGTGTTAACTACCTGAATAAACAAAATGATTTATGATACTACAACACTGTTTGACGTATAGAAGTGAAAAACTCATATATAGAAATAAGGATATGCACATATGTCGAGGACATGTTTCCTATGCTTTCTATAGCCCTGGCTGGACAATTTTAGGTCACATTTGATTAATGCTGAGAGCGAGCTTATTCGTTAAGCACCGCTGCCTTGACAGCCCGCTACAGTAGCAGCTCAACCTTGATGGAAACCACACTGTAAATTGCATTATTGCTTCTCCCTTTTCAGCTTTTCATTCAACTCGTGAATAGTAAAATAGCCCTGAGTGGCAATTAACCCATTTCCTAGTTTTGCTTATGGCAGCAGGAAGCCGTCATGCTTTCAGTAAACAGTTGGGAACTGGTTCACCGGTTGAGTGTGTAAGGCAAACATGTGGTTGTATTTTACAGTCAGCTGGAAGTGGCTAAGCATCGAGCAATTCTTCCAGGAATAATGTAATAAATTCGTAAGGCCCCGATTTGACCCGTTTTATCTCCAATAGGGATTCGCTTTTCGCATTTGAATTCTTATGATAGTAATGTTACGCAGTTTGACTTCATAAATAATTCGTCAGAGTAATTTGGGTATTTTAAGAGTTCCATATTTGCCCACTTTACGTTTAGTACTTGAACAGATGTGTCCCTTGACAGTGCAGCTTCACACAGCCTATAGCCATGAGCAGTGTGCTGAGCTGTTTAATCCTTTCATGTGCTCCACACTCAGCGTGATGCCATTTGCGCGCCTCGAACTCTTCCCCGGGTGCATCGAATACAATGCATTTCTGAAACACCATAAAGCATATGCATGTATATTCATTATTTAACCACATTCTTATTATCACTATGGGATTAACAAAAACAGTATAGAGGCGGGACGTATAATTCTCATTCTAATTAACATGTGTTTAACATGCCTGCTTGCCTGATCCTGATGTCCACCGGCAGAGGATCATCAAGATAAGCTAAGAATATACACGCTAATTAAGAAACCTGGAGGAGAAAACACATGGCAGGTTCTGTAAAGCCTTGATGGAGGTGCTATTATTGAACACATGCCAAAGTCCACTCATGCTGAAGGAATCTGTGGAAGCTGGTGACAGGATTGTGATGGAAAATGCAAAGATTGGATAATCACTAAAGTTGGAATATGCAGGATTTTGAAGTGCAGGTTTATTTTGCATTCGAAATAAACTTGCGTGATATATACCGTGACCATATTTTCAAACCAAAAAATCAGGACACTTTAATTTGACCACAACCCCAATGACAGTACATTAACAAATGAAAAATAATGTCACCAGAAATCAATACAACACCAGTAAACAACAGCAAAAAAAAAAAAAAGCGTTAACTTTTCTACCATGTTTGATGTAAAATTCACACTTACACACTGTTCCTGGAGCTTTTTTGTAAATCACAACTTTCATTTTGGCTGCTGACAGGTCAAACTGTGAATGCTGGAGAAGGACCGCACACACACACTTCATTATTGAGCTACAGACCTGAGGAACACCGTTGAGCTGATGTTTCAAGCACAATGTGCTACTTACGCTTTATTATTGGGTAAAAAATTGGGACATTCAACACAGGAAGAGTACAAAATTGTGACGTTTAGTGTTTTTGTAGATTTGCTGGGACACAGAACAGGGGGCTTAAAATTGGGACGTATGCTCACCGTGGTCAGTTTTTCCATATTTCCTTATATTGTATTATTTGTTATTGGTACACCTTCCATCCTTTGTAAACAAAGGAGTAGTGACCTACAGGCAGAAGCTTGTACAGACCTATTCGCCTCTATGTTGTTTAAGATGGCCTTAGGTGTGGAGTAAAAGGGGTTTTCATTGTGTGAAGCTAATATTTTTTATTAAAATCATCCCTCATTCATTCACTATAGACAATTTAGATCAGTGGTGTCAAACTCAAAGTGGTGAAGGGCCACTACAGACAATAAGAATCCTTTTAGCAGCCAAAGATTGTGATACTTGTGTATCTTTTATTACATTCCATATCACATTTTGTTTTGAATATTTATTTACCCATTCCACCACCATTTCTGCCTCATTTTCATGCATCATTTTGTAAATTCTATCTTAAACCTGTTAAAATCCAAATATATATATATTTTTTACAGTGGCATTATTCCCTAATAATATCTTTAGAATAGTTTAGTGCCTTTTGTCTCTGATTACTGTGCTTCACACACATGCATACATGCAGACCCTGAACTGAAAGGATTGAACCCATGACCTTTTTGCTGTGAGGCAGGGGCACTAACCTTGACACAGAATTATGACTTTGTAAGTCATGGACCTAGTTCATTCCTACATTTAGGTCAAGTTTAGTGCTGTTTAGTCTTCATTAAGTCCTGGTTCAGTCTTTAATATTGATTTAGCTCCTGCTTTGACAAGTGAAAGTTAGTGCAGAACCTTGTATTTCTTGATATATTCTAAACCAGTTAAAGTTCTTACTTAGAACATTCAAATATCACAGCATGTAACGTTATCCCAATATTGTTATCGCAGTATCTTGATACTGTCATACCGTAACATTTTGCTCAAGATTATCACACTGTCAAAATCGCATACCATCCAATGCCTAATAGCACTACATAACACAGAATTTGTCCCCACATCGTTATAAATTATTCAGAAACTAACATTTTAATCCAAAGTACAATCATAAAACAGATTACTTGAGTTCTTTGTATGGATTTACATTGTCGAATAATTGCATCCAGATCAAATTATTGTGATATTTGTTAAAAGGTCATGTTGTTCCTTAATGGCATCCCTTGATCTGGAGATATGGCTCTATGTATTTGCTTTTCGTTTCTTACAATTTCTCTTAAACTGATCACAGTGCAGTAAAGATGCTGTGATAGATTGGTGATTGCTTTCTGTGGGACTGATTTGTTATTGATTTTGTAGGAATGTGACATTTATTCATTTTCTACTGCTGATACATTACAGGTCAAGGGTCAAGGCAAAAGTATTCAACGAGACATACACTTCTGTACAACCATTTACTCTCACGGTCATTCAGTATGGGCAGTTTAGACTCCTTGATTCACTAACACCTATGCATGTTTTCAGAGAGTGGGAGGAATCCAAAGTGTCTCGTGAGAACCAACAGTAGCACAAGGACGGCACACAAACTCCACACTGTGAGTCAGCAGTGCTAACCATACTGCCATCACGCACCCGGGTTTAGCCATAAAGTAATCAAAAAATGAGTCACTATTCCTCCACCATGTCATGTAATTAATAAGAATTCTAAAAAGAATGCAAATCTACTAAATACTGAGGTTTTGACGCAGCTTGTGGAGTAAGATTTACTGCAGAAATCCAAAAAACAACATCTGTCATAGCTCATAACTAGCCTCAGGATACAAAAAAGGGTGGGTGGTCATGAAATGCTTAGATATTGCAATGTTTGACTCCACTTTTAATGTCAATCTTCATTTCAGGGTTCACTTAGCTTTGCATTAGTCAAAATTTCAAAGTGCCACATCCATTTTTTATGAGCTTCGTATTTTGACTCAGTACATTCTCTTTCTCTTCCTTCACAGCGGTAGAAGTTTGAGATTATACCTCTAGATTAAAGTTGGCACATACCTGATATCTAGGGGCTTTTCTCTGCCAAAATCATACATCATAGTCAGGAAGGTTGTGAGCTCAGTCTATAAATGTGTCCATCACTAATTTACTCTTGCGCCTATCATTCATGAGTATCTGGCTTGGAGTGCTCAGGTATCGACTGAAGGGCTAATGAAAGATTTTAGTTTCTGACAAAAACCTTAAAAGATGAAAGGGGAGCCTCGACTGTATTGACTTCACAATCGATCCTGGACATCGAAAAAAAAACAAACAGACGTTGCAACCTTATTGACGCACGATATGGCTCGTGTTTAGCCAGGTGTCAAAAAAATATGGCAGAAATTGTATTTGAAAGCTTCGGTAATGCATTTTGTGTTGGCTGAATACTCTACGGCTGAAAGTAGGAGCCTCTTAACCATGCTACGTGGAAAATGTTCACGATATGGACTCCGCTAATGTATAAATAGCTTTTTTACAGCCCTTGTAGGTTGTAACAGACTCGCAATTGCCTCTACCACTCATAGTCCTTTCAGTGGAGGATGTTCTGCTTAGACTCCGCTTCAAAAAACGAGAGCATGTTAAGTGCATCTTTCCTGCTGCATTAGGTCAATAAAAACTGTCTAGCTCCTTGTACGCAACAGAAAACAAAGTTCACTTCAAGGTACCCGTGTATTTGAACCTCTTTGTTAATAGTTAAGTAGCTTTTTGCGCAAATAAGAAATCTATGACATAAGCCTGTTACAGTAGCTCTGCTCCCGTGATGAGATGATAGGACTTCAGCACCGATTTCAGGGCATAACACAGATTCAGAATGCCACGCTAGCAATATGAGGACCGTAATATAATATGATGTTCTGTGATATCAGCTGCTGAGTTGAGGGTATAAAAGTACACACAGTAACAGCACATTGACGAAAACAGCTTCTCCAGGGCTGCACAATACATCGCAAATGTATTATTGTCATCGCAATATCCATATCGCTAATGAATGACTTGTAACGCAATAATGTTTGTGTCTACTGTGTGATGGAGAGTTACTTTTTGCCTGAAAATCATCATCCAAACAGAGCTTTGAATCAAACTGTGTTGTGTCTAAGTAAAAAAAAAAGTCCTGGTTTAGATGTAGTTTATTTTACATTTTTATGTAATGTTTAGACTTGTTTAATTTTGTTTTAGTCCTGGTTCATTCTTTAATATTGATTTAGCTCCTGCTTTGACAAGTGGAAGTTAGTGCAGAGCCTTGTATTTCTTGAGATATTCTAAATCAGTTAAAGTTCTTACTATGTTAAAGAACAGTGAAATATCGTAGCACATATCGTTATCGCAGTATCGTGATACTGCCGTACCGTGACATTTTGCTCAAGGTTATCATTCCGTCAAATTCTCATACCGTCCAATGCCTAATAGCACTACATAAGACAGAATTTGTCCCCTCATCCTTATAAATTATTCATAAACTAAAATTTTAATCCAATCCAATCACAAAACAGTTTATTTGACTTCTTTGGTGAGGTTCACTTCACTTATGTGAGTATGTGAAATAACTTAGTGAGTCTACCTTAATGCGCTGTAAAATTTGATATATTGCCTCAAAATCTTTGTTCACACAGAACATTAAATCAAACTGTGTTGCGTCGAAATAAAAAAATCCTGGTTTAGACCTGGTTCATTCCTACATTTTGTCCTAGTTTAGACCTGTCTAAGACCTGTCTTAATTTAGTTCTGGTTCAGTCTTTAATACTGCTTTGACGCATGGAAATTAGTCCAGAGCCTTGTATTTTTTGATATATTCTAAATCAAGTCCAAGTTCTTACTATATTAAAGAACATTTAGATATTGCAGCTCATTTCATTATCGCTATATTCAGAACAGTTATATCAAATATTGTGATAGCGTCATACTGTGACATTTTGCTCAAGGTTATCGTGCTGTCAAAATGTCTAATAGCACTACATAACACAGAATGTGTCCCCACATCCTTGTAAGTTTGTCAGAAACTAAAAATCCAATCCAAAGTACAATCATAAAACAGTTTGTAGGGCTTGAGTTCTTTGGTGAGGTGAAAATCACTATTGCTGTCGCCTCTTATGCGTCTACCTTAAAGCTCTGTGAAAGTTGACATGTTGTACGATAATCAATCACTAATCTGCAAATGAAGTGGAAATAATTACCGGTTGCTGCCCCACAGCAGACTAATCAATACGAAAAAATAATTGGTAGTTGTTGCCCTAGAACCAAATGACAAACAGTACAAGAGGTAATTTTTAACAATGTTAGAGCTGACAGGTAGCAAAGACATTTTTATTCTGCCTTTTTCCCAGGCACCTCACAGCCTGAAGTCTTCTGGGACACCTCAATATTTGAATAACATATCATCTGCTATCATCGCACGCCAAATTAAAAGGCACACTCGCAGGCGCCATATGTTCTAGGTCAGGGAACAAGTGAGCACGCAGTAAGTGAAACCCATCTCAATTTTCGAGCGGTAAAACTACACTTGCCCGTGCTCGGCGCAGACAGCTGCTCCACCTGCTCCGGCAAGCAGCCATTCATCATCCAGCACGGGCCACAGCTGTCCTAAGGTCGACGAGACGGAGATGTCATGTTGCAATCGACGCATCATCCAGACGATCTAACAGCACTTTTCTGCTTTCGTAGAGTGCCATTGTGTCAAAGACAGAGGCGTTATTTGAAAAACACTGCTTGGGCAAATTGGGCGGACTGAAAATATCTGATGGTGTAGTGGTTTAGTGGAGAATAGCGCTGACTCAACTCGAAAAGGGACAAAGGGTTCGACGTATTTAATCTTGGACTTTCAAAGAAAAAACAGGAGCACAAAAAAGTGTTGCAAGGGCAGGCGGCGAAGACAAAGTGCTCATCTCGTCGGCGAGCGCATTATTCCGGCGACCACGGGCGGCATTCATCGTAAAAGGGCTTCTAAATGATGTCAGGATTCCTCTTCCATTCATTACACAGAGATGACTGGATGTGGACATGGATGACTCAGAGACTCAGGGAGAGAGTGTAGGCGCAGGTGGAGAAATGAAATAGAGATCTTATTATGGTATTATTCACTTAGTCTAGTAGTGTAAAGTGGGATCAATGGAAAATGGAAAATACCACAGTAATAACTTGTCATTTTTATGGGTAATACTGGTGTTGAAAGATCACTCTGGGTCTAGAGGTAGTTATCAGAGTCTTCACAGAATAGATTTTTTACACTGTGTTTTGTTTTTTTTGCAGTTTTTTATGAAGCTTGGACTAAGGGAACTCATTTTTACTCATGATTTATTTGTTCACATCATTATTGTGACTGAATGGCTAATATTTATTGATAAACAAGCCATTGTATGTCCACACTAACAGCTTTAAATTTGGATGTATATCTTTTTTGCATTTTGCTTCTGAAAAAACCCTCTGTCCACACATAGATGGGTGTTTTGTGTCCTTTTTACCCTTCTGTACTCTGCAGTGTTTGAGTTTGAAAATCCTACCAGGGTAAAGACTTTTAGAAACATAGAAACATCCTTGTCATTTTGTTTATAAGCCTAAATATATTGATAGTATTGATATGAAAAATAATGTTACAGTGGCCACCATATTTGGTTTTGGGACAAATTATGAGTTTTCTGTTGCTGAACAGGATTGTGACAGTGGGGAAAATCACTGGTGGAGACAAAAAATAAAAAATAAAAGGATTTACTTACTACACTGAAATGTGCAGGAAAGGAAAGCTCAATCTATTTCTAGTGACAGTGAACATCCTTTGTCTGCAGAATTCAATTTGATGCCTTCAGGTCGCTGTTATGGAATGCCAATAGCAATGAGGATAATTTGTCCCAAAGTCAGTTAAATAGATGTGAGATGTATGCATGCAGCACACTGTAGTTTATGAATAATAGTGTTTTATATACAGTAGATACAAAATCTGATCTGGGTGCTGCAATGTGTAGCTACAATTATTTGAAGACTTTCGGAGAAATTGAGCTGGCTATTAACTGTTAAATCCTAACAAACAAACATAGTCTAATTACAATGGCTGATGGTCTTCACTGTAATGAAATAGCATTAGTCTGGATGATGCAAAAACCACAACCTTCAGTCCTCCAACAGATCTCACATAGAACTGTAAGAAAGACAAGCGAGTTTGTTTATTGCTGTCCTATCTGTGTTTCTGTAAGTTGTTTGAGACATTGGCTTCATTGAAGATGTGCTGACAGATCTGGATCCAAGATATTAGCAGCAGATCCTCTATCTACTGGGACTTGTGTAAAAAAACAAAACAAAACACTTGTTCATTATGTTTTGAGTAATATATGCAGTTATTTGAGAAAGTCTAAAATGCTTTATTAAATCTGTGGAAACACTCACCACTATTAAATAATCACCACTACTACACTACATACTGTAGGCCAGTGTTTTCTTCCAGATTGCAAGTGTCACTGACATGACCTTTCCATGGCAACTGAGTCTCTGAGCACAGAGTAGGTCTTTAATTACCTGATAACTTCACCAGTACAGGAGTGCCACAAAACTCACTTTAGAAAAGTCGATACACTGTGTGGTCATTTACATGTGTCCTCTTGAATCTCTGACTCTACTAATTCAGTTGGAAACAGACACTGGCTTCTGACTGAGCGGAACAGCTGTGTATAAAAGACCTGTACTATTTGGACTGCTTTAGTTCTGGTTATGTGGGTTACCCTTATAAATCAAGTCAAGTTTCTGATGACTCTCTCTGATGTGAAACACTTTATTTGTGTGCTGATATACATACCCGTTCCACAAAAATATCTCAAAACATCCAAATACATGTTGCATTAAGGGGCTGTTTACACTAGAACGATCGTCAAGAAAATGCAACTGTGTAATCCACAGTTTACCCACCTCCTTGTCTTTAGAGACGAGCTAGCGCATGTTGTATTTCCCAGTTTGCACGAGAGCGGTGCAGCACACACAATTACTCGAAAACACCTATTCTGCCAGATTCAAAAGTTTGCGTTTTCATGCAGTGAGAACGTCAGCCTTGTGTAAATGAGAGTCATCTGCAACAGAATTATTGTGGTTGCCGTGTAAACAGCCTCTTAAACACTACAATACCTCTTTAAAATTAACCTTATTGTTACAATTTTCATGAAATGACTGCATACCATGCCCCTACAGTAATATAACTAACCCACTTGGCCTGATGCCAGTAAATAATGGTGTCCCAGTAAATAATGTTATCCATTTTACCTGTCATTATGTCACTGTCATTTACTACCGCCATTATTGAGCACTTTTAAATATATGCATATTGTCAGTTATTATCGACAGTGCAGTACGAAGGTCACAGGGATAATACATTTTTAATTGATGTTTTTTTTTTCAGATATTGGAAACCAATAATCCCACTAATGCTTCATGAGTTATTCCTTTAATGAACCACAAAGATCAGTTAATTGTGTCCACAGATAGTAATATGTCTTACTGTCTTTTTTTAAAATAATTTTGTGTAGTACATTTGACAAAACACATTGTTATTGTTATTTATTCTTGTCACTCGTGTAAACAAATCATTTCCAAGCTAACAAATCTGCCCAAACACTCAGTCAGGTGCAGATTAATTGCGTTCACAGAGAAACTGTGTGTTGTTTCCCATCAAGGTGCCATCTTCAAAATGTTTGCTTTGTGAGACGAACAAAAGGATTTGTTTGAAGTGTCACAATACAGTCCTATATGATCAGATGCATTCATTAGATTCCCACAGTTTCAAAGGCTGCTGTGTCTTCCCTCGCATCTGTGTGTCATTAAGGCCACTGTGAATGTATAATCACAAGTCATTGATTTATAGATGAAATATGGGCTGAATTGCATAAAGTGTAGAAGCCTGCAGAGCAACGATCTCAGCGCTTCAACAAAACGATGGCATCGATCCAACAATAAAATCCAACAAGGAGGATTTCTCAAGGGTGTGCTCCAACTTGATAAACATTTTCGCATCGTTGTGAGTCGTTTCAGCTTGGCATCCAAAACAAGAAAATGGAAGAGTGTGAGTTAATTACATTTTGGCAGATGTGCCCATGAAGCCTCAGGTCTTTAGAAGTGATCTCCCTGCAGCATCAGCCTTTGGAACTGTCTTTTTTTGTGTTACTTTATTTACTTATTTTAAGAAACAGGTGATTATTTGGGAAATCAAGCTGTGAATTGCTTTTGGTGTCACGCCATGTTGGTATTACACCTATCTGTCCCTGCTGGCACAGAGAGAATACGTCTTTTCTGCCAAAGTCAGATGTGTTTATTAGTGTTTTGGTACTTGAGACAAAAGCACTTTTTAAACATCCAGGTTTCCAATATAATGCACTGTTACTTGTTCTGGTCCCAGCTACAGAAATACAGGACTTTAAACTGGCCAACACAGTGGATTTATTTATCAACATTATAATGATTGGATGGAAAACCTTTTCTTGAATTGTGCCCAAGAACATTACTCATTTCCCTCCAAAAGTGAGTTTGTCACTGAAGAGGTATTGGACTTGGATTTCTTCTGTGTTTTTGTGGATGGCGAACTGTGGTCTGACTGGGTTTCTGCAGACTCGAGCTAGATTGAGTACGCAGCACACCCCTCAGGCTGATGCTGCATTTATGTGGTCTTTGGAGCATTCAGCCTTCCTTAAAAAGAGGAAGGAAGCTAACGTTATAATTGACTTTTTTGTAGCACTACATGCAAAAAAACGTTTGTACGTATGTTTACTCCATAATCATAATCGATATACTCCATTTTTATGAGATGAGAACACATAAACGCAACACATGAACACATGCATGCATTGTAACCTAGAATGAGTTTTTATGTGAGAGACCAAAACAACTGAAAAGTTAAGCTGAAAGCAGAGTGACCCAAAATATTTCTATTTGTTATTTGAGTAAATTTAGCTTTAAACACTTTTTCCTCATTTTTTAAAAATGGTTTATATTGTGCCACTTTCTAGCTCTCGGCCATGCTTAGTCACTTTGTCCAACTTTTTTTTTTTTTCAAAATTTCAGAAAATTTGTGATATTAATCTTTTTTTTGTTACTGACCTAAAAAACAATAACAAAGCAGCAGCAATAGTCCAAATAAAGCCATTTAGGTTAAATACTTTTTTAGTTTGGCCCCTCTCTGTCTCCATAGAGATCATTCACACAAAGCCTTGTTAAAATACACATGGCTAATTTCCATAAATCAACAAAATACTGCACAGAAGCTGCTCTGTTCCTGTTTATATCAGTTCTCTGCTACTTTGCTAAACCAGTGCATCACAGTAATGTGACTGCTTTCTCTGGTGAATATTAGTGTCATTATCTTATTATGTTAGCCCCAACGTAGTTTGCAGCACGGAGTTAGAGGAAACATTTTTTTTCTGTTACTACTTGTAGTAGTCCAACAATAAATGGCATTATTCAGTTGTTTTACTGCATTTAGAGACATTCCAAAATTTACATTTTTCTTGTAAAACTCCAGTTATAATCGGACTATGGCAACAATTCAAATTTCTGTTCTTTAAGCAGTATATATCACAGTTGAATAGGTGTATATAATACATGTTAATATTATGATAAAGATATGTTTTCAATCCTACTATATTGCCTATAATCTTCAACATCCAAAAACAATACTGATGCTTTTTTTCTTAACCATCTTATTTTATTATGGGCTGGAAGTATCTCCATAGATATCTTAAGCCTACCCTCCACTATACAAAGGCTGGAACAGTTATCAGAACATTGTGAAACCGGTCTGGTGCTGGAAAGATGAAATAAAGCAACAACTACATTTATTATTTCTAAGAAATGTGTGAAGAAAACGTTGATGTGATAAAAAAAAATAGAAGAGATGAGAAGAGATGAGGACTAGTCACCCTTTAAGAGAACATTTCTGGTTCTCTGCACTAAAAACTTATTGTATGTGTTATCTCAGAGTCAGCAGTGCAAGTGGTTTTCTCCGAGCGGCACAAAACTGCTCAAAAACAGCACTTTTCACATCAGCACCATTACACTGCTGCTGCTGCTGCTGCTTCATGAAAACATGCAATTAGAAGTTATAATCTTATAATAATCCTACTACTATGCAGTGCAGTTGTTTTCACATTGGGGAGTCTGCACATGTTTAAGACAATCGAGACTTTTATCTGTGCAGATTCTTTTCATGTGTGAGATGCCAACTGATTTCAAAATGAGGTGAGATTTTGAGCCTCGACTTAGTGTGGTCTCGACTCTGGCGCTGATATTCAACAAACAATATCCAGTCCTGTGCTTTGTTCTCATCGAAATATCTTGCTTTTCAGATCTCCAGTCCTCACTTAAAAGCGGATGCTAGACTTCAAAGCTGCTCACGATGATACCTTAGTTACTCTGACTGCGGGGGACCGCTGGGAGTGAAGCATCGCTGCAGGATCGCCTCATTCTGCTCTTCAGCTGCCGGTCTGCTGGGAATCCGTCCCGTCCCGTCTCGGTAACAGCCACAGCCGGGCGCAGGGGGGGTCTCGACAGCAGCGAACACTCGTATCTCTGACAGCCGTGATGCGGGGAGGCCCTCTGCTCGGGCTGAGAACAGGGATCCCTTCGCTCCTCGATGGCTAGATCTCCACCCACGCAGAGCCGCTGAGGTAAGTGTGTCCCAACTCCCTCGGCTGCCGTCCTTCAAACCTTTCGGTCCCGAGCTGGCTCTGCGGAGTCAAGTGGCAAAGTCCTGTCTGATTAAAAGTGAAGCCAAGAAGATGTAAATGAGGATCCTTGTGTGATAACCCAGAGACAACCTGTGTAATTGCCCATATGGAGTGACACTGAGTGGTGTGATATTTGAGCTCAGAGGTTTCACAAGCTTCTCTGCTCAATTCTTGTGAGATTTATTTCGGCCGTCGCTGAGAAATGATTAATTGGTCGCAGTGGTGGAATGTAACCAAGTAAAAATACTCCATACGTTTACTCCACTTCATTTTAGAGCAAATATCTGTACTTCCTACTTTGCAAGTACAGTTAAATGTGTTTGTAAATTTTTGTAAACCCCTTAAATTAAATGTTAAAGTGGAACATAAACATGTAAACTTATAGCACTGAGTTTTACAAAGCACACTTGAATGCGGCGTCATACAAGTAGCTTTTCCTGTCCAACTATTGAACACACACATACAGGTTAACTTTACCTTAATTATATAGCGTAATGCTTTTCTAAGGTCGTTAGCCACCAAGTCATAAAGGATTCTTTGAACATGCCAAAACCCAGTTCAGACCTCTCTGTGTGGAATGATGTGGAGGACACTCGCAGCTTTCCACCATAACATGCATCATTATGAACCACAATGGAGGCATTATTAAACACTATGGCAAAGGATCTTATCAAAAACTGTGTGTGTTTGGCTTTTGCACAAGTTCTTTTTATGTGCACACACTGTCAAAACATGAGGCACAAGAGGAAAGCTTTAAAAACTAGACAATACTCCAGATGACTGCTCCTCACCAGGTGTATGATAACTGTCACAGTCTGGTCCCTCTTTGTGCAGTAAAACTAGATCGTAATGCGTTGCTCTTGTTTATAATCATCCCATCAATCACCATCAGTTTATTTGAATTATTCTGATCCAAATACAGTATGTTCTTACAATTCAAAGACTGCAAACATAGGTAAAGGTCGACAGCGTAAGAGATATGGTTCAGACTGATTGAATAATACTTTCACTCATGTTCCCATAAGCTTCAAGGATAGTCCTCATGTGACTTTGATACAACCACCCTTTTTTTATTCATAAATTAAATCATTTTTTACTGATGACTTAGTAAAGCTGAGTCAAATACTTTCACTTTTATACTTTAAGTACATTTAAAAGCATGTACTTGAATATTTTCACGTCAATGCCACTCAAGTAGCAGGTAGCTCTAATTGCACAGTGTTGCATGGTCATAAAAATTAGATTTACTTTACTGAGCTGCCCCCGGAAATAATTGTGTCAATGCACAATTTTCCTGCCTACTAGAGTCCTTGCAATGTCCATACAAACTTTCTCAACCATTCTTTGCACTCTGCTGTATAAATTGTAACAGTGCTGTTTGACTAAGACACTCTTTATCCTTTACAGTACGTAGCGAGACTTCTCATACACATATGACAGGTCAAATAACACGCAATAAAGATGAATTCCAAAAAAAAAAAAAAATATTCCATCCCGGTGCTAACACAAAAGCAATCATGTATGGAAAAACAGTCTTTATGATGGCATCTACTGTTTATTATAAGGGATTTTAATAAATGAGAACCTCTATTCAGGAACAGGAAACCTTGGCCAATCACATGCTTGCACAAAGTCACACGCTCAAAAAAGGAGAGCTCCCATTGGTCGACACGTTCCAGGAAGTTTAATAGTTGCCAATAAAATGTATTTTCAGCGCTGAATACGACATTTAAAACAGTGAAACAGCACAAAAATGAAAAGCATAATCAGAGAAAAGGGAGGCAGCTTAAAATGCAGATAAATACTGTCAATTAAATCATGTAATGTTTAACGAGGGGAAGATAATTGCCGCTCTGACGTTGAACTCGCAGCTAAGCTAACGCTAAACGCTAAACTTCAGTTTGGTGATATATATTAGTATTTTGTGGAGGAAAAAAAGGGGTCTGGTTTTATTTTTTTCATAAAACAGAAGCAGATGAGGTCCCTAGGCTGCTTTTGGGGGTGAGTAAAGTCTGAGACTGGAAAAGCTAAAAAGAAAATCAGGTAGTGGAGCTTTAAGTCATTGTTTTTTCCACAGATGATTCCTTTTACAGTGTGCTATTAGGTGGGAAAACTGTTTAAAAATGAAGAAATAGTTCAAATTAGCAGTTAAATATTGGCATACCAGATAAATCCTGTGTTCACATGTCCCTAATGTTTTGCATAGTCTGTACAAGCCTGTAACGTTCACATGATTGGACTGGAGCATCGCTTGAAAACTGAAGGTTGTTACAAGAAAAAGCTAAGGCTAATACAAAGGCCTGCAAAGCACAGTTCTGTCTCGCTTTATGTGACAAACAACCGGAAACTCACTGCTGTTGTTATCAAAGGTCCGTGAAAGATTTAAGACACAATGACACATCCCTGTGACTCAGTCCACACATTTTACTCACAGCTTCCTTTTTCTCTTAAACTTGTCTTACTCATAATTCAGTAGTCTCTGCTTTTGAGTAAATTCAAATCATGTCGTAGCCTATTTTGTATTTGGATGTTGTTTTCAGTGTTTAATTAATTATAACACGCTCTCTTTTTAATGAACTAAAGAACATTGAGTGTTGAGTTTTAGTTTTCGGCCTCTTTCTCTCAAGACGCTGGTAAAAGTTCATTTCTGGCCAGACTGGATTGGATATTGAAACATTTATTAGGATACCTGGGCTCTCACCTTTGTTAATGAATAATTCATTAGCGCTTAATGCTCTTCGGTTTTCTCCAAAGATTGCTGCATGGGGATTTTTTTTTCCGGCTCCTTGAAATGCATTCGAACACAGAATCCATTTCACTCCATTGTCTAAGTTGCGTGTAAGATTGGCTGGGCTATAATGGAAATAGACGCCGCGCTAACAGTGCCAGTTGAAATTCTCTGTACTCTCCTCTTGCCGAAAGACAGCGGTGTCATTATGTATTTCTAACTCTTTTTTTTTCTCCTCCGCAGTATCCCTCACCGCATAGTAGCACATGGATTTCAAGACTTCAAATGAAGAGGTTGGTGTGATTCAATCGATGTGACAGAGAATAGAAAATAATTATTGGAAGTGCCAGGCCCATTTTCACACAGTGGGGATGCACCTGTACATCAGGGGAAAGGGAAATTGAGCGGAAATCTAAAAGCACATGGAGCCACAGCCCTGTCTTTGTCGAACTGCGATGCATCATCTTCTTCCTCTCTCACAGGAGACAATGATGACATCCACGCGCACAAAACAATACTTGTCATTCCGCCGTGATAATATTCCCATTTCTATGCAACAGTGAATACTCACTCATAATGCAGCCTCAGATTTACATGATATTCCCTAACATGTTTCTATACAAGGCATTCTATAGATTTTTTGCATCAGAATGGCATATTTACATCAACGGTGAGTCATTGAAGCTCAGAGATGTTTCGTAAATGTTTTTCCTGTTTCATTCCTTTTGCCTTCCACGCATCATAACACCTTTGATATCGTCAACAAAAGAAAACTTAGATAGGAACTGAGTAAATGTAAGAATGTGAACACTGCGACGACAATCCTGAGAAATACACATTATTTTTATATGAGAAAATGCATACAACTGTGCTCCAGATGCTTTAATGTGTAGGGTTTATGCAGAATTCGCACATATACAGTCATTATATTGGCCTCATGCTCCATCCATGTATTTATCAGTGAATAAAAGTCAAGTGCAGGTTTTTGTTGAACCACCTGTTATGTTATTTTTCTGCATTTCTTTTACTTGTTCATATGCAAGCTCCACACACAAAAACAACCGTTCCATGTAAACAGAGATAAAGTTGAAGAAGAGGTCAAGAACATTGTTCATATTTACACAGATCTATATTGCTTTAGAGGACGGTGTGAGAATTCACTCAATTAGTTTCCATGAAATGATTGCAAGTTATGTTTTTCTACAGTTTTTGTCCTTTTTATCTTATTGTGATTTCAGTGTCATGTCATACTCATTATTGTACTCATCTGTATCTGTGTAGATTCATTTCAACATCACTGATATTCAGAAAAGGCTTTTTTTATTAAAATCATTGGACTGAAAGACAAAAAAAGAGTTTTGGTGTTCATCCAAACACCATTATCAGTTGTAAAGTTACAGAACAGGAACCAAGCAGGCAATAAACAGAGAAGAAGATGTGAAAATGTGACTGAGTGCGGTGCCAGATAAGATGGTGTGCACCAGCCCATGGAGGGGTTTCCTCCTCTACAGAATCAAAGGAAGAAGCATAAGACAATGAGCCATAATACCAAAAGAAAACACATTCCTTATGCATCTGGTGTCTCTCACAAATTTAGAAAGGAGTTCTCCAGCCAGTGAATGCACTTAGACAGATGTTGGACCATTCAAAGGACCATATTCCCAATCACCACAGGAGTAATGTGGTGTACGCAGTCATTTGTAGTGAAGAGTGTGAACACTTGTACATAGGTGAAACCAAACAGTCCTTCCACAGACACCTGCACCATCACCAGAGGCTCTACTCCTCAGGACAGGACTCAGCAGAATACACCCATCTACAAAAAGAACAGAGCAGTTTTAGGGACTAAGATGTACATATACAGGACAAAGAGGAGAGGTGGTTTTAGAGAGGCATAAAGAAAGGGTATTTATGTTAAAATGGAGCAGCCCTCACTGGTGTTTTAATGGAGATGGTTCCTCGGGTTGTTCTATCTCAGAATGTAGAGGAGAAACACCTCCATGAGCTGGCAACACAGTCAATGGCATGGCCATTTTCACATAATGATGACCATGTGACCTTCTTCTCTGTATTTATTGCCAGCTGGGTTCCTGTTCAATAACTTTCCACTGATGGTGGTGTTTGGGTGAATCAGTCTTCAGTCTTCAGTGATTAAAAAAAAAGAAAAGAAAAAAAAAAGCTTTTTTTGAATTGTACTCATCTTATCTTGAAAACATTGTCAGGCAAAAAAGGCCACCCTTCTCCACAGTCCATATCTGAAAGAGCAGCAGTAGAATGTGTTTGTGTTATTCTTAGATCATTTGAGCTCAGGGCAGGTGCAAAATTCAACTCCTTTATATGCAGTATTTTGCACTTCTTCACTAAATGTCATTGCAGGCAACTGTCCTGAATGTGAACGTGTGAATTGTACATTTTAGTATGTACTTGTGTCTTGTCTTTTGTTGTATTCTTCACTTTGACCAAGGCAAATTGCCCTTTGGGATATTTACGTAGATTTGAAAAGTGTGCCCAATTTGAACAGAGCATAGTTCACCCTTCATCCAACAAGAGGAGGTGTCAGTGAGGACTCTTCTAGTGCAAACTATAGCATACCTGACCAACTGTGGTAGAACTGAATGGCCAGATATCTAATAGTTGTTAACACTACATCAGTGCTGTATTGGTGTTTATACCGACATAGGTTGCAGAGTTCAACTTCCACATGACCTTTTAAATGTTTTTCTTTGGGGAACAACAACACTGATTGCCCTTCTCTTGTAATAATGGCTTGCAGGACCCCAAGGAAATAATGTAATTTGAACTATAATGGAATACGCAATTGACATGACACGTATGATGTAAATTGACATAATGGGAATATTAGAGAAGTATCCTATTAGTATGCATATACACATCAACACTGAGCGGAGCCTGTAGTAATGGAGAGTGGCTTTGGGAATAGAACCAAATGGGTTCAGGGAAGAAGCCAATTATGTACAGCGCACACATTACAACAGGTCAAACACAGCACTGACCCATTTCTGTACATTTACTGGCCTCATTTTGCTTTGTTAATGACCCTGGTACATTCATTTTTCATCAGAAAGCATGTATTAGTTTCTGGTGTTGCCGTTGTGTCTTCTCTCATAACTGCTCCGACGCTCAATAAACTGCGCAGGCCTTAAGTCTGACCTGCTCTTAAGCTGCTGTCTCTAAGAATAGCAGCGAGCACGCGACGCTCTTGTTAACTGATGAGTGGCGTATCCCGGGCGACGGGGATGCTGACATTGGCGGCTTGTTTCTCTTATTAGCAGTCTCGTCAGGTGAGGGTGGCTCTTTTATTCCCAGCCTTTTAAGTCAAGGACAGGCGAGGCATTGCAATTAACCAGGGAGGTGAAGGATTCGCTGAATGCAAATTTATGCGGATTAGCATGTTTTCAATGGCCCATTGGAAAGTCCTCACACTTTGCCCGTTAGAGGGTTAGCATTATTCCCGCCACTTAATTTTGCCGCCTCTTAATTTGTCATCCACAGCGGCGACGGCACCTGGCATAAATAAGATGATATCATTTGAGTAATGTTTTTTTTTCTGCCCACTCAACTTTCAGATTCGACGTAAACAAAGAGCCCCGAGGGGATACAGCGGCGTCGTGACTCTTTTCAGATGTTCAGCTCATTATTTGAATCCGTAAATCACCGCCTAAATGTCACCCGCGTGAAAATTTGCTCAAATATTAGCATTAACAAAAAAAAAAAAGGGAGCGAGAAAAATAGCCTCTCTAAGTGCTGCATTGTCATTTCCACCTGCAACAAGTACATCCTTCTGTGACATTTCATTTCATAGCCAGCTAATTTAGCCGTGATGAATGATTCCATCTCTCTGACTGTCCGCAGACAAAGACTGGGATTTATTTGATGCAAGAAGGTAATGAGGAGCCGTTTAGTATTCGACTGCATTTGGCCAAGGATATTCTGACCATTCAAGAGCAAGATGTCATCTGCGTGTCAGGAGAGCCTTTCTATTCAAGTGTAAGTAACTCCTCGGCCTCGTAATGACGCCAACACACAACGCTGACGCCGAGCAGGAAGGGAGTACATCTGCTCCTCATAAATCAAACGCTGTGGTTTAATGGCGATCGACCTGCTTAATCAGGTTGTATAAAGACTAATCCGCAGGTCGCAACGTTTTTTTTCTCCACATTATTACTGTTACTCCTTATAAATCTCCACTAATGCCAGAGTCCGTGACCTTTCACTAAATGGCATGATTCATCAGTTTACCCGGATGAAAATCTTTAAAGGAGGAAGCGCCAGGCCCCTCCGATGCACAGTAACTAATTAACCAAAAGGACAATGACAGTGTTATGCTAATGTAACCTTAGCATGTCACGGCGCAGAATTTTAAGTGTAACTAAAGCACAGGGATCAGCGTTTAATTAAGCCTCTATTGACTCGGTAATAAAGTAAAACGGGGGTGTAATGTGGTCTACTGCGCAGAACAGTCAAATATAATGAGAAAACATATATTTAAATATATAAATGGACCAATAGACTAAACTATATAAACTCCGAATGGGCTTGTGAAGCTGCCACGTTAACAGTCAAATTTACAGCTTCATATCCTCTTTAGAGGCACACCTTACTTATCTACCTCAAGAAACCCGACTAAACATACAGTTAACACTTTAATGGGGCCATTATTGAATATGTGACAAAGTCAGGTAATAATGTAATGCAGCCAATAGCTAATAAATGCTAAATGTAACACTATAGATATAATAATAGACCAATATACTATAAATGAAAATATATGAACTAGCAATAGGCCTGTGGAGTTAATAAACTGAATTGATGGAGCCTCATATCCTCTATAGATGCACATGTTACTTGTTTATCTCATTATGTAGCAGGAAGCAAGCTTTAATTAGGCCACTAGTGACTATAGCAATGTGATGTAAAGATGCAGTGTAAACAAATGCATAATAATAACAACAAAGTGCATAACAATAGTAGTAGTAGTAGTAGGAGAAATAATAATAATAGTAGTAGTAACAGTAGTAGTAGTAGTAGTAGTAGTAGTAGTCATTCCAGAAAATCAACAAAGAAAAATCAACGAAAATCTCAGAGTGCTCAGAGTAAAACTAGGATAAGAGCTAAAAACAAATAAAACTACAAAATAGTAAAAACAGGCAAAAACAGTTAACACAAAATCAAATAAAAAAATCTAACAGAATTGTCCCAGTCAAATAGATAGATAGATAAATAATGGACCAACGTGACCATGAGACCATATTAATCTTTAAAGAGCTTGTGAAGCAGAGAAAAGCTCATATTCTCTATAATAATATATTTTTCATATCTAACTCAGTGTGTAACAGACTGACTACACCTCCAGCTAGTTGTGGGGTAAAGAAATTAAAGCTAGTTTTTAGGGCTAAAACTAAAAGTGAAAACATGTTCAAACTTGAGTCGTTTATATTTCAGATAAGACGTTATGTTATGTCAGCCTGGCCAGCCATACACAATGAATTAGTCTGGTCTGGGTGGATTTGAGTTGGATTTCCTGGAGGCAGTACAGACTCTGGATAAATAACCTCTGGATGCTATTTGATACAACATCAGATAAATAAAGCATGGCCAAGCACCCTATTTCAGATAAATAGTTGGTCCGACAGGATTTTCACAAAGTGATTAAAGAGAATTTGTGAGGAGAAAATGGGTATGGCTGGCCAGGCTACTGATACACATTCATCTATGCTTAAGGGGTACTCAGAAATGTTCTGGTCAAATGATAAAGACATAAAATATAAAGTTATAAATATTGTTATTAGGCTAAATGTATAAGATAAGGGATGTCAAGTATAAAAAATATATAGCAAACAGTAACTCCATACTCCATTTTTTCATTTAGTTGCTGGGTTTGGGTGAAATTAAAAATACATGTAATTTAGATTTGTATATTTTTCGTATCATTATTCTTTCCACAATATTCCAAAAAAGCATATTAAAAAAGGAAATGAGATTCACTGGTTTCCGAGATCAACCTTTAGGTCAACACTATTTTTTTTACATTCAATTCAAGGGTTACTTTTTGTTCTTAATGAATAAAAGATCCAACAGCAGCACGGTGTAAGTTACTCTGATGGATGTGGATTTAATAGAAGAATAACGAGGTTTAACTTTGTCTTTAACAGCAATTGAATGTCAGGTTTTTATGAGCATTACTTTGGCTCGAGAAGTCCTGTGGCGGCGCTTCATTTTTTAATTTTTAATTTTTTTTTTTCAGGAGAGGACAGTGACGATCAGGAGGCAGACGATCGGTGGCTTCGGCTTGAGCATCAAGGTAATTTAGATCTCCTGCGATTACCCCTTTCGCTGCCAACTCCACTAAATGAAGTTTGAACAAGCGTTATCGATCATTTTCTTGTCAAACACACCGGCGGCTGGATCAGAATTGATTCGCTCTCGAACATCTTTGTCTCGTTGTTGGTGTGCCAGCTTTGATATCGCTCTGCTTTAATTGCTCTGTTTTCAGGGTGGAGCCGAACACAAAATCCCTGTTGTGATCTCGAAAATATCAAAGGAACAAAAAGGTATAGTTTGTCCATATAGATTTTTCCTTTTTTACAGCTATCATTTTTTGGACTCAGGGGATTTTTTTCTGTTTTTGCAGCTGAACTCTCTGGGCTTCTTTTCATTGGAGACGGCATCCTTCAGGTAAAATGCCACAAGTTGTGCATCTGCAATATAACACATACTTTAGACTTGAATAATTCATGCGGCATATATTCACAAGCCTTAGGTAAATGCCACATCCGGAGTGATTTGTTATTGTCATTGCAGAAGGATGTCCTTATTTCACTCAAGACATTTATAAACTCCGTATCCTGGGTGTTTACCGCCTCTGATGCAGTTGCCATAGAAGTTATTGTGCTTGTCTCATTAATCACCGGCGGAGGATGGAGCCATGTTGATATGATGCCAAGCAGTATTATTTAGACTAACCCCGTTACTGTTGTTTGCAGATAAATGGAATAAACGTTCGAAGCTATCGCCATGAGGAAGTGGTAAGCTGTCAGCTCATATCTCATATTTTCCTTTTACACCGCAACAACTCCTTCTGAGCCTTATCTCGCCTCGCTGTGATTTGTATCGGCTTGACACACATGGCATGTAAAGCTGTATTTTTTTTTTGCCTGTTATGTCTAAAAAAAATCAGTTTTGAGCGCTGGGTAAATCTCTTATCTGTTTAATTCTTAAACGAGAGACTGCTAAATGATGTATGGCTGCAACAAAACGCAGGAGAAAATCACTGAAGGAAACGTAATTCTGTCTTTTTTGGTTTAGGTTCAGGTTTTAAGAAACGCGGGTGAGGAAGTGACGCTGACGGTGTCGTTTCTGAAGAAGACGCCGGCCTTTCTGAAGCTGCCGCTGTGTGAGGACTGCACATGTGAGTTGTGCTGAAATTTACATGGGTTATTAGGACCAAAAATATATCGCAGATTACAGGAAAACACATGGCATGGAGGTTATCTATTAAACGTACTTTAAGAAGATACATGAGACTACTGAATTGCTATTCAGTTATAGAAGCATATAATTACTTGCTCATATATGCAAGCTCCCTTTTTGTCTCAAACGCCTAGGGACCTCTCCTGCTAAATTAAATAAAACCGGATCAATTTTTCCTCCACAAAATACTATAACATTTCACCAAACTGAAGTTTAGAGTTTAGCGTTAGCTTAGCTGTGACTTCAGCATGAGAATGGCAGCTATTTGGGGTTTAAACCATTTTTTCCAACTAGAAAAAATAATCAGTGGAAAGTCTGTTTAAAGTAACACTATGTAACTTTTCAGGCTGTACACACTCTAAAAGATTAAAAGACACAAATTCTGTGGAAAACCTTAAATGGGATTCATTACTTTTCACAAAGATCCTATAAATATGATAGCCGTAATGTAAATTTGTGTTGATGTCATGCGTTTTGGCTGCATGATGGTAGCACTCACTGAAACTCAATGTTTCAGGCTCCATATTTTGGGGTAAAACCTAGTGTTGCTTTAATGTATGTTTTGCAGCTTTTATCCAGCTGCAGGTAAATCTTAGCCCAAGTCCTAAAACACCAAGTAACGTTAATACCAAGCCACTACCCACTCACTGACAACACGCGTGTAATTAGTCAGATTTCATTCACTAGAATTGACAATATGTGGTTAATAAAGCCCTTTCTTTCATTGAAAACGTGTTGCACTCTGCTTGATTTCTGTTGCCAAAATGCTCTCCCAGCTCATGTTTTTTTTTTTTTTTTTTTTTGAAGTAACACTAAAAGGTCTATTGGCAGCACTGCCTGGTTGAACTTAGTCTTGACTGATTTCTTCTTTACACTTCATTTGTTTCCCACACAAAGTAGTTAATTGAATGACAAAAGGCACAAGAGATTTGGAGGCCTTACTGGTGTCAGCTCTTGTGCGAGTGTCTATATCTGCTGCACACTGTTTTTATTGTTGTTGTTACTATCTGCTGGATATGTGGAAGGCAAACAGTTCATGTTGTGTGATATCAATGTGAAAATCTGATGGAAATATCATGTATTATTGGTGAACATTTCCACCTCTGCGAGTATAAAGTGGTAATAGTTTAAACCTATTTGAACATTTGCTGTTTGGAAAATGGCTGAAAAGCAGTGAATGAAAAAGATAGAAATTCAGTTTTGTGGAAGAACACTGGCCCATTGCTATGTTTAAAAACTGTTTATATGAGCCTTGTTGAAGTTGTCTTTTATAAACATTACCAGAGGTGTGGGCTCGAGTCACATGACTTGGACTTGAGTCAGACTTGAGTGACTTGAGAAAATGTAAAAAAGACTTGGACTTTAACACCAAAAACTCAAGATTTCACTTGGACCTGAGCCTTTGACCTTCCCGAAGATTAAAAGACTATTGTTTGCAAAGTGTGCATGAAACAATTCATTAAAATAAATTAAGCCACGTGTTACTTGCATGACGCTGCCTTCAAATGCACTCTGTAAAGCTCAGCATTACCAAAGCATCGAAAAAATCATTATGGCAACACCTTTTTGACTAAATATTCTATGGAAATACAAGCACTTGTCAGTTGTCCTTGCTTTATCATTTTTTGTTAAATTAATAGATTTAAAAGTTTACATTGTTTTTAACATAATATTAGTGTTGTTGGGAAGACTCGAAAGGACTTGAAACCTTGAAGGATAGGACTTGGGACTTGACTCTGGACTTGAGGACAAAGACTTTAGACTTGCAAAACAATGACTTGGTCCCACCTCTGAACATGACTCTTAGTGTCCAGCCTCAGATCTAGAAAAGTTCAAAAGCTTTTTTCAATTTTCAGAGAATGAAACTGACCCAATAAAGTCTGTAACATTGGGACAGGGCCCACTGCTAGAGGCTAAGGGTCAGTCTGGTGGTCTTTTAAGTGCTTGGACATCTATTCACTAAATCAGAACACATATTCAGACATTTTTAGAGAACTAAAGTTCATACAGCTGTCAAAGGTAAAACGGGTTGTGCTTTATCATAATGTCACAGCTATTTCATGCTGCTTGTATAATGAGATAACAAGGTCTGGACGAGAGCTTGTGACCACACGGTAATTGCATTAAAATGGAGGACGTGGAACATCTTGTGACAGTAAACTTGAGTTCGGGGTTTGTACGTAACAGTCAGACAAGACTGAGTGAATCACGAGTGAATACAACAAGTGAGACAAGACAGATCGAAATGTAAAGTCTTAATGGGGCCTGGACACTAATATTGACAGTAATCTGAGCTATTCATAAACCTGTGACTACAATTCAATCTTAAAACATAATTTGATTAGAATATTATCATATTCTAGGTATTATCTTTAAAATCTTACAGCTAAGTATTTTCCCATATGGCTTAGGGCTGGAACTAAGGATTATTTCTATAATAAATTAATACATTTTTTTCATTTTTTTTTCATTGATTTATAATTTGATTGTGAAGCGTGTGTAAATATGTGGGGACCTGGTGGACTAACAAAGATAAGTGGTCAAAAACTTGGTATTTTATTGTTCCTGTTTAAAACTGATGATAAAACAACAAATACGCACATACATTTTTACAACATTTATCCCAGATGAAGCTACAAGTACTCCACAGGACTTATAGAGCATATACATATAAAGATGTATCTCTTGTACTGTTTCTATAGATTTACTGCTCTGCTTTTAGCCCATGACATGTTTCAGTCTATGAATACCCCAGAGAGAAATGAATCAATTATTAAATTAGTTGACGATTATGACCGATTAATCCGATTAGTTGTTGCAGCCCTTATATGGCTCTTTTAGTCTGTTGTAAAAAGATGAATTTAAAACTGTATTTTGTGGCTCCCGTGATCTTTTCTACCAAAGCACAGAGAGCAACTGTCAAGAAATAATATTTCATTGGCCTTGTGTTTTGGACTTGAATGACAATGAAGACATTGAGGATAAAAAGACGGTGTTTTGACAAAAGATGAAAAGATATGACTCATTATGGTGCAAGTGATTGTAGCGGAGGGAAGAGTCCGCCCCTCATCAGACATGAAAGGCTTTCTGAGAACCCACATGAATGTAGGCCAGGTCCAACATGACTGAATACAAATTGGTGCAGCGCTCAAAGAAGAGACAATAACAAATTTCTTTAGCTGATGACAGAACAGTTGGAGCTTTCAGATATGATGTGATTTGATTGGCCCACTGTGTGCTCTTCCAGGTATTCCCAGTGACCAGAGCAGTGGGACCTCTTCTCCGTTGTGCGACAGCGGGCTGCACTTGAACTACCATCCCAACAACACGGTATGAATTATTGTCATATACCCTCTAAAAATTGAGCTTCCTGTTTTTGCAGCTGCATTTTCTGATAAATCCACTTAACATTAAAACATGCAAATTGGGTGTGTAATAATTAGTACATTTTTTACTTCCATTAAAATTGACTTATTTTGGTCAACATGCACAAGCAGAGAAACTTATTTTCATTCTCAGGCAGAAGTATTGGAATTCACTTTGAATTGATTAGATTTACATTAGATATTTAATCCCTTTTTTCTGCTAAATAAACAATAGATTTATAAATCAAAAGGAACTGTCTAAAAGTGTGTAAATTTCTCACAACTCTGTACCGCTTTTGCAATTGAAATTGGTGGCTCACCTCGTAAAGCGTATACGGATACTTGGGAGACCTGGGTTTGATTCCGGCTCAGGTCATTTTCCCATTGTTTTTCCCCTTTTTTTTCATCATGTTTCCTGTCTGTCTTTGTGACGGCCCCTGCCTTGGTCTTTAATGTGTTTTTGTTTTGGAGGTGGAGCTGGACTGATGGGAGCCACCTGGGCCCAGTGGTCCTATCCGGGATAAAAGCCCTGTTTCCACCGGTGTCCGCCCTCTCCGCATCTCCATTCCTCTCGGCTGTGCAGCCTGACGCTGCAGCGCCGCCGACTTCTCGTTTTGTTTTACCATGCCATCACTGCACAACACTGCACAACACCTCACTCATATATACTCGCACACACCCATCCAGATTCACAACTGACGCCCATACTACATGCTTTATTATTTGAACTTTTGTTAATAAATATTTGGAACGTTCGCCGTGTCTCACCTTTTGTTACGGCTACTAGAGCCAGGTCGTAACAAAGTGGGGGCTCGTCCGTTTAATCCGTTTTTTTTTTTTTTACGCGTTTAAAGTTATATTATCTTGTTTTGGTGGGCCTAATTCGTTTTTTGTGGATGCCTTTGTTCTTTGTTGTACTTTGTTTGGCGCGAAAGAATTTGACCTACTTTTGTGAATGAGCGCCGTGAGTGACGTCACGCTCACTTTTTGGTGGGGTTTTCCCAGAAAGGGGAATCCTTCAGTGCAGGTTTCTTTGTGTGCTAGCAGGGAAAGATGCACTTTGTTTGTAGAGACACGGTTTGGGTTCTTTTTGGTGCGTCGAAGTTTTTTGAGAGCGGAGCAGCATTTCTTGCCCACTTTTCACTTAAATCAAGGTAAGTGAAGTGTTTTGTGCACATTTGTCCTTGTTCACAGTCCCGTGTTCCCCTGTCAGGCACAGAGGCTTTACTCCTTTGGGTACTGCCTGTTTGTTGTTTTTCGTAGTGCTGGGGTGACCGCGGTTAGAGCACCTTGTCTCGGGAGCATATCCGTGGATGTAGGGGAGTCGCCAGATCCTGGTTGCTTTTCCTCTCCATCGGGCGTTGTGCTTAAAACTCCCGCCGCCACTAGCCACATGAAGACTAGGGATGAGCTTGTGGTCAGGTAAATCTTGGTTAGGCAGGTAAGATAGTGGGGCACACTGGTCTGTTTAGTTTCAGTTTTGTGCACATTGTGGTCTTCACTTTATCTTACATTGATTTTGGGTGTGCTTGTTTTTTGGGGGCAGATATGGTGATTGTTGCGGAGTTTTTTGAGTCTCCGTCCATTGAATTTTTGGACCAGTGTACGAAGGAACAGTTGTTGGAAATTGGAAAGCACTATGAAATTGACATAGATGCCAGACGTGGAAAAGAAAATGTAAAATCTATTCTAGTCACAAATTTGTGTGAAAAGGGTGTTTTACTTTTAAAGCCACCTGTTTTTGTCTGATGCCACTGCTTTGCCACTAGGGCTTACATTTGAACAACAAAAGAATTGTTGTTGCTCCAAAGGGAGAAACAGAGGTTGGAACTAGAAAACAATAGGGTTAATTTGGAGATAGAACGGGCAAAACTGGAAGTAATAAGACAGAGTAAATTAAACGAAACGGCCGGGCGCTCCTCTTCTGGTTTATATGTAGACCTGGATGAAACTTTTGATGTAGTTAGTAACCTGCGCCTTTGCCCAAGTTCTCTGAAGATGACCCTGATTCCTTCTTCTTGATTTTTGAGCGCGTGGCCGAAGCACGGAAATGGACAGATCTGGCGCGCACCATGTTGCTGCAATGTGTGCTTGTGGGCCGAGCTCAGGAGGCTTTGTCAACATTATCGTCTTCGGATTGTCAGGACTACCTTAAGGTAAAGGCTGCAGTTCTAAAGGCTTTTGAATTGGTACCAGAGTCATATAGACAACGATTCAGAACTTGTAGAAAAGCCACAGGGCAGAGCCATTTGGAATTTGCGCGAGACTTAAAAATGCACTTTACGCGCTGGTGTTCTGCAGGGGGTAAAGACGTTTGAGCAGCTGTGTGAATTAGTTGTTTTAGAACAGCTTAAAAATTCAGTCTCTGATGCGGTAGCCGCATACATATGCGAGCAAAAGCAGACACTGCAGCTGGGGGCGGCACTTGCTGATGACTATGTTTTAACACACAAAACACCGTTTGCAAATGGTAGAAAACAGAGAAGCGAGCGTAGTACATATTTTAATCGATCCGGCGATATGCGTCAGGCTGATAAGCCTTCTACCTCGCGTGACGGGAATAAAGTCTGTAACTATTGTCACAAACGCGGCCATTGGAAAGCTGACTGTCTGTTGTTAAAATCTAGGTCTGCATCCCCGCATGTAAAACCTAAAGGTGCTGGTTTGGCCGCGCCTGTGCGTAACCCTGTTAACTCGCAAATAAAGGAAGCTAGCTCAGACGCTCTGGACTCTCCTTTTATTAGAGAAGGTTTTGTGTCTATGCTGGGTAGTGACAGAAAAGTACCCGTAAAAATACTACGGGACACAGGGGCGTTTGATTCTTTCTTGCTAGCTGGTGTTTTGCCCCTGTCTGAGAAGTCTGAAACAGGTACCTGCGTTCCAGTTCGGGGATGGGGTTAAATGTTCTTTTGTCCCATTGCATAAACTCCTGTTAGAATGTGAATTGTTCCATGGTGAGACTGCGTTAGCCGTGCGTCCAGCGTTGCCAATAGAAGGGGTTTCGGTTATTCTCGGTAACGATCTTGCGGGACGGCGTGTGGTCTACGCCTCTCGGTGACTTTGCTGACAGCAGCTCAACCGGGGCCACTGGTGGTGACCCAGCCAGATGAGAGTGGCGTATTTTCCCGAAGTCTTCACAGCATGTGCCGTGACTCGCGCATGGGCCGCAGCGTCTGGTAAAGAGGGGAAAGTATACAAAACCTGTCGTTACCTTTGTCTGATTTTCCTATGTCTTTGTCTCGCAGTGAGCTGGTAGCAGAGCAGCAGGCTGACTCCTCTTTGGAACAGCTTTTCGGTCAAGTACGTGCTGAGACCGAGGCGGCCGACTGCGTGTGTGGTTACTTCATAAATGACTCGCTGTTGGTGAGAAAATGGATGCCGCACTTTGGATTTGTTGGTAACCCAATTTTTCAAGTGGTTGTGCCATGTAAATTCCGCCCTGCTGTATTGAAAGTGGCCCATGACGAGTCCTATTGTGGCGTGAGGAAAACTTATGACCGTCTGTTAAAACATTTTTTCTGGCCTCGCATGAAGAAAGACATTTCCTCGTACATTAAGACCTGTCATGTTTGTCAGCTAACAGCTAAACCTAATCAAACGTTAAAGCCCTATCCATTGTCTCCAATTCCTGCTGTCTCGGAGCCATTTGAGCATTTGATAGTCGACTGCGTGGGTCCTTTACCTAAATCGAAATCTGGGTCATGTTATTTGCTTACTGTTATGTGTCAAAGCACCCGTTATCCTGCTGCCTATCCGTTGCGGACAATAACTGCTAAATCTGTGGTGCGTGCGCTTTCACAATTTATCTCTGTTTTCGGCATACCCAAAATAATACAGTCAGACCAAGGCACAAATTTTACATCTCATTTATTTGCACAGGTGTTAAACAGCTCAGGGTAAACATAACAAAGCCACAGCGTATCACGCTGAGAGCCAGGGAGCCTTAGAGCGTTTTCACCAGACATTAAAGTCACTTTGCGTGCTACTGTATGGAGCTGGGTAAAGACTGGGAAGATGGTTTGCCCTGGTTAATGCTGGCCGCTAGAGAGGTAGCGCACGAGGGCACCGGGTTTAGCCCGAACGAACTGGTATTTGGACATACCGTTAAAGGCCCGTTAGCAGCTATGGTTGACAATTGGAAAGAGACCGAACCTCCTAAAAATTTGCTGGACTATGTCAATGGTTTTCGACAGAGACTATATCTCGCAAGGAGTGTAGCTCATGACAAACTGCTTTCTGCTCAGGAGAAGATGAAAAGCTGGTATGACCGTCGCTCTGAGGTGCGTTCGTTTTTGCCAGGGGATCAGGTGTTGGCTTTGTGTCCTATTATCACTTCGCCATTTCAAGCTAAATTTACTGGTCCATATACTGTCTTAAGGCAAACATCCGAGCAGAACTATTTAATTTCTACACCTGAACGTAGAAGGAAAACGCAGTTATGCCATGTAAATTTATTAAAGCCTTACTATGCCCGTGACAATAAAAGTGAACATGCGGACTTTGAAATACATGCCTGCGCGCGAATTCGTTCGTTTAGTCCAGACACGCCCCTGTAGACGAAACTGGTACCTTGGAGCGCCGTACCATGGTCGCTAAAGAACTCTGAGTCACTCTGTAATTTGGACACAATATTGTCACATTTGCCTGAATCACGCTCTGCACAGCTGGCAAAGTTAATAAGTAGCTTTCCTTGCCTTTACTGATACACCTGCCGCACACACGTGATAGAGCATGACATCGACGTGGGGGATGCTAAACCAATAAAACAGCGTTTTTACAGAGTTAATATCGAGAAACGCAAATACTTGGACGCTGAGGTACAATATATGCTAGACAATGGTATTGGAACCAAGCTCGTCAAGCTGGGCTTCTCCTTGTTTGTTGGTACCAAAGTCTGACACCTCGTTTTTGCACAGATTTCCGAAAAGTTAACGCTGTAACAAAATCAGATTCGCCTCCCGAGAATGGATGACTGTGTGGATCAGGTCGGGTCAGCAAGCTTGGTCAGTAAATTTGACCTCCTTAAGGGTTACTGGCAGGTGCCATTAACAAAGCGGGCACAAGAAATATCTGCGTTTGTAACTCCTTCAGGCTTGTATTCATATACGGTAATGCCTTTCGGTCTGAGAAACGCACCAGCCACCTTTCAGCGGCTAATGAACCGAATAGTTGCTGGTATGCAAGGTTGTGCGGTTTATTTGGATGACGTTGTAGTGTATTCTAACACTTGGGAAACTCACCTAGAGTGCATTCGAGAGCTTTTCACTCGGTTGGCGGAGGCAGGGCTCACAGTCAACCTGGCAAAATGTGAATTCGCGAAGGCGACTGTGACCTATCTTGGCAGGGTGGTAGGACAGGGCCAGGTCCGCCCTATTGCTGCGAAAGTCCATGCGGTAGAGCAGTTTCCTACTCCTACTACAAAGAAGGAGCTTATGCGCTTTGCTTGGTTGGTTACTATAGATGTTTTTGTAGAAATTTCTCGTTGTGGTGGCCCCAACAAACTTGCTTGCTAAAAATGTTAAATTTGAATGGTCTCCTGTTGTCAACAGGCTTTTAAGCAGGTGAAAGCTCCTCTGCACAGCCCTGTCCTGGCAGCTCCACGTCTTGACCGGTCTTTCCAACTTCATGTGGACGCTAGCCATGTGGGCGCTGGTGCGGTCCTGACACAGCAGGATGACCTGGGGATACACAGACCCGTGAGCTATTCTCAAAAAGTTTAATAAGTGCCAGCTTAACTATTCTGTGATTGAAAAGGAGACTCTTGCCCTTGTTATGGCGTTAAAACACTATGATGTGTATGTGGGGGTGGTTCCCGGTGTGGTGTACACGGACCACAATCCTCTAACCTTTCTCTCCACACTGCAGTGCCCCAACCAGCGTTTAATCCGGTGGTCTTCTTCCAGTCCTACTGCCTGGACATCCGCTATGTGAAGGGGACAGAAACGTGGTAGCTGACGCCCCTTCTGTTCCGTAACCGCCCGGTCTTCTGGTCTTCCTGGTCCTTGACTCTCGCTCCTTCTGCTTCCTTGGTGCACCGGTTGCTGAGGCGGAGACGAGCATTCGGGAGCTGACTGTCAGATGGGGGTCGTTATTCCACGGTTGTAGTGTTCTATTTATTGTAAAGTCATCCGTATAGTGTCTGGGTTATTGTGGTGTCTTTAAACTTGTCGCACTGTTCTGTTCGGGATTCCCAAGGGGGAACCCGTTATTTGTGGCCGGGGTGTGACGGCCCCTGCCTTGGTCTTTAATGTGTTTTTGTTTTGGAGGTGGAGCTGGACTGATGGGAGCCACCTGGGCCCAGTGGTCCTATCCGGGATAAAAGCCCTGTTTCCACCGGTGTCCGCCCTCTCCGCATCTCCATTCCTCTCGGCTGTGCAGCCTGACGCTGCAGCGCCGCCGACTTCTCGTTTTGTTTTACCATGCCATCCCTGCACAACCCTGCACAACACCTCCCTCATTTTCCCTCCCACACACCCATCCTCATTCACCACCCACCCCCTTTCACCCTTTTTTTTTTTTTTTTTTTTTTTTTTATATATTTTTTTTTTTTTCTCCCTTTCTTTTTTTTTTTCTCCCCTCCACAGGCGGGGCCCACAGTCTTCAAGTATCAAATGTTACAGTTGGACAACACTGTTTTGGTTAATTTTTTTTTCACTCTTGGGAGAACTAAAAGTGACGTGACGTTTTCGTTGACAATTTTTGATGCTCTTTCTATTTGGGCTCGTCTGTGGTTCACTTGGGGTTCACACTTGAATCGAAACGTACAAGAGTTCAGTTGGAAGCGCTCTGAGACCTCTGTTTTGAAGGGGTCTCAGTGCAATTTTTTGGTGCGCCCTGAAGTTCATATGGCAGCATCCACATTTATCCAATTGAACCGCACCAGAGTCTGTTTGAACCGCACCAAACACGACAAGCGAACACACCCTGAAACACATTTAGCTTGCAGTTATACCAACCCAAACATTTAGATTTTCACACATCATTTGTCCCACAGCATCATTTGGACACTACACTCACTGCTCTCTTGATGCACTGCAAACCTTTTAGTAATAGAGTGGTAACTACTATATAATTACAATAGTTCTTTATGATGTACTTTTTTACATTGATAAGTAAATTTAATATGATGAACAATTTTAGTTCACTGATAAGGTGCTGTTTATATGTTCATTTAAAGATATCAGATTTGTTTTCATGAAGATTGAAAAGGGACATTGAAGAGGTTATGAATGTAGATTTCAGTTAATTTTGATGCCAACGCAGAAAAATCACATATCACTTTTTTATACTTGGAGTAGAAACTGCAACATTAAAACATTTGGAAATTGTAATTCTTTACTTGTTGCTGGTTAAATTAGTATGCAGTCTAAACCCTTATCTTTGTCTGGAGGTGAATGAGCCGTCTCTGCAGAACGCTCACGCTCGGCCCAGACCTGCCTAACAGTCTGCAAACACAGCACAGGGACCGAAGCTCTTGAAATGTTTAAAAAGTGCCAGGTGTAAAAACGACGGGACTTTCTAAAGACCGCCTCACACTTGTGCAGGACACGCTGTCCTGCTCGTCGTGGCCCACGTCCCCAGGGCTGCGCTGGGAGAAGAGATGGGTGGACCTGCGCCTCATCCCGCTCCTGCACTCGCGCCTGTCCCAGTACATGCCCGGCTCTGACGTCTGCAGGTGAGCCGTGGGAATTTGTCTTCCAAAGCTTGGAATAGTTTTGTCCTTCACGAGGACCTTCAGCCAAGTAGTGCTCAGTCGACTTATCTTTTTCAAGGCGAGGGTTTCAAATAGACTTCAGTAAAGTGGAGTTTTAAAGCAGCATTACGTAAGACTTTATCTACCATCTTTTTCAAACACAGTGCAGAAGGCTTACCTGCAGCGGTTGGGAAAGTCAGCAATTTTTTTTCACTTTAGTTACAAAATGTCTTTAAATAATATGTTATATAATCCATATTATATTTTTTATTTTTATTATTTTATTTATTGGATTGAATTACTGTTTTTTTCTCCTTGCCAGAAATATGACTATACTCCAAAATAAATAAAATAAAATAAAATAAAATAAAATAAAATAAAATAAAATAAAATAAAATAAAATAAAATAAAATAAAATAAAATAAAGGCATAGAACTGAAGTCAAAATGAGACATAAAGTTTTTTTATTATCACCCAGACATAACCAGCTTTTATTTGTCTCACTTATTTAAAACTCCTGCAAAAAGAATACAGTTACTTAAGTAAACCATTTGAGCACAATACCTTTAATTTGAGCTTTTACAAAATCATAAACCTTCTTAAATGTGGACCTTTTGACACCTTTTGCAATCTAGTGTTAAAAGGGTTTGGTTTCATTCAGATCAATTTTTGTGAGTGTCTTGTTTGTTATTTGCTTTTTGGTATAAAGTGAGAGTGTCTGGGAATAATAGGAAGTGGATTATCAATACCCTATTTTATATTTGTGTCAATTACAATACCATAATGCATTGTTGTGCCTTTTCAGACCACTGAATTAAAATGATCTCAGTAAATACAGGGAAATTCAGTTGAACTTTCTCTCAGCTATAATAACAGCACTTAGACATAGACAAGGTAAAACATAGTGTAATTATTCTGTAAACAACTTGCTGCACAATGCATAACCAATATTCATCATTTACAGCTGTTAGTAGAATCAGACAAAGCCTATACTCACACAACAGGATAACTGATTTTTTTATTGAATTGTTTCCATTTGTAATTTCTCTTTGATATGGATTATTTATGTCTGCAGTGCATTTTCCTGACTGTGCTCAAACAAAAAGTTATCCGCACTGAACAAAAGTATTGACACGGTCTATCCAAAAAGACTCCTTTCAGAATAATATGCTGTTTTTGAACAACCACAACAATGAACAAGTGGCACACTTTGTAGAACGCTCTCTACAAAGAAGGATTTGGGTTATAGACCAAACTTTGCTTGTCCTGGGTTCATCTTGTAACTTTTTTAAAAATAGCTGTACCTCAGTGGAAAGGAAAAGTTCTGAAAGTTTTCAAATACAATACTCCTCTTTCATATGATAATGGAGCTTCGACCCTACACAAGAAAAATAAAATAACATTTGAAAAGATGACACAGTAAGCAATTTTAAGACTCTGCTGTGAGCTGTAAAAGCGCTTGTGGCTAAATCCTGTTCCCATCTTTTGCTTTCTTCTTGTTGTCCTTAGAAAAAATGCCTTCCAGGTCATAGCCGTGGACGGCGTCTGCAGCGGCGTCATCCAGTTTCCTGCAGAAGAGGACTGCTTGGACTGGCTACAGGCGATAGCCAGCAACATCTCCAGTCTAACCAAGCACAATGTAAGTCTCGCCATACCACTATGACCTCTTCTCCACCAAGCAGGACGCCAATTTCAGTGCAGCATGTCAGTTTTTTATTTGTGTCACCATAGTGCCTAAATAGAAGTAATGTAGTCAGACTCTGGCATGCAGGAGAGCTCCTTGGATATAGAAAAAGTGAAGAATTATGTCACTTTGGTGCTATTCAATTAAGGATCTCTCTCAAATGGGTGGAAAAAGCCAAACACTGAAGCACTCAAATGGAAAAATGATTAATGATGATGCAAATGGTGGCAGTAGTCGTATGAAAACGTCCCCAAGTAAATGTTGTAGAGAGAGATGGACTCACGGACTATCAGCATGTGATTTCCTGCACGTATCTGTTAAGTATCAAAAGATTTGTACCAGATGCGCTGCAGTCAGTTGAATGGTCTGTTGGGCAAAACTATTTACTAAGCTTTAAAAAAAAAAAAAGGGCAGAGACATGCTCAGAAGAAAGAATACAAAATGCCGCACACTTTTTTATAAATCCATGATTAGGCATGGGACCATAACCAGTTTGAAGGTATACAGTGGTTTCAAAATGCCACCACAATCCCACTATTCAAAACACAAATACCAAGGCATAGGGTGACTATATTATAAACAAATGTTAAATGTGGGGAAACAAGTCTATTGATTAAAGAGGCGCAATGCGGGACACCTTACTTATGTCATGTTAACTGACAGCTGACGTAGCTCACAAAAAAAAAAAAAAGCTCCTTGGACCAGCTTTACCCTTAGCTCATTCTTTAACCTTGTTTTCATGTTTCGCTCCAAATAAGATAAATTCTGTACAAAGTGTGATTTATGTTGAAAATACTGAGCACAAATCAGGACTCCTGGAAAATAAACTGGAAAGACCAGAGATTGAGTTGGTTCCTGAATTTGGAAGAATTGTAGAAATCTGGATTTTCTATTGTACACATTATGGACTACATTATCACTGTTAATACAACACAAACATTTGACTATGTCCAATTTAACAGGAAATGAAATGCATTCTAATTTGTGTCCGCAAAACTGTTTCAAACTTGCAGTTGAATAATCCTGTGAATGCATTACTTAAAAAATATGTGGGTTGTTTCCCCTTGCTTCCTACATGTTTAGAAGAAATACAAAAAACAGTGGCTTTTTTATCACATAATAAATATTGTACATGATCAAAAAGCACCTCCATATAGTTTCTTTTCTGAATTGGAGATACACTGCGCCATTACTCACCCTCTCTTCATTATATAAACCAATAATAAGGTTTAGACTGCCATTTTTCACCTTCTGTGTTTATGCAATTTATACTTTGCAAATGTGTGGGCATTAAGGTGACATTCTAATGACTTTTCAGACCATCACTAAAGCACACACTTATGTCTAAGCGCCTAAGGTTATAGTATAAGCACTAGCAGCCACTGCACTGTGCTCAGCTCCCTTCGGCTAAACCCACACTGTGGCTGTAATTCATCATAATAAATTATACAATAATGATACCAGGTGGAGAAGACAAAACAACAAATAACAGCGGCGTTATTGTGCACATATTTTCCAGCTCTACCTCAACTGATGTGGAAAAAACATAAAGCGCATTTCTGCATGGGTGATGATGCTCAGCAGGAAGTCAGAAACAAATACGACTAACAAGCATCATCATATGTGTTGGCTCGTATTGCACTTGACAACGCTGACACATATAGGTGATTTTTTTCCCCGTTTGGGGCATGTTTAAGATAATTCTGGTGCATAATGGCTCCCTGTGGAATTACACTGCTTGACAGTTGTGTTGGATATCCGCGCGTGACATGAATACGTGAAGCCCAGAGTGGGAAAAGTAGGTTTTGTAATTATGTTGTGTCCATTCAAGGCAGCTTTGTGTGTGTGCGAGTCTCGGGGGGGAATATCGGAGCGGTGGTTAATTGGAGTGGACCGAGTCGGAGACGTGCTAAACCGAACGCTGATGACTCACTGCTACAATAGCCTCCACAGTTCAAAGCCACTTTCTCACGCCGTTCCTGGCATTTAAAGGCTGGTAATGTCGATGCCTGCAGATATTATTCATGTCTACTAAAGGCCAGACTGATGTGTGTAATGCTGAACCATAAATTGCAATGCTTAGTTCAAGGAAGACTAGGTTTAAGAGGGTTTTTCAAGTGTAATAATAAGCCAACGTGATTTTTTATATGATACATAAATCAAGAGCTTTATTGCAATTATTGTAAACACAGTATGTGTCACAGTTTAGTTCAGTTATATATTATAAGATACATATTGTTAGACTTATGTAGCAAGAGGAGCAAGCAATATAATCCCAGAAGGTATGACCCTTGACCTACACCAAATACTGATGAATACCTTTTATTATGAAGATTGTCAGTAGTGCTCAGCATAGATAGGCTACTTCACACTGCAGATCTTAATGCTCAATTCAGATTTTTTGCTGAAATAACATTTTTTGAGCGTTAAATGCAACCACCATCATTCTCATGTGTGAACGTATACAGCTCTGAAGTGACCCACATGCACAGAAGAAGATGCAGCGCTCTGTGTTTGCTGAAGTAAATATGGATGCTGCTTACATTAGTGTGTGTGTGTTTCAAATTTGAAGTTACTTAGCAATCGGAGCCTAAATAATTATAATCAAGTGATAATAAGAAGAGGATTGAGAAAACCTCTCTTTCCACTGACAAGCTCCATCACTGTTGTCTGCCACGCTTGTTGTCGTTAGAGGGCGCAGTGGCTCAGGAGGTTGGTGGTTCGATCCCCCTGGTTTACACTGTCTGTGGCACCGGTTTAATGAATGTGTGAGTATGTTTGGTGGTGGTCGGAGAGGCTGTTGGCACAGTCTGGCTGCCACGCCTGTGACTGTGGAGTGATTCATTCAATGGACTCAATTGTAAAGTGCTTTGAGTGCCTTGAAAAGCGCTATATAAAATCCATAATCCATTATTTGATCTCGCCCTGCCCCGCCTCCTCCAGTGCACAATTGTGACGTCTGTAATGCAACATGGCCGTTCAGACTGAAGTCTCATTGCAAAACATGAAATATGTATCCGTTTTAGGAACATATGGAAGTTGATTTGAAGAAATGTGATTTGTGCTGTTTAGAATGTCATAAAAAAGTCAGATTTGGGCCTCTTTTGCCTCCAGTCTGACCATAGCCTGAGTTTTTTTACACTTCTTTTGATTGTCACTTTTAGACAATTTGAAATAAAAACATAAAAGATATCTAGCTTAGATGTACATTGTCCAAAATCTTTGTACTATATAAATTAACAAATAGTATGTCCACTATTTTCTTCTGTTTACGCTATCACAAAACATATATTTATTAAGATGGTAGTTTATGATTTTACATTTTCCATACACTTCCCTTAGTATTTGTATTTACTTGCTTCAGGTGCTTAACATTTGCATTAAGTTCACTTTTTCCTGCAGCACATGAGCCTTGAGGGACAAATACAGTGACACATTGTTTAATTGATTACACTGCACATTAATGTGACTCCCACAACAGCATTAAAACAACTATAAACAGCAACAAATAGACTATTAAACGGTACAACTCGGCGGATGATTGGACCTGAACGTTCCCTTGTTGTTCCGTGGTCAAAATGCAGAGTTTAAAAACTGAAATATGAAGATTAATGAGATTGGAATAACAAAGATGAATTAATAATGCGATGTGCAGGTGAGAGGTAGAAAGTATGAAAGCACAACAATGCATATGGAAACATAAAGGCTGTTAAAGGTGGTTTTATCTCGGTTTGTTGGTAAAAATCTGCTTAAATGTTGCAGCATTTGTCCAAAAAAATCATTGCTCGTTCTTCGCGTGGAATGATTTCTGAGACAGTTTGTGACCTCCCACAGAGGTTGGCTGAGCTAGTGACTGCCCATAAACTTACCGTCTCTGATAAAACAGACAGTGAGCACATCATGTAGGAGAGTGTGTATTCGGTCCTAATGACTCCCACTCCAACTCGAAGGATACTCAGACTGTCTCCCAAAGTGAATGTGTCTGTGAAGAAATTAGGTGAAGGATGAGTCATGAATGAGTCATTGGTTTTTTTTGTTTTGGTATGGTGCTCTCTCCAGCTCTCTTCTGAGGTAGTTTTCAAGGCTGTGGCGCAGACGCATTCATTTTTACTGTTTTGGCCTGACGTCATTTTTGAGGGCTAATGCATTTGTTACTGCAGTATTAAAAGTAAAACTGTATTTTTTTGCTTTGATATATTTATTCATCTTCTACTGCCTCTGCGTGGGGCTTGAGCCTATCTCAGCTGCTTAAGTGTGAGGCTGTGTGCATCACGGACAATCTACAGTTAATCGCAGGGCTAACACTTCAAGACATACGCTAACAAACAACCATTCACACTCACATTCATTAGCAATTTAGAATCACCAATTTACAAGAGAGAGAACAATCTTATGACCTTTTTGTTGTGAGGATGCTAACCACTCTGTTGTTACCATACACTCCATGCTGAAAATATCATCAGTGAATTTAGAAATACCAGTCTTGATGCTATCCATGAATATGTGGTATTACAAAGATCTTCATAATATAACAAATCCATCCTGGACTGCATGCTGTATCACTTTGTGGCCACTAGATGGAGTCAGGAGTAGCAACAGTTAGCCGCTGTAACCAAACATTATCTTTTCTCTTGTGATTTTCTGCTTCAAATTACGCAAAATATACTTACAAACGTATAAATAAATAAGGCCATTAATAATAGTAATAATAGACAATGATATATAATGGTAATGAATGTAGTAATGTCATGGTAATAATGAGGATTTAAAAAAAGAAAATAGAAAAACAAACAATAAACTGATTTTATTTTGTGTGCATTTCCAATATTGGAGTAGAGCTAATAAAAAAAAAAAAAAAATTATATCAGGCTATATCAAGCAAGGCATGTAGTTGGTCAGTTTTCATTTACCAAAACCATCTTGTTTATGCACAATTGGTGATTTTTGGTGACTAATGCTTCTGCACATCTACTAAAAGGGTGTATTGGTTATAGTTATGCAAAAGTTGAACTTTATCAGTAGAATATGCCACAGGTCAACACGTCTGGTCTGTATTTTCCACCATTTTCCTCATTTCTCCACCATGGTATCTAATTCTAAAATCAAAGCCAACCCGCTCTAATTGAAGGTATATTTTGTGATTCACCGCCATATGCCACTGACAAAAAACAGCTGTCCAAAAGAGGAGTGATTGGTCTATTGATGCCGGTGCCAATTTGCGTGTTTGTGCCGTTGTGTAACTCTGTTAACTCCGGCAAAATGACTGTTATTGTCACTGCGGCCTAAATTTAGAGCCCACTTAAAGCGATATTGATTTGTTTTTCTGCTACAATCTGTTGTGTTGTCGCACCTGTCGGCAGCGGCAGAAAAACACCAGCTCGGTTCGATAGTCCACTCCAGATATAGTTTAGCAAAAAAAAAATAGGCCTCTAAATGGCTGCTCGTGAGGTCCTGAACATATCACTGTAAGAGATTACCATCAATTTATATGCTGATAGAGACATCCAGAAACATAAACTAACGTCATGGACCAGAAAGTGCAGTCTTAAATACAATGCCTATTGCTCCTTTGGGTTCAGGCATAAACTTTTAAGTGTTTCGAGATATATTGTAGGCGCAGATGCCTGATCTGTTTGGCCAAATGTAAAGATTTTTTTGTTTTTGTCATTTCTGTCATGACGTGGGCTGTAGTTGTGACTATACTCACAGCGAGCGGTCCCACCAACCCACAGCCTGCTCCAGCCTCGTACCCTGACAGCTCCCTCAAAGCCTCAGCACCAACTCCGACTTGTTCCCACGTCTATACGAGCAAGACCGGAGCGGCGGAGTCTTAATTTAGCAAAGCAGCGATATATGGCATATCACTGGTCTGGTTGAAATTAACAAGGACGGGCACCTGTGATCTGGGCAGAACGTTTTAATTTAAAGCTCCACTGCGCTTGCACTAGTTAGCTCAATACTGAGAAAGACAATGCATTTGTTTAAATAGGTTTTTTTTGGGAACAGCCTCGGGACCTGGTGGAAATGACTATCCGTCTCATTTGGTCATTTGCGTATATTGATTAAATGAAGTGGCTCTAACAGTTTTCCTCTTCTGTGGCTAACTAGGACATGCATTCAAACCTCATCGTCAGTGGAGAGTATATCGGTTACATTTAAGTCACTTTTTATGTCGAATAAACTCAAAGTAAAACGATACCAAATCTGATCTAAACAAAGGAAGGCCATGTCTCAAAAAGCATCCCAACTTATATATTATTTTTGTGTTGTCACATTGCATCAACATAATCAACTTAAACATAGATTCAGATAAAACTGTGGTTGATATTATTCTCTACATTTGGTTATCTCTGTATTTTTACATTTAAAAAGTAAATTATATTCATCTCTGATACACTTTTCAACACAAAGAGTACATAATCTCATATTTCTGTCTCACCCATGATTAAATTGCAGATGGCCTTCCTACATTTCATATTATCTTACAACACATTTACATATTTTTCTAATTTAAATTCCTGGTTAAAAACAAAGTCACAAGATGTCATGTTTCTTATTTCACTTTGTCACTTCTGAATAAACTGATCTTTGGATTACATTTATGTTCTATGGAGGATTTCAAACTCTTAACCTTGTCAGGCCTGGGTGGTATTACACAATTTTTAAATGGCCATTGAAAGGGGCAATAGAGTGGGTGCTTCAATGGGTTGATAGTGTTAAATAACGTTAGAAAATGTCAAATACTATACAACTAATAAGTGCTCTTCAAACATGAGGCCACATGAGGAACTGAAGTATTCACAGGCTAAAATTCAATCACAGTTGAGCATAGTACAAGGTAATCTATATGAAAACATATCTGAAGGATGTGAGCATAAAAGTCCTTTATTCAAACATGGACATCTTTATCATTGCAATGGGAAATATGACCATGTTTGAATTAAGGACTGTTATTCTCACATCCCTCAGATATTTTGTCATCTAGACTGCCTTATTACTTATATTAGGCTCAACTGTGGTTGATTTTCTTTTTTTGTTGGTTCCTAGCTCATTTTTATTCAGTCGCCAAGACCAGCCAAGACCAAGCGAGACCAGGCAAGACAAAGCAAGACCAAGCAAGACCAACCAAAGCTAAACAAGACCACAATAACAAGAACACAATATTTTTCTGTTCATGGGATTAAATGAAAACCTCAATCATTTTTATATTTAATTAAAAATTGTGTTCTAACTCTGCCTCCTTCGTTAAACACTAACCTCCATGAGTCTGGACTTGGTCTAAGACTGGACTAACTCTGCCTCCTTCATTAAACACTAACCTCCATGAGTCTGGACTTGGTCTAAGACTGGACTAACTCTGCCTCCTTCATTAAACACTAACCTCCATGAGTCTGGACTTGGTCTAAGACTGGACTAACTCTGCCTCCTTCATTAAACACTAACCTCCATGAGTCTGGACTTGGTCTAAGACTGGACTAACTCTGTCTCCTTCATTAAACACTAACCTCCATGAGTCTGGACTTGGTCTAAGACTGGACTAACTCTGCTTCCTTCATTAAACACTAACCTCCATGAGTCTGGACTTGGTCTAAGACTGGACTAACTCTGTCTTCTTCAGTAAACACTAACCTCCATGAGTCTGGACTTGGTCTAAGACTGGACTAACTCTGTCTCCTTCATTAAACACTAACCTCCATGAGTCTGGACTTGGTCTAAGACTGGACTAACTCTGTCTCCTTCATTAAACACTAACCTCCATGAGTCTGGACTTGGTCTAAGACTGGACTAACTCTGTCTCCTTCATTAAACACTAACCTCCATGAGTCTGGACTTGGTCTAAGACTGGACTAACTCTGTCTCCTTCATTAAACACTAACCTCCATGAGTCTGGACTTGGTCTAAGACTGGACTAACTCTGCCTCCTTCATTAAACACTAACCTCCATGAGTCTGGACTTGGTCTAAGACTGGACTAACTCTGTCTTCTTCAGTAAACACTAACCTCCATGAGTCTGGACTTGGTCTAAGACTGGACTAACTCTGCCTCCTTCATTAAACACTAACCTCCATGAGTCTGGACTTGGTCTAAGACTGGACTAACTCTGTCTTCTTCAGTAAACACTAACCTCCATGAGTCTGGACTTGGTCTAAGACTGGACTAACTCTGTCTCCTTAATTAACACTAACCTCCATATTACTTAAGATGACTAACTTGTCTCCTTGTAAACACTAACCTCCTGAGTCTGGACCTGGTTAAGACTGGACTAACTCTGTCTCCTTCGTAAACACTAACCTCCATGAGTCTGGACTTGGTCTAAGACTGGACTAACTCTGCCTCCTTCATTAAACACTAACCTCCATGAGTCTGGACTTGGTCTAAGACTGGACTAACTCTGCCTCCTTCATTAAACACTAACCTCCATGAGTCTGGACTTGGTCTAAGACTGGACTACCTCTGCCTCCTTCACCAAACACTAATCTCTGTCACGAGTCTGGACTTGATCCAAAACCAACTTGAACTGGAGATTTTTGAATTGTTCCATTGCATCTCTTACAGTGTATTGTACCCTGGTTCCGGTCTTGATTTGGTCTTGACCTGGTCTTGACCTGATCTCTCCGGTCGTGAACATGACCTGGTCTTGGTCTCTACTACAACACTACTCCCCTCAGCTTAAAACCTGAATGCTGTGTTCTTCACTACAATAAGGGCTTGATGATATCAGAAGATCTTAATATATTTTCCTATAATAATTTGATGTGACTATATTGTTATTATTGATATATAGTGCATTAACTGTAGAGCTGCGCTGCTATTTTCCCTGTTTTGTCTCTCACGCTCACTCCACTCTGTCCTGCCTTTGTTCCTTCTGTGCCGAGATGAACTAATACTATTATATCACATTATTGTAATGATACCTGTAGACTGCATTTTCTTCTCAAATAGAACAAATGTTTTGTAAAACACAGGGCTTCTCACCTTTGTACTAGTTGGACTGACCATGTTCCTTCACTTGAGAAATATAGGCCATGACTTTAATGGGCTTTTATATAAACTAAGACTTTAGACATCTTCACCAGATTCAGTGAGTTGAAGTGATTATAGGCTTTAATGTCTTTAATTGATAATGAACATAGACTAAACAAAATCTGGACCAGCACAATGATAAACTGGCTTGCAACTCCTTGTGGCTGGAAGTTTTAGTTTGTTTTAAGAGTTTATAGGATGAGCAACACTAATTCTTACACCAAATATGTAACTTTTTAACAAATTTACCACAATTGTGTTACAGCCCTATTTGTGATTTGACACATACAATAAAACAAAAAATAACTAGTAACATGACACTTTAAATCAACAGTACAACAGGCTTGACACATGTACATTCTAAATATTCCTACTTCTTCTCAGGCCTCTTTGGTTGCACTTAACTTTGCCCTTTTTTTTCTTCTCTTCCCAAATGCTGCTCTGATCGGCTGAGACACATCCTGTGATTACTGTAAATGACTATAATGCCGTTTGAATCGATAGCTATTATGAGGACACAAGTTGTTGAGAGTAGTGTTCAATAGAGAAGCTGTTTCGAAAATGTGTCTGGCCTCGTCTTATTAGATCATGTCACAAAAACAGTATGTTAGGTGATTATAGGTGTTTTAAATCATGATTACGGCATCAGTCTGAAACCATTTGTACCTTGTCCCATGCCTAAAGCTGAATAAATACACTCACATTTGTATCTCTGTTATTTCGGCATAAATTTGTAGCATTCAAAGTGTTCCTCGAAGGCCATGTTTGAATGCTACTGAAGTGTTTTTGTTGACAGGTGAAGAAGATAAATCGAAATTTCCCAGTGAACCAGCAGGTAAGCCGTTCCCCCGTGGGCTTTGACTCAGATTTAGATTTTGGCAGAACACTTATCCTCATCAGAGGTGAATAGAACCAGGACAGTCAGTTAGTCAGAAAAAGACTTATATTACAAAAGATTGCAACACGGGTCGACTGTTTGCATCAGCGCAGTCCGTCCACTGAGTAACCATCGGGTAATAACTTGTGTCAGTCTAAACAAAGCCTTTCCTTTGCTGCTTATTCATTTGGCCTCTAATGCCGAATTGAGTTAAAATGACAAATTATTCATGAAAAGATTAAGAAGTTTGTCCTGAATCTTTCACATCATCGTTGATAAAAGTAAGCAAACATTTTCTGGTGTTGAGAATGAGAAGTGGCTGTATGACTGCAATCATTTCACACAGTTGCAGTAGAAGCTTTGTTCTTTTTATGTTTCATTCCTATTGCTCTTACCTGTTATACCATTGATTTTTTTTTTTTTTTAACTGATCGATATATATTTTTCCATGCAACAGATCATCTATATGGGTTGGGCGGATGAGAAGGAGCAGGACTCCGTTCAAGATCGAATGTACTCACCAAAGTTCCTCGCCTTGAGAGGATCCTCACTCTTCAAGTTTTCAGCACCTCCTGTAAGTCTGCTTGAGGCTTTGCTTTAATTTTTCATAATTGTTGGTTAATTTGATCAGCTGGAAGAATGCATTGCTGATGCTCCAGATGGCATCCACCCTGAGACCTACTGTAGACTAGAGCATGGACAGATTAAACTGAGAATGACTTTCCAAATTCAACAAAGCCCTGCACTTTTGCAAGGCGCTAAACAATATTATTAAACTCATTTTATATTTTCACGACAGCACATTTAGTGCAAAAATGTAGTGGCTTGAACGCCCCGCCCCCTGTCAGTGAGGTCTGGCAACGCAAATAGAGAGAACTGAGCTGAGGCGGGCAATTTTGACGCATTTGGTTTGAATCCGCAACAGATTGTTTAAAGACTTAAAGCTCTGTGGGCACGCTTTGAAAGTTTTTTTGTGTGTAATAATTAGTTATTTAAGCTGGACAGCTCCACAGCCCCTTTAAATTTAGCTCTGTCTCAGCTTTGCTGCAGAGACAGCTTGTAGTGAACATAGAGAGCAATCCCACCATCTGCCTTTAAGGCACTTTTCCCACTGCCATTGTTCAAAGTGATATAATATGAAGGCTGAAACAGAGAAATTCATATAAATTCAGGCCTGCTGCTCCTATGTTTGGTTTTGATTTTACACACAAACCACAGCAGCTATTGGTCAAAGTGGCTGTCAGTCACACGGTTTTAAAGACAAAGCACAAAATGCTTTGGATACAAATGGTACTTGACACAAGGCAGTCCAAGTACTGACCATTCTACTACTACACTTCTAAACTTCTAAAATAGAGGGTCTCATTATGAAACAGTGCTCCAAACCCACCACATAGTTCACTGTATTGCTGTGAGTGATGGGACACACTACCATCTCGTAACAGTGCGTACCTCATCTGAACCAGACACATCAACACAACTGACACACACACATCTTAGCAGTAAAGCTGCAGTTTGTGGTCGGTGCAAATTATGAAATCTTTGTGTGTTGCTTCAAACAAACTGATATTTTCAAGATAATAAGGCAAATTCTGTTTAAATACAGGGATTTTACTAATTACATTTGTGTGCTGTCAGTGAGTGGATAGAGAAAATCAGCAAGTGATTTTCTGCTATGCTTTAGGCACTTCAGCTAAGTGCCACAAACAGTAAGTCACTGAAAGCTTAGGACTGTGTTATCCATGGACAGAATAAGGAAAATTCACTTATTCATGGACTGTTTTTGGTCCTGTGCTTCTTCATCAAAGACTGTTCAAACACACACATGATCTGAAGTCTAGTTATGTTAAGCAGCCAACATACCCAAACAGTCCATCAGTAGAATATAGATTCTGTTAAACAAAAATGTTTTTTCATGACCTCTAAAATGTCTAATTTGATATTTTCATCTTGCATATAAATGAATGGGCAATCTCTGCTTTGCCACAGTGTTGTACAAAGTAGTCTACAGCAGTGCAGTCTGTGCTAGTGAAGTATATAAGCTTCATGTGTTGACAGAGATCCAAACAACCAGCCACAGCAGCATCCCTCCAGCTGATCCAGTCTACCATCAAACATTTTTCTTGGTTGAGGCTTTCCTACTCGAGGGTAAAAAAATAGGAAGCAGCTCACTCATAATCATTTGCGGTGCATCGATCTCCTCGCAGATTGATGAAGATCATTAAAAGTGTTTACATTCTGCCAGCTACTTAAGTGATTATGACAAGAGGGATAAGCTGTCCATGCCACTGGAGATGGCAAAAGATTGATAGATATCTCGAAAAGCCCGCTGCACTCGAACGTGCCGTTACAAATGGAAAGTGCTAATGCTGCGAGTGGCTAGTGGAATATGTCGAGACGAGCGTCCTCATAATTGAAGACCGTGATGCTTCGGCTTTAGCGATCATTCATCAATACTTGTAACTCAATTCAAATGTGTTCCTTTACCGAGGCTTTTCTCCGCTCGATGCATCACTATTACTTTTAGGCACCGTTGTTCTGTCTCCTGACTTTGAATTATTCATTGTCATTATTAAATAAAGGCTCGCGTGACTGAATGTGTGACACTTCCAGGTGACAACGTGGGACTGGACCAGAGCGGAAAAGAGCTTTACGGTCTACGAGATCATGTGCAAGATACTGAAGGTAAGGATTTGATTTCAAGGAGCTTCAGGGTCACTTTGGAATTGATTGCTTCTGCATCTGTCGTCAGTTCGTTATCTGTGAGGTCATAAATTCACATGAAAAGCCCACGGTTGTAATAAGATATACCTCAACCATGGCTTTTTGAATAATACATCAGTTTCTGTATCCTTTTGATGCCTTATGGTCAGAATATAAGTGTAAATGAAAAGGTTTACAATTCAACCATGTGGTTAATGAAAAGTTAAATGAAAAAAGTATCACATTGTTGTCCTCAGTCCTCAGAGATGCCAAGCAGCCAGACGCCAAACACAGTCTGGATAAATGTTTGCATAAACCTTGGCACAACAACAGAACTCTGGGGTTGGTTTACAAACTAAAATTATACAGTTTCACAGTTACACAGTCTCTTTATGTCTGCGAACTATTTACTACACTAAAAGACTTTTACTTAGTCCTTTCCCATCCCATAAACTGTCAATTCTGCAATAGTTACAACAGTTACAAGCAAAGCAAACTTTCTTCCAGGAATAAAGTGCATTTTAAAGCGGAATTATCTTAAAACGACTTATCACCCTCCACAACGACATATCGACCTGTCTGCTTTTGTTTGATTTCAAATAAAGTATCTGTAAATGATAAGTGCAATAGTTGCGGTGTTATCTTACTGACAAACAGACATATATAGACTGGCTTGTTTCCATAAGATTGAGATATAAGCTGACCTTCTAACGATCAAACTATAATAATGTTCATTATATTAAAATATCCAGTGATGCATGCCGATATATGCATTATCCCTTAAGTGCACTTGAAGCCCCAGTAAGTGTTCTCTAGTTCCCGTTTCTTCTTAGCGCTAATGGAACCTACTCTGGCACTGCCGTATCCGCCTGCCCTCGTACCCATTCGTCCTGATCAGCATGACGCTCTATTATCTGCAGGATAACGACCTGGTGGACAAGAGGCGGCACTGCTTCAGCGTGCAGACGGAGACCGGCGAGGACATGTTCTTCAGCGTGGAGCTGGAGTGCGAGCTTCTCATCTGGGAGAAGGCGTTTCAGATGGCCACTTTCCTGGAGGTGGAGAGGATACAGGTCTGAGCAGTCGGCAAACAGCAACGTGCGCCGACTCCCGATGGTTTTAATCTTTCATGTCGTTCCGGCTGACTCGTTCGGCTACAGAGATTGATAATGCTCATGTGACACTGTGTCCCGGTGTAGTCCCTGTGGAGGATAACATCTTGTTCCTGTGTTCTCTAGTGTAAAACCTATGCGTGCATCATGGAGAGTCACCTGATGGGGCTTACAATAGACTTCGGCATGGGTTTTGTCTGCTTCGATGCTGCTTCAAAGGTCAGTGAAGGACAGCGCTGTAGGCCAAGTCCACACATACAGCAGATCTCAGTGAAGTACAGCGTTCTTTTTATAAACTGCAGTGTTTTGAAAAATATCTCTATCCACAGAACACATTCTACAAATTGAGCCTGTCCATTACCTTTAAATGATGTTACTGTAAGAATAGAACATTCAGGTTCATGGACACTGAAGTTTGACTGTTGTTAAGCAACACAAAGCAATGACAGCAGCAAGATATAAACTTGTAATTTACGCTATTTTTGTAACAAATGCATGTTCATTACACAAAACAAAATGTTCAAAACATCTAAGAAGACAGCTCAGGTTCTTCTTCCCACATGCTTTTTTGCTTCATTTTTAGGTATTGTCTAAGTGCAGCTAACAAGACATGATGTTTTTAAAAAGGCTATAATAAAAACACATTTTTTTTACCAAACAAAAAGTAAAGTTATGAAATGTGTGGCCATGAAATGGTTTCATAGATTCTTTTTCTCTGCTATAGGTTGGAACATTTGCAGAAGTACTTATGAATAGATGATGCATTGGTTCTGGATGTGAACTGTCAGTGCAGCTCATGTATTACGCACAGGCCAGGGGAAGAAAGACAAGCTAACTTTCTTCCAGGAATAAAGTGCATTTTAAAGCTGCATTATCTGAAAACTCCTTTCCTCACGTTCCCAAACCCCTGCTTGACACGCCCCACAACGACATACCGACCTGTCTGCTTTTGTTTGATTTCAAATAAAGTAAAACTGAACTAATCCTCCACTGCAAAATTCTTCTGGCTCTGAGTTAAGCGTCAGGATTGAATGTTTACAAGCTGAGTAGACCAGACATCAATTGGAGGTCCCAGTTTGAGAGCAGACCCAAATGAATGCATACATGTGATTGGCCAGTGTATTACAATATGCTAGATGAATTTTCCTCAAATGCAAAAGGGATAAAATAATTCAGGGACTGTCTGTTTAAGCTTCAGTAACACAAATTCTCACTATAAACATCCATGTGGTATGTTCCATAGGGTTTTCTGCCACACCATAATATGAATCTGTGAGTGCGCAAGTATTTTGGGAATTACAGCCCTAACACTGGACAGGCCTGTGTCCCTCCACTGACAGCAGAAAGACCCAAGAATACAGCTCCTAAAATAGCCGCTGCCTCACACCAAAATAAAGCTCTGTTAAAAAGTACTGAGAGCTTTCATCTATGCACAACTACAGCCTACATCTTTAATGGTTGTACGTGAAGCCAAAATTTTCCGCTTTTGATATTTGACCTCATGTGGCTTTCTTTCTCCGACGTTGACTTTTTCGGAGTCTGAGTTTGTCGACACTAATCGCCACCCCCTCAGCGTCCTCCCCTCGTCTCTATTTGGAGCTGCTACCCTATCTATTCCAGCTGCGTATACTTTTTGGGAGCGTGCACATATTCGTTTTGACGTGTGTTTCTCCCTGGCACAAGCCTCCCACTTTTTTCCCCACAGTTCATTTGGCCTTTCCCCAGCTCCGAGAGCCGCTACTCCGCCGGCGCATATTAGATGGATGAACAGGACACAAATGCCGCCATATTGTTCACTAAGATTTTGGCTTGAATTTCTGCGACAGTGTCCCCCGAGCCCCATCAGAAATGTTGCCAGCGTATTGTTTACAGACTGAAATGCACAAGCCATATGTAAACTGCAATCACAGACAATACACAGAGCTGGATTACTACATAATTAAAGCTCCATTTGGCAAACATCAGAAAGGATGTTGGAGTTAAGTTCGGAACACAAGCAGTGCAAATATAAGAATGAGAGACTCGGGTTGTAATTTGATGACTGGGGAGTTGAGATGTTCTAAAGCAGATGCAGGGGAAAGGGCCGAAAAACAGAGCTTGGCAATTGAGGTCATTTACTGTCACAACATTAGCCTTAGCTACAGTCGGTGTAGCTGGTGTTGCTAAAGGCAGTTGTGTCAAACTTCATAAAGCATCCTGCCACAAAACAAATTTTATTTTTTTTTAAGTTTTTGCTAAAGGCTTGATCCTATGTATTTAGAAATTTAATTCAGTGTTTACATGGGAGATAATATCCAAAAAAGATCCTTTTACAAACCCTATACAGTGCTGTGAAAAAGTATTTGCTTTAGATAGCTTTTTTTCCCTTAATAGATAAAATCATGACTTAAAAACTGCATTTTGTGTTTACTTGAGTTATCTTTGTCTAAAATTTGTTTGTTGATACGAAACAGTGAGGTGTGACAAATGGAAAGACAAAAAAAGGAATCTAGAAGGGCAAATACTTTTTCACAGCACTGTAATAGAGGTGTCAAACATGTGGCCCAGGAGCCAAAAAACGGCCCGCCAGAGGCTATAATCCGGCCCGTGGAATGAATTTGGTAAGTGAGAAAATGACATAGAATTAAAGTACCTGCTATTCCTAATTTGTCCACTGGGGGTCACACTGTTTTAGCAAGAGTAGGACATAACACAACACTGAGACCCAGAACTGAACAGAATGTCGCAGCAATGCAATTAGTCTTTTGCTGTCAGATAATCCCCTGTGGCACCCTCATTACCAAAAATAGCATTAGCATCAAAGCCATATGGTGAAGGTGAGTTTGTGAAAACATAACTGCTGCAGGCTTTTGGCAACATTAGCCATTTTCACTTTGTGATTAATGAAAACACCAAGAAATCATCTGGCAATATTATACAATCTATGCCAAATCACACAAACAATAGGGGGACATTATAAAATATCACATTTCAGTAACCAAACATTGTAGTTGTTTCAAATGTTATCAAAGTCCACTTATGTTAGCTAAGTTAGTTTAGTTCTTTTTCTGTTGTATACAAAGATTTAGTCTGGTTTCTGTGGATTTCAGTTGGGTATCAATTAAAAACAATTAAATAAATCAGAGACAATCAGAGAAATGAAGCATCACATAAACATTTCCTCATTTTACTGTTAGAACTGGTCCAACAGGTTTTCTACTGTGGAAAATTACTACGAAGGGAAGGGATCTCAGACATTACTTTTTCAATATGAATGGGTATGGGTGGCCAGCCTAGCCCACTATGTAGGTTTTCTCTCAAACTTGAAATTTGTGTTTGTGGTTGGCATATTCTTTGTGCTTCTCTTTCTTGGAGATACTTTTGAATGTCAGTGATTGGGTTGAATGCAGCCAATGACAGTGGATGAAGAGTTCGAGAAAAACAGTCTGTTTTCTGCCTCTCCACTCTGCTGCATATAAAAAAAGACAACTCTGCATCTTCCTAGAGGGTGCTGACATGTTTTTTATGCTTTCTAACACTGAAACTGTGGTTTGTGATTCATTCAATTACACAGTTCAGATCAACACATTCGGACCTTTCACTCTCTTCGTAATTCAGCTCTAATTGAATCACCAAGGCTCTGCTATTTCAAGTAAAATTCTGGCGGCTTGTTAAATTTCCCTCTGTTAAAAAAAAAACAAAAAACAAGTTTATATCTCGTAACAAGCAGAATGGTCTTGATCTGCTGACGTGCCCCATTTCTAACTGGATCCATGTGGATTTTAAACATGAATTATTCATAACACCGACACAAAAAAAGACATATACAGTACTGCAGTTATGTTTTCACTCACAAAGTGTTTGATAATCCTACTTTTCAGGCAGTGCTTTGGAGATACAAGTTTTCCCAGCTCAAAGGCTCGTCTGACGATGGCAAAAGCAAGATCAAGTTTCTTTTCCAGAACCAGGACTCTAAATCTATCGAAGCGAAGGTAAACACTGAGGCCTCTGAGGGATCCGTTTTACTACAAGAAAATGAACACTCGCAAATGACCCAAACATTGATTTTCCTTTATTCCTCGCAGGAGCTGGAGTTTTCCAACCTCTTCGCCGTGCTCCACTGCATCCACGCTTTCTTCGCCGCCAAAGTGGCTTGCCTCGACCCGATGTTCGTGGAGAGCCAGGGCACGGCGACCACGGCTGGGATCCCGTCCATCGCCGGCATTTCTTGCAACTCGCAGCCTCCCAAACTGAAATACGCCACTTGACGGCTGCTGCTGCTCTGTACGGACCTCTAAAAAAAAAAAAAAAAAAAGACGCTGCTAAGTCATGACCGTGGCCTACATTTGTGGAACTGAAACTATGGAGGACAACTAGAAACTTAAAAAAAAAAACTTCTTCGGGATACTTTAACAAGGGGACCCTACGGACACAATCTGTGCCGCTCCACGATGTTTTTAAGTCTCACTCACCTTTTCTCTTGATACGTGGACATCCATCACAGAGATTAATGCAGTTCCTTCTCCCCGAGTCCGTCTGCTTTTTCTATGTAGACTTTCATATACGATGTTTTTTCCACATTAGCTGGTTTATCACTTGAACTTCTGCAAAGGATGTGTATGAAAAGAGGCGACGGCATATTTTGATGTTCTCACAGTAACCGCACTGAGCCACTGACAGTAGAAATTAATAGTCCAAGGGAGAGTTTCCATTGAGTCCTATTCAAAAACCGTCACGTAATACCCAGTCAGTGTTTTTACACAGTCATTGGTTTCATTGTCTTTATGTGAACATTTTCACTTTTTCTGGACGTTCATGCACATATTATCGGTCCGGGTCAATCAACTGTCACATTAGCCCCCAAAGGGAATGTCTGACTGAAGGATTTAATAGCTAGACTTAACACTTGAACTAGAAGGACTATGTAGAGGACAGAATATTCACATCCGAAGGCTACTGGGTGTAATTCGGAAAAGACAGGACGAAGCAAGAAGAAGAAGCTGAAGAAATCGATTGGTACAGTCAATCAAAAGATGGCGGAACAGTTTGTGACGGTGAGTAAGCAAGAACAGTGTGTATGCCGGAACAAATCACTTCAAATCCATGTCAGTATGTTCAGCTTCATGTCCTTTTTTGGAAAATTCTTAACACATACTACACTCAGCTCTTCCTTAGCCCATTTTAAGCTCCTTTCTGTGACATCGATGCCAGTTTCTTTCACCAATATACCATCTCGGTTAGCCTCGTGTCCCATTTATGCTCAACGGGTGACACTGCAAAAAGCTGAGTCACTGTCAATCTCTTTTCCGTTCACGCCATCTCTTTTTACATCAGTGCAAAAGACGCTCCACAAATGCCAGCTAAGACTTTCAAAATAAGAGTTCTTGTATCCTGTTCTGGCATGATTCCCATCAAATCAAGCCTTGTTTTTCTGAAAGTAAATGTCAGTGGCAAAAACAAGGGACTTTCTGATACTCTTTTGTTAATTATTATTATTATTATTAAGCCACATGTATTATAGACTGTGGCTTTACAGGTTTATACTTTACATCACATGACAGAAGCCGAAAAAAATTCACTTATACGGTCAATCGAAAGGTGGCGGAACAGTTGGTGACGCTGAGTAAGCAAGGGAAGTGTGTTCAATGTGCTAATAATAAGTAAGGGCAACTCTTCATTCACCCATTTTATGCTCCTTTTTGTGATATTGATCAGCCTTGTGTCCCATTTATGCTCAACAGGTGACACTGCAAAAAGCTGAGCCACTGTCAACCTTTATTCCGTCGTTAAAAATTATTTGTTTCAATCATTTCACATTTAAGATGCTCCACAAATGTCGCCACTGCACAAAGGCCAAGACTTTCAAAATAAGAGTTCTCATATCCCATCAAATCAAGCCCTGTTTTTTTTTAAAGTAATTGTCAGTGGCAAAAAGAAGAAACTTTCTAATACTCTAATAACTCTTTTGCTATTGCTTTATGAAGTTCATCTGGATATTATAAAGCCACATGTATTAGTCATGCATCAGGCTCCATTATTGCAGACTGAGGCTTTACAGGTTTATATTTTATATGACATGACAGTCTAATGGTCCATTAATTTCTACTGTCTGGTCCGAACTATCACTTCACATTTGAATTGATTAGACGGAACACATCAGAGAATAGAGGTAGAGGTAGAATGTAACTTTATTTTATTTTTTTTCTACTGGAGGTATTTTTCACATTTTTCAAGGCCATTTGTAGGTTTGGATAGTTGGTGCTTGAGTGACAAATTACACTAAATGAGGCTCACCACTTGACAGCACAGTCTTAATCTGGCAATAGCACTCTGGACAAGATTAGACCAGCCCACCTTCCATGACATTTCTCCAAATTGTGTAAATAAACGCTGACATTGAATTGAATTTATGAAATATAAGGATTACCGAAGGGATTATTCAGTGTGGATTAAGGCATTTGTTAATGTGATGTCCAACGGAGACTACACAGCTTGTAAATAGATGCAGCATCACACTCCAAAAACATGTAGCATCGTAGCCTTCCATGATTTGACGATAACCTTTTTAGCTATGTCACCGCTCAACGAGAACAATTCAGGTCAATTAGATCAATGAAGTCCAAACAGAAGAGGCCCATGGGAATGTTCACTTTAGAGGAGATTGGATGAAGTGGAGTGCTGTGTGGAGCTTAAGTGAGTGAAGGGAGTCTATGCAAAGAAAGTCTGAGTGATGCTTTTGTGCTTTAAGAAAATCTATCTTTGGTCGCATACCCTTATAACACAAGATCTAGAGAGTGACGTTTATTTAGTTTTTTGCAAATGTTTTATTAACAAATATGCCGTGTAATAAATTAATAAATAAAAACTTTTATAACGTGGCTCGTGTCTGGTGGGTTTATTTGTTTACCATGAAGGGAAAAGGGCTTCAGGATGTCCCTCAATAAAGTGTTGGTCAAAAATGGGAGAAGAGTGACATTTAGATTTTTTCTGCAAATCAAAGTTTCGGGGATGAACATGCTGTAGTGGCCTTAATCTGACCTCAATAAATTTGATGTGGGCCACTTTTGAGGGCACTATTAACATAATTTAACATGTCCCGTAACTTTCACTCTGTAAGTGTAATGGTCATTATATGTGCACAGAACAGCCCAGCAAAAAAGAAAGAAAAAAGCCCTAGTTACAAAAAATAAAAATTGGCATTTAAGTGGAACACAGGGGGTCTAATCAAAGTCATTATTTGTTGCATTTTGAAAATGGCAGCACTATACTTTGACCCATATTGGCTCACCTATATATTCACCTTTTGCAACAGTCAGTTAAAATCAAACAAATAACATGGTTAAATCCACGTAGGAGTGAAAATGGTTTGGTGAAGTTCTTCTGTTGCTATGAAACCAGCTTCTTCCTTTGGATGTATCCTGCAGAGAGACAAGTGGAAATGTGCCATGATTGTATGCAACTGTAACACAGTGGACAGTTGAACATTTGACTTAGTCCAGTACATTTAGTACTTTTTTACAAACCTCTAATTATAGATATTAAATGGACTAGAATGTCATGGAATATTACATTACATTTTATGAAATGTCTATGTATATATATAAAAGTAACTATCAAGTGTAGTGTAGAAGTTAAACACATTAAACATTAAATATGTGATATTAGGTTGAAATAATGCTTTGTGTTAATATTCTGAAATGTCCAGCAAAATATCAAAGGGTAACTATCAATGTATAGTATAGTAGTATTGTATAGTAGGCCTATAGTAGTGCACTATACACACTATGCTATGATATACTATGTTATAAGTTATACTACACTGTAATATACTGTATTCTGCTTTATGGTCTAGTGCAGTGTAGCTTATCAATGTATAGTGTAGCATAGCATAGTCTGTATAGTCAGCATATAGTATAGTACATAACATAGTATAAGATCAAAACATGCTGGGCATCCCCTGGTGGCGGCTGCTAACTATGAAAAATTATTGAATAATATATTTATAATTCTGATTTATAGTATATGGTAGTATAGTATTATGGGCCATTATTGGTCTGGTACAAGTTTTTACCACTGGAAATAGTGAGTTGATGCTATATTTCATCCAGCCTGCATTTCATCTATTAAACTGAATTCTAGACTCTAGACTGTAGGATATGTTTACATAACAAATTCCAGGTTGTTAGCAGCAATGGGGCTAAACCTCACAAACTCTGACATCTGCTTTAAATGGTGAAATGGCAAGAAATAGTATAGTATAGTATAGTATAGTATAGTATAGTATAGTATAGTATAGTATAGTATAGTATAGTATAGTAGAGTGTAGTTCAGTGAAGTTTAGCGTGACATAGTACAGTATGGTATGGTAGTATAGCATATTATTATGTATGATAGGATATATCAGCATGTGCCATTTTGGGCCAGTTATATTACTTTTTTCCAGGAGATGAAGCAGTGAGCTAATGCAGCGATGTAAGTGATGTAAACTATACAATGTTCACACAACAAATAGCTGTTCAGGCTGTTAGCAGCAGTGGAGCTAACCTCTCAAATTCACCCATTTGTTTTATTTGCTGAAATGGAGAAATATCCACCTCTGCTGAAGGAAGCAGATAGGCTTTCTGAGATTGTATTTAAATGTACAGACTTATGTTAAGTAATAAGCTTACCATTTTATTTTATGCATTCAGTCATGTCCAAAAAGTCAGTGTGAAGAGAGCAGGTTCTATATCACAATCTGTTTTAAGAACACCCAATCTGTTAAATCTGATCAATACAACCATTAAACAAGGTGTTATGTGATTGTGACCTTTATTTTTATAGATTTTTATTTGCCAAACATTTACAAATAAACAACACATTTTCCAAACTGAACTGCGCGCACATTGAGAAATCAACTTGGGTCTTTCTTTTTTTTTTTCTTTTTTTCTTTTTGTTTTTTTTTATCAAGTAATGAAATTGCTCGTAACAAATGAACTTCTTATCAATGAATAATGCCGTTTATGAGCGGAGCTTTAGCTGGTGCCATTTGTGCAGTCGAATCTCGTCAGTGTTCAATGCAATCACAGCAGTCCCATTAACTTTGGTGCAAGGCGTGACCTGAGAGTCGAGGTTGTAGCCCCCCCCCCCCTACTTTCGATACCTTATGCCTTCTCTAATTGGCAATTACGATCCCGATAATGATATATATAGGAACTGTTGCATGGCTGTAATAGCTCATGTGGATTCGAATGGATACTGAGCAAATCAAATGGGACTATGTTGTTATTGGTAATTATAAGCTGACAAATTATTCTGTTATTGCTTACTGGCAAAGCTTTCCAATGAATGAATGAATGAATACAAAAAAACAAACAAAAAAAAAAGCAAATGTTACCTCTTTACGCACACAAAACTATTAATAACATACTCAACCCCTTTTTCAAAACAAAATCATTACACCAGAATTAAATGGAGATCTATAGCACTAATATATCATCTATATTCAACAGACAGCAGTGGAGTTTTGATCTAAAAGAGTTCCCAGTGTCAAAATACAGTACAGTGAAAAGGGTGCTACCATAAACCAGATGCAAAAAGAGGTGTACGCAGAATCATATGATGACATTACATAGATATATACCATATATTTATAGAACTTTTTATATCGAATAGAATTAATATCAACAACATTCAACTCAGCGTTTGGAAAAGAGGCATTCAAAAAAAAAAAAAAATGTGACAAGAAAGCCAAGAGAAGAGAAGTGACATCTAGAAGTTTCCTGTGTGCAGTTTCGTGTGGAATGTATTCTCAAAATATACCATTGTTTTTTGTTTTTTTTTTGTTTGTTTTTTTTTTTGTCGGTGAAGTCCTGTGCCAAAGGGAGCTGGCAGGAGTCCTGATGTGATGGGTTACGCTGGCACTGAAAGAGGCCATCACTTTTTAAAGGACACTCCGCAAGCTTCAGGTACCAAATAAAAAAAAAAAATGGCACCGATTGATCACTCGAGGACTTGCAAATTAAGGTGCTTCGCCGGGCGCTTCAAAAGTCCGGGATACAAAAAAGGCTTCGAGATGTTGCATTGATATTAGAGTTACAATATGAAAGGGCCTTCTTATTCATCTTTTTTCTTTTTTTCACTACTAGGATTTCAGGTCACTTGGGACATCACCTCCAGTGACCAATCAGATGCAAAAGAAAGCAAAATTCAAGAACTAGAATTGAAATTCATGCACTTATACCAGTTTGGTCTACAAAACTCACCCTATTCCCCTCAGAGATGACACTGACTAACGTATTTAGGTAGAAAAGGGATAAATGCCGAGTCGAGGATGCCAACAATACTTTGTCACGTTATGCAAAAGCAAGAATGTAAGCACCCGGTAGAAAAAAAGTTCCATTAAAAGGTGCTCAGTAGAAAAGACCGAGAACTAGACTTATCTCTGTGTCTAATAGGAAGGTAGAAAATGCATTGACCTAAAGCTAAAACATCGTGAAGAGCAATGACATACTGTAAGTGCCCTATTCATGTTCACGTAAGCGTGTCATTTTTCTCCAAATGGGATTGTGTGGCCTTATTCGCCTTGTTTTTTCCTCTCAGCGTCTTTCCATTTAGAGAGACACCGATAGCGAGTTAAAGCTTCTAAAAAGATGCATTTTTAGCATGATCATATTCAACAAACAGTAAGAAATTTGTTGCGTACAATTTGTTATCTGCAGATTGTTGCAGACATAATGACATTGTGATAAAATCTGGATCTTAAAGTGGGATTCAGAAACTATACATTTGTTTTGACATACAAAGAAGAAACATGGCAATCATAACATTATTATCCAATATTATCTATGATGCTTTTTAATTACAGTTTTGTTTTTTTTGCAATCAAGATTTTATGGAAATAATGCTACATTTGTACTGAGAAAAGGGAGGAGAAGAGCGTTTCAGTAGGCGCTGCACCCGATAATAAACATCAAGTCATCAGTCATTTCTCTCTGAAGTACAACAAATAGGCTTTAAGTGACTCAGGCAGCGGCAGCGCCATTATTTGGTCTCTCAACACGTTGACTTGTTTAATGATTTCAATGTCGCCAATGTCTCTCTCTTCCTCCTCCTCCAGTTCCTTGTTGTGTTCGTCCTCGTTGTGCTCCTCTTCCTCGCTCTCCACCATTTGCGGTATGAGCTGGTTGCCCACGAAAACGTAGGTGTTGATGCGCCGCCGCCTGCAGCGTCTGCGCTTGCGCTTCTGGGGCACCCTCTGCGTCGTGGACTTGCCCAGGCCGTCCTCGTTGGACAGGTTTCGGAGGGTGCGGCGGATGTAGACGCGAGACAGATCCTGGAGGCTGCGGACCGTCACCGGAGCTGAGGACGAAGCGAGAACAACTTCAGGCTTAAGGGCAAAAGTGCCACAATAATAAAAAAGAATAATCCATGCTACTGCTTCAACTAGGTCAGCATAAGTAAGTAAAGCCTTCAAAGCCTGCGCTGTGTCTCGGTTCTTGAAGGAAAGGGAAATTAGTGGCTGCACTGTGAAGCAGCTGTGGGGCCAGCTTCCTCCGTCAAAGCAAATACAGCCTTAGGAATTGTCACCACATCACTTTGAATGTACCGTCTGACTTTCTGAAGTACAGCCTGCTTTGCCATTAGCCGGGCATAATAACACACAAAGGGTCTGAAAGCTTACGCAGCTGGACGGCGTCGGGCTTCTCTCCGTCAGCTCTGCTCTGCTGGACCAACGGGGCAAAGGACACCGCCAGGATGTTTTTACTCTCCCACGAGCACTGGCCAGTCCTGGTGATCTGGGTCAACTGCACAAACACACAGAATGGACAACTCTGAGCAAGTTTGTTTGTGGCATTTGTAAAAAAAACAAAACCAAAAAAACACACACGCTCTGGAGTGATTAGACGAGTAGAAATGCACTTATCTGCATTTAAGGTAGCACTTCACAGAGATCTTAATGATCTTCTTTCATATTGCAGATGTTCATTATGGCTGACAGATGCTTAAAGTACGCACATGCTGTAGGAGTAGATTCATACGCTAAGGCTTCTTCAGAAGAAAGACTCCAGCGCTGAATTAAAAGAAATTGTATAAAACTGTGGAGTTCTCTTGTAAATCCAGTAAATATTGGGTTTATTCCTGTGTTTTCTGTTGGGCTTAGTTCTGGTTTAACCCTAATTTAGTTCAGTTTAGACTGGTTTTAGTCCTGTGTTTAGGCCTGGTATTGTCCTTGGTTTAGTCCTGGTCTTTTTAATTCTGATTTAGTTTAGTACTTGTTCAGTGTTGTGTCCTAATTTATCTGGATTTAGTCCTGGTTTTAGTCCTAAACTAATCTTTATGTAGTTATGGATTTGGTCCCTGACTTATTCTCTTGGTTTAATAGTCAGTTTAATTGCCGATTACACCTCTTCATGAAACTAATTCAATGTTGCTTAAACTCAAATTATTCCATATAAATTCTAACCAATTCTGCCTGTTCCTTTTTTTACATTTAACATTAGGACATCTTTGTAAAACTGCAGTGTCTCTACCTTCTAACATTTATATTTAATGTAACTATAACAAGGGATGCTTTATGTGAAAAAAGCAAAGGTAAGATGAAGATTAAAACAGATAAAACAGCAATGATAGACCTCTCATGATATCTCTGTACATTGTGTTTGTCTAATTACGGTCTCCATTTTATTGCTGAACATTTTAAAATGACGACGTCCTTGAAGTACACATTGTGAAGTTGCCAGACCATCCGCAGGACAAAAAAAAGAGCGCTCTGGTGCATGACTCTGACCATAACAACAAGTAATAAGCAGTTTGCGGAGGGAAAGTTATCAAAACACAATTAAAACACCATAAGCAGTGCACTCGTCGTGCATAATAATAAAGTCTAATGTGAGCGAGTAATACACAGGTCTGATAGGGCGAGCTGTACGTGCCTTAAGGCCAGGTGCAAGCTTTATCCATTCATTATTTGTCTTCTCTAATGTCTCCCCATCACAATGAGCTCTTCATTCATGATATACTCCCTTTGAGGTCTAATGTATTTTATGATCTATTGTTATAAATGGATTCTGCCAACCACAACTAACGGCAGTCTGTGGAGAGCTCCTTATGCGCGAGATCATCGAACAGCCCCGACATTGATAAAGGTCTGTATGATTTGATTAAACTGACATCAAATAAATTAAAAAAGAATCACATTGTTCAAGGCACAGATTAAAATGTATTACTTCTTTTTGTCCATTTGAGAGTAACTGGTTTAGATGTTAACGAAGAGATGTGAGGTGGTTTGATTTTAGAAAGGCTTCTGATCATTAAGTATAGCGAAAATCTACATTACAACGGACACTTCCACCTGACCTATCCCTTCATACATTTACAGTATAGATTCAAAGTGCCTTCAGCCAAAACTTGCTCCACTGTCTCCACTGTTGCTTCCGTTTCTCCTAAAAAACCCAACCAACTTCCAGTCGAGGTCTTTGGCCCCGTTAGTGGCTGGGGTTTTAGCCGAGCACTTTCTCCTCTGACTTCCTAAAATATTGTGAATGCCCTCCTGCACAGCCCCGAGTCCATCCAGCGTTTTAAATAAAACATTGATTTATACAGCCTTGTGCGCTCCTTACATGGCTGCACTGGTCCAGGAGCAGTCGTGGCTCAATAATGCATGTGCCAGTTGTGTAACCATCCTTGTAGGTCAGAGCTGTTTTACCTCTTTTCTTCTGTTTTAGCATTTGAATAGCGATAATAGCGTGATACCTGGGAATTTTCTCTGATGGCAGGGCAGCACTTACCTGATCCTCTATAGGCATCACCAGAATGCCGCCAATTTTCAGCAACACTTTCATGTAATTTTCATGGTCTTTTTGCACTCCGGCCCCGCAGTAAATTCGATCATACTGGTGACTGTCTGTAGCGATTTCAAGGCAATTCCCCACCACAAAGACGGGTTCACAGAACTCAAACCTGCAACATAAAAAGACGGCATGCCGTGAATAGGAGACATCTTGGATCGGGTTTCCTCGCAGTAATAGGAGCATTTAAACAGCGTGCATGTAACTGGCTGCACTGACAAGTTGAGCAGTGTCTGTCAAACTGTTACTGCGCTTGTAAAGTATGTGAACACTTACTTATCAAAGCTGTCACTATTCTTTATGAAATCATCCAGTTTCTCACGGGCGTACTCCACCACGTCCTTATGCAGCTCCACTCCGTGATTCACACCAAAAGGCCCTTGAAAAACAAAGAGGAAGTCAATACTAATCAATGTACGTTAGAACAAAGCACATTTTCTTTATGATGACAGCAACAGTAAGTAACTTAAGGCTGTATAAACAGAAGAATCTATCTTTGTTGTGACTAAAATGAGTGTTGAGTGGGTTCTTTAAAGAAAGGTGTGGAGTAGCTGTCAATTTAGGCACATTATCTTTAACAGAGGAGTTTCTCTCTCTTCATAAATAAAAAAATAGTGATATAATAAACGCTAATTTGAATCATTTCAACCTTTATATTTCAGGCATAAACTGCATTTAGCTCGGTGACATAAAAACAGTTTTACCGCTGCTCCCTTTAGGGGTCGCCACCGTGAATCAATCACATCACAGTGAATTCAAGATTTATCCAGGCTTGGGACCGGAGCAAAGGTTCACTAGCTTGTGACCCCTAGTGGCAGGACATTTGGCTCCCTGTCAGGAGACTGAACCCCAGTCTCACACATGACAGATGTGGTTGCTCAGCACAATACATGAGCCAACATATCTATATAATGTTGATTTATGTTTGCTTTCTTGGATGCACGACATGCAGTTGATTTAAAGCCACAGTTGTCAAACGCCAGTGTTGTTCTGGCAGTGGGTAAAAATGACCCATTGGTGGATGTCGTGGTGGATAAACTGGGGCTAAAACTGGGATTAAACCAGGAGCCTCCACAGAACATCAAATATGTTAAATAACTTGAAGTTTTACTCAATATTTGTCATTTTTTGGTTTGAGTAGAAGATTTTAACTCCTTAAAGAGAAAAAACGTAGTTAATGAATACATCCAATTAAAGCAACACTATATAACTTTTTAAGGCTGTATAACAACTAAAGGAGACTCACATGGGATTGGTAACTTTTCATAAATATCTTATAAATATTGTAGTTATGATGTAAATTTGCGTCACTTGCAGCAATAGTGAAGGATCCATTACTTGAAGAGTTTGTTACATGTGTGAGGAGAAAGTGCACTTGCAACTGATGTAAATAATTTATAAAGTAAAATGACTGATATATACTGTTAAGGCTGCTACTGGTTGTATATGATATTCATTCCAATAGTTTTATTATGACCATAGCCAATAGAATCAGGTATTTCACTCCACACAACATACATCTCCACATTCTGAGGCAATGGCAGTTTCATCCAGTCGACGCACATTTTGCCAATATGAGGAAAAGATGTCAGCGGCAGTGGATAATTGCTAATAAAGTAATGGCTTTCCAATGAGAATTAGTTTAGCAGATGAGGTTTAATCTCCTTTAGTCCTCAGTTGAACCAGATTAGCCTGTGGTTCCTCCTTTCCCAGACCCCACGAATGATTCTGATGGACGTTTTAAATCTCCCCCGAATAAGCCTTTCTGTTTTGACCCGAACTTTGATAACCAACAAGGTCAAGCACATAACTGGTGTTTACATCATAAAACTGATGAAGAACCCAGTACGTACCGATGATAAGGCCGACCATTGTGCTCAAGTATCCCGTCCCGCTGCCCAGATTTAGGAAAGAGAGTCCCGGCTGCAGCTTGAGCGCCTCCATCACCTCGGAGTATATGCACGGAGCGGACAGGTGTATGTTGCCGTGCTTCCAGGCCAAGTCTTTGTAGGCACTGTCCCGGTAACCGTCCAGGTAGTAGTCGCCGCGGTCTATGGCTCGGAACGCCTGCTCGACTTTCTCCGTGCGGATGTACTGGGCCTCCTTGAGATTGTCGATGAGGTCGTCGTTGTCCTCCCCGGCGCTCACTGCTCCCCCCATGGCAACAGGCGACGGAGACACACAAGGGCAGGACTCGCGGGGATGTGCTCGGGATGACTGATTCTTCTTCTCAAAGTGTCATAGAGATGAACGGCTGCGGCTCCTCGAAAGTGTCGGTTCAGGCGACAGTCATGTCCGGGCGGCAAATGACCTGTGAAAAACGAGGGAGGGGAAAAAAAAAAACTAAACACGGAGTGACAATATGCCTGGCAGCGGTGGCGAAAGTGTCCGCTTCTATTTACAAGAGAAGAGGTGATTTCTGATGCTGGAACGGGAAAGATCTGCAATGTTCTTCGTTTTTTTAGTGATTGTATAAAGTAATCCACTCGTGCTGAGGTAAGGCCTTAAGCAGGGCATTTCTCACAAGATTATGTACCAAAGCTTTATGTGTGAAAACTGGGCTAAAGTCTGTCATGATCTAAAGCATTGCAAGAATACAGAATAACAGCTCAAAATGACTATTTACATGTTTTGATGAGAGTACAGCAGTTAGAATCAAATCTGTTCATTGAATCTGCCTCTATTTCCTTGTGTGAAGCTGCTTCTTTCTCCTGATTGGCCACTGACATCATGTGATGTATGTTAAAGGAAATGCAGTTGATGTTTGACACATGAAGAAGTAAAAAAAAAGGTGCTTATGAAATCTGACACCATTCTGCTGTTTGGTTTTATCAAGAGTGGATATTGCATCATCACAAACCCTTGTTACGGCATCATTACAAAGAGTTTACTAGAAAAAAATCCTAAAATGATTCAACTCAATGGCTCTTTTTTTCCAACGCTTTGGTGAAAAATAATCTCACGCTGCCACCAAGTGACTGAATATAACTCCAGATACTCTAGAGACAGACGAGACTCGACTTCCCGCTCTGCCTCCTCAGCATCTCCACATCTGACTCAGCTAATAAAGATTCAATTCAGAGGTGACTTTGTAGTGGAAGAGCCTCTAGGGTAATTTTCCATCGGCTTTCGCTCTCATTGATTCACACGCCGTCACTGATTGTACGGCAGTGTTTTTTTTCAAACCTGGTTTCTCTGTCCTCTCTGTAATGCAAAGACTTTCCTGCAGTTGAGGGAAATGTAAGAGAAAATGGGTCAGGAGAGGTGGTCTACAGGCAAATTGCTTTTGGGAACTGTCGTGGAGTCTCACCAATCGTGATCCGCAGTCTCGAAACTGGGCTCCTTATTCACACATAACTTTAGCAAAATCAAAAAGGAGAGGAGTTTTGGGAGTACTTGAGAGTCTAAGGAACACTTTTCAGAGGCTGTTTACACGACAACGCATGGCCGTGCTTTGGATATAATCAAAACTATAACCCGACAGTCATGTCCCAGAAAGCTACTGGCTACGCTCAAGAAGAAAAACAACAATGGCAAAATACTGTCATTTTGTCCATAATGAGGCTTCAGTTTATTTACACTGACAATGATAGGTTTTTGAGGAGAATAATAGAATGTCACTCCTCAATTTGGGTCAGTTACCCCATTTCTGACAATCATGCTTGTATTTACTTTGTTTTTATTGCAAAAAAAAAAAGTTCTGTCTTTGCTGTTTGTGCTTTCTTACATTTAAACTATGCTAATGTAGCACTGTTTGAAAAAGAGTGTTGTGTTGCAATCATCCAATTAAACATGTTGATATCGAGTCAGTTATATTACTCTTTATTCCCTTTTGCGTATCTATATGCATATATTTAAACAGATATTGTAAGTGTACAGTAGATTGAGTGGATATCATACTGTTTGTTTAATTGCTGTTGCCGTATTAATATGGTAGATTGTGTCATGTGCAGGTTCAAAAGTTCTGAACATGTGCATACCCAATTTTGACGGAAATCAGGTACTGACCTAAATCAGGAAGTGATAAGCAACTCATGCCATTACTTCATGGCAGGTTTTATGTCTGTGGCATTAGCAGCAGGGTTCACAATGGCCCTAGTAACCTGGAAGACCTGTAAATGGCCCCTTGCATTTCTTACCTTTAAATCAGTCACATTTTTACTTTGTTTTGTTTTTGGATCCAATCCATTTATAGCATCTTTATTGTGATTAAAAGGAAAATCTCTCATTTGTGGTTTGTAGGGCTGTGAGAATGGACTGATGGACTGATGAAAGCATTCCCTGCTTTAACTTTCTTTGTATCATACTCTGGTTTTGGTCTTGACTCTTCCCAAAAGTCTGTTTCAACACAACAGGAGAATACCGATAGCATGGGCTGCTACTGAGAAGATCTAAAATAAGGACTTGAGGAGGTGAAGCTCTGACATGTCCTCGACTTGAACTCAGGCAGAACCTGCATGGCTGCTTTCTGAGGTCACGACAGGCAGACTTTACAGACTGTGTAACAGATCCTTCACAGAGAAGATCAACACCACTTCTGGAACTGGATCCCAGGAGGCTTTCCAGACTGGCCGAGCAGACACAAACATGGCTGTATGTGTATATTTAGGAAATAGGAGAAGTATTTGGTAACAAATTGTATTTCAAACTAAAGTAGCAGCTAAGTATTGGTGATTAATCATTTCCTCATACTAACTACAGCATACAACTGCCATCCCAAAATGGCAGTCTAAACCCACACCAGAAGAGAAGGAAAAAAAAAAACACTTGAGACTCTAAAAGCTGTAATTAATCAGGTACAAGTGTTGAAAACATTTAATCTAAATGCACTAAAACTTTCAACAAATGCAAATTTTATACACAGTGCAATCGCTCTGCAGCAAAAACACCTGAATAGAATACATTATTCACATTGTTTACACCAGAATATTCCTTTGTGGAAAGAGCACACCCAAGGAAGTGCAGTGTGTTTCTCATAATACAGAGAAAGGCCACAAAAAAACTATTCTTTTTAAACAGCAAAAACCCAACATTTAAAGAAGACTGTTGTTGTAAATCTTATCTACAAGTCAAAATGGTATTGAGCCGCTGAAAAAGTTTTACACCATACATCACAAATTTATTGTTATCGCACTATCAATGATTGCCTATATCCACTACATGTATTGCAATACCATTTTGGTCTTTTTGGTCATGTGATGGACATTTTAACCTGTCAAAACCGTTGTTTAAAGCCTTTAATCAAACTGTAGTGTGTGTTTCCAGACAAAAAAAAATTTAATTTCTACATTTAGTCCAGATTTAATCAGGTCATAACATTATTGCGATATTTAAAATAGTTTTTCTGATATGTAGCCCTGCAGTTTACGATGTTTCAGTTTGTTACATGCTTTTTTGCATAGGACACCAAAATCATCTAGCTTTGTGAAATTAAAACCTAGCAATAATAGTCCACTGTACATTGACCAGAATTTGCAACATCCTGGACTTGGTCACCAGAATGTAGAAAACTCAACAAAACTTTTGTTTGGAGTTTAGAAAGCTACAAAAAATTCAGACACTGCTTCTGTTGCAACCAAAGTTCAGAGTAGACACAACTAGATTCCTATTCCAAACTAAACCATAACGTAAAATCTAAAAAGTATTATTAGATTCTCATTTGCATAATTTGCATTCCTTCTGCTTTCTCCTGTCATGGATCGTACTCTCCTCTGTGACCTACTGGCCTCTTTTCTGCCCCGTACACCACAGGGCAAAGGCTTTACTGAATAATGATTACACATCTCAAGGAGCACATCAACTAAACATTAGGCAAATTCATGCGCCCATGTGAAAAATGTTTTTTTAATCTTTGCTGACCCCTTGATCTCTGACGGTTCTTTCTGACTTCTTCAAAATTAATCTGATGGGGCACCAAACCCACAACACATCAGCATCTTATATACTATTTATGCTTACAATAATCAGATTATGAATTCTAATGAATATACAGTAAGGGTATGCAAACTGATGTATGCTAGTCTTCTCATGTTGTGCAAGTGGATCATATAACATAAGACTAAAAGCGCTGTTTTAATAAGCTGATTTTAAGTATGTTAGTAAGTATGATATGTCAACAATGAATAAATGGCTGCTGATTTTAATAAAAATTATTATAATAATAATAATAATAAATAATACAAAAGAAGTGTCTATTCCAGCACTGGCTACATCTGGTTACACAATAAAACTGTGTGGGGAAAAAAAGTAAATAGAAAAGGGAAGCAAAGTGAAGCAGATAAATATTGGCAATGCATTCATGCAGTGTTTAACGAGGTGGAGATAACTGTGGGAATACATCAGGCTGACAATGATCTAAGAGCTAGAAGTTTAAAGTCAACTTGAAACTTTGAAAGATTTGTTGTAATGTATTTAGCAGCCGTACAGTTTTACGTTTTTAATCAATTAGAAGCAGGAAAGGTTGCTATGCTCTTTTGTTTTGTTTTTTTAAATAAAAAGCCATCCTGAAAAGGAAGACTGTAATGAGACTTTGTACCACTAGATGGTGTTGCAAGCCCTTCTCGTGTTAATTATTACAAAATGAGTTGATTTATGGTTTAACTGCAATATCTTCCTGGTATAAACTGAACTGAGTGAGCTATGTAAACTATAGAAGCAGAACCTTTATATTCAACTGACTGTAAATTGGATGGCCATTTTGTTTTGACATAGTTCTATTTGGGGGGGGGGGGGGTGTTTAAAGTAGATAGTATATATCTTATATATATTATAAATTAAAACTTTTTTTTTTTTTAAACTTGGAAATGTGCCCTTCTTTTGATGATGCATTTACTTTCTGTACACTACTCCCTCTGCTGGTAACTTTCTGAACTACATATATCCAATTAAAAGTACTCTAGTTTTGTAAAACAAAATGGTTTAAATGCCCTTCACTGAGTTTATATAACACTTACCTATTCTTTACCCATAATTCAGCTGTTTCTTATTTCTATCCCTTGACAACTGGCACAACAGGGTGGTATAAGTGGATCAACACAATAACCCAGTGAATAAACTTATGTAATACGGCCTTTTCACTGTTTCCAACCCTGAGGCTAGTTCAAAAATCTTGTGATCCATTCAAACTTTTCTTCAGCTTGGCTACTTCTCAACTCAGTGGTAATTATCCCAAAACTGCAGAGAAACATGACAGTCGAGGCGTTTGCTGTAGCAGGCAGCAGAAGCCCTCCATCCGTGGGTGTAGTTTGAGCAGTTTAAATCTTGGACTCAAACTGATTTTGAAATGTAAAAAGGAGCACCAGTTGTGTCTTTTATTAACGTCTAAATCTTTTCACTTTGCCCCCACTGTTACTGGGTTTGCATGAAGAGGAGTCATACAGTTTTCATTTAAGTGGAAATTATCCTGAAGCTGGAACAAGTTGGACCTGTCTGTACAACTGATGCAGTTATACAGACTGCAGTATTGATTTAAAGTTTTTGGCACTGCCAGAGATGTACCCAAAAGTTTAGTACATAAAATTAGAAGAAGAAAATGTTTGAATTTGTAATAGGACCAATTATAATAAAAAATAAAATAATTGTGGTAATTTTTCCCTGGTCTGTGTGGAAAAAAACAGCAGTCACAAGTATTACAGTAATGTAATACAGTTTAAGTAGCTGTAAACTGCTTTGAATAGAGGCATTACTATTACAAAACATATATCTTAAATTGAATAAGTTTTATGTGAAGCATGTAAAAATAGTTCTATTTCTTCATCTTTAGTGTTCATAACTCATTCATGTATCAGCTGTCTAGAAGCCCTCAGAACATTATCTGTTAGAACAGCTTGTTCCTTACAAAGGATACCTAGAACTTGAGTGTTTTCCAGCATTATCACACAACAATAACCACAGAGCCAGACTTAAACCTCAGAGGAAGAGCATATGGAGCTTTATATGATAAATGAGCTCTGTGTTCTTCTTTTGATCTGCATCTACATAAGGTACAGTATATTATGCAGTTGTTTTCACAGATGTTACTTTAGTCCCACAACTGACACCTGCTGCAGCCAATCAGAGCACCGCTTGGTCACGTGGTGCAGTTGCCACACAGACGGCGGCCTCTCAGCCAATCAGAGGCCGGAACACTTTCTTCACTGCGTGTGGCGATGGAAGCAAAACAACAACAGCGTTTTCATCAAATGTTGTCAAGCGTTATTAATCACTGATATTTCTATAACGTGCGCTTATGTATCCGTGACAAGTCCGTGGTTATTTCAGTCGTCTTTCCCCGAGCTGACAACACATAGAGCCTGTGTCTGTTGTCAGCTTTTGTTCTCACTTCCCACAAAACGCAGTTGGCCACAGCTCTCTGCAGTGCGATTAACCTCAATCTTTAGCAGCGACCAGCTAAACCGGTTTGTGAAAGACGCAGAAATAAAAGCCCTGTCGGTTTTGGCAAGTGATTCGGACAAATCCCATCGATAATTCAATAACAATTACACAACGCTGTTTTGCAGCTACCTTTTGTTAAGAAAACTCTTCCTCGAGCCCTTTTGTTTGTTGACTACACGCTACAACAAAATGGAAGACGGCGTGCACAACATTGTCGGAATTGGGCAAACTTTAAAAATACAGTGACAGGGGGAGAAGAAAAGCTGAATGACTACTATAACACGGTAGCATACTATTAAACAACGCAATTTAAGCTGTCAGTGGACATTGGCTAATGTTAGCTTTTGTGGGCCTGAGTGCGCCATCACCAAAACAGACAAAGCAGGTTAGATAAGCTTGCCGCTACACAATAACGGCTACGCTCGCTGTCAACTCCAATTAACTGAGAAAACCTGAAAAACACACACAAACCCACTGAAATATGTCACTGTCTATAAAAGAAATTAAAAACACACTCACAATGCCGTGTCGCATTCAGTCACTCCTTGCAAGTGGATGCACTTCAACAGAGCAATGCGACGAACAATGACTTTGAGACGTCCACAGTTTTGTCCCAGAAGTCAGAGGTATGCCACCGGTTGACAGAGCTAAGTGAAGCAGCTAAATGGTCAAGTTGAAGGCAAAGTAGGCTACTAGCGCCGTGCGGCTGAGTCTGAGTGGAAGAATAAGAACAGCTGAGGAGAGGATGTAAACACTGGTCACGTGGTCTGAAGACGTCGATACAGGGAAGAAGCACTGTTGCTCAAACCTGTCTTCTCCTTCTGCTGATTTAACTGTAGGGTGATACTGTGTGAAAGAAGGGATTGGTATTTCCTTACCAAAGTAGAGGAGCTCAATTTGTTTTATTTATTTATTTATTTTTTAATTAAATGTCCAAGTCATCTCTCAAAGTTGGCTACTTATTAATCCAGATTATTGCATAACTGCTACAGAAGTCTAAAACAACAACAATTTGTAAAGGATGTACCTGAAGCTCTTAACTAGTGACATTTAAAAGTCCATGCAATGTTGAGAGCTTTAACAAAAAGAAAACACAAAGTAAAGGTATAGGTCTAACTCGGTAACTTGTATTGGGTTATGTTTTTGTGTCTTTCAGTTAAGCTCTGGTCAAAAGGGGACACTGGAAATACTTTCTTTTCTTTAAAATTGCTCAATTACTACATACTGAGGTGTTGCACAGCCTTACAGCAGTAGCAACCCTTCATATGTATTGTATTACCTTCTATTTTCTGCCCACGTCGACAATTTACAGTACCCCATTTGGCCTTTTCTCCACATCCTGTGCAATCTGTCTATGCATTTAATAGCATATTGTTTCTCTTTATTAGAGCCCATACCCAGAAATAAGGCAGATCCTGGAAAGCCTAACCTATCTATGACCTCCCATTGGTCCCTGGAGGCTAGCCCTATATTTAGTCTACAGCTGGTTTCTGGCCTGCACTCGAAGTGTTGCAATGGATCACTGTGTAGCTTTATTAAGGAGGCAGATATAAGGATACGCTCAGGTCTGGTCCACTTTCACCAAACAAGCAATAGTTCTTCGGCATGCTTAACCTTACAGTACAGGGTGTTATTATTATCAGCCTATATCTGTTTAAGGTCATCAAGGTCACACTGTATTACGTCACATCTCTGGCCTGAAAGTGTTAGCATAACTTTGCCAGTGTATCCGAGGTGATCTGTGGCCTCGATTATAGTGAGGGTACGCTCTGAACACTATTGATTTCACAATTTTTATTTTGTGGACTACTTTTGCGATGTGAGATGCCATGTGATGAAATTGTTTACATCTTCACTCTGTTTTTAATTGCGCAACTCCAGTGTGTTTACATACAGCAACAAATTGTACTGCCAAAACTTAAAGTCTCAGCTCCCCAATATAAACTATATCAGAGAGTTAACTTTAAAGTAAGAGGGTTGTAGAGACTTATGTGCCCCTAAATGACCCTTCTCCACCATGGCAGTGGCAGTCCAGGCTAAATCATTTACTCTGTTTACTTTTATTTATAGCTGCAGAATGGAATCAGGTTGTTGCAGCTAGGAAAGTAAGGACACGGCCTCTGTGACCTGACAACAATACATTGTTTTCCAGATTTTCTTCTTGGGAGTTTTCAAAAATAAATCAGAACTCGGTTGGTGTCCTCACTGCTCACACTGCAATGCTACACATCCTTTACCTCATCACAATCTGGTAAAAAAAACACATTTGTTATTAAATTCACATTGTTTACCCCATTAATGCGTCGTGATCTTGAAATGGTGGGTTCAAATAAAAGTTTCTGTTTGCGTAACTGTGCGTCAAGGGTTATTTAGAAGTTGAGTGTAGTGTGTCCTTGAGTTGTAATTCAATTTTGACGTTCATTCTTGTGTCTTATTAGGATTATCATGAGCACATGGGTTGTTTTAGGTCATGTCCCCGAGCTGTGAGTGTGCAGCCCTCGTGTTACTGAATTCCTCGCCATGCGCTCAGCATATAGGCTGCAGCATTGGCAGATCATGTGGCGTGCCTTGAGGTCTGTCTACACTATTTTCATCAGGCTCGATCGTCATTAATCTTGGAGAGTATTTGCATAACCCTAACTTAAATGCACTTTGCTTACATTTTTCTTTTTTCTTGGTTTCAGAATCTGAAGAATAAATTAAATACCATTTTTTCAAGTATGCCATCTTCATTGAGCCAGTCAGTTTAGAGAACCCAAATAATGTGGTCAGTTTCAAATAGTGAAAGATCTGATAAAAAGTGACCTCAAGTGAGAATGTGTGGCAATTTCAAGGTAACAAGATAAGCACTTATGGATGACTCTCAACAAATAAACGTTCCCATTCTTGTAGCTTTTCTACTCTGTCGCTTTAGTGTAAATGTAAGGCTGTGTGTATGTGTGATAAATCAGTATTGTATATTTTTTATTCATATTTGGTATAGATAAAGGAGTAGTTGTCGATGTATATACAGAGAGAAAAAGGGGGATAGGAGTTTCAGAAGTTCACATCATGCTACTCCTTTTGAGTCATATGTAACTTGTTTTTGATACTCTTTTGAGATGTATATCTGATGCCCCAAAAGGTTAATGAACAAAATAATTAATTCATAGATAAGCAATTTTTATTTATTTATACTTATTCATAACTATATTTACATCATTCCTTTGAGTATAACAACACTTACATAATGGACTATATTAAACTGGAACTAACAGCAAATGTGTAAAAGGGTGATTCTCTGAAAACGGTACCTTTTGGGTCATGCAGTATTTGGAATAGAAATTTGAATAATTCTATTTATGATGAATAAATCTGATTGTAGACTATTTTAACTATTGGCAACACACATTTTTCTATCTCTGGCATGAAAAACCAAATATTTTTGTGACTTTTTTTGGTCAGTAAATACACTTTTGAGTTCATCCACATCACAGACAACTTTGTGTGAAGGGAATCTTACAAGATTTTCAAGCAAATTCTTACTCATTTCGAAGCCCCTTGTTCACTACAATTTATTTTCGATGGGACTTTTAAGTAATATAATATTTGACGATCACTTTCTGCTAAGCAGCTTGGTCTGATGTCGGCCATGTATGACGTTGTATGTTGTTTGTATGAAAAAATATGCAGTAACATTGATTTTCATGTATTTGGGTGGTATTCAACAGCCTACACACAGGTAAGAAAGCTCTAAACTAAATTCTTTTAATTCCAAAAATGAATGGTAAAAAGTTATAATGTAATAACTTGATGTGATGTGGTTGACAGCGTAAAATGTCAATTGGACAAGTAACATTTCATAACAATTTTTTCCGCCTAAGAAAACACAAGTTACTAAAACAGAAATGGTATCTAACAAGTTGTGGCTGTAATTTCATGTACTGACCACTAGATGACGCCAAAGCCAAAGGAAACCTGATGCTTCGTGTTGAACGTGGTGGGAGTAAATTTCTTCAGAAGAAGATGCGTTTGAAAAGTTTTATTTCTACCATACACAAACTGTACAACACAGCGCATATCTGTTTATTATGAAAGAGTAAAAGTAATAGGAAGTTTCGATTTACAAACTACCTAAACTCAAAAAAGCATTACATTTGAATGAAAAAGAAAAATACAATACAATTTCATATCATACTAATATCGTTCCACAAAAAAGCATTTCACATTACAAAACATCAAATACTAACAGGGAAAAAATAAATATTATTCACAAAACTTCCTGAGCAAACAATGTGTGGTATAGGAATTAAATATGGGAAATTATAATAAAGAATTGGTGTGATTCAATTTAATTTTTTGTTAAAATAGGGACTCTTTAATTTGGCTCTTCTGCTGTTTTTGTCTTGGAAAAGTGGCTACATTTTTTTGACTACCCTTTGGGAAAATGAAAAATGTATCACTCAAATGAATTGTGTGATTTCTCTTTGAGTAAATGTATGATAAACTTTTAAGTTGTTACAACTTATGTTTTTTTAAGGGCATTGTGGCTGACAAATTACAATAAAATACAAAAGTGCAATTAATGCAAACAAAGAAGTGATTGGCCAAAAACTATGTTCTGTCAGATTTAGATTTTTTAAGTCTTTTTTGTGTGTAAATTTTAACTTCAATGATTGCAAACAAATGTTATCAAGCTTGGTTTTTAAAATAGCAACTTTTAAACTTTTTTAGGCCCAAACATTAAAAGAATTCTTAGGCCTGTAAGCAATTTAAATAAAGCCAAAGTGGAATTGTGTTTTTAAATTCACTCCTTTTTCAGTCCAATGTGTGAACAATAGAAAAATAAATAAATAATAATAATAATAAATAAAGACACCAGGATATTTCAAAACCGGTCTCTCTGAGATTACAGCTACTGGGACAACAGAATCGAAACAGTCATCAAACATTTGCTCCTATGAAAATAATTGTACTGTATATTAAATCAGACACCATCCACGTAATACTGTCCTACCACAAAACATAGTACTCATTATATTTTTATGGAGTCATATACATTTAGGCACATACTATATGCACACTCGGTGGCGTGTGCACAGAAGGCAGTTTAATATCTATATTATAAAAAAAACAAAGACATCTTGACAAAGTGGATTTCTCATTTGTGTTGCACTTCTCGTGTGGCACGCTTTGCAAAGCAGAATCGGACATTCAAGTTCACTGACGTTGCATTTTTTGTTGTGTTTTGTTGTTTTTTTCCTCAGTGTCACCTCCGTTTGTTTGCATTCAGCTGCTTATTGGAAAAATACAGTACAGATGCATTTTTTTGATCTTCACTTTGTCTTTTCATACATTCAGTCTCCAATAAAGAGTAGAAAGCAAAAGCAATGCTTAAAAATATTTATGCTTTGTTGTTTTGGTAGTTTGTTTTTTTTAAGGGAGATCCAACTAATAATAATAATAATATATGTTTTCAACACTAGATGGCGAAAGTATGCCATGAAATTGGAATGTGCTTCTACAGTGTGCAGGACAGACTTTTTCAGTATTAATAATTTACAATTGTCAAAATAAATAAAATCAAGAAATAAATACACTGATGAACAAATATAATAATAAATAGCAATAATATAAGAATGACGTGTTCACGTACAGATTCAAATCAAGCAAACCATACAAAATAATTAAGTGCAAGAAAGGGGTAAAAATCTCACCGGGATAAACATATCGAGTGAATGCAGAAACAGTAAAAAGCATCTGAAATCTGGCTGGTAATGTTCTCAGTGCAGTGTGGTTATATGGAAACGCTGAACACGTTTCCTTATACATGCAGCCAGGCCAGCACTCTTCGGTAAAATAGAACTATCTAGTGCCATTATCCCAAGTCAAAGAAACCCCTGGGTTGTATACTGCTTAAACATGGATGCCCTTAATAGCCTGTTTGATATTATCCAAGAGGGCTTTGCACTCCGGAGAGTATTCATGCTCCGAGTTGTTGTACATATCAGTTAATGTGTTCACATAGGCTTCAAAATTATGCTCACTGATGGGTCCCTGCAACAAAAAGACATGTTTCGAACTATTAGTGAACACAGCACATTCATAGAAAAATTCCTTCAGGACAGGTTAGAGATAAGAAGTTGAGGGCTGGTGGTCATACCATTTGAGGCAGCTGAATGTCTGTGAGGCTGTTAATGAGGGCTTGGCTAAGGCGAGCGAGCTCCTTCAAAAGGCTGTCGTTGTGCTGTTCGATCATCTTGTTCTCCTCCTCAATTGTCTTCAGGTTACATTCCATCGATGAAATCTGCTTTCGGGGGCAAAACAACACAGTCTCAATCAAAATTTGGAAGCCGGTAACAAAAAAAAAAAACAACACACCTGGCTTAAAAAGGAAAACATGCCAGAGTAAATATTTACCTGGGTTTGGAGCTGCATCATGTCAGCTTCTATTTGCATGTTGGAATCATTTAGTTCCTTTATTTCATGATCCAGGTGTTGAATGTCATCTTTATTTTCAACACCTAAGTAACAAAAGATAATATTGATAGTGTTGATGCCAATATCATTCATATTGTTCTATAAAGTATTTGGAGTACTCACCACTGCTAGTTTTCAGTTTGATAGTCATCTCTTCTTCTGAGTGCTTTTTCTTGATACTTTGTGCATTCAGCGGGCAACCTGATAAGCTGTAGTTCAGCAGGTCAGAAATGACAAATCTTAGATAAAAGAAGAGCACATAGTGTAACATCAACAGAACAGCTGTAAATGTGCTATTGTAAAAACTTGTATAAACTATATTTCCTTTTTAAACATAGACGTAGTAATATGGGCACTTCAGTTATTTTAAAATGACAGGAATATGCTCTCTTTCATGAGAAAAAACATCACAGATGTAATAGTGATTTATATTTACAGTACAAACACTGACAGTGAACTACTGGCAAAAAACATAGTAATTCATTAATCGTAATCAAGATAAAATGTTGCATTTATGGGATATTGATTTGAGGTCACATCGTCCAGCCTTAGTAAAAACACAACATGTCGACCAGCTGTATTGTTTTGAGATAAAATGGAGGACAAGCGGCCTCACCTTCTGTGAGTGGCAAACACATTATTGGCATGTCCAAGGCCATTGCAGCCAGGCAAGGGACAATGGGGCAGTTCCTGTTTATTGGCCTTCCAGGCAAAGGGCAGCCCATTGATGGACGACTCCTTCTGTCTTTTGGCAGCCAGTGGACAACTGCCCGCACTGCGGTGAGATGTGTATTTCCCCGATATATGGCCCTGTCCATCACATCCTATTACTGGACACCTACCAGAAAGACACACAAATGTTGTTAATCTCCATTCTCACCGGACTAAATGCATTCAGTGGTAGTTGTATTCAGTAATATCGCTTTGCTAAAAAACATGTGACTGCACTAAAATGATATGTTGAACTGGAACAAATAAAAAAAAAACAGTGGACAGTTATCTTCTGGGATCATTAAAAAAATCAGTTTTAATAACTAGACCGGAAGATTTGTTAACCATTAAGTTGATTAATCCAGCCAAATGCTGATTAAAAATAAAGTCTCCAAAACTACAAATGGACTCGACTAATCGCATTAACCACAAGTTAGTAATCCTTGAGTTAAAAAATAAACAAGTCTGAACATTTTACAAATATTTGTGCCTAAAACATGACTCCCGCCGAATGTCATTAAGAGTTTATCAGTTGCATTTCCAGCCTTGTTTTCTGCAGGTCGGTAATGGAGTGACATGAATTACAGATAATTGTCATCTATCCCCTCATGCGAAAGAATGTAATTTAGAGGTGGCTAACCCTTTCCCTTATTGATAAAGGTGAAAGGTCACTTGAGATGATACAAATAGCTCACACACACACACACATCGTAGAGTGCTGCTGCAAAAAGCCTGTTTCAGCATTTTGCCACTAAACAGCACAGGCACAGCAGCACTTAGAGGACAAAACAGCGCCGGCCCAACTACTTTCATCGACCACAGGTAGGTAGCTTGATGCAACACACCAGGACAATGGAGACATGCCATATGGCCCACCATTTACAATAATCTAGGGACATTTGCTACCCTCCCCCTTTGTCTCTTAATGTGTATGAGATCTAATTCCTAAGCTCATGCCCTTGCATTAGTAATTAAAAAGAAAAAAAATCACTGTCCAGATGTATAAGTAAGCAAGGGTTCATATATCAGACTTTGGGTTTAAACAGCAAATCAATTACATTATTTTTTCCAATAACACTTTCAGAGACAACAGAGTGAAGAGTGATTAACTGCAAATGAGTGCACTGGCATCAGCACAGGCTATTCAACATTTTCTTAATATGCTATAATTATAAAGAAAGCACTCTGTGAAGAGTAATAACCCAGATATTTCATTCAGAAAATACGGGAAAAAACACAAAAGCCTGAAAAATCACACAAAACACGCTTCTAATACTCCCTAAAAAATGAATAACTAATGTTAGAGGAGAACTATTATTATTATTGCTACTTTCTTTGTTTAATGGCCGCCAGGTATAATGCACACATTTTCACGATGTTTTTTCCGCTTTTTTCTTTTTGAAACAAAGAGACGTGACAGAATGGCAGGTGAAATTATCTTACTTAAGCTCTTGCTCGTCTTTCTCGTCCTTGTTTGGTGTGAGCCTCAAGCCTCCTTTTCTGGCCCGCGGACATCCCGACAAGCTGACGGACAGCACGTGCACAGGTTAGCATACAGTCAAATATTCACAAAAACAATGGATGGAAATGTACAAAGTAAATTATATTTGAACAAAAGTTTAATTTATTACGCTGACAACAAATTACTACATGTTATAATGTGGCATGAGAACAAACTAGACCGAAAATAAGCCAATTTAAGGTACGGTAATCTACTGTAATATTAGCTAAGTATCTCGCTAAATACGTAAGTAATGCTAACTAGTTAGCTACTCTAACCTGACGTTTGTAAAGACAGTGGCGACTGTGGCATTAGACGTATAACTTTTTTTTTTCATTTAAAAAAAAAAAAAAAATGTATACTTGAATTGAAAAATGTATTATAATACCAAAAGCCTTATTTATTCCTACATCCACAAAGCAATTTTGTGAGTTATATGATGATTTTTTTTGACAGCATAATGTCTTATTTTGTGCTGGGTGGCGTGACTTATATGGTGTTATATTACAATAGGTCCATTAGACAGGTGTTAGACCAAAACTAAGACTTGTCTTAAAAAAAGTCAAAGGCACCTTTGTGAAACCTTCCTTGGGGCTGATCACTTACAGTGGGCACCTATAGGGGAAATTGAACTGTTTTCCTAACCATTCATTTACATGAATGGCGATAAGAAATGCAGTCTGTTTGTTGCAAAAGTGTTGGTATCACCATCTGCTTAAATGGTATGCTTTAAACAAATGTATTTCATGCTTAGATATTTGATTATTTCCCTCCTACCTTCTGTGTGAAGCATAGTTCCCAGTCACATGACCAGATCCATCACAACCAGGTGTTGGGCACCTGCAGGTTGAGAGACACAGAGACCAGGTGCTTTTTACAGCAGACTGCCAGCAGCAACTTTGTGAGAGGTAAACAGACACCATGCATAATGTTTAGAAGGAAGTGAAGGGGGGAAGGAAAAGGCAAGCCTTGACCCTGGGTAATGTAAAACCAAGATGAATAGTCAAAAATTCGTTAATAACATAACAATTTTCCAGACACGTACTTTAGTTCCTGAGAGTTGGCTGCCATCAGAGACTTGAGTGTTTTGTCAGCCAGGGGACATCCAGACACACTAGAGAGGATAAAGAGCTAACAGTCAGTTTAATACACTCTTTGATCACAGCTGAATTAAGTCATCTTAATACAATGTCACAATGCATATTTATGAAATAGTTTGAAAACACATTGTTGTGTTGCCTTTATGACAAGGCTTTTCACTTTAAAATCAAATACAAATGACACACTTTTCTATCTGAGTGTACATTCTTTATGTCCCGCTTCGAACAACAAAAGCTACAATAATCAACATAATTAAACAATCAGCATTGTTTTCCTTATCGGTATATCTGCTGGTGCTAATGAGGTGTAATTAATTACACTACCTCCGATGTGAAGCGTAATTCCCCGTCACATGGCCACTGCCATCACAGCCTGGGGTTGGACAGCTGCTGAGAACAAATACAATTAAATACACAGATTATTTGATTATTTGGGTTTTCTTAGCTTTCAATGAATTGTTCATTAATTACATTTTTATGGCCAGTAACAAGGATTAGGAGTTAGTACAGGAGGAAGTTTAGTAAAAAATTATTGTACTGTGCACTTTCTCCTTGAAGTCATTTCAGGGTTTGCTGTGCTGTAGAAACTAGAGGATCCTACTTTACTTTATGGTGTAATTCTCAAAGGGAGATCCAGCAGAGCATGCACTCTAACTACAAGAGTCAAGAGTTGTAAGCTGGTACAGGACGTACAGGGAGAAAACTCACTTTTAAATAGATACAATTCTTCTCCACATGAACCTGCAGACATATTAGTTACAATGTGGGACACTTGAGTTTCACTTATACTGTCTTGACATAGGTTTCTTTGTAAGAGCACAGACCATCTGTCAAAAAAGCCTTCTCAAAAGCAAACTCATTATGCACAGCTGACTAAATCACAGGGCCTTGACATGTCCGACCCCTCCCTCTTTTAACGACCCCAGCGTTGACCCAGCCCTACCTCAACAGCTCCTTCTTCGAGTCTCTTAGCAGCAGCCTGGCTTTGGGGCTCATCATGCCACCCTCTCCCTGATAGTGCTGCTCCTCCAAAGAGACCTGATCAAAATCCTCCTGCAGTGAAACAATAGCAATATAAAAATCGACTTAAACTTTCATAATATCAAAGTAGATTGAGATCTCCAATGACCTAAAAGTGAGTAATTAATGAAAAGCCTCATTTAATACTCTTAACACACAAGGTTTAGGGTTAAAGAGCGTAGCAAAGAGATTATGCTTAAGGATGCATATACAGTAGTAAACCATACATCCATTTAAAGTCATACTTAATCCACATAGTGTTTATCATGCATGACATGCAGATTTCATTTTTTTTTTTTTTTTAAGATTTTGCAGTTAACAGATGTTGTGTTTGGTTTAAAAGCAGGTCGAATGCAGTAAGTTTTAAATTGAAAATGAATGCCACTTGTAAAACACACAAGTATCTTTTCAAACTAAAATGTGCTTTTACTCAAAAATACTCCTAATTGGTTAATTGTTATAACCCACATTTTGTTTTAAAGCTGAATTTAGACGATAAAATGCTTCAAAATGAAAGCACTCTCAAAAGCATCCTCAAAAAACAATTGGCCCTGTCCTTATCTTTTAAAGTCCAATTAACAATGACAGTGACAGTTTTTTTGCTCACACATTTAGCATGACTGATAACTTTTCACAGCATTTGTATCCCACAGTGGTGTCATTCTTTTCTGCCATTGCTTATTTTTCATTGAATGTAGCTAAACGCCTTTTTGTGTACCTCTTTGTCCTGCAGAATGTGAGCCTTGCTGAAGTTGACCGGGATGTGGCTCTCCCAGCTGTCTCTTTCACACAGCGGTTTGTAGAACGCTGGGCTGATGAGCATGCTTCCACTTTGGGCCACAGTAGACTCAAGTGGCGACGGCAGCTCTTCGGAAGGCAACTTGGCCGGGGCCTTGGCGTTCTCTTTGCTTTTCTTCATGCTCAAGTCCAAGGTGCCGTTTTCGTCCACCTCTATGAGCATGTCCTAAAAAAAAGTGAGGTATGTTTCATATTTCAGTAGCTCACAGGGTGCACATTGCAATCAACCTCTCACTGAATTCAGATACATTACAAAATGTAACTTTTTGTGATGGCAAATGTGTTTTATCAGTTTGAGGCATGTGTATTTAAATATCTTGGCAATGTTGTGATATGTTTTCACACATTTTCGTCAGCCATTCATTATTTCAATGTTGACAAGTGGGGTACACCAACAGCCAATGGGAGCCAACCTAAAAGGAGACCACCTTTTGCATGAGCATGTGATTGTTTATGAGCTGAAAATATTATATTTTATTATATTAAAATATTTTTTCAAATGATTCCTATTATAATAAGCAAACAGATAGTAACAGATAATAGTTTTAGTCTATTATTTAAAAAAAATATCGTACTCTCTGTTTCAACATCATTTTTAAAAAATTCATCTTCTACCCCTTATCTTTTTTAAGTTGCGAGGGGGTGGACCTAATTCCAGCCACTTTAGGGTACACCCTGGACAATGACCAGATAATAGCAGGGCTTAAAGACAGACACTAACTGGCAACCACTGACATGTGAAAATAATTATTTTGAGGCAATTCAGATTCCCCAGTTTACCATTACATTTATGTCTTAGCGCTGTGGGAAGAAAGTTCGTCATAGATCATCATAGACGCAAGGCAAAACATTTTAGTTCAAGAAAAATACCTCAATATATTGATGAAATAAAAAATATTTTATTTAAATACACAGGGGTTATCTCACATGAGACAAAGTACCAAACTAAGCCATCATTAATTCAGCTGAACACAAAAAAATAATCACTGCTGTGTGTAGTTTTTCTGTGACAGCTGTGTCATCTGTTTTCTAGGACACACAACCAAGATGGCAGCTGGGGGGTTGGGTTTGCTGGTTTTAGGTCATCATTATAATAGCAAAAATTAAAAGCTTAATGTGCCATAAGTTTGCCTTGCTGACAGATGTGTTTGTCGTTGAGCGCTGAAACGCACTAGCAGGGATGACTTATGGCTGTTTTATGGCATTAAAAGTTTTACCTCGTTAAATGCTGAAATCCCGTCCATGAATGAAACCAATTATTCGACGCATATGTTTCATTAAACCCTATACATCATTATTTTTTTGCAACAAAAGGGCAGCCTTTCAAATTAATTAAAAGGTATAATTTTCATGAAGGTTGGATGTGGCTGTCCACTTTAATTACCCTGCCATTTGATGATGTGTCTACCTCATCAAAACAGGACAGAGGAAAACTAAAGGATGAGCTTTTTGATTTTAATTATGTTATTTTGTGCTATTATTAATAAATGATATATTGTATTCATTTGTTCACACTTTAAAGGCCAGCGTTTAGGTGATTTTCTGGTGTGTGATTTTTCAAAGTGTAACATACATATGCAGATAAGTTAAAGCGTCCAACAGCTTATAACACTCTAAATCTGTCCCCTCTTTTCAGACTTGAAAGCTGTCCTTTATTTTGTACATCTTTCCAAGACAACTAAGCTGTGGATGAGAACAGATGATTAACTTGCTAACACTGTTTTATTCATTCAGTGGGCTGGTACCTGGGACAGGGCCACGTTCTCAGCTCAACAAGCTGGGAGACAACGATCTGTGCTGTGTAGGTGTGGAAACCTTGAATCATCTACATTACAGTTTGCATGTATGTAACCCACAGGATGCAGGCAATATTAACAAGAAAGTGACTTTGGGACAAGTTGAAAACAGTGGCAGTCGAAGGAGGGATTAAACTTTGGAGATGTTAGCTCCTTTAAATGATTGGCTTAATCTATCAAAATGCTTTTAAAGACAAGTGCTGTAGCTGTGCTCTATTCTGGATCCTATAACTAAACAAAATATCCTCTGCCATCTGCAGTGTTTTTCAGACAACAGTTCAGGCTATTTACATGCCAGATGATGTCGAAATAAAATACAATGCCACATGTTTAAAAAAGACAAGGAGTAGTAATTAGGAAGGAATGGCCAATAGTATACGTCTTCTGATGTGATTACACAAATGTTGATTTGTGTACATTAAAGCTTTAAAGAGTGAAAACCTGCTTGTTTTTCTGCCACCAGACACCCAGACTCCCTTTGCCAAATCCAGTCTTTTGATGCCTTCTCTTTTTATACACAAATCAGAGTTCCTTTAAAATGACCACATTAAATACCTTTCCAAGTGGTCTAATTTGATTACCTTTGTGGAGGTTGCCAAGGGCCGGCCAGTGACAGCCTCCATGTTCTTCCGGTAGCGTGTGGAGAGGTTAAGGATAGCGGCGGTCGCAGCTGCCGCCTGGAGACCGTCCTCTTTTTTGAATTGACTTGGTGGGCTATTCTGACCAGAGGTGGGCAGGCGGCCACCTGAAGCACCGAGGAAGCCAGGGTACTGCTGAGGTGCTAAAAGACAAATCATTAGCCTTTATTTAGTTCCCATACCAGGTGTCTGCTTATGACTAATAGTGCTATAAAAATGCCTTAAAGTTTAGATTAGATGTAGTTTAGATTTTTCCTTTGCTTTATGATCATTATCTGAATCAAATAAACATGAAAAAGGTGTGTAGGTTTATATCCATTATTTGTAAAGTTAGTATTTGTTATTCATATCATTACTCCGCAGAGCTTGGTGCATTTATTCACCATGTTTCTTTTTCAATAAGAAAGTATCAAACTCACAATCAGGGAAATGTGCCATTTCCTGCTCCTGGTTGCTTCCTATCAGTGGCTGTTTGCCGAAGACCTGTGCATCAAAGCTGGCATAATCAAAGCGGATTCTGCTGTACTTGTCCATTTCTTTCGTGAGGCTCGTTTGTAAGGCTGCTACTGGATGAGAGAGCCTGTAGTTCAACTGGTTCATCTCAAACTTCTTTATGAAACCAATTGCTCTATAAGGAAACAGAAAGAAGACCATTATTGTGTTAAACTATATGATAAATAATGAGATGGCCAAGTTTAATGGAGGAGTTAAGTGCAGACATTGTTTTAAAAACGTTAAGGCTTGCCAGTGCTTTTGTACACATAGTCTGGGATCTGATGTGTGGCGTAGATCCACAGCCAGGTTGCCAGACTAATTAATATAGTAGGAGTGGGCATACTGCCCATGATATATCCACCGGGAACAAAGAGTTCTGCTCTTTTATCATCTCTAATAGAGAGGAACTCACAGGACCAGCAACCATTGCTTATGTCTACTTGGAAAGCTTGAAAAAGACATGTGCATTCTGTTGGGATCCATGAATAAAAATAACCCTTATTCTCCACAACAATAATCATTTTTTTGTCTAACCTCTGTTGAGCTGAGAACTTTAGTCCATAATAATGAATACCTAATATTTTCTAATTATTTTCTGCACATAACCACAGTGACAGACAAAGTCCCTCATGTTATCTGACATTATACCTTGGTGAGCGGTCAGGTGTTTGTCTGCTTTTCAGACTCTCGTCTTGAGGTTTGGAGACTTTGACTGCAGCGGCGATGGGGCAGCCCGACAGACTGTGGAGGAGCAAACACATTAGTCCAATACTGTAAGTCAACTATAAACAGTGCAGCTTTCTAATGGCTTTGAGCTAAGGCTTTACCTCCGGTGGGTGCTACGGTTGCTGTTGACATGGCCTCTCCCTGTGCATCCGGGTGTAGGGCACTTGAGGACGTTCTCATGCATGGCTAGGACTGAGGGGACGAGGACACAGAGACCAGATGAGCTCAGAGGAACATTGAGCGAGGGAGTGAGTTAAGTATGGCAAGATTGTAAACACCACAGATGCAGAAAGTAAAGCATTTTAATTTGTCAAATGGTGATTTATGTAACTAGTTGCTACATTAATGCCTATAGAGGGAAGATCCTACATAGACAGAAGAAAAAAGAAAGAGGCTTTTTCATTGTAAGGCACGCTGGAATGTAAATAGCTTAGTGCAAAGAGGAGCGTAACAAGACAGCTGATTATATTCTTCAAAACAGCGCGCCGTTAAAGGTTCGCTCTGTATCCTTAGAAACTTCCCTTCTGTACATATTCTCCAATTAGTTTGTTGGAGTTGTCTATTTATTTTTGAATACTGCGTTAGCTAGCCCTTTGATTTGCAAATACCGCCGCCAGTCTGAAAGCATGTGCTTTTTTGAAAAAAAAAAAGAAAAGTTAATTACTTTTTCTGTTCCTTTTGTAACATTACTGTTTAATGTTGGGTGTTTGTGGAGTTATATTGAAATGACTTAACAATCACCAGTGTGAAAAAAGAAGTCAGTATGCACTCTTTACAACACATTACCACAGAGAGAGAATGAGAAATCCTTATTTGAAAAGTTTATGCACATCTTAGAATTGAACTAAATGTATAAGTAAGACTTTCTTGTTTGGGGTTTTTGCTAAGAGGATTTTGCTTACAGCGCTTGATTGTAAATCCTTAAAGTGGCAGACAGTTTTTGTGTTTAATTATATATCGTCCACATGCACACATCCTCTGTTTTAAGGGACTTACTCTCTGGAGGGACTCGGACTTTATGGGGACACCCAGACAGACTCCTGTGGTGTGGGTACAGGCCGGTCACGTGACCAGTGCCGTCACAGCCAGGAGTCGGACACTTGATGTCCTTTTTGTCTGTCCGTGGAGAATCTGGGAACAAGATTGGACACAGACGTTGAGAGTAATTGATTTCATGGCACTGCTAAGAATTAACTGGAAAAAGGAAACCAGTCTAAGAATTTCTGTAACAATGTTATGTTTTTAATGGCCACTATTAAAAATATGCTGGATATCTACACTGTAAAATACAAAAAACAGGTAAGTGGCATGTTGGGGCGGTAGATGGAACATAAGCTCCAGGACTTTGAAATCCGACCGTTATATACATACATAAAGTTGTTCAGTTTAGAAGATCATGCTATCCTTTTAATTTCCCTAATCTTAACCAGGTGTGATTCTTGCCTGAACATAACCACAGTAGTCTTAGTTCCTGACGCGTTTGATTTGAAAGTCTGGGCTGGAAATCTTCACATTTAATGCCCCTTCTGTCAACAGGAGGTCAACAGATTGAAATATCATGCAAGCCAAAATGCATCTATTAATCTGCCGTTTTAGTTAAGGCTGCAGTTCAACACAGAGCATTGACTTCTTAATGCCGATCCATCGAAAGATTACATCCAGGATTACACATTTAGCCGCGGTCATTTGAAGAATCAGAGGGAAACATAAGAGGTACTTTAGGAGGATTTAAGACTTATGGTTATGGTTAAATATCCACTCGATTCCTATCAAAATCCAATATTGTGAGTAGTGGCAATCCATCAGTACATTTTGTTCTTCTTATTTTTAGTGTGTTTAGTTATTACTTCACTTGTTGCCAAAATGTTTTAGAGTTTAAGAGGATTTGTTCTCTCTGATTTAGTTCTTTTATTCCTTTTAATGTTTGTGAGTGCCCTATCAACCAAATCATACGGCAATGACCTTATTAGACTTTGTCCAAAATCGAACTATTCACTTTTCCTTTCATGCTCAACCTTTAATACCCATATGGTTATAGATGGCATTCTGTCCTTTTCATTTTTACTTTGGTTCAGGTTTCCAGAGGTTACAGATATGGAGAAGTACATCCAGTGGTCTTTTCTGGCTTTTCTGGCATTTGTAAGTTGTGCAGTAGGCAATGGCTCAAGCATGATATTGTTGAAGGGCAAAAACTTTTTAAAAAGAAAGTTAGAGGTTTCTATAGAACAGGCTGCACTGAAAAGACAGGACATGAAGACAAAATTGATGGTGGCAATGGAAAAAAAAAAGATCCAAGATGCAAAAATGTTGAGCATTGTAATTGAAAAGAATTTTGCATCACTGCAGTGTCTGATGTTGTCTATTTCTACAACCTTCAACATATTTGATTTTAACTTTTTACTGTGAGTATTGTCTGTAGTTATAATGTTAAAACATCGACGCCCATGTGGCCTTAAAACATTAGAGAGAAAGTGCCTTTTACACAAGGAGGCATAAATCGTTACCTTTGCCCGTGTGGTAGCTAAGTCTCTCCAGGTCCATCATCCTTTGGTGCCGTCTCTCGTTGGTCATCTGCTCCAGCAGAAAGCGGTCCATCTCCCTGTAGGCGTGGTGCAGGGCCTGCCGCTGCTCCGTTTGCAGAGCTATGGCTTGCTCCAACAGGCTGAGGTTCACCCGGCCCCCCCTCATCTCCAGGGCTCTCTCGTGAAGGCCCAGAGCCCAGCCGTCCAGTCGGCTGGGCCTGTCCGCCTCCGTCTCCCCCTCGCTGTCCCCCTCCTCTGCGGGATGAGGCCTGTACGAGTTGGGCTCTTCTCTCAGCAGGCCATTCCTCCGAAAGAGCTCCTCAGATGCTCTCGAAGGGCTCGAGCCATTGAGTTTGGAGGTCAGAGGGTCCCACTCGGACTCCTGCATGTCTCTGTAAGGAGAGTGGGGCGACGATGCACTGCTCATCTTGTCCTGACTTTGGTCTTCATTTGTAAGGATTTCATCATCTCTGTCTATCATTGGCTGTTCACTGAGGTCAGCTTCACACTGTGGAGAGCCGTCAGACGTCACCTCTGACCACCCGAGCGAATCGCCTGCACCGTTGTGGCAGTCGTTTCTTAAGTTTCCATCTGAAACCACATTACACGGCAACATTATCAAAACATATTGCTACTGCATATTACATACCTTTAAGTCTTTTCTAAATATGAATTGTTCTCCAGTCATAATCTTTAAATCCTTTAATGGATTTAGACTGTGTTACTTCTAAAAAATTCTTGATAAAAACATGTTTTTTTTATCAACATCTGGATGATTTAGACTAACACATGTTGCAGCGGAAATAATAATCATAAGGCTGACAGACAGATTCCCAAGCAATTCCTCAAGTATATTTAAAAACACACACACTATGTAACCCCTTATTTTGCTAGTTGAACACAGAAGCAGCAGATGAGAAATACAATTGTTTTCTTCTTGCCTGTGTCACCAAAATGAAGCAGCGTAGATGAGATTATGCAGGGATTTACATTGCTGTCGACAGTCAACATCAGTTTCTTATCAGTTACAAGTATTTTCAAGTGCGGGATAAGTAGAAACATCTTGTCATCTACACAGAAACTGATTTAAAAAACACGTAATTATTATTGTTTCCAGGGATAAGAAGAGTCTTCACACAGAGATAAAGCAAACAAAAAGTGGCCGTTGAGGCAAAACATTTTGTTATGTTAAAAGCGTTATTGCTTCTGGCTTGGCAGATTTATATTTTAAAGGTACCTTTAGTTACAGCAAATATTTCAAACATTGCAGAACCTAAAAAGAATCTCAACCTAATCCTGAATGTTATCATCTTGTATAGCGTCCAATATTTTAGTGAGAAGTTCAAAAGAGTCCAATTAAACATAGTTAAATACTTACCTTTTTCTTAGCAATGTATGTCTATATTTTTTAATGATTATAAAGCACCTTCAGAACGAGTAAATACATATTAATTTTCTCCTATCTCCATCTTTACAAAGTGCTTCCTATGATTTAATTTGCACTGATCTTTGAGTGAGTATTACTTTTAGCTGCATCCATAAGTCTGGGTCACATGTTGAGAAAGCTCTACAGTGAAAATCTGTGTTCCCCGCGTCTGGCATTGCTGGAACAGACAAAGAGGGTTAGGGTTATCCCTCAAAATGTATCTGAGACAACACTTTATTAACACCACTGATTATGTTAAGTCTTGGTCAGTGATTAACAATAGGAAGCTATCGTCTGGATTGATTCGACAAAATCGCTCTTGATCCTTTCAAACCAGTCAAACTTAGCTGTATTAAAGCTCTAAGGGTTTTTACTTTTAGCAGGCTGGACTATGGCATGGTCTAGATCCTCTTAAGTGGCTGGCCATCAACAAAAATATGACCAGTAGCTTCAGAAGACAGATAGAGATAGATTGTGAGAATCAGATCAACCAATGATTCACATTATCAGATAACTTGATAATGGTGCACAACTTAATCCTCACTAAAATGGCTTAAAGATTAGTGCTGTTGGGCGTTATCCTCATATATCCAAAATACTGCTTTATCAATGTTTACAAGCTTTTGTAAACACTGTTTTTTGGTTGAGATATAGTGAGGATGACCAACAAATTTAATTTAAGAAAAAGGAGATATTGCCCGACAGAAGCACAATAAAACATAGCACTACTAAAACAGGCCTTTGAAAAAATCCAGTCTTTCGTCGACTGTAGTGAAATGTTTGGTTTGGGTGTAACATCGCTGTGTGTCACTATCAAGCCGTTGCTGTGAAAAAACATTTAAAAAAGAGGTGTCTAAAGACAAACCGTGTTGAATTAAAAATTAAAGCCAGTTACACGTATTTACATTTATGAGGCGAGCAACAAGGGTTTTTGTTTTTGGTCCAGATGGACTGCAGGCCTGACACCGCAGTGTACAGTCAGACGAACACACAGACGTATACGCGCACACAGAAGTGCAGTGAAAAGAGGAACGAGACGGAGGAAAAAAACTTGGATCCCTGCGGTGGTCTGCGTGTTGGAACAGGTGAACAGTTTGTACTCCAGAATAGCCATTACCAGCACTCTGCAGCAGGCCTGGAGTTGGCTGGAGTTGAACACAGTGTGGCTCGACCAAACGAGAGGCTTATTTTTCTCCCTTTTTGTTAAAATGCAGATATGACTAGCTCCCCACTCGCTAAATCCTTACTGCCACTAGTCCACTTTTCCAATTTTGGTGTTTTTACACAAAATAACTCCCATATCTGACAATGACAGCAAATTATTTTGAAAATGTTTAGTAATAACTGTGCTCATTTGACTCTTCATACTTTGTGAATATTATATTCTGGTTTGTTTTAAAGCTGCTGTGCTGAATATCATGTTGGCCTAAAGATATTCAGACAGTCAGTGTTGGGTAACAGAAAGAAAAACATACCGTAAACACACCACAACAAAGGAAAACTGATGCTGCCCAGTGAATTACTTAGATAATTGTAATGTAATATGAACAGAGGAAACAAATAAATTCCATTTCGAATAAATCCACGCAATTCAGTGAGCTACTCTCCTGGTCCATTTAACTACACACATGTGTACTATAATGAGCTGTAGACATTATGCCTAATTATGTATTAGACCGTGTTAGAGGGCCTAACAAAAGCTTTTGAAAGGGACAATTACGTTTGTTGCTTAGTTACATCGTTAAAAATATACCAAATCAGAGCAGATTATAGTGGGTGAGAATGCACATGTACGCCACAAGCAGTGTTGCCAAAATGCACAAAATTTAATTCATTAGGAAAACAAATATTTTTGTTCATTAAAATAAAAGAACAATTAAGACAAATAAAAGCTGTTGATAAATATAAATCAGGTAACAAAGTCTTCAAAAAAAAATACCAAAGCATAATCTTATCAGAATTATTGGTGTCTCATTTGTTTTTGAAAACGGCAAGAAAAACAGTTGAAAAGATTGTTTAATTGAAATGAAAGTGAACCGGTTGCACTCGGCCATTCATTTTTGCATTGTATTGATTCAATAGCTCTGGACTGGCTATTGAAAGAGGACAGATGAGGGGTCTAAAAATCTGGCCTCATCAGAACAGGCTCGAGCCACGCCAAAAATATCATGGTGGATCAGCTGTCAAAACTTCAATTTGCCGACGTGAGACACAACTAATGCGGACCCAGCAGTGTAGTCTTTCACTTCCACTGCACAATGACTGCGGCTGCTGGCTGATGGCAGAGGGAGGGAAATATGAATGCAACAGATGGGATTTTAAAATTCAGCGTCAATTGTTCATCAAAACAGACAAAACAACAGGACATCTGTTTACCTGCTGGAGTGTCAGTGTTCCTCAGCTCGTCTTTGTCCCGTGGTGCTGCCAGGTCCTCGCTCTCCTCTTCACAAGCCTCACTGGGGCTGTAGTGGCGAGGCTTCATCAGCAGGGACTTTCTCTTGTTGACGGGGGCGCCCTGCACCCCTTCCTGAGCGCTCCTTTTTCGAGCCACCGACCCATATGGGCTATAGGGGGAAAGAGGGGAACGGGGCAGAAAGTGCAGCGGGGTCAAACAAAAGACTCAGTGGCTGTTTTGATTTGAAAGGAAGAGTTATCATCAGATTTGTGGCTCGTTGTGAGGAGCTAAACTACTTCAGACCACAAAAAAAATAAAAAATTACCTGTGATTCTCAGTGATGCTCTCAGTCAGTCCTGACAAAAATACCATGAAAGAATAGATTAATAGTTTGCATTCTTTATTTTCACTGTAGTGGTAATTTATTTGTTTGTACATAATGCTCGGGTAGAACCACTAATATTTAATTCTCTTTGAAAATGTCATCAGGTATTAAAAGCACAAGGACACAGAAGTGCTCTGATACAAAATGCACTGAGCTGCCTCATTTGCTGAGAGCTCATTCTTTGACGGTAACCTGATCCAAAAGGCTAAATCTATTTTCTCAACAGTTCTCTGTAAATCTCATTCACAAGTTCAGCCCTACTCCTATGAAGCACGACCAATAATCACAGTTTCCATGATTTTTCTCCCCATGCAGTAATGGCTCAGCGTGAACAGACAAGCCTGGGAGACCCCCGAACACTTGCATAATGACATCCCCAGTCTAGAGGTTTTCAATCGCACACTATATCCACACTGCTTAACTAATTTGAGCCACTGTTTCGATTTAATGAAGTTATTCCCCTCTGAATAATGAAATGGCAGTGCAGTGCTCTTCAGACTGCTAAGATAACACATCGAATTGACAGTTATAAAGTTGGATTGTTGAACTGATAGCCCCAACCAAAGGCGATAAGTGGAATATGCAAAAAAGCACAAATTCAAGCTGTACTCACCTGCGCTACTGTTACACGTTTTCAGAGTCTGCTCCTCACCGTCAGAAGAATCCATCTGTGGAAAAAAAATATTGAAAATTCAGGCCTATCAAAGCTACATGTTTATGCAACATTCCCAAACACATGGCAAGAATATCAGCAGTTACATTTTCATGGTATCTTTGTAATATTTAGTTTAAAGAGCTTGAAATGACTTTTATGGCATGGCAAGAATTACACCTAATAATGGTTCGGAGAAATTACTAGGACATTTTGTTGTTAAATTTGGTTAAAAAAAAAAAAAAAAAAAGCGAATACAAGTATATTTCCCTGAAGATGACCATAATCAAAAATGAAAAACAATCATCACATTTTCTGTGTCTAACCTTCACTAAATCCCACTTAATCTTAACCACCTGAGGGCTAAACATAGCCTTGGGATCCATCCACCACCCCAACCCACTTACGCTAATAGCCCCAGCATACTTAAATTTTAAATTTATAAAAACAGACAAAACAAAGAAAAAATAATATTTTCTCATGTCTTGGGGCTAACCATAAGTCCTAGCAAGTCCCAACTTACCTATAGTAAAAGAGTGAATAATGTACCGCAAAATTAAAAGGTTGACTTATAGTTGTTAAAACTAAAAGTTGAATTTACGATAAGATTTAAGATAGGACAAAACAAAGAATTATTACTATTACTATTATTCCATCTCCTGGAGAAGTGCTAGCATTATATATCCCATCCACCACCCCAGTGTTAGAAAAGCTAAATTAAAATGCTGTTTTATGGTTGGTAAAACTTGAACTTCAATTTACAAGATCAGACAAAACAAACACTTGTTAATATTATTCCATGAACTGAGGATAACCACAAGTGCTTGCTTTTTATGTCCCATGCACCTCCCCAACCTACGAAGTATCAGCATAGTATACAGCAAAATAGAAATGTTGTCTTACAGTATAATAATAGTATAATTTACAAGATCAGACAAAACAAAGAAAATTACGGTGCTGCAAACATGATTATTCTGTGTTGAAGGGAATACTCTCTAGAAAATAGTAGTAGCAGAGGGTTGCATTCAAAACAAAGAGGGATCTAAATAACATCTAAATATCCTTGCAGCACTACTATTTTTCTAGGAAGCCCAAGACCCAAAAATCTGTTTTTGTGTCAACATTACAAAGAGCTACTAAAAACCTCGTAATATGTAAACACATGGAGTATTATGTTTTGAAAAAAGTTTCAAAGGTGAGTGAAAATGTAATGACACTAAATAATAGCAGCAGAGTACCAACAGCACCTTTCTGTGTGTGTTTAGACAAAAATAGTTGCTAAAATCCATCCACTCTCGCTGGCTGTTGCTTGTGGCTCCCAAATAAAACCTATTAAACATAATTATTCCAGGCTGATGGTGGCGTATAGTGGTCACAGGCCAGTGAAATCTGTGAGTCATAGGATATGCTGTTACTTTTCCCTGGTAATGGGAAACATGACTCCTCTCTCTCGTTTGCTGTTGTGATTGAAGGCACTGACCTGTCATACATTTATAATAGGGGAGCAGGTGTGGCAGTGATGGACCTTAATTTCCTTTAATAAACCTTTTATGTGGCACACTCTTAATGCCACGCCGGGCCCTCAGAGGTCCTGCTCATAATAGGTTCATTACTTTTGATTACTACAGCCTATTGAGACAAACAACTCCCAAACACTATAGATTACATTCTGTACAAACCAATGTACCTCATTAGTTCGGAACACTTTTCCACCTACAACGTTTGGTATGAATTTGCTTCTTTTTTCTTTTTTTTTTTTATAAGGCAAAATGTTGCTTTGACACCCAACAACTCGTAACAGTAACACGGACATTAATCAAAGTTCAAATGATCTTATCAGTGTGGCTAAATATCAGCACTGACTCACACACAGTTATTACCTCAGACGTTTTTGTAGTATGACATTTTAAGTTTTTTTAAACATCCTATACATTTGTTTTCACCACCAAATAAAAATTAAAATTACGCAGCTATTACGCAGCTAATCAATCCTTAAATCATCCGTCCGACCAGCAAGCTATGTTCCTGTTCGTTGCGGGTGTATCAAGTTATGAAAGTTCCACACGGAAATGAAACCTTGTGTAACCAGTTAGAGATATTTAATGCATTTCAAACAGAGAGACAAGACGGCGAGGCCTCCATAGATGCATTAACAGGTCGCCTGGCATGGCAACACGCACAAACATGTGACGCGTAGTATTTACAAAGGCAGAACAAATAGACACATCTAGAGTCACACGGGGGCTTTTCAGTGGTGGGTAGTAACTAGTTACATTTACTCCACTACAGCCCCAGTGAAAATACTTATGTACTTATTACCGTCTTATGGCTCGGATACATTTCTGAACACAAAATTTTACATTTGACAAGGTTTCCTTTCATCTGTTTCTTTTTTCATCACCTTTGTTATTCTATGCACATTGCACCCATGTTACAACAGCCTTTTAAGGTCAATCATGCACCTAGATTAATATTTTTTCATGTATTTCTGTAGTTATATTTACGTAGGATCATTTTAAATAGTCTTTTGGTAACTCTTAAAAAACTAAGCTATTACACATTCATTAAAAACTCTCAAAGCACCTCCTTTACTTATTAAATCATTGTAAATTACATATATATTAATGCTTTACTCTACTGTAATAGTGTGTAGTTTCTAGATGACTCTTCCTCAAGTAATATTACTAAAACCAAATGTGACTTAAGAATCACAATATATGTTCCTAAGAGGAACAAACAGCCGAGACAAGCTGACAACCGGAGGCAGCCATCGCTTTAAAGTAAGCAAGCGCAGCAAAACATTTTAAAGCACATATTATCTACACGCCACCCACAGCTTTGCATAAGTCAAACCAATCTCAGTTTATGATCGGTCAAAGAAGCAGCAACACTACACCACTTAGCATGCTACTTATCCAAAACAGTGTTACACAATCATTTATCCCCAGAGACTTTTTATCCCTAGTTTGTTTGTTTTGTTTTTTTTCTTCTTGCTTCTTATGTAAAACCCTGCCGTCAGTAAGTTTACCTTCGACTGTAGTTTTGCGAGCTCTCTGTAGGATAAGACGCCAGATCCGCACTTTCCACTCCGGTTAAGGCTTGCACACTTTTGGTCTCTCAAGAGGTGATCATGCAGTTCATTCTCTGGGCCAAGAAAAAGAAGAAAAGACATTATAAATACATGGGATTTTCACATACATATCAAGATACAAGTCAAACTTAAAGCACTTTTTTGGTGTCAGCAGTAGGATGGGCTGTATATGTGCTGTATACAGTGCAACAAAGGTGGAACAGTGGAAAAGTATTGAAATAAGGCACATGATCAAATTGCTTGCCTCTAATTAATACAAAACGTCCAAGAGGCAAACAAGGCCGAAGACAATGACAACATTAAGCCTCTTCACCTCATAGATCTTATTATAGAATTACTTATTTCTGTTAGCTTTGGAAAAAACAACAACAACAACATCATCTTAATTATAGCCCACAGTAGTTTTTTTTTTTTCTCCTCCTGGAAAAGCAAAACTAGGGGAATAAAGGAGGGGGAATGGGGGGTTGTCGCAGGGAGGGTATTCACTCACTTTGATTAGCATATGAAAAAAGGACTACTATTTGAGCTGTGGTTCGTCATCTGCTGAATCATATTTATGCATCTCCCCCCCTTCCTCTTACGCACAAGTCCAAGACAAATACGACTCGTTTCCCTTTTCGTCTAGAGGGGAGATGTCTCATGGGGGGATAGACGAGGCGAGCCTGACGCTGTGGGTCCATGAGATTTTAGTATGTGTTAATCTGGCTGCTAGCTGTCCTTGAGCACAGACCCCGGTTTCCCCCTTAACCCCATCTGCTAGCATTCCCACCACAGTGCGCAGAGAATGGGCCGTCACTAAGGGAAAGTGGGGGGCGGGCGTTTCGGTTGTTTGGCGGGGGCCTTCCCAGTCCGGCAATCATGAATAACCATCGTCTCGTCACTATTATCACAAGGCTGGACGCGGGGAGAGATAGGAGAGAAGAGAGGAAATATGTGTAAAATACCCTTCAGATAGAGCCACGCTGGCTTGTAAGTGACGCCGGAGTTGTTATTATTTTTCATATAATGCCTTATTAATACAGTGCAGCTGCTTTGGATATTCATCACTGACCTTGAGGCTTTGTGTCCCGGAGTTGCCTGCTTATCCGCGCACTTGGGACGCTCCCGTGTAATTAACGGCAGACATAAACTCTCTCTGATACCTCATCTTCAAACCAATAAAGCAGGTCCGCCAGTAAAGCAAAGTCAGATTCTGGAGAGCATAAAATTAATTACATTATTTACATTTCCTTTTTAGATGGGGGTAGTGAGGGGTGGGGTGGGGGGGGGGGGGGGGGGGTCCAGGCGAGATGATAGAGGCAAATGAGATTACACAAAATAAGATTTGAAAATGTCAGAGCTGCACACTCCAACCAACCAACTGTTATGATTAGATTACTCTTTTAATATAATTACCGTCTAAGGCTGTGTGTGTGGAAACAATGCGTACATAAAAACGCACTGATTCCCCATTCTTTTCAGCGCGGGCCAGTCTCTCTTAACCTTTCTTCAACAGTATCATTTTGAATTATAGGAAACGCATGGGTGCTCTGTGCAAGGTCACTGTCTGGTGTGTGTTGTATACACTCACCCCCCACCCGTCCCGTACGCCCCCTCCTCCGCCCCTTCTCTTCTCTACGTTGTTGTTTTTTTTTTTTGTTTCCTCTTTCCAGAAGCACACCGAGCGAAGGGGTTAAAACTGGAATGGATTTAATTATGGAATGAATGGAATTATAATGCGCCTGCAGCAAGTTTTCCTCCTTATTTATTAAAGCAGCTGATGGGCCAGGTTTGATGAGCCACTTCTGGCATAATTGAGTCATCACACAAAGAGGGTTCCTCGCATTCAGAGTGGTTTTATCAGCAGCAAACAGACCTGATTACTGGCAATTACACTCTGATCTAGGGGAAGGAGAAAAAAAGGGTAAATGTGCGGGGTAACTTCTGTGTTTATAGTTTACCCCGGGAATAATTTTCACATTAATTTTACATGCTAAGTGTTTTCTGTTTATGTATAATAAAGAGCAAACAGCCAGAGATAGCACCTTTGACTTTCATACTGCCTTGTAATGAAGGATATAGGAGTGAACTGATCGAAATTTAGCCTATGGGGAGTTTTGCAGAATGAGCTTAGCAAGAAGAAGAAGCTTGATGCTGAAGCGAAAGGTGAGCTGGCAGAAATGTACCTGCTTTTCTGCTAAAAAGTAAAGGGATGATTGCTTTTGCCAAATGTTATTGAGATGCAAATGGATCCATGGAGAGTAAATGAAGCTAGACTCACACATTAAAATTAACTCTCAAAGCATTTAGATAAACAACTTTTCCTTTCTCTTTTTTGGGAGTTTTTTGTGAGTTGGCCAGGGATTCATCAAAAGCCTAAATCCCAGCTGGACCTCACTACAATAGCTTTATTTTAGGAGATGGAGGGGAAATACACTGTGAACTATGGTTAATTTATTTAGTATAAAAATCACTCAAGTAATCGTTGCTTAATTTAGTATAAATGAGAGACTCATTTGTCTGGTTTAAATATCACCACACAGTTTATTTTCAAGCCAAATCTTGATAAAGTCTGGCTTCAAGTGGCGTCTTTTATATGTTCACTCATACCATATGTTGTTGTAAATCGGGAGGAAAGATGTATACAAAGTCTGTAACAGGAAAATCTTTGCATTTTATGAGCATTCCTCCGTCTGACAGCGGATCCGGATTCATGCAGAGAGAGTCAAATATCTTGAAGTCAACTGCGATTTCAGATATAACAGCCTCACAGCTACCCTGACGGCCAAGCAAAGTGTTTGTGCCTTTTGCCAAAGAGTACTCTTATAGAGGAGCGTATTGGCATCTTATCACTTCTCCAAGACAGAGATGCTTCAATAAAAGAACACAGCTCGCTGAATTCTTAACAGACAATTAGGAGCCTGGCTAGCCGCTCTCGCTTCAATGATTTGTTATGATGGCATAACTACAGGGGAAACTTGTTGTTGGACGGAGTTAGCAAGAGTCCCATAAAACAGTCAGATGGTGACACCTTTGCCGAGGTGATTTATGAATCTTGTCATCGCTATCCAAAGTCATCCCAAAGCCTTCCCTCTAAATTGAGTTCATCTGGAGCAGGACCACTCGGAGGCACCAAGTCCAGATTGTTTCTTCTGACATCAAAGAGCCAATTTCTGTTTTTGACCAAATTTCTGGTGCGTTTGGTTCCTTTATCGAATGAAAGGCTGGCCTGGATGCTATGCTATTTTATTCACAAATTTCAATCCAATTAAGGACACCTAAATATTGAGACAAATAAAATTAGTATTGACTCGTATTGCACTATGCGTCAATAATATAATAAGTGGAGTGGCAGACAATTCATGCTCTGGCAAATCTCCAGTCTGCCCCAGAAGCGTGTGTTAGTTAGAATGTTTGAATGCTGTTGTGAACATGCTTTTTCAAACCTGTCTAATTTAGGGACAGGTGTTTGGGGAAAAAGAAGTTCCAGCCTTGGTGCAACAATGAGCAATGTAATCCTGCTTATTGTTCCAACCCAAGGAGAGGCCTTTTCAGGGAGGAGATTGGCTGAATGCTACCAGGTGGTCTGCAATTTGGAGAAACGTAGTAACCGTTCCAGATAATCCCCCTCCCCGCACCGGCACAAAAGGCAGGTCTCCGGTGCTGCTGCGAGGGGCTCTCCGGGGCAAAGGCAAAAGTTGATGGCGAGCACACAGCGTCTGAAAAGAGTCGGGGGCTTGAGCAGTGATTTCTAATCAGATTGCGCCGAAGTGAACAGCCCGCATGGCAGCTGTAGTTTTCCCAGGGTTAATTACCTTTCACTGCTCTCTCTAAATGAGTCAGCTGTTCCTGTCATTAAACAAGTCCACTCTATCTCCTGTGTCCTCCACATGTACATTTTCACAGAGAAGCACACCTTTGTTTTCAATGTTTACACGTGCGTTCAGATCAGTACAGACTATTAAAACAGAAAATTATAACCATTATACTGAATCAGAGATTGATTTTGCTACTGATATATAGTGAGGGTTAGCTGCAACCAAGCCAAAGAAGAACAATTTGTCAAGGCCAGTAAAATGGAGTCTGTATAGAAAACACATAATGCACATAGGCACATGGATATATAGACAAATATTAAAAGCCCAACCCAGTCTGCCTATTTAAATACATCTATGTAATGTTTACAGAAACACAGACCAATGGCAGCGGTAGTGTTGTATATTGTACATATATTGTATGTTGTTTAATGCCTAAAGTCTCAAAATATAATGAAAAGGCATGTATTTGATATTTAACCATAACTTTTGCATTTTACTGCATCGTGCAAAAACACCAAAAGCAATGTTTTCAAAACCACTTCTTTTCTCTAAGTTCAATCAAAACCATGCTAGAACTTAACCAGTTCATTATCGCCTTAGACAACTTCACATATTTTTATTTGTAGATGCAGTCTTGTACAGTTCTGTTGGGCTGTTATCATTCTATATTTCAGTTAAAACATAAAAATGCTAAAGAAGAAGAAAAGAAAGGGCATAGCATTTTTATTCATGCTATGCACTGTACAAAAACATCCATCTAAATAACAATCTGTCAAAGTCGGATTGTAAACAGCCTTATTGGAGCCCATATAGGAGGCACACATATGCACAAACATATACGCTAATACGTATATACACTCCAGCTCTGATGTCTGATTTGTGTTGTCATCAATTTTGACAATCTGTCTGCTTACTGAGCTCAATGAGCTGAGGATACTGGGAGAGTTTTAAGTGATTTTTTGCCACTGTATGGTAAAATCCCTCGGCCACCTGGATTACAAACTCTAGTCCTTTAACTCATGCCAGTATAAATCCGTGTTAACTCGGATTTACCTCTGGCATATGAATTCTCAATCTGCGTAAGCTTTGTTTGGAATGAGTCGAACATAAGTATTCCATGCCGTAAGGATGCCCAGTGGTGAATTCCTGTTTGAGTAAAAGTCACGCTGCTTGGGAGATCAGCTCGAGTCACTTTATTAGAGTAACTAGACCCGAGCTGTTGTTTTATTATGTCGAGAGAAACAGACACCCCCGTTCAGAACCAGGTGGAAGTGCGCTGTGAAAGCCACGTAACCATGGCGACGCATATAAACTCTGTGGTCAAGAGTTTAATCAGATTCCTTAGACCGAGATTTTGCTTATTGTCAGACGAACATTATTTGCTCAGTTGTTCAAACAAACGGCCCCGTCTGCTTCCAAAGCTAGTGATCATGATAAAATAAAATATGGCACGAGCAGCCTGGAGGATCTAAATTAAGCATTAGCCAATATCCATACAATCTCTCACACACACACACTTCTGTGGTAGCCGAGTTAAGCCAGTCTATTTTGTTCTTAAAAGGTTAGCAGGGCTGTTTTGTGAGTTTGATCCATGCTTGCCAAATCAGCAGATGGTCCATGAATATGATTATATGCACCAATAAAAGGAGTAATCTTTAACAAAATGTAAATTTGACTTAAGTCCAAGGTTTAATATACGCAATGGACTTTAACCCACTTTCCTGTCTGACACCGGAGCATGATAAGCTAATGCACTCACAAATTCTGTATTACTGCAACCGCTGTGTAAACCAATTCAACAAAGATGAAAAAGGTCAGGAAAAAGAAGTGGCCATAAGTGTGCTGTGGAGAAGCTAAATCTATTCACTTTGGGGGGAGTAAACAGCCCAGCAATCAATACGAACTAAGTATGTCTGCTAAACAAGAAGCTTTCTAGTGCCTCTGTAATACATGTCAGTGCTTTTTGGATAAATTCCACTCACAGAATCAGCAACAATAACAAGCAGATATGAAAATACAGAAAGCAGCTCCACAGTGCTCAAGTACGTGCTCAAGTATAAGTACAAAACAGGAAAGTGCGAGAAGAGTGGCAGAGAGAAAAGTTTTAGTCCGGCAGCGAGCGTCTCGAATCTGTACGTGAGCTATCTCCCTCATCGTCAAGCAGACAGACACCAGCAATCGTCTCGTCCGTCTCCGTTAACATGTCCGTCAGGGCAGAACCGCCGGCTCCACTTACCGTGCCCCTATTAGCCTTTGTTTTGCGTCTCATAGTGACATCAGGGAGGAGACGGAGCAGAAGGATATCGAGGTGGCGTCCGGGTTAGTCCAAAGCCTCGCTGTTCATTCAGAGTGCGTGTGTGTGTGTAAGCAGGGACACTGTGATATTCACCCGAAACGCTCAGCTTTTTTTTTTAGCCTTTGTGTCATTCACTTAACAACCAATCTCATTAGCTGCTGAGCTACAATGGGCTGAATTATTTTCTGTATAAATACACCACATGGTGATCCTCAAGGTAAGATCTCTGAAGGTCTTTTTTAATCACATAAAAAAGCAGGAGGAAAAAAAAAAAAAATCAATGAATCAATGACCAGTGGGATGTACATGGGGCTTGTATAAGGAGTGAAATAAAACAGCCATTAAAGGGGGTTTTAATTGAGAAATGAGATTTATATTCCTTGGGGTGTGCAATAAAGAGAGTGCAAATGTGTAATTATAGAGTGTAATTAATACATACATGTAGCCTTGACTTGATCATGGTGCTATATGTAATTGGTAATCTGAGATTGAATAGGCTCCGCTCACTCTGAGATAAACACTGAAAGTCAGTCTTTATATGTACAGGATATAGTTTTATCCATAGTCTTTGAAGCGGGTGCTCATTATTGCACAGCGGTGAGTCCATGTAAATTGTAGCTATTGTAAGCACTTGAAGTCATGACAGCTGTCTATAAGCATCAGGGACATGTCTATTGGCCAACTTGACCCTTGTTAGAAAAACAAAACAAATAGAAAAAGGAGAATAGTGCAGCTTGGGACTGGCGAGCCGGGTCACTGGAGATTTTCCAGACAAACGCGGCTCGGGGGAGGGGTGGAGGGGGGGTAGAAGAATAAAAAGGACAGGCTCAGAATCTCATTTTAACAGACCGCACACAATCTGGGCTCCCACAGAACTATCTCTGCCTGACCGCTTTCTATTTAGCCCTTATCAGTGTTTACCAACCGCTAGTTTTCTTTCATTCATACTGTGAGGCAGTTCTCTTACTATCAGTCAACAGCTGACACCGTGGAACAGCCTCAAAGGCAAGAGGAAGGGATCAAAACTAAACCAAAGCTGTTTAAACAATACAACAGAGGAAATAAATTCATAAATCCTAATTCTTCCCAACCCACAAGGGTATAAGCAGATCCTTTATAGTTAGGCCAACAAACACAAGCGTAGCCAATGAGGTACACTGCAATCAAGGTAAATTCTGAAATATATTTAGAAAAAAGAAAGGCGGAAAAAAATCCCATGTTATATTAATTGGGAACATTTCATAGCCTTGCCCTGTCAAGCAAACGTTAAGTATTTAATAAAAGGCCTTTCAGCAGGGTCTTATTATGTTTTTAGCAAAATCCTACCTGAACATTTTTAAATTAAGTAAGGAATTACAGATAATACACACATTTCAACATTCTTGTATCTCATCTTTTATTTAGCGCTAATTTGGTAAATAATAATGTTGATTCGATGCGTTCTTCAACTGAGGTTGTTTTCAGTTTAGAATTAAACGTGAATGGTTTGTTTTAATATTAGTTATGATTTAATAATAAGAAGTTTCTGCTCAGGATGCTTCTATTGAATTAAATGGGAAAAAAACTATGCCAATGAACATAAAAATGTCTATGTATATAGGCAAAACAATTTAACATAATTCCTCAAATAAAATATATGAAGTATTAAATTAATTCTCTTATACCACATTAACATATTTCTAAAACCCTCATAAAAACATTTTATATTTCAAAGTCTATTTAGAAAACACCTTTTCTTTCTCATACTGTTGCTTTGGACAGTATGAGTATGTTTTTTTTTTCTGTTCAAAAGTTAAGTAATTAATTACATTTATCCTTTCGCCAGCTGCTCAACAGCAGATGGATCATTTTTGAAACCTTGTTGAATTAAATCCACATAATTCATTTTCCTGGATTAACTAACTGTAAGTTTTGCGAGGAAAAACAGGTAACACAATGACTCTCAGACTAATGGGTTTTGTCACTTCACGTTGCCATATTTAACTCCGCAAAGGTGAGTAAATATAAAAAAAGAGAATAAGGATCCGTTTTATTTGTTTACTTTATTAGGTGTAGTCTGTACTCTAAGTGAGCGGCTAAGTTTTTACAGCCTCTTGTTTTTTCCGCAGCGCTGGGCAGCAGTACCATGGACAGTTCCTAGAGCCAGGTTACATTTATGTGTTGTGTAGCAACTAACATCCCTTTGAACAGGAGGGCGGGGGCGGGGGGGGCACATCGGAATAATGTCTCTGACTTATCACTGCTACAGCACACAGCCCTTATAACACAGAGACTGCCGCTTTTGTCGTTTAAACAAAGTCGAGCGCCGCAACTTTACAACATCCAACATGGCTCTGTGTGTTACTGTCGGTAAAAAACACTCATTGTTTTAATGCACACTGTTAAGCAAAGACATCTTTTGTTGTCTTTTAAAGGTTCTAAGGCTGATTTGAGTACACGGAAGGCAACACATGGATTTTTATAACTCACAATTTCCAAACTTTACCAAACTATTCATAAATTATTTGAGGCCTTTCACACAAAACGTTCTATTTCTGAAAAGCATCGCATGATTATCAAGTTGGGTTTATACAAAAACATCAGCTTACAACTTTAACAAAAAATACAAAGACAAGGAAGCAATCATGATTTAATGAGGAAACTAAAACTGCGCCCTTTGAAGTAAACCAAGACTTACTTTTGACTAATAATCTTTTAGTGGAAGCCCTGGAGCGCGTTTTGAAGCATTAGCGTTGGGCAAAGTTAGTAGTAAATGATGAACTTTTTCCAACCAGCAACCGTGCTCTTAAATCAATAGTTGCTTTGGAGACGGCTGAGTGCTTCTGACCCTATAGCGTGTGTTCAAAGTTAAGCCTTGCTCACGAATCACAGACAAGTTCATCCACTTCCTAGCATTTTGAACTTTAGCACTTCATTGTTTCATCGTCTTCAAAATTTAAACAAATCCAAAACAAGTGCTGACATTTTTCGACATTGTCTTGTCACTACAGCCAGTTTTCGGACTTTACAAGGACTCGGAATACAAATTACAGAAAAGCCCAAACAGGATGCAATAAAAGACTTGTGTGACTGTTCAAATATGTTACTGGAACACATCGTCACCGTTTAAGTGCATTAGGCTCAGTGGACTTGTATGTACAGCTGTCACTGTCAAAGCCACAGGCAACCTGACAACGCTTTGTCTCAGCACACAATGCAAACATGTGTTCTTCTAAGACAAGCTTAGACTGCACACAAATGCTGCGAATTTAATCTAGGTAGGCAGTGTCTCATGCTATCTGGATGATCAAAAATAGGTCATGCCTTTCACAAAACAGTTTGAGCCATTTAATCTCCTTTCATGCTGTCTGAAACCTGGGCAGAAGCTGTGATCACTATTCAACAAACAGTTTGAGAATTGTAAGCAAACATAGTGTCAAACTCCATGTGAAAGGCTCTTAAATATTAGCTTCTTCACAAAAGAATTAAAAATACATTTGCCACAAGTTCAGCAGTGGAGAAAATCTAAGTGTAAATCAAAGTAAGTTTTTAACACTTCCACATTTCAGCTCCGGTTTTGTAGCTTTAGGACATGACAGCATCTAGCAGCGTTAGCTAAAAGGCTTGTCATTCATACCGGCGACACGGAGTATCAGTAGTGATAAACGCTGACCAAACTGACAGTATTTTAAATAAAAAGAACTTTGACACCAACCTAGTGCTGTGATCCAAAAGTTTGATTTTTCCCCCAGTCTCTTGATAGCTGCGCCGGTGCTGTGGCTTTGAAAGGTAGTCCCCAGGAATATGACATACTGTGCCTTTGACAGCCTCGAGATAAGCACCTGCGTTCGGGTCCCTTTTTACGTCACACCTCCCCATTCACAGCCCTTCAACATGATGCACATTTGCACATCAACAGCCACCAACCCCCTCCTCGCTCGACTCCCACATCCGCAAAACACACAAACAGGCACACAAGGAGGCAGATGCGCGCACTAGCCTCTACTCAGGCGCGCGTACACTTTGTGCACTCTCTCACGTGCACACGCCACAGATTTGTATACTGAAGATGCATGATACATACTCCCCCAAATATAGATAATTACAGATTTTTATTTTGCCTTCTTTTATAAGCTTTTTTTTTTTTTATCAATCATTATTTTGTGTGTATTACATAAAAAAAAAAAAAAACTTTCACTTGCTTTGTCATAAGACCGGGGCATATGCCCTCCCAAGCTCCTCATACATCACTCATCATGCAAATGAGAGGGAATGTCACTCCTCAGCAGCAGATGGCCAGGGATGATAACAATGGCTCAACAGACCAGTTTCAATGTCTGCGACTTTATCGCTACGGCAACAACAAAAATAGATGATATGAAATCCTTGTCTGTTAATTTGATTTCCCCCCGTTTTGAATGTTTACCTGTCAGCCTGCTTTATTTCTCTTGTAAAAGCTTTGTCTGGGTCTTTTTTCTGTCACAACAAGTCTGGCTATCTGTAAAAGGCAGAGACCTGGAAGTGATTTTTGGTGACTATGGGAGACACTTATTCGAGTAATTAGGTGTAATTCCTCCCCGTAGGCCATGTTAGCCTCCTGAGTTAGCTCAAGCGTTAATTCGACAAGCCCGGAAAGACACTAGGGCAAGATTAAAAAGTAGAATATGGAGGCCTTATGTTATACAAATACTTCCTCCAAAGTGATGTCACCCTGCGTCCTGCTGACTCCTGCCTAAACAAGCCCCTGGAACAGAGAGTAAACAGTGGAAGCGTTGAGCAAACAGGGCCAGATTACAATGACAAAGGCGACCACACTTCTGGGTGGAGCCTGGGGCAAAAAAGGGGGGGATTTAAAATAAGTGATACCCACAAGAACCCCCCTTTTTTCCTCCCCTTCTCTTAAGATCCGAGCCCTAGCCTGTCCCCAGCTGATGTAGAGGC